>OZ010787.1:233824362-236649362 GCA_963932465.1 Maratus speciosus | reverse complement strand
TTTCCATGGATGCGATGAGGTTATCGATAAGACTTTGGGGAATACTCTTCCACTGCTCAAGAATTGCAATCTCCAAGTTCCGGACGGTAAAAAGAGGTTTCGCTCTCGCAGCAATGCGTCGCCTGAGTATGTCCCAAACATGCTCGATCGGATTTAGGTGAGGAGAGCATGCTGGTCATTCCATACGCTGTATTGTTTTAGCTTCAAGCATGTTTTCCACAAGGCGAACTGTATGAAGTCTGGCATTATCAAGCATGTAAAAAAATAAATCACTAATTTCTACAACATAAAATACGACATGAGGTCTCGGTATCTCGTCTGTATAACTTCGGATCGTCAAATTGCCATTCCGAATGATATGCAGGCCCTTACGTCCACCTATGCTGATTCCATCCAATAGCATCAACCTACCTCGCCTGTAATGTGATCTTTCACGAACGAATGTGGGATTATTTTGAGTGCCTCATTCTCTCCATGCCAAAACACATCAGATATCACATCGAGACTGAATCGGGACTCGTCTGTAAACAGAATTTGCTCCAACAACGTTGCCTCCAAACTCGAAGTTCAGTTCCTCAACTTCTTTAGGCCGCATCCCTAGTGGCTTGAGGTCAACGGAATAGAGACCATTGGCTTACGTGCATAGAGACCACCCTGATGAAGCCTATTTCGGACTGTTTGGCCGGACACCCTTCGTCCTGTGGCCAAGAACAACTGTGTTTGCAGTTGAGTAGCATTGTTGAGTAGCATTGTTAACAGGATATATCGGTCATCAGTTTCTGTGTTAGAACATTTTCGACCTTGCACTTGTCGATGACTACCATTCCTGTGTCTTGGAGTCGATTCCACAGCCTTTAATGGACACTTCTTGCGACTCCAACAGCGTCCACTACACTTCGTTGTGTTTCCCCAAATTCAACTGTTCCGATAACACGCCAAGACATGTATTGCGGTCAATCATGTTGTTTTGATATTTTCAAGCCACATTTTCTCAAAACACAAGCTGGGCAATTGAATTTTACAACTTACGCAGTGAAACAGACATTTCTACAAAATCCCGATTTCTGTATTTATCTCTTTTTTCTAGTTTTTGACGTCATAAACTTTAATTTGCGTGTGAAATTTTCTTTATCTGTTTTCTACAACACTTTAAATTATGGATGTTTTATTTTACGTTACTTATCGGTGTAAATGTTTGCGTAATTTCGTTAAAACCATGTGCTCCCCTAATTGTTTTGAGCGGTGTATATAGAAGAATTTAAAGAATGCACACTTTCGAAATATAAACAGTAATCCTGTGAGACAAAATTTTTATAAAATTTAAAATATTGTGCGGGGGATCGACATTATACATTTTTTGCTAATATTACTTTTTCATATAAAATCTTCTTTTTTTATTTTACTTTAATTTTATAAAGAAATAGGGTCGCTTACAGCTAAGTGCCGGGTTGAGAGAATGCCAATGTTAAAAAAGATAACAAGTCGAATGATTTGTAAAAAATAATGACATGCGACAATGTATTATACTAATTTTTAACCAATATCTTAATACACTAGATAATTAAATGTGTATAAAATTATCATTAATCAATCAATAATTAATTATGATAATTAAATGTACATACAACTTTTTCTCTCAATTCACTTTTGGAAAGTAACCAGGTAAGCAACGACCCGGAGCTGGAGCTCTAAATTTTCCCCTGCTCCAGGGCTCGTTTAGTTTTTAGTATTCTTTAAAATCTTTTTTTTTTTTCAGTCTTTTAAATTTCCAGCCTTAAAATATTTTAATTATGTCATTATTCAGTATTTTATTTATATCATTTTTTAGTTTTTTTTTCTTATTATTAGAGATGGAAAACTTCTCACAAAAACATGGTAATACTACTCCACTTCTACATTCTACTTGAGCTAAGTGACAACACTATTTGAAAACAAATATGGCTGCCTGTGGTTTACATGTGTAGTTGTACAATTTTGGTTGTTTGAAAAGTGTAGAAGAAATTTAAGATTTCACTGTTTAAAATTCCACCATACTTTCTCTTTTAAAAATAAAAGCTAAAAGATGTCATATTTTCTGATGAAGCATTTCATGTTTGATGAAAAGAAAAATGCATTTTGTGAGATCTTTAATGAAGGTAAAGGAAGAAAGAATTTGTGAGCAAAAAATTAAATGTGTAAATTAAAATCTGCAGCTCAAAAGAGCGAAGTCGGATCCGAGTTGGAGCGGTTGCTGAAGCCGGAGCAAACATTTATTTTATCTAGGAGCGGAGGTGGAGCATCAAAAATTTTTTTGGCTCTGAGTCACTGCAGGTAAGATAACAAATGCAGGCAACGTGAATAAAGAAAAATCCAATCTTAAATTAATAATAAATCGAAATAATAGTACATCACCAATGAATAATTTTATTCTGAACTAAATCCTACTGTCAATCAGCATGAAATATTATGTTTATTCTTCTTTACGCTCGCATTATAATCTTGGAATTTTAAATTTGACATAAGGATAAGCGAAACATGCGTCAATGTTCTATATTAAGAAATATACAAAGTTATTCCCTTGGCATACGAAAATAATTTCATTGTATACCAAATAGATAAACTATTCATAATCGTTTAACAAATTACATCTATGTTCCTGATACCCATTCTTGAAATTGCCGTATATTGGAAAAACTATACAGATAATAATTTAGGCTCTATTCGACGAGCGTCGCGTTTGCGAGGCATATTATTTGGGTACAGCCCTCAATTTATGCAGAATTATTTTTTATTAAAACATTTTTCCTTACTTAATCGCATAAAATCTGTGATTTAAGAATTTGTATTTAGATAAAATCTATTTTAAATTACTGTTGCTAAAAGATAAACTGGTAAGATATATGGAAATATTCTATATATTGAAATTTCTAAATGCTTAGGACGAAATTGGGGGCAAAAATATAAAATAATATTATCAACGAAGGCGGAAAGGGCTGAACTACTACGAAGTTTCATATTTGTCAGTAAAAATAGTAATATTATGTGTTATCCAATAATACAAATATGACAGACCAGAGTTCTTCAGATTAAAGCTTAAAACAGCAGAATGTGGGATTATGGAAACTAGCCAAGTAGCATGTTTTACGTTAACCGTAGCCTTGAAAATGGGACTTTCTTCTGACTGCACTGTAAGGAAGATTTCCTTCAAAAAACTGACAATATATCGATAGCTTAGTTACCGTCTGTTCTCTTTACCATTTTTTTAGTAATTTCTCCAATTATTTTAGCTTTTCACTAATCGCTAAAATCTCTTTGTCACGTTTTATCCATTTTTCATAAATTACTTTTTTTTTTTTAGTTTCCAATTTCCGTTGTGTTGTATGTTAGTTCAATTTGGATTTTTGGAGTAATGTTTCCGTGATATGTCATTTGCCTCCAAATCTGAAAACCTGAGTTCGAATCAAGCTGCGGAATATTTGAAAAAAATGAAAACTTTTAGATTTTTCAATATTTAATTAGGTTATAAAAAGTAATTTCAATGAAAAAAAAAAGGAAAGGTTTTATTTTTCGATATTTCAAGCGTTTTTGAGATTGCTACACGACGAGGTTGCTGCATCCAGTGATTTTGTTTTCTTTTCCTGGGCAGGAAGTGCTCAGTAAATGCGGCTTTCATGAATTTCATGCATTTTTTAGATTGCTACAATACGGGGTTGCTGCATCCACTGATGTTTGTTTTATTTTCATGTTCTCGAATCGCTCATACATGCGTTATTGGTCGCGCTTTTCAAGAATTTCGTTTATTTTTGAGAGTTTTAGAAAACGAGGTGTGAGCCACCAAGGGGCCGGTTCAGCAGGTTTCCCATAATGTTGTAAAAAAGCCTTTTTATTGGATATTTTAAATTTTAAAGAAAATGTCACACAATGACATTTACTTGTTACTTGAATGGCGATCTGCAATACTTACTCTTTTCTGCTGTAACTGCCTGTATTATTGTCAGTATCTTTCATAACTTTCCCCCCCCCTTAAAGTAATGAAGTATATAATGAAGTTTGATGAAAAAATTAAATTAAATATATAAATATTGATTATATATTTAAGAAGAACAATTACGTTTTAAATTTGTGTATAGAATAATGTTCTTTTATAACTTTGAACCAAATTAAATTATTTTGCAAGATAATAGTAAATATAATCAAACATATATCGGTATGTTAGTTGTTTAAACTTGGAAATTTTCTGGAAATATAAATACGTGGTTTCATTGGAAAAGACATATATTTTATTATAAATATATGTATAAATTTAATAGAACATTCTGCTGCTTTTACTTTGTAGCTGAACAGTTTCTATTACTACATATTATGAGCAATATTGTAAATGATAATTTTTTTGCAAATTTCAGAGATTTAAATAGATTTCTCAATGCTTTTTTTACAAACGGTAAAACAGAAATATTTATTTCATTTATTTTAAAGAAAAGTTGATAACGTGTATTTAAAATGATATATGGCATTTCAGAAAAATTTATTATCAGCAACAAACTTAAATGTGCTATTACTATTTTCGAGAAAAGAAAATTCTATTGCTAGCTTGAAAGAAAATCGGAAAGCAAATCCCTCGCGATATGTGTTTCCCTTTCGAGACGTCAAGTAATATATTTTCACAAAGGATAAGCGATGTTAGAATGCGAGCACTTCAATTTGTCTAGATTATATCTTCGCACGCAATGAAGCTTCAAAATACGTGAAAGAATGCTTACAACACTTCAATGTGCCACGTGCGTTTCCTCTCACAAAATATTTTGTAGAAAGTCTAGTAGAGTTTTCGATATTTTATTAGAATTCTTAACGGAATTGACACTTTAACTGACTTCTATTGAACTATAATGTTTCGATAGCAAACATTTCTTTTTGGTAGCATAAAATTTTAAATGTTTAATAAAATGAAAAACGTCACTTTTTAAACAAGGAATAAAGTGTTTTTATTTCTCCTACAAGTGAAACATTGCTTAGTTTTGAATTTTATATTTTATTTTACAATCAAATATATTTCAAATATATTAATGTAAAAAAAGATACGGATAAAATAGAGCAAAAGATTAAATAAAAACTGGTGAACAAGTACAGTTTTTTGCGTTTAAAGTTCTTGAAACAATGATTCCATATGAATGGAAGGAAATGAAATGAAGAGGAATATCAACATATAAGCACAATACCTCTAGTATGGTATTACAAAATTTTAGTTAACCTTCTCACCGCCGCGAACAGATATATCTGTTCACTAAGCTGTGGGTTTCACTGTAGTAGAAGCATTTTTTAAATTAATAATTCTTCAACTATAATGCAGTTTTAAAGTATTTTGTTATGTATAATACGCTCAGGGCTTATACTCCAATACGTAATTAAATTATTTATGTCATGTTATAAAAATAATCTTTTTTTTTCACACTTTTTAAAAATTACAGAGAAAACAACATTACAATTCTGCCCTTTTGCTCGGCGGTCAGGGTGTTTATCTTTCGTATGACTGCTTTGAATGTCTGAAACATACCCAAAAGTCAGTTTTACTGATACAGCGGGCTTTAAATGGCGATTTTATTGCTGCTATCTTCCAAAAGCAGTTAATATAAATTCTTTATAGAGTCTTCATTGGACGACGATACTCAGGTTATTTTTTCATGCCAAAGTTTTATTTATCATTTAAGAAGTTTGGCATCGTAAATGCTAAAATTACCTTTGTAAATTTTGTAAAATTAAAAAGGCTCAAGACGTCGAAAAATAGATTTTTTACAAAGGTAAAATCGTATATTTTACAATTTTGTACAAGAAAATTGATAATATTTATAAGAAGTATGTAATTTTCAGTTTATTGAAGACATGAAAAAAGCATATTTTAATCAAATTATATATTTTTTATGTTCTAAATTTTTATATTATTGTTTACATGGTAAAATAGATGTATTCTAACATGACAGTAACTTTTATATAAATCAGAGTTGTTGAGTCATAAAAGGTTCACAAAAGAAAATAATGTCAATATAGTTTTTGAATATTAAAGGTGTGAATTATCACTTTGCCAACTAAGCGTAAACCAACAGAGTGAAAAATGTCCAATATTCGACAATTTCAAGCGTAATTTCACTGCTGAAAAGTAGTTGAAAAATTAATTAAAAATAATATTGTTTTTCTTGTGATTTAAGAAATATATATAAATCCATCTCCGGGATAATTTTATTCTACGTTTGAGGATCTAAAAATGCCAACTGTTTTTATGTTTGTATAAGTAAGTATTTTGAAAACATAATATGCACTAGTATGATAGTTATCTTTCTAAAAAAAAAATGAAATAGAAATCAGCCCCTATACCGTTCTGTTTCAGAAAAAAAAATACAAAAATCTTATTATAGATATCAAATTAGTGTTTACCTTTAAGGACATTTTTATCAGATTCACTCAATTCCGAATACTGAAGTTTAGCACAAACAATGATAATAAACGGTCACATTAAAAAAAAAAGATCAACAACTGCTTTCTGTAATTTTTTATAGTGAACTAAACAAACTGGATTTTGTGCTCTTCATCTTTGAAATATGCAGCTGAAAAGAAATTACACTGCAATCGTCTTGTGGCCGGCCAAAGTCAATAAAATCGATCGTAGCCATTTAAAACTATATGAAAGGGGTTAAATATTTTTGCTGCCCTGCTATATTTTAAGTGAACTAGAACGGCATTTTTCTCATGTTCAATTTTACGAACGAACCACTTTTTGTGAAGCTTCTAAGATTGATACTTGCTGTATTTTATAGTCATATATACCAATGTTGAGAGACCATAAAATTTACCTTCGAAAATCTTATTATACAAGGTGATTATAACTAAACTTGCACTTTCAAAAGCCTGTAAAAAAGAACTACTGGTCAGAATGACTTGATGTTTCATCTGCGTATACGTGAAGTAATGGAAATTTGTTTTGCGAAAGAAAAAAAAAAGTTCAAAAGTTGATAGATAGCTGTACTAAAAGACGTGGCATGCGCACCACACATTACACTTGTAATAAAAAGACGAGAGACCATGCAGTTCCTGTTATTCTGCATCCGAGAAGGTCGTCATGACTCTATTATTGAACGATCGGGCTCTGCTTGTGAAGCTTTTTAACAAGAAAGTTTAAGGCGCGGCAATTGAATTGGAGAAATTCCAGACATTAAATGGTTTAAGAAGAGGCTCTGGTCCAATGACTGCATTCCGTCTAAAGAAGATGATGAATAAATTGGAAGGGACGGGTTCATTTGACATGAAAAGTGTCCGAGACAGGAAAGCAATTACTTCGACGTCAGTGGAATATGTGGCTAAAGCATTGTATAAAGTGTCAAGAAGTGCTCTGAGAATATGGAGTGCACGGGTAATTTCCAGAATTTTAGACATGCCTGTCAGAACGGTACTTAAAATTTTACGAAACATCCTGCAATGCTATCAATACAAACTACGCATGTTCAAGAGTTGCTTCCTGCTGACCTGCCAAAACGAGAAGCTTTCGCCCTGCTATTTCTTGCTCGAATGGAAGTGGATAATGCATGACCATGGAACATTTTGTGGAAAGACGAAGCCCTTTACCATCTCCACGGTTCTGATAATACTCAAAACTGCAGAATACGTTCAAGTGAGAATCTGTTCTAAGAGCAACCATTGCCTCTTTCTTCTGCAAAGGCGACTGTGTGGTGCGGGTTTACGACAGCATTTATCGTTGACGCTTTCTTTTTCGTGAAGATTGGTCCTTCGGGTCCTGTGACTTGTACAATCAATGGGACACGTTATGAATTTGTTTTGCGTAATCAGCTCATTCCATCAATGCAACAGCGCGGATGTGTAGATAGAACATGTTTTTGTGCAAAATGGTTCTCTTCCGCACATTGTAACACCAGTGAATCACCTTTTGAGTCTTCATTTTGAAAATGACAAATTGTCAATAGCCATTTCCCAACACCCTGGTTTGCCACGATCACCTGACCTGAACCCTTACGACTTCTGGCTGTGGGGTTACCTAAAACATGTGGTATCCAGTTGTGAACTTAGGTGAATTGAAAACACACATACCTTAACACATTCACAATATCCACCTGAAATACTCCAATCTGTTGTGGAATATGCTGTTTTGCGCTTTCAGCTCGTAGGAGAAAACGGTGGACAGCATATTGGATATTTCTTAAGCAATTTGTTGTTGACATCCTTTCCTTGATAGTTTCATCAGTTTTTACTTTTTCTACGATTTTTGACCTAGGGACAATTAAAAACCTATTTTTTCCAATGCGGTATGGCACCATCTTCTCTTGGTGGGTAGGCTTTGGAGAAAGAGTGCCACAACAGCATGTACGGTCTTTTAATTAGCATCTTATGACAAGTACAGCACCATCTATCGGTCAAGTTTTGAACTTTCTTTTTCTTTCGCAAAACAAATTCCCATTGCTTCACGTATACTCAGATTTTCATCTGAGGTTATTATCAGGTCTTTCTGGCTAATGTTTCTACAGCCTTTTGAAAGTGCAACTTAAATTATAATCATACATCACATTGTATATATTTTTGTATACATTTCATTTTAAAGTAACGAATTTTCAGTTGTTGGTTTCAAGCCAAAGGCGTGTTAAGTCGACGCATATAGTGCTACGAATCCAAACCACTACTCTCACAGACAAATGTCTATTACATTTGGCTTGGATTATCGCGAAAAATTCTACAGTAAACGAATAAAGCCAATTTCGCGCCGTCAAAAATTCAATTATAATGTTGTATTTTTCAAAATGACATTCGTAGGTTCCTGTAGGATTTGTTTCACCTTTTTTTCAATATTTCATACTTATTAGTAACTAATTTGTATTAAGTACATTTTCAGAAAAAATTCGATGTTAATAGTACGACAAGTGGTCTCAGTAATTGCATTTTCAGAAAGTTATGCTGCTGTAAAATCAATACATGCAATTTTAAAAAAACATATCGTCCTTTCCTTAACACTGGCCTATAGAGCGATAAAATACATCAGGTCTCAATGCTCGGTGTGTGCTCCAGCAAAAGTGGTCCCATTGTTAGACCGCGTTCAGCCAGTGATGGGTTTAAATAATTTCAAATGTCATCTTTCTCAATATTTACATCATTAAACATGTTTTCAGTTATACTATAGAAAAAAGAAAGTACATAGAAACTATTTCGAAATGATTTTATAAATCCACTTCTACAGGGTGACTACTAAATTCTGTTAGAAATATTTAGTCATTTTCTTTTACAAATATTAAATATGAAATGATAAATACACAAATATGATGAACATCAGAGATGAAAGTTTACCGGGAAATAATTTTACTCTAATCGACCGCCATCTTTATTGGTTACCAAAGATAATCTCTTATGTCATTGTCCGACTGCGGCACAAAACAATTTAAGATGTAATCGGTTCCATTCACGCAATATGGAAGCTTTGAGAGAGTCCAAACTTCTGTGTTGTTTGTGGTTTACCTTACCCTCTAAAATCCCCCATACGCAATAATCTAAAGTATTTATATCCGGTGAAGAAGGCAACCAATTTTCTTGCATGATAAGGTTTGGACAATATACGTGGAGTCAATCATGTGTTGATCTAGCTTGATAGAAAGTGCAGAATCTTGCTGAAATATCCGATTCTTTTTGAGATACAACCTGTCAGTATTTTGCAATAAATGTGTAGCCAATATTTCCTGTTTGTAGTATTCCGCATTGATTTTTATTCCTTTATCGATGGATTTCAAAGGCAATTTTCCATTGTTTGTCACTGCAGCCCAAATCATAACAGAATTCTTGTTAGAAAAGCGTTTAACAGTTTGAAGGTTTTTAGGTATATCCGCGAAGGTTGCTGAATATACGACATCATTTTTAGCACTATAACACTGTTCAGTGCATGTTCTCCTCCTAAAATATTATTCTGTCAACTATTTACCTACCTTGCCGCTTCAGCAACTTCTTGCATCTTTGTAATATTTTTATTCTTTGTTCAACAGTAAACGTGAACTTTTCTTTTGCAATAAGGGCGAAAACCCAAGTCTTCATTTACAATAACTTGCATAGTTCAGCGACTCACGCCTTTTTCTGCAGCCATTTTATTTGCAGAACGTTGTGGATTTCTCCGTACGTTTTCACGAATTCTTTTTATGGGCTCTTTTGTGCAAACTGAACGTGGACGACCATACCTAGGTCGATCTTTACAGCTATTAGTATTCAATAATCGATTTATAGTTCTATATATAAATGTTATATATAAACTAAGGCATTTTAGTTACTTAAAGATTTTTAGTTGCGGGAAACCATCCACAATCAAAGAGCTGTTTAATCATCATTATATTGGCTTCAATCTTTAAAATAATTTTAAATATTTTCATTATATAAAAATCGCCTGCACTAATAGTAAATTGCCAAACGCTGAAATAGATAAATAAATTGTTTTACAAAATGATAAAAATTTATTCTTATTTTTTGGAGTGCAATAGTATTTAGTAGACTTGTATTTCACGCACAGCAACTATAATCTAAAATATTACTGTATTACTAGTATTGTGTTTCTTCTGTTCTAAATGTGAGTTTACTTACTTTAGATTTCCCCCTCTGAAAACCATTGCACTTTCAATGATCTCACAGTCATAAAGTTGTAGAAGCGACATAATGCTATTACAAGAGGAAATAAGCAATAAAAAGAAATTTTCGTTCTTGAATTACATTGAAACAGTATTGTACACTGCATTTAAAAATTATATCGTTCACGATTATACAACCAAGGCTGTTTTAATTCAACATTTCAAGCTTTCAACATATACAATAACATTCTTACACGATAAAAATGTCAAAGTGACTGCTGAGGATGCTGTTTAAGGCCACGTTTTAATTTATAAGCTGGTATCCGATGTTTTTTTTTATAAATTAACCCTATATTCAAAATTTCTAATGCTAGTCGGTCGTGAGTGTCTACTGTTGACAACAGACTTATTACGCCGTTTTAAAGGAAAACACCATCTGATTAAAAACTGGCTACAAACACGTTAACGGCGTAATAGGTCTGGTTTCACACCTAGTCACAATACGAAGTGTTAAATATAATATATTATTTTTTACATAGTGCAAAAATATTCTTTTAAATCAACGAAAAAGACAAAAATCAATCGACTAACTTTACATAAAACTAACATACTGTTGGCGAAGTTAATCTTAAAGCGCATTACTAAAACTTTTTGAAAAATCACTGAATATCTAATGTATCTATCCATGTAAACTAAAGTTTATATACAAAATAATGTGCAGCAAAACAAATTCACGTTTTAAATAACAGTAATGATATTAAGTTGTGTCAAAAGTAATTTCGTTGTCACAATCAAAACTTTGTTGCAATATTTAAACATAAGATAAACATATCACAATTCAAAGTATAAAACATGAAATTCTATTGTTCCTTTACAATTTCTTCTAAGTTGAATAATACCGTTTTGATACCGATCTTAGGAATTTGCAGCAAAAATGTCTAGATAATCCCGTTCAATTAGAAAAGCGCCTTCAGCCGAACAAATGATGCCATAAAACAGATATTTAGAAGTAAGAAGGCCTGTACTATATGGGAAATGACGTAAAAGTTCAAATCCTTCAAGCTCGTCCACTTTATTGCTAGTCATGCAAGACGTATGCGGTCTTGCACTGTCTCATTGGAGAAGAGCTCTCTCTCTGTTGGCCAGTGATGGACATTTTTTTTAAAGAAACATACATCCTCTGCAGATGTTCATAGTAATGTTCAGAGCTGACCGATCGATCACGTAGTGTTATTTCAAAATGAATGACTTGTTCAAAATTCCACCAGACGCTGTTAATAAACTTCTTTTCAAAGAGGCCTTGTTTTGCAACAGGTTGAGCTGATTCGCCTACCGCTTACTATTGTTTTCGATTACCTGAGTTTCATAGAAATACACATTTCTTATCACAAGTCACTATGCGTTCGAAAAACAGCAAATCCTGTGGGTTTTCCAGAAGAGCGCATTTCCACTGTGTGATTTGCTTACTGTATAGTCAGTCAATGAGCAACTTCTCTAGAGTTCTTATACGTTTCCGATTGTTCATGTAAAGCTTGGCATGTAGTGTTTTTGGACGGCGCTAGCTCCTCCGAAAGTTTCCGTGTGTTGGTGGTTGCAGGGGCGTTCCAACCCAGAGTGCAACGTGTGCGGCACACACACGCACCGAAGTAGTAAAGGCGCAAAAATTTTAGTTGAGGAGCAAATACTTTAAAAAATCCCTAATTTAATTATACTAAAATGTATTACATTTTTTTGACATCAGAATTATTTTTTGTAGATTCACCTCAAACTTACCTATAAATATTCAATTCCATTTTTTAAACTGATTTTATTTTATTCTACTTCTGAGCCGCCTAATAAATGATTTAGACGCAAACGTGTCTAACATTTTCCAATAGAGGCGGACCTCATGTAGTTGCAAACAATGAAATGCCCCATAATTCACATGGTTGAAAACATGCAACACTATTATCTCAGTGTTGTGGTAGAGCGTAATATAGAGTTTGATTACCTCAATTCAACCTATTTTTCATTTTTAAATAGTAATCATCGCCTTGCTCCAGAATTTCTTTTATAAGTAAGATACAAATTATTATTCGGAAATACTGGTAAAAAATCTCCCCTGCGGTAATCAGGCCATGAATAGAGGTAGCCTTATGTGTTACAAGCGTCTTATATGATGCACATATATCTCACGGTGATAGCCATAAGTCTTCTATGACTCAGAAATTATGTAAAAATAATTTGCAAAAGTAATATAAATCATAGTAAATTCAAAATACGATTTTCAGAGGGGAAATCTTAAAAGTTTAATACTTAATCACTAAATAAAAAACAATCACATTAAATAATCAAAACTAAATAACGATCACTGAAAACTATTAAAAAAACTCTATTCAAATATTTTTTTATTTTAAAGAAAACATCCTTTAAAATGGATTTTTAATTTTAACAAGTCGGTAACTGTATATCAAACGTGGTAAAAGAGGTGCATTCGTACAATAACTTGTTTTCTAAATATTAAGATCTCGGCGCAATAGCTCTTGCACTCTTATGCAAAAAGGCACAAATGCAAAATTTATTATATTAAATTCCGTAATACGGAAATAATATGACTCCATCTTAAATAGGACGTAATCACCTTGGCAACCTAGAATCATTACCTATCATGGGATATCAGTGAATTAATTACGTATGATATGATTTAATAGAACGAAGAAAACATTTATTAATATCTTTTTAAGTTTTAATTTGATTTTCGTAAAATTTGAAATGACTCGACAAAATTCTGAAATGATTATATTATATATTAAATTTCAAACCATTCGGTTGGGTAGTTTTGGCGCTGTTATGTGCAGGCAGACAGACTGGCGGACGGATCAGACGACGACTATAGGTTCTACGCATTGATATAATTACGAACGCACCTAAAATAGCTAGTAGCAGGAAATATTGTAACGTACATTAAGAACATGAAAATATCCTGAAGTATGAAAGCTATACATTTGTAGATATTCATAACTTTTTTCTAAAGTTTTATTTCCTGAGGAGGGGATGTAGGACGCTAGCTGAAATTTTGCACACATACACTGGATACATCTTGTGCGCTCCTGGGTGGTTGGAATCATCAACACTTTTTGCTTCAAATCTTCCAGATTAACAAATGATGGCCACGCATTTCTGGGTTCCATTTCAAAAGCCTATAGCCTTTCATCTATAGCTTTTCATATATAGGTATAAAAAAAAAACGAAAATACTTTTGATACACCCTAATACGAAAACTGGTCATCTGATCTGTACCAAATGAAAATATTTCTATTTGAACCAGAAATTTTTATAAAATAAACAAAATATAAAATAACACAGGAATAAGTTAAATAAGAAAGTTAAATTCTTCTAAATAAGATTCTGGTATGGAAGGCTTGTATTAGAACTTGAGTAAAATTGATGGAATGATTAGAGTAAAATTAAAATCCTGTGTTAGCACGAGAAGACTCTCTCAAACTACTATCAAACCACTGACAGCGTTCTTTTCAAAATTATCGTTTCCATTTCAATATTTTTAAACGCTTTTTACATTGTGTAGTTGATAACGATCTTTGGATGAATGTTTTTATGTCGGTACTTTCAGTTTCGGGCCAGTTTCCGATAAAAATAGTGGTTTCAAAAAATCTGTAGCCAAAATCGAAAGAAGTTAAAAAGGTCCATCCGGCCATTGCCGGGAGGAAAAGGTAGCTTTTATAAACCATTTTTTTTTAGTATCCAGCTTATTTTACTCGAATAAACAAATCTAAAATTTTTGGAACACGATTATAGACGATTCAATACCTGTTTTCGTCAGTAATGATTATGAGTGAGAATTTCCATGAGAGTGAGAATAAGCCAGTTATATCCAAGTTGACTTCATTTTGAGAAATTTATGTTTGGTTGCCAAATTTGGCGAAATCTTGAAGGCTCGCCATTTTTAAACAACATGGTGGATGAAGTTAACCATAACCAGAGAACATGGTCGAGACCTTAGTAAGCCTTGCACGCATGCTCAGTTGCATCTAAATCAGTGAATACGAGTGCTATCGTATAACATAAATCAGATTGTTTCCAAATGTCAGAAGGCCTAGATTTACAAATTGCTATAACTGTGACAATTTTAAGAGGGAAAAAATGTTCTGGAATCCTTGAACCATGGTCAAATACTTAAAAATAAAAGATTTTTCAATTTCTAATTGTTTAAATGGCCGCTATTTTGAAACAAAATGGAACATGAAGCTGGCTAACAAACTCAGTTAAGACCTTGGTATGTCCTGTATAGAAGCTTAGTGACATCCCTAACGGTTAATAAATACACGTGCTATCGCTTTATAAAACTCAGATTGTTTCAAAATGTCAAGCGCCGTAAAAATTCAAATTCCTTTACCAAACTACTTTTTTTAGATAAAGGCAAAACAAAAAAATGTTCCGAAATCTTTGTATCTATGTCCGACAATTAATATTTTCTTTTTCGCTACTTTATTAAACTGCATTTTTTTAGATAAAGGCAAAACAAAAAATGTTCCAAAATCTTTGTATCCATGCCCGGCAATTAATATACATAATTTTCAATTTCTAATTTTTTAGAACCATGTTTAATGACAAAATTTTAAGTGGTTACCTTTTTGAAACAAGAAGACGGATGCAGTTGGCTAACGAACTTGGTTGAAACTTAATTATCTCCAGTAAACATGCTTACCCAGATAAAAATGAACTGCAGAAATTCTATAAAAAAACCGCAGTTGGAAGACTGCGGTGATTTGGCCAATTCCACTACAGATTTTTTGCGGTCAATACAACCACAAAATTACTGCAGTTTATTAACCGCAGTAATTTCGCAGTTGTATTGACCACAAAAATTCTACAGAAAATTTATAGTTATATCAATATTAAAAATTCTGCAGAAATTTCGCAGTTCCATTGACCGCAAAAATTCTGCAGTGGAATCGGCCAAATCACCGCAGTTTTCCAACTGCAGATTTTTTATAGTTATATCGACCTCAAAAATGTTGTAGTTTTTTTACTGAGCATCGTTTCAAATCTGGTTTCTATAACATTATATGCTCTGGAGTGAAAAATCTGTCGAAATAGAAAAGTCCCAAGTAAAAAATCTCAAACATTTGTAGAATGCTTTAAGTTTATTGTGTGGCATGTTTACTTTATGAAAGCAACTGCATGTCATTGGAAATGTGTAAGTAGCAAGTTATCTGTCAAAAAGCACGCATTGCGATTGGGAGAAAGGGGAATTTTGAGGCTGCCGAATTCACAGTTGGCAAGTGTGGCTGCTTGATAGGGCTGGGGAATATGTCTAGAATAATATAAATCGGCATCTTTATATCATATCCTGATATATCGATTTAGGAAAGTGCCCTCAGGGAGGCAAAGTGGTGTGCGAGCAGCGGTAAGTGCATAAAATGATTAAGCAGTCACAGGCCTTTCCAATGATATGTCACATGACGTGTCGACAAAATGTAGAAAAGTGCCCCCCCGGGGGGGGGGGGAAGTAGTGAGCAGAGTACCAGAAATGCATAAAATGATTAAGCAGTCACAGGCTTTTCCAATGATATGTCACATGACGGGTGTTGGCGAAATATAGGAAAGTGGCCCCCCGGGGGGCAAGTAGTGGGCGGAGCACTGGAAATGCATAAAATGATTAAGCGGTCACAGCCCTTTGCAACGATATGTCACATGATGGGGTGCCGGCAAAATTTAGGAAATTGCCCCCCCCCTGGGGGGGCAAAGTGGTGGGCGGAGTACCGGTAGTGCATAAAATGATTAAGCAGTCACAGGCCTTTCCAATGATATGTCACATGACGACGTGTCGACAAAATGTAGAAAAGTGCCCCCCCCCCCGGGGGGGGAAGTAGTGAGCAGAGTACCAGAAATGCATAAAATGATTAAGCGGTCACAGGCCTTTCCAATGATATGTCACATGACGGGTGTTGGCGAAATATAGGAAAGTGGCCCCCAGGGGGGCAAGTAGTGGGCGGAGCACTGGAAATGCATAAAATGATTAAGCGGTCACAGCCCTTTGCAACGATATGTCACATGATGGGATGCCGGCAAAATTTAGGAAATTTCCCCCCTGGGGGGCAAAGTGGTGGGCGGAGTACCGGTAGTGCATAAAATGATTAAGCGGTTACAGTCCTTTCCAATGACATGTCACATGACGGGTGTCAGCAAAATGTAGGAAAGTGCCCCCCAGGGGGCAAAGTAGTGGACAGAGCACCAGAAATACATAAAATGATTAAGCGGTCACAGGCCTTTGCAACGATATGTCACATGAGGGGTGACAAAATTTAGAAAAATGCCCCCCCCCCAGGTGTGGAAGTGGGAGAGATAGTCATTAGAGGTGCATAACATGAATTAGTAGTAAGAAATTTGCATATTACATGATCTATTTAGGAAATTCGCATATTTCGCACGATCTTTTGAAGAAATTCGCTCATTTTACACGATTCTTTGGTGAAAATCATGCATTTTACACGACCCTTTGGCGAAAATCGCACTTTTTCCACAACCTTTCAAAGAAATTCGCACATTACACGATCTTTCGCTGAAATTTGCGTATTTCGCACGAGCTTTTGAAGAAATTTGTATATTTTACACAATCTTTCGATGAAATTTGCATATTTCGCACAATTTTTTGAAGAAATTCTTATATTTTACATGATCTTTTGGTGAAATTCACGTATTTTACACGATCTTTCAAAGAAATTCACATATTTTACAAGATTGTTTGACGAAATACAAATTCTTTCGCGATCATTTGACAAAAATCATATTTTATCGCGATTCTTTGATAACATTCGTGCTTTTTCTGCGACCTTTCAAAGAAATTCGCATATTACATGATCTTTCGGAGAAATTTGCACAATCTTTTGAAGTGATTTGCATACTTTACACGGCACTTTGGCAAAAATCTCCAATTTTCCACGATCTTTCGCCAAAAATCTCGCGTTTTCCATAATCTTTCGCCAAAATTCACTCATTTTCCACAATCTTTTAACAAAATTCACGTTTATTTCGCGACCATTTGACAAAAATCACATTTCTTTGCAATTCTTTAACGAAATTCGCAATCCTTCGACGAAATTCTCGTTTTTTCCACGACCTTTCAAAGATATTCGCATATTATTCGATCTTTCTATGAAACTCGCACGATTTTTCGAAGAAATTCGCATATTTTACATGAACGTTTGACAAAAAGCACATTTTTTTCGCGATTCCTTGACGAAATTCAAAATCCTTCGCTAAAATTCGCAGTCTTTCCACGACCTTTCAAAGAAATTTGCATATTACATGATCTTTTGATGAAATTCGTGTATTTCACACAATCTTTTGCAGAAATTCGAATATTTTACACGATCCTTTGGTGAAAATCATGTTTTTTTGCAATTCTGCGATGAAAATAGTGTCTTTTTCATGATCCTTTAACGAAAATCGCACTTTTACCGCAATCCTTTGCCAAAAATCGTGCATTTTCCATGATCTTTTGCCAAAAATCTGGCGTTTTCCACGATCTTTCGCCAAAATTCGCTCATTTTCCACAATCTTTTAACAAAATTCACGTTTATTTCGCGATCATTCGACAAAAATCACATTTCTTTGCGATTCTTTAACGAAATTCTCGTTTTTCCCACGACCTTTCAAAGAAGTTCGCATATTTTACAAGATCGTTTGACGAAATACGCACCTTTTTTCACGATCATTTGACAAAAATCACATTTTTTTCACGATTCTTTGATGAAATTCACAATTCTTCGCCGAAATTCGCAGTCTTTCCACGACCTTTCAAAGAAATTTGCATATTTCGCACAATCTTTTGCAGAAATTCGAATATTTTACACGATCCTTTGGTGAAAATCATGTTTTTTTGCAATTCTGCGATGAAAATAGTGTCTTTTTCGTGATCTTTTAATGAAAATCGCACTTTCACCGCAATCCTTTGCCAAAAATCGTGCATTTTCAATGATCTTTTGCCAAAAATCTGGCGTTTTCCACGATCTTTCACCAAAATTCGCTCATTTTCCACAATCTTTTAACAAAATTCACGTTTATTTCGCGATCATTCGACAAAAATCACATTTCTTTGCGATTCTTTAACGAAATTCTCGTTTTTCCCACGACCTTTCAAAGAAGTTCGCATATTTTACAAGATCGTTCGACGAAATACGCACCTTTTTTCACGATCATTTGACAAAAATCACATTTTTTTCGCGATTCTTTGATGAAATTCACAATTCTTCGCCGAAATTCGCAGTCATTCCACGACCTTTCAAAGAAATTTGCATATTTCACACAATCTTTTGCAGAAATTTGAATATTTTACACGATTTTTTGGCAAAAATCATGTTTTTTTTTCAATTCTGCGATGAAAATCGTGTCTTTTTCGTGATCCTTTAACGAAAATCGCATTTTTCTCGCAATCCTTTGCCAAAAATTGTGCATTTTCCATGATCTTTCGCCAAAATTCGATCATTTCCCACAATCTTTTAACAAAATTCACGTTTATATCGCGACCATTCGACAAAAATCACATTTCTTTGCAATTCTTTAACGAAATTCGCAATCCTTCGACGAAATTCTCGTTTTTTCCACGACCTTTCAAAGATATTCGCATATTATTCGATCTTTCTATGAAATTCGCACGATCTTTCGAAGAAATTCGCATATTTTACACGAACGTTTGGCAAAAAGCACATTTTTTTCGCGATTCTTTGACGAAATTCAAAATCCTTCGCTAAAATTCGCAGTCTTTCCACGACCTTTCAAAGAAATTTGCATATTACATGATCTTTTGATGAAATTCGTGTATTTCACACAATCTTTTGCAGAAATTCGAATATTTTACACGATCCTTTGGTGAAAATCATGTTTTTTTGCAATTCTGCGATGAAAATAGTGTCTTTTTCGTGATCTTTTAATGAAAATCGCACTTTCACCGCAATCCTTTGCCAAAAATCGTGCATTTTCCATGATCTTTTGCCAAAAAATCTGGCGTTTTCCACGATCTTTCGCCAAAATTCGCTCATTTTCCACAATCTTTTAACAAAATTCACGTTTATTTCGCGATCATTCGACAAAAATCACATTTCTTTGCGATTCTTTAACGAAATTCTCGTTTTTCCCACGACCTTTCAAAGAAGTTCGCATATTTTACAAGATCGTTTGACGAAATACGCACCTTTTTTCACGATCATTTTACAAAAATCACATTTTTTTCGCGATTCTTTGATGAAATTCACAATTCTTCGCCGAAATTCGCAGTCTTTCCACGACCTTTCAAAGAAATTTGCATATTTCACACAATCTTTTGCAGAAATTTGAATATTTTACACGATTTTTTGGCAAAAATCATGTTTTTTTTCAATTTTGCGATGAAAATCGTGTCTTTTTCGTGATCCTTTAACGAAAATCGCATTTTTCTCGCAATCCTTTGCCAAAAATTGTGCATTTTACATGATCTTTTGCCAAAAATCGCTGATCTTGCACGATATTTAGTAAAATTCACGTTTTTTTGCTACCATTGATAAAAACCACATTTTTTTGCGATTCTTTGACGAAATTCGTCTTTTTTCCACGATCTTTCAGACAAATTCGCATATTACACGATCGCATCATGTTTCATTTTTTCTCCAACATTTTTTAGAAAATATTTGTAAATTCCCTGACTTTTCCTAGATATTTTGAAATTTCCCTGACTGTCCATGACACTGGGAACACAGTAAATATAAAAAATATAATCATTGAAATAGCCCTTAGTCTCAGAACACAAAACAAAAGTAAAAACATTAAAAAAAAATCAGAAATATTATGCAAATTACTTATAAATAAAAGAAATACTTCTTTGACAGGCATAAAGTAAACACCACCCATATGTACTGTTTTAAGACATGTAAACAAAAGAAAATTACATAAAATAAAATTTATATGCACTTAGCAAAACACACCAAGCTGCTATGCTTTATTAAACAATTATCAACCAATTATGTTCTTAAAAAGAAAATAAATCACTTACCGGTGAAATGGTAATCCAACTTTAAATCAATAAGCTGTAATACGATAATAATAAGCGATAAATGCAATATATCTTTATTTGGCACAGATGTCATATACACTCCATATTGGCACGATTTTTTTCTGACGCCAATGTCATATAAGCACCGGGTACTTAACTGGTGCCAAAGTGTCATTATTTTGCTTGATATGGTAAACCGGATATAGATGATATGGTAACGAGGTTTGGTTGGTGTTATGGTAACATCTGTGCCGAATATTTTTACGGGTGCAGTGACATGCTTTTTTTTTAAACTGCTAAAATGCACTCTTACCAGAGTTTCCTTAGGCAGTTTAGGGCGGGGTGGTGGGTGTACTGCACACCACCTGCCCTTTGGTTGATTTGATTTGATTATCGGAGCCTACGCTCGATTATGAGGTTTTCAGCTTCGCTTCACTTGGCGGCTTTTTACCTCTAATGATCCAAAATTGCTAATACAGTTCTCTATAAACAGCTCTTTCAGTAGACGTTACATTCACAGAAGAGAACTTGTTTTTATTGGGATTAAATTCCAGGAAGAACTCCCCTTCATCAGAATTCATCGCACTGTCAGCAGACAGATCTAATCGCTGATAGAGTTGAGCTTGCTCTGTGCGAAACTTTCAGCATTCTAGAAGGTAGTGGTCAGTGGTTTCCAAGACTTGACACTCTGAGCAGAGGTATGAATTCCATAGGCCAAAACAATGAAGTTGTGCCATGGTAGGCAACGAGCGGTTCTGTATGCCCTTTGGTTTAAAAAACAGCGTTCGAAATCCTTGGTGGTCTGCTGGTCCGAGACCACCAAAAATGCAATCGACCACTAGTTTGAAAAATTTAGTGGTCTGCAGTAGGGATTGACCGAATACCGAATAGTCGATTCGGTATTCGGTGATTCGGCATGTAAACCGAATATTCGGCTTCGGCCGAATACTTTTAAGTATTCGGCCGAATAAATGCAGGTAAGTATTTTCTTAGAAGTAGAAGAATTCTTTTTTAATTAGAAGTAGAATAGGCTAAGCGATGAGTTTCAATATTATGTGCATGAGTTCAGAGTTCAATTGCACTACAAAAAACAAGTCAAAGGACATTTTTAATATAAAAAAAAAACCTTTTTCTTTCCTAAAACAGCCTACATAGGGATGAAATCAAAACAACTATCTACGATGAGAAAAAAAAAAACAGTAAGGAAGATGGGCATCTTTCTCTTATAATTTAATTTTAATTATTTCTACTTTAGTTTTCTTAATTTAAATTTATTTAATGTGTATTTTCTATAACATACACCTCAAATAAATACGTGAGATTTCATCTCTGCATATCTAAGGTGTATATTAAAGAAAACGCATCAAATAAGTATACCCCTATGCCTATCCTATAGCTTTTATAACCATTAAAATTGTTCAAATTTGTTATAATAAGTATACCCCTATGCCTATCCTATAGCTTTTATAACCATTAAAATTGCTCAAATTTGTTATCTTCATCACCACAATGTTAAATTATTAATCAAAATATAAATATGTATCAATAATTTGACAGATAATAGTTAAATGTATAAATTGATATACATTTTGTATTTGGGAACATTCCTATTCAATACGTTTATAATTAGACAATCAGTAAATCAGCTTAATGACAACATTGTTTCTTTTTATTTGAATGAACTTTAGTTTTTCTAACAATTCTTACCCTTAATAATAGCCTGTATAGTTTAATACTTTCATAGGTTATTTTGGGTATTGGCTAGTGATAAAATAATAAAAAATAAGTGATGGGTTAATGAAATTGTGAGTGGAAAGTAGTCATTAAATTTTTTTGGTGTAATTAGATTTAAGAATAAAAATGTAACTGAATTAAATTACTAAGAATTTAATTTTAATTAAAGTTTATTGAAAAAGCTAATATATGAGAAAATGCATATTAAAAATTTTTAAGTATTCGGTTGCCGAATACCGAATATTCGGTTTACACTTTGACCGAAGCTTCGGTATTCGGTATTCGGCAAAATTGCTGCTTCGGTCAATCCCTAGTCTGCAGTAGTGATGCAACGAATAGTGGTTTGGCCGAATAACCGAATATTCGGCCAAGTTGCAGCCGAATATTCGGCTGCCGAATAATGAACTTATTTTTGCCTAAAAACAAAATATGGTATGCTTTATATGCACAATTCTTGTATATTTCACATTTAAAATGTATTGTTTTCTTTTAAAAAATTATTTATATATACAAATTTTTAATATTTTAAAGCATTATTTTACTCTGAAAAAATATTCGGCCTAAAAATTGCCTCAATAATAATTCAGACCCCCCCCCCCCCCAAAGAAAAAAAAAATTCTTAGCAAAAGTTCCTCATCAGGTACTGTCTAGTTACATTTTAATAGATATTATATGTGTTGTTGTTACATTTTTAAATAATGACATAATTTTAAAAGTACTAGGAAACATAAGTTTCAGCTTTCAGATGAAGTAAAATAAAAAATAAGAAATCTTAATATCTTAAGAAAAACCACTGATAGAAAGGGTGAAAGGAATATCCTCTAAAATGGTGTAAAGAAATCACTGTAGACTTTATAAAGCTCACAATTAACAAAATTTTTATTTATCTTTATTATTATTATTATTTTTATTTATTTTTTTTTTTTGCTGTCAGCAGTGAAGCCTCTTTAGAAAGTGCGCCTCAATGTGAAGAGTAAAAGATATTAGTAATTTTCTTTCCCAGCCACTACTAGAAAGACAACAGCGTCCTTTGGGGCGGTGGGCGAAAAATTCAGTAGACTTTCTAAACGTTTCACAATTAGCCAAAAAGTACCTTTCTGCACCAGGAAGTACCATATATAGTGAGAGGTTATTTTCAGAAGCAGGTAAGATTTACGGGAAAAAAAAGACTATCATCTGAGAATGCTGATTATTATTATTTCTGCATCACAATCTACGTTTATTGAAAACATTTTAACTGTTTTTTAAGGCATTACAATGCTATTCTTGAAAAAAATATCTAAAACATAAATGCATACTAATTAAAAGAATTTAGTATTTACATTTCTTTCAATATTTAATAAGAAATAGTAACAGGCTTAAAAAAAATCACTTAAATTATATTTCACTTTTAAGCGTATTTTACTTAAAAAAAAAAAAAATACCCTTAACTATTGCAACATATACGACTTAAATATCTTATACATATAATACATCTATATCTAATCAATCATATATTTATGTTCTTTATAGGTATAATTCAAAATATTATTGAAAGAAATATTTTTTTATGTAACAAGGGTTAAATGTTAAACTTCACATTATGATAAAAAAAAATAAATAAATAAATAAAAATGAATTAGCTTGTTACAGCTGTATTAAAACAATTTTGAATAGATTAATTTTAAATTTAACAGATTATGTTAGCTTATTACAGATACTTTTTGTACTTACTGATACAGCATATTTTTTTTTTTTAACATGATTCCTAAATTAGCCTCTTATATAAAAATGGGTAGATAAAACCCATTCGGAGTATGAAAGTTAATGGAAAAAAAAGTGTTAGTTAATTTCAAATAAAATTTTCATTATATATGATGAATATAAATTGTCAAATTAAAAAGTTATACTGTGTAAATATAAAAACATTTATTACAGTGTATTATTCGGCCAAGGCCGAATAATGGACTTGATATTCGGCCGAAGCCGAATATTCGGCAGACAGGCCGAATATTCGTTGCATCTCTAGTCTGCAGGACCAGTAACTTTTCCCCCCTTTCTCACAGGTAAACTTAACTTACCTGCCCCCTAGAAAACCACAAATCACACAATAATTTAAAAAAATTGCATTAAATCTCAGTCATTTGAAATAAATAATCAGATAAATAAAACATCTAATTAATTTAATAGTTTTTCGTTATGCATACTGTTTATTTAATTTTTAGTAAATTACAATTTTACTATGCTGAAAATTTTGGATAGCTGTAAAGGAAGTTTGGTTTATATTCTAAGAGGGGGGGGGGGGGAGGTCACTCAAGGGTTAAAGGGACTTAATAGAATTTTATGTAGCGGGCCAGTGATAACTGCAAACCAGTAAATTCTCATGCTTACTGGTCCTTGGGACCAGTGACTTTTTTTTATCAATTCTACCGCTGTAAAATATCACCCTTCTTGTCCCACATCCAAAAAAATTTGCATGCACATTGTTTTAATTGTGGTTGCCATACACATTGTTTTAAATAAATTATATATCTAAGTTAAAAACATTTCATTGTTTAAAACCAGCAGCACTACTTGAAAATTTATAGGGTAGATGTGCCAGTAATGGACACCCTTAAGGAATTTCTTTAAAAATTATTTTTTTATTTATAGTTATAATTATTATATTCCAGTTTTTTCAATATTATATTAATCTATCAACAATATTTAACCATTCTTATAGCCTCATTTCCCCATATGAATAGAAATTTAATTTTAATTAACAGAAATATATCAAAACACCCAAAAGCCCAGTAATGGACACCCTCTGGCCCAGTAGTGGACACCCTCTGTTCCAGTAATGAACGCCCCATAAAAAGTAATAAATATAATTGTTTTTATGACTGTATTTAGAACCAGAATTTAATGAATACATACTAATGAAACAAAATAGTTATTTTAAATAAATGTAACAATTAGGATACCAGTAATTAATAAAATATTTGTGATAATCATTTACTGTTTGCATCAATTATTGTAATTATCAGAAGATCGATGTTTTAATTATTTTAGATAGATAATTTAAAATACTAAATATCAGACAATTACAGCTATCAAATTATTGAAACAGTGGTGGATTTAAAAGGTAATAATAATAATAAAGTTTTGGAATATTAATGTTTAGTTTTGTGCCACTATTTTTAATAATCTTCCAGAGATTACTTGATATATCATTTATAATAAATAATATTACAAATGTGAAAGAAATGATATTGTGAGTTGAATATTTTAAATACTAAATAAAATAATTCCAAAATAAAACTGTAGAACTAATGTTTGAGGCCACTGATCTGCAGATTTACTAGTTTCATGAATATTACCTATAACTTTCATTAATAGTATTGCATTTTTTTTTAACAAGGAAACATTTAAGACAGAAAATGGATTTTTAATAGCTTCTGTAACTTAATTGTTTTTATTTAAACGGAGAGGGATTAAGCCCTATGAGCCCCTCTCTGACTGTGCTCTTAAACTGTATTTTTCTGCTTCCTGGCTGGTTTGATTGCCAGATTATAAAATATGTGAGGTATATACAATATATGTACTACATAAAAAAAATAAATAAAATAAAATAAAATATTGAAATTTTATTAATCATATAAAATAACTTAAAAGCAGCTATTTATAAAAGTTTTGGTGTTATTACATTTTGATAAGTATAATTTAAAAATTAAATTTGATTATTTAGGTTTGTAGTTAAGTCAAAATATTTTATGCACTATAAACATTACTGAAATTGCATTTTTAGCAATGTCTACATGGGGTGTCCATTACTGGAAAATGACTAATTAACCATCCCAGTAATGGACACCCCCTCTTAAAACCTTAAAAATAAATGAAATTTAGTAAATGGCCGTTAGTATATAATATTCTAAGTTTCCTATTGCTACTCAAACAAAAACATTCAAATTTTGCAAGAAAATAAATAATATATAAATTAATTAAATGAAGCCAACTCTTAGCCTCTTCATTAAGATTTTCACAGAAAAACTGTGAAACTTTGAAACATTATTTTCTGCTTCTTGATTGGTTTGATTAAAAGTGTAAACAATAACCCAGTTTTATAAAACATGCAAGGGGGTATTATAAAAAAAATAATTAAAGCTAAATATTTATTAGTTATTTTTTTATGAACCAAAAACATCAAGGGGTGTCCATTACTGGAAGGGTGTCCATTACTGGCACATCTACCCTATATTAAAAAAAAAAAAAAAAAAAAAAAAAAAAAACGAACAATACACAAAAACTGCAACTAATCAATAAAAAACTTAAATTGATTCTGAATTACTCAACTAGCTTCTAGTTAACTAGAAAAAAAAAACAGCACCTCTATTATTCTTTTGAAAAAAGCAAATAATAATAATGATAATATCTTGAAACTACAAAATTCTCCTCCGAAATATTTGTATTGGTAATACTTCGTTTTATTTTCTATTGTTGTCTCTATTCGATTTGTTTTAAAAAAAAGGGGCCTGTTTTTTGGAAGTATACGAGTCCTTTGCTAAAATTATGTACCGAGCTAGATCTCCCTTTTTGAATCTGCAGGCATGGTCTCAGAGTCCTTTCAAAGAGACAAATCTAGCTCGGTACATAATTTTAGCAATCTTATGGTTATGGACATTCAATTAAAAAACAATAATTAACGCGGAAGTATTACAAGAGCAAAAAGGGCTATAAAAATTAAGAGGAACGATCAAGCGTAGCATAAGAAAAAGTGAGCGGGAATGGAGTCACATGTATTGTAAACAATCGCCGGATATCGACAGTTGAGTTGAGAAGTTCTTCTGCTGCCGGGATACAGATACATTTACGCTGTTAGCGAAATGAGATTGACCAATCAGAAAACTTGCTTCCTTAAAGCAGGGAAAAGTTCCCGAAATACAAGCTTCTGATTGGTCGATCTCGTTTCGCTAACAGCGCAAAATCTATCTGGATCCCGAAAAGAATTTAGAATAAAAAAAAATATTTAAATGATATTAATTATTATATAATATTAATTAATAATTATTAATTATAAATATTTATTATTAATTATTTAAATTATATTATATTATTTATATTATGTAATATATAATTAATATTATATATTAATATTATATTATGTATTATTAATAATTATTAATTATAAATAATTATTATTAATTATTTAAATTATATTATATTATTTATATTACGTAATATAAAATTAATATTATATATTAAAATTATATGATTTATATGTTAATAAATATCAATAATTATTATTTATAAATACTATTAATAATTATTTTATTAATTATTATATTAATAATTTAAATAATAAATAATTGTTTAGAGTCAGAAATGCAGCCTCAGCTGCATAAACAATAATCAAATGTTCCAATGTAAATTTAAAATAAAATATTTAATAAGAATTATTTTTTTTCATTCGTTTTTATAAAGTAGAAATAATTTTCATGCAAACTGGAAGTCATGTCTTTTCGGGGAGAAGGGCAAATTGAGCATTTAGTAAATCCGGGTCCGGGTGTGCTATGAAAAAGAAGAAAGGGGGATGGGATGCCTTCTCCCTGCATTTTGAAATTAAAGTTAAAAAAAAAAATTCTTCTTTTGAAAAACATAGTAGAATTTATTCTTTTCAAGTAAGTAAAAAAAAAAAAAAAAAAAAAAAAGGAAGCGTTTTTCCGTTTAGGGGAGGAGGGTGACATAGGAGAGCAACTACCCCTGCCTAGATTTTCAATTCAGTAACTAGTTTTATTTCCTTAATTTGAAAAACATAATAAAATTAATTCTTCGCCAGTGATAAAAAAAAAAAAAAAAAAACAGAAACCAATAACTTCCGTTAGGAGGAGGCGGGGGGGGGGATGTCATATGACAGTCATTTGTTCCTCCCTGTATTTAAAAATATAAGTACCTAATTTTTTTTCACCGATTTTGAAATAGTGAAAATTTTTTTAATTCGAGTGATTTAAATTAAAAGAGGAATTAAAAAGTTTCAGTTGAGGGAGCGGTATAGGAAGCCCATTGCCCTTCCGTGGATTTTGAAATTATACAAACTAAATTTCTTTTTTCGAGTAACTTAAAAAAAAGGAACCAAGAAATTTCAGTTTAGGGGAAGGTGGCACAGGAGACCAACTGCCCCTCCCTAGATATTTCAATTTAAGTAACCCAATTTTTTTTCTCCTGCTATGAAAAATCTAGTATAATTTATTCTTTGCGAGTAACTTAAAAATTAAGGTAACCAAAAATTTTTCGTTAGAAGGGGGAACCTAGGGGAGTGTCATTGCCGCTGGATTTTGAAATATATATATATATATATAACTGAATTTTGTTTTTCTCCGATTTTGTATATAGTAAATTTTATTTATGCGCAGAAACTTAAAATATATATAGACGGACAGTATAGCAGAAATATCAGTTGCCTGGGGGTGGGGAGGGGGGATAAGAGAAAAGCCATTTCCCTTCCCTGGATTTTGAAATTTAAGTAATTAAATTTTCTTTTTTTCTTTCTTTTTTTTAAGAAATGCATAGTAAAATTCATTCTTTTTCAACATTTTAAAATAAAAGAAATAAAAAAATTCCGTTAAGGAGGGTGGGGGGGGGGGGATGGAAGGACCATGCCAATCCCTGAAGTCTGAAATTTAATTAATGGAATTATATTATTTTCTCCGATTTTGAAAAATATAGTAAAATTTATTTATTCCGTATAGCTTAAAATTAAACAGAAACTAAGAATTTTTCTGTTGGGGGAGAGATTCACCCCCCCCCCCCCTATATCTCACTCTTAGTAGTTAATTTCGGTCGAGTTTTTTTTATGTTTATGTATTTAAACTTTATCATAAAGTCAGGTTAAAAACAGTGCAATTTTTTTTTGTGTGTGGGGAGGGGGGGGGGGGGATGTAGCCCGAGGTTATCGGCATTCCCCTCCCGGATTTTGACATTTAGTTTTAACTAAATATTTTCTTTTTCTGTGATTAACACATAATAAAATTTATACTTTTCGGCCAAGTAAAATAATTAAACACTAAGAGAAAGACGGGAAACTGGTAAAATTAAAGAGATGAAATTACTTCAATACTGCTGTATTACTACAGACGCAAAATCTCATTATTTTAAAAGTTTATGATGACTTCACTTAAACTATAGTATTTTTGAGGTTAATAGCACAGAGAATTTTTGAAATAAAGGACCACAAAATTACGCCACATTAGCCGCAGAATTTCTAAAGTATTTTTTTAGTCGAGATTGCACTACAGAAAATCTATAGTTGACTATAGAAAAACATCAAAAATACTCCACTTCTGTAGAAAAACTGCAGTTCATTTTTAGCTGGGTAGTCACATCCCAATAGATTAACAAATACGCGTGCTTTCGCATGACAAATAGCAGATTGTTTCAAAGTGACAGTTATCCTAGAAATTCAAAATGATATCGGAGACATTTTTTGAAATACAGACAAAAACAAAATGTGTCTGAAAAAGAGAATACCTGTATCAAGGTCAAACACTTAAAAAAAAATCTTTTTCAGTTTATAATTATTTAACCACTTTTTAAATAAAAAAAATTAAATTGCCGCCAAAATTAAAACAAAAAACAACGGCGGATGAAGGTGGTCAACGAACTTGGTCGAGACATCGATATATACTATGCACATACTAAGTCAAAAACAATTCGGTGCAGAAATACGCGTGAATTATCGCATGAAAAAATTCAGATAGTTTCAAACGGACAGACATTTTAGAAATTTTAACTGCTACATCTCAGCCATTTTTTGAGATAAATGCAAAGAAAAAAACTCCTTCCGGCCAGTGCCGGGAGGAAGAGGTAGCTTTCATATTCCTATTTTTTTAAAACAAGCTTATATTATTCAAACACACGAAACTCAATTTAGTGGAAACTGATTATAGGGGATTCAATACTAATTTTTATCAATACTAAATCATTACAAATGAGAATTATGCGAAATTAGCCAGCTTTATCCAAGCTGCTTTTATTTAAAGTAACTTATATTTGGTTGCCAAATTCGGCGATATTTTGAAGTTCCTGTCATTTTAAGACAACATGGTGGATGAGGCTAACGAGTGAACTTGGTCGAGACCTTAGTAATTCCTCTGCACATGCTCACTCACATCGGAATCGGTTGATATATACGAGTGCTGTCGCAGGCAAAATATCAGATTTTTCAAAATGCCATAATGTCTAAATGTCACATTAGAAATTGAAACTGCTACATCTGAGCCATTTTAGGTAGCTTTCATTACAAAAAGCTAGCTGTTGCAGCCGTTCGGAGGAAAGCGATTTCAAAAAATTTTGGTATATTTTTTTGGTATATAACATGACACCCAGACCCCGAAACCCCCCTCCGTTCAAAATTGACATATATATAGATATATATCCATATACATATGTATATATATATATATATGTGTGTATATATCTGACATTTGTCACACTGTAACTCTCGTATTTATGATGTATCGTATTTGGATGTAATTCTGTGTGTACATAGTACATACCAATGTCTCGACCGAGTTCGTTGGCCAGCTTCATCCGCCATTTTGTTTCAAAATGGCGGCCATTTAAAATTTAAAAAAAAATGTAAAATTTGAAATGTGGTACCAAAAAATTGAAAATGGAAAAATATTTTCTTCTTATGAATTTGACATTTATACAAAGTTTCCGGAGCAGTTTTAGTTCCGTCTATATCTTAAAAAATGGCTGAGTTATAGCATTTTGAATTTCTAGCGTAGCTGACATTTTGAAACGTCCTGAATTTTGTCGCGCGATAAAAGGCGTATTTATGAAACGATTTGGATGTAACTTCGTTTATATATAGTACAGACCAATGTCTCGACAGAGTTTGTTGGCCAGCTTCATCCGCCATTTTGTTTTAAAATGGCGGCCATTTAAATTTTTAAGAAAAATTTAAATTTGAAATGTGTTACCAAAAAATTGAAAATTGAAAAAAAAAATTTTTTCTTATGTATTTGACCTTGATAAAATGATTCGGGAGCAGTTTTTGTCTCGTCTATATCTTAAATAAAAAAGAAAAGTGCCCAGCTAAACTGATGGCATTGAGCTCACAGGCTATTCACACTAATTGTATATTAAACACTTATTTTAAAGAATAATGCCCCTCAAAAAAATAAGTGAAGGGGAATTAGCCCCCGTTTCCCCCTTTATACTTAACCAGTGAACCTCCAAATCTCATCAGGGAAGCCCCTTATCATAATAAACCGGTATACCAAATTTGGAGCAAATCGAATAATTCTGCATGAAAAACCCGTTTATATAAATTAAGGGGGTTGGCCTAGCCCCCCTTCCCCCTTTATCTTTAACCAATAAACCCCCAAAACTAATCAAGGAAGTTCCTTAACATAATAAACCGGTATACCAACTTCGGAGCAAATCGAATCATTCTGCATGAAAAACCCATTTATCTGAATTAAAAGGGGTGGACTAGCCCCCATTTTCCCCTTCATTCTTAACCAATGAACCCCCAAAACTAATCAGGGAAGTTCCTTAACATAATAAACCAGTATACCAAATTCGGTGCAAATCGAATAATTCTGCATGAAAAACCCAATTATCTGAATTAAGGAGGTGGACTAGCCCCCATTTTCCCCTTCATTCTTAACCAATGAACCCCCAAAACTAATCAGGGAAGTTCCTTAACATAATAAACCAGTATACCAAATTCGGTGCAAATCGAATAATTCTGCGTGAAAACCCCATTTATCTGAATTAAGAGGGTAGACTAACCCCCCTTTCCCCCCTTTATCCTTAACCAATGAACCCCCAAAACTAATCAGGGAAGTTCCTTAACATAATAAACCGGTATACCAACTTCGGAGCAAATCGAATCATTCTGCATGAAAAACCCATTTATCAAATTTAAGAGGGGCGGTCTAACCTCCCTTTCCCCCCTTTATCCTTAACCAATGAGCCCCCAAAACTAATCAGGGAAGTTCCTTAATGTAATAAACCGGTATACCAAATTCTGAGCAAATCGAATGATTCTACATGAAAAACCCATTTATCTGAATTAAGGGGGGTGGACTAACCCCGTTTTTCCCCCTTTATCCTTAACCAATGAACTCCCAAAACTAATCAGGGAAGCTCCTTAATATAATAAACCGGTATACCAAATTCGGAGCAAATCGAATAATTCTGCATGAAATACCCATTTATCTGAATTAAGGGGGGGGACTAACCCCCTTTACCCCCTTTATACTTAACAAGTGAACCTCCAAATCTAATCAGGGAAGCTCCTTATCTTAATAAACCGGTATACCAAATTTGGAGCAAATCGAATAATCTTGCAAAAAAATCCCATTTATCTAAATTAAGAGGGTGGACTAGCCCCCCTTTATCCTTAACCAATGAATCGACAAAACGAATCAGGGAAGCTCCTTAACATAATAAACCGGTATACCAACTTCGGAGCAAATCGAAACATTCTGCATGAAAAACCCATTTATCTAAATTAAGAGGGGCGGGCTAACCTCCCTTTTCCCCCTTTACCCTTAACCAATGAACCCCCAAAACTAATCAGGGAAGTTCCTTAACATAATAACCCGGTATACCAAATTCGGAGCAAATCGAATCATTCTGCATGAAAAACACATTTATCTCAATTAAGAGGGGCGGGCTAACTTCCCTTTTCCCCCTTTACCCTTAACCAATGAACCCCCAAATCTAATCATGGAAGTTCCTTAACATAATAAACCGGTATACCAAATTCGGAGCAAATCGAATCATTCTGCATGAAAAACACATTTATCTGAATTAAGGGGAGTGGACTAACCCCGTTTTCTCCCCTTTATCATTAACGAATGAACTCCCAAAATTAATCAGGGATGTTCCTTAACATAATAAAGCGGTATACATAATTCGGAGCAAATCGAATGATTCTGCATGAAAAACACATTTATCTCAATTAAGAGGGGCGGGCTAACTTCCCTTTTCCCCCTTTACCCTTAACCAATGCACCCCCAAATCTAATCATGGAAGTTCCTTAACATAATAAACCGGTATACCAAATTCGGAGCAAATCGAATCATTCTGCATGAAAAACACATTTATCTGAATTAAGCGGGGTGGACTAACCCCGTTTTCTCCCCTTTATCATTAACCAATGAACTCCCAAAACTGATCAGGGAAGTCCCTTAACATAATAAACCGGTATACCAAATTCGGAGCAAATCGAATCATTCTGCATGAAAAACCCATTTATCTGAATTAAGGGGGAGTGGACTAACCCCGTTTTTCCACCTTTATCCTTAACCAATGATCTCCCAAAACTAATCAGGGAAGTTCCTTAACATAATAAACCGGTATACCAAATTCGGAGCAAATCGAATGATTCTGCATGAAAAACCCATTTATCTGAATTAAGGGGGTAGACTAACCCCCCTTTTCCCCCTTTATCCTTAACCAATGAACGCCCAAAATTAATCAGGGATGTTCCTTAACATTATAAACCGGTATACCAAATTCGGGGCAAATAAAATGATTCTGCATGAAAAACCCATTTTTCTGAATTAAGGGGGGGTGGGGGGGTGGACTAACCCCGTTTTCCCCCTTTATCCTTAACCAATGAACCCCCAAAACTAATCATGGATGTTCCTTAACATAATAAACCGGTATACCAAATTCGGAGCAAATCGAATGATTCTGCATGAAAAACCCATTTTTCTGAATTAAGGGGGGTGACTAACCCCGTTTTCCCCCCTTTATCCTTAACCAATGAGCTCCCAAAACTAATCAGGGAAGCGCCTTATCACAATGAACCTAGGAAAAAATTTTGAAGCAAATCGGATGTTTCTATCAAGAGTTATCGCGTTACGTACATACGTACGTACATACATACATACATACATACAGAACGGGCGGGCACATTAGCTCTCAGGCTTTGATAGCCTGCGAGCTAAAAATGGCTGAGTTATAGCATTAGGTAGCTTTCAATACAAAAAGCTACCTATTGCAGCCGTTTGGAGGAAAGCGATTTCAAAAAATTTTGGTATATTTTCATCGATCATGACCCACAGACCCCGAAACCACCCTCCGTTCAAAATTGATATATATATATATATATATATATATCTGGCATTTGTGACACTGTAACTCTCGAATTTATGAACCGATTTGGATGTAATTCGGTATGTACATAGTACATACCAATGTCTCGACCGAGTTCGTTGGCCAGCTTCATCCGCCATTTTTTTCAAAATGGCCGCCATTTAAATTTTTTAAAAAACATTTTAATTTGAAATGTGGTACCAAAAAATTGAAAATGGAAAAATATTTTTTTTTATGTATTTGACCTTTATACAAAGATTCTGCAGCAGTTTTTGTTTCGTCTATATCTTAAAAAATGGCTGAGTTATAGCATTTTGAATTTCTATTGTGGCTGACATTTTAAAACGACCTTATTTTTGTCACGCGATAACAGGCGTATCTATGAACCGATTTGGATATTACTTTGTCTGTACATAGTACATACCAATGTCTCGACCGAGTTCATTGGCCAGCTTCATTCGCCATCTTGTTTAAAAAGCGTTGCCATTTAAATAAATTAATTTAAAATTTAAAATGAGGTATTAAAAATTTGGAAAATGATAAAAGAATTTTTTATGTGTTTGGTTTTGATACAAAGATTCCGGAGCAGATTTTGTTTCTGAAAATTTGTTGTTTTGTTTATATTTTAAAAAATGGTTTAATTATAGCTCTTTGATGTTCTAGTATGGCTAACATTTTGAAACGATCTTGTATTTGTCACGCGATAACAGCGATGACAGCGATGACCACCTCGGGAACTCAGCTTTCGCTTTAGAGTTTTAGTGCAATCCCGAGGGGTAGACCACATCCACTTCTCCCGACTCTCAACCAGAGTCTGAGAGGGAGCGTCGGGTCCCTGATCAAGCTGCTGAGATTTATTTCAATTACTGTGAGATTTACAATTACAATCACAATTGGTTACCCAATTTTTCTGGGCGAACCGAAGATTTCACATCGAGATATATGACTGTATGTAGTGATTACATGAGGATCATTTCACCTAATGTGATTGCATAATTGTTTACAGTTTTCTTGGATATATATACGTCACAGTACATTTAACACACAATATTTAACATGACAATTAGAAACACATTACAACACAATATCAAACACCTACTATTTACATGACTGTGTGTAGTGATTACATGAGGATCATTTGAATGTGATTGCATAATTATTTACATTTTTCATGGATTTACAGGGATTTCACAGTACGTTAAACACACTATATTGAACATCACAATTAGAAACACATTACAACACACCTACTATTTACAATTTGGGCATACAAGAGTTTGGAGAGATGCACAAGATAAAAATTCAAAAGTGATAGAAGTTTCTGGCACCTGCTAATAACCCGTTTCTCCCCCCATGCTACACCCTGGTGATGGAGACGGACTAGAATGGCTCTGGATTTGAAAAGATGTACTCGTTTGTTTCTATAAACCTCATGCATTGTATGATCTTGTTGAGTAGTTGTGGTTTCTCTTTTACATCCCGCCACCAACTTGCTAAATTCATACGTGTGTTTTTGAGATGGTAATGCGATGTTAATGTACAGTGTAATACATAGTGTAACGATGTTGACGGCAAGCCTCAAATGCATAGTGGGGAGTCTCTTTTGTTAATTTTGTATAAGTGTTCCTGAAAGGGGCCGTGATTTGTTAAAAATATGTGTAAGTATCTGTTGTTCACGAAATACTTGTGGTCAACCAATGGCAAGAATTCCTTCGTATATCGGCCTGTGTCTGAATCCGTCCAGCGTTTTTGCCAATTTTTTAACAGATTCTGCTTTGTCTGTGATTTTAGTGAAGAAACTGGATATGGTAAAAATGTATGTATTAGTGTTTCATCCGTTACTGCCGATTTTGCCAGTTGGTCAGCTGCCTCATTGCCCTCAACACCTGAATGTCCTTTTGTCCAATTGAAGTATATGTCTTTTACTGTTGTTTGTAATTGTTGAAGAATTTTTAGTATTAAATAGTTTGTATTGTCAAAATTGTTTAATGCTTTTAAACTTGATAGGCTATCCGTTATGATTAAGTATTGAGAATGTTTGTCCGACTCTATCCACTCTAATGCTGAAGAGATCGCGAAGAGTTCTGACTGGAAGACGGAGTTATCCTGGGACAGTTTCGCTCTCCAAGTATAGATTTGCTCGTTTTTTTCGTACACACAAAATGCCGAGGCTGTGCCTTTGGACATTTTGGAACCGTCCGTGCATATTGTAATTTTGCCTACATAGTCGTTTAATTCACAAATTTTTATTTCACTTGTTAGTGGTGATGTTTTGTATTTTGAGCATTTTGGATAGTATAGTGGAGCAAAAGCCTTTTCTGTTGACTTACCGAGACGAATCGTCCCCGAATACTCCGCCTCCGCCTCCAACTGCAAATCCAGTGGGGGGAGACCTGTGAGGACCTTCAGGGCGTTTGTTGACGTATTGCGATATGCTCTCGTTATCAGCAACAAAGCTTTCCTTTGTGCCGAGAGCAAATGTCGACGACCGTGATATTGCGCCATACGCGGAAACCAGACAGCACACGCGTAGGCCAGTTTCCGTTGTAAGATCGCCGAGTACCAAATCATAAAAAATTCCGGATGGAGTCGACCTGAGATTGATGAAAATTTATAAAGATTTTGAGTTATTTTTCCGATTTCTACTCTCTTTTGTGCCACATGTGGGAGAAATAATAATTGTTTATCTAATATTACCCCCAGGTATTTTAGTGTTGTTTCTGATTTTATTGATTTACCTTGAAGTTTAAATGTGGGGCCCCGCTTAAGGTGTTTGGGTTTGCCAAAAGTTAATAATGAGGATTTTTCATGTGAAATTTCTATTTTGTTGGTTTCTGCCCAATTCTGAATAAATTGTAAAGCTTTCTGACCTTTTTGTTCAAGTTGCTGTCTCGATTGTGCCCAGATCAGTAATATCACGTCATCCGCGTATGCCACCAGTTCACAGTCCTGTACATCAAAGGTCCCCAACAGATTCTCCAACAGAACCAACCAAAGAAAAGGACCCAGACACGATCCCTGCGGGCAACCCTTACTAAAGAAGTACAACAAAAATGGTGCCATCCAGTCCACCTGAGCTCGCCTACCCGAAAGGAAGGAAACGACAAGATTAATGAGTTGTTTAGAAATACCTATTCTTTGCAATGCAAGGATCACCTGGTCCCAAGGGAGGTTGTCAAATGCTCCTCTGAAATCCAGTGACACCAGTGATGTGTATTGTTTATTTTGTTTGTGTTGTTCTACTAATGAAATCACTTGCTCCAAAGCCGTTTCCGTAGATTTATTTTGCGTGTAGCCGTGTTGCTTACCCGATAGGAAATTCGTTTTGTCTAATGCATGATGTATTCGTCTTAGAATTAATTTCTCTAAGATTTTTCCGAATATTGGTAATAGAGTGATGGGGCGATATGAAGAGCTCTCATTCAAGGGTTTCCCCTCCTTTCTAAAATACACGAGCTCTCCCAATTTCCAGTCATCAGGAAAATAGTTTAACTTTAAAAGACTGTTGTACATATCCAACAGAATATTAGGAATTTTTGAAAAGGTGCACCTGACCATCCTGTGATCAATTTGATCAGGTCCTGGTGCCTTGTTAATATTGAATGCGAAAACAACATTTCGCAACTCTCTTTTCGTGAATTTTGCCTGGTCGTGCGAGTTTAGTCGCTGTGGTTGTTGCTTTGGAGTTTCATCACCAAAAATGTCTTTCGTTAGATTTAAAAGGATTGATGACCTGGAAGTGGGTGACAAAGAATCAAATTGGTAACTGATATGAGAGTCCTGGAATCGCTGGAAGGCCAACTTTTTCGTTAAACCAAAAGGATCCGTCTCTCTGCGACACAGGTTTGTCCAAGCTTTTTCCTTCTCCGATAAAATCTGTTTTTGATACATTGCCCTTTCCCTTTTGTATTGCTGGTTTATATTTGACTCGTAGTTTGAATTTTTTGCTCTTTTTAAAAGAGCTGCTACTTTATTTCTTTGGGCCCTCAATTGTGGAGACCACTAGGAAATTTTAAATTTCTTGAAGGGGGCTTTCTTTTTAAAGGATTTATTGGCTTGTAATAATATTTCTTGTTTAAAAGTTTCGTAGTCTTCGTTAAACTGGTCTATAGTTTCTATGTCATTAAAGTTAATCTGTGAGCATTTTCGAGTTAGTTGTTCGGAAAATTGTGTCAAAGGGATTCCCTTTGTTTTGAATCTTCTTCTTGGTAGTTTGGGTATTGTGAAAATTAGCTCTGTTTCTATTGGTTAGTGGTCTCCACAAAGGGAAGGAATTACTTCCCAGTGTTTTATGTGTGAAAACATAGCCTGCGTGCAGATGGACAGATCTGGCCTCCCCAGGTTCTTCCCCGACTCATACGTTGGTGGACTGGATGAAGAGTTTAGAATAACTCGTTGATACGCTATGACTCTATCGATAAGAACTTTTCCCCTGGTGTCTTCACTCCTATAGCCCCAAAGCTGACTGTGAGCGTTGAAATCACCGAGAACCAACTGCAATGGGCTCTGATTTTTAGAACCCAGCCAGTTCTCAATATCCTCATCAAAGTCAGCACTCGGGGGGCTATACAGGCTGCCAATGCTTAAGGTTAAAGGTTTAAGGTCTAAATTTATAAAAACTGAGTTATAGTGTTTAGATGAGAGAGTATGTTTTAAGTTTTGGTCTAAGATTAAAATATGGCCTTTTTTAGAGCTTGAACTATAGCATGGTGTTGTTCGAGGAAGTGATAGAGGTCTATTTTCATAAAGGTATGCATCTTGAAGACAAACCAGGTAATAGTCCGAGTCTGAGAGGAATTTCATAAAAGCAGCGGTTTGTGATCTGTTATTCTGTAAATTTTGTTGAATTAATTTGAATTTTTACCTCTATAAGACAATGACGCTAGCGCTGCTTGTTTCTTTCGCTGATACACGCTGCAGGATGGATCGTAAGATGGATGTTTTTCATATAGTCCAGCTTTCCTATGGTCCCCCTTGTAGTAGTCGAGCACTTTTTTGCAGTTAACATACTCTTCTTTTTCTGAGGCACAATCCCTGATGTTGTGGCCTTTGCCACATTTAGCGCAGGCCTCTGCATTCTGGCACACTCTTGCTGTATGCCCTATTTCCTGACAGTGATAACACCTTTGAATGAAGACATACCGTCTTACCGTGCACCGGTTAAATCCTATGCACAATTTTTCTGCCATTAGTCGCAGTGCATCTCTCTCCAGTAGCTGCAACACCAAGTGCGAGGTTTCCTCGCCCTCTCTTCCTTTCAATACTCTTATCAGCTTATATTGCACCTTCCTCCTCAGAGCTCTTTCCAAAGCCGGATAGAGTACTTGTTTTTCATATAGCTCTTGTTGCTCTTCTAAGTTGTTCAGTGAACTGACTGCTTCTCTTTCGACGTTTTTCTGTGTGACTACTGGGGCTTCTGGTGCTCCAAAGACTATCACTCGGGCTGTTTTCGGGTTTGGTTCTTTAATATCCAGTTTTTCCGCCATATCTTCTGTAGTGCAGATTTTAACTTTCACCTGTTCTAGGTCAAATTTGTTTTTAAATGTTATTATTATTTTATTTTGTTTAGTTGTTTGGCAGTCTACTGGTGGTAATTCAGCCATATTCATAGAATTGAGGACTTTCTTTATTATTGGCATTTTTTTTCTTTGTCTTTTGGTGTTAATATTAGTGTCGGTCTTTCTTGTGGGAGCGGTGGAAAATTTATCATTTTTGCATAAGTTGGTCGGTCATTTTCTATTGCTGTTTCTCCCTCTCTATGATTAATTGAGACCTTCGGTTTTCTGCCTGAAGAGTGGTAACATGTTCGACAAGTCTTTTTTCCATTTGTTCATGGTTCTGTTGTATGATTTTGTTCATATCATTGATAAATTGATCTTCTCTTTCGATTTTATCTTGTTTTGTCTGTTTGATTAACCCTTCTTGGAATTTAATTCTTTCGCTGAGTTTCGTTATTAAGTGATCTTTTTCTTCTGTCTGTTGTTTGAGCTGCTTAAAGTTTTTGATTACCGATGACATGGTATTCTTTATCTTTACTTCTTTGTCTGACGCTAACTGCGTTTGTAGTTGGTGCATGAGTTCTAGTACCTGGTCTGCAATTTTCGACAAGGTGTCTCGTTCTTGGTGTTCTTCCTTTTCATCCTTGTCGTGTTGTCTTACGCTTTCTTTCTCTATTTCCACCGCTTTCTCTTCCAAAAACTTTCGGTATTTTTGTGCATTTTCATTACTTCCTTTGTCGCGTTTCTTTTGATGTATAACCATCTGATCTATTAAAACCAGTATCGTCATTCGTGATGCTGTTTCGGCGTCAAATGGCAGCAGTTCATCTCCCGGCTGGTAATTTTTGTTTGGTCGCTGTGGTAGCTGTGTTTCTTTGTCGTTAGATTTCACCCCGTCTTCATCTGACTCTGTTATGACAGAGGAATCATTCCTTTGCGACTGCAACTCTTTTTAATTTCGCGGATCGCCCTGTTTAATTGTGAATATATATTTTTTTAATATCAGTAGATTAAAGTACTTCTGATTTTCTCTATCAGTTTATGTCTTCTATTGTGACTTTTTCGGTACTGATTATGCTGTTTGCACAGCGTTTTCACTTAGTATAATTAATTCACTTTTTCAATTATGGCCCAGGCATCACCAGGACCCAACCATGCTTTTTGAGGGAAAGGGGAGATAGAAGAGTTTAAAGTAAAAATCAGTGACCTAGATCACCGTAAATGACCGCGAAATTCTCATTCATAATGAATTAGTATTGAATCTTCTATATTCGGTTTCTACTAAATTGAGCTTCGAGTGTATGAATAATATAAGTTGGCTTTTTTAAAATAAGGAATTTGAAAGCTACCTCTTCCAAAAAAGTCCTCCCGGCACTGGCCGGAAGGACTTTTTTGAATTTCTAGCGTGGCTGACATTTTGAAACGTCCTGAATTTGTCACGTAATAACAGGCGTATTTATGAACCGATTTGGATGTACCTTATTGTGTGCATAGTACATACAAATATCTCGACCGAGTTCGTTGTCCAGCTTCATCCGCCATTTTGTTTCAAAATGGCGGCCACTTAAAAAATTTAAAAAAATGTAAATTTTAAAATGAGATACCAAAAAATTGGAAAATGAAAAAGATTTTTTTCGTATGTGTTTGATCTTAATACAAAGATTCCGGAACAGTTTTTGTTTCGTCTATATCTAAAAAAATGGCTTAGTTATAGCATTTTGAATTTCTATTGTGGCTGACATTTTAAAACGACCTGATTTTTGTCACGCGATAACAGGCATATTTATGAACCGATTTGAATGTAACTTGGTCTGTACATAGTACATACCAATGTCTCAACCGAGTTCGTTGGCCAGCTTCATTCGCCATCTTGTTTCAAAAGGGTTGCCATTTAAAAAAATAAATTTAAAATTTAAAATGAGGTATTAAAAAATCGGAAAATGAAAAAGATTTTTTTTATGTGTTTGGCCTTGATACAAAGATTCCGGAGCAGTTTTTGTTTCTGAAAATTTGTTCTTTTGTTTATATCTTAAAAAATGGTTGAATTATAGCACTTTGAATCTCTAGCATGGCTAACATTTTGAAACGATCTTGTATTTGTCACGCGATAACACACGTATTCGCCTATTTCGATGTAAGAAGGCATGTGGATAGTATGCATCAATATCTCGTCCAAGCTCGCTGGCCAGCTACATCAGCCATCTTGAATAAAAATGGCGGCCATTAAATAAAAAAAAATTATATTTAAAGTGAGGTGCAAAAAAATTAGAAATTGAAAAAGGTTTCTTTCTTACGTATTTGACCTTGATATAAGGATTCAGGAGCATTTTTTGTTTGTCTTTATCTTAAAAAATGGCTCAGATAAAGCAGTTTCAATTTCTAATGTGGGTGACATTTTGAAAAATCTGATTTTTTGCATGCGACAGCACTCGTATATTTCAATCGATTCCGATGTGAGTGAGCATGTGCACAGCAATTACTAAGGTCTCAACTAAGTTCACTGGTTAGCCTCATCCACCATGTTGTCTTAAAATGGCAGGCACTTTAAAAAATCGCCGAATTTGGCAGCCAAATATAAGTTACTTTAAATAAAAGCAGCTTGGATAAAGCTGGCTAATTTCGCGAAATTCTCATTCATAATGATTTAGTATTGATAAAAACTTGTATTGAATCTCCTATATTCGGTGTTTGAATAATATAAGTTGGCTTTTTTAAAATAAGGAATATGAAAGCTACCTCTTCCTCCCGGCTCTGGCCGGAAGGACTTTTTTAAGATAAAGACAAAACAAAAAAATGCTCCCGAATCCTTATATTATGGTCAAATACTTAAGAAAGAAACCTTTTTCAATTTCTTATTTTTTTGCACCGCAATTTTAGTATAATTTTTTATTTAATTTAATGGCCTCCATTTTGACACAAGATGGCTGCTGAAGCTGGCCAGCGAACTTGGTCGAGACATTACGATATACTATCCATATGCCTTCTTACATCGAAATAGGTTAATAAATACGCGTGTTAGAACGTGACAAATATCAGATCGTTTCAAAATGTCAGCCGTGGTAGAAATTCAAAGTGCTATAATTCAACCATTTTTTAACATATATACGAAACAAAAACTGCACCGGAATGTTTCTATCAAGGTCAAACACATAAAAAAAAATCTTTTTCATTTTTCAATTTTTTAATAAACCATTTTAAATTTAAAAATTAATTTTTTTAAATGGCAGCCTCTTTTAAACAAGATGGCGAATGAAGCTGGTCAACGAATTCGGCCGAGACATTGATACGTACTATGTGCACACTAAGGTATATCCAAATCGGTTCAGAAATAAGCCTGTTATCGCGTGACAAATATATGGTCGTTTCAAAATGTCAGCCACGCTAGAAATTCAAAGTGCTATAACTCATCCATTTTTTAAGATATAGACGAAACAAAAACTGCTCCGGAATCTTTGTATGAAGGTCAAACACGTAAGAAAAAAATATTTTTCAATTTTAAATTTTTTGGTGACATATTTAAAATTTTAAATTAAAAAAAATTTCAATGGCCGCCATTTTGAAACAAGATGGCGAATGAAGCTGGCCAACGAACTCGGTTATGACATTGGTATGTACTTTGTACACACCGAGGTGCATCAATATCGGTTAATGAATACGCCTGTTATCACGTAACAAATATCAGGACGTTTCAAAATGTCAGCCACGGTAGAAATTCAAAGTACTATAATTCAGCCATTTTTTAAGATATAGATTAAACAAAAACTGCTCCGGAATCTTTGTATCAAGGTCAAATACATCAGAAAAAAATATTTTTCAATTTTCAATTTTTTGGTACCATATTTCAAATTTTGAATTTTTTTTTTATAATTTAAAGGGCCGCCATTTCGAAGCAAGATGGCGGATGAAGCTGACCAGCGAACTCGGTCGAGACATTGGTACGTATTATGTATACACCAAGATACATCCAAATCGATTCATAAATACGCCTGTTATTGTATGACAAATATCTGGTCGTTACAAACTACCAGCCAAGCTAGAAATTCAAAGAGCTATAACTCAGCCATTTTTTAAGATATAGACGAAAAAACTGCTCCGGAATCTTTGTATCAAAATCAAACACATAAGAAAAAAATATTTTTCAATTTTCAATTTTTTGGTGCCATATTTCAAATTTTAAATTAAAAAAAAATTTAAATGGCCGCCATTTTGAAACAAGATGGCGGATGAAGCTAGCCAACGAACTCGGTCTAGACATTTGTATGTACTACGTATAAACGATGTTACATCCAAATCGGTTCATAAATACGAGAGTTACAGTGGGACAAAGATCAGATATATATATATATATATATATATATATATATATATATATATATATATATAAACTTTTGAACGGAAGGTGGTTTCGGTGTCTGGGGGTCATGATCGATGAAAATAATATACCAAATTTTTTGAAATCGCTTTCCTCCGAACGGCTTGCAGGAATCCTTTTATCATGGTAAAACACATTAAAAAAAATCCTTTTCAATTTATAATTTTTTGTACCTCTTTTTACATTTTAAATTAAAAAATGAAAATTAAATGGCCGCCATTTCGATACAAGATAGTGGGATGGGACTGGCCAACGAACTCGGTCGAGACATTGGTATGTACTATGCATATACTATGTCACACCCGAATTAGTTAATGAATGCGCGTGTTGTCACATTACAAATATGAGATTGTTTCAAAATATCAGCTATCCTAGAAATTCAAGCTACTATATCTCAGTCATTTCTTGAGATAAACACAAAACAAATATTGTCCTGAAATACTGCAAGGTCAATCACTCAAGAAAAAAATAGTTTTCAATTTCTTATTATTTATTTATTTATTTTGTATCCCATTTTACATTTTTATTTTTAAAAATTAAATGTCCGCCATTTAAAAGAAAGATGGCTAATGAAGCTGGCCAACGAACTCGAACAAGACATTGATATATACTATGCACACACTAAGTCACATCATAATCTGTTCATAAATACGAGAGTTGCAGCATGACATAAATTAACATTTTAACGGACTATGATTTTGGGGTCTGAGGATCATGGTCGGTGAAAATATACCAAAACTTTCGTAATTGTTTTCCTTCGGACGGCTGCAATAGTTAGCTTTTTACTTTTTATGATGAAAGCTACCTAAAATTCCAGGCTAGAAATTGACCTCAAACATCATTTTCAAAAAATCGTTTAAAAATATTAAATTGCAAACGAGAAAGTTGAAAAGGTCACTGACATTGGTTTAAGATTAGTTTGAGAGCATTTTTGCGTGACTGGCGTAGGCTCTTCAATACAGATAACATAAATTTATATATATTCGTCCTAAGATATGATCAAGGTTGAGCATCTGCTCTTGTTTGGAACATGAAATTTACTGCGTCCTAGACAAATGGAAAATTTTATCATTAGAATTCTACTGTAACTTAATAAATTGCATATGGAAGTTAAACATTTAAATCTCGTCAGGTATTTTATCCATGTATATTCACCATTATTAATAAAAAACTGGTACTCTACTGGCCATTGACAACAACGCCTTATAATTTACTTACCACTATTTCGAAAAAAGGAATACGCGTGGAAGAATTCTATAACGTATTAAAAAAAAATCTGCCACGGCGGTTATTGTTTGGAAATAGTGGCATTGAAAATACAGGAGGCTGTGAATCCTACTCTTGACTCAAGGCTATTTAGCACATTTCGCGAATACTTACGCGCCAGGCTTATGTTGCTCCAGAATATAGTGTTAACTTTGTAATATACTTTATTTTAGAAAAGTATAAATACTGAGTTTCAGCATGTACTAATCAAGACAAAGTATAATATATAGTGTATTATTTTTCTTACCAATTTTCCTTTACTTATATGGTATTCAAGTCTAATTACCTTAAAAATAACACAAAGCATTAATGCAATGAAATGCTTGGAATATATGTGTATTTTTGTGCAGTTAATTTTGCTTACTACACTAGTGCAGAAGTAAGTGTTAGACTATAATTCAACTAAAGTACCGAGGTCAATCGAACATTAAAATACTAATAAATTTCATTATTTATATGCAGAATCATATCGTTTACAATCAAGAAAAGTGAGTTAAGAAAAATGAAATTAAAATATTTTTTTGCCAAAGTAGCAAACATTTGAAGTCTTTCTAGATTCCTTACTGAGTTTTAATTGCCCTTTAAGGCATACAGAAATCTGCAGTAATCTAATTGATGCACTTCATAACACGAAAAATGAGGCGTAAAGAAATAAGCCTTCCGGACAATAATCTAATTACGTTTTGTCACTTCTTCTTTTATTCTCCTTTTATTCTTTCTACTTAAAGAACCTGTCTAACTTTAAGGTTTGAACATCTATTTTTGCTATGAGTTTTTAATATAAAAGATAGACAAGTTTTCCTATTTGCTTTATGAATTTATTGGAATGAAATACAAATATTTTAAGGAAATGATTTTTCTTTTGTTAAGGATTTAATTTTTATTTTAGTTAATATGTTGAAGACGAGCTTGTATGGAACATTGTAAATCATAATCAAATATTTAAAGTTTAACCTGTATATTTACACATGCCTGCGATGACCGTGTTTTTAACTTTTAATAATTGATTATTATGTATTTTTTTAGCGCTGAATTTGAAAATGACATTTAGTTTTAACCATCACGTAAGGATTTTTTGCGAATCGCGAATTTCAAAGGTAAAAAGTAAAACAAAAAAATAGCGAGAACTTGATACTAAAAAATAGAGAAAATGGTTGTGTTTTTTAACTTTGATAAATTCTTTTCATGTATTTTTTAGCGCTGAATCCGAAAAAGACCTTCAAATTTAACATCACGTCAGAAAGTTTCGCTAATCGTAAATTTCAAAGTTAAATACAGCAAAAATCTGATACTATAAAATAGAGGAGGTAATTTATTTTTATCAACTTTTTATCACTGAAGCTGGAAGAGACTTTCATTTTTAACCATCACGTCAGAATTTTTCTTAAATCGTAAATTCCAAAGTTAAGAAATAGCGAAAATCTGATGCTATAAAATAGATCTAACACATTTTTAATTCAATTTAATTTTATTTAATTCATGAATTTATTTAATTTTTTGGCTTATACTGAGGATTCTTACAGCTAAACAGCTCAGGTGCCGGATGAGGCGAAGGAGAGTGTTGCAATTTTAACAATGAACTTTTTAATTTTAAAATATACGATTTACGGAAAAACCTGACGTGATGCTTAAACATGAAGGTAATTTTTGGATGCAGTAGTAAAATATACAGAACAATCAATTATCAAAAGTTATAATACACAAGAATCACATCTATTTTATAGTATCAGATTTTTGCGAATTTTTGACTTTTTAACTTTGAAATTTACGATTTTGAAAAAATCCTTAAGTTATGTTAAAAAATGAAGATCATTTTCGGATTCAGCACTACAAAATAAATAAGAATGAATCATCAAAAGCTAAAAACATGACACAACCCAAATTTTTCAAGCTACAGTTATTATTTCCCGTTCGCTGATTTCTTAAGGATGTCTTTTGGCAGATAATTTAATTAAAAATTGTTTATTTAACACTTTTGCTCTGATATTTATCTTAATTCATTCAAATTCCCTGAGTAAATAAATTAGAATGGAAATATTGTTATTTTAAAAATGTTCACTAATTGGAAAATTCTTAATTTTGCATGTACACTAGTCTAAAAATTAAGGGTAAATGACCGGTCGATTTCGATTTTACACGTTTTGTCGAATATATACTGTAGTTCTTCACTAATTGTTCTTGAACTTCTAGAATCTAAAGAATATGTTTGACTTCATATTTCTTAGTGAAAATTTAGTCGCTTGGACAATTAGGGCCTAATAATAAATAATAAAATAATATTTGCGATCACTTGTGTAACGGAAAAAGCCGAAAATGATTTGCCACTGCGTTAAATTATTATTTGGATCCTGTTCAATTTTTGTGTGCATTTATGTCAGCATAGCACTGATATTCGTGAAGATGTTAACGTGTGTGTGAAAAATGCAAAAGATTTTTGTTTATAGCATACAGAGTTTTCAACCAAATTTAAATTAGGTTTTTCTAAAACATGACAAAGAACAGTAGAAACAGTAAATTACAATTAAAATCTGAATATATTGAATATTTGATTATATATGGGTATTTATATGAAAACTTTTTAACTGTGCATTCGTGGAAGATTCCAAATTTTTTATTTCATAATTTGATAGTTAGCTATTTAGAGCAAGTTATATAAAAAGTCTAGTCAAATTTCGTGAAAATTCAGAAAGTTAGGAGCGATATAGTGAGTTTTTTTCTAAAAGTGGATTTATTATAAGGGATTTCCTGCAATTTTTTAATCAGCTCAGTGTATCTCTCTGACTTTTCACAATATTTGATTGGAAAAGTTTACTGTTAACTATTTTTAAAAAAAATTGAGTTTTTTAAATCAGCTCCTCTTCCATTTGCTCGAAAACATAGTAACACAACTTTTCTATTAGGAAACTCATCGGACCTTTACTTTCTAGTGCTAAAACGATGTGATTACTACATTTTCGTAAATGGGCGATTGCGAACGAAACGTGAATGAAATCCACATTTTCATGCAAAAAACTTATAGTAGTCAAACTTGTTGGTGTCTATGACCTGTTTTTTCCCTCGTCTTCCACGAAGTCTTGTGTCAAGCAGTAAGTTCTCAATTACTCCTTTTTTAAGTTCAACTAAATGTTACTATACAAAAATCCAATTGGAATCACATTTATTAATATGCTCATTTTGAATGGTGAGTCTGCTGATTATCGAAATTATTTAATCATTTTATATTTAAATGGCCATAGAATAGACAGTATATGCATCTTTTTCCAAAATTTTCAGGTCAGCTACAAACCATACTAAACTCTTTCATTTGGATTCGTAATCGTAGTTATGTTTTCATTCGTCTTTCTTGAGATTAAAGTGTATATAAAATTAACTGTATTTTTTATTTGTATATATCTCTCTATATATACCTATATGATATACCAGTCTTAACATATTTGCAAATAAATAATATATGAGCCGTTCAGTGCACACATCAATTAACTCCATCAAATGAAAATGTTCAGTATAAACCGTTAAAGTTATTGTAACTATAAAAATATTGTATCTATATAATATTTTTTCTCCGGATATCTTGATTGAACTCATTATTTTTCTTCAAATCAAGGGTAACTTTTTATCACTGTATAAATACATAAAAAGTTTTGAATGTTCCTTTGTTTAAAAAAACGCCACTTAAAACACTTGGAGTTAGTCGGATTGTCTTCTGAAAGCGTCATATAGCGCTAGGGTATTTTATGAAGGTGCTTCTCCAAAGCAATTATCTTTGGTGGTCAAATAGTTACACAAGTTGCATTTCAAGTGCACAATTTGAGATTTTTTATTAAACAAGATATGTTTTCCATCTCATTGCATTTTATTGTCCATCATTTTATGTATGTGTTGAACACTCTTTTTAGAAGTTAGTATAGACTCGGTATTTAAGTCGGATCTTTTACATTTGCGCTTCGTTTCTAGGTGGGGAATTCTGGGGGCTAGAGTTTTCGTCATCACTTGAATAACTCAACCTTAATTCGCTCAAAAAGTGATCAGAAATAAACACCTTAAAATATAACAATTTCATGAATATTCATGATTGTCAATTCCGTCGTTTTTTCCCTGCTTCTCATCATTACAATTGATGTGAATATCTGACACTTCAAAATTCATTTTATTGCTTCCTAAATTGTTTCAGTAAGTTTCTCTACATCTAAATTACGCCAGCCGCTAAAAAACATAAGCTTCAAAAATCAGATTTTTAGTGACAAACTCATATTCCTATCAGAAGCTTCAGAATTTTCTATCATCACCCATTGCTTCCAAACATCACATAACTTATATTTTTACATTACAAAGTAAGAAAAAGTGTACTTTCAAAACAAAAAAGTGCAGGTTAATTTAGTAACTTTTTAAGTAATTTTCAATCAGAAATTTTGTAACCTATTAAAAAAACCCCCAATGTTTGCTAGAATAATGATAATAATTAGAGCCACGGCTACTACATCGGCAACTGAATGCCGAAAGGAAATTAAAAAGAAGTATTTTCTTTTTATAATCTCATAATGTTATATTTGATTTTGATTGTTTTAAATTTTCTTGCAATTTAACGCTCCGTCGGTTCCAACTCTGAGATTACCAAGTTCGGGCGTAATGATCCTAAGAGGCTCCTGTTAGGAAATTGTCATTAGCAATTACTTGACGCAAATTTAACACTCTTAAAGTGATCAGTGACCTCCATTAGGACGTACAAAGAGATAATATTTCAAATTTGAATAAAAAAACCTCGTTTATTACAGTCCTGAAACTAAGTAGCCCTGTGCGCTCTAGTGGCGGAGAGGAGAAAGGATGTAATTGTGCTGTGTCTGCCAGGCCTATTACAACCAACGGAGGGATAAGTTGGATTAAGTTAATTAATTTAGTTACAAACAACATACTAACAGAAAAATAATACAAAAATCTTGAAAGAAATAAGAAAAGGAACATAATTAAAGAAAAGTTTAATTATGCATCTATTTATTTATTAATACTGAAAAAAATACACACATTTCACTGAAATAAAATATTGACAATGAACAGATTTCGAATAATTATTTAATCAGTAGAAGTATGCACTTCTACTGATTAAATATTTAAATAATTATTTAATTATCTACTACGAAAATATTTTGTCTACTTCTGTATCTATTTTTTCTCAATACTGCATTAAATTTTCAGTAAAAAAAAATCTTTCTCTTTATTACCCTAAAAGAGTCTGATATGAGCGCAAACAAATGATGAAGATCGAACATCCAATAAAATGGACATCTTTAAAAAAAATCTATTTATTCTACAAATATACATTAAATTTTAGACTACAATTTAGTTTTATTTATACAATATTTAAAACTATATATATATATATATATATATATATATCTGTTGCAGTATCACCAAAAAAAATCTTAAAAATTACAAAAAGTTAAATGGGCTTACGTTTGTCAGTCTCTATCTTGTTCGATGCCATTTCCAAATGATTAAAATACAAATTTTGCTGCGATTATTTTTATTATTTCAGTATATATACAGTAACGCTAGACAATCCGGGATAATGGACATTAAATTTTTACGAGTTCTAACTGAAATCAAATATTTTATTTGAAAAATTGAAACGTCCAATATGATGGTCGCAGGGGTCTCAGGAGGATATAGCAAATTAAAAAAAAAACACAGTTGAATTTATTAAAGATTATTAACTGCTTTAGTGAAATTTAACTAAACATTATTTAAAATTAGCTAATTTCTTAAAACGTAAACTATTAATTTTAGTTTTTACTAAAATGCTTAATATTTTGTGAAATTTTATGTTTTTAATCAGCATTATTGCTAAAACAATGAAAATACTAAAACGTAGGTTACTTTAACAAAAATGTTTGACAACAAAGTCAGTATCTTTAAAAGAAAAATTAAGAAAATTAAGTTTTTTTTAATTATTTCTATCAAAAGTGAATTTTCAGAATTAAATAGCTTTCAAAAATACAATTTTCATTCTTGATTGCTAGATTTTCTTTGCTTTAAGAAATAAATGTTATTTATATAATTTTTTTTTCATTTTTTACAGGTAATAAAAATATAAAAAAATACAGTAAAGACTGGGAGCAAAAGAAAACTGAATAGTTTAGGTTATTTTACAAAGGATTAAAAAATAGCTGTTTTTTAGGGTTATATCATGGCTTATTATTCTCTTTATATAATTATGTGGAAAAAATAACTGTACACATAACTGAGAAAAAGTCAGCAGAAACCTTATTTGGTCTTTTCATTATTATGCAAAATGTCACAATTATTTTATTTGTAGTGAATTTTTTTATACATTTTTTATGAAAAAAACATATTTCGTAGAAGAAAATGTCTTATTTTTATAGTTTTTCAGAAGAAAGAGGGCAAATGCTTTTGTGTTTTGTGAAAGCATTTTTTCGAATGTCGTTTTTATAAATTATAGTGTCAGTTCCTTCTATAAGATAACTATAATTCTGTCTTGCTTAGCATATATTCAGAAAACTTGCTATTCCAGTTTACTTTTTTGATTTTTACCTTATATTTTCGCTGACACAATGCAGCCGAATAATGAATCATAATGACAGTTGCCTCCAGCAGTTCAGTATGATATAATATGACGTTTTACTTCTTCTTGACCCTTATTATTTTATATAGCCTATTATTATATTAGAATTTTCTCTTAATTCATTACGAGGTACAAACTTTACAGTGAAGTATATCTTTAACAAACTAGGTGCTATTTTCGTTTAATTCAGTTTATATTTATCGCAGAAAATAAATATTAGATTCTAAGCTTAAAACTACAGGAGAAAAAAATTGTTTTAATTACCATTGTTACGCGATCTTTTTTCAAGTGCACATGTGTTACTTATATTTTTTCATTTAAAATTTAAACATTGGATATAACAATATAAGATTTCAAACTGATGCCAAATAACACAGTTTATATAATTTACTTTGTTTAATAAGAGAGGCATTTTATATGTTTATTATTATGTTTTTGTTATTTTTGTTTTTACGATTTTTTTGTTTTTTGTGTTTTTTGGAGCATATTTTTAAACTAGTTAGTTTCTTTTATTTTAAGTAGGGTTGTCTGTCCTTTTCTATATTTATTTTCAGTTTCAATATCTTGCCAAAATATTACTGAATTTATAAAATTCTGATGCAGAAGAAATGTTTACGAAAATTCCTCGTAAAATCTTATTTACTCACAGTTCTGGAAATCGTTCCCTTCTTATCCGGAATCGTTATTCTTAAAATTCTGTCAAAAAAGAAGAAATAAGAAACTTCAGAAAAAATAGGATTCTGAAAATAACAGAAACGTTATGGCGACAAAATGTACCTCATTTTCTTTTCCTCTCTCTCTTTCTCTCTTTCTTTCCTTCTTTTATTTATTTATTTACTTATTTATTTTTTAGAAGTGTTTTCGCAAATCTTCGAAACGGTATTTTTTTAGTATGTTTTAATAGTTTCTCTGTAAATGGTTTCGGAGATATAACAGTGTGATTTTGTTTGTAACTACGATACTAGATTGAATTTTCACGAACTGTACATGGACATTTTATTGCCTTTTCTTATTCCGTGAAAATATTCTTTCTAAACCATGTTTTGTATCAAATACAATGACGAGTGTCATACCATTTTAATTCAGAAAAGAAACATTTCATTTCTTTTTCATGATAATATTCTGTATTGCAAATTTAAATATAAAATATTAAGTTATAGCTTCCATAAATTCTGATGCAGTTTGCTAGAAAGAAAGTTTTTTCCTCTATACACAGCATGTGCAATTTTTAGGGATGTTCATTTAATTTGCAACTTTCTCTATTATAATTAAATGTAGAAAATGCAGAAGCTGCATTCACATAAACTTTTTGCAGATGGGAAGATGGGTAATATAAGACACACATATTAGTAACAAAGAAAAAATGTATTTTACATTTCTAATGAGAAAAGCGTTTTGCAAAAAATACATTACATCCCAAAACTTTGATAAAACTTTCAGAATTCTTTTCGAAATCTTAAAGCCATTTATTGTTGCTTAAATCATTTTTGAATTTTATGAAAAGTATGTCTCTAATTTCCCACTATGGGTTAATAAAGAACCGAAAAGCATTCAACACTAATTATTAATACTATGTTAAAATGAATGGAGTTTTAGATGAAACATGAAAAATGATGGTTCAACATAGTTTGCTAGATTAAATATATATGTTGAATTATTGTTGGTTAAAAAATAGATTTCTGGAATTTCGCATTAAAATTTCTTTATTTGTCTTAAAACTTAGCATACAAGTCAAGATATATTACTGATTGAAACTATCAATGTGCAGATATTAATCATTCGCTGAAAAGAGGGGGGAAATCTGAAATGTTACACAGCGTGATTTAGATGTTCCATAAGAGATTGTATTTTTTAATTTTTTTTCTTTTTACCGTGGCAAAACCAAATAAATTATAGAGACATTGCTGAAATTATGTATCTAAAAAAAATTACAATTTTCAAAATACAATGCGAATTAACATCTTATTAGTCAATAGCATATATTATTTTTTCTAAGTAATTAACTGATTTTAGGTTAGAATATCTTAGTCTGAAAAAGGTGTGAATTACTATGAGTGGTTTAAGGTGAATCAATTTTTCTAAAACAAAATATTCTATATTAAATGCATGGTATATATTTTTATTGGATAGGCAAAAGTGTATTTAAGAATATTTAAAACTTTTTCAATAAAAACTTATAATGGATTTTTCGCCTGTCTCTTATTACCTCCTCTACTCGTAATTAAAGTACATAACTATTTTGTTGCTTATGGGTTAATTATGTCGAATTCGATTTTTATGTGACTAGACAGCTAACTACCATACGGATCAATCGATTTTTTCAAGAATGTGCAAAGAATCGTCATATTATAACAATTTCCGCTCATTTTACCCTTTAAATGTTTATTTTTTAAGTCGTTCTCAGCGAGAAGTTTTGCCTACACTGTTAAAAAGTTTGTGGAAGGTTGAATAAAATTTTGGTGCTGCAATAGCTCTAACCATAAGATGGTGAAATCTCGCTCCAATATTTGGAGCTTCACATATCGATTGGAACTGCTTTAGTACCAAAATTTGAGTTAACCCATTACAAAATTTTTAATCGTCAGAAAAGTAACTGCCATTTCAAAAGCTAATTTTCTAGTCTCCACAGTTTCATAATAATCGCGCATTTGGAACATTTTCCGGTCATTTCACACTCTACTTTAAAAAGAAAAAAAGCACATTTTTTATCGAAGATTTATATTTTAAATACATCCGTAATCCATTTTAAATATGTGTCAGAAATCAAGTTTCTGAAAGCAACACTTTCAAAGAAATAGTAATTAAATTTTGTCCATTTTTCGTCAACTAGTCTTAAATACGAAAAAAAAGAAATAATTATGTGAACAAACACAATAAATAATTGCATATCGCAATATATTGAACCCTATTTTTACAAGGAATAACACAGAAAAGAGGTATAGTATAAAATAAGATTCTAAATGCATATTTTTGAACTTTGAAACTTTGTGTCGGATGTCATGGATTTTGATAGTTTGATGCCATAGGTCGTACGTTGTTAAAAGTTTTTTAAACATCTGTATTAAAAAAAAGAAAAAAAATACCTAAAAAGTATTGATATTTGTTATTTGCGTATAATCAATCCAAAATTAATAAAAGAAATAAAAATGAAATTTAAAATTTGATCAGCTTTATTAAAAAATCCCTGCCTACAGGCGGAGGCAGATTTCGAAGTTAAGTATATTAATTGCTCCAACAAAAACTAAATCATGATTAGATATAAATCCACTTTAACAGTTTTATCTGGCCGCTTTTGACAAGTTTTTATTTCATTTTTATATAATAGCTGGTTTTATCAGAATCATGTTAAGGAGGTATTAAGGGGGTAGGATACCTTTGAACACGTTGAAAAAGGAAAAAATACCACTATGTTCCAAGCTTCAAAACTTGTGTAATAAGTCAAAAATAAAAATCAAACTTCATTTAAATATAAAGCTCATATTTATATTTATATTTAAAAACATATATATACTTGTAAATTGATAAATGGGGCATTCCACGTCAAATCAGGCAGTAAAATATCAATATGTAACCCACCATCACAGATTTTAATGAAACTGCGTGTGTTTGTTCTTACTATTAAGATATGATCACCAGTAATTTTTTTTTGCTCCTTGGTGAAATAGTTTCTGAGAAAAAAATTGTCAAAATTTTGAAAAACTGCCGTCAGTTGGCATTCTTGATAGCTCGGTTTTCAAATGTAGCATGTCATATATATAATCATATTTCAATATCTACTCTACAAATCATCTTCAAATAATTTATGAACAATATTTAGGGTACGCAGCGTATGAAAAAAATATATTGTTATGCTTATAACAATTTAAGTGTGTCTAAAAAAATATTTAAACTTTGAAGTCGTGAATTTTTTATGAAAAATAATGCATTAACAAAAAAAGCATTATCAACAAAAGGCGGTATTTTTATTAAATTTATTTTTTATGGGAGATATACTTAAAGGTGTCCTTTACCTGATTCTGAAATAAAAATAGTGGGATTTTGGGTGTTTTTGGTAGTATTTCCTATTTAAAAATATTTTGAGGTGCATTTCATATCAAATCAAGCAGAGTCATTCCATGTCAGTTCCCCTAAGCCATTTAATCACTGTCACAAATTTCAATGAAATTGGGTTTGTTTATAGCTTATTTTAAGACGTAATCACCTTTAATTTTCTTGATCCTAAGTAAAATATTTTTTAAGGTAAAAAATATCAAAATTTCGAAAAATTGTTTTAAATTTTTTTAATGACAGTTCGATATTCAAAGACTACATTAAAAAAAAAAAAAAGTCATTTCAATATAAAATCACTAAATAGGTTTCAAATAATGTATATGTGACAAATAATGTAGGCTGATTATTATTTCTTGTTTTTTATCATGTTTAAACACTAAGAGTGTCTTTTATCTTATGAATTTTTAAAATCAAGAATTTTGTCAAAAATAATGTTTTAATCAAAAATTTATTATTAACCGAAGGCAGGGTGTTATTGCTTTTTTTTAATTGTACGTAAAAATATCTTTTAAATGGTTATAAAATAAAAATAGTGAACATATGAGAAAAAAATTATCAAAATTTTGGAAAAATGCCACGAGTTGCCATTAATGATTGTTCAATTTTCAAAGGCCTCATTTTATATATAAAATCATATTTCAATAACTAATAAAGAAATCTTCTTCGAATAATTTAAGCAAGGTAAATAAAGTATATAGATTATGAAAAAAAATATTGCTGTAATGTTAAAAAATATTTAAATGTGTCTAAAAAATTGTATAATCTTTGAAATCAAAAATATTTTACAAAAAATAATGAAATTATTAAAAAATCTTTATCAATCAGAGGCGGAGTTTCTATGACTAATTTTTTAATTTTAAATTGTACATAATACTACATTATAACTGGATCTGAAATAAAAATAGTGGGATTTTGGTTGGTTTTAGTAGTATTTAAATCATATTTAAAATTATCAATATTTTCAAATGTAAAACCTATCCAATGTATCATCCCTGGAAATATTTTTTTTATACATTTATTTTATTTTTCAAATTATCTTTTATGTTCGTTTCTTAAGGAAAAAAATAAACAATATTGTTTTTTAGTAAAACTTCTAGGGCGAAGAGCAATTATCCCTTTCCAAAAAAGAGAAAAATCACTAGCTCCTCACCGCCCAATAGAAATTTTCAAAATGACAGTCCTAATCTTTAAACTCATATTTGGCTGTTAATATTGAAAATTTAGCATTGAGCTGCTAATATTGAAAAAAACAAGTTGGAAATTGCTCGTCAAACATGGCAAATGAGGTGCGTTCGTACTATAACTAGTTTTAAAATTATTTTTTGCACCCCATATTGTACTGAATGTATAATTTTTTGCACTTCATAACGTGCATAGTCTGATACATCATTAAAATGCACTTCCAATAATTTTTTCGGAACACTTTTGACTGTCCCTGTAATTAAACTATACATCCGATTTTCCTAAAATTTGAAATAGCTCAACAAAATTTTGCAACAATTATATCTTTAAAATTTCAGACCATTCGGAAGGCTGTAATATCATTAAAATGCACTTGCAATAATTTTTCCCATTGGCCGTAATGTAAAGAAAAAATTTTGGCTGTCCCTGTAATTAAACTATGCATCCGATTTTCCTAAAATTTGAAATGGCTCGACAAAATTTTGCATCAATTATATCTTTAAAATTTCAGATCATTCGGAAGGCTCTAATATCATTAAAATCCACTTGCAATAATTTTTCCCTTTGGCCGTAATGTAAAGAAAAACTTTTGACTGTCCCTGTAATTAAACTATACATCCGATTTTCATAAAATTTGAAATGGCTCGACAAAATTTTGCAACAATCACATATTTGAAATTGCAGACTATTCGGTTGGGTAGTTTTTGCTCTGTTACATGCGGACAGACGGACAGACGGACAGACGGACAGACGGACGGACAGACGGACGGACAGACGGACAGACGGACGGACAGACGGACAGACGGACGGACTGAACGACGACTATAGGTGCTACGTATTTATATAATTACGAACGCACCTAAAAAACAATTTCACTCTGTTGAAGAAAATTTTGACGTATTGTGCTTTACATATATGCAAAAAAATGCATAATCCATTATATTTATATCTTTCAAATAACTATATCTAAAAAAATATTTAAAACTTAATGAGTTGCACTTTTGTAACTTTATTCAGTTTCTAATGATATGTACCGTAATTTCGGGTGTATAGCCCGCAGATCAAACAATTCAGTTTGGACCCAGAAATTTTATTCAGTATTTGAAGACCAATATTTACTGTGATCTAAAACGTTACATTTTATTTTAAAAAATTTCTGGGTTGAAACACGATTGTATGATCCGTGGGCTATACACCGGAAATTACGGTAATTTGATTTATTTCATCACAATATTGCTGAAAGATGGATTTTCAACATATATATGTGTGTATATATATCCCTGTTCTCAAACAAATTATTTAAAAATTATTCATTTATGTTTAATAAAGCATATATATATATATTGTTTATACACTTACAGAAAATACATATAGCAAATTTTATGATATTATGTCAATAATGTCTAAAAGTAAAGAACTTATCTAATAGTATGTAACGAAAAATTTAACATCTGGTGTAATGACAACAAAATTTTATAATTGTTTTACTTAATTTGGATGAATGAAAAAAGCTTACATGTTTATATTTTATTGAAGTACAGGTGAAAATGTCACAAAGACATACCTCAACAACCACTGAGTATGTCACATTCACACTACAGATGATTTTTTTTTTCTTTTGATCTTTCGGGTTTGATTTCAGATGGTAATGAATTAATTAGTTTTGTTAGAAGTGTCATTGCAGTCAGCATATTAGGCTCACTATTTTTTTTATATAATTTGTTTTGATTGACTCGATGAACAACAATATTTAAAGGGACCATTTCATGACTTTTCAATTAAAAGCTGATTTATAAATTCATCATGTTGTTTAGTTATTATTATCGTCTTAAGATAATAAGTTGATATTAAAATTTTTAAATGCAGTTTATTTATTATTTGAACAGTTGAAAGTATTTTTCAATAAGAGTGTGGGCTGTTGATTTTAAGTCGGCTGTTGAGCAATGTAGTGTTGGTAAAGGAACTGGTACTATTTAATTTAATTTTTATTGCTGTAAATAATATTTGTTATTTTATTATTGTATGTATTATATTTAAGCAAGAGTAGAAATACACGATATCGTAGTCATTTTAGTACATCTTAGCATGAAAAGCTTCTATATTTATCATTAAACATTCATATTTTATGAAAATTTTGTTAAAATTGCTCATATTTTCACTATTTTTATAACTATTGAAAAGATATTTTTACGTACAATTAAAAAAAGTAATAACAGCCTGCCTTCGGTTAATAATAAATTTTTTATTAACACATTATTTTTCACAAAATTCTTGATTTTAAGAATTCACAAGATTAAACACACTCTTAGCATTTAAACATGACAAACAACAATAAATAATAATCTGCCTACATTATTTGTCACATATACATTATTTGAAACTTATTTAGTGATTTTATATTGAAATGACTTTTTTTTATGCAGTCTTTGAATATAGATATGCCATTAAAAACATTTTTAAAAAAATTTCAAAATTTAGATATTTTTTTTATCTTAAAAAATATTTTACTTGTAATCACCTTTAATTTCCTTGATCCTGTCTTAAAATGAGCTATAAACATACCCAGTTTCATTGAAATTTGTGATAGTGAATTAAATATCTTAGGCGAACTGACATGGAATGACTCTGCTTGATTTGATTTGAAATACGCCTCAAAATATTTTTAAATATCAAATACTACTAAAAACACCCAAAATCCCACTACTTTTATTTCAGAATCAGATAAAGGACACCTTTATGTATATCCCCCACAAAAAATAAATTTAATAAAAATACCGCCTTTTGTTAATAATGCTATTTTAGGTAATGCATTATTTTTCATAAAAAAATCACGACTACAAAGATTAAACATTTTTTTAGACACACTTAAAATGTTATATAAGCGTAACAGTATTTTTTTCATAAAATACGTACCCTATATATTATGCATAAATTATTTGAAGATGATTTGTGGAATAGATATTGAAATATGATCATATTTATGTCATGCTACATTTGAAAAACGAGCAGTCAAGAATGCCAACTGATGGCAGTTTTCAAAATTTTGACAATTTTTTTCTCAGAAACTATTTGACCAAGGAGTAAAAAAAAATACTGGGAATCATACCTTAATAAAAAGAACAAACACACGCAGTTTCATCAAAATCTGTGATGGTGGGTTACATGCCTGCCTGAACTGACATGGAATGACCCAAATAAATATTGAAATGATAAGTTTAAATATACATGGTGTCCGGTCTCAACGGTGTCCAATGGCTAATTCCTAAACCGTTAGTCATAGACATACAGTTCCAATCACAAAAATGCTTTAAATCAGGTAAAGAAATATTTAAAAAGCGACTTGGGTCTATAAAAACATTTCTTAAAAAATTACGAAATTTAAATTTTTATATGGTCCCCCGGTCCTATAAGTTATATTTAGTAAAATTTTCCTATTACACTGACAAGTAAGACAAAAACAGTCCCATTCATATAACACTAAAATTGTACGACTTATGAAACTTAAAAAATGCATGACTTATGCCACTTTTCTGCTCTGAAAACAAATGAGTTCGGCTTGGCTTTGAGGGGTCATATTCCAAGTGCATAAAGTAGTCGAAGATCTCATTTCATGTGTATATGCGCTTTGAAAAAAATCGTACAAGTATTACGATTAAGTTAACATTTATTAAGTTTCTGATTGGCTGAAATAATATATGTTTTACTTTGTCAGGATTTGAGACTGTTTCTTTTATGATTTTTTTAAATAAAATTATGTTATTTTAATAAGTTTTTGTTACTTCAACGATCTTATGTATGTTTTTCGAGTTCAAAATTTGTATTCGAACTTTAATCCACTTTCAAATATCCGATCGAGATTACATTTTACATACTGGCGCAAATCCGATAACAATCTAATATTATTATGATTTTCGGTGGTTTCCATTTACACTTATTTTGCAGGATAACACAAAACATTTCGGATAGATTACCGCCAAGAAGTTTAAGAAGAAGTTTAAGATTAGATAAAACAAGACGGAGATTGTGGGGTTTTTTAACTTTTATGTATTTTTTAGCACTGAATCCGAAAATTGCCTTAATTTTTAACCATCATGTCAGGATATTTCGCAAATCATAAATTGTCGAATTTAAAGAATAAGAAAAATTGGATACTATAAAGTAGAGGAGATGGTTGTATTTTTTAACTTTTGATAATTGATTTTTACGTACTTTTTAGCACTAAATCTGAAAATGACTTTCATTTTTAACCATCACGTTAGAATTTATTTGCAAATGTGTAAGTTAAAATATAGCGAAAATCTTATACTATAAAACATATGTAAAACTTTTTTATTTTATTTTATTCAATGATTTATTCGATATTTTTGCTTATCTTGGGATTCTTACAGCTGGGTGATGTGATGAGACGGGGGAGGAGATTAAATTTTAACTTTGAACTTTTTAACTTTGAAATTTACAATTTGCCAAAAATCCTGATGTGATAGCTAAAAATGAAGGTCAATTCCGTATTCAATGGTACAGAATACATAAGAATCAATTATCAAAAGCTAAAAAACATTAAATAACCCAACTTTTGCAGGCTAGTGCAATCTAATAATATTTTAAAATACGTATCATTTTGTAAAGAATTGAGGCTGTTAATTTAGCATCATTTTATTTAACAAAAACTCTGTTTTCCTTTCTTCTTAAATGTTTATTACAAATTGTATGTTTTGCATTTATATGTCAGAATGACTAAAGATTTCAAATTTATATTGAAATGTTAATTTTACTCTCAACCATTTTTTAATATATCAGACGAAATTATATTTCGACTAAATTTTTGAATGGCCCCCAATTTGCAGGAAAAAATAGGCTCTAACTTTAAACTGGTATTACTCGGTCAATTTTAATCGTAGAACAACGGGACTTTTTTGTATTACTTGTCAGTGTAAAAGGAAAATTTTACTAAATACAACTTATAGGACCGGAGGACAGTATAAAAATTTAAATTTCGTAATTTTTTAAGAAATGTTTTTATTGACCCAAATCGCATTTAAAATATTTCTTTACCTGATTTAAAACATTTTTGTAGTTGGAACTATATGTCTATGACTAACGGTTTAGGAATTAGCCATTGGACACCGTTGAGACCGGACACCCTGTATATGATAATAGGAGAAAAAAAAATCTTGGGCGCATGATAAAATCTGAAATTATGCGCATAAAGAGGAAATCTTGGTGAAAATAAATCAAGCAGGACGGTCGTTCTGTCAAGCCAAGCTGAAAAAAAAATGCTAACCTCGCCAAACAAACAAACGCCAAGAATAAAACGCAAGACACCGTAACTGCTTATTATACTGAAGACAGCTTCTCCATGTTAAATCGACCAAACATGCCAGCGTAAAATTTCCCATATCAAAAGAACCAATCATCGCAGAAAAATAAAACCAAAGGACCTAATGGAAAAGATCTTCAATTTGAGACCAAATGCATCCTCATAAATTAATTATAAACAGAGATATAGATTTTTTTAAATAACATCGAGATACTGAAAATGACAAATTTATTTTCTTCGTCACACCTTATGATTCAATCGAGGTAGAGACTTAAATAATGGACATAAAAAAGTAAGGATTGCATTTTTGTACAGATATTTACTCAATCTACGTGCTTTTATAAAATTCAGCTTGAAAAACACAAATTTTCTATTCTTAATTAGCGAAAAACTGTTAATTAATTCTAAAGTTTATAAATTATGCCAAACAGCGATAAACCCGCCAAACCATTTTAGAAGTCTTATACTATTCTTTTATATTATCCTTTTGCATTGATTTCATCGAATAAAACTATGGCCGAGATCCAGATAGATTTTTCGCTGTTAGCGAAATGAGTTTGACCATTCAGAAGCCAGAATATTTGAGAATATTTGCTGTTTCTGGATCCCGGCCTATGTCATAAAAGTTTTGAGTCATTCTCTTAGTGCCATGGATGAAGTGCAATGTTTACAGAAATCTAGGCTGGGATCCACATAGATTTTTCGCTTTTAGCGAAACGAGATTCACCAATCAATAGCCTGCATTGCTGTAAACAGCGAAAAGTTCGCAAAAGTGCAAGCTTTTGATTGATGAATTTCGTTTCGCTAACAGCGAAAAATCTATCTAGATTGCGGCCAATTATGTTGAACACAATTTTGCATTTCCACATCCAGGATGGGTATTGATGTCATAACAACAGTGCATATTCGAAACTATATAAGGCATTCATTCTGAACTCCTTTGCTATACATTTCAATATTAAAGAAGTTGTTGTTTCAATAGTTTTAGTACTTTTCTCTATTGCTCACTCTAAAACACAAATATCGAAATTTAACCAACAGCGCTCAGAAACTATAACGCCTAGAACATATAGTGTTAAAATCGGCTAACACTGTAATACTTAAAAAAGCACTAAAATATTGTATCCCTTAAATGTGCAATGATACTGCTGCAATATGCAGATCGCAGCGACATCTGCAGGATATTTTCTACAACTGCAAGAAATTGTTAGTCTATACAATGTAATAATAGTAATACGAAAATCCCGCAGATGTCGCTGCGATCGACACTTGAAATTTTAGCAGTATCGTCGCACATTTAAGGGATACAAATTTTTCGAACTGTTTCGATAGCATATTTCCACACTAGGTATTCTAGGCGCAGTATCAGAAACAACACCACAACAGACAGCCTTTATACGTAAGAGTGGTGATATATGCACAGCAGGCATGCTCATTTCAAGTTTTTTCGAAAGTACGGCAATTTGCTTTCTTGAATAGAGGATATTCAATCTACGTTATGATCACATGTTCAAGGCAAGAACGTCTAGCGTAAAGAAGGGAAAGTTCCGTCTACGTAATGTAAATCCCCGCTAGCCAATGAAACAGTTCATGGGAGAAAGCAGTTGTACACTGTTAAAAATATCGTGAAAAATTACCTCTGTTTTTAAAGACTACCTGTATTACGATCAATGAGAACGCTTCATAGGCGTTCATATAGCGTTCTCATTGGTCAGAAAATAGAGAACCTTTAAGAATAGAGGTAATTTTTCACGAGATTTTTAACAGTATAGTTTCCTGATTCCCTTCTTATCAGTTAGAAATTCTTTGGGTAAATTACCGGTACCACGTGACATTTTCAGCCTCGAACCCATATTTAGAATACCCTCCATTAGAAGATACGCGCATGGACGATCTCTATTACACTAGGGAAATAATTCAACATGCATTAGCCTGACGATAATGGCATGCTCACAAAGAACTTTAACGATTTGTTTTTATCACTTTTACCAATAAACATTTATTGGCCGTATGTCGCTACTTCGTTATAGAGACACACTTGTTCCTAATTAGATCCCGGCCTTAATGTATCAAAATACGGAGTTTCCTTTCTGTACTATTCCTGAGCTCAGTTATAGCGGCTAGAAATATAGGCTGGGATCCAGGTACATTTTTGCAAACAGTGAAAAATTAACAAACATTCTGGCTTCTGATTGGTCAATCTCGTTATTTGTTTATTGGACACATACATCAGACTTTTGTGCTTGACAACAAGGCCCGCTTATAAGTCATCGTCGATATACAGGGGCGAGATAGCACAATGAAATTCACAACACAGAGAATTTTTACATCCGGGAGCTCCACAAAGAGTGTGCAATGGAGCCAGCGGGAGTCGAACCCGACAAGCCTTCTACGCTCTAAAGCGATTAGCAGCGTGGTGTCTTAACCACTCGGCCACGGAGGCCCCGCCAATCTCTTTACGATAACAGAGAAAAATCTACCTAGATCACGGTCATAGTGTGGAAACCGGCTATTCCATTGTTGCTTTAAAAAGTGCTAAAAATTGAATCCCATAAATATTGAAAAATAATGAATGACAAATGTCGATAGGAGCAACATTTTCTAGATCTTCTCTGAGTGAAATGTTTTCTTTTGAAATAGTTACGTTGGAATTACCATATGTCGTTGTAATCGACAGCCGTCGTTCAGCCTCGTTCAACATTTATGGGATACAATTTTTTAGCACATTTTTAATAAGCCGATTTTTAAACTATATCTTCTAGAAACTATAGCTCCGTTATAGCGTCTAGATTATATGTTGTAGAAATTGACTATCCCAGCAATACTTAAAAAAGTATTGAATCCCTTAAATGTACAACGATGTCGAATTCCAAACAGTCATTTGCATCGACATCTGCAGGATATTTTTTAAAGAAGAAAGAGACATGTCTAATGCACCGCTACAGCGTCTAGAATACATAATGTGGAAATTTGCTATCCAAGAACCGCTAAGAAGTGTATCCGTTAAATATGCACTGACACTGAAATCCAGGGAGATGATCGCAGCGACATCTGCGATATATTTTCAAATTTCAAAGTAAGCATGGTATTATTACAGCGGGTTTGACGCCAAGCACACAGGTCAGATGTATGTTAATAAAACGAGGGGCCTCGGTGGCCTAGCTGTTAGGACACCGCGCATTGAGAGCGGCAGAGATCTGCGAGTTCGACTCTCGCTGGCTCCATTGCACACTCTTTATGGAGCTCCGGATGTAATTTCTCTGTGTTGTAAATTTCACTGTGCTATCTCGTCCCTGTATATTGACGATGACTTATAAGCAGACCTAGATGTCAAGCACACAAGTCAGATGTATGTGTTAACAACAATAAAAAAACATAAAAAAAATGTTACAGCGTCTAGACCAAATTGTCTTGGAGTTGTGGGAAATATCCTGCAGATATCGCTGTGATCGACTGATTGAATTTCCACTCTATATATTCTAGACGCTGTAGCACCGCGGTAGCCTGTATCTTTCGTTTGCCTCGAAGAAGATATAGATGATGTCATTTGAAGCTGTTCCTAAAGTGTGGCAATCTCATCACGTCACACGGAGTTGATTATCTGTACACGGCAATGGACGCAAAAAAAATTGGCGCGCCGCTTTGTACTAATCATCGTGTAAAGATGATCCAACTCCGTGTGACAATTAAACGTCATGAACTGGCCTCTTATGTCATTGGTCACGCTAACACACTCCCCCTTGCGTCCGCCATATATAGCGGCATCTTGCACTGGAGACTGCTAAATGGGCTGCTATCGGTCAAAATCAAGAGAGAAAACGGCAGAAGAGGGGGAAAGAACTCGGTTTTTTTATCCAGTTTTTCACACGGGAAGATTGACATGTCTGCTCCTCTCCTTTCATATCTTCATGATGGTGAAATAAACCAACGCCCCCTAGATATTTGAGAAAGTCCTGACACGCGTCACGAAAACATCACACAAAGCAGGCAAAGGAAAGGAACAAAATCATTCATTGGCTCGTGGATATGAACGAGCCAATGAATGATTTTTCTTCTTTGTTTTGCCTGCTTTGTGTGATATTTTCCTGACGCGTGTCAAGACTTTCTCGAATATTTAAAGGGCGTTGAATAGGCCGGGATCAAGATAGATTTTACGCTATTAGCGAGATGAGATTGATCAATCAGAAGCCTGCATTTTTGAAAACTTTTTTATGTTTGCAGTAAACACCGAAAAGCCTGTAAAGATGGAGGCTACTGATTGGTCAATTTAATTTTACTAACAGAGAAAAATTTATCTGGAGCCCGGACATTAACTTTGGTTGGTTGAGACAATTTTGAATAAAATCAAATCAGAAAGCCAATGTTTTTTAACTTTTCTGGTTAGTTTAATCGAAATCTTCCACGTCTATTACTGAAAACTGAGTTACTGTACTTTGGACAAAAACTTGAATATGAGTACACGACTTGTGCATATGTCACCATTCTTACATATGAATGTACTCTGTTATGAGCATAATTATAAGCGCAGCTGGTTAAATTTGAGTATCTGGGAATTAGAGAAAGCAATTGTGGCCCACCGTGGCTGAGTGGATAAGACACCACGCCGCTAATTGCTTGAGAACGTAGGTGGGGGCGGGTTCAAATCCCGCCGTGATCCCCACGTGATCTGATATATATGTTTTCAATAAAACAAACAAACAAAAAAAAAACAAGCAATATTGAAAGGTACAGTTGCCATGGGAACAACGACTTCTTTAATTCTTATAGAAAATGAATGAATAGTTGTAAATGACTTAAGTTTAAAGTGGAGGCAAATGCTCTGAAAATAACAATGGCTCCCATCTAGTATTTTACAAAAGTAATTTAATATATTCACATGATGTATAAGTTGATGCAATTCTTAGCTAATGAAAATTCTGCAACAAGACTTATGTAGGTAGATCTTTTCAATGATTAATTCAGAATTCTAAGAACAAAACGAAGTTCTTAAGCGCTCTTCCTCACCACCCCCCCCTCAAAAAAGAAATACTACAGAAAGATATAAGTATTTGGATAACTTCAGTATTTCTGTGATCTTTTGTCAGAGTTTAGAAAAGGTGTCTGGGTATTAAAAGAAACATAAAACAAATTTGACGATCGATAAGACTATAGATTTCAGGCAATTTTTAACTAGAAATATTTAATTCTAGTGTTTATGCGGCTTTAATAATAGACTATTAAAGATAATCAATTTACGGGAATTTTTATACGACATTATATTCTCACATTTATGCAAATAGGTATGGATAAACAGACTTGAGTAAAATTACATATTTATTCTTTCTTCTCTATAACACGATCTAAATGAAGATGAAGTTATATGTACAGTTTATATCTTTAAATTTTTAGATTTTTTTTATCAAAAATGTTTCCTCATCATGTCTAGAATTGCTAGATTTACTTCTTTAGACAGATCTTCGATTCTTTAGATGCCTGCGGGGCTTCATTCTCGGATTATCCGTAGGTATTTGTAAAGGTAAATTTATTTTGCAAAACCGTCAGCAGAAAAAGTTAGAACAAACAATTAACTGACAAACTAACTGTAAATATATATTTTATTTTGACTCTATTTGATTTTTACTAAATTTTCATCCTTCATAGAAAATTTTAAGGAGATATAAATTGAGAAAGACTGATACTTTGAAAGAAGAAATTGACTTTCCTTACTTTTAAATTATTAATTACTCTAAAAAATGAATGATAGGTAAACAAAATGTATACTATTGTGTTTGTTCCTTGCTGATAAAGGCTATACAAGGACTAATTTTAGCGAGTAGAATTATTTCAATTATATGTAATGTGTTTAAAAAGAAGGACTGATATCTACTAAAAAACAACTTTTCAAAAGTAAGAAAAAAAACCAAGCAAAAAAAAAGAAAAGAAAAAAGGGGAAAGTTGTGGATAAAAAATAGTGTGATATCAAATTTCCAAGCTTATATTATGGTACTTATTTAGCATTTTTTATTAAAAATTTACCATACGTAAGTCGAGTACTTAAGTATGCGTTGATAGAAAGCCTTTTCTCCTTTACTAAATATATCATAACGTGTTTCTGGAAATTAATTTTTTTTAAATTATCCATGATGGGCTTGGCGGCCATCTTTCCATATTTTACACAAATTTCTAAGCAGACAAGCTCGTAATATGTTTGCATTATTAAGAATTTTAAACTTCTAGTTTTGGCTACAGACAGATAAATTAAGATTGTCTTTTATTTTGAAAAAAAAAATTGATTTTTACTGCTTTAACTAATTAATTAACCCCTCCGAAAAAAAAGAATCTTAAGATGAAATCTGAAGTTACTTCAACTTTATTTTAAGACACAAATTTCTAGGCACTCATTTCCATAAATTAAAAGCATAAAATGTTTGCTTTAGCAACAATTTCGAATTTCCGATCTTAACAATGTACTTGTGTGCTTAGAAATCTGTGTAAAATATGGAAAGATGGCCGCCAAGCCCATCATGCATAATTTAAAAAAAAATTAATTTTCAGAAACACGTTATGATGTATTTAGTAAAGGAGAAAAGGCTTTCTATCAACGCATACTTAGGTACTCGACTTACGTATGGTAAATTTTTAATAAAAAATGTTAAATAAGTACCATAACATAAGCTTGGAAATTTGATATCACACTATTTTTTAGCCACAACTTTCCCTTTTTTTCTTTTCTTTTTTTTGCTTGGCTTTTTTTTTTTACTTTTGAAAAGTTGTTTTTTAGTAGATACATAATACTGTTACCTTTATTCTAAAACAAGAATATTTGTAAAAAATATTGACTAAATTAAAAAATTAACAAAAAATTAAAAAATTTAACTTTTTAAAAAATATTTTCAAAATAAAAAACAAAAAATAAAATAAATGTCTTACCTTTTTCTGGTTTAGGTTGTAGGTAATACAGTAATGAATATGTGGTGAAAAGGTTTTTTGATTGCCATGCATAGTTTTTTAGTAATTCTGCGCGCAGTATCAAAATTCTTCGTTTTGAAAAACCGCAATGCAAAGTTTAATTATCCTACGTAGTCTTAATATGTAGTCTTAATAAAACTGCCATAATTAGTAAACCAATGGAAATTTTTTCATGCGGTTTTACCCATATTGTTCAGAAATGATTATGGAATCAAAATATGCATTAAAACTTTTTCAAAAATTGTATCCTACCCCCTTAAAAAAATACTTTTCCGTGATCAACAACTCGAAATTTTCTGGCACATTTTCAGATGCATTTTTAATAGAAAAATACGAAACTTGCTGACGGGATTTTTGAAAAAAATTATAAGCGACATGTGTTTTTATTTTTCTTTCAATTAATTGAAACTTGATTAATAAACAATTATTTTCTCAGTAAAGCAATATTTTTTGTTTCTAACACTATCGCTTCAGGATATTCTGTTCAAAATGCCGACTTTGACATCATTATTTGAAATATATTCTGCCTCTTTCAAATAATCGATCATTACGGTACATTATATCGTTTCTGAAGAAGAGAATCTATCAATTGGATGCGTTTGAGAGCAAAAATGAATTTAAAAATGAGTAAGAAAATAAGCAGTTTGGATTTAAATACATCCTTTATAAGATGATTTTTTTCTTCAACCGCTATGTATTTTTAATTGGTTTTTGCTGTAAGAATTCGTCCTATCAAAAATTTGTCTATATAAATGTTTTAGACAATATTAAGAAGATATATAATAAATTCATAAGGATTTCATATCTTGTGAATTGACGGAGTTATGGAAATTTTTCTTCTTCACCCCCTTTTTGTTCTCGTTTTTAATTTTTTTTTTTTTTTTTTTGCGGTGCGAATTGGTCCTATCAAAAACTTGTGAATATAAAAGTTTTAGATAATATTAAAGCTATGTATAATGAAATTAACTGGGTTTAATATCTTGAGAATTGACGAAGTTAGGAATTTTTTTCTCCCAAAAACCCTATTTTTTGCGCCCTTTGAGCCTATTTTTAAATTTATCAAATATTTGCGATACATAAATTTTTGGCCCTATTTTTAGAAGTAATAAAAACTTTAAACTGATTTGATATGTACAAAAATTAAGAAGGTATGGGATTTTTTCGGTTTTGACGGAACCCTTCAATATTTCCATCCCCTTGGTCCGATTTTGCCCTTTAGCGAACTTGACCGAGATTTTAGGCCTTTGATTTTATGTATCAGTTTGGAAAAGATTTGTGCAGAACTGTGGAAGTTATCGTGTCCAGAAGAATTATATATATATATATATATATATATATATATATATATATATATATATATATATATATATATATATATATATATATATAGCTATAGATACATAGATAGATATAAAATTTTTTTTACTGAGGGTGGTTTTGGGTTCTAGGGGTCATGATCGGTGCAGATCTGCAAAAATTTTTCAGAAATTCCAACATAGGAACGACGCCAATATTTAGTATTTCATACGAAATCTACCTAAAAGGGAAATTGGATTTATAAAATATAAGGAGATGAATACAGAAAAATGAGGTTATGTACCGTAATGTGTCTAAATTTAGTATCGGTGATATAATAGAAATCAGAATGGGAAATCCAAAATGGTATACGGTGCAATAAAAATAGCAACATCTAATTACTGGAAAATTTGCTTTATTTTGTAGAAATGGAACATTTGTATTCTCTGTAGAGGAATGAAAATTGTGATATTAGTTATCATTTTCAATGTATAAAACATAAAGTGTTGCTAAACGAAAGATAGTATTTCATTAATTTTCATAATCGAACTTTACACGTACAGGTATTTCGAATAAACATTGCATATCATAATACAAATCTTTCGTGCAAATTCAATCTTTAACGTTTGACGCCTTATTAATTTATACATTATTAGCTGAAATTTTAATAAACTTCCTTTTAGAAAATACACTGTATTGCTACAGAATTAGTGGCGTTTTCTTGGATACGAGTTGCTGTTCCTATGACCATCATAAAGATTGCTACGTGACGATACATTATTTCAAAAATTTTATGGAAGTGTTTCGAATGTATGGTATGGCAAACAGATGCTAGAAATTTCCATATGTCAGTTAAAGACACTTGTGTGGGGTGATGTACTTGAACACCATATTAAAGAGTATACCAATAGTGTTATAAGGGATATATATCTAGGGTTACTTTATGGTCATTTAAATAAACAGACTTCAATAAAATTCTTCTCGAACAAGTTCATTGTTAGCGGAACCTTGGAATGCTCACTTATTCTGCTTGAAAAATTCTATTCTACCCTTGTGGTACAAAAATGTAAGGAAATGATATTGATTATTAAGATTACACTAAATGTATTTAGATGAAGGGAGTGTGGTTTGCACAAGTATCATAAATCCCAACAATAAAAAAACATTCCTGGGTATCCCTGAGCCGCCAGGATCTTCTTAACGTAAAACCTGGCATGATAGATCTATGGTTTTATGAACGTGACGCTATATAATTGGTATACAAAAAAAATGCGTGGCGCGTGAAATGTGTGTTTTATGTGTCAACAGTTGGAAATAATGACCGACTTGTGTGACGAGTCTTGTCCCAGTGTGCATATTTGTGAATTTACCTTAATTTGTCACCTTTAATCGTCGTTGTTTTTGGATCTTGGGAGCATTTAACCGGGTGAGTAAAGTCCTTATAATATTCTGTTGCTCATATTTAAAGTTTATAAAAGGATGTTTTATTTTTAATGAGATATTAGTAATATAAGTGAATTCCACATTCTGATACACACACAAGGCAAGACGCAGAATTCGTCCTATCAAAAACTTGTCTATGTAAATGTTTTAGACAATATTAAGAAGATATATAATAAATTCATAAGGATTTCATATCTTGTGAATTGACGGAGTTATGGAAATTTTTCTTCTTCACCCCCTTTTTGTTCTCGTTTTTAATTTTTTTTTTTTTTTTTTGCGGTGCGAATTGGTCCTATCAAAAACTTGTGAATATAAAAGTTTTAGATAATATTAAAGCTATGTATAATGAAATTAACTGGGTTTAATATCTTGAGAATTGACGAAGTTAGGAATTTTTTTCTCCCAAAAACCCTATTTTTTGCGCCCTTTGAGCCTATTTTTAATTTTATCAAATATTTGCGATACATAAATTTTTGGCCCTATTTTTAGAAGTAATAAAAACTTTAAACTGATTTGATATGTACAAAAATTAAGAAGGTATGGGATTTTTTCGGTTTTGACGGAACCCTTCCATATTTCCATCCCCTTGGTCCGATTTTGCCCTTTAGCGAACTTGACCGAGATTTTAGGCCTTTGATTTTATGTATCAGTTTGGAAAAGATTTGTGCAGAACTGTGGAAGTTATCGTGTCCAGAAGAATTTTATATATATATATATATATATATATAGCTATAGATAGATAGATAGATATAAATTTTTTTTTACTGAGGGTGGTTTTGGGTTCTAGGGGTCATGATCGGTGCAGATCTGCAAAAATTTTTCAGAAATTCCAACATAGGAACGACGCCAATATTTAGTATTTCATACGAAATCTACCTAAAAGGGAAATTGGATTTATAAAATATAAGGAGATGAATACAGAAAAATGAGGTTATGTACCGTAATGTGTCTAAATTTAGTATCGGTGATATAATAGAAATCAGAATGGGAAACCCAAAATGGTATACGGTGCAATAAAAATAGCAACATCTAATTACTGGAAAATTTGCTTTATTTTGTAGAAATGGAACATTTGTATTCTCTGTAGAGGAATGAAAATTGTGATATTAGTTATCATTTTCAATGTATAAAACATAAAGTGTTGCTAAACGAAAGATAGTATTTCATTAATTTTCATAATCGAACTTTACACGTACAGGTATTTCGAATAAACATTGCATATCATAATACAAATCTTTCGTGCAAATTCAATCTTTAACGTTTGACGCCTTATTAATTTATACATTATTAGCTGAAATTTTAATAAACTTCCTTTTAGAAAATACACTGTATTGCTACAGAATTAGTGGCGTTTTCTTGGATACGAGTTGCTGTTCCTATGACCATCATAAAGATTGCTACGTGACGATACATTATTTCAAAAATTTTATGGAAGTGTTTCGAATGTATGGGATGGCAAACAGATGCTAGAAATTTCCATATGTCAGTTAAAGACACTTGTGTGGGGTGATGTACTTGAACACCATATTAAAGAGTATACCAATAGTGTTATAAGGGATATATATCTAGGGTTACTTTATGGTCATTTAAATAAACAGACTTCAATAAAATTCTTCTCGAACAAGTTCATTGTTAGCGGAACCTTGGAATGCGCACTTATTCTGCTTGAAAAATTCTATTCTACCCTTGTGGTACAAAAATGTAAGGAAATGATATTGATTATTAAGATTACACTAAATGTATTTAGATGAAGGGAGTGTGGTTTGCACAAGTATCATAAATCCCAACAATAAAAAAACATTCCTGGGTATCCCTGAGCCGCCAGGATCTTCTTAACGTAAAACCTGGCATGATAGATCTATGGTTTTATGAACGTGACGCTATATAATTGGTATACAAAAAAAATGCGTGGCGCGTGAAATGTGTGTTTTATGTGTCAACAGTTGGAAATAATGACCGACTTGTGTGACGAGTCTTGTCCCAGTGTGCATATTTGTGAATTTACCTTAATTTGTCACCTTTAATCGTCGTTGTTTTTGGATCTTGGGAGCATTTAACCGGGTGAGTAAAGTCCTTATAATATTCTGTTGCTCATATTTAAAGTTTATAAAAGGATGTTTTATTTTTAATGAGATATTAGTAATATAAGTGAGTTCCACATTCTGATACACACACAAGGCAAGTAGCAGCGTTCATAGTCTTGCAGCAATACGGAAATAAATGTGTGTGGCATCTTCCCCCTATACTTGAGGGAAAACTCAACATGGTTCTGAAATAAGCTAAACTGGAAGACAGAAATTAATGAATTCTTTTCTGTCTTCCAAATCACATTACCCAGTTCTTGCAGACACTTGACCAGTCATTTTTCAAGCCATTAAAAACATATTGGCGACAAGCCCTGAACGCCTGGATCCACAGCAAGCGACATCGTAAACTCTCAGTTTTCTACTTTTCATTTCTGATCTCTTCTGAATACAGCTTGTAGCAAGGCAGCCACTGTAATAAATGACACTTCTGGGTTTGCAGTTACTAGGATTTATCCCTCTAACCCACAAGCAGTACCAGAACATGAGTTTGATATCTCTGAGGGTTCTATTAATGATAGAGTTGTTGCTTTCACAAGCGGCTCATGTGACAATAGGCCTACACCAGCAGTTGATTCAGCCAACAGATCATGTGGACCTACACCAGCAGTTGCATCCAACAGCAGATCTATTGGCAGTGGATTATCACTATCAGTTGCCTCCGCTAGCACAGAAAAAGGGATGATTGCCTGTCTAGAAACAATCAGTTCTATTCCTCAGTTCAGAAAACCTAAACCATCTGCGCGTAAGAAATAACCAGCAGAGGTCTCAACTGCATCAGAGAGAAGAAAAACAATGCGGGAAAAGATAAAAGAAATGTAGAGAAAAGACAAAATAAATAAAAAGAAACTTACGAAAAAACAGAAGTAAAAAAGACGTTTAAGCGCGTCTTCCTCAAGTGAAAAAATTCCTCTGGATAGTTTTGATGAGGATAATGATGATGATTTTTGTACTGTATCTAAAGGATACTTTTACGCTAAAAAAAGATCTCAAGTGTGGTTGGATTCAGTGCATCATGTACAAGAAATGGTTGTACGAAGATTGTAATGGTGATCATTTTCACTAAATGAAATGTTGTGCAGGCTTGTGTCATTATTATTTTCAGCAAAGTAAATTTGAAAAAAAAAATGATTTCAGTTTACAGATTTGTTTGTTTGACCATAGTTATTGTTAATTCAAAGGTAATGTTCCAATATTAGTCTTATTTTTCTTATTTTCTGTGGTGTGGCATCATCCCCCATAACAGATGGCATCTTCCTCCATAACAGGTGACCCATTATATATGGAGGAACATGCCACCATTACACGAGTTTATTTAACATTAAATTTCTCAATCATTTAAACACTGGGAAAAGAATTAATGCGTGTACATAACCACTTAACTATTAAACAGCATGGTGATATATTTTTTATTTATCTTATCATTTAAATTTTGGCTCTACTAAGCAAAACATCCTTATATGTGACATCTTCCCCCGAATTACCTTATATCAAACAATTTCAAAAAAACATAGAATCCTTAAAACTATTAAAAGTATGTATTTTTTTTAATACCTCTCAATATGCAGAAAAAAGAAAATATGTCATTTTAAAGCATTGAACTTTATATTCTCATGAAAAGAATTACTTGTTCTATGTAGATGATATTTAAGCCAAGCATAAATAACATTTAAAAATAAAATAAATCTGTATTTTGACAAAGTACAGCTGAAGTTTCTATGAAATTCTCATACTCTCTTAAACAGGATGTTTCAAATATTTCGTTATATGAATGATTCGAACTCATTGTATTTAATACACAAATATATATATATATATATATATATATAGTTTCACTTATATGTATTGTGATAGACAAACTTGATGTGAAAATTATTTTCTTAAAATTGGTTCAAATATAGTGAATGTGAGCACCTTTTGTAATTCTGCAAACGAGAATTCCATTCAAACTGATTTCAGCTGTCTTAATATCTGCGGTTTGTTTTGCGTGATCTTGCAGTGCACTTTCTTATTTGGATAAATGTGGTTTAGGATCAAAGTTTTTGACACTACAGAAAATATTCTAACAAAGGATTCTCACATTGAGCATTTGTTAACTAATTTTATAACTATCACCACATAACCATTGGGTGTTGCTTTTCAGAACAGATTTTTGAAATCTTATGCACGGACAATTTATTGAAAAATGTATAATTAGATAAATTCAGACGCATAATTTCTTAACGCACTATTTAATCCCAATATTTAAGTACAAGAATTTGCCCAGTATGCGTGCGAAAGGATTTCACATTACAGTAATGTAGAAAGAATTCACATATTGTTGTATAAGAATGAATTTTTTATGAATAACGGAACATTTGACTTTATACGCTGCCTGTCCCTTAATTATAGGTCACCTCCCCCCCAAAAACACGTAAAATAGTCCAGAGGGCACCAATAATAAGCAGAAAATAAATAGTGAACACGAAGAAAAACGTTACGAAAGAACCAGCAGTCAGAAAGAGCGGTCGTTGAGAATTGGGTGAATTTGAAATCGGCATGATTCAACAGATTCAGTTATTTATTACATAAAATATCCGGGATTTTGCGATCCTATCTACAATAGGTATTGGTATCTTTGTGAAATAGAAACGACAGGGTGTATAAAACTTTGAACTACAACCAGTAAATCCACGATACTTTTAGTATAGGTCTGCGATACGCAGGGGAATGCAACAAGGGAACTTCGAGGCAGACAATACACACGAAGTTTTTATAGTCAACCTGGGAGTGAAGCTAGTACTGGTAGTATTTTTTTGAGGTACTTGAACTATTGCGTGAGTGCAAAAGTTCTGCCTGTTGTTAGCATATGCAAATATCAAATAGAGTGCGGGCGCCACAGCTGACGTTTTCAGGACAGGAAAGTAGCCAATAATGCGTGGAGCAATAGAGTATATATAAACACAACGTTTGACGGAATAATCTGACGAGGATCTGGACACAGTCATAACAAATTCCCCGCATCCAACTTTCGAAGAATTTGCGGAACCGTTCTCGGTACACAGAACAGGCGAAAGACGGATGGCTTCATCACCAAGTTCGATCAGTGGGTACCACACCAGCTTAAAGCAAGACAACGAGAATAGAAGACATGCCCATGTATTTCTTTGCTTTCTCGTAACAATAGGGAACCATTTTTGAACCCAATTGTAACGGAAAATGAGAAGTGCGTACTGTTCCCTAATGTTATGCGTCGAAGGACCTTGTGCAGAGTTGCAGAGGGTACTCCGACGACCTGAACATGAGGGCTCCGTTCCGAAAAGGTTTTGCTCAGTGTATGGTGGGATGCCAAGGGAATATTGTCTGGATGCCATCCACTGGGAGGTCCACTCATCGATACAAAACGTCAACGCAGACCTCACCTGTCAACAATTGGACAGACTGCGAGCACAATTCACGTCTAAGCGGCCAGCACTGATCAATCGCAAATGGGTTGTCTTTCATCACGATAATGCCATCGGTCATGTTTCTTTAAGGACTCGGCAAAAATTACTGGACATTGAATGGAAAGTTCTACCTCACCCGGCGTATAGCCCCGACTTTGCATCTTCGGACTACCACCTTCTCCGATCTCCACACAACGCCTTTTCTCGCCAAACCTTCAATGATGTGGAGGCTGTAAAAACGGCGTTACAACAGTTTATTAATTCACAAACAGAGGGGTTATACGACGGGCAACTACGGGCGGTAAAAAACGGGTAGAACTTTTGAACACACCCAATAGTATAAATAAACAATCTGCGGTACATACGTCGAAGACAACACAAGTATGCATGAGCGTCAAATAAGTCGTCGAAGGACTGTGAAACAACTGACGGTCATAATGCTCAGTGAACAATGACGATGAATATTGTTGAAAACTGGCGGTGATTTGTGGATTTAACGAATTCCAGAGGTACGTTACTTAAAAGAGAGCTTCAATTCCAAGGTGAACTTTGCATATGGATACAGAAAAAAATCCTACATTGTCATTAGTATTTCTTTCATGCGATCAACCATTAAGTTAGATACGTGATTCAATTAGTTGTTTAAAAGTCGTTTATCAAATTCCTGAAAGAAAAATCCACTAAAAATACGATTGTGTTTTTGAGAGCTATTAATTAAAAGTGACCTTCATCGGGTAGAGCAAAACGTGAATGCACGTTAAAAGTGAGTAAATAATCTACAACGACGAAATTCGCATAAATTGTAAGTGAAAGAAAAATTACAAAATGTCGTTAGTAATACTTTATGCATTCTTCCTTATATAAAATGAAGTAATTGTCAAAATATATAAAATTTTACAAGTTCAATTCACTTTCCGTATCTATTACATGATACCATTTGATAATTACACTTACGAGACACTGCTTCTATGAGGATTTCAGTACATAAACCCTTATTTACTTTATTTATGTGTGATTGGTTATACTTTTATTACCTGAAAAAATCATAGAATTTATGATTAATGACTTCGGATGTGTCAATCCGAAATTTCTAATGACGTTATTAGTTTCATTTCGTCTGCACTTTTTCTGCAATATGAAATACACTGCTAAAAACAATTAAAGAATATTGCAGTTTTAGGTGGATTTTGTATCTGGTAAACTGTTTAGCTGATTGATACATGGTCGACAGACATAGTAGGTTATATGAGAATAAATTACACATGTTTGGCAGAAAAAAATGCATTTTATTGCGCATTTGTGTACTAAAGGAAAAAAACACAATTTGTGCATATGAGAAAAAAAGAATAAGAAAAGATATTTTCTTAAAGGAAAATCATTTTCAGTAGGGGGTATGGTTTCCACGGGCGGCCAGCAACGTTGAACACCTTTGAGGCATGGACTCAATGAGGCTATTAATGACGAGTTTGGGTATTCTGCCCCACTCTTCCAGAAGAGCTCTTTCCAGTTCTTGGAGAGTTTGTGGGGGTTGTTGGCGGCCAGAAACTCGTCTTCCTAGAGCGTCCCAAACGTGCTCGATTGGATTCATGTCTGGAGAACACGCTGGCCATTCCATTCGAATGATTCCTTCTTCGAAAAGGAAATCCTCCACCAGGTTTGCACGATGTGGCCTGCGGTTATCGTCCATTAAAATGAAGTTATCTCCGATTGCTGCATCGTAAGGGACTACAATAGGTCTGAGGATCTCATTCCTATATCGGCGACCAGACAGAGCTCCATCTCGAATGATTTAGAGGTCAGTGCGCCCGTCAATGGAGATGCCACCATACACCAACACTCCTCCACCGCCAAATCTGACACTTTCGTGCACGAACGCAGGATTATTCCTACTGCCACGGTCCTTCCAGATGAAAATACGCCTATTATCCGGATGCACAGAAAAACGGGACTCGTTAGAAAACAGAATATTGCTCCATTCATTTCTCCTCCAGTTGACATGCTCGGTTGCCACTCCCTGCGGCCGCGACGATGCCTTGATGTTAATCTAACACATACCATCGGTCGCGAGCATACAGACCTACAGCATGGAGCCGGTTTCGGACAGTCTGAGTTGAAATCGTGGTGCCTGTAGCCGAGCGAAGGTGTTGTTGGAGAAGAGTAGCGTTCATGGTTCGGTGTCTCCGAGCTGTTAACGCTAAATACCGATCTTCATTGGGCGTTGTTGCCCGTCTACGACCTTGCTCTGGTCTTCGGCCTGCACATGCATTCTCCAAAAACGGTTCCAGATCCTGGAAATCACACTTTGTGACACTCCAATGGCTTGCGCTACTTCGGTTTGAGTTTGGCCCCCTTCTAACCTACCAACAATTTTCAAAGCTTCTGAATCTGTCAAATGACTTCGCTGAGACATCGTACTCATCGAAACAAAGCAATCACTGAATGCTGATCATCCTTGTCTTCATTCTCTTTTATCGAGTTGAAAGTCAAATTTCATTCGCTGCCGCTGAAGCGACGTTTTTGACGTCGAACTCAAAATTTGCATACTCCACAGTTTGAAAACCAGAAAAATTTGCATTTGTGATTCTCTTCTTCTATTTTCGGCAAAAAAATTTCGTTTATATCTTTATTTTATATAAAACTTCAAATATCCTTTAATTGTTTTGAGCAGTGTACATTTTACTTTTTCGTTTTGAGTTCCACTATTTTACGAATATGGTACAAAATTAAGGATTGTTGATAATGCATGAATTAGCTTTAAATACTTATTTTTTAAAGACACATAAATAAATTAAAATAGCCAAAGTTCGTAAACGATATGATATAATGTACTGAGAGTAATACGGCCACCCTTATTTTAACTAAAATTGCGATGGTTGTGTAAAAAAAAACATATATTAAACGCACGATTATTAATGTTTTTTTGTTTTCCTTAATTAATTAAACAATGACTGTTTCACTTTTGATTTTAACTTTCAGTTTTAAACTTTTGCAAAACTTTTTTCAAGGTAATATGATCATTGAAGATAATTCGAGCTCTTACATATTTTCACAATAGCTTCATTTCCAAGGGCAATAGTAAAAAGAAACAACTTCGTTATTTTCACGAACAGAATTTCATATCTATTTGAAATTAATCAAATGATAAAATAATTTCAAAAAATAAAATTAAACGTTTCAAATGTTGACAAAAATCCAAAACATCTAAAAGTTATTAACCATTCTCCAACACCTGCATTTCCAATAAAAGTACATAAAAGTATAATGGCTGTTTAAAATTCTCAATCTTGGCATTTTTTTTTTTTTTTTGCCTTGTTTCATTTTTAGTGGCCATACAGCTCGATTTTGTATTCTTGTGATTCTTCGACGAACCCTATATGATTTTTTTAAAAATATCACAAATAGAATCGCAGATCAATAAAAAGCCTAACAGTTCGAGAGAGCATTAAATATTTTTCAACTCAGTAAATAAATGAAAAGAAAGAAAACTAACATGATGAAAATAAGAATGACAGCTCTGGAACCCAAAGACCCTCGTGAACAAACTAAGAACCGACACGCACAGTCTACGCGCTTGTCACGGCATTGTAGTAACGCCACCTTTAGTTGATTGCTGAACGTCTAGTGCAACATTTGTGTAAATTATATCGTTTTACGAAACTGTCTCAATTTGCTGTGTTAGTTTAACATGGACATTAAAATTATTTGTTGTAGGGTAACTCTAGGATATATGGCCATAGTTTTTAAAGATTGAAATAAAAATTCTTAGAATGCAAATATAAGAATTATATATGCATATTTAAAATTCTTATATACAGACTCATAATATTCTATGCAAAAAATAATTAAATATTGAAAGCAAAGAGGGTTAAACAAAATTGAAATTAAAATGGCAGATGGCCATCTCTCCTTAAAGCCGAGGAGAGATGGCCATCCAATACAAGAAATAAAAAGTTAATTTAAATAGCAAAAAAATAGTTAATCATGGAAAACATATAGAAATTTGTAAAGATGCAGTTATATGATGGAAAATGAGTGAATAAAACTCCAATAAACAAAATTTGAAGTATGATTTCAATACTTCACTTTTCGTAAAATCTTACCGCATGTTTGGCAAAGGTCTTGATAATTTGTACACGTTTCAGGGAACCACTTCAGGTACACTGTTAAAAAAAATCTGTGAAGCTACTAAAGGTTTTCTAGGAAACTTGGATTCCTAGAACTTTTCATGTAACGGCAACAACAAAATTTCATGTAACAGACACACTTTTGCGCCGAAAATCAAAAAATCTGTAAGGTTACTAAGAATTTTTTTGGAAACTGGGATTCCGAGAACATTTCATGTAACTGCAGCCAGGGTTACAAATAAAAGTTTAGTAAGATTACTGAAATTTTAGCAGATTCATTTGTAAAGTTACAGATTTTTGTAGCTTTACAAAAACTAGTTTTGTAGATTTGCAGCTTTTTTCGTACAGTTACAGGTGAAAGTTTAGTAAGCATGTAACTTTACATCTGTAGAACTACAGATTTTTTTTTTACAGTGTACCTTATGCATTGTATCCAGACATTCTTTCTGGATGTGATATTACATTGTTTTACACAACCAACACAGTGATCCTAATCCAATTCTATTTATCCGGAATCTGTAGAATCTGATAATTTAAATGTATTTCGTTTTCTTCGCTATTGAAAGCGTCGTGTTTTTTTTTTTTTGTCGCATTAATAGTAGGTTTAGTACGTTAATTTAGTTTATTTATCAATTTTATCAGTTTCTGTTATGAAAGTTTCCAACGTTTTTCAGTATTTTCTGAAACAAATAAATCTTTATGTATTATTGTATTATTATTATTATTATTAAAATATTTATATTGGTTAAAATTTAAATAATTATATCAATTAATAAATTTATAAACGTAAACGTTCTATATTTATTTTAAATTTAATTATATTTAGTTAAAATCATCACTCCGTATAATTTTGAAATATTGATTAAAGGTGGCCATCTCTCCTCGATTTCAAATGGCCATCTTTCCTGAAATTGAAGGACTGATGGTCGCCCAATTTAAAGCCTCAATAGCCATTGTACGTCTTTGTTTTAGTCTTAGAAGTAAAAATAAGATTATATATGTGCCTTAAAAGTCCATATAGTAAAAAATTTCTATAACGTACATATTGGTAAATATTCAGATACCTAAGCCTAAATAAATATTAAACCACCTAATTAAATAAACATTAAAATTACACTTACTTTTTATAATCGAAAAACACAACTGCACGCCGCAATAAATAAACTGGTTGAACTATTTCTTACGAACAATGCTTATGTTGCAGTCTATGATCAACTTTTGGCGATAATTAGAATGGCCGTTTCTCCTCTATGGCCATCTATCCTAGAGTTACCCTATTATATTATATTATGGAATAAGATTTTGAATCTTAGTTAAAAGTTAAAATACATTATCCAAATAAAATCCATTGGAAAGATACGCACAGAAAAACTATCTGAAGCATCTATTAAACTGAAACATCTATACTGATATATACTACATCATAAAACTGAAGCATCTATTTGCGAATTTAATTTTTTTCAATGTGAATTCGTATAATTCGAGGACCACCCAGAAAGTAAGTTTCTCACTTCCCGTAAAAAGAAATAAAACACAATTACCGGGAAAGATTTATTGCAAAAGATACCGCAAAATTTCAACTGCTGACTAAACCTACGAGCTACCGGAACTGTAACATTCGTCATAGTGTGAGATAAGTATATGTTGGCAGTGTCGTAGAAGTCTGTCACCTGGGAATGGAATCAGTTTGTCACAGTTGTCAACCCACGTCTTATCACACTTAACGATCCTGTAGATGTACTCGTTGCCCTCATCGTTGTATTCCTGCAAGAATATCAATGCTGCTGCCATGCGTTTGGTTTTGTGTTCGAGTTTAAGGTTCTTCGGCAACCACCTGGCGCACGATTTCAGGAGCAACCGGTGTTTTATGATAATTTCATACATCGCGCATCTTTTCTGCACTTTTCTGAAGCGATCCCACGATGAGGGCGACAAGGGGGCACGTTGTGAGAGGAGATTTCTCAACCATAGTCAAATTTCAAGTCTAAATACAAATTAATATTATTTACTATATAATATTATCAAGTATACTTTGGGAATCAATTTTCAAAATTCAAGCATATTTTATAAAATAAATCCCTCGTAATTATACATGCAGAAAAATATTTTGAAGCAATTATTTATGAATTGAAATTTTTTTTCACATTGGGAATTTTTATAATAAATATTTATTTCGAAAAATGTGACATGACGTTGCAGAGATATGCTGATACTATTTGCAAAACATGTCACTTATCATCTAACAGAAAATTTGGTAATACTGTAAAAAAATAAACAAATAGCACCCTCTGCCATTTACGAGAAAATATACTAATAAAAAATTCAGTATCTTACTAAACAAATAATTAGGCTTATTTGCAATGCAATTTTTGAGAATATATTTTTTCTTTCATCAAAATTGCAGAATAATTCAATCAAATATATTTTAATATCGTTGATTAATGCTAAAGCCATTAGAAAACAGACAAATGTAAATCATTTATTTAGTCTGCATCTGTTTCACTTCTCGACAAATAGATAATGCTTTTATTTTTATCCCATTTATTTATTTAATAATTATTCTGTTTTTGTGCATCTTCCATAAAATATTAATCTTTATTATTCTCTAGTTAGAGGCTAAACTAATTTGCGCACCATACAGTTTTAACTAAAACTGATTTCTTTAAGTAAGATTCTGGAGTTTGTGAAATTATAATTTTTTTATATAAATGTTATTAACGTTTAAATAAAAAGTTAGTCAGCTAATATAAAAGAGAAAATATTAAGTACCTTTCGAAACTAAAACTATACTTTTATATAATTTCATGTCATTGCATATCATATAAAAAATCTCTTTAAACATTCTAACATCAAATGCATTCGCAATTTATTATTGATTGTGGGAATGATTATTGTATATCTTGGATTTTGTTCTACACTATGATTTTATTAGGAGAAGCAAAATTTGGACAAGGATTTTAGGTTACTCTAACATCCAAATAAGATCTGATGGATAAGTTGAATGAAATCTCATGTACGAAAGAAACTCAGGGGAATGTAAATTGAATCTACTATATCTAACTTATATACAATTTCCAAGTGTAATATTTTTACAATTTTTTCTTCGGAAAAACAGTTTTGGTGCTTATTCTATAATATTTAAGTAATTTAAGATGCGTTTACATATCTTTTCTAAATGCATCCTAAACTACTCGATAGCAATAGCATATTAAAATTACTAAAAAGTAGGAACATTTGGAGACGTTTTAACCTATTAGATAATCATTCATAATTAGATAATCATTCATGTATACTTCGAATTTACTAAATAGCAAACGGAATTTGGCGCTGTAAAGTATGTTTTTGTGATAGCCTTTTAATAGTATCCCAATTTAATTTAAACATTAATGTTCCTAACTTAGTTCATATTTGACGCAAACCTATTTTCAGGGTAGATTAAGGAACATTACTTAACCTTTCATTTCCCTCAGTCTAACCTTTAGTAATCGGAATTATCTGAATGCTTTTTTTATAGGATATGAAATACAGTTGCTAGGGAACTGATAAATCAAAAAAGAAAAAAGAAAATATATATCATTTGAAATATGTAAACTGGTAAAACAACATGTTTTCTATTATTCAAAAATATGTATAGAATTCCATCAAATGTTATACAACTAATTTTAATTGAATTCAACATAAGTATTAACAACATCTCAAATTAATTGAAAAAATTTAAGACCCCCAGTTGAAAGTTTTAGCATCCATATTTTGTCATTCAAATCCATTAACCCAGTGAGTGATTTTCTTTTCAACGAATGGAAAATTTAAAAATTGTCTGAATTGCTATAGAAAAGCATCATGACATAAAAAGAAATCTACATTTTTTGAAAGAATGCACCAAATTTAACGAAAAAATATACTGTTAAATCCGAGTATACCACCAATATACCAACCGAATATCAAGCTAATCGGATGCATTTATTCGGCTGTTATCGGGGAACAGACAGACGGATACCAAGGACGTATCGTGTCTCCAGAGTAAACCTCACTGATGTTTCGACAATGCATTAATAAATAGATACTTCTAAAGCAAGATTAGAAAGGTTTATTTGGAATGTTCCCATAAAGGAAACGTTCCCAGCTTCTGGAAGCCCTAGTTCATTTATCTGCAAGCACGCTGCGATAAAGAAAAAAATGCGCTCGTATGTGTAATGTTATATGATTTTTTTCTGAATGTTATTGCATTTATACTAGATAAAATGAATTGCTTTTCTTTCCAATTAGCAAAAAGTTCAATACCTAGTAGACGCCAACTCACCGATTAAGTGAACATGTTATATCTTGAACTGTTACAGTTATTTAAAAAAATCAACTTTCTATAATAGCGCTATGTCATGAATTAAAAAAAATAGATATAAAATCTACTTATTTAACGCAGTTAATACAGCGGCTTTTAATGGGTTAATGTACACTACATGTCCAATATTCCTTTTCGATTTTCGACATTTTGTCGAATATCTAGAGAAATACTTGACAAATATTTATTCAATTGTTGGAATGTAAAGAAAATATCTGAACTCAAATTTTTTCAGCGAAAGGTTTAACACATGGGCAATTGGGGGACCAAAATCAAACTGAAAAAACTGTTTGTCTCTGTAAAATAAAATTATCCGTAGGTGTAGCTTATGACTGTATGGATCTTTTAAAACATTTGTATTTATTTTTGTAAGATTAGCATGTCATGCAGATATAAAGGTTTCTTTGAAATACTCAAGAAATTTCCGTATGGTTTTGTTGATAGCATGCATGATTTTCAAACAAATTTAATGCCACTTTCAGGAAACTTTATACAATATAGTAGAAAGAGAATTCAGCAGTTATAATATAAAAAAATATATTATTATTAAACTATAGATGGAGTATAAATATTTGTATAAAATAATTCTTAATTGCGCATCCGTAAACAATAACAAAACTTATTAGATATAAATTTCCAACTGGGCGAAATATGTCCGGGCCAGGATTCGAACCCGGGACCTCCTGGCTGAAGCCGCCAGTGCTCTGCCATCTGAGCTATCCCGGACGAACCAGGCTGAGCTGAACCAGGTTTCAGACCAGATGCTGTAATCATCAAGGTTAGCTGGGTGAAAAAGTTCGACCAGAATCGTCCGGGATAGCTCAGATGGCAGAGCACTGGCGGCTTCAGCCAGGAGGTCCCGGGTTCGAATCCTGGTCCGGACATTTTTCGCCAAATATCGTGAAAATTCAGAATGATATTGTCGATACAGTGAGCTGAATTTCTTTTATTATACTCTTTTTAATTACAGAGAAGTTTCTCAAGAACTTGAATCAAACCTAGATTCGGAATGTAAATGAGAAAATTATAAAAATTCAACGTTTTTAAACGATACCGGACAACGTATCGTAATAGGAGATCTGAACATTATCGAAAAATATAATCTACGCTATCTTTTGAATTTCGGAACCAAATTCCCTATTAACAAAAAGTTGAACCCAATTAAGACTTTTAAAGCTGATAATATTCTGCTGTATATATATAATATTATATATTAAAGCTGATAATCTGCTGTTAATATTTTTAAAGCTGATTTAAATGCTTTTATTTTAAATTTGAGTTACAGATATAATACACTAACCCTCACTCTTTACAGATTGGAAGCTACATATTTTAAGTGATTTTAAATCGTTTCAGGGTCGTTTCATTAATAATTCTTCTTATATTTATCATAATTGCAGTACGGATATCAGAAATAAAATAACTAAATTAAAACAGATGTTTGTTTTCCGTCAAGTAGAGAAAGCGGCTGGTACTTTTGCAGTTATATTAAAAAACATTTATGCTGAAATGCTCAATGCAGAGTTAAATAATTGTATACCTTACAGAGTATGTAAATTTTCCATGCAAACACTTATTAATAAACATTTGGCCTTTTCTAAGCAAACAAATATTCCTTTCCCAAGTAGTAAAAATCTGTCATTTCCATTTCTTTTTCATACTCCAAAATTTCATAAAGTACCTGTTAAATATAGGTTTATATGCAGTAATGTCAACAGTATATGCAATAATATTAATAAGAAATTTGAAGATTTACTTAAAAAAGTTTTGAACATCTTAAGATACAAGTATAAAGAAAATAACTGTTTCTGGATTATTTCCAATAGTTTCGAGATTGCTAAAAAATTAAAAAGCAATATCATTCATTCTATCCAAACTTATGATTTTGAAAATTTTTTTAATACTATTCCTATTAATAGTTTAAAGGAGGCGCTTTTAAAGGCAGCGGATTTGGTTTTAGATGTCACGGATTTTAACTGTAACTTGTTTAATAAATTGTGTCGGTTTTGTCTTTACAATAATTAAGTTTATACAGGATCTAAAATATACTTACAAATCAATGGAATTGGTATGGGTTCTAGCTACACATCTACAGCTGCTAACTTATTTTTTATTTTTTTATGAGTTTCAGTACAGTATTAATAAAGCTGATGTCCAGTTCCTCGCTGTTAGATACATTGACGATTTGATCGTTTTAAACTTCAATAGTGATTTTAATCAAATTACTGAAGAAATTTATCCTGATTTCCTGACATTACAAAAAACAAATGATAATGTTTTGGAGGCTGATTACCTTGATTTAAAAATAATTTTAATAGGTAAAAAAGTACAGATTTCAATCTACGATAAAAGTAATATTTTCATTTTAATGTTAATCAGCTTGTTCAGTGGTCCTCCAACATATACATACGTATATCCGTTAATATCATTATCAGTCAAATATTTCGATTTTTCAGAATTTGTACAGGTAAATACCTGTATCCTTGTTGCCTTATTTCATTTTAAAAGCAATCTTTATTACAAAAACAACATTCCTCTAAATTTTATAAAAAAAAATATATATATATATATATATTCAGATTTAGCTGATATTCTTCATTATTGAACGTTTTCTTTTCGACGTCAGTGAATGACTCATATTGCCTAAAGCCTGTTTAAGGACGGTTTTATCGTGATGTTCTGTGTAGATTGGCAACAGACCTGAATCGAATTGGATTGGAGGTTTGGAAGATGGGTTTTGCCTTGTTTAGTTTGTTTTATGTTTTATATTTTTGGTGTGGCAACGTGACTGATTTGGTGGAGTGTGGTTTTTTTCAACGAAAATAATTTTGCATATTTTACTATGTTCCATGTGAGACATTCATTTAATAATGTGGTGTAGGGTCCGGTGATGAAACATATGATATTTAGCCTTCAAATGCTTAACATTTGTTTTTACTGCTCACTGTTCTGGACGAAATCCACTGCCACTAATAAATATTTTATATACATTTTCTGAATGCTCGTCTGTGTTTGAAATATAACTCACTGCCGAGGAGACCGCAGCCAGTTTTTTTTTTTTTTCTGATGAAATTTTAACTTTTTAAAAACAGTTATATTTTTTCTTGTTCTTTAAGGGGAGTGTGCTAGTTCAGGCTAAATATAATTTTTTACTAGTTTATATATATATATATATATATATATATATATATATATATATATATATATATAGAGAGAGAGAGAGAGAGAGAGAGAGAGAGAGAGAGAGATACTAGGGGGCTGAAACCCCTGCACGCTACGCCCGCCAACAACCGTTTCAGCTTCACAGCCTTTAAAAACGTAGTGAGGTGCCTTATCTAAAAAAATAAATTACCAGGTTAAGGAAGAATAAATGATATTATCACTATAACGGCTGCTATCTTTTCCGTTTGAATAAGGTATTTTTCGGTTACCATGGACTGGTCCATCGCTGTTGTAATAAATGATTAACAAATGATGGCTGTTTTTGGCATTGATAAGTAAGATCAATGACACATTTGAAAATAAGCTCGTACAATATGGTTAGGTTGAAAATGTCGCTACCTTTCTGACTTATAAAGACGCTGCAGACAATATTCTTCCCTTAGATGCGAGGTTTAAAACTCACAAGGAGAGGGTCCGAGGTTGGTCTCACCGAATGCGATGAACATTTGTGTATCGATAGAGTATAGTTAGTATATAAATATATGAGCGCCATAACGCGCAACCATCAGGGGGTCTTGAGAAATTACGTCGCAAAGTTTCACTTACAGTTCATAATCGGATAATTTTCCTTCTTTCGCAAGCGGTTCAGTAGCACGATCGGTTGTGTGCTGGATTTGAGCTTTTTCGGTCCGGGTTCAAATCCGGCTCGGACTTGTTTTTCGGAAAGAAAAAATTTTTAAATTATTTTGGAACCGCAATTGAAAAAATATGTATAATAATTGAAAAAATATGAATTAAATGTATGTTTTGTAGCATATAAGGGCCTTTTTAACTACGAAATTTTGCATGTTTAAATATATAATGAAAAGTAAAAGAAAAAAAAATACGCATATTTATGTCTATAGACCAGAATTTTTTTGTTGTTATTTAAAATTATTTACAGTTATTTCAATGAATAATCTACTATTTTTCACAGAGGAATAAATTAAATCACGTGACACAATTGCGTGAAAAATTATATTATTTTAATCTTGTTTCTATATGAAAGTATTTCGAATATTTGATGGGTTTTTTAATACCCTTTTCAAAATTCTTAAAATGGCTTTTTTTTATTTCTGATTTTTGGTTTTGTAATTATTACCTACGAAATAACTGTTTTCAGCAATTCAATATCTTTTTAGAACTTATTTTTAGCCACAAAGACAATTATTCTAACTATAATCATAAGAATCGAAGATTTAAAAAAATTAAAAGTTAAAAAGCGACTTAGCAAAAAACGATACATTTATTTCATTGTGAAAAATGGTAGCTTATTTATGAAAATAACAGTAAATAAATTTTTAAATTAGCTTAATTTTTTGGTCTATAAAGGTTCCATTTGACTTTTTTTTAGTTTGTTATCATTATTTATTTATTTTATCTTTACTTTTCATTAAATATATTAACATGCAAAGATTCGCACTTAAAATTGTATTTATATAATTAAACTGCATTATATAAAACTATTAAACAAAAAAAATGATTTTCGAAAGAAATTACTATGTAGGCACTTATTCTAATTAAAAATCAAGATTCCCAGACTTTAAAAATCACATTAAAAATATAAAAGCACATTTTTAATAAACCATGAAATATTTGAATGAGGAAACAAAATGAAAGTAATATATTTGTTAACTTATTTAAATTTATTTTTCTGTTCAAAATTTTTGATATTCATTAAAATAACTGTAAATAATTTTAAATAAAGACAAAAAATTTCTGGTCTATGGACATATAAATATGCGGTTTTTTTTTTTCATTATATATTTAAACATGCGAAATTTCGTAGTTAAAAAAGCATTTATATGGTACAAAACATACATTTAATTTATATTTTTCGTAAATTGCAATTGTTATACATATTTTTTCAATTGCGGATCGAAAATAATTGATAAAAATTTTCGTTTCGAAAAACAAGTCCGAGCCGGATTTGAGACCGGGCCGAAAAAACTCAAACCCAGCGTGCTGCTGATCTTGCTACTGAACCGCTTGCTAAAGCATGAAATTTATCCGATTATGAACTGTAGGTTAAACTTTGCGACTTATTTTCTCAAGGTGTTGCGCTTTATGGCGCTCATATATTTATGTACTAACTATACTCTATCGATGCACAAACGTTCATCGCATTCGGTGAGACAAACCTCGGACCCTCTCCTTGTCAGTTTGCTTGAGAATAGCTTTCAGATTCGCGGTATTGAAAATCATTGTGTTTTAAAAATTTTAAGCTTATATTTTATGTTTTGATAAATATTTTGGCATTTTCAACAACAAGTATAGCTTATTTATGAATTCTTTTCTTTATTTTAATACACCATCATACACATTTCCCATTGTATATTGTTTATATTAATTAATAAGAATATCCGGATTTTCTAAAAGTATTTATTGAATAGTAATTCGTACAAAATAAAATGAAAGTACTTTCCGCATACATTTACCTGTATATACGCTGCATCAAGTGATGTAATGTATAAACAAATTTGCTAGTGGTACTATTTTTCGTGCTATTTGACTTTACATTACAACTTTCGGGAAGGAAATTAGACTTAAATGTAATCGTTTTAATATATGACGTAATTTTCACTATTAAATGCATTTCTCATGTAATAATTTAAACTTCAAGATTCACGCAAAATATTATTATTTCAGCTTTTTAAACATGACGTAATGCTCACCAATAAAGGTTTTTCACTGTGTAATAATTTAATTATTTTAGGCATCTTAAATATGCCGATATTTAAAATTTAGAATTTTACATATGGCGTAATTATCACCTTTAAATGCGCTTCGCGTGTAATAATTTTATTATTTTAAAGTTTTCGTACTTTACGTGTAAACATTTAGACGTAATTTTCCTTATTTTATGTTTTTTTCTTTATGTTTTTAATAACTTCACTTTTCAATTTGAAAATGACGACAAAAAACAAAGCTAATCTTTATTTTTTCAAATTTTCCTGAAAAACACAAATTAATTACAATATTATTTCACAATCAATTGAGGTGAAAGATAATTTAAATTTAAGTTTAAAAATGAGGAAAAACAAGAAATTAATAATCCCTATATTTTTTTCCATATGTTCTCCCCTTTTTTCAAAAAAGTGGACTAATTTAGTTGCCATTATTAGAGAAATTTCATTAAAAAAAATTTTTACCTCAAAATTTAATTCAAATTTTAAAATTCTAATACCAGTTTTGATACCTTGTGGCTCAATACGGATAATTGCCGCCAAACTTTCCATATTTTAGCAGAAATAGCCGTGAAACATAATCAGTCGCTTCATAAAATCGTTCCATAAGTTAGATTCATATATTAGTTTCATTATGATTTTATATATATAGGGTAGATGTATGTGTAATATTGGAATAGCATTTCATTTTACATACTATAATTATCTTTGTTTTTTACTATTAGTTACTAACTGAGTTATTGTTTAATGTAAAAAAAAAAAAAACAATTGTTATTCACATACGAGTATGTATAATTTTTCTAAAATAACTTCAACTATAAATACATTTGCATGATAATCATGAATCTTCAATTTAGAGTTCAAATAATGTTGATAAGAACAATATACAATAACAAACACTATTGGCAGTCATAAATTCCGTTTCAGCTCCAACAAATGTATAGCAAATTAGTTATTCAAACGATACCGTGAAAGTGTAGAACACCAAAATTTAATTTTTGGACTAAAAGATTCACCGCATTTAGTTATACTTCCTTTGTAATTTATATTGAGTTAAACTTTCTCTCTCTCGTTCGGAACAAAATACATCTGCTTTAACGCATTCCCCACATACTTCATCTCAGGAGCGAAATGAGATAATGTTATTAAAAATGGCATTTGGCTCATAACAAAAGTTACGCTGAAATAGTTGTTTACTGCAAATATTTTAGTCCTGTTTAATTTTTCCCATGATCCTGGTTTCGTCCAAATTCTACTTTTATTGTATAAGGAATGAAAAGAATTTTGTTGAAATATTCTGAAGTTTCTTTCTTTTACAACAGCGTAAAAACATTATTTGAGTTAGAATAAAGAAGTAAGTACTTGCATTGACAAGACTGCATACGGCTTAAATAAAAATAATACTCTTAATATAGAGGCGAAAATCTCATTATAGTATGGAATGTTTATCATTTTTTTCAGAGGGGGGAAGGATTAATTTACAAATATTTCATAATGAATATACATCACCACTATAAAGGTATTTTAAAGAAAAGAAAGCTGTTCTTTTGTTTAACGAATACCATAGTCCTCGTTCTTATAATTAATAAACGTAGTTATAATAGCATATAGGTTATCATTTTCCTATTAAAAAATGAGTCAACATTATAGTAGGATGTGAACATGTATCATATATTATTAGTTTTGTGTACATGGATTATTTTTGATATCCTGCATATCACGCACAAAGACTATATAAATTGCACTTTTTACTATTCAAATTACTAAACGTTAAAAGTTTCAACAAGGATTAAAAAAAGTTGTCCCTTATTTTAAAATGCTGACAAATGATTCAATATAAATGAAAGAAAGTTTTTTTTTATTATTATTCCATAATTCATATTTTAAGTACTGTATTGTTTCTTTATAACATATGAATATTATAAAGAATTCCAATAGGGTGAATACGCGATGCGTGGTATTTATTCAAATTTATTCTGCTTATCTTTTCTCTACACTTAAAATTTCTCCAAAAAATTATATATATTTTCTAGTTTAACATTGATGAATGCTGTAGACATTATTTTAATTTAAACTCATATCGCTTATTTTTCTTCATTTATAAATATTCATACATGCTGATCTCGTAAGATCTAAAAATAAAGTAACAAAATATACAGTCGAGAGAAAATAAAAAAAAGGAGAGAGAAAGAGAGAGAGAGAGAACACGCCATAATTTTTAAGGACAAATAAGTCTTCTTCAGTTTATGTTAAAAAAAATAAGCTTATGGGCTCGTCTTTATACTGCAATTGTGCAAAACTCTATATTTTGACAGTATATAAGTTTTTTTTGGTAAAATTTACCATCGTATTCTGAAAAAGTCTATTTGGTCAAACAGTTTAGGAATTATGAAGTTTTAAAGGGGGGGGGGGGCAAGGGTTTAGAAATCCTAAAATATTTTTGAATTGTTTCAAAACAGATTAGAACGAAGGTAGCTTCTGAGGCATAACTGAAAAAAAACTTGGCGGAATGAACTGTAATTTAGCATTTGCATCTTTAAACTTTTAGTAATCGATTTTTGTTTAAGAAAATCATAAGTTACACATCATATATTTTTAAATATTATTTTCAAAAATATACATATTTTAAAATTAGTTTTGGAAAAGGAAGTGAACTATAACATATAAAATCTTTATTATAAATTGATTTCTAGTCACTCTCAAATATGTCATCAGAAAATTGCAGCTCATTTTGCCATTTAAATTTTAAGTTTTGATTTAAAAACTACCCGCAGTGCTGTCTGTTTTGCAATGATTTACAAGGAATTTAGGTGTTCTAAATTTTAACATTTCTTTATTTCTAAGATCTTTGGGCGAGTGACTTCCCGTTTAGAATACGAAGGTAAAAGTTACCAAAAAAAGCCAAATATGCTGCAAAAATTGGGCATTGTATGTTCTAGATTTTGATACAACATCAGTATGAAGAGGAACCAAAAGCTTTTTTTTTTACATAAATTGGAGGAATGCATAATTTCCATTTTTCTCCGGTAATGTTTATTTCTGTTTTCCGGGACAATTTAATGATTAAAATAAATGGGGTTATCTCCTTTCTTCTTTAATTTTGGGCAACTGTATTATAATGCACAAGCTGTGTATGATTTGTCTTAATTTATCTAATGACTTTGGACTGTTAAACAAAAGGGGGCCAAATTAGTCATTCATACGTTCGATAAAAGTACATTAAGCTATTATTATAATTTTTTCACCATATCAATGTCACGTATTGATCTTATTGTTGAAAGCCGAATGCAGTAGCTATTTAAAGATTACAATGAATTGTCTGCTGTTAAACAAATAAACATCCTTCATAACGAACCTAAATATCTCCTTTTATGGCGTATCATAAACATATTTAAAACAATACCCATAAATTTGTATATAATTTGTTTCTGTGGTAAAATCTATTTAAGATTTTTGTTCTATTAAAAATAATAATGGTTTAATTGAAAATCATATTTAAGCATACCCCAAGTAATGTAATTTGAAATGCATTTCCGTATGAAAGAAGTAGGCTATAAGAAGAAGAATACGAATAACCACATAATAACTATAATAAAATTGAAAAGCGCCGATGATTACATCTTATTAAAAAAATTGTGATCATATAACTACATTGATGAGCTCATAGAACTTTTTGAAAGACGTAACGCTTTTTTATCCTTAAAATAAGTAAGTAAATAAATAATTAAAATAAAGCTGAAATCCAACATTAATGTTGACAGGCTTTCGCCTTTGTAAAATTTATTAATGTTTCGGATTCTAGAGGAAAGTGATTTTAATTCAAATGACCAAACAACTACAAGCTTACAGTTTTGAATACTCATAATATGTTCCCATTTCAAACAGGCGTAATCTAATGAGATTTGTAGAAACTTTCACAAAATTCATAAATTTAAATTCCACAAGTATGAATGTATATATATATGTTTATTAAATAATTTGAATATTGCAGGAAAATATTCTTTAAAGAATCTTTTAAATTATTTCTCAAGCATGCGCATAGCTGGAAAAATTCAAGGAAAACTTGCTTTTTTGGACATCTAAAAATAACATATTTTATTTTTCCGTCTTTGAAAGTACAGTAAAAACGTCTACAACCGCAAGTTTTATTTGTTGTCTGTTAGAATGTTCTTAAAATGTACATATACTTAATTAATAATGTACATATTTATGCACTTAGGAAAAGAAATAGATATTAAAATGAAAAAGGAAATTACAGAATAATACACTGAAACACAAGTATATTTTTAATTTTTTTTTTTACTCAAAATAACTCCCTAAACTGCTATTCAACGTATTTAACATGAGTTAAACTACCAGCAACAACAAAGATTTACGCAAGTTTTCTTAAATACGAGAATAGAATAGAATTTTCTCTAAGGACATATTGAGACAGGTATTTTTTTCTCAACGTAAAATATAAATCATATATGTAAACTGCTTAAACCTGGTTGTCTGCAAACAACGAATAGTTTCAAATTTGAAACAATTAATACTAAAGAAAATAAAATGCATGTACATTTTTCTTATAAATGAGAAAGTTTTGAGTAAATATTACATTGTAAAATAAACGTACTAAGACGTACAGAATATATAACAACAGTAAATTTGATAATTTTACTTTAATGAACAATGTAATTTGAGTTATTAGTTAATTCACCTTTAAAATCATGACTGCTAAGAGAGTTACAATTTCGCTACACTTTTTAATTCAGATGTTGTGATATTTGGCTAACAGGTTTGTAAAACATAAGTACTGCCCTTATTTAATTACAGATGAAATAATTTAAAAATAAAGCGAATTTTTACTGTTTCAAAAATTTGATAGCAATAAAGGAATCTGAATAAAAAACAAGAGAGGACTGCCGACTCTTACTGTTAATCGCATAGTGCCTACATTGATAATAAATTTTAAAAAGTGGGTAAGTGTGATCACAGATCGAACAGAGGGTTTCGTTTAATATTCCTTTCAAAACACTTTATCCTTTTGAAAAATCTGTTAGTTCCACATTTCGTAACCAGGGGCGCACTCTATTCTAAACAAACCTCTATCCGAACGAAATCCCCATTTACATACTATCCGTAGATATATTAGTCGAGGGGATTGGGCCCATAGCACCCGAGATAAGTAGGCTCACCTGGCGGTAAAAAGTGGAACTCAAATATGTAAGGCTATGGTGCGAAATATGAGAGAATGGTCAAAGGGATGACGGTAAAAGTTGGAAAAGTGCTCCCACGGTGAAAAGGGCGGAGGTTAGAAAAATTGCTTAAAATACACAAGTTAGAGCCCGGAGGAGTAAATAATATGAGACTTTTTGAAAATTTTATAATTTGTCATTTGATGCGAGGTGTTCAGCTATAAGTATGCAAAATTTCACGCCTCTAACCTAATGAGAGGCTCACATAGAAAGAATTGTTTAAAATACACATGTGGGAGCCCAAAGGATTAAATGTGCGACTTTTCCAAAATTTTATGATTTGTTGTTTGATCTGAGGTGTCCAGCTATAAGTACGCAAAATTTCACCCCTTTCAACCTAATTAGGGGCTCACGTAGAAAGAATTGTTTAAAATACACATGTGGGAGCCCAGAGTATTAAATATACGACTTTTTCAAAATTTTATGATTTGTCGTATGATGTGTGGTGTTCAGCTATAAGTATGCAAAATTTCGCACCTCCAACCTAATTAGGGCTCACATAGAAAGAACTGTTTAAAATACACATGGGGGAGCCCAAAGAGTTAAATGTACGACTTTTTCGAAATTTTATGATTTGTTGTTTGATCCGAGGTGTCCAGTTATACGTATGCGAAATTTCACGCCTCCAACCTAATTAGGGGCTCACTTTAAAAGGATTATTTGAAATACAGATGTGGGAGCCCAAAGGGTTAAATGCACGACTTTTTCAAAATTTTATGATTTGTTGTATGATGTGTGGGGTTCAGCTATAAGTATGCAAAATTTCAAACCTCCAACATGTATAGTTTCTGAGAACGGGCTCTGTGACTGACAGACAGACAGACAGAGGAGCGAGACGAATAGGGTTTCGTCAGATGAATGAAACCCTAAAAATATATTGTAGCTCGTCATCATTTTCACACGGAAATAAATGGTTATGAATTTTTCCAGAATAAAAAAAAGAAAAACCAACAAGTATTTTTTAATAAAAAATAAGAAATTAAGATATTTGCTGAAATTACTATTCGGAAATAGTGGTAACTAAACTTTAGACAATTTTATATTAAATAAGTAGCATATCTCTCCGGACTCCCTCAAAAAAGTCTCCTAAAGCGGTCAGAAACGCTAATTTTTAAAATAGAAATCTAGCGACCCCCCCTCCACGGAATTTCACGTGTCATTCTTTTTTACACTTTATCATATGTGCTATAAAATATCTTAAAGTTTCAAACAGATCGACTTGTTAGATTTCCTAATTTTAACAAAATCGCGTTATGTTAGTTCCACATTCCACCACCAGGGAATACACTCTATTCTTAACAAAAGCATATCTGAACGAAACTCCTTTACGCAATCTTTCCGTAGATACATGGGTCGGGATGGTGGCGGTCTTAAACAAGAATTTGAAACATTTGCTGCGGTAACAAACGCTAAGATTTTAAAAATAATTCTAGCTCCCCCCCCCCCTCCTCGAAATATCACACTCCATTCTTTTTTACACTTTTTCTTATGTGTTATAAACTATCTTAAAGTTTCAAACAGATTGTGTGGCGGTCTTAACCAATAATTCAAGATATTTCCTGAAATTACTGTTCGAAAATAGTGGTATGAATACTTGTAAACTTTCTCATGATGAATGAGTTATTCTTATCTCGTAGCGCTGTTCAAGAACCCCGCGCAAATTATTAGATTTCAGCGAGAAATTTCACATCGGGATGCCAAAAAATTTAATATTTAAAAAGTTAAAATTTCGTATTAAAATTTGCTACTGTGGAAAACCGCAGCGTCGTTATGTCTGATAGCTGCTTTCCTGAGGAAATGAAATATTTTTTCCTTGTCTTTCCAATTAAAGAAATTAAATTTTTCTCGATCGATTTTTAGTGGATATTTTAACTTATACACATCCCAGAAATGTGAATTTTATACCAAATGAAAGTAGATTTTTGTCCGCGTCTATCTATTCCATTTACAAATTTCTCGGACGAATATTTTCTGATATGAGATTTCGCTTTAAAATATCCACTTCATTTTTCCGCTTAATATCCTCCGTGGTAACCGTGCATCGACTGATTTTACTGGCAACCCTTATAGTCCAGGGGAAATGTACATTTTACCTTGCAAAAGGTCGGGTAGAAGGTTTTTTTTCTTCTGAATTGTTTATAATGATGCCAACATGGAAAAACCAAGTTTTCTAACAAACTTTTCTTAAGGCTAAATTTTCTGTGGTCAAAAAACAACAAAATTTTGGGACTTTTTTAAATTTTTTTTCACATATCTCGAGACCCGTTGCCGTAGCATGTTATTTGTCAATTACAATATTAAAGAAGATAAAATTTTCTACTACTTTCATATTTACAACTTTTTTATACACTCAATAGCAAGCGCAATACGCCATTTGAAATATTAGGCAATATTTTCAATTTTCTTAAAAACCGTGAAAAACGTAGTTTTCCCCGATTATTGAAATGTTCCCGGCGGATTTAATCGTGTATGTCGACTTCTAAAAATTGGTAGCAGTAAATTATCTATTATTTGCACACCCACATTTTTATTTTCATCTCAACAGACATTTTATATTCAATAAATTTATATAATTTTAAAAGTAGGGCTGAGTGTAGATGAATGAGACAATTTTCATATTTAGACAGTAACTTTAAGTGTATACAATGTTAACTTCAAAGCATTGTTTAACAGAATATTTAAATATTTAGTAGCTTATTAGCACGCTAGTTACAATTAAGAAAGAATTCTTGTTTAATTTTAATAAATTTGGTACTGCATACATATTTTTTAAGGTATCAAGGGGATGGGTATGAAAATTTGCGAAATACATATTTTATACCACACTACAATGATATATTTTACTTATTAATTATTGATAACATATGTTTTAATAATGTTTTACTGTTTTAAAGATAGAAACATTGAATTGTAGTTCCGCATAAAAGGGGGACTCAAAAAATAAATATATTTTATGCAAGAAATACTTTTACCTTATAAAATAAGCTACAATAAAAATGACAACAGATTATTTCACTAACTAATGTTATGCATTTATCTCTTGTAAAGTTTAAAATTTCTGTCAATAAAATATTTTAGATCACTAGTTTCATAAAAATATTTAACAGATTAGTTAAAAAAAAATATTTCCAATTTTTTTCCCACTTATATCAATAAATATAACAAGAGATAATATCATTTTAGCATGCAAAAATATATAAAACTTTAATATTTTTGTTTTTATAATGTTTTACTGTTTTAAAGATATTAAAATTGGATTGTAGAACCACATAAAAGGGGGCTCAAAAAATAAATATATTTTATGTAAGAAATACTTTTACCTTATAAAATAAGCTACAATAAAAATTGCAAAAGATTATTTTACTAACTAATGTTATGCATTTATCTCTCGTAAAATTTAAAAATTCTGGCAATAAAATATTTTAGATCACTAGTTTCATAAAAAAATTTAAAAGATTAGTTTAAAAAATATTTCCAATTTTTTCCCCCACTTATATGAATAAATATAACAAAAGAGTATATCATTTTAGCATGCAAAAATATATAAAACTTTAATATTATCTATTAATTGCTTAAAGATCAAACAGGATACTCTAAATTTTAGAACGGGTTCCAAACAGTTTTCCAAAAATAAAAGTGTCAAAAAAAAGTGCAAACAAACCTAAAAAAGTCCAATAGCACAACATTAGATATTGAACTCGGCCATCCCATAAAAAAAATATATATTTAAAAGTAATAAAATGCAAGCGAGTTATTTTTCAAAACGTTTCCACAGGTTTAATATTACCTATGAATGTCTTCGTTTGACTAATTTAGTCCCATAATTCATATAACTGTGACTTTAAACGCCTCAATACTACAACTATCGTAAAATCTTTGAAAATGAAATCTGTATATACAGAATCTGGTCTTTAAAGAAAAAATTATATATTTTCAAGAAAAAGAATATGAACAAATATACCTGCTAAGATGGAAATCTGCTTAAAGCGGAATATATTTCGGTTCGGTTTTCAAGGTTTTAATGAATCAATATTTGAGAAAGCTGATTACGTAGTTCAGCATTACGTATTTAATAATTACGCACATAAAACTTTCAAAATCCTGCTATTAGAGATTTATTAAAATTCTCGTGGTAAATTTTATTTTTAAGGAGGGGGGGGGGGGGGAGGTAGGCAAAATCCATGTTTGCCACGGGTGCAAAAAAGGCTAGTTTTGAACATGAAACACATAATTTACTGCTACCAATATATACCAATATATTCACCTTTTTTTTCTTTTTTTTTTTGCTTGGCTTTTTTTTACTTTTGAAAAGTTGTTTTTTAGTAGATATCAGTTCTTTTTTTAAAACAAATGATATATAATTGAAATAATTCTACTAGCTCAAATTAAAATTAGTCCTTGTATAGCCTTTATAAGCAGGGGGCAAACACAATATTATACATTTTGTTTACCTATCATTCATTTTTTATAGTGATTAATAATTTAAAAGTAAGGAAAATCAATTTCTTCTTTCAAAGTATCAGTCGTTCTCAATTTATATCTCCTTAAAATTTTCTACGGAAGATGAAAATTTAGTAAAAAACAGAGTCGTAATAAAATATATATTTACAGTTAGTCTGTCAGTTAATTGTTTTTCTAACTTTTTTTGCTGACGGTTTTGCAAAATAAATTTACCTTTAGAAATACCTACGGTTAATCCGAGAATGAAACCCCGCAGGCATCTAAAGAATCGAAGATCTGTAAATCTAGCAATTCTAGACATAATAAAGGAACATATTTGATAAAAAAATCTAAAAATTTAAAGATATAAACTGTACATATAACTTCATCTTCATTTAGATCGTATTATAGAGAAGAAAGAATAAATATGTAATTTTACTCAAGTCTGTTTATCCATACCTATTTGCATAAATGTGAGAATATTAATTTACTATAAAATTTCCCCTAAATTGATTATCTTTAATAGTCTATTATTAAAGCCGCATATACATTAGAATTAAATATTTTTCGGTTAAAAATTGCCTGAAATCTATAGTCTTATCGTTCGTCAAATTTGTTTTGTTTTTATGCCCAGACTCTTTTTTCTGAACTCTGACAAAAGACCACAGACATATTGAAGCTATCCAAATTCTTATATCTTTCTATCGTATTTCATTTTTTGAGGGGGGGGGTGAGGAAGAGCCCTTAAGAACTTTGTTTTGTTCTCAGAATTCTGAATTATTCATTCAAAAGTTCTACCTACATAATTCTTGTTGCAGAGTTTTCATTAGCTAAGAGTTGCATCAAGTTATACATCGTGTGAATCTATTAAATTAATTTTGTGAAATACTAGATGGGAGCCATTGATATTTCCAGACCATTTGCCTACATTTTAAACTTGAGTCATTTACTACTATTCATTAATTTTCTATACGAATTAAAGAAGTCGTTGTTTCCATGCCAACTGTACCTTTCACTATTGCTTGCTTGTTTGTTTGTTTGATTTATTGAACACATACATCATATCACATGCGGATCACGGCGGGATTCGAATCTGCTTCCACCTACGCTCTCAAGCGATTAGCGGTATGGTGTCTTATCCACTCAGCCACGGTGGGCCACTATTGCTTTCTCTAATGCCCATATACTCAAATTTAACCAACTGCACTTAAAATCATGGTCATAACAGAGAACATTTATATGTTAGAGCAGTGTTGCCAGTGGGCTACTTTTTTTAAATTCAGATTTCTTGATTGCCAGCACTTATTATAAACGGTAAAATTCCCTTTGTTTTCGCCTTAATTAATATGTCATTAAATAAGGCGCATTTTACAATTTCAAAAAAGTGGTGCCAATCAAGTATCTGAATTAAAAAAAGTAGCCCATCTGGCAACACTGTGTTAGAGTGGTGACATATGCACAAGTCGTGTACTCATATTCAATTTTTTGTCAAAAGTACGGTAACTCAGTTTTCAGTAATAGACGAGGAAGATTTCAATTAAACTAACCAGAAAAGTTAACAAACATTGGCTTCCTGATTTGATTTTATTCAAAATTGTTTTAACCAACCCAAGTTAATGTCCGGGATCCAGATAAATTTTTCTTTGTTAGTAAAATTACATTGACCAATCAGTAGCCTCCATCCTTGCAGGCTTTTCGGTGTTTAGTGCAACCATCAAAAAGTTCGGAAAAATGCAGACGTCTGATTGATCAATCTCATCCGGCTAATAGCGAAAAATTTATCTTGATCCCGGCCTATTCAACGCCCTTTAAATAGTAGAGAAAGCCTTGACACATGTCAGGAAAGCGTCACACAAAGCAGGAAAAACAAATAAGAAAAATCATTCATTGGCTCATTCATATTCATGAGCCAATGAATGATTTTGTTTCTTTGCTTTGTCTGCTTTGTGTGATGTTTTTGTGACGCGAGTGAAGACTTTCTCAAATATTTAGGATGCTTTGGCTTATTTCACCACCATGAAGTTATGTAAGGAGAGGATCAGACATGGCAATCTTCCCGTGTAAAAAACTTGTTACCAAAAAAAACGAGTTCTTTCCCTCTCTTCTGCCCTTTTCTCTCTTGATTTTGACCGATAGCAGCCCATTTAGCAGTCTCCAGTACAAGATGCCGTTATATACGGTGGACGCAGGAGGGAGGGTGTTAGCGCGACCAATGACATAATAGGCCAGTTCATGATGTTTAAAAGTCACACGGAGATGGATCGAGGCTAACGAAAAAGACAGGCTACCGCGGTGGGTCCGATTCTTCTTTTTTACAAACCGCTGGAGTCACGTGATGCTCTTTTCACGCACCTTCTTTGGTGCATTTGAGCATCACGTGACTCCAGCGGTCTGTAAAAAAAGAAGAATCGGACCCACCGCGGTAGCCTGTCTTTTTCGTTAGCCTCAGAGTTGGATCATTTTTACACGATGATTAGTACAAAGCTGCGCGCCGATTTTTTTTTTGTGTGTGTCCATTGCCGTGTACAGGTAATCGACTCCGTGTGACGTTATGAACGGGCCTTATATGTTGTTGGCCACAGTTTAGGAACAGCTACAAATGACTTCATCTATATCTACTCCGAGGTAAACGAAAAAGACAGGGTACCGCGGTGCTACAACGCCTAGAATATATAGTGTGGAAGTCGGCTATCCCAGTAATTCTTTAAAAAGTGCTAAAATATTGGATCTCTTAAATTTCAAATGATGCTGAAATCCAATGAGTCGATCACAGCGATATCTGCAGGATATTTCCTAAAACTTTATGACGATTTGGTAACAGCGTCTAGAATACCTAGTGTGGAAATATTTTATTAAACAACGCTAAAAATTTGTATCCCATAAATGATCGACGATTCTGCTAAAATCCCAAGTGTCGATCGCAGCAAAATCTGCGGGATTTTCGTACTACATTGTATAGACTAGCAATATCTTGCAGTTATAGCAAATATCCTGCATATGTCGCTGCGATCTGTATATTTCAGCAGCATCGTTGCTAAAATATTGTATCCTTAAGGATACAATATTTTAGCACTTTTTTAAGTATTACAGGGATAGCCAATTTCCACACTGTATATTCTAGGCGCTATAATTTGGTCTAGACGCTGTAGCATTTCTTTTTTTTTTTTTTTTTTTTTTTTTTACATTTTATTAAAATACATCTGACCTGTATGCTTGGCGTCAAGCCCGCTGTAATAATACGATGTTTACTTTGAAAGTATATCACAGATGTCGCTGCGATCAGCTCCCTGGATTTCAGCGTCAGTGCACATTTAAGGGATACAAATTTTTAGCGCTGCTTGCATAGCAAATTTCCACATTATGTATTCTAGACGCTATAGCGGTGCATTACACGTGTCTCTTTCTTCTTTAAAAAATATCCTGCAGATGTCGCTGCAAATGACTGTTTGGAATTCAACATCGTTGTACATTTAAGGGATTCAATATTTCCGCGCTTTTTTAAGTATTGTTGGGATAGTCGATTTCTACAACATATAATCTAGGCCTATAACGGAGCTATAGTATCTAGAAGATATTGTTTAAAAATCGGCTTATTAAAAATGTGCTAAAAAATTGTATCCCATAAATGTTGAATGAGGCTGAACGATGAATATCGATCACAGCGACATATGTTAATTCCAACGTAACTATTTCAAAAGACATCAAATGAGAAAACGTTTCGCTCAGAGAAGATCTAGAAAATGTTGCTGCAATCGACATTTGTCATTCAGTATTTTTCAATATTTATGGGATTCAATTCTTAGCAATTTTTAAAGTATTACTGGAATAGCCGGTTTCTACACCATGACCATGATCTAGGTAGATTTTTCTTTGTTATCGCAACGAGATTGACCAATCAGAAGCCAGAATTATTGATAAATTTTCACTGTTTGCAAAAATGTACCTGGATCTCGGCATATATTTCTAAACGTTATAACTGAGCTCAGGAATAGTACAGGAAGCAAACTCCGTATTTTGATACCTTAAGGCCGGAATCCCATTAGGAACAAGTGTGTCGCTATAACGAAGTAGCGACATATGGCCAATAAAGTTTTATTGGTAGAAGTGATAACAACAAATCGTTAAAGGTCTTTGCGAGCGTGTCATTATCGCCAGGCTAATGCATATTGAATTATTTCCCTAGTCTAATAAAGCTCGTCCATGCGCGTATCGTTTTAATGGAGGATATTCCAAATATGGGTTCAAGGCTGAATTAGTCACGTGGTACCGGTAATTTACCTAAAGAACTTCTAACTGATGAGAAGGGAAACAGTAAACTACTACTGCTTTCTCCCGTGAACTGGTTCATTGTCTAGTGGGGATTTACATTACGTCGACGGAGCCTTCCCTTCTTTACGTTAGACTTTTTGCCTTGACCACGTGATCATAACGTAGATAGAATAGCCTCTATTCAAGAAAGTGGATTGCCGTACTATAGCACCTAGAATATATAGTGTGGAAATTGCCTATCCCTGTAATACTTAAAAAAGTGCTAAAATATTGTATCCCTTAACTGTGCAACGATGCTGCTGAAATATACAGATCACAGCGACATCTGCAGGATATTTTCTCAGACTGCAAGATATTGCTAGTCTATAATATACAATATAATATAGTCAATAATATAGTCAATAATATAGTCAATAATAATATAGTCAAAAAATATAATATAGTCAATAATATAGTCAATACTAAATCCCGCAGATGTCGCTGTGATCGATACTTGGGATTTTAGCAGTATCGTCGCACATTTAAGGGATACAAATTTTTAGCGTTGTTTGGATAGCATATTTCGACACAAGGTATTCTGGACGCTGTAGCCATACTTTCGGCAAAAACTTGAAATGAGCATGCTTCCTGTGCATATATCACCACTCTTATGTATAAAGGCTCTCTGTTATGGTGTTGATTCTGAGCGCTCTTTGTTAAATTTCTATATTTGTGTTTTAGAGAAAGCAATACAGAAAAGTACTGTTACTATGGAAACAACAACTTCTTTAATATCGAAATGTATAGCAAAGGAGTTTAGAATCAGTGCCTTAAATAGTTTCGAATATGTATTGTTGTTATGACAATCAACACCCTTCCTGGATGTGGAAATTCAAAATTGTGTTCAACATAATGGAGGATATTCCATCTTCATTTTGATCACGTGGTCAAGGTAAAAACTTCTATCGTAAAGAAGGGAAGTCTCCGTAGACGTGTAATGTAAATCCCCGCTAGTCAATGAAATGGGTCATGAGGCAAAGTAGTAATATCTTCCCTTCTTATCAGTTAGAAGTTCCTTGGATAAATTACCGGTATCACGTGACTTTTTTCAGCCTCGAACCCATATTTGGAATATCCTCCATTGGGCGCAATCTAGATAGATTTTTGGCTGTTAGTGAAACGAGATTCATCAATGAGAAGCCTGCATTTTTGTGATTTTTCGCTCTTTGCAGAAATTCAGGCTATTGATTGGTGATTCTCGTTTCGCTAACAGTGAAAAATCTATCTGGATCCTAGCCTACATTTCTACAAACATTGCACTTCATCCACGGCACTAAAAAAATGACTCAAAACTTTCATGACATAGGCCGGGATCCAAATCTAATCTATGTAGTAAATATCTATCCAAAAATTCAATCCTTACTTTTTTCTGTCCATTATTTAAGTCTCTACCTCAATTGAAACATAAGTTGTGACGAAGAAAATAAATCTGTCATTTTCTGTATCTCGACGTTATTTTAAAAAATCTATATCTCTGTTTATAATTAATTTATGAGGATGCATTTGATCTCAAATTGAAGATCTTCTTTATTAGGTCCTTCTGGTGTTGGTTTTATTTTTCTGCGATGATTGCTTCTTTTGATATGGGAAATTTTACGCTGGCATATTTCGTCCATTTAACATGGAGAAGTTGTCATCAGTATAATAAGCAGTTACGGTGTCTTGCCGTTATTCTTGGCGTTTGTTTGTTTGGCGGGGTTAGCATTTTTTTTTCAGCTTGGCTTGGCAGAACGACCGTCCTGCTTGATTGACAAATAATATGCTACGGCATAGGGTCTCGAGGTATTTCCAAAACATCAAAAAAAGGTCCCAAAATTTTGTTGTTGTTTTTCCACAGAAAATTTAGCCTTAAGAAATTTTTTTAGAAAACTTGGTTTTTCCATGTTGGCATCATTATAAACAATTCAGAAAAAAAAAACTTCTACCCGACCTTTTGCAAGATAACCCTTTTTTTTTGGTACAATTCCCCTGGACTATTAGCAGAAACTCCGAAGATTTGGAGAATGTCCGTTTGTACCTGCGCTAAAAAGGTGGATTGTTTAATTTTAGAAGTTAATTAGCCCGTAATTCGGTTAATTACCGACTTTTTCAAAATTTTATGATTTGTTGGTTGAGGTGAGGTGTTCAGCTATAAGTACCAAATTTTCAAGTCTCTAACATGTATAGTTTCTGAGAACGGGCTCTGTGACGGACAGACAGACGGACAGAGAGACAGACAGACAGACAGACAAAGGAGTGAGACAAATAGGGTTTCGTCAGAAGAACGAAACCCTAAAATGGAATTTCAATCATGCACAAAAGTATATTTTTGAAAAGAAAATTTTCAGGCATGTTTTAACCTTCTATCAAAGTTAATTGTTTTTCTTGGAAATCGTAAAATAAATACAAATTGCGTAAAGGTTGTTCCCAAAATAAAACTTGTAGTTTAAAATTGAAAGCTTTATTACCTATTATAAATACAATGTCGAACTAAGTGACGTCTTTGTAAGGTTGTTCGTATATAAATTTTGTATCCGTGATTTAAATATTACTTTATATGTTGGTCAAAAACTGTGTCACTGTGTCAGTTTGAGCTATGAAAGACAGAATACAAACATTTTTCCAGTTTCATTTCTAAACAGCATGATGTTGGAAGACTGTAAACCGACTGAGTGACTAAATTTAGTCCAGCTCTACATTTGGCCTGAACATTGTTACATGTTAAGAATGTGCAGCCTAATCTTATACACAAAATTTGATGTTCAAAAATAGCAAAATTCTGTACTGTATATTTCAAAAAATATGCAGACAAATTTATAACTTTGTTATACCTTATTTTACAAATAATAACGGCGTACAAAATTTACAACACTCCTTATAAATATGCAAATAATTTCATCTTTGTGTTTGTCATAGTTATTGAATAAGTAAATTGTATATCTGTTTAAGTCATCTTCTGTATTCGATATTTAAATATATCGAACTATTTAAATGATTATTTCTACATTTATAGCGACAATGTTTCCACAGAATATAAACACTGAAAGAATATTTTTAGGTAGCTTTCATTACAAAAAGCTACCTATTGCAGCCGTTCGGAGGAAAGCGATTTCAAAAAATTTTGGTATATTTTCATCGATCATGACCCCCAGACCCCGAAACCACCCTCCGTTCAAAAGTTGATATATATATATATATATATATATATATATATATATATATATATATATATATCCATATATATATATATATATCTGAAATTTGTCATACTGTAACTCTCGAATTTATGAACCGATTTGGATGTAATTCGGTATGTACATAGTATATACCAATGTCTCGACCGAGTTCGTTGGCCAGCTTCATCCGCCATTTTGTTTCAAAATGGCGGCCATTTAAAATTTTTTAAAAAATTTTAAATTTGAAATGTGGTACCAAAGAATTGAAAAAGGAAAAAATATTTTTTCCTTATGTATTTGACCTTTATACAAAGATTCCGGAGCAGTTTTTGTTTCGTCTATATCTTAAAAAATGGCTGAGTTATAGCATTTTGAATTTCTAGCGTGGCTGACATTTTGAAACGTCCTGAACTTTGTCACGCGATAAAAGGCGTATTTATGAACCGATTTGGATGTAACTTCGTTTGTACATAGTACATACCAATGTCTCGACCGACTTCGTTGGCCAGCTTCATCCGCCATCTTGTTTAAAAATGGCAGCCATTTAAATTTTTAAGAAAAATTGAAATTTGAAATGTGGTACCAAAAAATTGAAAATTGAAAAAATATTTTTCTCTTATGTATTTGACCTTGATACAGAGATTCGGGAGCAGTTTTTGTTTCGTCTATATCTTAAAAAATGGCTGAGTTATAGCATTTTGCATTTCTAGCGTGGCTGACATTTTGAAACGTCCTGATATTTGTCACGTGATAACAGGCGTATTTATGAACCGATTTGGATGTACTTTGATGTGTACATAGTACATACAAATATCTCGACAGAGTTCGTTGGCCAGCTTCATCCGCCATCTTGTTTAAAAAGGGTTGCCATTTAAATTTTTAAGAAAAATTTAAATTTGAAATGTGGTACCAAAAAATTGAAAATTGAAAAAAGATTTTTTTTCGTATGTGTTTGACCTTAATACAAAGATTCCGGAACAGTTTTTGTTTCGTCTATATCTAAAAAAGTGGCTGAGTTATAGGATTTTGAATTTCTATTGTGGCTGACATTTTAAAACGACCTGATTTTTGTCACGCGATAACAAGCGTATTTATGAACCGATTTGGATGTTACTTGGTCGGTACATAGTACATGCCAATGTCTCGACCGAGTTCGTTGGCCAGCTTCATTCGCCATCTTGTTTCAAAAGGGTTGCCATTAAAAAAAATTAAATTTAAAATTTAAAATGAGGTATTAAAAATTTGGAAAATGAAAAAGATTTTTTTATGTGTTTGGCCTTGATACAAAGATTCCGGAGCAGATTTTGTTTCTGAAAATTTGTTCTTTTGTTTATATCTTAAAAAATGGTTGAATTATAGCACTTTGAATTTGTAGTATGGCTAACATTTTGAAGCGATCTTGTATTTGTCACGCGATAACACTCGTATTCGCCCATTTCCATGTAAGAAGGCATGTGGATAGTATACATCAACATCTCAGCCAAATATAAGTTACCTTAAATAAAAGCAGCTTGGATAAAGCTGACTAATTTCGTGAAATTCTCATTCATAATGACTTAGTATTGATAAAAATTAGTATTGAATCTCCTATATTCGGTTTCCACTAAATTGAGCTTCGTGTGTTTGAATAATATAAGTTGGCTTTTTTAAAATAAGGAATTTGAAAGCTACCTCTTCCTCCCGGCACTGGCCGGAAGGACTTTTTGTCTTTCATGCCATATTTTGAGCATTTGTTTTTTGAAGTACATTTCTAAAACGAAGAGTTGACCTGTTAAATACACAGCTTTTTAAGATACCACCAGGTAATTAAAATATTAAAAATAACGTCGTTTTTCATTAACTAAAGCTTCTTCTTCACCAACTATGAAATGAAACTTTATTTCCCATAGCGTAGTGAACTCTTCAAACTTATTTTTTTTTTACCATATCTAGACAATAGACAATGTGTTAATTTGTGCGCTTTGTTGAAATAACTGGAAAATATGAAGTATATTCAGCTACCACATCACCTTCGCAGAGAAAATAGACTGTTCATGCAATATTTCCTCTCAATTTCCTGTAACATTTCTTGAAATATATTCTGCTTACTAAAAGCTTTAAGATGAAATAAGAAATATATTTTAAAATGACGATAACACTTTACAACAATAAATTGCCTCTAAAGTGAAAGTGCGTAATTATGTATGAAATTAACCAACTGAACCCAAATATTAAAATGAAAGTTCTCATTGGTTCTTGTTTTGGAAATACAGTTGCGCAAAGTTGAGAGTTTTTCTAAAAATGTGTTTATTTATAATAATATTAAAAATATATAAATGTACCTATACATTTTTAATAGATATAGATTTCTAGAAGCTTCCAATATGTGAATCTAAACTTACAGCTTACACCATCAAGTTATTTTTAAGTTATGCTTAAAAAATTACCCTTATTGCAGTTTGTTTTGGAACAATATTAAAAAGGCATTTAATAATAAGATTTCCAAACGTTATATGTTATACGGGGAGGCGGCTGCACAGACAATCACCTCATCGAGTTGGAAGCCGAAATTCCTGGATTAAAGAGAACTCGATTTAGCATATTAATATGCAACTGGTTTGGCAAGACATATGTTGTTGGAAACCATCTTCAGGCCCGATTTTAGCGGTTGATTCCTAGGTTTATTAGTGCGTTTTTCTGCATCCTAAGGTATGAAAACATGTAGGACTGGGAGTAGGGAAACCCAATGATAAACCTACGAGTTAACCGCTGAAATCGGTTTTTCAGATGTTTTCCACCAAGATATGACTTGGCATACCAATTGTGTTTTAATATGCGAATCAAGTTTTAACTAATTATGAAATTTCAGCCTCCATCTCGATGAGGTGATTGTCTCTCGGTCTATCCGTATATATCCTAAACCACCAAATGATTTTCTGTGGGATATCTGAAAATAAAATTTATCGAAGAATCCAAATACGATGTCAAATTTAGGCCACAATATTAAAAATTTCAAAGTTTGTTAGAATTTCAAAGGTATTTTATGGATTTCGGGGGCAAAAGGAGATCTGAGTACTATAATGAGCTTGTAAACAACTGATACCAAAGTAACAGCAGTGTGCAATGTGCCCTTAACAATACACTTTCGTCACTCTCATGTCGAATTTTTTCCTGCAAACTGCGGTGTTGCGAATTAAAAAAATGGCTAGTGATTTCAATGGCCTATCGACAATGGAAAAAAGACACCAGGGGCGTCACTGTAAGCAGACTGCGGCTGGAACTTTAATAGATATTAGAAACTAAGATAGCCTCGAGATAATATTTGAAGATAAGCCCGTAAAACTGAGCACAAAAGACTAGCGAAAAACTTCTTGATTGATGATATAAGTTGAATACTTTGATTTTGTTCATAAATTTTTTAATTCATGTAACAAAATTAAAAAAAAAATAATTAGATTAAAAAAAAATAAATAGTTTATGTTCTTTAACACTTAACTTAAAATCATAATTTTTCATAATAGCCTTATTTTTACACCATGAGCTAACATTAAATAATTAATGGTTAGTTCATATTCTCCGACCCCAACTAACTTTAAAAATATATCGTTTATTTAAATAGCAAAAAAAATAAAATAAAATAAAAAGTTTTATTTTGTATGCCAGTGTAATCATCCAAAATCAAATTTGTCTAAAATTGTACAGCAATTTTTTACTATTCTCTACTACATCCTTTATCAAAGTATTTCAAATGTCGGTCAACATTTTTTAAAAATACATTGAGATATGAAACATTCCAACATTCCAGGACATAAAAACGTCTATAATCTGTTGTCCTAACTTAAGAAAAATCTTCGGCAAAATTGCTAATTAGTTAATATTACTCCAAATGGTAAATATTTGTAGAATAAAAAAAAAAAAAAACACTTTTCTCTTTTTGTGAAAACTTCGTTTAAATCTTGGAAAAGGGTACAGCATTCACCCACTGTTCAACATTAAAATTGTTATATCATTTTATCTAATTATTAAATTTACATGTGGGTTTCGTTATTGTTTTATAAAAGCTCTAGAATACTTTCTAAGCCTAATAAGTTAAAATGTGATTTTTTTTTTCTCGAAGTGTTTGTGTTCAGGATCAACGTAACTTAGTTTAAATACTTTTAAACACGCGTGTAACGTAAATAGCGATAGTTAGGGTTTTAATATTTTTACCTTGTCTTACGGTGCTATACCCAAAGTTGCATAGGAATGGAACATTATAGGTTGAATATGAATGTGAACAAATTTAATCGCTCATGTATGTTAACTAAAATAAACATAAAATGAATGAACATTAAATCTATAGAACTAAGAACTTTAAATTTATAGAGTACACTGTAAATTGAAATGTCTGAAATTTAGACAGTTAATTGTCTGAAACGGACTGTTCAATTTTCAGACATTTTAAAATGTCTTAATTTTTTCAGACACTTTTTGTGCCTGAATTTCTGCCACTTCAAGCGTCTGAATCGCAGCCATTTTTTAAAGCATTATACGCAGCCATGTTTGACAACGTTTAATCCTGGAAAAATTGTTGGCCATGGTCTTGCCACCACCAGCCCCATACACTGTAATTTTAGGGTCATTCATAGATGGTATGAAAATTTCATAAAGCGGATAATTTAAATCTTTTTTCGACAATGTACAGGTTACAATCAATATTTTGAACTTCTAGAGTAGAATAAGATTAAAAATATATATATATATATTTGTCTAAATACAATAAAACTTCTCAATACGGGCTCCAAAGGAAATTGTACACTATTCGTTGCCGAGGTGCCAGTGATTGAGAGGTTTTACCGTATTTAGATTTCTTTTATTTATTTAGTTTTTTATCTTATTCTACCTTAAACGTTCAAATTATTGGTTATGATCAGCACAATCTCGAAAAAAATTTAAAATATACGCTTTAAAAAAATGCGTATCTAATTCGGGGACCCTAAAAAGGGGTGGGGGACCCTGGACCCTGCCCAGTTTGTCCATGCTTCACTCAAATCCCTTTTCTCCAAAAAATCCAACTCCGCATTATGTTCGCAAATAGAGATGTCTGGTATTTGGAAGTGTTCATTTTAGAGGTTAATGGACATTTCCTAATACCGGACAGCTCAATTAAGAATGAACTTTTTAAATGCAAAAAGCATACATATTTGCTTATTTTTACCTTACGAAAGCAGACACCTCCGATTATCGAACAAATTCTGCAGTCCTGAAGTTTCCTCTATTGAGATGTTTTTCAGTATTAGGATAAATATATTTTTTGTTTCTAATCCTATCCTATTCTAAAAGTTCGAAATATTCAATATAAACACAAGAATGCCGAAAGAGATTCAAAATATCAGATTTACAAAAATTGCACAAAAAATTCACTCTCCCTCCCCCCCCCCCCCCCCCAAAAAAAAGAGAGAAAATTCATATCATTTAAAAATTAAATATTTCTTTTAAATTTATAATTCAACATGGGCAAATTTTGTTTATACATCAGATGAGAATCACAAGATCTATTTATTTAAAAATAAATAAAAGAAATAAGTAAGTATTCTATTTTAATAACATGCAGAAAAATATACTTTTAATTTCTGAACTTCTTTTGTCTTAAACATACATCTTAACATCTAATTGTCAGTTTTTAGGTGCGTTCGTAATTATATAAATACGTAGCACCTATAGTCGTCGTTCAGTCCGTCCGTCCGTCCGTCCGTCTGTCCGTCCGTCCGTCTGTCCGCATGTAACAGAGCAAAAACTACCCAACCGAATGGTCTGAAATTTCAAATATATGATTGTTGCAAAATTTTGTCGAGCCATTTCAAATTTTATGAAAATCGGATGTATAGTTTAATTACAGGGACAGTCAAAAGTTTTTCTTTACATTACGGCCAATGGGAAAAATTATTGCAAGTGCATTTTAATGATATTAGAGCCTTCCGAATGATCTGAAATTTTAAAGATATAACTGTTGCAAAATTTTGTCGAGACATTTCAAATTTTAGGAAAATCGGATGTATAGTTTAATTACAGGGACAGTCAAAAGTTTTTCTTTACATTACGGCCAATGGGAAAAATTATTGCAAGTGCATTTTAATGATATAACAGCCTTCCGAATGGTCTGAAATTTTAAAGATATAATTGTTGCAAAGTTTTGTTGAGCTATTTCAAATTTTAGGAAAATCGGATGTATAGTTTAATTACAGGGACAGTCAAAAGTGTTCGGGGAATGGGAAAAAAAATTATTGGGAGTGCATTTTAATGATGTTAAAGACTATGTACTTTATGAAGTGCAAAAAATTATACATTCAGTACAATATGGGGTGCAAAAAATAATTATAAAACTAGTTATAGTACGATCGCACCTCATTTGCCACGTTTGACGAGCAATTTCCAAGTTTTTATAAATTTCATAACTGATTATAAATAAAATTATAAAAACCGCAATTTTAACTGCAAAATCTAGTTATGAAAGTAAATGCATAAAATTCTAGCTTTTTAAATTTCAAATTTATTTTTTGCTACAAATAACTAAAAATGAATATTAAAATAATTTCAAATCAAATATATATATATTTATATGGGAAGGTGGGGCAAAATCGGGTACCATAAATTTTTGTTGTTCTCAAACGCAATCAGATGGGAAAACAAACTCTAAACTACGTTTTTAGTATCAAACTAATCTTCGGCTATAATAAAACATATTCTTTTCGATGAAAATTATAATTGATCATATAAAAAAATAGAATTCTTAATCATATGCAAACATCCGGTTTTATCCCACTCGTTGGGTAAAACAGGGTATATATTTAAAATTACTGGACAAACTCGTTTTTGTCAACAAAAATTCTTTATTAATGTAATAAAGAAATATATTTTTGCTATTTATTACAAAACGAAATTGCACATGTGTTCTTCCATGTATAAAAAATAAATCTGTCTCAAATTTTAATACATTGTATATGCCAACCTATTTTACACTGGAATTATTAGAATTGCTTTAACCGCTAAAATCACAAGTGAATTTGTTATCATATTGTTCTTCATACTGAATGCTTCGTGTGCCCATCCGTGGTATTTCAAACATTGTATCTAACCTTTATTGGATTTTGAATTGAGTAAAGTTCATTGCAAAACATTCAGACTTCATTATCCTCTTCATCTTCTGAGGATTTCTTCTCAACCTTTTTTGTTTCTTTTTCTGTTGATTTTCTATATCTTTTTTCTTTAATGAATCTCCTGTTTTCGTTTTGCATAGCATTTTGCATCTTTCTCTTTAGTATCTGTTTCCAGCTCTAATTTATAGGGCAAATTAGTCGTATATAGTAATATAGTAAATGTACTCGTATATTGCATTTTCTTACAAAATCCATGAAAATATAAAGTGACTTAGAAAATGAGAAGACGAAACACAAGAAATGGAATTTTTCATTTTAATTACTATGTCAAATTAAGATTTTCAATTTTATTCTTGTATCATAAATCATTTAAAACAAAAATGATAATTAGCCAGTTATAAAGAAATTCCAAATACGTTAAAAAAATAATGTATAAAGTATAATTATTGGAATTGTTAGTACCATTTATTTGCTACCTTTATTGATATCAATTCCACTGTAGTTAAGTACATTAACCGAAACTTCTAAAAAAAACCGCAGTAATGTTTAAAATTTATTAAAAAGATTTTTCCATAATGAGAAATTCTTTAAAAGCGGCTCAGAGTCTAACATTGGAAATTACTTTTACTTTTTTAATCACCTCCGTACTTAAAACTGTGTGCTTAATGCATTACCTCAATACTTAAGAGGACAGTTTACCTTAAAATTGATTAAAAACCATTTTTTAAATATTAAATGAAAGCCAGTATAATTGTGAATATTTTGACACATAATTTTTATCCATACGGTAATTATATTGCGAGATATTTTAAATTTTGTTAACACACTCAGCGCAATTACCCATGCAAATTAAAACTTTAAATTTCTTTTTCTTCATATTTTCTTTACTTTCATGTTTTAAAAATGCTAAGACTTTTTATTTGAGATAGAGAGTTAAACTTTTTTGTACATGTTCTTTATTGTATACGTGATAAATCTGTGCATGGCATTAGCCTTCACGTTTGTTGTTATTTAAAAAAAAAGTATATGAAGATGTGTTAGATTTCAACGTTTTACAATATATATATCAGTAAAACAATTATATTAAATATAATTAATAATAAAGTTTGAATTTCGTGTTTCGAAAACAAAACCTCTCATAATTGCATAACACAAGTGTATAAGATTGAATTGATGTAAATCGAGATGTTTTTGGAGCGAAGAAGATTGGAAAAAAATATTATTTAACGATGAATGTATGTTTTGTGTTTCATATGGTAATCAAGAATCAAGGTATTCGAGTTTGGAGAATGAAGCAAGAAGCATTTGATAAAGAATGCCTTAAACGTTTAGTAACATTTTTTGCTTGTGCCATTCTTTGGGGTTGCATGAGTGGCAGAAGGACCTAGAAAGGTATGCAGCGTCTACGAAAAGATTAAGTCTCAGATATATCAAGAAATTTTGGAATATTTCATGATTCCATCTTCAGAAGATTTATTTGAAGATGATTTCATCTTTCAACAAGATTTAGCATTGCCACCTACCTCGGTGTCAACTAAGAATTGGCTCCACCAACGCAACATTAAGGTACATCCTTGGCCACCAAACTCACCAGACCTTAATCCCATTGAAAACTTACGGTGTATAATGAAGAAAAACAACAATACAACCTTCCTTCATGTAAAACTGAGTTAGCGGCACGTATAAAGTCTATTTGGGCTAATATTGATAGGAATGTTTGTAAACACCTTGTATCTAGTATGCAAAATCGATTGTATGCTGTTTTGAAAGCTAAAGGGGATGCTACAAAATATTAACTACCATTTACTTCATATTCATAAGGTAATACTATTGCGTAAAATAAAATATTCTAGTATTTTGAACCAATCTAAATTTTATTCTAAAACTTTGATGTGTTTCAGAAAGCTTTATACCTAATTTATTCTACTGTATTTTATATTTTGTAAATGTTAAAATTTTATCTAAACATTCCAGATTTAATTTATAAGAAATTTAATTGCATTTATTAGTTTAAAAAAAATAAATGAAAAATATTTTTTTCTTATTTCTTTTTCTCAATTATTGTAATATTTTGAATATGAGCTGTATTAGATGTATCTAAATATCCATCTGCAGTCTTGTGTAGTACACATTTCAAAATCTAAAAAATAATTGGGCAGAATTGTAAATTTTTAAAAAAGAAGTAGGGATTTAAAAAAACTGATTTCTTTTTTTTTATTTTTAAAAATTTTAATTAAATACGCAGAATTTTTTTTTCAAAATGTACTTTTAAGGGGTCTTGTACCTTTTAAACGAGACGAAATTTAGCGAAAAACTTCAAAGTTTGAATTAGTCTGTCTTCAAAACCCTTTTATGTATAAGCATGAAATTGTGCATATTGGTTAAACAGATTGTGCTTTGGTAATATGACGTCATTATAAATTTATTAACCTTTTACACAATTTGTATATTGTTGAAATCAAAATAGCTCTTTTTTTTACTCCATAAGTCATTGCGCGTATGACATCTTCAGAAAGTATGTATGGATTGTCATGAAATTGTGTGAAGATACTAAACATATATGTGTGTTTAAAATGAACTACTCTTACTCCAAAATTGTTTCATTAACTATCTAAATAAATATTTTTGTAAAAAAAAAATTAAATATTTTATATTTTTAATGAATAAAAATAGTCATAACTAAAAATATTACCATTGTAAATACTTAAAAGTAGTTCATTTTAAACACACAAATTTGTTTAGTATCTTTACCAAGTTTCATGACAATCCATACATACTTTCTCAAAATATCATGCGGGCAATGACTTCTGGAGTATAAAAAAGAGCAATTTTGATTTCAACAATACACAAATTCATTAAAAGACTAAACAATTTCTAATGATAGCATAATACAAAGCACAATATGTTTAATCAATATCCAAAATTTCATGTTTATACATAAAAAGGTTTTGAAGATAGACTAATTCAAACATTGAAGTGTTTCATTAATTTTCGACGCGTTTAAAAGGTACAAGACCCCTTCATTGAACATTGAAATGCAGTAAGTTCACCATTTGATCCATATTAATATATATATATATATATATATATATATATATATATGTTGAAAACATAAATTGCCCCCTAAAGGAGAGGAATCACATTGGAACCTTCAAAAAAGTGAAAAAAATTATCTATTCTTTTAAAATAACATTTTACGAAAAGGTTGGGTTGGGTTGGGTTGATTGTTGACGGCCAATTATCTACACTAGGGATATGGGCCCTAGGGGGAGTGCCTTCCGTGGAGGTCTTTCTAAGGGAACCTAATCCGTATTAACGCATGGAAATCCACGGTTCGAAGAAAACCACGAAAACTCCGAACGATTAGGCCGACGGGCGCGATTGGGTTCGAACCCAGCACCTCCCGTCTACCAGCTTCGAGAGCAGAACCTCTCGGCCACTGGTGGGGCTTTACGAAAAGGTTATAACGATATTCTAATAAAAACCAAAGTTATTACTCATTAACGAGACTTAATTTATCATATCTATATCTATACTTCTATTCTAATATTATAAAGAAGTAAAAAAGTGTGTGTTTGTTAGAGGTAATCTGCGGAGCTACCGTACCGATTTCAAAAGTCATAGTATCAAAATGATGGTGTTAGTCCAACTTAGAACATAGGCTATATTTTATGTCGGAGCCACTACCCCAAATGGGATGCAGGAGCAAAAAAGTTCTAAAAATGCAATTTTTTTGTGTTATGGAAGGGCGTAGAATAATGAAATCTGGAATGATAGTTACTTATAAGATATAAATATGATATCTAAGAACATTTTTTAAACAATTCGAAATTTAAAAGCGGTGAAAATGCACAAAAGTCCTTCCGGCCAGTGCCGGGAGGAAGAGGTAGCTTTCATATTCCTTATTTTAAAAAAGCCAACTTATATCATTCAAACACACGAAGCTCAATTTAGTGGAAACTGAATATAGGAGATTCAATACTAATTTTTATCAATATAATGAATGAGAATTTCGCGAAATTAGTCAGCTTTATCGAAGCTGCTTTTCTTTAAAGTAACTTATATTTGGCTGCCAAATTCGGCGATTTCTTAAAGTGCCTGCCATTTTAAGACAACATTGTGGATGAGGCTAACCAGTGAACTTAGTCGAGACATTAGTAATTACTGTGCACATGCTCACTCACATCGGAATCGGTTGCTATATACCAGTGCTGTCGCATGCAAAAAATCAGATTTTTCAAAATGTCACCCACAATAGAAATTGAAACTGCTATATCTGAGCCATTTTTTAAGGTAAAGACAAACAAAAAATGCTCCTGAATCCTTATATCAAGGTCAAATGCTTAAGAAAGAAACCTTTTTCAATTTCTAATTTTTTTGCACCCCACTTTAAATATATATATATTTTTTAATTTAATGGCCGCCATTTTGAAACAAGATGGCTGATGAATCTGGCCAGAGAACTTGGTTTGAGGTATTGATGTATACTATCCACATGCCTTCTTACATCGATATAGGCGAATACGTGTGTTATCGCGTGACAAATACAAGATCGTTTCAAAATGTTAGCCATGCTAGAAATTCAAAGTGCTATAATTCAACCTTTTTTTAAGATATAAACAAAAGAACAAATTTTCAGAAACAAAAACTGCTCCGGAATCTTTGTATCAAGGCCAAATACATAAAAAAATCTTTTCCATTTTCCAATTTTTTAATACCTCATTTTAAATTTTAAATTTATTTTTTTAAATGGCAACCCTTTTAAAACAAGATGGCGAATGAAGCTGGCCAACGAACTCGGTCGAGACATTGGTATGTACTATATACAGACCAAGTTACATCCAAATCGATTCATAAATAAGCGTGTTATCGCGTGACAAAAATCAGGAGTTTTCAAAATGTCAGCATGCTAGAAATTCAAAATGCTATAGCTCAGCCATTTCTTAAGATATAGATGATACAAAAACTGCTCCCGAATCTTTTTACCAAGGTCAAACACATAAGAAAAAATATTTTTTCAATTTTTAATTTTTGGTAACTCATTTAAAATTTAAATTTTTCTTAAAAATTTAAATGGCTGCCAATTTTAAAGAAGATGGCAGATGAAGCTGGCCAACGAACCCGGTCGAGACATTGGTATGTACTATGTATAAAGGAAGTTACATCCAACTCGGTTCATAAATACGCCTTTTATCGCGTGACAAAATTCAGGACGTCTCAAAATGTCAGCCACGCTAGAAATTCAAAATGCTGCAACTCAGCCATTTTTTAAGATATAGACGAAACAAAAACTGCTCCGAAATCTTTGTATAAAGGTCAAATACATAATAAAAAAATATTTTTCCATTTTAATTTTTTTGTTACCACATTTCAAATTTTAAATTTTTAAAATTTTTTTAAATGGCAACCCTTTTGAAACAAGATGGCGAATGAACCTGGCCAACGAACTCGGTCGAGACATTGGTATGTACTATGTACAGACCAAGTTACATCCAAATTGATTCATAAATACGCGTGTTATCGCGTGACAAAAATCAGGAGTTTTCAAAATGTCAGCCACGCTAGAAATTCAAAATGCTATAACTCAGCCATTTATTCAGATACAGACGAAACAAAAACTGCTCCGGAATCTTTGTATAAAGTTCAAATACATAAGAAAAAAATATTTTTCCATTTTTAATTTTTTGGTACCCCATTTCAAATTTAAAATTTTTTTAAAAATTTTAAATGACCGCCATTTTGAAATAAAACGCCGGATGAAGCTGCCCAACGAACTCGGTCGAGACATTGGTAAGTACTATGTACACACCAAATTACATCGAAATCGGTTCATAAATACGAGAGTTACAGTGTGACAAAGGTCATATATATATATCAATTTTGAACGGAGGGTGGTTTAGGGGTTTGGGGGGTCATGATCGATGAAAATATACCAAAATTTTTTGAAATCGCTTTCCTCCGAACGGTTGCAATAGGTATCTTTTTGTAATGAAAGCTACCTTAAAAGTGTTCTAAAAAAGTCCTTCCGGCCAGTGCCGGGAGGAAGAGGTAGCTTTCATATTCCTTATTTTAAAAAAGCCAACATATATTATTCAAACACACGAAGCTCAATTAAGTGGAAACCAAATGTAGGAGATTCAATACTAATTTTTATCAATACTAAATCATTATGAATGAGAATTTTCAAAATTAGTCAGCTTTAAACAAGCTGCTTTTATTTAAAGTGACTTATATTTCGCTGCCAAAATCGGCGATTTCTTAAAGTGCCTGCCATTTTAAGACAACATGGTGGATGAGACTAACCAGTGAACTTGGTCGAGACCTTAGTAATTGCTGTGCACATGATCACTCACATCGGAATCGGTTGATACATACGAGTGCTGTCGCAGGCAAAAAATCAGATTTTTTAAAATGTCACCCATGTTAGAAATTGAAACTGCTATATATGAGCCATTTTTTAGGTGCGTTCGTAATTATATAAATACGTAGCACCTATAGTCGTCGTTCAGTCCGTCCGTCTGTCCGTCTGTCCGTCCGTCTGTCCGCATGTAACAGAGCAAAAACTACCCAACCGAATGGTCTGAAATTTCAAATATATGATTGTTGCAAAATGTTGTCGAGCCATTTCAAATTTTATGAAAATCGGATGTATAGTTTAATTACAGGGATAGTCAAAAGTTTTTCTTTACATTACGGCCAATGGGAAAAATTATTGCAAGTGGATTTTAATGATATTAGAGCCTTCCAAATGATCTGAAATTTTAAAGATATAACTGTTGCAAAATTTTGACGAGCCCTTTCAAATTTTAGGAAAATCGGATGTATAGTTTAATTACAGGGACAGTCAAATTTTTTCTTTACATTACGGCCAATATTAAAAATTATTGCAAGTGCATTTTAATGATATTAGAGCCTTCCGAATGATCTGAAATTTTAAAGATATAACTGTTGCAAAATTTTGTCGAGCCCTTTCAAATTTTAGGAAAATCGGATGTATAGTTTAATTACAGGGACAGTCAAAAGTGTTTCTTTACATTACGACCAATGGGAAAAATTATTGCAAGTGCATTTTAATGATATTAGAGCCTTCCGAATGATCTGAAATTTTAAAGATATAACTGTTGCGAAATTTTGACGAGCCCTTTCAAATTTTAGGAAAATCGGACGTATAATTTAATTACAGGGACAGTCAAAAGTTTTTCTTTACATTACGGACAATGGGAAATATTATTGCAAGTGCATTTTAATGATATTAGAGCCTTCCGAATGATCTGAAATTTTAAAGATATAATTGTTGCAAAATTTTGTCGAGCCCTTTAAAATTTTGGAAAAATCGGATGTATAGTTTAATTACAGGGACAGTCAAAAGTTTTTCTTTACATTAAGGCCAATGGAAAAAATTATTGCAAGTGGATTTTAATGATATTAGAGCCTTCCGAATGATCTGAAATTTTAAAGATATAACTGTTGCAAAATTTTGTGGAGTCCTTTCAAATTTTAGGAAAATCGGATGTATAGTTTAATTACAGGGACAGTCAAAAGTGTTCCGTTACATTACGGGGAATGGGAAAAAAAATGTTGGAAGTGCATTTTAATGATGTATCAGACTATGCGCTTTATGAAGTGCAAAAAATTATGCATTCAGTACAATATGGGGTGCAAAAAATAATTATAAAACTAGTTATAGTACGAACGCACCTCATTTGCCACGTTTGACGAGCAATTTCCAACTTGTTAAGATAAAGACAAACGAAAAATGCTCCTGAATCCTTATATCAAGGTCAAATACTTAAGAAAGAAACTTTTTTCAATTTCTAATTTTTTTGCACCTCACTTTAAATATATATTTTTTTAATTTAATGGCCGCCATTTTGAAACAAGATGGCTGATGAAGCTGGCCAGCGAACTTGGTCGAGATATTGATGTATACTATCCACATGCCTTCTTCCATCGAAATAGGCGAATACGTGTGGTATCGCGAGACAAATAAAAGATCGTTTCAAAGTGTTAGCCATGATAGAAATTCAAAGTGCTATAATTCAACCACTTTTTAAGATATAAACAAAAGAACAAATTTTCAGAAACAAAAACTGCTCCAGAATTTTTATATCAAGGCCAAACACATAAAAAAAATCTTTTTCATTTTCCAACTTTTTAATACCTCATTTTAAATTTTAAATTACATTTTTGTTTTAAAAATGGCAACCCTTTTGAAACAAGATGGCGAACAAACTCGGTCGAGACATTGGTATGTACTATGTACAGACCAAGTTACATTCAAATCGGTTCATAAATATGCCTGTTATCGCGTGACAAAAATCAGGGCGTTTCAAAATGTCAGCCACGCTAGAAATTCAAAATGCTATAACTCAGCCATTTTTTAAGATATAGACGAAACAAAAACTGCTCCCGTATCTTTTTATCAAGGTCAAACACATAAGAAAAAAATATTTTTTCAATTTTCAATTTTTTGGTACCACATTTCAAATTTAAATTTTTTAGATAGCTTTCTTTACAAAAAGCTACCTATTGCAGCCGTTCGGAGGAAAGCGATTTCAAAAAATTTTGGTATATTTTCATCGATCATGACCCCCAGACCCCGAAACCACCCTCCGTTCAAAATTTATATATATATATATATATATATATATATATATATATATCTGACATATGTCACACTGTAACTCTCGTATTTATGAACAGATTTGGATGTATTTAGGTGTGTACATAGTACATACCAATGTCTTGACCGAGTTCGTTGGCCAGCTTCATCCGCCGTTTTGTTTCAAAATGGCGGCCATTTAAAAATTTAAAAAAAAATTAAAATTTAAAATGTGGTACCAAAAAATTGAAAATGGAAAAATATTTTTTTCTTATGTATTTGACCTTTATACAAAGACTCCGTAGCAGTTTTTGTTTCGTCTATATCTTAAAAAATGGCTGAGTTATAGCATTTCGAATTTCTAGCGAAGCTGACATTTTGAAACGTCCTGAATTTCGTCACGCGATAAAAGGCGTATTTATGAACCGATTTGGATGTAACTTCGTTTATACATAGTACAGACCAATGTCTCGACCGAGTTCGTTGGGCAGCTTCATCCGCCATTTTGTTTAAAAATGGCGGCCATTTAAAATTTTAAGAAAAATTTAAATTTGAAATGTGATACCAAAAAATTGAAAATTGAAAAAATATTTTTTCTTATGTGTTTGACCTCGATAAAAAGATTCGGGAGCAGTTTTTGTTTTGTCTATATCTTAAAAAATGGCTGAGTTATAGCATTTTGAATTTCTAACGTGGCTGACATTTTGAAACGCCCTGATTTTTGTCACGCGATAACAGGCGTATTTATGAACCGATTTGAATGTAACTTGGTCTGTACATAGTACATACCAATGTTTCGACCGATTTTGTTGGCCAGCTTCATTCGCCATCTTGTTTCAAATGGGTTGCTATTAAAAAAATGTAATTTAAAATTTAAAATGAGGTATTAAAAAATTGGAAAATGAAAAAGATTTTTTTTTGTGTGTGTTTGGCCTTGATACAAAGATTCTGGAGCAGTTTTTGTTTCTGAAAATTTGTTCTTTTGTTTATATCTTAAAAAGTGGTTGAATTATAGCACTTTGAATTTCTATCATGGCTAACACTTTGAAACGATCTTGTATTTGTCTCGCGATACCACACGTATTCGCCTATTTCGATGGAAGAAGGCATGTGGATAGTATTCATCAATATCTCGACCAAGTTCGCTGGCCAGCTTCATCAGCCATCTTGTTTCAAAATGGCGGCCATTAAATTAAAAAAATATATATTTAAAGTGAGGTGCAAAAAAATTAGAAATTGAAAAAGGTTTCTTTCTTAAGTATTTGACCTTGATATAAGGATTCAGGAGCATTTTTTGTTTGTCTATATCTTAAAAAATGGCTCAGATATAGCAGTTTCAATTTCTAACGTGGGTGACATTTTGAAAAATCTGATTTTTTCTGAAAATCAGGCAGTGGTGTCGCAGGCAAAAAATCAGATTTTTCGCCTGCGACAGCACTCGTATGTATCAACCGATTCCGATGTGAGTGAGCATGTGCACAGCAATTACTAAGGTCTCGACCAAGTTCACTGGGTTAGCCTCATCCACCATGTTGTCTTAAAATGGCAGGCACTTTAAGAAATCGCCGAATTTAGCAGCGAAATATAAGTTACTTTAAATAAAAGCAGCTTGGATAAAGCTGACTAATTTTGCGAAATTCTCATTCATAATGATTTAGTATTGATAAAAATTAGTATTGAATCTCTTACATTCGGTTTCCACTTAATTGAGCTTCGTGTGTTTGAATAATATAAGTTGGCTTTTTTAAAATAAGGAATATGAAAGCTACCTCTTCCTCCCGGCACTGGCTGGAAGGACTTTCTTAAAATTTTAAATGGCCGCCATTTTTAAACAAAATGGCGGATGAAGCTGGCCAACGAACACGGTCGAGACATTGGTCTGTACTATGTATAAACGAAGTTACATTCAAATCGGTTCATAAATACGCCTTTTATCGCGTGACAAAATTCAGGATGTTTCAAAATGTCAGCTTCGCTAGAAATTCAAAATGCTGTAACTCAGCCATTTTTTAAGATATAGACGAAACAAAAACTGCTACGGAGTCTTTGTATAAAGGTCAAATACATAAGAAGAAATATTTTTCCATTTTCAATTTTTTGGTACCACATTTTAAATTTAAAATTTTTTTAAAATTTTTAAATGGCCGCCATTTTGTATCAAAATGGCGGATGAAGCTGGCCAACGAACTCGGTCGAGACATTGGTATGTACTATGTACACACCGAATTACATCCAAATCGGTTCATAAATACGAGAGTTACAGTGTGACATATGTCAGATATATATATATATATATATATATATATATAGTATATATATATATATATATATATATCAATTTTGAACGGAGGGTGGTTTCGGGGTCTGGGGGTCATGATCGATGAAAATATACCAAAATTTTTTGAAATCGCTTTCCTCCGAACGGCTGCAATAGGTAGCTTTTTGTAAAGAAAGCTACCTAAAACGTTCTAAATGGTGGTTTCTATACAATCTCAGGAAATACCACACCGATTTAAAAAATAATGATGTCAAAATGATGGTGACAACACTTGCTCTAACATAGGCTATGTTCTATGTCGGTGCCTCTACCCCAAAGGGGGAGCAGGAGCAAAAAACTTTCTAAATTAAGGTTTTTCGTTACTGAAGGGCGTAGAAATATGAAATTTGAAATATTAGTCACTTATTATAAAGGATTTCTAAGAACAGTTCTTAAAAAATTCGAAATTAAAAAGGTGTGAAAATGCAAAAAAAGCGTTCTAAAAAACGTTCTAAATGGTGGTTTCTACACAATCTCAGGAAATACCAAACCGATATAAAAAATAATAATGACAACCCTTGCTTCAAGATTGGTTATATTTTATGTCATCGCCTCTACCCCAAAGGTGGTGCAGGAGCAAAATCGTTCTAAAAATAGAATTTGTGCGTTACTGAATGGCCTAGAAATAGGAAATTTGAAATATTAGTTACTTATTAGATATAAAGGATTTCTAAGAACAGTTCTTACAAAATTCGAAATTTAAAAGTGGTTATAATGCGCGAAGAGGGTTCTAAAACACATTCTAAATGGTGATTTCTACTCAATTTTGGGAAGTATTAGATCGATTTCAAAAGTAATAAATTGATGGTGACAGACCTTGCTCTAACATGACTCTGTTTTATGTTTGTATCACTACCACTTTGGGTTGCAGGAGAAAAAAGACGTTGTAAATTGCGGTTTTGTGTTATGGAAGGGCTTAAAATCATGAAATTTGGAATGGTAGCTACTTATAAGATATGAATGATCTCTAAGAACATTTCCTAAAAAAATCGAAATTTGAAAAGGGGTGAAAATGCACGAAAAGCGTTGTAAAAACATTCTAAATTGCAATTTCTATGCAACCTTAGGAAGTACTGAGCCGATTTCAAATATAATGGTGTAAAGATGATGGTGACAGCTCTTGCTCCAAGATAGGCCAGTCTGTTTCCACTACCACAGAGGAGATGCAGGAACTAAAAACGTTCTAAAGATGTGATTTTTGAATTATGGAAGGACCTAGATTCATGAAATTTTGCATGGTATATATTTATTAGATATAAAAGATCTCTAAGAAAATTTATCTAAAAATTTGAAATTTAAAAGGGGTGAAAATGCGCGAAAAGCGTTCTAAAAACTTTGTAAATGTCGATTTGTGAGCAATCTCAGGAAGAATCAAACTAGTTTCAAATGTAATAGTAGGCAAATTGATGCTGACAGCCTCTGTTCTAACATAGACGCTATTTCATGTCGGTGTCACTATCACCTATAGGTTGCAGGAGCAAAAAAGTTCTAAATTACGATTTTTGGGATCGGTAGGGGCTTGAAATCAGGAAAGATACATATTTGTTAGATATAAATGATCTTTAAGAACAGTTTCGAAAAAATTGGAAACTTAAAAGGGGTGAAAATGCGCGAAAAGCATTCTAAAAACGTTGTAAAATCTTTCTAAATTGCGATTTCTATTCAATCTCAGGAAATACCAAACCTGTTTCAAAAGTAATGGTTGCAAATTGATGGCGACAGTCCTTGCTCCAACATAGGCTATATTTTACGTTGCTGTCACTATCATCTGGGGGTGCAAGAGCAAAACATGATCTAATTTGCGTTTTTTTTGCACAACTGAGGTGTCTAATATTTTGAAATAGGGCATGGTATTTACTCACAAGATGCAACTGCTTTCTAAGAACAGTCGAAAGAAAATCCAAAATTTAAAAGGATGAAGTGAGCGAAAAGCATTCTAAAAACGTTCTAAATTACAATTTTTATGCAATCTTATCAAATACCAAACCGATTTAAAAAATAATGGTGACAAATTGTTGGTGATAGAACTTGCTCAAACATAAGCTATATTTTATGTCTATACCACTACCACCAGACGGTTGCAGGAGCAAAAAACTTTCTAAATTGCGATTTTTGTGATACTAAAGAGGCTAGAAACTTTAAATAAGGCATGGTTGTTACTTATAAAATATAAATGCCCTCGACGGACTGCCGAAAATAAACTAAAATTAAAAAGAGGTGAAGCGAAGGGAAGGTGCGAAAAACATTCTAAAAAGTCCTAAATTACGATTTCTATGCAATTTCAGGGAATATAAACCGATTATAAAAGTAATAATTGCGAATCAATGGTAACAGTCTCTGATCCTACACAGGCTATATTTTATGCGGATGATTCTACCGCATGGCGTTCACAGGAACAACAAACGTTCTAAAAAAGGGATTTAAAAGCTTTCTAAATTACGTTTCTTTGGAATATTAGGAAATAACAAACCGATTTCAAAATTAATGTTGGGAAATTAATGGTAACAGCTCCTATTTCAACATAGCACTCTATGTTGGGAGAGGTGATAGGACTTGGAATTTGACATGATAATTAATTTTAAGATGTAAGAAGATGGTTTCTAAAAAAATCAAAACTTCAAAAGAATACTGAAATAAGCGTATTAATTGAGCATAAATGTGTCAAAATATTTTCTAAATTATCATTTATTTAGTTTTATTTCTTTTTATTAGATTAAGTCTAATTTCCGCCTAATGCAGTGTAATAATGAAGTTTAGTCAAACTATGTTTTAAAAAGTAATTTTTGAGTTATTCCTAAAAGTATAATTTCTTTTAATAAAAATTAGACATATAAATATCACTTGGCACATTTCAAATATTAAGCAAGCAAATCCGCGGGGTTTGCTAGTATACAAATAAAGAGAAACATCAATTTTGATGTCATTTTTCACCGAGCTATGATTTTTGACATTCCGCGCATTGTAATTTAAAAATTAATTAACATACAATTTTAAAATTTTGTATGATGTTGAATTTTTTGTATGTTGTGAACCTAAACCTATTTCTAGGTATATAGGGTATCCACATATATCATGACCGACCTTTATTTTCGCAACCGTTGGTCGTAGATGCGTACTTCCAATTATAAAAATGGTTTAAATAAGGTAAAGAAATATTTTTAAAGCGATCTGGGTCAAAAAATATATTAAAAAATTAAGAAATTTAAATTTTTATACGGCTATATTTATTTAAATTTTTATACGGCCCTATAAGTGATGTTTAGTAAAAATATACCGTGACACGAACAAGTAAGACAAAAACAGTCCCATTAATCTAACATTAAAATTGACCAAAATATAAAACTTTGAAATGAAAGAATTATACCACTCTTTTGCACCTCAAAACAGATGATTTTGGCCATGCTTTCAGGCGCCGTATATAAAGTACTTAAACTTATTTCAAGATATCTGCGCTTTGAAAGAAATCGTACAACTATTAAGATTGAGTTAACATTTATAGTTAAGTTTCATATTAGTTGAAATAATTGTGTTTTAACATATGTTTTATTTTGCAAGGATTTGAGGCTATGTTTTCTTTTAACAAAAATTATGTGATTTTCATAAGGTTTTAACTTGCAACGATCGTCTTTCCAGTTTAAAATTTGTACTCGAAATTTAACTCAGATTCAAATGTCCGATCGAAGTTAAATTTTACATATTGACTTAAATCTGATGACAACGTATTATTATTTTTTTTCAATGCTTACATTCTTATACGTACTTATAATAGAGACTAACACAAAAAAAATCCGATTAGATTACCGTCAACAAGTTTAATAAAGAGTTTTAGAATAGATAATACATAATGCTGCTATTGTTGTGTTTTTTAACTTTTATAATTACGTTTTATGTATTTATTAACTCTGAATAAAAAAATTACTTTCACTTTTAACCAGCATGTCAGGATTTTTCGCAAATCGTAAATTTCAAAGTTAAAAAATAGCGAAAATCTGATAATATTAAATAGTTCTAAGACTTTTTTATTCATTTTAATTTTATTTAATTCAATAATTTATTCAATATTTTGGCTTATACTGGGTTTCTTACAGCTAAACAGCCCAGGGTTCCAATGAGGTTTGGAGTGGAGGGGGGATCAATTTTAACGTTGAGCTTTTTAACTTTGAAATTTGCAATTTGAGAAAATTCCTGACGTGATGGTCTAAATTGAAGGTCATTTTCGGATTCAGCGTTAAAAGATACACAAGAATCAATTTTCAAAAGCTAAAAAACATGGCAAAACCAAATTTTGAAACACAGTGTAATCTAACAGCATTTTAAAATATGTATCCTTTTGTAAAGAATTGAGGCTGCTGTTTTTCATCCTTTTATTTAACAAAAATTCTGTTATTTTTATCCTGCTATATGTTCAGTAGAAATTGCATATTTTGAAGTAATATATCAGAATGATTATAGATTTCACATTTATATTAGATTACAATGTTAGTTTTTTCTCTCAACTATTTTTTGGTTATATCTGACTATTATTTATATTTCTACTACATTTGTGAATGACCCCTATTTCGCAGCAAAAAAATATCTACAACTTTAAAGAGCTATTACTCGGTTAGTTTTAATCGTAAAGGATACCATCACTTTGGGAGGCCCATTTACCCGGTATAACCCCGAAAGTAGGCTTTCCTTGAGTTTCGGAAAACTGTAGTTAAACTAAGTTTAGTCGATTTTACTTCGCATTAACGATCTAACTATTAACTCAAAGAGTGATCACTTGATTTGACCCAACACAATTATTTGAAGACGAAATCGAGTTTTGAATTTTCCCTGTCCTTATTATTTCACACCAGTACACAGTACTGCGGGTTTTACAAGTTCCTATGCAAATTTCACCCACTGCACACCGATTGGTAGAGAAAAAATGACGTATGCCCTTCATTGCTGAATAAAAGTGACTTACACCAAATGAATTTAGTTGATTCGCCAATGCTTGTAGTTAAAATGTACACCACGGAACAGTACGTAGAAATGATATTACTTTATGGCCATTATAATCGGAATGGACGAGAGGCTGTAATGCAATACGCAATTAAATTTCCAAATGATAGCCATCCGTCTAAAAACATGATTTTAAATGTTGTAAAACGCTTACGTGAAACGGGTAGCGTTAAAAAATATCCTTGATCTGGAAGCTCAAGTATGCATGTCTCTGACGAGGAGATTTTGGTATTTACTCTTGAGAATCCACAGTGATAGGTTAGGGATAGGTTAGGGACATTAGTGAAGCTTGTGGTTGCTCAAAAATCCCATGCACGGAACGTTTTAAATATACACGGGGCACATCCTTATCGACCACAATTGGTACAACTTTTTTTGCCAGGAGATGAAGATAGACGATTTGATTTTAGCAATTTCATTATGAACAAGCTACAAACAGACTCATCGTTTCTGAATGACTATCTTTGGACATATGAATGCACATTTTCAAGAACTGGTGTTGTGAATATGTAGAATACACACTTCTGGTCTGTGCAAAATCCGCATGTCATACGACCATACAAGCATCAAGTACGATGGTCTGTTAACGTTTGTTGTGGCATCTGGAAGAGAGCGTTAATGAAGCCCTTCTTTTTATGACAATTTAGCAGGAACAAAGTATGTAGATCTGTTACGTGGACAATTATCTGACTTCTTAGATGATCATGTTCCGTTAGCAGACCTCACCAAGAGTGGTTTCAACATGATGAGGTGCCTTCCCACAAAACAGACTCCTACCGAACACTTCTATGTAGCATGTTTCAAGATAACATCATAGGTTATGGAGGCTTGATAGAATGGGCTACTCGGTTGCCGAACCTAAATCTCCTCGACTTCTTTCTATGGGGTTATTTAAAAAGAAAAATTCACGAAGTTTAATCAGTAAGTCGAGTAGATTTGCAGAATCGCATTTTATCAGCCATCAGATGTGTCAAACCTGTAATGCTAAAACCGTTCAAGACGAATTTCGTCACGTGTCCGTCTACGTATTGTAGTCGAGGGAAGAACGCATGAAGTGAGAAAGTATGAAAGACGATATTTATCCACCTTGTTTATTTCTATTTCGTTTTTTATAGTTTATCTGCAAGAAAGCACTACTTCCTACGTTATTATTTCAAAATACTTTATTAAATTTGTATGAGTTTGTACACTGTGATTTTATGTATTATAAAAAATATACATTTTTATTTTCAATACCACTAATTAGACAAATATTATACCGTTTTTTGACTTGAACAACAACCCTTTTGTCATAATCATACCTAAAATCTCCTTGTTTTTCTGACAGGGGATATATTCGCATCTCTATTTGTATACGGTCTCCATATTATGCATGATAACTTTCAATTTATATCTCTCACTGAATAATTGGTTGTACAGATACGGAACTTTTTGTGTTTGCAAGACCTTTGAACAGACAAAAGGCCAATAAATATAAGTACAGGTACGTGAGGACTGTTTAAAAATGTAGATTCTGTAATTCTTCACTAAATTGTTTTTTCACTTCAAAATTTTTTCAATCTAAACTCTGCGCATAATTTTGACCACTTTTGACCTAATTTTGACCACTAATCTAGGACCAACTGTTGAGAAAATAATGGTCGGTCAGTTTATATGTGGACACCCTGTATATGTGTGTAATTTTTTCTTAACTTTCATTGAAATTTATCCAGAATGTTTCTTTGTTATGTTTCAATTGTCTTAGAAATGTATTGTTTACTGTAGAAAAACTAATAATTTAGATGGAAGCTTAAGTACAACTACTTAATAAAATATATATGTAATATTAAGCATATGTGATATATTTTTGTAATCTTGAGTTCAAGGCATACATATGAAATGTGACGTGGAAAAAGCCTTATTTAGTTAATATTAATTAAAATTAATTCTATTTGCATTTAATTATATATTTTTATAGAATTGGAATAACAAAATAATTGCACAATTTAATAAAAACAAATTCTTTTCTTAATATTAGAGATTCAGCTCCATAAATTTGAAATTCTGGTGCAGAATCCTGTAATATTGAAATGCGCAATGTGTTCTCCACCATTAAACGCTTGTACATTAATTATTAATATGTTATTTAGTACATGCATGCATTTCATACAGGATTGCATATTTACATTCAAAGACTTAAGGGAGACCGGGGCTAGTTGGCTACAGGGGTAAGTTGGCGCAGTCCTCATAAATCGCCTGTTTGTGGATAGGTTGCGCAACCAGTCACAAAGTACCCTTCTTCTTGCTTTTTACAATCCTCATTGTAGTTTTGCAGTGTTACCTATGTGCAGTGGACACTTATTACGATTTTTCTGTTTTTTTTGCACTCATAAGTAATTTTTTGTTGCTTCATTCTTTTTTCTAATTTCTAATACTTATCTTAATAATTTCGATTTAACTTGTGCAGTTTTTCTTAGTGTATGATTCACTGTACCTAGCCCATATGTGATTTATTTGGATTATTTATGTTTAGAAGGTTACGTCTTCCTTTTGTAAAGAAATTTATTATGGTGCTAGTAGGCGCATTGAACACGGGGTAAGTTGACTCGGCGTCTGGTATGTGCTGGTAGGTTTAAATACAATAAACACAGCGAAAAGTGGTTGTAATGCAAGATTTTGGGCACATGGGGCCTGCCCAAACAGAGACACTCGATTTTTACTTTCTTCTATCTTAACAAGAAGAAAGTATTGGATTCATGAAAATTTTCGAATTCCGGTTTTCGACGGATTTACACGTTTTAGGGGTCAGAGAACCCGAAAAACATGTTTTTACAAAATGTCTGTCTGTGAGTTTGTCTGTCTGTCTGTCTGTGTGTCTGTGTGTGACACAAATTTTGTGGGCGCTCTATCTCAAGAACTAATGCAAGGAATTTAATAAAAATTTATATCCAGTTAGTCCCTGATACAAATTGATGCTGATTAGTTCTTGGTGCAAATCGCTGAACAGGTGGCGCTGCTATGATGCATTTTTTACGATTTCTGCAAATTTTGTGGGCGCTCTATCTCAAGAACTAATGCAAGGAATTTAATAAAAATTTATATCCAGTTAGTCCCTGATACAAATTGATGCTGATTAGTTTTTGGTGCAAATCGCTCAACAGGTGGCGCTGCTATGATGCATTTTTTACGATTTCCGCAATGGCTATATCTCAGGAACTAATGCACGGATTTTCATGAAACTTCATATTAAGTTAGTTCTTGATATGACTTGATGCTGATTACGTGTTAGTGCAAATCGCTCAACAGGTGGCGCTGCTATACTGCATTTTTTACGATTTCCGCAATGGCTCTATCTCAAGACCTAATGCACGGATTTTCATGAAACTTCAGATTCAGTTAGTCCTGTATATGACTTGATGCTGATTACGTGTTGGTGTAAATCGCTCAACAGGTGGCGTTGCTGTGCTGCATTTTGCACGATTCCCGCAATAGCTCTATCTCAAAAACTAATACACGAATTTTCATCTAACTTCAGATTTAGTTAGATGTTGACACAAGTTGTTGTTCATTAGATTTTGGTGTTAATCGAACAATAGGTGGCGCTATTATGCTGAAATTTTCATGATTTTCGCAATAGCTCTATCTCAAAAACTAATGCACGGATATTCCCCAAACTTCAGATTCAGTTAGACTTTGACATAAGTGATTGCTTGGTGGTTTTGATGTAACATAGGTTTTGGTGTAAAGCACCCAATAGGTGGCGCTGCAAGGCTGAATTTTGCTGGATTTACACGATTTCAGAGATAGCCATATCTCAAGAACTAATGCACGGAATTTCATATCTTTAGAATCCTCATGATGGGCATAGATTGCCGTTTAATTTTGGCAGTGTGATAGCGAATTTTCAAGTATTAACATGTATGAGATAGAAGAAAGTTTTGGGATTGGTACATCCGACTAGTTTATTTGGGACAACTGTAACTCTGATGATGATATCGAGTAAGGTAGAAGTTACTCAGTGTTAATGTTTTATTCATTATTTTTAAGTCTGTATAATTTTGAATTTACATTGTATGGCGATAACGCCTTTGTTTAAACTTACTGGTAATAATGAAATTGATTTCTCTTAACTACGAGGCTTATTTCAGTTTTGTTTAAATTTTTATAAAGCGTGTGCCAACTTACTCCATAGGTATAAGCAACTTGCCCGCGTCACAGGGTAGGTTGGCGCACTATTTTCCTTTTAATTTAGGCTACCGCTAAACATAAAATACAAGAGCTACAAACTCAAAACTCGGAGTATTTATAGCCAAATGTCTGTTCTTTAAAAATAAACTTAAATTTTGTTAAAAAACGTAAACAAAAATTTCTAAAAATCAATAAATAAAAACTGCGTCTACTAGCCCCGGTCTCCCCTAAAACACATTCAAAATCCAGGATACTTACAACGCATAATACATACAATAATCTGGTAATACATGGGATATACATAACGACCAGTAGCGTGGCGTCCGGTCCTCGCTGGATGCGGCGATGACCAAGCAATATTTTAAAACTCTTAATAAGCTTTTAAAACTCTACGATCCAGTTTTAGCAGAACATTTGGAGTTCATGTATAAGTGAAGGTAAGATTTAAAGTTTCTTTTTTGAATATTCAACCATTGAATTTTAGAGTTAATAATTTTTCACCACAAACTTAAATAATTGCGATGACCACCGAAAATTTTCACGCCACGCCACTGATAACGACGTATTTATGAAATGAAAATTTACACAGACCATCATGTCACAAGTAAGTATTAATCTATAATCAAGATCGAACTATAATTTAATGTATAATTAATTTGAGGAATCTTCCGTAATACGAAGTCACTCAGTAAATAAAATGTTAAAGAGGGTGCACATCCACAATACTAAGTTACTCAATAAATATATTTTTAAAGAGACTACTCATCAATAAATGTCCTATAATTATTCATAATACTTTTTCAATAAATAAAAATAACATGAACTCAGTCAATAATACTCCAATAAGATCTTTATATAACAAGAACTTCATAATACTATAAAATTAAATTGTTTTATCTTGTGTTTCCATGATTCGTGTGATATGTAGATTTGTTTTCTTCAAAAGACAAATACCATTATTATGTACTTATTCTTGAAGTTGAAGAATTTTTCGCATGATATTTTAAATAAAAAAATGCGAGAAAGTTTCGCTTCTTCATTCTCCATTGCCGCTGGCTACAATTGAGAAGAATTCAATTTCAACCTTTCGCTTTTTTTCACTAAATTTTTTCCAGTCAGCTGGAGAGTCTGATAATCTTATAAAGTGAAATGCTCAGACAAAAATAATACAGCTTTAAATTCATATAAAATAGCATATTGGAAAGTTTATTTTAAGAATTACCTGAAAGTACGAATTTACAAAAGTTAACGCAACACATTACAATAGATTTCTTTTCCTTTACACTAACTAATAAAAATCTAATTCAATTCAATTCTTATTTTTATGTAAAATTCCGTTTTTTTCTTATACATAGCTATTAAAATAATTGAAGTTTTAATGTACAAGATGAGTTTTCATATCATGCGATTAGTCTCATTTACAAATTGATTATTGTAGTGTGAATATACACTATATGGCCATTAATCACCGGACACTTTCAAGTTTAGACATTTTGTCGAATAATTAAAGATATATTTGCCGGATCCTTATGGAACTTCAAAATTACAAAGAATATATTTGGCCTCATATTTATCAACGTAGATTTGATGACAGTTAAGTGGCAACAAATATCAAAGAAATCTAATAATATTTAGGATCACCATGTAAAATAAAATGCACGAAATGATCTGTCGCTAGAGCATACAAATATGTGGATATTGTACAATATGTGTCATCATTTATATAAGAGTAGCATTTACATTCATGGACATACAGCGATTTTTATTCAATTCCAAAAATTCTTGAATGTTTTTGCTTATTTCATACAGGATTTTCAACCACATTTAATGCTAGTTACAAAACAATTTGCAAAATGTAGTAGAAACAATAAGGTGCAATTGAAATATAAATATATTAAATATTTGATAAAACATGAGCAGTTGTGTGAAATAATTTTTATCTGCGCATGCAAGAACTATAAAAAATATTTCTTTTCATGATTTGATAGTCAACTCCATGGAGGAACTCATATAAAAAAGGCAGTCAAATTTGTTGAAAATTCAGAAAGATAACGGGAGTAGAGTGAGCTGATTTTTAATTGCTCTCTAAATGTAGCTTAATGGTTTTTCCTATGTTAATGGGATTTTTCACAAACTGTTATTTTTTATTAACTGACTTTCAGCAAAGGAATCAATGAAAATTTAATGAATGTCAACGAATAGATTTGGGACGAATGCTTCGATTGTGATACTTCTTTTTTTCTTGGGCTCGTTCAGATTTTTTTCAAAATGAATCAAAGCATAAATAAAAGTGAATTAAAGAAAATCGAAATTAAAAATGAATATTTATGGAATTACCTTTATTTCAGCTGATTTTAGAAAGCAACTAAAAACCAGCGCATTCTAGCTCATATCTTTTAGAATTTTCACGATATTTCACTGGATATTTTTTACAAGTTGCACCATAGAGTTGACTATTAAATCATGAAATAAATCTTTGCTGTCGGTCGCGCATGCGTAGATAAAAAAAAATTCATACAACTGCTCATATTTCAACAAGTACTTAATATATTTATATTCCAATTGCACTATATTGTTTCTACTAGACTTCGCCAAATGTTCTGAAACTGCGTTAAATTTTGTTTTAATCCTGCATGATATAACCAAAAGTCCTTCCGGCTAGTGCCGGGAGGAAGAGGTAGCTTTCAAATTCCTTATTTTTAAAAAGCTAGCTGATGTTATTCAAACACACGAAGCTCAATTTAGTGGAAACCGATTATTGAAGATTCAATACTAATTTTTATCAATACTAAATCCTTATGAATGAGAATTTCGCGAAATTAGTCAGCTTTATCCAAGCTGATTTTATTTAAAGTTATATTTGGTTTCCAAATTCGGCGATATGTGAAGTGCCTGCCATTTTAAGAGAACATGGTGGATGAGGCTAACCAGTCAACTTAGTCGAGACCTTAGTAATTCCTGTGCACACTCTCGCTGACATCGGAATCGGTTGATATATATGAGTGCTGTCGCAGGCAAAAATCAGATTTTTCAAAATGTCACCCACATAATCAAATTCAAACTACTGTATCTGAGCCATTTTTTAAGATAAAGACAAAACAAAAAATGCTCCGGAATCCTTATATCAAAGTCAAATACTTAAGAAAGAAACCTTTTTCGATTTCTAAATTTTTTGCACTTCACTTTAAATATAATTATTTTTAATTTAATGGCCGCCATTTTGTTTCAAGATGGCGGATGAAGCTGGCCAGTGAACTTAGTCGAGACATTGCTATATACTATCCAAATGCCTTCTTACATCCAAATAGGTTAATAAATACGTGTGTTATCGCGTGACAACTATCAGATCGTTTCAAAATGTCAGCCATGCTAGAAATTTCAAAGTGCTATAACTCAAACTTTTTTTAAGATGTAGACGAAAACAAAACTGCCCTGAAATCTTTGTATCAAGGTCAAACACATAAGAAAATAATATTTTTCAATTTTCAATTTTTTGGTATCACATTTCAAATTTTATTTTTATTTTTTAAATTTAAATGTCCGCCATTTTGAAACAAGATGGCGGATGAAGCTGTCCAACGAACTCGGTCGAGACTTTAGTATGTACTATGTACACACCGAGTTTCATCTAAATCGATTCATAAATACGCCTGTTATCACGTGACAAATATCAGGTCGTTCCAAAATGTCAGCCACGCTAGAAATTGAAAGTGCTATAACTCAGCCATTTTTTAAGATATAGACAAAACAAAAACTGCTCCGTAATCTTTGTATCAAGATCAAATACATAAGAAAAAAATATTTTTCAATTTTTAATTTTTTGGTACCACATTTCAAATTTTAAATTTTTAAAAAAAATTTAAATGGCCGCCATTTTGAAACAAGATGGCCGATGAAGCTGGCCAACGAACTCGGTTGAGACATTGGTGTCTACTATGTACACACCGAGATTCATCCAAATCAGTTCATAAATACGAGAGTTACAGTATGACAAAGATCATATATATATATATATATATATATATATATATATATATATATATATATATATATATATATATCAACCTTTGAACGGAGGGTGGTTTCTGGGTCTGGGGGTCATGATCGATGAAAATATACCAAAATTTTTTGAAATCGCTTTCCTCCGAACGGCTGCAATAGGTAGCTTTTTGTAATGAAAGCTACCTAAAAAAACATGAATGAAACTTTTGAACACACATTAGACAATATCCACATATTTGTATTGTGTTGCGATAGATCATTTCGTGCATTTTATTTTACAGGGTGATCTCAAATATTATTTTTAATCTTTGATTTTTTATTGCCCCCCCCCCCCCTAATTGTCCTTCTTATTAAATAGCCGTTGATAAATATGAAGTCAAACGTTTTCTTTATAATCCTGAAGTTCTAGAAAAATCCGACAAGTATATTTTTAAATATTCGACAGAATGCCTAAATTTGAACTTTTCCGGTGATTAATGGTCATATAGTGCCATATAGTGCCATATAGTATAATATATATATATATATATATATATATATATATATATATTATATAAAATGTATTCGAGTGCATACCACAAACAGACTGAGTGTCTCAATGTTTTCCAGATTCGATTTCGAAGTCCTATAAAACTTTATTAGAGCATCATATGTACGCATCCGATGACTCTTTTAGGCACAGCATTACTAAATTTACTCAAATGTACCTTAAAAAGGAAATAAGTATGCATTTAGGGACATATTGATCGATCTACTAAGATTTAAAATATGCATCACGTCGTATTTGCAGTAAAAAGAAATCTGTATATTCTATACTTTTCTGTCTTTATCAGCAATAATGTTGAACCTGTCGTTTTAAAAGAAGTTGTCTAAATAAATTTTTCGTTTCAGTAGAAATTTATAATATAGCAAATTAATTGCCGTTTATAGATAACCAGTTGTAATCTGTTCACCTTATAAAATTATCAATAGGATGAAATATAATCTGAAAGCTTATTTTCCAGAACTACAGTTCCAGTGATTGGTTTAGCGAAATATTTGGATAATAGTTGAAAGAGGACATACGATCATACCAAATAATAAACACGAATTTCACTTATTAAAAAATAATGTTGCTGAATTTCTTTAGGAAGTGTAACATATAATTATTGTAACACCCGCAAAAGAAATGTAACGACACTTCTGACGACACTTCTGACGACACTTCTGACGTAAGAATAGGTTAGCAAATTGAATCACTTTCACATAAAAAAAAAATATTCATATTTAAATTACTTTGCATGTGTGACATTTAATGAACCATAATTGTTCAATAGCCTACTAGTTTGCAATTCGTATGTATTTCGAAGCATGTATTACGAATAAAAAAGGGATGAAGAGAAATTTAATATTTATCAAGTCTAAACTAAAACTATTTCTAAAGGCAAATTTTAAATAAAAATTTCTAAATTTCTTAATTTATTTTTTTTTAATTTTAGCACTTTACTGAAAGTCTGTCATGAAGATAATTTTTATTAAATAAATATTCTTCTTCCTTCCATCCTCGGCAAAATACGAGATCTATTTTATACATCTTCCGACAAAATTATATAGAAATATTATAATTAAACTAGAAACCACGCTCTATTATATTTGTATACCATTACCTATCAGTTTAATTTAAAATTGTGTGTCTTTTAATTATAGGTTTATTTTGAAAACTTAAAATATTAATATATAGACATAACGTTTTCTGTAGAACGTCATGATTAAAGCCTGTAATCAATACAGAAAAGTTATTAAAGACAATATGCTCAAGGCTTTAATTAACTGTAACTACTAAAGAAAGAACATGTTTTCTAATTAAATGTTTTTTCATTATTTTCTAAACGAAAGTAAACGACAATTATAAAAATTCCCTAAAGGTGTTTTATGAAGATTCTTCGGTTATTGAAGTAATTGTTAAGATTATTTTATTTTATAAGTATGCTACACTTTATGAGCATATACATATGTAAGCAAAATATACCTACCTACACTTATATTTATATGTTATAATAAAATTAATTATATTACTTATTTCATTGAAAGTAAAGCATAAAAAATGCTTTAGAATTCAAAGTAACATAATACCCCCGCCCCCCCCCCCCCTGTCCAAAATGATAAGGACGCTAAAAAATTTTAAAAATCAACTCTTTATACTTTCTAAATAATTGTAAACATCATATCTATGTATAATCTCAAGAGAATTGTCATGCTCCTTTTTATTTAAAATAATATTATTTAAAAAATGCATGAAATTTGAAAAAGAAAATTACAATTTTTAATGTTGATAATAATAAGAAAACTGGTTATCAGTTCAAATAGGTCGAAATTAATTTGGAAATGTAACCATCTTTATTCCGGAAACATTCCGCCATTCGATTGGACATGCTTGGCATATATTTTGATAATTATGATGTAGTTATAACTGTCCATGAATTGTAAATATGTTCCCGAGAGCCTGTATTGGATAAATATTGCTTGCAATTGACGTAAAGAAAGTTCACCATTACTGCATTCATTTTTTTACGTTTTTATCTTGCTACATGTTTGTGTAACTGAATAATGGGATATTGCTATCTTTGAACCACTTTAAACCTCTTGAGGTTTGACAAAATAAAATATCTTGTTAGAAAATGAATTTCTTTTCTCTTAAAAACAACCATATGCCAGAGTTCTTGTTTTTAAAACACATGTGTACACATTTGAGTTAAGTATCTTGGAAAAAATCTTAATAGTCTAACATTGAGATTACACAGCACTGCGAACAATGGTTTTTCCTTCTTTAGTTTGTCGGCTCCATTCAACGTTTCAATTCCTCCACATTTCATGGCAGTATTAACGTATAACCTTAAAACCATCAAGATTGAATCTTTCTTTCATCTGCGTGGAGATATACGTTAATAATAGTACGGTATGTAGACGAATAGAAACGTTGCATGGAGTCGTCGATAAAGAGTTGCAATCATGATTTGGGGTGCAGTTTACGCTTTAGTTAAGACTAGTTATTGTTTCCCAGAAAATGAACTTTAAAAAGTAAAAGTATACCTGTGTTTTAAAAATACTTATTTTCGCCTATAGTTGTATTTTAGTAAGGGGAGAATTCATTTTCTATCCAGAAAATGCATCATACAATACCTCTAAAGCTACGAAAAAGCGGTTCAATGAATTACAATAACACAATATTTAATTAGCCATTTTGATTTCACGATATGAAGTGTAACAACGAACATTTTTATGTAAATGATAACAACTATTCATGCATTACAGATCTTGAAGAAGCTGTTTACAATCCTTGGGCCGCTATATCCACATCATAATTATTAAAACTTGTTCCAAGCATGTCGAATCGTCTGGAAGAATGTCCAGAAAATAAAGGTGGTTACATTTATTATAAAGTTATCTCTATTAGAACCTCTATGCAGTGTCTTTATAATTATCACTAATAAAAATTTAAATATCTGTTTCTTATTTTATACAGGGTGTTTCAAAATTATATGTCAGAAATGTAATGGCGGGTAGAGTGGGCCTTAGTAAGCAGATTTCGTATAGGAATATGAGTGCGGAAATGAAACGTTGATGCGGTAGAGGGCGCTGTTAAGTTCAGTGGATAAAAGAATTTCGCTGGATTGAATCATCATCATTCTCCGCAAGGATTTCGAGCAACATGCGTCGTTACACCACTGCGGAGGTCGCCGACAAGCATTTCATGTATGAGGCTGCGCAAGAAAATTGAGCGGCAGTACAAACCAAGACAAGGCAGTACAAACCAAGGCAGAACAATTTCCAATAAGGATTCTGCTGGGTCGCCGAAGATTTGGGTCTTTTCAACGACCATATTTATTTTCTGTATCCTTCTTGTATCAGTTTCACAAAGAAAACTCATGTAAGTGGGTGATGGTCTACCTTGAGGGAGATTCGCTGCGAATTTGTCGCGGCAAGATAATATGCGAAAAAAATCAAACTTGCTGCTAATGTGCATGCTATCTAGGATTTTCCTTTAATTTTTTTTAGTTTCTTTATAATACTGTACTCTGGTGTATGGTACAAATTATTTGGTTTAAATAGGAAGATGCAGATATATATAATATAATATTACTTATCCATTATCAAAATAGCATGTCGAGAAAGATAAATTAAGATATAATGTTTGTTCAGGTAGAAACAAATCTGCAAGCATTTTTTAGTTCAGGAATTTTAAATGTATGAACTTTGCCTGTTATATAAAATATTATAATAAATGTAATATATAAACTTTTTACTTTACACATATTTTATAAGTCATGGGTAACTTTGTTCCGATTATGTGCATAGTTCATTTCAGTAATACATCGTACTATTTTAGTGTCGATTAGATAATTTAAATTATTGTTAAATAAAGGAAAAAGACAAGCAGCGTCAAGTATTGTTTATAGTATAAAGAACAAAAGTGTCCGTGCGTAACCCTGACGTTACTTTGACGGCGGCCTGGAACGGGAGGCGGCTTCAGTCTTTGGGATCATTAGGCAGATCTTGGAGTCTTTTCACCCACACTTGTCATCTTCAAAACCAAATGCACTAACATTCGCTAAACCCCATGATTTAAAAAGAAATCCAACAATTAGAATAAACGGAACCAGTGTTCACAATGTGCCCAGTCTGCAGCTCTTGGATATTGTTATAGGTAAGCACCTCAATTGGTTTTCGCATATTAACTTCTTAAAATTAAAACTTATCAAATATTTTCAGAACTGTACTAAGCTAACTACACTGGTTTCCGAAAATTAAGGAAAAATCACAAAAAGAGCGATAACTCGTTCAAAAATTAACCTATCCGTATGAAATTTGCATATGTTGCTAACTAAAAGATGCTGAATAAAAAAAAATGCAAATTAGTGGCGCTGCAATCGGATTGCGTCATCGATGAGGGCATAAAAATGCATGCTAGAGAGTACGGCTGCTGGTGTCGCTGAGATTATGAGAAAATAAAACTGAGATAGCCAATTCATTAATATGATCTTGAAGTATCATTTGTCCGCGTAATTGCGATATAGAGTTATTGGAAGTTTGGAGGTAGGCCAAAGTCAGTCAAAGGTGACCAGATGGCTATGTCTGAGTCCTTCTGTTGCTCATAGGCTTTGGAAACAATTTCAAACCACTGGTTCGGCTTCGAGAAGATTTAGCCAAGGACAGGTAACAGCTACGATAAGCACTGATGACCAATATTTGCGGTTATGTGTACGAAGGAATAGAACAGCAACCCCCTCTAATCTTAGAGCCACCCTTATTGCAGCCACTGGAAGGTTGGTATCAACGTCTACTGTAAATAGAAGGCGTCATAAAGGTAGACTTTACGCGATGCGACCAGACATTTGTGTGCTGCTCACCTCATGTCACCGAAGGAAATGTTTAAGGTGGTTATGTCAACATGTCCATTGGATAGCTGATCAATGCAGACGTGTTCTCTTCACGGATGAGTTCCAGTTTAGCCTTCAAAGCAATAGTAGGCGTTGTTTGATTTGGTGAGAACAGGGAATCCGCTATCATCCATCAAACATTCGTAAAAGAGATTCGTATGGAGTAGGCAGTGTCTGTGTTTGGGATGGTATCTCTTTGGGCGGATGCACAGACCTCCATGTCTTTCCACGTGGAACTATGAATGCTCAAGTCTATAGATATGATATTCTTGATGCTTATGTAAGCCTTTATGCCGGTGCAATTCGTAATGATTTCCTATTACAGAACGATAACGCTCGACCGCACAGGGCTCACATCGTATATGATTACCTTCAGCACCAAACAATTCAGCGCATGGAATGGCTATCTCTATAACTGGACTTGAATCCCATCGAGCATGTTTGGGATGCTTTAGGAAGATGTGTCTCTGCTCTCAATCCCCTTGACCTTTGTCCGGCTTAGAACAGCTTTACAAGAGCAATGGCTCGCATTTCTCAGCGAACTTATCAGTCGCATAATTGACAGTATGGCACATAGCAGTATGTGCCGTATTGCTTAAAGGGGTGATCATACTCCATATTAAAGGTACTTTTCCTATACCAAACTGATACATTTATTTTCTTTATTTTATAATTGTGTTAATTTCTGGAACACCACAATCGGTTGGCAATCTCTTTAAATTTTATTTTATACTTTACTATCCTACTATTGGTACCTAACTATCACCGAAACAATTATCACTTATGGAGAAGGCATTTGGGGGGGGGGGGTAACAAAATCCGCAAAAGAAAAACTAATCTCTATCCAAAGATTGTTTTTATTGCAATTGTCTAGGGCTACAGGACTATCACGAGTGACGCCCTGAACGTCATTACTTGTATCCCTCCCATCACTCTCATTTTAGAATATGAATATTACTTTAGTCAAATTATACACCTTAATAGCAATTAAGTAACTGCTTTATTTTCCACGTGCAGTCATTCAACAAAACATTTCAAGATGGCAACTCCATCCATCTGAAGACACTACCCATATACAAGTATAACGTCCCCGCAATTCAATCAAACCTTCAAATTTACTTACGGTGTTCACTGATGGTTTACGTACTGAACCTGTTTTTGGTGCAGCTTTCTGCGCAATGGAAGTGGTAGTCGTGACCCATGAGTGGTCCTGTAGACTGGATGACAACAACTTAGTTTTTCAAGCAGAACTATTTGCCATGCACAATGTTTTGCATTGAACTTCTAATGTTTCTTCCAAAAAATTGATAAAATTTATAGTGATAGCCTTTCCAGTTTACAGGTTATCAGCGCGACTAAATCAACAAACCCACAAGTCTCGGAAATTAAAATACAGCTAAAATATCTTTTACATAATTCCTCACTTGGTCATGTCTCAGCAAACACGAGAATCTTTGGTAATGAATAACCAGATACACTTGCTAAAAACTCAACCAACTTTCCCGTGGTAGACTATACTCTTCCAGCTCCGCACTCGTATATTAAGAGACTTTTGCACTCAAAACTGTTGGAGCACTGGCAGGATCACTGGGACTATTCGGAAAAGGAAAGATACATGCATGATCTTGTTCCAAAGATCTCCTTAGAGCTTCCTCCCCTCTCTTCTGCCGTTACCGCATTTCAGTTTACTTTCAAACTACTAGGCTTTGGACTTTCTATCGCCCCTTGTCGCGTTTATGGCGATCTAGTCTACGTCCATAATCTGTAACATCTCTATGTATTTTACTTTTTTTGTATGTTTCTTAAAGTCGCCCATTGTTCGCTTTTCTTTTCCGGCGACTTGAGTTTGTGGGCTCATTGATATAACTTTTTTAAGATCTTAATAAAGGTGTCCGGGGGGGACATCTATCCTCTACAGACGTGGTTTCCACGTCTGAGCAGTTCCTCTTAGGAAGTCAAAAGTCTTTAAGATTATTTCCTGATACTTTTTATCATTAACGTTTGATTAACTGCAATTCATTTTTATCAAACAACACGTTCTTATGATATACAGTGGCGGTCAAAAGTTTCCAGCCAGTTAATTTCTTTGATTTGTTTTCCAGAACGTTTCAGCGAAGAAGAAGCACAATATGTCCAAAAGTTAGGGGTAATAAAATGACCTCTGACCACACGATCATTTTCATTGGATACTGGAGATGCTTAACGTAAAGGGGAGGAATTCAAAATCCGCGTGTGCAAAAGTTTCCGGCCATTCGTCATTCATTAGTTTTTGCTATAGTTAAAGTGTTTTTTGACCGTGTTTGTTGACTAATCAACGTGAATAACGTATTTGAAATTCAAAAATTAAAAATTCAACAATTATTGTTCATAAACGATTGGTTTGTTTGTCGTTAAAGGGCCAATCCTCTCGTGAGATTGTGGCAAAGTTATAGATCGGACAATTTACTGTCAACGATATTTAAAAACATATATAAAGATGTCTATGGCCTTCAGAACTTACCACGGTCCGAGATACTCCGGAAAACGACTATTCGTATGGACAGAAAAGCAATTGATGACCCGGATAAAAATGCTGCTGCAATTCCCCTCGATTTGCGGTGTTAAAATATTGTTGAAATAAGTCGGTCTACCGTATCAAGTCGCTTAAGTGACGTAGGACATTATGGAAGGGTCGGTGTTAAAAAATCTTTCATAAGTAAAAAGAATCAGGAGGCCCGACTGGGATTTCCCAAGGAACACAAAGACTGGTCAAACGTAAACTGGAAAAAAGTACTATTTTCCGATGAATCGAAGTCCAACCTTTTTAGGAATGATGGCCAACACTACGTCCGACGAACTAAAAACAAAAGGTAAGATTAGGGATACGTTATTCCTACAATGAAACACAGCGAAGACACGCTATTCTGTGGGGAGCATTTTCTGGATAATGTTTCGGTCCAATAGATAAAATTGGCTGCAAGATGAAAGGTGCAATTTATAAAGATATCTTGCACGATCATTTGCTGCCTTATTGGAGTAAAAATTATGGTCGCAACTATTTGTTTTAGCATGATAATGATCCAAATATTACATGCAAGCTCGTCAAGCAGTGGCTTTAGCACGAAAAAATTCCGCTTTTGAAATGGACAGCTCAATCACCCGATCAGAAAACTATAAAAGATCTTTGGAACGAACATAAAAACGTGTGCTTATTTATAAATATTCTAATTCAGCAGAATTGTCCCAAAAATTGCAAAAACCGAGGGAAAAATTTAACATAGACGATTTTCAACCGTTCATTGAATCGATTTCTACGTCGCTGCGCCGCAGTACTTATTGCTAAATGTATGAAGACACAATACTGATTGTTAATGTGGATGATCACTGTTATTTTCTGTTATAGCACCATTTTTTTCAAACTTGCCAAGATAGCCGGAAACTTTTGAGAACATGCATTTTCTTTTGCAATTAATTTTGTCAATTAAATTTATTGATATTTATTTTTTATTACATAAATATGTTTCTATTATGTCAATAAAGTGCATAACTATCAAGTACAGATTCCTCTTCATATGGGTATACTTACAAATGAACCAAAATTTTTATGCTGGCCAAAAACGTTTGACAGCCACTGTATAAGCTATTGTATACTATGTCAAAAGCCACTTGCATGACCTTTCGAAAACTACCTCATGCATTGCTGTGCCTTTAGTATATGAAGAGAAATGAAGACGTTATCATCAAAAATAATATATATGATGGTTCCAACATATATTCTGTAACCCGGGAAGGCCGGGTTTATCCCCTTGCTTTAATGAATACAGCAATAGGTAAGATATTGTAAGAAATATTCAGTGTTGGAAAATTGGCGCAGAGGAGGAGCCTATTGACACCACTAAATGTTTATAGTTTTCTTCACCTTAATAAAAATTCACAAATTCTGTCATTAGAGAAGTTGAAAAATACCACTAAAATTTAGTGGTGTCAATAGGCTCCACCTCTGCGCCAATTTTCCAGCACTGAATATTAAAACAGAACTATCTACTACTACGCTTTGGACCTACTATCGCCCCTTGCAACGTTTATGGCGATCTACTCTACGACCATAATCTGTAACATCTCTACGTATTTTACTTTTTTGTATGTTCCTTAAAGTCGCCCATTGCGCCATTTTCTTTTCCGGCGACTTGAATCTGTGGACTCATTGATGTAACTTTTTTACGACCTTAATAAATGTGTCCGGGGGGGAACATCTATGCTCTACAGACGTGGTTTCCACGTCTGAGCAGTTCCTCTTAGGCAGTCCAAAGTGTTTTAGATTATTTCCTGATAGTTTTTTTCTTTATTTTTTGATTAACTGCAATTCGTTTCTATCAAACAACATGTTTTAATGATATATAAGTATACTATGTCAAAAGCCGCTTGCAGGAGCTTTCGAAAAGTACCTCATTCATTGCTGTGCCTTTAGTATATGAAGAGAAATAAAGACGTTATCATCAGAAATAATATATATGATGTTTTCAACGTTTATTCTGTAATCCGGGAAGGCCGGATTTATACCTTTGCTTTAATAAATACAGCAATATGTAAGGTATTGTAAGAAATATTTAAACAGACCATCTTTACGTGAACGTTGGTAAAAAAGCCTATGATATCACCAATAAAAATATAAAAAATGTATACGAAGGGGAAAAATTATGTTTCTATCTAAAAAAAATATATTGTAATTTAATTTTTTTCCTGGTAAAAATAAATAAAATCAAGGAAATATTGAACAGTGAAAGTCATTCTTTGATGAGTTACTTTAAAATAAAATATGAAATTTATGAATGAAGGTTAATATAAAATCTATTTTGTGTAACAGTAAATATGCTGGGGATTTTACTAAAGTTTTATAAATTATTTCAAACCAGATTTTTATTTTAAACTATTAAACATTTTTACTTAACTTATTTCTGTGTGATTTATATATATATATATATATGTGTGTGTGTGTGTGTATTATGAAGAGAGTACTTGTTCAAATCGAAATATTTTCATTTGGTACTTGTCAAATGGCCAGTTATTGGTATATTTAGTGTTAAATTTATGCAAAAAAAAAAAAAAAAAAAAACATATAGAGGAGACGGGAGAGGGTTGACCGGTTCTTTACAAAATGATTTTTCATGTTTTAATTATTGATCCTAGATTAAAGTTTCATATATGATTTTATTCGTTATACATTCTGTTATCAAAATACAATTTCGACATAAATGTAATATATAAGAAACTTGAAAAATGATTTATTTTAAGCATGAGAAAAAATGTGTCAAGGCTCCCCACATGTGGGAGTCTTCTCAAAATTTATTTTATATTGAAATTTTTGTTAAGGGAAATAAAATCTGGATTAAAAAATTCAGAACAAATTTATGCAACCTGGTTTAATTATTATTAAAAATTATTTTGAAAATGTGATGTGTAAACAAACATGATTATACGGAATTCAAGGCACAGAAGAAAAATTCCGTTTTAAACACCCACATTTCGTGACACTCGATCTTGCAACACTAATTGCCACATAGTTTGGCTTCATCTTATTGTGATTATCTTGGTGAAATTTGTCTACATACCTTACTAAAGTGTTTTGATCAATGTAATGTTGTTTTGCAGAGGCATGAACATTTAACATTTCTTAAGTCTTCTGCTTTCTGTCTTTCTAGTCTTTTCCCTTCTTTCTACTTACCTACTATGGGTACCATTTAAATGAAATTTAAGTTCCTATCAACTGTCCAAATTATATTTCATTAAATGTGTTTTTACTTCTGTAGCAATTTGTGACATCTTCCTTTAAACAATTTAAAAAATGTTTCCTTTCTATCACCTCATTTTACTGTAGCTTTACAAAAATATTTACATTATTTTATAAATATAACCATTAACCTTTCATTATGTATAGTGAATAGTAAAAATATTTCCAAAAATAATTAATTAAGGGAGCTTTGATCATCTGGTCCACAGTACCTCACATTGATTAAGTCAAGTCTCCCCGCATAGCCACCTTTTAAAGTATAGCACATGGTAATGTTTAGCCTAATTTAAGGTACAATCTTCACTGCAAATAAAGGAGTCTTAAAATAAGACAGAAAAACGATTGAAAAAGGATTTAAGACACGTAAATGTCTTAATATAGAGCTTAGACATAATATATACCTTAATTTAAGATACTTGTGTGTCTTAATGGACCGGTAGTAGAAATGAACTAATATAAAGTGTCTTAATATGGTGAAACGTCTTAAATTAAGATATCCAATTACAGACATTCACTGCACTGTGTTATCACCGCAGCCATATTTGTTTGTTGTATGCCGTGCGCGGATCGAAAAATAATTCCTTCTATGAATGTCAAAAAATCACTGTGAAATGCGAGTAAATGAACAGTGGACAAACATTTCAGTCTCTATTGTCAAGACCTTGCAGGTGAAAATGCAATGCTCCCCCTGACCGCTGGATAATCCTCTGTGGAATGCAGTGCACATGTAAAAGAAAAGCTGCGTGAATTGAACCTCGTGGTGATTCTGACTTTAGTCTAATTGAGTTTTCTATTATAGCTGGTTACTTTAAATGGAATATATATTAATCAGTTATCTAGAAATCTTTGTTGGATATAAAAAAAATATTTCCTCCATCTAAACAAAGGAATATCCTAGAAAATGTTTGCCATGAAAAGGGTAAGTGACTTATAAAATATAATACTCCATTTTATCCCGCATTTAAAGTATACATTTATGTCTAAGATTTTAAATTAATATTAATCCATATTTACGCTATTGTTTTCTCTGGGGTTTTTTTCGTACTATAAAATGCAATACAGTATTGTTTAACTTGGTGTTTTTACGCAGTTTTTCTTACATAAAAAAACTTTAATCATATTTATTTATTTATTTATTTTTGTGTAAAAAAATAATGGTCTCGTTTTTAACTATATGTATTATTGCAACAGTCGTAAACATTTATTTTATTGTTGAATCACACGGAATTAAGTAAGCTTTTTTTTTCTTTCAATGGAAACATGACTGAATTAACATATAAATTTTTGACAACTTTAATTATTAAATGCTCTTATGTGTTAAATTGAAGCAAAAAGACATGCAATGTTTTCAGATTTTTCTAATTATCTGATGGAAAATATTTATATATGAACGGTGAATGTAATAATAATTTGAAATGATGTGCAAAATTATTTAAAATATTTACTCCTGTTTAACAATAATATTATTAACTGTTGTATCATAAAATGATTTCTTAAGTGATTTTAATATTTTACAGCAAGATAATTTTGAATAATAAAATCATACGTAAATGATGATGTTAATTTCACCTCACAAACACACACAAATAAATAAATAAATAAATAAATAAATAAATAAATAATAATAATAATAAATAAATAAACAAACAGTGTTATCAGAAATTTTAAATATGCTTCAAATGTTTGTTTATGAAAATGTACCCGGATTTATGTTTGTGTACATTTTCCTTGAATTATAAATGAAATATAAAAACTTGTTATGATTTACCTTATGAAGCATAGAAAAATTTCATAAAGAGGAGGGGGGATTTGTCGATTGGAAAATAAGATTATATTTATTTTGTTGACAATGTTGAAGGGGTAGGGAATTTCGTTTTTTAATTATATTGAATCTATGAAAAAATAACATAAATAAAAATCCTAGATATGGTTTGTATGTATGTCTAATAATTTAAATTGACTAAATGATTAATAAACTCCTTCGATTATTTCCTAAAGTAAACAAAATAAAATTAATATTTTTAAATACTTGAAAATGGATTAATATATCTTGGCATCGAATCTGTTGAATGTAAAAAAAAAATAATAAGAAGAATAAAATACATAAATAAATAAAAATAAATAATGCAGTCTGTTGTAGTCTTCCATAATTGGCAAACATTTATTTTGCTTTGTAGCTTGTAAGTTTAAGTTTTAGCAGTGTAAATAAGAGAAAAAAAATCTTCTAAGATGCTTCGAGTGTCTTAAAAGACCTCATTTTACATGTTCAAATGTCTAAAAAATGGCGGCTTTTTAAGACGTTTAAAGGGTTTTAAAAATGGCACCATTTTAGATGTTTCGAATGCCTAAAACATGGCGGCTTTTTAAGACATTTTAAGTGTTTTAAAAATGGCGGCGTTTTAAGACGTTTCAATGTGTTAACTTCAGATGCAAAAAGGTGTCTTAAAAAGTAAGACACTTTTCTTCACTTAAAATGTGACCATCCACTTAAGACACTTTTGTAACTGAATTTCAGACGTTTGCGTTTACAGTGTTTATGTCTGGAATGAAAGCTCAATATTTCTGCATTACTTAAAATCAAATTACTTAAATTTATATGATATATTTTATCTGAGAAAAACTTACAAAATTTTTCCGAACTTGCACTTTTTAAGTATTGTTAATGGACTCTTAATAACTCTTAATAACTTAATAATATATAACTCTTCACAATTGATATTTCCACACCTGTTTAAATTATCTGCATGAAACAAAGACTAATAATTGAGCATTTCAGTAGCTTTGGTTGCCACCTATCGGAAAAACTCTGAAATTCCATTAGATATTAAAATTGAAGGGTGGGTCAAACCTCTCCTATGGTCAACCCTCCCATGTCTCCCCTATTATATAGGGGAGACTGGGGAGGATTGACCCATTTTTTACAAGAGGATTTTTTATTTTTTAAATATTGAACCTAGAATAAAGTTTCGTATTTCATTGTTTTCGTTATAGAATCAGTTATCAAAATAAAATTGCAGCATCGGTGTAATATTTAAGAAACATGAAAAATGATTAATTTTAACATTGAGAAAATCATTGGGTCAAGGTTCCCCTGATATGAGAGGCTTGACCCACTTTATTTTATATTGGAACATTTGTTAAGGAAATTAAAATCAGTTTTAAAAAAGGGCAAAGCAATTTATGTTACATGGTTTAATTATTATTAAAAATAGTTTGGAAAATGTGATGAGTAAGCAAACTTGTTTAGACGGAATTAAATGCATAGAAAAAATTCCGTTTTAAACACCAACTTTTTGTGAACTCGACTTGGCAAAACAAATTGCCATATTATTTGGCATCATGTCATTCTGCTCATCTTTGTGAAATTTGTGTATATACTTTCCTAAAGTGTTTTGATCAATGTTACGTTTTTTGCAAAGACATGAATGCTTAACATTTCTTAAGGCTGCCTCTTTCATCCTTTCGAGTGTTTTCCGTTCATTTATTTACCTACAATGGGTACTATTACCAAACATAAATACGTTGAATTTGCAATTTTCACGTTTTTGTGATATAAATTATGAATTATGAAATTAATATTCGAAAAAAAATGTGAATGGCAACCTAATATTTTTTTGATGTATTTAAATTTATTAAGCTCTCCTTTATGGGAATCCAAAATTTCACATTTTTCTTCCTAGTAGTTAAAAAATGATGTTTAAAAAATCCCTGACGGCCCGGCCTACAGGCGGTGGTAGATTTCGAAGTTAAGTATAATAATTTCACTAACAAAAACTAAATCAAGATTAGAGATAAACTCATTTTAACAATATTATCAGGTCGCTTTTGACGAGTTTTTATTTCATTTTTATATAATAGCTGGTTTTATTAGAATCATGTCAAGGCGGTGTTCAAAAAAATACTTTTCCGTGCTCAGCAACTCGAAAATTTTTGGCACATTTTCAGATCCATTTTTAATAGAAAAAATCTGAAACTTCTTGACTTTGAAGAGATTAATAAGCGAGCTGTGTTCTTATTTTTCGTTCAATTAATTAAAACTTGATTTATAAACAAGTATTTTCTTAGTAGGACCATATTTTTCGTTTCTAACACAGTTGCTTCGGGAATTCTGTTCAAAATGCTTACTTTGACATCATTTTTTAATATATATTCTGCCCCTATCAAAAAATCGATCATTACGGTACATTATATAGTTTCTGAATAAGGGAATCTACCAATTGGATGCGTCTGAGAGCAAAAATGAATTTAAAAATGAGTAAGAAAATATGCAGTTCGGATTTGAATATACCCTTAACCTTCCGTCTACCAGACGGGTCCATTGGACCCGACATGTACATTCAAAATATTTATTCAAACCAGAAATTTCTTCAAAACAAACTAAATGTATAAATCAGACAATAATAAGTTAAATAAACAAATTAAATAGTTTTAAGTAAAAATTCTGGTGTAGAATGTTTTTATAAAACTTGAGTAAAATTTCCGGTAGTTCTAGGGTTAATAAAATGATTTTTTTCTTCAACTGCTATGTATTTTTAATTTGTTTTTGCTATAAGAATTGGTCCTATCAAAAACTTGTCTATATAAATGTTGTAGACAATATTAAGAAGATATAAGATAAATTCATGGGAATTTAATATCCTGTGAATTGACGGAGTCATGAATTTTTTTCTTCTTCAACCCACCCTTTTTGTTTTCATTTTCAATTTTTTTTGCGGTACAAATTGGTCCTATCAAAAACTTGTGAATGTAAATTTGCACATAACATTAAAGAGATTTATAATAAAATTAATTAGTTTTGATATCTGGAGGATTTATTAAATTATGAATTTTTTTCTCCCAAAACCCTATTTTTGCGCCCTTTGAGAACCATTTTTAATTTTATCAAAAATCTGTGATACATAAATGTTTGGCCCTATATTTAGAAGTAATAAAATCTTTAAACTGATTTGATATGCACAAAAATTATGTGTTTTTTTCGGTTTTCACAAACCCCCTCCCTATTTCCATCCCCTTGGTCTGATTTTGCCTATTAACGAACTTGACCGAGATTTTATGCCCCTTGAATTTATGTATCAGTTTGGAAGAGATTATACAGGGTGATTCAGCTCGTCGGTGACAAACTTTAAGGATCGATAGAGCACACCTAGACGAACATTTTTGAATAGGGAATGTAGGGTCCCTGACGCGATGGTAAGGCGCTAGGCGCTTTCGAAAATTTGGGTGCCGAAATTCGAAACGTCATAAAAACTAGGGAAATGGTTAGATTTTCTTGCTTGTTGCGTCGAAATGATTCTGTTTGTTTAGACTTTCTTCAGTACCAATTTGATAAGCGTATCTCTTAAAACATGGATAGGGGGCGCTGCAGACTTTGGAGAGCTAGACAACAACTTTAAGCCCGTTATTTTGATAATTTAACACATGCTCGCCAAAGTTTATACTCTAACTTAAAGTTTGAACCCAAAAGTAGAGCCCTGCAAAAAGCGTAAGAGCCGGAATAAAATGTCAAAGTACAGGGTGGTCGAAACTCGAAGGCTCCTAAGAGATAAACAAACAGATTTCTTGACTTATGGCATGCATTTTCATGATTCTGTTTGCTGGGGCTCTCTGAAACTCAGTTGAACGGTACAAAAAGAAACATCGATAGGGGCGCTTTGGGCAAAAAACATAATTCGTTGACATTTCGGACGCTAACTGGAAACGGGGCGCTACGATCAGTTAGTAATAATGAAAACACATTTTCTACCTCTGCTCAACACTTCTGAATAAATTTAGACCAAAAACATCAATGATACTGGAAATTTATTTACAAAAAATAACACTACAGAAGATGCTCGAAATTTCGACCTTGGGCCATGATGCAGGCTTCGCACCTCCGTCGCATTGAGGAGTGTGTGTTTCCAACAATGCCAGGAGTATCTCTGATCTGCCCTGCAGCTGCCACAATGCGCGCCACAAGTTCTTCAGCACTGCTGACAGGTGTATGGTATACCTCGGCCTTCAGGTAACCCCAAAGGAAGAAATCCAAGCAGGTGAGGTCTGGTGATCGGGCAGGCCAGTGAACTGGACCCCCACGCCCGATCCACCGCTGGCCATACCTTGCGTTTAGATGGAGACGCACGTCGTTCGTGTAATGGGCCGGAGCTCCATCGTGCTGGAGCCACATCTGGCGACGCGAACCTTCGGGTACGTGCGCCTCATCCAGAAGCTGCGGCAGCACTTGATCCAGGAAAATCAGGTAATTTCCACCTGTCAGCCGTTCAGGTAACAAATAAGGGCCAATGAGGCAATCCCCCAGAATGCCGGCCCACACATTTACTGAGAAACGCTCCTGGGCTGCTCGGCTTCTGGTTTCATGTGGATTTTCATCACACCACACATGACTGTTGTGGGCGTTCCACATTCCCTCCCGGCTGAAGGTGGACTCGTCCGTAAACAAAATGCTGTTTACAAAACGGGGATCCCTGGATCTCATCGCCAAGTACCATCTTGAGAATTCCACTCGAGGGCCAAAATCCTGCTCTCTGAGCAACTGCACCCGCTGGATGTGGTAGGGGTGCAGATTCCGGGAACGTAAGATGCGCCACGCAGTTGCTTGCGAAATGCCAACATGTCTGGCGATATCTCTCGTGCTAAGACCTGGGTTGTCCTCAACCAGGTTAAGCACAGCCTCTTCGTTGTCGGGGGTGCTCACTGATCGCTCCCGTTCAGGCCTGCCTCCGTCGAAAGATCCCGTTGTGGACAACCTCTGGTGTACTCGAGCGAAGAAGGCATGGCAGGGGTTTGCCTGTTGGGGTAACGCTCGGCGTACAACCGCTGAGCGGCTCGTCCATTACAACCAGCAGCGCCATACGCCAAATGCATGTCAGCCAATTCAGAGTTTGTGTACCGTTCCATCCTACTACCGATCTGCAGACAAGTAACCCGAAGCTTAAGTAGGTACCGCACGTTCAAAAGACGTGTCTGCGCATACAACTACGTCATCTCGCGTTGTCGTCTACGCATTACGTATCTTTTGAATATCGATATGGTACGATATCTTTTGCATAAATCAGCAAAAAGCACCTTATGTAAATTTTATTGCGCGCATTGTGCATGATTGAAACCAGCTATGTTTGTTAAAAAAAACAAACAAACTGCAGTTTTAATAGCTTCTTATGATAAGTAAATTACTCTCTTGTTTTGTTTCTAACTGATCGTAGCGCCCCGTTTCCAGTTAGCGTCCGAAATGTCAACGAATTATGTTTTTTGCCCAAAGCGCCCCCTATCGATGTTTCTTTTTGTACCGTTCAACTGAGTTTCAGAGAGCCCCAGCAAACAGAATCATGAAAATGCATGCCATAAGTCAAGAAATCTGTTTGTTTATCTCCTAGGAGCCTTCGAGTTTCGACCACCCTGTACTTTGACATTTTATTCCGGCTCTTACGCTTTTTGCAGGGCTCTACTTTTGGGTTCAAACTTTAAGTTAGAGTATAAACTTTGGCGAGCATGTGTTAAATTATCAAAATAACGGGCTTAAAGTTGTTGTCTAGCTCTCCAAAGTCTGCAGCGCCCCCTATCCATGTTTTAAGAGATACGCTTATCAAATTGGTACTGAAGAAAGTCTAAACAAACAGAATCATTTCGACGCAACAAGCAAGAAAATCTAACCATTTCCCTAGTTTTTATGACGTTTCGAATTTCGGCACCCAAATTTTCGAAAGCGCCTAGCGCCTTACCATCGCGTCAGGGACCCTACATTCCCTATTCAAAAATGTTCGTCTAGGTGTGCTCTATCGATCCTTAAAGTTTGTCACCGACGAGCTGAATCACCCTGTATATAAGAGAATATATATATATATATATAAGCAGCGTTCACAATGTCACCTCTAATCCTGGTTCAATCCACGCCGATACCATCATTGTATTTCCGACCCCGTTTCCAATGAAATAGCTAGTTTGAAGATGAAACTAGCCTAGGTCATTTTCACCCCTGCTAGCTCCTAGGGCAGTAGTCCAGCATTTACCCATGATTCCTTTCGGGTAAACAAACAGTGCCAGTTCACTCGTTTTAGCGTGTTGTTGTTTCCATCGTTTCAAAGTTTTGTCAGTGCTTTTATTTTTGCTTTATTTATTGTTTTTTTACAACTTTATTTTAAGTTCTTTTTTGTTTTGAAAAATGCAAAATTACGTCAGTTCTTCGCAATGGACGGTCGAAAATTTTGTTTTCTGCGATTTTTGAATTTTTAGCTTTTTTCGCGTACAGCGGCGATTTTTCTGATCTTCATGAAAATAATTCGGTTTTAAACTTTTAGACTAATACAGTAAATTTTGCCCCCCCCCCCCCCCAAGTTTCTTGATTCTTTACCGATTTTTAATAAGATTTTCAATACGATTCTTGGCGTTTTTTTTTTTTTTTTCGTTCTGCTGATATTTTTTACATTCGTTAAGAAAAAAAAATCAGTTTTAAACTTTTAGCCTAATATAGTAAATTTTGGCCGCCACGATTTTGGAAGTTTTTGCAATTTTCAACTCAATTTTTAGCCCCCCCCCTTTTTTTTTTTCTTTCCGCGATGATTGTCTGATAACCACAAAAGGAATTCTGTTTTAGACATTTAGCATAATAAATTCAATTTTGTTTCCTGCGATTTTAAATAGGATTTTTTGCGTTGTTGCGCTTTTGCGCCATTTTTTTTATATTCAAAAACGAATTATTGTTAGAATGTTTTAACTCTCACTGTTGTAAATTTCACTGTAGTAAAATTAAAGGTTTTTTTTTTTTTTTTTTTTTTTTTTTTTCCTCGGCGATTTTCAACATTAATAATAAGGAACCTGGTTTTAATCTTTAAATTTATTTTTTTTTAAATGTTCTCTTTTCAATAAAGTTTATTCGCAATTACGTACAGGGATTTTTGGAATTTTTTCCCGCGTTTTGCGGCGATTATATTTTTATTTATATATTTATGTTATGTTCGTACGAGTAATTTGGTTTCAAGATTATTTTCTATATTGATTATTGCGATATAAAAAACTCCTTCTACAAAGAAAATTCAAGGTGAATTTATTATCAAGTTAAATACTTCATTGTTGTCAGTTGTGTTTTTGAAAATAGTATTAGTTTTGTAAAATTAAATCTTCATATAGATAATTTGAAATAAGGTAATTTTCCATTAGATATGAAAATTGAAGGGTGGGTCAAACCTCTCCTATGGTCAACCCTCCCATGTCTCCCCTATTATCTAGGGGAGACTGGGGAGGATTGACCCATTTTTTACAAGAGGATTTTTTATTTTTTAAATATTGAACCTAGAATAAAGTTTCGTATTTCATTGTTTTCGTTATAGAATCAGTTATCAAAATAAAATTGCAGCATCGGTGCAATATTTAAGAAACATGAAATTGATTAATTTTAACATTGAGAAAATCATTGGGTCAAGGTTCCCCTGATATGAGAGGCTTGACCCACTTTATTTATATTGGAACATTTGTTAAGGAAATTAAAATCAGTTTTAAAAAAGGGCAAAGCAATTTATGTTACATGGTTTAATTATTATTAAAAATAGTTTGGAAAATGTGATGTGTAAGCAAACTTGTTTAGACGGAATTAAATGCATAGAAAAAATTCCGTTTTAAACACCAACTTTTTGTGAACTCGACTTGGCAAAACAAAATGCCACATTATTTGGCATCATGTCATTCTGCTCATCTTTGTGAAATTTGTGTATATACTTTCCTAAAGAGTTTTGATCAATGTTACGTTTTTTGCAAAGACATGAATGCTTAACATTTCTTAAGGCTGCCTCTTTCATCCTTTCGAGTGTTTTCCGTTCATTTATTTACCTACAATGGGTACTATTACCAAACATAAATACGTTGAATTTGCAATTTTCACGTTTTTGTGATATAAATTATGAATTATGAAATTAATATTCGAAAAAAAATGTGAATGGCAACCTAATATTTTTTTGATGTATTTAGATTTATTAAGCTCTCCTTTATGGAAATCCAAAATTTCACATTTTTCTTCCTAGTAGTTAAAAAATGATGTTTAAAAAATCCCTGACGGCCCGGCCTACAGGCGGTGGTAGATTTCGAAGTTAAGTATAATAATTTCACTAACAAAAACTAAATCAAGATTAGAGATAAACTCATTTTAACAATATTATCAGGTCGCTTTTGACGAGTTTTTATTTCATTTTTATATAATAGCTGGTTTTATTAGAATCATGTCAAGGCGGTGTTCAAAAAAAATACTTTTCCGTGCTCAGCAACTCGAAAATTTTTGGCACATTTTCAGATCCATTTTTAATAGAAAAAATCTGAAACTTCTTGACTTGATTTTTGAAGAGATTAATAAGCGAGCTGTGTTCTTATTTTTCGTTCAATTAATTAAAACTTGATTTATAAACAAGTATTTTCTTAGTAGGACCATATTTTTCGTTTCTAACACAGTTGCTTCGGGAATTCCGTTCAAAATGCTTACTTTGACATCATTTTTTAATATATATTCTGCCCCTATCAAAAAATCGATCATTACGGTACATTATATAGTTTCTGAATAAGGGAATCTACCAATTGGATGCGTCTGAGAGCAAAAATGAATTTAAAAATGAGTAAGAAAATATGCAGTTCGGATTTGAATATACCCTTAATAAAATGATTTTTTTCTTCAACTGCTATGTATTTTTAATTTGTTTTTGCTATAAGAATTGGTCCTATCAAAAACTTGTCTATATAAATGTTGTAGACAATATTAAGAAGATATATGATAAATTCATGGGAATTTAATATCCTGTGAATTGACGGAGTCATGAATTTTTTTCTTCTTCAACCCACCCTTTTTGTTTTCGTTTTCAATTTTTTTTTGCGGTACAAATTGGTCCTATCAAAAACTTGTGAATGTAAATTTGCACTTAACATTAAAGAGATTTATAATAAAATTAATTAGATTTGATATCTCGAGAATTTATTAAATTATGAATTTTTTTCTCCCAAAACCCTATTTTTGCGCCCTTTGAGAACCATTTTTAATTTTATCAAAAATCTGTGATACATAAATTTTTGGCCCTATATTTAGAAGTAATAAAATCTTTAAACTGATTTGATATGTACAAAAATTATGTGTTTTTTTCGGTTTTCACAAACCCCCTCCCTATTTCCATCCCCTTGGTCTGATTTTGCCTATTAACGAACTTGACCGAGATTTTATGCCCCTTGAATTTATGTATCAGTTTGGAAGAGATTATATATAAGAGAATATATATATATATATAAGCAGCGTTCACAATGTCACCTCTAATCCTGATTCAATCCACGCCGATACCATCATTGTATTTCCGACCCCGTTTCCAATGAAATAGCTAGTTTGAAGATGAAACTAGCCTAGGTCATTTTCACCCCTGCTAGCTCCTAGGGCAGTAGTCCAGCATTTACCCATGATTCCTTTCGGGTAAACAAACAGTGCCAGTTCACTCGTTTTAGCGTGTTGTTGTTTCCATCGTTTCAAAGTTTTGTCAGTGCTTTTATTTTTGCTTTATTTATTGTTTTTTTACAACTTTATTTTAAGTTCTTTTTTGTTTTGAAAAATGCAAAATTACGTCAATTCTTCGCAATGGACGGTCGAAAATTTTGTTTTCTGCGATTTTTGAATTTTTAGCCTTTTTGCGTACAGCGGCGATTTTTCTGATCTTCATGAAAATAATTCGGTTTTAAACTTTTAGACTAATACAGAAAATTTTGCCCTCCCCCCCCCCCCCCCAAGTTTCTTGATTCTTTACCGATTTTTAATAAGATTTTCAATACGATTCTTGGCGGTTTTTTTTTTTTTTTCACTCTGCTGATATTTTTTACAATCGTTAAGAAAAAAAAATCAGTTTTAAACTTTTAGCCTAATATAGTAAATTTTGGCCGCCACGATTTTGGAAGTTTTTGCAATTTTCAACTCAATTTTTAGCCCCCCCCCCCCCCTTTTTTTTTCTTTCCGCGATGATTGTCTGATAACCACAAAAGGAATTCTGTTTTAGACATTTAGCATAATAAATTCAATTTTGTCTCCTGCGATTTTAAATAGGATTTTTTGCGTTGTTGCGCTTTTGCGCCATTTTTTTTATATTCAAAAACGAATTATTGTTAGAATGTTTTAGCTCTCACTGTTGTAAATTTCACTGTAGTAAAATTAAAGGTTTTTTTTTTTTTTTTTTTTTTTTTTTTTTTTTTTTTTTTTCTTGGCGATTTTCAACATTAATAATAAGGAACCTGGTTTTAATCTTTAAATTTATTATTTTTTTTAAATGTTCTCTTTTCAATAAAGTTTATTCGCAATTACGTACAGGGATTTTTGGAATTTTTTCCCGCGTTTTGCGGCGATTATATTTTTATTTATATATTTATGTTATGTTCGTACGAGTAATTTGGATTCAAGATTATTTTCTATATTGATTATTGCGATATAAAAAACTCCTTCTACAAAGAAAATTCAAGGTGAATTTATTATCGAGTTAAATACTTCATTGTTGTCAGTTGTGTTTTTGAAAATAGTATTAGTTTTGTAAAATTAAATCTTCATATAGATAATTTGAAATAAGGTAATTTTCCATTAGATATGAAAATGGGTCAAACCTCTCCTATGGTCAACCCTCCCATGTCTCCCCTATTATCTAGGGGAGACTGGGGAGGATTGACCCATTTTTTACAAGAGGATTTTTTATTTTTTAAATATTGAACCTAGAATAAAGTTTCGTATTTCATTGTTTTCGTTATAGAATCAGTTATCAAAATAAAATTGCAGCATCGGTGTAATATTTAAGAAACATGAAATTGATTAATTTTAACATTGAGAAAATCATTGGGTCAAGGTTCCCCTGATATGAGAGGCTTGACCCACTTTATTTATATTGGAACATTTGTTAAGGAAATTAAAATCAGTTTTAAAAAAGGGCAAAGCAATTTATGTTACATGGTTTAATTATTATTAAAAATAGTTTGGAAAATGTGATGTGTAAGCAAACTTGTTTAGACGGAATTAAATGCATAGAAAAAATTCCGTTTTAAACACCAACTTTTTGTGAACTCGACTTGGCAAAACAAATTGCCACATTATTTGGCATCATGTCATTCTGCTCATCTTTGTGAAATTTGTGTATATACTTTCCTAAAGTGTTTTGATCAATGTTACGTTTTTTGCAAAGACATGAATGCTTAACATTTCTTAAGGCTGCCTCTTTCATCCTTTCGAGTGTTTTCCGTTCATTTATTTACCTGCAATGGGTACTATTACCAAACATAAATACGTTGAATTTGCAATTTTCACGTTTTTGTGATATAAATTATGAATTATGAAATTAATATTCGAAAAAAAATGTGAATGGCAACCTAATATTTTTTTGATGTATTTAGATTTATTAAGCTCTCCTTTATGGAAATCCAAAATTTCACATTTTTCTTCCTAGTAGTTAAAAAATGATGTTTAAAAAATCCCTGACGGCCCGGCCTACAGGCGGTGGTAGATTTCGAAGTTAAGTATAATAATTTCACTAACAAAAACTAAATCAAGATTAGAGATAAACTCATTTTAACAATATTATCAGGACGCTTTTGACGGGTTTTTATTTCATTTTTATATAATAGCTGGTTTTATTAGAATCATGTCAAGGCGGTGTTCAAAAAAATACTTTTCCGTGCTCAGCAACTCGAAAATTTTTGGCACATTTTCAGATCCATTTTTAATAGAAAAAATCTGAAACTTCTTGACTTGATTTTTGAAGAGATTAATAAGCGAGCTGTGTTCTTATTTTTCGTTCAATTAATTAAAACTTGATTTATAAACAAGTATTTTCTTAGTAGGACCATATTTTTCGTTTCTAACACAGTTGCTTCGGGAATTCTGTTCAAAATGCTTACTTTGACATCATTTTTTAATATATATTCTGCCCCTATCAAAAAATCGATCATTACGGTACATTATATAGTTTCTGAATAAGGGAATCTACCAATTGGATGCGTCTGAGAGCAAAAATGAATATAAAAATGAGTAAGAAAATATGCAGTTCGGATTTGAATATACCCTTAATAAAATGATTTTTTTCTTCAACTGCTATGTATTTTTAATTTGTTTTTGCTATAAGAATTGGTCCTATCAAAAACTTGTCTATATAAATGTTGTAGACAATATTAAGAAGATATATGATAAATTCATGGGAATTTAATATCCTGTGAATTGACGGAGTCATGAATTTTTTTCTTCTTCAACCCACCCTTTTTGTTTTCGTTTTCAATTTTTTTTTGCGGTACAAATTGGTCCTATCAAAAACTTGTGAATGTAAATTTGCACTTAACATTAAAGAGATTTATAATAAAATTAATTAGATTTGATATCTCGAGAATTTATTAAATTATGAATTTTTTTCTCCCAAAACCCTATTTTTGCGCCCTTTGAGAACCATTTTTAATTTTATCAAAAATCTGTGATACATAAATTTTTGGCCCTATATTTAGAAGTAATAAAAACTTTAAACTGATTTGATATGTACAAAAATTATGTGTTTTTTTCGGTTTTCACAAACCCCCTCCCTATTTCCATCCCCTTGGTCTGATTTTGCCTATTAACGAACTTGACCGAGATTTTATGCCCCTTGAATTTATGTATCAGTTTGGAAGAGATTATATATAAGAGAATATATATATATATATAAGCAGCGTTCACAATGTCACCTCTAATCCTGATTCAATCCACGCCGATACCATCATTGTATTTCCGACCCCGTTTCCAATGAAATAGCTAGTTTGAAGATGAAACTAGCCTAGGTCATTTTCACCCCTGCTAGCTCCTAGGGCAGTAGTCCAGCATTTACCCATGATTCCTTTCGGGTAAACAAACAGTGCCAGTTCACTCGTTTTAGCGTGTTGTTGTTTCCATCGTTTCAAAGTTTTGTCAGTGCTTTTATTTTTGCTTTATTTATTGTTTTTTTACAACTTTATTTTAAGTTCTTTTTTGTTTTGAAAAATGCAAAATTACGTCAATTCTTCGCAATGGACGGTCGAAAATTTTGTTTTCTGCGATTTTTGAATTTTTACCTTTTTTGCGTACAGCGGCGATTTTTCTGATCTTCATGAAAATAATTCGGTTTTAAACTTTTAGACTAATACAGTAAATTTTGCCCCCCCCCCCCCCAAGTTTCTTGATTCTTTACCGATTTTTAATAAGATTTTCAATACGATTCTTGGCGGTTTTTTTTTTTTCGTTCTGCTGATATTTTTTACAATCGTTAAGAAAAAAAAATCAGTTTTAAACTTTTAGCCTAATATAGTAAATTTTGGCCGCCACGATTTTGGAAGTTTTTGCAATTTTCAACTCAATTTTTAGCCCCCCCCCCTTTTTTTTTTCTTTCCGCGATGATTGTCTGATAACCACAAAAGGAATTCTGTTTTAGACATTTAGCATAATAAATTCAATTTTGTCTCCTGCGATTTTAAATAGGATTTTTTGCGTTGTTGCGCTTTTGCGCCATTTTTTTTATATTCAAAAACGAATTATTGTTAGAATGTTTTAGCTCTCACTGTTGTAAATTTCACTGTAGTAAAATTAAAGGTTTTTTTTTTTTTTTTTTTTTTTTTTTTTTTTTTTTTTTTTTTTTCTCGGCGATTTTCAACATTAATAATAAGGAACCTGGTTTTAATCTTTAAATTTATTATTTTTTTTAAATGTTCTCTTTTCAATAAAGTTTATTCGCAATTACGTACAGGGATTTTTGGAATTTATTCCCGCGTTTTGCGGCGATTATATTTTTATTTATATATTTATGTTATGTTCGTACGAGTAATTTGGTTTCAAGATTATTTTCTATATTGATTATTGCGATATAAAAAACTCCTTCTACAAAGAAAATTCAAGGTGAATTTATTATCGAGTTAAATACTTCATTGTTGTCAGTTGTGTTTTTGAAAATAGTATTAGTTTTGTAAAATTAAATCTTCATATAGATAATTTGAAATAAGGTAATTTTCTCTGCATATCATAATTTTTCTATTTAATTTCAACAATAAATTGTGAAGTTTGCTCCAGTATGTTTATCTATTTATTTATATATTTTTAGCTTGATCGTCTGATTCCTTTATAATATTGATTTTGATATCGTAATAAATGACTTGCCCAAAGCAAAATAAAGGGAAATTAGGTCTTAAAGATTTTCCTTATTTTTAATAGCTATTTTCTTTTAAATATTACCAATATGCGATTTTTGATAGTTTATTAACAGAAAAATCTGCTTTTTGTAATGCACGTATTATAATTGTATGTTAATTGCTGTGCCATAGCATATCAAATATCAGGCATTATTGTTATTATGGAGAGCAACATCAGTACAGGCACTTCGTCGTTTTTAGGGTTCCGTACTTAAAAAGTAAAAACGGAACTATTATAAGATCACTCCTCTGTCTGTCTGTCTGTCACAGCCCATTAACTCGCAGACTGTGCAACGTGGAAAGTTCAAATTGGGGGAAATAATAAAGACTATTGACCCACATAGTTACACATTAATAAATATTCATAAATATATTTAGGAAAAATGTATAGGGGCTAATTAAGTTGCTTGAAAAAAAAATCTTTTCTTTGTATATCGTATGGTGTATCCTGTGAAACCTTTCGTAACGCTGAAAACTAAAATATATTTCGTTTAATTTCAGGTATTATATTTTCAAAGTTATGGTGGAAAATGTAGTGCAAAAATATGTCCCCCCCCCCCCATCTAATTCCGAATCAATTGAAACTAAAATTCTGAAAAAAATAGAGGTAGTAGACATTAATTTAAACCTTGCAGGAAAATTATAGTGATTACCGTAGGTTACATAGTTTTTGAGAAAATCGCATTTTTCCGATACACTCACATTTCGATTTACGGGCTTCAGCAAAAGTGTTGAGCAGAGATTGAGGTACCTATCGTAACAGAACTATAAAAGCATTGTTGATCATGAATTTCGGAAAAAATCGTCGGTAATTAGCCGAGATATTAACCGTTAAAAACACGGACGGTTTGGACATACATAATGACAGGGACGGCGTACTCTATGCTCCATCGGCTTTTAAAGCCTAGATAACAAATTTTAAGGATATATTTATGTAATGCCCAGTAGCAGTATAAAAGCAATAAACGTCAAATTGTTAAAAATAGACTAATTTAATGAGAATTAATCACATAAATACTATGGGATTCGTGACTAGTTTCCAGTGAGTGGCTCTCTCAATACACCTACTATGTCTTTAAAGATAAACCAAAAACCTATATGGAATAACAAATATACATAATAGCTATATTTGCTATTATTTAGGTTCCATATATCTTTGAACTTTCATGGTATATCCATTTATACTTTTCTAGTACACAGGGTGCAAAGGAAAGTCCCTTTAACCTAAAAAATACTTGTGAACGGAGAGAGATACAGCTATGCAAGTGAGGGAACGGTATAGTAAACCGACTACACCCGATTTAATGAAAACGACAGCAGCGACCCCTAGCGACGAAATTTGAAAATAGCCACTGCGAATCGAAAACGAAAAGAGATAAAGCAAAATTTCCAGTTAAAAAGTTTTAGAGCAACAATTAATTAATAGAATAGGACATTCGGTTTGTATGGATTAGATAAATCTTCGTCTATTTACCCAAAAATGTCCGAAATCGTTGCACTCCTTTTTCTGTAAACGTTTGAATGGAATAGTCAGAAGTATAAAGAAATACGCACAATTTATGCTATAAATACGTACTTATCTCAATACATTTTGATAACATCACACACACACACACAAAAAAAGTCAAACTGTCTCACAGTGATAAAAAGTTAATATACAGTATGTTCGAAAAGCTCGCCATTGCTCACGATATACGTTTGTATTCGTGAGAGTAATTCTGCATGCACATTTCTCAGCATGGAACGTCTATTGCAAGCCTCTTCAATATGACGACATAAATTTAAGCCTTCAAGGGCGGTGGCTAGACGGTCTAGCCATCTAATTTTAATTCCAAAATTGACAAATGGCACCAAGCATATTTTAATAACATTTAGCTTTTGTGATGAAAGTGCAAATTAGCGGGGTTTTGTTTTCTGAGAAATTCGTTTGAATATTCTGGTGTCAGTCAATTATTTCATTAGTTTACGATCAGAATTCTTCTGACCCTGAAAGGGTTATTCTAAAATTTTAAATTCATTTGAAATTAAATCTTTACAGATATTACAGCACAGTACAACCTCACAATTTGCAATTGTGCACTGCTACATTTCCGCAATATGAATAGGCAAAGTTTAATCGTCGCTCATCGATTTCGAACATTTTCGGGTATGCAGGCGACGATTTATCTTATCCGTGTGAACCAAATGTCGTTTCGTACTAATTAGTTGATGCGCTAGAACTTTCTAATTGGGAAATTTGCTCTACCGCTTTTCGTTTTCGATTTGCATTAGCTATCTTCCAAATTTCGCCACGGGTGCTGCTTTCGTTTGCATTAGGTCGGGCGTAGTCGCTTTACTGTACCATTACCTCACTTGTATAGCTGTAGCTCTCTACGTTTGCAAGTATTTTCAGGTTAAAGGGACTTTCCTTTGCACCCTGTATAATATACAGCTATACCCAACCCTATGTTGTATAGTTTTTACAAAGTCTTATTATTATTTTAGCAACGGTATTTTTTTTAATAATACACTTACTAATTCATATATTATTGTACGGAATCCTCTGTGGGCGATTAATACTCGTACTTGACCGTTTATTTAAGTAACTAATATTTTTTTAATGAGAGTAAAAAATGTAAATTATTACATATTATATAGAAGAATCTTTTGAGAGAAATGGTGTGTCTTTGTAATAACCAAACAATATAATATATAACGAAGGGTTTGTACTGGTGTTGCTCTCCACAATAATAGTAAAGCCCGGTAGCATGGCAGAGATCTGCACGGCCTAATTTCATTCACGGCACTCGGGCAGAGCCCGGCCATACTCTTTCTGAAAGCTCGGGCCGGGCCGGTCTAACTTACTTTTTCTGTACCGAGCCGCCCCACCAGTTGCCGAGAGGTTCAACTCTTGAAGCTGGTAGACTGGAGGTGCTAGGTTCCAACCCAATCGTTCCCGTCGGCCTTATCGTTCTGAGTTTTCGTGGTTTTCTTCGAACCTTGGACTTTCTAAGCGTAGATACGGTTAGATTCCCTTAGAAAGTCCCTACGGAGGGTATTTCCTCCCTTAGGGCCTATATCTCTCGTGTTGATAACTGGCCGTCATAAATACAACCAACCGTACCGATCCGGCACTGGTTTCATTCTTCCTACTCTTCACGGTCCAAAATTTTAAGTCCCGGTTTTGACCTGGCCCGTATGAAAATCGTTGTCTCGGCGTCCGTTCAAAGATCAGTAAAATTTGGCGTGGAAAAAAAAAAGAAGCATACATTTCTAAATCGCCATTAATCTATAATTAAACATTAAAATTTTTAAAGAATAGTGGATTTTTAGGCTTATTAAAATATAACTAAATTGAAATGTAGTAAAACGTGTGAAAAAAGGACCTGCCTATAACGAAATCCTGTCTTAAACTGAAAAATGTGTTGATCCATACAAAATGAATATACTAATACGTAAGAAAAGAATATATAATATATATACACCTGCAAAGAAGGGAACTCGTCTATAATGAATTTTTTTTTCTTTTCTGTGCAATTCTTAGAAGATTTTACTGTACAGCATTTTTCAGATTTTTAAATCCACAATACAAGGAATATGGGTTAACAATATTAATGAAAACTGAAACATTTACATACAACAAATAGAACTTCATTAAAAAAATAAATATCGCAGGCTACGACATTTCTATAAAAATGAAGATTATAAACATGAAAAAAAAAAGGTAGGTAAGTGCTTTTGGTCAAAACTCTCCGTACGAGACAAATTTTTAAACAAGTCGACATAAAATTCAATATTTTGTAAAAATTAGTTCGGGCCGGGCCGACGAAATTTTCACTTTTTCTAGTCCGGGTCGGTCTCGGGACGAACTTTTAACTTTTATACTGTGTCGAACCGGGCTCGGGCCGAACTTTTAATTTTTATACAGGGCCGAATTTTCCTTTCTATGGATCGAGTTTGCCCGTGCAGACCTTTATAACATGTTATATCAATTAACATATAATGGGATTTTGTTTTGTGTATACGATTTCAAAAAGATATTTAACTTGTTACTGATATCATTATTTTGCTATTTAAAATTCATACACAGATTTTATACATAATTTGATTGAATAAATGTTTGACATGTTTTGGTTCAATACGGTTTATTAAACTTAGCCACAGGCCTCGGTAAGGGCGGGCGGGGGGTAGCCTCCCCCCCCCCCCCCCGCAAACTTTCGCGAAAACTGTTACACTTGGCAAATTTACAAACTGTTTGACAAATTTTTTAAAACTTTAATAAAAACTATAATACAGTTTCTATTTCTGATAGACTTGGCCAAAAATTAGAAATTGTGAACATTAGTAAGCTTTTTACAAATAAAAACTGTTTATATTTTCTAATTGTGATAACTTGGCAAAATTATAAAACTAATTGGCAAACGTCAAGAACTATCTATTTTTGTTTGCCAATGGGTTGGTAGATACTGAAATTTCACTTGGTAATTTAAGCCCCCCCCCCCTGGCATTAAAATATCGTACCGATGTTATTGAAAGGACCGTAGCGACCCCAGTTTTAACATTAGCTTCATTTAGATAGATAATGTTAAGCGTCTAGATAATGTTTTATAATTAAGATGAAAATGTTTTATTTGTAATAATTAAAATTCTAGATTCTGTTTAAAAAATAAAATGTAATTTTAGTCTTTTTTGGGACCCCTATATAAAGGATTTTGAAGTGCAAGTTTTACTCTTTGTATGAGCTTTCTTGTAAATACTAGTAGAATATGATTTATTCATTTAATGCCAAGTTAGCAGTATTAGTAGTATTTTTTTTTAATGCAAAATATGCTACGTGGTTTGATTATTTTAAATTTCTTAAATGTAAACAAAATTTATACATATTTGTTTTCTTTAAAAAATATATAGTTATCATATTATTTACTTATTTTTGTAAAAAGTTTGAGTAATGGTGAAATAAAAAAGAAAAGTGCTCAGCAAAACTGATGGCATTGAGCTCACAGGCTATTCACACTAATTGTATATAATACTCTTATTTTAAAGAATAATGCCCCTCAATAAAATAAGTGAAGGGGAATTAGCCCCCGTTTCCCCCTTTATACTTAACCAGTGAACATTCAAATCTAATCAGGGAAGCTCCTTATCATAATAAACCGGTATACCAAATTTGGAGCAAATCGAATAATCCTGCAAAAAAAAACGTTTATCTAAATTAAGGGGGTGGACTAGCCCCCCTACCCCCCTTATCCTTAACCAATGAATCCCCAAAACGAATCAGGGAAGCTCCTTAACATAATAAACCGGTATACCAAATTTGGAACAAAGCGAAAAATTCTGCATGAAAAACAAGTTTATATAAGATAAGGCGGGTGGACTAGCCCCCCTTTCCCCTTTATCCTTAACCAATGAACCCCCAAACTAATCAGGGAAGTTCCTTAACATAATAAATCAGTATACCAACTTCGGAGCAAATCGAATCATTCGGCATGAAAAACCCATTTATCTAATTTAAGAGGGGCGGGCTAACCTCCCTTTTCCACCTTTATCCTTAACCAATGAACCCCCAAAACTAATCAGGGAAATTCCTGAACATAATAAACCGGTATAGAAAATTCGGATCAAATCGAATCATTCTGCATGAAAAAACCCATTTATCTGAATTAAGGGGGTGTACTAGCCCCCCTTTTTCCACTTTATTCTTAACCAATGAACCCCCAAAACTAATCAGGGAAGTTCCTTAACATAATAAACCGGTATACCAAATTCGGGGCAAATCGAATGATTCTGCATGAAAAACCCATTTATCTGAATTAAGGGGGTGGACTAACCCCCCTTTTTCCACTTTATTCTTAACCAATGAACGCCCAAAACTAATCAGGGAAGTTCCTTAACATAATAAACCGGCATACCAAATACGGAGCAAATCGAATGATTCTGCATGAAAAACCCATTTATCTGAATTTAGGGGTGTAGACTAACCCCGTTTTTTCCCCCTTTATTCTTAACCAAAGATCTCCCAAAACAAATCGGGGAAGTTCCTTAAAATAATAAACCGGTATACCAATTTCGGAGCAAATCGAATCATTCTGCATGAAAAAACCATTTATCTGAAATAAGGGTTGGACTAAACCCCCTTTTTCCCCTTTATCCTTAACCAATGAACCCCCAAAACTAATCAGGGAATTTCCTTAACATAATAAACCGGCATAGCAAATACGGAGCAAATCGAATGATTCTGCATGAAAAACCCATTTATCTGAATTAAGGGGGGTAGACTAACCCCGTTTTCCCCCCCTTATCCCTAACCAATGAACTCCCAAAACAAATCAGGGAAGTTCCTTAAAATAATAAACCGGTATACCAACTTCGGAGCAAATCGAATCATTCTGCATGAAAAACCCATTTATCTAATTTAAGAGGGGCGGGCTAACATCCCTCTTCCCCCTTTATCCTTAACCAATGAACCCCCAAAACTAATCGGGGAAGCTCCTTAACATAATAAACATGTATACCGAATTCGGAACAAATCGAATCATTCTGCATGAAGAACCCATTTATCTGAATTAAGGGGGTGGATAACCCCCCTTTTCCCCCTTTATCCTTAACCAATGAACCCCCAAAATTAATCAGGGAAGTTCCTTAACATAATAAACCGGTATACCAAATACGGAGCAAATCGAATGATTCTGCTTGAAAAACCCATTTACCTGAATTAAGGGGGGTGGACTAACCCCGTTTTTCCCCCTTTATCTTTAACCAATGAAGTCCCAAAACTAATCAGGGAAGTTCCTTAATATAATAAACCGGTATACCAAATTCGGGGCAAATCGAATAATTCTGCATGAAAAACCCATTTATCTGAATTAAGGGAGTGGTCTAACCCCCTTTTCCCCTTTATCCTTAATCAATGAACCCCCAAAACTAATCAGGGAAGTTCCTTAACATAATAAACCGGTATACCAAATTCGGGGCAAATCGAATGATTCTGCATGAAAAACCCATTTATCTGAATTAAGGTGGTGGACTAACCCCCTTTTCCGCTTTATCCTTAACCAATGAACCCCCAAAACTAATCAAGGAAGTTCCTTAACATAATAAACCGGTATACCAAATTCGGTGCAAATCGAATCATTCTGCATGAAAAAACCCATTTATCTGAATTAAAAGGTGTGGACTAACCCCCTTTATCCTTAACCAATGAACCCCCAAAACTAATTAGGGAAGTTCCTTAACATAATAAACTGGTATATCAAATTCGGTGCAAATCGAATGATTCTGCATGAAAAACCCATTTATCTGAATTAAGGGGTTGGACTAACCCCATTTCCCCCCCTTTATCCTTAACCAATGAACTCCCAAAACTAATCAGGGAAGTGCCTTATCACAATGAACCTAGAAAAAAATTTTGAAGCAAATCGGATGTTTCTATCAAGAGTTATCGCGTTACGTACGTACATACATACATACATACATACATACATACATACGTACGTACGTACATACATACAGAACGGGCGGGCACATTAGCTCTCAGGCTTTGATAGCCTGTGAGCTAAAAACTATTGCGTCATAAGGGCGGCAAAATAATGCTCGCCTCAAGCAGAAAATTGTCTAGAGGCGTTCTTGGCTCTGGTGTTACAAAGATGTCAATCAAAGTTTGAATTAACAAAAAGCGATCACCCATTTTAATTCTCAATAAAGCAAAAGAACGAAGATTATCACACGCGAAAAGGACTGTAGACGGTGCCTGTTTATGTTTACACGGAAAGTTTGTATCGCAGTACCCTAATCAGCCTATCATAATTCAGAAGGGAAATTTACGCAGCTTCCGGTTTTTTGCAGGGGAGGGGTTTATACTTGCGTTTGTAAATGGGTGCAAAATGAAACCAGGGACGATAGCGGCATATTAACACGTCCTGTAAATCCGGTTTGATACCAAGTGACATTGTAAACTCTGTTTTATATATATGGCGAGATATATATATATATATATATATATATATAGATAGATAGATATATAAAGTTTTTTACTGAGGGTGAATTTGGATTCTCGGGGTTATGATCGGTGTAGATCTGCAAAATTTTTTCAGAAATTCCAAAATAGTGGAGAATGCAATAGGTAGTATTCCATACGAAATCTACTTAAAAACTGCAAAATGATAGTTTAAGGGGCCGTCTACGACAGAAGGGACTAGATACAGGTGGTTATCAAAATAATGGAAACACTTGTGAATGAAAGGGACATTTAAGAATTCCCTTCGTAAGCATTAAAATATAATCTTAGCTACCAGATTTTTTTTAATGTAAAAGTACATGTATTAGGTAGTTATGAGAGAGCTCTAGAAGAGTTGTCTACGTTTTGATTTTTTTTTTGTCAGAAGCGTAAAATGTCAGACCTCACAGATTTTCAAAGAGGCCAAATTGTAGGAGCCCGACTAGCTGGAGCAACGGTGATCGAAACATCCCAGCTTATAGGCGTTTCTAGAGGTACGGTGTCTAAAGTCATGACAGCATACACACAGCGCGAAAAGACAAGCTCAGCAAAGCAAAATAGTGGACGGAAGGAGAAATTGAGTGAAAGAGACCGACGGGTATTGAAGCGGATTGTAATGTCTAAAAAGAAAACAACTGCAGCCAAAGTGACCGCAGAGCTCAATCAGCATCTGGATTCTCCAGTGTCAACAATTACAGTTCGGAGATACCTTCATAAAGAGAACATTTAAGGCAGAACAGCAATTCCCAAGCCACTTGTCACAGATGCTAATGCCAAACGTCGTGTAGCGTGGTGCCACAACCACAAAACCTGGTAGATTGATAAGTGGAAGACTGTTATATGGTCAGACGAATCATCTTTCACATTGTTCCCCACAACAGGACGGGTACATGTCTGGAGAATACCTGCACAAGCGTATGATCCTGATTGCCTCCGTCCAACTGTAAAGCATGGAGGTGGATCGGTCATGGTATGGGCAGCCGTGTCATGGTTTTCTGCTGGTCCAATCGTAACCCTGAAAGGAAGGATCACTGGGGAGAAGTATAGAGAAGTTTTAGCTGACCAGGTCCATCCCATGATGCAAATTTTGTTTCCTGCAGGAGATGGAATTTTCCAGGATGATAATGCCCCTATTCATGCAGCCAGAGTTGCCCAATCATGGTTTGATGAACATAAGGATGAGGTGGAACATCTACCTTGGCCCGCACAGTCCCCAGACCTCAACATAATCGAGCCGTTGTGGTCTATTTTAGAGCTTTCAATCCGGAATCGATATCCTCCACCGGCATCTCTCACGGAACTTTCACAATATCTCCATGCAGAATGGTACAATATTCCTCTAAACACTATTCAGAATTTGTATGATTCGATTCCCAGGCGAATCCAAGCTGTATTACATGCCAAAGACGGTCCTACGCCATATTAATAAAGAATTCCTTCAAAATCTAGGGTGTTTCCATTATTTTGATAACCACCTGTATTTTGAAATTTCTTATGCTATCCTGTAATCTAGCAATCTTCAATGAGTGGCGCTTAAGATGCCTTGATCAAGAAGGAAGCTCTCTCGGTCAACAATCGAGTACAGAACTTCAATTGGGATACAGCCCTTAAAGTACGCTCGTTTTAAAATAATTAATTTCTCGTAAACTTATCGTAGGAATTGCTTAAAAATTTTTTTTTAGGCTAATTGAATGTAGTAGAGTTCATTTATGCTGTCAGAAATGTGTACTGCTATTGAAAAAACAAAGTTATGCTTCATTTTAATATGTAGATGCCCTCCTAAGAAAATTTTATATACATCATTTAAATGTAGACTTTATTGCCAGTCGTGTAGTACCAGTAACTTTCTTCTACGATAAATTTTGCAGAGTGAGTAAGGGGTGTTTACATTTTTTTTCCACGACTAGACTGTGTATAATAAAGCGATTTCCAAAAACATTTAATTAAGGAAGCTTTGACCATCTTTTCAATCCTCTCTCACATTTATTTGTTAATCCTCCCCACATGGCCATTTTTTAAAGTATAGCACATGGTCATATTAAGCCTACTTTTCTGTACTTTCTTCATGCCGTGATGGAAGTTCAATATTTCTGCATTACTTAAAACTTACATAATTAAATTTCTATGATATACACTCATTGCCATAAAAATTTGCCCACCAAGAAATAATTATGGGATTGTAACGAAACTTGGCATGAAGGTACATATTAGGCAGATATGCAAATGATTAGATATGCAGCGTGATTGCGCATTGCGTAATGCCACTAGAGGGCGTTGAACTTCATTTTCCTTGGTGTATAAAACTGGTAAGCAGAACTTGTCTGAGTGTACCTTTTCTTTTTCAAAGGAAATGCTGCGGTAGATATGTCGTTACGCAGTCATCGAAAACAATATGAGCAGTTGTCAGAGTTCGAGAGTGGAAGAATCATCGGGATGGTGGAAGCTGGGTGGTCAGCTTGGCGAGTAACTCGTCAAGTAGGCCGTTCTGATTTTACTGTGAGGAGGTGTTTTGACCAATGGACTGAAGAGACGTCATTTACACGGCAAACAGGCTCGGGACGCCCTCGACAGACTAGTCGTCGAGAAGACCGTCACATCACACGAAAGCACGCGTAGAGCCAACTGCCTCATTGGACACTATCCAGACACAGGCAGCACCTTCACTACGGACCCCTGTGTCTTCCCTAAACATTGCAAGCCGCCTTGCTGAAGGACATCTGGTATCGCGGCGCCCCTTACGTGTGCTGCCAGTGACATCCACCCACCGACGCTTCTGTTTGGAGTGGTGTCGCGCACGACGGGATTGGACTGCAACGGAGTAGAACCAGGTTATCTTCAGCAACGAGTCTAGATTCAATTTGAGCAGCGATAACAATCGTGTTCGTGTGTGGAGGGCCCGTGGTGAACGCCTCAATCCTGCCTTCGCTTTACAGCGACACACCGCTCCCACTGCTGGTGTGATGGTATGGTGTGCCATTGCTTACGACACACGGTCACCCCTAATATTGATCCGTGGCACAATGACAGCCCAGCGGTACGTCTAGGACATCATTCATCCACATGTGTTGCCACTTGTGGCAGGGCTCCTAGGTCCCATTTTTCAGCAAGATAATGCTCGGCCACACATAGCAAGGATGTCACAAGCCTGCCTCCACTCCATTACCACCCTTCCCTGGCCTGCTCGTTCTCCAGATTTGTCACCAATCGAGCATATCTGGGATCATTTGGGACGGCAAGTTGGGCACCCTACGAGTTTGGTTGAACTCGAGACGCGTTTACAGCAACTGTGGAACGAGATGTCTCGGGACATCATACGGAATTTGTATGCTTCAATGGCCGCTCGTATCGCATCGTGCATTTGCGCTAGAGGGGGTCCAACAGAGTACTAAAATTTCCGTTTATTTGTACTTTTTTCTGCAATAAATGATCCCTTTTCTTTGGTTTTCTATTCACTAACTTATATCACAGTAGTACATACGCGTGTAAAATTTCGTTTCATTTGGACGTCTTTTTCTTGGTGCGCAAATTTTTATGGCAATGAGTGTATTTAATCTGAGAAAATCTTACAAAATGCTTCTAAAAAATACTCTTTTTGAGCTGAAAATTCTTCACAGTTTATTTTTTCACATGTGTTTCAATTATCTGCACGAAACAAAGATGATAAAATGTTTCAGAATTTTATTAGATTTGGTTGCCGGGTCAAACCGTTTGAAGTGGTACTGAAAATCATTTATTCGTTGCTTGACCATTTTTAAAAAATCTGAAATTTTTTGTACAAGAACCCTAACACGATGGAAGTTCAAAATGACTATTATTTTAATTTTATTAATTTTTGTTTGTGCATGGCGGCCATCTGTGTTCCATCGTCTCCAGCAATTTTCTCACATGAAGGGTTTACGAAATTTTAAATAATTCATCGTTTACATCTCCAATTCAAGAACGGATTAAAGCAATTTGTACAGAATACATTGGACTAAAAATTTGGTAATAGTGTAGTTTCCGAAAGTAAATCATTATTGGCTAAATTTAAGCATAAATTTTCAGTTTGTTTTCAAAATTTGTCCGTTTGCAACAGGAAATTTTTCTAGCAAGGGAATCTGTCAACATGACATATTTTTTTTTTTACAAATAGGCTATAAGTACTTGTACTCACATCCCAAGTTCCAGATCTGGGACATTACCTCTTTCCTATTCCGTTTCTGCCTCAGGTCTTGTATAAAGATATTTTTTCCCTTTATGTAAAAGTGCTGAGGTTTCTTTTAGTTACTAAAATTACAACACAAATTATTCAAACCATACAACATGTAGGCTTTAGGCATAATTATTTTTTGAATTAATTGCTAATCTTTATAAATGGCTTAATTTTCTGTTACTATTATTTAAAGATAATAAGAGAAAATAAATTTAAATGACACTCTGAGATAAATACTTATGACTACAACAAAACAATAGTTTGGCAGTATTGTTTTGACATGTTGCCCTTGCCATATCTCAGCTTGTAGTAAAATCTCCATTTTGAAATTTCTTGTGCATAACACTACCATACAATACTCTCAGAAACCAGAACTTCAGATTTTTATCTCGTGCCCCTCCAGAGATGCCAAAGCGTCAAAAGTGCGATTTTTGACATTTTTGAAAAATTTGGGATTTTTTTTAGCGAAGAGAAAGTCCCAGATCTGGAACATGACGTGTGAGTGCAAGAACTTTCGGCCTATTTGTAAAACAAAATATGCCATGTTGACAGTTTTCCTTGCTAGAAAAATTTCCTCTTGTAAACGGGCAAATTTTGGAAAAAAACTGAAAATTTATGCTTAAATTTCATCAATAAGCATTTTGTTTCGGAAACTACTGTATTACTAAATTTTTAGCCCAGTGTATTCTGTACAAATTGTTTTAAACCGCTCTTGAATTGAAGAAACAATCGATGAATTATTTACAATTCCGTAAACTCTTCATGTGAGAAAATTTCTGCAGACAATGAAACAAAGATTGCCACCATGCACAAACAAAAATTAATAAAATAAAAATAATAGTCATTTTGAATTTCCATCTTGTTAGGGTTGTTGTACCAAAAATTTCAGATTTTTTAAAAATGGTCGAGCAACCAGTGCTGGACCAATTGAAATGGATTGACCCGGCCACCTATTGGCATAACTCTGAAATCCCTTTAAATATGAAAACTGAAGGGTGGATCAAGCCTCCCCTGTGTTCAACTCTCTCCAGTCTCCCCTAAATACTAAAAATTCAGTTAAAAACTATAAACATTTGAAGTAATATGATACATATACATAAAAAATTTACTTTCCAAGTGCCTTTTAAAAAAGAAAAACTTTTGCATGTGTACAATATTTATAAGTTATGGAGACAAACATTTTACGTTTTATCGAACGGAAAATGCTCAATATACACATATGACCTGTCAAGTAACCGCCATTTAAGCTGCCTCACATTATGCGTGAGAGTGATAAATCAAGGAATTTTTATTGCGTCTTAACGTCGAATTTCATATTATCAAATAAGCTTGAGAGATGAGACTTTTACAGGCCGTATAAGTCTCAGCATATTTTTAGGACTACAATTAGGGTTACAGATAGGTACAATTCACCACATTCAAATTCTCTTGATCTTATCGTCATTATTAAAAAAACTTTATATTTTCGAGTTATTGTCGGTTTTAAATTTCAAGGAAATTGATCAACGTAACAATTATTTAATCGGTTTGAAACGATGTGTATGCATCGAAAAATTGTTAAACATCTCAGTTTGTATCAAAAGGGATAATAAAAGAACCTACTGTGTCCCATATATATGACGGTTAAAGCATCCGAAGCATACATCGCATGGCCAGTTCCTACCATGGATACCATTTATATGAATAGATAGCTGCATACGTTTTCAGTTTTGCCAGGTGTCTCACGTAAATCGGGCTTCGAATGGTCTGTCACCAGTATTTTAAAGTAATTTCCTTCGCCTTACCTAATGGTAGAATTATCTCCGATTAAGGATCGCGAAATAAACTTCTAAAAATCAGTGGTGTCTAGAGCATTTGGAGACCTAATTTACGCGGGACCCCTTGCGAAACAATGCGTCATAGACAAAAGTTTTCTACTCATTGGGTGAAACATGCCTAACATATCAGACTTGACTCTGTTAAAGGATATAACGTTTACTTATAATGGGCACGCTAATTCAGTGCTTAATATCTCAGTTTGTATATCAATGTAGGTTTATACAACTTAAAATTGTATGACTTCTATTTATTTTTTTTTAACACATATTTAACTTTTTGTAAATAAATAAGGATATAAAATTGGAAGGTGAAATTATTCATAGGGTGGGTCAAAATAATGACATATGGGAGGTTTAACTCACAAATTCTGTATTTCTAAATATTGCTTTATCTGCATTTTACTTCAAAATACAAAAAACAAATAGGATAATACTGTGTATGTATATATAAAAATAATCCTCTGTATAATATGTTCGTGGAACATAAAATTTATTTTTTTTATGTTGGTCAATTCTGTCCGATCTGCAGAGGTGTAATGAAACACACTGTAACATTTGGAAAGATACATAGTATACAATATCGCGAGGAGAAATTTTAATTCCACATGTAATTTAAATATTACACCTATTCATCTATTCTTGATTGTCTGAACAACTTAAATGCTGTATTAGTTTCTACACACTGTATAAACTGTTGAGATATGGAAGTTAGTAGGAAATGTCGCCACAAGACGCTCCATATACACAATCCTGGTTTATAATTTCTATTTTTGAAATGTTGTTAGTAAAAATCAAATGTCTGCTTCGACATTATCCTGTTATGTTTAGATGACAGTTAAAACGTAGTGTAAAATAAATTAAATATTTAGAACGAATTCATATTTGTATTGAAAGTTGCATTTCTTTTACACTGGTTAAAATCTGATATTAAAAGTCAAACTTTCCCTTGCCTTAATTTACTTTCATTCTTATTATACTTTTAAGTGAAGAAATTGCGCAATGTTTAATGTATAATTTTGTATAATAGATAAAGTATTTATTTTATCAGTATTAAGTTTTATTCTATTGCACTATTTCTACCGGTGTCAAATGACACCTTTTAAGATTTTGACGTATAGTTATTTTATTTCTAATTCTTAAACTGAGACAATCATAAATCAAGCATTGAGAGTATTAAAAAGGATTTGTGATTATTTTAATTAAAAAATTACGTATAAAATATCCAAAAATCAAAATTTTAAAAAGTGTCATTTGACACCAGTAGAAATCTATTTACATCAATATTAATTAATATTACTTAATTAGAAGAATCACGGTAAAAAAAGGTGTTCGTTCCAGAGATTACTCGCCTGCTTCATTTTTCACCTTATTTACGACATATTAGGTAAAAAAGCACTAGAACTGTGATATAAAAATTATTTAATTTACGTTGCATATTTCATTACGCACCAATAAATAAAGCAAATACATTGATGTCCAAAATTAATGACCTGTCACAAAATGCTAATTTTTAAGTAAGCGAATACTCAAAAGGAAAAAATATAATTCAAATAATTACTATCCCTACAGCACAGCTAGTCCATATAGCATCTCATTCATGTCACACATGGTCACAAGTGTCACAGTCACTACGGTGAAACAAAAAATAGGAAATTCCACAAAGTTGTGGGTAATCTATAAACCCTCGTTTGTACATAACAATATTTAGAATAGTTATAATTAATCTTAAAACTTATTTGTTTCCAAAGGGTTCCGCAGGTAGTAAAACTTTTCCCTACCCTGGGCTTCGATGTTACACCCAACCATAAGCCAAAAGCGGGTTCCCAGGGTGGGTGCTTACTTACTTACGTCTCATTATGAGTCTCAAATGATCACTATATGTGACTCCAGTGAGACGTCAATGTGACTGCTGCTTTGTCACGATTCACCAGGTGACTTTACAATGTAGTTACATAGTGACTCTCATGTGACTGTCATTTGTAGACTCAATTTCAAAGTCATCATGAAAGTTGCATTAGGATAAGTCACCAAATAATATCACATTATAGTCACATGGGACTTTTCACAAAAGGGCACAATGGTGACTTCACAGTAGTATCTCTGTCACCTGAAAGTCATCATGTGACTTTAATGTGACATTATTTGATAATTTATCACAATGCAGCGTTCACGATGACTTTGAAATTAAGTCTACAGATGACAGTCACATGCGAGTCACAATGTAACTACATTGTAAAGTCACATGGTGACTCGTCCCAAAGCAGCAGTCACAGTGACGACTCAGTGGAGTCACATATAGTGATCATTTGAGACTCATAATGAGGTGTATGGAATTTCCTATTTTTTTGCTTCACCGTAGTGACTGTGGCACTTGTAACCATGTGTGACATGAATGAGATGTTATATGGACTAGCTGTGCTGTAGAGATAGTAATTATTCGAATTATATTATTTCCTTTTGAGTATTCGCGTACTTGGAAATTAGCATTTTGTGACTGGTCCTTAATTTTGGACACCTGTGTATATACATTTTCTTTGAAACCTGTTTGGCGAAAGCTGCCATTAAAATACTTTGAACTGAAGACGGATGACTTCTGAAAGACGGATATTATTGTATTTATCAAAATGCACTATCATAACGCAAACACATTTTTTTCCCATTTAGACTTGTTCAGATTAATTTCCATTTTCTTGAATTTTGTGAGTTACGATTTTACCTCGTCTTTATGTAATCACGAACTCACTAAGATCTAATGAAACATTTGAAAGGATAGATCAGCTAGTCGTTTGACTTTTCTTCATTATTAGGAACCACTATTATATTTTAAATAATTTTCTTCCTTCTGTTTACTCCTATTGTACCCTTCTCATAGTTTAGTCTGAAAAGAAAACTAATATCATGTACATACAAAAACCTAAAGTTCCATATAGTTTTCTAAATGGATAATAAAGAATAAACAATGTTAAAATATCTTAATATGATTTTACAATAAAAAAAATAACACAATTTAATTCTCTATTTTAGGTTGACGATATATCTTTTTTGAACATTCTTGTATGAAATAGTATGTGCGCTGGTGACAGTTATGAGTCTGACACTGGAGTTAAGTAGAGTTTACGGAAATTTTCTCATTTCTTGCTTATTTTCGAATGCATATAACATTTTTAAAGAAGTGCATGGAAGATAATTTTATTTTTACGATGCATCGGAGAGACGCTGTTAACAAAATAAACTTCAAAATATATTATAAACTATTCCTGTTGAATAAATTAATTTTAGAAAATACTCTTTATTTGAATTTGAGTTTCCTATACTTTGTTGCTATTTATAGGCAGAAAACGCACTTCAATTCTAAATTCAAAAGCTGACAATTAAAGCTACAAATATTTTAATTATTATTCTTTAAAAGTGTTTAGTTTTAAAACGGTTTATTTATTCTTCACGATTCTTATATTTAAAAATATTGCTCTGTTTAAAGATCTGAAAATACATTTATTAACCTTCTAATGGGCACGCTATCGTAAATTTCATGACAAGCGTTGTTTTTCTGATATTGGTTTTCACATATAGCACGAAATTAAAATTAAATTTTTACTACTGACAGGCATAATTTCTTTTCTATAAAGTTTTTTATTACTTTTATGAAAACAATCATTCCGCATAGCATAATTCTCTCCGGAAAATTATACGTTGCCGCTCGTATAAAAATATTAAGCACGCGCGCTGAAAGATTGAATACGAATTATGTGATATAATCTATTTTTTTTTATAAATACATAATTTTCTAGAAAAAGCAATATTTTATTTGTGTATCAGGCCAAAAAACCATTTGTTTTTACCTTAGTGCGCATTAATTACGGATAATGACCGGACACTTTCGATATTAAAAGTTTTGTCCAATTTCTACAGAAATATCTGGTGAATTGAAATTGAACTTCGGGGATGTAATACAAAAAATACTTCCCCTTATATTTTTCAGTGAAGATATTGCCAAAAGGGCAATTAGAGGACAAAAAATAATTTGAATGAAAAAAATATTTGCGTACAATCTGTATAATAAAATGCTATAAATGATCTGTCGGTGTAGTAAGGACTATCTGTGCAACGTTTGTATGCATATGTATAAAAATAGCACGTATGTATGTGGAAATATAAGGTGGAATAATACGTGATTTCTGTAAAAATTTAAAGCGAATTCCGCATGTCTTTTTGTTTATAAGATGGGTTAGTTTCCAAACAAATTCAACGCCACTTTTCGAAAACACATAAAATATAGTAGAAACGTTACGCTGCAGTTAAAACATTATATATTTGATAAAATATGAAATTTGGGTAAAAATATTTTTTAACTGTGCATGCTCGAATGACACCAAAAAATGTATTTCATAATTTGGTAATCACCTATATAGGGAAATTTATATATAAAAGCCAGCGGAATATGATAAAAACTGGCAACGACATTTGTGGGCAAACATGCGAGATCCATTTTCATGAAGTTGCTCTTTATTGTTGGCTGCCAAATTATTAAAACAATTTGATATTGTTCGCGCATGAGTAGTTAAAAATAGTTTCATATATATGCTCATTTCTCATAAATATACTGCAGATAAATTTTCTAACTGCAGTATTCTGTTTTTACTGCATTTTGTCAGGTTTTCTGAGACTGCTGTTAATTTCGGTTGAGAACTCTACTTCCTATAAACAAACAACATGCGTATTTAGTATATATATACATATATATATTTAATAGAAACGTTTAAATTTTCACGAATGCGTGTGCTATTATTACAAAAATACATTCAACAGTTTTATAGAGTCCACAGAATCATTTGCTGCAGTGACAAACCATTTTTAGAATTTTCTGTTTCAGGATTATTATAAATATTTTTTTTATTAAATTTAATTTTTGTTTCCCAATTTTCCTCGTTGCTAATTTCTTACTCAAAATTACAAAGTCAAACGTGTTTTTTGCATCCTTAGGTGTCAAAGATGATTCGTGAAGCAATTCTGCAGATATAGGACAAAGTGTTTAAAATCGGAATTGTCCGATAATTATCCCTAATAAATGAGTAAGAGCGTAGAAAATTATATAGAATTTTGAATAAGACTAAAATATTTTAAATTCATATTTTTTTTCGAAAGTACTGAAATAGTTATAATGATCTCAAAACCATCGGGGGTCATCCGACGTATTAAAAACCACGCCCTACCCCTGCGTGTCGCTGGTCCACGCATTAAACTTGATGGATTTATATTTTTAAAAAATTCCGGTGACATCTTCCGTGATCGGGTCTGCCGCTTACTGTACGGGGCAAGTGTTGAAAGGTTTCAAGGACATCCGATGGGCAGTGTTTTGAAATAAATAGACCTTCCACTTATTCTGCCGCAAATAAGATGAAATTAACAATATCTGAATTGTAAGTATATTTGAATTAAAAATGTGCAAATAAATATTTCTTGCATTTTAATGATAATTTACTGCTTTTCTTCAATATTTGTTCTAAATGTATGCGTGTAATAGTGACGGCTTAATCCGCTAATTTAAAATTGTATTTTTGTAAAATAAAGTGTTGAAAATAATACATTACTTAAAAGAAAAGTATTAAAACACAAATTTCTGATCGTAACGAAATATATGAATTACTTCTATATTCATATAGTTGTTGTTAGATAAATCTATATGAATAACATGTTAAAAAATTTTAAAGTTAGAGTAATTCTGAAACAAAACAAAAAATCAGCACTACTTCAAATGAATTATAAGAGACTTTATTGAAACTGTGTAAAAAATAAAAAAAAAATCCTGCGTTTAAGATTGTCTATTTTGTTTATTTATTTATTGAGATCCAGATGCCCCATTTTAGCGAAAGCGATTTAGCTCAATTTTTTTCTGTCAACCACAATGAATTTAATCTAGGTTGTTGCCATTCGAATGTGTTTTTAAATGAAAGAGTGGTGAAATGCATATATGGCACATGCTCAGATTAGATATTTTTGTCCGCAATAATCCAAGAACTTGGCAATACTTATTTGGACAAGTTCTATAAAACGAGTGAGAGTAGTCAATAAATGTTAGATTTTGTCCAAAATCCTTGCGACCATTAAAATTTTATCTCTTGTATGCTACTTTTCACATATCTGTAAAAGCCATCTATTTCTCATCGCTGAGGTTTGAAAAGTAGTAGACAATCGTATATTGAATGTTTGATGTGTCCCTGTAAAAAAACTATACAGGAAACGATGAATCCTTACATCCTAAATCTTTTCAGTTGTTCTACAATTGTAGTATATGAGTTACATTCAAATACAATCAGTGGTTCTCGAGAAAATCGAAGACATACATACATATACAATTGACGATCAATTGGATAAGACACTATGCCTGACAATATAATGCAATAAAAACATCTTTCCAAACGCATAAATCTTAAATATATTAAACAGATAACTTTAAATTTGTAAAAACATATAATCAACAGTAAATTTCAGAAGTGAAAGTCTTAAATAAAGGTTTTCACAAAAGATTTCCTAAAATTCACTCATTAGCTAATTTTTTTATTCGAACTTTAAACATTAAAATATATCGTGTTTTAGATTTTAATTTAAATATATTTAATATTTGGATAAATTTCAGTAATTAATAATATCATAAGATGAATCGCAATTTTTCACCTTCATTCAATATAAAATAAATAATGTGAACATTATGAAGGTCCACAATCTTACTTAAAAGGCGACAATGTAATGAAAAAGATGTTACAAATTTAAAATATACATTTTATTTAAAACTTCTTAATACTTTCAAACCTTCCAGGCTCATCATCAGAGAATATCTTGATAACTAAATGCTACTTCAAATGAAAATCAAATTTCAAAGTAATTGCTTAATAGGCGCAAAGGCCAACACAGTGAAAAAGATTCCATGCCGGGACTCGAACCCGGGCCATCAGTATAGCGCACTGACGTTTTACCGACTAAACCACATGGAACGAAACCCAGCCTGGAAATTTCCTCACTATTATATGTTGGCAAGGCTACAAACGCAGCACAAGGTGGGATATTTGTCGTGAGCCACCGACCTGGGGGGAACACGAAACTTAATTAAATCCAGCATCGATAGAAACTATATTAATACACGGAAATTATTCCAGAGAGAAACATTCGCCTTGCATACAATATTTCAAATGAAAATCAAATTTCAACTGTGTTGGCCTTTCACTGTGTTGGCTTTTGCGCCTATTAAGCAATTACTTTGAAATGTGATTTTCATTTGAAATATTGTATGCAAGGCGAATGTTTCTCTCTGGAATATTTTCTATGTATTAATAACCATATGTTGTTTATTTATACAAATATGTCACTTTGTTTTGAAAATGAGAGAGCCAATAATTACTAGATACTACTTCTACTTTCAACTCTAGTAATTATTCGCTCTTTTATTTTCAGAACCGAGGCTAACGAAAAAGACAGGCTACCGCGGTGTGTCCGATTGCTCTTTTTTTACAGACCGCTGGAGTCACGTGATGCTCGAATGCACCAATGAAGTTGTGCGAAAAGAGCATCACGTGACTCCAGCGGTCTGTAAAAAAAGAAGAATCGTACCCACCGCGGTAGCCTGTTTTTCTCGTTAGCCTCGTTTCAAAACAAAGTGACGTATTTGTATAAATAAACAGCATTTATTTATTAAGATATTCTCTGATGATGAGCTGGAAGGTTTGAAAGTACTAAGAAGTTTTATATAAAATATATATTTTAAACTTGTAACATGTTTTTCATTACATTAGTCGCCATTTAAGTAAGATTGTGGACCTTTTTAATTTTCACATTATTTATTTTATAGCTCCAGTACTTATTTTCCAATTCACTGTAAATAAAAGAAATATTCAAATTCGAAATACAATGATTATAACAAAATCTTAAATTTACCTTAGCACAATATATATTTCACTATAAAAAATATATAATAATTATCTTCAATGACAAATAAAATAAAATTATATTCTAAACAATGACAGGACATTTAAAGTTTTATAAATATATCACTGACGTTTACAATTGGAAATTGGAATTCTTTGTAAACGTTTAAACAGAACTTTCGTTAATAGGAATTGAATGTTAAATACGTGCATTAAAATTATTTTCTAATTTTCCTTTGCAAGTAAGTGGCTCAACAGCTTTTGCGTTGTTCACTTTGAACACATTAAAAGTGCTTCAGGTAATATTGATTATCGATTTCGTGGTTAAGGAAGTCATTGTGGTCCTATACGGGTATTATTTGTTGATTTGTTGCTAAACGATTATTTTCTCTCGACTCTGTGAAACAATAATATTTTTAATATGATTTATCTTAAGGCAAATATTTAAAAATTATTCTACCTAGGACATTGACACTTGAAATGAAAATAATTGAGATTATTTTATTTTAAAGCTACTATAAAGCTTTTAAACTTATATCCCTTGTTAAGAATTATGTGCTTTTAAACCAACCAAAGCTATAAAAATTATTTGTTTAAATATTGAAATTAAGACCTTATTATACTGTAATGTATTTAAAAGGTATTTGTTGAGTAACATCTTCAATTGTATCTTTTATTTCAGAAACCATGTAACTGACAAAAAAATTAAAAACGAGTTAACATTCTAACTTTCTGAGAAATAAGAAAATACTTACAAATGTTAGAAATCGTACATAAATATTTTCTGTCAACAGTGCCTTGATTTTTCTTTTTACCGATACTCAGTGACTCTTCTTCCTATTGGCCAGCTTACTCATGTTCAACAATTTCGAATAGGTCAGCTTTTGTGTGACTTTTGGTTCGCTTATTTCGGATTGGTCGAGGCAGTCCTAATGGTAGCCTGAATCACTATTCATTTACAATTCACGGACGCAATTGCTCATTATGTGATTTACTTTGTTTGTTAAAGGGTAGTACTGATAATATGGCAGGGATCCAGATAGATTTTGAGCAACTAGGGAAACGAGATAACCAATCAGTAAATTTGCACAATTAAACAGGCGAAAAGTTGAAAAACTGCAGATTTCTAATTGGTCAATCTTATTTCGCTAACAGCGCAAAATCTATTTGGATTTCGGCCAATAACAATATATCGATCAACTCTAAACTTTCTTAAGTTAATTTCAATGTTTCATGCACTTATTTTAAGAGTTTCTATTGACAATTTTCTTTTCAAAGCTCTTTACAATAAATCGCACTCAGAAGTAGAAACACCAGTAGGAATTGAAAATATGTTGTTAATGGTAAAACTTTCAAAAGTAATGCAAGAAATTTAGCACAATTCCGTGAAGAAAAATATATGGACTAAAAGAATTAAACATTACGGCAGAAAACCACTATTGACGAAATAAAATGCAATTACAAGTGCTTCAATTTGGTACCATGATATTTGGAATACTTTTTATTCAATGGAAAGCAAAACCATACAAGATACGTATCTTCAAACATTAATTGAAAAAAAAAATATATATAGTCATCGTAGGAGAAATATTGTTCTGCTTTATCGATTGAAGATCATCTTGAGACATATCTAACTGATGACAAGGAAAATTTCCTTACCATTAAAGACGAGAATGAAAAATACACTTCAATCGTAATTACTACTAATTGTATCATCTTCAGATCGGTGGTGTGTGTCGATGTGTTCGCGAAAGTATTTTGCATGAAACACATGGCGTAATAACCTACTGAGTAGACAGACATTGTTTCCTCTTCTTCCAAAATTAAATACAAGAAGTTCAAACAAGAAAGAATCAGTGTAAAAATGAAATACTTTATGATACTTGTTTTCAAATTCATGAACACATCAAGCACTATAATTTAAATGAATCCTTAAAAAAGTTAAAACATAAAGATGTTTGAATGCACAAGTGCATATTACATAAATGCATCAGATGTTTGTGAATTGACATCCTGATTTAGAGCGTAAAGTGAAATACAACTTCTGCTATACAAACTGGAAATACAATTTTGATTATGCCTTCAAATTATCCTAAATAAATGCCTACAACAACTGTTAAAGCTTTGAAAAAAGGAGAGATTTTTTTCATGCTATACGGAATCCACTTACTGAAATTCATAGTGAACAAAAGAAGGACCAAGAAATTATGCAATGAACTGATGCCTGCCAAGAACAACAAAGACGAAAACACAGCTGCATTCTGTTTGGATTTCATGAAAACTTTCGCCATTCCGCACACATTATCCGTTTAAGAAATATTTTACATGTGTAAACTCTGAATAAATGCTTTTTCTATACACAACATCCAAAACAGAAAGCTAAAGTATATATGTAGCACGAAAGGTAGGCAAATAATTTTCCACATGAAGTGTGTTCAACCTTCTTTTACTACACTCACAAGTACATCCCTAGTACAACGAAAAATCTGCGCCAATTTTTAGTGCTTCGGAAACAGAACAAAATGACAATCACACACTATTATCATTTCTGTTTAAACATTAGGAACAGTCATTCAGAAAGATCACAGAGCCACACTGAAAATATCCACTTAAAAACCCTTATCTTCAGGCATATTTTACCTGGAAATGTTGAAGCTAACACATTCATCAAAGGTATAAGAATGTCAACAATTTCTCTGAAAAAGACCATTCGCAGTCTTGAACTACTAACGATGAAAACCTATTCTTTTCGAATTCCCAATCAACAGAAAAAATATCTCCTACTCAGTAGCTGCCTGTATACCTCTCAGACAATGCTGAATTCTATAACACAGTTGTTGCCCGACAACTGAAGTTGAAAGAATACTTCAGGGTTCATACTATGAAGAACTGCCAAAGAATATTCTTATTTTTTATTACAAACACTCTAGAACAGCCATACTCAACATACGGCACGCGGGCCACTAGTGAACCGGCAAACTTTTATGTGCGCCCCAGACACCTAATCATTAATCCATATTTATAAAATTAATTTATGACCATCACAGTTGATTTATATATTTTTATGGGAAGAGAAAATATGTCTTATTATTTTAATAAATTTAAAATTGTGTTAAAGCATCTTAATCGTAGTTTTTTTAGTCAAAAGTCTGTTTTTCAATTAGTTTTATTTATGCTACAGTGGTGTAATAATTTCTTAGTTCAACACTTTTTCAAGCATTATTCTAAATTAATTAAATTTGCACTATATGTCTTGAGTTAAAAAATAAGGTTTGCATTGAGAAAAAGACTTATTTATTAGAGAAGATTTCCTGATTTCATTTCTTTAGAACTTGGAAACTCTGCATTGTTATATTATTACGTTTTATGCTTATTATATAGATAATATCGCTTTTCAGACGAAATCAAATTTGGCACCAAAAACATTTTCACACGCTATTTTCAAACAACAATCTTCGAGGCACATTTTTAAAGGATTTTCAATAGAAAGCAACCACAAAACATATTGTTTCAAAGCAGTAGCGTTATTTTTTTTGCTAACATTTCTTCCCTGCAAACTTTCAAATCTACTGATAATATTAACTTTGATATATTTTTTGTTATGCTACTTATGTTATCTTTCTAAATTAAGTGCTATTTTTTACCATTTTTTAAGTGTCTATTTTTTAAGTTGCTGTCCGTCTAACTTCGCAAACATTTCTGAAGTTTGCGTATTGCTTCTCTAGACTCTATATGGTTTTCAAATTTTTATTTTAGAAAATATTGCATCTGTTTATAATATTTTTATCCGGATAAACACAACGTCATACACCTTTTTTAGATTTATCTGGTATGTTTGAAGTTCAGAGGCATATGAAATATTTTCAACACTTTAGTTTATTTTAAATTTTGTAACTGACCAAAACAGTTCAGATTTACTAAAACATTCAGTTTTGTTAATTTGTATCCTTACCCTAATAATTTATATATTAAAAATGGTAAAGCAAGTGAAAATACAAAGACGAAATAAATTTGAAGACGAAAACCGCAAAACTGGTGAGGTCGAAATATCTTTATACTTTCCTTCCCTAAATAATAGAGAATGAATTACTTAACCTCTTAACGTAAAGTGTCGTTTTTTACAGTCCCGAATTTTGCCGTAAAATAATATCTACTTTAACTTCATTAGTCAGTATTTTTTAATATATCAAAATGCAAAATTCTGCATTTATGAGGTTTCATAAATAAACGTTTCAATTTGTACGAACAACGAGTTCCATTGAAATTGCTTTGTTAGAAATATGAGAAAATATTTTTAGATAATAACATTTATTGCAAAAAACATACACATTGAGCGATTCGATAATGGTTAATTAAAATATTTTTAACTGATACCGCTCTATTTCGTCAATCTAGTTCGCCGATAATACAAAGAAGAGTAAATGTACAGATATAAATGCATACAATTTGGAGGTAAATGCTTGTTTTTGAGATGTTTGGATAGATAAAAGCTATACAATGAGCACAAAAAAGTCAGGATACACGTAAATAAATTTTGAAGGAGATAATAATAAAAGCAGATTTGTGAAATAATAGCCAACTTACAGTAAAACTACTATGCGCTATCATCTGAGAGTGATTTCAGTGATCCTAATGTTAAAGTTTGAGACGTTATACACACTAACTTGAAAAAAGTAATCGCCAAAAAGTGTACACAGTCATCAATTTAGAATTGAATGATTTCGTACATTCGAAAATAATTCTGTTAGCAAGCTTAGAAAAGGAAATGTTTGATATCGAGCCACGGGCTTAAATACATCATTAACCGTGTGTACAAATACGCTGTTATAAGGCAGATATCCACCTACTATTTTGAAGAGCATGAGAAAGACTTTACAGTATTTCTCTGTTCCCGAAATTTCCCAGAATTAAACCCTTTCAATGAAACATGGATGTATCGTTTAAGGATCTGGATCGAATGGATAGCGTTATATATTCTCCACCAAATATATTCTTGACGCTGTCAACTGCACTGCAGTGTTCCCATCCCTGTGAATACTTTCCAGCTTTTTACTGAGCCCGTCTTTGTGCGTCCAGTTGCTGTCCGTGCTATATTTCATTGTTATTTTGAGTATTTACAGGTGTTGCCTGCGTCTCAGCTGGGTATAACCCACTGTTGACTATTTATTCTACAATAATAATGTAAAATAATTTAATATGATTAAAGTAGCATTTAATACCTTGGCTTAAACATTTATAGTTTCTGTATTTATCTTTTAATATTCGGTAGTTTTGTATTTAATTCATCATAACTTTGTAATAGTAATAAGAACGCTTAGCCCATTAAAGACGGTATTATTTTTTTCTCTTTAAAACAGAAAAAATCAATTTCGTACCACATTTTTAGAAAAGCAATATTTATCTTATTTTATTGCAGAGTTTCTGCCATTAAAGAAAGTGAATTTTTCTGTTCTAAGTTGCTGGTATTCACGCAGAAAAAGTGTTGACAGCTTTTCTGTAACCATATGGTAACGCTAGTCCTTAATCGGGATAAAAGATTTAAAAGAATTTCCTAAAACTTTACTTTACCTAACACCTTTTAATCAAGTCTCTTTTCTTTATTTCCCGTTTTCTGGGTATGCGTCTTTTAGAAATGAACGCAGATTTGTATTGGGCAAGTATTACCCTCTTTTAATGTTGAGGAAGGTTAAATTTAAGAAATGAGTAATTCCATAAGCAATGTATCTTATAAATAAATTTGACAGATTCCTGACAAGTGAAGAAAAGAACAAATAACGCTTATCTGAATTTCTTTTTTCCGCCATTATTTACTTTATTAATTACTATCTGTTGCTTATGTTTGTTCTCTTTTTTATTATTATCATTGTTTTCTAGAACAAATTTCAGACGATGAAGAATATTTTATGTAAGATATAAAATAATTTTTACCCCCAAATGTGTAAATAGTATACTAAAAAATTAAGAATATATGCAACCTGAATCAATTTATTTAGTATTATGTTAAACAAAATTTTTATATCTCTTAATGTGGTGGGATGCATATTAAAAAAAAAAAATATTTTTTATATTGAAGAATGAAAAGTTTATAAAAATTTCTCTTTTAATTTTATATGCTTTGTTTATTCCCAGAAAAAATTGGTAAATATATAATTTTACAATAACATTTTTATTTAAATATGGCAATAAAACTCGGTAAAATTTACATTAATATTACCGTAGGATATTTTAATTTCGTAGTCGTTTAAGATAAAAAAAATCGTAGACTGACACTTAAAAGTCGCTCTTTATTTACTGTAAAAACTCATTTATAAATGGACATTTTTTATCTGGAGATTTTAAAATTTATTATGCATACGGCTAGCACTAAGTATACCGTTACGAGTTTATAATGTCCTTCCGTACATTGTAAAAAAAAAATCTGTAGCTCTACAGATTCAAATTTACATGCTTACTAGTCTTTCATCTGTATCTCTACAAAACAAAAAGCTGCAAATCTACAAAAATAGTTTTTGTAAAGCTACTGAATTCTGTAACTTTACAAATGAATCTGCTAAAATTACAGTAATCTTACTAAAATTTTATCTATAACCCTGCTTGTAGTTACATGAAAAGTTCTAGGCATCCCAGTTTCCTAAAAAATTCATAGTAACCTTAATCAGACCAATACATTCTGACATCTGACGATGTCAGAATGTATTGGACCGAAAGAGTTATGTTATATCGAAGGTTGATTGTACAATGTACACGTTGTGTCTGTGTACTGTTTTGCTTGTAAGACGAAAAGAAAATAAAACAATATTCTAAAAAACAAATTGCAATTAAAAGTATATAAAGATATATTGATAAAATTGTCTAAAAATTAGGCTGTCTGCTGCATGGAAAACATCACATAGAGCAGAGAAAATTTAATTGGATGAATTCGGCCAAGTTTCACTTTAAAATCATACTACAACATACTGTTTCCGAAACCAATCATTCTTTTTAAATACGATATGTGATTTATTTTACTGAAGGAACGCTTATTACTTCTATACTGTTTTAACTAACCAAAGTTCTATTTTGCTATATCCATTTGCGTAAATTTTAATTTGTCAATTACGTTATACTCGTCTTCTATAACAGCATTAATGAAAGAATTGATGATGCTATCCAAATTATTTTATTATGACCTAATAATGCTGCTGTAAAAACCACTAAACTGGCCAGTAATATTGCACACTGTGATAAATTTTTCGAATTATTTCTAAAGTCGTTAACTGGATTTGTAGAAAATGCTAACTTGAGCACCGTATTATTTTAAAGCTGCCGCGAACGACTTCTTTATATTTTAATAAACTATATAGTACTAAACGAAAACTGAGTTTTCAGTTATTTTACTGCTGAATTTTTTTAATTTATTTTAACATAGAAATGAGCATGCTAAGTTGACGGTGAACAAGATAACTTCATAAGGTTACTTTTGTAATGAGTTTAATTTTTTTCTTTAGAATTTTCACCTAAAATAACAAACACAATACTTTCAGAAATACAGAAGTTTGTTAAACGAAATTTTTCAATAAATATCGCTGTTAGTTTGAAAATTTAACTAATGAATTTCAAATTTGAATCAAATTAAATTTTCTGATACTTAACGCAGGATTCCTCCAAAGATATTTAGATTTCATTATTAATTGTTAAATGTCTTTTACAAGTTAGGATTTTGATAATATTAAAATTATTATGATAATTACATGAAGACGTTTATATCAGGTAAAATATCAATATTTTTATTTGTTTATATTTATATTACGAGATAATTAAGTGAACGATTTTGTAGTTAGTTTTTGATTTTATCGTTATTAGTCTTATTCCCAGGAAGTGTTTTATCTCATTTCACTATCTTTGAAATATTGAAATTGAAATTCTTGGCTATTTAAAAAAATTCTGGCTGATTAATCTTTTCACCACAATGCTACATATTATCTAACCGTAGTGTTAAAAGCTTACAAACATTTTTTTTAAAGCAAGATGATGAACGACGTCATAAATATGTCGATAGAACATTTATGCGCAATAATCTATCAAGTGAATCTTTTGAAGACAAAATGACTGTATCTCTGAAATTATGCAGTATTTATTATGAAACGAGGAAGAAAATTTTCATTGATTTAAAAGTAATTTTAAAAATCCATTTATTATATTTTTCTTCGGAATGGTACTTTTTTAATTCATCCGAAAAGCTCTTTACTAACGACTATAATTAATAATCCCAAACAAAAATGAAAAAAGAGGCAATTTCATGATATTTGATTGTTTTTTCAATCTTTGCTTTGGCAATATTCAACAGTTATACAAATATTGCATTATTGAAATTAAATAAAAATCCTTTTTATTCACGGTTTTGATTTCCGTACCTGTTAAATTTTACAATATAAATTATATTTAAAAATAAATCCTATAAATTATAAGAAATGTTGGCAAATGTGATGTCGAAATTAGTAAAAATGTTTCACTAATTTAAAAGTATAAAGTTAACAATATAAAGTTAACAGTATAAAATATTATTAGGCAAGAATATGTTATAATATCGTATTTGTAACGTTTTGAATGCATAATATTTTAAGGTGAAAATCTGAAGTTATGAAGAAATTTCATTATTAATTAGGTAGGATTGTTTTTGGTTTCCCAGAATATTTAATTATTTAGGCTATTTTTTCTGTTATATTGTTACTTACTTATGATACATAATTAAAGATGAAAATCATATTTTGAACTTTCGGTTGGATTTAGAAATAAATTGGTTTTTAAGACTACATTAAATAGTACAGAATGCTTAGAAAAGCATTTAATGCTCTCTGACTTAGTTATTGGTCGAAAAGGAATGCAAGTGGAAATATTTACTTTATTTACAAGATAAAAGCAATTCAAATAATTAACATGCAGCAGATCGATCCCCTCTACTTTAAGTCATTAAAATTAGAACCATTCACCTTTTACTCTTCCGTTTAGGTTTGGAATCAAACAAAAAGTAACAGTGGTAGGAATTCATTTCCAAAATAAACTCTCAATTATTATTCGCTAAATATTTCGTGGTTTAAAGGCAGAACGCAATATACTTTCGCGATGTGAATCAACTACGGAACCTTGTTATTGAAGTCGGGTAATTAAATTGCGTATTGTTATTCCTGCTGGTAGATTTTTCTCATTCAAACTTATGCAATATGCACTTTGGTTTTTGAAAAATAATTCAACTTTGGTTTAAAAATAAATTTCTAAAATTTATTCAAACGTGTATATCTACATGGTCAAACATAGCTTATTGTAAAACAGAAAAATAAATATTTATTGAAATTCAATATTATCAACACTCTTGTTCACACGAACTTTACGCCTGTATCCTAACTTAATTGATAAAAAGAGTGTTCTGAAATTGATTATTGAATAAATATTATTTTAAGTAATGTCACCTTAACACGACAAAAATCTAGGCCTTATATATGTCATAAACCATTTTTCTCAGAATCTTTCACCACATTTCATTTATGATAATTCAAACAATTCATAAGTACAAAATCGTGAACGAGAACAAGTTCACCTAATATATTTCAGTTCTCACATTGGAGGAAATAAACGATCAAGTGCGAGTATTACTCGCGTTCAGAACGTTCCGTAGAATAAATACACGAATTAGTAATTGTATTATTGAAAAAACTGTTGCTAAAAGAATACTGAGACTTTGTAAAAAACTACATAACGTAGGGTTGATTATAACTGTATGTACTGGCTACTATGTAAACGGATATACCATGGAAGTTCAAAGAGAGATGAAACCTGAATAATATCAAATATAGCCATTCTGTTTAACTCATTTTTTAATATTATACTAATCTGTTTATGACGAACTTATTCGATACTGACAATAAAAGCAGTGCATATTTAAACTTCATTTGGAATTTCTTAAAACTAAATTCAGAGTAGTAATAATCATTCTTTATATAGTGTAGCTAAAACAAAACTTTTTTCAAAGATTAAATTTCGCATTGTGCTAAGCGCGCTTCGAAAGGAGGTCGGAAATATGCAACACCGTCTTGGTCCGTGCCGCGTTCTTCCAGTTAGGTTTTTAATTAAATTTTAGAGTCACTCGAGACGTATTGAGAGATCCCACTCAATGCAAATTAGTCAGGAATCCCATAGTATTTATGTGCTCCATTCCAATTAAATTAGTCTGTTTTTAACAATTTTATATTTATTCCTTTTATACTGCTACTGGCATTGCATTCCACATATATATCATTAAAAGTTGTTATCTAGGCTTTAAAAGCCGATGGTACATAGAGTACGCCGCCCCTGTCATTATGTATGTTCAAACAATCCGTATCTTTAAGGGTTAATATCTCGGCTAAATACTGACCACTTTTTTCGAAAATCAATATCAACAATGCTTTTATACTTCTGCTATGATAGGTACCTCCAGCGCTGCTCAACACTTTTCCTGAATGCCCGTAAATCGCAATTTGTGTGTAACGGAGAAATGCGATTTTCTCCAAAAATATGTGACGTAAGGGAAATCGCTATAATTTTCCTGCAAGGTTTAAATTAACGTCTACTACTTCTAATTTTTTTTCATAGTTTTAGTTTTAGTAGATTCGAAATAAGATGGGGGGGGACATATTTTTGTGCTACATTTTCGACGATATCTTTGAAAATATAATACGTAAAATTAAAAGAAATTTATTTCTGAGTTCAGCGTTTCAAACGCTTTCACACGATACCTCACATGATATACAAGGAAAATAGTTTTTTTTTTCAAAATTAGCCCCTCTGCATTTTTATTAAATATGTTTGCGAATGTTTAATAATCTGCAAATATGTAGGTCAATAGTCTTTATTACTTCCCCCCAATTTAAACTTACCACGTTCCATAGTTTACGAGTAAAATGGCTGTGACAGGCAGACAGACACAGGAGTGATCTTATAATGGTTCCGTTTTTACTTTTTAAGTACCTAAAATCTCTTAAAAATTTACGGTGCCTATCAATACTTATTTGTTTTATAACGATTCCTATATCAAATATTTTAATTTAATCAAAACAATGTTTATTTTTTCCTTGTTAAAGTACTGCGAATTATTTTTTTACAAAGGGAATTATCTAAATAAAAAATTATTATTTTTTCAAATCACCTAATAATTTTAGTCCATCCTGTATATTTGTAAAAACGGCGAAAAATTTACAGCATTTTGCAATACAGACAACTACTAACACAAAGGACTTTGGACGTGATTTTAAAAATCTAGAGATAAAAATTTAACATTGCCGTATAGATACTAATCTATTTTTAAAAGATTATTAGATGAAATATTGGTTTTTAACACTTAAAAAAATTAAAAAATTATATTTGTTATATTGAACATTTTTTTAACTAACTAAATTTGCTTAAACTTTAAAATCGCACTTTAAGATAAAGCTCTAAAGGGGAAAACCCCTAAAATTTTACCACGCTTTCTAATATAGAATATAACCACACAAAGGATGTAATCTGTATGTATTTTTGAAAATTTGAGATTAGAAGTTTTATTTACAGGAAAGGAAAATATTGGTAATATTTATCTTTTGATATTTATTCTTCAATGATGTATTTTAATTTAATGCTTTTTTTTGTTGTTGTTGTTTAAGTTTTTGTTGTTGTTCGTTTGTTAACACTAGAACGGCTATAGTATTTAATTTAAACGGGAACAAACAAATTTATTTCAATTCGAACGAGAAATTATTTAATACATCAAATCATTTCTTTATCTTTCATCAAGTTCTTTAATACATCAACAAATATATACCACACAGAAACACTGAAATGAGATAAACATTTACAGCAAATAGTATTAAATGGAAATTCTGTTTAAAAATATTTTTATATCACTTTAGTACAATTCTCGCAACTCTCAATTAATTTTTTCACCGAATTCCGAGATTGAAAAACGTAATTACATTCTATAAATACGAATTACTTAATATATAGAAGGCGATAAAAATAAAACTAATAGAAATATTTCTGTGCTTTAGAATAAAATGATTGTGTGTAAAATTGTGTTGACTGAATTTTTACAAATGTAATGTTTGGGATAGTGAAACGAAATACATCAATAGCTCATAGCATTTAACAATATTTATAAAATTGTAATTTACTCTTGACATTTATTTAAACTGAAATCTACAAAATTGTGTATTGTAACGTTATTATAAAAGTATTTTTAATCATATTACTAAGTTACTCAGAATATCTACTTGCTAGCACAATCACACACATCTCAATTTTATTTACAAAGAAACTGAAAAATTAAAGTATATGCTGTAAATAATATACATTACACTATTAAATGGAAATAATAACAGCATTAATTATATAGATATAAGATCATAATTTCTGTTCAATAAACGTAAAAAATCTGAAAGTTATCTAACAACCTTATAAAAATATAGCATTAAGTTGCCACAGATTAAAAAGTCGACTTTTTAAAACTCAAATTAAATTTTGATTTTTTGTTACATTTTAAATCGGACTTCATTCAAAATTTCGTGTTTGAACCAAAATTGTCTAAAAAGAACTTCAGCTATGCGCAGAAGGAATGTTCATTTTAATGTAGCTTTCGTCAAAACTTAAAAAAAAAATTACGGAAAGAAACGGTATAAGATTAAAAATATATAAGCCATGGAAGGACCGAAATCTATGTAAAATAACTTTTTTAGACGATTCGCACATTGTTAAAAATGACCTGCAATCTGACCAGTCATTCTACTGTTTTCATAGATAATGGTTACTCAGCCAAAATTTTAATTAATTCTAACCAATTATTTTTAAAATTCTGCAGCAAACTATCCAGTTATTCAACAGTTTTTATAAAAAAAAAACTTTACATAGCCGTAATTTACCGTTATTCTTTCCAAGAAAAAAAGTCCAGTGCCGAGAGGAAGAAGTAGCTTTCATATTCCTTATTTTTAAAAAGCTAGCTTATATTATTCAAACACACGAAGCTCAATTTAGTGGAAAACGATTAATAGAAGATTCAATACTACTTTTATCAATAATAAATCATTATGAATGAAAATTTCGCGAAATTAGTCAGCTTTATCCAAGCTGATTTTATTTAGAGTAACTTATATTTGGTTTCCAAATTCGGCGATATCTTGAAGTGCCTGCCCTTTTAAGACAACATGGTGGATGAGGCTAACCAGAACTTGGTCGAGACCTTAGTAATTCCTGTGCACATGCTCACTCACATCGGAATCGGTTGATACATATGAGTGCTGTCGCAGGCAAAAAATCAGATTTTTCAAAATGTCACCCACATAAAGAAATACAAAACAAAAAAAGCTCCGGAATCCTTATATCAAAGTCAAAAACTTAAGAAAGAAACTTTTTTCAATTTCGAATTTCTTTGCACCTCACTTTAAATATATATATATTTTTTACTTAATGACCGCCATTTTGAAACAAGATGGTCAGTGAACTTGGTAGAGACATTGCTATATACTATCCACATGCCTTCTTACATCCAAATAGGTTAATAAATATGCGTGCTATCGCGTGACAAATTTCAGATCGCTTCAAAATGTCAGCCATGCTAGAAATTCAAAGTTCTATAACTCAACCATTTTTTAAGATATATACGAAACAAAAACTGCCCCGGAATCTTTGTGTCAAAGTCAAACACATAAAAAAACCTTTTTCATTTTCCAATTTTTGATACCTCATTTTAAATTTTAAATTAAATTTTTTTTAATGTTCCCTTTTGAAACAAGATGGCGAATGAAGCTTGCCTACGAACTCGGTTGAGACATTGGTATGTACTATGTACACACCAAGTTACATCCAAATCGGTTCATAAATACGCCTGTTATCGCGTGACAAAAAATCAGGTCGTTTTAAAATGTCAGCCACAATAATCAGCCACACAAATCAAAATCCTATAACTCAGTCATTCTTTTAGATATAGACGAAACATTAACTGTTCCGGAATCTTTGTATTAATGTCAAACACATAAGAAAAAATCCTTTTATATTTCCATTTTTTTGATACCTCATTTTAAATTTTAAATTTTTAAATTTTTTAAATGGCCGCCATTTTGAAACAAGATGGCGGATGAAGCTGGCCAACGAACTCGGTTGAGACATTGGTATGTACTTTATACACACCAAGGTACATCCATATTGGTTCATGAATACGCCTGTTTTTGCGTGACAAAAATGAGGACGTTTCAAAATGTCAGCCACGTTAGAAATTCAAAGTGCTATAACTCAGCCATTTTTTAAGATATAGACGAAACAAACAATTCTCCGGAATCTTTGTATCAAAGTAAACACATAAGAAAAAATATGTTTTGATTTTCAGTTTTTTGTACCACATTTCAAATTTTAATTAAAAAAAAATACTTAAATGGCCGCAATTTTGAAACAAGATGGCGGAAGAAGCGGGCCAACGAACTCGGTCGAGACATTTGTATGTACTATGTACACACTGAGTTTCATCTAAATCGGTTCATAAACACGAGAGTTACAGTGTCACAAAGGTCATATATATATATATATATATATACATATACATACATATATATATATATATATATGTGTGTGTGTATATATATATATATATGTATATATATATATATATATATATATATATGTATATATATATATATATATATATATAGATATATATATAGATATGTAGATATATAGATATATAGATATATATCTATCAACTTTTGAACGTAGAGTGGTTTCGGGGTCTAGAGGTCATGATCGATGAAAATATACCAAATTTTTTTGAAATCCCTTTCCTCCGAACGCTGCAATAGGTAGCTTTTTGTAATGAAAGCTACCTAAAATTTCAAAATATGGTCTATAAAAACGGTTGAATGACTGGACAGTTTACTATACATTTTTAAAAGTGTAATATCACCATTAATTAAAAAAAAAAATTAGTCGAGCACTTTTATAAAAATTAGTGAAAAGCTACTCTTCATGAATTTGGTGAAGCAACCGTAATTTGAGCTCCATGCTGACCAATGAGAATATTTCATAATATGTTTATGTTACTGATATCTTTTAATACACTGTTGAAAATGTGCAGCAAACTGTCCAGTTATTCGACAGTTTTTATTGAAAACGGGTACATAACCATAATGTAACTCTATTCTGACCGCAGTAGGGAAATAATATTGTCAGAATATAATTAAATTACTTTTATGTGACCCTTTCTATAAAAACAGTAGGATGACTGGACAGTATGCTGCAAAACATTAACAGTGTGCTTTTGAAAGGCAGGACGATTTGCTGCAAGAAATTACGGCTAACATAATGGTTTTCTTGCTTGAATTTTTTAGGGAGAAGTTAAGGTGTTATATAATTGCCAAAAAGTATAATTTTTGAATCTTTATTTCAGCTTCGATGTTTGTTGTGGATTGGAATCCACTTTAACTTATAAGCTCTGCTTAATCAGGCTTAGTATGCTTAAAACAGTGGCACTGCGAAAGAAACGAGAACGTAGATTTAATAATTTACTTTTAGGTTTCAATAAAAATTTAAAGGAATTTGTTGTTTAAATAATTACCGTTCAAACACAATTTTATGATATAAATATTTATTGAAAGCTTAATTGAAAGCTTAATTGAAAGATATCAGAGTTAAATCGTTATCGTCCAAAGCAAAGTGTGTACAATGGGAATATTGCATTAAAGAAACAATAATGTAGATTTAATTATTTATATTCTCGATTCATTAAAAATTGAAATAAAAATGTCGTTTCAATAATTCCCTTTGAAACAAAATTAACATATAAATATTTAACGTTAGCTCAATTGAAATCTATCCAAGTTAATATTCTACCGTCAACAGAAATGTGTGTATAACTGAAAAATTTATTAGAAAAATTATTAATTGAAACTAAATGAATAAATTTTTGTAAAAAAACTTTAGTTTTATCGTATCATAGAAAAGCTGCGGCGATTTTCCTGGTATCTGAGACATACAGGTAAAGTCAACTAAAAACAAGAAAGAAGAAATACCCCATATATTTTAATCTCGAAACTGTCATAGCGAAAAACAGAAATAGTCATTCAACTCTAAATTATGAATATTTTTCGACTTATGTTACAAATTAGCTACAAATTAAACTTATGTTACAAATGGACGCCTAATTTTGACATCATATTTACCTTTACTGGTAACATTGACCTTAGGGTATCAAAAGGGAAGTCATTCGCTCAACAAAATTAGTATTTATAAATGCTTAGTCTGGAACACCCAAAGTTAAATGAATGATATTTTAATAACATTTATAGTTTATTCGTACACTGTTACCAAACTGAGCTTAGGCGGTTTTCAAAGAGCCTGGCTAAGTGGAAAATTATCTGTCATTTTTTAATCAGCCTAATATTTTCCATGCTTATCGAAAAGAGTTTATTATATGTCGTAGGCTAACTGCGAAATCCGGCTCTTTGCAAAGAGCCTAAGCTGTTTGCGAAGAGGCCGGCTAATTCGAGAATCATCTTCCTTTTCTCAATTGGCCTGATACTTTTCAGGCTTATTGCAAAGAGCCTAAGCAGTTTTTGGCTTATTGGAAAATGATCATTTGTTTCTCAATCAGCCTGTTATATTTTCAGGCTTATTGCAAAGAGCCTGTGGAGAGTTAGGCTAATTGGAAATTATCCATTTGATTTCTCAATCAGCTTGATGTTTATCAGACTCATTGCAATGTTTGCAGTTTAAGACTTAATAGAAAGTGACCCAAGATGACCACGTGTTTGTCCAAATAGCCTAAATTCATCAAAGTTTATGCCATTTTGTACGAGGTAGTGAATGTTTAAGCATGCATTCCGTATAAAAATAGTAGGAGGAACTTAAAATGATTATAAAAATGCCTAAGGAAACTGTCACTGACAGATTACCCTAACCTCCTGAGATTGTACAATTAGAAAATACCGTAAGTTCGGGAGTATAAGCCGCGGTTCATATAACTATGTTTACTACCAGAAATTTGATTTAATAAAATTAATTAATTTCCTACAGGTACATATTTGACATTATTTATTAAGTAAAGTTTCTGGTTTAGGAAAAATGAATTTTAGCAGCAACTTATTCACAGGTAATTAAGGTACTACATTTTTATTTTAAGGCTACAATTTTCGCAGACAATCAACAAAGAAGAAGTCCAGATGAAGGCCAGATGGGATACAAAATGATAATATTTATGAAACGTAGCGAAGACAAAATTATCTATCAAGGAAATCCGCAGATGAGGCAGATTTTTTGGTTTGTCCACCGTTACGTAGAGAAGATGGATCCCAAAAGAAAAATAATTTTTAAAAATATATAAGAAGATTGCTGTATCCATAAAATCTGCAGATGAGACACACTTTTCACAACATTATCTACACGTTATTGGTTGCTAATGAAAATAATTATAAAATAATAATTTATAATATATAAGATTTATATTAATAATAATTTATAATTATAATCCCTTATAATTCAATAATTATAAATATAATTCCTTATATTATATATAAAAAATTTCTGCAAATATGAAATCTGCAGATGAGACTGATTTTTTATGTTTCCCTAGCATTACGTAGAAAAGATGGGTTCATAAAAGGAATCTATTGTAAAAAATACATGAAAAAATTTCTCTAATAATGAATTCTGAAAATGAGTCACATTATTAAAATTTCCCTAGCATTATGTAGAGAATAGAATAATGAGTAGCTGAATAAAATGGATTACAAAAAAAAAAAAAAAAAAAAAAAAAAAAAAACTTGCCTTATTGGCAGATGTCATTTTTGCGTCTGGTTGATAACCAAGGTTAATAAACACTATTTTTTTTAAGTAAATTTTTTTCTTCACCCGTAAAGATGTACCGTAATTTCCGGTGTATAGCCCGCGGATCAAACAATCGTGTTTCGACCCAGAAAATTTTAAAAATAAAATGTAACGTTTTAGATAATGGTAAATATTGGTCTTCAAATACTGAATAAAATTTCTGTGTCCAAACTGAATTATTTGATCTGCGGGCTATACACCCGAAATTACGGTACAAAAAATTCTGCAGTTAGGTCAGAATGTTATTTCCCGCATTAAGCAGAAATACTATAGAGTTGAGTGAATAATCTCAGATATTCAGATGCACTGCAAATTCAGTTTTATTTTAAGTGCTCTACATGCTTAAAATTCAACTTAAATAATCACTAATCTCAGGTAATCAGAAGCATATATCATATCTATCAATACAGCAGTTTTCGCATATACTTGCTGTGACTAATTTCATTCAGAAGTCACACTTCTCTATGTTATATTGAAAAGAAAAACAAAAAACCTCTAAAAATATCCCTCATCCAAAAATATTATTGATACAGTTATTTTATGTTATATATTATTTTTATAATTATTTTCCCTAAACAACACCAGATGCACCATGGAAAACTTGAAAAATTTACCTCAACTGCACCTGCTCTCTAGTAATACAGCAATTTTATTATATATGTTTTATAATATCTTAATTAAGCAACCTGTTTTGTATACATAATGCTTGGAAAATATCAATATATGCCTCAACTACAGATTTTATTGATACAAATTTATTTCTCATTTATGTTTTATGAATATTTTAATTCAGCAGTCCATATTCTCAGTGTAAAGCTAAGAAAACTTTAAAAATCTGCCTCACCCCCCAATTTCATTGCTGCAAAATTTTTTCTCAGATATTTTTTATAATGATTTTCAATAGCAACCGATCTTCCCTATTTAATGCAGAGGAAAATGAAATATACGCCTCATTTGTAGGTATCCTCAATACAGCAATTTTTCTTATTTAAATTTCATATTTATTTTCATTCAGCAAACAATTTTGTCTACATAAAGCCTAGAAAACATCAAAAATCAGGCTCATGTGCAGATTTCATTATTGAAGAAACTACTTTTTATAATTATTTTCATTGGCAACCAATATTCTGTGCGTAATCACGGAGAAAAACATTAAAAATCTGCCTTATCAGCAGATTTTATTAATGCAAAAATTTTCTCATATAATTTTTGGAACCTCAGATGAGGGCGGTAGCGTGAGCGGGTTTCCTTAGAGGTGAATGAGAAGATAATTAGTAATGAAGAACAGAATTTATTCACATTAAACACAAGGTTTCTAGACTAATATAATGTCATTAAAGTACACAACCATAATAGTTGGAATACGTAATCAGATGAAATTAAAGTCTGTGAGGTGGCAGAATGCACACGAGTCCTTATAAATCAAATCAGAGAGCTCGGTTAGTAAAAGAGTCTTCTCTGCGTTGTAAATAAACGCCTTTTAGACAATGTTACTTCGATGAAGTTAAATACCTCATCACTGTTCAAACAGCCTGTCGCTGTAAACCCCAGTTGAAGTCTGACTTCTCCGGCTTTGTTCGCCGCCGAGAGAAAAAAGTAATTTCTCTCCCCTCGGAATTAGCTTCCGAGAAAATTACCCGTGATTTCCCTGAGAGATGAATTCTCGCGTCCAGGTAAACAACCTGCAACTTTCTCCTTTGAGTCTAGAATTTAAATAACTTCTCTTATTAAGGATCGTATATATGCTCAATTATTTCTCCTGGAAAACAATATGGAGTTTTCCTAACCACTGGCAGTGCCTTGCTGTTAAAATTGTTTGACGGCTGTGCTCCGAATGGTTGAACTATTCCCGGCCTACAATTTGCACACGACACTCTGTTCCGAGACATTATTTAAGTTGTGTTACAATATTAGACCCCTCACCCCCTGTTTCTCAAGAACTAAGGAGCGTTGTATAAAATCCGTTGAACCTGAGACTAAGGGTTTTCTACCCTACAACATATATTAAAATAATCAAAATCTGTGATTAGGAAGATTGGCCCTCTCCTTGTTAGTCACATAGACACGAAATCTAATTATTTTATCAGTATAATATAGTTTTTTATACATTTTTTATAAACTTTGTAAGTTTCTAATTCTATTTTTAATACCATAATTATGTATTAACATTCACTACCTTGGACTTATTTTGTGAATTGGAGGAGAGTGTTTAATAAAAACTTTTCGACATTTTCTAATTAGTCTTAAACTACATCGGTTCATTATAATAAACCAGAAAATTATCAGGTTTACTGGGAATTAATAATTGATTTTCCAATGAGCGTAAAGTCACATAGGCCGTTTGCAATAAATCTGAAAATTATCTGTCTGATTGGGAAATGGCAGACGATTTTACAATTAGACTGGGAAGTGGGCATTTGCATATATCCCACTTACGCTATTTACAAACAGCCAAAATTCTTAAGCAGCCTACGACATGTATGTGGTCGCCGAGTGGCGTGGTCGGTAGCGACAGCTGCTGCACGGCGGGGGCCCGGGTTCGAATCCTCGGGTAGGACATGGATGTATTTGTGAATGTCGCTTTGTAGTGATATAAATATGTAATGAAACAAGAAATTAAAAAAAAATGTTGTGACTTGTTGTTGTTTCTGTATATAATAAGGATCATTCGAGGCGAAAAGCCATAGTTGCTATAGGCCTCAAAGCAATCTCAATTACGGTGGGTTACTAAACCATAGATGCCAACATCTCTTAATTATTCCGGAGTCTGATTCAAAATTTGCATGTTCAAACTGGAAAAAATACATAAGAAAATGTGTGTTCTTTCTATGAGGTACTTTTTAAAAATCATTTTGAAATTTTTTGTTACATAAAATTTCCGGTTGGAAACATGTTCATCTTGGATCAGACTCCGGAATAATTAAAAGATGTTGGCATCTATGACTAAACCAAACCAAACCAGACATGTAAGTGTACGTGCTTGAATGATCTTCAAGGATGGACACATACATAATGCGGTGTATGGTATCGTCCATACGGAAGAGTGGATCTGGTAAAGCTAGAAAACTATTCAAATGACTAAAACCTGACCTTTCTTAATTTTTTTCCAGAATTTTTATAGAGAAAGATAGAGGGAGGTTCCTATGTCTGAGGCCAAACACAGTCTTATAGTGCAGTAAACGTAGTTGGTGAAAAAAATGCACTACCACTGCGATAAACAGACATCCAAATAAAGTGAATATTTGTACATTACCTAAAACGCGTGCGGTTGAAAAAAAATTATGAAAACATTTTCGTGTAATGACAACTTACTGATCTGACAATTAATATTATTTTCAAAGATTCATTGCTTGCATAGATAATGACGTGATTTTATGTTCTTCACAACTAGATAAATGTTTTACAAAACTTATAAAAAATTAGTTTTGATTCGATTTTATAGGTAATTAATATTGTATAGTTGGATTCTCCTTATGACATAAAATAAGCCAGGTTGGTGAAATTTTATTCATATTTTTATACATCATATCAATTTATTTTATCACATTTCATTTTTCAAACATTATTTTAGAGCTACGGACTGTTTTGTTTTTGGAGATTTTATCATTTTCCGCAAAAATGATTGATGATAAACTTTTGTAAGGGAACGGAAAAAATAAATTGACAGTTTTTGATCATGTTAAAATAATAGAACTAACAAAGTGTTGGATTTCATGTTGTAAATGTTTATGTTTGAGAGTAAATTTCTGTTCATTGTTCGTTTTTTGAAATATCTATAAACACTGCCTACTGCATTTGTACTTACAATTGTTTCACAATTTCACAACTTTTTTCACAATTTCATAGATTTAAACTAAGAATATTAGATATTTAGTGTTACATTATTAGATATTTTTAATTCTACTTTGAAAACCTAGTACTGAACTTCGTGAAATATTTTTTTCGAATCAGTGTGTGTAATACATTTTAAATATAAATTCATTATTGATATAGTATCTTTGCAAATAAATCGTTAATATAACATAGAAACACTGAAGTCACGAGAATCTAGTTCGAAATATATAAATATATAAAGTAAGTGTTTAATTTATAATATAAAAATAAATGTAAATAAAATGCACACATGCGCAAATGTATACAGGGTGACTAGAAATAAACGCCCCAATTTGAAAATTCAATATTTATTAACTATGATAAACGTAAATATGAAATGGGTGACATTTACATCTGGTGGGTCTTAAATTTCATGTACTGTAAATGTAAAAATAATACAAATTCCCGTCAATAGATGGCTCTGGACCTTCTCAAACTACAATAATGCTCAAATAAATTAAAAAATAATAATAGTTGTCTTTTCTTGTTTCAATCGCTAAATAGAATAAATAATACAACTTGAGATTTTTTTTAATGCAGATTTACATTCTAGTTTGAGCATTATTGTAGTTTGAGAAGGTGCGGAGCCATGTATTGACGGAAATTTTAACTATTTTTACATTTGCATTACATGGAATTTAAGACCCACCGGATGTAAATGTCACTCATTTCATATTCATATTTATTACAGTTAATGAATTATTAAATTTTCAAATTGGGGCGTTTATTTCTGGTCCCCTGTATATATGCGTGTGTGTGTGAGAGAGACAAAGTTTGTGAGTATTCTCTTCTCTTAATTAATATATTTTTTAAATTTTAGATATCCATTCAAAAGAATTGATCTTTTAGAAAAGTATACTATGCATTATTGCTGAATTAAAAAAAATGAAAATTGAAAATAAAGTCGATGTGAATTTTTGTAGCGGACAGATTTATTTTTTTTAGTCCACAAGTCAAAGGTACCTAATGAAATAAGTGTATTCTTGCTTTCCTTGATAAATGTATTGTATAGCATTTGATTCTGAATCTATATATGTCATCTTTCTGACTTCATGGAATATGTTCCCTTCCACGCAAAAAAATTTAAAAAAAAACTGCATTTAATAAATCAATTATCAACAGTTGTTTGACCGAAATGTCGATCACCTGTTTACATACGTTCAATTTTACTATATTATTTTGCTTGTTTACAAATCCGATACTTAGTTAAAAAAGGATTCAATACTTGACTGTGGGTGTGAGAAAATCTGATGCTAATATTTCATAACATTTTTTTACATATATTTCTGTTACTTTATTAATCATCATAAATATTAGTACTATTATTTTAATATGATCATGAAACTGCGGTTTGACAGCAATGAGTAATATATAAAAAAGTTGCTTTAAATACTATTTGTTATTTTAAAAATTAAAATAATTATATGATTTTAACACTAAACTTGAAATTTTACAAAATTAAGTATTATGAGTTAAATACTACGTATTATATTCCAATGAAATGTCTGTGAAATGATCCTTAAAATTTAGCTTTGAAAAAAAAAACTTTATGTAACTTTGTTTGAGGATTTTAATAAAAACATTATTGAACGTTCGGCAAATTAAAAGTTTCTGTCTATAATTTTGGTATAAATCTCTTAACCCTTTATGTCCCAAATTATGAATTCATGAAAGTTTCATCTTTTAAAGAATTTTTCGTGAATTTTTGAAACTACATTAGAAGATTTACACATTTAATACATTTTAGAAAAATATTACCAATTAAAATTAATTAATTAAATTTGAATTTATAAGGTTTTTGTGCAATATTTATAATTCCGCTCAAATCCTTTATTTAAAATATTTCTTTAGCATTTTATAAAATTATGAAATGTACAAATATAATGTTTTTACAATAGAAATAAAGAAATATTTCCTAACTGAAACTCCCCCCTCTCCACATACACACACAGTCTTTGAATGTCAAGAAGGTTGTAAAGATGCAAATGAAAAAGAAATCACTCTTTTAAAATATTTTTGCTTTGTGCAACCAATAATGCTTTTGAAGCAAAATAAAGTAAAGTATCTATAACTCATTCTAATCTGTATTACTAGTATTCGATGTATTAAATTATTTGTATAAGATTTATTTTAAAGGTATTTTAAAGTACCGTCGGTAGATGAAGGGTTAAATGTTATAAATATAATCTGAATACTTATATGTGTGATTCATAGATTTCTTGATTTACATTGTTTTATTTAATTATATGTTTATTTCCAACTGACAATCCTAAAAATGGTTTTATTTAAAAAGCCAAACATATTTTTAAAGAAGACGGGCAAAATGAGTAATAAATCTAGATTTTCTTGACCTATGATGTTCATTTTTTAAACAAATGAAAAGGGATCATATGTATTACTCATACAAATTTCAAGTGTTTGAAATGCGTCAGACAAACAATCTCTTAAGCTGAAGCGATAAAAACAAAATGAGGTAACATTTTCACCAAAGAGTTGCCTTGTATAAAAGAAATTTTCTTAAAGAGCCGAATTCCAGAAATAAATTGGGGGTGTTTGTTAAGAAGAAAAATGAGAATACTGTCTCGAATTCTTCTTCCCTTCGATAAACGCGCAATAATGTGCGTGATGACTTTTATCTATATTTAAAACTAATTATTAAGCTTGATACATTTTTTTTTTTTTACAAATAATAATAAAAAACTTATATTTGAATAGGTTACATATATGTACCACATCCACATTTTTTAGGGATATAGGAAGAGTAGGAGAGATTTAGTGCATTGATATTTATATTTATTGGACTAATTAAAAATGAAAATATACAAATTGAAATTGCATTATTTAATTTATATATATATATTTATATTAAGAATTTTAACTTAAACGGATATCCAGTATACTTTCAGACTTAGGAAACCGCATAAGTCAATTTAATGTAATAATATAGTATTCATAATTAATGTAACATAAATGAATATCAACTAATCCCTTTAATGATTGTTAAATATTTTGCGACAATCGGTTTCAGAACCAGATGTGTACTGCAATGAACTCACCGATGTTCGTAATACAAAATATCCCACCATCGAGCGAAATGCGCATATAGGTACATGGCATAAATTTTATATTTTAAACACAGTTGAACGTATTTGTATATTAAACAATTTAAAAGCGATATAAACAATTATATTTTTAGATATAATTTTAACTTAATTTGAATTCGAGCAAATTTTTTGTTTATTCTACTTTATATTTTACAAATTCAACTTTTAATTGCCTCTTGTGTTTCTTTTAAAATACAATTAAGATAATTTATTGTCTTTTTTAATTGTACTGATCCTGTTAAAACAGTAATAATACGACCTAATCCTTAAATGAGCTAAAGGATTCCTATAACTTACATTTGTAGTTTTGTTTATAATTCGTAAATTTAAGGAGTAATTCATTTTAGAATAAACGAAAATATACATTTTCATTCCTGAGTTATTAGGTTTTGGCGGCAAACAATGGTCACCGACCATTGTTTGTTTCAATATCCAAGGTCATCTGCATTTCACCTTATCACTTATTTTCTTCACGAAAATAGCTCTTCTTATAAATGAACGGAAATTTAGTAAACTACTTTTAAGTACATAATAACAAAAAAAAATATTTAATCTATATGTATCTATTAATAATGTAATCTAATAGCATTATTTATTATTATAAGCTTTCAAATGTTAGTTAAAATTAGGAAAAGAAAATAAACCGCATTTTTCCAAAGTTGCGTAATCAGACATAATGAGCGTTACAGAATTTTTTTTTCGTAACTGATACCATAGTAACACAGCCATTAAATGCCTCTGAAGTACATAACAAAACAAGTATGTTATGGCCATATCTAAAGAAAATTCTATAATGTTATAACGTATTTAATTTATAATCAACAATTATTAATAAAAATCATTGTGCATATTTGCGAATTTAACACGGAGTTACAATGCTTAACAATTAAAAAAAACAGAATAACAGCAATTTGTTAAAATTTAAATTATCGATAGACACATTTTTTAAACATTAAACTCAAATATAAAATTTGTTTCATTTCAACACAAAAATCAATAACATAGAGTTAAAATGCTGTCAAAAGCCTTAGGCTAATATCCTGTAATCGAATTTATAGTCAAAGCTTGGCTTCAAAAACGAGCCAGAAAAGTACTGTCAGGATATAAACGTTTAAAAGTATAAGAGAGTCACAACAATGTAGCTAATAATACTCAAAACCATGCTCGCTAAATTGAATCAAATGACTGGATACGATAAAATAATCTTTCCTCACGTATAGGATAGAAACGCCCCCTGTAGAGTATTCAGTGTCAAAATTAAACCAACATCTAAGTATATAAAGGTCTAACAGAATATGAAGTTTGATAAAAATCCGTACATTAATTCTTAAGATATAGCTTTTGCAGAAAAGGTTAAAAACTTAGCATAGTACAGACCGAATGATACACACCTTAAATTAATCACCATCTATTTATGTCAAAATATAATGAAATCACGTTTAATCGTTATTGATATACAGCAATCGTTAAAATCTTGAAAAACCTAGCGTAAAAATGCCGCCTGTTGGACGGTAAATACACAAATCTGATCAGCAACAACAGTAATACACAGAATTGTGAAAACCATTATGAATAGGTGTAATTTTTATTTTTGATGGCTCATAACACCACTTTAAGTTTAAGTAATACCATAAATTTATGTTTCTGTAGAAAGATAACTTAATCAAAAACGTAATGAAATAAATTTTGTCCAAATAATAATATTTAATCAAAAGTTATAGACATATAAACAACAGCAAGAAAAAATTATAACTTGATTAGGTTTACATGGAGTAGCTTTCCTTTATTTGAATGCAGCGTATGAGCATGGGCGCTAGCGAGCCAATCAGAAATCTTCCTGATTTTATAGTTACTTTAGTCAAGTAACTGAAGGATTCAATTGTTCTTCTCATGTTTTGGAGCTTTTCGGAGCTCATTTGTCAGTGCTTCACGTCTTTAATATTGGAATTAGATGTAAATCGTAAGAAAATTAAATAAATGGCACAAAAAGATGATGATAGGTAACCGAGAAAGCGATGCAAAATAGTACTATTAAGTGAGCAAGATTACAGTTAGGAAGAAATTAGAAGGCAAATTGGTGGAAATGTAATTAAATCTTGCATAAAAAAAATAAATGCGGTAAGAAGGCTATGTCACAACAAACCCAATATGGTATGGTTAGAAAAAGGTGTACAACAGCAAGTTATAATAGAAGAATTAAGAGACTGTGCATCGCTTAGAATCTTTTCTTGACTTGAACAAAATTCTTCAAATTATTTTACTCAGTTAAAGCAGATGACACTATTGATAAAAAATTGGAGGCCTCTTGAAAAAATGTTTTAGATACATTTTTTTCAAAATCACGTTTAGAATCACATTTTTTCACATCCCATTTAAATTAGCAAAGTACACGTTTATAGTCGTATGAGTTTTTTATTTCTAAAATATATTATGCATGAAGCATTTTTAATTATGACATAACTGCCAATCCCATTGATATTTCAAAGTGTGTAATTAAACGACCGATGTGGCAATTCGATTAAGAGCAACTATTCTCTTATTTTCTCTGATGTGAATCATCTTCAGCAATTGTCTGAAAATTATGATGCTTTCTACGTAGGAACTCAGAATAAAATTCCGAATTCCAAAAATATGTATAGTTTCTTAGTTCGAAACAATCTAAAAGTATAACTTTTTGATTTTTTATAAAGTTTATATTCTTAGAACGGAAGTGCTTTTAGTAAATGTATTCTTAAATGCAATCTTTATCGTATTCTTTATTATCAACAAAGAGAAATTTCTTGTGGTTTATGGAGAATAAATCGGTTTGGTGATGCGGCTATCACAGATCTACAGCAACTATTAACGTGACTCTAAGATTGGTGGTTTGGGAATATTGATGAAGTAAGATGAACTATACTGAGAAACGTTTGCTCTGAGGTATACAGTTTAACTATCGAACGACACAACGTCATATATTTTGGTTTACTATGTAAACAATCCTCCGATATATAGATTTTCATACTGACTGAAAAAAAGAAAATTTATTCAATCGAGAATACATAAAATTAAAAAAAAAATCAACAAATATCCGGCGATAATAAAAAAAGTCCTTCCAGCAAGTGCTGAGGTGTAACGGTAGGTTCCCTATTCTTGTTTTTAAGAAATCAGCTATTTTACTCAAACAAACGAAGCTAAAATGCACGGAAACCGATTATAAACGATTCGCAGTTTTAGTAAATATTGAAATTGCATAGGAATTCCAAAAAATTAGTCAGATATCGCCAAGTTGGTTTCATTTATGGTGACCCATTTTTGTTTTGAAACTGCTATATATCAGCAACTGTTACAGACAGAGGAAAACCGGAAAATGCCCCGAACTCCTTGTGTCAAGGCCAAAAACTTAAAGAAAAAATTAGTTTTTAATTCTTTTGTACAATTTTTTGATTTGAATGTTTTCTATTTCTTCTCCAAGTCGCAATTTTCAACCAAGATGACAGATGAAGCTGGCCAAAGAACTCAGTTGAAACTTTAGTATGTCTTGTATACATGATGAGTTACATCCGAATCGGCTTATAAATACGAGTGCGAGAGCATGACAAAAATAAATTTGTTTCAAAATGACAGGCACCTTAGAATTTCAAACTGTTATATTTTAGCCATTTTTGTAGCTAGAGACGAAACCAAAAATGCTTTGAATCCCTGCATCGAATTAGAATACTTCAAAGAAAAAAAAATTAGACGTTTTAATTCTTTTCTATATACTTTTCTAATTTGAAATTTTCCATTTTCCTCTGCAGGCCACTTTTTTTATACAAGATGGTGGCCTGATACTGGTTTGCTGTAAAATAATTAATATATTAGGTAGAGCAAAATAACACTCCCCTCGGGTATGCATTGCACAACTGCCAGTTAATTAATAAAAATTTAAAAATACTTGTGATATTTTTTAATGAAAATAGAATATTTTCACATTATCATAGAACACGCCAACATGATTTTCGAAACGTATTTTTACAAATTTCTTGCGCCTTACGTGAGTTTTGTTTAATACACTATCAGAAATATTAAGTAAACATAGTAGACATGGATTATGGTAGTTCAAGAGTTTATTACCTCGGTTTTCGCAAGCCTCTCTGACCTTCCATATTGTAATTTTCGTAAATATACATGAATCGATCAAAATTAAAAAGCCGTTTTATGGATCATTATAGCATACTTCATAATGAATAATATGTGTGTAGTATTCATGTTCTTTTACAGAGATACAAACATATAATAATGTATGCGGACTGTTGGTTTTATATGCGTTCTGATGATATTAATATGATGCAAACAGAGCAAAACTGGAATATGTTTTGTTTACAATAGCATGTTCTATACGGAAAATGTTATGTATAGCATTTATACTTTTAGTTTTACAGGGATGCAGGAAGAATTCGAATATATTACAGTCTAGGGTTGTTACGTTTTCAAAGTGAGTTTTAAATATGTTAAAATATTTCAAATAAATGGAAACTAGTGTACGTTGTTGACGTTCACTATAGCACTTTCGCTATGAAAAAAGGTCATTATATGTTTATAGTTATGTTGCCTGGCTTCATCATAATCTCATTATTGGCAAATAATTTATATCGGAAGTATATGCTCCAAATTGGTTCTAAAAATCTAGGACAACTTAAACTAATCCATTTTTATATGATTGTTTACTGAAAGACACTTTTCTTTATAACGTAGAAAATTTCTTTAACCCCTTAACAGTCGCATTAAATTATGGATTAAAAATTCAAATTGGTTATTGGCACTACTTTTTTTAAAAAGAAATAGTCAACTTATTTAATTACAGGTTAAATGTTATCATAATAAAGCCAATTACACTAATTTATAAATCTGGTGGGAATCGAACAATCTAAATAAAAGACACAGCCCTTGAATATCACGGGAGCGAGAATTAAGGGGTTCAATGCATAAAGCAGCTAGGAAATTGAAGAATTGCTTAAAAACTAAATATAAAGACCATATATGTAGTAGACAATACATGTAAATTGAAATATTTTTAATACTAAAAATTATTCATCTACAGTTTACATACACGATCTCATAGTTCACCTCACTTCGAAAGTTTCTTGCCTTTAGACGATTATTTACCGAAGTGTTTTTACATTATATTATGCGATTAATATACCATATGTACGAGTACATGTACTAATAGAAAAGGAATTAAAATATTTCCCGTACAATTCCATTTTTGACTGAAACACTATTTAGTGATGTCCACAGATTTTAAACTGAACGAACTTTTTTATATACACTGGTTATCAGAAATTAAGGAAAAGTCACAAAATGCTAATTTTCAAATACGAGAACACTCAAAAGGAAATAATGTAATTCGAGTAATTACTATCTCTACAACACAGCTAGCCCATATAACATCTCATTCAGGTCACACATGGTCATAAGTGTCACAGTCACTACGGTGAAGCAAAAAAATAGGAAATTCCATAAATCCCATTATGAGTCTCAAATGATCACTATATGTGACTCCACTGAGAAATCAATGTGACTGCTGCATTCTGACGAGTCACCATGTGACTTTACAATGTAGTTACATTGTGACTCTCATGTGACTGTCATTTGTAGACTCAATTTCAAAGTCATCGTGAACGCTGCATTGTGATAAGTCACCAAATAATATCACATTAAAGTCACATGGTGACTTTTCCCAAAAGAGCACAATGGTGACTTCACAGAAGTCTCTCTGTAACCTGAAAGTCATCATGTGACTTTAATGTGACATTATTGAATAATTTATCACAATGCAGCGTTCACGATGACTTTGAAATTAAGTCTACAGATGACAGTCACATGACAGTCACAATGTAACTGCATTGTAAAGTCACATAGTGACTCGTCACAAGGCAGCAGTCACACTGACTTCTCAGTGGAGTCACATATAGTGATCATTTGAGACTCATAATGAGATGTATGGAATTTCCTATTTTTTTGCTTCACCGTAGTGACTGTGACACTTGTGACCATGTGTGACCTGAATGAGATGTTATATGGGCTAGCTGTGTTGTAGAGATAGTAATAACTCGAATTATATTATTTCCTTTTGAGTGTTCGCGTATTTGAAAATTAGCATTTTGTGACTTTTTCTTAATTTTTGATAACCAGTGTAGAAGCGAAATTCTTAATAAGTCTTTACAACAAACGTACAATTTTTTTCTTTATATGTATTTTAAAAACATCATAAATAATATAATGTTTTCTTCAGAATAAAGGTTTAAGTTGGCAAAGATTGTATAAGAATTTTCTCTTAGCTTTTGAAACAGTTTCATAACTTTTGCGTGATGGAAAATCCTCTTTTATTTTATATATTGCCATCAGTAATGTTATCAAGGAATCCAAATACTATGTTTTCATAAATACATTATTTCGTTTTAAAAAATCGCACCAAAAGTATGTAGAAAAAAGTATTTTCAGAATATTTGTGATCCTTATATCTCTATAAATGGTAAAATGTTCGTCTGGAAATTTTTCAATCCATTTTTGAAACATTTTACATAATTTCAGTATTTTGAAAAGAACAAATATTTAATAAAAACTGTGACAAAGAAAATCTTGGAAAGTATAAAGATATATTTACAGGAGCAGGATATTACTGCGAATCAGGAAAGGAAACCGGTGAAATATTTTAAAATTTATAATAAATGCAAAATATTTGACTAAATTTTCTTACAGCATCCTTTGGAGAGATTACTGTTTCCATGGTAGTATAAATGCAGAATGTTTTATGTAATGAAAAATGATGATGCGGTATTTTTCCATAGCACTCATGTATACCCTAGCTTGGTATGGCCAGTAGTTGCCCGTTGTTATCGAAAACCTAATTTTACGTTAATCCCTTATAGTTTGCAGCTTTTACCTCTTCATGTAAGCTCTCTTTTAAAGTTTAGACTTCTGAGACAATTATATTTAAGTTTTACTAAGTGCAGTATCTAATTCAAGTTTTTTTTTTCTAAATCAGGTATAACGGGTGTCTGCTTAGATTATGTAACTAATATTTTAGTTCAATCTGAAAGTTATACACACTGTTTTTTTATCAAAAATATGGAAATGGATTTTAAACAAATTTAAATATTCGAGTTATCCTAAAGAACTCGTGTAAAGATTTTAAGATAGCGTTCTCTGATTAAGGTAACTTAAAAAGGACTACACTGTAAAAAAAAAAAAAAAAAAAATCTGTAAAGTTACTAACATATTTCTCGGAAACTGGGATTCCAGGAACTATTTATGTAACGGCAACAGCAAAAATTTCTGTAACAGCATCTGTTACAGGAATTTTTCTTGTTGCCGTTACATAAAAAGTTCCTGGAATCCCAGTTTCCTAGAAAAATTTTAGTAACTTTACAAAATTTTTTTTTACAGTGTATAAGCTTAAAAACTGTATAATCCTGCAATTTTAATTTTTGATATAAATACGGACAATAATTTGATTTAATTCATATCTAAAAAAAGAGCTACGTTTCACATATTTGAAAAAGAAAAATACAGTTGGCTCTCTGTTTAACGACTTTCAAGAAACCTCGAAAAATCGTCCTTAAATAGAGATCGTCCTTAAACAGAATTTATATAAAAAAATATTATTTCAAAAGCATTTCCCTTCACAGTTTACAGGCTTAGGACTGTCAATACATTTCTAAATATATTGGCGTGTTTAGAAATGTTATTTATTTACTTAAATTTATTTTATGTTTTCTGCGTCAATTATACTGCTTGCAAGAACAACATTACAGCACACAATGTTATTTAAAGTACAAGAAAGATATTTATAATACATTTAATTAAACAATGTTACTTACAGTAAAATAAAAATATTTATAATACATTTAATTAAACAAATTAAGTTTTAAAAAAATCAAAAAGTGTAGATTGTTTCAAGTTTTTTTAGTATCCTTGCTTCAAGCTTCTCAAAAAAGGTTGAATATTCATCTTTCGTATCTGATAAAACAATGTACTGTCGAAGAATATACAGGGCAGAATTCGCATCTGAGTAAGAAGGATGTGGTTTCTCACTTTCTGCACCATCACCTTAATCACCATTTTCCGCATCTGAAGTTGCCTTTTCATTTGCGATGTTTTCATAAATTTGATCTAAATTTCTGAAGTAGGTTGTTAAAACGTCTTCGTCACATGGGTGAATTCCATTACACCCTTCTCCTTTATGTGCACTGAGCTGAATTGCAAGGAGACTTGTTTTTCTATCAGAGGAAGTTCAATGGTTTAACATGTTTAAAGGGATCAGGGGGGAAAAAACTACATGAAAATCGCCGTTAAATAGAAACAATTTCGTCTTTAAATGGAAATTTTTTTACTTAAAGGAGCCGAGACAGCAAAATATCGTCCTTAAACAGAGATCGCTCTTAAGTAGAGCGGCGTTAAACAGAGAGACAACTGTAGATAAATTATTTTTCTTTTGTTGTGTCTATGATTATTACGCAGGGTGTTTCAGCACAGTGGTTATATATAAAAATAGCAAATAAAGCCTTTGTGAAACAATATTACAAAGCAGAAAAACCAACGTTTAAAATGCACAAATAATACATGAAAAGCAGCAAACAGCTGTTTCGAATCTACTAGCGAGGTTCTTCTTCAGTGCAAGATAGGGAAAAAGGAACAGCGTACTAGAAAAAGCAAGGCTGAGCAAAATGATAGACAGAGATGCGCTGGCTTATATGCCCTATATGGGTAGCGAAGGCACGAAGAACAACAAATGAGAGAAAAGCAGTGGAAACGACTGGGTGGACAAGTAGCGGCATCTACCGGAGAAGGAGAGAAAAAGAAACAAAAAAAGGAAATTAAATTAATGCTTTCAAATACTTCGAAAATCAAGAGTTCTAGATAAGTCATTGGGAAATCAGGAGTACTAGATAAGTCGTTTTGGGAAGCTTACCACATCATTAAAAATTCTCATTCTTTAGTCAATGACTTATACAGGACTTATACTTATATAGGAGATTCGAAACAGCTGTTTGCTGTTTTTCATGTATTACTTGTGCATTTTAAACGTTGGTTTTTCTGCTTTGTAAAATTGGTTAATATAGTTTCAGGAGAGATGGAGTACACCTAGACGATGAGAATCACATAGCAATGCATGGTCGGAAACGATTTCCTGGCGCGGTATTGACAACACAAAGCGCAAGAAAGGAAGGATATAAACAGGTTGAGCAAACATGTTTATTATTCTTAGTAAAGGAAGAAACTAAAAAAAATAAGAAGAAAAAGAGAGACAACGATTGTCATCAATGATGGTTTAAAGGTCGTAAAATTACGACTACGGGACGTGATGCAGGCCCACGTCTCCGGTGCATGGAAGTTCTAATGGTCTCAAAAATACCGGGCGTATCCCGGCCTTCCCCAGCAACTACCACGATGAGTGCAACAAGTTCCTCAGCATTTTCCTGGCTTTTTTGTAGTAATAAGAATAATAAACGAGTTTCTTTACTCTGTTCGTGTCCTTCGTTTCTTTGTATTGTGACGTCACTACCGTGGCAGTAAAGCATTTTCGACCACGCATTGCTATGTGATTTTCCATCGTCTAGGTGTACTCTATCTCTCTTAAAACTTTGTAACAGCTGTGCTTAAACACCCTTTATTAAAACTTAAAATGTAACACTGAACGAGATTTTTATTTTTAATAGTTTTTTATGCGACTAAAGTAATGGTAATAAATTGATATAACTGCTTGTGGCGTTTTTCGTTCGCTAAGAGAAATGCAAGAACAGGGTGTCTACAGAATCTGGAAATCAGGGAATCATGGAAAAATCAGGGAAGTTTATCACTCTGGAAAAAACAGGGAAATGTCAGGGAACTTTGTAAAAATACTGGAAAATTAAGGAAATTTGTCTATATTGCGAAAATATTTGCATTTTCACCTTGCCAACGAGACTGATTCGTCTGTTTTATGTACCATATTTTTTCACATGCTGATTCATCTTTCCCAATATTTTTTAAAAGATGTGCATGGTATGAGTTTTTGATATTTAACGTAAATTAAGGTGATCAGATGTCCTGATTTTCTGTACATAGCACTTATATTGAAGGCAATTTACGCATTTTTAAAATTTTGAAATGGTACATTTGCATAACCTGACCAGGTGGCCAGCTTAATCCAATTAGTTATCCCGTCAGATTTATATAAGTCTTAGAATTGAATATTTTTCAGAAAATGAGGAAACTTTCTGTTCACCTTATATCCATTGGCTTCTATATGAAGTTGGTCTCTATGAAGTTAGTTAAGTTCAGATTTATAAAACTGTCAACCAATACTTAATGAATATTAGGCAATTTTATGTTTTCTCTTGTTTTTTCTCCCAAATGAGATATTAGCAAGCTGGATAAGTGTGTTATACGAGGAATCGGCATACATGAAAAAATACCTTATGTGTATTGTTAATGATGGAAATCAGGGAAGTCTGATAAAAATACTCAGGGAAATCATGGAAAAATCAGGGAACTTTTTTTTAGAATTTCTGTAGACACCCTGAAGAAGCATCATTATCACGGTTGAATTTCTTTCTGAAGTTAAAATAAAGAACCTGCGGATGATTTCCTTCCTCCACAAAGGCAAAAAAGAAAAGGTCATCCCAAGGTTTATTTCTATTAAAGATAATTACATTTTTAAAAGATTTCTACAGAAGAAATTGAGTTTTGAGTTCTAATCTCTGAATCTGTATATCAGAGATAAATCCGAATTCGTGAAATTTTTGTCAAGTAAGGTTTTTCATTTTTATTATGAATTTCCTGATAATACCTCTGTTGATGTTTTCGAGCATAGAATGCATATAATATCGAGTTTACTCTATATCCAGGAAAGAGAGAAAACTAATATCCATTCAAGGAAATTCCAACTTCTAATAAACCGGTGATATCGCTTTTCACCCCTCCCTCCACTGAAGCAGTACCTTACATTAACTAGTCAAGTAAAGTTTTTTTTCTGGTATTGAAGATAGAGCCATTTAGCTTAGACCAAAAATTGTATTTGATAGTAAAGAAAACCATAATAGCATTATTGTAGATTGTGAAAACGTCATTTAAGCCATTCTAGAGAGTAAGAGAGATGAAGTGTGCGCAGCAATGTATGAGTTAATAGAACAAATCTCTTATAAACAAAATAAAGAATAAAGCGTACTTTTGAATACATTGAAGAAACGGAAGAAAAATCCCGATATTATTTTAATCAAGACCGACAAATCAAACAGGACTCCAGTATTGGACAGATTAGCTTACATTGATAAAATGAATCGTATAGAGGATATGGATTGTGAAATTCTGAAAAGCAATTTAAACCCTAGGATCTTTCATAAGGTTGTAGAGTTAGTTCCCACTGGAAAATGGCCGGACAGTATAAAATCGCTTATTAAGATTAACCACAGATGAGTTATTCCGATGTTAACTAGAGGATTGAAATATCATAAGTTAAATTTAAGTTGAGACACATCGTTTTCCGCTGTGTCGCACCCACATACTTCTTAGAAAAAACTTCCGTGACCTTCTGGAAGTCGATACTTTTTGATTCAGATTTTCCTATTGTGTATATATATATAGACATATATATATACATATATATATACGACATATATATATATATACATACGACATATATATATATATATATATATATATATATATATATATATATATATATATATATATATATATATATATATATATATATATATATATATATATATATATATATATATAAATTTATTCCTATTCTTTATTTTATTTTTGTATTTACTCAGTAATTATCAAGTTTATTTCTATTTTTTCATTCTACTTCAACTAAATGTTTATCTAATTCATTTCTTTATTTCTTCAATCCATTTCATTCATTTTTTTGGTAAAGATGGCAGCACCAAACATTATTGTTAATAATACAGTTCCAATTTACATTTTTTCCTTTCTCACACCAGTTGGCAGGAAAGTTATGAGTTTCAGTCAGATAATCAACTGTAGGCCCGAATGTTAAAATAGTCCTAACTCTGTTTTACCATCCAGACATGCTGCAGTTATGCTTCCTAGTATGCAATTTAGGTATTTTGCACTATTAATTTTTAATATCCAGTGTGAGGTGTATCTTTTTTAGATCTCTTGGATTTTTATTATCTATTTTCTGTTATTTTTTCGTTATAAGGAGCTACATTTTGTCATTTTAGGCTTAATGCCGACAAAATTGGATGAAATAACGCATCTTCTATGAATGAACTCACAAGCTCCTCTGAAGATTCTGTGGGTTATTCATAGTTTCTTATTTTACATACTGGTTTCCTATGTTTATTTATAATTCATCTTAGAACTTTACCAATTTATTCATATATTTCTGATTTCAAATTTATTATATATATATATAACTTTTTTCTGGACACTATAACTTCCGTAATTCTGCATAAATCTCTTCCAAACTGATACATATAATCAAGCGGCATAAATTCTCGGTCAAGTTCGTTAATGGGCAAAATCGGACCAAGGGGATGGAAATAGGGAGGGGTTTTGTTAAAAACGAAAAAAACCATAATTTCTTAATTTTTGTACCTATCAAATCAGTTAAAAGTTTTTAGTATTTCTAAAAATAGGGCCAAAAATTTATGTATCACAGATTTTTGATAAAATTACAAATGGGCTCAAGGGGCGCAAAAAAAAAAAAAAAAAAAAAAAAAAAAAAAAAAATAGGATTTTAGGGAGAAAAATTCATAACTTCGTCAATTCTCAAAATACCAAATCCAATTAAATTTATTATAAATGCCTTATAATAAATTTTATTGGCATATAATAATATTTATTCTTAGTATTATCCACAACTTTTATATTCACAGTTGTTTGATAGGACCAATTCGTACCGCAAAAATAAATAAATAAATAAATAAATAAATAAATAAAAACGAAAACAAAAAGGGGGAGTTGAAGAAGCAAAAATCCATAACATCGCCAATTCACAAGATATAAAATCCGCATGAATTTATTATATACCTTCTTAATATTATCTACAACATTTATAATTTTAAGTTTTGGTAGGAACAATTCTTACAACAAAAACAAATTAAAAATTCATAGCGGTTGAAGAAAAAAATCATAGTATTAAGGGTGTATTCAAATCCAAACTGCTTATTTTCTGACTAATTTTTAAATTCATTTTTGCACTCAAACGCATCCAATTCGTAGATTCTCTTATTCAGAAACTATATAATGTACCGTTATGATCGATTTTTTTATGCAGAATATATTTTAAAAAATTATGTCAAAGTGGGCATGTTGAACCGAATTTCCCGATGCGATTGTTTTGGAAGCGAAAAATATTGTCCTACTGAGAAAATAATTGTTTTTGAATCAAGTTTTAACTAATAGAACGAAAAATAAAAACACATGTCGCTTATAAATCTCTTTAATAATCACGTCAGCAAGCTTCATATTTTTCTATTAAAAATGAATCTGAAAATGTGCCAGAAAATTTCGAGATCTTGAGCATGGAGAAGTATTTTTTTTAATACCGCCTTAGTAGGAGAGCTGCTGAACATTTTAGGGAAGGTATTTGAGGCACCCTGAAAATTTGTGCAACACTTCTTTTGTAATGGCTGAATACAAAATCGAATGTCTGGCTGAAGGATCGCGGCCCAAAAACTGTGCCAGACACGTGTCAAGTGCCATTTTTTGACTACCCAAAAAAGGTATTTGAGGCACGCTGAGATTGAGACAGAATAATATTTATACTTAGAAAAAAATATTTTGAAAACGACAGACACTTTAGTCGGCCCAAAAACTGTGCCAGACACGTGTTAAGTTCCATTTTGCCAAAAATGTGTCATTTTTGGCACACGTGCCGTTTTTGGCAAAATGGCACTTGACACGTGTCTGGCACAGATTTTGTGCCGACTAAAGTGTCTGTCATTTTCAAAATATTTTTTTCTAAGCATAAATATTATTCTGTCTCAATCTCAGCGTGCCTCAAATACCTTTTTTGGGTAGTCAAAATATGGCACTTGACACGTGTCTGGCACAGTTTTTGGGCCGACTAAAATGGTAGTCGTTTACAAATATTTTTTTCTAAGTATAAATATTATTCTGTCTCAATCTCAGCGTGCCTCAAATACCTTTTTCGGGTAGTCAAAAAATGGCACTTGACACGTGTCTGGCACAGTTTTTGGGCCGCGATCCTTCAGCCAGACATTCGATTTTGTATTCAGCCATTACAAAAGAAGTGTTGCACAAATTTTCAGGGTGCCTCAAATACCTTCCCTAAAATGTTTAACAGCTAGCTCTTGGACTACCTTAACATGATTCTGATAAAACCAGTTCTTATTTAAAAATGAAATAAAAACTCGTCAATAGCGGACAGATAAAATTGTTAAAGTTGGTTTATCTCTAACCATGATTTAGTTTTTGTTGGTGAAATTAGTATACTTAACTTCGAAATCTACCTGCGCCTGTAGGCCGGGTCGGCGGGAATTTTTTTCGTTATATGGAACTGCAGTTTATCAGATTTAACAAGTTTTCTTCAAGATTTCAATAAATTAAGTAATAGTATTAAATTCATCCTTGAAATAAAAGAGAATCATACGCTTCCATTTTTAGATATTCACACTAATATATGCAGTTATGGATTAAACTAAGCAGTTTATAGAAAACCAATAAAAGAAAATACTGTTATCTCTTTTTCAGCAAAGGTGCCTTTTCATATAAAATCTCTGCATTCCAGTCATTTATTAAAAGAGCATTTAAAATTTGTTTAAATGACTAATTAAATAAAGAAATTGAATTTATACAACAAATAGCATTTGATCATGGCTTTCCAGCAAAATAAATAGAGAAGATAATTCAGAAATACAACGGTCCCCCTCCTTCGGGTCAACGACAGGATAGGAATAAATTTGTGGTCTACAGAAAAGTACATTACATTCCCTCTATATTCGAAAAGTTAAAAATGATCATACAGAAATATAATATAAAGTTGGTCGCAATTCCACCCCCTTACCTCATTGATATCGTTAGTGATCAGATCGACAAAATCCTAATGGATGAGAAATCTGGTATATACGAAATACCTATTACTTTATCAAATAATGTTAAAAGAGTCTATATGGACATGATAAAACGTAAGTTTTCATTAAGAAATAAGAAGCATCGCAGGGACATTAAACAACACAAACCGAATACAGCTCTTTCTCGGTTCTACTTGGCTATTGAATGGTGCTATATTAATTTTGAAGAAGCAAAAATCTAAGTCCATGTAATAACCCTCAAAAAATACGTTTCATGTGAATCTGTATAAACTAAAATTAAAACTTCATTTTTATTGTGCATATTTATTTAGTTGTGTGTATATTTATTTAGGTGATTATACTGTTGAAATTTTCAAAATTCTCAATTAACTAAATGCAACTTTGTATTAAAAATATAATAATGCTTTAAAAACGAATTTATTTAGGTTCAGGTTAATTATTATAATCTGAACTATAATTAGGCAAAAAAACTTCATTCTAGTTGCAAAATTTATTTTGTAATCCAGCGCGTAACCAGTTATATAGGGTGTCCGGTCTCAACGGTGTCCAATGGCTAATTCCTAAACCGTTAGTCATTGACATATAGCTCCATTACAAAAATGTTTTAAATCAGGTAAAGAAATATTTTAAAAGCGATTTGGGTCAATAAAAATATTTTAATAAAAATTACGAAATTTAAATTTTTATATGGTCCCCGGTCCTATAAGTTATATTTAGTAAAATTTTCCTATTACACTGACAAGTAAAACAAAAAAAGCCCCATAACACTAAAATTAATATAACACTAAAATTGAGCGAGTAATGAAACTTTAAAAATGCATGACTTATGCCACTTTTCTGCTTTGAAAACAAATGAGTTCGGCTTGGCTTTGAGGGGACACATACCAAGTGCTTAAAGTATTCGAAGGTCTCATTCATGTGTATCTACGCTTTGAAAAAAATCGTTCAAGTATTACGATTAAGTTAACATTTATTAAGTTTCAGAATGTCTAGAATAACATTTGTTTTATTTTGTCAGGATTTGAGACGAGGAAATCTTTTATGATTTCTTTTAACAAAAATTATGTCATTTTTATAAGTTTTTATGTTACTTCAACGAACGTTTTTCCAGTTCAAAATTTGTTCTCGAACTTTAACTCACTTTTAAATATCCGATCGAGAAAACATTTTACATACTTGCGCAAATACAATAACAATCTAATATTATCATGATTTTCGGTGGTTACCATTTATACTTATTTTACAAGATAACACAAAAAATTTCGGATAGATTACCGCCAAGAAGTTTAAGAAAAATTTTAGATTAGATAATGGAAGACTGCGATTGTTGGTTTTTTTAACTTTTATGTATTTTTTAGCACTGAATCCGAAAATTACATTAATTTTTAACCATCATGTCAGGATATTTCACAAATCATAAATTGTCAAATTTAAACAATAACAAAAATCGGATACTATAGAGTAGAGGAGATGGTTATGTTTTCTAACTTTTGATAATTGATTGTTACGTACTTTTTGCACTGAATCTGAAAATGATCTTTATTTTTAACCATCACGTTAGAATTCTTTTTGCAAATCGTAAATGTGTAAGTTAAAATATAGCGAAAATTTCATACTATAAAACATATCTAAAACTTTTCTTTCTTTCTTTCTTTATTTAATAATTTATTCAATATTTTTGCTTTTCCTAGGATTCTTACAGCTAAATAGCTGAGTGGTACGATCAGATGAGGGAGGAGATTCAATTTTAACTTTGAACTTTTAAACTTTGAAATTTGCGAAAAATCCTGATGTGATGGTTAAAAATGAAGGTCATTTTCAGATTCAGAGGTACAGAATACATAAGAATGAATTATCAAAAGCTAAAAACATGACATAACCCAACTTTTGCAGGCTAGTGTAATCTAATAATGTTTTAAAATACATATCATTTTGTGAAGAATTGAGGCTGTTAATTTAGCATCATTTTATTTAACAAAAATTCTGTTATTTCTTTCTTCTTTAATGTTTATTACAAATTGTATATTTTAAATTAATATGTCAGAATGATTAAAGATTTAAAATTTATATTGGAAAGTTATTTACTCTCAAACATTTTTTAATATATCTGACGAAATTTTATTTTGACTAAATTTGTGAATGACCCCCAATTTTCAGAAAAAAATATGCTCCAACTTAAAACAGCTATTACTCGGTCAATTTTAATCGTAGAATAACGGGACTTTTTGTCAGTGTTACTTGTCAGTGTAAAAGGAAAATTTTACTAAATATAACTTATAGGACCTTGAGACCGTATAAAAATTTAAATTTCGTAATTTAAAAAAAAATTGTTTTTATTGACCCAAATAGCTTTTAAAATATTTATTTACCTGATTTTAAACATTTTTGTAATTGGAACTATATGTCTATGACTAACTGTTTAGGAATTAGCCGTTGGACACCGTTGAGACCGGACACCCTGTATAAATTTTCTGCTCGACAAATGTGTAACAGTTTGGAACCTCTTGTAAATACTAATTCTGCATCTTGCAGATTTTTAAATACATGAAATGAAAGAAAACACTTTTATTTCATCAAAATCAAAACTGTGCTTTTCAATCATATATATTTTAAGATATTAAGTGTAGAAAATGGTCTATTTTTTTATTTTCATTTTTTCCAATTTTAAGAGTTCTGAGACCCCTTAACCTCAGGAACGGCGCTGGGAATTTTTTTTTTTTTACCACTTAATTTTATCAAGATTTGTAAGAGAAATTTAAAAAAAAAATAACATCTATATCTTTGAAGAAATAAAGCTTTGAAATATTTTCATTTTTTTTTTTTTGAATAATTTTTTCTAAATTTCTGGTGTTAATTTAACATCACAGAAACACAATCACTTTTGCCTGAAAGTGTTAAGACTTGTTATGGATGATGCACAAAATAAAAAAAAATTTCTTTTGAATTTTTTAGTTTTTAATTATTATCAAAAATTAATGAATATGTAGTCGTAAATATATAAATTTCTAAAATGAGATGAAGAATTATCAGGATTACTTAAGTTTTATTTTTTCATACATACAGTTTCAGATAATTGCATAGTAGTTAAATCTGAATCAAATAATTGTACGTTATGTAAAGGCTCTGTGTAAACCTATTTATTTTAATGCAGTTCATCATTCTATAAAATATGTATTATGATATTATACACTGGGGACAAAACGTAAGGACCAAGAAGAAATGCGCACGTAAATAAGAATCTACTTAAGATTGCGGGTCAAGAAGCAAAGAATAGTATTAACAGGATGTTACAGAGGATTTAATATAAGAATTTTGTTGAAAGGATGTATACAGTGCATTACCAGATTTTTTTTTTCTGAAACGTAAATATTGTCTGAAAACATGACTGTACAATAAAAGCAAATACTCAAAATTAAAAATCGTCAGTGCCATATCAATAATGGATTTGTCCACCGTGTAATTCGAGAAAACTTTTGACATGGCGTGGCATACTCAGAAAACAGTGATTCAGTAGCTGTTGAGGCAAGTTGCCCCATTCCTCCTTCACTGCACGGATGAGGGTTTTATTGTTTGTGGGAGAAAATTGTCGAGCAGAAATACGTCTCCCCAAAGCATCCCATACATTTTCAATGGGATCCAGGTCTGGGAACGTGCTGGCCAGTCTATTCGATGGATATCTTCGGCCTCAAGACAATCTTGTACAGACTGTGTGCTATGACAAGGTGCGTTATTGTCCATAAAACGAAACTTTTCACCGACAGCACATCGAAAAAGTCAAACACGTGGAAGCAGGACGTCTTCAATGTACCGGCTACCTGTCATGGACCCTTATGTCAAGCACATAGAGATCCGTGCGGCCATTGAACATGATACCTGCCCAGACCATGATACTTGAAGTCGCATATCGATCTCTTTATAGAATATTTTCGCGGTAGTAAGCACTACCAACCTCGCGCCATATCAGTTTACTTCTTACATTCACGCGATAGACGGAATCTACTCTCATCTGAGAAGAGCACAGATGACCAGTCGTGATCGATCCAATTGCGATGCATACGGCACGACTGTAAATGGGCGCTACATTGGCGTCTCGAGAGTGGGGCATACTCAACAGGACTTCGGGCGTACAGACCACCCTTTTTCAAACGTCTTGCAACAGTTTTACGCGATATTTTAGTTCTTGTGGTAGCACAAAGTTGATTTGTTAATTGACCAGCTGTGATGCGTCGGTTCCTTTTTGCCGAAATAACAATATAGCGATATTCTTGGGACGTCCTACTTCTAGGACAACCTCCTCCCGTGCGCCTAGTAGGGGAAGGTGTTGTACCTCTGACCGTATTGTTCCTTTGACCACCTAGGCTGTAGGGCCATCTACCAGCATTTTATGAATTTTGGTGTAATTAGTGCATAGTTCCTTCACTAGAGGGCTTGTGCAACCTACTGTGGATTATTCAAGTCAAAGAGAATTCCTGTGAATAATATTAATCCATTTCCATCATAAAAATGTAACTATTTATTCGTTAATGTTTTGCCTAACAATATTTATTGTGCTATGTCTTTTTTGATAGAAATAATTTGACATGGTTGCTATAGACTTTTTATAAATATGGTGCGGCTTGTGAAACTGATCAAACTAACCATAACACTGGAGCATGCTTTGTAATTTGCATTAGCATGGTGTTGTACCTCTGACCATTATCAGTTGTTGTTCCTTTGACCAGGTCAAAGGTACAACACTCTTAAAAGATTTTCTAAACATGCCAATTTTTATGACTTATTTACTACAACTGTCTTGAATTTAGTTAACGTTATTTTTTACTTGAGTTGTTCATAAATAATAAAAACTATGTAGACTGAGATAAGAACTGTTGATGTACCTCCTGAACTCATAGACCTCAAAGGAAAAAAAGCAAGTTGGAGACGATAACGTCTGCCGTAAGGAAACAACTATCACTATGATTACCGCTGTTAGTGCATCCGGAAACCTCATTCCCCATTTGTTTGTTTTCCCCGTGTCAGCTTTAAACCATTTATGCTTTACAAAATGCCTCTTGGATCAATCGGGGCTACAAACCCACCAGCCTGGTCAAATGAGACTATATTCCAACAGTTCTTTCAACATTTTCTGAAAAATGTTAGACTTAGTACTGAAAGACCTGTATTGTTAATATTTGATAACCATGAATATCATATTAACATACAAATAATTGAGATAGTCAAGGATAGTGGTGAGATACTAATGACGTTTCATCAAAACCCCAGCAATGAAATGCAAACCCTTATTAAGGTTGTTTATGGTTCTTTTAAAGCCTTTTATAATTAAGCTGTAAATAATTGTATGGTTGCTCCAGGAAATGTTAGAAAGCCTCTTACAATCTACAACATTGCTGAACTTGAGGGCATAGCACATTCTAAAGCCGTAGTTCCAAACAATAGTATGAAAGGTTTTAAGGTCACAGGGTTTGTGCCTTTCAATGAGAACATTCCTCTGATGAAGAATTTCTTGCAGCTACTGTAGCACGCAGAGCGATGCTGCATGAAACTGATTTTGATGAACCATCAGCGGGTGGCGCAGATCAAACTGGCAATATCATTCCTCAATGTAACAGTTCAAATTTATTTCCACTTATCATAACACCTGAAAGTGTGAGGCCTCATCCAAAAGTGCAAGCAAGGAAAAAGTCAAATTGAGGTTTGCATAAAGGGAAATCTCGTATCCTGACTGATACTCCTGATAGGCTAATTATTGAAGCTGAAAAAAAGCAACAGCCTAAACTCAAGAAACAATGACATTGAATAAAATGATTTTCTTTCTTCATTGCTGTGTTATCTAATTGGCTGGTCAGAGGTACAACAACACATGGTCAAAGGTACAACTATGTGTTGTACCTTTGACCACAATGTTATTATTTTTTTTAAATGAAATTAAACATAATAAATGTAAAGCTAGAACTTTGAAAAAATTGCATATGATAAACCAGATGATACTTATTATAATAAAACAAAGAAATTGAATTTAGCTTTAATAGTTAAGCAACGAAAATTAAAATTTTGCAAAGTGGTCAAAGGAACAACACCTTCGCCTACATATTCCACATTTTTGGAATGCCGCCCATAGCTTAAAAACAATACTGTGTGCGATGTTATATTCACGGGCAACATCTCTCATTTTGCGTCCTTCTTCCAAATTTCAAATTAGTCTACCACAAGTAATATCATCTAAATGATGCCTAGAAGAAATATTCAAAATTTCATTGTTCAAGCTTCACTCCATCTCCTTCAATTTTTACATCAAATGACAACTCACAGCACCCGCCGATTGCCCAGAATCTCTTATTTCTGCTGTCACGTGATCGACAAAAGCGGAAGTATGAAATTTGCATAAGTTTCACAAACAGAGTACATCCCGCATTCATGCAAATTTACACGTGCGGATCTATATTTATCTGTAATCGTTGAAAATAACAGAGGTTCTTAAGTTTTGTCCACCAGTGTATATGTGAAAATATTTTTTTTTATTGAAATCACAAAACAGAGTACATCCCGCATTCATGGAAATTTACTTGTGCTGCTGCGGATCTATTTCTAACTGTAATAGTTGAAAATAACAGTGGTCCTCAAGTTTTGTCCTCCAGTGTATATATATATATATATATATATATATATATATATATATATAGGGGAGACTGGGGAGGAATGACCCACATTTTACAAAATGATTTTTTAACTTTTAAATATTGAACGTAGAATACAGTTTTATATATAATTTTATTCGTTATACAATCATTTATCAAAATAAAATTGCTACATAAGTGTAACATATAAGAAATTTGAAAAATGATTGATTTTAGTCATGAAAAAATAATGGGTCAAACCTCCCCACATATCGGAGGCTTGACCCACTATATGGGAGGCTTGACCCACTTTGGTTTATATTGCGATATTTGTGAAGAAAAATAAAATCAGTTTAAAAAAACCAAATAGCTTTATGCAACATGCTTTAATTATTATAAAAAATATATTTTTTAAATATGATGCTTAAACAAACCTGTTGAGATGCAATCGCGAGTCAGATGAGGAGAATGTTGTTTTGAACAGGATTGTGTCTGAGCAGGCATAACTGTACAGGAAAGAAAATGAAATTTACCATTGAAGACAGTATTCTGTTAGAGACAGGTTCCGCTTTCATAGTGTTTTATGTTATTATGTCCGGATTTAGGAGCCACTGCCCCCCCTTTTTGGTCTCCTTGTCTTATTTTTTGTGACACTCGACCAGACAGCTCAAGTTGTGACATAGTTTGTCTTTATCTCACTGTATTTACCCTGGTGAAATTTGTCTACATTCCTTCCTAAAGTTTTTAGATCGATGCTATATTCTTTTGTAGCCATATGAGCACTTAACGTATCATTAACATGATTTAAAACTTTAAGTGGTAAAGTACTTTCAGTACTAAAGTGTTGAAATAAATGACTGGCATCGGAATTTATGAACAAATTTATTTGGAAATAAGAAAAAGGCTATATTTCACATGCATATTAAATGGAAAAGATTTTAGCAAAATTCTGGTGCATTGTGACGTTTCGGAATTAAACTTAAGTGGTTTTATAAACATACCACTGCCCCTGAAAGGGTTAAGACTGCTGCTTTCATCCTTTTTAGTCCTTTCTAGTCTTTCCCAATGTTTCTATTTATCTATTGTAAGTAATATGTAAATGGAAAAAAGTTCCTATCAACTTTCACATTTTCTAGCAATTTTTCACATCTTTCTTTAGTTAGATTTGAACATTTTCTTTTCCTTCACATCATTTTATTGTAGTTTTACAGAATACATTTGCATTCTTTTATATATATATAACTAGTAATTTTTTCTTGTGCACAGTGTATAATAAAAATATTTCCAAAACCACTTAATTAAGGGAGCCTTGGGCATCTGGTCAACCCTCCCTCACATTGACTGGATTAAGCCTCCCTACATAGACCTTTTCTAAAGTTCTGTTAAGCCTAACTTACTGTACAATCTTTATGTCTGGAATGAAAGCTCGAAATTTCTGCATTACTTTACACCTACTTACTTAAATTTCTATGATATAATTTATTTGAAAAAAAAAAAAAAAAACTTACAAAATATTTCTATAAAACACAACTGTTAGGTTTTAAACGCCTTACAATTGATTTTTCCCACACCTATTTCGATTATCTCTATGAAACGAAGACTGTTGTTTGAGCGTTCAAGTAGCTTTGGTTGACACCTATTGATAAAACTATGAAATTCTTTTAAATACAAAAATTGGTGGGTGGGTCAAACATCCCGTATGGTCAACGTCCTTAGTCCCTCCTATATTTTTTTTAATACCAAAAGCATAAAATATCTATACAATGGATGCTGACAAAATTTCATAAAATTATTAAAATTAGCTTTTTGAGAATACCATTTGAGGAGTAATTTGGAAATAAGGTCGTTAATTTAAGTAAAAAAAAAAACAACAACAAAAAAAATGTCTCCTCATGCAAACTGCAAAACAAGAAGGAATTTTATGCAGATAAAATATAAAAGGTTTTTAATTAAATAAAATATTTTAATATAAGTATCCCGAAAAATATCCAAATAATTAAATTTATTTCAATTATAGGCAAAGAGAAATATTATTTTTAGAATTATTTTAGGAAAAATATTTTTTTATTCTTAAATTTCTAATGTTAAATCGAATGCACTTGTATTTTATTTTTCTTATATTTCCTTATTTGCATACGGGAAAAAATCGAAGAAAAATTAAAATAAGAAAACTGTGGATGAATGAAAAATGTGGTACCAAAGTAAGGAATTTAATATTAACTTCTGATAATATATTTTTAAATATATACTGAATATAGGCTGGCGCAAAAAGGTGTTAAAGATCGCATACCTTGCAAATACCATTGTCGCAGTAAACTGGAAATGACAACATTAACCATTTAGTTACGGACCAAGGCGTGGCAGCGATTTTTATAATTAATCATAGCAACAATTTAGAAATTTTTTATGGTAGATTTCTCTTGAAAATATTTTAATATAAGTGTATGGCAGAGATTATTTTTCACAGACTAGTAGAAATTAAGTAAAGAACACATTAATGGAACATGGGTGTCCCGATCCGTATATGAAATGTTAACCCAAATAAAAAAAAAAATGCACCATAATAAAAAGAAAACAAAAATAATTTAATGTAAGTAAAGTAATAAACACTTTAAATAAATAAAAATATTAACACTCAATATAATTTCTGTAATACAAAATTTACCATACAGTAATTAATTATGTCTAATTTTTACTGAATTATATGCAAAGAGAATTTCTAGTTTCCGAGATACTTCCAAAAATCATTATTTTCTTCTATTTAAACACCTAATGGTCCCCCCCCCATGCATTTATTCTTTATTATTCATTTATTCTCTCACATTTGAAGCTAGAACAAAAGCGATATTCCTATGGAGAATACAACGCTTAATGGCGTATTTAAATCTCTTAAAAATATGAAAACAAATGGTTAAATCAAAAATAAAGCAAGAAAACAAAGAATTTAAAAGTACTTTCTTTGAGAACATTAATCATTTTTTTAGTAAAAGTTTAAAACGAGTGTTTAGACATTTTTAAGATGCAGAAAATTAAAATACATTGGAAAAGGTATAGTTAATTTTCTAAAGGCTAAGTTTTTTTGAAAATATCGCTTTCAACATTTATTTAAAAGTTAATGCACGAAATATTTTATCATTATTTATGTTTTGAGTTTTCGCAATCTTTCTTCATATTATTTTATTGATAAAAAGTAGATTTTTTGCATTTGAAAGTTTACCTTAACCAGAATTATTTGATATTCGGATGAGAGGAATGAAATATGTATTAAATTAGGTTTTTTGCTGTCACAGTTTTGTTTGAAACAGAATTTTTGTTTATATGTGGTTTAAGTTAAACCTTTCTAGACTTTTAAAAAGTACTGATTAACACAATTACGTTATTTTTTATTTGAATATATACATACATAGAGAGACATAGTTATATAGATATTGTACGTATCTTCTTTTGGAATAGACAAAATAAAAAAAAAAAATAATAAAAACTCATCTGCACATACAATATTTTAAAATTGTGTCGGTTTTGAATGACTAGTGATTTTCACATGCCGTAAGCTGAAACAAATATGAACGTTAGTCATAACTGCAATTGTAAATGTTGCAGAAAAAATCTGTCTGTACCAAAGTTGTTTGCTTATTGTTATCTACATTACTGTCAAAATTAAATTTTCTTGAGGCACCATATAAATATATATATTTTATATGCGTATCGTAAATTTTAACAAACGTCTAAATTTCAACTTCTATTAACTTTTTTTTTTCCATTCGACATGCAACATTGCACATTTCCTAAATACAAATTCGCATTCCGACGTCTTGAAAATGCGTAAAATGTGCTTGGAGGAAGAATCAAAATTCAGATAAACATTTTGAAGAGTACGTGACATTATATGTAAAAGTGATAAATTAATGATAGACAGGCCGCACACTAAAGCGACACATGTGACACGTCGCTCGATTTCGGTGGAAACTGGTTTAAAACATCTTTTAAACAGCTTCCTTCTTTATTTCGACCGGTTTTTTCACCTTTGTCGCACTTTATTTCTTCACTGTAAAAAAAATTCCGCAACGTTCCTGGGAAAAAATGGGCAGCTGAGTTGCCCATTATTTCCAAGAAACATTTCTTGAAAATGACTGGTACTTTACTGTATATGTTAAAAACATTCTACAGAAATACCAGTAAGTTTCCTGCGAAATACCAGGAATATTTCTGTTGACAGCAAAACATTACTGACATATTCAAGGCTGGAGTAGCACAAGAGCGAAAAATGTCCAGACCAGGGATCGAACCTGGATACTTGGCGTGCCGTGCCAATGCCTTACCTGTTAGGCTATCCGGACCGATACCTGGCTGACATAATTCACTCTGGATGTTCGTTCCCTTCATTATGACATTACTGACATTTCACAGCATGCGGGATCCGCAGACGATTTTTACATTTCCAGTTGACAATTTTCGCTTTATTATCATTATTTGTTAGAATGAAAAAATATTTTGAAATTGACATCAAAATTATTATTTATAATTTACACGAAAAAATAAATTTTCAGTTAAAATTCAATAAAGTAAATATATATGTGATATATTGTTTCTGAACTGTGCTTAAAATATAAAAATATATAAATGTAAATAATAATTAGAAAAAAAATCTAGACATAAAATATTTTGGATTTTCGTCAGTGATTATGTTAGTTTACAAGTTAGATAAAATACATATAAATTTTCATGAAAAAAAAAACCTAAACGTAATTGTATATTTTTTCCGAAAAAAAAAAAAAAAAAAATTCAAATTTGCAGCAATTCAAAGTGTCAAATATATGTCAAATTTAAATCAAATTGTAATAAAGTGTTAAAATATAAAATTAATTAAAAAAGAAAAAAAAAAGTCAAGAGGTAGCATCGAACCCGGGCCGTACGGGTGGCGTGCAAGCTTTCTGCGCCCACACCACGAAAGACACGTTGAGAGCTGCAAACTAATGGGTATTTGAAACGTATGCTAAAACTCGGCATCTAATTTCTGAAAATCTAAGGCCCATTTGAAGAAATCCTTTCACAAGAATAATTAGAGATAAGAACTCTAAAACATACTTTAAATTAATCAAAATAGGTGAGAATCATATTTGATTGTCCCCTGGTTAATGCAGATCCAAATAATAGGTGTATTTTTTTTTTACACAGTCTGCTCGTTAAAGATTTCACAGACAAGTACGAGAGATAATCTCTTAGTGATGTCACAGAGGTATTGTATTTTCATCTGAATTATCTTGACAATAGAGACGTAAAGGATTATGTCGTCTATTGATTTATTTGCATTCCATATTGATTTTTTTACATACATTTAAGGAATTCGCTTTCGACACTCGCGCGCGAGCAACGGATTATAGGAAAAAAAAAATAATAAATGGCGGCCGCAGCGTTTTGCTGTTTCCAACTTTTGTTCAGGAACGTTTCAGATAAGAAAACCAGAATTTCACAGGATAGAGCTAAATTATTCTGAAAACCTGATAAAAGGCGAAACGTTCCTGGATTTTACATGGAAAGTTACCATTTTTTTTTACAGTGTTCCCTGTCGTTTCAGTGTGCGACCTGCCTAAACAAATATTTGTTAACGAATGCAAAAGTGTCATCTGAAACCTATTAATATATCTTCGATTTCTTAGTATTTATCATACATGAAATGGCGGTAAGAAACTTTTAAACCTTCGCATAAAGTATAGTTACATAAATAGGATAATATTTCCTCGTCGTTTGACCAATCAAAAATCAGAATTTAACGAAATTTTATTTAGGAAGCTTTTCGACAACACCAATTCTAATTATGACAAAATGTGTATTTTCTTTTCGGATCATTCCATACAAAATGAGCAAATCAGCTGTGGCTGAGATGTCATAGATTTTAAGTAAAACCAGCATATCAGTAGATCATATCTATTTATGAGTGAATTCAAAATAATAGATTTCATGATTGTTTATTTAAGTATTAAAATTTACATTAAAAGTTGATACAAAATCGAGGTTTTGTCTACATGCTTGAAATTTCAATTTTGATTATTAGCCTTAGGAATGGAAAGACTATATAAAACATTGTTTATAATTAAGAATGAATAATAAGTAACAGATTGGCGTAATTTAGTAATTTTCTTTTTATTCCTTAATGAGATAAAAATAAATAATGAAAAAATTTGAATTGAAAATGCATTATTTCTATTACTTTTATGAGCATGAAGGAAAGCTCTTAAAAATTGAAATTATTTGATGGTATATAAAAAAGTACATTGTTTAAATATAGAATCTTCCATTCTTGCCTTTTTATTACTTAATGAGAAAAAAATAAATAATGAAAAAAATTTGAGGGGAAAAGTCAATATTTCTATTACTTGTTTGAACACGAAGGAAATATATTAAAATTTTAAAATTATTTGACATTATAGATAAAAGAGTGTACCTTAAATATAGAAATATACTTTCATTCTTGCCTTCACTTTATTTTTGTCTCAAGAATATTTTAAAGTGCAGAAGAACAAGTGATTCAGTTGAACTAATAATTATATAGTATTCGAAATTAATATTGATGGCAGCCCTATATTTTTTACACAAAAGGCGCACAAATTTGAACTGCAATTTCTCTCTATAAAAGAAACATAAATTGTGTAATTGAAATCCAAAACATAATCTTCTAGATCTTTTAAAGACATATCATTATTGTTCCGTTTAAAAATGTATCGTAAAAACATAATTTTATGAGATGGAGATGAAAAAATATACTGTAAACTAACTCTGCATGTCATCATCGAATGAAACATAGAATATAACAAATATTACCTTTTTGCACCCGATTCTGTTATGTTAGGAATCAAAAGGCAATCCTGATTTTTTTAAGCATATCATGAGCTTATTGATCTTTAAGCCTATGCAATATTGTTTATGACTGACGTTCCTTTAATTTGATTTTTTGTACCTACATAATAGGCAAAATTGTGATTTTGCAATATTTTTTAAAGTTTCTAAGCTATTTTAAAGGTGAAGAAAAAAATGGCAACTTCCAAATTTGAGCAATTTGATTTTCAAACGTAACACACCACCAGGCATCAATTTCATAGATGTTTTTAAATTTCTTTGATTTTTATAACGCTTTTAATTTTCTCAAAATTGACAAATTTCAACTTTTACAACCAATTTAAGATTAGTTACCAAAATATAATTACTAAATAAATACGAAGATAATTTTCCAGAGGTTACAATATTATATATATAAATATTTTTTTTTATTTATGTTAAATCGTTGTTAAGATACGTAACTTCAAACTTGCTATGTTGAATAACTGCACAAATGACATTCTATGTCAGAATTTTTTTGAACGTCCAGAACTGCCAAAATATTTTATTTTTGTCAAGAAGTTTTGCATTGCTCTGTTTAAATATAAATTGAATCAGTGTACCAAATTTTATTAAAATCGGTTAATATGTGGAAACGATTTTTTTTTAATTTTGCTAATTTTGCATGGAATGACACTTTTATAAATTTATAATAATCACATCATAATTTAATAATTAATATTTTACAAGCTGTTAAATATAATGTATGCATACTCGTTACGTTTGGACTTTTACAGAGTAACGTATAAAATAATGAGTCACGAAATAACCAAATTATTGTTCGATTTAGGTATAAAGAAACAATATTACTTCCTAACGTTGCTAGTATTTCAATAATTCACATCTTATTAAATAATCGTTTAATAGTAAAAGTATTCTTTGTATTTCCATGTTTTGTCCACGTTTGCGTACATACAAAGTGAAATTATGACGTAGGGAAACCCGGAGTACAACAGGATACCGTGGCGGAATGAAGTTTAACACATTTCGGTGTCAAGGAAGTGCTACCAGCGAGTGGCAATAAGCAGGAGTAAGAAAACCTGTTACTGTTCAACTTCGGCAGCCATGTTAGTCTAGTTTTCTCGAACGTTTGTGCATGAATTTTTCGTTGTGTAATTTTTGGCTCCTGTATTGTAATTTCTGATGATATTGTAACCAAGGTAAGGCATACATACATGTTTATATTACAACTACAGTTAGATCATTCTTGAAGTACGTTTAATTGTGTTTAGTTTCGTGTAGTTAAACATTTGTTTACGTATGTTTTCCGAGTGACGTTACCACCCTAACCTAAATCATGTCCCTGGGGCAGAACGGTAAACTGCCCCACTATGCCCCGAAATATTTTTAACTAACTTGTTATGATTGTGAATATTTATATTGCAGGAAATTTTACTTATTTGCAGGTCGGATCGCTTGTTCCATGTGTTAAAAATGGTCACACAATTCCTGTTCGGCAATTAATAGAGACTGCCCTAGTGTGTGAATTTTGTCAATAGGCTTAAAAAAAGACAGAATGATTGAAAACTGCAGTTAAAAATTTATAGTCCATTAAAACTAAATAAATATAGAGCAAACTTTATTTTTTGCATTTCCACTAGCTTTATATGTTTGTTACTTGTCTTTACCACTCCATTCCGCCTCATACACGGGGTACAATGGGTAACTGACATATTATTCTGTTTCTTAAAAAGATATATCATTCTTTTGTTTCCTTACAATATAGTTCAATTGTTATGATTATTACACTGTAATTTGTTAATAGAAAATTTTGCAGCTCTTTTAAATAACCCTTTTGCATTTTTAAAACACATTTTCTACTTGGTACCCCGTTCTGCAATCACATTCAATAAATCACATTCAATGATTAAAAACGAAAATTTTCTATATTATTGAGTCAATTAAAGCCCAGGGTATAAATTTTGATTACTGCACGTTTGGCTGTCACGTAAATAAGAATTACTTAACTATGATAATTTTGTTTTTATTTAAAATCCCCTATAATGTACCTTCTTATGAAGATGCCTTTCGGTTATCCTAGAAAAGATAAATTTGGAAAAGAAAAACGAAAAGGATGGTTTTAGTATATTAGGATTTACTCGAATTAAAAAAAAATAAACTACCAGTCTTTCTCTTTATCTCTACGCTTAGGAAAAATGCACGCACGTAATTATATATTTATTATAAATAAATTATGTTTTGTGCCTAAAAATTAGCGCAGTTGTTCTCCAGCTAAAGTAATAAGTATAGATGTAGCTATTAAAAAAAAAAAACCGCATTAACATAAAATATGTGTATCGAAAAATAATTCCATAACAAATTTTCTTTCTGGCTGCGTATGGATCTTCCTGCAGGAAGACGAAGAGGCCAAATTTCTCATTTTCCGAAAATACACCTTATAATGTATTACGGTTTATCATGTTGTTAATGCAAATTACTATTCTTAATCATCATATGAAGCCATTGAATCTAATAGTATAAGTCACATTTCAGAAAATATTCAATACTATCAGTATGTACTGTTATAATAAATTCCGAAAAAATAAAATGAAAAAGTTCACTAGCCCAAGGTTTAGACTTATTCAATTAAATATTTAATTATTATTTTGTTTCACACGTAATAATGTATTAAGGAATAATTCAATCATGATTTTTAAATTAACCAAGAGTAAATTGATAGCTATTAAGCGCGATCAAAATATCATGATTTAATTATCTGAAAAATAACATTTAACACTTTCAAATACCGTTAAGGGGTTAGACCTGCATGCAGACTTTCAAATAGTGCATTTTTATTACATTTTCCGAAAACACAATTTAAATAAATAATTAGTAAATGTAGTCAGTGTGATAAAAATAAGGAATGTTCCAGAGCTTTAATTTAATTTGTTCTATCATACATAAAACATAAGTTGCATGTATAAATGTTATTATCTTAAAACTGTGTTTTTTAAAGACTGAGGTCGCAACAGCGCGAACAAATATGAAAAAATCTTCTTTAAATTTTGAGCAACTTTTAACAACATTATTTAGAGCGTAATCGTTCCTTTTGTAAATCTGATGATATATATATATATATATCCCCCCCTCCTCACTACTTCGGTTCCATTTCCCATCTTTTTTCCTATTGGCTGTTGCCTGCAATCCTCTGCTTTCCTATTGGTCAATAAACCTTTAACTGGAATTCCCATCTCTCCTATATATGTGAGCAAATTTCCGACATCCTTAGCACTGAGGAAGGTATGCTATATGCTACCGAAACCGGTATGCTTAGAATTTAAAATTTTGGTGCTTTTAACGTTGCTATTTTTTACGCTTTTATTATACTGCACCACGCTCCTACTTGATAATATATAAACAATCGAAATTCAAAAATTTTTGTTAATATCGATATCTTAACTTGAACAGCCGACATTTTGTTCAAAACCAAGTTTTTCAAAAATCGAAATTTTTAAGTGTTCAAAGTAAAGATGCCTGTTTTCTCTGGCTTTCATAAATTTCTTTTGATTCTTAAGAGATTTAGATAGCATCTATCTGGGATAATATGAGACAGAGTTCTATACATATTTTTTTTATTATTTGTGATCTATTGAATCTAGGCCTAAAAAAATATACTGCAATTTGTGTTTTACTATTTATCTGATTATGGATAGAAAAATATCGTTTGTCATAAAAATAAAGGTAAAATTATATATTAATCTCATGTTATCCCTAGTGGGTGGGGTTAATGTGAGAAGACTTTGGGCTAAAGTGAGACACAATTATTTTCAAGTTGTTGTAAGAACTAAATAAGTGAGAAAAATTTCTTAATATTGTCCCCTGTTTAAAGTTTCAGCTGTATTATTTAGATTTTATTTGTCTTTCACTTTGACTGAACTTGGGGAAATCTTTCATGCATCTACCAGAACACTCCTGAAAATCCACTATAACAAACTCATCTCCTAATTTATTAAATTGTATTTTAGGTTGAAAAAAAACTAAGCAAATTATCTACAAACCATGTAATTCCAAGGAAAGGCAGGAATTATTTAGACGGTAGTTTCGGGAGTTTTACAATTTTTTTTAAAGAAATGTTAAGAATGTATTTTTATATTTTCTAATATTATAATTATCATAAAAAAATAATTTATAAGAAAGAGAAAAATCAATGCATGGCTACTAGGGTAATCTGTTCAGCCTTTTCACGTTCCTGTGTAAAATTAAGCGCATAAATTAATTAGCTAGCATTTCACATCAGTCGATTAAACATGGGTAACAAACATACAAGAATATACATCAAGCTTGGGAAAAAAAGAAAACAAAAACATTTTTAGCATATTAAAACAAAATGACAAAGATTAATACTATCTGTTTTTGTCTGTAGAGGATATTTCACGTTATGTGATAGAATAGTATTGTCATATTAGCAACATACACTGTCTCAAATTAACCCTCTACACTGTCTCACATTAGCTCTACTCTGTCTCACATAAACCCCTGGGTTTGTTGGTTTATAACTCAGAGTTCATTAAGAATATGCAAAAGTTTAAAAGCTAAAAAGATTAACCCAATTATTCCCATCGACCAATTTAATTAAAAAAAACTGGGCCGGTTGAATGGGACTCCAAAAATGAATAAGCTTGACTTCACATTCGTTACACCTTCATGGTTTTCGGTAAATAACAATGACCTAATGCCTTATCCATATATCCTGACTAAGGACGATTGTCGGGAATCCCAGCCAAAATTAAAAATATTAGAACTCTTGCTGTTAAAGTTATTTTCTACATATTACAAAAAGCAACTATTGTTGAGGACCGACTTGATATTTTTCATTTTGTAAAATGACATTTTCAATTTCTACAATATTTTTACGTCCTCCATTTTTCCGGAATATCTTTCCCGAAAGTTCAATTTTCAAATAGCTCGGAGATAATTATTCCAACCAATCACTGTACTCTTGCTTAAATCCAACTGTTTTTTGCCTATTTGATTAAGGTTAATTCATCTGACCATCTATAAAGAAACCAAAGTGAAGCCACAAATGTAAATTTGGAGCAATCGATTAACATGCCTTTTTTAATAGATATTAGCCAATCACAATTTTTAACATTACATCGCCATTTTTTAACTATTTGCACACGAAGTCTAATATCATGCCCATCAATGCACATTTTTTAGGGCAGAATTGCGTGACATTGAAAATGTTTTGTCGCATCAATTTCTGTAGGTGGAAAATCCTTGATCATCCACAGACCTATGGCTGCATTTGAAATCAAACATGACGTCACGCTTCTGTATTATTTGCGTCAAATCGCACTAGTTGGTGACAGTTTTTGTATAAATAAAGTGGTCCAGCAGACAAGTGCCTATATATATATGCGGTCCTTAAAAAATTAACTTTTAAATTTTCGATGGGCCACCCTCCGATTTTGTTGTATGTATAAAATAAAGACTTCCACAAAAATTTCAAAATTTTAAAACATTTTTTAATGGTCGCTACAAAGGTTTGAATGTTTAAAAAAATTAAAATTTGACATATTTTCTAATCTAATAATATATTACTAATACAAATCCATAGTCATTGCCGAATTGAATCATGGTATGATATTAGGCTGTAAAGACTGTCATTTGTTTCAAGTTTCAACATATTTACACAGTCTATTGTTCAAACACAGACAGGAGTATTTCATGTCTACACTCTATTTCACCTCAACTTGGCAGCATTGTGAAAGTTAGAGAATCTAACATTCCGCATTGAAAAATAGTTCTCCGTTATTTTTTAATCTTAAACAGCTAAAATGCATAAAAATTTGTAATGTTCATTGGGATTGCAAAAATTTAGAAAACATTTCAGGCTCTGAAACTGTAGACAGGTTACCCATTATTGTTTCAGGTAAAGGTATTGACCTGTTACTTGTTGTTACAAAACTTCAATCAGTAACAGGTGAGGCAATAGCTTCTGCTGTTAACGAATTATTGGAGTCGTGGGGAGTACCGAGCAAGTAAAATGTATGAGTTTTGATGAAACCTTTGTTAATACCGGATTATCAAGAGTAGCTTGTGCTCTTCTTGAGCAGAATATGAACTAAGAAATGATTTGGATTGCCATCATCACATCCTTGAAATACTGTTTTTGTTCTTTATCTTTTGTATGAAGTTTATTGTATTCCTCCATGAGTGCTATCCCACTGTCGTCTACATCATTAAAAACTTTGAATGACGTCACTAGTGCCTTAAATGTCTTGTAAGATTCATTTTCATTCCAATTAGTCACGTCTATTTCAAAAAAGTGTGAAGGTAAATCCATAATTTAAAAAAATCTCAGAGTGCTGCTTGTTACAAAATCGTGCAAGTCATTTTGGAGAATGACATCAGGATCAGCAGGTGTACGTTTCAGGGATTCATAATTTTATTCATTTTTCAAAGCATGTACCATTTTTTCTTTTACTTTCAAAAAAGACATTACCATCGAAAAATGCAGAAGCAACTAGCTCTTTTGTGAACTACAGAAATGTCCTAGGAACTTCTTCAAAGCACACAAAGGAATGATTTCATTTACATGTTCGTTTTTTTTTCAAGTTCTTCAGGAGCAATAAATCATTGGGCCTGATACCAGCTGTGAAAGTAGATTTTCAACACAAACGAGCAAACTTGACGAATTCCAGAATATTCCTGATTAGAGAGTTTAAACTGATCTCTGAATAAATAAATCTTGAGCGGATATATCTCTTTGACGATCAATGGAACCCGATGCAATCCACCTGGGGCTCTAATGTAAATACCTCTTTCGGGTACTCCTCCTAAGAAAACGATGGCAAACTCAATAAGTTCCTTGTAATCGTCTCTTGGATGAAAATCATTAACATGATTTTGAGCAAATTCTAATATTTCTGACGCATTATGTGTTATCTTTTCTCATTGATTAAATTGTCAGTTGTGGGAGTCTGAAATACGCCATAATCAATAGACATCCACGAAATTTTAAATCGTTTGAATAAAGGTATGTCTGATCCGTTTGAACTCCGAGAGACTTAACAACAACTTCTCAAGCACAATTTTAAGGGTGTGAAGATGGCAGACCAAATCATTTCTTTATTCATATTCTAATCCAGACGAGCACAATCTTCTCTTGGTAATCGGGTATTAGCAAATATTATATCAAATGTCATAATTTTTCCTTGCTTGTAATCCCCAACAACTCCAATGTATCGTTAACAGCAGAAGATATTGCCTCACCTGTTCCTGATTGAAGTTGTGGAATAGCTAGTTAAATGGTCAGTACCTTTACCTGAAACAATAATGGCTAATCTGTCTGCAGTTTCGGATCCTGAAATGTTTTCTAAAATTTTGCAATCCCAGTGAACAGTCACAGGAACGCTAGCCGAAAACTCTTTTTTTAAGTTTCGTGCTCTGTTTTTGATACGAATATGGTCATTTAATACGACATTTTACGAATATAACACAATCAAATTTTATAATTTATAAACATTATCTTATAAATCCCTACGCATTTTAGCTATTTAAGATTAAACAATAACGTAGAGCCATTTTTAAAGGCGGAATAATAGTTTCTCTAACTTTCACAATGCTGCCAAGTTGAGGTGGAATAGAGTGTAGACATGAAATACTCCTGTCTGTGTTTGGACAATAGACTGTGTAAATATGTTGAAACTTGAAACAAATGACAGTCTTTACAGCCCAATATCATAGCATGACTGAATTTGGCAATGACTATGGATTTGTATTAATATTGTATTATTAGATTACAAATTATGACAATTTTCATTTTTTTTTAAACATTCAAACCTTGGTAGCGACCCTTAAAACATGTTTTAAAAATTTGAAATTTTTGTGGGAGTCTTTATTTTATACGTAGAACAAAATAGGAGGGTGCCGCATAGAAAATTTAAAAGTTAATTTTTTAAGGACAACCCTATATATATACATCTCTCTCTCTCTCTCTCTCTATATATATATATATATATATGTATATATGTGTATATATATATATATGTATATATATGTACATATATATGTTATATAAAAAATTTTACTTTCACTATTCATTTAAATTATTCTAAATTGCGGGCATATTCATTATTTCCTTTTTTTAATACGCTCTATTATTTATTTCTAGTTAAATTCCTATAATTTTAAAACGCGTATCTTAATAATAGATTTATTCCAAAACGTAATCTAGACTTTTAATCCCTTCATTAATTTTTATCGTCTACCAAACTGTAAAGTTCTGATCGCAGTTACTTATTTTCGAATGTTTATAAAAACCAGTTTTACATTTTTATTCTATTTCATCTCATTTTCCCGCCAGCTGGGCGATCGCCGTTTTTCATCGAAATCCTTCCATTAGCGGCACAGGGATTCTTTTCTGTGACGTTTCTCGAACGCTCTCTATTGGCTGAGTGACGGATATCAGTTTCACTTCGAGTCTCGTTCGTGATTTTGTTTGGCTAGCCTGAAGTTTTCATTGCAATCGAAATTCCTCCGCGCATTCTAATAAATAGCTGAAGCATGAGCTCAGAAGTAGATTTTTTGTGCCGTTTGATTGTTTACATAACCTGTTACCTAGTGTCCTAAGTCATGTAGAATATTCATTTCGTGAATTAACATCTATTTCGCATGAGTAACTAGTTCATGCTCGAGTGGAATGCTCTGATTTCTCATCCTGTGGGAATTGTTTATTGTTGGTATATTCTGATGGAATAAACAGTTTCCTATGACTACGTTTCCATGTTTTTAATTGGGAAAACCCCAGATTTCTTCATACGCCTTTTTTTCACCACTCACGCAGCCTAATCTGCCTTGTCTTCATCATTAATAAATAAGTGTTTGATTGGACTCTACCAATATTATCATCGCTCTACAGTTGCTAAATTTTCACAGATTTGACACCTCCACTAGCGATGCTTGTGCTAAGCGGTATGATTGCTATACAACATCACCAACGGCTGATTAAAAGGTGGTACGAATCCAGTAATATGTAATAAAAAGCACGACGTGATTGTTCGGCTTAACCCATTAAATTGTTTCGTAATAAGAAGCCGGCATAGGATAATGTTGACCTACTCTACACTACCTTTAGGGGACGTTCAATAAAAAGTGTTCTTGGGAATGTGAAACCTATAGAAACCTTCGATGACACCTGGTAACCACGATTTGATATTCTACGTTTACCCTGAATGTGCGTCTATATAGATGAAAGTCATTTTGTTTTCATTTAATAAAAGTTATAGAAAAGAAAGAAAACTACGATGTTTGTAAACAACCCAAGGTCGTAAGTTTTGAAAGATTTATTATTTATTTATTTGTTTATTTTATATTTCACCATATTTCCTTATTTACATTTGTTGTATTACTGTTATTATTTATTAGAAAAGAAAATATTTACATTTGTTGTTTTATTTAAAGTTTATTTACATTATTTATTATGATTATACAATGAATCCATGTATAAATATGTTGTCCCTCTTTTATGTTAATGCGATCGGGATTTCTTAAAAACTCTAGTGATAAAATGAGTGAAAGTGAAGTAAATACCATCTTCATTGATCCAGGGTCAGAGATGAATATACAATCCTGGATGAAACATTTTGATTAAGCATGCATTTCTGATAAAAAAGATGAAAAATGGAAAATGCAAAACATCTCTAAATTTTTGAAGGGAGAAGCTTTAAAAGTGTTCATTAATGAGTGTCTAGAGTGTACTACTTTCAGTAAGATAGTTGAAATTCTTTCTGAAAAAATTATAAATGTACAAGTTCCTAGATTTTCTGATTTTGATTCTATGAAGCTAAATGATCTTAATGAATTAGAGAGTTATTTCAGAAAAAAGATTGAGATTTGTAGACAACTTCATTTATGTGAAACCATCATAGTCCAAGGCTTGACGGATGGTTTGAAGACAGAATATCAGAATTATATGATTATTAACCCTCCAGAGAGCACCATAGATTGGTACAGAATGGCTAAACAAATAGTAGTCGTTCCCTCCTCTCATGTAAACAACCATAATGTTAGTAATAATTCTCAGAGTCATGGATCTTTCCAGTTTAATAACTAGGCTCCTAGACATTGCGTTCGCCTAAACCGGAATTTTCAAAGAACAAGTTCTAATTTTCGGCCACAAAACCCTCTTAATGCTCAAAATTCTAGATTTGTTAGCCCTAGATTACTTACTATTCATTTTCAAAATAAGTATCCTAGTCGATCATGTCGAATGTGTATGAATAGGGGTATACAGGATGCTTTCCACTGGGAGAGGACTTGTATTTTTAATGTTCAACCTATGAATGTTATGTTCCTCCTCCTAGTCAACAACAACAACCTAGTGATAATATATGACATTTATTCGTTAATGGATATGCAAATAGCAAGGAGTTACCTTGTGTAATGAACTCTGCCTCTACAATATCAATTTTACCTTTAAGTTTGTTAAGTTGTTAAATGTTAAAGTTATAAATATTCCACCTATCATTATTGGCCAAGCCAAAGGAACTGTTGAAATAAACCAATCTTGTAATTTGTTGTTTAAAATAGGTAACGTGCAAAAAATGTATTTAATTTTTGTTATGTAAAACTGATTAAAATTATGCCATACTAGGATTGCCAGACTTTTCTAAGTTTAACTTGATTATAGATTGTAATAACTGTGAAGTATCACAAGGAAACCTTGTATTAAATCGATCTCAAAGCACATCCATTGATAAATTAAGGTTACTTCATTTTAATGTCGATGAAAAGTACCAGAGAATGCAACCCGATTATGGAAATGTCATGATTCCTCAATCCTTTGATAAAATTAATTCTAATGATTCTAAATTATTTGGGGAGGTAAATGCTATAAAAATGAAACGTTAAGGAATAATATAAGGGATTATTTAGACATTTTTTCCAAAAATAAATATGATGTTGGAAAAATTAATATTGAACCGCAGCGCGTTTTGCTTAATTCTGACCTACCGATATCTATGAGGCCTTATCGCACTTCTGCAGTGGATGAAAAAGATATTTCAGATCAAGTTCAATCTTTATTAGCTGCTGGTTTAATTAAAAAGAGTTATAGTCCTTATTCTGCCCCTGTTACTTTAGTTATGAAACGCGATGAGGGTAAGAAAACTGAAATGTGTGTAAATTATCGTAAATTAAATGCAATAATGAAAAATGATGCTGAACATTTACCACGTATAGATGGAATTCTTGATAAATTAAGTCGTGCTCAGTATTTTTCCACTTTGGACTTAGCCTCTGGCTACTGGCATAACCCCATTCACCCAGCAGATACTGAAAAATTGGCTTTTGCAATCAATTTTGGACTTTTTGAGTGGAATGTTCTTCCATTCGGTGTCAAAGTTGGTCCCCCAATTTGAATAGGACTCTTAGAAAGATTTTCACTAAACATGGAATTAATTTTGCTTGTTATTATTTTGATGACATAATTGTTTTTTCCTTCTCTTTAGAGGAACTCCTGCAACATCTAAACCAAATATTTGAATTATGTAGGCTTGAAAATATTAAACTTAAATTATCTAAATGCAATTTTGTTCAAAATAAAATTAATTTCTTAGGATATGAAATCAAATATGGTACTGTAACTCCAGCTAATGCTAATATTGATGTCATAAAAAATTTAAAATATCCTTCTAATGTAAAAGAACTCCAAAGATTTTTAGGATCAATTAATGTTTACCATAAATTTATAGATAATTATGCCAAAATCAGACACCCCCTTAACAGATTACTTAGAAAAAATACTTTGTGGGAATGGAATTCAAATTGCCAAGATTCTTTTCAGAAATTAAAGGATGCCTTAATTGTTAAACCTGTCTTAAGAATTTATGACCTTGCATTACCACTTCATATGTTTGTTGCTACCTCACAGGTGGCAGTAGGTGCAGTTATTAAACAACCAGATAATAATGGGTTTTTACATCCAATTGCTTATTATTCTAGAGGATTGAGAAGTTATGAACAGAATTACTTTATAACTGAATTAGAATGTCTTGCCATCATTGACACCTTAGATAAATCATATCATTACTTCCATGGTGTAAAATTCACCATTCACACTGATCATGCATCTCTTCTTTGGTTAAAGAATACTAAGCATTTAAGAGGTGGATTATTTAGATGGTCTTTGAAGTTAAGTATGTTTGATTACAGTATTGTGTACGAAAAGGGATCCACAAATGTCGAAGCTGGCATGTTGTCAAGAAACCCTGTTTTACATTATTTTCAACCCTTAAATTTTCTTCTAGGCGTAAAAGAACTTATAGAGATGCAGGAGAAAGATAATGTATGTGCCAAAATCTATCAAAATGAAAATGGGATTATAATAGTTAGAAAGAAAGGATTTCGAAAAATAGTAGTCTCCATGTCTTTAAGGAGAAAAAAATTAAATGTTGCTCATGAAAAATTTGGTCATCCTGGTATCCAAAAAATGTTAAATTTAATTTTCCCTAATTATTATTGTCCTCACATGACTCAGGATATAACTAATTTTGTAAAACATTGTGACATTTGCCAGAAAATTAAAAAACCCAGACAGAGAAAATTTGGCTTACTACAAGTTATGCCAACCACAGATCAACCTTTTGAATGTCTTTCTATTGATACTGTGGGAGGATTCAGTTAATATAACTCCACCAAAAAATATCTACACATCATAATAGACTACGCGACTAGATATGTCTGGGCTTTTCCATCAAAAAGTGTTACTACTGAAACCTATACAAATTGTTTAAAACAAGTTTTCAATATTCAATGTCCTAAACAATTATTCTGTTTCAACAAAATTTTCAATGTACAGGTTCCCCAAAAAGTGTTGAGTGATAGGAATGCAGCTTTCACTTCATCTAGATTTAAAAAATTTCTTCGAAATCGCAATATTAAGCAACGTTTAACATCAGCACATCACCCACAAACGAATGGGAAATGCGAAAGAGTGAATCAGTCAATAGTTACTAGATTAAAGTGTAAAGTTAATTCTACTACCTCTAAAATCCCTTGGACAAAACTTTTGACAGAAGTAGTTAGTGAATACAATAATACGCCCCATTCCATAACCAAATTCCCTCCTGCTTATTTACTTTTTGGTCAATTACCTTATGATTCCCCCTAAAACAAGATTACTACCCTCCTGTGAATGAAGCTCTTAAAATTGCTAAAGCGCGTACTAATGAATTTCATTTTAAAAGTAAAAAATATTATGACCGAAAATATGCAGAGCTAAAGTTTGAGGTAGGAGATCATGTAAATTATGAAGAGTTCAATTACCCCAATACTAGAAAGCTCTCACAAGTTTTTACTGGTCCCTATCAAATTCTTAACAAATTATCTCCTGTAAATGTTCGAATTGATAGGCAAAGTCAAAATAGAAATACGGAAGTTGTCCATGTCAGTGGTGGAAAATTGGCGCAGAGGAGGAGCCTATTGACACCGCTAATTGTTTATTGTATTATTCACCTTAATAAAAACTCTGAAATTATGTCATTAGATAAGCTGCAAAATACTACTAAAATTTAGTGGTGTCGATAGGCTCCGCCTCTGCCTCTTCCACTACTGCCATGTATCTAAATTGCGCCCCTACTTGTCACCAGATCAATTAAAATTATCCTATGAGAATTCACAACAAACTAATGTTAAAGACCTGGCTTAATATTAAATTTAGAATAGTCATAGAATTAATAAAAAGTAACTAAATAAATTATAATTAATGAATCAATGCTTTGCTATATAACGGTGTGTTCTCGAAGGATCCACGAGAACATTACTGCTGAAGTTTTAGTTGAATTAGTTGTTTACGCGGGCGTAAATGGGTTGATTTGAGTTAAAGATTTCTTATATTGAATTGAATTAGATTAGAATATTAAATAAATTTTAAATTTATATGTAAACTATGAATAAATGTTAACTGGATTAAAATAACTTAAAAAATATCAATTATTGAACTATAATTATTAATACTAAAAAATATAGAATTTATGCGAATAATTGTTGATTATGCAAGTGTCCTGGATTTCAAACCCAACTTGTTTTTCTCTTGCTTACTTATTTATTTATTTTTACTGATTGCGTAACCATGTAGGTAATGAACGAAATATTTCGACACATATCGAAAAACACCTGTTAAGATTTTGCTTCAATGATATTGCTGGAGAATTTAAGAATTTATTTTATTTTATTTTGACTTGGTATAATTTCATTTCTTATTGAATCTAGTATTGATAGGAGATTAATTTTTATGCTATGTAACTTTTTACCCAGCCAATATCATTGAGTGCAATAATCTCTTATTATTATTTACTGAAGTGATGAATTAAAATATAACTTTGAAATTATTGATGAGAAATTTGAGTTATTGTTATTATTGAATTAAATTTACTATTGCTAGATCTTGTATCATAGAAAGTTTAGATAAATTTATTATTGAATATTGAGATAAAAGAGAGGTAATAAATAAAAATAAGTGTTATGAATTAATAAAGTCAATATAGGCGATATCTGAGAGTACTCGTAAATTAAATTTAATATTGTGAACATAATTTAATATTGTGTTCATCTGAACATAATGAAAGTAAAATACCTACTAGAGAATTTATGGAAAAGTGGTAATAGTATGGTACCGCTATTATCATAACCATACAATACTATAGAGTGCATATGGCACTAGCTTTTTTGACATTTTTTCTTGTGTCAAAAATGAGCAATAATTGAATTTCAATGGACTATAGCATAGTATCAGGGCAATATATCATCCCAGTTAAAAAACTGTAGGAGAATGATACTCAGATGAAAATTTTGTACATAAATTTTAAAATTATTATATTCATGTTTTAACTTTTATTTATATAACTTGTGAATTGTACGGAAAATTTCTACGTTATGGAGTTTAAGTTATAGAGATTAAACTAAAGTTTAATCGTGATGTGGAAAGAATGTAAATTCCTAAGAAAACTCCTGGACAATTCTAATATTGTCAATATCTGTTAATATTGTAAGTAATAAGTTGTTAGTAAAACAAGAGGAGATTATTTAGAATATAATTTACTCCATGTTGGAGAAATATTATCTTTGTAATTTTAAAAAACAATTCCCACAGTTTCGCGTTTAAGCAGTAACTTATTGATTTGGTTTTTGACAGAATTGGAGAACAATTTCAGACTACCGGGTAACACTATTGTAATCCGAGTTCATGCTTTTCTCCAATGAACTTGTGGGTCACGGAGCCACCAGTTCACTGGTTTTTAGGGAGGGGGGATATTGTTATATAAAGAATTTTACTTTTACTATTCATTTAAATTATTCTAAATTTCCGGCATATTCATTATTTCCTTTTTTTAATACGCTCTATTATTTATTTCTTGTTAAATTCCTATAATTTTAAAACGCGTATCTTAATAATAGATTTATTCTAAAACGTAATCTAAACTTTTAATCCCTTCATTAATTTTTATCGTCTACCAAACTGTAAAGTTCTGAACGCAGTTACTTATTTTCGAATGTTTATAAAAACCATTTTTACATTTTTATTCTATTTCATCTCATTTTCCCGCCAGCTGGGAGACCGCCTTTTTTCATTGAAATCCTTCCATTAGTGGCACCGGGATTCTTTTCTGTGACGTTTTTCGATCGCTCTCCATTGGCTGAGTGACGGATCGCAGTTTCACTTCGAGTCTCGTTCGTGATTTTGTTTGGCTAGCCCGAAGTTTTGATTTCAATCCGAATTCCTCCGCGCATTCTAATAAATAGCTAGAGCATGAGCTCAGGAGTAGATTTTTTGTGCTGTTTGATTGTTTGCATAACCTGTTACCTGGTGTCCTAAGCCATGTAGAATATTCATTTCGTGAATTAACATCTACATATATCGCATGAGTAACTAGTTCATGCTCGAGTGCAATGCTCTGATTTCTCATCCTGTGGGAATTGTTTAATGTTGGTATGTTCTGATGGAATAAACAGTTTCCCATGACTACGTTTCCATGTTTTTAATTGGTAAAACCCCAGATTTCTTCCGACGCCTTTTTTTCACCACCCACGCGGTATAATCTGCCTTGTATTCATCATGAATAAATAAGTGTTTGATTGGACTCTACCAATATTATCATCGATCTACTGTTGCTAAATTTTCACAGAGTTGACACCTCCACTAGCGATGCTTGTGCTAAGTGGTATGATTGCTATACAACATCACCAACGGCTAATTAAAAGGTGGTACGAATCCAGTAATATGTAATAAAAAGCACGTCGTGATTGTTCGACTTAACCCATTAAATTGTTTCGTAATATATATATATATATATATATATATATATATATATATTAAAAAAGTCTCCGAATACATGTAAAAAATGGTAAAAAAACAAATATGCTGTATGTTTAGATTACTTTTAACATTAAAATATATGCATAAAAGAATAAAAATCTTTACAAATATTCAACAGGAGAATATCACCTGACAATGTAATGAACTGTGAAGTTAGAAAGTGATCAATAAAATTGGCAACATTTTTATTAATATGCTCAAATATTTTTCTAATTCTTATAGCATCAGACTTACCAGCAAATAGTTTCAGGGAAAAAATTCTTTAAAATAAATGTTAGTTTCATTGCACTGAAATATGCGAATTTTTTTAAATTATTTTCTTACCTGGTTTTGAAGTTTTGAATTTGAACTGAATGTAATTTTATGTATACTCAAAATTTATGTCAGAAAATTAAACATGTATCTCGACAAAATATGTAAAACTTTCATAATAATATAATAAGCGTATGATGATTACAGAAAATTTATTACAAATAAGAATTGTAATAATGACTATGAAAATAATAAAGTTAAATCATAATACGACCACCTATTAAAAAATGCTAGTGCTATATAATAAGGAAATGTCTATGATTAAAATTTTATTTTATTGTCAGCAATCAAAAATCTCTAATATTCTCTAAAACAGGCTATATCCAAGGGAAATGCGCTTTGTAATTTGCTCGTCAAATAATATATGGCACGGCGGAACTAAATGCATTAATGGAAAAGGCTTTTTGTAGGGGAAGAGGGAGGGGCGTTATTGACTGCTTTAAAAACAAAATGATGATATGCTCTAGATTTTGAAGGGGATTTACGATTATACTTTTGGAAATAAGTAACAAACATTCAGTAATTATTCAAATGAAAACTAAAAACATCCGCCACATCAAAAAACTTCCTAGCTGCAAAATTTACATTTAATGTAAAATAAACGATATGTTTATTTGTATTCATTGTATGCATTCGTTGATTTTTGTGTTTGCATTTTTTCTGTTAAGGGTCATACGAGTAACAAAGAGTAAAAATATTGAGGGCGCAACGCTATTTTCAAGTAATTTTTCAAGTTATACAAGAAGCATAAAAAGTTTGAGATTCAGTGTTTTAGAGAACAATAGAGATTTTTAAAATTTAAAAAAGAAGAATATCACGCAACTATTATTCTTGACCATTAAAATGTATCTCTAAAAGGAGCATTTTCTCGCTTAATTTAAACTTATTGAAATTTTATCAAAAACCTGCTTTTAATACCCTGCAAATTACGACAAATCTAGAATTATTCTGCTAATCATCTTTCAATAAAAGATAAATATCTGTTTTTATAGTCTGAGTAGCAGACTATCAAATTACTACTTTTTTAATTACTAACTTATCAATTATGAAATATTTGTAGTAATTCATTGGAAAACAAAACAGGATTTTAAACTTAAAAACTCAAAGTATCATGGGACTATTGTTCTTTATCCATCCATAAAAAATTATCTTACCAAAATCATTTACTGTTTGAAATAAAACAAGATAAGATGATATTTCACCGGAAATATGCTTTTACTATTCTACAACTTACGTTGACTCTAGAATTATTCTCCTAAAAACCTTTTCTAAAAAGATAAATATCTACTCTTAGAGATTGAGTAGTAAATCCTAAAATTCTTACTCTCTAACATAAAACAAAATCTAGACAGCATTCCATAAAAATTCAAGATTTGTTACGATACACTTCTTTTTTTTTTCCAGAAACAAAGCAATTCACACATTTCGATTTTCGGCAACAAAACAAAATATTTCGATATCCGTTGAAAAAGGAAAACAAACTTCCGAACCTTTCCCGTATTCATCTCATCTTGACCTGAGCGACTTTTTTTTCTTTTCTTTCCAAAGCTCAAACATTCATTCTCAGAGCCCATTTTCTTTTCTTTCAATCTATCGATATATACTGAGGAAAACAGAAAAAGGAATTCTAAGGAAATTCTTTAAAAACTTTTAAAAAGTCAGGAGATAGTTGCAAGAGGCGAGTTTTACTTTTCAATTGGTTACGTTATCTTTGTAAAATTTAGAGAGGAGAGAATTTAGAGAAACTTAGGGAGGAGAGAGTAAAATGTGTGAAATTGATTGTGTTAAAAAATTATGAGATAATTCGAATTTGTATTAATTTATTTAGCAATATACAACATTATAAGTCTGTTTTTTTCTAGTATTGTTTTCTGCAGAAGACAGATTGAAAGAAAAAAATATAGACATTTTTTATTGTTGCGTTACGAGAGAATAGTGAATAACAGTATGTTATAAAGACAATTTTAATGAATTTAATGGTTCAAAAACAAATCAAATTTGTAACTTCCTATGGAAAACAGTTGATATAGATGTTCTTTTTTCTTGGAAACTGTTGCAGCTATTTCAATATTTTTTTAGAGTTTTTTTTCTGAGTTATGTAATTAAATTATAAAGTAATCTCAAGGAAAAAAATACAAGTAAAAATACAATAATTTTGAAATTTCATTAACACAAGCTTTTATAGATTTTCTTTAATTACCTTTACTATAAAAGACTTAATTCTCATGAAAAGCAAAACGACCAGAATATAGCTAATTATAATAAGAAAAAATATTATATAAATATATTAAAATCACTTCGGTAGTTATTTAAAGTTACGTTAAATAAACTGTTTTCCATAGGATTTTGCAAATGCTATTGCTCTAAAAAGGAAAGTCTCCCGTCAGAAATTATCATAAATTTATTAACTATTCTAAACTACGAGAAATTAGAAGTTATAATTTATTGTTTAATAGTATTATTTTATTTTAGTAAACACCTCTTAAATTTCATTTTGCACATAATTTTTTTCACACCAAATAAAATCTCGTAATTCCCTTTAATTATATCGTGTTTAGGATACATTAAAAAAAATGTTCCATTAACAAAATATTTATTTTGTTTTATTATTTAACAAATTAATTTTTTATGCGAATTCCTAAAAGTCATTGCTCTAAGAATAACTTTTATTAAAACCGTTGCTAGAATTATACTGCTTATCAAAAAACTTTTTAAATCGAAGAAAAAAAACGGTTTCAAAAAATGAAAAAGATATAGTTTCAGTATCTTTTAATGAAAAATGCTGTCAAAGAATATTTTGCAGTTTCTTCTAGTCGTTTATCATCCATCATTTTTCGTGGGAAAAAATGTGGTCCAAAACTTTAATATTCTGCTTCAGAAATGTAATGAATTTTAAAAATGCTTATAATTACCTTATGGAAAACCTTATGTTTCACAGGAAAAAAAAAAAAAAAAAAAAAAAAAAGCCCGCGGAATGAATAAAAAGAATTTCCTACAGTTGCATGAAAATAATGTAGCCAAATTTTAAATAAATTTCTGACTATAGTTTAACCATAAGGGAATTTATAAATAGTAGCTTATTTCTTAAAATATTGGATTGGTTTTCTTGCACAATTTCAGACCCACCTAAACAAAATCTTTAATTAGTAATTTTATGTGTTTGAGTTTTTACAGATTTAAGGAAATTCACTGTACCCCCCCACCCACACACACACACACCTTCTTTTTAAATAGCTTTTTTAATTTTGTTTTTCGTTGTCATTAAATGGGTGTCAACAAAATAGTTAAAATTCAAAGTAACAAAATCAAATTTAAAACTTCAAATAACAAATAACTAGATTTTCATTACAGATTTCGTTGACTGACTCCTAATTTATTTCAGAATATTTTATTATATTTTAAAACATTTTCTATGACATGTTTATATTTAATACCCTATGTTTCGAAGAAAACATTTTTAAAAAAGTATAAAAAATATATAAAAAAATAAACAATCACCTAATTTCTAACAGAATAATTGATTCTCTTAGGCAGGGTATAGCATCCCATAATAATAATAATAATAATAATAATAATAATAATAATAAATTGTAAACAGGTAACAAAATCTTAGCATTTCGAAAGTAAAGTTTTAAAACGCTACTATAAAAAACATTTAAAGATTTAGCTGATTAATCTTAAATTTTTCACAGATTTATATAAATACTATTAAATCTAATGATCTAATATATGTAGGAATATGAAGTGTGTTGTAGAGCACATAAAACACACACATACACACACGCACATATATATATATATATATATATATATATATATATATTTTTTTTAATTTCCAAATGATTGACGTATTGAGTTCTCTGAAAAGAAATTGCTAAATTAGGCTGTTACAACAGTCGAAAAATAATATTGATCCGCCATTCTTGTTCACTTTGTATTTTAAAATACGATTTCGATTTTGACTTTTTTTTTTTTTTTACCTATTTGGTTAAAAAATGTTGTTATAGGTATTTTTTAATTACAATTATTCCTTTATTTTAGAAATATTATATTTTACGTAAATTATATATTTCTAGTTATTTTTTAAATCTGATTCGGATCAGTTTAATTGCAAAACATCTATTTCATTATTTTTTGAACATGTTTCACTAAAAACGTGTAGTAGCCGGCGTTATTGGAAAATATTTATTTAGTTTTAATCCACATTTATCTGTAATTTACGGCAGCAATTTTTTGTTTTATTGTGTAAAATTTTATGTAAGTATCATATTCTTGCACCTATATTTAGATATAAAAATAATTGTAGTTACATCTTGAACATATTTCCGAATTTTACATTATTAACTTTGAAGAAATCCGCTTGTAGAAATATCCGAAATAAATAATGTTAGAATTTAATTCATTACCTTGCTTTCGTAAAAGTTCCATGGGAAATTTTATATTCACAATAATCAATCTACATTTAAACACTAATTATTCTACAAAACCTGCAAAATATTTTTGAATGTTACTGTAGATTATATGTCCTTAATATGATGTTACTTGTGTATTGAAAATCTATTTTTAATATTAACTTCAAAAATTTCGATATTTAAATATTTACATTTTCAAAATTTGTTCGCCCTTTACATTGTTGATTACATAAGCCAATCAATTACTCTTTGCACTTATTCCTGTCCGTCATTAAAAATTTTAATAGTTCAATTTTTAATATATTTTTAATCTATTAGATGTATTTTTTATTTTTACAAAGAAAAGCTAAACCAGTAATTTATGCTTCGGCACTGAAAATTTTGAAATAATCGTTAAAATCTTTGTTTTTCCCGAGGCTAACGAAAGATACAGGATACCGCAGTGCATTCCAGGAGTCTTTTTTTTACAGATCGCTAGAGTGACGCGATTCTCTTTTCATACAACTGCATTGGTGTATTGGTGCATTCGAGCATCACGTGACTCCAGCTGTCTGTAAAAAAAGATACGCGTAAACCGCCGCGGTATCCTATCTTTTTCGTTAGCCTCGGTTTTTCCACTGTGGCGTAAAAGACAGAAAAAAAAATATTCTGGTGACAGTAACAGTGGAGATAAATATAGATTTTAATGAAACATGAAATGGTCTTAGAAGCAAAAAAGCGCGTTGGTTACCGTATTTAAATTTTTGTCTAATTTTCTAGTAAACGTGGGATATAAATTTTTAAAAGAATTGTTTACATAGTTAAAAAGTTCATCCACTAGTCTTTGGTACAAAGAGCAGTTGTGTCACCCATGTAGACAAAAGAAGAGTTTGGGTTTTTTTTCTGGTTCCCAAACCCCGCCCGGAAGCGATATCAAAAGTGCAGAGTACAAAATTGTTCATAACAATTTAAAATTGTTTCAAGATTATTTTCTCATATAAAATTCTCTTATAAGATAAAAAATAAGCATTAATTTTAAATATTCCCTCATGTTTCCTAATTTTAATGTCCCTGAAAAATATGATGAAAATAGCAAATTTGTTACTTTTGCCTAACCACTTGTAGAAATCTGCAAACGACACAATGCTTATTCTTTAAAAACATCATAGTAACACTAAGGCAGGAAGACTCGAGTTATCTCTTTTTTAGGAATTCTTGAAAAGGAATTCAAACTTAAAACGAGGACAGGCATGGGTTATCCCTAGGCCTCTTTTAGTTTTTAACATTGACATTGAAAAAACTTCATTTATCAGATAGCAATACTTCTTATTATATTCCACCAACAACAATTCATTTCCTTAACGTTGAATTTGAAAAGGATTGTAAAATACGTTATAAAATTTAAAAAAGAAATTCTTGTTTCTCAAATAGTTTTTTATGTTTTTTTTTTCTTTCTTTCAATTTGTGAAAAGATAAAATCTTAATTTTGAGCCTAAACACGTAGACTAAAATAAAAACTAGCCCGGGCCCATGCTGACATTCATAAACAATAGCCTATTTCCTTAAATATTTCCCCTGCACTGTACTACTGTGCTTAAATATTGCCACATACTTCCAATCGCAAAATTTCATAAAAAAAGGTGCACAATTTGATGAGATAAGTTGTAGCTCCATGAGGGGGTATATTTGAGAATATATGAAACTAAATTTTTATATGGTCCCCGTAGGACAAAATTTCTAATTAGTAAAATTTTCCTTATCCATTTCTGAATTAAACACACACACACACACACACACACAAAAAAAAAAATCTTGATATCTGCAAAATTCACAGAGATATGCCCATTTAAATAGTTCGTCAGGTTTAAACAGATTAGACACAAATTGAAATGCGCGTAATTCAGTGCTACTTTAAAGTAGCATTGATTTACGCACATTTCAGGAAACATGTAAAAAATATATTTATTCAGTTGGAATTTGGATTTTTGTTTTGTGATGGTTAACCATATAATTTGCAAAAAAAATCACATACTAAAATTTCTCATAAAGTTTTTAAAAAATAATTAAAATTATTATTATTTTGTTTAAAAGTGGGGGTAATTTAAAATTGTTATAACTCGAAGTATTATATGTCGAATTTAAAATTTTTTCATTTAATTAAAGAGGATAATATAATTTTAATTGCGATTCTGGATATTTTTATATATTAATTTTAAAAATTATTTAAAATATTAAAAATATATGTTTAAAAAACGACAACATATTTAAAAAAATCATATTTTCAAAAGTAAATATTTTTTCAAATTTGCCAAAACAAAATTAATGTAAAATACTCAAAAAAGACATGTTCGAAGATTGCAGCATTTTTCTTTAACAATTCTTGACTTATAATAATTTAAAGATGCGAAATGGTGTAAAAAAACCATCATGCAGAAAAGCACATTTAAAGTTTTAAACAAAGTTTGGCTCCTAATAAATTGTTTAAATGCCTTTTAAAAAACAGCAGGTGAGTAAGAAACTCCTTCCTGTAGCTTAAACTTCCAAATCAGTTTAACTTTTGTCCTTTCCATCTTCTTTCTGTACTATTTAAATGTCCGCTAGTTGATTTAAAACAAGGCTTTTTCTAACTGGTTTAGCCAGGTGGGGAGGCCTACAAATTGGCATGAGCACAACAAGCCCCATACCGATTTTGAAATTTTCGGAATTTAGGCCAACATAACTTCAGATTTTATATCGTCCGGGTGAGGCCGGTCTGTATTCCGCCAGCCCGGCACCTTTGAAAGTTTAGCTTCAATTTGCTGGCCCTGCCACGGGTCAGGCTCGGGCTTATTTTCTTTCATGAGAATCTGCCGGGCTTGCCGGTGCATTGTCTGCAGTCTTTTCGCCTGGGTACGGACCCTACTTTTTTCCGAACGCTCGGCCGGGCCTGGCCTGGCCTAATGTATATTTTCAATACCGAAACGAGACTGGTTTCCTTTTTCCCTAGGTCTGCAAGAGACGAAATTTTCCCTCCCAGTCTCGACCCAACCCGTATTACAATCATGGTCTCTCAGTGACTTGATCCGTGCAAAAATCAGTAAAATATGGCTCAACCGAACAATTTTTGCTAAATAAGCATATATTTTTAAATAGCCATTATTTTACAATAAAAATTTAAAATTTATTTTTTGAAAAGGATATTTGACTTCAAGGCAATAAAATAAAAATACAGTAAAACCCATGAATAAAGCCTGCCTGTGACGGAATCCTGCTTAAACCGAAAAATGTGTTGATACATGCAAACTTAATTTAATTATATCTGCACTGTAAAAAAAAAATCTGTAAAGTTACAAAAGTTTTTCTAGGAAACTACACTGTAAAAAAAAAAAATCTGTAATGTTACTAAAATTTTTCTAGGGAACTGGGATTCCAGGAACTTTTTATGTAACGGCAACAGCAAAAATTTCTGTAACAGCATCGTTACAGGAATTTTTCTTGTTGCTGTTACATAAAAAGTTCCTGGAATCCCAGTTTCCTAGAAAAATTTTAGTAACTTTACAAGTTTTTTTTTTACAGTGTAGGATTCCTTGAACATTTTATGTAACGGCAACAACAAAAATTTCTGTAACAGCGTCTGTTACATCAATTTTTGTTGTTTCCATTACATAAAAAGTTCTAGGAATCCCAGTTTCCTAGAAAAAATTTAGTAACTTTACAGATTTTTTTACAGTGTGAGAGATGAACAGAATACATTTACACCTGTTAAGAAGGAAATTTGTCTATAATGCATTTTTTTCTTTCCTGTGTGATTCCATCTTAGAAGATTTTATTGTATAGCATTTTTCAAAGTCTCCAATACATGGAATATAAACTAGTGATATTACGATAAGTGAAGCATTTACATACAGATAGAGATGCATTAAAAAATACATACCACAGCCTAGAAAGCTTCTTTATAAATGAAGATTGTAAACATGAAAAGATAAAGCCTAAAATAAGTATTTTGGGTCAGAACTTCTCGTACCAAACAATTTTTAATCATATCGACGTAAAAAACTATGTTTTGTTTTAATTCAGTCGATCGGACCGGAATCAAGCTGAGGTTTTAACTTTTTTCCAGGCCGAGCCGAAGTTTTTTTTCATATGGGTCGGCTTGTGCCTGGGCCTTTCTGGCTATTTCGGCCCTTGCAGTGCATACCTCCAGCATATTTTGAAAGCAAGTTTAACGTAAAATCTATACGGTGCGATTTTACAACTCTAGGAGAGACACTCCCTTAAATCGACTTTTAATAATGTACAATTTGTGGATGATCCACATATTGCATACAAAATGTGTCAATAACTCGTAGCTCAGAAGCACGATTAATTGATGTAAGTGACAAATTTTGGATTTTAATATCCCTCTGAGTTTTGCAGATAATAAGATGAAATTTTTTGTGTTTTAATCAGGAATAGATAAGGAAAATTTTCCTAATTTCTATTGGAATTCATAATTGGAATATTTTCCAATTGGAAATTTTAGCCTTCGGGGGTTGTATAAAAATTTTGTTTTCGTATTTTCTCAAATAGACACCCCCCCCCCATAGTGTTGCAACTTATGGCTTCATATTTTGTATCCTTTATTATGAAAATTTGCAATTGGACGTATGGGTTTATGGGCAATATTTAAGGAAATAGGCTATTATTTTGATATTTATGAAACACTCTGTATACATCCACAACTCATTATATTTTTTTCAGTTTATATTTATTTCGATTTTTAATTAAAGATTTTGTCTCCTCATTGAAATATTTTTATGTTTAGCCACACACTACGAAAATGTTTGCACGCATTAGACTAAAATATATTCTCACCAGCACCAAGACACATTTTTGGTTAAAACTCAAATACTTAATTTTCAAAAAATGATTTTTATCATAGGGTATGAAATTGCTATACTTAATACGACCTTTATCAAATAAATATTATTCTGACCTTTTTTTCCCATATTAAATTCATTATTTTTATTCTTGGTATTCACGTTTTCAAAAATGTATTATTCTGCCCTTTTTGTGTAAGTAATTTGAGTTTACGGAAGGAATAAACAACTTATAAGAATATTTAAATTTGAATCATCTTTTGTCATATACTTATGTTCGAAAGTACTCTTAGTTTTATCTTTAGTTCGTTAATCGGAATTTTAGAGATGGATTAAATTATCACCCCCCTTATTGTATAATGTATAAATCTCTCTTTAAGCTTTTTATTAATATGCTTTTTTATCGTAAACGTACAATTAGTATTATTTAAACACTTAATATTTTGTTAACAAGTTTATATATAAAAATTGTAGCGTGATAATCTTTATGATTTTAAAATATGTCTTCGGGTAAGTAGTTTCTCACATTTATTCAGAATGTAAAAACTGAAATTTCAGAAATATCAATAGTTTCACAGTATAGGACATACAAAAGTTTAAACTTGTACTATTTTATTTTAATTCTTTTTTTTTAAACATAGCTTATAAAATTTTACAAATCATCATCTATAAACACATAAAAACACATAATTTTCTAATAGCTAAAAACACATAATTTTCTTCTAAAGAAAATAAAACTTCCAAATAAATGATATATGATTCTTATTAACTGTACATAAATTTAACGTAAATTGTTTTATGTATTTGTAATTTTAAATACAATGTAATGTTTATATAATAAATAACGTTCTTGAAGAAAGTTTTTTCCTTTTGTTGTTGCCTACGTGTAAGAATATACTATTTTTTAAAAGTTCAATTTAAATGATGTAAAGTACAATATAGATAACATAAAAGAATTAACTAAAACGCAAATATTAGGACTCCCATTTCTAACTGAATATTTTTTATAAAAAAGCATATTGTACACTGTAAAAAAAAAACTGTAAAGTTACTAATTTTTTTCTAGGAAACCGGGATTCCTAGAACTTTTTATGTAACGGAAACAACAAAATTAATGTAACAGACGCTGTTACAGGAATTTCTGTTGTTGCCGTTACATAAAAAAGTTCTAGGAATCCTAGTTTCCGAGAAAAACTTTAGTAACTTAACAGATTTTTCTTTTTTTACAGTGTATGTTTTGCAAGTAATTCAGTACTGTTTAAATAAATAAATAATTTTTTGTACAATATTAATGTTAATAACACAAATATAAATTCACATTAACATTGGTTAATATATTACTTACACCTCACAAAATAAACCAGTTACTGTTTTTTCATATAATTTTAGTAATTTAATTTAACTTGTTGGAATCTGTTGATATGGAATGTCCAAAATAATTATAAAACATAAATTGATCAGCAGTTAAATTAAAAAGTAAACTTGACTTAAATATACAGTGCAATCATTTTTCAAACATATGCATAAAAAAGTACTTCATGTATTTCTTGTCTGCTAGCAAATATATATATACATATATAGATACATACATATATATATATATATATATATATATATATATATATATATATATATAATATATAATATATATATTTATTATATATATATACAATTTTAAGCCTGCGTTTCAGTAGCCAGTTGAACCGTAACACAAATATATATTTCGTAGAAAAATTAAATGTGTATGATATTGAAATTAATTTATTTCAAACATAACATATAAAAAAACATTATTTTCTTTTTTGTAATCAGATAAGCATGCCATTTTCTGCAGAAAACATCCGTTACATATTGTTGAGGTCATTAAATTAATAATCTTGAGTAGAAGGCATATAAGAATTTCTCTTATATCTCTTATTATAGAAATTCTCTATTTATATGCTGTTAAACTCTTTATTCCAACCTTAGAGGTTTTTTAATCTGACGGTCATTCATTTATTTAGAAAAGAGAAAACAAGTGTCCTTTATAATATGATGCAAATTTGCACAATTAGAATATTGGACCTATCATAATTGTTCCACTTCAGATTAAACTGAATAATCGTTTATCATGTATATTTACGCAATTGTCCGACTACGTTTAAAAGTCCACATCAAACAATTTTTTTTAATTATTATCTAAACATAAAATATAAAAAGTCATACCATCAAAAATGTTCTTTTATTTTTCCTCTACTAAAAGTATTTTGTTTTCGACAGTCATAGATTTTTCGACTGATATGGTACGTTATTTTAATTTGAAAGCTACTTATTTAATTAAATTTAATTCTTTTTACATTATATCATTTACATTATCTGTATTATAAAAGAGGTATGCATTTCATAAAAAAAAGTTTAGTTCTATAACATAAAAGGGAGTCTAATAATCTAAAAGATATTTTTTTAATTTTTTTTTTGTTTTGTTTTTTTGCTGTACCACATTTTAGAAATTTACAAATTGTATTATTTGAACGTAAATAAAAAGCAATTTTTCCGATTGAAATTAGTGTCAAGCAGACTTAAAATCTTATCATTTCGAAATATTTAAAAATTCTTCGCAGATTAAATACTAAATACGAAATTAAACACTAAATACGAAATAAACAGATACGAAACATGGTTGCGATATAAATAAATGAATCACTTTCCGCAATAGAAACTATTTAATCACTTCCTTCATACGTTTACACAGACACTAAATTAAGATACTGTTAGCTAAAGAAGAAAAGAAATGCAAGTAATTGGAATGAAGGAAATGATCTACTGTAAAATAAGATATACAGTGTTGAAGAAAATATTTGTCGGTCTTTTTGTTTCATAATTTAATGAATAAATAATACATAAATATATTCGAAATATTTCTCAATACTACAAAATAAATATAATTTTTGGTAAAATGCCAAAGTAACAAATCAATGTTTAAAATAAATGCAATATGATGGACTGACAATGTTATGAGATTGTATAACAAAACAATATAACAACAACAAAATAACAACAACAATAAGCAACACCTGAAATTTATTTTCTTTGTTCCAAGAATCTTCATGTTCTACCTGAATATATTCGGGTCTGTGTTTATATAGAAAAACATACAGGGAGTCCCACAAGGTACACAGTGTCTAATATCTACAGATTCAGATAGTGCACGTCAATATCAGTATTTTGAATGGTAACTTTTGGAGTCCCCGATTATAGCTTGATAGTGTAAGTAAGGTGTGAAACTTGTCATATGAAAAAAGAAATGAGAAAAAAAAACAACTGAAAATCAATGTTTGTTGAGAACGTTCAATACAGCAGATTTTAAAAATGTCCGCCTTTCGAACAAATAATATTTTAAAGTCTGGAATAGAAGTTCGCAAATGTTTTTTGTAATAGAACTCTTCCAAATTCCTTGATCTAGTTTTCAATTGCTGCTCTCAAGTCGTCTATTGTTTTGGGCTGTGTGCGATATACTGTGACTTTCAGATGTCCCCATAAAAAAAGCCACACTGGTAAAGATCCGGGGAGTACGGCGGCCACTCTATACCATTGCCTGATTTTGTAATGGAGTCTAATCCGATGATTCTATCGTGAACATGTTCCGTTAAGAAATCGAAGTTACGCTGAGTGCGGTGAGATCTAGCAGCATCTTGCATAAAACAATAATCGCTCATCTTAGCCATGCCATGCAAGAATGGGATGAGACAGTCATGCAACACGTCAAAATAAGTGTCACCGGGGGCATCTTCGGTGAAAAAATTGGCCCAATGATGCCTTCGGCAGATAACGCACACCAAACTGTGAGTCTCAGTGGGTGCAGTGGCCTAACTATTGCATGATGGGCATTTTCGTTGGCCCAGAACCCCCAATTCTGTTTGTTAACATATCCTTGGACGTGGAAGTGCGCCTCGTCACTGAACCAGATCCGATTAAAATCCATTTCGCCATCTACAACCTTACTATTCATCGTGTTTGCAAATCAATCCTCCTTACACCATCGAATTCCGTCAATGGTTGATTGATTTGGATTTTGTAAGGGAACAAAGCCACATTCCTCCTCATTATCCGATGCACCGTGCTTTCGGACAAGTTGACTTTTTGAGCCCCCTGTCGTATCGAAGCTGATGGACTTAGCACACTTCTGTCACTTTCTTAACATTAACGTCGGTTCTTGCACTCATCTCTTTGGTCCCCATCGCCAGCACATTGTCCAACACACTGCCGGTCTCCTTAAATTTCCCGTACGTTCGTTTGATCATCCTGCCGCTTATGATGTGGTGATTGCCGAATTTTTTCTTGAATTTTCTGATCACAGTCTCTGAGGATTGCAATTCATGGTAAGTCAGTACCATGAAAACACGATGCTCAATGGAATATTTTCTAATTTCAGAACAGAAACGGTAACATAAGAAAAACAAAACGATAACCATACAACCCTACTTTCCTAGCGACTAACGCCCAACTCATTCTCTTCAAAACACTTCTCTAGCTTTATAGTATGCCGCGGATGGATATCGCGTATTCACTGCCACACGCGCTTTTCCTCACATTGGTTGCCACAAATATGCATAGTCATCTGGGGAATCTTTCATGTTGTGCATTCGTCGTACGCATCGTCATTTGGAATCCGCACATTCGGATTCGTCAATAGCATTCATCCTGTAATTAGACTACGGTGCGTGTCAAAAGTTTAAGCACAACATAAAATTTCAAATTAAATTTCATTATTGAATGGAAGTTACTTTCCTTTTCACATGACCTACAAATTGTAGTTTTAAAAGGATATTTAACAGATTTATGCTTTAAAATGTATCTCAAATAATTGAATTTATCAAAAGAACACAAATGTGTGTGTCAACAATAGTTCTCTAGTCTTTAGTAGAAGAAGAACTAAAAAAAATAATACTTGATTATTGCTCCATTCTGATGAATTACTTTAAATATATGGTCTTCCATCGATAAATCGAGGTTCTCTAATGTTTCTGCTGGTTCAATTTTAAACCACGCGTTCTCAATGGCATCTTTCAAATTTTTAACTGAAGAATACTGCTTTCCATTTTGATAAACTACATGAGTGAGAATACACCACATATTTTCTATGGGGTTTTAATCAGGTCTAATTTCCGGCCACTTGAAAACAGATACTTTTTTCGACTTAACCACGTTGAGATTGAGGTATGGATCGAAGCATTATTGTTGAATTTACCATTTTGCTTCCCCCAAAACATCGGCAACAGGGAGCAAATGATTGGCAAGTGTTTCTTGATAGTTTCAGAGTTTTCACGATTGCTGATGAATACTAGAGATGTCTGACCATTGAAAGATATAGCCCCCCATACACAACCATCACCATGTTGTCGGCTAAATATATTCCTAAGTTCTTTGCGGAGATCATGCCAATAGTATTTAAACCCATCAGAAGCCATCGAGGTTCCATGTTTTTTATCACTGAATATGACATTCAGCCACTTTTCAGCAAACGAAGCTCTTTGGCCCACTGCAATACAGCTTCTTTATGGTGTCGTTTCAGACATGGTAACCGAGCCATTTTACGGTTTTTGATGTATTACGATTCCAAAACTCTTCTATGAACAGTTTTTTTTCAATATTTGTCATCCAAATGCATGTTTTATTTAGGAAAGAGAGTAAATAACAGTTGAAACCCAGTTTCTGATGCGGCGGTCTTCGCACCAGTGGCCTTCCTGAATGGAACTTTTGTTTGAAATCATTACCAGGAGCCAAAACTTGATGAATACTTCGTTTTGATCTTTCTAATGTACTTGCAATTTCAGAAACAGACATGTTTTGCTCTCATACTCCAGATGTTTATCACCTCCTCCTCTGAAAATTCATTCCACTTAGGCATTTTGTACTAACTCAAAAGCAACAATTGATTGCTTCTTATACACCCATAAATTGTTTGAGTGCGCAACCGCTTACATCCGTTTGTAAAATTTGCATTAAAACGATTTTGTGCTTAAACTTTCGACACGGTTATTTTTGTTCTATTCCTAAACTCCATGTTTTGATATAAAGTTTAAAAGATAATTTTATTGAATAGGGCGTTAAAACTGCTATTATTAACATATACAAGACAGATATTGAAATAAAGTGAATATTCAAAGTTTTATTTTAAAATTGTTATTGTACTTAAACTATTGACATGCACTGTATCACGCTATATTCTCGGATCCTACATGTTATCATTCAAAATTACTCATATTGACGTACTGTATCCGAATCTGTACATATCAGACGCTGCGTACCTTGTGGAACACCATGTATTTACGACTCCTTTCTGTATTGTTGTTAAATATTATTTGATAGCTGTTTCGTTGGGGTTTTGAAGATCATCTATGCGTATTAAATCATTTTGTATGATTATGTTACTCTAAATTTTCTCTATTTGTTTAATTTAATCTGTATTTTATTCTAAAATAAATTCTCATAAGCAACATGAAACTTTTCGTATGAAAGTGAACTACTTAAAGTTGATTTTCCATAAAAGATTATTGTTATCAAAACATACTACACCTAATAAGGTCCTTCTAAATTCATCGACTTCATAATTTTTCGCATAAAATTAATTATTTTTATCTTTCTTGTTCTGTTTTATTTTAAATCATAAACCTGCATTGTTGCAGTGTAATCTCATTTTATAGTAGATACATTTTTTTTAGATTCAAAAGTTGAAGCATCATTTTCTTTTTATTATGGAGAAAATTTCAAGATTATGTTAAAATGTATTATTGATAGTGTCTTAAAAATATTATTATGTTCTGATTCAGTTTGCTACTGGTAATTTTAGAGTTGAACTATTTAATTACATTCGTTACTGCATAATGCATTAAGTTATTCAATAGATTTATTTCAAATAGGCTTTCGTGTACGACCAATTAGTAATAATAAAATAATAAAAATGTTGTCAGATTATTTGATGTTGAAGGAAAAGTATATAAAACATTAGTATTATAATTTTTAAGCTTTTGAATTATATCTTCTACTGAGTAATTTTTCACTTCTATTCGCAATATAAACAAACAAAACTAAAAACACATCAAAACAAGAAAAATCAATCTGCTTTTTCTAGTTTCACAGAATTAGTAGACTTACTAGTTTTAATTCGTATTATTATTTTTTTCCAACGTAGTTTCTAAATTCTTAATAATGTAAATAAAATTGTAATAAGAAAATTTAGAATCATAAGAATGGAATTTTTAATTAAATGTTTAGCACAGAACACATCCGTTTTTAATTTAGAAAAATTCAATAAAAAAGAATTGATTTATGATCCTTATTACTCGTAAATATATTAAATAAAACGTTCGCCTTACTGTTTTTTAATTTAATTTCAGAAATCGTTAATTTAAAATTAAAAATCACTTCAATGTGCTTCAAAAATATTTTTTGTCCGCTTGCCTAAAAAATATTTTTTTGTTTGCTGCAAATTTAAATAATTTATAGTACACAACAGACAGCATGAAACATTTACTTTAACAGTGATATTAGGCTAGTTCCATGCGTTATTGTAGTGTAAGTCACATTGTTGATAACTGCTATGCTTATTGGCCACCTCTATTTTTGAAAAATTTGCTTGGACTTATTCAATTAATCAGATATATCCGATAAAATAAGTCACATTTGTTTGTTCTAACATACTGGTAGACAAAAATCATAGCATGTGACTTACACTACAAGTGCTCATGGAATTAGCCATTATTAAAAATCTTAATAAACATTTCCTTTATAAAAATACGTTGAATGTTTTAAAATCTGCTTACATGAATATAGTATATAATATAATAATCTTGCATATCTTATTGTGCCTGTTCTTTACAAAATAAAAATGAATTCTCACACACATACGTTTTAGTAGTCTGTCATAGGAAAACACACATGTAACTTCTACTATTAAATATGCATCTTTTTCAAATCAATTTATCATTACCATAAAATATATAAGGATACAAACATTATTATTATTATTATTAGTATTTTTTTATGTATTTAGAGAAGTATGAAATGTTTATAGAAAATTCCGAATTTCTACACAACCGTTTTTAGAAGAAATGTAAAAATATTGGCTCTCCGGGCAAATTTTTTAAAAGTATCCAAAATGTATAATCTTATAATTGTTTTATAATTTTTAAAACTTAATATTGAAACGATTTTAGAGAAATGCGTAACTTACTTTTTTCTAATATCTGAAGTTTTTTTTGCGTAATTTTATAAAAATACTTATATAATATTTTCTAAGAGTTTATACTTTATTAATATTTTAAGAAAATTAAATTACTTTCTCTCTTTTTAAGAAAAATTTTCAAGTACGTCGTTTTTAATATGCGAGATATTAAACTTTTAATTGAAATTTAATTTTTGCTGCTACTGAAGTGACCGTAAATTACAGTAGTTAGTATGTTGCAACGTTAAGGCTCAGCAGATTAATCCAGAAAGAAGCATACTTACAAACAATTAATTGACGTCTGTGCTAGCGTGGAATAAAAGAAGGAAAAATAGATTAAATTAAAATTTTTCATTTCCATTAAACCTGCACTATGCAATGACGCATATATGAATCAATTAAAATTTAACCTTTAATAAACAAATTCAGTTCCAAGCTTAAATAAAAATATTCACCTTATGTAATCACAGAAATTTGTCATTAAATAAGGGGAAGTATTACTCTTTAAAATTTGTGGTATCTAGCTTTAAATACAAGTATAAAAAAACATACTTCCAAACGAAAAATTAGTGCAGTGTTGTGTTAAATAACGTACCCTGGATTTTGTTTTATTTTCCCCAAAAATATTCATTAAGTAATAGTATTCATTTTAAATTGCTTAGTGAAAAATTATTAATTATGTTCATCATATTTTGTAATTACTTTTATTTTGAAGTGGAAATTGCATTTTAATTTGAGCATTTATGTTTTTCAGATGTTTAGTCTCGTAATTAGACAAAGAAAACGAGAAAAAGTAATCAACATGCAATGCCTTAAATTTAAATAAGTTTAGATAACTGTATTTTGAAAATAAAATAAAGAGAAATGAAGGAGAGAAACACATCAGTCCAAATGTTGAGTACATCTTATGAAGTAGTGCTTGCATACCCTTTGCTTTTGAAGTGTTACTTGTACATTTAAGTAAATTCATTAACTGCGAAATTCTTTAAAATATATTTTTCATGTATTAGACCGTACATCTATAAATCATCACTCATGTAGACATTCTGCAATCCAAAATTAGAGTTTTAAGTACCTAATTATGCATCGAGTAATTTTAAAAGCTTTTCTATTTTAGACAGAAATTGTGTTTTTTCATTCCGCTGCAAAATTGAACGTATCATTCTTGTAACATATTAAACTATAATGTTAGAACTGAATTGTAGAACACATTTGGTTGATAGATTTTTATTTGCAAAATCGATTTTTTATAACATATTTTGTACATTCTTTTTTGAAGATGTTAATTGGCAAAATTGATCCTAAGAAATGAAATTATTATAAAAATAAATGTTGTGTTTAAATTTATCATGATTATACAGCATACATCATTTCATTCATTATGAAGAAACAGAATGAACAAAAAAGGGCAATTAAAAAATATGAAGATAATGAGGCTTTTTCCGAAGATTTTCTTACTCTGATATTTCTATGTATCAATTGAATTATTCGAGAAAAAAATAATTTTGTTTAGATAAAATCCATTTACCAAGTATACAGTTCGAATTTAGAAACAAAATTATTTAAATAGTGGGAAACCAAATACATTTCTTTCACAGGAATAAATTTTTTATGAAAATTTTTGAGCAGCGGAACACTTTAAAGTAGAACATGGAAATAAATTTTACTCTACAAAAAATATAGTACTGTGATAAAATTTAGTTTTTTGATCCTATGTCATCAGAAAGCGATTAGTTATTATACACAGAATTTGAAAAGAAAAAGTATGTATTACCATATATTTTATTCTGAAGGTCATTTCAATACTATTACCATAGAATTTTTTCTTTATTAGACCGTTTTCCGCGATGAAGTTTCTTCAGTCATTATTGTTTGAATTTTGAACTATTGCTTTCATATAATGAAAATAATATTGTACGAACTATTAATTTAATAGGTTGTATTCAAAATGGATATAAAGTTCGAATAGTGAAAGTTTAAAAAGTAATCTAGTACGGTGTAAAGATTGCAGCTAAAATAATGTTTAACAACTTCAGCTACGAAAAAAAGTTGTAAAAAACAAATAAATAAAAGTCCCATGAGGCAGTGATAAGTACACGAAAATTTCTCGTCCATGAGGTAATTTATTTTGGTATTAATAAGAAAAAATACGGTTTTTCACAATTGAAAATAGTATCTAAAAATGTAGTAGTTTTTCAGCTAGTACATATACATTTTCATACCTACAAATGAATAGCTTTTTAGGTAGAAATTTCATGAAAATGCAGGAAGTAGTTCTTAAGCTTGTTGATATAAATTTCATGCCCATGCATGAAATTTTAGTTGAGTTATGAACAATCTCATTAGAACTGCTGAATAATAAATGAAAGTGCATTGCAGCGATCTCTCGTAATTTAAAAGTATTGATTTAGGCAACTAGGTTATAATGGGCCAATCTTATTAACAAATGATATTATAAAATTCAACCGATGAAATATTTCTGTCTAAAAATTACATTGGAAAATCCTGCCTTTTCAAGTGCAATCTTTTGAGGCCGAGGGTACAAAGTTCCATAAGAAGTACCTCAAGAAAGTCTATTACTCAACGAATTAATAATATTTCGTGCTATATATATACTTTTTGTGTTGCATGACGCACGGTTTCAAAAATATGAACCGTATATGTTTGTAAGCCGTCTATGTTTTTCAATCCGTATGGTGTAGGAAGGAATTCATCCGTAAGTGAACTGATGTCGTGCGTAGTACTTATAATTAAATCAATAAATCCAGGTAGAATGAGCTTTAATGTGCAAACCGTACTATAACCAGCATGGTTACAATGTTACCTCCTAGAAAATTGCAGATTCCTTCGTTCTATAACTATGCACCTCCTACATATGATGTAGAATAAATGTTAAAATATCCTTGAATCGTGTCATAATAAGGTTGATTGATTACTGCATTATTCATATATATTTTAAATCTTGATGATTTATCCGGACATGATTGGTGGATTGTTAAGGACCATTATGCATTCATCACTGTACAAAAAATAATCTGTAAAGTTAGTAAAATTTTTCTAGGAACCTGGGATTCCGATAACTTTTTATGTAACAACAACAACAAAATTCATGTAACAGATACACTTATACACTTTTGCACCGTAAATCAAAAAATCTATAAGATTACTAAGAATTTTATAGGAAACTGGAATTCCTAGAACTTTTTATACAACTACAGCCCGGGTTACATATAAAATTTTAGTAAGATTAGTAATTTAAGTAGATTCTTTTGTAAAGCTACAGATTTCTGTAGCTTTACTGAAACTAGTTTTGTAGTCATTTTACATCTTTTTTGTATAGTATACAGATAAAATTTTAGTAAGCATACAGATTTCTGTAACTTTACATCTGTAGAATTACAGATTTTTTTTACAGTGTAGACTATATGGTCAAAGATCTCCTGGAATTTTCGATCTTAGAAGTTTTGTGGAATATCTAGAGACACACTTTACAGATTCCTCAGAAACGTCAGTAATATAAAGAACATTATTCAATTCATATTTTTCATTGAATGTTTGATACAGAGGGCAATTATGGGACAAGCAATAAATTTAATGAGAAGCATAATAATTAAAATACCTTGTAAAATAAACTTCTCGAAATGATTTACTATGTGAATTATATGCAGCATATGTATTGTTTGTGTAATTAAAGTTCGTAGTTTCATGATGATACGGAATAACCACCCGAAAAGACTAAGCTTTACAGATGTATAGTTGGTTTTGAAATTTCTTAAGTATCATAAAAAAAACCCGCGTTATGCAAAATTTTCATTACGATGGGACCTTCAAAACCTTTCAGTTTCCGCGTTGGGCAGATTCCGGCTTACGCAGCATGAACTAATGTTATATTCTGTGGATTCATGGGGACTTGTAAAATTTACCGCGTGAGAAAGATTTCCGTCTAGATGCAGAGTTTGCCTTAGATAGAATTTACTACATACATTTTGAGATTTTGATACAGGATAACTAGCCGGTTCAGGAGATATTTAAACTAAACTTTTAAAGACATGGATAAAGGTATTTTGACCAGAAAATGGGCATTCAAAGCATATTGAGATACATGCGGATTAAAAAAAAATTAAAGACATTTTCGCATGCTTTTTGTTCAAAGCTTACCATACTTTCATCCAAATTTATCTCCGTATTCAGAAAACTTCACAAAGTAAAGCTGAAAATATATACTACAAATAGGTCATAAAAATACATAATTTTTGATGAAAAATAAGCTTTTATATGAAATAATTTTCAACTGTAATAATATTTAACTGCGAGAATGTTTAATTATCTTGCAAAGTTTATAGTGCAATGTGTATAGTGCAACATATATAAAATGGCCATTCGAATATCAAAAATTCAGAAAGCTATAGGCGTTATATTGAGCGGATAACTCTTTCTAAACGTAGCTGAATGATAATGGATTTTCTACACTTAATCATTTTGAATATTTATAGTTTTAGTTTTAATTTATACTTTATAAATTCTCGAACTCTTTCTAGATACACCAGAATGTGCCCGTTCCAACGAAAAAATTATCAATATCGAGACATATGTTTCCGCGAACATATGTACGCATGGACATGTATTAAATACTAAGTCTTTTGTTGGAAATTAATTAATAAAAAATGACAGTTTGTGGAAAATCCATTATCATCCGATTTAAGCTCACTATAGTAACGATATCTTTCTGAAATTTTACGATGACTCGCCTTTTTATATGTCTTGCCCTGTAAAATTGACTACTGTGTTATGCAAAACAATTCTTGTTATGATTCGCGCATATGCGGCGAAAACATATTTCACACAAATGGCCATTTTTCATTAAATATTTATTTATAATCTAATTGTACTATGTTATTTCTATGGCACTTTATCATGTTTCCAAAAATTAATATTAAATTTGGGTAAAAACCCTGCATGCCATAAACAAAACGCATGCGGGATTTTTTTTTCTTTACATTTTAAAGAAGTCTTTACATTTCTATGAATATACTTCTTTTCTTATGCAAATGAGCACTTCAATTCTTTTACATTTTATTTTTTAATTCGTTATTGGCCTCCTATACGGCCCCGTGATGAAACCTTCGAGAACAAACACGTTCTTTATTATTTCCGGATTTCCAGAAGAATTTATCATCGATTTCTTCCGATATTTGTCAAAACTTCAAAACTGGAAGATGTCCGGTGACTTTTGGCAATATAGTGTGGTATGAAAGGGGGCAATAATAGGGTTTTCCAAATGTTTTGCTGTATTTATTGCGGCTGTAGTTTAAACATTTCGAGGTCAACTTATATTAAGAATTTATTTCATACTCATATGGCCAATATGTAATTACTGCAAAATACAAAGATATATTTAGGAACCGTTAATACATAAGGATATAAGTAGAGTATTTTAAATTTGAATAATTAAAATAAACGATTCATAGACTCAATGATGTGGACAGTTTCTTACTAGACTACTAGCTTGGCCTATGTTTTTGCGCATATCAGATAGATTAACTTATATCTCTAATAAGATATACTTTTCTAATCTGAATGTGTTTGATATTTAGTTTTATTAACAGATTTTTATGATAAAACAAAAATCTTTTTAAAGATCTATAAATAATTGATTAAACAAAGACTAAAATAAATGTTAATTAACAATATAAATAATAAATAATAAATAATAAATAGATAAACAAATTAGTAAATAGAAATATAAATAAAGAATAAGTAATAAGTAAATACTAAATATTAATATAATAATAATAATAATAGTAAATAATAAATAACACATACATAAGTAAATCGTAATACAATAATACTATAAGTAAATAATAAATAAATAAGTAAAAATGCTTATTATTTTTACAAAAGTGTACATATCCATAATTAAATAAAAAGTCTGTTTTATTAAAAAAAATAATTCACAGGCGAATTTTATTAATTAAAAATATTATCATTAAGCTTCGCGCAAACAATACTTTCATATGGTGAACCTTCATTAAGATATTGAAAACTTTTCTTGGAATACCTAAAATTCTTTCAAGAAATAATTAATTTATACCAACACACTATCATAAAATAAAAATTCTTCGTTGTATTTTTCAGTTTCAAACATTACCCTGAGTACATAAATCTTCATGATTATAATTATATTTTAATTATCTTATTCAAACACATTCCTCACATAAATTCCGTAAAAGATGACTTAAAATAGCCGCATTCTTCATCACTGAATATTTCTCCGCAGCTTCTAACAAAGACTGTATCACACTTTTGCATGATATAATCAACCGAGAGTAATCCATTTACAGATAAACATTAAATTCGTATAATCTTAGACTTTTACTGAAAATTACATCTGGAATATAAAACTTATGTCTATTTAAATTTATAATTTTGATATTTTTTCTTGTAGAGTTTTTCGTGAACTTCGGAAAAGATTATCTACTACTTACAAAAAAAAAAAAAAAAATAATAATAATAATTTATTTCGGTTTTAATTATAGAGCAAAAAGTTAAAACAAAATACATTTTAAAATAACCTATTTTTTTTATACATTAATGCTGGTATTCACAATATACCTCAACCTAGAAAACTTCGGTCGAACGCTAAACTGAAATTCACGATAGCATTTGATTGGACATTATCAAGGAGGAGTCCAATCAGGACTAAACATGAACACCGTTTGAGCGTTTGACCAAGATTTTCGATATAACCCGGGGTAAAAGTAGTTGGTGAATACGAACGTAAATGTTTAATTTACTTGATTAAAATATATAGCAAAACGTTTTATAAACACGTAAAACGCAAATTACTAGTTAATGTCGAAAGTAATGAATGAATGTGATATGCTTATTAAATGATAAATATCAATATTAAACATAAAGTAAAACATTAATTTCTGAATAATGATTAAAAATCATAAAATATACAGAAAGCCCCAGAAATCTCTAAATGAAAGAGATGGTGCACAAGAATAGGATACATATTTGTGACAGAATTTAAGCCGGAATGCACTTATACAAATGTACATACATTGTGTCTCCATCCTAGATGAATCCGGGTCTACACCAGTACAGAAGCATGATCCTAATTATTCCTGACTCGGCGTTTTGTCTACTTCAGAGCTTCCAAACTTTCCAATTTTGAATACAATATTTCCGAATAGAAATGGTCCTTTTCTTTAAAGATAGAAATTTGATGAATATATATTCGGATGACTCTCCAAAATCAATAATTTTGGCAACAATGATCTATTTGTTACTATTCAAGATGCATTTTTAGATTTGCCTAGCGTATGTTATCGAATGCATTGGAATTCTACTTCCGTAAGATTCGGCATGTTTAGAAATGCCAGAAAAAATGATCAACTTCAAATTAATTAACCAACCACCAAACTATTATAGCTCTTTCAGCACTTAAAACAGAGCCCTATACTTAAGGGTGTATTCGAAAAAATATTTTTTCATCCTCAACAGCTCGAAATTTTCAGACTCATTTTTAAAAGTAAAAAACATGGAACTTGCCGAGGTGATTTTTGAAGAGGCCATGTGATTTCATTTTTCGATCAATTAATTAGAATTTGATTTTTAAACAATTATTTTCTCAGTGTGAACATTTTTTTCATTCCCAGATCTCCTGCTTCGGAAAATTCGGTTCAAAATGCCAACTTTGACAGCATTTTTTGCAATATTTTCGGCATTTATCAAAAGATCGACAGGCACGGCGAATTATGTAGTTTTTAAATAAGAGAATTTGACAGTTTGATGTGTTTCAGAGTAAAAATAATTTTAAAAGTAAATCAGAAAATAGTTGGTTGATTTTGTGACGGCCGATTATCTGCACTAGGGATATAGGCCCGAGGGGGAGTGCCCTTCGTGGGGGTCTTTCTAAGGGAACCTAACCCGTATTAACGCATGGTAATCCATGGTTCGAAGAAAACCACGAAAACTCCGAACGATTAGGCCGACGGGCGCGATTGGGATCGAACCCAGCACTTCCCGTCTACCAGTTTTGAGAGCAGAAATCAGAAAATAAGCAGTTTGGATTAGAATACACCATTAACGGTCCCACGTCACCGTTGGCAACCAGAAGTTTGTGTTTGGCGACTAGAAGGCACCTTAATAAAATACGTGTTTTCTTTTGGACTAACGAATTATCATATAATATATTTCGCCAAAAAATTTATAATCATCACTCCCAACATATTTCCCCTTTTTGTATTTATTCACAGAAAACTACTGCCCACTCCTTGGTCTAGGAATGCTCCTGTAATTACGTAAACAAAACATATACAATGAACATATAATGGAAAACATATAATGATATCAAATGCTCTAATACAAATGGAAACAAGCTTCCATGAAGTTACCGAGAATTTGGAAAGAGGTGGTCTGAAAAATAACAAAAAATGGCATAAAATAAGTCATGCTCACAGATGTCCATATTTTATTACAGCACTGGATTTCATTATACATGTGATCGCGTGATTTTTTTTCCAGTTTCATTGTAAATATTTTTGCGGTAATATTTGCATCAATATAGGACTTAATAAAGTCGTCGTTTGAGCGATTAAATATGTAGATCACAATAAAGGTATTTATATGTGTTTTAAATGTAGTTTTATCAGTTTTAGCATATGTTAGATTAGGTGGATGATTATAAGTGGTTTAATTATATAATTTTTTAACCAAAGGCTATACTGTATTTCCGATACTCAGTCGAGTTTTGAACCGAAACTATTGAATGAAAGCCATAAAAAATATGTTTTTCGATGCAAACGAACAATCGGAGCTACATACCTAATTAACGAACTCATCCAAGATAAACTTAAGATCAATACAATGCGCAATTAGTTTCAAATTGGTTCAGTATTACTGACGTTATAGCGGAGACACAGTTTTCATGATTTCCTTTTTGTTTTCCGCTAAACAAAATACAGTAGCAACTCGTATTTTCAAACTAGCAGAGGCTATGAAAATAGTTCATTAAATAGAGAATATGTAATTAAAGCATTGAAAATTAATTGTATTATACAGGCTAACGTTTTCAAGACAGGTTAGAATCCTATTCAATGCTTTTTAATGGCTTTTTTCATTATTATTACTTTATAAATGGTATGCATATGCTATTAAACCAACAATAACTATAAAATATTTTTAGCAATTAAGCCTGAAACTGATCACTTATTTTTTTATTTTTTAAAACAATATGTTGAACAAATTACTCAATTTTCCCTGTATTTGTAAGAATTTTACAATAACTTCTGGCATTAGAAAAACGCCTAACAGGCACTCAGCAGCTCGTTCTAAAACCAGCTTTGAGGTTATTTCATGTTCTTCTTTTTTTTTATCCGAAAATTCAATTTTATTCTATTTGATAAGGTTGCTGATAATTGCATCATCCGATATTTCTTCATTGCAGGTGATATGTTGCAGTTGGTATTAGATACACATTTATAAAGTCCTGGAAGAAAATTTATTGTAACTACGATTGTCTAAGGTGAAGTTCATATACGAGTAGCTCATATATGTGTAACCAACTATCTGACGCTTTGATGTTTAATTTGGAAACAAAAAAAATGCAATGTTGCTTTAAGAACATTTGTCCCCGTTCGAATGTTTAAGCTTCTCATTTTTCGAAGCCAAGTAAGCTAAGCGGTTTCCAAACTTGAACGTTTTTATTTTCGAAAATATTTTCGAGGGGTTGCACATTAACTTTTCTGATTTTAACTTACAGGTTTTCCTCATGCATTTATAATTATTAACAAGCTATTATTTAAAATTACATACTGATTCAAAATTTGTACCTTGATCAATATCTGCAAACTTTTCCATAAACTTCTTTTCACCTCAACCGAAAAATATCTGTTTATTTATTTACTACATAGCTGAAAATTGTCCCCTAAATATGTCCCAATTTCCCTTTTGAGTAACGATTGAGATCTCTAGATCAAATGAATTTAGGGGAAGCATTAGGATCTTAAATCCAGCTTCAGAGGGTTGAGGGAGTTGCCACTGTCCCTACCACACTCCATTTTCTCTCTGTTGTGAGACATTATCTTTATCGTACTTCTCGGAAAACCTCAAAATAAATGAAAAGTTAGCTGACCTTCATTTTGAGTTCCGATTAATTAAACTTGCTTTTGAAAAAAATATTTATTCCTCATTTTTAGTTCGTAAACGAAAGCGAAAAATTACCTTGAATCTAAGGGAGTGTATTCGGGATCATACGCACGATCGTAAAATCAAAAGTTTCCTAAAATCGAGCGTCTACTTTATAAGATTTATATACAGAATGGTCATAAAAAACTTTTCGATATATGACTCTTAGCGCAGTACAGTTCAAGGACACGGGATGCCATATGATGTGTAGGTATTTTTTGTCATACGCATGAGAATGTGATAAAGAATAACAATCGAGTCTTTGAAACGTTTACTATAATAAACTATCAGAAATTTTAAATCCCGAAACCCAATTTTATTTCATAGCATAATGATCTTTACGCTGAAAAATTATGAATAATGTTAAAAACTAATTTTAACAGAAGAAATAGGGACACAAAATACACAACACGAGAAAGAAAACGCGAAGAAAAGCAGCGATGTGAACAAATGCGCTCACACAGGCGATAAAAACAAAGCATTTTATTCCAATTGAAAAAACCTTTGAAATATATTCTTCAGAGAAATCAAATATCGCGTACGAGGTCAGTGGAAATCAAAAAGTCACGTCCTGAGGTTAATCTGGAATATCAATTTTAATGGTGTTTTTATGTCAGAATCCATAGATGTTTGAACGTGTATACCTAGAATTTAAAAAATACCAGGGGACATGAACCGATTGAGGTGTATTCATGTGACTATGCCGACAACCGCAACGCAATTGAAAATGTCACGAGTGTCTTTTTCAGAACACGGGGACCACGAAATGGTCTTATTAGGGTTCCGTACTTAAAAAGTAAAAACGGAACCATTATAAGATCACTCCTGTGTCTGTCCGTCTGTCTGTCTGTCTGTCTGTCACAGCCATTTTACTCGTAAACTATGGAACGTGGAAAGTTCAAATTCGGGGAAGTTATAAAGACCATTGGCCTACATATTTTCAGATCAATAAACATTCATAAATATATTTAGTAAAAAAGTAGAGGGGCTAATTATGCTACTTGAAAAGAATCTTTTCTTTGCATATCATGTGGGATATCCCGTGAAAGCTTTTGTAACGCTGAACTCAAAAATACATTCATTTTAATTTTCGGTATTACATTTTTAAAAATATTGTTGATAATGTAGCGCAAAAATATGTTCCCCCGCATCTAATTCCGAATCTACTGAAACTAAAATTATGAAAAAATTTTGCCGGAATACCTTGCCGGAAAATTATAGCGATTACTCTAGGTCACATAGTTTTTGAGTAATTAGCATTTTTCTGTTATACACAAATTTCGATTTACGGGCATTCAGAAAAATTGTTGAGCATCGCTGAATATACCTATTATTGCAGAATAATAAAAGCAATGTTGATAATGATTTTCGAAAAAAATCATCGGTAATTAGCCGAGATATTAACCCTTAAATGTACGGTCAGTTTGGACATACACAAGGACAGGGGCGGCGTACTCTATGCCTAGTTAAAAACTTTTAATGATATACATGTGTAATGTAATCTCCAGTAACAGATTAAAAGCAGTAAATGTCAAATTGTTAAAAACATACTAATTTAAGTGGTCTCGGGACTCTAAAAAGTAGAAAAAATGAAAAAAAAACCATTTTCAACATCTAATGTCTTAAAATGTATATGATTTTAAAACACAATTTTAATTGGGATGAAAGATATAAGTATGTTCTTTCGTTTCATATATTTAAAAAATTGCAAGATACAGAATTAGTGTTTATAGGGGGCTCGAAACTGTTAGACATTTGTCGAACAAAAAATTGGCATAACAGTTTACGCGCAGGATTACAAAATAAATATTGCTGATAGAATGAAAATTTTGGTGCTTACATATACTTCAGATTGTAATAATTTCCCTGAACTTAAATAAATTTGTATTTAAAGCATTTTTATATATTTAATCCAATGTTGCATTTAGCTAATACAAAATTTTGTAAATTTCAACAGAAAAATCACCTAAAAAAATATTTTTTGAACAATAAAAAGGAAATTTTAATAATTCTAAAAGCCAAAACTTCTGTTCAAAGGGAATTTCAAGGAAACAATTATATCAAAATATTCAGAAAAGATAGGAGTTTAACATCTACAAAAATTAAAATTTCTTAAATTTTGAAGCTTTAAAAGTCCTGCGACCACTTAATCCTTTCCGGCACGGAGTAATTTTTTATAAACTTATGAAATAATGAACTGACACCAGAATTTATAAAAGAATTTATTAGAAAATGCGAACTTGCTTATTTTCATGTGCATGATAAAAGGAAAATTTTAATTAAATATTCTTGGTGCCGTTTGTCTGTTTTGGAATAAAAATTAGGTGTCCGTTTTTTAAGGACATCGCCCTCGAAAGATTTAATTAGAATGAATCGCATAAATACTGTGGGATTCGCGATAGTTTGCATTGATTGTATATCTCAATACGCCTCGAGTGACTTTAAAATTTAATTAAACACCTATCTGGAAAAACGGGGTACTGACCAAGGCGTCGTTGCAACTTTGAGACCTCAATTTGAAGTGCGCTTAGCACAATGCCAAATTTAATCTTTGAACAAAGGTTTTGTTTTAGCTACACTGTAGAAATAAAGGTTATTACTGAATTTAGTTTCATGAAATGCCAAATGAAGTTTAACTATGCACTTATTTTATTGTCAGTACCGAATTAAGTTCATCATAAACAGATTAGGATAATATTAAAAAAAGGTTTACACGAATAGCCATATTTGATATTATTTAGGTTCCATATCTCTTTGAGCCTTCATGGTATACCCATTTACACTTTTCTAATATATACAGTTATACCCAACCCTACGTTGTATAGTTTTTTGAAAAGTCTTAGTATTCTTTTAGCAACGTTTTTTTTTTTTTTTTTTTATATATAATACAATTACAATTTCATATATTTAATCTACGGAACCGTCTGTGCGCGAGTAATGCTCGCCCTTGACCGTTTATTTTTTATTGTTTTACTATCCCGGTTCCGTCATGAACGACACTTAAATTAACCTCAAATCTATATGATTTTTTATCTTTAACTCCATTTTATCTGAAGTTATATTTTTAAATGAAAGAATATTGAATTGAAACTATATCCTATTTGGTATTTTATTTTCTGCATAACATGAAATTTGGAGTTTATGTGCACCGAAAGCGAGCGAAACCGCGGCGAAACTCTCGGGTTATCATTGATTTCGACGAATGTTTCACACATTTTATTTTGTAAAAATATTTATATCGCACCGAACGATTCGACATTTTCGTAGGTGATGAAAATCTGGCCTATTGAGATGCTCTAAAAATATAGTGTTAAAATACGGACGTTTAGTTATTTTTACCGTAAAACAAAATATCGTTTCCGTGAGGCGCAAAGTGACCTGTGTTTGCTGGTGTATTTGAAAGGGTTAAAATTCATATTTTTTAAAACCAATTACGCCATAGATTAGAAGAAGGTTTCAACTTTAAGAATGTAGTTTTGGTTGTCGACAACTTTGAAATAGCGCCCTGGGGGGGGGGGGGGGTTACAATAAGGAAAAGAATTATCGAAAAAAGACTCTTTTACCATTTTTTTTTCAAAGAGATATTCTGTGATATTTTTTATTTTATTTTTGATGCGAGTTTTAAATAATAACTCAATTAATTATTAAAAATCTAAAACTCTGAGTATCAGGTGCATCAGGAGAAAATTTGGGCTTGCCTCAGAAAATCTTTTGGCCTCCTACGTCCCTTAGAGTTTGCTAGCCCTCATCCACAGACACACAGACAGAGCGAAACTTTCTTTTATTAGTATAGATGTCACCATTTGACCTGTTAAAATTAATTTGTTATGCTTTTTCAGAGTAACGGTCATTTTGAAATGAAAAAAGATTGTGTTGCAATTTGAATTAAAAAAAAATTGTCACTTCAACTGTTATTATGAGAACCTACTTTTTGTTCTTTACATCATTTTTTAAATAATACTATAAAATATCCATACCCAATTAGCATCGTTTGGAAATTTTTTATATCACCACATTGTACTTAATTTAAAAAAACGCGTCCAAGATACTGGAAATATCAATACGCTATTCAAATTAGGCTCGAATAGATTCAGTAGGTCGGATGATATCGTGATGACAAAATTTGCATTATATCTACACTATACGACCGAGTATCATCGGATAATTTAGATTTTAGAAATTTTGACGAATATCTTGAAAAATACTTTCCGAATTAATCTGTAACTTCAGGTATGTTAACACATTGACGACGGGCAATTTTTATCAAATCTGAATTTTAAAACAGTAGATCCTCCCTGTTCTGAAAGTCTTTTCTAAATTGGTGTTCTAGAATGGTTTCCCAAGTTTATGCATCGGTAAATATCTTTCAATGTACAAATTTGATATAAGATTTCTTACAATCTAAAAAATATGCACAGCATGATATAAATGCATTTTCTGTAATGTAGAAGTATCTTAGTCAGTGATGTTTTTGAATAAAAACGATAATTATCGTCACCCGTAGCGAACGTGTTAAGGACATTTTTTACCACGTGTTTTCCAGGAAATGTTTGGTCAGAAGGGCATTTAGTGGGCCAACAACAAATTTAAAATAAGATTATTTGATATTGCAGTGTAAAAAAGAATGCTTGAAATGATGTGTAGCTACAGCAGATATATATGCGGATCCTAGAAGAAACTGATGCCACTTGTGTAAGTATAGTACATATATTAATTAAGATATAAAACATACTTAAAGAAATATTAAAAACCCAATTTTTTTTTTTTTTTTTTTTTTTGCATTCGCATGAAGTATTTTCCACCAAATTAAACGCCACTTTTCAGAAACAGCACAAGTTGCACTAGAAACAAAACACTGTATATATAAATATATTAAATATTTGATAAAATATAAGCATTTATAAGAAATACATTTTAACTGGGCATGCGCGAAGGATTTTTGTTTTCAATATTAATAGCATAACACATAGGACTACATAATATGTCGGGAAAATGAAGGGAAATCTGGCTACATAATGAGCTGAATTTCAGTTGATTTAAAAAAAGCCCTTCCGGCCAGTGCCGGGAGGAAGAGGTAGCTTTCATAATCCTTATTTAAAAAAAGCCAACTTATATCATGCAAACACACGAAGCTCAATTTAGTGGAAACCGAATATAGGAGATTCAATACTAATTTTTATCAATATAATGAATGAGAATTTTGCGAAATTAGTCAGCTTTATCCAAGCTGCTTTTCTTTAAAGTAACTTATATTTGGCTGCCAAATTCGGCAATTTCTTAAAGTGCCTGTCATTTTAAGACAACATGGTGGATGAGGCTAAGCAGTGAACTTGGTCGAGACCTTAGTAATTGCTGTGCACTGCACATGCTCACTCTCATCGGAATCGGTTAATAAATAGGAGTGCTGTCGCATGCAAAAAATCAGATTTTTCAAAATGTCACCCACAATAGAAATTGAAACTGCTATATCTGAGCCATTTTTTAAGGTAAAGACAAACAAGAAATGCTCCTGAATCCTTATATCAAGATCAAATACTTAAGAAAGAAACTTTTTTCAATTTCTAACTTTTTGCACCTCACTTTAAATATATATATATATTTTAATTTAATGGCCATTTTGAAACAAGATGGCTGATGAATCTGGCCAGCGAACTTGGTCGAGGTGTTGATGTATTCTAACCACATGCCTTCTTACATCGAAATAGGCGAATACGTGTGTTATCGCGTGACAAATACAAGATCGTTTCAAAATGTTAGCCATGCTAGAAATTCAAAGTGCTATAAATCAACCATTTTTTAAGATATCAACAAAAGAACAAATTTTCAGAAACAAAAACTGCTCCGGAATCTTTTTATCAAGGCCAAACACATAAAAAAAATCTTTTTCATTTTCCAATTTTTTAATACCTCATTTTGAATTTTAAATTTAATTTTTTTTAATGGCAACCCTTTTGAAACAAGATGGCGAATGAAACTATCCAACGAACTCGGTCGAGACATTGGTATGTACTATGTACAGACCAAGTTACATCCAAATAGGTTCATTCACCTGTCACGCCTGTTATCGCGTGACAAAAATCAGGTCGTTTTAAAATGTCAGCCACAAGAGAAATTCAAAATGCTATTACTCAGCCATTTTTTTTTTAGTTATAGACGAAAGAAAAACTGTTTCGGAATCTTTGTATTAAGGTCAAACTCATACAAAAAAAATCTTTTTCATTTTCCAATTTTTTGGTATCTCATTTAAATTTTTTTATTTTTTAAATGGCCGCCATTTTGAAACAAGATGGCGGATGAAGCTGGCCAACGAACTCGGTCGAGATATTTGTATGTACTATGTACACACCAAGGTACATCCAAGTCGGTTCATAAATACGCCTGTTATTACGTGAGAAAAATCAGGACGTTTCAAAATGTCAGCCACGCTAGAAATTCAAAATGCTATAACTCAGCCATTTCTTAAGATATAGACGAAACAAAAACTGCTCTCGAATCTTTTTATCAAGGTCAAACACATAAGAAGAAAATATTTTTTCAATTTTCAATTTTTGGTACCACATTTCAAATTTAAATTTTTCTTAAAAATTTAAATGGCCGCCATTTTTAAACAAGATGGCGGTTGAAGCTGGCCAACGAACCCGGTCGAGGCATTGGTATGTACTATGTATAAACGAAGTTACATCCAAATCGGTTCATAAATACGCCTTTTATCGCGTGACAAAATTCAGGACGTTTCAAAATGTCTACACGCTAGAAATTCAAAATGCTATAACTCAGCCATTTTTTAAGACATAGACGAAACAAAAACTGCTCCGAAATCTTTGTATAAAGGTCAAATACATAAGAAAAAAATATTTTTCCATTTTCAATTTTTTGGTACCACATTTCAAATTTTAAATTATAAAAAAATTTAAATGGCCGCCATTTTGAAACAAATTGGCGGATGAAGCTGGCCAACGAACTCGGTCGAGAGAATGGTATGTACTATGTACACACCGAATTACATCCAAATCGGTTCATAAATACGCCTTTTGTCGCGTGACAAAATTCAGGACGTTTCAAAATGTCAGCCACGCTAGAAATTCAAAATGCTATAACTCAGCCATTTTTTAAGATATAGACAAAACAAAAACTGCTCCGGAATCTTTGTGTAAAGGTCAAATACATAAGAAAAAAATATTTTTCCATTTTTAATTTTTTGGTACCACATTTCAAGTTTTACATTTTTTTAAAAATTTTAAATGGCCGCCATTTTGAAACAAAACGGCGGATGAAGCTGGCCAACGAACTCGGTCGAGACATTGGTATGTACTATGTACACACCGAATTACATCGAAATCGGTTCATAATTACGGGAGTTACAGTGTCACATAGGTCATATATATATATATATATATATATATATATATATATATTACCATATATATATATATATATATATATATATATATATATATATATATATATATCAATTTTGAACGGAGGGTGGTTTCGGGGTCTGGGGGTCATGATCGATGAAAATATATCAAAATTTTTTAAAATCGCTTTCCTCCGAACGGCTGCAATAGGTAGCTTTTTTGTAAAGAAAGCTACCTAAAAAATAACTGGTTATTAAGGGATTTTACACAGTTTTCATTTTATATTTTTTATATAATTTTTATTGATATTTTGGTTATTGTAAGAACAATCGAAAGGAGATAAAACAAACAACAAAATAATTATCAAAATTGGTGTGTTCGCGGCAAAGTTTCGCTTGAACATACGTTAAATACATACTTCTTTTTTAGAATAGAGTTTAAAAACTGGCAGTTTGTGAAAAATATACTAGCATATTTCTACTTTTACAAAGCAACTGAAATTAGGCTTAATAGATCACAGATATCCTTCTTAATTTTCAGGTTATTCGATTGGCTGTTCTACATGAGTAGTCCTTTATAGTTCACTTCTAAAAAATTCAAAAGTAATATTGTCATTGTTCGCAGTTATGAAATTAAAAATTATTTCACACAAATGCTCCTATTTCCTAGAATCTCTAAGATATTTATAATCTAATTGCTTTATTTTACCTCTGATGCTTTTAGTTAAATCTGTTGAATGTAACGTCAAATTTGTTTGAAATAAATGCATGATAGAAAAAAAAATGTGGAAGTTTCTTCAATAATAAAAAAAACCTTATATCTCCATAAATATAAGTACTATCTTTCCCAAATATACGCAATGTATTATGTAGGGCCCGCATAGTCATGTGCAACAATTTCAAGCATTTTATTTTACAGGAAGATCGAAAATACTATTTTGTATTTAGATTTGGTAGATCCATTAATTGCACTCATTACCCAACCTTCACAAGAAAATATGATATCCAATGCATATATCTGAAATTAAATATAACCATAGAATCATAATATAATATATGATATACAGGGTGTCTCAAAAGTCCCTGACACATTTTAAAATTCAATATAAAATCAAGTAATTGTAGTACAGGACTGCGGTTTGGAACAAAATGCTTCTCACGAGGAAAAGTTTTATTCAAGAAAATAAAAAATATTAATTCCAGACTTCGTCCATAGATTGCGCCGTACCTTAAATTATCGGAAAGAAGCATAAAAAATTAGAGACAACCAATAACAGATCATTTTATGTTCCCAAAAGCAGTTACAAAGTAATAATTTTTGCAATCCATTTTCATAGTTCAATCAATGTGTGTGCCCTTTATAGCTCGAGCCATATCCAAACGGAACTCCAGATCAATCCACGTTTTCGCTAACATTGATTGGGAAATTGATTGGATCACATGTGTGTGTTTCTCGTCTTTAGTACTTCAATATCAGCAACAGAAGAAGCATACACTTTGTCCTTTTTCGCTGGGTCATTTCTGTGTCACAGCGTCAAAACCGATATAAAAATCAGAAACAACGCACGTTTGAAAGCAAACATACAGACAACTGATGGATAGACAGTGAGAAACAGTCTATGATCGAAATTTGGAACTAATTATTTTCATTCGCTTGAAGAAAACTTTTTATCGTGTGAAGCATTTTTGTTCAAACCGTACTCCTGTACGAGAAATTCTTGATTTTATAATGAATTTTAAAATGTATCTGAGACTTTTTGAACACCCTGTATGTTCTTTATATTCCTGAAGTTCCAGAAGAATTCGTCACGCATTTCTCTAGACTTCGATAAAAAATTTAAAATCGAAAGTGTACAGGGACGTTTGTCTGTATAGTGTTTATAGATAGATAGCAGTGGCGTGGCGTCCGGTCATCGCTGGATGCGGCGATGACCAAGCAATATTTTAAAACTCTTAATAAGCTTTTAAAACTCTACGATCCAGTTTTAGCAGAACATTTGGAGTTCATGTATAAGTGAAGGTAAGATTTAAAGTTTCTTTTTTGAACATTCAACCATTGAATTTTCGAGTTAATAATTTTTCACCACAAACTTAAATAATTGCGATGACCACCGAAAATTTTCACGCCACGCCACTGATCGATAGGTAGATTAATATAAACACGAAGTTGTGTTAATGTGTCGGTTTCTAAAGAATTCAACATAATATGCAACAATTATGCGATTTCGCATAAACACTAGATTTTTTACTTTATTTCTATCTTTACAAGAAGAAAGTATAGTATTCGTGAAAATTTTCGACTTCCGGTTTTCGCCGGATTTACACGTTTTAGGCGTCAGAGATTCCGAAAAACATATTTTTATAAAATGTCTGTCTGTGAGTCTGTGTATCTGTGAGTCTGTGACTCTGTCTGTTCATCTGTCTGTATGTGGCACACATTTTGTATGCGCTCTGTCTCAAGAACTAATGCACGGAATTTAATAAAAATTTATGTTAAGTTAGTCCTTGATGTAAATTGATACTAATTAGTTTTTTGGCGCAAATCGCCCAACAGGTGGCGCTGCTATGCTGCATTATTAATGATTTCCACAATAACTATATCTGAAGAAGTAACGCACAGATTTTCACAAAACTTGAGATTCCGTTAGTACACTCATTGTGCAAACATAAAATCTGTGAAAACTGATCAATTATTCACTGTGTTGACACGAAATTTGGCACAGAGTTATGTAATAATGGGAGAAAGAATATTGCAATATAACAATATGGAAAAGATTTTAATTCTAAATTAAGATACAGGGTATATAAAAAAGTGTTAAATCATGAATCAGAGATAAAGCATTTATCTCGGGAAAAATCTGTCTAATATGGAGTGTGACCACAGTGTGCTGCTATAAAAGCCTAACAACTGCTCTCATACTGTTTATGAGGTTTTCAATAAATGTTTGTGGCAACAAAGCCCATTCTTCCAAAAGCGTGGCTTTTAACTCCTGGCGAGTCCTGGGAGGGGGGTTACGTTGTGCAGTGGCTCTTCCTAGATCATCCTAGGCATGTTCAATAGGACTGAAGTCCGGAGACCTCGAGGGCCAATTCATACGGGGAATATCCTCTTCTTTAAGAAAATCATCAACAATGTGAGCTCTGGGTGTCTTTGCATTATCGACCATAAACATTAAATCCGGGCCTACAGCACCACCGAACAATATCACATAGCCTTCAAGGACCTCATCCCTAACGACCGGAGTCCAGTCGTGTGTATCCCTTTCACTGCATCCAATAGGAAAGCGCGTTTGTTGTGGAGCCGAAGCCGTCAGTCTTGGACACAAAAAGAACCCTGGCGTGTTCTTTTCAGTGATGAGTCGAGATTCACCACGCAGAGTGATTCTCGTCGAATCTTCATCTGGAGAGAACGTGGAGCTCGCTATCATCCCTCTATCATCATAAAAGAAATCGACAGATTTGGTGGCAAATGAATCCTTGTATGGGATGGCATAACGTTGGGCTGTCGTACACCACTGCACGTCTTCGATGCGGTTACTGTCAACGCACATCGATATAGAGATGAGGTCCTTGAAGCCTATATGAGGTTATTCCGGGTGCTGTACGTCCGGCCTTCATGTTTATGGACGATAATTCGAAGCCACACAGAGCTCATATTGTTGATGATTTTCTTGAAGAAAACGAAATTCGCCGCATGAATAGGCTCTCGATGTCTCCGGACCTCAATCCTATCGAACATGTTTGGGATGGTCTAGTAAGAGCCATTTCACAGCGTAACCACACTCTCAGGACCCGCGAGGAGTTAAAAGAAGAATGGGCTTTGTTGTTACAAACATTTATTGACAGCCTCATAAACAGTATGAGAGCTAGTTGTGAGGCTTGTATAGCAGTGCACAGTGGTCACACTCCATATTAGACAGGCTTTTCTTGAGACAAATGCTATATCTCTGATTCATGATTTAACACTTTTCTATATACCCTGTATATTAATTCACAATTAAAATCTTTTCCATGTTGTATTGTTGCTAGTATATTCTTTCTCCTATTGTAATATACCTTTGCGCCAAATTTCGGGGCAACACATTGCATAGTTCATCCGTTTTCACAGATTTTATGTTTGTGACCTTAATTTTGGACATGAGTGTACTTGATGTAATTTGGTGCTGATAACTTTTTGGTACAAATCGCCCAATAGGCTGCGCTGATATACTGCATTTTGCAGGATTCACACGATTACCGCAATAGCTCTATCACAAGAACTAATGTAGGGATTTTCATCAAACTTCCGATTCAGTTAGTCCGTGATATGAATTGGTGCTGATTGTGTGTTGGTGTAAATCGTTCAATAGGTGGCACTGCTGTGCTGCCTTTTTCACGATTCCCGAAATAGCTCTATCTAAAAAACTGATGCACGCTTTTTCACACAAGTTGTTGCTGATTAGGTTTCGGTATTAATCGTCCAATAGGTGGTACTGCTATGCTGCAACCTTCACGATTTTCGAAATAGCTCTATCAGAAAAACTAGGCTATCTGATGCACGGATTTTCTCCAAACATGAGATTGAGTCAGACGTTGACAGAAGATGTCGCTGATTAGGTTTTGATATAAATCATCCAATAGGTAGCACTGTTAGGCTGCATTTTGCTGGATTAACATGATTTCAGCGATAGTCATATCTCAAGAACTAAAGCACAGAATTCCATATCTTTAGAATCCTCATGAGGGACATCGATTGCGTTTTAATTTTGGCAGTGTGCCAGCGAATTTTGAAGTATTAACATGTGTCAGATAGAAGAAAGTTTTGGAATTGGTACATCCGACTAGTTTTTATTGACGTTGTGGGAAAGAATCAATTTTTCAGAAAAAACGATTAAGATATAGCTAATTATAACGCAAAAAAAAATATACACTGTAAAAATAAATGGCCTAAAAAACGGAGATTCTACTGATAATCTAGACTCCAGTAGATAATTTTTTAAATATATATACAGCTATTCCAAATCCTACGTTGTATAGTTTTCTACAAAGTCTTATTTTTCATTTAGTAACGATCTTTTTAATAATACAGTTAATAATTCATATATTTAATGTACGGAATTCTCTGAGCGCGAGTAATACTCGCACTTGACCGTTTATTATTTACCTGCATATTTTTTGCCAAGTCCATCATTCATTGACATTTACATATAAGATGTCATTTTAAAAAATAAAAGAAAGGGTGCAAATAGTACATTTTATTGAAGGTTCAAATTTTGTTGTATTATCAGAGAAATCTATTTTCAGGAAAATTATTATTGTTTAAAATTGCTCTCTCAAAATAAACATTTATATTAATTTTTTAAAATTTCTCCTTTTTGCACTTTGCCACGCTTGAAAATTATTTCTAATAAAAACAGTAAATATTGAGAGGATGGAATGAACGCCAAGTGACAGTATTTTCGTTAAAATTTATAAATAGATGCATAATTTACGACTCTAAAAGTTTTTTACTTTCAAACAAGTTTAAATAAACGAAATTTGTTTTATTGCTGTTTTATCATTATTTCTAATCGTTGCCATCATAAGATGAGCTAAAAGTTTTGAATAAAATAAAAATATTGATGATTCTTTTTACACAAATGTTTTGAAAATGTTACAGAAGTATTTTATAAATCTAATATGATTAAACTTATACCATTCTACTGCTTGTAAAAAAGAAAAAAATAATAACATAAAAAATAGTCTTCAAAAGCGTTTATTTATGTATTTTATGTTTGTGCTTATTAAAAATGTTTTTCTATATTTGACTTTTAGAGAATACTAAAATAATCAAACTTAATTTAAATTAGTTTTATCATTGTAATGCAATTATGTCAGCGCGACTCGAGTGCCCCAAAGATGCCAGCTTTTTTAGGTAGATTTCGTATGAAATACTACCTATTGGCGTCGTTCCTATGTTGGAATTTCTGAAAAATTTTTGCAGATCTACACCGATCATGACCCCTAGAGCCCAAAACCACCCTCAGTAAAAAATTTTATCTATCTATCTATCTATCTATCTATCTATCTATGTATGTATCTATATATATCACATTCTTCTGGACACTATAACTTCCACAATTCTGCACCAATCTCTTCCAAACTGATACATAAAATCAAGGGGCATAAAATCTCGGTGAAGTTCGTTAATGGGCAAAATCGGACCTAGGGGATGGAAATAGGGAGGGGTTTTGTGAAAACAGAAAAAACCCCATAACTTCTTAAATTTTGTACATATCGAATCAGTTTAAAGTTTATATTACTTCTAAAAATAGGGCCAAAAATTTATGTATCACAGATTTTTGATAAAGTTAAAAACGGGCTCAAGGGGCGCAAAAAATAGGGTTTTTGGGAGAAACAAGTTCATAACTTCGTCAATTCTCAAGATATCAAATCCAATTAATTTTTTCATGAATCTCCTTAACATTATCTACAACTTTTATATTCACAAGTTTTTGATAGGATCAATTCGTACCGCAAAAAAAATTAAAAACGAAAACAAAAAGGGCGTTTGAAGAAGAAAAAAATTCATAACTTCGTCATTTCTCAAGATATCAAATCCAATTAATTTTATCATGAATTTCCGTAACATAATCTACAACTTTTATATTCACAAGTTTTTGATAGGACCAATTCGTACCGCAAACAAAAATTAAAAACGAAAACAAAAGGGCGTTTGAAGAAGAAAAAAATCCATAAATCCGTCAATTCAAAAGATATAAAATCCCCATGAATTTATCATATATCTTCTTAATATTATCTACAACATCTATATAGACAGGTTTTGGATAGGACCAATTCTTACAGCAAAAACAAATTAAAAATACATAGCGGTTGAAGAAAAAAAATCCCTGCCAGCCCGGCCTACAGGCAGGGGTAGATTTCGAAGATAAGTATACTAATTTCACCAACAAAAACTAAATCATTATTAGATATAAATCCACTTTAACGGTTTTATCTGTCTGCTTTTGACGAGTTTTTATTTCCTTTTTATAAAATAGCTGGTTTTATCAGAATATTGTTAAGGCGATATTAAAAAAAATATTTTTCCATGCTCAACAACTCGAAATTTTCTGGCACATTTTCAGATTCATTTTTAATAATAATAAAAAAAATATGAAACATGCTGACGGGATTTTTGAAAAGATTTATAAGCGACCTGTGTTTTTATTTTTCTCTCAATTAATTAAAACTTGATTAATAAACAATTATTTTCTCAGTAGGGAAATATTTTTCATTTCTAACACAATCGCTTCGGGAAATTCTGTTCAAAATGCGCACTTTGACATCAATTTTTTGAAATATATTCTGCCTCTATCAAAAAATCGATCATTACTGTACATTATATAGTGTCTGAATAAGAGAATCTAGCAATTGGATGCGTTTGAGAGCAAAAATGAATTTAAAAATGAGTAAGAAAATAGACAGTTTGGATTTGAATGCACCCTTAATAAGATGATTTTTTTCTTCAACCGTTATGTATTTTTAATTCGTTTTTGCTGTAAGAATTGGCCCTATCAAAAACTTGTCTATATAAATGTTGAAGACAATATTAAGAAGATCTATGATAAATTCATGGAGATTTTATATCTTGTGAATTGACGGAGTTATGAAAATTTTCTTCTTCAACCCCCCTTTTTTGTTTCCGTTTTGAATTTTTTTTTTTTCGGTACGAATTGGTCATATCAAAAACGTGTGAATATAAAAGTTGTAGATAATACTAAGGAGATGTATAATAAAATTAATTGGATTTGATATCTTGAGAATTGACAAAGTAAGGAATTTTTTTCTCCCCAAAACCCTATTTTTGCGCCACTTGAGCCTATTTCAAATTTTATCAAAAATCTGTAATGCATGAATTTTTGGAGTTATTTTTAGAAGTAATAAAAACTTTAAACTGATTTGATATGTACAAAAATTAAGAAGTTATGGGTTTTTTTCGGTTTTCACAAAACCCCTCCCTATTTCCACCACCCTTGTCCACTTTTGCCCATTAACGAACTTGACCGAGATTTTATGTCCCTTGATTTTATGTATCAGTTTGGAAGAGATTTGTGCAGAATTGCGGAAGTTATCGTGTCCAGAAGAAAGTGATAACACAATTGCTTCGGCTAATTCCGTTCAAAATGCCCTCTTTGACATCATTTTTTGAAATATATTCTGCCTCTATCAAAAAATAGATAATTGCGGTACATTATGTAGTTTCTGAATAAGCGAATCTACCAATTAAATGCGTTTGAGAGCAAAAATGATTCAGAAAATAAGCAGTTTGGATTTGAGTGCATCCTTAATTCAACGATTTCTCCAACAAAATCCGCATCGGGAAATTCGGTTCAAAATGCCCAATTTAACAGCCTTTTTAAAAATATATTCTGCCTCTATCAAAAAATTGTCCATTATGGTACATTATATAGTTTCTGAGTAAGAAAAGGTACCAATTGGAAGCCTTTGAGAGCAAAAATGAATTGTAAAATGAGTCAGAAAATAAGCAGTTTGGATTTGAATACAGCCCTACTTAGATGATTTTTTTCTTCAACCGCTATGTATTTTTAATTTGTTTTTGCTGTAAGAATTGGTCCTATCCAAAACTTGTCTATATAGATGTTGTAGACAATATTAAGAAGATATATGATAAATTCATGGGGATTTTATATCTTTTGAATTGACGGAGTTAAGGATTTTTTACTTCTTCAAACCCCCTTTTGGTTTTCGTTTTTATTTATTTATTTTATTTATTTTTTTTTTTGCGGTACGAATTGGTCCTATCAAAAACTTGTGAATATAAAAGTTGTAGATAATATAAAGGAAATTTATAGTAAAATTAATTGGAATAGATATCTTGAGAATTGACGAAGTTATGAATTTTTCTCTCCCAAAAACCCTATTTTTTGGGCCTCTTGAGCCCATTTTTAACTTTATCAAAAATCTGTGATACATAAAATTTTGGTCCTATATTTAGAAGTAATAAAAACTTTAACCTGATTTGATATGTAGAAAAAATTAAGAAGTTATGTGGGGTTTACTTTTTTCACAAAACCCCTCCCTATTTCCATCCCCTTGGTCTGATTTTGCCCATTAACGAACTTGACCGAGATTTTATGCCCATTGATTTTATGTATCAGTTTGGAAGAGATTGGTTCAGAATTACGGAAGTTATCGTGTCCAGAAGAAAGTGATATATATAGATAGACAGACAGATAGATAGATAGATAGAGTTTTTTACTGGGGGTGGTTTTGGGTTCTAGGGGTCATGATCGGTGTAGATCTGCAAACATTTTCAGAAATTCCAACATAGGAACGATCCCAATAGGTAGTATTTCATACGAAATCTACCTAAAATCATTGTAAGGGTGTAATCAAATCCAAACTGCTTATTTTCTGACTCATTTTACAATCCATTTCTGCTCTCAAAGGCTTCCAGTTGGTACCTTTTCTTACTCAGAAACTATATAATGTATTGTAATGGTCAATTTTTTGATAGAAGCAGAATATATTTTAAAACATGCTGTCAAAGTGGGCCTTTTGACCCGAATTTCCCGAAGCGGATTGTGTTGGAAAAATCATCGTATTAAGGGAGTATATCCAAACTGCCTATTTTCTGACTCATTTTTAAGTTCATTTTTGCTCTCAAACGCATCCAATTGGCAGATTCGCTTATTCAGAAACTGTATAATGTACCGTAATGATCGATTTTTTGACAAAGGCAGAATATATTTCAAAAAATGATGTCAAAGTGGGCATTTTGAACAGAATTTCTCGAAGAGATTGTGTTAGAAATGAAAAATATTGTCTTACTGAGAAAATAATTGTTTATGTATCAAGTTTTAATTAATTGAACGAAAATTAAAAACACATGTCGCTTATAAATCTCTTCAAAAATCATGTCAACAAGTTTCATGTTTTTCTTATTACAAATGAATCTGGAGTTATGCCAGAAAATTTCGAGTTGTTGAGCATGGAAAAGTATTTTTTTTGAATACCGCCCTAACATGATTGTGATAAAACCAGTTATTATATAAAAATGGAATAAAAACTCGTCAAAAGCGGCCAGATAAAATTGTTAAAGTGGGTTTATCTCTAATCATGATTTGTTTTTTTTTGTGTGAAATTAGTATACTTAACTTCGTAATCTACCTCCGCCATTAGGCCGGGCAGGCAGGGATTTTTTAAAGAGACATCTGCACTTTATTTAATCAAATAATTTTTATTATTAATTAAGGTGAAAATTACTTTTTCAAGTAGTCGAATGAGAGTAGTTTTCGCAAAAAAGTAGCGAGTACAGTCATTCGGGGTAACTTTGCACCACCTCCTAATTTTCAATATTTTTGACTCGAAAAGATTAAATAAACTCCAGAACTGTGCTCTGTTGGCAAGGTTCTAAACTGGGATTTATACTCTTATTTTAGAAAATAAATTAGCAACATTATGCGCAATTAATTGCATCGTCTAACTATTTTTGTGAAGTACTGTTTTCAAGTTAATTTTGAATGCTCTTTTGAAGTTGTTGTAATCCAATTACATTTTTCATAGTAAGTAACAATATACTCATTTATCAGACATATTATTATCTAAATGTTGTAAATGTGTTAATATTTTGTGATTATTTATTTATTAATAGTTAAGGAAATGTAAAATAAGAAGGCACTAGCATTTTACCGCATTTTCAGGGTAACTTTGAGCCGGCTCAAAGTTATACTGATGTTTATAATTTACTGATTATAGGTGCTACTGTAAAAAATTTCCCATATTTACACGTATATTTTATATAAATGCCGAAAGTTTGCATTAGATATAACATTTAAATATTTTCACAAATAAGGGTAAAATACATAAAATTCATTTAGAGGCGTGATTAGGGCGGAGCTACTCAAATATGACATTTCATACGTTCGACGTTTTTTATTCTTGTTTGAATATTACTAGTACTAGTATGTATTACTGTAACTATGGATATATTATTGAGTTAGGACATTGAAAATTTTTTTTCACTGCATTTTTATGTTTTATATGGACAATAAACAGGTTTTTTTTATTTCTAAATATTCATGGTTATCTTCTTCCACTTTTCTTATGCATAATATTTGTTGTAACATCATAAATTATACAAATCTTGTGATATTGGGAAATGCAAATTCGGAGTCTTTACATATCTGAAAACATTTTTGGGGTTCAATGTTGTACTAACTATAATACTTTTTTTATAATGAATTATTTTAGATAATATTTATCATATGATGCAAAGTTATCCTAAATGGCTGGGTAACTTTGAACCAGGATAAAAATTCATTTTTTATTGCTTTTAGCATTATTATTCATTAATTTTTTATAGTCATACGATAATTGAGGATCATTGCTTCTCTTTTATGCCCCTAGTTGCAACAATATTCTTAAAATAAGAGTGTGACATGTGAAAATAGAGAAAATGCGGATCAAAGTTACCCTGAATGACTGTACCATAGTAATAAACGGTTAATAAAACAAAAAAGTCTACCACACTGAAAACATAAACTAACAATCTTCCAGATACTTGGACGCCAATAACCGGAGATAAATGATACGGAAAAAATTGACTCAAATTTAGTAATAGATCATTTAGTAATTAGAGCTAGGTAAAGTAACTTTATGTTTAAAAACTTCGCTGAAGATAACATCTTTATAATAGCATTAGCATAAGATTAAACACATGAATAGCCACATCTAAGTTTTTCAAATAGAGTAAGGTAGGATGCCCTATTTTCGTCACCCGGTCACTTTTAGGTGCTTGGAAATTTTAATTTTCAGTGAACATCTACCATCATCTAAATTTGGTTTTTATATAGACTAACTACCCACGAGCATTGAAACATAGACAAATATTAAAACACCAAATAAAATAAATTAAGATAGACTTGAGCTCAGTTAAAAAATAAAATTGATAAAAAAAAATACTTAAAAACAATTAAAAATACAATTAGTAAATGTTTCGCCAATACTGGTGCTTTAAAAAATCGTAATTTGAATTAAAAAATTGTCCAGAATCCACTTCAAACGAATCACATCCCGCTAATTGCGAATGCCAGTATTTTGAAATCGGGTTGCAACAGCTATCACGGTAGATTACACCTTGAGGGTTGTTTCACTCAATTGCGATCGCAGATTTTGAATGAAACTCGTTCTGTCCCTAGTGAATATTATCTGTTTTTAAAATAACTAACTTTAACTGTTCTTGATTTGTTCCGTTGTTTGCTATGCAATGGATATTTTGTACTGACGATGCCTCGCGTGTTGCTTGGCGAAACGTTTAATAATTGTATTTTTAATTGTTTCTAAGTATATTTTTTATAAATTTTATTTTTTACCTGTGCTCAAGTCTGCCTTATTTTATTTTATTTGGTATTTTAATGGTTTTCAAATTCAGACATTAAATGTATATATACTGCAAAAATAGGCAAATATCGCACACAAATTTTAACAATGCGAAAAATTGTTTTACAAAAGTATGTGTTTTCAAAAATATATGGCAAAAGAAAAAAAAAATTGTCCCAATTTCACCCCCTCAAAAAATCCAATACGCCGAATCTTAACTCATAACTAAATCAAAATTTATTTCTAAATGAGTAAGTAATTTAATTTACATTAAATTAAGGCACAAAGGCATGTGCTAATTAACAGTGGAATAATAGCATAACGAAAGATTAGCCATCCAAACAATAGGAATACATAAATTTTGAATTGTTCTTGGCTCCTGAACATATTTCTTGTGCCCAAGTGCAGCATTAAAGGCACTGAACCCATTGTTCTCCAAGTTTATCATAAAAAATGCTTCTAACAAAGAGGGCAGTCTGCATCATTGTCGCCATCATTACAGCTTGTATTATCATCATAAAGAATGCCAACAGAAAAGTGACTTTCGTCATCAGAATCGCTGGTTAGATCATGCTTGGGTTACATGGTTGATTCTCCCTTTTTCCCTTGAGAAAAGTGGACGACAGAAGTTTTTCTTTTCTGCTGAGCGTTTCTTCTTGTAGTGGGTTGGTTGTATTTATGACGGCCAATTATCTGCACGAGGGATATGGGCCCGGGGGGGGGGGGAGTGCCCTTCGTGGGGGTATTTCAAGGGAACCTAACCCGTATTAACGCTTGGAAAATCCAAGGTTCGAAGAAAACCACGAAAACGCCGAACGATTAGGCCGACGGGCGCGATTGGGATCGAACCCAGCACCTCCCGTCTACCAGCTTCGAGAGCAGAACCTCTCAGCCACTGGTGGGGCTCTTCTTGTAGTGGGAATATTTCACTCTGTTTTTATGCGGAGATCCAGTATTCAATGTCGCTGAACCTATTCGGGCAGAAGTTGCTGATGTGATCTATAGCAATGACTAATCTATTTAAGGCTGATAGCAACAATAATTTGACTGTTTGATGATGGTTGATCAGCCACGCTCTTAGGCTTCATTGAAAAGTTCTGCGATTTGTAAGTTCTCAACTTTTTTACGAGGATGGATTGACAGTGAATTTTCTATTGCTTTAGCATAAAACATTTTGAAGGAAACATAAACGCGACACGGAGAAGTTTCAGTTTTGTTGTTGAATGGGGACGCAAACACACCATTATAACAACATTCTCCAATGCAAAGTTTTATCCCACTCCTTCCATGGCACCAACTGCAACGATCAATAAGGACAATATTTTTTTCCCTTTTAATAAAAATAAAAAAAAAATTAAGTAAAAAGATTATTTTCGTTTTGAATTTTCTTTTAAACTTTTTTCATTTATTTTATTTTATTTTACTTTATATTAACCCTTAAATGGGCGATTTTTTATTTTCTTTCGAAAAAATTATATGTGATTCTCTGAAAGGTTTAGTACCCAGGAAAAATAATGAAAAAAATCAATGATACATTTTTCATATACACTGGCCTCCAAAAGTTAAGGGACTGGATGCTTTCGATTGCACACGTTTTGTCGGATATCTACCAAAATTATTGGCGATTTGTTCTTGGCCTTCTGGGATGTAAAGAACATGTTTGATTTCATAATTCTCAGTGAAGATTTAGTCTGGAAGACAATTAGGGGTCTAATAATAAATTTAATAATAAAATAATATTTGCGATCACGTATGTAACGGAAAATGCTGGGAATGGTTTATCACTGTGTTAAATAACTATTTGGGTCCTGTTCAACGTTTGTATGCATTTGTGTAAGCATAGCACTCATATTTCGTGAAGGTGTTATTGTGTCTGTGAGAAATTCAAAAGTTTTTTGCTTATAGCATACAGAGTTTTCAACAAAATAAAAAAAATAAAAAAAACTTTCCGAAAACTTGCCAATGAATTGTAGCAACAGTACACTGCCGTTAAAACATGAATATACGGAATATTTGATGAGATATGGGCATTTGTATGAAATAATTTTTAACTGCGCACGCGTGGAAGATCCTAAAATTTTTATTATATAATTTGGTAGTCAGCTATTTAGGGCAACTTATGTTAAAAGTCCAGTCAAATATAGCCAAAATTCACAAAGATAAGGTCGATATAGTGAGTTGCTTCCTAAAAATAGCTTTATTATAAGGGATTTTCCCAAACTTTTCAATCAGCTCACTCTATCGTCTTAAGTTTTCACAACAGTTGACTGGACTTTTTATGGAAGTTGTCCCAAAATACTGACTACCAAATTATGAAATAAAAATTTTGAAAAATTAAGTTAAAAATTATCTTATGAAAATGCCCATATCTCATCAAATATTCAATATATTCATGTTTTAATTGCAATATACTGTTGCTACTATTCTTTGGCAAGTTTTCGGAAAGTTGTGTTAAATTTGGTTGAAAACTCTGTATGCTATAAGCAAAAAACTTTTTAATTTTTCACAGATGCAATAACATCTTCACGAATAGGAGTGCTATGCTTACACAAATGCACACAAACGTTGAACAAGACCCAAAGAGTCATTTAACACAGTGGCAAACCATTTCCAGCATTTTCTCTTACATAGGTGATCGCAAATATTATTTTATTTTTAAATTTATTATTAGCCCCCTAATTGACCTCCCGACTAAATCTACACCAAGAAATATGAAATCAAACATGTACTTTTCATCTCAGAAGTTCAAGAACAGTTCTCCAATAAGTTATGTAGATATTCGTCAAAACGTGTGAAATCGAAAGCATCCAGTCCCTGTACCTTAACTTTTGGGGGCCAGTGTAATACAAAAAGCTTTTCTTTGTTAAACAAAAGCTTCAAATATAAAAAAAACATACAAAAAGCTTCAGTGTAATACAAAAAGTAAAAACTACTGTCTTGTGGCTGTTTTACGCTAAAACATTGCAAATTATTAAATATTTTAATAAGCATGTCCCCAAATACCTCATTTTATATAATTATTCATTTTATAAAACTTAACCCTTTACCCTTTAATTCCCATGATAGAATACGTTGTAGAGATTACGCATTTCAGAGAATTTGACTTTAAACCAGAATGTTTCAATGGTTAATTTTGCTTTATGTAAATACGGAATGACTGTTATTAATTAAAGCAAATATTGCTATTTTAATTTTCTGATATGAATTATATACATACGAATAAAGAATGTATTAAATTCAAAACACTGTTGTTTGCATATATACAAAGCTGCGCACTAAAGGGTTAAACTTTATTTTCATTTTGAAGTAACTGTCTTGAGAAAGCATTCCTAATTTCGGACCCGGCACGCAAACAAGAACTGCAAGGGGAAGGAAATTGGGACTACGCTACTTCCCAATATGGCGGAGCTTCAGTTCCGGTAAGATGAACTGCGCGTCCGAAAACTCTATGTATGCTACTATTGGTGTCTTACCTAAGTAAAATACATGCAATTAATAATAAATAAATGTTTAGAGTTCAGTAAATAACGTCTACGAACGACGTAATAAGAACTCGGGTCTTCTTAAAATAGGAAATCCGGTGTCTTTAACTTATGTATGCGACTTGGCGAATGAAACTTTCATTACTTTCACTACTGACCCCTTTTACGTTCGTTCACTGTGTCTTGCGTGATAAGGGGCGCCATTTTCGCAGAAGTGACGAGGTAAAAGGGGACGAAATTATGGCACTTTACACTAATTTAATACATTTTCTATTTTCAAAAAAATTCAGAACGTCCTCATCGTTAGCTATTTCAAAATTGAAACCGGGTACTCAACTCTTAAGATCTATTCAGTTATAATGAATATCTAACCGAGTAATAGCAGTAACTATAATGTGCAAGCTAATCAAACAAAGGACAATTTATTCATTTTTTTTTTTTTTGTAAATTTTGAAAAAAAAAAAAAAAAAAAAAAAAAAAAAAAAAAAAAAAAAAAAAAAACATGCTTTTTAAGTCATGTGACAACTTTAAAATGATAAAAAAAAATAATCACACATGGTACGATTCTTATTTGATAAGGATATATTTCATATAACTTTAATTCAAATTTATTATTTTTTTTCAAAAATTTAGCTGCTTTTAATGTTGTACAAACTTCTTAAATCAGAATAAAAAAAAATGCGAATTTTAACGGGGGGTGCAAAACTGGTGTTTTATAATCAAGTTGATACTATTTTCTCGAGACTTATTTTAATTGTTAAATTTGGTAATATTTTGACAAATGTTTACAAATTCATGTATGTTCATAAATGTGTACGTAAGGATAAAAATTAAATATATTGAAGCTATTTAATTATGGAGAAAGTTTTCATTTTATTCATTAATTGAAAAATGAAATATATTTTCCTAACTAAAGCACTTTTTAATTGAATAGAAGTAAGTTCCGTTTTGAAAGAGTATTTCATCGAGCAATCGTGCATATTTACTTCCTCAAGTTTTTTTTTTTTTTTTTTTTTTTTTTTTTTTTAAGGGAAAATTTTAGATTATGTTACTATGTATAAGTGTAATTTTTGTAAGAAAAAGTATAATTTTTAATGGTTTAAATCAGTATTTGAAATTGAATACTCTTTTTTAAAAAGAAATATATGTTAATTTTCCCAAAATTAGGCTTAAACAAAATTTTTAAAATTAAAACATCGAAAAGCATGATTATTCACATTGCAACTATATTACTTTCTCATTAAAAGTAAACACAATGTAATATTTCTGCAACAAAAAACATGATAAAACCTCATTTATTGAAATCAAGTCTTATTATTGTAGAATAATTATTAAGACAATGCAAAGTACAGTTATGTTAAATTATTTTGGGCTTGAATTGGAATCCTCACATGGAAAGGAAAAATTGATTTTCAAATATTTTGTTGTTGTAGGGAACACTAGGGGATATTATAATTTTTTATAAAATTACATAGCATGTGTCCAACACATTCTTGACTAGAAAATAATTTTTTTAGCAAAACGTAAAAAAAAAAAAAATCAATTTATTAAAATTTAGTTATGATATTTACAGTCAGAACGTGCTGTGGACGCCAAAGAAAAATGTATCCAATCTGCTATACCGATTTTTAATTTGAGTGTGAATATCATACAATAAAACATTACAAATATATTTATTTAAATTTGGTTACTCTATTTCTCACTTGATGATTCTATTGCTGTAAATGAAAGTTAAGTTGAATCTGTCTTATATAATTTTAACTTCGAGTATGGTTTCCATATGATAAAACAAAAAACAAAAAAAAAAAAAAAAAAAAATATATTTTAGTTATGTTAATTCCCAACAATGGCACTGCAATAGTAAAAAACCCCTTCTATGTGAACGTATGAACAAAACATAAAGTCAGCTGTGGCGCAGGCTTTTTCTAAAGGTTTATTTAAAAAATTAAAATTCAATTTTATATTTATTTTAGAAAAGTGAAAGAGTGCATTTTTAAAATCTCGTTTACTAAAATCTATTCGTCGAATCCCAACTTATTTGTAGTTACATAGTCATGTGGTCAGTCATAGTCAGTCCTCATTCCTCAGAAATAAGAAATTTGTTTCCATGACGAATAAAACGCGTACTATAGAGGCGTCAAATTACCATTTTATTCAATCCGTAAAATACAAACTAAAGAGAGTACAATTTAATCTACCAAAATCGTTTGGCAACAATACGTTCCCTTTTTTTTCATAAACTTGTTGTTTCTTGTGTTTGTTGAGCAAGTCTTTCCAGCTTCTATGATATTTTCTAGCATAACTATGTACGTCAGTAATTATGGCGTCTTAAAGATGTTAAAATAAATAAAAAGGCAGACATAAAGACGTGGATCGAAGTGAGTATATTTGATTATTAACAAGAACAATTACACAAACATACTGAAAGAAAACAGAAAATTTACAGGTATTTATAGATTTTGCAAGGCCCATGGCAGAGAATTGGCGGCCGTGAAAGAAAGCTACATTAAACAACCAATCACAAGAAACATAGTTGTACAAAAAGAAATTAATAAGAATTTAATGTAATGCTGTGATTATTTTCAACACCCGCCCATAATCTAGCATTACATCAGAAAAACAAAGAAATTTCTTGAAATCAATCATTAATAATAATATGACACAATTTAAACATTACTTGTACAAACAACAAAGAAATAATAGTTCATAAAATATAACTTTAGGTAATGCCTTTGTAAATAAATCAGCAATTTGCATATTCGTAGGAACATATTCAATTTTGATGTTATTTTCTTTTATAATATTGCGAACAAATTTCAATTTAATATCAATGTGTTTCATTCTACCATAATTACTCTCATTACTGATACATTTTATACATGATTGATTATCCTCAAAAATTACTAAACTCTTAATATTTACAATTTCACTAGCAATATTTTAAAACCATAACAAGTCTTGCAAACTTTTAGTTAAAGCAATGACTTCAGCTTCAGTTGACGATAAAGCAACTGATTTTTGTTTATTACAACACCACAGAACAGGCATGTTACAAAACATTAAAATATAACCTGTTACTGATTTGCGGTCATTTGTGTTAGCCCCCCAATCAGCATCAACATACATGGATAATTTAGGATCAAAATTTTGCTTTTTATACACAAGTTTTAAAGACAATGTTTCTTTTAAATATCTTAAGATTTTCTTAAGTGCTTTCCATGCAATTTCAGTAGGATTTTCTTGCAATTGACTTAAACAGTTAATAGCATACAAAATATCAGGTCGAGAAATATAAGCTAAATATAATAAACAACCTACAAGTTCACGATATGGGCCATTAAAAGGTTTACCATTTTTGAAATCAGATGGGGTGGACTTAGGAGAAATAGGAATGTCACTGGGTTTACAATCTAGCATATTAAACTTACTTAACAATTTAATTATGTAAGACTCTTGATCCATTATTAAACTATCAGAATTGAATTTCATTTGAATACCTAGAAATTCTGAAACACTTTCCGATTTTGACATGTGAAACTCGTTATGTAATAGGGAAATAACTACATTAGTTTCATTTACATCTGAACCTGCAATTAACATATCATCTACATACAAAGCAATAATTATTTTATGATCATTATTATACCGAATAAAAATACAAGGTTCTTTATCACAAGATTTAAAATTTAATTTTGAAATAAATTCATGAAACCTTTCAAACCATTGTCGTGGGGCTTGTTTTAAACCATATAAACTTCTTTTAAGTTTACACTTTCGCCCACTTTTATCATCATAGCCTTGCGGCTGATCCATAAAAACAAGTTCATTTAACTTACCATTCAGGAACGCTGTTTTAACATCTAACACAAATGCATATAAGTCTTCATTTAAAATCAAAATAAGAACCAAACGTAAAGCTGGCATACTTATTACAGGGGAAAAGGTTTCACTATAGTCTAGCCCTTCTTTTTGCATAAATCCACGAGCTACGAGTCTCGCCTTATGTCGACCATCTCTTTTGATGGTAAATACCCATTTGCAGGAAATAGGTCGTTTGTCAGGTGGTAATTTTTCAAGATCCCAGACATCGTTGATTTTCATACTTTCAATCTCCGCGTCCATAGCTTCTTTCCACATGCGTTGTTCATCACTAGGGAGGGATTTGATATCATCAAACGTTAATGTTTCTTGTTGGCAAAGTAATGCTTCGTAAACTTCAGGATCTGGATACCGTACAGGTTGCTTTTTAAATCTTTCAGATTTTCTTGTTTTGTCTTCTTTTTCTTCAGGATCATCTAATTCATCACTCGTATTTTCTAGAACATCTGGATCAATTTCATTATCGACTGGTTCTGAATTTTCTAGAATGTATTGTTTCGACTGAACATTTTCCTTTTTCTCTTCGTCGAATTTCACATTTCTTGATACAGTTATGCGTTTCGTTTCAGGATCTAGTAATCTATATCCCATTGAAGAATAACCAATGAAGATCATTTGTTTAGACCTATCGTCAAGCTTCTTTCGATGAACGGAAGGAATTAACATGTAAGCACTGCATCCAAAAACACGTATGTGCTTGAAATCGGCTTCTTCTCCATATTTCAGGAAGTACGGAGTTTTGTTATCAATAGTGCTGCTTGGCATTCGGTTTTTCAAGTAAGCTGCTGAAAGGATAGCTTGACCCCAAAAAGTCTTTGGTAAATTTGATTCAGCAATCAAAGCACGTCCTATATTCAGAAGCGACCTATTGCAGCGTTCAGCTACTCCATTCAAAGATTGCGTGTATGGAGGAGCGGGATCGATCACTATACCAAGATCTCTAGTAAAATTCACTAAATCATTAGAAAAATATTCCTTCCCGTTATCACATCTAATTTTCTTCACTGTAGGGTTGGATTTTAAGAACATTTTTAATTCTTCTGAGACTTCACTTTTATGTTTCAGTAAACGTACTTCAGTAAAACGAGAAAAATCATCGATAAGAGTCATAAAATAGCACTCACCAGAAAAGGTTGTCGGAAAAATAGGTCCACAAATATCACTATGAATCAAAGTCATTGGCTTGGTTTCTCTTTTTCTTGGTCTTCTTCCCATTGGTGTTGCACTCTGTTTTGCCCGAGCACAAATATCACAAAAAGAGTCAGGTACCGGAAGCTTCATATCTTTCAATACTTTGTCACTCGGATGACCAAGTCTGCGATGCCAGATATCACAATGATTTTTCTTTGAAGTAAGAACGGTTTCGTAAACAGGGACAAAGTCACTTACGTATTGTCCATTCAAATCCCGTTCACCGAAGTAAAAACGGTTTCTCCCTTTTTCGATAAATACTTTTTGGTTCTTGAAAATAACTGTATAATTTGCACTTTCAATTTTCCTAACGGAAATGAGTTGCCCGTTTAAGTCTGGAACATAAAGGACATCCTTTAAAGTAATTTCCATTCCATTTGACAGTTTTCCATTAATATTTCCAATACCTTTGATTTCTAGATTCGTTGTTTTTGATGCGCATTTAATAGTTCCTGAAGAAGGTACTAAGGATGCGAAATAATTCTCATTAGAACACATATGGGAAGTTGCTCCGGAATCTACTATAAATTCATTCCTTTTCCTGGAAGCATTTCCAGCAACGAAAGAAACAGCTGAAGAGGCAAATTTTTCTTCATTTGAATTTTTAACAGCTTTACAGTTACGTTTTATGTGTCCGAATTTTCCACAAGAATGGCAAGTAATTTTCTTTCTACAATATTTCGCTGTATGCCCTTTAGAGTTGCAAATTTTACAAAAGAATTCTTTGCGAGTCGACACAAATGCAGTATTATCAAGAGCAGCCTTAGTATATACTTTTTCTTTCTTTGAATCCAAAAGAAGTGCTTCAGCATCTAATAATCTTTGTGTCACGAAATCTAATGTCAAAACAGAATTCGGTTGGTTTTCTAAAGCAATCTTAACATTTTCAAATTCCTGAGGCAATGACATCAAAATATAAACAATAGTATCCGTTTCATTAACTTCTGCCCCAGACAACTTAAGATCCGAAATTAATTTATTTATTTCATCAATGTGAGTTCTCATAGAAACTGTACGATCTTTCTTAATCGTTGCCAATCTCTTCCGAATTAAAATTTGATTCACTGCACGCTTTGTATCATAAGTGCGTTGTAATTTATTCCATATTTTATGAGCTGTATTTTCATCTTGAAGTGACGCAAGAACATTATCACTTAATAATGATAATAATAAAGCGTAAGCCTTTTTTGCTTTCACGACATCGGCGGCATTGTCTAGAGCTGCTTCATTTTCCAGGAATTTTTCCAATTCTTTAGCAGCAAAAATTGCCATTACTCTTCGTTTCCATACCGAAAAAACTTTTCCATCACCTTCAAAAAGAGGGACACCGTAAACATCTTTTGAAGAATCCATTCTGCTCGATAAAATATATAAAAAGTAAAATAAAATCTTTTTCACTCAAAATCCCAGCAGAAATGAAAAACAGAAAGATAACGGCGTCAGTATGTCTCGCAGCTCATTTCAACACTTGTTAGAACCAACGCTCTGCTGTAAAAATAAATAAAAAGGCAGACATAAAGACGTGGATCGAAGTGAGTATATTTGATTATTAACAAGAACAATTACACAAACATACTGAAAGAAAACAGAAAATTTACAGGTATTTATAGATTTTGCAAGGCCCATGGCAGAGAATTGGCGGCCGTGAAAGAAAGCTACATTAAACAACCAATCACAAGAAACATAGTTGTACAAAAAGAAATTAATAAGAATTTAATGTAATGCTGTGATTATTTTCAACAAAAGATGCGAGTAATATTGTGGTTAAAATGCATGAGTTGTATCAATGGAACGATTTATTAAATTACAATTAAATACTCGCAAAGTTATCGCCATGTGAAAAAAATGCGAATTTCAACCCTTCCCAGCGTAAAACCAAGAATTATTCAACGAAACTAAACATGATTTCTATCTGGATAACTACTAAGTCCAGCTTAAAGCTGTATGTATTGTGTTACAGCCCGAATCAGATCACAAAGTTAATAAAATTTGTATCCCTCCCGGTTTATTCGAATGCTTCGACAAATATAAAATCAAATAAAGAATACTAAGAAATAACTATTCAAAGATAATACTAAATTACGTATCAATCGATATTTTTTACGATTTGCTTTACAAATAAAAAAAACAGTCTTTAAAAGCATAAATGTTCTCTTCATTGAACTACTTAGTATAGCCGATATTCCCACACCTTTTATATATTTCATGAATTACATTTATATAATTATGCTGAAAATAACGTAGACAAAGTATATAAAAATTTATTGAATAAAAATAATAATCACAAGATATTCTTCTTTAATCAGAGATATAATGAGAAAAATTTTAAAAACTGCAGTATCTTTCCTTATCTATCATACATTAAATATATTGTAGGTAAAGTCTCTAATATGCAAAAATCAAAAACAAATCATACAGGAAATGACCTCTCTAATCCATTTTATCGGTTCATCATAACTGTCATTTCTAATGCAATCTTTTGCACCAAATGAAGCATATAACTAAGTTCTGTAAAAATATTCTATTTCCTAGGGAATGGGGTTAAGAAAGATGCAGATTTAGCAGATTATGACTCCAGAACATTTTAACAGCAGGGAAATTGATTTATAATACGATTATTCTCACTCTCTGAAGAATTCTTTTGTACACTTTCTTAATGAAAAATCATTGGGTTAATGACATCACTGGGTTAAATTACTCTGGCAAATTAAATTATTTAGGCATAAAGTTAATGGCAGGTAGAAAGTGATTCAGACTACCTTTTCGTTTAATGTCATTTCAATTAAATATATTTATTTTTTTAACCTACCTTAATACTTATAGACTTGACAAAAAGACATTTTTTCTAATGAAATATTTAGAAAATGACTCGAATATTACTTCAGATATTTAAAAATTGGAAGACGCTTGTATTTTAATTATACGAGTAAGTTTCATTAAATTGTTGTAAAGCTTATACAATGTTGCGCGAGTTAAACGTGGTGGTTCATATTTGAAGATTGTGTGAAAACATCATTCTCCCCTTTGTAATGCGAGCTAAAATTTGGTCCTCATTGGGAATCATTCTGTTTCAGTACGATGCCAGTGTGGAAAAAATAGCTAGTTTTTTGGGGGGTCTTTTGTATGTCGAGTCTATGTCTGTTATTTAATACAGATACAAATGAAACAAATAATTCAAACTATACATTTATGTGAAAAGAATGTGACTATATTGCAGCTCATGTGTTTGATTATGCATTTCTTTATTTTTGCAAACAGTTGCGTAGTTAGTGAATACATCGCGAATCATACAGTGAATATGTATCATTGTATTTTAAATAGTCAAATCATTTTTTCTCTATTTGTTGTGAAACATACGGGACATAGAAAAAAAAAAAAAAGAAGAGCATATTTGGAGCTTCCACGACTCAGTTGACTAAATTCTATAAATAACGGCGCTTCGAGGTTACTCAGATGATGGTAATATAATCATTTATTGCATCCGGCCCATTCGAAGTATACAAGACATAAAAAGGTGTAAAACAACATGTAAACAAAGTACAAAAAAATTAAATCGATTTTTAAATATAGGGGACACCCTTTTTTTACAAAATGATTTTTTGTTTTTTAAATGTTGAACCTAGAGTAAAGTTTCATATATCATTTTATTCGTTATACAATCTGTTATCAAAATAAAATTGCGACATAAGTGTAATATATAAGAAACTTGAAAAATGATTGATTTTAATCATGAGAAAATAATATGTCAAGAATCCCTCCTCACATATGGTAGGCTTGGCCCACTTTATTTTTATATTGAAATATTTGTTAAGAGAAATAAAAACAGTTTAAAAAAGACAGAATAATTTTAGGCAGGATTGTTTAAATTATTAGGAAAAATTATTTGTGAAAATGTGATGTGCATACAAACCTGCTTAGACAGAATTCAATGCACATGGGAAAAATTCCTTTTTAAATATCCATTTTTTGTGACACTCCATCTGGCAACACTATTTGTTCATCATTATTGTGTTCATCTTGGTGAAATTTGTCTACATACCTTCTTAAAGTGTTTTGATCAATGTTATGTTCTTTTGCAGAGGCATGGATACTCAACATTTCTTAAGGTTGCTGCTCTCATCCTTTCTAGTCTTTTATATTCTTTCTATTTGCCTACTATGTGTGCTATTTAATTGAAATAAAAGTTCCTATCAACTTTGAAATTTATATTACATTAAATTGTTTCTTGCATCTATAGCAAATTTTCACATCTTCCCTTAATCAATTTTAAATATTTTCCTTTCTATCATTCAATTTTACTGTAGCTTTACAGAATAAATTTACATTATTTTAGAAATATAACCATTAACCCTTCATTATATGCAGAGTATAATACAAATATTTCCAAAAAAACACTTAAATAAGGGATCTTTGATGATCTGGTCAACCATCCCCACATTGACTGTGTCAAGCCTCCCCACATAGTCACTTTTAAAATTACAGCACATCGTTATTATTAGCCTATTTTACTGTAAATGCTTTATACCTGAAATGAAAGCTCAATATTTCTGCAATACTTAAAACCTACTTACATACATTTCTATGATGTATTTTATGTGATAAAATCTTACGAAATATTTCTAAAAATTGCAATTTTTAAGCTGAAAACATTTCACAGTTGATATTTCGACACCTGTTTAAATTATCTGCATGAAACAAAGACTATTTTTGAGCATTTCAGTAGCTTTGTTTGCAACCTATTTGCAAAACTCTGAAATTCCATTAAATATGAAGACCGAAGGGTGGATCAAACTGAAACCTCTCCTATGGTCAACCCTTTCCAGTCTCCCCTATATATATATTTTATATATGACACATTAGACGCATCGATTTAGTGGACTACTCCATGTTGTAATACAACAAATATAGTGATGTGTATTGCGGTCAATGTGACATATAAAACTAGTTTGAAGTAGTAGATATTTCTCATGCAAAAAGCCTAGAAAAATCAGAGGAAGAGCAACAAAAGGAGCAATACGGTTCCCTAGAGCTGTGCTTCAAAATCGTTCAAAGACCGCATCACACCAAACCGTTTGTAAAATTACGATGCCTCCCTTCACTCTATAATATATATATATATATATATATATATATATATATATATCTTATTCTATATCTTCATCAATTTAAGTAGCCATACTTAGTTGCCATCTTAACTTTATGTATAGCTGGATTTTGAAATTTAATGTGAATATCATGATATAAATGTCATACAAAAAATCTTCCTTTAACCTGAAAATAGTTGCGAACGGAGAGAGCTACAGCTGTGCAAGTGAGGTAACGGTATAGTAAAGCGACTATGCCCGATTTAATGCAAACGAATAGTGGCGAAATTTGGAAGATAGCCATTGCAAATCGAAAACGAAAAGAGTTAGAGCAAAATTTCCAGTTAGAAAGTTTTAGAGCATCAATTAATTTGTACGAAACGACATTTGGTTTACATGGATAAGATAAATCTTTGCCTGTATACCCAAGAATGTCCGAAATCTATGTACTCCATTTTGTGTAAACGTTTCAATGGAATACTCAGAAGTATGAAGAAATACGCACAATTTATTGCATAAATGCGTACTTACCTCAATACGTTTTGATAATATCACACAAAGAAAACAAAAATGACGAACTATCTCACAGTGGTAAAAAGTTAATATTCATTATGTTCGAAAAGTTCGCCATTACTCACGATACACGTTTGTATTCGTGAGAGTAATTCTGCATGCACATTTCTCAGCATAGAACGTCTATTGCAAGCCTCTTCAATACGACGACCTACATTTAACCCTTTGAAGAGCGGTAGCTAGAGACGGTCTAGCCACCTAATTTTAATTCCAAAAATGACATATTGCAACTAAAATAATTTAATAAAATTTTGTTTTGTAATGAAAGTGCAAATTAGTGGGGGTTTTTTTCCCTAAGAAATTTGTTTCAGTATTCTGGTGTCAGTCAATTATTTCATCATTTTACGAGCAGAATTCTTCTGCCGCTGAAAGGATTAAACTAAAATTTAAATTTATTGGAAATAAAATTTTTGCAGACATTACAGTTCAGTACAACGTCACAATCTTCAATTGTGCACTGCTACATTTCCAAAATAGGAATATGCAAACTACGATCGTCGCTCATCCATTTCGGACATTTTTGGGTATACAGGCGACGATTTATCTTATCCGTGTGAACCCAATGTTGTTTCGTAGTAATTAATTGATGCTGTAAAACTTTCAAATTGGAAATTTTGTTCTACCTCTTTCGTTTTCTATTTTCAATGGCCTTCTTCCAAATATCGCCACTAGCTACGCTGCTTTCGTTTGCATTATGTCGGGTGCAGTCGCTTTACTGTACCGTTACCTTATTGCGTAGCTGCAGCTCCCTCCGTTCGCAAGTATTCTCCGGTTAAAGGGTTTTTCATACAGGGTGTCCAGCGAATAAGACCCTGATTTCAAAATTAAATATCTCAAAATTCTATTAACTGAAATTCTCTAAAATTGAAGCTGATGCAATAATTCTGTGACCAAATGCCTCCGCTTCTGCACATTATCCAAATAAAATATTTTAATATCTTCTTATATAATGATTGCTAATTTTTTTATTGAAAATTCTATTAATTGAAATTCACTAAAATTGAAGGTGATGCAATAATTATGTGACCAGATGTCTCCACTTCTGCACTTCACCCAAACGAAGAAGTGGTCTTTCACAATATTTGTTCTTCCATAGGAAGCCATCTAGGAATGAAACGCTAGTGCCCTGGACTTCAAAACACAATTTATAGGCATTGCAATTACAGCGCCATCTGTTAGCTCTTTTTGCAACTAATTTTTGAAACTTCTGTATAATATTTTTACAGCTTAGCTAATAAACAAACCGTTTACCGCATAATTCTATTGATCTTTTTTTTGAGATATTTAATTTTGAAATCATGGTCTTATTCGCTGGACACCCTGTATGCACCCTGTATATTTACTGGGTCATACAGGGTTGCCAGTTTGCCCACCAATTTTAATTCGGAATTTCAAATTCATACCGTAAATTTCGAACGAAGAATTTTTTTTGTGTGTGATCGCTAAATGTCTCTTATTAAATAAAGCATAAAATACTATTCTTTATTTCTGGTATGAACTGGAAATTTCTAAAGAAAAAAATATATAATATGATATATTTCTTTATTTCATATGAGGCCAGCGCTGGAGCCATAAGAAATTTCCTTTCCTGGTGTACAATTATGCATTTTTTATACCACTTTCAACTGTTTCGAAGATTTTTTTTTTTTTTTACTAAATGTGTTCAAAACTGATTTGCCAGTTTTAGATAAATCTTAAGTAGTTTCACTTGTAAAAGTTTCTTCATGTGACTTGTAGGAAAACGAATAAAAACACAAACATCAATCAATAAAAAGTATAAAAAAATAAGTTGAAAAATTGTAAAATACCAAACAAACACCAGAAAAGCTGTAGAACTTAAAAATATATATTTGTGTCTAAAAATCTCAATAGATTTTTCATATAATCATTCCGGTTTTGATTCTGTTTTCATTTATTGATTAGGAACTTTTTTAAAAATGTAATACAAACGATTTTTTTTGTTTCTGAATCTTGTACTATCATAATTATTTTTAGTCTAAAGCATTACGTTTCCAAAATAAGACAAAAAAAGACAGGAAATGTTTTAGTAATAAATTTTAAATTTCTTCCCTAAAAAATGAAATTGTCCCCCACGGGACTACGCCCCACGTTGCGAACCACTGCCTTAGAGTGTCCCAAACATGCTGTTTCCGAATGAGATCTGGAGATAAAAGTGCCCAGTTCATAAACTGTATTGTACGTGCTGAAAATATTTTTTTACGATGTGAAGTAAAGCGAGGAGAGTCTGCGCACATTGCAAAAGAATAATAATAAAAAATCTAAATATTAATTTTTTACTAAACTGTGCATTAATAATTTTGACTTCATTTCTTTTTTATGCATTTCCATTGTTATTTTCTTTTTATGCTGTAATTTAATAGAACAGCAGTATTAAAACCATTGCGCAATCTCTCCTTACAGGGAAGGAGAGATTGCGCACATGTGTAGGAGACATTACGCACATGGGTAGAAGAGATTGTTATTAATAATAACTACAATTAAATTGTTAACAATAATAATTACACTTAAATGATATTCTTGTAAGGTTTTTGTAATTAAGTATTATTCTATTAGGAGTGAATATTTCAACCTAACATTTAAATAATAAAAAAAGAAAGAATTTTGACAACAGTTAAAGAATTTTAATTTAAGAAGAAGATTGAAATATCAGTAAAAGCAAGGCTTACTAAGATTACAAAATAACATCTACTTGATAACGTGTTTAACTTGAAAATTACATCATTTTCATTTCCTCAGTTTCAATGTATTTTGTTTCCTAGCGGAAGTTGTCGTCGTCCACAATCGATGCACTTATTGTTGAAAATAATTCAGCTTTCGTACAATCACCTGCCACAAGCAATATATTGAATCCAGTCAGTGGTCGAAGTTGTCTCCTGGTACAGTTCCAGACATTCAGTGCACTCATCCTCATTGATCGTCATTTTTTCCCCTTCAGTTTTTTTTTTATCCGACTTTTTCTGGAAGCACCTTATATTCAACCATTTTTTGGAGCGGCATCCTTCTTAAGTCTTTTTTCAGTTATATTTTGTGGATCAGTAGCATTAGTTGCACTCTGTTTTCTTTTGATTTTGATGGCATTAAACTACTTGGAGTGGGTGAAAGCTTTTATAAACCAGTGTAGGTGTTATTAAAATTTTATTTTAGTTAACAAAATGAATTTATTAGCAAATTATTTGTTCATAAATTAAAAATATATATAAATATTTAATTAATTGATTAATAAAAATATTATTAATTTACTAAAAATGTAATTACATAAAATTAATTTAATAACAACTGTATTATTAATGTATTAATCAAATTTTTATCTGCAAAAATATTTTTTCCAAATTAATTTGTTGCCAAATTAAGTTTAGATAGTTATGTGTTTTTCCGAATTCATTCATATGTTTTACATGTAATTTTCAATTCATGCAAATTTATCAATAAACTGCGTAATCTCTCCTACTGCTGAAACTTATAAGGAAATGCGCCATCTCTCCTAAGTAGCAGATGCGCAAACTCTCCTATTTTGGTAGGAGAGATTGCGGGGCATTTTATTTAAACATGGCCACTTCTAAAATGGATTGTTGGTGTTTGCATCCTTAGTCTAGGTTAGTACTTTATAAGAAATCGTTTAAGTTCAAAATATTTTCTACTACTGGCATTCTATAAAAATTCTGATGAAGAGCTATGAAAATTCAAGCGCTTATTTTGGAAAAACAAAACAAAATAGCAGTGCTTTATCCAAGATGCTTGGAACAATCAATGTGCACATTCATGTAGATACTGCGCTAATGCTGCTATAAAACTACCAGGAGGCGTTGAGTGCGCACACTACTGCTTCCCGTCGAATCTCTTTCTGCGTGATCTCTCCTAGCTTTACCTTACTGTGGATCTAGTGGTGTTATATTGTAATAAAAAATAAATAGTTATTGCACCAGCAGAATGGCACACATAAGACCCAAGGTTGTCACCTCTTTAGAGAAACACGATTCCATACTGGAAAACTTGAAGGTGTGTGCGAAAAAAAAAATAGATATCCAAAACGAACGCTCGGACTTGTCCGTATGAATGGATTTCTCAGATATTTGATTTAAGGATAACGGGATTCAGGCTGTTTCTAAATTGACAGACATATGCTGTTCCTTTTTCAAGTTAGTAGTCATCTCCGAAGAGACATTTCTCTGAGGAATTGCAGTCTGGACAAGTGACCTGAGGCCAACTTAAGAAGCTCTATTAATTAACAGTATGTAGGAAACTGGAAGATATTATGTGTAAAAGTCATCTACGCATATTATGTTTCTTCTGTTGGTGCAATAACGAAAGAATTAAGTTGAATTCTTGGTTAAAGTTTTATTTCGTCGTGAACATAATTGCAAATATCAGTAATCGGTTATTGACATACCTTGAATATCGCTCGGTTTCCAGGATGCTAAACTACAGTTCGCAGTTTTGCAAACACCCATTACTATGTATAACCATCTGATTCCCTCTCTCTAAAATTTATCTCTGATTTATCTCTCAGCCTGAAATCTCTAATTACAACACCCACTTTTTTTTTCAGATAAACCTCATTATAACAGCGAAATATACGAACGCGCTTCAGTTTTTAATATTTTTGATTTTGCAGCGTGTTTTTTTGAATAAATATATACAAAGTTTTTATCGATTGGTTTATTTTAGAAGGGTTTGTAATTTTGATTATTTTATGATATCTGTTCAATTTAAATAGTTCGTATAAACCGATAAAAAGTAATATATACATAAAAAAAAGAAAACTGTATTTAAATGTTGCAGAAATCCATGAGTAATTTACTTAAGTATCTGGTTAGAAATAATGTTTAATATATAAGCATACAACGTTGACGTTACTTTCAACATTTAAGTTCATTTGATGTTCGTATTTTTCAAATAAAAATTAGATTATTTTGTAGCATGTAATGCTTATACTATTAAACGACATTTGAATTGGGAAAATATTTCAAATATTTTTCTAAAATTGTTGTAAAAAGATGTTACTGTATGGATTGTAATAGGCAAGACGTAGACAAAAATATATCATGTCAACCATTCAAGAGAAAATTTGCGTGTTCCTTAGATCATAGTGCAAATATGTCTAAGAAATGTGGACTGCAGTCTGCATGTCACTGATCTTAACAGTTACAAATTAAAACTCTAATAAAGTTTTTTGTAGAAAAATAAATTTTAATGTAAAAGAAATGTTTTATTTTCATTGAATTATTTAATGAAAATAAATGAAAATAATGTTTTTTTATTTTCATTTTCCTCTTTTAAAAATATTTTAAAAATTCCCGTTTAACCGAAAAAACTTTTAGTTATCGGTCAAAATGTCTATTAATGTTATCGTAGCCATTAATTAGCCATTATTACAATATTTTTTTACCTTTTGGGAATATTTAGACCGTCCAATAGATACTCTTATAATGATGGTTAAATTCTAAACTACTAAATTTTGCAAGCTATATTTCTAATTTTATTTTACAGAATAAAGACAAAAGTTAGAGACAAACTTTAACATTTGTTTCTAACTGAATATAGAGTTTATGAATGCTTATCTAAGCAAAAAGGTATATATTTTTTATATTTCTGTGAATATTTGTTATATTTATTTTCCAGGAAAAAAAGCTTTTGGGGAAGGGTTTTCCAACTGTTTATTTTTTTATGTTGTTGTAATTCCAATAGAATTTATTTATTTATTTACTTTAAACGAAAGCTATAAATCCTTTAAGCTTTATAGATATAAAATATCTTACAGCCCATTAGAAAATGAATTGAAAGGCTTAAATGACACTAATTTGTTTCGAATACTGTTTGATATGATTTGACAAAAAGATGAAAAGAAATACTTTTTGTAAAAAAAGGTTTCACCCATCGAACGAACCTAATCTCGGAAAATATAAGTTTTCCTCTTTTGTACATTGGAGCATTTATTTTCTTTAGTGAAAAAAAAGTACGGAAAAAAATTAATGTTTTGAGAGATGATATGAAACGTGATAATATTAGCTTTTGATTTTTAATGGATACATGAATTTACGTTGTTTAATATTGAATAGCAATACTTTTATGAATAAGGTTAAATATTATTAGAGAAATATTTTTAGATCATTGCAGAATTAATTGTCTGCTTATTATAATCGCAAATATTTTAACTTCGACTGCGAGTAGAAATGTGTCAATTTACATTTGAATCCAATTACGCCTGTTTCAATGAATCAAATTTTACTTTAGAACTTTATTCATGAAAAACAATCATTGCGATTTATTTCTTTTTACTTATTTGTTTTTAGGAGCGTGATATTTTAAAAATAAAAAAATGTGCAATCCAAAATGACAAATAAAAAATATTATATGGCTATTAAAATGTCTATTCATTGGCATCACTGAAAATTGCTGTTACAGTGGTTCTTCAATGTCAGTTGCACAGCAAACAGAGTCTCGGCAGACTTCTAATATGAGTCAGGTCTCGATACTGCCAACCCTCTTGGGTTTCACGTGATCAAGATAGACTTGTTTCCACCATTTGTTGAAATATCATGTGATCAAAATTCGCTGAAAAGCAAAAGATATCGCTGCAGCACCAGGACTTGTCTCATTCCTTGACTTCGCACAGATGTAATGTAATCCTTTCGTGACAATCATCATACACAGTGTGCATACAGTCTTAAAATTTTTATCAGAGTTTAAGAAAAGAAATTTTTGACTTTCCTAATTTCAGAATATCTACTGTTACATAAGGTCTAAATCTCTATTTGGAAATTTTTCTGCTAAAGGATTCAAATTGGGTACGGTGTACTCCTCGCGAAGGTGTTAATAAATAAGGTACTTTCAGTATTATTGCACTAATACGGTAATAGGTTTCGAAATAGTAATAATACGTTTTATCATTTTATGTTAAATAAAGTGCATGTAAATGCATATATATCATTTTCTCCAAATCTATAAAATAACTTTTTAGTACGTAAAATACACATTTTATTTTAAACATGACAACTAATAGATGATTAGGCATTTTTAACAATTATTCTCAAACGACATCAAAACATTTCTTTCAATTTCTTTATTAATGTATAATTACGCTTTTCAATTTACGGAGAATATTAAATATTTACTATTTTGTTTTTTACGGTGTATTAAATGAAAAAAACTACATGTAATGTTTTGTTTGATAAGCCAAAATGAGAAATTTTTTGATTTAAAACACAAATTTTGACTTACAAAAATGTTAAATGATTATTTTATTTTTAAGTTAAGGGAACCTTCTACATTAGGAGAAAAAAAACACTTTTTTATGATTTTTTTTTAGGAAAACTGCATGATGGATCATGCTTTTCCATCACAGTTTATTGTACATAACTTAAGGTATACACAAGAATTTTTTAATTAGATTTTGTTGCTTGTACTCTAATTTACAAACAAATATGTTCAACCACATTTTTTGACACGGTGGTCAATATTTAGAATAAAACTACTCAATGGATAATCTTGATTTTTTAAAATTTAAAGCTTATTTAATTGCCTTCGATATGAATTAAAGCTTTTACTAAAATTATTTTGAAAAAAGTTATTAACAAATAAGAACGAATTTTTTTAACATTTTTTTTTTTTTTTTTCATCAACCATTACATAACTTTTTTTAAAATAAATTCATGGGTTCCTTTAATTTAACTAGAAGCTATACTCACGAAGTTTATTAAAAAAATTATTTTTGCGTTTCAGATATTTCTTCAAGGCGCTATCATGCCCACCGTCTAAATGCCGAAATTTTCCAAAGCAGTTGAACATATATTTGTTTATAACTTAGAGTAGAAGAAACAAAATCTAATTAAAAAATTCTTGTGTATACCTTAAGATATGTACAATAAACTGTTAAAATTTCAAGAAGATCCATCATGCAGTTTTCTTACAAAAAAAAAAAAAAAAAAAAAAAAAAAGAAAAAAGAAAGAAAGAAAAAAAAAGTGCGATTTTTTTTTTTTTTTTTTTTTTTTTTGGGGGGGGGGGGGGGGGTTCCTAATGTAGAAGGTACCTTTAACGTTAAAAAAAATGCAATTTACTGACATTTGATTTACTTCCCCGGTACAATCAGTGGAAATGGAATCACTCGGGATACGAAAAATGTATCGGCTTTGGACAGATTTCTGTTTGTGAAGGTATATTTTTTTGTGTTGCTTTTGGCCGGGCCATGAGAATTTTCCATTTATGGGAGGATTCCTTTATATACAGTTTCTGTTTTCGCAGATGTTACAGTGTTTAGGTAATACGTCAGCCTGATATACAGTAAAATTAACACTTTTATAAATCAAATTGTATCTTCTTGGATGAATATGACATTTGCATATGGATCACAAAATATTTTGCGGCTAGTTAATATTGAAACCCACACATTAACCTGTGAATCATCGCGTCCGATACATTCACGGAGAAATTGCATGTGAAATGAGAACCACGAGGATTAATGTGTTAAAGAATCCAAATGTATGGATTGCTATTATAATATCTTTTATTTAGACCCAAATTTTAAAATGTACTAATAAAAATTAAATATGCAACACTTATTGACAAAATACTTTAGCACAGTATTTTTTAAGCTATATATTCAGGCAAAATATAATATATTAGGAAAGAGAAACAACGTAGAAAGACACAAATTTAAATATGTGTAAAACGTATATAGCTGTTTGAAAACCTGTAAGGTTTCATCATTAGTGTTAAGTGCTATCAAAGATAAATTGAAAGTCTGGATAAAACGTTCCGCTATTGCTAACCACTGCTGGTCCAACAATCATAATTTAAAAATTTTCGAAGCCTCAATAATACAGGAATGCTCATAAATTTACGATCTTGACTTCTGGGAAACTTATCACATATGGAAAAAAATCAAACAGTTTAGTTAACGATTTGTCCAATGCGCCCAATTTTCCAAAGGTATGGTTTAATTTTCTATAATTCGTTCTCTTCACCCCCCCCCGCTTTTTTCTCCTGTCTGTTTGAACGGTCCCTAAGTAAATGAGCAATTTTTATTGGTCTCCCTATGTGCGCGGGAGATCGACTCCGTGCCTGTTTGTCAACCGTATGTCGCATTTCGACTTTGACAGTCGAGCTGTAAGGTACGCCTTTCTGGCTCTCTGTCTTTCCCCCTTTAATCCAGACTTTTAATCTTATCTTTGATTTTAAGCACTGATGATGAAACCTTGGAGATTTCGAAACAGCTATGTGCGTTTTATATATATTTATATTTGTGCCTTTCTAACTGTTTCTCTTTCTTAGTATATTGGCACAGAGTAAAATCCTTCCCCCTTTTTTAAATAAAATATAGCCTATATGTATCTCCTGAAAAATATCTTCGCAAACTATAGCTTTATTTAAACAGAATTAGGAACCAAACACAGTCTCTTACATTTAAACATTATTACAGATGATTAGAATTTATTTTTATTTATGTATTAAATTTGAACAAAGTTATTCATGCAATTAAGTTTCAAATGATACATACAACGTACAATGACAGAAAATCTATCTTCGAAAATTCATTTATTTTAATTTAACCTCACATAAAGACTGAAGATTTCAGTAAATCCCATAAGATTCTGAACTGGTGTAAAATTATTTTACAGTAAAAAAACTAAGAAAAATTAAAGGTATTTAATATTGCATGCGAAAAGAATTCCGCTCATTTTTTTCCCCTTAAAAACATGTAAAAGCATTCAAATCACGCTTCGGTGCATAAAGCTGGGTTTTATGAATACAAAATGAGAACTTCATTTTCCTGTCAAATTTTAGTTTGTGTTTCATCGATCTGATAGAGAATTTATCTTCCTTATTGAAAGACGCGTCTAAGTAATTTTTCTTTAAGATTTCTTTCATGGGAGTCTTTAAAAAGCATTTATTGAATAAGTTACGGTTGAAACATGTTTAAAAAAGTAACACGAGATTAAAAATAGTAGCGTTTATTTAAGGAAAATTATTAAGGCTGATTGAAACTATATATTTATGTCGAAATTTTTACACTTTTTTTTTTACCATTTTTACAGTTGTAAAATTAATGAATTTAAATAAAAATTAAATTTAAAAAATCAAAAACCCTACTGCGTAAAAAGCGAACTAATTAATTATTTCTCATCAATGTGAAACTATTTTTTATATTACCTACCTATTTTTTTTATTTACTTGTATTCATAACTTTTACGTTGTGTTTAATTGTTAGTTCTTATATATAAACACTGTTTTGATGAGGCCTATAGATGTCTAAGAATATTAGAGTTGCATTAAAGCTAGAGATCCTACCTATACAACTTCCAGGTTGTGTAATATTTAAACGGAGCTTTTCATTTCAAAATAGTCAATGAAACATCGTCTTCATTTTTAAAGATCTATCCAATGATATGCCACTCAATCTAGTGCGTAAATTTCTCTTTTCGTATCTACCGCCATTTTGGATTTATAAAAACAAAACCTAGCCTATAACCACCGGCCGGTTAAGACGAATCAATAGAGATCTCATTCATGAAAACCCATCCATCCGTTCGGATGTTTCGAGGGTATAAAGAAATCCACATACTCAGATACGCGTGAAACACATAACCCTTCTTGACAGTCTGGTAAAAAATAATAATAAGAAGAAAACATGCGTTTGTCAACTGGATTTAAAATTTTAAGGATTTATTTACGAAATTACAGAAATTTATGAAATATGTAATGTATCTCATAGTAAGTCTCTGTGTAATAATTCACGTGTGCATAACTAATTCTATTCATACGCTTATTTTTTTTACGATGTTTACAGGTCATCTAACATCATACTCACGAAGTCATACGCAAGTAAATTTTGCTTAAATTCGCATTATTCTGTTATGATTTTATTAAATCCTATGCAAGGCTGATTAAAAAATTGCATTCTCAGTTTTGGCCTTGTCGAAAATTATTCATAAATGTATATTGTATTCATTCAAAATTTTCTAAAATATTTAATTCTTCATTAGAATTTGACAATCAATAAATAGTATTACAATCAAAAGCTTTGGAGGCTGATGATTAAATTAAAAGATTTAACGCGTATTTAATTCCTTATTTTTAGAGTTTCCGGTATGTATTTTGAAATTTAAAAAATCAGGTAACTCGGGAAAAAAAAAAAAAAAAAAAAAAAAAAAAAAAAAAAAAACAACGTAGCAGAACATTCCTAGAAATTTTCTATCTCACCAGAAAGATCCTTTTGTTAAAAAAAAAGAATATTTTTATCAAACTTATTTCTGAAATTGAATCACAGTGGAGTAGTGGTCAGAGCATCTCACTGCCGCGCTGCAGGTCGAGATTTCGACTCCCAACTGGGCAAGGTTCACTCACCCTTTCATCCCTTCAGGGTCGATAAAATGAGTACCAAGCTTGCTTGGGAACTAAACACCAAGGATCTTGCGTTAGGTTGACCACCTGGATGTGACCGCCAGGACGCGTGTTGCATAGCACCTCGATGCCAGGGTCAAGAAAACAGGGATCGGCCTATATCCTTGATGGATTGTATATCCACAGAATTTAGTTTAGTTTATTTCTGGAATTATTAGAGTAACTCGAAGAATATTTCAACTGGTTTAAAGAAATTATTTGATTTCTTACGTTTAAATATTATTAGTTACAAAATAACGAACTGATTTTCTTATTTCAGACATGCTTTTAATATTTAAGTAAAAATTATAATATAATAAAATTATTATATAATAAAATTATAATAAAAATATTAAGTAAAAATAAATAATTAAACATTTGATAACAAAGTTTTTACTCAGTGTACGGTATTGCAAATCGTAGTAAAAAAATTAAACTTCCTTAACGTCATACATTTGTATCTACCATAGAAGAAATGCGAATTTAAAGAAATAAATTTTAAAGTTTTTTAGATGGAATTAAATATATAACTTTGAGCCGGCATGGAAATTCTATTCAATTTCATTTAAAATAGGAAAATATCAAAACATATTTAAAGTATAATAAGAAGATCTTCTAAAGTGTTATCCCTAAATCTGTTTATGATTTATGAAGATTCCTGCGAGAATTACACTTCAGACAAAATATGGCAATAGATGAGTTGCATTGTTATCGCCGACTCAGAGGTGATTTAAGCAAGTTTCGTTCTCCAAAGAGTAATCAGTCATCGAATCTTAAATCTATGTGTGCAGGGGTAACAAATCACGAGAACATCGCATCTAAGAAGAGACATGTATTCACTGCTATCTTCATTGTTTCATATGACTGAAAATGAATCAGGCAGTTTTTGAAAAATTTTTGTTATAGTGTTCTAAATTATGTTATTTGTAACGGACAACTTTTTTTGGAATAGGCATTTAGTGTTTGTAGAAGAATTTTTTTTTTCAATATTTCATTCATTATTTAGATTTTCGAAATCATAAGTTTTCTGCATGGAAAAACATTTTAATTAACAATTTGATAACCATTCATTTAAGACAATATTATTTTAAATAACGAAAGAGCGTACTGGGAATTAGGCAAATAAAATAGAAATTGCTTTCATGGTTACGATAAACTCAAATACTTTATTTTTTTTTTTATCCCTTCGAGACGAGCTTGCAATACACGCGACTTATAGAGTGGTCAGTATGTTTGATTATTCCTACCAGTAATTTTCAATATTTTGCACTATTTAATCGCAAAATTTAAACTTTCCCTTTATTAATTTCCATGAATAAGTGTGTCATCACTAAATATATGGTAAAAGAAAATATAGTGAAAGGCAATTTTTTTTCAGCGATTGTACAGGGAATTTTTATATTTAAGAAAGTACTTATGACATTAAATATTTGTACATTTTATGATAATTCAACATCATTTAGATACATTCACATATCTTCAAATTTTTTGTATTAGGTTGAGCAAAAAGTTCTGTGAAATTTTTAATCTAATAGTTACTAGAATTTGTATCGTATATAGGAGTAGAAGCGGTGTATTTACAGGAGTTCAGGAACTTTGGCTCAAAAAAAATTTAACAGTATGATTTGCGTATGTTGACCCGGCATTATTAGAGAAAAGTCCTAACGATTCTGAAAGCCGTCGATGAGATTAATGAGGATGAAGGTGCTGGTAACGGCGACAAACTTAGCCAGCGAATTTGGACTCTGGCAGCACGGTGGCAAAAAGTCGTGGACTATGATGGTCTCTACTTTAAAGAATAGTCATTGTTGCTTTTGTTGATAATTTGCGCATAACAACGCAACTTTCATAAATTTCCCAGAACTTTTTGCTCAACCTAGTAATTAAACTTAGAATTAAACTAACCCTATAATTAGCTGTATAAAATAAATGCTATTAAAACAACAGAGAATGCAGCGGATATTAAAGTATAGTCAAAGTGACCAGTGCCAAATCTTGTAGGAATTTTTCATATTCATTAATTTCAAAACATTATTGATTGCTTTCGATGCCAGTTATTAAAAATGTCTATTGTTAAAATCAATGAAATAAAAATTAGGGAATAATGTATTCTGCCGAAAAGCAGTTTTGGGATTCCTGCATCAATATTCTCTTGATAACTTTTATGAGAAATTTTACCAAACTGTCATACATTTTTGTGTAGCCTAATTAAAGAAAAAAATAATCATACAAACTGCATTTATTAACTTATAGTAACGTTTAGAGAAAACTCTAGATGTTGGCCTTACAGTTGTTTAACCCCGTTCCTTTATGTTATTTTAAAAATCTTATTAAATATATTTATATGATATATTATACATGTTTCTATATTTTGCTTATCAGCAAAAATGGAAGTATATTAGAAATCTTTTCTATTAGTTAATTTTTATTTTGAAGCTATCTGTAGCGATAATAAAGTAATATAGGAGAATTTTGCAATTTATCTCCAGAAACTAGGTTTTCCTTATGTAATCCTTAACATCTTCTGTATACAGTATCTAAAATTAATGAAGTGACTTCAGATTTAATATTTATTTACTGGGTAACACCAGTTTGAGTAGTTCTAAATTTCGAATTTATATTTGTCTTTTAAAGTACTCTTTATACACACGAAAAGCATGTTTTATTAGTTAGAAATTGATATAGTCAGTAAAAGGGCTATTTTGGAACTATAGAACTAGGGAGCGGCACAGCTAATAAACAGCAATGAAAATCTTCAATGAACTGTTTTCAGAACACAATTTTAAAAATCAGTGGACACTATGATCTGTCAATTTTCAATCTTTTTGAAAGTTAATCATCACACATTTTTCAAGTGAAATAAGTGACTTGTCAAGTCGATTTTTCAAGTGACTAGTATAGAAATATTCATACATCGCTTTCCGCGTAACTTTAAGCAGAAAAAGCATTTTATATAAAATATACATTTTACTGTGAATTGATGGAATTGATGGATTGATAATTTTTAAAACAGCAAAGTATTCCTCAAGACTTTGGATTAAAAAATAAAATATCCGAGGGCTCGGCCTACAGGCGAAGGTAAAATTCGCAGTTCTGTACTAATTTCACCAAAAAAACCTAAAACATGATTAAAGATAAATTAGCATTTTCATCTGGCCGCCTTTAACGACTTTTAATGTCACTTTTTCTGTAAGAGCTGTATTTATCAGAATCCTGTATAGGCATCCTGCCAAAGCGGTATTAAAAAAAATATTTTACTCCGTTCAACATTTCAAAATTTTCGGACACATTTTCAGACTCATTTTTTAAGCTGAAAACATGAAACTTGCTGACGTGATTTATGAAAAGATACATAATCGGCCCGTGTTTTCAATTTTCTCTCAATTAATCAGAACTTGAATTATAAAAAAATAAAAATTCTCAGTACAACCATTTTTCTCGTTCCCAGCTTTCTCGCTTTTGGAAATTCGTTCAAAACGGCCAATTTGACAGCATTTTTTCCAATATATTCTGCCTTTTAGAAAAAATCTGCAAGCACGATGCATTATATAGTTTCTGAATAAGAGAATCTGCCTGTTTGTTGCGTTTCAGAACAAAAATAAATTTAAAAATGAGTCAAGCAGTTTTTGTTTGAGTAAACCCTTAATATGATTATTTTAGGTAGATTTCTTATGAAATACTACCTATTGCAATCTCCGCTATGTTGGAATTTCTGAAAAATTTTTGCAGCTCTGCACCGATCATCACCCCTAGAGTGCAAAACCACCCTCAGTAAAAAAATTTATATATACATACATATATATATATATATATATATATCGCTTTTGTATGGACACGATAACTTCCATAATTCTGCATAAATCTCTTCCAAACTGATATATAAAATCAAGGGGCATAAAATCTAAGTCAAGTTTGTTAATGGTCAAAATTGGACCAAAGGGATGGAAATAGGGAGGGGGTTTGTGAAAACCGAAAAAAAAAATACGGAACTTCTTAGTTATAATACATATCAAATCAACTTAAATTAATTAATACTTCTATAAAAAGGGCCAAAAATTTATGTATGACATATTTTTGATAAAATAAAAAATGGTCTCAAGGGGCGAAAAAAATAAGTTTTTGGGGAGATAAAAATTCATAATTTCGCCAATTCTGAAGATACCAAGTCCAATTAAATTTATTATAAATCTTCTTAATATTATCTACAAATTTTATATTAACAAGTTTTTGATAGGTCCAATTCATACCGTAGGAAAAATAAATAAATAAATAAAAACGAAAACAAAAAAAGGGTGGATGGTGTTCAAGAAGAAAAAAAATCCATAACTTCGCCAATTCACAAGATATAAAATCCGCATCAATTTATTATATATCTTTTGTTAATATTATCTACAACTTTTATATTGGCAAGTTTCTGATAGGATCAATTCTTAGAGCAAAAACATATTTAAAAAAAATACTTAGCGGTTGATGAAAAAATAATCTTTTTAAGGGTATACTCAAATCCAAACTGCTTATTGTTTTAGTCATTTCTAAATTCATTGTTGCTCTGAAACGCATCCAATTGGTAGGTTTTCTTATTAAGAAACTATATAATGTACTCTAATGGTCGATTTTGTGACACAGGCAGAATATATATTTCAAAAAAATATGTCAAAGTGGACATTTTGAACAGAATTTACCGAAGCGATTGCGTTGGAAACGAAAAATATTGTCGTACTGAGAAAATAATTGTTTATAAATCAAGTTCTAATTAATGGAACGGAAAAAAAAAAAACAAAAAAAAAAAAAAACATGCCGCTCATAAATCTTTGCAACGTCAGCAAGTTTCATGCTTTTTCTTTTAATAATGAATGCGAAAATGTGTCAAAATTTCGAGTTATTGAGCATGGAAAAGTATTTTTTTAATACTGCTTTAACATGGTTCTGACCAGATCTTATATAAAAATGAAATTAAAAATTCGTCAATAGCAGCCATATAAAAATGTTAAAGTGAGTTTATCTCTAATCATGATTTTGATTTTGTTGATGAAATTACTACTTATCTTTGAAATCTACCTGCGCCTGTATACCGAGCCGACAGGGATTTTTGTCTTCAACCACTATGTGTTTTTAATTTGTTTTTGGTGTAAAGAATAGACACTATGAAAAAATTGTTAATGCAAAAAATGTAGATAATATTAAGAAGATTTATAATAATTTTACGCGGATTTGATATCCTATTAAATGACGAAGTTATGAAATATTAAAATAGTGATATAGATATAGTCCATAAGTCCCAGTGATATAGTCCATAAAAAAGTGATATAGATAGATAGATAGGTGAAGTTTTTAACTTGAGGTAGTTTTGTGTTCTGCAGGTCATGATCGGTGTAGATCTGCAAAAAGTTTTCAGAAATTCTAACATAGGACAGAATGTAATAGGTGTTATTTCTTACAAAATCTACCTAAAATAATTTGTCTCATCAGTTTTCTTCTTTCACTAATTTAATGTAAATGAATATTTATACATACTTCGCTTTTCTATATAATTAATTAAAACTTAGTGTAACTATTTCAAAGTTTTTTAAAATTGCACACAATTATTACAATTGCAGGAACTTTTGTCCACTGCGCTTTTGCTGTACTTGACCCAAATCTCTTATTTTTCATCTAGTGTAGTCTAATAGTAGAATAGCATAATTTATAGAGATTCTTTTACTGTATAAATTATATTTCAATATTTCAATTGAAACTGAATACAAAAATTCCTGTTAATAAAGGTAATACAATTCACTCAAATGTGATTTATATTTCGAGACAAATAATTCAGAATACAGCTTTACCTTACTATGTAAATTTTATGTATAATATACATATGTCCCAGATTGTGCTAAAACTTTTGCGCTACTGTATTCTAAAAGGTTTATATAATCTTCCACATCCAATCTCTAGTAGTGGTTTTGAAAAAGTAGCTTTAGAAACAATATTTTACTTCTCTGTCTATTGGAAATATTAACTATATTTTTAAAATTATGAACGTGATATGAATGTGCGTATTAGCATATAAAGAGTCACAAATTTTACCCACTGGCTAGGTCAAATAAATATGTTTCGCGCCAACAATTTTCTTCAGTAAAAATGAAATAATTAATTTTTACCGTACAGAAATAGTAACATTTCACTAATTAAAATTTCTGGTTGGAATACACTTTTTAGGTAGGTTTCGTATAAAATACTATCTATTACATTCTTCCCTATGTTGGAATTCCTGAAAAAGTTTTGCAGATCTACACCGATCATGACTCCCAGAACCCAAAACCACCCTCAGTAAAAGACTTTATCTATCTATCTATCTATCTCCCTCCCCCCCTCTCTCTCTCTCTCTCTCTCTCTAAATATATATATATATATATATATATATATATATATATATATATATATATAACCATTATATAATTACAAATCATCATCGATTTCCTATTACTAAAATTAAATAATAAATTCAGCTACAATTCATACCGCTGACTTTATACAAAATAAAGATTGAACCTTTAACTGGTAATACAGAATCAAGCACAATATCATTAATTCACTAGCATATTGCGGAAGATAAATCCATATAAACATATGGAAAACCACCAAATTTTGATAAAATATCCTATTAAAGACAAGAGATACAAATAATCAGCTAAATAATGTTGAACCACAAAAGACGTATCATAAACAAACAATAGATTAAATGGATGAATGAAGCCGGAAGCTTATATAGTATTTCAGTTTTTCAAGGGTACTTAAAATACATATATAAGCATAAAACAGTCGATTTCTGTAATGGAATCCAGCAATAAGCTAAAAATTGAATTCCATTATGTAACCTATCGACTATACACCAATAATTATAAAACCACCATGCCAAATAAATTTAATTAAGAAAAATTATTAATCAATGCAATATCCGGATTAATTAACAACATTAAAAAATGAAACAATTTAAATCAAAGACATACCCAGGGAAAGACCTGCATGACGATATTGAGCATAACTCAAAAATTTAACCAATTTTATCACAGCAAAAATCCCGACCATTAACTAGCACAGTCGAAAACGAAGCCCCACGGTTGCCGCTCAATATATTCACCTTCTTGAAATATAACAATTATAATTAATAAATTTAGTCCATATAATAATTATTATTACTTGCTATTTTAATGATCTTGGTTTTAATTATAACTAAAAATGCATTAAGAAGTATTTGTTTAAAATTAAACAATTAATAATTAAGAGACATTATCAAATATCATAGATGATGGCAACAATATTATATTAGAACTAAATAAATAATTACTAAATGCTGTATATGTCTGTATATGAATAAATTCACCACAAAATCAGTAATTCTATTATGTAGTGCTGCCATCTATTATATATTACCAAATATATTAGTAGAAAAATTGTAGAAAAAATGCTTATTTAAAATATTGCTAATATCTGAACCTATAAAATTACTTTAAGACGGCAGAAAAAGATCATTCTAAAACAGCACAACTGAGTATAGATAATAATCATTTAACATCTTTAATATAATGTGTTATAATTATTTTTGATGTTTTATTATTTACGTAAAATTAAGTAAATTAATTATAATTTCAAGTAACTGACTATAATAATAATTTAAAATTTTGTTTATAATCACTTAATATAATTTATGTTTCTTTGCTGTTTGGGGGGGGGGGGGGGGTGTATATTAGACCGGAGTGAAAAACAAAAAGTTTTGCAAATGGAATCGTAATAGTGCGGAAAAGTTGCTACTCGTCATTACAAGCACAGTGAAAAAAAAATTTTTGAAATCGAAGAATATCTTCCGTTCGCGCATCGCGTTCAAAGTTTTCGAATTTGAACAAAAATTGTACAAATATACGAAAAATCGTAAAAAGGTGTAAACTTTTTCCGATTGAACACATTTTTTTGTACATGCCATGACCTTGAGATGTAGAATGGAGGAAAAATACCACACACTCCTCCTTTATCCCCTCGAAACCCCCTCAAGGGGATGAAAATGGCTAATTTTCGTGGAAAATATCGAAATTACAGGAGATTTAAATATTGACGAATCGGTATCATTTTTTTTTGCATAAGGCAACCTTGAGGCTAAAAGTCGGAAACAATCCCCTCCCCCCTCCAGAGATCAAAATTGTGCAGCTCTTGGCACGTCCTTCTAAGGATGACTCAGGACTCACCATGGGAAGGTGGCTGAACTGCGAGTCCCACCCACACCCTACTCAACCAACCAACCAAAATGTGGGCGTGGAGAATTATGCAGATTCAGGTACTGCGAATTCTGATTTAGTGTCAAATTTTAACATGATAGCACGAGAAGCGAGGGTGGCTCTTATAAAACCATCACGTCGCTCATGCCCAGACACTTTTGAGGAGGCCTGTGTTACCAGCTTAACACTGCGCTCTACGGCTTGCGTATGACATGGTATGTCTGCCAGATTCAAAGGAAGAGTTGGCTTTTCCCCCTTGGAAATCAAGTCTGCAATGTCAGCTGAAGAAATGTTTACTAATAGAGGAGGACATGTAATCTATGTTTGAATTGGTAAGAATTGCCCTGCACTTTTCTTTTTCTCGTCTAATTTTGCTTCTATCAACGATCAGTGATGTATTACTATCAGTAATAAGACCTACGTCTTTTAGCACGCTAGAGGTAATGGCAGCTGTTGTTCTGTCTGACAGACCAAAGCGATTACTTGTCAAAGCAATAGTTGGAAGCGACATGCGCATTTGTGGAGAGTCTGGGCTCCTTGAAAGAGCAGACAAAGATCTTGTGCGCTGAAAATCTAAATCATCCTGATCGTCATTGACATCAACATTTGTCTCCTCTCTTTCAGAATCAATGCTGCACAACAGGCAAGCTTTGCATTTGTGTGCTAAGCACATCAAGATGACGACCCTTTCTTTGCAACCATGATGTAAGTTTTTGTGTTTCCTTTTTATGCACCGTCGGTCCTATTTTACCTGATCTAAGGTGTCTTTGTGCGTAAAGAAACATCAGTTCCAATGTAGGTATTTTCCGGTCCTTAGGGCAATCGCAGCTGACAGCTATAGGATTAGGACAAATGCACTTGTCAAAGTTTTTCCCTCAAGTGCATTCTAGTGTCATTTCGCATTTGCATCTGATATGTCAAATAATGTGTTATACGACTGATGGATGAAATCATTGTACTTCTTCTGTTTCCCAGCCGTGTCTTTGTCTCTTGGATATGATTTATGAAGAGAATAACAGCGATCGTGTAGTTGTTTCATCTTTTGAACGACTCTTGTGTGACAAACTGTAGGAATCGAAGCCTTCAAATACAGTGACTCAATCTGTTGAGCTACAGTGTTTGCCACTTCTAAAAAGCTCAACTTCCTTCCAGGTTTAAAGTCACCAGACTGCAATAACATGGCGTATTGCACTTCATGCCAACTTTTGACAACGTCAGCATTGGTGGGAAGAATTGCCGATGGCAGTGGTTTTGATGCACCAAAAAATGGGCAGCGAGTATGAACGCTTCGAGTGAGCGCCATAATGTTGATAAAAGAAGCTAAATTTTGATCGATGAAACCGTTATCCAATTCAAGCTACGAGATTCTAAACGAAGCCGACAAGAAATGCTTTCAGCAAGAGCAGCGCTTCTTTTATAGGCGAGATATATTCTTTTACAAGCCAGAAAAGCAGAAACACGCAGCGACGCTGAGGCAAAACTGAGTGACGCACAGCATTCGTTACCAGGTATGGGTACTGTGCTAGCTCCTCCCCCATTCCGTTTCTCGGAATTTCAGCGGTGCGCACGCGCAGCGAGCATTACAGTGCACCGAAGAAGAAAGGGGCTGACGAGATGGAGAGGTCGAGTGACCGGGCGGCAAACAAACCAAAACATAATGTTTGCCGCAAAAAGTCGCCCCCTCGACAGGGTTCAAAGCGGATAGAGGACCTGTCGAGGGGGGGGGGGATTGTTTTCGACTTTTAGCCTCATGGTTGCCTTATGTAAAAAAAAAAATCAGGTCGATTCGTCAATATTTACATCTCCTGTAATTTCGGTATTTTCCACGAAAATTGGCCATTTTCACCCCCTTGAGGGGGGGTTAGAAGGGGATAAAGGAGGAGTGTGTGGTATTTTTTCCTCCATTCTACATCTCAAGGTCATGCTAGGTACAAAAAAATGTGTTCGATCGGAAAAAGTTTACACCTTTTTACGATTTTTCGTATATTTGTACAATTTTTGTTCAAATTCGAAAATTTTGAACACAATGCGCGAACGGAAGATATTCTTCGATTTCAAAATTTTTTTTTTCACTGTGCTTGTATTGACGAGTAGCAACTTTTCCGCACTATTACGATTCGATTTGCAAAACTTTTTGTTTTTCACTCCGGTCTAGTGTATATATCTACAGACAACAAGATTTCTACAAACATATAAATGCATATATCATAACTTGTATTAGTGTCCATCATTACCAAGGAAAATATATTTAAATAAATCTGTAGAAGTGACTTAAATTGTAGTAAATTAATTTAATTTAAATACTTTAATTTAAATACTTTAATTGAAGTAAATTAATTTAATTTAAATATTTTTATACAGTACTAAGGACAGCAACCTCATAAGGACTAAACTAAACATAGAAACTCGTAAATACAATGTACACTTCCCTTTATTATTATTATTATTATTATTATTATTATTATTACTATTATTATAAATTTATATTAAATCAATATTTGCGTATAAATTATCCAGACAACACCGCCCTACTCCATAATTTAACATCTCCCATCCAGCCAACCTATTTAAATATTTTTTTTATATATATTTTTTATTTTTTATTTTTATTTTATTTTTATTTATTTATTTATTTTTTTTTGTAATTTTATTTTATTTTTTGATACGCAAAACGTGAATAGTAAAATACAAGAAATATCCCTACTATACATTGTTTAGATCATGAATTAATTGTAGATTAAGGAATATATGAATTTCTTAGGAAAACCACGATTTAATGCATCAAATATTAATTGATTAATGTTTTTATTGATAAGATGTGCTGAACATAAACTTCTGATTCTATAGCATAGCTGCCAACTTGTACGGATTTTTGCTACCACTAAAATTTAACAGAAATCTCTGTCATATTTAATTATCAACATTCACTGCAATTTGGCGATTGAATTAAGCAAAATTTTCTATTAAATTTTAGTGGTAGCAAAAATCCGTACAAGTTGGCAGCTATGCTATAGAAATGTTTAATAAGTATATTACGTTAAACTGAAATATGTATACAGGATTTAAAATGAGAAAATGTATTAACTTTGAATTGAAATTCTTTACGTTTGTCATAAAGATCAGTAATTGTTTTGTTTTGTGCTATTATGATTTTTAGATCTAAAAAGTTAATTGTATTATTTATTAAAAGGTTTTCTGTCAATTCTAAATTTTGGATAATCAACTGGAAATTGAGCAATATTTGATTGTTTAGTTTCAATTAAAGTAATGTCATCAATATAGCGATACGTTAGTATGCTATCATTACTAAAATTACATTCATATTGATATAAATATAAATCAGACATCAAACTGGATGAAGATCCGCCTTGTGGTTTTCGTTCTATTTGTAGATAAATAATATTATCTTGTAAAATATCGTTATTGTATATTATAAAATTAGTTAAAGTGCGAAAATATTTTATATCCATATATGTAGGAAGAGTTAATTTATTTTTATATGTTTTTAAAAGTGTATTAATTATATTATACAGGTCTTTAAGATTTATATTATTAAATAGATCTTTGAAATCATATGTACGTATATTTTTTACACATTTAATGTCTTTAAGTACATTAACCACTTGATAACTATCTTTTATACAATGTTTATTATCTGTTTCTGTTGTTAGATTATAAATTTGACTCAGAATTTTTAATAAAATATTATTGTTAGCATAATTATTATATGTATTACATCCAATTGTAACTGTTCTGAATTTAAGTGGTGTCTTATGAAATTTAGGAATGAGTACTAAATATGGATAGTTAAAGTTAGTAGGAATAAAATTTAGTAGTTTATAATAAGCAATAATTTTACGATTATTAACAATATCATCATTAGTTTTTTGGAAAGACTTATTTGATGAAATGCAAGATGTAAGAAGATGGTGATAATAAGATTTGCATATGATTGCATAATTATTAGAAGATTTGTCAATATATGTGATTACATAGTCTTTTTGAATATTTATAACTTGTTGGAAAATGTGTTTGGTATTGACTTTAACAAGATTAGACACATTTGCCCTAAGAGCATCAGTTAACTTTTCAATTACCAATATTTTCCATTGATTAAAATATGCAATAGGTTTATTGTAATAAATAGAAATTTCATATATAAACAAATCAATATCATATGTAAATTGCTTTATAATTGAATTTATATTAAGTTTTGATGAAAGTATATATTTTGAGCCATATCTCATTAATTTTCTTAATGTAAAATCATTAACTATATTAAGATTACCAGTGATTATATGACCATGATCTTTATTAATGTATTGCTGTAGTGAGGGGTCGTTGCAGTTACGAGGGAAAGTACTTGTAGCAGATGAATTTTTTGAAAAAGAGTTATAATTAAAAATCTTTCTACCTAATGGAATTGGATAATTAAATGTTCAAGATAATTGAATATTATTAATAGGAAATTGACATTTTTTGTCATTTATAATAGAATTAATGTTAATTTTATTGAACATTAGATTTGTATCAGTAATTAACATTTGGGTATTTGTATTTTTAAGTTTAGGGATTTTTTTTTTTTTTTTTTTTTTTTTTTTTTTTTTTTTTTTTTTTTGTAAATTAATGTTGAATTGGTTGACTCTGGTCATAATAAGATCAAAAATATATATATATGAAAAATGTATAGAGAAAATTTTATCCAAGAAATATATTTAAATATTGTGCAAGATTTTTCTTTTTTATTGCAAAGACATATTTACGAACTAATTTCCAATTGTAATCAATTAAATATTTATTATGAAGGTTATTTAACTGTTTAATTATAGTATATTTAGAGATAATTATTGAAGAAGAACATCCACCACGTTTGTTACGTGTTGTTTTACGATTTAAATTATGATTTAGTGTAGGATAACTTGGATTATAATCAGTAATATTGTTAATGGATGAAAAAACTTTACTATTCCTATTGCATACTTCAGTATTAAGTCCATATGGAAAACTGTATTATAATATTGCATGAATGAAGACTCCAGAAATAAACCATCTGATGTTTTTTTTTTTTTTTTTTTTTTTTTTTTTTTTTTTTTTTTGTAAGATAGATGCAGTTGTATTTCTAAATTTATGTTTGTAGAAATGATGAATTTCAGCGGTGGATTGTTTATTCTTAGACTTAATTTTAATCGAATCTGAGCGATTTTGGTTAATACGTTTATGTAGTGGACCAGATGTTTGTCCTATATACTGCATATTACAAATATTACATTTTATACTATAAACCACATTGAATGCTTTACAAAATGAAGATAAACCTGGATCCGAAACAATTTGTGATTGTGAAGCAAAGGGACATGTCCTGCATCTCTTATCCATACATTTCCTAAATAATAGAGGTGGTGGAGGCGAATAAAATAGGTGACTGGATGTCGGTCCGGGAACAACCCTATTAATGTTCACTACACTGCGAAGACGCTAAATGTATTTTGTCAGGAACTAATATTTTACTAAAAACAGCCATTGTTTTTGTTTTATAAGACATATAATAAAATAAACTTACAGAAAATATAAAGAAAGAATAATTAAGTAAAGCTATGTAATATAAAACTAGATTAATAATGATTTTTCTTGATTATTAATAGATATATATACAGTCGAACCTCTATTTAACGAAATCGCTAAATCCCGGAAAAAAGTTCGTTATATGGAAAATTCATTAAATAGAGATTCACCTTTTAAAATACCTTAAACTACATAATAAAGATTTTAAATTCATAAACACGGAATATTTCTACTAAAAGTAATTAATCACATTTTTTAAATAAATTATATCGATTTGTTTTATTTATTTTACCCACCAATATCCATCATCAATTCATTTTTTCTATATGTGTTTAAATCTTTGTAATCTGCAAGGAAAACAAAACATTGTCCGGGAATACACTGTATTTTCTGTTTAAAGTAAATAGTTATACATTAAAATTATCGAATTTTAATGACATAATCGTATTTATTATTATTATAACAAATAAATTTTACCATAAATTAACACATGCGTCCTTAAATTTAATTTCTGAAAAACTCTGTTAATTTTGCCTAAGTTTTTTAATTAAAAAAGTGTTTTCTCTCATATTACATATCGCATCTTTGAATTGCACCAAAAACCCCTTCATGCATATTTTCGTCTAACTATAATCCTCGTCGGATTGTTTCAAATGATTTTAGCATTTCATCAAATGAAGTTTTTTTTAATTCCTGCATAATGATCATTTCCATCATCATCACATTCGTCTTCATCGCAATTCATTGCTGTATTGTTTTTATTTTCCACACTGCCGAAAATATCCAATTCGGATTGTGCTTCCGAGGACTCAATTTCAGAACTGAGTGAAATGCAATCATCAATCAGCACATCATGGTTAATTTCTTCTTTTTTTCTCATCTGTATCCACATTTTTTAAAATTACTCTAAGGGATTATCGTCTTCGTCCTCCGTACGTATCGAATTCTCACTGCTAACAAAGAAGGCGCCTTGTAAAACCAGTTCAAGGCCATTGAACATCATAAAATGTGTTTAAAGAGAGAATAAGTTTGAAATGTCCAGAAATATTTTGAGAAATGGGGAGGAAAAAAATTTAGATTACAAGAAAAATTTCGTTAAATAGAGAATGCACTTCGCTATTTTGAGGTTATTTTACGAAGAAATTCGCAAAATGTTCTTGGTTCCAAGGAAAACTTCGCAAAATAGAGGTTCGTTAAATAGAGGACCGTCTGTACAAGATGTACAATAAGATAAATAAAACAATAGAATAGCTGAATCTACCAATAAAATAATAACATCATCAATAACTACGTTCAAAAGACACCAATAACTACCTTGAAAAGACATTCATGTAACAATCTACGTACTTATTTCACATCAAAACATAATATTTATTCCAAAATTGCTAAGTAAATTGTAAATATACAATATATTATACTATCCGAATAATATATATATATATATATATATATATATATATATATATGTGATATATATGTATATACATATCACTTTCTTCTGGGCACGATAACTTCCAAAATTCTGCACAAGTCTCTTCCAAACTAATACATAAAATCTCGGTCAAGTTCGTTAATGGGCAAAATTGGACCAAGCTGTTGGAAATACGGAGGGGTTTTGTGAAAACCTAAAAACCCAAAAACTTCTTAACTTTTGTACATATCAAATCAGTTTAAAGTTTTTATTACTTCTAAAAATAGGGCCAAAAATTCATGTATCACAAATTTTTGATAAAATTAAAAATGGGCTCAAGGGCGTAAAAAATAGAGTTGTTGGAAGAAAAAAAATTATAACTTCGTCATTCCTCAAGATATAAAATCTAATTAATTTTATTATAAATCCTCTTAATATTATGTACAACTTTATTATTCACAAGTTTTTTGATAGGACTTTTTCGTAACGAAGGAAAAAAACAAGAGGGTGTTGGTTGAAAAAGAAAAAAATCCATAACTCCCTCAATTCACAAGATATAAAATCCCCATGAATTTATCATATATCTTCTTAATATTGTCTAACACATTTACATAGACCAGTTTTTGAGAGGACTAACTCTTACAGCAAAAACAAATTAAAAATACATGGCGGTTGAAGAAAGAAATCATCTTATTAAGGGAGTATTCAAATCCAAACTGCTTATTTACTTACTCATATTTAAATTCATTTTTGCTCTCAAACGCATCCAGTTGGTAGATTCTCTTATTCAGAAACTATGTAATGTACCGTAATGATATTTTTTTTTTTTTATATATATAGAGGCAGAATATATTTAAAAAAATGATGTCAAAGTGGGCATTTTGATCAAATTTCCCGAAGCGATTGTGTTAGAAACGAAAAATATTGTCCTAAGAGAAAATAAAAGTTTATAAATCAAGTTTTAATTAATTGAAGGAAAAATAAAAACACAGGTCGCTTATAAATCTCTTCAAAAATCACGTGAGCAAGTTTCATATTTTTTCTATTAAAAATGAATCTGAAAATGTGCCAGAAAATTTCGAGTTGTTGAGCATGGGAAAGTATTTTTTTTTTTTTTTATACTGCTTTAATATGGTTCTGATAAAACCAGATATTGTATAAAAATGAAATAAAAAATCGTCAAAAACGGCCAGATAAAATTATGAAAGTGGGTTTATCTCTAATCATGAATAATGTTTTTGGTGAAATTAGTATATTTAACTTCGAAATCTACCTCCGCGTGTAGGCCGGGTCGTCAGGGATTTTTTTTTTTATTAATGCGGAAAACGGTCCTCACAGTGATTCAAATAACACTGAACTGAGGAGATTTGAACAAGCCTACAGAGTAATGGGAAATAATTAAAAAAAAATTGTTTAGTGCCTTTTCAAAGTTTCCAAGTTGTAAAAATATAGACTACATAATAAGATTTGTATAGGTGGTGAACTATTTTTTTTTTGTATGTCAGACATAAATTATGATAGGTTTTTATAAAATAGGGTCAAATATTCTCTGAATATGACATCTCAATAATATGACATCTTAAAACACATGGAATAAATATTTGTCAGCATATATAAAATACATTAAAGATTTTGGTTTTCTCAACACTTCCCCATTAAAAAACTTAAAAGTATCAGCAAATTGTAATAAGTTCACATGTATAATCTTCTAAATTCTCCATATTTAACACGCCACAGATTTCAGCAGAGCATGAAGAAGCTTGATTATTGACTTGATTATATTAAATTAGCGGGAGCTGTTATTACTTATTGAATGACAATTAAATTTCCGCTGGTTCACTCTCCGACAATTGAAAAAACATCTAGTTTATTCGAATTTCTTTTCTGTTTATCCTATATGGAGAAACGTAATATTTTGCTCGCTTAAGGGGTTTCCTCCTACACCTGTATTTATCAATTTGAAAGTTAAATACTAAAAATCGATTAGCGTCTCATCTCCAGCTCATTGTTGAATTAATTATAATTCTAGATATTTTGAAAGTTTAAATAAATATAAAAAATCAGATTTTATAATTTTGAATGTAGAAATAATAAATTAGTAGAAAAAAAGAGTGGTACTTTTTTAAAAGTTCACACATCTATTTGTCAACTAGCTTCTAAATAAAACGATATTATAATAAAAACATTCAATTTAAATAGTATAAGAGATCATTGAGAAAAACTTACAGAAAAAAATAATTTTCAAAATGTTGAAGGTCTCGTTTACACTAGTTTGAATGCTGCCTAATCATTGACCTACTTGAAGTACAATCTAGAAATATTTCTTTCTTTTTTAGGATTAAATTCATGAACTGATATCTTTAATTTATTTGAATGATAATAAGTTCAAAATAAAAGGATTACAAGTTTTTTTTAAATTAAAAAGTCCTATTTTTTAGAGCTAAAACGATCCTGTTTAAAGATTGGTGAGGATTTTTAAACTGAAGATGTTACTTGACATATATCAGACATAATATGAAAAACAAATTACAGTACAGAATATTTCTAAAATAGGTACTACATACTCTTTATTTAATTACGATGTTAACAGTTAAAATATTGTTGAAATCTAAATGTTCTCTTAAAATTCCAATTATTTGTCTGTAGGAAGTTGATGGTAATTTATTAATGTTATCACTTTTTATAAGAAAGTTCTACTATAATCAACGATATAATCCATTATAACCCTTTAAGACAGAAAATATTTTTTCTCAAAGTTTAACTTCTTTTTACTTTTTATGTAGTCACTGAACTTATTGGCACTGGAAAAAAAATCCTTAAAAATATTACCGCCACTTGCAAACAAAGAAGAGCACCTGTACAATTCTGCTGGTTAGGCTTTATGTGTGTTGAATTCAACCACAATTTTCTTCGAGTTAAGTTTTCACTCATTCGAAGTTTATCGGTGAAAAAACTTATTTAACTACCGCAGTTATCAATTTGTAATTTACAAAAAATAAAATTCATAGACAATTAATTTATAATCTTAATAACTCTATTTATTTACAATTAAAATATTCAAAGCAATTCTTAGTTTTCTATACGCATAATTGCATATTTCAATTTTCACACCATGTTTTTGGATGGCTTTTAGTGTTCTCATAATGATACGTAAAAGGCCCAAATATGTAATATGTAAATCGTAATGTGGAAGATGGTTGTGCCGAACGTATATTTCATCTGCACGTGATTGGTTTTGCTTGTGGATTATAATATACAAAACCTCTCGACTGAAGAAACATCATCAAGTGACTTCCTTCGTCCTCACTTAAGATTTTTATATAAGAAAATTTAGTTTAATATGCAATAAACTCTTTCTTTTTGAAACTTTCTTTGCTTTCACTTTGTGTTTGTATTGGAACCCCGAAATTAGAACTGCTAAATCTGTAAAAGGTAATATATCAGTTAAAGTTTTTTGTTTTTTGTTTTAAACCATGCCCTGTAGCATTCCATTTGTTGATTGGAAATATCTACGGTACCCATGCAGTAATTATATATTTTTTACCACTGAAATATAAATTAGATGCCATAATAACTTTTCTGCTATCCTTCCCGTCTACGCTATTTTTTAGTCTGATGTTACATGATCTATACATGTACCGGGATCCAATCTTTCTTACATTAACTTGCTTTAAAACACAAATGCGATTAGCTATAACAGCGCCTGTTTCATAAATGTGCAAATTATTTAACTTCTATAACAGAGACAACGTAGTAAAATACAGATAGAAATAAACAATGCTTTCTTGGGTCAAACTGTGAACTAATCTAAATATAGATGATTTTCCAAGTTCGTGTTCTTGATCAACAAATTTGAATCTAAGAAGTTGAATCACCTTGACATATTTCGAAATCCATTGCAAAGCCTGTTGACGCACAAAGAACGAAATTCTTAAGTCGAACATATCTTGATTTTTACATATTATTTAACCAAACGATTACAAGTAAAAAATATCATTTTTTCTTCTATGGAACATGTTCCATGATCTCAGGATAGAATTAAGTATACCTTTTTAAAAAGTTTAATAACTGGTTGAATCTCTACCAGTTGGTTAATTTTTTTTGGAGATGGAAAAAGAAGGATAAAACAGAAAATTTTAAATGTCTAGAAAAGGCACAGGAATTTTATACTTATCCAATGATCTATTTTTTAAAACCTCTTATCAATGTTGCAAGTTGTTTTGAGATAGTACTTCGAGGTAAAGTTTTCTGGAATTTTGATGCCAAAAGGCGTTTTATGTAAAATCTGCAGTACTTAAATATGTAAATGTAAAATAGATACTGACTCATGATCATCCTAACTGGATATCCTTTCTAATATCCGAGGCTCGAATGTGAAGTCTTCAATATTGTTATCCTCAGACAGAGCGCTAAGTTTCGAATAAGAAGATTCTAAGATTTGAAGAATTTCTTCCTGCGTAAATATTTTGCATCTTTTAGACATCTAAAAATATTATGATAATGTAAACTGCTAGTAAAAAAAGGAGGTAGCACAAGAGATGGTTTGTGTTAAGACAAAAAACAAAAGTTACATGCAGAAACGCCCAAGTTCGTTTTTGTCAATCTGATATGCTTAACAACAAAGCAGTACGAACGGATGGGTAATGAAATATTACGCTCAGCAAACAAAATATTAACAGTTATTTTATATTTTTTTCTGTTTTCCATTTATTTCAACATTAGATCAAAAATTGATTCTTGACAATTAAAAATATACAGATAATTACTTATAGATATAAAATTACCAATAGATAATCTACCTGTTTCCTGCGCCAGATGTAAACATTTGAAAACGTCTTTAACTCAAAAACGGATTGACGCTGTTACCTGATGAGCAAAATAGATACTACTGAGTTTCATGAAAACAGCATCATCGTTAATTTCGCTCGTTTATTATACACAATTAACCAGGAAGCAGAAATCTAAGCTTACTTCTAAACAGCAAGATCATACAGTCTCAGCCTTAAAGGGATAAAGAATGATCGATGAATGGCATATCCTAATAACCCAATAATACGAATGTTATAAATGGCTAAATGCATAGTAATTGAGTGGAATCAAATTATCTGTCTAAAATGCTAAAACATAGGCAGAGCAGAATAAAAGTTTTGATATAATGACAATTTCTTTCAGATTTAGTATAATTTCAAATTGTTTTTTGAGATGGAATTGAAAGGTTTGCAGCAAGATGGATTTAGCTCCACTTATGATGCTTTTAAGAAATTTACTTTCTTCTTTAAAAAAATCTCATAGAAAGGGTATGATTGGATATTACAAGTGGAGAACAATGCATAGATTTATAGAAATGTTGGAAAAATTACTTTTGGCAAAATTTAAAATTAAAATTTTAAAACGTATTTTTCAACTTTCAAATGTGCTATGCAAGGAGCTAACCACTTCGTGCTGCAAGCATTTCAATTATATATATATCCCATATTAAACAATCGAAAACTACAAGCTTCTTTAATTTCAGTAAGCGGTTTATTCCAATTTAAAGTAAAAAATATGATAATCTACCCTACTGAAAACTATTCTAAATATGAAATTCACCTCTTGTGAGTAAAACATTTAGTAATATAACTCATTTAAACCCACTAAAAGCCTAATTTTGCTTATATTAAGATAAAATAGAAATCAATTATATGTCTTCTATACTCCTGTTTGTGTAAAATGCAGCCCCATGAAGGAATGACGCAATTAAGTTGAGATTTTCAGGAAATGCAAAGTATAATTTGTTATGCAAATGATTCAAATTTCAGATTCACCCAGCATGCGTGGCTGAGCAGCACCCTCTAAACTGCTGCTGAAGCAGTATAAATAGAGGGCTGTAGCGGGACGTTGAAAGTGGTCTATGGTTGTCTGCTCGTGGTAAACGTTAGGTGAGACGTAACTATGCCTCTTCGATGAAAGACGTGATCGGCCTTCGTGAAGGAGGATTTTCCTGACGTAGAACAGCAGCTCGTGTGCAGCATAACAACAGCACAATGATGCCGGTTTGGAAGCAGTCGACCGACGAGAATTGGAAAACTGGGAAATTTCGGAGTGAAGCCTGATATGTGACGGCAACGCGCGATGATATACAAGTTGTCCGCATGGCGCTGATGGACCGTATAGCTTCATATAGACTTTTGGCAGCACATTGGTCAACAAATACAGGTCTATCACTGTCTGCTCCATCAATTCGTCGTCTTCTGCTGCAACGTGGACTGCGTTCTAGAACTTCTTTATACAGGAACCGCCTCACGCAAACTCACCGACGCCTGCGGCTGCAATGGGCTCATGGAAATACAGACTGGCGTGCACATTAGCAAGAAGTGTTTTTTTTTCGACGAGGCCCGCTTTAATTTATGGTACCATGATAGGGGCATTCGTGTTAGACGCTATGCTAGTGAACACTACGTTCCGGAGTGCATTATCGAACGTTATAGTGGATTAACATCCAGAGTTATCGTCTGGGGTGCTGTTGCGTATCATGGACGATCATAGCTGCTACGAATTGTGGGTAATTTGAACAGCAAAAGTGTTGCAGCCCCAAGTCGTCCTTTTCCTTCAACGGAAACCTGGAGCTATCTTTCAACGATAATGCACGCCCACATGTTGCAAGGAATGTTCAAGACTTGTTGTCAACAGAACATGTACATCTTGTTCCATGGCCTGCGTATTCGCCGGATATTTCGAGTATTGAACATGTGTGGAATTTCGTTGGTCGGTGTCTCGCTCGTGATCTTCGTCCTACAGCTTCTACACATGAAATTTGGGTACGCATCCAAACAATATAGAATGCTCTTCACCAGGCAGACATTTGATGTCTGTTTCACTCCATGCCACGTCGTATAGCAGAACGTATTGCCGCGCGTGGTGGCTATACCAAATACTTATTTCGGACACTAAATATTTCTTTTTGCTTTGAAAATGTAATCATTTGTTTGCACCAATAGCAGTCGTCTGTGTATTAACCCCTTCGGGACGGGAGCCTTTTACGAAATTTTTAATCATTTGTCACCGTTTTTTAAAAGCAGAAATTTGTATCTTCTCGAATCGAGAATATACGCTGATTAAATAAGGCAAATTTTACAGTAAAATTTTACTGATGAGGAAAAACAAGGTTTCTGGGCGCTTCATGCGGCACGTATACGTGTCGCTCGTCCCCAAGGGGTTAACTTTCATTATAAATTCTGATGATTCCTTCATGGTTCCTTCATGGTTCAATTTTTACAAACACGAGTTTATAAATCGCTGGGTGATTATGCCCCTGAAAGGACATTTTAACTGATATGAAAATCACTTTAAATAATTTTATAACTTGCTTCTCTATTTCTAGAGGAAAGGAACACTATTTTGTGAAAGAGCTGCTAGAAAAATGTTTGAATTTAAATTTGTTTGCGAATTAAAGGGTTTTAACTTTACCACCAAACAGACAAAAATATCATTTGTTTGCGCCCCTACAATGAAGTGTATAAATTACAAAATTGTACGAAATGTTGAATTAAAAAAAATATTTATAGTGATGCATACATGATTTTTGATAACTAAGAGAAAAATCAGTTTCTATACTTTTTTCATATCTTAAAGAGATTTTCCCCGTAAAGCGTTTATACAATAAGTAATTAAAATGTTTTAACATTAACTTTTGTCATTATTTAACAGTGACCATCGTTATAGATTAATCAAAGTCTGATTCTTTTATTAAAATTATAAAAGTTAGAGCAAATTAGTTGGCAGCAGATTGACCAAAAACGCACAATAGTCTATTGACAAAGTAATTTACTGTTACAGGAATTTCGACATAAACGTCTTTGAACTTTTATTTGTATTTTTTTCTTGATATGTTTATTGATATCACTTTCATTTCTGTTATAGAAATCTCCTCTTTTATGATAAGAAAAATATTTCTCTTAAAGGTAGTTCTGAACATTTATCAGTAATATGGACCAATGAACTTCTTTTGTCTGGGAGCATTATATTCCACTTGTGTCTTTTCTACCTTCACGCAGACTCAGCTTTCATAGTTGTAGCTCAGTAGGATGTGTGACAATGGATGATTTCCAATAAGGAAAACCAACATACATCTCTTCACAGACGATTACTATTGCTACATCTATCGCTATTTTTTGTCCACACGTCATACGGTCTAATGGTTTCATATCTTTCATTGTCGCATTCTTCTATTGAGCTTTGAATCCACAAAATGTTGCTTCTTTATCTACCATATTTTTGTTAGAAACCGCAACTTCTATTTTTTATTTTTGTGTAAGGGAAACATGAATAATAAGACAGCACAAAGGAAATTGATGTTTGTGTCTTTTCAGAAAGATAAGAACAGTTAATAAACGAGAAATTGTGTTCAAAATAATTTGAAACAAATTTTGTTCCACAAATAATTATAATTTGTACTGAAAAATGATAGTGATGACTCTATGGTAAGATTTTAAGTTGCATGTATACTTCTAGAATGCAAAATAAAATTATAATAAGTGTTTAAAATTAAGTATGTTCTATAAATGAATATTTAAGTTATGTAAAAACAAGTGATGTCACTGTGATTTATAAATTGAATATAAATTTATTTTATTTATTTACTTTTCGACTTAAAGACATAATCATGCATTATAATGTAACCGAAATTTGAAGAATTGAACTGGGTAAGTTTTGATCTTAGAAAAATTAAATCTTTATCGTCTTACCTGTTACAACCTGGAGAAAGTTTTGTAAATATTATTTATACAAGCCAAGGAACGTACAAAAATTTGAATTTTGTAACTTAAAAAATAAAAACAATTTTCACTTAAATGACTTTAAATATGATGTAGAGGAACAGTTGAAATATCTTATACTATAATGCGAGCAAAAATTGTGTGTGTGTGTGTGTATGTAAATTTTATCTTGAGAACGGCTCTAACGATTTTATTTAAATTTTGCACCCTACCGTTTTCGGGCACGAAAAACCATTGGGATGGGTCTCGTGTTCGAGAAAATTCGATTAGTGGGTGATTTTGGGTCATAATGGGCGAGGGTCAAGCTAATTATATCTAAAGAACGGCTCAATCGATTTTGACCAAATTTTGTATCCAACCATTTTTGGGCACGAGAAGACAATTGGGCTAGGTCACGTGTTCGAGAAATTTCGATTTGTGGGCCATCTTTGGGTCAATGTGGGTCTAGCTATTTTTATCTAAAAAACGGCTCTAACGATTTTCACTAAACTCTATATTCTACAGTTTTGGATTACGAGAAGACCATTGGGATAAGTCACCTGTTCGAGAAATTTCGATTAGGGGGTCATTTTGGGGTCACCGTGGGTTAAGCTAAGCTTATCTAGATAACGGCTCTAACGATTTTGACGAAATTTTGCACCCTAGTGTTTTCGGTAACGAAAAGACGATTGGGATGGGTCACGTGTTCGAGAAAATTCGATTAGTGGGTCATTTTGGGTCATAATATGTCAAGGTCAAGCTAATTATATCTAGAGAACGACTCAATCGATTTTGACTGAATTTTGTATCTAACCCTTTTCGGGCACGAAAGGACCATTGGGATGGGTCTCGTGTTCCAGAAAATTCGATTAGTGGGTCATTTTGGGTCATAATGGGTCGGGGTCAAGCTAATTATATCTACAGAACGGCTCAATCGATTTTGACTAAATTTTGTATCTAACCCTTTTCTGGCACGAAAAAAACCATTGGGATGGCTCTCGTGTTCGAGAAGATTCGATTAGTGGGTCATTTTTGGTTCACTGTGGGTCAAGCTATTTTTATCTAAAAAACGGCTCTAACGATTTTTACTAAACTGTATATTCTACAGTTTTAGATTACGAGAAGACCATTAGGCTAAGTCACATTTTCAAGAAAATTCGATTAGTGGGTCATTTTGGGTCATAATGAGTCAGGGTCAAACTAATTATATCTAAAGAACGGCTCAATCGATTTTGACTAAATTTTGTATCTAACCATTTTCGGGCACGCGAAGATCATTGGGATAGGTCTCGTGTTCGAGAAAATTATATTAGTGGGTCATTTTGGATCATAATGGGTCAGGGTCGAGCTAATTATATCTAGAGAACGGTTCAATCGATTTTGACTAAATTTTGTATCTAACAATTTTCAGGCACGAAAAGACCATTGGGATGGGTAGGTAACGTGTTCAAGAAAATTCGATTAGTGGGACATTTTTGGGTCACCGTGAGTCCAGCTAAGTTTATCTAGGTAAGGGCTCTACTATTTTGACGAAATTCTGTAAGCTATTGTTTTCGGTCACAAAAAGACCATTGGGATGGGTCACGTGTTTGAGAAAATTCGATTAGTGGGTTATTATGAGTCAGGGTCAAGCTAATTACATCTAAAAACGGCTCAAGACATTTTCACAGTTTTTTTTATTATACGGCCGTTTCTGGTCATGAGATGACGTTTGGGCTAAGTCACATGTTCGAGAAAATTCAATTAGTAGGTCATTTTGGGTCACAATGGGCCAGAGTCAAGTTAATTGAATCTAAAAACATGCCATAACATTTTGACCAAATTTTATATTATACCGTTTCTGGGGATGAGAAGCCAATTGGGCTAAGTCACATGTTCGAGAAAATTCGATTAGTGGGTCATTTTGGGTCACAATGGGTCAGGGTCCAGCTAATTTTATCTAAAACCGGCTTAAACGATTTTGACTAAATTTTGTATTCTATCATTTTCGGGCTCGAGAAGACCATTGGGCTAAGTCGCATGTTCAAGAAAACTCGATTAGTGGGTCATTTTGGCTCACAATGGGTCAGGGTCAAGCTAATTGTATTTAAAAAGCGCTTCAAAACATTTCGAAAACATTTTGTATAATACCGTTTCCGAGCATGATAAGACCATTGGTCAGGGTCTCATGTTCAAGAAAATTCAATCAATGTGTCATTTTGGGTCCTAATGGATCAGGATCAAGCTAACTTTATCTAGAAAACGGCTAAAAATTTTGACAAAACTTTGTACTACGCCGTTTCTGGACTATATAAAACCAGCGGGCTGGGTCATGAAAATTCTATTAGTGGGTCATTTTGGTGATAATGTGTCGGGGTCAAGCTAACGACATCCATCTGAAAAATGTTCAAAAAATTTTGACAAGTTTTTTGTTATACCGTTTCACAGAACAAAAAGACCATTGGAATAGCTCACGCGTTCAATAAATTTCAGTTAGTGGTTTTTTGAATCAACGTCAAGCTTATTTTATCTAGAATATGACTAACGATTTTCACTAAATGTTGTATTCCATCGTTTTCAGGCTCGAGGAGAGCATTGTATTAGGTCGCATGTTCGAAAAAATTCGATTAGTCCGTCATTTTGGGTCACTATGTCTCAGGGTCAAGCTAATTGTATCTAAAACAGCAAGAATGATTTAGTGGGAATAATATATCGAGATAAACACAAAGCTAATTTTGACCGAGCTTAGCTCGGTCATTCCTACTAGTTTCTATAATTCGAACTGTATATCTACAATTAGTGGTTTATGAATTAATTATTGGGCGACAAAGTGGGTAGACACCTATTCTAAATATATACTTTTATTAATTCATTTTAAGATATTCTAAATGTTACGTAATATCTATTATTTAATTCGCATAATTTGAATGCATAATAAACTGCTGAATTAAAGCCCAGTATTAAAATTTTGACGATGCTTACAAAATGCAACTTTGATATAATTAAAATAATCTCCCAAATTGTATAAGGTAATAAGATGAATGAAATCTATATATGAAAATTTCCTCTTCTTATAAATGGAACTACAATTTAATCTTTTGACTTTCTTTTAAGTTAAAACATGACAAAATAATAACATGATTATAATGGATTGAAAGAACGCTGAAATTTATTAATTTCAAGATTTTATTTTAAATAATTGTTTTCAGTATACGCAATTTATTTAAATTTTATATTTATCGAACATAACTTCTAAAATGAATAGAACAAATGACAAAGATATAAAATACCGTTCCATTATAACTCTCTTTATAATTCTTTTTATTTATGAGCTATTTTGAAATTATTTAAAAGTTTTAATTGTTCATTGAAATAACGATTTTTCAAATAAAAATACAATTTGAATTTTTACTGCTGCATTACGATGGTCGTTAGTTTTATTATGTAAACTTGTAATTGTGGTAGCATCATAATTTATATTACAAATCAACGCTGTTTCATGATAAAGTAGATAAGTACGATATGCCATATGCGAGAAATTAAATTAAAATGTCCTTTTGGAATATACTAGGGGAAAAAAGCAGCATTCATATTCTTTGTTTTTAAAAATTCAACAACTTTTACTTAAGCACACGAAGATAAAATTCGTGAAACCAGATAATAGAAGATTACCAGCTTTATCAATACTGAATTTGCATAGAATTTTGAACAATTAGTCAGTTATCACCAAGTTGGCTTCATTTACGGAGAGAACTATTTTTGCTGACAAATTTCACGATACTTGATGAAATATCGTTAAATTTGCCTCAGTGTAACTTTATAGTTTTAAATGTCTGAGAGTAGCAACAATGTTTATATCAATGAAATACATTTGCAAGAAACCGCGTTTTCTAAATCTCATAAATCAAATCTAATTATGGAAAAATCAACCTCCCCTAGAAATTAAAACTTCTAGATCTCAGCCTTTATTTTAAGACAAAGTTAAAACAAAAAATGCTCCAAAATTGTTTGTATTCAGACTGATTATGGAAGGGTAAAAACTGTTTGAATTTCTGATATTTTGGTACATATTTTTAAATTAGAAATTTTTAAGTGGCCACAATTTTGAAACAATATGGCGGATGAAGCTGGACAATAAACTCGTTCGAGACATTGATAAGTCCTTTACACATGCTCATTGCTCAATCACAATCCAAATCGGTTAATAAATACGAGTGTTATTGCATCACAACGCAAATGGGGTATAAATATATATATAAACATTTGAATTCAGAGTGGTTTTGTGCCTTGGTGTCATGATCTGTGAAATTATACCAAGGAATGCCGGAATTGCTTCCCTAAAAACGGTTGGAATAGGTAGCTTCTTTCTTTTTGTAGTGGAATCTACACAGATTGTTTTCCAATCTATAAAGAAATATTTACAATTGTCTTTTTGTCTTTGTTCAAGCATTCTGAAGTACCTACGAACCATTATGCTGCCATGTTAAGAAAAAATAATTATTTTTATATTCTATACAGCATTACTTTTTTTCCATACATCGTTTTACTTCATTGTTTTTATATTAACTAGCAGTTACTTATATTATGACACAATGCTCGCGAAGGTGTTATGACCAACTGGCAATAAAAAAATTATTTACATTTTTGTATTACTGCAAAATCTTATAAAAAATAAATTTTAAATAGAAATAAAGCAGTAATAATACATTAAATTCTTTTGTTTCAGAGTGATTTTTATTGTAAAATTTGTTCCTGCCACGTTTCTTCGAAACATTATCCGTGAAATACTAAGTGGCATATATCATAATAGGTACCATAAATGCGCCTATCTTAATAGTCAATGTTAGTCGACCCTTGATGTATCGTACAAGCAAACAACTATATAAATGTAAAATCGTTAAGAAAGGAAAATCAATAAAATCTATATTTTTTACTTGGAAAAGTAAATGCAATAACGTTATCGGAGAGCAAAAACCATTAAAATGAATGCAATGGCAATTTGTAAACAAGCTTAAAACCTGCATGAGAAAAATCCCTTTTACAATTTTATCTTTGATAGATATTGGTTGAAAAGGCTGAAAAACTTAAGACGCTATCTCTCTTTCTCTGGTATAAGACATCTTGTCAAAACGAAATATGGAGCTTTTGATTGCCGTTTCAAATTTTGAGATAAGCATTCAGAATAAAAATTTCGTTTATTATCACATATTGAGCAGGCAATATTTTCGATCGGTAGACATATTATATGGCAATATTTCTCCTTAAATGTAACCAATACTTCTTTAAGTTAGCATATCAAAAATTCAATGTAATATCTGACCTATTCATCTGTGCGAGATATCTGTGCCTGAAAGTGTTACACGAAATTTGGATTCGCTTGTAACAGTTGCAATTTTTATTTCAATAAATATATATTTAAAATATATATTTAATATAAATAATATTAATTTAATATTTAATACATATTTAGTATCATTGTGAAAAAAAAATGTAAGTTCATGGGTATTTAAAATATAATTTTACAAAAAATGACACTTTTCCAAGCTAAATGGCCAAATTCTGTAATTGTACTTTATGAAAGTATAATTGTGGAGTACTGGCATGTTTTTGCGAGAAAGCACATTTAACTAGAGTTTGTTCTCTTAAAAAAAGAAAAAAAAAACATTACGAGCTTTGATTGAAATCTCATCTGCCGGGCTTGGATATTTCTTACAGTATATAATTTACAAATACTTAATATGGATAATACCAATTTAATAGAAACTATATTTCCATAACACATTTTATAGCACAGGATTTTATAAATATATTCCAAATATAGAAGTAGGCAAGCGCGGTAAAGCACAAAGAGAAAATATTGGCCAAATGTGATTTAGAATGCACATATTTGATCATACATGGAATTGTGTAAATATTTCGTCGATGTAGTTTATAGTGATTTTGTGATTAAAAAATAATGAACCTAAATCTAGTTATATAAGATTTATTACAATCGAATTCTTAAAATTTTATTTAAAGTTAAATTAATATGTTCTTATAGTTCATATGATTTATGAATTTTCAGCTTGTGTTTTATCTAAAGTTAAAACTATATTACTACACTGTAAAGAAAAATCTGTAAAGTTACTAAAGTTTTTCTACACTGTAAAAAAAAATACTGCCAGTTTTCCGGTAGGAATCCGAAAAATAGTTGCCCTTATCGTACCGGAATAATTTCCGACCCAGCTCGGAATAAAATCCGTAAAAATAAGGAAATAGTCAGTAAAACGGTATTTTACAGATTTTATTCCGATTTTACGGATTTTATTCCGAGCTGGGTTGGAAATTATTCCGGTACGATAAGGGAAACAATTTTTCCGATTCCTACCGGAAAACTGGCATTATTATTATTTTTTTTTACAGTGTAGGAAATTGTGATTCCTAGAACTTTTTATGTAATGGCAACAACAATAATTAATGTAACAGACACACTTTTGCACCGAAAATCAAAAAATCTCTAAGGTTACTAAGAATTTTTTTAGGAAACTGGGATGCCTAGAACTTTTCATGTAACTGCAACCAGGGTTACACTGTAAAAAAAAAAAAAAAAAAAAAAAAAGCGACCAGTTTTCTTGTAGGAATCGGAAAAATAGTTGCCCTTATCGTACCGGAAAATTTTCCAACCCAGTTCGGAATAAAATCCGTAAAATCGGAATTAAACCCGTAAAATACCGTTTTATTGACAATTTCCTTTTTTTAAGGATTTTATTCCAAGCTGGGTCAGAAAATTTTCCGTTACGATAAGGACAACTATTTTTCTGATTCCTACAGGAAAACTGGTCGGATTTTTTTTTTACAGTGTACAGACAAAATTTTAGTAAGTTTACTGTTATTTTAGCAGATTCATTTGTAAAGATACAGATTTCTGTAGGTTTACAAAAAATAGTTTTGTATATTTGCAGCTTTTATTGTACAGTTACAGATGAAAGTTTAGTAAGCACACTGTAAAAAATTAATGCATGTTTTCCGGTAGGAATCGGAAAAATAGTTGCCCTTATCGTGCCGGAATAATTTCCAACCCAGCTCGGAATAAAATCCCTTAAATTACCGTTTTACTGACTATTTCCTTATTTTTACGGATTTTATTCCGAGCTGGGTCAGAAATTGTTCCAGTACGATAAGGGCAACTATTTTTCCTATTCCTTCCGGAAAACTGGAAGTATTTTTTTTACAGTGCATGTAACTTTACATCTGTAGAACTATAGATTTTATTTTACAGTGTACATGTTTAAAAACTAATTACCAACACTTTTATAGGAAAATGTCAGTTATGTGATTTATCTTTATTAATATTTATTCATTTTTAAAATAAAACGTAGAAAATAAACGCTACATGTGTTCTATTTTACGGCTATTAAATTGTAAGAAATATTAAAAAAAAAAAAAAAAACACAAACTGAAATGACAGAATTTACAAACTAATAAATGTTATTTTATTTGGTAAAAATTGTTTTCAAAAAAATATTATTCCCGTCTCATCAACGCGAAACTTTCTGACGCATTCACGGACGCGTTTTTAAACGTAAACCCATCAGACTTGCATGCATGATTATTGAATTATTTGTAATCGATCAGTTTGTTTCATTTTTTGATAAATGTATTGTATCTTGAGTTATAAGCAATATGTGTGTCTTGGTGGCATCTTTTTATTATTATTATTTCCCGCGCTGGCACGTCGGAAAATTCGGTTCAAAACGAAAAACCTTTCTTTTGACTTTATCGAAAAATGAAAATAAATATTCGAATACTACATAGCTTCTCAATAATGCCACCTGAAAATCCCATATTAGTGCGAAAGAAAATGAATTTAGAAATGTGTCAGAAGGTTGCTAGAAAGAACAATTAAAACCTTAAAGTTTACACTCTAAAAACGACATTTTCAAAACTGAGCAAAACAAATACTCAAATCTGAGTATGTCGCATAGTCAAAATGGCTCCGAATCAAAATTACTCAAGTTTGAAACATGTATATACTCATTTCTGAAAACATGGACGTACTCAAATATGACCAGATGTCGCTTTATTCATGATGTTTATTCATGATTATACATGATGTTTGTATTTATATATTGTTGGTGGTTGTCAAATTCCAACTGCGAATCTTTCTTTTACAAATTCATCCATTCTTCGTTTCGAAGGTTGAAGAATAAACTCCACGCTTCTGCGATTACATTATTATGGCTTTTAAGTGTTTTTCCACTAACACAATTAAAATGTAGTTCGCCACATTTCATGTTATAAAGTACTACTTAAAGGAGCGTTTCGTTCGAAATCATAACAAATGAAACAATATGAATAAATTCTAATACCGTGATCAAATTTACTACATTTAACGAATAAAAAGTAATTTTTGTTTGAAACTAACTATTTCTGGTACTTCAGAATTGAAAGTAATGGGTCGTCATATCTGAAGCAAAAAGTTTCAGAAAAAAATGAAAACATCGATTTACTCAGATTTGAAAGCGTTATTTTTCTCAGTATACTAGGATTTATTTTAATATTTCAAAAAGGTCTTTGTTTTGTAACAAAAGCTACATCGTGAAAGCACCTAATAAAGTTACCAAATACGGCTTGTCCCGTATAGAGAGGTAAGCAGAGGTAGAACTTTTCATTACATAAACAAAAAAGAAGGAGTCTGTACCATACATATAAATTGGCTGGCGGCAGAACAGACAATCATCTCATCGAGTTGGAGACTGAAATTCTAGAATTAGCTAAAACCCGATTTGCATATTAAAATGCAATTGGCCTGCAAAGTCATATCTTGGTGGAAAATAGCTAAAAAACTGATTTTAGCGGTTGAATCGTAGGTTTACCATTGCGTTTACCTGCTCAAATTCCTCCATCTTTTCATACTTTTGGGTGCAGGAAAACACAATGAGAAACCTACAAATCAACCACTAAAATAGGGTCTGAAGGTGGTTTCCACCAAGATATTACCTGGCAGAACAGTTGCATTTGAATAGGCTAACCGAGTTCTGTCTAATCCTGGAATTTCAGCATCCAACTCGATGAGGTGATTGTCTGTGCAGCTGCCTCTCGGTCTAATGGATAGTGAAACATATTCCAATAATGCGATAATTCTATTACGAAATCATCCTCATTCTGAATAATAATATAAGTTTTTCTTTAGATAAGTTGTTTTCCTCTCAATGTCTTGATTACTTAAAAAATTCGCAATCACAATTCACGGATCATAATTCCCATTCTGAAATCAATATAATTCAATATTCAGAACACAATAAATTGCACACTCACAATAATTGCACAAATCTAAGGCTCTAGAACTTAAAAATAATTAACAATTTAAACACTGTGAAGACTGGAATTCATTCTTGAATCAATATCGCAAAAACTTGTTATTTCAATAACACGCAAATTGTCGACAACTATATATTATTACTTTAGAAAAAAAATGAATATACAATATCACAGGTATTTTCTCGGTATTTTGACTGATGTTCTGCTTTGATTTTTGAAATATTTCAAATTTGTGTATAGCGCCAAATTCATTCTGAAAACTTCCTTTTTTATTTAAAAGATCATTAGCCGGTATTAATTTAAATTTATTCTCTTGTTATGTTGATAAGATTTTAAACAAAAGCAATTGAATATTATTTTATTATTTAATTTTTAAATATTTGATAAATGGAAATCGTGTTTTTGACAAAATCTGTTTTTTAAAACATGAGTAAGTCATGATAACATTTAAAAGAAATATTATTTTTCCCGCAGATAACAACTTTATATTCCAAACCTTTTATATTCCAAGTTATGAATTCATGAAAGTTTCATGTTCTAAAGTGAATTCGTGATTTGTCATTAGTGAATTTTTCAAACTACATTAGAAGCTTTACACAATCAATGAAAAAAATTTAGACGGATTATGTTAATTAAAGTTATTTTTTTAATTTGAATTTATGTGGATTTTGTGCAATATTTATAACTGAATATTTTATTTTAAAATTTTTTTTAGTATTTTGTAAAATTAGAAAATGTACAAATATAATTCTCTTAAAATAGAATTATAAAAATATTTTGTAACTGAAACTTTACTCCCACTATCTTTCAACGTCAAGAAAGCTGGAAAGATACAAATGAAAATGAAATCATCCTTTAAGATAAATTTTTGTTTTCTGCAAACAATTATGATTTTAGAACATGATAAATTAAAGTATATGTAATTCAATTTATACAGTATTACTACTAATCGATGTATAAAATTAATTTTATAACAAGTTATTTCAATTGTACTTTAAATTTCCGTCGGGGTATAAAGGGTTAATTAAGCATAAAATCAAACATAAACTTTATTTACAATTATTTCCTTATAAAATTGGAATCATATCTATGTTTTTTATATCTTCTTCGCTATGATGATGTAGTATATTTTTATCCTTCATATAATGTTTCAGACTGCATTAGCATTTCAATGCTTTTAGAAATTCAATTTCATCAGTATTGCCTATTATATCTAAAATAGTATGAAGGACATAAAGTAGAACATTTATTTTTCCTTTAAGATTTTATCTTCTTAATTTTAACCCCTTTCACACAATTTTTTCTTCTAAGTGAAGAGGGATTTCTATGGCATATTTTCTTATTTTGGTTAGTAAGTTAGATTTCAAGTCATAAAAACGTCAAGATTTTCAATTGGAGAATTATAAATTTAATCATAAAGACACCAGCAGATAACTGTTCTTTTCTATATCGAAATATCCCGGCCTACAAGAGCTGCATAAGACCGAAAAATGTAAAGGTAAATAGGATATGTCTTTGTTCGAGATAAAGAAGATACTTTAACAATTTTTCTACTCACGGTACTTATAAATACCATTAAAATAACTTGTTATAAAATTCATTTAATAAATCGATTAGTTGTAATACAATTTAGAATGCGTTATGGATAGTTTACTTTGCCTTGTTCTAAAAGCATTATTGGTTACACAAAACAAAAATATTTTCTAAAGGATGATTTATTTTGCCTTTGCACCTTTTCAGCTTTCTTGGCGTTGGGGGGGGGGGGGGGTGGAATTTTTCAATTCGGAAATATTTCTATATTTCTATCGTAAGAACATTATATTTGTACATTTCCTAATTCTACAAAATATTATGAAAAAATATTTAAAATAAAAATTTGACTGGGGTTATAAATATTGCACAATATCCCTATAAATTCAAATTTAATTAATCCTTCTAAATCCTTCAATCCTTCTAAAATCTTTCTTACATTTATTAAATGATCATGCTAAATCTTCTAATGTAGTTTAAAAAAATAACGAAAAATGCTCTAGAAAAAAAATTTCATGAATTCATAATTCAGTGCATAAAGGTTTATGATTAACCACTTTGTGGCAGGTATGACAAATGCGAATTATTAAAAATGTAATATACAATATATTTTTAAGTTTTTTTTTAATTAAAAAAAATATTGTACTATATTTTTCCATACTTTTGTCCTCAGTTTGCGGAAAAACATTGCGTTATATTGAAAAATCTCAGCGCACCGATAAGTATTATGAAAAACTAAAACAGTGCCAAAAAATATAAAAATATGTCATTTTGTAGGCTTGCGCTATAATTTTAGAGTATTAAAAATTTGCAGCAAACGGTCCAATCATTTGACAGTTTTTAAAGATAAAGATTACTTAACCGTATTATGAAACGTGTCTCACTTATGGTCTGAATAAATTCCAATTAGTGTTATGTAACTGTTCTCTATAAAAACGGTCGAATGACGGTAAAGTTTGCTGCAAATTACAAAACGAAACTTTAATTTTAAATTCTTCCTGATTATTATTAATTTTATTTTTAAATATGTTCTTTCAACATTTTTTTTTTCTTTTTTTTTACGTGACTAGCTATGTTGCACACCGGTTGTGTTGCATTTATATTTTAAAAGCTTTTTCTATTTTTTTTTTTTTTAACTTTCCAACCCAGTTTGTAAATTAATATGTATAAAGTTATAAACTAAAATGTATTTTATAGAATTTATATCTTAATTAGATCTCTTAATTGCTGTAAAATTCCTAAAACTTTATTAATTTTTTCCCGAATTTTCAAGTATTCAAAGATTTATTCTCCATATTTTCCATGTTTTCTCAAATATTTTAGTTTCTGGAGTGCAGCAAACTACAGGTCTTAGCCAGAATCATTCGTTATCTTGATAATTTCTTCACATTCATTAGGTTAGTGTATGTTATTCTACCGTTTACGACCCTATTCTGCACAAGGAGATTTGCAGACAGACAGACCTAAACACAAACAGATTTTTTTTTAAATGTTACTTTCTACTATACATCACCTAAGTAATCTAATTAACTTAGAAATATTCGATTACTTGAAATTTAAAGTTTTCAATTTCTGAAATGTAAATAGTTTCCTAGTTTTTATAATAGTGGTTTGTAATATTTGTAATAGTGGCAATAAACAAACTTACACTATTTTTTAATGAAATATGGAGTAAGTAAAAGTACCGTTATAGCCTTTTTTGTCATTTTCCTTTTAAATATGAATAGAAAAAAAATTGGTTTTAATAAATGACATATCACAGTCAGTTCTATCGGAACTGGAGAACATGTATCTTTATATCGTTGATTTATTTTTCTTTGTATAAATCAGTTGAATAACTTTCGATTCACCTCTTCTTTAAAATGTGCTTTATTAAACATGTTCATATGAGTGATTTCTGCATTTACTTTGTTATTACCAAAAAGAATGAAGTTATGAATAAAGGGGATGAGACATATAGTGTATTGCCTAACAGTTGTGAGTGAAGTAACTGAGGAGGTTGTCACTAGATGACGGCATATTTTTTTTTTTTTTTTTTTTTATATATATATATATCGGATCAATAGTTTCAGATTAGTGCCTTAGCAAACGTCCACTAGTAAATTCTGAATAGAAAATGTTGCCTTATTTTAGCGGCTTTTTCATGAAAAATATCTCTTACTTTATATTGTTAAAATTTCTATTTATTTTTACTGGTGGCAGTTTGCCCAGATATTACAATCTTTTTCACTGACACAGACAGGAGTTTGTCTAGGTTCTCAGAATATAGCGGGAACTCAGGGCCTGACTACCGCCAAAATATACTTCCACTAGTAAAAATGAATATATGTTTTTGCCATCATTTACGACTGAAATTTTTCATTAATAAGGAGTTTAAATAAGGAGAAATTTTCTATTTAAACTTACTGGTGGAAGTTTGCCACGTCGGTAATAAACCCTTACAAAAACGGTTACAGTCGAAGCTTCACTATTTTAAAGATAAGTCATTCCTTTTTATTAATAGTTCCCAGCCAAAAAGGTGAAAAATATCTGTATTGTTCATCTATATGTAATACCGTTTTCTTAATTTGAAGAATAAGTAAATGAATTACTCCTACTATAACAAGGCATCATTGTAAATTACTTAGCTTTCAATATCCATATTACAACGTCTAGAAAAATGATGCCTGCAAACACAACCGTGTACTCCGACTACGAAAACTAATCAGACTACAGAGGACCCCACTGGAGGTATTTAAAAGAATTATCCGTTAGGTAAAACTCATTTCTAAATACTATACTAATACTAATCATACAAACAAATGAAGGCATATAAAATTATTAGATGATAAATTTTGATGTCGAATTTCTTGAATGAAGATAACTATTTTGCTGGTTTCTTGCGCGCACTTATTCAGCTGCCTGATGTCATTTGCATGGTACCTATACACTGTAAAAAAATCTGTAAAGTTACTAAAGTTTTTCTAGGAAATTGGGATTCCTAGAACTTTTCATGTAACGGCAACAACAAAAATGCCTGTAACAGCGTCTTATTGCTTTTTTAGCAACGAGTTTTTTAATAATACAGTTAATAATTCATATATTTATTGTACGGAACCCTCTTTAAGCGAGGAATAATCGCACTTGACATTTTATTCTTTTACATTATGCTTTACTAAATTTAATTCATTTTTTAAAATTTCCGAGATGTTGTATAAAATTTTTGAACAATGCATTCAAACTTCACTTGATAATTGAAAGGAGGATATTTTCTGAAATTCATTTTCTTCCAATTGCCACAATACATTATCTGAAATATTGTATACAGGCCTGATTTACTTTTAATAGATATCATTATGTTTCTCTTCCGTCTCTTCTACTTCACCCAAGTGAACATTTATAGTTATTGGTTGCAAGGATGTGACATGTGAACGGGAATAACTTTCAATAAACATCAGCCTCACACATATCCTCCTCATGGACTGTAACAAATCTCCCATTTATCGCACAATTTTATCTACATGTCTGTACTATCAAGGGTTTTCAATCACTTAGAGCAATGATCTCTTACACTGTTCGCAGTTTCATCCGAAACAGTTATTATTTTTCTTCTTTTTATCTACTATCATTTCGTATGATTGGGTATTTTCTTTTATCTTTTCACATAATATAAACCTCTTAGGAAAACGACATATCCCTATTTCTACAATAGTTAAGAAAAATATGTTTCAGATAAAAATTAAACTGAGGAAACTAAGACAAGATTTGTTCATATAAGTTTTTATAAAAAAAAAAAAAAAAAAAAAAAAAAAAAGTTACATAAGTTAAAATAAAAATCGCTTTTTAAAATAAATCAATTTTGTTTTGAAAACTGAGACAAATCTGTATTTTCTATGTAATAAACGCCGTGTAATTTTGCCACGTGTTGAAATTGACTAACAGCAATTCTGAGAGAAAGATATTAAACATAATCAACCATTTAAAAATTAGTACTATTTCTGAAATAATTAAAAAAAATTCTACAATATACAGTCTTTTAAAAATTGCATTTAAGGACCAAGATTAATCAGACTGAATGCAAAGTAGTCCAAAAAATTATATATACACTCGCTACAAATTCCACACGAAGTAAAATCTGGAAAATAAGCCTGATACCATTTAGTGTGGAATAACTTGATTTTTTATGCAAGATAAACATTTCGTATGGTGTTACATCCATACCAAAATGAGCACAGTCAGTAATTTTATAGATATTTGTTAAAAAATGTACAGAATAAAAAATCCTGCGCCCTCTAATTAGCAAGTGCACATTTACACGAAGTTTCTGTAGTTAATTCCTACGATACACAATATATAAAATTAAATCATTATGGGGATTGTCGAAAAAGAGAAAATAACACAATACAAATTTAAATATGAAAGTACAGCTATACTCAATACAGTTTTAATATGAAATATTATAAGAGTTAGAAAAATAGGAAATAAATCGATTAAATACTCCAATAACTAATTTAGAAGGCTGTTACATTTATTATGAGTTTTTACATGTTTAATTCTTTTTAGCATATACATACGACCAGTCAAATTGTAATTATGTTTTTTAAAATTAACTCAAAAACTATTTGGTAGAATGATCAGATATTTCCATTTTTCGGTAAAAGTTCATAAACAAACGAAGTATGAGTATTAGTTTGGGAAAAAATGAATGAAATTACATAAAATAACTTTACCGTTAGAGGGTAAAATTTATGAAATATTTTAATTTCAAAACGTATTAACCAGAAGATGTATCAGCGTAATTTTAAATGCAGAATAATATTATTTGTCAAAATTGGGTGTTGCCATTGATAAATAAAAAAAATATTTACATTTCACATGTAGCTGTCACACTAAGCTTATTTTTACATCATATCAAATTGACTGGTATATGTATAAGTAGTAAACGGTGGCTTGAAGCTTAGGGTAACTCCGGGAGAGTCGCCGCACCCCTTCTATTTCTTGTAATTATCAATAGATGGTCGTCAAACGCACAGTATAGGTGCGCAATGAGATTATTTTAACAGGTGTATAGCGTGAATCCCATTTCGATGTTTACTTGTAGAAGTACAATCCTTAATTTGACGTATGTGCACGATTTCACTGTCCAAACTTTTAAACACGTTATGTTTAAATACTTTTCATACACTAATTACTAAATTTATGCATGTTTTCGAAGTCAAAACTAAGTGTAGTGTTTGTATAGTGTACTGTGTGTATGATTACGCCATTCCCCTTAGCGATGGCAGGTAACTGTGATGGCCGACATCTGAACCATGCAGAATAGGATATATGCCGCACTGCTATTCCGGTATACATACCGCAGTTTCTTTTGTACGGGATGATTAAGTGTTATTAACTTTTCCTTTTCTTTTTGCACAGACTAACCATCTCAGGCATGTTATCAAGTTTACTAAAACCAAAGGAGGAAAAGGAGAAAATAAAAAATAAGAAGCGCAAGAAAGATGCAGGTCAAGATGATAATAATAAAAAAATTGGATTTCGCGTAATGCATGCGTTCTTTGTAAACTACTCAAAAAAAAGAGAAAGCGTCATTGGCTTCGTTGCATCATGTGTTTATATGTAGTTACATAAAGACTGTACTTTTTCAACACATTTTCTGTAGATTGAAGTCATCTCTTAACCCATTCGGGACCATAGGTGCATATAAGCACCTTCATAAAGAGCTTACAAAATTTGTTTCTGGCACCAGTAAAAAAGAAAAGTAATATTTGCTTTGTTTAATTAGAGCATTTTCATGATTATTTAAGTAAAGGTAACTTCTTTTAAAAAAGTGGTACCACCGAATAAAATTCGTGTAAAAGCCACCGGTCCCGAAAGGGTTAACAAATAAATTATGTAAGCACAATTTTACTTTTTTCTTTCCCCTTTCTTATACATTGATATTACGTTGTTGCTGAAATAACAATTAAAATTTAATGTAAAAAAATAAATAATAATAAGTCGATAATTTTAATAGCGAAAGTAGGCAACAATTATTAATTTGAATCTACTAATACGTTTCATTGTACTCATTTAGTTTCATTTTGTCATTACATCCATAATATTGCAACAAATAAGCTGGACGCAGGAGGAGTCGTTCGGTAGCTTCGTCGCTCCAAGTCCTGCATTCCTGCTTTTCGGTGTCTTTAATTTGAGTAATTTCCCTTTTAAATTTGTCTGGTATCAATTTTTGATTTTTATTTCAACGTTGCTTTCGTTAGAATGCTTTTAACTCGGGACGTGGCTGGGGACCTATGAACCTTTCTTCCACAAAAGAGTCGGACTAGAGTAGAAGAATAAAGGGCTGCGGACGAAGAGGGGCCGCTCGCCGCGGTGGTTATTAAATAGAAATAGATAACTAGTTAGAAGCTTAAACTAATTATAGTCCAGATATGAATATTTCTTTTTCAATATTTTTATTTATATCTTCATTCTGTTCTTATTACAAGCGCGGCATAACTACAGCACAAGTGCGTCGTGTCAGCCTGAATGTACGGGTGACGCGCCGCAGTGTAATGTTATAGAAAAAAATTGTTAAAAAATATTAATAATTTGTTTTGAATTTTTTTGTCGCAGTACACGCGTTGTATATTTAATATTAAATATCACAGCATGATTTTTTTTTAATTTTATGTTCACCATGGGACTTTATACACAAATCCAAAAAAATGTGCGGCATAAATCCCGAATTACCCTATATAAGTATAATGATAGACATTTACTATTTTTGAAAGACTGACCATGGTTATTTAGTTGAGTACAATACAATATTTAGTTGGAACAAAAATTACCGATCACTGATTTAAATGATTTGGTCCTATATCTTTAAAAAAATAAGCACTAAAATACTGTTAAAGAATATAAATTCCCCTTTCATTTAAAATTCAATTATTTATGATATATATATTCGGTCGAACTCGGTTAATGCAAGAAGAAAAATTATCACAAAAGTCTCGTATTAACCATTATTCGTAATACCCGTGAAGGTAATAAACATCTTAAACATACAAATAAACTAATTACAAGCATGAATTGATCCAATGCTAAAATTAACTTAATATGATAAAATTTCCGAGAAAAGCTAGACAGTGCTAGTCACTGCAATTTTTGACCTATTGATTTTACATTTTGTTTTCTTTTAACAGAGCATTTAGCTTATTAATATAGCTTGCAGTTCGGATTTTTAAAAGAAGAAACAAATAAATATTTTCTTATATGCTCTTTCTTTTCCGTGGCTTAGTTTTGAATGTTACAACATAGTGGTATTTGAAATGACATTATCTCACTTCTTTCTTTAATTCTTTGAAGACCAGATAACATTCTTTTGCCTTTTCTTCAGTGGGGAGGAGTCTTCTTCAAGGTTGACATTTTGTCAGGTAAAACTGATAAACTACTATATTTTAGCAGACTGTTGATCACCGAGAGCGAATGCTGTTCGATAACATTTCAATTTATTTCCAAATTCTACCCTACTTTTTGCTGAAAACTACGCCTATTTTTGTTCATATTAGCCATAACCCTGATTTTGTATCACCTAAAAGGCAGAAAAAATCTTGAGGTAGTCTAAATGATGAAAAATGTTTAATATGCAAATTGTTCGTTTTAACCATGTAATCGTTTTAGCCATGCTCGTATTAATAAAGTTTCACGTTATAAAGATACTGTGAAGTTACCTATTCTAGTTTAGTAAACTCTTACTTTATTGACACCTTAAGATTTGAACGCCGGCTGTCTAAAGAGATTATACGATCTTCTGAGTGACTGTTTGCGACACATTCTAAGTGTTAAAATTAAGAGTTAGCGTAAAGATCTCGAAAAATATACATGATACGGGCAAACAATCTATTTGAAAGTTGTAGAGCAGTATCGATTTTGTAAGAAAATACACCTTGTGCACATAAATACTAATAGAAGTATAGAACCCTAGTCGTGTCACATGATACGTTTCAAAGGTACTGCCTGAAATTTAAAACAGGAGTCCGCTTGTGTGTTGTAGCTGAATGAAAATCAACAATAAATTTATCTAGTGACAACTCGTTTTTCATTTGTCATTAAAACGCGTATTTCCAACAAAGAAATGAACATTTAACGAGTTCTCTTTTTATTAGCATCTATATACGAAGGTGTTTTTTTTTTCTAAATGATTTTTACTTTGCAACATTGTAATAGCTATTTTCACGTATCTACAGCAGTTCATGAGATCATCACGCTAATTCTTAATTTTACCAATATGAGACCCATTAAACGGGATCATAGAAGATCCCACAATGACAGGATCTGGGGGAAAGATCTGGAAAGTATTATATTTAACCCTTCTTACTATTATGCTTACCTAGGCAACATTCTTATCAGTAAAAGTGTCATAGTTCAAAAGTTAAGGGGCTGAGAACTGCTTGAGTTTTCTGAATTATAATATGTAACTTCACAGTATGTTTATATAGTTCTTATAAACAATGACTTTTCAGTCAATCCGAAATTGTTTATGCAACTTTTTAGTACAATGTTTTAGATAAAATTGAAATTTATTATATCATTAATTTATCATATCAAAATTTAAATCATTGAAATTTATCGCTGGTAATTTTTGTTCGAGATTATTCAGTTTTTAGGTTTTATTGCACTTAACTATTTTTTTTTAAACAGCTGCCTATTGTACAATATGTTTTTTATGTTGAAAATATAAAGAATAAAGTGAAGATTTTCAAAACAACTATTTCAAAGCCGATTTTTTGATTTGAAAAATATATGTCTTGTGTAGTAATCATAAATATGGATAAAATAATAAACGTTATACATTCCATACCTCAATATTTTATTCACATGTCATGACCATTACAGTACTTGAAACTGATTAAAAATTGCATAATTAAAATTCCTATAAAACGCATCTTCATAATTAATTTTACTTTAGAATTCATCATTATTCATAACTGAAGGAATTTGTTATTTTCAGTCTTGGGCAAATGTAGTGCATATCACTCGTTGTATTATTCATGAAATAAATCCTGTTCAGTTTAATCAGATTAGCCTGTATGAATCAAGAATTTTCAGCAAGCTTAGCGCTTGATTAATGAAAATAATTAATAAATGAAAGTTGTGCTAGATTTGTGCTGTATTAACTTACATTTTAATCCGTAGTACAGGGAATTTTCAGTATTTATTTGTAATTATTACGCTTTAAAGTGCCTTTTTGGATAAATCACACATGATGAATATAACGTGAAACTATTTTATATAAAACAATTTTGTAAATTATCTAATTTATGTGGTTTTGGGTATTTACTTTAAGTGACAGACAGAAGTACAATTATGTAATTTCGCAATGTTGAAAAATTCTGAGACTTACTCAGTCAACTATTGAGGGAGTTGCGCTCTAAACAATATTTGTTGCTGCTGTTTGCGGCGTCTAATTGAACCACTCAAAGGTTGTTGTTATGTTATATTTTCGATTTTTCTTTGGAATGATATCAAATGATTGCATGAATTTAAAAACATTCTTTTGAGAATTACTTTCGGAAATTTCTACTGCATTGAATATTTTTGTAAAACCTCATGTAATATTATATACACTGCTCAAAACAATTAAAGGATATTGCAGTTTTAGGTGGATTTTGTATCTGGTAAACTGTTTAGCTTATTGATACATGGTCGACAGACATAGTAGGTTATATGAGAATAAATTACACATGTTTGGCAGAAAAAATGCATTTTATTGCGCATTTGTGTAATAAAGGAAAAAAACACAATTTGTGCATATGAGAAAAAAAGAATAAGAAAAGGTGTTTTCTTCAAAGAAAATCATTTTCAGTAGGGGGTATGGTTTCCACGGACGGCCAGCAACGTTGAACACCTTTGAGGCATGGACTCAATGAGGCTATTAATGACGAGTTTGGGTATTCTGCCCCACTCTTCCAGAAGAGCTCTTTCCAGTTCTTGGAGAGTTTGTGGGGGTTGTTGGCGGCCAGAAACTCGTCTTCCTAGAGCGTCCCAAACGTGCTCGATTGGATTCATGTCTGGAGAACACGCTGGCCATTCCATTCGAACGATTCCTTCCTCGAAAAGGAAATCCTCCACCAGGTTTGCACGATGTGGCCTGCAGTTATCGTCCATTAAAATGAAGTTATCTCCGATTGCTGCGGCGTAAGGGAACACAATAGGTCTGAGGATCTCATCCCTATATCGGCGACCAGTCAGAGCTCCATCTCGAATGATGTAGAGGTCAGTGCGCCCATCAATGGAGATGCCACCATACACCAACACTCCTCCACCGCCAAATCTGACACTTTCGTGCACGGACGCAGGATTATTCCTACTGCCACGGTCCCTCCAGATGAAAATACGCCTATTATCCGGATGCACAGAAAAACGGGACTCGTCAGAAAACAGAATATTGCTCCATTCATTTCTCCTCCAGTTGACATGCTCGGTTGCCCACTCCCTGCGGTCGCGACGATGCCTTGATGTTAATCTAACACATACCATCGGTCGGCGAGCATACAGACCTACAGCATGGAGCCGGTTTCGGACAGTCTGAGTTGAAATCGTGGTGCCTGTAGCCGAGTGAAGGTGTTGTTGGAGAAGAGTAGCGTTCATGGTTCGGTGTCTCCGAGCTGTTCACGCTAAATACCGATCTTCATTGGGCGTTGTTGCCCGTCTACGACCTTGCCCTGGTCTTCGGCCTGCACATCCACTCTCCAAAAAACGGTTCCAGATCCTGGAAATGACACTTTGTGACACTCCAATGGCTTGCGCTACTTCGGCTTGAGTTTGGCCCCCTTCTAACCTACCAACAATTCTCAAAGCTTCTGAATCTGTCAAATGACTTCGCTGAGACATCGTACTCATCGAAACAAAGCAATCACTGAATGCCGATCATCCTTGTCTTCATTCTCTTTTATCCAGTTGAAAGTCAAATTTCATTCGCTGCCGCTGAAGCGACGTTTTTGACGTCGAACTCAAAATTTGCATACTCCACAGTTTGAAAACCAGAAAAATTTGCATTTGTGATTCTCTTCTTCTATTTTCGGCAAAAAAAAATTTCGTTTATATCTTTATTTTATATAAAACTTCAAATATCCTTTAATTGTTTTGAGCAGTGTATGTGGCAGATACCCAGTAATGACATGCGTATACTTTACAGAGAAGACCGTATGTTAACAATTTTGTCTACCACTTTTTCCAAAACATTATGATTGTGCTAGATTACTTATGAAACGCACTACGGCGAGTATTGTTTGTAGATTGCAATAGACAAAGTAGTAAAATTAATTTTACCTGTGGAAACCTTGTATCATATATAACATGAGTTTGTATTTAATTTGTGTTTCAGAATGATTCGTTATAAATGTATTTGAAATAGAGGTAACACAATTAATACTGCAGATCTTTTTTCCTAGAAAAGCATAAATTAATGCTGTTTTTGCATTACATTTTAGAACTATTGAATTTATACTGGTGACTAATTATGCAATTTACATACGAAGTCAAAAAATTCGTATTTTACATGTAAATTCTCGTTTAATAAAATAAATATTTAGTAAATTTGGTGACAAATATGACAATTTTATTTTTCTAAGATGTAGTAGAATTGTACTCTTTACACCATTTAGTCTGGTTTAAATGCTGTAAGGTTTCACGTAAGATGCATTTCTTGTCCAAACGTGTTGAAAATCGCCAGTTGGAATCCCCATCAAAGTCTGTAATTGTACTGAGAGTAAGCAAATTTCTGATATTTCTTTGAAAATGGCACATGGCTCAAACATTAACGCAATGCTACATTAAATGGGAGCCTAAAGAGCGTCTGTTGACAGAAAATGTGAGGCTTAATGACTACTGCATTTAATTACTGATGACTGCAAAAATATAAACCACAGTAAACAAGTTAATTGAACTTTTCTTATCAAACTGGTATAAAATGCCACTGGGTTACACTTTTAAAGGTATATCCAAATGACGCGGTGACTTCGACTATTTAAAAAGGCAACCCTCACCAACACAGAAGAAAAAAATGGTTAAAATTCTAATCCTTAACAGACTAAAAAATAGAATAATGTATTTAAAGCTACAGTCCGTTAAGGGTTAATAGTAAAAACAATTTTTTGAAAAATTGTAATTGTTTTAAAAAATTAACTGAAATAAGCTATATGATCACATATTTCTCTCCAATTACCAATAATTTTCGGATTCATCTACGTATATCAGCTTTATTCTTACGACTAGAAATATAACATACATAAAATTTTGTTTTATTGTAATGCTCTTTGCAATGTATTACATGTAGAATAATAATTTAGAACAATTTTTACCAAATTATTCCTATTATATGTGCAAATACTATGTTACCTTAGTTTTTTTTTCTTTCTTTTTTTTTTTTTTTTTAATACGGCTTCATTTTAAATGACCTTATGTATTTTTCGTATCAATGGCCATACATATCTACTTTTCTTTTATTCAGAAAAATATATTTATTTTGCAATAAATTGCAGTGCTAAAAACCTTATTTAATTACAAAAGATATTATTTAACTAGACATGTTTAAATATACTACAATATTTCATAATAAAGTATATTTAAAAATCATTATGAAGTAACAATAATACTTTTAGTTTCTTTAACAGCAGTGTTTATCGTTTTAGGGGACGGTGGACGTTTAAAAAAATTCTTGTAATTTTCATAATAGAGATTTGAAATTTTGTGCAAATATACATTTCACCGTAAGTATACATAACACCTTAACCCTCTCGCTGTGTAATTGTTTTATCAAAATAGCTTCAAAAATTGCGTACTTAATTCCTTCGCGACGAGCGTCTTTTAAGTCCGAGAAACTCTCAGTTTGCGCAGCGAGAGAGTTAAAAGAAATTTTCAATCTTAATCAAATTTTAAGACATTTAAAAAAAATTATATTTTCAAATGCTCCTTGCGTCTTCCTTTTATGGATATTTCTTCGATTTTGAATTTTAATCTTGTCAAAATTTAGTACAACTGTGTACATATTTTAGGTTGATTTCGTATGAAATACTACCTATTGCAATCTCCAATATGTTGGAATTTCGGAAAACTTTTTGCAGATCTACACCGATCATGACCCTTAGAACTCAAAACCACACCCAGTAAAAAAACTTTATCCGTCTCTCTGTCTACCTATGTATCTCTCTATATATACCACTTTTTTATGGACACGATAAATTCCATAATTCTGCACAAAAGTTTTCCAAACTGATACATAAAATCAAGGGTCATAAAATCTTGGTCAAGTTCGTTAATGGGCCAAATGGGTCCAAGGGGCTGGAAATAGGGAGGGATTTGTGAAAAACACATAAGTTCTTAATTATAATATATATCGACTCTGTTTAAAGTTATTATTACTTCTAAAAAAAGGGCCAAAAATTTATGTATGACAGATTTTTGATAAAATTAAAAATGGGCTCAAGGGGCGATAAAAATAGGAGTTTAGGGACAAAAAAATCATAACTTCGTCAATGCTCAAGATATCAAATCCAATTAAATTTATTATAAATCTTCTTAATATTATCTACAACATTTATGTTCATAAGTTTCAGATAGGACCAATTCGTACCGCGAAAAAAAGAAAATAAAAAAAAAAAAATTGAAAAAAAAATAAAACGAAAACAAATAGGGGGGGGGGGGGAAGGGATGAAAAAGAAAAAAATCCATAAATTCGTCAATTCACAGGATATCAAATCCGCATGAATTTATTATATATTTTCTTAATAGTAGCGACAACTTTTATATTGACAAGTTTTTGATTAGACAAATTCTTACAGCAAAAACAAGTTAAAAATACATAGAGGATGAAGAAAAAATCAGCATATTAAGGATGTTCTTAAATCCAAGCTGCTTATCATCTGACTCATTTTTAAATTCATTTCTGCTTTCAAACGCATCCAGTTGTTACATTCCTCTTATTCAGAAACTGTGGAATGTGCCGTAATGGTCAAATTTTTTATACAGGCAGAGTATCTTTAAAAAAATAATTTCAAAGTGGGCATTTTGAACCGAATTTCTCGAAGCAATTGCGTTGGAAAAGAAAAGTTGGTCCTACTGAGAAATTAATTGTTTATAAATCAAGTTCTAATTAATTGAACGAAAAAAGAAATCGCTCTTACTAAATCACGTCAGCAAGTTTCATGTTTTTCCTTTTAAAAATGAATCTGAAAATGTGTCTGAAATTTTCGAGTTGTTGAGCATGGAAATATATTTTTTGAATACTGCATTAACATGATTGTGATAAAACCAGCTCTTATATAAAAATGAAAATAAAAACTGGTCAAATGCGGCCAGATAAAATTGTTAAAGTGGGTTTATCTCTAATCATGATTTAGTTTTTGTTGGTGAAATTATTACTTAACTTTGAAATCTACCTGCGCCTGTTTTTTTTTTTTTTATTCCGTTAAACAGTTAAATTTTTAGAGATATTTTTCTGAATTCCATATCGATTTTCATCGAAATTCTTCTTTAATAATAAGTTAAAAATCAAATTTAATAGTCTTAATGAAGTCAAATTTAAAAATGCATATACAGTTTATTTTTAAGCAATATCAGGATTCTTCCTTATCAGTTTCATGAATTTTGATCAAAAATTAAGTAAATAGAGGCATTTCAAAAATGTTAAAAAAGCTGAAACATCAGTATTGGAAAAAGTAGGTTTAAAGTATATTAAAAGGCGAAAAAATTGTGTGTGAACAATATTAAAACACTTGTAACTTTGCGTAAAATAATTGCATCTGCATGTGGTTTTCCAGGAATGACGTAGTACCAACTGGAAAATAACAATACACATAAAAAGAAATGTCGATTTTGGGGTCGATTTTTGCGCAAATTAAGGTCCACGCTCCCCTTGTGAAACACTGGAAATATGAAAAGACACTTGGCTGTAATTTAAAATATAAATAATGCCGATTACAGTGTCATGTATTTAATGCTACTAATTATTTAAGAAATGTCAGTTGTACTCTTAAAAACTGAAATCGCATATCAAAAAGCTCCAAAAGAAAAAGTCCCAGAAGATCAAACGTTCTTTTAAAGTAGGGGTGCACAACCTTTTTAAGAGAAGGGGCACTTACAAGAATGTTTGGGTTGTCGAGGGCCACTTCAGTAACACACAGAGAATTCTATATCGGGAAGGTTGGGGTGGGGTGGGGGGGTAATAACTCTTTATTCTTGTAGAATGATGATTTTTTGTATATAAAAAAATAAACAAATAGAAATATATATAATTGTATGCAGGACTCTTTCAGATCTTTTAAATAACCATACAACACTTTATGAAGACTGTTTTTTCTTGATAATTGAAAAATTTTGACAAAATTCATGATTTTTTCCACAAACGATTGAAGAATTTCGCAATATTTTTGCGACCAATAGACAAAATTTGTAATTTTTTCCATCAATAGCCGAAATTTGTGATTTTTTTTTACCGCAACAGTGACAAAATTCGCGATTTTTTCTGGCAATAAATTGACGAAAGTCGTGATTTTTCCGCTCCCCGATCAACGAAATTCATAATTCTCGACTGACGAAATTTGTAATTTTATTCCCTCGGAAAGTTAACGAAATTGGCGATATTTTTTCGAGGTAAACTGACAAAATTCGCAATTTTTCCGCAGTCGACCAACGAAATTTGCAATTTTTCAGCATCTCATCGACAAAATTTGCGATTTCTTTGTGCTCATTTAACGAAATTTGAGATTTTTCCGCCCGAATCGACAAAATTCGCGATTTTTCGGTGTCCGATCAACGAAATTCGCGATTCGTAATTGACTCTGACAAAATTTGTAATTTTTCCCGCGGCAAAAAGATGAAATTCACGATTTTTTCTGCTGTAAACTGACGAAACTCGCGATTTTTCAGCAGACGATCAACGAAATTTGAAGTTTTTCCCGCACATAATCGACAAAATTCGCGACTTTTCCGAACTCGGTCAACGAAATTTGCAATTTTTTTCAGAGACAAATTGACAAAATTCGCGATTTTTTCCAGCGACATATGGACAAAAATTGCAATTTTTCCCAATTTATAAATTGAAGAAATTCGCGGGCCACAGGTTGTGCATCCCTATTTTAAAGTATATTCCTAAAAAAAAAAAAAAAAACTGGGGAAAATTCGTATTTCAAAAAATGCCATGGAGGTTTTCAAAAATACGAAAACAAACAAGAAAGGTCTCTATGTTTTTTCTAAAACTTCCTAATCCTTTAAAAATTCTATTTTATGAAATTTAAGAAGTATTATCCTATGATATAGTTTTAAATTACATTTTACGGCGTTTATCACATTTTGGAGACAGATTTTAAATACTGTTGGTACGACATAAAAAATCCTATTTGGTGTCGAAAAGGACTACCTGTAAGAACAGCGTTTCTTGGACACCTTTCTTTTATGTAGAAAAGTTTCGACAGCAACTTATGTACGACCACTTTCCAACAATTTCCAACAAAGTTGAAAAGTGTTTATGACTTCGGTTTGTTTGGCCGTCTGCCCCTCTGTCCATCGCTACGCACTCTAATTCACGTAAATATACTCGAATTGATTTGGAATTTTTGGATGTTATTCATATTTACCATAGCACGAACCCTATTTCAAATGAAGTTTGTAGCATGCTTAGTTCATATACAGCGGCAGTCAAAAGTATTCTGTTACATTAAGGCCAATGGGAAAAAATCGTTTCAAAGGATTTTTAATTATGTTACACGCATCCAAACATAACAAAATTTATATGCATTTATGAAGTGCATTAAAATATGCATTCCGTATAATATGCGATGCAAATAATAGTTATTATTCCTTTACAGGGCCACACAAAATAATTCCGTTACATAATGATATAGGGGGTGGGGGAATTTTTTGTGGCGTATTTTAATTAAACTATTTCATATATAATGAAATTGATATACGTCGCTGAGGTTTAATATAAGTTATTTAATGAATAATATGAAGTGCAGAGCATTTCCAGGGACACACGAAAGATTTCAGATACTATATTGTGCTAGAAGTACTGTACATTAGGCGTGATTGCTGGAAATGCATTTTTAATTATGATATGCGCTTTTATGTTTCACTCTACTTATACATACTATATGGTGTGTATAAATGCTATAATGTATATAAAGGAGCTACACAAAAGAATTCTTAAGGGTTACTGGGTATGGGCGCAAATTGCTTAAAGGTGGTTTTTAAGTGAGTTATTAATTTTTACGCTGAACTGCATTTAGTTTTTTTAAGAAATATTTGTAGACTATAGATAAAATGATATGCAGGGTCACGCAAAGAATTGGATACACGCCGTCTGTGGATGATGATTTCTGGAAATAGGTTTTCAATAGTTTTAACAGTGTTTTAGTTTGAATTAAATTTGAGCTCAATAGTGGCGTGTAATAAAGGTACTAGGTAAACTACAGGGCTGTACAAAAATATTCAAGTAGGTTTCCATTTATTAACAAAAATTGCTGAAAGAGAAATTTCAGTCTGTTATGCGTTTTCTTGCTAAAATAAATTTTCCCATTATATAGTATATATATCAACATACAGATTAAATACAGGGCTTTTCAAAAGAACTGAGATACATGTTTGGCTATGGATATTAACTTCTGCAATCAATTTTTTAAACGTTTATTTAGTTATCTTATTTACTTCATTTCCCTAAATAACGATGTTTTGTTAAGATTTCAGGGAGTGTTGGAAAGTGTTTCATAATTTGTGCCGTATGCATGATTTTTCTTTCTTGTTTCGTTATGAAAAAGGTAAGTAGTGTACAGCAAAAAAAAAAAAAATCCCTGCCGGCTCGCAGTAAACTTTTCAAAAATATTCGGTGGGGCTCAAAATGTATTGAGTTAAAAATACGAGTAACGCATACAAAATTTCCCCTTTAGTGCGTGTGTATGTCGAGAGAGGGGCGGAGTAGAAGCGAATGGAAAGGAGGATAATTTGAATTCAAATTGTGGTTTTTTATATAAAATTATTATAATTTAAGTAAATTATGTTCTCGTGAGTTCTTCATTATATAATACATTAATATTTATTATAAATAGCATACAATTTGCTATGTATTGAAAGCGCAAGAAACTAGATGTGAAGAAAAAAAACTGCATTTTATCCATCTGTGTGATTTATGGATTCAAGGTATTAAAATAGTTGGCGAAATGTGCAGGCAATCTGTTTTTGAGAGAAATTTAATTATACATCCGCTAAGGGGCTTTCAGTGCTCCTGTAAGTATAACTGATATCATTACTATTTTTCAAATAAAATTATTTTGAGAACGTCAATAAAATAAAATTTTATTTTATTTTAGAGAATTAAATAAATAGATAAATAAATAAATGCCAAAATAAATCAATGGTAAATGGATAGACGGAGAGATCAAAATTTTGGGTGGGCTCGCGCCCCACCGTCCCATATAAGTTGGCGCCACTGCCGGCTAGATTTACAGCGGAGGAAGATTTAGACATTAAGTACCGTCGATCGGACTTTGGTCCTTGCGCGGTTACTTTGGTTCAGCCCATAAAAAAAGATTTTATTCTTTGTATTGAACAAACAATACAAGATAATTTGGAGTTTTTGCCCTTAGAAAATAATTTATATAACTACTATAGGGTATTTGAATAGTTTGGGGGTAATTTAATTTTTTTAATGGCAACACTGAATGTGTTTGTAAACAACTGTTTTCGTGTGTAGATTTTAACTCTCCAAACTTTCTATTGTGAAACAATCTTGATAAGAGCTTCAAATAAAGTAAGTGTCAAAATATTACCTTTAGTAACCTGTAACCCATGTGTGATCATAATTTTTCCTTTAACTTTTTATTTTGGCAGAAAATGTTTACGTTTTCATAAAGCTAGTATGAAAACTAGTATTTCTGGGTTACTTTGTGCCAGGCCTGTTTTGGTCCGAAAATAGCCCCAATTACTTAGAAATGCTTTTTATACAACCAAATCTCTTAAAACCTGTCTTAAGTAACTTTTTTTCAAATGCTGCTGTTGCAAAATGTTACATTAATTGAAAGAAATTAAGTTGAAACTTGTGTGAATGAAATAGAACAAAAGAACTTCTTAAAACACCATCAAAAACTTTTAATTGCGCTAGGCCTTTCGAAAGATCTGAGTCTTTCTTCGTCAGACGTAAGAAAAACGTGCTTCTACTATGAAAGAAGTTCTTTTGTTCTTGTTACATTAATTGTTTTTGTTCCAGTTGCTGAGGATAACATGACGAAAACTGTTTCTCGTTTCTTTAATATTAACAATTGGTTAATTGTGTTTAAATGTTAAAAAGAAACCATTTGCTTATCGGGTTTGCAGTGTTAATTTATTAGCAAATGCTATTGCAAGGGTTTTCCATAAAAATGTATTATTTTACATATGAAATGTATTCATTTTATATGAAACTAAGTGAATGGACCAAAGAATCCCCTAGCAGGGTCTACTTTGTTCCAAAACTTTAAAAATAGTTAAAAAAAAAAAAAAACCTCTTTGAAACAATACAGTTTGCTTCAGTGTTTCATGTTAATTGTTTACAACTCCATTTCGACGTTAAAAAATCATATATAATATTTTTTAATAATGGAAATGTGAGTGGAACCAGGTAAAAGTGGCCCAAACTAGTACGGTACTAATATCAACAACAGCAATTGATTCAATATTAGATACAAAACCAGTTTAACAATTTATCTGGCCGCTTTTGCGAGTTTTTAATTTCATTTTACTGTAAGACCTGGTTTTATCAGAATCATTTTAATACGATAATTTTTTCTTCAAATCCCTATTTTAATGCATTTAAAAATGAGCCAGAAAATAAGCAGTTTGGATTTGAGTACGTCCTTAATACGATATTTTTTTCTTCAACTGCTGTGTACTTTTAATTTGTTTTTGCGGTAAGAGTTGGTTCTAGCAAAAACTTGTCAATATAAAAGTTTTAGATAGTATTAAGAAGATTTATAATAAGTTTAAGTGAATTTGATATCTTGAGAATTGACAAAGTTATGATTTTTTTTTCTCCCTAAACCCCTATTTTTTTCGCCCTTGAACCCATTTTTAATTTTATCAAAAATCTATGATACACAAAATTTTGGCTCTTTTCCTAGAAGCAATAATAACTTTAAACTGATTTGATATGTATTATAATTAAGAATTAATGGATATTTTTTTTTCTTTTTTCACAAAATCCCTCTCTATTTCCTCCCGCTTGGTCCGATTTTGCCCATTAACGAAATTGAACGAGATTTTATGACCCTTGATTTTATATATCAGTTTGGAAAATATATGTGCAGAATAATGGAAGTTATCTTGTCCATAAAAAAGCTATACATATCTTATCAAAACTCTTCCCTATTTCAAACCGTTGGGCTGATTTTGCCCATTTGCAATCCCTGCCGAGGTATTAACCATCTTAGTGTTTTTGGTGAGTTTGAAGACGATCAGTGTAGAATTGCGAATTTATCTTGCGGACAAAATTTATTACATACATACATATATATGTATATATACATTTTAGGTGGTGGGTGGTTTTGTGTTCCTGGAGTCATATAATGAAAACTTATGAAGGAATTTTTCAAAAGCCGTGTCATAGTAACGACTGCAGTAGTTCATATTTCTTATGAAATCGACTTAAAAAAGATGTAAATCTACAAAGCAAGTTTTTGTAAACTACAGAAACTGTATGCTTACTAAAATTTTATTTGTAACCCGGATATAATATTAATCTTTTGCTTGTTCCAGGCATCCCAGTTTCCTAGTAAATTTTTAGCAACCTTTTTTTTTTTTTTTCAGTGTAACCGTTGAAGGGACGTTTTTTCAGACAAAATAATTTTAAAGTACTCCTGCGATGTATTTTTTTTATAATATCAATACTCTAAAGATAATTCAAGAATAGAAAGCAAAATAAAAAGCAAAAAATTTTTTTAGCTCAAAAATTTTTTGCATTTGCTATGAATATGCCCTTATTACAAAAGAAAGAAAAGTAATATAATAAATGTAATTATTATAAAGGAAAAATACAAGGTGGCTCAAGTATTGCTATGCAACTTTAAATGTTTATAATAATTAATGTACACTGTAAAAAAAATCTGTGAAGTTACTAAAGTTTTTCTAGGAAAGTGGGATTCCTAGAACTTTTCATGTAACGGCAACAACAAAATTTCATGTAACAGACACACTTTTGCGCCGAAAATCAGAAAATCTGTAAGGTTACTAAGAATTTTTTTGGAAACTGGGATTCCGAGAACTTTTCATGTAACTGCAGCCAGGGTTACAAATAAAAGTTTAGTAAGATTACTGAAATTTTAGCAGATTCATTTGTAAAGTTACAGATATTTGTAGCTTTACAAAAACTAGTTTTGTAGATTTACAGCTTTTTTCGTACAGTTACAGGTGAAAGTTTAGTAAGCATGTAACTTTACATCTGTAGAACTACAGATTTTTTTTACAGTGTTGTAATATCTGCTATTTAGAATCTACAAAATTTAGACATTTTCCATGCAGATATATATTGGTTCAAATAGACTGATTGTAAAGAGCGCACTCACGTACCAAAGTAATAACCTAAAATGTCATAAACCAAGATGCGACCAAAACAAAAACCCACCAGCGACACGTTCGCAATGTGCCAACACCAGCGGCAAGATCGCAAAGTGAAAAATGAGTCAAACCAAAAAGCGATAAAATAGCACAGTGTCAATTCCCATCACTAGAGACTTAAAGAAAATCCACCACAGAGGCAAACACCTCCTGAAAAAAGAAGAACATACCCCAAAGAAGACGAACCACGACGCCCAAGAAAAGCAAGATCACCGGGTAAGTAAATTATAAATATTTTAACAAAGCTAATTAAAGTAAACTATAAATAGGTAATCTGATTAACTCAGGTCAATATAGATAATTTAAGACAATTTAGGCTAACCATCAATTAAGTATAAGGAATTACTAAGTAACATTAGATTAGACAATGACAGACCCTATAAGTCCCATCCGACAGTCTCTCATCTCAGCCCCCCCCCTCTTTTTATGAGCCGAGGCATCCCCAGAGTCTTACATCCCTCACAGAACCCCATAGGATATCATCCTGGGGCAAGGCCCAGCGTCCCCCTCCCCCAATAGTCTTAGTCTAATATTCACCTGCTACAATGAACGCTTAATCTTAAATAGTAAGCTATTTCTAATCAACTAGGTCAGATAAACAACACCCGATCTCCCCTGCTAAGCTTTAGATTCACCCTCATAGTAAGTAGCCAAAGTACTCATCAAATTAAGTTAATGTCCGTTAGTACTCTTAGCCAAGATACTAGTAATTTAGGTAATATCGCATCCTATACACTTAGATAGCTTTGGTCTGCTGCATAGGATAATTATAATTTATTTTAAAGTATTAAAACTAATCCTAAAGTTAAAAGTGTAATAAATATGCCCAACTAACCCCCTTCCATTTCAGTTTTTTTTTTACTGCTGCCTTTTTATTAGGTGCATATAGGCTGCGGCCTGCACGAGGTACCGGACCCGCCCCTATGGGACAGCCTACGGAGCGAATCTTTACACGGTGGTGTCCAGTAGAAAGGCGGACTCTTATCCCTCCAATATCGTGAGCTTGCTTTGCAATTCGGCCCAAAATTTCCTATGGTGATACTTGTCTTTCAGCGGCACCCATTGTTTTCTTTTTCCCTTCCTCTAAATTAGTTAATGAACCACTTTTCACGATAAGTACCCACCACCGATTAGGCATCTAAAATCCAGAATTCCCTACTCCCCAATCTGGATATGTGTGTGTAACGGGCAGAAGCCAAATCAACAAAATCAACTAGTTAAGCAAGCTGTACAACAGAGAAACAAGCAAATTATATGCTTCACAATTAGGTCGGCAAGGGCATTGGTCTACTGTATAGCCGCCATGTGGTGATCAAGCGGACAACCGCCCCGATGACAGACAGGTATTCTCGTTCGGCTAGGGAAACTGGCAGCTAGGGGTCTGGTCATCGGCTTGGAGTCAGCCGATGTCCGCCATGTACACTAATGGCACCTGGTGCATGTAAAATCCGTCTTGGGTGCAAAGTCCTTTAAGTTACCTGTGAATTATACCACTTGAGGTGCCTTGCCAGGTGAAGGTCTCGTCACCTGATCAAGGTTCTAAATTACGAGGCCAACTTGAGTAGCAAAGCGCAGGTACAAAACAACAAGAACAAAATGTTAAGTAACCGGATTAACTAAGTTTACATCTAAGCAGCAGGCACAGCCGATAGGATGACGATCTAGGCTCTTGTCAGATTTATTATCGCTACGCGGCGATTAGGCGGTCACCGCCCCGATACCAGGAATCAAACCTGTTCAGCTGGGGCGATTCGGCAGGTAGGGGCCTGGTCATCGGTTAGAGGAAAAAAAATCTCATGAAAATTTATTTTCAAACTGCTCCTTTGGTGCGGCATGTGCTAGAAAATTGTAGGTGTTTTGATATATGATATCCTTTAAAAATGACAAAACACAAATACACGTTTTCCATAACTAGATCATTTATCTCACATATTTAAAGCGTCCTGTACATCACAGTAAACTTAAAATGTAACATAAAATAATTGAGCAATAAATTTGGAATTAAAATTCTACCAAAGATTGTTATAATTCAACCATGGATCTATGATTGAAATTATTTAATTAAACTTCAATGTGTTCAAATACTAAATGTGAAACGAAACGACGAATATAAAGATACAAATTTATTAACTTTTAAAATCCCCTAGCAATGTTTGGTCTACACTTCAATTTTTATTTATAACTTTGTATGTTGTCCCATATCAGATTACTTTCAATTTTACATTATCAAACATGGTGTTTAAAATTGTTTCTACAAAAGTTAACTAGCGATAATACATAAAAAGGGAAACAAATTTTGTTAGTAAATTATGGCTAATTCATTCAAAAATATACATTTTTCCCTTCAAAGCTGAAACCAAATTTTCGTTCATAAATTCATCATTGATGTAAATATTTTAAGGCTACTTTTTTCCAAAAGATTTTTTTTTCGTTTATGTGAAATATTGCAGAAAATAGTGAAGCTAAAATTCAAAGATTCAGTTCAATTTCTGTACTTGCATGAATGGTGGCTTTATTCATGCACGATTATCCCCTTCTCTATACTTTTTTTACATAGGATTATGTACTATATATATAAATACTCATCTCTTAACGAAGTTTTATTATATCAACACAATTATCTAAAAATTTAGACAGATTATTGATTTCAGATAAATAAAAACAAATAGCAAAAAAAACCTAAATATATTTTATAAATCCAATTTAAACTATACAATTGGTAATAAAAATTGACACTAAAACACATATTTTAAATTTATTAGATTAGATTTAAAAATATTTATTGTCTTAAAATATACAAAATAAATTGTTTTCTAAAATTATATTCAGTATTACAGTTTTATAAAATATGGCTACAAAATGATAAAATATACCAGGATTCAAACTGAAGATCCTGTCGATATACGGGATATAAAAGGAGAACCAATCCCATAACTTATTAAGAAATCAGAAAAACGATATTTTGCACTTCTGAATCCATATCTGAGTATCGTTAGACGAACGACTGCCACCTGAGACCAATTTATACGACCAAATGTAATGCGTCCAGATACAATTCACGTCTGTTTTACCCGACATTCTCTTTTGCAGCTATTAAGAAAAATATTTTATTATAAAGTAGATGCTAACCGACTGAATAAAATGTACAATCTTTTTCTGCTGTATAGTCACACACATAATACCAAGCTAATGATATAACTAAATTTATTTCTGGATGAGCAATAAATATTCTAAATTTTATGAGGTTTGTTTATTTATTGAATGTAGTACATGTATGTTTATTGAATGTAAAACAATTTCAAGAAAAGTAATCCCGTATTTCTTTGTATTCGAGTATATTATTTTATTATTTTATCAAACGTGATGCGAATTTTAGGATGTTATAACAAATTGTATTTTATGTGGCATGTTCTAAATAAGAAACGGTTTTAAAATTTGCCATACAAATAAAATTAATTAGAGACGTTTGTTTTAATTAGTAAAACAATTGGAAAAATCTGTCAAATAATGAAACCAAAATTTTGGGGATATATATATGTATATATAGATATATAGATATATATATGAAGCATTAATGCAGTTATTATATATCCTAACAAATTACTAGGTTGAGCAAAAAGTTCTGGGAAATTTGTGAAAGTTGCGTTGTTATGCGCAAATTAACAACAAAACAAAAAGGACTGTTCTTCAAATTAGAGACCATCATAGTCCACGACTTTATGCCATCGTTCTTCCATATTCCGGATTTGTTGGAAGCTCCATGGCGGCTCCTTGGAATCGAAAAACTCTTGACATGCTTCTTCAACTTCATTCGTTCAGAAGCGTTAGACCTTTTCTCCAATAATGCCGCATCAGCACACGCAAATCATACTGTTCAGTAGGAATTTTGGAGCCGAACTTCCTGAACTCCTATAGGTATATCACTTGTACTCCTAAATACGATACAAATTCTCGTAACAATTAGATTAAAAGTTTCGAAGAACTTGTTGCTCAACCTAATAAGTAGGCAACATGTTTAAATCGTGGAAGAGAGTTCCCTAGAAAGTAAAATATTACAAAACATAATTGTGTTTATTGAGCTACGGTCGTTATTGTTTTACAAATAGGGACTCGTTCGATATCTATAGTGTAAAATGAATAGTACATATTTCTAACATCTTATTTGATAGCATACTGAGCCTTAGCATCTCGGTTGGTGCAATACGAATCTTAGCCAGTAAGAATCTTTCTGTAAAATAAATATATTTTCCACATCTCCAAACTTTGTGCTTCAATATAATGGCTATACATTTGGAAAAAATTAAGGTTTACAGAAATCTAACAAATTTATCAGTAGTCATTTTTAGTACTCAATATTTGCATCAATACTATAGGGCGATTTTTAAAAATTCTCCGATACAATAATGAAGTGTATTATGTTAGCAAATAAAACGACGTAGCAAACAGTGTACAGAATAATGTCGGGAAACTCGCAATACGTGTGTACGTCAACAGGATTTTTTAGAGCAAGAGTGTTGTTATAAATAACGAAATTTTTCATTTAATATGGAATCGTTTAAAAAAAGGAATGATAAAAAAATCAAGAAAATATGAAAAAGTTCAAAGCTGTAGAATTCCCCATTCTGCTTAAAACTTGTAACGTGTAAAAAATATAAAAATAAGTTAAAAAGAAAAAATGTCTTGAAGTGGGATACAACTCACGATCTCTTGGTCCGTGAACTAGCATGCTACCAATGAGTTACAAATGTCACATACAAAATATCAAACTAATGAGTATTTGAAATATTCGCTAAATCTTAACCCCCAATTTCTCAAAAACTAAGTACCATTTGAAGAAACCCTTTCACCAGACTAATTAGTGGCGTAGCTCCTACAACATACTTTAAAATCATCAAAATCTGTGAGCATCATATTTGGTGGTTGGTGAATATGTTTAAGCATGGAGATGTGCGTGTAGAAGTTGAGAAACTATATTAATTAGATATATAAATTACATTATAGTAGTTTTAACTATATAATTTTAATATATATATATATGTGTGCGTGTGTCCGTGTGAGTGTATGTGTGCGTATAAAAATTGAATGTTTATTATTTCCTATAATCGTAAATATATTTTATACCATTACTTTTTATATTTTCAGACTTGACATACATTTTTTTTAAAAGTCTGTGAAAATACAATTACTGTATTTTATCTTTTAACAAGAAATACTGCAATATTATTTTCATTCACAGAAAATATTTTTTTAAAAATCGGAATTATTTGTATATTGCTTTTTGCTCTCGATATTAACTTTTTTATTTGTTTTATAAAGCGGTAAATTTATGGCCATTTAATAAAAAACAATAAATAATTTGCAGTTTTGAGGTTCTGCGTGTTCTGTTGAAGCAGCGTATGATTTTAACAGAAATATTATCAATATCTAAATTTTGAGAGCAAATATTCAAGCAAACAATAGTAAGTAGTAAAACATTTATGGTAAAATATGGAGAAAAAATATTAATTATCCATATATCTGAAACTAAAAAACACTAGGTACCTCAAACGCTCATTACATATATTTTCCCATTACAAATGAAGCCAAAAGCATCCATTTATTGGTCATAACGTAAAGGAATAAATACAAGATTTTGTAGCCTTTATGGGGTTTATTTTAATTTCCGATTATGAAATCAAGCATTATTAATGTGGAAATTTGTCACATATACTAAATCATTCAATTGGTATTTACCTTTGACTTGATCATTATGTTGCGAATAGTTTTAAAATTATTTACATAGAACCCAATGAAATAATTTTCGTGCAAAAAAACTGCTTTTAAAATGACGTTTTATATCAATATTTAATTTTAATTTTATTTCTAAAGAACAGCTAAACGTTAAGTAAAAATTTTCCTTTGGCAATCAATAACAAATATATCAAAATATTTTCAGCGAATTATATAGTAACATCTGAAATAATATGCTATATATAGTTCTTGAATTTCAAAATAACATGTTTTACTGAATTCTTAAAAGGATTACTGTAATAATAAGCATTGCAGTTTTCTTAAGCCATATATAACATGCACATATTAATGCAAATTAATAATTGCATATTTATAAAGTAAAAATTTCTGAACAAGTTGAAAACAATGGAAAAAGTAAAAATAATTAATGTACGCGTATAAACAAGAAAGTTTATTTAATGGAAAATGTTTCTTTTTAAATACATTTCTGAAACGACTAAATGCTAATTATAATAATTATTTTTTGAGAAGTGACTTTTCGACTAATGACATAATTATGATTATTTCACTTTTGATATGAATAAATAAAAGTAATGGAATTTTATCTTATTAAATTTTCACTTTTACATTACTAAAGTATTATTTTACATAAAAGTTTTTGTTAAGTGGGGATTTTAGCAACAATATTCACCATTTATATGTTCATTAGTTATTCGATTACATTTTTGTCGTATATATTTATATAAAAGGGTATTTTTGATCAAATTTTACTAAAGTGTTTTATTGGGTGATTGCAACAGTTCGTGCCCTATTTCATAGATGTCAGAAACTTGAAATTTTGACTGTGCTGTTGTTTCTTTTATAATCATATTATTAACTGACTGTTATTTACACGTGTCGTGTGTAAACATAACGTTAAAAAAAGTTTTTCAAATTAATTTGTGTGTAAGGTTAATATTCAAAATGAAAAAATAGTGAGTGGGACGAGCTACAAAAAATATCCAAGAGGTTTATTTTGATCGTACTCCCGCTCTTAGGCAATTAAAGGTATTTTTGTTGATTGTGAAATGGTGATTTCAATCTAAATGATAACATTCGCTCTAGGCGATCTTCTGCAATTGATAATGACTTAATCCCTGGTATAGTGAATAATAATAAACAGATTACTACTGAAAATATTGCTGAGATACTTCATGCGGAAAATTCGACAGCTTTTCGCCATTTAAAACAACTTGGGTACATTTCGAAATTCGATGTATCGGAAATCAGGCACAAACTTTTGCAATCAACCAATAATTTGCGATTAACACACAATATCATAGCCGATTTTCACATTATCATACATTATACATTCCTGTTCCATCATAATTCTGGAAAGCCACTATTTAATACAGGGTTTCCATAATTAAACGACCCTATTTTGAATTTGTCTATAGACAAAACTATTGGTCAGAAAGTTGTGAAGTTTTGTAAAGGACATAAAAAAGGGATGGGGATTTGTTTAAGCAAGAAAAAAAAAACTCAAAAATTTGGAACCAGATGGCGTTTTTAATAATTAACCCACTTAACATACATTTACGATAGTTTTCATATTTTAATGGAACAAAACACATTCCACATGACGGCCATCATTTTCAGTTACCATCTGGAATCGTTAGATAGCATGTTCCACATTTGAACACAGTGTGTTCTGGGAAATGCTAAGAATATATCGTGAAACTCTGTTTTTAAGTTCAGGTAAAGTTCTTGGGTTATCATGACTTACCAAATGTTTCAAATGCCTCCAAAGCCAAAAGTCACATGGATTGAGGTCCGGAGATCTGGGCGGTCATATATTACAAAAGTGGCGGCTGATGATACGTTCTTCTGTGAAGAGATTCTTAAGGACGTCCTTAACACAGTGGCTAATATGCGGAGGAGCTCCATCTTGTAGAAAAATTGTACATGAAATGCACTGACGTGCTTGCAGATCCGGAAAAAATATTTTCTAACAAGGATGCATATCGCTGCCCGGTGATCGAGCATGTTACTGGATCTCTAGCACTTAATTCCTCTAAGTAATATAGGTCGGGAATAAACGATGCAGAAAACCCAAAGAACCACGTCACTTTTGGAGAATACAACGGAACTTATAAGAACGCGGATTTTCTGATTCCAAAATTCGGCAGTTATGAACATTCACTGAACCGTTCAAATGAAAATGCGCTTCCTCTGTCCAGGAAATAATCCAAGACCTTTCTGAATCAACCTCAAAGCGAGCAAAAAACTAAAGTGAGAACCGGTGTCGAGTATCGAAATCATGTGGAAGCAACTCCTGCACAAGTTTGAAGCTTGTATGGATAATACCGGAGGATATTCTTATGACCTTTTGGACAATCGAACGAGCCATAACTAATGCTTCTGACACATGACGGACACTGGTACTATTCTGTTTGTTGGAAGCTTTGTCCCTGTCCACCTGAAGCGCAACCCCATCTATTGCTTCTGAGGAGACATGTTTTCTTCCTCTTCCAGAAAGAAAATTCAAAGATCCTGTTTCTTCATATTTGGCTACCATCAATCAAAGATTTTTAACAGTCAATGGACCTCTCTACATCCCGTTCGAAGTCCGAAATTTCCGTAGAGCAGATAATGCGGAATTACTGTCTTGGTAAAACAATTTTACTAACAAAGATCAGTCTAGTAAACGTAACGACATTGTGATTACCAATAGCTAGCACATTGTAAATAAAATCTCCGCGAAAGTGTCTAGGTTTTATAACAGCTGCTGCGTCCCGTCGACAAAAATTTATTTGCATTTTTATTTAAATTGTAGGATTTCCCGCCCTCTGGCGGAGAAATTTTACCAGAAGATTCCAGATCGCAGTTGTCGGTTTGGCCTTTTTTAAATTCAGAAATTTGGAATTCTAACCAGAAATTCTGAAAGAATAATTTTTACTTTATACAATCACGTAATATCCGAAATTAAACAAAGCAAAAAGAACTACTGAGATTTCATGGTATGAAATCGAAATTTCTGATTCTGTAAAAAAAGGTCTGTTGAAAATCTTTGGTTGTTATAAAATTTGTAAACTATTGAAAATGTATGCTAAGTCACCGCCCCCTGAATATTTTTCAGGAGGAGGTCTGCATCTTTGTCTTATTTAATCTGAGAAAAATAAAGCGTAAACACTTAAAAAAGGTTATTGGTGTTCGAATTGAACGGACCGTACAAACTCTGAAAATAATCCGCCTGAAACAGCCACCATTTTTTTGTCACAGCTCAGGCCTAGCATTCACTGAGCGGTGGCTAAATGTGTAATTCATTAAAAAAGCCCTCTGCTGGCGAAATTTTCAACTAATTTTTTTGCGCTTAATCAATTCCCATCTCTTCATTATATCCTTCACAAAATTTCATATCTTTCTAAACAATAGTTTCGCCTGCAGACAACATTAAAGTAGGGTCGTTTAATAATGGACACACTGTATTTCATAAAACAATACAAACTGGATAAATCTTTAAATATATATATATATATATATATATATAGTTAAATTAAGATATGCGTGTCTTTTTCGGATGTTGAAAGTAAAAAAAAAAAATGTTTAGCAATGTTCTCTAAATGCAATATATCTTGGCAAAGGTTACATGGTTAATATTAAATTGCTAAATGTTTTATTAAATAAACTAATATTTCATATGGATGACCTTACGTTTTCTACTCCTAAAGTTAATATACATTCTTACTTTTTTCAGGTATATATTGACAAGCAAAGTTGAAACTCGTCGTAAAGACAACGAAAAGTTTTTTGCCTTTTTTCAACTTTATATTTTTAATTTACTGTAATTTCTTAATGTCATCGAAAAGTAACATTTAAATATTAAATGGAAATAGTTTAAAATTTTACATTTTCAACGAGTGGCATAAAGAACGAACGCGACTAATAGCATCCTAAAACAAGTTGGAAATTACACGTCAAACATGGCAAATAAGATGTGTTCGTACTATAACTAGTTTTATAAATATTTTTTGTACCGAATATTATCCCCCTCACTGACAAGCCCGTGTTAATACGTTCACTAAGCTCCAGGTTTCACTGCAATACAAGCAATATTTAAAGTAAGATAATTCTATTGATTTAATGTATTTTTAATACATTGAACAATGATTAATACTTCCAAGGATTGCATTCATATTCGTTATTAAGTTTTTTTATAAAATGTTCAAAGAATCATTTTTTTAGCATTTAAAGCAAAATTCAGAGAAAACAACATTACAATTTTGCCCATTTCCAAGACAGTTGGAGGGTTATACTGAATGTATATTTTAGTGCACTTCATAAGTGCATATCAATTTCCTTCTGTTCGAAAGGCTGTCACATCATTAAAATGTTCTTTAAATATTTTTCCCCATTGGTCGTAATGTAACGGAAATATTTTGACTGCCCCTGTAATTAAATTATACATCCTTTTTTCATAAAATTTGAAATGACTCGACAAAATGTTTGGAAAATTTTTATATACTTAAAATTTCAGACCATTCGGTTGGGTAGTTTTTGCTCTTTTATATGCGGACGGACGGACAGAACGACGACTATACGTGTTACGTATTTATATAATTACGAAAGCGCCTAAAAATAAGCGACCACTCGGGGGGGGGGGGGTAAATTTTTTTAGGACCTTTTAGCTTTTTCTTTAAACTAGTGATTGTTTTAAGTGAGTATATTTTTAAGTGGATATTTTTAAGTGAGTTAATGCATGTTGTACAACAACATCTACCACATAATTAAGCGTTTCATCATTATAATTTTTATAATTACTACCTGTTGGATAACCTACTAAATAGCCTATTGTATATTTATACGCAGAAGCATTATTACACAATTACTTGTACAAAAGAATAACAATATGTATATATACATATATATGTATACCAGTACAACATTTATATTTTCGGTAAATGTTTGCTTTTATGATTTAATTTTCAGAAAATTTAAATATAAATAAACTAAATTTGTGGCGACTTTGTTCCGAGACAATCTTACAGCAAATTGACATTCAAAATGCCGGTTTGTCAATAAATTCATAAATAGATTTTTTTTTTCAAAAATGTTTCATTAAATTTCGGATAATCTATTCAGTTCTTAGGTTTCTAAAGATAAAAGAAAGCTTTTCGAAATCACGGATAAGTCGGAAGTCTTTAAGACTTATTTTCTTAAAGTTTTGCTATACTTAAAACATTTGTTTTTTCCACAACGTGTTTCGGTTTCACGAAACAATTCATTCAAAATTTACAATTTCATAAATACATTTTATTTTGCACGAGATAAAATATTTTTTCTGATTAAAAACTTCAAGCTTAATTCAAAAAGATATTTGCTTACTAGGATATGTCATTTAGGGATTTCAGCTACAAAAAATATTACTAAATTATTTGCTTATCATGTTAATATTTGATAACTGTGTAATGTGTAGTATATTTTCTCATATAAACACTGTAACTTTCAATTAAAAATTAATTATTTAGATATTTAATTACTTATATATTTTTTGTGCTTAGCTGTTTGTCTTTAAAATAACATTGACATTGATTGAGGCCGTTTAAAACGGGTGCATAAATTTATCCTTATAATTTCGTTAAGAATGCAAATTTATACAACGAATAAGAATACGGTGTTTCATAAAATAGCAAAAGAAACGATAATGTAATGCAAATTTCTATTTTTTAGAATAATATAAGAATATTCATATTAATATTTTAATATTTTTATTAAACTGTTTTCTTTTCACAAAACGTGCAATATTTCAGAGGTATAACATTTAAGGTAATTGTGTCTAAATGAGACGCGATTCCCATAGTTTTGTCCCATTTAGGGTATACTTGGTATTCTATTATATAAATATATACATGGTGTCCACGTATAACTTGACCGACCTTTATTTTCGCAACCGTGGTCCTAGATGCATACTTCCAAATACAAAAGTGTTTAAAATTAGGGGCAGAGTTAAGATACAAAAAAGTTTGAAGCGAAAAATCAATTTAGTGAAGAATTACAGAAGCAAAATTTTTATACAGCAACCAGGTCCCTATACTTATATTTAGGGACGTTTTGCCTATACAAAAGTATTGCAAACTCAAAAAGGTCCGTATCTCTACGACCAATATTCACTGAGAAATTAGAGTTCGAAGTTATCATGTATAGTATGGGGACCGTATACAAATGGAGATGCTGTGGTAGATTTCAATGCAACATATCGGTTTCCGCCCCCCCCCCCATTACTCAAAATTTACTTTGACCAAGTAAATTAATTAAATTAATTCTTTTTCCTAAAACAATTCATCGTTCTACATTCATACATTTATTTTTTCCTTTCAACTTTCACAATGAACTTTACTCAACACTTATAAAGATTTATAATTTCATATTTTTTCCTCTTATTCGAAATTCTCATTCTCGCATATTTATTTTTCTTTCATAACGGTCTTTATTTAAAAGTAATCAAGGACACATACAACCTCCGTAAGTCTGCACTTTTTTTTAACGTTTCATTTTCTTTATCGTATTTTATGTGCGTTTAAAATATGCCACTCTTAATTCCTACTAGAATTTGACGGGTAAAAAAGGATTTTATTGGAATTGCGGTTTCAAATTATATTTCATTTATCATCACGCCTTCTACATTTTACACATATTCGTCAAAGATTTCACAATCACATTTAAGAGCAATTTGTTGATTAATGTAAACAAAACCAGACTTTTTGTCGCACCTATTCATGAAACATGTAGGGTTGCTTTACATTCTGTGGGTGCACTGAAAGGGGGGCTGCCACATTATTTGTCTGCTAAACCTGCTTTGTCTGCCAATGCTTAGTCTCTGTAATGCCGGCGTCAAAAGCTTTGTTAGTTGGCGATAATGTATTACGCCAAGTCATGTGATTCAGTACGCGTTAAGTACAGTTCGCTCCCGACACCTCTACTATAGCGTCTAGAATATATAGTGTGGAAATCGGCTATCCCTGTAATACTTTAAAAAAGTTCTAAAATACTGTATCCCTTAAATGTGCAACGATGCTGCTGAAATATGAAGATCGCAGCGACATGTGCAGCATATTTTCTACAACTACAAGATATTGCTAGTCTATAAAATGTAATACCAGTAACACGAAAATCGCGCAGATGTCGCTGCGATCGACACTTGGAATTTTAGCAGTATCGTCGCACATTTAAGGGATACCAATTTTTAGCACTGTTTGGATAGCTTATTTCCACACTAGGTATTCTAGACGCTGTACCTCTGCTGTAAGGTCCGTGAAAGGCCGCTGCTGTTTTTTTTCCTGTTCTGGCGTTACAGAGCACTTTATCATGGATAATTATATATCTTCATAGCTTCATATCTGATGCTTTTCCTACGAATTGTTTTATTTTCATTTAATAATGAATAAACATTTACTGTTCTTGCTTTCACCTATAATGTTGGGTTTTTTTTCTCACAATACCTAGGAACCCGTGAACCACCGCTGCATGGAGAATCAAACGCCTCCATAAGTATTCTCCACCATAAGTATGTGGTGCATATCAGCCGATTTTTTTTCTCCAACTCAAAGATTTAAAAAATGAAAGAAATGAATGGAGAGGTGATTTTCACTTCCATCTGCTGGCTCGCTAATGTTTATCCTCTGAACGTTCACGCTGCAGCTTACATTTGCCAGTGACATGCGTAAGACGAAGGGCAATTCATTCGGCGCACGGAAAATATCCTTTGCTGTCTCTGGAGAGTTTCGAAGCGTTTCCGCGTAAGGGAACTCATTTCTTGGACGGAATGTCCCCCTCCTCTCGCCGCAGTTCGTCAGTGCCTTCTTCTATTTTTTTTGTCCTCTGCTCATCTTTTCGTTTCTCCTGTGGGTTTGTCAATTGTGTGTGCTCTATCCGACTCTTCAGTGAAAAAAAGGAAAAAGCACAAGTGTTGTGCACAAGTTCTATATTGTGAAAACCGCGTATGCGTCACTTGTGGTGTGTGTTGCTGTGTGAGGTATCCAAATAAATATGACCATAAAATTCCAGTAAATAAAAAAGGTCACTTTGTGAACATATATGGTGTGTCAATTTTCAAGTGTGTGACAGTAGTGCAAAGAATACAGTCGTATGACGGCCAATTTAGTATAAAAAAAACCGCTTGTGAGTTTTTATCTTGCTAATTATAGTGTCCTCAGTCTGCAAGTGCCTACAATTTTTAAGCTGCAAGCGAAATCTGCGTCGAAAGTGGTTTAAAAAAAACCCTGAAGAATAATCTTCGGCCCACATATTGTGAAAAGTGCCTTAAAAACTGCTTTCGTCGAGCACAGTTTTTTTTTTTTTTTTTTTTTTTTTTTTTTGGCAGTTGATAATAAAAAGAAAACTGCGCATTTTTTTCTTCACACATATAAAGAATATGAAAGCTGAATATTTGTTTTAAATTGTTTCTTTCTTTTCAGTAAATTACAGAAGTCACATTAAGTGGTTGCATTGCATTATATTTTATTCAGTTTTCTTATTCACGAAAGAATATTTTACAGTGTATTTCTTTATATTTGATTGAAATGATTTATATTATTTTTGGCTTGACTTTCATGCACTTTATTGATTTAATTTTTTTTTATTAAAAAAATGAGAGGATTATTTTCATCATAGAGTTTAAATCCCTCATTTTTAAATTTGTGATTTTTCACAAACTTAGGGGATATTTTAATTAACTTTTTTTATATTCCTCCATAAAAAAAGAGTTGTTTGCTTATGCATTTTTATTTTATTGTGTTTATTGGCATGATTTAAGTAGATTTTTTTTTTTACTCTTAAAGAGGTTACAATAAGACATTTTTTTTTTTTTTTTTTTGACTAAGTTAAAAGAAGAAAAGTTTTCTTTTCTATGCTATTTAAGTACATTTTATATAATGCTATAATTTTACATTGCATTTTATTATTTGATTTTATGCAGTAATATTATATATGTATTATGCAGAAACTCAGTAATTAACAGCTATCGCATTGCTTAAATTGTTTTCTTTTTGTGACAATGGTTAAAAACATCCCAGTTGGTGTTATTGAATTCGATACGAAATTATTGCAATTTTTCCTTAACCAGGTCAAAGCTGTTGCCGAAATAAATAAATATGATGGGCAAACAGCTATTTCCTTCCTCATTGGTAAATTAGGAGCACCGACTCAGAAATTTTTTTGCGCAAAATCCTGATTTCAAAAACATAAAAGATTTGGAAACTTTGCGGAAGGAATTCTCGATATTTTTTTCCGCACCAAGTAAATGTGCAGCCAATCTCGAATTCAATAATTTATCACTCTTCCCTGCCACGACCATAAAGAATTTAGCTCACTGCTTAAATATTTTGGCAGCAAAAGTCTATGAGGATATACAGGATCCCAAAGCGCGGGATTCCATACAATACATGAAATTTCTTGAAGCGATTCCTTCTCAAATTAGAATCAAAATTAAAGAAGAAGGAATCACTGATTATCGTGACACGGTTGAAAGGGCAAATGAGTTATATGAGATTCTGCATAATGAAAAAGGAGTTGCATGCTTTACCCTCTATCCCAAAATCAGAATATAATGTTGAACAACAGTTACGCGAAATTTCTGAAAAAAATATATGCGTTAACATTTAAACTTAAGGAATCAAATAAAGATGACACAAATAAAAAATCCGATGATAAATATAATCGCAACTCAAATAGTTTTCGTTACAGGCAAAATTTGAAATATCAAAGACATGATAGACATTTTTCCACGCATAAATTTCATTAAAAAATGTTACAACTTGTCAACTATGGAACCGATCTGGCCATGAGGCCCAGGTTTGTTTCAAATGGAAATGTGCAAATACTCAGAGAAGAGAAAATGATTATAAAAATAACAGTCGCCATAGTCAGGAAAACTAAAACAGAGACGCAATGTTGCTGATGGTATTGTGTCTCACATTAACAGTTCCACATCAGCTAATTTTTTTAGTGACCCAAACTTACCCAAAATCTCTAAAGAAAGATTAGATAACTCTGTTGGTTCTCAAACCACAGAACATATTACTATTGCTAGTTGCATAGCGACACAAACTGAAAACAACAACAAGACACACTTAATTTGTAATGTAAATAAAGACACTCCTACTCTTCCACTTGTCAAAGCAACTGTGGCAAAACAAACTGTGACTTTTCTAGCAGATTCTGGAAATTCCATCTCCCTTTTGTCAGAAAAGTTGTTTAACGGACTTAAAACTACACTTATATTCAAACGACTATCCACTGGCATAAGCATCAAATCAGTAAATTCAGAGGTTGATTTTTCTGCATGCATTAGAGCTACAATAAAATTACAACATAAGTCTTTTTCCCACCATTTTTATATTGTGGATATTCCTGAATCCTAGACTTTTGAAGGCATTCTGGGATATGACTTTATAAACAAATTCAATATCAAAATAGACTCAGCTAACAAATATGTACACATAAATAACAACTTAAGTATTTCATTAGAGTGTCCAGATACTGAGGCAACTCTCAGTAATTTAACACAATGTAACAATCACTCTGTTCACACAAAAAAATATATTCTTCTAACACGTAAAGTGATATTAGAACCACATGAAGAAAAATGGGCATCTCTCTACACCAATAAAAATGACAACAAGAAATCTGAGTACATTCCACATGAAAAAGACATAATAGGATTTGACGTCATTGTTCAAATAAATAACAAGCCAACACGCAAAACTAAAACTGCTCAACCGCATGATTTCTTTACTGTTTTTGTTAAAAACAATTCAAATACTATCATACACCTGCAAAAAAAGACAAGAGTTGGTGAATTATCTGAAGTTGAAGAAATTTTGGAGTACTCTCCTAAAAATTCAGAAAAGCATCATAACTCGGAACAACACTTCATTAATCTTCTACAGGCATCTAAGGAAACTATAAAAAAAAAGAAAAGAAGATTTAACACATAATGATTTTCATTTGAAACACTTAAACTCTAAAGAGGCAAAGACTTTAACTGAGTTACTACTCAATTAGTCTGCTGCATTTTCAAAATCTTTAAATACTTTAGGTCGTACTGATAAAATAATATCAGACTTAAAATTTGTTAATGAATACCCTATTAAAACTCTTCCATTCCCCCTCCATCAGTCTCTGCAAAAGGATGCTAAAGATCAATTAAATCAACTATTGGAAGCTGATATAATTGAGCGCAACTGCTCCGAATGGGTATGTCCTATGTTACTTGTTAAGAAAAAGCCAGATTCTACTGGGAAACAAAAATATCGCCTCGCTCTAGATCTTCGCATGGTCAATACTGTAATACATGGTTCTTCATACTCTCTGCCTAAAATTCAAACAATAATTTCTATTCTGTCATCTTATAAATTTTTCACTGCTCTCGATTTTCATCAGGCATACCATCAAATCAATTTACCGGAAAAATTTCAAAACCAATTAACCTTCACAACCATGTTTGGTTCTTATAAGTACAAGAGACTAGTGTTTGGATTAAAATCCAGTGCTTCTATTTTTCAAGCACTAATGGACTCTTTATTGGATGAACTACAGTTGGTAGGTGTTTACACCAACCAAGATGATTTTATATTAGGTGCGAATTCATTTCATGAAATGTATACAAAACTTGACAAAATCTTGAACATCTTAACTAAATATAACGTAACACTTTCACCTAATAAATGTACATTCCACAAAACCACTATCGACTATTTGGGCTTTCACATTCAAAATCACTCTGAGTCACCAATTAAGTCAAACATAGTGAAAATAACCTCATTCCCATTCCTACAACAAAAAGGCAGTTAATAAGACTCATTGCAGTAATCACATTTTACAAATCTCTTATTTCATCTTTCTATGAATTGGTACAACCTCTGATAAACTTAACTACCCCTAAAGCAAAATGTAAATGGACAAAGACACATCAGGAAATTTTTGAAACTATACAGAAAATTTTCTTTAACTCGCCCATGGTAAAGTTACCGTATTTGGATAAAACTTTCTATCTGAATACAGACGCTTCAAATGTTGCCATTTCTGCCGCCTTGTTGCAAGAACATGACAATCAGTTATTACCTGTTGCTTAATTTTCTAAATCTTAAAAATCTTCAGAAAAGAAATACCCGGCATTAAAACTAGAACGTATGGCAATTTACAAGTCAGTTGTAGCTTTTAAATATTATCTATACAACAGGGATTTTGTAAATCTTTCTGACAGTAAGCCTTTAAAAAATACAACAAAACAACAAATCCTGCATATATAACTACTAGATGGCTTATTGAATTTTCTAAATAATTCTTATACTTTTCAACACATTCCTGGTGCAACAAATGTATTAGCTAACTATTTATCTCGTTGCAATTTTGAAAACAATCAGCAAACTTTGCTTACTAATCCTGAACTTCTACATGACACTCAACCATTACCTATTGTGGACTATGATAGAACAGACACTAACAACTTCTCAAATATCCACACTCATAATGTAAATTATCTTGTAACTTGTAATCAAACGAAACGTGATCCATTGTTAGAAATATCTAATGATACTTTCAGCGTGGAACAGAAAATCGGCCCTAATTTGTCTTCAATTTACAATGAAATTTTAAGTAAAGGATCTTCACAAAAGTTCCCTAAATATTTCATTCATCCTGATTCGAAAGTTTTAATGATAAAGAAGGAAGACCTAAACAACAACTCTTTTTCTTAACATATTGTTGTTCCAGATACCCTAAAAAGTAAAGTTTTAACTATTTCACATCTGTCTCACTTTGGTTTCCGTAAGACATATGACTTTCTTTCTGTTACATACTTTTGGAAGAACATGTATGTTGACACTTTGAATTTTGTCGCCTCATGCGTCAAGTGTTTACAAGCAAAACATCACCGCACTCCTCCAACACCTTTACAACCCACTTACACGCCAAGATAGCATAGCCATACAATAAGCACAGATTTAGTTGGACTTTTCTCAAATGGAAAACATGTATTAACTGTCACTGATCATTTTTTACGACACGTAGAACTTTATCCACTTAACGATACTTTTGCTACTAAAATAGTTAAATGTCTTTTCAGTTACATTACTACTTTCGGCAGACCTGCTGTGGTTTTGTCTGACTTTGGACCCCAGTATACTGCCCATGTATATAATATTTTTAATGATACTCTTGTATAAAGGTTCTTCACAGTTCTGTTTCACACACCCAATCGAACAATCTTTCGGAGCGTATAAACACCTCAATTAAGTACTCTGCTACTACTCTGTGAAGCCACCAGGTCACTCATTTGAAAATGTAATTTTTATACACAAATCTCTTTACAATGGTTCAAGACATTCTACTACATTATTTTCCCCTAATTTACTTCATTTTGGTCATGAACTTTCATTAATTTTTGACACTTTTGATCATTCATGTAATCAACCTTTTCTAGATAAACATATTGAAATATATAAATTACTAGAGGACTTGCACAAAATTTATGAAAAAGCCTATTCTAACATTAAAACTGCTCAAGATAAAAGATATAGAATGTACAGTCGAAAAGCTAAATCAAGAAACATCTGTTTGAAAGACATTGTATAGATAAGAACAATTGACAAATTTAAACCTAGATATACAGGACCATACATAGTTACACATAAACATTCACCTGTTTCTTTCTTGATAAAAAGGTTACATGCTGCTTATGATACAGCATTTCGTGTGCACATAGATAGACTACTCCTTGCACCATCTCGTTATGGACATTTGTTTGATCCTTCAAATCATGTTAATAACAGTAATTTCACTAGTAACTTTCAACCACACACTTACAATTTAAGACGAAGATAATCTTTTATTATTTACAAAACATATTTTGAATTTATGTATTGTGACACTATGTTGTCAATCTCTCATCAAGATTATACAAGTGTTGTTTATAGGCGATCTTTTACAATGTTGTGGCTGGTCCATGAATGTGTTGCTTCGAAGATCATGTGTGAACAATATTCTGTGTCACTTGTATTTTTTCTCTTTTTTTACACACTTAAGCTAAGCGAAATAAGCTAAATTTAAACGTTTTCACCTTTAATTACAACTTAACAGTAACAAGTCTAGCTATATAATCTTTTGTCATTCATAAAAAAAGAAAGGTTATAATTTTACATATCACTTATGTCTAAAATAAAAAAAAAACCTTCAGTTCAATTAAATTCTATGCCTTCTTACATGACTTGAACATAATTTTACCAGATTATGACACTTCGTCTCTCAGCACTTTAGGATTATCCTTTTTGAGAAGTCTGATATTTACAACATAGTTTTTCCCCCTTTATCTAATCATTGCCCCCAAGAAGTCGTGAACCGTTCAAAATTGTTGCCCTAAGATTCACGCGACACTGTGATGAGAGACACCTTTCACGTGAATTGGTTTTCCAATTCAAATTACTTACAAAGAATTTATATGAGATACTGAAACGTGCTCCTTTCGCAGATCACTGTGATCTACCGGTGAGCGAGGAGGCTCAGGTTGTGTGAAATATGACTCGCCCTTTTTATTGACTCTTCCTCTAGGGCTGAGGTTCTAAACCGAATATATAATACTTGTAAGCCTACAAGAATTAAGGCCACACCTTTTTTATGGGCGTGCTTTAAGCACCTCTTTATTTTGTTGTCCTGTGCCACGTGCAAGAATTTTCAATTTTTCAGTTTATCCTCCTCATGTGTACATTTAAGTTTTAATTTGTAAATACTCATACTGCATATGTTTTTCATTTTAATTTTTTAATGTGTGTTAATGAATTGTGTTTTCATTATTTCTTTTAAATGCTTGCAAATGTGTATTACATGCCTGATCCCATGTAGGATCAAAGTAAAAAAAGTGAGTTTAGGTATCAAAGACAAAAAAGGGATTACTCACTGACTTTAAAGTTGCACTGGATCCAAAGACTTAAGCAACCTATTTGAATTTATGCTTTAAATGCATATAACTTTTAAACATATATGTTTTTTCTTTTCAAATTGCAAGCTTATGTATAATTATTTTTCTAATGTGTTTATTTTGTATAATTGTGTTTGAAGATTTTTGAAGATGGACAAAGTGTTTGTTTTTTTATAATGCTGCAACGTAATGTCACAGCTTTCTTTCGGTTGTCCCGGTGAGATATGTGGCAGATTTCTCTGAAACATATCGGTTTCTGCCCTCCCCCCCATTACTCAAAATTTATTTTAAACAAGTAAATTCATTAAATCAATTCTTTTTCCTAAAACAATTCATAGTTCTACATTCATATATTTATTTTTTCATTTCTCCTTTCACAATGAACTTTACTCAACACGTATAAAGATTTATAATTTCATATTTTTTCCACTTATTCAAAATTCTCATTCTCTCATATTTATTTTTCTTTCTTAACGGTGTTTTTTTTTTTAAGTAATCAAGGACACATACAACCTCCGTGCATCTGCACTTTTTTTAACGTTCTATTATTTTTCGTTTCAGTTTTCAAGTCTTTATCGTATTTTATCTGCGTTTTAAATATGCCACTCTTAATTCCTACTAGAATTTGACGGGAAGAAAGAAATAAAAAAAAAGGATTTTATTGGAATTGCGGTTTTTAAAATTATATTTCATTTATCATCATGCCTTCTACATTTACATACATTCGTTAAAGATTTCACAACCACATTTAAGCGCAATCTGTTGATTAATGTAAACAAAACCTGACTTTATGTCGCACTTATTCTTGAAACATGTAGGATTGCTTCACATCCTGTGGGTGCGCTGAAAGGTGGTTGCCACATTATTTGTCGGCTAAACCTGCTTTGTCTGCCAATACTTTGTCTCTGTAATGTCGGGGTCAAAAGCTTTGTTAGTTGGCGATAATGTATTACGCCAAGTCATGTGATTCAGTACGCATTAAGTGCAGTTCGCTCCCGACCCCTCTGCTGTAAGGTCCGTGAAAGGGCCGCTGCTGTTTTTTTCCTGTTCTGACGTTACGGAGCACTTTATCATGGATAATTATATATATATTCATAGCTTCATATCTGATGCTTTTCCTACGAATTGTTTTATTTTCATTTAAGAATGAATAAACATTGACTGTTCTTGCTTTCACCTATAGTGTTGGAGTTTTTTTTTATCTCACAATACCTACGAACCCGTGAATCACCACTGCATGGAGAATCAAACGCCTCCATAGTTATTATCCACCATAGATGCGAATACATCCCCTATCAGAAAGACAATGAGGTTTTAGAGTTAGATATGATCTTGACAAAAGGGTTGTTGTTCAAGTCAAAAAAAGTATAATATTTGTCAAATTACTGGTATAGAAAATAAAAATGTATATTTTGTATAATAAATAAAATCACAGTGTACAAACTCATTCAAATTTAATAAAGCAAGTTGAAATAATAACATAGTAAGTAGTGCTTTCTAGCTGATAAACCCAAATAAAAACGAAATAGAAATACACAATATGGATAAATATCGTCTTTCATACTTTCTCACTCCATGTGTTCCAACAGTTTTCCCTGGACAACAATACATAGAAGGACACGTGGCAGAAAATTCGGCTTGAACATTTTTTAGCATTAAAGACCTCACCCAACTGATGGCGGATAAAATGCGATTCTGCAAATCTACTCGGCTTACTGATTCTACTTCGTAAATCTTGCTTTTTAAATAACCCCAAAGAAAAAAGTCTAGGGGATTTAGATCCGGCGATCGAGGAGGCCATTCTACCAAGCCTCCATAACCTATGATGTTATCTTGACACATGCTACGTAGAAGTGTTCAGGAGGAAGCTGTTTTGTGGTCTGGTGCCCCATCATGTTAAAACCATATCTTGGTAAGGTCTGCTAACGAAACATGATTATCTAAGAAGTCAGTTAATGGTCTACATAACAGATCTACATACTTTGTACCTGTTAAAATGTCATCAAAAAAGAAGGGCGCTTCCTTACAGATGCCACACCAAACGTTAACAGACCATCGTACTTGATACTTGTTGGGTCGTATGACATGCGGTTTTTGCACAGACCAGAAGTGTGTATTCTGCCTATTCACAACACCAGTTCTTAAAAACGTGCACTTATCTGTCCAACGAATGCCATTCAGAAACTATGAGTCTGTAGCTTGTTCATAATGAAATTGCTAAAATCGAACACTCTATCTTCATCTCCTGGCAAAAAACGCTTGTACCAATAGCGGTTGATAAGGATGTGTTCCGTGTATATTTAAAATGTTCCATGCATGGGACTTTTGAGCAGCCACAAGCTTCACTAATATCCATAACACTACACTGTGAATACGCAAGAGCATATCCCAAAACCACCTCGTCAGAGAAATGCACACTTGAGCTTCCAGATCGAGGATATTTTTTAACGCTACCCGTTTCTCGTAAGCGCTTTACGACATTTAAAATCATGTTTTTTGACGGATGGCTATCATTTGGAAATTTAATTGCGTATTGCCTTGCAGCTTCTCGTCCATTCTGATTATTCTGGCCATAAAGTAATATCATTTCTATTTACTGTTCCGTGATGTACATTTTAACTACAAGCATTGAAGAATCAACTAAACACATCTGGTGTAAGTCACTTTTATTCAGCAGATGAAGGGCTTACGTCATTTTTGTCTACCCACCGCCCCCTGAATACTAGTCCTGAGCACTGAAACAAAAATGGCGGCTGCCAAAGGCGGATTTTTTTCAGCGTGTGTATGGTCCCTTAAATATTCGTACCAATAATTTTTTTAAAGTTTTTTCCGATTTACTTTTCTGAGATTAAACAAGTCAGAGAAATCCTTTAAATAATACTGGTGTCTACATTTGATGGACCGTACCTATGTTAAAAAATCCGCCTTCGACAGCCGCCATTTTTGTGTCAGCGCTCAGGCCTTCTATTCAGGGGCCGGTGGTCTACCAATCGATATGCAGTGAGTGAAATTTGCAAAGAAAACTGCAAATGCCGCAGTACTAAGTACTGTTTTACATAATAAGGATAGGGAAAATTCAAGACGCGATTTCGTCTTCAAATAATTGTGGTCGTTGAGTTAAATCAAGTTATCACTATTTGAGTTAATAGTCAGATCGTTAATGCGAAGTAAATTCGACTAATCTTAGTTTAACTTCAGTTATCCGAAACTCAAGGAAAGCCTACTTTCAGCGTTATCGTCTAAAGGGGCCGCCCAAAGTGATAAGAGCGCGTTTTGGCTTACAACTAACTCCAATAAACACAGCACAACAGCGTGAAGTTGCCCAGCTTTCAGAGATTTTATAAGGGATATAATCATGCATACTCGACAAATTTCCTCTACGATTAAGACTGACCGAGTAATAACTGATTAAAGTTGGTGTATATTTTTTGCTGCGAAATAGGGGTCATTCAAAAATGTAGTAGAAATATAAATAATCTTCAGATATAATGGGAAAATAGTTCCAATTACAAAAATGTTTAAATCAGGTAAAGAAATATTTTAAAAGCGATTTGGGTCAATAAAAACATTTCTTTAAAAATTACGAAATTTAAATTTTTATACGGTCCCCCGGTCCTATAAGTTATATTTAGTAAAATTTTCCTTTTACACTGACAAGTAATACAAAAAAAAGTCCCGTTGTTCTATGATTAAAATTGACCGAGTAATACCCGTTTAAAGTTGGAGCATATTTTCTGCTGCAAATTGGGGGTCATTCACAAATTTAGTCGAAATACAATTTCGTCAGATATATTAAAAAGGGGTTGAGAGTAAAATTAGCATTGCAATAAAAATTTGAAATCTTTAATAATTCTGACATATTACTGCAAAATATACAATTTGTACTGAACATATAAGTGGATAAAAATGACAGAAGTTTTGTTAATATTTAACTGCTGTTACCGGTCTCTCACACCGCGGCTTTTTTCAATTTTATAGTTTTACTTGAAATTTTCAGTTTAACTACAAACACTGCCGAAATTTTGTTCCGTTTGGACCTTTAGTACTAACAACAAAGACATTGTAATAGGTGAATTTTAATTATAACTGTCCTGTACAAAATGTTTAGTACAAAAAAGCCATCCTATGAGTTAATCGTGCCTTTTATTCATATTTCAATGTCTCACAGATCTCTTCACACTGGTTATGTGACAATTTCTGTGACGTCAGTTAAAAGTTAAATAAAAGGAGGAAAAACAACATCCTTAATTCTTTACAAAATGATACATATTTTAAAATGCTGTTAGATTACGCTGTCTTTCAAATTTTTGGTTATGCCATGTTTTTTAGCTTTTGAAAATTGATTCTTATGTATTTTTTAGCGCTGAATCAAAAATTGACCTTCATTTTAAACCATCATGTCAGGATCTTTCTGAGATCGTAAATTTCAAAGTTAAAAAGCTCAAAATTAAAATTCATCCCCACTCCCCTCCCAACCTCATCGGACCCATGAGTTGTTTAGCTGTAAGAAACACTGTATAAGCCAAAAAGTTGAATAAAATATTGAATTAAATAAAATTAAACTGAATAAAAAGTCTTACATCTATTTTATTGTATCAGATTTTTCGCTATTTTTTAATCTTTAAATTTACGATTTACGAAAAATCCTGACATTATGGTTAAAAGTGAAGGTAATTTTTCTATTCAGCGTTAAAAAATACATAAAACGTAAATATACAAGTTAAAAAACACAACCATCGCAGGTTTATGTCATCTAATCTAAAACTCCTTCGTAAACGTGTTGCCGGTAATCTTTCGGTATTTTTTTCTGTTATCCTCTAATATAAGAATATATAAGATGGTAAGCGTCGAAAATCATAACAATATTACATTGTCATCGGATTTAAATAAGTATGTAAAGTTTAACTTCGATTGGACATTTAAAAGTGAGTTAAAGTCGGAGTTCAAATTTTAAACTGGAAAGACGATCGTTGCAAGTTAAATAAAACCTTGAAATGAAAATAAATTTTTTTAAAAAAGAAATCATGATCTCATACTTTTACAAAATAAAACATATGTTAAAAAATTAATTTAACTAATCTGAAACTTAACTAATAAAAGTTAACTCAATCGTAATAGTTGTATGATTTCTTTCAAAACGCAGATACTGTGAAATAAGTTTAAGTACTTTATATACGACCCCTGAAAGCATGGCCGAAATCATCTGTTTTCATATGCAAAAAAGTGGTATAAGTCATGCATTTCGAAGTTTCATAACTCGGTCAATTTTAATGTTAGATGAATGGGGCTTTTTTGTCTTACTTGTTAGTGTCACAGTAAATTTTTATTAAATATCACTTTTAGGACCGGGGCACAGTGTAAAAATTTAATTTTCGTATTTTTTACCCGACTGAAAAGAAGGGTTATGTGTTTCACGCTTATCTGTGTATGTGGATTTTATTATACCCTCAAAACATCCCAACGGTTTGATAGATTTTAAAGAATGAGGTCTCTATCAATTCGTCTTAACGGCCCGGTGGTTATAGGCTAGGTTTTGTTTTTATAAATTCAAAATGGCGGCCGTAAAGATAAAAATGGCGATAGAGACGAAATTCTTTTACGCACCCTATTGAGTGGCATATCATTGGATAGGTCTTTCAAAATGAAGAAGATGTTTCATTGACTATTTTACAGTCAGAAGCTCTGTTAAAATATTATACAACCTGGAAGTTGTGTATGTAGGATCTCTAGCTTTGCTGCAACTCTAACCATCATGGACATCTATAGACCTCATTAAAACAGTGTTTATAGATAGGAACTAACAATTAAACACAACTTAAAAGTCGTCAATACAGGTAAATAAAAAAAATAGGTAAGTAATATAAACAATTAATATAAAAAAATATTTTAAGTCAATTCCTACTTAGGTCAATAAGAGAATTTTTTCGTCCCATACTTCTTTCCGCTTGAGTGGCTCTTAAAATGCCTTGATCAAGAAGAGGTCTCTCTCGGTCTTAAAATATCTTAATCAAGAAGAGGGCTCTCTTGTTTATTGAAAATTAATTAGTTTTATCTTATTAATGAATTAATATTTAAAAAAAAAACTGGATTAACATCAAGTGTCATCCACTACAAGTTAAAAAAAAAATTATTTCAGCTTGATTGGATGAATAATAAGTATTTTATTAACGATTGAAAATTTTAACAAGATATATATAGCGAGAGTGTGAGCTAATAGTAGGAATTGAAAAAAAAATAGTTTCACATTGATGAGAAATAATTAATTAGTTCGCTTTTTACGCAGTCGGGTTTTTGATTTTTTAAATTTAATTGTTTTTTTTAGTAAATGTTTTCTTGACCCAAATTGCTTTAAAAAGTTTTTTTTTTTACCTTATTTAAATCATTTTTGTAATTGGAAGTACGAATCTAGAACCAACGGTTGCGGAAATAAAGGTCGGTAAGGTTATACGTGTTACCCTGTATTTTATTAAGCAGCAAATTACTGAATACTGTGTCTATAGTTCAAAACTAATTTAATTTGCATAAATTTAATAATTATCTGTAGCATAAAACCACAATAATGATTGTCGCATTTAGGTAATTTTGTCGCATCTACGGCAGTTAAAACCTAAATGAGACGTCCATGTCCAAAATTTGATAATGCATTTTACACATTCATCTAACCCTTAACTGTTGTTGCAGAAAATTGCCACATAACAGTTGTGAGCAGTCTGCCAAACTATTCGATTGAAATATAAATAAAAGTCGCGATTAATCATAAAATACTCCTTTTGCTCTATACTGTTTGTACAGCATTATTTCTAATGAAATTTCGCTATTTCAAACATTACAAACAATTATACAAACTACAAATGAAGCAAAATTCCACTTTATCTATAGTAAAACTGGATATTACAAGTTAAACTGTGAAAATAAAAAAAAGCAGCACAACAGCAGTTAAGGTGTTAATTGCAATTATTTTTTAATTACTTAACCCTCAACTGTTGTGACAGGAATTGTCGTATCCTTTTAAGGAGGGGAGTTTTTTTCGTAGAAATTGAAAGTTTCGGTGGTTTTCAATTATCGATAGGACCGTATTTGATTGAAAAAAAATATATAAAAAAGATACCCGATATCAGGTTAAACCAAAGGAGACACTACGGAATCTGTCAAGCAATTGCTGAACTTTCCATAATTTATTATTTATTCCTGGTGGTTTACTTGCTGTGTCGACGAAATGGGATGAATTTCTCAAACTTAAAAATCTATCTCGTGATATGCATATAACTCATATAAAACTTATAAATCATATATGAAATCTATAACTCTGAGCAGAAACATACAGTTCGTTACATGTGCATATTATATAACTAATACTATCAATTTTAAATAGAAATCATGAACAGTAAAAACCTATTAATTTAAAATTAATCCGATTTAAAAATGCAATTAATAAAAAATAAATTTCTAAAAATATAAGTTTTAAAAAAAATCACTTTAAAAAATTATATATTAGGAATTGTGTCCATTTTGCACGTGGGAAAGGCCGGACCCGCACAATTGTGCGGGTCATTTGTTTTTTAACATTTGTAAAGCCTAATTAAATTTATCAAAGACAAAATCAATTAAAATCATGAATAAATTATATGAAAAGAAAAAATAAATCTAAGCAAACACTAAAAATCATATTTTAAAGAAATTACGGCAGTACATACTTTTTGTCTATTGCTGTCAGATGATATAGTCTTTTTAAAAGCAGAAAATCTAACCCTGTATTGCAGTTGGTGCCCCCTAGTTGTGTCTTATCGAAACACTTGAAGCCAATTAACTCATATAAGTGTGCAGATTTGGTTTTAAATCTCACAAAAACAGGAAATAGTCATTCTTTTTTACTTTAGTATCACCCGCACAATTGTGCGGGTCAGGCCTTAAAGGGTTACGACTATTGTGAGCGGTCTCTGAGACCGCTTGATTAAAAGATAAATGAAAGTCTCTATAAACTCACAGGGCACTGTTTCTGTATTAAATTAGTACATGACACTTATAATTAAACTTCACATATTCAGAATCAATAGCAATAATTCTAGGGCTCCAAATGAAAGACAATTTCATTAGTAACCATAGCATAACTGGAAATTAGAAGTTTAACTATGAAAATTTAAAAATGTTGGGGTCTACGAGATCGCTAACAGCGCTTAAGGGTTAATCAGTTGAAGAGTTGAAATACATAAAACTGAAAGATAAAGTTCTTATTATTTTAACAACAATATAAATTTTATTTAATAGTAATTTAAATAATAAAACATTAACTGGGATGCCTAATCTTAAATAAATTATATTAAACATCGCACATTTCAATATTCATAGTTTACAACCGATCCATCAAGGTTGGATTGTTTATAACGGGTGGCGCAGCACTGTTCTGTTTGCCAGTTTTACACTGCTAATATGCTAAAGCTCCGTCTTGTTATTTGAATGTTGTGTATAATGCTTATGTTCCTAATATAATAATGGAAGGATGGACAATCTGTTGAACTTGCAACATGTGAAAAGTCACTTGGCCGACTGTAACAATTTATACAGCGATGTTATTGTGGCTTCCTTTTTACTAGATATTACATGGAATTGTGTGGCTTGGTACAGAATTCGCAAGCAGCTCCCTGCCTACAATTTTGTTCTATGTGACCAAATGTTGACAATTGCTACAACGGACTATCGGTATATAACGCGATACTTTAATTGCTGTGAACCCAAAGACAATTTTGCATTGTTTAATGATATGCACTGATACCAAATCTTCCACCTGCAATACTAGTTGGTAAGATTTTTCATCTTTTCTTTGGATATTCTAGTTGAAGGATATTGGAATTTCAGTATTGTAGAAACTTTGTAGATTGTTTATTACTTCATTTTCATCAATTTCAACAGGAATGCCCAGAATTATTATTTTCTTTATGTTTGTTCTTTGTATGTTACGTCTGTTACATTTTTTAATGATGGTATATTTTCTATTATTTCTAATAATTTTTGGGTTTCTTCATATGTGAAAGTTTTGATTATCAAGATATTACGATCTCTTGCTGGTTCACAGTATATTTTTTGTTGTTGTATTTTAATTTTGGTCTCCCTCGTTAATATCATTCTTATGTCGTTTAATGTCATAGCTGTATTTTGTCTTCTCTTGGCCAGTATTGCCGCTTTCGATTATTGAACATGTAGTTTGGGGAATATTTTTCTTTTTTCCCAAGAAGCCGATGTTATTTGAGAGTACAGAGGCACTTATAATGTTTCTGCATTTTCATTCAGATTCTTGTCCGGATTCTGCTTTGGATTTCTTTGTACTGTTTTTTCGTCTTTCGTTATGTTGTCTTCTAATTTCTGCAATGTTTCTAGTATTAATTGAAAATTTGAGGTTGTAGTTTCTTCGGAACCTTGTCTGATGTATTTTTGTATAATTAATTTTTAATTTCTTGTTTATTCTGTTCTATTTCTTCTAAATATTCTGCCCCTTTATCGGTCATTTTATTTAGTAGTTGGTTGCATTCTTCTAGTCTTTCAGTTTATTTGTCTGGTTTTGCAGGTGTTTAATTTCTTGTAGTTGTTCATGAATTTGTTGCTGTAAGTAAGTCATTGATTATTTGTTGTTTATCTTGACCTACTATGTTATTGTGTTACAATTTGCTGACTTTTACTTATATTCTTCCTCTAATCTGTGAGCATATTTAATTAATTCAACAATTTTTATTATTAATTGTGACATATGTTTATTTTCTTCCTCTGAGTCCCCGAGTCTACATGTTCTAGTCAAGGATTTGTATATTTTGAGTGTTTGCTGCAAGGTCATCTTCTTTACCGATAGGTCGTTGTATTGTGGCATTTTCCCTTCCACCACTTTATATTGTTCACATTGTGACCTGTCATTTATTGATTGTTCCTTTTACTGTTAATTTTAGATGAATCATCATCACTATTATGGGTGATTTCTTGTATTTCATTTGTCTGGGATGACTCTTCTGTAACTGATACTTGAATGGCTTTTGTTACTGTTGAACTATATCTATGTTTGCTATTTATTTGTTTAGCTGTCTCCTCACTCTTCTCTAATAGGTCTTTTATTATTTTTCCCTATTTTCTCTTAATTTTTTACTCCTTATTTCGATTTCTTGCGATTTTGCAACATGGTATTCTGATATTTCTTTGCCATGAATGCTGAGCCTTTAGCTTTGCTATTATATAATTTAATGAAGTTGTCAGCCAATTCTTTTATTGACATCTTCTTTGCTCTTTGTTCATAAGATTTCGAGATTTTTGGCGTGTTCTTTGGCGTAGATTGGTGTCTTGATATTCTCGACTTATATGATTCATTTAGTTCTTCAAGTGATGAATCACTCTTCTCCTCCGTTTCAATATTCTTTTTCTGTATATTTTTTATTTTATCTTGGGGATTCTCTATTGTGGTTGGTTCTTGCTCTTCCAGCAATTTTTCTAGTTGTGCAATCTTTGTATTTAATTCAAATATTTGTTCATCAAGCATATCTAGTTTTCCGTCTTTCTCCTCTATTTCCTCTATTTCGTCTTCGTACTCTTTTATTCTTTGATTTTTCCTTCATATTCTTGCATCACTTTGTCCAGCTTTGCTTTGTATGTAGGAAAATTTGATTTGTCACTATTTGTCCATTGCTTCTTATTTTTTCTTAATTATGGTACAATATCTCTTGAAAATTTATATATTTGAAAGAAAGGAATATTGAAAGAGGAAAGAAAAAACCGGTAGACTAAACTACCGAAAAGAGCTTAATAATAAATGTTTCTTAATTAATAGTAAAATAAAATAAAAAGGGGGAAATTTTTGAATAATAAAATATTAGAAAATAAAATAAATAAATGTTAGTGATAGTCTTTAATGCCAAACAAAAAAAAAGGTGGGGGGAGATAGTATGTGATAAGTTTCCCATGCCAAATAAGTCCATCCACACAAAAGCACAAAATGTATAATAATGAATAACAATAAATAATAAAATTTTTACTGGTATATTTGCATTCTTATAGCATTTGTTGTTCAGCATTAAACTCTAACTCAATTTCTTAATCAATTATCATATTATTTCAAGTTTTCCAACATTTGTATGGTTTTGATTATATCATGCTATATCAGCTTTACCAACACTTATATTTTTGAGATTATGGATGGTACAATATAGTTTAGTATAATCTAGTTTGAATAGTTAAAAATTATTTTGTGTTCATCAATAAAATACCTTGTGTTCAATTATATTTACAATGCATTTACAAATCTCATTATGATATGCCCTTTTATGACATTACTTATGCGTTTTCAATGCATCTCCCACGGAATGGAACAAAATTCAAATAGCGAATGGTTGCTGGAGTCCCTGCTGGATAAACTTTCTAGGTCATTTTATCGTCTTCAGCAGTTTCTCAGAGAAACAGATGATATTTAAATGTTTTATGATACTGAAAGTAGTTCAATATAAAAATAGCATAAAAAGTAAATATTTATGTATAACTCACTGGGTTCCAGAGTCCCCACTGCACTTGACCTGCAAAAGTTAGTACTTAGAGCGGGTTGAAAGTAGAGAATGTATAGGAATTTTATTTTTATATCTAGTGAGAATAATTCTTTGTTAGAGACCTTTAAAATGATATATTACTTCAGTGCATTAAAGTTGTAATTTTGGAAGATGATCATGTTATGGTTTTAAGATAGGTGATCATGTATTTCATACATGGGACAGTTTCTGTGCATTGCAGCAATAATTGTTGAAGAAGGACAAAATCTCTAATCCCAAAAGCAAAAATGTTGTAAATGTTAGAGATAGGGTGGAAACCCGGGTGAATGTTGAAACAGATATAAGTGACGAATTCTATGTGACAGGCCCTATAGAATGAGATATTACATCACTATATTTCGAATAAAAAGTAAAAAGTTATATATATTAAGGAAAGAATGTTAAAGATTAGGAAAAGTCATTGATTGGGACAGATAAAGGACATTATGACTTTTAATGTCAAGGAAAAAATAATTCTGATCCCTCTCTTTAACAGAGCTATGGCCGTAACTACAAATAAATGATTGTCGCGGAAAACTTCGTTTAAAATTCGCGGAATACCCACGTGAATGTTAACCCTTAATTTCTACACTAGTATGATTTGGGTTTCCGTAACTTCAACTCTGCATAATTTTGCTCACAATCTAGTAATAATGAAATATAACTACATGATTCATATTCGAAATTTAATAATAAATCAAAATAAGATTTTGGATTTTATCAGAAGACTTATTTTTTTAGGGAAAAATGCGAATTAATTAAAACATGTTAATAATATTGTTAACAAGTATATTTATTACCTATAACTTTATTTATTATAAAATGTCACATCATAAACATATCAGCCTTATAATTAGATAAAATCGTACGATATTTTATATAATTCTGACAAGCAAAAGAGAAGCCCTGTGTCTAACATTCTGTTCCCCCCCCCCTTTCATTTTTCTTGCACTTTCAAAAAAAATTAACATTTCTGTACCTAAAAATACGTATATGGAAACAAATACTCATTTAGATAAACATAGTTATCTTTTTTTTTTATCGTTTTCTAATTTAAAAGTAGAAAATGTAGATTATAATGAGTAAAAAGTGAAAACAGAATTAAGATATCAGATTTTAAAAAGCACTGACAAAAATTATGGACTCCTAAACTAGGGCATAACTTAATTGCATGCTGTTTTAATCAGAGACATCATTTAAGCTACATAATGGTATAATGTTGGTAAAATTAACTTACTTACTGCATTAAAATAAATATTATTTAAGAGTTCGCAGTCTACACAAGATTTTCAGATCTTCCATAATATAAAATCATTGCAAATTCAGTAATCACGTGTCTATATTATGTTGCTGTTATATGCACTGCGTTTCTTATAATAATTTTTTTAATTAAAATTTTTAAATAAGCATATTTTTCTATTTTGATCATCTTAAAATACATATTTAAAGGCCTGGTTAAACGAAAATAATAATGGAGGATTATGCTGACTCAACACAGCTTCATTAAACATAATATTTGCTTTAAACATCATTTTAATACAATATATGAAAAATACCATATAAACTTAATAGTTAACCTCCTATATGTCTCTACGCATTTACAGCAATCGGTATGTCGCCATTAAGTACCTGCAGAAAAGAAAATCTCCAAAATGCGTAGACTAAGTTAAATTCTTATCCGAAAATTATGGTCTTTTCTTAAGTTTAAGTGGTCATGTAACTGAAAAAGACAACGCAGTTATTGACGTTCATAAGGATATTTGATCTTCAAAGTTAAAAAAGAAAATCTGTGGGCCAATTTCGGGAATTTTTATCGCATTTACGAAACATGGGGGCGCTATAAAATGAGCGATGTGTATTTCATTGAAAATTTCTTTTAACAAAACTTTTCAAATGCAGGAAAATGTTTCGGGTTTTGTTCATTAAGATCGGATGCCTCATTATGCAGCATTTATTTATAATTCTTGCATTAAGATTTTAAGTAAAATAGTATTATCGCATTTAGGGGTCATAACATTTTGGTATTATGACCTTACATTCTTAATTTATATTCATGTAAGAAATAAAATGAACTTTCTGCTTCACGTTTAATTTTAGTTATTGAGTATAAAAAAAGACTCTTATAAAAATATTGCTTTTAAAACTTACCTGAGTTTATTTTGCGTGAAATTAAATTCACTGAATTTTACAATTCCTTTTATAATGTTTCATGTACAACCTTTTTAGGGACTGATATTGCAGATGAAACGGGGATGGCGCCGTTTCTTGTCGCCATTCTGGCAAGAAAGCAATGTTTTCGAAAAGCTGTTAGGTCTACAACGTTAAAATAGTATACTAGTTCTTTTTTTTTTTTTTTTTTTTTAGAAAGTGTATTACAATTATTATGAAAAAAGCACATATAATTTGATTAATTACAAGCATGTAGTTTTATGTAATGCACAAAATTTTGATATAACATACACGTTTAATTTTATTCTTTAGCAAGTGACACACCCTACGTTGTCCTTTTCCATGCTCTGTGATTTTACATCTTTAACTCGATTGTGACTGTAATACTTGACAGCTGACTGTGTGAAAAATCGGTTTAAAGAAAAGACCCCCGCCCCTGATATTTAGCGGTAAAAAGGCTCCAAATAACCGCAACGGGATAGATGGTAAGGGGGGGTGATGATTTATTTCCAACGACTGCGTAAGTTTTGTGCTAATCTATTGATATTTAAGTGTACAACACATTTATTTAAGCGTAACAATTTGTGAAAGCCTCAGTGATTTTTTTTTATTTTCAATCTGATTATTTCACCCTTAAATACGACTATACCTGAAGCAAAATGATAATCGATCATTAGCGAAAAGTTAGTATATAGTATTAAAATTTTAGAGCTATTATAAAAAATTTACTATATTGTTTTAATAAAAATATCATCCTGTTCATCCTGTGGCAAAATGCGCGGAAAAAAACGAAAAGTGACTTCGGGGAATTAATTTGTTTCAAAGAGTTAATTTTCGTATTTTTTAAAATGGTTTGCATTGTTGCAAAGAGAATTAAATGTATATGACATATTGCATCTTCTTTTTTGTGTATTTTGTTTTTCGGTGTCAATGAGTAATTTTTAAATATGCCGGAAGCGAGTCGTACGGTATTTTAAATGTTGTTCTTTTTAAAAAGTCTTTATCGTCCAAACTCTTTGAAATTTTTATGAGTTAAAAGCATAGTATTACCGTAGCCTGTGTGAAACAATCCAGAAACAAATATTGTTATTTAGTCCTAAAATGGCTTTTAAAAACATTTTTCTTACTTAGTCTATTTTCTTAGTTAAAAATAATAGACCTTGCTGTGTGAACTCTTTGAGATTTTTAACAAACATAAATATGATTATTATGCACCCCGTGAGAAAAAATCATGAAAAAATATGGTTATCTAGTTGAAAAAGAAATACCTTTTCTTCTCGTTTTTTCTCTTGTTTTCAGCTCGGTTCCGTTAGCATAACAAACAAAAAAGTAGTTCTTATTGTTCGATTTTTCTACTATTTTAATAGATTATAAATATATCTTTATCCAAGCCTTCTTTAAAATTTCGTAAAAAAAATATGCATGGTTAATAGTGAAAACTTGAGATAAAGCTGAGCGAAATTCGCCAAAGGATCTCGCTTTTTATTGCTTTCTTCAAACTTTTCACATATTTTCTTTTGTATAAAACAAAAAAACAAAAAAACAAAAAAAAAATCTCACCCGTACATTTCGAAATTTTAGCAGGTGATGTAAGTCTGGTTTGTGGAGATGATCTGAAAAGCGCGTGTCGAAATACTAACTATTAGACACTTTTAGCGTAAAATAAAGATCGGCTCCTTACGGCTCAAAATGACTTGCGGTCGCTAATTTTTTCGAAAGGGTTTTAATTCGTATTTTTAAAAACTATAATTCCACGTTTGAATATAAGAATGTCACAGTGTTACATACGTATTTTTTGTTAATCAGTAACTCCAAAATTACGTCCTGGAGAAGCGATGCCATATGAGAAAAATAGAGAACTACGAAAACAACCTTTTTCGAAATGTTTCTTCAAAGGGTTAACATAAGGTTTTTTTTATATTGATTACGGCATTTAAGATACAAAAGTACATTATTTTATAATATGCCTTGCGTTTTCAATTATACTACATGTATTAGCCGTTCGGGGTTACTAAAGAAGAACAGCAAATCCCCTCAAATCGCAACACTCCGTGCTTCATCTTAGTACAGAAAAAGAATTTGAAATAACTATAACTACTTACATATGTACAGCTGTGTAAATAGGATTTCTGCGCATGCTCCAGCGACTCGGAATGAAATATATTTTTTATGAGGGTGCGTTGCTATTTTTAATTAATAATTCAGCTAATTATCAGAAATTTAAAATTGTGAGTCTCAGGCGCACTAGGAGATAGTAGGAGAGCTGTTGAACATTTTTGGTAGGTATTTGAGGCACCCTGAAAATTTGTGCAACACTTCTTTTGTAATGCCTGAATACAAAATCGAATGTCTGGCTGAAGGATCGTGGCCCAAAAACTGTGCAAGACAAAAAATGGCACTTGACACGTGTCTCGCACAGATTTTGTGCCGACTAAAGTGTCTGTCATTTTCAAAATATTTTTTTCTAAGCATAAATATTATTCTGTCTCAATCTCAGCGTGCCTCAAATACCTTTTTGGGGTAGTCAAAAAATGGCACTTGACACATGTATGGCACAGTTTTTGGGCCGACTGAAGTGTCTGTCGTTTTCAAATTATTTTTTTCTAAGTATAAATATTATTCTGTCTCAATATCAGCGTGCCTCAAATACCTTTTTTGGGTAGTCAAAAAAAAATGGCACTTGACACGTGTCTGGCACAGTTTTTGGGCCACGATCCTTCAGCCAGACATTCGATTTTGTATTCAGCCATTACAAAAGAAGTGTTGCACAAATTTTCAGGGTGCCTCAAATACCTTCCCTAAAATGTTTAACAGCTCTTGGACTAAGAGGCTTAGACTCAAATTTTCAGGCTCGTACGTAAGGTAGATTTCGTTAACCATCGCGAACAGACACGCGGGCACACAGAAAGAGCGAAGCTTTCTTTTATTAGTATATATTACGTTTATATTATTTTATTTTATTTATTCATACACACATTTAATTTTGTTATAAAAACACACATATTTAATTATAAAACACCACGTTGCCATACGAAGCAAAAATCTTCGAGTTACCATGCCAAGGCAAAAAATCTCCATTTTAGAGTGAAAAAACTCTGCGAGTTTGCGAAATCTGTACCCTTTTCAAACTATCGCATTTTTTAAAGGATTCAGTGCTTCATATATGATGGTTAATGAAATAGATGAATAAATATTGTTTTTCTTATGAATTTTCCCCTAAACCTAGAATATTTATACAGATAATAAAATGTAGAAAGTTATAAATCATATACGTTTGTTTAAATTTATCTATATGTTACAAAAGAAATCGGAAATAAAATCATGTTTATTACTTTGTAAGTACACGAAAAGATAGTATTATTCACCATATCATTATTGTTCTCCTATTTTCCATTTGTAAACTATACCCATTTGCTAATCGAAGATTAATAAAGTTGATTTTATCTGATTTTATGATCTGAATTTATGTACAGATCTTTGAAATAAATTACTTCTCTTTTCACTAGTTCTTGGATATTTTCCAGAAGAAAAAAATTTGGTGAAAAGTTTTGTTTTAAAATATTTTCGAAATTATTTTTATGTGATTATTTAGCAACACCACAGTAAAACTTTTACTCTTAATTATTGACGAAGTTACTTTTGATTATTATCGAAAAAAAATTTGGTATCGTGCACGATTCGAAAATAAATACTATGTTATATAAAAACCACTTAATATAATTTTAAATGCTTTACATTTTATAAATTGGTTTTATGTTATAAAATCATGTACTGAATATTTTACTATATACACGAGTCTATGAACATGTATCACATTATAGTTTATTTGCAAATATATTAATAAGCTTTCCCCTTAACACATAAACTTTTTTTATTACAACGCTGTGTAACTAAAATATATTTCTAATAGGGACAGTTCTAGGGACCAAATATATAAAAAGCCTAAATCCAAAGTCATCTAATAATTATTATTGCATCCTCATAATGGCAATGATCCCTTACAAAAACGGTTAAAAAACAGAAAATTTTAATTACTGAAGCACGTGAAAGAGAATAATAAATTGTTTCAGAAACAAGCAAACAACCAAAAAAAATCTGATATTTAAAACTTGTTTCGAAAATTTTCTGCTTTTTTTAGCCGCATTTTATAATCTAACTTATTTAAAAACCTCATTATCTTCATTTTAAAGTATAAAACATTTTTATAGATTTTACATTTATTTTACCATTTAATATATTTTTATGAAGAGAACTTTTTTATTCCATTAATTTTTCGAATATTTTTAAATGCTAGGGTTTTACTAAAATACAAAAAATGTTGGCTACCTTTAACTAAAACCACATTAAAGAAGACTAAAAGTGTCATGTGATGTTTTCAGGAAAAAAAAACGCAGAATTTAATGAAAACTGCTTAAAGCAATCTTCTGAACACGATCGTAAAAAGACTTTATTAAAATTACGTCATTCTTCATATCTTTTGTTAAAAATGTTTAGCTTCCTTAAAAAGTAAGTTAATCAAAGTCTTAAAATTTCTCTTATAGTAATTTTAAGCTGTATTTTTAATGTATTTTAATCACTGTTCTATCATTTTTAGAAACGTAAAGGGAAATAAATGCAAAATTTGAGTATATATAGAGAGATATAGTTGGATGGTACAAATAATTTTTATTCCTAATTTTTATTCATCAAATTTTATGTTTCTTTTAATGAGCAGTTGATTAACAATTACATTTTTCATTCCACATGACATTTCACTTTACAAGATGGAGCAATAAATTTCGACAAATGTGTTCATATTCAAAAATATTTTATCTAAACCAGAAAATAACTTTATAACTCTTCGAAGTTATCTCTGTCTCTTGCAATGCACTTTGACAACGACATTTCATGAAAATTGCGGGAAAAGTATTCTTTCAAGTATCTCATGTAGCACACTCGTTACATTGTTTTCGATTTGCGCAGCCGCACTAGCCGGGTTAATATCGTAGGAGAGTTTGATCCATTGGTTTTTCACTGTACGCAACTGATCTTTCTCCAGACAATTTCTTTCTGTTTCAGCACTTGAAACGAGGTACACCTTTGAGACTAGCGTTCCATACCCGAATTTTATTCGATTGTCACCCTTTTTTAAGCAGTTAACTTTACTTATTTCATCACTGATTAAGTAAGGCTAATTTACTTTATTACTCTAAGGTTTATTTTTCTTTATCATTAGTAACAAAGACAACCGCTGTTTTGTATCTTTTGAAGATGTATATATGCACCCATGATCCAGAAGGGATTAAAAGGAGAGCGATAATGGAATGCAGATATTCAAAGCCATGCCAATGTGGTTCTCCCTGCGATATCGAAAAAAAGACTCTGTAGCTAATCTTCTGGAATACTATCATCATTTCTAAACATGTATTGCAGAGGACAGACATTATTTTGAAGGCACATTATGCCTTTTTATGTAAGTAGATAAAAACATCTCATTTAAAAAATAGTAACGGGAATTTATTGTCATACATTGTATATCTCTCATTTTATTCCGTATTAACCTTAATGAACAACAGGGAATACATACAATTTTCATTAATTTATCAACTTCATATTTCTAAGTAATTTATTTTTAATTAAAAAACACTTTATTTTTTTACCATGGACTTTACTAAAGAAATCGGTTATTCCCTAAATACTCATTGGACGATTTAAGGATATTAGATTTTGTTCGAGAGAAATCGTCTTATATTTTTATTAAATATCCAAAGCCTCTTCGTAAAATTTGACAGCTGACTGACAGCAAGGAATAGTGTGCATCATACTATTCGAGGATATCTGCCAAAATCATTTATTTAAAGGTGTAGGTTAAGGAATTCGAAATTTTAAATTCTGATTTAACGTCTTTATGATTAAACATAAATCAATAGCTTTATATAAATTTGGGATGCAGCATCTTCAAAAATATGTGAAGATTTATATATATATACATATTTTCCAAAAAATAAAACGATAGTCATTATTTCAGACGTACATAAAGCATTTTTCTGAAGTATATAAGAACATTTTGTTTCTAAAAAAATTACATTAAATTTAGTGTCATACTTTGCATATTTCTTATTTTAATCTGTATTAACCTAATGATTTGCAGGTAACAAAAAAAGTCTGTATGAATTTCTTTACATTGTATTTTTAAGCAAGATATTTTTACAAAAAAAAAATACTATATATTTTGTTATGGACTTTATTTGAAAAGAAAAAACAAAACTTATTCCTTAAATATTCCTTATTATAAAATTCCTTAAATATTCATTGGACAATTTAAGAATATTAGATTTTGTTCGAGAGAAACTATCTTATATTTTTATTAAATATCTCAGAACTTCAAAAATTTGACAGCTGACTGGCACCGAGGAATATTGTGCGTCGTATTATTTGGGGATACCTGCCATAATATTTTTTATTTTTATTTTTATAGGCGTATGTTACACAATTCGAAATTTTAAAGTACGATTTAATGTCTTTATGATTAAACATATATAAATAAGAGCATGTAAATTTGTGATACAGAATCTCCTAAAATAAAACAAAATGATTCAAATATGATTTATGTAATAAAAATAAAATACAATATCCCCCCCCCCCCCCACACACCCAGCAAAATTAAACGACAGGCCTTATCTAAGACGTACAGTCGTGGGAAAAAAAGTAAACACCCCTACTAATGCCTCAACAAATTATTGTAGAAGAAAATTACTGGTACCGAACGATCGGAAATAAAGTCTACTTTTAAATGATGTATTTAAACTTTACTTAGGGGCTATCTACATATTAACACGAACCCAAACTTAATTTTTTTTCAATGGCAATACCCACATTTAGCAAGATATTTCAAATCGTCGGTTCAAATTATGCCTAGACCCCAAATTTCAAGTCATTTGAATTATAAACATTCAAAATTTAGTGCTTCTAATGTAAAATTGCATTTTCATATTTTTATTAATATCTCCTGAAATTATACCCCTAATGTGCTAATATTCTGTGTAGCAATAATACTAAAAAAGTCTTTCCGGCCAATGCCGGGAGGAAAAGGTAGCTTTCATATTCCTTATTTTAAAAAAGCCAACTTATATCATTCAAACACACGAAGCTCAATTTAGTGGAAACCGAATATAGGAGATTCAATACTAATTTTTATCAATATAATGAATGAGAATTTTGCGAAATTAGTCAGCTTTATCCAAGCTGCTTTTCTTTACAGTAACTTATATTTTGCTGCCAAATTCGGCGACTTCTTAAAGTGCCTGCCATTTTAAGACAACATGGTGGATGAGGCTAACCAGTGAACTTGGTTGAGATCTTAGAAATTGCTATGCACATGCTCACTCACATCGGAATCGGATGATATATACAAGTGCTGTCGCATGCAACAAATCAGATTTTTCAAAATGTCACCCACAATAGAACTTGAAAGTGCTATATCTGAGCCATTTTTTAAGGTAAAGACAAACAAAAAATGCTCCTGAATCCTTATATCAAGGTCAAACACTTAAGAAAGAAACCTTTTTCAATTTCTAATTTTTTTGCACCTCACTTTAAATATATATATATATATTTATTTAATGGCAGCCATTTTGAAACGAGATGGCTGATGAATCTGGCCAGAGAACTTGGTCCAGGTATTGATGTATACTATCCACATGCCTTCTTACATCGAAATAGGCGAATACGTGTGTTATCGCGTGACAAATACAAGATCGTTTCAAAATGTTAGCCATGCTAGAAATTCAAAGTGCTATAAATCAAACATTTTTTAAGATATAAAAAAAAGAACAAATTTTCAGAAACAAAAACTGCTCCGGAATCTTTGTATCAAGGCCAAACACATAAAAAAAATCTTTTTCATTTTCCAATTTTTTAATACCTCATTTTAAATATTAAATTTAATTTATTTTAAATGGCAACCCTTTTGAAACAAGATGGCGAATGAAGCTGGCCAACGAACTCGGTCGAGACATTGGTGTGTACTATGTACAGACCAAGTTACATCCAAATCGGTTCATAAATACGCCTGTTATCGCGTGACAAAAATCAGGTCGTTTTAAAATGTCAGCCACAATAGAAATTCAAAATGCTATTACTCAGCCATTTTTTTAGATATAGACGAAACAAAAACTGTTCCGGAATCTTTGTATTAAGGTCAAACACATACGAAAAAAATCTTTATCATTTTCCAATTTTTTGGTATCTCCTTTTAATTTTTTTATTTTTTAAATTTTTTAAATGGCCGCCATTTTGAAACAAGATGGCGGATGAAGCTGGCAAACGAGCTCGGTCGAGATATTTGTATGTACCATGTACACACCAAGGTACATCCAAATCGGTTCATAAATACGCCTGTTATTACGTGACAAAAATCAGGACGTTTCAAAATGGCAGCCACGCTAGAAATTCAAAATGCTATAACTCAGCCATTTCTTAAGATATAGACGAAATAAAAACTGCTCCCGAATCTTTTTCTCAAGGTCAAACACATAAGAAAAAAATATTTTTTCAATTTTCAATTTTTTTGGTACCACATTTCAAATTTAAATTTTTCTTAAAAATTTAAATAACCGCCATTTTTAAACACGATGGCGGATGAAGCTGGCCAACAAACCCGGTCGAGACATTGGTATGAATCATGTATAAACGAAGTTACATCCAAATCGGTTCATAAATACGCTTTCAAAAGAAATTCAAAATGCTGCAACTCAGCCATTTTTTAAGATATAGGCGAAACAAAAACTCCTCCGAAATCTGTGTATAAAGATCAAATACATAAGAAAAAAATATTTTCCATTTTCAATTTTTTGGTACCACATTTCAAATTTTAAATTTAAAAAAAAAATTTAAGTGGCCGCCATTTTGAAACAAAATGGCGGATGAAGCTGGCCAACGAACTCGGTCGAGAGATTGGTATGTACTATGTACGCACCGAATTACATTGAAATCGGTTCATAAATACGCCTTTTATCGCGTGAGAAATTTCAGAACGTTTCAAAATGCCAGCCACTCTAGAAATTCAAAATGCTATAACTCAGCCATTTCTTAAGATATAGACGAAACAAAAACTGCTCCAGAATCTTTGTATAAAGGTCAAATACATAAGAAAAAAATATTTTTCCATTTTTAATTTTTTGGTACCACATTTCAAATTTTAATTTTTTTTTAAAAATTTAAATGGCCGCCATTTTGAAACAAAACGCCGGATGAAGCTGGCCAACGAACTCGGTCGTCGAGACATTGGTATGTACTATGTACACACCGAATTACATCGAAATCGGTTACAAGAGTTAGAGTGTGACATATGTCAGATATATATATATATATATATATATATATATATATATATATATATATATATTTATATATATATATATATTTATATATATATTTATATATATATATATATTTATATATATATATATATATATATATATATATATATATATATATATATATATATATTTATTTATTTATTTATTTATATATATATATCAATTTTGAACGGAGGCTGGTTTCGGGGTCTGGGGGTCATGATCGATGAAAATATACCAAAATTTTTTGAAATCGCTTTCCTCCAAACGGCTGCAATAGGTAGCTTTTTGTAATGAAAGCTACCTGATACCCAAACATAAATACGCTGAATTTGCAATTTTTATAATTTTATGATATGAATTATGATTTATGAAATTAATATTCGAAAAAATTATGAATTGCAACCGACAAATTTTTTGATAGATTTAGATTTTTTTAAGCCCTGCCTTATGGAAATCCAAAATTTCTCATTTTTCTACCAAGTAGTTTTCAAATTCTTCTTAAGAACGGCAAAATGATGGTTTAAGGAGATATGATAGACATGACTAGATATTTTGAAATTTCTTATGCTATCCTGTAATCTATCAGTCTTCAATGACTGCTTGAGTGGCACTTAATATGCATTGATAAAGAAGGTGTATCTCTCGGTCAACAATCGAGTACCGAATTTTAATTTGGATTCAGCCCCTAAAATACGCTCGTTTTAAAATAATTAACTTCTCGGAAACTTATCGTAGGAATTTTATAAAAGTTTGTTTTTAGGCTAACTGAAGGGTGTAGAGTTCATTCATGCTTTCAGAATTGTGTACTGCTACTGAGAAAAACAAAGTTATGATTCGTTTTATTAGGTAGATGGCTTCCTAAGGAAATTTATATACATCATTTAAAAGTAGACATTATTACCAGTCGTATGATACCAGTAACTTTCTTGTACAATAATGTTTTGCAGAGTTAGTAAGGGGTGTTTACATTTTTTTTTCCACGGCTGTACATAAAGTATTTTCCTGAAATATATAAGAATCTTTTATTTATAATAATTTACATTAAATTTACTGTTATACTTTGTGTATTTCTTATTATAATCTGTATTAACTTAACGATCTGCAGGTAATAAAAAAACTGTATGAATTTCTTTACATCATATTTGTAAGTAAGATATTCTACAATAAAAAATACTATATATTTTGTTGTGGACTTCATTTGAAAATAAAAAACAAAACAATTATTCCTTAAATATTCATTGGGTGATTTAAGAATATTAGATTTTGTTCGAGAGAAACTGTCTTATATTTTTAATAAATATCTAAAAATTTGGTAAAATTTGACAGCTAACTGACTGCAAGGAATAGTGTACATCGCATTATTTGGGGATATCTGCCATAATCTTTTACATATTTACTTTTAAAGGTGTAGGTTAAACAAGTCCAAATTTTAAATTTCTCTTTAACGTCTTTATGATTAAAGATAAACCAAAAATAGCACATAAATTTGCGATGAAATGTCTTCTAAAAATCAGTGAATGTGGAGTTCTAAAAAAATATGTATGATCCAATTCTAAAAGTGGTAGAGAAAACAGAAAATTGCCAATCGATTGTTAATTTTCTCTTTTTTCGATTCAATTGGGTACGTTCAATTTTCGATTCAATTGTGTTCAAAGAGATACGTTGAAAACATAAGCTTAAATGGACGTTGTCGTACAAAATAGTACCAAAGATTAAAATTTGCAGCACGAAATCGAAATTTTGTCAGCATATTTGGGTACTTCGGGAGTTTTTTCTTTCAGCTACCAAACAAGAAGACATTCGGTCGAACACGAGGGTTATTAGAGAAGTAAGTACTTCAATGTAATTCCCACACCCGACACATGGCAGTAATCTGCCTATGCGTTATCGCGATCACGTCCTGAATGACAGAAGAATCCTAACGGATGAATTTGTATGTTGAAAGGTTGACAGGAGTAAATCTTGTGCTAAAGATGTTTAAGTCTGTAGAAGGTTGTGCAAAATATGGAATTCGTTCTGTAATTTCGCTTTTTAAAAGAAAGGAACATGCGACCATGTGATAGGCAAATTTGTGATTTGGCGATAAAATTATGAGTTAGGGAATGATCAGAATATAGGTTCGATTGTTCGAATGAAATAGAACCAACGTGCACGATGAGCCAAGAAGAAGTCAACCGCTTGTTGTGAATGATGAACTGGTTCGTGAAGCTGATGCAAAAATTCTTGCGATTAGACGTTTCACAATCTCCAGTCTTGTCTAGGTGTTCCGTAACGTTTCGCGCACCATTCTGTTTGAAATATTACTTAATGCATGTGTTACGATAAAGTTTGTCACGTTGGGCACCAAACATGCTGATCAAAGAGCCTAAAGTCAAGCATTTTGCTGTTGATTTGACATTTTTGACCCGATACAAGGCCAAACTGACGAATTGTTGACCCTCACTATGACTGGCTGTGAGACTTGGATTTATCGTTTCACACTGCCATCGAAACAACAATCAGTTGAAAGGAAGAACACCACTTAGATCACACGGCAAAAGTTCAAATAGGATGCAAAATGTTGTGCACAGTTTTCTGGTACAGAAAATTGAAATATTGTTGGGTTTCACACCAAAAATCCGTTTATTTCACTATTTACGGTTGAACATTGAAGGAACTGCGACGTGCTATTCAATACAAGAGGAGCGGCTTTATATGTGATGGTATCATTTTGTTGTACGACGATGCTAGGCCATATTCCGCTGGTCTGACTCAAATCTGACAGCTTTTTCTGAAAGAACAATGTACCAAAATTGATTATTGTATATGTTTGGAAGAATAAGAACCGTAAGTAAACTTGAATCATAGTTCTTCCTTTGAAGGATACTTTTCTTCACTTAACGAAATTGTGAAATTTGACTCTGCCCGAGTCATTATTAAAACCCAATAACAGATAAGCGGGGCATCAAATTACTAAGTTCAGTCAGACAAATTGTGTGAGCTATAAAAATCTAAATTCGCCGCCAAGGATTCTGGTACATTTACTTGCAAGTTTAAACCTACACAAATCATAAACTTTTTAACCTAATGACATCCCATTTTATAACTGCACGTAAAATGTACCGAAATGTCCAAATATGCTATAAAATTGGATTTTCGTACTGAAAATTTCAACATTAGATACAATTTTAGTATGAAGACTTACCCCTAAGCCTTTTTCTACAAAATAAATTGATAATAGTAATAATGTTCAATCGAATGGCTATTTCCGATTTTTTCTGCGACTTTTAGAATAGGAGACAAATGTTCGAATTTTATTAGATAGATTTGATACCGTACATTGATTCTAATCAGATATATTTCTTAAAGAATCCGTTTATTTTAAATTAAATATGGTTATTGAAAATAATTTATGTATATTTTATTTGTTTGAATATTCCATGGTAAAATACTGATTTGAATCAATATGCTTTGTAGTAATTTGCATAAAAAGAGTTACAAAATAAATTGCTGCGGCAAATAAAACGAATTGAATTTATAAATGTCATGCATATACAGGGTGTTTCATAAAAGATGGGCAAAACTTTAAGGGGACGAGGGACCTTAAAAATAATTTTTTTATTTTTTGTAAATTTCACCTTAAATATTACTCACAGGTACATTATATGCATTATGGCATGCATTTATTACAAAAAAAAAATTTTTTAAGTCATTTTTGAGAAAAAAGTGGAATTTTACGCGTTGTTTTAGAAATTTCCGAAATGCCCCATGCGCGTTCCATATCAATGCAAATCCCCAATATTTTTTATAAAAGTTTGGTTTATATATGTAAAAAAATCTGTGCACCGAATTTTATATATTTGAATATAAAGGTTAAAAAAATTTTTTTTGGAAAAATTTTGAAAATTTTCGAAAAAATTTCAGAATTTTTCATTTTTTTTTCATTTTTTTTTGCAAATTTAACTTCAAATATTACTAAAGGGTACATTATATGCATTAGGGCATGCATTTATCACAAAAAAAAAATTAAAAAAAATTATTTTTGAGAAAAAAATGGCATTTTACGTGTCGCCGTAGAAATCTTCGAAATGCCCCCTGCGCATTCCATATCAATAAAAATCACCAATATTTTTTATAAACGTTTGGTTTATATATATAATTAAAACTGTGCATCGAATTTTATATATTTTAATATAAAGGTAAAAAAAAAAAAAATTCAAAATTTCAAAAAAATTTCAAAATTTCAAATTTTTTTAATTTTTTTCTTTTTTTTTGTAAATTTTAATTTAAATATTACTCAAGGGTACACTATATGCATTGTGGCATGCATTTGTCACAAAAAAATTTAAAAAAAATTATTTTTGAGAAAAAAATGGCATTTTACGCGTCATCATAGAAATCTTCGAAATGCCCCCTGCGCATTCCATATCGATGAAAATCCCCAATATTTTTTATAAAAGTTTGGATTATATATATAAATAATTCTGTGCATCGAATTTTATATATTTGAATATGAAGGTGTAAAAAAAAAAAAAAAAAAAAATCAAAATTTTTGAAATTTTTTCGAAAAAATTTTGAAATTTTTAATTTTTTTTTTTTTTTTTTTTTTTACCTTTATATTCAAATATATAAAATTCGATGCACAGTTTTATTTATATATATAAACCAAACTTTTATAAAAAATATTGGGCATTTTCATTGATTTGGAATGCGCATGGGGCCTTTCGAAGATTTCTAAGACGAAGCGTAAAACTCCATTTTTTTCTCAAAAATAATTAAAAAAAAATTTTTTTTTGATAAATGCTTATCATAATGCATATAATGTACCCCTGAATAATATTTAAAGTCAAAATTTCAAAAAATAAAGAATTGATTTTTAAGGTTTTTTAAGGTCCCTCGTTCCCTTAAGAGGTGATGGTACACATCCAAACAAACAACTTTCATCATAGAATTCATGGTCGGAATTAAAACGCAAAAGTGCTAGAGGGCGCCGAAGGTGATACAAGGCAAAAACACACGAAAAGAACGATTTAGTCACAAAAGCAATTTTAATGACATGTGATTACAATAAGTGTTCAAAACAGTGACCGGCAGTGTTTATGCATACGGTACAACGGCAAAGAAATGGTTGGCGACGAGGTCTTCTGCAGATTCAATGAGTGGCCTCATACAGGAGAGCCTTCAGCTGTCCCCACAAAAAAAAGTCGAGACATGAAAGATCTGGCACGCTTTGGCTAAGCTACAGTGCCACCTAGTCCAATCGATCGGTTGGGAAATGTTATATCCATGTAGTTTCGCACGTCTCGTAAATAATGTGCTGGTGTTCCATCTTGCTAGAACCACACTACCCACTACAAGCTGTATGTGTGGTATAATGGTTGCAGAAATGTGAGGTACACTTTTTCCTGTCAACATGTTCTGGTAGAAGGTAAGGTCCGAGTAGGTGGCCTCCGATTTTTCCTGCCAAAAAATTGATAGAAAAACGTCGCTTATTAGCATATGAATTAGCGGCGTGTGGATTTACATGCGTCCATACATGTTGACAGTGGCTGTTAATTGCCCCTTCACGTATGAAGGTACAAACATCCGTAAAAGAGCACAGTTGCCCCAAAATGTGGATTTACCGCGTTCTTCTGCAGAAACCAGCGCACAGTGGGGTATTTCACAAATCTGGGCGGCCAAAATTATTTTTTTCTTTTAAATTAATTTAAACGTTTAAAGTAGTAAATAAATGCATTTTTTAAAATAAATATTGTTTAATAACTTAAAAATCATGGATGTTTTGCAACTTTGTACTGATTTTTATTGATCAAAATTAGTATTATAAAATAAATTATAATTATGATAAATAGTATTATAAAATAAATGATAATCATGATAAATAGTATTATAAAATAAATGATAATTATGATAAAAAAATGGAATAATGTATTTAATAATTGAATAAATTATAAAAACAGATTATTTATGATAAGAACAATTAGTTTGTAAATACCCAAGGTGGAATCTTTTAATCAGATGATAATTCAGATTCGTAATCTGTTTCTTCATAATCAGAATCCTCTGGATCATGAGCTTCAGAAGATTCCATAGGCAGTAACATTTCTAGAGTTTCTAAGGAGCAATTTTGATTTTTTTCTTATCATGGGTCTCATTCCAGTTAAAACTGAATCTGAACTCAAAAGCAATCTGTTGAGAACATCACGGTTACAAGAAGTTCTTGAAAATTTACGCGATAGATTTTGGCGAAATAATCGAAAATGTTTGTTTCGTGCTTCGGCTGCTTCTTCAGACAATTGGCCTATTGGTAGTAAAGCTTTCTCTATCACAATGGGTCCATGGATTAATATTTTATGCATTGTGGGTGACATTGGATACCATTTATATAACTGGACGTAGAGCTCTGCTGTTTTTCTGTATATTCCTTAAATTTATCAAGGTGAATTTTGTGGCCACTGGATATGGTTTCAAGAATAACTTTAAATCGATATATTAAACTTTCATCAATGCCGGTAATTTCTGCTGCTAGAGATGGGTCAGTAAAGAATCTTCTGCTGGTATTTCCATCATTTGTATTACCATATCCAGGGTTAGGAATATCTACAAGTAAACCTAACTTTGTTTTGAAATTTTCTTGAATGCGCAATTTTGTTTAATTAACGAGAGCATTTTCGTCTTCTGCGTTCAATCTCCACTTTTTTATCGGTAGTTTGTAAGCTAAATGCAAAAATTTTCAAATAATCGAATTCTAACATGCAAAATCGATAGTCCAAATTATAATGTTTCTGGCTTCACATTTTTCTTTTTAGAGAGATCATTAAAATCTTTGGATGTCAGTCCACAAATGTAGCAACGCATTGTCGATTTTGTACTTGTGACTGCGTTACATATTTTCCCATCGACCATAGTAAGTATCATTTTATGTTTTACTAAAAATGTATTTCCTCTAATGTAATTTTTTAGGGCTGTACAGATTTTAATGCATTTTTTATGTAATTAATCTCATCATTAATAATTTCTGTTGTTTCTTTTACAAATCTTGGGCCGGACTTCATGGGCCGGCAATAACGTGGTGATGGATTTTGCCAGATAGTCTTGTTGTTTATACTGCAAATTAGCTGAATTGGAACAAACGAGCTCTGGAATATATGCGCATCGGAAGAGGAATCACTCTCAAATTTTTGTTTGTATTGTGCTTGTTGCGATCCATCGCAGCCCCATTTATATATAAGAATTAATGCATTTCTTTCATCTTCTTTTAAACTTTCCAAAACTTTTTTCAAATAAATGAATAATCGTGTCACTGTTAAATTAAGTAAATCTTGAATATTAATTTCAGCGCAAGTTTCAGTAATTTTAAAAGAGTCTTTGTCTGGATAGCAATCAATTTTAGACCGTTGTAGAAGACTATAACAAGGGTATACATTTTTTTGATATCGTCTTATAATTTCGTATTGATTCCTTGAAAGGTTAGCTTCGACGAATAATGATAACGCTTGTAAAGGCGATATTTGTGTTTTCTTTTCCGTCTGCTGAATTCTCAAATATGCTTTTTTATATTTTGTTGCTCGCATTGGTGAACATGTTAATTCCTTTAGAACGTGGGCAGCATCTCTCTTCCCTGATGTTTCTAACTTTATCTGAGCGGCATGTGCAAGTACTTCCACTTCAATCGAGCTCCTCAAACTTTCAGACTTTCTCCGCTTTGACCTGACACTTGATTCAGTGAAAGCTTTTGCTGGCCTTCCTGGTCGATTTACTTTTTTTGAAATTTCTACTGTACCTTCAAGCCATTCCTTATTATTTTTCACAAATTTATCTAACATATAATGGACTTCGATCCATTTGCTCTTGAACTGAGATTTAAATTGGGAGAAATTGTGCTTGAGGTTTTAATTTCATCATCGTCAAAATTATCGCTATTAAGAATGTAATTTTCAAGGAAATTTAATGTATGATTAATGTTTGGCAAATTCTGCTGTTGCATAATGTTTAATAATTCTTTTCGAGTCATTACTCTGACATTCGAAGGCCCTAAATAAATATAAATACAAAATATGAACAAAAAAGAATGCATAATAGTTATATGCAATTTAGATAAATAACATCATTTTATCCCTTATTTTAAAAAAAAATCTCACAATCTTTCACTAACTTTAAACAAAAACATATGGAAAATTGCCTCGACTTATTTTTTAGGTAAACAAATGTTAATAACGAGCAATAAATTATTTCAATTTTGTGAAAAGTGCTTAACAAAAGATAAAAGGGAATGAATACATTATTTTAAAGCATTTTTTTTTAAATTATATAAATTTAATTTCAATCAGAATGACTGAAAAATAAACAAATGTGATCACTTTCTAATGAATCATAACAATTTTTTTAATATTAAAATTTATATGATAAATATCAGTTAAAAATCAATATATAGTAATTTTGTACGCTTACTCAGAATTTTGGAAGAGCATATTTATATTGCCATCATTTTAAAAAGGGGACGAAGGTGGAACTACTTTAAACGAAAACACAAATAGAAGGATGTATATTTATTGGTACAATAAGTAACTTTGCTTGGAAATGTTTGGAAATATAACTAAACCCTTCGTGAATTGGGAAACAAGGGAAAAATAATAGAAAAATATGTGTTATTTTAAATTAATTTTGTAAATACTAAAACTATTTCTTTCTCAATTCAAAGTTAATGATAATAATGATACATACCTGCCTCGTCACTATCCATAACGATTAGATTTTAAATACTTCCAAAACTAAAGTTATTTACATTCAAAAATAGGAAGTCACAATGAAGAACGATTTGACACTCAAACACTTAACGCAACACTCCAGTTTCAACTGATAACAGGAGGTCATCATTCTCTTAAAGGAGATAAAAATCGCATCACGTGATTCCCCAATGATTCAGTTTCAACTTATATCCATCCGTTCGATCCTGCGCTGTACTTTATGAAATCGACTTTTGGCCGGCCAGATTCTTCAAATACCCCACAGTGCAGCGGGTGAACTCCACACGACTAGGATAATCCTTTTGAGTCAGTTCCTGCACTCGTTGAACAAGATGAGGATGCAAACGGTCATCGCTCAGTACTCACCATATCGTGGAGTGCGATACATGTAATTTCCTAGCCCCTACACGTGTACTTGTTCTTGGCTGATCAACCACCATATCCAGAATGACTTCTTCCACAGCAAACGTTCCGTCCGTCTTTGCACGTCCTGCATCCGACCGGGAAGCGAAAAAGGAACCCGTCTCACACAACTCTCGGTGGAAGTGCTCAAATGTTTACGGTCTGGTAACCGCCTGTTGGGAAACCGTTCTCCGATACGTTTCCAACGCGATTGACAATTGCACACTCGTATCATAAAAATATGCCTCTATCATTAAAATATGTACTAATCTATTAGTACAAACATATACTAGTTTATTACTAGTACATGTATCACTAGTTCATGCATCACTAGTTTACTACTTAAATTATATTTTGAACATCGTCTAAATATAGAAATTATTTTAAATTGAAAAAATTTCAGTACTAACATCTATTTTTGACAGAATATTTAGTCCCACAAGTGACTGAGATGTTCTGCTCTCGAATCTGGTTTTCCACACGTTTTTCTCCGAAAATTGCGTAAATAGTTATTATTATGTAAATAATCCTTCGTCATTCCAACACTCACAGCATATTTAGATTATTCGGAAAGTTTTACTCTCGGATACCAAAAGTTCATTCAGAAGTAATTCATTCAAGTAGTTGAAATCATAGATTACAATTCACACTTTTTCAAAACTTAATTTATATATGATTTCAAACAAAATACTTTAAAGTTTGTTAGAATAAGTATAAGTAAAATTAGTAGGTATTACGAATAATCGATCAGTGCGAATTACATTCTTATTGCATAATTGGCGGCAGAGTTGGTATGGGGTGTTTGCCCCTCTTTTTTTCAACTGTACTGTTACACTACATGGCCAATGATGATTGGTCACGCGATTTTAGACGTTTTATTAAATATATAGAAAAATACACGAGGAAGTATCCTGAAACTCCGGGTGTATAAACAGCATAGTATAGGTCATATATTAACGTGGAGATTTTTTTTCCAGAAACCCAATAGGGGACCGTCAACAAATTAAAAATCAACGAATATCTTTTGAATAACCCTGTAAAAACTAATGTTGGAAAAGCGTTCAAACTATAGAGCCTGATTAATATTCTGATTAATATTGTAATAAACTATCTTCATTTTAAGAGGATAGCATGTATACCAGTAGAGAAATAAAGGTTTTTATAAAAACATTCACAAATTTTGCCAAGTTTTTTGCTTATAATTTGCAAATATAGTATGTAGTACTTGCAATATTGTGTACGCTATCTTGGAAGTAATCAACAGATATTTGGATACAGCTCCTCATCTTTTTGCCTCCTTTTGGGAACAATGGATTTCGAGCTTATTCTATCGATGATAATTTGCAGAATTTTCAAGCTATGTTTTTGAGAATTTCACAAAAGTTGATCTATACACTTTACGAATACATTATACACATTATATTTTGATTGAATTTGCGCATGCGCATTGAAAAAATTTTTGGTAAACCTGCTCATTTTTCATCCAATTATTATTATTTTTTAATTCTGATTACAGGGTATTGTGTACAATATTGTGTGTAATATTTTATGAAGATAACATTTTTGTTATATTAAGAACTCTGCAATTTATAAACAAAAAACTTGGCAAAATTTGGGACTGTTTTTATAAAAAACCTTAATTTTTCAACTAGTAGGAGCGGTATCCTCATAAAACGGAACACAGTTTATTAAAATAAGCCTCTTAATCATGTTCTACATTTTGCACGCTTTTGTTGCATTAGTTTGTACAGGATTATCCAAAAGATTTTCGTTCTTTTTCCATTTGTTGACGGTCCTCTATGGGGTTTCGGTAAAAATATTCACTGAAATATATGACCTATGCTATTTTGTTTATACAATTGGTGTTTCAGGATAATACCTCATGTATTTTTCTAGATATTTAACAAAACGTCTAAAATCGCAAGTGACAAATCATCATTGGCCATATAGTGTACATCTACTGGATCTTAGGGTGCATAAGTGTGATTATTCAAAATAGAAGTTTTCCTAATTATTTGCTTTAGACTCGTCAACACCCCATTTTTCCTTGTTTGCTGTGATCCTTCGAGTATTTTGGAGCAGTTATTTTTACATATTTTTTTATTCCCATTTTTATTTCTTTAACATATAATAAAAATATTGCATTGAATCCGATATATTAGAATCTGCAATTGAAATTGGAGTGTTTTTATTGAGAAGTTCCTATAAATAATTTAGGGTGCAGATTTAGATAATGTTATATTTTCCGCTTTTTTTATATATCTTAATGTTTTGTTGGATAGTTATTTTGTCCTATACTTCAATTTGAGAAGTTTTAGTTTTCGTTTTATCTATTCCAGGCAATGTTTTCGGGTAATTCTCTAAAGCTGCAACTATGTTCTTTGCAACTATTGACAGCCATACAGGTGCTGGTGTGATGTTTATGATGTCAATTATCCACATGAGGATAATCAGACTGAGGCGTTTGCCCCGTGTGGGGATATTCCAAGGGACCCTAACCCGTATTTATACAAGGTTCAAAGAAAACCACAGAAAACTTTCAACGAGCGCGATTGGTATCGGACCCAGTTCCTATCGCTTACCAGCTTTGTGAGAAGAACCTCTCAGCCAATTGTGGGGCGGGAATCACACGGTTGAAAATATAAATTTTAAAGTTAATCCTGTATCCTTGTGCGATTGTTGCGCAAGCCAATATAAATGTTGTGTGACTATTTTGGATTAATCTTTATATCACTAGACTCTCCTTCATGAGTTATGAACATCATATTGTTTCTGCTCGTCATGCAAGAGGACTTTCTGACGCAGAAAGTGCAGTTGTCAAAACATCAATAAACAGATAAATTGATCAAAATAGCGGGAAAATGATATTAGCATATATAAGCTATTTTTTATGTTTGCTAGAAAATTTACCCACCAAAATATCAGGGAAATATATCATTTTAGACAGAGAAAATATAAATCAAAAGTGCGCGACATAAGTCGGACAAGCAGCAACAGCTGTAAAAAACGCACAAAAAATCCTTTCAACGCAGGCATTAAACAAATTTGGAAATATTAAAATAAGATGCAGATCTTGGTTCTGGTATCTATGTAAACCAATGACGACTGTATGACAAGAGTCGTAGATCATAAAAATTATTTTTTTTATTATTGACCCTTTAAAATAGAAAACATATTACGAAATTACGGCCTGATGTTCTGTTGTTTATGATTAAAACTTCATTCCACGTATCATTGAAACCATTCGAAATATTAAAAAGTATATGGACAAGTATTTCCAATAAATTTTCCAACTTCTCAGGGAGACATTGATTGTAACAGATTCCTCTATCCAACTAAAAAGACAATGCAAACTTAAATTATTAAAATATTTTAATTAAATCACAATATCCTCCTCACGATGTAAATGCAAGTGTATACTTTTCTCTTATAAAGAAATTTTATCATAGGTTTTTTAAGAAAATCGCTCTGTAATGTATTTTAATATGAAACAAATATTTTTTGCTTAATGTATTTTTTAAAAATAATTTCACTAACTAAAGATGATTCCAGAAGAAATTAGATGATCAGCTTCTGAAAAGGTAAGAAAACAGTTTAATATTTAAAGTTTCTCATTTGACGAAAACTGGGTTTCTTTTCAATTTCATAACAAAACCAATTTACTATGTAATAGACTTATACATTCAATACATTACATTTATACTCCCTTTCAGTACACAAATAAGGGATTTTTAAAATACTAATAATCGTTATAATACTATTATACTTAAATACTGATAATAGTTATAAGAAGACAACACTGTGTAACTCAAAGGACAATCATGTCAAAATTATGTAATCTGCAGGTCAGCATTGACCAAAATTGTGCAATCTAGTGAGCATCTTATTCATAAATCTGTAACCTTAAGATTTTCTAATGAAATTATTTTATTAGTAATTTTCCAGAACACTTTTAAGAAGATTTCCAGAAGTATTTTAAGGTTTATATTTTATATTCTTGGTTTGTGTACTATACAATAAACAACGTATGTATATAAAAAAAACTGGTGTCAATTTTGAAAAAAATTTAACACTCATTATAGTTAACGTTTAGTGTTCCCACAGTCTGATAGTCCCTTTTTCATAGTATTGGACAACTCGTTTTGCAACGGCTTCATTTTTGTCTCCTATGTTTAATGCAAAGAGCAAGCACAACTACAAATTTATATTACGATTAAATAAACTTCGAATGCACTGTAAAAAATAATACGTTATTAGTGTATTAGCAGAACGACCTGGCTTATCCCATGTTAACCATGAGGGTCTTACAGGTAAAATAAAAAAAAATAAAATAATATGGCGATTAGGATAACGAAGCCCTGTACTTTTTCGTACATAAATCTTTACAAGACAATCAGGAAAAAATGAAGTTACTTCGACAGAATCATATAAATAAAGCTTGGTTTTATAAATGAGAATGAAATGTGCATTTTTTTGGTGCATGTCACAGAAAAATATACAATTTTCCTGACAATACGAAAACAAAAAATGAAGCAAATGGCGTAGCAATTAGAGAAACTCTATTTCGTATAGTATCTATATATATTACGATATTAAACAAAAAACAAATTTTCTTGGAAAAATGTCTTACGCAAATAATCTAATAAAAAAACAGCAATAGTTGTCTTATTACTCTAATTTTCAATAATCGGGTTCATAGCCGATGTTTGCGACAAAATCACTAAAATATCTCTAAAATAGCAGAAATACATGATTAACTATATTTTAGAAGATTGGTTTAGCTGCATTTTATGGTCCTACTTCAAGCTGCAGTTGAGATATAGCGAAATGACTTAATACTTTCGATTCATCATTTTACCCCCTTTGTGGATGAATTTCTAAAATCGCTAGAATACACATTTAATTGTTTTTTTTTTAGTAGATTTGTTATCCGGAATTTCGCGGCCTTTAACCGCTACTAAACTAGAGTGAAATGATCTAAAACTTCCGGTCACCTATTTGACACTCTTAGGGTTCGAAATTTCAAAAGTCCTTTCTGATTGCTTGCCTAGATCATAACAACAATGAACAGTCGAAATTTCTTGATCCTGGCTTCAGCCGTTTCAGATCTGAGTTGGTCTGTCGGTAAATCAGGACTCTCTCATTATTATATTAGTATAGTTTTAGTTTGGCAGTGATAAAATTAAACTTTAGTAACCCTAGTTCATGTTTGGACTATCAAAATGTTGTTCTAGTATGTAATTATTTAAAATTTATGATTGCATATTTTCATATAAAAAATTTCTCAGATTTGTTCTTCTATGACTTTTGTGGTTTTCTGTAAGTTATAAGTGCATAAAGTTATTAGATGAACTATAATGCGGAAAAACACCTACAAAATAATATGCTATAAATTTTGCAAAAATGGAAACATTCGACGAATATCATTTCACAGAACCATTTAATTATGATTATATTGTGTGTCTACTAAATACATGTCTATATCCACTAAATTCAGAAAGGCAATAGCTATTGTCATAAAGATGGTGTACATGTATATTAAAATATTTATGTGCTATGTAATGAAACTATTTACAATGCCACCTAGCATTACACTGCGTAGTTAGCGATCTTATCTCAAAAACGGTTCGAGGTACTGGAAAAACGTCAATTAAAGAATTGTAGAGCGTCTTTATGCGAAATGATGTATTACTAAATTAAAACACCTGAAATGTAAATGTATTATACTGAAACAATATTTTGAATGCGGCAGAAGCCGTATGCAGAAGTGCGTCATTATAAATCTCATGCACATTTACTAATAAAACTTACACGTATAAGTAACATATTGTAAGTTTTAATAAGAAAATAATGTATGGTAAAATATTTGTTTACCATCAACAGCAATGCAGGATGCATTCTACATGGGTTTCGATGGAAGACACTTAGCTAAGTTTTCTTACTAAAATGTACCGTATCTTGCTTAAATGTATGAGATTTATTACTAATGTGAGCGTGACTTGTAATGTCCCTTTTTTGTATGCACTTTCTGACGTACTTAAGCTGGTGATAATATAGTATAAACATTTTACATTTCTTGTAATAATGTTATTTTTACATGTAAGACACCATTTCCTTCAAAATCAAGGACGTTATACAACTATGTAGCTGACTTTTTTCCTGTATCTTATATCGTTTTCGCGATAGGAACGTTAACTACGCTCTTTGCCACAATGCGGCGCTGTAATTGGTATCATTGACTAGCGCATAGCTAATTTACTATACCTAGATACCACGTTAATGTCTATAGCTCCCTCCGTTCTGAAACCAATGAAGGTGGATACAATTTTAGTAATCACCCTGTAAATTTAATCTGGAAATATAAAACATAATTTTTCAAGATATCTCCAAATATATAACGAAACACTAGGTGAAACCGGGGCTTCTAGGCGCAGTTTTTAGTTATTGATTTTTATTAATTTTTCATTTACGTTTTTTATGAAACTTTAATTGTACTTTTAAAGAACAGGCATTGGGCTATAAATACCCGGAGGTTTGAGTTTGGTGCTTTTGTAGTTTATGTTTAGCGGAAGTCTAAATTAAAAAGAAAATTGTGTGCCAACCTACCCTGTTATAGGGCAAGTTGCCTATTCATATGGGGTAAGTTGGCACACGCTTTATAAAGATTTAAATGAAAATCAAATAAGACACGCAGTTAACAGAAATCAATTTAATTATTACCAGTAAGTTTAAACAACGGTGTTATCGCTGTACAATGTAAATTCTAAATCATACAGAAATAAAAATAATGAATAAACATTAACACTGAGTAACTTCTATCCTACTCGATATCATCATCAGAGTTACAGTTGTCACAAATAAAAAATCGAGTGTCCCCATTTGGGTAAGCCTCGTGTGCCCAAAATCTAGCATTGGAATAATTTTTCTCGGTGTTTGCTGTTTTTGAAGCTACCAGCACACATCAGACACCGAGTCAACTTGCCCCGTGTTCAATGCGCTTACTAGACCCATAATAAATTTCTTCACAAAAGGGACATGTATCCATCTAAGCATAAATAATCCAAGTAAATCACATATGGGGTAGGTACAGTTTATCATACACTAAGAAAAACTGCACAAGTTAAATAGCAATTATTGAGATAAGTATTAGATATTAGAAAAAGAATGTAGCAACAAAAAAATACTTATGAGTGCAGAAAACAGAAAAACCGTAATAAATGTCCACTGTACGTAGGTAACACTGCCAAACTACAATAAGGATTGTAAAAAGCAAGAAGAAAGGTACTCTGACTGGTTGCGCAATCTTACCACAAACAGGCGATTTAAAAGGGCTGCGCCTACTAAAGGTGTAGCCAACTAGCCCCGTTTTTGTGATCTTTATAAAAACATATGTTTAAGAAAACTAATTTGTATAAAAAAATTAGAAATTGTAAAATTTACAAACGAAAATATTATTAAAATTTTAAGAATATTTATTGCAAGCAATAGATTTAAAGAACGTTTTGGGAAAATTATATACAAACTACGGAAAAGTGTTTAAAAATTCCTTTTCTGATTCTCTTAATGCATATTTTTCAGAAATAAAACAGTCTCAGTATGTATTCTCAGAAATACAGAAATTACTGATACCAGCGAAAAATGTTAATTTTTATTGTTAATACGCTGTATAATAAAAAGCCATAAGCAACTCTTTCATGCATTTTTATCTATTCTTAGGATCTTAAATGAAAAGCAATCCTTGAATATTTTTTGAAAACGAGATCAGAATATAATGCCTATCAGAATATGAATCTTACAATACTACATGGAACTACCACCACCTGAGTCCAATCAACACTGAGATTTTTTGTTCTATATTTTCAAAAGAATCTTCTCTATACATAAACAAATATTTCTCACATTTTATTATTTTATTTCACTTTAATTTTATATTTCCGAAACAATTATTTGTAGACGTCATTTTAACTCATTTAATTTATTTAACGTTTGAAGGAGATTTCCATGAATAAATCATGCTTTAAAATACAGTCTTTTGATGGGATAACAATAAAAAATTAAAAAGTATAAAATTCTAAAAATGTGGATAAGCTCTTAACAGTTTTAAGGCAAATATTTTACTGTTCTTATCTATAATTCATTCTATTCATCAAATATTTACACAAAAGCAAACTTTGATAATTACTAAAAAAAATAACTATTTCTCTATATATCGCATATCAAACAAAAAACAATAATTTTAAAAGAAAATTACATGAAACATAACCTGTTAAAAAATAACAAGTTGGAAACTGTACGTCAAGCGTGGCAAATGAGGTGTGATCGTTCTATAATTAGTTTAAAAATTATTCAGATCTTGGTGCAAGAGGTGTTAAACTCTTGTGCAAAAATGCATGAATACAAAATTAACTTCGATTATTTATATTAAATTCAGTAATACGGAAATATCATGACTCCATCTTAAATATGACGTAATCACCATGACAACCTAGAAATTTTATATATCACGGGATATCACGTATGATAGGATTTAATAAATGAAGAAAACTTTCACTAATATCTTTTTAAGTTTTCATTTGATTTTCATAAAATTTGAAATGACCCGACAAAATCCAACATCGATTATATATATTAAATTTCAAACCATTCGGTTGGATATTTTTTGCGCTGTTCTATATGGACGGAGGGACGGACAAAACGACGATTATAGATGGGGCATTCTCACAATCTTTTGACTTTTAAGTACCTGCATAATAATTTTTATTTTAGTGCATATTCTTGTATTTTTTATAATTTCATGTACCGAGGACCATCCCATTGCATGACTGCATAACAATATGAACGATATAAATTAGTTTTGGACGATGTTGGGGGTTCAAATATCCAAGAAACTACTATACCGTCCCTTGTCCCTGATGCTGATTTTAGGTAGCTTTCATTACAAAAAGCTACCTATTGCAGCCGTTCGGAAGAAAGCGATTTCAAAAAATTTTGGTATATTTTCGCCGATCATGACCCCCAGACCCCAAAACCACCCTCCGTTCAAAAAAGATCTCTCTCTCTCTCTCTCTCTCTCTCTCTCTATATATATATATATATATATATCTGACCTTTGTCACACTGTAACTCTCCTATTTATGAACCGATTTGGATGGAATTCGGTGTGTACATAGTACATACCAATGTCTCGACCGAGTTCGTTGGCCAGATTCATACGCCATTTCAATTCAAAATGGCGGACATTTAAAACAGTTTTAAAAAATTTAAAATTTGAAATGTGGTACCAAAAAATTTAAAATGGAAAAATATTTTTTTCTTATGTATTTGACCTTTATACAAAGACTCCGGAGCAGTTTTTGTTTCGTCTATATCTTACAAAATGGCTGAGTTATAGCATTTTGAATTTCTAGCGTGGCTGATATTTTGAAACGTCCTGAATTTTGTCACACGATAAAAGGCGAATTTATGAACCGATTTAGATGTAACTTCGTTTATACATAGTACATACCAATGTCTCGACCGAGTTCGTTGGCCAGATTCATCCGTCATCTTGTTTCAAAATGGCAGACATTTACCTTTTTAAGAAAAATTTAAATTTGAAATCTGGTACCAAAAAGTCCTTCCGGCCAGTGCCGGGAGGAAGAGGTAGCTTTCATATTCCTTATTTTTAAAAAGCAAGCTTATATTATTCAAACACACGAAGCTCAATTTAGTGGAAACCGATTATAGGAGATTCAATCCTAATCTTTATCAATATTAATTCATTATGAATGAGAATTTCCGGAAATTAGTCAGCTTTATCCAAGCTGCTTTTATTTAAAGTAACTTATATTTGGTTGCCAAATTCGGCGAAATCTTGAAGTTCCTGCCATTTTAAGACAACATAGTGGATGAGGCTAACGAGTGAACTTGGTCGAGACCTTAGTAATTCCTGTGCACATGCGCACTCACATCGGAATCGGTTGATATATACAAGTTTTGTCGCAGGCAAAAAATCAGATTTTTCAAAATGTCACCCACATTAGAAATTCAAACTGCTATATCTGAGCCATTTTCTAAGATAAAGACAAAACAAAAAATGCTCCGGAATCCTTATATCAAAGTCAAATACTTAAGAACGAAACCTTTTTCAAATTCTAAATTGTTTGCACTTTATTTTAAATATAATTTTTTTTAATTTAATGGCCGCCATTTTGATTCAAGATGGCGGATGAAGCTGGCCAACGAACTCGGTCGAGACATTACGATATACTATCCACATGCTTTCTTACATCGAAATAGGTTAATGAATACGCGTGTTATCACGTGACAAATATGAGATCGTACCAAAATGTCAGCCATACTAGAAATTCAAAGTGCTATAATTCAACCATTTTTTAAGATATATACGAAATAAAAACTGCTCCGGAATCTTTGTATCAATGTCAAACACATAAAAAAAAATCTTTTTCATTTTTCAATTTTTTGATAACTCATTTTAAATTTAAAATTTAATTTTTTTTTAAAAATGCCAGCCCTTTTGAAACAATATGGCGAATGAAGTTGACCAACAAACTCGGTCGAGACATTGGTATGTACTATGTACACACCAAGCTACATCCAAATCGGTTCATAAATACGCTTGTTATCGCGTGACAAAAATCAGGTTGTTTCAAAATGTCTGCCACAATAGAAATTCAAAATGCTATAACTCAGCCATTTTTTTAGATATAGAAGAAACAAATCTGTTCCGGAATCTTTGTATTAAGGTCAAACACATACAAAAAAATCTTTTTCATTTTCCAATTTTTTTGGTACCTCATTTTAAATTTTAAATTTTTAAAAAAATTTTAAATGGCCGCCATTTTGAAACAAGATGGCGGATGAAGCTGGCGAACGAACTCGGTCGAGAAATTGGTACGCATTATGTATACACCAAGGTACATCCAAATCGGTTCATAAATACGCCTGTTATCGCGTGACAAATATCTGGTCGTTTCAAAATGTCAACCCCGCTAGAAATTCAAAGTGCTATAAATCAGCCATTTTTAAGATATAGACGAAACAAAAACTGCTCCACAATCTTTGTATCAACGTCAAACACATATAAAAAAATATTTTTCAATTTTCAATTTTTTGGTACCACATTTCAAATTTAAAACTTAAAAAAAAAAATTTAAATGGCCGCCATTTTGAAACAAGATGGCGGATGAAGCTGGCCAACGAACTCGGTCGAGACATTGGTACGTATTATGTATATACCAAGGTACATCCAAATCGATTCATAAATACGCCTGTTATCGTGTGACAAATATCAGGTCGTTTCAAGAAATCAGCCAAGCTTGAAATTCAAAGTGCTATAACTCATCCATTTTTTAAGATATAGACAAAACAAAAAATGCTCCGGAATCTTTGTATCAAGATCAAACACATAAGAAAAAAATATTTTTCAATTTTAAATTTTTTGGTACCACATTTCAAATTTAAAATTTTTAAAATTTCTTTAAATGGCTGCCATTTTGAAACAAGATGGCGGATGAAGCTGGCCAACGAACTCGGTCGCGATATTTGTATGTACTATGTACACACCGAGTTTCATCCAAATCGGTTCATAAATACGAGAGTTACAGTATGACAAAGATCAGATATATATATATATATATATATATATATATATATATATATCAACTTTTGAACGGAGGGTGGTTTCGGGGTCTGCAGGTCATGATCGATGAAAATATACCAAAATTTTTTGAAATCGCTTTCCTCCGAACGGCTGCAATAGGTAGCTTTTTGTAATGAAAGCTACCTAAAAGTTAAATATTGAAAAAATATTTTTTCTTATGTGTTTGACCTTGATAAAAAGATTCGGGAGCAGTTTTTGTTTCGTCTATATCTTAAAAAATGGCTGACTCGCCTCTTTTAAACATTTGAATTAAACATCTGATTAAACATTTTGAATTTCTAGCGTGGCTGACATTTTGAAACGTCCCGATTTTTGTCACGTGATAACAGGCGTATTTATGAACCGATTTGGATGTACCTTGGTGTGTACATAGAATATACAAATATCTCGACCGAGTTCGTTGGCCAGCTTCATTCGCCATCTTGTTTCAAAAGGGTTGCCATTTTTAAAAAAATAATTTAATATTTAAAATGAGCTATTAAAAAATTGGAAAATGAAAAAGATTTTTTTTAAGTGTTTGGCCTTGATACAAAGATTCTGGAGCAGTTTTTGTTTCTGAAAATTTGTTCTTTTGCTTATATCTTAAAAAATGGTTGACTTATTGCTCTTTGAATTTCAAGCATGGCTAACACTTTGAAACGATCTTGTATTTGTCACGCGATAACACACGTATTCACCTATTTCGATTTAAGAAGTCATGTGGATAGTATACATCTATATCTCGACCAAGTTCGCTGGCCAGCTTCATCAGCCATCTTGTTTCAAAATGGTGGCCATTAAATAAAAAATATATATATATTTAAAGTGAGGTGCAAAAAAATTGGAAATTGGAAAAGCTTTCTTTCTTAAGTATTTGACCTTGATATAAGGGTTGATTTTTGACGGCCAATTATCTACACGAGCGATATAGGCCCGGGGGAAGTGACCTCCGTGGGGGTCTTTCTAAGGGAACCTAATCCGTATTAACGCATGGAAGATCCACGGCTCGAAGAAAACCACGAAAGCTCCGAACGATTAGGCCGACGGGCGCGATTGGGATCGAACCCAGCACTTCCCGTCTACCAGCTTCGAGAGCAGAACCTCTCGGCCACTGGTGGGGCCCTTGATATAAGGATTCAGGAGCTTTTTTTGTTTGTCTTTATCTTAAAAAATGGCTCAGATATAACAGTTTCAGTTTCTAATGTGGGTGACATTTTGAAAAATCTGATTTTTTGCCTGCGACAGCACTCGTATATATCAACCGATTCCGATGTGCGTGAGCATGTGCACAGCAATTACTAAGATTTCGACCAAGTTCACTGGTTAGCGTCATCCACCATGTTGTCTTAAAATGGCAGGCACTTTAAGAAATCGCCGAATTTGGCAACCAAATATAAGTTACGTTAAATAAAAGCAGCTTGAATAAAGCTGACTAATTTCGCGAAATTCTCATTCATAATGATTTAGTATTGATAAAAATTAGTATTGAATCTCCTATATTTGGTTTCCACTAAATTGAGCTTCGTGTGTTTGAATAATATAAGTTGGCTTTTTTTTTCAATAAGGAATATGAAAGCTACCTCTTCCTCCCGGCACTGGCCAGAAGGACTTTTTAAGTATGGAGCTCCCTGTATAAAATTGTTTCAATAAAAGTAATTCGATGTAATTTTTTCTTGAAACAGGGACATTTGTTTTACATTAATATGTAGCAAAAAATTAACCTGCACACATTTTTATGGTTGATATTATTTTTTGTAAACTCTGTCCTTGGGCTTTAGATTCATTACAGTCCCTCTTGTTAAATTATACAGAAAATCAGTTCAGATGCAGTCAGATAATTTTTGTCAACTTTTCTCTCATGCTGAAGTATGCTAGAGAAAGAATGTCTAAAATTATTTGACAGGAAATTTACAGCAGAATTTAAATCAGCATTTAAATATCAATTTCAAGCATCGTGGCTTTATTGTTAGTCTTACCGTCCCCAAGGTTTATTCCGGCACTTTTCGAGGTAAATTAATTCTTTTTTAAATCTAATCCAATGTAAATAAGTACTTCTAAAAATCAATGAACATTGTGGTTATCACTGAGTCTTAACAAGATTTGCCTAAAAATAGGTGGTAATTTTCCTTACCGTACCATCCTTACCATCCTTTTTTCCCCTCTACCGTCCTATTTTCCTATACTGTCCTTTTTTTTAACTTACAGTCCCTTCTTTAAGACCTCTTTAAGCCAATGTTATACCAAAATGTTTGAACTAAAAATACTACATTGTTATTATTTCTTAATTGAATGTCCAGTGGGTACTATGCAAATTAATTATATGTAAAAATTTAGAAGAAAATAAAAAGTTTTAGTGGTAAAATGGTAAGAAAAATTAAACTCGTAAGTTTAACTTAAACCTCAGTTAATAAAAAAAAAACAAAAATTCGCTGCTGACCATTTTTTCTTTATTTTGAATCATTGAGGTATTCGTCTATCAGTTTGGCTTGGTTTGGTTTGTGTTTACGACGGCCAATTATCAACACGAGGATATGGGCCCCAGGGGGATAGAGTGCCCTTCGTGTGGGTCTTTCAAAGGGAACCTAACCCGTATTTACGCTTGGAAATCCAAAGTCCGATGAAAACCACGAAAACTCCGAACAATTAGGACGACGGCCGCGATTGGGTTCGAACCCAGCACTTCCCGTCTACCAGCTTCGAGAGCAGAACCTCTCGGCCACTGGTGGGGCCATTCGTCTATCAGATTAAAATGTTATTTTAGCAAGTTTAATTTCATCAGGCTTTTATTACTGAAAGTCAATAGATTGCGAGAATGACACAGGTGCTTACGTATTTCCATTATTAAGAACGCACCTAAAAGTATATTATCAACGAGGATTCTAGAAGATTAGAAAGCTAGCATGAATCTGTGTAAACCGGTTTTCCATCGTTTAAGGTTTGTGTGAAAGTATTTCTGTAAATTTCCTTAATATTCAGCATAAATAAGGCAGGGAATAAGGTTTGAATAAAGAATATTTTGCAAATATTAATTGTAGGCGGGTTTATTATGGATGAACACATTGCTGATCTTTCTAACAGAACTACTAAATGTACATTCTTACATACTTGAAATGTTCGTCATCTATTTTCATCAAAATACTAGGAAATCAATTTTTTTTACATGCGACGCGTCATTCAATGTATTTAGTGGTACAAGTAGATCACTCTATTTCTTTTACATTTCTGACCCGAAAATTGGTGGGCTAAAACACTAAGTTTAACAATGTTTTCTGAAACAATGCAATACATTTTAGAAGAAAAAGGAAAGGATGTCAGAGTCTTTAAAATTTGAGAAACGATTTACAAACATTATACGGATGTACGAAGGAAAATAATTTTCGTGTTGTATCCGAACCAGCTAATTTCACTCTGAAATTATTTTTAACAGAAATTACATTATTGAATGATTTGGACACAGCTTCTATTGGCATTATTCATGCAATCACTGACGGATTAAAGGATTCAGTTCAAGTTATACATGTAGTGAGCTATGAAGTGTAATTGCACGTAATCGAAGCTAAGGCTTGTAAATGAATTTCACTAATACGATGGCCACGTGGGGGGTATAACCACAAATTAAATTTTAAATTTTGCTTCTTAGAGTTTATTTATTCTTTTATAATCAAAAGTTAGAAACTATTTATAAAATTTAATTTTTAATATTTAATAGTTACGAAAGCCTTTAACTGAATGTTGCGATTTACTAATTTCGTTAAGCAGAAATTGTGAATTTAAAAACACTTATTACTATTTCAAGAATTATATAGAATAAGTATGGCATCGTGGAAGCATATCTAAATGCTCAAAAGGAAAAGTTTTTTTAAATGTTTGGTCGTAAAAATCGATGTTAACCCTTTCCGTTCCGATTATTTTTAAATTTTGAGAACAAAATTACTTTTACTTTAATAACGTTAATCATAGATATCCAAATAGATTTACTGAAATTTATCATTGTTTGAAATCTAACGAATGTACTTATTTTGTTTACTATTCCATTCATATTTATATGATAATAGATTAAGGAAGAGTTTTTGGAGACGTTTGGAAAATACCGTATTACAACAGGTATTAAAAGTTTTAAACGTTTTTTGAGTTATTATCGCACATGATTCGTTCAGAAAAGTAATCTGTATTTTAAATTTAAACAGTGAAATATGTATAAAATAAAGGAATAGCCAACAATGCAAAGAGAATTAAGCAAACTTTTATTATTATTGTTATTACTAAAAGTAAAAACATAAATGGAGTCATAATAAGAAAGTCTTAGCCATATACTATCACTTATATATGCGGATAGCACCAAAAGTAATTGTCAAGACAAAATAATACTTGATGAAAAGACTAATGGTGTAATATTAATAGTACACCAGACCCGAAAGTGTTAAGAAGATTTCCCAAAATTTATAATATATCTTTAATATTGCTCTATTAAAGAAAAGTACTATATAAAACAATATTTCTTTTAAGAGAAATGGATAAATTTAAAAAAATCTACAAAGTGTTTACATTAATTAGTAAATTAAAAACTTGTTCGTGCATTGTATGATTTTTTTTTATCGTATTTTACTTTCGCAAAATGCTTCGTCATATTATCAAGAAATCAGTTTGTTTTAATTCTAGTATACAAAAGAAAAAAATAGTATTTATTTTGTTGTATGTGTGTTACAACCATAATTTATAAGTTATTTCATTTATTAAATTTCAATGGAAAGAAAGAACTCAAGCGATTGAATGAAGAATAACAAGAAAATGCATTTTATAATTTTCGCTGTTAAAATAATCTTTAAAATATTGCTAAATTTATGAAAAGTAACATTTTCTGCTATTTTACTTAATGGCCCATAAAATTCATTAGCACATTAAAATTTTACACTAAAATATTGCGCGTTTTTCAAATTTTGATAATGTACATAATATTTTTGGCATGCGAGGTTAAATGCTGTTTATCAAAAGAAAATAATACTCGCTAAACAACATTTATAGACGCCAAAGCAATCTCCACTACGGTGGACTTCAATGTCAATGTCAATGAAAACAACATTTCTTTCTAGTTATAAAATAATGAGATGACGATGGCGAAGAATAGAAATATGACGTATAGTTCGTCACCATGTTTTTCTTAGGCATGTCATAACTTATTCCATGGACACTGAAAGTAATATACAAGTCTTGAGTCTTGGGACGGGGTTGACAGTTTGCCTTCCATATCCCGAAAATCCGACTTCAGACCGGAACTTTCGGAAGAAGAATTTTTACTTGAAGTAATCAAGAAATGTCTGCCATTAAAGCTATTCTTAACTGCTCTGCTCAAAAAACGCAAAATGTTTTGACACATTTACAAATTCACTTTTTAAGAGAAATATATAAAATTACAAGGCCTGACTATAGGAGCGATGTGGAATAGAATTGTGTTTTCTATGTTTTCATAAACAAATTAGCTATTGAGTTATAGGCGATTCTGATCACGTGACAAAGACATTTTCACCTTCCATTAAGTGGTGATTTTTCCTTCGCGCGAAAATTCGGTTCAAAATGTCGACTTTGACACTATTTTCTGAAAGATCTATTGAGTTTGCAAAAGAAAACCGAAAAAAACAAACAGTTCGATTATATAGTTTCTGAACATCAACACCTGTCTAGTTTCATGCATTTCCGAATAAATATAAATTAAAACATATGTCATAAAGTTGCCCCTTTTGATTTAAAAATAGCCTTAAATAAATTTGAAAATACTTTTTACTTTTTCTGGTGTGAATCCAAACTTTCTGACTAAAAGTGGAGGACAAACTAATAACTTTGTCCTAGGAGGTATTATAGGCACATGTAGTGAACGGAGAATTTATTCTTGTTATTCACATAATCAAAGAAACATATGGTAGTTAATTTCTGGATATTAACATTCGCTAAGTTTATAATATTTTTTTACTTAATCTAATATATGTTATAAAAGCAATATTTTTACAAGTGTATAAATATAAAGTCTCAGAAACCTGGAAATGAATTCATACATTATCCTTTACCAATCTTTGTAATCGCATCTTTGAGAGATAACGGACTTTACTTTTACAGAAAACGCACAGCTGAACAAAATATTCACCTCAGTCACCAGCTTCTGATAAACAAGAAAGTTAAAAAGTTATGGAATATAAATACTTACTGTAAAAGAATAATACAAGCAAAATTCACTGATTCTCCGCATGTGAAGAAATTGCATAACTTAAAAGGGAAATACTAAATTTTAATTACATTTATAATAAAATGCTTAGGGAAGTTTTTAGCAGTTTTAAAAAGGTAAAAACAATTAAATTGTATCACGTTCAACGGCGTATTCTATTTGCAACAAAAAGTTTTCCGTTGTTTAATTGACAACTATTTAGGTAGCTATTGTACATGTTACATACACACATTTTATGAATATATGTGCAAAAACAGTATTTGTCAACAAAAGATTTTTTACAGTGCTTGCATGTTGCACAACTTTCAGAAAAGCGCATCTAATGTTAAAAATCAGTTGGAGTAGTACACATTATCAATTTCAAATTGATCCGGATCTACTTTGAATATATTACGACGGTCTGTTTTGTTTGATTCAGATTTGTATACATAAAAACATTGTGTACATAAAAAGGGTTTATTGAGGGTTTAAAAGGAATGACTACTTTTAATTAGTTTCCAACTATTCATTTGATCATTATAGTCGAAATTAGTTTTTAAAAAATTAATCTATTAAAGTGTCAGAATTTGTATAGAGTGCCGTTTACACAGAAACTTTTATCCAACCATTAAAAAAATACACAATTTAACAAATTTACTGATATACTACATATTTAACATAACCAAGTAACTTTCAAAACTTAATTTCAAAAGATTTTGCGTTTTATTTGGTGTTTATTTTATTGTTTATGAAAGTTTTCATAAAATGTAGAAATCTTGAACTTTAGTAAAATATTTCTATATATTTATTTCAGAATTCAAAAAATCAACTTTATTTACTGCTCCAAATAATTTCTTACTATCTCAGTGTCAACCAGAAAAAGAGTTCAACAAACTTATCATCATCACGGACAGTTGAACCTTTAAGGAAAAAAAGAAAAATGTAAATACTGTTATTCTCTTCCTTAGTTCATAACTACAGACGAAATAATCTTTTGTTATTTGTCACAATTGAAGGCCAACATGCTAAGAAGGATAAGTTACAAAAAATAAATTCGTGTATACTTTCCTGTTCACGCATACTCGCCATATATCATACTTATCTAAACGTTTGTCTAGACATGACACGCCCCGATTACGTCCTATAATGCTGATTCGAAAACAGCGATACAGTTTAAGAATGAACTTTTTTCATGTTTCGTTTCTCAAATATTTGTTGTATCTTTGATTGTATTTTTCTTTTTGAATAGTTGGACTCGGCAGAAAGTATTTTAAAATTTGATCGTGGCCTCAATTCTTCTTTTTTTTTATGATAGCTTATAAAATTTTGAAACCTAGCAAAAATAAAAATTGAATATTAAACGGAAATTTTGTGTTTTATTATTTAATCATTAATTTTTGAAATATATTTTTCAACCGGGTGACTCTTATTTTTAGAGAAATATAGATAGCAGGATATAAATGGATCAATATTGTGGATAGTTTATTGAAGAGGTGTATTTTTGAAGTATGATTGTTCATAATACCAATTCCTCTTTAACTAATACCACATATTATATACCAGTGGAAAACTGATTTAATCATAGATGTAATTCAACATGTTTATTAGAACAGCAGTTTTAAAGGAGAAAACTGAAACATATCGAAAAAATAAGATATAGAAAATTTATCACAATATCAGTTAAGCCTTACAACGCGATCTCATGGTGTGAAGAAAAGCTTTTAGTTAGTAAACTGTTATAATGGGATACCAAGACAGTGTTGCCAGTGGGCTAATTTTTTTTATTCAGATTTCTTGATTGGCACCACTTTTTTAAATAGTAAAATTCCTCTTATTTTCGCCTTAATTAATATATCATTAAATAAGTTGAATTTTACCATTTCAAAAAGTGGTGCCAATCAAGAAATATGAATTTTAAAAAAGTAGTCCAATGGCAATTTTGTACCAAGATTGAATTATTCTTTCTGTTAATTACATTTTATTATTAGATTGCTTCTGTGGAACAAACTTTTTAGTCGGCTCTACAAATTTTCAATTGGATTAAACTCTATTCCGCGCTATTCCTACACTGGAATATGATTATTTTGAAACCAATTTTTGCATAATTTAGCAACATGACATGAAGTTGAATCCTTTTAAAATAAATATTCGTCATTATCTTGGAAAATATCAGACGTGGAAATCTTTAGTTGGTATTCAAGTATTAGATTTATGTAGTTCTCGGCACTACTCACTACTTCGTAAGCGTTGTTGCCAAAACGGGTCAACATGATCAGCAATGATATTCAGATAGTAGACAGACATCGGAAAATATTCTATGGTAATAAAGGGTCCCTATGTGAAAAAATATATCGACCACATAATAATACGCAACCACATGTTTGTATCCATAAAACTGTGCTTCCAGCTACCCTAGTCTGTACCAGAAATTTGCGCGGCGTATCCTGACTCAACCGGTATGTTTATAAATCAGTATGTAACTCATTACATCAAACGAATTTCTGCGATTGTTTAATGTCCAATCGCAATGCTGTTTGGTCCAATTGAGGTGCTGTTGCTGTAGGCGCAACGAGGAACTCAAGCGTGGGGACTTGGTTGAGGCTACTGTTAAAGTGGATCCATAACCTAGAAGTTCACAATAACTAACAAAATCTTTCCTATTGCTCTAATACTTATATTTTATATGTTTCTTTCACCTTTGTTAAACTTTCAATTCTTCCTTTTCCTGTAAATATTTCAGTCTCTCGGCAAGATCTTGTCCCACATAACACAAAACAACAAAAATGTAATTATCTGAAATATAAATAATTGAAAATTGGAATTCTTCATTTCCTCACACATGATGATAAATTTTCGTATGAGAAAAAACATAAATAAAAAAGAAGGTGTACTAACGAAGAAATATATTAAGGTAAACTGAAATAACTACGTCAACATCCGAACCATTTCAATAAAATACACTGCTGGTAATTAAAATTGCAACACCATGAAAGATTCAAACTTCAAAAAAGATATTTATTGTACATAAACAGTATGACATGAAATCAAAATGATTAAATTCGTAAACAGTTTGGGGGTTTACAAGGGTGCGAAATTGGTAGAAACAGCTGCTCCACCCCGGCAGCTAAAACGGCCCTTACTCCGTTAGGCATGAAGTCAAACTGAGCTTGGAGGCCAGAAATGGGCAACTCATTCCATGCTGCTTCAAGTCTATGCACAATTCATCAACCGCATTAGCTGGAGAAGAGTGGCGGGCTAGTCTCTAAGCAATTCATGACTAAATGTTTTCAATGGGTGACAGATCTGGAGACCATGCAAGCCAGGGCAGCAATCGAATACCCTGTGTATCAATGAAGGTCAGAACACGACGCGCAACATGCGGTCTTGCGTTATATTGCTTGAAGATGGCGTTTGTCACGCCTCGAAGACAGGGCACAACCACTAGACGTAAGATGTCAAAAATGTACCGATCTGCGTTCAAATTACCATCGATACGAACTAGAGATGTGCATGTCGTGTACCCAATGGCTTCCCAAACCATCACACAAGGTGCAGGGGCGCTATGCCGATATCGAATGCAAGCAGGCGACAGGCGTTCTCCTCGGAGCCTCCAGACACGTATACGGCCATCAGAATAGTGCACGTACAACCGGGACTTGTCTAAAAAGACGACATTGTGTTAGTCCTGCATCCAGCTTTGTCGTTCGGTGCACCAGAGTCGCCGACTCTCTCTATGCTGCATTGTCATAGGAAGCCGCAGTACTGGTCGCCTTGCTGACAGTCCACACTGCTGCAAACGTCGTCGCACCGTACGAGTGGATACTGGGCGTGCTTCAAACATGCCCAATTCCTGACTAATGGTCCGTGATGTGGTTGTACAGTTTTGCAGGGTCGATCTCACAATAAGTCTGTCTTCTCGGCTGTTAGTCATGGGAGATCGTCGAGATACTGCATGCCGCTTAGTATGACTCTCAGCAATCCATTGATTCCATATTTGCATGAAAGTGGTTGGATTTCGACCAGTGCAACGAGCGATATTACGGAACGATAATCCACACTCGCGATAGGCAGCGATACTGCCTCTATCGAATTCCGACAATTGGTGGCAAGCATTTCTTCTAATTATTCGAGGCATAACACGATAATCCGAGACAACGCCGAACTTACAAAGCATGAGAAATCCACTACGCAACTTTCCTTTTATGCAGTGCTTCAGATGTCGTTTCTCCCTCCTGCCTCGTCTAAATTCGCTGAAATACTAATCATTTGCATATTCCAACCTCTTCTTCCTTTCATGTGATTTTGACGTTCGTCAGATCATTTCTTCCCGGTGTTGCAATTTTAATGGCCAGCAGTGTATTTCATAGTTTTATAAGTCATTTATAAGAATTTAGAATTTTTTCTTTTCACTTAGAAAAATGATTTTTGAACTATAATTAATATGATTTATTTGCTATTTATCATTTCTACATTTCATCTCATAAATCAAAATACGACTACGTGCTTTTTTTAGAAAAGAAATTTACAAAAAAGGTGAGATTCAAAAGTAAAAAATCGATTTAGAACCGGAAATTCTACTTCATAAAATATAACTTTTCCCTTTCTGGTTAGTATTTAATTTATTTTTCTACATTACATGTCTGGTTCAAAGTTTGTTTGTTACGCAGATTGTACTAAATACATTAACGGCAACTTATGAATCTCAATGCGTATATTTAATAAAATACTCAATTTATCTATTATATTTTATGAAATTATTGGGTATTTTACTAACATATTGGAATAAAATACAATTAATTATACAGGGTTTGTAAAAAAAGTAGTGAGACTGAATTCGGGAAATAATATGCATTGAAGATATCTGTACAAAAATTTAAAATTATTTAAATTAAGACTCTTGGGCATCGACTCGCTTCTTCCATCGAGCTGTCCACGCTTGGAAGGCACCGTGGAAGTCCTCTTCTGGAACATCCTTGAAGCAGCGCGTCGAAGCGGTTTTCACCTCCGCTACTAGTCGGTGTCTTTTGAGAGCTGTTTTCACTCGGGTGAACAGAAAATTATGTCCAAAAACTCCGGGTATGTTTGAACGCTCTGTACAACTTCTTCGGAAACAAGCACACGCTTTTGTCTTTGAACGTCTGTATGAAAATTTCAGGCTTTTACAAATTTTCTGGCTGCAAATCATCGGTAATGATGGTATACACAATCATTTTATCAAATCATATATGATCTACGGTTAATATGATCTACGGTTGAACAATTAACCTTAGTTCTCAGTTCAACACATCACACAAACCTGCACATCGTCCTGATTCCTTCTTGTGGACAGGCGTCCTGCATAGGGTTCGTCTTTCACAGTGTTTCTCGACCGTCTTTGAAGCATTTGTGTCATCTCAAAACAGCAGCTTTTCACTCCTAAAACCTTTCTGGATCATGACCAATGTCATCATAGCCAATTTTCCGAGTCCCAAAGGAAATTAATGGCGTAGCCCTGTTCGATAGAACGCTGTATTTTTAAGCTTCAACCGGGACAAGGCACAGGAGTCCACTAAAACCGCGATACGAACTACACGGAAGTTCGTAGACGACTGACGCTCAGCGAAAGTTCAAACTGACTTCTGGCTCACCGAACCACCCATTTGATAAACAGTCGAGTCAGAAAAAATAGGTCTTTTTACTTTTTATACGAACACTGTATATATATATATATATATATATATATATTTATTTATTTATTTATTTATTTATTTATTTACAGAATATAGATATCGCGCAAGTGTAGGTTATAGTGTCAGACAAAATTTCCTATCCAAACAAATTACAATTTGCAGTAAATTTGACTCATTTTCATGAAAACTAATAATTTATTTTTCCAAAATTAAGGGGGTTTTACGTTCAGCAAAATATTTTAGGGTGCTGTAATATAAACTTTTGAAACATGATAAATATAATTCCATACATTTCCATTTCGATGTGTTATCGAGAATTTTGTTATTTCACAAAGATAAGGCACTCTATTTTTTGCTAATTTACAAAGGTAAAATATGGCTTTTTCATAAGGACTTTTCTTTATATAAAAAGAAAAAGTCGTTATTTTTTTATTTAGATTTTCTATTGTGCTGTTGAGATCTGCCTGAAGAAAATAGAGATTAGAAACTGAAATATTATTAAAACTTAATTAAATAATAATGAATAAAATTTCAAATATATATCTTTGATCTGCGTAATTTCCTATTACTGTGCTGTTTTTCATATGGATATATTTCTGTTATCTCTAATATTTTCAAATACCGATTCATATGCAACCGACCTAGCGAGTGAAAGAAACGCTAGTAAGAAGTATCCAAATTCTGAATTGTGACTTGGCAGTTTAACACTAGATGTGCCAAGAGCAGTCAATTTGACTGCTACCAAATATGTATAATTCTATTTCAACCAGAAACCCCTTTAAAAAATAGTTAAATATATATATCATATAAAAATAAGTAAAATATATAAGTTAAAAAGCTTTAAATAAAAATTTTGCTGTACATTTTTTTAAATAAAACTTGAGTGAAATATCCGGCGCTTCTACTGTTGAAAAAGAGTGAATTAACATATATGGAATATATATGTTAATATATACAGACTATATATATAGTTAATATATATATATATATATATAGACATATATATATATATGTGTGTGTGTCCATATATATAGAACATAACATATATATGGAATAACAGTAATGGCGCTGCGACACTCTCAATGAAATTAATTTTGAGTGACTTGAAGTATGGCTCACAGGCATTTAAAAGAAGTACGGGCAATTTTGTATGATTTTATTATATATATATATATATATATATATATATATATATGTATATACAGGTTGGTCCAGAAATATATGTCAAAAATGTACAGCCAGGTAGAGGGGACCTAGATAAGCAGATTTCGTATAAGAATGTGGATGCGGCAATGCAGCTTTGAGGCAATAGAGGGCGCTGTTCAGTTAGGCGAATGAAAGTGCTTCACTTACTTGAATCGTCATTTTCCACTCGGATTTTGAGCAACATGCGTCGTTAAAAGAATGCGGAGCTTGCCGACATGCATTTTATGTATGGGTTTGCACAAACAAATGGAGCGATTACTCAAAGGATGTACATGGAACGATTCCACGGTAGGAATCTGCTGGATCTCGAAACATTTGAGCGTCTTCATCGGGAGTTGTGCACGAGTGGATCATTTTATTCTTCGAGATGTAATATAGGCACTGAAAGATGTCGCAGAATTTATGCAGTGGAAGAAGCAGTATTACGCACACTAGTGGATAGTCCTTCGACAAGCCTGAGAGCTGTTGGACGTGCGTTGGGTGTGTCCATTTCTTTGCGCAAGCCCATACATGAAATGCATGTCAGCAAGTTCCGCGTTTGTGCCACGACGCATGTTGGACAAAATCCGAGTAGAAAATGACGATTCAAGTCTGCGAAGCGCTTTCATCCGCCTAACTCAACAGCGCCCTCTACTGCCTCAACGCTGCTTTGCCGCACTCACATTCCTATACAAAATATGCTTATATAGGTCCCCTCTACCTGCCTGTATATTTTTGACACATATTTCTGGACCACAATGTATATAGAGAGAGAGACAGAGAGAGCTTCTGCTTGTTAACTAGGTAAAGACCCCTTAATTGTCTTTGGGGAGTTCTTAAAAGCATCGATTGGCAGCAGAAACTTAATATCAACCAGCACATTCCACCGTGCAGGTTGTTAGTACCGCTTAGCCAGCGCAGACAATCTCAGTTCCCTACTTCATGCTTTCACCATTCTTTCAAAATAAAATTACGACCCTCAATTCCCTGTGGTCTGCGTATCCCTGCCTACAGCAGCAATTAGAAAGATATGGATATAGTGGACGCTAAAATTAACCGGGTTTTGCTTGTTTGCCATATGTTAATTTGTGTACTTTGGCTCCGTATAACGGACGTTTTTCTCTTCAGGAAATCATTTACAGGAGAAAGGTTTATCTTGCCATTGGAACCGTAAAATATGCTAAAAATGCAATAAAAAAAAGAAACATGTGATGTAGAATTTCTTAGGCATAAACATTGAAGGTATCACATAATTGAATATGATAGTTCATCGGACAGAATTGCAAGGTTAGTTATACAAGAGTCAATAATATACAAGATGCACATTAGCACTGTAGGGGAGACCGGGGTTAGTTGGCGCAGTTTTAAGTTATTAATTTTTATTTATTTTTTGATTAATTTTTTTATGAAACTTTAACTGTACTTTTAAAGAACAGGCATTGGGCTATAAATACCCGTAGTTTTAAGTTTGTAGGTTTTGTAGTTTATGTTTAGCGGAAGACTAAATTAAAAGGAAAATTGTGCGCCAACCTACCCCTTCACGGGGCAAGTTGCCTATACCTATTGGGTAAGTTGTCACACGCTTTATAAAAATTTAAATGAAGCTCAAATAAGACATGTAGTTAAGATAAATCAATTCCATTATTACCAGTAAGTTTAAACAAAGGCGTTATAGCCGTGCAATATAAAATCTAAATTATACAGACATAAAAATAATGAATAAAACATGAACATTCAGAAACTTCTATCCTACTCCATATCATCATGAGAGTTACAGTTGTCACAAATAAAAAATCGAGTGTCTCCATTTGGGCAAGCCTCGTGTGCCCAAAATCTTGCATTGCAACCACTTTTCTCGTTGTTTGCTGTTTTTCAAGCAACCAGTATACACCAAACACCAAGCCAACTTGCCCCGTGTTCAATGCGCCTACTAGCCCCATTATAAATTTCTTCACAAAAGGGACACGCAATCCTCTAAGCATAAATAATCCAAGGAAATCACATATGGAATAGGTTCAGTTAATCATACACTAAGAAACACTGCACAAGTTAAATCACAATTATTAAGATAAGTATTAGAAATAAGAAAAAGAATGAAGCAACAAAAAATTACTTATGAATGCAAAAAACAGAAAAATTGTAATAAATGTCCACTGCACGTAGGTAAAAATGCAAAGCTACAATCGACATTGTAAAAAGCAATAAGAAAGGTACTCTGCGAGTGGTTGCGTAATCTATCCACAAACAGGCAATTTATGAGGACTGTGCCTACTTACCCCTGTAGCCAACTAGCCCGGTCTCCCCTAAATGCTACTACAAGAATCTGCACTTACAAAGAAGTTGAGGATTTCTAAGACGCGGGTTTCGTAAATAAATGAGAAGGGAAAGTGCTACATCTAATTAATACTGGAGACTTGAATGCAGGGGTTGGAAGAAAAAAGAATGGCGAGTTCTCAGTATTAAATTATGGATATGGATGCGAATGTATGAGGAAACAGATTGACTGATTTGGCAGAATATAAGCAGATGTATATCGTTAATTCATTTTTCCAGAAAAATCCACAATGTTAATGGACATACAGAAGTGCAAATGGAGCTAGAAGCAACATCGAAAACATCGTTACCAACAGACAGCATCCTATTCAGGACTACAGAGTTCTCAAAAACGTCAATACTGCAGTCAATTTTTTAAGAGGAGCGAGATATTGCAGTACTGAAAAGAAACTGTACAATAAATAGCAAAAAAGATAGTCGCTGAATCACAATTAAAACAGATTAAAAAAAAAAAAATCAGAAGAAACTAGACGTTGATGAAGAAACGTAGGGAGATTAAAACGAAGAAAATCATCATTTGAACTCTAATCAGTATTTGAATATGAATAAATATGTAACAAAGTAAGGAATTATGTTATAGGAGACATTAGAAAGTTTAACTGTGATCTTGTTAGAATAGACGTAGAAGATAAAGAAAGTTTTAAATCAGGTACGTACAAGCTGGATATTGGAAGATATGTTATTTTTGCATTGAAGAGGGCAGATGAAACACTCACGAAAATCAATAATTAAATCTTTATAATTGTAAAAAACTTCTATAGCGATCTATATAAATATAAATGTCAAAGCACCTGATCAGAGAAAAAAACATAACAAAAATTGAATCATCGCAGTGATGGCAGAGGAAATTTACAAGGTATCAGATGTATGAAAATACATAAATGCCGTGTTGAAGATATACAATTGACCGTATTAAACAAGCAGAAGAAGAATGTGCAAAAATACTAGCTATACTGTTTTACAGATGACTATAAAAGCCAGATGTACCAGTAAACTGAGATAAAACTATGATTGTGCTACTTTACAAGAAAAAGGATAAGTTAAACGTTAAAAACTTCCGTCAGACTAGCTTGCTGCCAGTGATTTATAAAATATTCTCCAAAATTTATTTAAATATTAAAACAGTAATGTAATTCTTTAAGGAAACATAAGATTATAATTTACATTTCCGCCTCCCTTTTATTGATTCTGAAAAAGCATTTGATTATGCCTACGCATCAGCAATAAACCTCTGGAGTAACCTTGCATCAATATTATAAAGAAGATTTACAAGAAAGCAACAACAATCCTCCACTTGGAGAGAGGAAAAGCGAAGATTGAGATTCGAAGTGGAGTTAGACAAGTAGGTACTAATTTGCCTAATCTTTTCACTGCTGTCTTATAAGTTTTTTTTAAAAAAAGCTGGATTGTGGTAACAAAAATCTAGTACAATTATAAAACACATACATCCTCCCTGGTTTGCAAAAAACAATTTAATTTCAGTAACAGTACTGAATAGTTGTTAAGATATGGTAAAAGACTCCGCAAAATCTAGAATTAAAGTGAGATTAATAATAAATTCGGAAAAGAATAAGGTGATGTTTAATTTATTTGCATAAAAAAGAGAAAATCGCCAACAACAACACTGAGATTAAAAAAACTGCAGAGTTACGCATACTTTGGGCAGAAATAACACCGAACAACAGCATCATGAATGAAATCAATAGAAGAATAAGAAATGGATAAAGCTTTATGCCTATGCATGCAAAGAAAAGTGTTTAATTAATGTGTTTTGCCTTCACTAACTTTAGGAGCGAAAACTTGAACCTTAACAAAACGCATAGTTTAACGATTGCAAAGAACACAACGTAGTGTGAAAAGATGTATACTAGGCATAACTAAAATATACAGAAAAGAGAATAACCTCTATAAGAAGTCAGACGAAAGTTTTTGACATCATCTAGATAATTAAACGGTTAAATTGGAAATGAATTTGGCACATTGCAAGATGACATGATAATAGATTAAGTACCAACAACCAGCAATTGTGTCCTAGAGATGTAAAAGAACCAAGAAGACGACCTCAGGCATTAGAGCGACAAAATAAGAATCTGGCTAATATTAATTGGATGACCAGTGCACCAGGCAGTGGATTGAAAACAGCTGTTTTTTATGATGATATACTACATAATAAGAGAAATTACTATAATTTTAGCTTAAAAAGTATATTCTTTCAATAAAGCGTCGCATATTTCATGGCAATACTCTCATCCTCCATGTAAATTCTTCTCTCATGGAATGATTTTTAAATATATAACTAAACGAAAAAGAAGATAACCGAAAATATAATTTTATATCAAAAATGTACAATATAGGGTGACCCAGCCACTAGTTGATCAAATAAATCAGTGCTACGGGGTTTTTATTATGTTGCCTTCCTTTCAAGTATTAGAAGTAAACTAATATGATTGCTACAACCATTCATGAATGTCCTATAATGGACAAAAAATAGAATCCGCTGAAATTAAATAGCAAAAAAATTATAAATAAATAGCTTTTTAATTGTCATTTCCCAGTGGTTAATCAGACGAAAAAAGTCAATCGAAAATCAAAAAAATAATCTTTAAAATATCATACTTGGGCTAAACAGTAGACTAACAATAAGCTAGAAGAAGCAAGGGGTCGTCGGGTGGCTTCATCGCCCCGAGCCCTCCCTTCCCGGTTTTCGGTGTCTTTAATTTGTGTGATTTGACTTTTAAATTTGTCCGGTTTCAATTTTTGAATTTTTTTTTCAATCTCGCTTTCGCTAGAATGTCTTATACTCAGGACGTGGCTGGGGATGTAAGAATCTAGCTCCCGCAAAAGAGTCGGAATAAGTGGAAGAATAACGGGCTGCGGACGAATAGAGGCCGCTCGCTGCGGCGGTTGACCCATCCGCCCTCCCCCAACCGCCGACCAGAGACTAATAATAAGCTAGAAGAAGCAAGGGGTCGTCGGGTAGCTTCATCGCCCCGAGCCCTCCGTTCAGGTTTCCGGTGTCTTTAATTTGTGTAATTTGCCTTTTAAATTTGTTCGGTTTCAATTTTTGAATTTTTTTTTCAATCTCGCTTTCGCTAGAATGTCTTATATTCGGGACGTGGCTGGGGACCTAAGAATCTAGCTTCCGCAAAAGAGTCGGACTAAGTGGAAGAATAAAGGGCTGCGGACGAATAGGGAATCATACTAACAATAATTCTTATAAAAGTATTATTTGAAATAAGCAAGATGGAAATCGATTCTCTTACAGCAGACAACTGAGAACAATGTGACAACTTGTTCACTAACAACAAAAATATTATGCCTAGTGCTTCGTATAAAACTCATAACCGCCTGAAATGGCGCGATATTTCAAAAATATGGTCATCGACTGAAAGGGTATCAACTACTGTCGGGGTCACCCGAATTAATATAATAGACAATTGCCAACCTTGGATGGAAAAATTCTGCGATTTAATAGGGGGAAAATTCTATTCTAAAATAGTAATTTTTCAAAATCTTGTGTGTTGAGAGCTCTGCGTATATTTCTTTTTTATTATCACTGTAGGATTTTTAAAATTTGTGTAGGATTTTTAAAATTAATAAACATTTTATATGATTTTCATGTCGCTGGTAAAACGACTTATAATCAAAAGCAATGATTTTGAAAATAAGAAACCGCATTAATAAAAATAAATATTTTTTAATTTTTGTTTATATTCCTCGAATATCAGCAAAGATATAAAAAGGAACCTCAGTTTATTTCTTTTTTCAGTTTTGCATCATTTCGAAATATCTAATATTCAAATAATAAAAATACAAAACGAAAAAATATCAAGTGTGTCCGAGAATTTCGCCCTCTTTTTTATTTATAAGTCTTCTTTTTTGGCTATAGCAGCTACGAAGATTTCTAGCGACATATTCTGGAATAAAAGAAGGTCTAATGCTGAAAAGTGTTTAAAAGTATCAGCAATTAAAGAAGATAAAGTTTACCAGTTTTGACAGGAAGAATCAGTGGCTTTCAAAACAAATTTCTCACCTTGAGTGCATGATTTACGCATGGAATCTCACTCACTTTATTTGAAAAGAGAAATAAATTGGGAATATGAAAGGATACAAAAAACTTCTCAATTTAATGATCCTTTTTTATGTCTGATTATGGTGTTTTCATTTCTTATATTTTGTGTTAATATCATTGAAAACGAATTATAAAAAGAAATAAAGCCACTTCAGATCTGAAAGGTAAAGAATCATAATTATTGTTAAATACAATAACAGGTACGTAAGACGAATTTAATATACCCAGACGAATTTAACATAAATTAATTAAATGTAAGATATGATCATTCTACAGTTACTACATTCTCAGTTTACTAAACAAGCAAAAAAAAAAAAAAAAAAATATATAAAACTTTAAATGACTACAATATTTAAAATTAGTAAACAGTTAAAACATAAAAATAGACATAAATATAAATAATATATTTGTAAATAATGATGCAGAAAATTGAAACAGTTTTGACAAATGATTTCAAACACTGCCACAAATGAATCGTTTTAAAAATGATAAATAAATACCAGAGAATAAATTTTACATTGAATAGTAACCGTCATATTTTAACAAATTGTTTGGAACACTTAAACTATCATCTATCTGCTACATCATAAAAATAAAATTTGGAAGCTTTTTTTTTCTCTATGGCTTTAACGGTTCTTCCGATATAAAGAAATAAAAACACCTGAAATAGTACTACTAACAAAAGGATAATTTCCCCTAGAAGAAATCGGCAAGACTTTTAGGGATCAGATACAAATAAACGGAAATATTTATTTCTTGGTAATAAAAAATGTGATTCATATATTATATGGTATAATATCTAATTTAATTCATAATTCAAGTTAACTTATATTCGTCATTACGTAAAATGTATTATAATATTTTTCACAAAATATTACATTTATCATATATGAAGTTTCAACCTGACATATTATAGCAAAACATATTTCACACGCACACACATATATATATATATATATATATGCGCATATTTCAGATTGAAACTTCGCATGTATATATAATACGATTATTATACACGGTATAATGGAGTTTCACAATTAGTTAATTGTGTAGCGGCAAAAAAGTTCCGGAACTCTCCGATAGTGCCACCATGTGAGTGAATTATGGGAATAGCTTGTGGGTTAGAGTATTTGTACAAGTAGAAAAGATACCAGGTTCTAATCCTAGTCTAGATACTTTTCACTCTATTGGAGACAAATTGTCAACTGTGACCTCCAACTACAACGAATATTATTTGTTTTTTTTTTTTGTTTGTTTTATGCATTTAACGTGTAACGCATATAAACTTATAACGAGCAAAATATTTACATTAAACAAAATAATAATTATGTAATCCTGCTATTTTCAGGCATTTGTAAAAAAGAGTCTACCTTGGCGATTAGGTCTTTTTAATGTAAAATTTATTATTTCAAATTTAATCATTAACTATTGATTAATGGGACACTTTGTTCTGACAAAATTAATGAATTATCTTGAGATTTTTTATTAATTTATAAAATATAAAAAAATACATTTTTCTGTAGCCAATGTAAAAAATAATAATATATATATTAAGTTTACTTATCATTCTTAAGAGGACGGTGGACGTTATTTTTTTTCAGCATAAAGAAATGAAAGTACGCATTTCACCATAGGTATATAGAACACTTTAAAAGAAATTTACAATCTTATTACAATTTTAAGATTTTTTTAAAAATTAAAAATTTAAAACGAAATTTTAAAATGCTTCATGCGTCATAATTTTAGATATATTTCCTAGATTTTGCATTTTAATTACTTAAAACACTATCACAAACAAATCTGTGTATCAGTTTTTAATCCCTTGAATACTTAATTTTTGGAGATTTTTTCTGAATTCGATATCGCTTCTCATCAAAGTTTTGTCTTTTAATAAGTTAAAAAAAAATTGTTAACTATCTTAATGAAGTTGAATTTTAAAATGCATACACAGTTTCTTTGAAACAATATCATGATTCTTCCTTAACAGTTTCATGAATTTTGATTAAAAAAAAAAAAAATATGATGCATGGAGCATTTCAAAAATCTAAAAACATTGAAAAATCAGTTTTGAGAAAAACATATTTAAAGTATGTTAAAGGGCCAAAAAATGTAACTGTGCGAAAAATTATGGTATCTCCATGCGGTTTTTTGCAAATGGCTCAGAACAATCTGGATAATAATAATACGGACAAATATAATTTCGATTTTGAGTCGATTTTTGCTCAAAAAAATCCTTAATATTATCTTCAACTTTTATATTGACAATTTTTTTTGTAGAACCAAATCTTAAAGGAAAAAAAGAGCGGGGGGGGGGGGGGGGAGAGAAAAAATTATCGTATTAACATGATTCTGATAAATCCAACTCTTACAGAAAAATAAAATTAAAAAATCGTCAAAAGCGGCCAGATAAAATTGCTAAACAGGGTTTATCTCTAATTTTGATTTAGTTTTGTTGGTGAAATTAGTACTTAATTTCGAAACCTATCTGTGCCTGTTGGGTCGAGCCGGCAGGTATTCTTTTGTTTTGCAAAGATCTTCTCGAGATTCTATTACATGTTTCAATAAGGTAAAAAAAGATTTTACACTTATTTATGTAATTTTGTTATTGCGATACCGAAAGGAATTAATTTTTTTCAGCGTAAAATATGGCACGCTATTTTCTGTAAGGAAGGTAAGAACACTCCTAAGAATTTCCCGTCAATTATATAAAATAATAAATTTTCTGTTTAATATTTTAAAATTTCAGAAAACCTAGTCACCTCGTTTTGTTCACAAAATTTGTGGCTATTCTCTACTGTTAAAAAAAACGATAAACTCTATTAAAAAAGTTGTTTCAGAACTATACTATTTTTTTGTTATTCTATGCATAAAAAAAGGTTAAATATACTTGAATAAAAACGTTAAAGTAGAATGTAAATTTTAGAAATTTTAAAACTTTTTTATATATCAATTAGAATGCTGTTTCAAACTAAATTTGTTTAAATACTCCAGTAAAAAAAGTTACTCATGCTGACTTTTTTTATATAATTTGAAATTTTATGTATATTTTATGTAAATAAATATGGCACACCTAATATAATATTAGCTTAATCGAATTTTCAATACTTTTCTTGATAATATGTCAAGTTTTAACTTTATCCTAATTGTCAATTTTTTTCAAAATGAATCAATTGTTGAACAAAAGAACTGATAATTTTTTCAACATTATTTCTATTACAACCTTGATGGTGCGGCGTTTGGAAAAAAAGTATTCAATCCCTTGAGATTATTTTACAGCTAATTTAGAGAGATTTCTTTTAAATTATATGCACTCGCAAGTTTATGTTTGAGATTTTCAAGTGCAGTTTCTGAATTATTAAATATTTTTAAGCTATTATGTTTGCATGGGAAATGTTGTTTTGGGACATTACATATTAACTGATATGATATGATTTTCTTTTCGCGTTAATGCAAAAACCTAACGACTAAATTTTTTTTTCATTGAAACACGTTTTCTTTTGAGTTCGTCTTCGTAATTATTATTTATGCTATTTTCTATTTTCTATAATATTGTTATCTTTCTTTTTATAAAACAATTCATATTTTTGGTTTCATTTCGTGTTTATATTATTTTCTCACACGTTCTCTTAATTTTATGAGTTTATTATGGTGAATCATACCTTACATTTTGTAAAGAGTTAATTTTGGAACTCATTTCTAATAAAAGAAGGTTCGTTTCGAAAATGAAGACATACATTATACTTTTATAACTGCGTCTACAATATCTTGCTTTATTAAATATATCTATTATTATAGATTATCTTAAAATTTAAAGTAACTTTCGATAACCGAATAACTGTTTATAAGTTATTCACATGAATATATATTCTTGATTAAATTTGCATCCTTTTTTTTTCTGTTCCATGTTCAAAAACGTTATAAAATATTTGATTTTAAATTCTTAATTTTTAGACATATTGCTAGAGAATTCAGAACATATTGCTCGAGTGTTCAGAAATTAAGACTAAGAAAGATAAAGTTCATAAAATTTCTTTACTCGTTTTCCATAAACTTCTGCTTAAATGTAAAGGAATTTTAGATAAGGTGATAATGCTGTTAATATTATCTTTACTCATATTAATAACGTGATTAAAGGAGTCAAAACAGTTTTTTAAATCAAGTAAAAAAAATATATATATAGGGTGACCCAGTCAGTAGGTGGTCAAATAAGTTCGGTGCTAAGGGGATTTTATTATATTTCCTTTCTTTTAAGTTTTAGAAGTAAATTACCCTAACATGATTGCTACAACTCTTAATGAATCTCCTAGAATGGGCAAAAATGAAATCTGCTGAAATTAAATAACAACGAAATTATAAGTAAATAGTTTCTTTAATTGACATTTTCCCAGTAGTTGATCCATCGAAGAAATCAATCGAAAATTCAAATAATAATGTTTAAAATACCGTGCTTACGCTTTGATTAACAATAATTTATATAAAACTATTATTTGAAGCAAGATTGAAGTGGATTATTTTAAATTACAGTAATTGTCTCGAACTAATCAAAAATTTAATTTTTACATTTTCTAATAAAAATAAAAATCATAAAATGGATTCTCTTATAGCTGGCAGCTGAGGACAATGTGATAAAAGGTTCTCCAACATTGAAATAAAAATATTATGTCAAGTGCCACGTGTAAAATTTATTTCCGCCTGAAATAGCGCAATTTAAAAAAAATTAACCAACTACTGGAAAGGTATTAACTACTGGCAGGGTCATCCTATATATATTAGGTTTTATTCTAAGCAAATAATTGTTTTTTCGATTCAAAGCACAAATATTTAGCTTCAAGAATTTTTTTAAAATACATTTCAACTGAAAATGTACAAAATTTTAGTTATATTATCATTTCTTTGTTAAATAATTATCATTATTTGGAATACGATATACGATGAAAATGCAAGATATATTTTAAGATTAAGTTTCTTCTAATAATCTCAAAGTGAATGCAATATTATTTAAAAGGAAAATTATAAATGTAAAATTCCATTTATGATGTCGTGTCGAATTTTAAAGCCTTTACGAACATCAGAATAAAATAATGGTCTTTGAATGCATAACTATGCCTATTACATATTGTAAATTGAAAATTTTTATAAAACTTTTTTGAACTTCCATGCATTTAACAAAATAATATTTATTTATTTCGCTGTTTTTATACATTTGGCGTAAAAATATTTACTTTTCGGAACCTATAACCATTAAGAACCTATTTTATTCTGGAGAAATCCCCTTTCAGAAGAACTCGCTTTTTCCATCTCACTAAAGCGAAGTTTTTTCATTGACCGCTTGTTGTGTGATGCTGTTGCGTGATAGAATTTCTTCGAACATCAAAAACATCTTTCTTTCTTTTTTTTAAATTTCTTCTACAAAACAAAGTGGAGATAAATTATTTATGTGGATGTTCCATTTCCTTGGTTGAAAAATTAATACAATGAATATATTTTATATATATCTACATTATATTTGTGAAAATCTTTCTATAGAAAACTTGCTAAGATCATTTACAAATAACATCTTACAGAAATACAAATATGTATAGATGTTTTTTCCCTAATTCTACAAACACTTAACTGTTATGCTTTTACTGAAGAGTATAAACAATTGCGATCTACGTTTAATATTTTTATTCCAAGAGTAAACATAAATAAGCAATGTATATAGATTTTATATAAAACATTAAACTTTTACAGATTTGTCTGTCTAAAAATGTCATAAAAATTCCAATAACTCATACATCATAACGTTTATAACGATGTACTTATGTTGCTATTTGGAAAAATTTAAATTTTTGTAATATGTATGTTAAAGTAATATTGTGTACATAACTGCATAACACAGTGACAGCCTTAATATTTAATAGCTACAATGCATGCATCCATACAAAATAACTAACTTAGTTTTCATTTTTAAGTGTTTAAATGTATATAAAAAAACTTTAAACCTACCTATATAAATGTTAGTTTAAAGATGAGAATTATTTTGATTTATAAAAGTTCATTTTTTTTTTAATAAAATGTATTTAATGTAATATAATTCATGAGAAATTTCATCTCTAAAAATAAACGTTCTTTTAATTTTAAAATTTACAAGTATAAATATTGCTTCACACAAACGCATGCACATTTTAAAAATAAACTATAAGAAAAACTCTGAGAAACATATTACATTCACCTTAAGGGAATGGTGAAAGTTCAAATTAAGAATTTCTTTTTTTTATTTAAAAACTCTATAATTTATGCTCGACATTAAAAAAACATTTCCTATATGCAGATAGTATGTTCTGGAGTAAAATATAGAAATTTTCTGAACAATCAAGAAATCATTAAAAATATACATTAGATGTTCATGTTTAAAAATGATCCATGGTAAATACTACTGATCCATTTCAATGGTAGATTTCAATATAAGTTCAGTTTCTTAAAAATATACAAGTTTCATCGTTTCGATAATAATCATTTATTAACAAAGTTATAGAAATTTTCTTACGCATGTTTAGCACGTTTTTTTTCGATGTTTGCACTTAATATTATATTAGTTTTCCATAGCATTCCTAATTAATCATTTCTATAAACGGATACACAAGTCTTTGGAAAAAAATAACGATGAAAAGAATAGGAGAAAAATTTGTTCTCATGGGAGATTTTAACAATATGTTTCAAGTGAGATTTTAAATCAGTGTTAAGGGAATCAGAAAGATTTGAAACGACGAAAATTGACGGAAGAAGTTTGATCATGAATTAGGAAATCTCGAAGTACTTTAGTCTATTATTTCTTCTTGCATTTATTTATTTATGTTTAAGAGAAATACAAAATATTTCTTAAACTGAATAGTAAAAGGCACTAACAAAACTTTTAATATTGAACGCAGATTTTAATTTGCAAAATTAATTTTCTCATGATTTTGAAGTCATTTTCTCTCTTTTACGTCATTTCTGTGTTTTACTGCTTATTGCGTTGTATGCAGATTATATCTTAAACAAAAAAAAAAAAAAAAAAAAAAAAAAAAAAAAAAAAAAGCAAAATTAAAAATTCATAAAAATATCATATTTTTGTTATAACTTGAACTTTAGTTTCTTCATTCTAAAAAAATAATACAAATATATTAACTTGTTTATAAGTTATCGTGGCGAAACTGCTGAAAATTATCTCTTCGAATTGATTGAGTTTAAAGTTTTTCCTTCATACACTGTAAAAAAAGATGTAAATCTACAAACCCAGTTTTTGTAAAAGCTATAGAAATATGTTATTAAACTGTATGAATAGTAAAGTTTTATTGGTATCCAGATAATTACATAAAAAAGTCTTGGCATCTCAGTTTCCTAGAAAATTCTTAGTAACATTGCAGATTTTTTACAGTGTAAACGTGAATCTGTTACATGCTTTTTTTGTTGCAGTTACATAAAAAGTGCTAGGAATCCCAGTTTTCTAGAAAATACTTAGTAACCTCACAGATGTTTTCTTACAGTGCAGGTAAACACCACTTTACGTTTTATCTTCGTGCGATCATAATTTCAGAAATTATAATACTCGGCCAGCTGTACGATTGTCTTAAAGATCCAACATTATAAGAGTAAAAATAAAAATGAATACATTGTTTCGTCATTTCAAACGTATCTGTTTCCCTTAAACCAGCTGAAAACTTGACTGGATAGAAATCATCCTCGGTTTGATTTAAAGTGAATATAGATAATTTATGAAAGAAAAAAATAAATTTAACCAAGTATTTCATTTTATTTTATTCTTTTTTTTATTTCTATTATTTTTAATTTTTTTTCAGTATGTCATCCCTTTAAAGTCACAATAAATTACTTAATATTTCTGAAGAGCACTTAAACAAACATTAGACACTTATTTGACACATCCCTCCTCCTTCTTCCCTGCGTAATAAAAACTAACAAATGTACCTCCCTTTTTGACATTACACTGTAAAAACAATCTGTAAGTTTACTAAGAATTTTCTAGGAAACTGGTATGCTTAGAACTTTTTATGTAACTGCAACATAATTTTCCCGTATATAATCTCATAATTAATTAATATAATAATATTAGTAATCCCCGGTTACCGATAAAGTTTTAGTAAGCATATTGATTTCTGTAGCTTTACAAAAATTAGTTTTGTAGATTTATAACTTTTCTCTTTACAGTGTACAAGTAAAATTTTAATAAGCTTAGTAACAGATTTAGTACAGTTTTGTAACAGATTTCTGTAGCTTTTACTAAAACTAGTTTTGTAGATTTACATTTTTTTTTTTTTTTTTTTTTTTTTTTACAATGTATTAATTTCTCATTGAATTGCATGTTAAGAATCTTGTTCAACTTGGTGCACCATTTAACTTTTAAAAAAGAATTATCCTCAACATAAGTTATAAACCAATGTTATACCTACATACGAAGGATACACTGAATTTTTTTTAGATATGGCTGAATGGTACTGTTTAGTAACAGATTTCTGTAGCTTTTACTAAAGCTAGTTTTGTAGATTTACATCTTTTTTTTTTTGCAGTATATTACTTTCTCATTGAATCCCATGTTAGGAAGCTTGGAGTCCAACTTAGTGCATCATTTAACTTTTTAAAAAGAATTATCATCAACATCAGTTATAAACTAATAATATACCTACATACACTGATTTTTTTTTTAGATATGGCTAAATGGTACAAGTTAAATTTACCAACTCTTAGGGTTGATGAAAGTAATTCACTGCAAGATCGATACACTTTTGTAGACAAATTTTCCAATGATTAAACACCCCAATCCTTCCATTTCTTAGAACACATGAAAAATATGCTTTATAGCCTTATCAATTACATCTTCGTAATGAAAATGATGGCCACGTAAATATTTTTTTTAATTAAAAAGTAACCAAAAGTCACTCAAAGCACGATCTGGAAAATAGGGTGAATGATGAATTACTTTAATGTTCATTATTCATGAAATTCGCCTGTAATCCAAGTTGAATCAGAAGATGCATTGTCACGGTGAATCATGAGTCCCCTAACATTCACCTATTGAAGAATTTCCGGATGAAACGCCGTGGTGACGAGTTAGCTATAACTGTCTTCTGTCTGGCGGCTTTGACAAGCCATGTGCTTTGATTAACACGAAATTAATTACTTTTTTCATTGCTCGTTGTTTTTTCACATTGTTGGTTTAGGGTCATCTTCAGAGATCTATAATGTATTTTATTGACGTCTTGGAACGTGAAAAGTGTATATAAACACTAATTATAATTTTTGAAGTAACTTGGTGACCACAAGCATTCAGTAAATTTGAGGTTTCTTTACTGATTCTGATACGCTCAGCTTTTTGCTGCTCCGTTAACTTTTTTTGACTTTACGACAAACTAAATATCATATGCAGGTCTTCATGAATAATTTTAGGTATAGCTGCGGATCGAATGTTAAGTTCATTCTGCGGGATTTGGTAGGTAGAGAGATTATCATCGATTAACATTTTTTTCACAGTGGCACTGTTTCTGAGTCTAAAGCTGCACAAGTTATCCTGTGTTTTCGTCATCCAGGAAAGAAATTCGACATCTCCTAATTCGGTAAACCATCTAAATATTGCGAAACCGCATCAATGATAACCATTTTTTTTTTTTTTTTTTTTTTTTTTTTTTTTTTTTTTTTTTTAGCTCGATAATGCTCTCTCGTCTACTTCTTTTTCGATTCTTTCAAAATTTATTCTTGGACACATAAATTGCAATTGTTGCCACACATTATCATCTGAGGAAATAAAAAACTTCAAATTTAAATATCTGACGAATATTTTTTTAAGGACTTCATCTGCTCCTGTCACAAACATTTAGATGTTACCTTCGTATAATCTAATAACACAGTGCCGTCACAAATTGCCACAATAGCGACAGTCAGAACAGGATTAAAATAAGCACTCTCTAGTATCTAGTTAGTCATACAATCATCACAAACTTCCGGTATTTGAGAACTCCAATGTAAAACTTCTCAAACTTTTTCTTCGTTACGAGTCATTATGTGACATATCATATGATCCGGTGTTTGGTCGCTTTATAATTGATAAATAATTAAAAGAGCTGGTTAAATAATGTATTAAATTTGTAGACTTTGGCTGTTAAATTTGACTTGTGCCATTGACATATCGACGTCACAGTAATTTGTATTCGACTCATTTTCTACGTTATCCACAATATATAATATTTGTCAACAATGCCATATTTTGTTGCTGGTGTTATAAGGTTATAAATACTACAAAATGATTTAGTTTTTACGTAGTTTCTCGGCCACGTTTAAACAGTATTACTATGACACTTGAACTTCAAAACAAAGATTAGACTCTTCTTTTTTAAACAGGAACACTGTATTTTTATATACAAAAAATAGGAAAGGCAAAAAAAAGGAACCACCACCTAGATTGGAATTGGCATTTTGTTTAAACCCTCTGGCATAGAACACGTCTTTCAATATATATACTTTTTTAATTCTGGATTCCGAATGTAAATAGGTATTTACGCTGCTTACTTTGTTGTTTGAATAACTCTTGTCTAAAATTACACTGCAAAATCTAACCTTCTTACACTCGTTCTTTTTTACGAGTCATTTCAACAGCGACAAAATAATTTTCTTTCAGTGAAATTATTGAATTATTGTTTATGGTAACATGCTATATCTCTATATGTAAGGTAAATTATTAAATCCACTTTTATTTAATAAGTAATCTTTGTTCTAGCTCCGCTTGAGCTTCATAAAATACTTGGGTTCAATGTAAATGCATATGTGTATGCATTTGATAATTAACAATGTAATTTTTTTTTCAAATTTGCCTACTTTTTTTTATCCTATATTTTCTTGGTTTATAAAAACTGCACACGAAACTATTAACACAAAATTCAGTATTTGTTTATAACTAAATTTAAAATTAATTTATTTCATTTACTTGATAATCCCTACATTAAATTTAAATGAAAACCGACGAGCAAAAACAACACCTGTTTTTGAGATTTAAAGAAAATTTTACTACCTTTTAGTAAAACGATCATGTCTATTTTTTATTTTTCTTAATATTTTTAATCTTATTGTTATAGTAATTTTTGCTTATATAGCATAAAAGTAAAAAATATCTTAATTCAAAAGTCTTTTGTTATAATGTATTCCCAAGCCTTGCATTCCGCAGATACATTTCTAAAATTTCATTTAATATTTCTGTATTTATCTCAGTCATGAAATAGGCTTTATGTGAAAAAAAAAGATAGATAGAAACATAAATTTGTTATTAATTTCAATAAAACACACCGATAAAAAATTCTTATAGGAAAGTAGAATAACATTTAGAGAAAATGTGTTAAGTCGTTGAAAATTTTCATTCAATTCTTTAGTAACTCTTACTCTTCTATCAAAAGAAATGGTTTCCCAATGATTTCTTGACAGTGAGGTGAATAATGAAAAGTGTCTTGTTAGTAGTTGAAGCTTTTTTCGCTCTTCTCTGAAGGAGGAATTGTGGCTTTGTTACGTTTTTGAAAAGGGGGAAAAAATTAAGTATCACTGGTAAAGCATCGTAAACATGTCATAAACAAAGAGAGAAAATGTAAGTTTTAGAATTTCTACTTTAAAAAGTAACATTTTCTATTATATTTCATTGTTTCATGTAGAAGATGGAAGTAATGTAATTTATGAAAAGAAGTTATTCAAATACCCCATTAAAGATATAATCTTTTGTGTGAAAACAAGTATATCGGATTTCTATTTCGTCTTTTTCATAACATTTAAAACTCAATTATCGTAATTTCAGGCGTATTAACCACAGATCAAACAATCATGTTTGGACCCAGAAATTAGATTTAATAATATAAGTCAAATAGATACCGCTGTTTAATAAGTTGTATTTCATTAAATAAAATTTCTCGATCCAAATGGTTGTTTGACACGCGGATTATAAGCCGGAAATTACGTCATAAATTTTTCATGCATCTTTTAACTTAAAAGATTAAAGATACCTAGCATGATATTTTAATGACATTTAGATATAAAATTAAATTTAGATGCAATGGAAGTAGTATCATTCATCATATTTTTACTCTTCTTTGAACAATCGAAATTTATAAAAACTATCAACTCACAAGCAATGACATTCAAAATTTCTTTTATCTAATTATATTACAAAATAATATTTCACATCATTCAATTTGTTATTCAAATTCTTTAATGTAATTCAAATGTTCTACTAGAACTTTTTGTAATGTTCTACTACATTTTGTCATTTTAATAGTAAATGTTATGTTTTAAAAGTAAATTGAGAAAATAGGGAGATTTCTGGTTAAATGATTTGCTAACAGCTTTAATGAAAAGTAGTATATAAAATAAAAAAATGCTAAACTCGGTACTGCGAATCCTTAAAGAATATTTTGTTTTTAGATCTTAGTATATTGGGGATTTGTCTAAAATAATCTCATACGAAGAATTTAATGTTATTTCCACATGAAAAATGAATTCAATATGTAAAATGTATATAAAGAAGCTAAATTTTTAACATCAAACGTTTTATATTGGGATAATCTAAAATTTGTACTTTATGGGTAATTTAATCTAGAAATGGGAAAATGAGGAAAGTTTCTACTTATTTAATCATTTTTAGAAACTACCGTAGCAAGTTTGAATAAATGCGATGCTTTCGAAACAACGTGAAATATAAATGATTTTTTTTTTTTTTTTACATTTCCTAAAACTCACATTCCAATACTTGTAATATTTCTCTTAAAAACTAAATTTATTTTACATTATTACGTAATAAGTACAGTACGTAATAAGTACAGTAATTCAAATTACAATACCTTATTTAAATACAAGTGTCGTTCGAAAATTTGCATGCTTCTTATTTATTTTTGACTAAAACTAAAAAAATATCTCTATCTTAGTTTTTTTAAGCGGCATTAAAGAGAATCATTACATGTATTGCATATTATCGTGTCATTTTCATTAAAGACTAAAATTTTGAACATTTGTCTAACAGCTTCATGTTAAATTCTAATCATGCTAGAATAGAAAAATCTTCAAACATTCTATATAAATTCATGACAAATACAGACTCAGATTCCCGTGGAATCTGGGAGAAAATATCATGTAGGGGAGACTGAGGACGGCTGACCATAGGGGAAGGCTTAACTCACCCTTCAGTTTTTTTTTTTTTATTTAAAAGAATTTCAGAGTTTTACAAATGGTGGCACCCAAAGCTACTGGAATGCTGAAACAAGTCTTTGTTTCATGTAGATAATTGAAACCGGTGTAGAAAAAATGAATAGTGAAGAGTTTTCATATTAAAAGATGTGTTTTTTAGAAATATTTTGTAAGATTTTCTCAGATAAAATATATCATATAAATTGAAGTAAGTAGGTTTTCCGTAATACAGATATATTGATCTTTCATTCCAGGCATAACTATTGTACAGTAAATCAGTCTTAACATAATTATGTGTTATTCCTTACAAAATGTCTAAGTGAAAAGACTTGACCCAATGAATATGAGAGAGGGTTCACCAGCTGGTCAAGGCTCCCTTGATTGTTTTTTAATTTTTTTTTTATTACTGTAAATAATGAGGTAAATGGTTATATTTCTGAAATAATGTAAATTTATTCGGTAAAGCTACAGTAAAATGTGTTGATAGAAGGGTAATTTAAAAAGTGTTTAATGGAATATATGAAATTTTTTTATAGCATTCATTGCAAGAAAAAAATTAATGATATATAAATGGGAAAGATGTTAGGAACTTTTTTTCCATTTAAATACTACCTACAGTGGGGAAATAAAAATAATGTAAAAGACTAGAAAGGACCAGAAAGAATGAAAGCAGCAGTCTTAAAAATTGTTATTGATAAATTAAGTGGTCATGAAGCTGCAAAAGAACACAGCATTGATCGAAAACGTTTAAGTAGGCATGTACAAAATTTCACCAAGGTGAACACAGTGAGAGGAAGCCAAACTATGTGGCAACTACTGTTAACAGGTCGAGTGTCACTAAATGTGGGACAAGGCGACAAATTAGGGGGACAATCGTTTCTAAATCGGGACATAAAAATACAAATACTGTCTTAAACGTTACAATTTCATTCTACTTGTTATACAATTATACCTTCTGAGGCAAAAGCCAGTTTAAAACGGTATTTTTCTACTATGGCTTGCAATTCCGTCTAAACAAGTATGTTTAAACATGAGATTTCCACAAATAATTTTTATAATAATTATACCGTGTAGCATAATGTTATTTTCTTTTTTTTTTTTTATCTAATTTTATTTCTCGTAGCAAATATTTAAATATAAAAAAAGTGGAGTCAAGCCTCTCATATAGTGGGTCAAGCCTTCCACAAAGTGAGTCAAGCCTCTCATATAATGGGTCAAGCAACCCATATGTCTTCACCCATTATTTTAACATGATTAAAATCAATCATATTTCAAGTTTCTTATATTTGACACTTATGTCGCAATTTTATTTTTATAAGTGAATGTATAACGAATAAATTGATACGTAAAGTTTTATTCTAGGGTCATATAAAAAAACCGTCCCCACTCTCCACTATTATCGTTTTGTGCGAATAATTATTTAATTAGGAATATAATTCAACATATGTGTACCGAATACCACATGTAAGGGAAAACAGAAATAACTGGTCACCGCAAGTTATAATGGTGTTACAGTGGAAATAAAATCAAACTTCATGTATTGGCTTTGTGTTACTTTTTATATTACGATTATACTGGTTAATTAAAACGAACCTAGAACAACGGTATGAAATTGATTTCAAACCACTTCAAGCACTGAGATTATGACAAAAACTAGAAATCACTATCCCAATAGTTGTATGAATATTCTAACAACAAATTAATGTTTTTTAACATCAGAATTCTTCTTTATAAAATCTTATTGAAATGTTACTAAATATATTTCTGAAATCCTAGATTGTCATACAGTATTTAACCCTTTAGTGCGCAGCTTTGTATATATGCAAACAACACTGTTTTGAATTTAATCGATTCCTTTAAATTCACATATACATAATTCACAACAGAAAATTAAAATTGCAATATTTGCTTTAAATAAAAAACAGACAATCCATATTTAAATAAAGCGAATTAACCATTGAAACTTTCTGGTGCAAAGTGAGATTCTCTGATCTACTTAATTTCTAGAACGTATTCTATTTTGGGAATTAAAGGGTTAAAGGTTAAGTTTTATAAAATAAATAATTATATAAAATAAGGTATTTGGAGCATATTTATTATAGTATTTAATAATTTGCATTATTTTACAGATTATTTATTAAAAAAAGCTTTTTTATTAAAACAGCTACACGACAGTAGTTTTTACTTATATTGCAGATGTGCAACAGAAGAAAAGATTGACGTATATGAAAAATACATTTCAGATTTTTTTCATTATTTTTCCTGTGTAATAAACCTTCCAGAGAATCATATGTAATTTTTTCGAAACAAAATAAAAAGTCGTGCATTTAAGGGTTAATCGAATCTTTTAATTATGAAAGGAAGTATAATATTTAAATTTCAATTTATTTATTTCTTTCTTTGGTGTATTTTCAGTTATATTTGTTTCCTTTTTCTTCATAAAATTTATAGGAAAGCGAAAGTGAAAATTTCTATTCTACTTTATGTGACAATCTTTCTTGTCCGAAACGACATTCATATGAAAAATTTCTGAAGTCAAGCCTTAGCTCAAAAGAGAATAATATAATTCAATGACATTCTTTTATCTATTTTCCTTGAGAAACCACATTTATTCTAGCTGAATAATAAACGCCGCGAATGGCTACTGTAAAAAATAAGAGAAATATATAGTTATAAATGCGAATATATGTATCTATTTGCCTGTATACTTATTTATAAAAATAAAATAATAAAATATGCCCTTTAATAAATTTGAAAGCACTTTTATCGTCATAATGTTTATAACTTTCTAATTATCTATATATAATCATACTATTTTTCTTTTTACATAAACATTTTTATAGCTATAATTTGTTACTCGACTGAAAAGAAGGGTTATGTGTTTCACGCGTATCTGGGTATGTGTATTTTTTATACCCTCTAAACATCCCAACGGCTGTATGGATTTTAATGAATTAGGTCTCTATCGATTTGTCTTAACCGTCCGATGGATATAGGCTATGTTTGTTTTTACAAATTCAAAATGGCGGTAGAGATGAAAAACAATTACGCACTCTACTGTGTGGCATATCATTGGATAGATCTTTCAAAATGAAGACGATGTTTACTTGACTATTTTACAGTCAGAAACTCCATTTAAATATTATGCAACCTGGAAGTTGTGTAGGTAGCACCCCTAGCTTTACCGCAAATCTAACCATCATACACATCTATAGGCCCCATCGAAACAGTGTTTATAGATAGGAACTAACAATTAAATACAATTTAAAAGTCATCAATACAAATAAATAAAAGAAAAATAGTAATATAAAAAAGTAATATAAAAAATATTTTCACATTGATGAGAAATAAATAATTAGTTCGCTTTTTACGCAGTCGGGTTTTTTGATTTTTTAAATTTAATTCATTTATTTTAAATTTTATAGGAATTCTCCGTCAATAGAAATATTTTAATATTAAATGATATTTAAATAAGATATAAAATAGGTTTTCTATAACATCTTCCTCATTCCTTTTAAAATAAAAGAAATAAGGTTTTAACGTGCACATTTATAGTAAAGTGAGGACAGATGCCGCAGTTTCTCTTTTCTTCTTGTAAAATGTACAATAAAGCAAAAAACAGCAAACTAAGCACCAGAAATCATTGAGCAAACCCTTTAGAATCTAATTTCTATGTTAAACAAGCTAAAGCCCTTTTAATAAAGCAGGCATAATTATTTTCCCAAACGTCTTTTTTTAACATCATTTTTTAAGTGCTGGGTAAGATGCCGCATGGGGTGTGGTACAGATGCCGCGTGGAGAAAAAAGCTATGCTGTTTATTTTTTTTCAAATAAATCACATTTTTATTTCCTCAAACTATTTAAAATGAAAATAAATAACAGTAAACTTACATAAATTATATATATCAATAAATTGTGAAAAGTTTAACGAAATTGCAAAAGCGTAAGCTCGAAAAATAAAACTTAAGACAAAAAATGAAAATGAAACGAAAAACATTTGAATTTACGTGAATGGATAGCATAATTACTGGAAACAATAGACAGCATAATTACAAAAAAGATATAAATCACTGGTTTACATCCAGACGAACATTGCAGTTTGCTCTTAATGTAAGCATTAGTTATATTCTATTTAGGTCCTAGTCTATTTTTTTGGCCTTTCCTCTCATTCTTTAATTTTGTATTTCCATAAACCCACAATCACATCACACTTCCCGTTGCAAAAGTAAAGTGAGCCTTTGTCATGCAGCTATCGATTGAATTTGATGCACTGTACCCTGCTCGCTTTAGACTTTGTTTCTTAATAAGACTCCAGACACAATCAGTACACTCTGAGTCATCAAATTCCAATCCAATACATACTGCCATCAAAATCTATAAAAGAACAATTTCGCCATTATCGGAAGATGACTCATATTTTAGTTTCTTCCTCAAGTAAGGTGTGTTCAAGTTGATATTTCCTTTCCGCTTTTTAAACATTTTAAACCAAGAACGACACTTTTTAAACCAAGAACGACAGCTTGGTGGAAGTAATTCCACCAAGCTGTCGTTCTTTCACACTTTCTAGTTTCTTTTGCTTTTTATTTCATTCTTCTTTTTTATTGTTTATAAACTCTCTGCTTGTAATATTTGCATCCTTTTGATTTCTCTTACTTGGCTGTATGGGCCTTTTGACCATTGGGATAAGAGATATTTTGTTTAACAGTTTAAATGGTGAGACTTGTAAAGGCCCTATGTTTTCCCTATTCACACATGGAGAACCAGCATTTTTGCTGAGAATATTTTGATAAGTAGCAGAATGCGCTAATATACCTTGATTTAAATGTTAGTTATACTTAAATCGCAGTGATGAATTTATTGAACAGAAAAACAAAAATATATTTTGCGGCATCTGTCCCTCAACCTCTGTGCGGCATCTGTCCCATAGTGGAGGGTAATATGCCGCGCCGCCATTTAGTGTCATGTGAGCGACGCGTGAGAAAGGCAAGCACGTGTCTGTATTCTACGATGATCTATTCTACAGTTGCAATTGGTTTTGGGATGAAATCTCTGCTTATTTGGCTTAAAATATGAAATAAAACTTTATTAGAATCATTTTAGCAACTTTACACGCAGGTTTGAAGCATAAAAGCAGGCAGAAATATTTGAATACTAATAGTTAAGCAGTGGAAACGCATACAACACAGCAGACAGCACTTAGGCACACAACGAAATTCTAAATTTGGCCTAGGGAGCGCTAGTGTCGCCAATACAATGTCAGCGGCATCTGTCCGACCGCGGCGTCTGTCCTCACTTTACTATATAATTTAATCACAACTTGGGGATCCATACCTGTCTATCTGGTTACAATATGTAGGTGGAAACCAGATTTTATTAAACGGAATCTTTTTAAGATTTTTCAAATTTAATATATTTTTCAGATTGACCACTAAAAACACCAAAAAACAATTTAAAAATTGAAATAAAAATTATGGGTTCAAATAAGGTTTTGATATTTGTTAAAATTCGTAATTTCATATTAGTTGCATGCAGGAGTAAATAACCGTGATTTCACTACTTAGTATCTTTTATTCTAATAATTTCGGTTATTTAAGTTCGAAGTTCAATTACATTCTGTCAAATTTGTGTTACATTTATATCATTATATTATTTTATATATTAATTGATCAAGTTTTAATTCCGTTATGGAATATTAGCCGAAAACAAATGCTGAACTATTTATATTTTTTAAGTGAAAGCTGGTTAATCTTTTTGTCGATAGAGATCTATTAAAAAATCATACTTAAAAATTACTTTGAAAATTATGAAAAATCAGTAAATTTAGATACAGTTTTCAAACAAATTGCGTTTGAAGGAATACTTTTTTCGTATAAGACGCAGTAAAAATTCATATCGTGGGATGTTTATAAGTTACAAAACATTGCAGTAAAAGGGAAATTCATTGTTCAGGTGTTGCCAACGTCAATACGACGTCAGCTATATTTACGGAGATGTTTTTTCTCCGCAATATAGAGACTTGTCTCACAATATTTGCAGTGGATGCTAGAAAATGCGACGTCAGATTGTCCAAGATTCTGTATTAGACTTATTTTAACCTTTGATATCTATTACCCAAGTTTCCGCGAGTGCTTGTTTTACTTGAGAAGAAAAGAAACAACAAGATCTTGATAATATCCCGAAAAAGACTGTTGAAAGCAAAAGACTGTTCATTAATGAAAATAATTAAATTAAGGAAGTACAGAAATATCTTAAATTGGTAGCTCATAAAATCAAAATATTCTGCTGAAACTGTACGACAGAACCGCCGTAAGTTTGCAGATAAACATTCTGTTAAGTTTAACTGTAATTATATCCTTCTAAAATGTTAATAAACAGATGAAAAGATATTTCCACAGTCCAACATAAAAATATAAGATTATTCACAAAAATAAATTATCTATAAAAGGTGATTACAGCACGTACGTATTAGGAGCAAACATCAGAGTTTATCGCTATAAAAATATTTATGTATTGTTAACAACAGGTATCGCAGCAAACGATGTAACTTACCATTGAAGCAAAATAGATAGAGATTTCCTTATACTTAGAGATTTTTTTAAAATGCACTTTATACTCTTGCCATATTCGTATAATAAGACTTATACTCTTGCCACATATTAGTATAATAAAACTAAGTTTTACCCATATAAAACTGGAAAAATCATAAAAACCTGGCAAATATTACTTCCTCTCTGCATTTACCAACAAGTACTCTCTTATTGTTAACTGATGTATATATATTATTATTTTACTACAATAAATATTAGGTGTCATCCCTAATTTATATAAGAAAGTAAGACTGCATTGATAAAAAATTACCACTCACTAATTCTACCTCAAATTGTCATATATTAAATGATACCGGTATCAGTCGATTGGTAATAATTCATGTATGAACTCATAAATGAAATTCGTGGATTAAGTTTTGGAGCCGTCTGTATAATAAAAATTGCTTTAACATAAAATTTTGTAAAACTTTTTAAAAAGATGGAAACACATACGTTGAACACTATACAGGAATTCCTTGGATCAAATCAGCGTACGCAAAAGTACCTTGTTAAAACATTTTTACCTAATCTTCGTAGAGTTATAAAACATTGTTGTAAAAACATTTTGGAGAAGATTACTTATAACGTTAATTTAACATTAGCATCCCCAGACTTTGAAGGTTGATAGTTAATTTATCTTTCTGAAGATTTACGAAGAAAAGAATAAATTATTTACATTTCCAGGCGAAATTGTTCGAAGAAAATCAAATTTAGAATTAATGTTGACGTTACGTTCCTGCTGCATTTGTGACCGATGGCTTGCAAGTAACTTTCTTTTCTCGTAACATTGAAAAATTGTGGATGTTATCGACCAAGTTTTCACGTTAGGACTACATTAATAGGTGAGTTAAAAAATATTTCGGAAAAAAATACTTTTTTTAAATAGAACAGGATACAAACGACTAATAAATGAAATTTCCACTAGTTGACAAAGTATATAAGTTTTATTTAAATTTTTGGGGCACTCATAACAAATTTAGAAACTTAAACATGATCTGCAAAAAGTTCCAAAATTATTATTTATTGCGGAAAATTAAGTGAATACCACACAAATACATAAATTATCAGGCTGTAAGTTATACCGGGTGCGTTAGGTATTTGAGAAAAATTCAACGCCTGCTTTCCATCAGGAATATACACTAGAGATGCAGCATTTTTTTTTATTTTAACGTTCTGTACAAGAGACCACATACACACTGGATGGTATCATTCATTGAAACCACTTTCAACCGTTAAAACCGCATCTACAGGCTGTAAAAACTGACTGCAGGTAATGATCAGATGAGTGTTGGGAAAATTTGCCACTGCATATACAACGGCTGCCTTCAGGGACGCAAACTCACTGTGTGGATGACTATTGGAGTCCCTCTCAACTACGCCACATACGTAATAGGCCATTTGCTTAATATCTGGGTAGTTGGGGGGCCAACAAGTTGAGGATGACATCGTCATGAATACTTTAGCCATCCATTTTTGGCTTGTATCGGCCGTATGGGATAGTGCAAAGTCTTGTTAAAAAACTTACAGTCTCCCATGTGCTACAGGATTAATTTGGTGCTTTAACACATCGGTATAAGCAACGACGTTGTCTCTGGCATCTTGAAGAAAGAAATGTGGATGCATGAGATCGTCTTTGCTTCTTAGGACCTCCCAGAATCATCAGTGAGCCTGGAAATTTTCTGCCCGTTTCTTTCAGAACCTTTTGAAGGATTTTACAGCATCACCGTCTTTTTGCGGTTCACTTTCTCGACCCGGGGATAGTTTTTCTTAATGGAAAGAAACAAGAGCATTGCTGGCTCCTACTGATGTTTCAGCTTGTTAAGGAGGCGCTTCTCTCTAGTCAGGCAGTGCTTCCTGGTTATTTCAGTTAAGCACTGTAAACTGTCCTCATCACGTATGGTTCTCAGAAATCACACATCAGATTGTGGTCTCATCAACCTGCATCTCCCTACCGAGTGCTTTTATCAACTTCGTAGGATTTTCATTGACTTGACTAATGAATTCTGGTGTTTCGATGATTTCGTATTGCTGACAATGTTGTTTACTGCATGATACGTCTGCGACATGAGACCTGGTAGCCTTCAGTTCTCTTCTTAAATTTAAAACAAGTCACTGGGCTAGTTTCAATATGTGACAAACTCTAAATTGAAGTGTTCTTCAGCCAATGAACGAATGATAGTATGCCTCTTCATTTCCTTTGAGTAAGTTCTGATGTACTTATATGTAACGAAAAAGGATTTGTAAATATGATATACAGGTTGATATTTCGCCTCTAACGTGTGTTCGCCAATACCTGACGTACCCTGTAGTTACTTAAGAATTCTATGTTTTACAATGTTTCGAATTCTTGCTTCGAATTTTCAATTACAACATTTTCTATGCTTTGATGTGTATTTATACTTCTGTTATGGTTTTTTTTTCTAAATGATTAAATTGAAATATAAAAAAAAACTTCACTTATTTTTATTTTTGAGTGCAGAAATTTGTTTTACAGAAATATAATATTTATTAAAATCGATTAAATTTAAAAAAATAAAGCTCTCTAAATAAAGCGGCGTAAAGATTTTTTTTCAGTCAGTCTTCGTTACTTTAGTCGTGAAATTGGAAGTGGAAAGTTATCGGACAAGTTCTAATGCTAGAACTACAGTAATAGGTGAGTTTAAACTAAAAAAATTCAAACTATTAGTATTTATTTTTTTTGTTAATTATAATAAAGAATACTTATTACATTCTGTTATGGCAAATAAAAGCTCATATGATCATTCTAAATGTTAATTTCATGTATAACTTATTTTAGCAAAAATGTGAAGGTCTTTTTTCCGCACATCGGCTATGCCACATGAGATTATTTTTTTTAAATAGCATTCACTTTGGCAAGTAATAAAAATAAAGTTATTTGAAAAAAAAGTACATTACTTATTAATAAAAATTACATTCTTATTAATAACTACTAGGGTGTGCTAGTTTCAAAACTTTCTTCTTTTTCATACATGTTAATATTTTAAAACAATGTTACGCATGTTAATACTTCAATGTTATAACTTCAATACTACACCTATTCGTTGTCATATTAAATTTCTGCTCATTTTATTAATTGAAGTCAAAACGAGTAATTTCGCTTATGGAATTTTAAAAAATCAAAATTTTAGTTATTCCCCTGTACGTCAGCTGCTTGCAAACCACCGAGTTCAATGAATTCGAAGAACTCGTCGCTGCACGAGTAGCTAAATAACAACAAAAATAAGTAAAATCAAGAAAACTGCACAAAAATCGATATTACAGCGCCCCTTCCGTTGAATATCAATGTTTTTAACTGGAACAAGACGGCCACAGTCAAAAACATAAAAATGAAGTTTGGTTTCATTTCTATGTATAAATTTGTTCACTTTCCGATGATACACGCGATGAGAATGGAACAAAAATCGCTATTACAGCGCCCCTTCAGGCGGAATATCCCAAAATTCAACTGGGATATGCTGTCCGTACACAAAAATATATGTATGAAATTTGGTTCAAATCTATCAAAAAATTCCTACACTTTGCGATGATACAATAATGAAAATGGTACAGAAATCACTAAATAGCTGCCCCTTCCGGCAGAATATCTCCGAATTCAACTGGGACATACTCGCCATAGCCAAAAACATATGCATGAAATTTTGTTTAGTTCTATGGATAAATTCATACACTTCTCGGTGAATCAACGAGGACATGTACACACACAAAAGGACATTCAGACACTTCGTTCGGGATTTCTGACCGCTAAAACGTACAAATTCATCGAAAGCCGGATGTCGAAAAAATTTTGATTAAAGTACCTTTCTTCTTTAAAAAGAAGAAATTAAAAATTAAGTTTTAACTATGCATATGCTTATATTTTATCTAATGAATCGACATTACACCATCCAATTGGAGTAATTTAAGGTACTTTTGTACATTCCATACTTAGTTTCTTATATTTACTTAAATTAATATAATTACGGCAATAAACCGGAAAGCATTACACGATTTCAGACATAAGCTCAACATCTTACAACTTTTGTCCTGAATTTTATGCTTTTCTTCTTGATAGATAAGTATATTTATCAGAGTAGCAACATATGTCAAATACACATGTTAGTGTTCGCAGCGTTTCCAGAACGATGGTAACACGCATTAGAAAAACTTGGCAATCTACGATTGGAAGTCTTTTAGATCAGTGGGTAAGATTGAGGATGATGAGGAATGTTTTACATTCCACAATGTAGAAGGTGTAATTATACAATACCCAGATTTTTTGAGTCCTTTTTTAAATCAATTTTCTATTAATGCTTAAAAGATGGCAATAATATCTTTCTTCTATGCAATTTTGTCCCATTATATGGCTATGGGGCGTTGACATTGGTCTAAAGGGACACATTAATTAAATATAAATGTTACCTAAATAGTTAAATTAAGGTACAGCGCCTAAAATACCTAGTGTGGAAATACGATATCAAAACAGTGCTAAAAATTTGTATCCTTAAATGTGTGACGATACTGCTAAAATTTCAAGTGTCGATCGCAGCGACATCAGCGGAATTTTCGTATTACTAGTATTACATTGTATAGACAAGCAATTTCTTGCAGTTGTAGAAAATATCTTGCAGATGTCGCTGCGATCTGCATATTGCAGAAGTATCATTGCACATTTAAGGGATACAACATTTTAGCGCTTTTTAAGTATTACAGGTATAGCCGATTCCCACACTATATATTCTAGGCGCTATAATTAAGGAGTTATTAGAACAATTATAAAACCAACCAATAAAATATAATTTCAAAATTAAATTCCCTTTCTAAATTAGTAAAACATACTAAAGGAAAATTTGATTGAGGTCTTTATTTGATTTTCATGCTTTTATTGAAAGTTAATTTGCTAAATTGTACAACATTTTAAGGATATAAAAGTATAAGATACACTATTTTTTTGGTAACAAATGTATGATTTGACATAAATCATAGATAGCAGCGTTTATGTATAATCATTTTTGTGTCCCTCAATCTGAGACGTTACTATTACCCCCCTATTAATTAGAACAGATATCAAGAATATTGTAATTAAACTATTTGTAACTGGCACAGAACGAATATTGCAAATGTATAGAAATGATGAAAAGCTTCATAATGAAATGTTAATATATTGGTAAGAACCTGGTCATAATATATTGGTGATAAAAATGGTAAATGATATAGGGTAAAATGGAGGCATATGCCACAGTTTTACTTTTCTTCTTATAAAATGTACAATAAAGCAAAAAACAACAAAGTAAATACTAGTAATCATTAATCAAACCCTTTAGAATCTAATTTCTATGTTAAACAAGTTAAAACTCTTTTAATAAAGTAGTCAGAATTATTTTCCCAAACGTCTTTTTTTTACATAATTTTTAAAGTGCTGGGTAAGATGCCGCATGGGGTGTTGGACAGATGACGCATGGAGAAAAAGGCGCTGTTTATTTTTTTTCAAGCAAATCACACTTTTATTTTCTCAAACTAGTTAAAATGAAAATAAATAACGGTAAACTTACAAAAATTATATATATCACTAAATTGTGAAAAGTTTAACGAAAATGAAAAAGAGTAAGCTAAAAAAATAAATTTAAGCCAAAAAATGAAAATGAAAAGAAAAACATTTGAATTTACATGAATGGATAGCATAATCACTGGAAAAAACAGACAGCAAAATTACAAAAAAAATATAAATCACTGGTTTACATCCAGGTGAACATTGCAGTTTGCTCCTAATGTAAGTGTTAGTCCTATTCTATTCAGGCCCTAGCCTGTTTATTTTTGGCCTTTCTTCACATTCTTTGATTTTGTATTTCCATTCGCCCACAATCACACCACATTTTCCGTTGAAAAAGTAAAGTGAGCCCTTTTTCATGCAGCTATCGATTGTATTTAATGCACTGAATCCTATCCGCGTTAGACTTTTTTCTTGTTAAGACTCCAGGCACTCAGCACATTCAGAGCCATCAAATTCCAATCCAATACTGCCATCAGAATCCATAAGAGGAACCATTTATTCATTGTCAGAAGATGAATCATATTTTAGTTTCTTCCTCAAGTAAGGTGTTTTCAAGTTCATCTTTCCCTTCCTTTTTATACACATTTTACTACCGCCAAGCTATCGTCCTTTGACGCTTTCTAGTTTCTTTTGCTTTTCATTTCCTCCTTCTTTGTTCTTGTTTATAAACTCTGTGCTTGTAATATTTGCATCCTTTTGCTTTATCGTACTTGTCTGTATAGGTCTTTTGACTATTGGGATAGGAGATATTTTTTTTATTGGTTTAGACGGTGAGAATTGTAAACTGCCTACGGTTTCCCTATTCCCACATGGTGAACCAACATTGTTGCTGAGAGCATTTTGATAAGTAGTAGAATGCTCTAATATACATTCATTTAAATATAAGTTCTACTTAAATCGCAGTGATGAATTTATTAAACCGAAAAACAAAAATACATTTTGCGGCATCTGTCCCTCATCCTCGGTGCGGCATCTGTACCATAGTGGCGGGTAAGATCCGCGCCGCTTGTGTCATGTGAGCAACGCGAGAGAAATCAAGCACATGTCTGTATTCTCCGAGGATCTAATCTACAGTTGCAATCGGTTCTGGGATGAAATCTTTGTTTATTTTGCTTCAAATATGTACTAAAACTTTATTAGAATAACTGTAGCAACTCACTACGCAGGTTCGAACCATAAAAAGTGGCATAAATATGTAAATACGACAATTAAGCAGTGTAAACGCATACAGCACAGAACACAGCTCAGAGGAACACTACGAACTTCTTAATTTGGGTTAGGGAGCGCTAGTGTCGCCCATGCAATCTCTTCGGCATCTGTCCGACCGCGGCGTCTGTCCCCACTTAACCCAACATGGATACATAGTTGTAATATACATGGTGGAACAAATGGTGATATTAATATTGTTAAAAACTTGGCGAAATGTTTATCGAAACAAATATTTATTAAACGGGAAGAAAATTCCTACAATTAGGGTTAAAAATATTTTGCCTCTTACTTTATAACCAGCTAATGAAAAGAAACGTTCAATACGTGTTTGTGTAATATTGGTAGTGCTATTTATTAACAAAGCCTGTGTATTTAACTCATTTATTTTATGAGGCAATCCGCTTGTTCCATTGGCCGCCATGTTCCATAAACCTTCAATCTCCCCTTTGCTAGCATTACATTTTCGATGATGTCATGTTGTTCAAATACGGTGCTGTCAGATCACATTTTACAGGTGGTATGTCCCTACTGTGACAGAGAAATGTAATCTATCGGAAGGTAAGCAGACGTATACAAATCTAGACACCGCAAACATTTCCCTTTCATCGCATTTAAGGACACAAAGAAAATAAATTTACCATTATTCAAAACATTGAACAATTGTCTAAGAAAGTAGGTAAGTGCTATTTTGGTTCCTGGAGGCCCTCTACATGGAGCAATTGCGCATGCACGATTGAAGCTTTTGAAAGAACGCTACAGATTCGATAAGTTTTATGGGTGCCTGCAATACAGTCTCGAATGTTACTTCGTAACCATTGTTATTCCTGAACTATGTAGAAATGGAAGATTATTTATATAATTTATATTAGACGTTGAAACACTTTTGAATTTTTATTTTTTTCACTTAAATTAGCAATTATTCCATGTTTGTGTCTCATCAAACTTGTAGTAAAAAATTGACCAGGATTAAATGCGACAAGCTACAAACTTTTAATTGTTTGTATAAGATTTTTTAATAAATGCTGATTATATTATTTTAGATTACTCGAATCATTTTTTAGGAAACCCCCTAAGTACAAAATTTCAAGTTTTGAAATATTTAGAAAAAGTACTGTTTATATTTGTTTAAAGCGTTTCATAAGGATTTGGATAGTATGTGATACATAGGTGTACAGATTGTTATTATAGTGGATTTCTATACTTATTGCAGCTTCTATCAATCAACTTAAAAAAAGCTAATGCTAACTTATTTTTGACATTATTGACGATGTATAACATTTATTGGCAATTATGGGTTTTCTGAAATGAGCAATACATTTACTCCAAATTGAATAATTTAATAATTGTTTTTTATTATAACTTATGGGGTTTTAACAAGTTAAAAGGAGGTAGAAATAAATATTAAAAGAAACATTTCTCATTTTCTCGGTACATGTGTGTGCAGAATCAAATTTTTTTCTGATCAACATAGCCCCTTATATCATATGTCGCACTTAAAACAATCTAATTATTTTTCTCAAAATAAAAACAATTTAATTTGTCAATTGAGAGGAGAATTACTGAAGTTTCGGCAATGAAGACCCCCAATTGGAAATAGATTACACCATAGCTATTATAGAGGGATAATAAATCTACGCCAAAGATGCTAGCAATCATTTTGAAAGCTCTGTTTTCCCTTTCAGCAATGAAAATTGGGCCGTATAAGGGAAAAATAAGCGAAGATTCTCAAGAACTCTGTTAGAAAAAAAATAAGAAATGCAATTATTTTGTGCTAAGAAAATATCAAAGAATAAGAATAAATCTTTTGGGTAAGTATCATTTTTTTAAGGATGAGAATTCCCTAGGCAATTATAAATAATAATAACGATTAAGTTTTATAATCGTGTGTTTCTCATGAATTTCTGATGCCTAGTATTGGTAAACGCAATTTGATTTATCAGATATATACAATATAAGACTATGTCATTGTAAAAAATGCGTATACACTCCAATATACATAAAGTTTACTATATCATAAATACGAAACTTCTATAGAAAATATTTTAACAGGTTCTAAAAAAACTTACGAAATTAAAGTATTGTTCAAGCAAAATGTGTACTGAGATAAAATATATATACCCAAATATATATGAAATTTAATAAACGGAAATATATTACGAAACTATTATAAATATTGTAACAGGCCCTATAAAAGGACGGAATTAAAGTATTTGTCAAGCAAAATATATATTGGGCTGAAATATTAGATTCAATCACTAGATTTTAGTTATTCTGTCTGCTTCCTTTTCCGTTTAAGTAAAACTGAAATAGTGTAATTTTTTTAAAACAAAAATCGCTATGAAATATAATATACAGTCGTGGGAAAAAGTGAACAGCCCCAGCTAACTCTGCAATAAATTATCGTAGAGGAAAGTTACAGATACCAAACGATAGGACATAAAGTCTACTTTTAAATGATGTATATAAAATTTTGTTTAGGAGGCCATATCTATATATCAAAACGAACTCAAACTTTGTTTTTTTCAATAGCAATACCCAAGTGTGACACCATAAATAAATTCTACACCCTTCAATCAGCCTAAATCGAAATTTTCATGAAATCCGTACGATTAGTTTCCCAGAAATTAATTATTTTATATCAGCATATTTTAGGGGTTGTATCCTAATTGAAGTTCGGTACTTGGTTGTTGAAATGCTACAGAATGACTATGTCACTTCTATTAATGTATTATTTCTTCTCAACATGACCTTTAAAATCGCTTAATATGTTTCGACTATTACCAGCCCCAATATTTCATTAAAATGAGTAAAATATTTTTTTTTCAAATCATCCTTTTATGCATATCATTGTCGCCCATAATTTTGACGTTTTTTAATGATAATTCAAAAAATACTTGAAATAAAAATTTTAAATTGAGGATTCGGATAAAGCAGGACATAATGAATATAAATCTATCAAAACCTTTGTAGGTTGCTAATTTTTATTTTTTTTTTCAAATATTAATTTCATAATTCATATTATAATTTTTTTAATTACAAATTCAGTGTATTTATATTTGGTGTTTTTAGTATTACACCCAAACACAAAATTATTACTTTAGGATTATGATTTCAGGAGATATTAATAAAATATGAAAATGTAATTTAACATTAGAAGCTCTACATTTTCAATGTTTCTAACTCAAAAACCTTATAATTCAAATGATTAGAAATTTCGTTTCTAGGCATTAGTGTGAACCGAAGATTTAATATATATTGTAAGAAATAGGTGTTGCCATTGAAAAATAAAAAGTTTGGTCTGGTTTCGACTTGTAGATGGCCCCCTAAGCAAATTTTATATCTATCATTTAAAAGTACACTTTATTTCCAGTCGATTGGTACCAGTAACTTTCTTCTATTATAATTAGTTGCAGAGTTAGTAGGGGGTGTATACTTTTTTTTCCACGACTGTACTTTAATGTAAAAATAATGGTAGAACGATATTAATAGATTTTCAAGTATTTCGGCAGTATTACTAAAATTATGTTACAGATATATTATCACATACAATTTATTTTTCTTTAAAAAATTATATTACATGTTGTTTAAATCCCACTATAAATTATTAATATAACACAAGCTCTAATAAAACACACAAATATATATTACTGTGCAACAAATAAAAAAAAAAATAAATAAAAAAATAAAAAAAAAAATATTAATATACATAATTTTGAATGGAAAACCATTGCTGCGACAAAACGTGCATTATTCTGTTGAAGAAACTCTAATTTACAAAATTTATAACTTTGTTTTTTATTTTTAATAGTTTGACCATTTCGAGAAGCACATTCTTTAAACCTTGTATCGCGATGAAAAATGACTGAAAATGTATATTATATACATATAGATATCTATATAATAGATAGATATAAATATATATTATCCGAATAAATCCACAACAAGGTGTTTCTACTCCATAATACTAGTTAAATCCTATATAAAAATGAACTGTTTTACTTTTAAGATAATACATTTTAATAGTTATAAAGTTTGGGATGTTTAGGAGTAGTTAAATTGCTGAATTCCATGATCCGCAAGTAATTTTAGAATGTCCTTCTTTTAAGCGTACCTATTTAAAATAACCAGCAAGTTTTGAAAATTTGTCAATAGTCCATTGAAATTCTAAAACAATAAGTTTGCGTTTTCAAACTTTTAAATAAATGACAAGCTTTACTTGTAATATAAATCTTCAAATGGTTCCAGACAATATGGCTCAGAAACATGAAAATACGTTTTCGTTTTTATTATACGTTTAACTAAATACCTTCATTTTATTAAAAACTTTTATTTGCTTGATCTTATAATCCAAAGTGTAGCTGGTTGTCCTTAACATCACTTTTTTCTGCTCTCAGACCAGGCTAATATCGCGTTTCTTTAGTTAGTGTAGTCTGTGTTTCAAATTTCAGTTCTCAAAATATTTTAAGTGTAATTATACTCTTAACATAAAAACTGAAATTGTGTGAACATAAAATTGTGTATGCTGTCATTAAGGTTTTAGTATGTTTCAATGCTAAAAGTACTGCAATATTTATTTAAAAATTCCGATTTCCGCATGAAATTAAATTTTGCAATTATTTTTACTCCCTACTATCTATAAATTCTTTAAGAAAAATATTTCAAATATACAATTTAAAAAGTCAAATATATCGTACACAACATATTATTTGAACGAGCTTATACTTTAAATATTGATAGCTATTAGATTAAATATTGAATTATACGTATCCCCGAAGTTATATTTCACTTGCTTGTCATTTGTTTTGAGATGTTACATTCAGTTAATTTGAAATATCATGGAAACACGCAATTGTACAGAAAATAATTAACGTTTTAAAGCATATTTTAACAAATATTTGCCTCACCAAGAAAGAGTTAATAAATATAATACATATAAACTTCAATGTTTCAAATGCAATTAGAAATTCAAAACTATTCTCAGTATGAAGATAGCATATCAGAACAAATCTCTTCAGCAGGATTTCTAAATTAACGAGTAAAAATATCAAGATTTAAGTGTTTGCACATTGGAAACTCAAATATTTTTGAAAGGTAGAATCCCCAGCACTTACTTGTTAATGACAGTGTTAGAATTAAGCAGATATTTTATTCAAAATATCTACCAGACTTTACGAATACTAATTTTTTCTTTATTCTTTATATATTTTTGTACAATTTAAAAAATAAGTACTGAAAGAAGCTGAACTATTATTTTATAACTCAAAATAAAATCATCGGTATTATTAAAATTTACATTGAAATGTAGCATTTTATGATAATAAAATAATTAAGAACGCTTTTCAGATAGTAGAAATAGTCGAGATGGTGTACTTTACATTCTTGGAAACAGCTCTGTTTAGTAACTCACACTATAACACAAATTATTTAAAGGCGCTGGTTACTTGATATAAGAATTTATTTAACACAGAAGCAGCGCACCGCCGCTTTCTCCCACACTCACATCTCAACACAATACTCAAAGCTTAGTTGAGTTCACTTCAGATTATAGTCACTGTAATTTTAATTATAGGTGGCGCGGCATGTCTCGCTGCATGGAACTAACCGGCCCCCATTGACATGTTTATAACATTCAATAACAATTTTTACCAAGCATTCTAAATTACACAAATTAATACAAAAATTCACTATATACGTTAATTTAAATATAATCCTTTGAAAAAATATCAATACAACACTCATATATACACAATTACTTTTTTTTTTTTTTTTAACTGTCATTGGCATCAGGCATGGGTAAAACACATAATTTACTTATCGACCTTTTAAAGGTTCCATTTTGAGTGTTTACTTTAACTACTCGAATTTTGTTATCGTGACCGTAATACACCTCAATAATTCTGCCTAATGGCCACTTATTTGTCGGTAAATTCTCTTCTACTAACACCACTAAATCTCCGATTTTCACATTATCTTTTTCGAATCTCCATTTACCCCTTTGTTGTAATTCACTTAAATAATTATGATGCCATTTACGCCAAAAAAGTGTAGAATTTTAGTTATTCTTTGCCATTTTTTGAGGCGATTTTCTCTTATATTGGTTAGATCAGGCTCAATAATGGAATTTAACGGCCTGTTTATCAGAAAATGAGCCGGAGTTAAGACTCCAAAATCATTCTCATCATCTGATAATGAACTCAAAGGCCTGGAATTTAGAATTCCCTCAATTTGTATGACTACAGTAAGAAGTTCTTCATAATAGAGATTAGCACCTCCCACAACTCTCTTAAAGTGATACTTAAATGATTTTATAGCGGCCTCCCAAAGACCCCCGAAATTGGGTGCCCTGGGAGGGATAAATTTCCATTCAATGCCTTCCGTGGATAAATATGCTGCTAATTTCTCATCAGGTTTGTTTTACTAACTCATAAAAAGCCTTAAGAATCTTATTTGCACCAATAAAATTTTTCGCATTATCCAAATACAATTTGGCACATTTACCTCTGCGTGCAATGAATCTTTTCAATGCAGCAATAAATGATTCGGAGGTTAAGTCTGAAACAATTTCTATATGTACAGCTTTAAATACAAAACAAAAAAAATACAGATATAAATTTTTTGCAAGATAGTTCTACGTGCATACCCCACTTTGACCATAAATGGGCCACACAGATCTACTCCCGAAATATTAAAACAGTAGTCCAATTGGACTCTATCACTGGGCAAATTGCCCATTAATTGATTTGCAATAACTGGTTTAGCTTTAAAACATGGGATGCACTGATGAACTACCTTTCGACATGTTGCACGACCATTTATTGGCCAAAATTTTTCTCTTACCAAAGAAAGTAATGTTGAAGCACCGACATGAAGGTATTTTTTATGATAATAATTTATAACAATTACAGTAAAATTATTAGACTTAGGCAAAATCGCTGGGTGCTTTCTCGCAAAATTTAAATCTCTGTTATCTAACCGGCCTCCAACCCTTAAAATTTCAAATTCATCTAAGTATGGGTTGAGGCTTTTTAGCTTACTACTTGGACTTACGGAACCTTTGGTCTGCAGACTACGTATATCTGCATTGAATTCTGCCCTTTGGACAGATTTAATTAAATAAATCTCTGACTGCTCCAAGTCTGAAGTTGACAAAGGCCCACCACACTTGTAAAGTGGGTTTCTTGCATTCATGACAAACCTGAAAATATAACTAAGAATACGTAATATAATTATATAATTATTACTAAGATTAATTATGTCCTTAACAAAACAGTTATCTGTAACATTACAGTTCATTACACTAACTTCATTAAAAGGATTTGAATTCGTTTTGAGCTCTTTTTTGAACTCTTCATTAACTTCTGGTATTATTACTGAATTTTGGTGATAGTTAGTGTTATTAAGAAAAATGGGTCCACGCCACCACAAGTCACAATCAATGAGTTTATCTGGATCCATACCTCATGAAAGTTTATCAGCCGGATTTTGTTCAGAGCAGATATAATACCACTGTTCAGGACTAGAGTTTTCTTGAATTTTAGCCACCCTATTTTGCACAAATTGTTTGAGATCAATAGGTTCCTTTTGAATCCACGCTAACACAATAGTTGAATCGGACCACAGGAAAACATTAGTAACTATTACTTTCATGGATAATAAGACTCTTTTTACCAGCTTGGTTAGCAAAACTGCGGCGCATAGTTCAAGTCTGGGAATAGTTAGACTCTTTACTGATGTAACACGTGATTTGCTAGCTATTAAATTCACCACCACATTTCCTAGAGAATCATAAGATTTACAGTAAACCGCTGCTCCATAACAACGTTCTGAGGCATCTGCGAAGCCATGTATTTCAACAATTTCTGGGTTCTCAATTATAATGCGTCGACTTATTTGTATATTATTAACACTTTTAAGCGATATAAGAAATTGGTGCCACTCGTGATATTCTGACTCAGGGAGCTCGTCATTCCAGTCAATATTAATTTTCCACAATCTCTGCATAAATATTTTGGATTTCGCTATAACTGGGCCAAGAAGTCCTAGCGGATCAAAAATTCTAGCAATTGTCGACAATACTTGTCGCTTGGTATAGGAATCGCTCAATTCTATTTTAACTCTAAATAAGAAACAGTCATCCCTTGGGTTCCACGAAACCCCCAACGTTTTAGTCTCACTGTTCTTCTCAAAATTATACCCTTCTCCATGTGTCAGCGAAAGATTTTTATCACTTGTGCACCATTTATGAAGTTGCATACCTGCCTTATGCATAATTGCTATGAGTTGCCGCTGCAACTCTTTGGCTTCCTCAAGCGTAGGTGCACCACACAAAATATCATCCATATACATATTTTCACAAAGAACTGGTGCTGCCATTGGAAAATTATTTCCTTCATCAATTGACAATTGATTGAGCGTTTTCATGGCTAAATAGGGCACGCTGACCGTTCCATAAGTTACCGTTTTTAATTCGAAAATTTTTGGTTCATCCTCATCATTATCGTTCCACAAAATTCTCTGCAATGAGTGCTGACTAGGGTCAATATTAATCATTCTATACATCGTCTTGACATCTGCAGTTAAAGCATAAACATGTTCTCGGAAGCTAATCATGATTGTAAATAAGTCGTTTTGGATGACTCCTCCATTATATTGTAATGAATTTAGGGATGTCCCATTTGTTGCCGCGGCAGAACAATTAAAAACAACTCTGAGTTTAGTTGTCAATTTTTCTGGACGAAATATACCATGATGTGGAGCATAGTACACAATATCAAGTTCTTGTGTTTCTTTCACCTGTTTCATCTGCCCTAAATCTTCCTATTCCTTCAAGAATTCTTTATACAGTTTAAAATATTGCTCATCCCTTGATAAGCGAGCCCACAGCGACCTGAGTTTTTTGAGAGCAAGATCCCTAGATCGGCCTAAACACGAAGGATTTTCCTTTAAAGGCATTTTCACTACGTATCTACCTTCTGCATTTCTCGAATGCGTACGCGCAAAATGTTTCTCGCATATCTCAAATTCCTTATTTTTTGGTAATTCTACCTCAATGTCTTCGACTTCCCAAAACTTTTTTAATGTTTTGTTTAAATCCTCCTCCTGAATTAGCCCACAATGAACTTTAACTTAATCTCCCTGTTCTATGCTTCCACTAGCCACGTATCCAAATACAGTATTTTGAAAAAGTAATTTCGAACTCTGAGAATATATTTGTCCTGGTCTTAATAATTCATAATATATTTCCGCACCTATCAACAGATCAATTTTATCAGGAAAATTAAATCGGTAATCTGCTAACATAGTCAAATCTGGGACCTCAACATTTACATTAATCACTCTTTGCGGAATTAAATCTGTAATTTTCTTTACTACTAACATATTCAATTCCCTTTCAAAACTTTTATCTCTATTCCCGATTTTTGTCTTTACGCAACCCTTTACTGTGATAGAAAAATCATCTAAACACGAAATTAAAGTGTTTGTTTTATTAATTTTAAGTTGCAGCCGAGTAGCACACTGAGAAGTTATCAAACACGATTGCGAGCCGACATCCAATAAACATCCAACTTCCTGCCATTCCGGAAATTTATCTTTCATGAAAAGGCGAGCCGTACTCAATAACACAGTTTTTGTTTTATTTCTTTCCAAACTAGTGGCGACAGTCTGGCTCGGAGGGAAGGAAAATTTTTCTTCGCTTGAAGCTTTTATTTCTGCACCTGCCTGAAACACATGACCTCGAAATTTATTTTGATTATTACTCAAATCATTTTCTTCCCTCGGAAAATGAATGATTTTGTTATGGGGCAGTCCACAATCGCAGTTTTTATAATTACACTAGCATATGGCCCCGTCAAAAATGACGGGAAAGTGTTATTGTAAGTTTACAACATTAAGTCAGACTCAATTAAACAGGTGATTGATATGCATGATTATTCAGATAGTGGTAAGTCCTCAAAAGCATTAAAAAAAATAGTGTTTGTAAAAGTCAACCTTCAAATGAAGAAAATATGAACCACCTCATGCGGGGGGGGGGAGAACTTTTTCCAACAACCCTATGGCAAAATTCTCATTTTTTCTGCACATCTTTGATGAAATTCGTGTTTTTTTAGCAGCCTTTTGACGAAATGAGTGTTTTTATCGGGATTTGTTGAAAATTTTGCTTTTTTTCTGCGCCCTTTTGACGAATTACACCTCTCGCGTTTCTTTGACAAAATTCAGGGAAGAGTGCCACTTGGCAAAAAAAAAAATTGTTCAAAATCTTGCCAAAAATCTTTTAAAGATGGCAGAAAAACATCATTTTTAAATCTTTGTTATTTATAAATCAATGATTTTGCCCAAAAAATAGAAAATGATGTAAAAACATGGATTTATAAATAACAAAGATTTAAAACTGAAGTTTTTCCGCCATCTTGAAAAATTTGTTACGAATGCCGGTAAAATCTTGCTTACAACTACCAAAAAACTTACTAATATAAAATAAAAAGATAAATATAAAAAAATACCAATAAATGAGACGGCGATTCAGGAAAAAGGGAGTTTCATACAGAAAAAAATATATAAAAAAAACTAAAAATACTTACACAAAAAACAAACAATCAGTTAAAATTTACAAACAAAAAAATATCAATAATTTAATGTTTATGGTGAAATTCTCGTTTTTTCTGCACATCTCTGATGAAATTCATGTTTTTTTCGCAGCCTTTTAAAAAAATGACTGTTTTACCACAATCCTTTCACGAAATGAGTGTTTTTATCGGGATTTGTTGCAAAATTCACGTTTTGATGAATTTTGATGAAATAAATGCCTTTTTGATGAATTACACCTCTCACGTTTCTTTGACAAAATTCAGGGAAGAGTTTCGCATCCTGTGCCGCTTGACGAAAGAAATTGTGCCAAAAATCTTTTCAAGGTGACGGAAAAACTCAATTTTTAAATCTTTATGTTATTTATAAATCAATGATTTGCACAAAAAAATAGAAAATGATGTAAAAACATGGATTTATAAGTAACATAAAGATTTAAAAACGAAGTTTTACTGCCATTTTGAAAAAATTGTTACGAATGCAGGTAAAATCTCGCTCACAACTGCCAAAAAATTTATTAAACATAAAATAAAAGTAAAAGGATAAATATAAAGAAATACCAATAAATGAGATGGCGATTCATAAAAAAAAGGGGGAGTTTCATACAAAAAAAATTTCAAATATTTACATAAAAAACAATCAGTTAAAATTTAAAAAAAAATCAATAATTTAATGTTTAGAAAAAGGGATCCTAGTCAGGGTTTGAAACATCGTCAAGGTATGGTACTTCTCTTCTAACTGACTTAAATTTAAATTTTGATGGATGTTTGGTAATACACCCTCGATGTTTTCAGACTCTGAATTTTTTCGGCAGCCGTTGGCTGAATCGTCTGTCTCTAAAACAGTAAACAATGTAAAAACCGATATATTCACCAATAAAGGGTGCATTTTAAACAGCTAATGCAAAAATCCTAATAAAAAAAAAGAAATAAACAGCAGAGCAAGCGAGACTTACCTTACAATCAAAATACGTTGACAGAAGCACAGGTGCATCCGAATGTATGCAGCAAATTAGTTACGTAACAGAAAATTTAGCTGACTAACGGTTCACCTGATACTGATGAACCAATAAGCTTCAAGATCCCCCGATTTCAAAATTTACATTTTTTTTTAGGTTCTTATGTTGAAACTTACAAATTTGCAACCTTTCGATGAAAATCTCGTTTTCTCTGTGATCCTCTAATCAAAACATATTTTTTCTGTGATTATTTGACGAAATTCACGTTTTTCGCGATACTTTGATCAAATAATGCATTTTTTCTGCAGTCATCTGATGAAATTCATGTTTTTTCCACGATTATTTGGCGACATTCACATATTCCATGATCCTTAGACGAAACATGCATACTAAAGGACCCTTTGGGAAAAATTGTGCTTTTTTCTGCGATCCTTTGATGGAATTCATATTCGTTTGATGACACCACCTTTTTTCTACGATATTTTGATGATTTTTGCAAGCTCTTGGCTATATGTTTTTTTCATCCTGTTTGTTTCTATACATGGACTAAATGCACAGGTCATGGGAAAGGATTAGAAATAAACTCAAATTGCAGTTGCTTGTACTCGCATTTTTATTTTGTCAAATTCTGCTACCCCCCCCCCCCTTCTCGTCCTAAAAATGTCAACAAATTTTAATACTGATTTGCATCAATCCCAGGGATGATAAATTGTGCCGAAAAAATGGAATTCCCTGTTTTCGCTGGAAAGTGGCATGTCTGTAAATGCTTTTAAAAATATATGCATAGTTGAAAAAAAAAAGCTGTTGCATTTTTCAAACAGCAAAAAATAATTCACAGAAATATATTAAATTCAGCTTAAAAAATGCAGCATAGGTGAAATAAGAAACTTAAAAATAAAACAAAAAACATATGGCATTTCTTTAAAAAATCAGATGTTTATTTTTTAATTTTAGATGAAACTTTAAAATTTGATTCATATATTTGGCCAAAACTAAAACACCATTATGTGCATCATTGAAAGTAATACACATACAAAAAGCTATGTTTTTTAACGGTACAAAAATTTAGTAAAATAAAAAAAAAAAATGTAATTTTGATTTTTAAATCTTTATTATAATGAAACGTTCCTGTGAGTGATAAACACTTTATGAACATGAACTTAAAATATGCATAGTTTAGATAAAAAATAAACAAAAAATTGTGTATATGGGTGTTTAATTCTGTTCGGTGTATACTCAGTTGAGTTTATCAATTGCCGCGATCGCGCAATTCTTTTCCTGGTCAATTGGCGCCTTCTTTCCGAAAGCCCATAATAAAAATTAAAAAAACTTTTAAATCATTCAAAAATAACTATTGCAGAAGAAAGCGAGTAGTGGAGAAAAATCAGCACGTTTATCCCTCTGTTGTTTTTCCTAAAGAAACAGCGTTTCACTGTTGCCACTACAGTAGAGTGAAATACATGAATCATTGATATGAATCAATATTCATATGAATGATTCATATGAATAATGATGAATAATCATTAAATAATGTTTTTTAAAATATTTATTCAATAAATTACGTAATATTTCATATGTATGTCGTAAACTGACTGCTTGTAAATGTAAACAGTCGTAAATAAAATTGCTGCTTATAAATGTAAACGCATTGAAAAACGCATTTCAAAAAATGAAAAACGCATTTCAAAAAACTTAAAGGCTTTAATATGCTTTAAAAAATATATTTAAAGCAGAATCAGATGTTAGCCGTATTTTTTTTTTTTTTTTGATGAATCGTCAAAGAGTCATTCATTTGTTTCTTAATTTGCTGGAATTTGAATCTGAATGGCAACAGTATCGTTTGTTTAGATTTGATTTCTAATAGCTTAATTTTAATTTAGAACTTAATACATTATAAATGGATATGATACACATGTTTTATATGAAAATATGCTGAACAGACATGATTTTAAGTGGAAAAAATTATCATTTAGCTGTCATATGTTAAGATATGTTTTTCATTAAGCCTAACATGGCGTTTAGCTACGGTCGTTTCGCAGACCAGAGTGGTTCGCACCGGCATCGTTCCGTCGGTCACGTGCACTCAGCTTTTATAATAAGTAGATTTCTGTACGCAACAATTATAATTTAAAAATTTGAAACATGCTTTATTTAATTTCACAACTTCAACTCTTTTTTTTATCGAAAGTTTTTTGAATTGCGGACAAGAATGTAATGCATGATACGCAATAGTTTTACACAAAACACATTTATTATTTTTTGTTTCCGAAAGGAAAACATTTGAGAACCCCCTTTCAGGGTGTGCATTTCGCAATTTATTTCCCGCTATTTGTTTATTTTCACTTACGAAATTTCTCGAATTTGATTCATTTCTGTTTTTATTTTTAACCGATAAGAAAATATCGCATTCTCTGCCAAGTTGCTGTGGTTTAAAATATGATTCTACTTGTTTAATTGCAATATGATTCATTAATTCGCGATATAACGAATTGAAAATTCTGTCTGAAACAATCAGATCGCATAATGATTTAAAATCATTTACTTCACGCAGACTACAGTAATATAGAAAAATTGATTTCAACCTAGATGCAAATTGAACGTAATTTTCTGACGGTAATTTTTGCGTTTTCCGGAAATTATTTAAACACTCTTGCGCTGTAGGTTTAAATTCCTTTAAGACTATAGTTTTCAATTTATCATAACTAATCAACTCCTCCTCTGACAAATAAATAATTAAATTACTCGCTTTTTCCCCGATAATGTTTAGAAGAATTTCTGCCTTAAACACTTCGGGTACCTTTTTAGTTTTGAACGCTTTTTCAAGTGATTGAAAGAAAAGGTTAAATGACTCAGCTCTCGTCGGTACACAGATAGTTAATGTTTTAACACTTTTAATAAAACTTTCTAGGTTATTGCTCACTATTTCAGTTTCCGATTTTTCTGTTAAGGACGATAAATTTTCGCTGGAACCTCTACGCACTTTGGCCAATTCTAGTTCTTTCTCTATCTGAGCTAATTTAATTTTTTCAAATTCAGAATTTTGGGAAGGTTCTTTGCGAATATTTGGTATTTCTAACTCTTTTTCTAATTGCGCTAATTTAATTTTCTCTAATTCTAATTTAGATTTCTCAGTTTCTTTTCGCGACTTATACTCCTCAACAACCGAATTGACTACATCTTTCATTAATTTCTCATTTGAGTAATGCTCACTTTTCTCTATAATATCTCTCAACTCTATAATTTTACTGCTTTCAGGAGCAGTTAAACCTAATTTCTCAACGGCAAGCTTAAGCTGGTCTTTATTTAAATTATCAATAACAGACATAATTTAACTAAATCAAAACTAGGAAAATTGCTCTTACCTCAGTCGCTGCGGCAATCACGAAGTATAGCTGCATAAATCCACGGGCATATTTATAAAAGATAATATCTCAACATTGAATTCTTCTTAGTCACAAACTTCTCTTATTAGGCACAAATTATCACGACACTCTCACAAAAAAAGGTGAACTAAACATCTTTAAGCACAAACAGAACTCAATCACATACTGTTCGAATTTGTTCTGGTTATCAAATCACACGAATTATTTTAATTGTACTCCTCCGTTGGGTCGACGGACCATGCTTAGTAACTCACACTATAACACAAATTATTTAAAGGCGCTGGTTACTTGATATAAGAATTTATTTAACACAGAAGCAGCGCACCGCCGCTTTCTCCCACACTCACATCTCAACACAATACTCAAAGCTTAGTTCAGTTCACTTCAGATTATAGTCACTGTAATTTTAATTATAGGTGGCGCGGCATGTCTCGCTACATGGAACAAGCTCTAAAATCAACTATACTAATAAACTATACTAATAATAGAAAGTTTCGCTCTGTGTATCTCGGTGTGTGCGGTGGCTAGCAAAATAAACGGTACGTACGAGGCACAACATTTTTGTGACTATACCCGAAAGCCTCTCCTGGTGCACTTGTGTTTAAGAATTTTAAATTTCTAAAAATTAGTTTAGAAATTAATTAAAACCAGTGTTGGGTATGAGCGCGTTCATTGAACGAAAACTCACGAACTTAGCTCACTTGCTGTGAACTTTGAGTTGAACTTGATTCACTTTTTGATAAATGAACGTGAGCTGAACGAAAGTTCAAAAAATCTGTGAGTTTTTACAACGTTACTGCGAAGTTACAACTCAAACTCATTTTTTTTTATAATTTATTTAAATTTTTTCCAATACAATAAGAATACGTTTTTCCCGTTCAAATGTCATTTAGAGGCCTACACGGACTCGGTATGGGTCGAGTCTGATCACCAGTTTTTCTAGGTCGTGCCCGGGTCTGACTTTCTTTGGAGGCTCGGGCCGGGCCGAACCGGGCTTATTTCTGAGCCTGTGCTTCCCAGAAGTCTGCACCAACCGAAATTTTCTGGCATGGTCACAACCCTGCTCGTATGAAAATCATTGACCCGTCCCTGTCTGACTCGTGCAAAAATCTGTTTAAGGATGGTTTCAAATCAAAAAGGGCAAATTTATGACATAAGTTTTAATTTATTTTTGTTCGGAACTGCATAAAAGTAACAGGTGTTGTTTTTCAGAAACTATGTAATGGATCTCTTTTATCCGGGTTTTTTTGCATACGCAATAGATCTTTTAGAAAATAGGGTCATAGTGGGCGTTTTGAACCGAATTTCTGCGCGAAAGAAGAATAAGCACTCAAGAAAGGGTGAAAAACGTTTTTGTCTCGTTATCAAAATCGCTTATAACTCAATAGGTAACTGATTTATCAAAAAATGGAAAACACAGTTCGATTCCCAATCGCTTCCTATCTTTCTGTTAAAAAATGAATTTGTAAATGTGTCAAAACGTTTTGCGCTTGTTGAGCAGAACAGCTACGAACTGCCTTAAGGAACAACCTCCTCGGGTCAACAATTTTTGAGGAAAATGCATATATTTTTAAATTACCATTATTCTACAGTTAAGATTATATTTAAAGAATTGTAGTACAGATACATTTCTAGGGGGGTGGGGTCAGTACTGTAAAACCTGTTATGATAATCTGTGTATGGCGAAATCCTGTTTTAAACGAAACATTTCTTGATCGGTGCAAAATGGATATAATAATCCGTTTGAAAATAAATAATACAGTTGCATGAGACGACAGATCTCGTAAAAAAGAACTGAACTATAACATTTATTTTCTCTCCTATGTGATTCCGTCTTAGAATGTTTTTCGATATAGAATTTTTCAAATTTTTAAGCCTCCATGCCGTGTAAATGGATAAATGGAATTAATAATAATTCAGATATTTACGTACAAATAGAGATCCATTAAAAAATCAATATAGTTTACAATAGAATATGTAGGAGAAGCGGTATTTTGAAACGGGGGTCCCCATAAGGTTTTCTCCCCTATATTTACATTTAAATATATGCTTTCCTAAATATAGACTTCAGTTACCACCATTTTCGAACGTTAATAGTGCATCCTTATCTCGGGTCCTATGCGCCCTATTTCAACGGGAATTGGTTCATTCAACTAACCTTTATACTAATGTTACTACCATTTTCGAATATTAACGGCGTATTCCTTTCTTGTGTTCTAAGGACCAGATTTGAACGGGAATTGGTTCATTCAACTTAGCTTTAGACTACAGTTACCACCATTTTTGAACATAAAGACCGCATTCATTTCTCAAGTTTTATGGTCGCAATTTCAATAGGTTTTGGTTCAATTAACTAGGTTTTCGATTGACTTACAAAATTTAGTTCCACTTTCTACCGGCATGGGGCATTCTTACTTCGGATTTTATGGGACCGTTTTCAACGGATTTTTTAATGTAAATTTACGGCACCGTATAGCCTCAATATAGACAACGTATAGTACCCGAACCTACGAGTGGGAGGTTCGACCGGAGAAGTTTGTTTCGAACACAGTGCCTAGCATGCCCTGTCTACGCTGCCGAAATCAACGGGTACCCATTACAAAGGATCATTTTGAGAGTTTCGGTTTTTAAGTTTAATACGAGGTTTTAAGTATTCGCTATTCCGTTGGAAAAATCAACAGATACGGGCAACGACGGGCGTGTCAGCTGGTATTAAATAAAATGAATATTTGATATCATGAAAATTTAAATAGACGCTTTAGCAGAGGCTGTAGAATTTGGGGTTTAATTTACAAGATTTTATTCTGAAGATTAAATACCATCTGTAATAGCCTATCCACATAAATCTGTAATAGTCTACAAAGTGTCTTTACAACTTCAAGCTTTTATTCCAAACACAAATGAGCAAATGCACGTATGGAGTGTTGTACAAAATTTGTTGTATATATTGAAGTTCACATCTATTAATAAACCTCTATATGTGCACCATTAGTTCTATGAAGTACGTCAAGGTGACAATCGCCTACATTTTCTCCTGACAGTCTTTTTTAGCCACTCCTTTCTTTACCCAAAACTTAACCGGTTTCCATCAAGATTTTGTACCGTACAATAATTTAACAAATTTAAAGTCTGAGTTATTAGGATTTATCCTAAATTATTCGGTCATTTACATCATAACAGAATTCACTTTCAGAAACATTCATCTTGAAAAAGCCAAAAATAAGAACGTTTCTTATAATAATGAGATTTATAGGTTGATTTTTTATTTTCTTGTCAGTATTTATGCAGTTTTAATTACAAATTGTTATTCTTATCATTACGTAATTCATACTATGAAATACATCTTTTATGCTTTATTTATTTAATTATAATTTGTATCATAAATTATTTTAGAACTAAGAAATTTATTCAAGTATTAAGACTTCGTTTTAATACGATACTTTTTAGAAAATGACAGTATTAAAGTATTATATCACGTTATGGTTACAGTTTTAAACGTTTGGTTTGTACATTAATGATTAATCTTTTTTGTTTAAAAAATCGTACTTTAAACACTCTTAATAGTAAAATGCAATTTTTAATGTTATTTTATTGCAGTTCCCTTCAAACAGTTTTGTAAGTAATGATGAATATATAAAACTGATGAATTTAAAGCTTAAACTTTTCAGACATTCATGAAATACTCTTTAACCAATCTAAAAGTAGAAGTGGGTTTTTTTTTGTGCTTTTTTCTCAAAATCAAAATATTGAATGTAAAGGTTGACTGTGTTCATCAAACGGTAAATTAGTTATTCATTAAGGTTCAGAGAAGAGAATAAAAATAATACCCCTTTTTTTGAAACTATGGAGTTTCTGCAAAAAATACATGTTACATCTGTATTTTCATCTGTTTTAATATTTCCATAACATTGTTGAATGAAGTGTCAAATCAAACAAATCTGAACATTTCATGAAAATTGAACTATGTTTTTCAGTTACAAAAGTCTTACACAGTTTTAAATATTCAATATCTTTGCATTTGAACTTGATACATGCTAGGTAAATTGGAGAAGTGAATGAAGCGTTTTTCAGAATGTAAAAAATTAGGTTGGCGCAAACTGTTGTGAAGAAGTGAAGGAATCTTCAAAGTACAGTTTAAAAACTTCTACAATACTAATTTAAACACAAATTCAGCCTGTAAGTGATAACATTAGCAGTACTTATACAGTAAACGAATATATTACGAACGCAAAACGAGGATATACAGAACGTTATTTTAGTGCATTTTTGCAACAACCGAAGTGTCTTTTAAAAATTAATGAAACCAGTTGTAATTCATTATCGAAATTTATCTCAATTATTGGGTTTCTCAAACGAAGAATTGAATTAACATTGTGCATTGAAAGAATAAATTACAAGAACTGAAATCATTCCACAAAATAAATAATGGGGAAGAAAAGTATCGAATTTAATATAACATCAGTTTTAGGAGTTTTAATAATCTTTATTTTTCGTTCACCTATTAATGACTTTTGAATCGCAGACAGCAATGTAAGCAAGTTTTATGTACGATAATATCAGATAATATGTTGCATCATAATAAAATGTAATGTTTTGGAAAATTTGTATTCGCTTGGATGCTGTAGAGGCTCGTAGGAAATAAAAATGACTCATTAAATAACAATATAAATCGCATACTAGATTTTCTGGTATGGATGGTTTTCACAGTGACTTCAAAAAATAATATTCCATTTAAGTAATGTAAATAAAAGTGCTTATATGTAGTTCGCAAGAATTTTTAAACGATAATTTTCTGATGTTAGGTATCTGTTAAATGCTATTATTAAGATGACGCAATCTAATATTTCATAAGTAATAATTATATTTATAAACTGTGTAATTTCCATAGTTCATTTGCATTTAAAAATTATGTGCATTCTTATTATTGCTTAGCATATGCAGTACGATAAAAATAGGTGTATTAGTTTTGTCGTATAGTATTACTTACAGAAAAAACTTTCTAAAATGGCTGCATCACGCTTAAACAGAAAATATTAATTGAAACCTATGAGTTAAATTAACAATAATTAATGGTGGCATTGTGGTGTGAATCCACTGTTTTTATCTAAGAATACTATTAATGAATTTTCACATGCAAATCTAATTATTTTTTTAAATATTCAAAATAAAATATATTTCTATTTCCAAAATATGAAGTAATTTCATCGCTTAATGGAACAAATTTGCATATTCAGTGGTGGAAAAAAGTAAACACCCTCTACTAACACTGAAACTAATTATAATAGAAGAAACCTACTGGTACCAAACGATTGGAAATAAAGTCTACTTTTAAATGATGTCTGTAAAATTTGCTTAGGGGCCAATCTACATATAATAACCAGGCCAAATTTTGTTTTTTTTCAATGCCAACACTCAACTTTGACAATATATTTTAAAACTTTCGTTCAAACTATGCCTAGAAATGAAATGTTTAGTAATTTAGATGATAAGTATTTGAATTATAAAGATTCAAAATTTAGAGCTTCTAATTTTAAATTATTTTTTCATATTTTTATTAATATAAACTGACATTATAATCCTAATGTGCTAATTATCTGTGTGGTTATAATATTGAAGAACCCAAACATAAACACATTGAATTTGTAATTAAAAAAATTATTATATGAATTATTAAATTAATATTCGAATAAAATATGAATTGCAACATACAATTTTTTTGATAGATTTATATTTATTATATGCTGCTTTTTGTAAAATCTCAATTTCAAGTAGTTTTCGAATTATGATTCAAAAAACTCAAAATAATGGTTTAAGGGACCATTCATGATGTGAAGAAAAGCATTATTTGAAAATATTACATTCTACTCATTTTACTGGAACATTTCGGCTGGCAATAATCAAAACATATTAAGGGAGTTAAATGATGGTCATATTGAAAAAAAAATAATACCTTAATAGAAGTGACATTGTCATTCTGTAACATTTCAACAATCTAGAACCTAACTTCAATTTGGATACAGCACCTATAATGTGCTCAATTTAAAATAATTAATTTCTCTGAAAATAATCGTACGAATTTCATGAAAATTTGTTTTTAGACATATTGAATGGTGTAGAATTTATTTACGCTGTCAAACTTGGGTATTGGTATCGAACAAATTCAATGTTTTGTTTCCTTTTGACATGTAGATGGCCCCGTAAACACAATTTTATATACATCATTTAAATGTAGACTTTATTTTTAAACGTTTATTACCAGTAACTTTCTTCCACAATAATTTGTTGCAGAATTAGTAAGAGGTATATACCCTTTTTTTCCACCACTGTACCTTCCAAAATGTTTAATTCCTAACAGTTGAATTCAGGATTTTTCTCTGGGAAGGATTGTTGAAACTTCAGGGGGAGGGGCATTATGTAGTTCCGGGAGAAAATTGAATTTTCAAACTTTACGAAAAATAACAAAATCTGAATGTTTCCAGCGGGAAACGTTTGTGATCCGGCTGGGGATATCGCATTCCGGTAAACCCCTGCATTCATCACATATTCACAACATGTAAGAAGACTGACACAAAACGTTCTACTCATTTGGTAAATACATCTTCTCTTTTTTTTAAAAGCACACATTTATGAATAAAATATGACTACTTCTACACATAAACAAGTGTTAAATTTTCCAATAACAGTACCAAAATTTATCATAACATTTTTACTTTATAATACAATTAAAGATTTTTTCAGACTTTAGAAATCGCGAAAATAGAATGTTTCAGCGCTTAATGTTATTTCGTTATATATTTTTTATTTTTCACCCTTTTTCTAACAATATTTAGGTGTAACTGATATTTTAAAATTAATTTTGTATTAGATATTCGAAACGAAATTACTCATCATAAATTAATAATTTTGATGTAAGCCATATTTACTATGATATTATTATTGAAAAAAGTTGCAATCTGGAAATATGTTACACGAAATCGCTTTCTAAAGGCTGCGCGTGTGTAAAAAAATGATCAGGTTTCTCTAAATGATGTTATAATTTTGGTAAAAGAATGCCACCAGCATAGATTGGTGTACAATGTAATCATTTCGAAAATAATAAGAAGATTGAAACAAAAGCTATGATAGAAATGGATTCGTGCACACGATGCATTAGTTTATCTTGGTTTTCATTACCTAATAGAGTATATAAACAATTTATATCGTTATTTTCTATTACGCAAAATATTTCCAAGTGAAAAATAGTAATAAATATTTGGTAAATCTAAACCGTATCTTATCGGATTCTCTATTCGAGACAGTCTTCAAAATTAGGTCAATTTCAACAGTGTTCGCATATTTTTTCCAAGAAATTTTAATTGAATTTTTCATTTTATTTATTCATGGAAAAAATATATTACTAATTCTGCGAATAAATGTGGCGATTACGAGTTCTGCAATTTAACTTTTAAGTAAAATATTTTATCTTAAATAACGGCGGGAGATTCCTTGGAAATCCCAAGTAATGTGCAACATTGTCTTAAGTTGCAAAGATATACAGAACCCCAACAAGAAATTGTTTGCACTTTTATTGCTCTTTACTTCCATAACAGTGGGTCTTTTAGAAACTTGCCGGGGCAATGGTGAATGCTTACTTGGACAAATATCAAAGAGAGATGCTAGTACACTCATGCATTACAACAAAAATACAAATATGTTCATGATAGATCATGATATATCAACAATCTACAGTTACCAGCAAGGATACAATTCAAAGGATCTTGTCAAATATAAGACAAAAACATTCTTAGCTTAGTAATGTACCCTAAGATGGAAAAAAATGTTATAGTTTTACTTTAAAGTGTGTGTTAAGAGGGGGAGGGGGGATTCAGTTAAGTACATTGGGAAAACTTTAATCTAAAATTACACATTTATGTTACATAATTGGGCGATTCTCAAAAGGTGGGCTCTGGACACAAGTCATAACTTTAAGCCTTTCAAACATAACTTTAATTATCATTGACTTTATTTTTTTTTTACACTGAGTTTTTAATTCTATTCAGAGATAGAAAATGACATAATTTATTGTAAAAGCTTTGTATAAATATCTTAAAATTTTATTATTTTATGCTAAAGAGGCCAATTTCGGACATTCATAACGTTAACTGCTCCAATGTACCACCAAGAAAAAGAGTTTTAACTTTTTTCCAGCTGGTTCTAATGGTAAACAACGAATGCATAAAGAAAACTGATGATTTTTTGATAATTTCTTTAAGAGATGGCAGGCTGATTTATTGCTTCTTTGAAGATAGAAAGACTATTTCATAAAGCATTTTTCTGTATTTTGTTATGTCCGAAAGTAACAATAGCATTTGATTTTATTATTATTATTACTGGATAACAAAAAGTTAATTATACATATATATATATGTATACAGACACATTTACTACATTCTTAGTCTTAAGAATTTTTTAAATACTAAGAGAAACGTCCAAAATCTTTAAGTCCAAAATCTGCAAATGTCCAAAATTTCTAACGTACACAACTGCTAATTAAATGCTTTAATCATTAATTTTCCAGAATAGTTGCTGTCTTTTAATGTTTTTGTATAATTTTGTAGACATACTATTAAAATATTTATATATTATATTTATAGACAAAATACTATACTATTAAAAAAATTTGGCCTTAAATTTGAAAATTTTAAAAATTACATATAGTTAACGTTTAATGATCCCACATTTTGAGAATCTCCCAATTATTACCCTGCGAACACTTGCATAAGAATTGGAACATTTACATATTGTTGTATATATATTTTTTTTTTAGGAAATGTTTTGCTGTCACACTTTGAAAAAATTCGAAATACTTTCGCTAAATGAAAAACAAAACGCAGTTTAAACTCTGGTCGAAAATTAAATTCAAATCATAAGATGTGAAAGAAGAACAATTAGAAAAATACACTGTTTCAGTCTATGAAGAATATTTTTTTTATTAGTGAAATTTGAAACTCCTTGTTACATCGTACTTATCCGGAAACAATATAAAAGCACGGTATATCTGAATGTGCTATAAAAGAGAATTTTCATTTCCCTTTCAATTTTTCCTTTTTTCCCCTTAAGTTATCTAAATTATATGGCTGAATGAATATTTTTGTAACTTGTTGATTTTGGTTACAGTTTTTTTTTCTTGTGTGAAGACGCTTTTGTCCCTCATTATATTGTTATTAGAGACAAGTAAAAAGTACCATATATCTGACAATGTGGTATGATTTAGATAGTTAAAAAGATGACACTTTACAGATATTTCAGATTTGTTTCCAAAATACCAATTTATAGGCCTATTAGAATTTTTCCAAATAATAACATATTATTTTTGTACATATTATTGCTTACTTGTGCAGTTATTTAAAAAGCGAGGAGCTTGTTATTGTACAGCTTGTCTACAAAATTTCACGTAAAAATATTTTTTACCTTAAAAAAATATGTCTAACCCTTTATTTCAAATTAAATTCAAGTTTTATTGGTCTAAATCTAAATAATATATTAATTTCTGTATTTTTCCACAGAAAATTGGCGTGGGTAACCGGGTACCCTGGTCATTGATGACAGGCATAAAAATGTTTAATGCCCCGAAAAAATAACAAAGAAAATCCCAATATTTAAAGTGACTATACTAATGCACAGTGAATACAGCAAATAATGAGGATCTAAATTGATTTTAGTTTCTTTTGATATTAACACCCTGAAAACTGGATGAAAAGAGAAAAAAGGTACCCGGGTACCCGGGTACCCGGATACCTGGTCTTTGACATAAGGGTTAATACAGCGCACAAGTTTCAGATTTAACCTGCGTTTGATTTAATAAAAGATATTATGCTTTATCCGTAATTAAAGAATTGGTATTATATTTCTTTCATATTATTTACTTTTTAAGATAATCTTAACAATAAAAAAGAATGTAATTTTTATCAGAGTTGCGGTAATAATCTATTCAAATATATGAAAAAAAAATTGCGAACCCAACCATTTCTACAAAGAGCCTGTTGACACAGAATATGGGCGGTCAGAAACTCAAATTTATTCCCAGCTCACAACGAACTCTTTTTTTTTTAATTAGATGTATGACTTAATTTGTCATGAAACCATTCTATACGATTCGCTATTTTAAATGTTTCAATCTAGAAGTTGTTTTAACAATTTGGCTGTCGCCCCATTTACCAATATCCGTCCAAAAGTGCTCCACTATTTTTTTAGATAAATTTCGCATGAAATAGTACCTATTACATTCTCCCCTACGTTGAAATTTCCGAAAATGTTTTGCAGATCTACACCAATCATGACCCCTAGAACCCCCCCCCCCCCAGTAAAAAACTATATATATATATATATATATATATATATATATATGACAAAATTAGATGAAATAACGCATCTTCTATGAATTAACTCACAAGCTCCTCTGATGATTATGTGAGTTTTCATTGTTCTTATTTTACATACTGTTTTCCTATGTTCATTTCTAAATCATCTTTAGAACTTTATCAATTTCCTCATATATTTGTGATTTCAAATTTATTATATATATATATATAGATATATATATACTTTTTAATGGACACGATAACTTCTATAATTCTGCGCAAATCTTTTCCAAATTGATACATAAAACCAATGGGCATAAAATCTCGGTCAAGTTCGTGAATGGGCAAAATCGGACAAAGGGGGTGGTAATAGGTTTTGCGAAAAATGAAAACCCCCATAAGGTCTTAGTTATAATACATATCAACTTAGTTTAATGTTTTTATTACTTCTAAAAAAAGGGCCAAAATTTATGTATAACATATTTTTTATAAAATTAAAATGGGCTCAAGGGGCGAAAAAAATGGGTTTTGGGAAGAAAAAAATTCATAACTTCCCCAATTCTCAAGATATCAAATCCAATTAAATGTATTAAAAAATTGTCTTTATACTATCTACAACATTTATATTGACAAGTTTTGAATAGCACCAATTCTTACCGCAAAAAAATTAAAAACGATAGCAAAAAGGGGGGGGGGGGCTTGACGTAGAAAAAAATCCATAACTTCGTACATTCACAAGATATTCAATCCGCTTAAATTTATTATACATCTTCTGAATACTACCTACAACTTTAATATTGACAAGTTTTTGACAGGACCAATTCTTACAGCAAAAACATATTAAAAATACATAGAGATTGAAGAAAAAATACCGTATTACCCAAATCCAAACTGCTTATTTTCTGATTCATTTTTAAATTCATTTTTGCTTTCAAACGCATCCAATTGGTAGGTTCACTTATTCAGAAACTATATAATGTGCCTAAATGGTGGTTTTTTGATAGAGACAGAATATATTTCAAAAAATGATGTCAAAGTTGAACCGAATTTCTCGACGCGATTGTGTTGGAAACGAAAAATATTGTCCTAATGAGAAAATAAGTGTTTATAAATCAATTTCTAATTAATTGAAAGCAAAATAAAAACATAGGTTGCTTATAAATGTCTTAAAAAATCACGTCAACAAGTTTCATGTTTTTTCTTTTTAAAAATGAATTTGAAAATGTGTCAGAAAATTTCGAGTTGTTGACGGGGAAAAAATATTTCTTGAATACTTCCTTAACATGGTTCTGATAAAACCAGCTCTTATATAAAAATGAAATTAAAAACTCGTCAAAAGCAGTCATATAAAATTGTTGAAGTGGGTTTATCCCTAATCATGATTTAGTTTTTGTTGGCGAAATTGTTACTTAACTTCGAAATTTACCTGCGCCTGTAGTCCGAGCCTGCAGAGATTTTTTTTGCATTTAAAATATGTAGAAAAGCCACATTTTAGAAGATAAATTTATTCTGGTTCGTGTTTCATTTAAAGGTGTAAAAAACCGTAATTGATTAAGCTATATAAATTATACACACATATGTCAACACTCATCCACCGTTTTATTATAAAATATGTGATGTTTAATGAATTTTTCTTTTTATAACTAATGATGCCGAAAGTATGCATATGTCAAATGATCTCCCTCTTATGCTTTAAGTACATATTCAGACTTGTGAGTATTTGGATATAAAAAATTATTTTCATACCTTAAACAACTTTTTGTGACATTGTATATTGTGAGTTTACTTATTGTTTTTCATATAACAGATTTCCGATACATCAAAGAACGCATTGTCAGTATAAAACTGACTTTTATAATAATTTTTTTCGAGTGATTACATTTGTCTAATAATCAATTTTATGCATTATGAATTTAATGTTTTTTAACGATACTTTTGTTAACGAAGATAATTATTTCTCGATCCTCAATCTTTAACGAAAACGCGATAATCTGTCCAATTAAATAAAAAGCGTCTCCATAACACTGGGGAACAATGTTTCTGGTGTTTGAGAAATAAACACCATTCCTATACGAAATTGGTCCATTGAATGCAAACATGACTTGATTTTGGCATACTAGGTCCAGATTTTAGGTAGATTTCGCATGAAATACTACCTATTTCAATCTCCCCTATGTTGGAATTTCGGAAAACTTTTTGCAGATCTACACTGATCATGGTCCCTAGAACCCAAAACCACCCTCAGTAAAAAACTTATATATATATATATATATATATATATATATATATATAGCCGTAATATAATTACAAATCATCATCTATTTCAATTACAATAATTAATTCAATAAATTAATAAATTTAGCAGCAAATTATAACTGTAACATTTACAAATTACAGATGGAACCCTATACAAGTAATACTAATTAAGTAAATGCCACCAATTGTCTAGCACATTGCATACGATTAATCTATATTAACATATGAAAAAACCACCAAATTTTTTGAAAAAAAATCTATTAAAGACATATGAAACAAAAAACCAGCAAATTAATGTTGAACACATAAAATACATATTGTAAACAAACAATAGATCAATTGGAAGGATGGAGCCGGAAGCTTATATAGCATATCACTTCATCAGGGGTACATGAAACACCAATATAAGCAAAAGCGATTTCGGTAAAAGAATCCAGCATAAACTAAAAATTAGATTCTTTATGCACCCGATCGACCACACACCAAAAAAAAAAAAAAAAAGCTTAAATTTACTATGACATGAAAACTGAATTAAATAAAATTATTAATCAATACAAGATCCTTAATGATGAACAATATTAATTTAAAGAAACAATTAAATTTGATGACATACCAAGTAATAGAATTGCAATGACCCGATTAAATCTTGAACAAGTAGCAAAATAATCACTGCAAATGTCCCGCCGAATTATTTTAACAGTTAAAATCGAATTCGTACGGTTGGAAAACAATGTGTGCAGAAAAAATACACAACTACTGATAAAAACAATTAACTTATATCGTTTTTATAATAAAAAATATTATATGCATTAAAAGTATCCTATATTAAATTATTACTAAAAATATATAGAATAAAATTATTTACATTTAAACGTTTAATAACATAGAGAAATATTAAAATATACATGAATTATATGGCAACAATGTTATTTAGACTTAAATAAATAATAATTTAGTGCTGCTATCTAGCTGAAATTTTTAAAAGAACTCATACATTTTGAAATAAAATATTTTATAGTGCTGCCATCTGTTGTAAATAATGTAAATGCCTTACATAACTAAAGAACTATTACATCGAATCTTAAAACACAAAAAGAACATTACTAAAAAAGCAGATCTAAATATCGATAATAATCACTTATCATCTATATTAGAATGTTAACAATTATTTTTAATTAATTTATTAAATAGTTAGTAAATTAATAATAATATCAATTAAATTACAATTATGATATAAAAGATGTTTATTATGCACATATTAAATTTAATGTTTTAAATTTTAAATGTACTATGCGAAATGGGGGGGGGGGAGGTATATATAAAAACATATTACAACATTTCTGCATACTGTTAATTACAATTAGCAAACTATAATAACATCCACCATTATAAATTGATATTAAAGTAAATCAATAAAAGAAACTTAATTCCATATCATTATAGTAAAGTGAGGACAGATGCCGCAGTTTTTATTTTCTTCTTGTAAAATGTACAATAAATCAAAAAACAGCAAACTAAGTACCAGAAATCATTGATCAAACCCTTTAGAGTCTAATTTCTATGTTAAACAAGTTAAAGCCCTCTTAATAAAGCAGGCATAATTATTTTCCCAAACGTCCTTTTTTAACATCGTTTTTTAAGTGCTGGGTAAGATGCCGCATGGGGTGTGGTACAGATGTCGCATGGAAAAAAAAAATCTATGCTGTTTATTTTTTTTTTCAAATAAATCACATTTTTATTTCCTCAAACTATTTACCCTCCGACTGTCTTGGAAAAGGGCAAAATTGTAATGTTGTTTTTTCTGCATTTTGTTTTAAATGCTAAAAAAAAATGATTCTTTGAACATTTTATAAAAAAAACTTAATAAGGAATATGAATGCAACCCTCAGAAGTATTAATCATTGTTCAATGTATTAAAAATACATTAAATCAATAGAATTATATTACTTTAAATATTGCTTGTATTGCAGTGAAACCTGGAGCTTAGTGAACGTATTAACACGGGCTTGTCAGTGAGGGGGTTAAAATGAAAATAAATAACAGTAAACTTACATAAATTATATATATAAATAAATTGTGAAAAGTTTAACGAAATTGCAAAAGCGTAAGCTCGAAAAATAAAACTTAAGACAAAAAATGAAAATGAAACGAAAAACATTTGAATTTACGTGAATGGATAGCATAATTACTGGAAACAATAGACAGCATAATTACAAAAAAGATATAAATCACTGGTTTACATCCAGACGAACATTGCAGTTTGCTCTTAATGTAAGCATTAGTTATATTCTATTTAGGTCCTAGTCTATTTTTTTGGCCTTTCCTCTCATTCTTTAATTTTGTATTGCCATAAACCCACAATCACATCACACTTCTCGTTGCAAAAGTAAAGTGAGCCTTTGTCATGCAGCTATCGATTGAATTTGATGCACTGTACTTGATGCACTGCACTTTAGACTTTGTTTCTTAATAAGACTCCAGACACAATCAGTACATTCTGAGTCATCAAATTCCAATCCAATACATACTGCCATCAAAATCTATAAAAGAACAATTTCGGCATTATTGGAAGATGACTCATATTTTAGTTTCTTCCTCAAGTAAGGTGTGTTCAAGTTGATATTCCCTTTCCGCTTTTTAAACATTTTACTTCCACCAAGCTGTCGTTCTTTGACACTTTGTAGTTTCTTTTGCTTTTTATTTCCTTCTTCTTTTTTATTGTTTATAAACTCTCTGCTTGTAATATTTGCATCCTTTTGATTTCTCTTACTTGGCTGAATGGGACTTTTGACCATTGGGATAAGAGATATTTTGTTTAACAGTTTAAATGGTGAGACTTGTAAAGGGCCTATATTTTCCTTATTCACACATGGAGAACCAGCATTGTTGCTGAGAATATTTTGATAAGTAGCAGAATGCGCTAATATACCTTGATTTAAATGTTAGTTATACTTAAATCGCAGTGATGAATTTATTGAACAGAAAAACAAAAATATGTTTTGCGGCATCTGTCCCTCAACCTCTGTGCGGCATCTGTCCCATAGTGGAGGGTAAGATGCCGCGCCGCCATTTTGTGTCATGTGAGCGACGCGTGAGAAAGGCAAGCACGTGTCTAATGTCTTTAAGTAAATTAACTAACTGATAACTGTTTTTTATACAATGTTTATTATCTATTTTAGTTGTTAGATTATAAATTTTATTGAGAATTTTTAATAATATATTGTCTGCATAATTATTATACATATTACATCCAAATGTAACTGTTCTGAATTTAAGTGGTGTTTTATGAAATTTAGGAATGAGTACTAAATATGGATAGATAAATTTAGTAGGAGTAAAGTTTAGTAGTTTATAATAAGCACTAATCTTATGATTGTTAACAATAATGTCATCATTAGTTTTTTGGAAAGACTTATTGGATGAAATACAAGTTGTAAGAAGATGGTGATAATATGATTTGCATATGATTGCATAATTATTAGGGGATTTGTCAATATATGTGATTACATAGTCTTTTTGAATATTTTAAACCTGTTGGAAAATGTGTTTGGTATTGACTTTAACAAGATTTGATACATTTGCCTGAAGAGCATCAGTTAACTTTTCAATTTCCAGTATTTTCCACTGATTAAAATATGCAATAGGTTTATTGTAATAAATAGAAATTTTATATATAAATAAATCAATATCATATGTAAATTGCTTTAGAATTGAATTTAAATTAAGTTTGGATGGAAGTCTATATTTAGTCCCATATCCCATTAATTTTCTTAATATAAAATCATTTACAATATTAAGATTACCCGTAATAATATGACCATGATCTTTATTAATGTATTGCTTTAGTGAGGGATCGTTACATTTCAAGGGAAAGTACTTGTAGCAGATGTATTTTTTGAAAAAGAATTATAATTAAAAATCATTCTTCCTAAAGGAATTGGATATTTAAATGTTCTAGATATTTGAATATTGTTAATAGGAAATTTACAGTGTTTGTCATTTATAATAGAATTAATATTAATTGTATTGTATATTTGATTTGTATAAGGAATTAGCATTTGTGTATTTGTATTTATATATGTATATGTATATATATATATATATATATATATATATATATATATATATATATATATATCACTTTTTATGGACACGATAACTTCCATAATTCTGCACAAATCTCTTCCAAATGGATTCATAAAATCAAGGGGCATAAAATCTCGGTGAAGTTCGTTAATGGGTAAAATCGGACCAAGGGGGTGGAAATTGGGAAAGATTTTTTGAATATCGAAAAAACTCTTTAACTTCTTAAATATAATACATATCAAATCAGTTTAAAATTATTATTAATTTTTAAAAAAGGGCAAAAAATGTATGTATGAAAGGTTTTTGATGAAATAAAAAATGAGCTCAAGGGGTGAAAAAAATAGGGTTTTGGAGAGAAAAAAATTCATAAGTTCGTCAATTCTCAAGATATCAAATCCAATTAAATTTATTATAAATTTTCTTGATATTATATACAACTTTTATTTTGAAAAGTTTTTGATAGGACAAATTCGTCCCGCAATTAAAAAAAAAAAATTCAAAAGTGAAAACAAAAAAGGGAGGGTTGAAGACGAAAAAAATCCATAACTTCGTCAATTCACAAGATATAAAATCCGTATGAATTTATTATATTTCTTCTTAATGTTATCTACAACATTTACTTTGACAAGATTTTGATAGGACCAATTGTTCCAGCAAAAACAAATTAAAAATACATAGCGGTTGAAGAAAAAAACATCGTATTAAGGGTGTACTCAAATCCAAACTTTTTATTTTCTGACTCATTTTTTAATTCATTTTTGCTCTCAAACGCATCTAATTGGTAGGTTTTCTTAGTCAGAAACTTTATAATGTACAGTAATAGTCGATTTTTTATAGACGCAGAATATATTTCAAAAAATGATGTCAAAGTGGGCATTTTGAACCGAATTTCTCGAAGCGATTGTGTTGGAAACGAAAAATATGGTCGTTCTGAGAAAATAAATAACATAACTTACAAATAACATAATCGAAACAAATGATATCTACTCATAATTAAAAAAAATAATGATTTGAAAGTACGTACATCGGATAGTGATTAATTTTGTCTTAAAAATTAAAAAAAAATAAAAGTTTTTCTCGAACCAACCTTATACACCAAAAGGACAGGCGATATCTTATGAGTACCACTCTAAAATTAAAAGATCGTAGGAAGATGCCGGTGGTAGAGAGGGTCCCGTGAAATATAAAGACGTGCTGCGAAAGTTGTTCAGACTTGGAGAGATCTTTAACTCCAACCATGCTTTGTACTGGACAGTCAAAGTGTTAAATTTAATTAATATTTAAAAGTAAATTCTAGTAACACATATGTTGTTCTATAGTAGACCATCGTCGATGATATCGTTGTGTAGAGTTCAATTATTTTTAAATATTTACTATTACTACGCACGTATAAATACATGTACAGTCATGGAAAAGATAGTAAACATCCCCAACTAACTCCGCAACTGACTATAATAGAAGAAAGTTACTGGTACTAAACGATAGGAAATAAAGTCAATTTTTATATTGTGTATATGCAATTTTCTTAGGGAGCCATCTACATATAAAAACCAGGCCACGTTTTGTTTTTATAATGGCAACACCCAATTTTGACGATATATTTTAACTCTTAGGTTCAATCTATGCCTATAAACGAAATTTATAATCATTTGAAAGATAAGTTTTTGAGGTATAAACATTCAAAATTTAGAGCTTCTAATGTTAAATTACATTTTCATATTTTTATTAATATCGCCTGAAATTATAATCATCATGTGATAATTTTTTGCGTAGATATAACACTAAAAAACTTAAACACAAATACATTGAATTTGTAATTTTAAAGATTTAATATTATGAATTATGGATTATAAAATTGATAATCGAAAAATATATGAATTGCAACCTATAATTTTTTTGATAGATTTATATTTATCATGTCCCGCTGTATGCGAATTCTCAATTTAATTTTTTTCCCACGTATTTTTTGAATTTTAATTTAAAAATGTCCAAATGATGGTTTAAACTGGCTTTTCTATGATGTGCAGAAAAGCATAATTTGAAATAAAATATGTATTTTACTCATTTCAATGAAACACTTGGGTTGGCAATAGTCGAAACTTATTAAGCGAGTGAAATGGTCATATTGGTAAGATATAATACATTAATAGAAGCAACACAGTCATTCTGCAGCATTTCAGCAATTGAGTACATTATTTACAGCCCCCCAAAATATGCTAATTTTAAAATAATAATTTTCTCTGAAACAAATCGACGAATTTCATGGGAATTTGTTTTTAGGGTAATTGAAGGGTGTAGAACATATTTATGATGTCAAACTTGGTTTTGCTATTTAAAAATATATATAAAGTTTGGGTTCATATTTATATGTACATGGCTAAGTAAATTTCATATACATCATTTAAAAGTAGACTTTATTACCAATATTTGGGTACAGTAAATTTCTTCTACATGTTGCTGAGTTAGAAGGGGTGTTTACTTTTATTTTCGACAACTGTAGGTGTACATTCCACCAATCCTGAGGAAAGTTTAAGAAGATAATCTATTAGACAACATTTAAGAAGGTAAGCTTAAAAAAAAATTGTTACCTAATTACTTATAAAGTAATAAGAATTTTAAAAGATTTGTATATTCAGAAAAACAACATTTTACTTTAACAAATTTTCCATAAAAAAATTGGCCAAAATCTCACGAGTGTATTTTAGTAGTTATAGGAAATTTCAAACGCTTTACAGTCAAATTTCAATAAATTTAAACGATACAATAAAAAGTTATGTTTAGTTGTAAAGAATTTCCTTTTTAGTTTAAAATAGATTTTATAATACGCTATTTTTCCTCTCGCTGAAAGAATATCAAGATTGGCATTTAGTTCATACAATGTATCTGCCTGTTTTATATCAAGCGTCAAAAGAACAAAGATGAATTCTTTGTCTAAATGGAACTTTGAACACAAAATGAAAATTTGAGCTGCTAATGCTCTTCTTTTATTCAAGAAGACAAGTTTTATTTAAAGTGCGACAGCAATGCTGTAGCATGAAGAATATTTATAGTGCATTTGCTCCTCAGTTATTTTCCTCTATTGCACGTTGCATTACTGATGCATGATAAATTTTCAGCTTTTAAGAAATAGGACATTGTGGTTGACACTCATGTTAAGATATGTGTCAAAGTAAATATTTTTATTAAACTAAAGATATAGCAAAGATTACATTATTTTAAATGCAAAATTTAAAAATTTGACAAGGACAAGAGCATATTTATATGAAATATAAGTGGTTTTACTTATTTTGATTAAGTGAAATTAATTTCAATGAGCTAAATCAAAACTATAAGAATAACCCTTTAATTAAAAAAAAAAAAACGGAAAAAATAACTTTAATTATTTTTGTATGAATTGCACTCTTGTGACATTTAAAACATTTGAGAAAGAGAATTCAACTGTGTATATGCTATAAATTACTAAAATACTATTTTAACTTAATTATAGTTAACCATTTTTATGGTTCCGTACTTAAATGTAAAAACGGAACCATTATAACTCCAGTGTTTGTTTTACCGTCTGTCACAGCCATTTTACTCGTAAACTATGGAGCGTGGAAAGTTCAAATTGGCTGAAATAATAAAGGCTATTGACCCACATATTTATAGAATGTTAACCATTCACATATACATTTAGGAAAAATGTATAAGGGCTAATTAAATACCTTTATTTCAATTTTAGGTATTATATTTCCAGAGATACCCCCCCCCCCTCTAGATCCATAAGTCATACCTTGCAGGAAAACTGCAATGATTACAATAGGTCACATAGTTTTTGAGAAGAGCGCTTTATCCGTTCCACACAGATTTCGATTTCCGGGCATTCAGCAAAAGTGTTGAGGAGCGCTGGAGTTACTTATCGTCGCAGAAGTACAAAATCAAAATGTATAAGGGCTAATTAAATACCTTTATTTCAATTTTAGGTATTATATTTCCAGAGATACCCCCCCCCCCCCTCTCTAGATCGATAAAGCATACCTTGCAGGAAAACTACAATGATTACCCTAGGTCACATAGTTTTTGAGAAGAGCGCTTTTTCCGTTCCACACAGATTTCGATTTGCGAGCATTCAGCAAAAGTGTTGAGGAGCGCTGGAGTTACTTATCGTCGCAGAAGTATAAAATCATTGCTGATAGATTTTCGAAAAAAAAAATGCCAATAATTATCCGTGATAAAGATTCCCTTCAAGACACGGGCGGTTTGGACGTGCATAAAGACGCGGACGGCGTAATCTATGTGCCATCGACTTTCAAAGTCTACTTAAAAACTTTTAGTGATATATTTGTGAAATGCAATACCCAGTAATAGTATAGAATCTGTAAACGTCAAACTGTTAAAAACAGACTAATTTAAGTAGAATGAATCACATAATTACTATGGCATTCGCGACTAGTTTGACTCTCTTAATACGCCAAACGTGTCTTAAAAGATTAATTAAAAATCTATCTTGAAAAACGCGGCACTTATCAAGGCGGCATTGCAACTTTGCGACCTCCTTTCGAAGTGCGCTTAGCATAATGCGTAGTTTAAACTTTGAACAAACGTTTTGTTTTAGGTACACTGTAAAAAGAATAGATTATTATTGCGGTGAATTTGGGTTTATGAAATGCCAAATAAAGTTTAAATATGCATTACATTTATTTTAAGCAACGAATTAAGTTAATCATAAACAGATTAGGATAAGATTTAAAAAAGAGTTATGCAGAATAGCAATATTTGATAATATTTAGGCTTCACATTTCTCTGACCTTTGATGGTATATCCAATTATATTTTTCTGGTATATACAGCTATATCCAACCCTACGTTGTATCGATTTTTACAAAGCCTTTTTATTATTTTAGGAACGATTTTTTGTAATAATTCATTTACTAATTAATATATTTACTGTACGGAATCCCTCTGTTTGTGAGTAATACTCGCATTTGATGTTTATTTTATCTTAAATTCGTTGAATTCCATCTTAAGTACCGGTCGTGGGGAAAAAAATTAAACACCCCTTACTAACTCTGCAAAAAATTATCCTAGAAGAAAGTTACTGCTACCACACGATTGGTAATAAAGTCTACTTTAAATTAGGTATATAAAATTTGCTTGGGGGGGGGGGGGGATATACATAATAAAACGAACCATAACTTTGTTTCTTTCAATAGCAGTACACAATTCTGGCAGCATAAATGAACTCTACACCCTTCAATTAACCTGAAAACAAATTTTTATGCAATTCGTACGATAAGTTTCGGAGAAATTAATTATTTTAAAACAAGCATATTTTAGGGGCTGTATCCAAATAGAAGTTTGATACTCGATTGTTGACCGAGATAGCCCCCTTCTTGATCAAGACATCTTAAGGGTCACACAAGCAGTCATTGAAGACTGCTAGATTACAAGATAACAAAAGAAATTTCAAAATATCTAGTCACTTCTATCGTAGACGGCCCCTTAAACCATCATTTTGCCGTTTTTTAAATATAACTTGAAAACTACTCGGAAGAAAAATGTGAAATTTTAGATTTCCATAAAGCAGGACTTAATAAATCTATATACATAAAAAAAAAATTGTAGGTTTCAATTCGTAATTTTTTCGAATATTAATTCCATAATTCATAATTCATATCATAAAATTATAAAAATTGTAAATTCAACGCATTCATGTTTGAGTATTTTATTATTATTGCTGCACAAAAAATTAGCACATTAGGAGTATAATTTCAGGAGATATTAATAAAAATATGAAAATGTAATTTAACATGAGAAGCACTAAATTTTGAATGTTTATAATTCAAAAACTTATCATTGAAATGACTTGAAATTTGCTGTCTAGGCACACTTTGAACCGAAGATTTGAAATATCCTGTTAAAATTAGGTATTGCTATTGAAAAAAAAATGAAGTTTGGATCCGTTTTAATATGTAAATGGCCCCCTAAGCAACTTTTATTTATATCATTTAAAAGTAGACTTTATTTTCAATCGTTCGGTACCAGTAACTTTATTCTACAATAATATGTTGAGGAGTTAGTAGGGGATGTTTACTTTTTTTTCCACGCCTGTAAATTTTACTGAAACACTTTTCATTGATATATTTCCCCTTAGTGTCTTAGCCTCGGATTTAAATATCGATATAGGTTTCACCTGTTTGAATCCCAGAAAACATTTAGCCCACTAGCATAATTCTCATTCATATACAATGTCCAACTTGTTTTTTATAAGGGAAAACGAAAAAAGTTTTATCTCATGTAACATCCACACCATATTATTTTAACAGCGGAATATACGGGAATTTGAAAAAAAGTTTCCCTGATGTAGAAACATGACTCGAATTTGTTTCCCTCTAACGTAAATCCCCTTAATAATTCACGTATATTTCGCCACATTATAAAAATGCCATAAAAGTAGGTTTCTGCAATGCGCATATAAATTGCATAAAAAAAACTGCTTTTACACGGGAACACACACGCAGGGTTTAATATCAGGGGTCTGTCCAGACTTTTCTGACAGGGTCCTGTTTTTGTGAAATTGTGAAGTTTTCCTTATATTTGTTAAAATTCTAGTCATAATTTTGTGAATTTTAAATTATCGATGTCTTCATGTTCTGTCCTTTATACATAAAAAGCTAAGTAATATGCTCTTTGGTGAGTTCAACTGCTTGCTTACAGGCCAGATTTTATTTTTAAATGACTAAATTTGTGAAAAGTTCAATTTGAAGGGGAACAAATTCTGTGAAAGGTCTATTTAAGAGACAAATAATTTTGTGAAGGGTCCTGTTTTGGGATAAAATGTTTTGTGAAGTGTCCTGTTTGGGGATAATTTTTTTTGTGAAGGGTCCTATTTTAAGATAAATTATTTTGTGAAGGGTCATTTAAAGGACCTAAAATTTTCTTAAACATATCCCTGAATATAAACAGGATTCGTACAAATTTTTCTGCCACCAATATTTGCAAATAAATATCGTCACATTATTAAATCGTAGACAAGTGCTAAAATTTTTGTGGTAAAAAGTCTATGATAATTTTTCATAAAATATCGGTTACGCACACAGGTTTTAATTTGGACAATCAATGGATACAATTTTTAGCTTTTAAAAAAGTAGGCTTTTATTTTGAGATATAGTTACTTAATTTTATAAATATCAACAATCTTATATACTTTATTGATTTTACCATTAATAAATTTCAGTCCCTACATTTTTATGGCTGTATCTGGATTTTCACACCATTCAGGCAGCTCAACTCGAGGTTTTCTTTATCACTCACTTTGTACTTTTTATGTTGTTTTTAATTTTTTGCACTCAAATTTTAAATATTTTCATCATTATAGTGTCCTTTTGCAATTTTCATTCATTTTATTTAATTTTTGTTTGCCCAGCAGAACCCTTAAGGGGTTTTGCGACAATAAATCGCTACATCCATCCATCTGCTGTGTTAAAACATTTTTCGACACCGTATATTTGCACATAATACGCAAGTCACGGCAAAAAATATATAAAATATTTTACATATTCCGTGCACTATTTTATATATCCATAATTACATAGATAAATCCTGTGTACTAATTGAGTAAAAACATGTGCGGTTTCTTACTGCTGTCGGACGTATTCCGTGTATATTGTCTATCTATAGTTTAAGCCTAAAATTTTGGAATAAATAAGTGCGTCCTCGTAATAGCGTCGCCGGTAATAACAATCTTTAAGCATCCTAAAAGACACTTTTCACTATACATGCACTTGGATTGCCGGATATTGTTTTTAGAATCATCTCATACTCATAGCTGCCAACCTTCCACTAATCTTCCATAATGTCTGGATTAATTTAACCCAGATTAATCACATTTCGAACCAGAAGAATTATTTCATGAATGCTTATTTATTTAATTCCGGGTTTCTACGTGGAACATATTTATTTTCATTTCTTAAAAAATATCTGGTTTGAAATGTATTAAACCAGGGTCAAATTAACACAAGTATTACTGAAGATTAGTTTGAGGTTGGCAGCTATGCATACTGCATCTTAACCTCATAACGGTCGCACTGAATTACGGTTTAAAAATTCAAATTGCTTATTGGCACCACTTTTTTGAAAAATAATTATTCACCTTATTTAATGACAATTAAAATAATACTAGAATAAAGCCAATTACACTATTTTATAAAACTGGTGGGAATCTGAATAAAAGACAAAATTTGAATAAAAGACACAGGCCGTGAATATCACGGGAGCGAGAATTAAGGGGAGACTGTAACTTCCATTGAATTTATAACATTCATAATATCTACGCACACCCACATTCTTTTCTATATACAACTTATTACAGTGTCAATGCTTTCTGAAGTGCTTTTATATAAAAATTTTAATTCAAGGGAAAGAAGCTAATTATTTTGTCTATTTTCTTTGTTTAAAAAACCTGTACTGATGTTGTTTGGGGTTTCTGACTTATTCGTATCTTCCCCAGCATTTTTCAACAATCGCATTACAACTGGATTATTGGAAGATATATACTTTTCTTAAATCTAGAAATATTTTAACTAAACCTGTAATAAATGTAATATATTAAAGAAATGACATCGATTTTAAAATCTGGGCACAGTTTACAGAAATCATGCTATATATTTATTTAATGTAATTAAACGAAATCAAAATAAACACTCGCAGTTTATGTTTTTCAGAATGATCCTAATTGAGAAATCCCAAAGCGATAAAAATTGGGTTTATTTAAAACACTTCTCCAACATTAACCCTCTCGCTTACCTGAACTGCATAGCTCTCTTTCTTTTTACAGCAGCAAATACATCTATTTGCATTCCGTACATGGAAAAAATAAAAGCTTAGTATTGAGTATTTTTATTTGCTTTAAGACATTATCTGATCTGGATATAAAACTTCTTGAAGTACAAAAGGAAATATGCTATTCATATATGAGGAGCTCACAACCATAGTAGAAACGTCCATTTTGAAATAAAAACGACATAGTCCACTTAGACGCTGAGTTGGGGAGAAAGGAGAGTTAGCCGTCAGCTTGTGGATTGTGTGGATGTGGGTGGAATCCACCTGTGTGTGGAAAGGGAGGCTTATCTGATTATCCTATAGTAGGAGGGAATAAATTTTTAAGGGGGCTTAATTTTCCAGGGGCTTAATTTTTTTTCGAATTGATTTAGCGTTAGAATGGAAATATCATACTATAACATAGTGAGTTAGGTCTTTTCGAGAGGAAGTATGAAGAGGCTAAATTTTTTTATGGGCATATTTCTTAAGGAGCTTAAGTTTTGAGGGGGCTTAATTTTTTTTCGAATCGACTTAGAGTAGAAATGGAAATATCATACTTTAACATAGAGATTTAAGCATTTTCAAAAGGGAGTTTGAGGGGTCTAAATTTTTTAGGGGGACTTAATTTTAGGGGGGTTAATTTATTTTTTCTTTTTCGAATCGACTTAGGGTACAGATGGAAATGTCATACAATAACATAGAGATTTAGGTATTTTCGAAAGTGAGATTGAGGGGCCTAATTTTTCTTTCTGAATTGTCTTAGAATTTAAATGAAGATAAAAATGTCTTATGTTTTCTAAAGAACATTTTTGATGTTGTCATCTGTAGAGGCTTGTGCGAATTGGAAGATAATATTTTATTTTTGAAGATAATATTTTATTTTTTTCCACAAGTTTCGGGTAAGGTTTGAACCTGCAAAATAGTCTCTTGGTTCGATGATATGTTGGAGGCTCAACTAATCGAGCGAAGAAACTTTGTCTATATGTTTAGATTTTAGATGTTTTAAAAACAAAAAATTGTATTCCCTCTTATGTATGTGCAAAGAGAGGCCGGTTTCTTTAGATAACTCAATAATACCTATTTTAACTGTACACTTTGAGAATTACTTTAATGTATATGATTTTTATTTTTAGTTTAACTGATTTTATCGATTTTGGGTATGAGCGTTTGATTATTTTACCAAGCCATAAATTCAAACCTGCGAACTCCGATTCAAATTTCATTTTTAGTAACTGATAAGCTATCAACTATTCAAACCGCGCCACAATATTTTATAAGTTACTTTTGAACATGATATATATATTTTTTAAATACCTACCTCTCCTACTTTCTTATACTAGGAAAGTTAATACAATTTATGTTTAACAATTAAATAGAATAAATGATTAAAATTAATTTTCAATATTTCTTTAGTAAGCAACTGATTTTTTAGATCGATTAGAAGGCTACCAAACAATTTGAATTAAACATTGTTTTTACCAGTATTAATCCTCTTATCTAATTTAAAAATTGTACTTTTTTTGTCAACCATATCATTCACTTAATATTCCATATCATATTCACTTAATCGTCAGAAATTTAAAATACGCATCCTAGACCCCATTATCAACAGTTTCTCACTATCTTTGAAAAACATCCGATAAGTATAATCAGCCTTTTTCAACAGAAGATAGCAAATATGTAAATATTGATAACCATTGATTTTTGAAGAGATTATTTCACTTATTTACACATTTTAAATGAAAGTTTGAAATATTTGTCAGATTTTCTATTTATCAATTATTATAAATTCAATCAACTCATAGTTTGTTATTGCAATAGATAATTATTTGATGATTCTACACTAGTTCTAATGAATTTGCAAACTACTGCTTCACTTCAACTCATTCTTTTATACAGTTTAATAAATTTAGTATGAATTAAACAATTGGTTTGTCATGTATTTCACTGAAATAATAAAATTAATTTCTAAAACCTTAGAATGACGAATTCAAAAACGTAACGTGATGAATCATATACTTTTTAAAAACTACTTAAAAAACTTTGGATTGATTCACTTCCTGTAAACTTAGTATACAGGACCACATACTTTTATAAACCACATACTTTTTTATGCCACGTGTTTATCTGAAATTTTTGCACCTATCATATTACATGATTTGCACCATCGTAATAATTTTTTAACATGCGCACTTATGATTATATAAAATTGAATGAAACGAGACATTTTCATCAGTGTTTGCTATTATATGAGTGTGTGAAGAAGGTTTTTATACTCCTCACGGAATCCTCCTCATTAGAACTGAAGAAACAGAAGCCACCTTTTTTGTGTACTGTTTGCAGCAAATTTTTTTCACGAAAAGGCTATTTAAAACAAAATTTGATGATTCATTCAGAAGAAAGACCATTTGTATGTGACATCTGCCAAAAAGCATTCTCTAGAAAAGCTATTTTGAATCGTCATAAACTATCTCATTTAAAGATTCCTTCGCAACATAAATGTAATGCATGCGGTGAAGCGTTCTCAAGCGATTTTCAGTTATTAAAACACATAAAGATCCACAAGTCCTCCAAAAAGGATAAATGTATGCAATGTAATGAAATATTCAATCGCAAGACCGATTTTTTATATCATTTGAAAACTTCACACAGAGTTAGATGCAAAATTGATAATTCATCCTCTTTAAAATATATGTTTTTTTGAGAAGGTTAATCATTTTAAAAGGCAAAATGCGTTAAACATATTTACTAAAACTGTAATCAACTCTAACGAGGAGAATGCTACAGACTTTAACACATTTTTAAATAGTATTCAATCGGATGTTTTAAACGAATTAAACTATCAGATTCAAATTAAAAAATCAATGAAATGGTATGCAAGTCTTCAAGTTGTTGTATATCGCATAACACTAGAGGGTGACTTAGAGACTGCCACTCCCTATTTCCTTTCAAAAACTGTATTTGAATTGACGAATGAAAACTTATATGAGCATGTTGAGGATGCATTCCCCAAAATTATTATTTCCTATGAGAAGTCCATCAGACGTGGTTTTAATTGAACATTATATAAAATATTGAATTTAGAACTATCTACCTTTAAAATATAACATGACTTGAAATGGTTATACATTTTTTAAACATGTGTACTCATGTTTTCGCTGTTGTGACTATTGAAAATGATGAATAAATAATGTGTAAATGAAAAAGCTTTTGTCTTTTTATTTTTGTTAGAACAACTTGCGATTTTTAATAACGTAATTCGTAATAATAACGTAAGTATTAATAATAAGTCGTAACGACTTTAATTAATTTTTTTTTCAATTTCTTATCAAATAAATAATGAGTTAACTATATTTTATTAATTTCATATTGAAAGTTTGAAATTATCCATTGAGTTAGTTATTTTTCAATATATCTAATTTATTATAATTATTTTTAAAATTTAATATATCACTTGTCGTTTGTAAAACAACTGTTATTCGCGTATTAATAATAATAATATTATCGTTTGTAACCATACAATTTTCAAAAAACCATACAACCATTAACATTAAATATCATACATCACTTAAATAAAAATTGTTACCTTGTGTTGCCATACAATTCTTCAAAAAAGAGTAAAAATAAATTCATTAACAGTACATTTTATACACTGGATATATAATACTTGTTACCTTGTGTTGCTATTCTTCAAAAAAGGATAAAACCATTGACATAATATATCATTCACCACTTACATAAACTATTTATATATCTATATATATTAAGACTTAAACTAAAATTAATGACATAACTAATTTTTTAAGTGATTATCTGTAACCGACACTGATTTTTAACGTATATTAGGGGATGTACTGTTTCTAAATATTCAGTTTCCAACTGATTTTGTTCTAACTTCATCTAATATTTCCTTTATTTTTTGAAAATGGGTTCTGTAGTAAATATGATTAAAAGACCTTAAGACAATGTGACTTCTTCTTCAAATTATCAACGTTTAGAAGAACCTAATGAACCCACTTTTGCGAGTGAATTAAATATACCAAGATTGGAAGTTCATAATTTATTAAACACGGACTGTGAGACAATATCACGTGATTTGCCCGCTACTGATTACTCACCGAATAAGAAATCTGAAATCGATATATTTTTTTTTTTTTTATTCCTACCTTTGGTTATGATACTACATCTTTCGAGGATCCATGCCAAGAATCAATTTCTGCCAAGGACTATTTGAATATGTTTTTCAAAGACATGGATTATGAGTCTGCTTTAACCTCGACCCCAGCTAGTAACTTAATTGCCCAAGACGAATCCTTTCAAGAACCTACTATTAGCAGAGAGATTTCTGACTCCCAAGCAAGCAAATTTCTAAAGCAAGTGATGAATTACAAAGCACCACCCCACCTAAAAATGTCATTCCACATTCTAAAACTACTAAACCCAATCATCCTATTGTATTTCGAGACGAACTCAGTGATTGTATCTTTTTAATTTTAAAATTGCATCATAGACAATTTCATATTCATATTCGAGATTTTAAGTGCTTTAAGCTTACTATTGAAGAAATTCTAACGAAAAATAGAATTATTATGGATGCTAACAGCTGGTTCTAATTTTGCAAGAATTTTTTTTCATTTAATTTGAGATATAAAATATCCTCAATTGTTTCTAATAACAGGATGTTAAATTTTAATAATTCTATCATGCGAATTAATAATTTAAAGAATTATTCTCACATTGACTTAAACGAGTATCAATTGGTGAAATTAAAAGAAAAAATACATGATTTGAATAAGGAACTTCTTCAGTAAATATATGTAAACTATATACCAAGGTTAATTAGGCAGAAATGTATCATTGGTCATATATCTACATAAAATGAACGCATGTTGCAGTCTAAACTTAAAACATGTATTGAAAATAATATATTGAATGTACTAAACCGCATATTTGAATGTGATGGATGTATTTCTAATCAGAAATCTCAAAGACCTGTTTATTAAAGATTCCTGTTATATATTAAATAATCGACAAAAATTTGAAAAACTAGGAGAGATGTTATTAACACTTATAGATTTAGATTTTTATATTTCCTCATTTTTAAACGGACTGGATAGTGTCAGTTAAAACTTTTTATCAAACATTCATGTAGAAACAATTCAAATCAAATTGTTTAAAATAATAAAATGAAATGAAATTGCTATCCTTTTTAATACGTGTGTGTTTATTTTTCCAAAGTGTATGTTTATTTTGTTATGTCTTTTAGAGTGTTAGACTTAAATTTGCATATGTATAACTAAAGAAATCAACAATTCTTTATTAATTAAAAAATTTAACACAAGTTTAAAATATTAAAATAATAATCTTAATACCATAATTTCTACTTTCTAAATTAATATATATATATATAACTTAATTATATAAAAAAAGTTTCCAATAATAATAATAAGTTTACAAAATTAAAAAGTTATATCATATCACATGATTTGCACCATCGTAATAATTTTTTAACATGGGCCCCTATGATTATATAAAATTGAATGAAACGAGACTTTTTCATCAGTGTTTCCTATTATATGAGTGTGTGAAGACGGTTTAAATCACTTAGGATAATATGGCTAGTTTTCAAGATGGACATTCTACTATGTTAAGCGATGATGTATCACGTTTGAATAATCAATATTTTTCATCAAGATTAATTGACCAAGACATGGGATTAACAGTACAACCTAAAAGTAAAACCCGTTTCAGATAATGAAGCGGAATCCTCCTCATTAGAACTGAAGAAACAGAGGCCACCTTTTTTTTGTACTGTTTGCAGCAAATCTTTTTCACGAAAAGGCGATTTAAAACAAAATTTGATGATTCATTCAGAAGAAAGGACATTTGTATGTGACATCTGCCAAAAAGCATTCTCTATAAAGGCTATTTAGAATCGTCATAAACTATCTAATTTAAAGATTCCTTCGCAACATAAATGTAATGCATGCAGTGAAGCGTTCTCAAGAAAGTTTCACTTATTAAAACACATGAAGATCCACAAGTCCTCCAAAAAGGATAAATGTATGCAATGTAATAAAATATTCAATCGCAATTCCGATTTTTTATATCATTTGAAAACTTCACACAGAGTTAGATCCAAAATTGATAATTCATCCTCTTTAAAATATATGTTTTTGAGAAGGTTAAGCATTTTAAAAGGCAAAATGCGTTAAACATATTTACTAAAACTGTAATCAACTTTAACGAGGCGAATGCTACAGACTTTAACACATTTTTAAATAGTATTCAATCGGATGTTTTAAACGAATTAAACTATCAGATTCAAATTAAAAAATAAATGAAATGGTATGCAAGTGTTCAAGTTGTTGTATATTGCATAACACATGAGAGTGACTTAGATACTCTCACTCCCTATTTCCTTTCAAAAACTGTACTTGAATTGACGAATGAAAACTTATATGAGCATGTTGAGGATGCATTCCCAAAAATTAATATTTCCTATGAGAAGTCCATCAGACGTAGTTTTAATTGGACATTATATAAATATTGAATTTAGAACTATCTACCTTTAAAATATAACATGATTTGAAATGGTTATACATTTTTGAAACATGTGTACTCATGTTTTCGCTGTTGCGACTATTGAAAATTATGAATAAATAATGTGTAAATGAAAAAGCTTTTGTCTTTTTATTTTTGTTAGAACAACTGGCGATTTTTAATAACGTAAGTTGTAATAATAACGTAAGTATTAATAATAAGTCGTAACGACTTTACTTAATTATTTTTTTATTTCTTATCAAATAAATAATGAGTTAACTATATTTTATTAATTTCACACTGAAAGTCTGAAATTATCCATTGAGTTAGTTATTTTTCAATATTTCTAATTTATTATAATTATTTTTAAAGTTTAATATGTCACTTGTCCTTTGTAAAACAACTGTTATTCGCGTATTAATAATAATAATATTATCGTGTGTAACTATATAATTTTCAAAAAACCATACAACCATTAACATTAAATATCATACATAACTTATATAAAAATTGTTACCTTGTGTTGCCATACAATTCTTCAAAAAAGAATAAAACTAAATCCATTAACAATAAATATTATACACTGGATATATAATAATTGTTACCTTGTGTTGCTATTCTTCAAAAAAGGAAAAAACCATTGACATAATATATCATTCACCACTTATATAAACTATTTATATATCTATATATATTAAGACTTAAACTAAAATTAATGACATTACTAATATTTTTAAGTGATTATCTGTAACCGACACTGTTTTTTAACGTATATTAGGTGATGTGCTGTTACTAAATATTCAGTTACCAACTGATTTTTGTTCTAACTTCATCTAATATTTCCTTTATTTTTTGAAAATGGGTTCTGTAGTAAATATGATTAAAAGACCTTAAGACAATGTGACTTCTTCTTCAAATTATCAACGTTTAGAAGTACCTAATGAACCCACTTTTGCGAGTGAATTAAATATACCAAGATTGGAAGTTCATAATTTATTAAACACGGACTGTGAGACTATATCACGTGATTTGCCCGCTACTGATTACTCACCGAATAAGAAATCTGAAATCGATATAAAATTTTTTATTCCTACCTTTGGTTATGATACTACATCTTTCGAGGTTTCATGCCAAGAATCAATTTCTGCCAAGGACTATTTGAATATATTTTTCAAAGACATGGATTATGAGTCTGCTTTAACCTCGATCCCAGCTAGTAACTTAATTGCCCAAGACGAATCCTTTCAAGAACCTACTATTAGCCGAGAGTGTTCTGACTCCCAAGCAAGCAAATTTCTAAAGCAAGTGATGATTTGCAAAGCACCGCCCCACCTACAAATGTCATTCCACTGTCTAAAACTACCAACCCCAATCATCCTATTGTATTTAGAGACGAACTCAGTGATTGTATCTTTTTAATTTTAAAATTGCATCATAGACAATTTCATATTCATATACGAGATTTTAAGTGCAGTAAGCTTACTATTGAAGAAATTCTAACGAAAAATGGAATTATTATGGATGTTAACAGCTGGTTCTAATTTTGGAAGAATTTTTTTTCATTTAATTTGAGATATAAAAGATTCTCAATTGTTTCTAATAACATGATGTTAAATTTTAATAATTCTATACGCCCCACCTACAAATGTCATTCCACAGTCTAAAACTACCAACCCCAATCATCCTATTGTATTTAGAGACGAACTCAGTGACTGTATCTTTTTAATTTTAAAATTGCATCATAGACAATTTCATATTCATATACGAGATTTTAAGTGCAGTAAGCTTACTATTGAAGAAATTCTAACGAAAAATGGAATTATTATGGATGTTAACAGCTGGTTCTAATTTTGGAAGAATTTTTTTTCATTTAATTTGAGATATAAAAGATTCTCAATTGTTTCTAATAACATGATGTTAAATTTTAATAATTCTATACGCCCCACCTACAAATGTCATTCCACAGTCTAAAACTACCAACCCCAATCATCCTATTGTATTTAGAGACGAACTCAGTGACTGTATCTTTTTAATTTTAAAATTGCATCATAGACAATTCCATATTCATATACGAGATTTTAAGTGCAGTAAGCTTACTATTGAAGAAATTCTAACGAAAAATGGAATTATTATGGATGTTAACAGCTGGTTCTAATTTTGGAAGAATTTTTTTTCATTTAATTTGAGATATAAAAGATTCTCAATTGTTTCTAATAACATGATGTTAAATTTTAATAATTCTATCATGCGAATTAAAAATTTAAAGAATTATTCTCACATTGACTTAAACGAGTATCAATTGGTGAAGTTAAAAGAAAAAATACATGATTTGAATAAGGAACTTCTTCAGTATATATATGTAAACTATATACCAAGGTTAATTAGGCAGAAATGTATCATTGGTCATATATCTACAGAAAATGAACTCATGTTGCAGTCTAAACTTATAACATGTATTGAGAATAATATATTGAATGTACTAAACCGCATTTTTGAATGTGATGGATGTATTTTTAATCAGAAATCTCAAAGCCCCCATTCCTGTTATATATTAAATAATCGACAAACATTTGAAAAACTAGGAGAGTTGTTATTAACACTTATAGATTTAGATTTTGTTATTTCCTCATTTTTAAACGGAGTGGATTGTGTCAGTGAAAACTTTTTATCAAATATTCATGTAGAAACAATTCAAATCGAATTGTTTAAAATAATAAAATAAAATGTATTGCTATCCTTTTTAATACGTGTCTGTTTATTTTTCCAATGTGTATGTTTATTTTGTTATGTCTTTTAGAGTGTTAGACATAAATTTGGATATGTATAACTAACTAAAGAACTAAAGAAATCAACAATTCTTTAGTAATTAAAAAAAAATTAACACAAGTTTAAAATATTAAACTAATAATCTTAATACTATAATTTCTACTTTCTAAATTATATATATATATATATAACTTAACTATATAAAAAATGTTTCCAATAATAATAATAAGTTTACAAAATTAAAAGGTTAAAAAAAATAAGAAGCTATATTAAAAATTTTTTGAAAAGTAAAAAAAAAAAAAAAAAAAAAAAAAAAAAAAAAAAAAAAAAAAATGAAAAATCTTTATTAAAAAATAAAAATAATTAAAAAAAAATATTAAAAAATTTACAAAATTAAAAAGTTAAGAGAAATTTTGAAAAAAAATTAAGTTATCAAAATTAAAATAAATAAATAAAAAAAAAACTTAATAAATTAAGTTTTCATAAGTGAGTTTACCTATCCGTATATGTATACATGTATGTGACTTTCATTATGTTTCAGTTTAATAATTTCTATCTTCTTTTTATCCTATAAAGTGTTAGATTAATATATACATAATAAAAATATTGGCAAGTAAAATTAAAAAACAAAAAATAACTTTTCAAAATATAAAAAATAAAACAATAAAAAATAGAAAAATGTTTTCAAAAAAAAAAAAAAAATCTTGTTAAATAAAAAAAAATGTTTTCAAAAAAAAGTAAGTAAACATTTTTTCCAAATTAAAATAACTTTGTAAATAAAAAAAATATTGAAAACTTTACAAAATTAAGAAGTTAAAAAATAACTTTGAAAAAAGTTTTCAAAGTTAAGTTATCAAAATTTAAAAAAATAAAAAACCTAATAAATTATGTTATCAAAAGTCAGTTTACCTATCTGTGTATGTATGTGACTTTCATAATTAAAAAAGTTATCAAAAGTTATCAAAAAGATTAATTAGATTTCAAATACAAGTATACAGTCAATCATATATCAATCAGTCATAGCAATTAATCAGTCAATCAATTAACCAATCAATGATATAGATCATAGCAATTAATCAATAAATAAACCAATCAATAAATCGAATTAATCATATCATAAAAATCATATTAATTAATCAATCCAATCTATCAATCAATCAATCTTATTAATCAATCAATGAATCAGATTAATCATATCAATCGATCAATCAAGATATTAAATACAAGTATTCATACAAATAAATCACATCAATTGCAATTCAAGTATTAGAAGTTAGTATAACATTATAAGAAAGTTTTGAATTAATACAATGATTATCTACTAACATTTTGTAACAGCACTTTTTTTCAAAAGCAATGTATGAATATATTTTTTAGTTTTAAAAAAAATATTTAAAATACTTATGAAAGTTAACAAAATTATTTTTCAAAAGTGTTAAAAAATATTATAAGCTGCTAAAACCTACAATTTAACAAGAGTGAGTTGACCTATATTCCCTTTCTATTTGCATTTGAGTACATGTACACGGATTCCTCCTTTCAATTATTTTCTGTAGTATACACTTAAAAAAATATAAAAAACATTAAACTAAAATATTCTTTAGTTATCAAAAAGTTAAAAAATTAACAATTTTATTTAATATTATATGATAACAAAAAATATTTTATAATTTATTAAAAATGAATTTACCTATCTCTATATATGCGTTGAATAATATAAATATTTTTTTATGTTAACATCCTACCCACATTTTATTCTACAGTTATACACATCGAAACGAAAAAAAAACAATCTATTATTAAATTCTTCAATTTAAAAATTTAATACATATATACTTAAACATTCATATAAAAATAATGAACTTACCATACTTGAACTCAAAAAAGAGATGGTGAGCTTATCACGTGGTAGACTGTGACGTAATCAATTATATATCATGTGCCTCCGTCGCGTCTTTTGTTTGTCTTATATACAATAAGATTGTATTATCAATCACGTGATCAAACTGATATGGGTTTTTACCAAGACACTAGACATTTTCACTTCAATCGTCGAATATGTAGGTTGGATATTTTCTTGAAAGTCTTTTATTTTGTGGAATCTTAAGCAACATGATACCATATATTTGCAAACAAAATCCTATTAAAATCTTTCTCACAATTGTGAAAAAAGATTGATTTTCATATTGTTTTAGAATAATCATTGACTATTTAACTGGATAATAATATTTTTACAAGTAACTTCAATTTCTTATAAAAGCGGAAGTATTCCTTGCATTATTCATAGAATTCAAGTTTGAATATTAACCAAGTTTTTTTAAACTTATATAATTTATACTAGTATTTAGTGTATTCTAGTACTTAGTAATAACAAGTATATATTCTAGTATAAAGGGTTTATGAAAGTCTAAAAATCTGGATTTTTACTGAAACTTGAATTCTATGAAGGACGCAATAACTACTTCCGCTTTTATAAGAAATTTATGTTACTGCTAAAAATATTATTATCCGGTTAAATAATCAATATTATACTTAAACAATATCAGTATCAATCTTTGTTCACAATTGTGAGAAAGATTTTAATAGGATTTTGTTTGCAATTATATGGTATCATGTTGCTTAAGATTCCACAAAATAAAAGACTTTCAAGAAAATATCCGACCTACACATTCGATGACTGAAGTGAAAATGGCTAGTGTCTTGGTAAAGACTCATCTCAGTTAGATCACGTGATTGATAATACAATCTGATTGTAGATAAGACAATCAAAAGACACGACGGATGCACGTGATATCTAATTGATTACGTCACAGTCTACCACGTGATAAGCTCACCATCTCTTTTTTGAGTTCAAGTATGGCAAGTTCATTATTTTTATATGAACATTTAAGTATATATTTATTAAAATTTTAAACTAAAGAATTTAATAATAGATTGTTTTTTTTTTCGTTTCGATGTGTATAACTAGAGAATAAAATGTGGGTAGGTTGTTAACATAAAAAAAATATTTACATTATTAAACGCATATATAGAGATAGGGAAATTCACTTTTAATAAATTATAAAATGATTTTTGTTATCTTATAATATTAAAAAAAAATTTAATTTTTTTAAATTTTTTAATAACTAAAGAATAGTTTAATTTAATGTTTTATATATATATATTTTTTAAAGTGTATACTACAGAACACAATTGAAAGGAGGAATCCGTGTACATGTACTCAAATGCAAATAGAAAGGGAATATAGGTCAACTCACTCTTGTTAAATTGTAGGTTTTAGCAGCTTGTAATATTTTTTAACACTTTTGAAAAATAATTTTGTTAACTTTCAAAAGTATTTTAAATATTTTTTTTAACTAAAAAATTTATTCATACATTGCTTTTGAAAAAAAGTGCTGTTACAAAATGTTAGTAGTTAATCATTGTATTAATTCAAAAATTTCTTATAATGATATTATACTAACTTCTAATACTTGAACTGCAATTGATATGATTTATTTGTATGAAAACTTGTATTTGATATCTTGATTGATCGATTGATATGATTAATATGATTCATTGATTGATTAATATGATTGTTTGACTGATAGATTGGATTGATTAATTAATATGATTTTTATGGTTTTTATGATATGATTAATATGATTTCTTCATTGGTTTCATTTATTGTTTAATTGCTACGATTGATATCATTGATTGGTTAATTGATTGATTGATTAATTGCTATGACTGATTGATATATGATTGATTGTATACTTGTATTTGCAATCTAATTGAACATTTTGATAACTTTTTTAATTATGAAAGTCACATATATATACTGATAGGTAAACTCACTTTTGATAACATAATTTATTAGTTTTTTATTTTTTTAAATTTTGATAACTTAATTTTGAAAACTTTTTAAAGTTATTTTTTAACTTTTTAATTTTGTAAAATTTAATATTTTTTTAACACAGTTTTTTTTTCGATAACTTTTTTTTTACTTACAATTTTTTTTGAAAACTTTTTTTTATTTACAAAGTTTTTTTTAAGTTTGAAAACTTTTTTTTATTTTTTATTTTTATATTTTTATATTTTGATAAGTTATTTTTTGTTTTTTAAATTTACTTACAAATATTTTTATTATGTACACATTAATCTAACACTTTTATAGGATAAAAAGAAGATATAAATTATTAAACTAAAACATAATGAAAGTCACATACATGTATACATATACGGATAGGTAAACTCACTTTTGAAAACTTAATTTATTAAGTTTTTTAAATTTATTTTTTAATTTTGATAACTTAATTTTTTTTCAACTTTTTTTTAAACTTTTTAATTCTGTAAACTTTTTAATATTTTTTTAAAATTATTTTTTATTTTTTTATACAGATTTTTTAATTTTTTAATTTTTTAATTTTTTTTTTTTTTACTTTTCAAATATTTTTTAATTGAGTTTCTTAATATTTTTAATTTTGCAAACTTGTTATTATTATTGGAAACTTTTTTTTATATAATTAATATATATATAATTAATATATATATATATATATTAATTTAGAAAGTAGAAATTATAGTATCAAGATTATTAGTTTAATATTTTAAACTTGTGTTAATTTTTTTAATTACTAAAGAATTGTTGATTTCTTTAGTTATACATATGCAAATTTAAGTCTAACACTCTAAAAGACATAAAATAAACATACACTTTGGAAAAATAAAGACACACGTATTATAAAGGATAGCAATACATTTTATTTTATTATTTTAAACAATTCGTTTTGAATTGTTTCTACATGAATGTTTGATAAAAAGTTTTCACTAACGCAATCCACTCCGTTTAAAAAGGAGGAAATAACAAAATCTAAATCTATAAGTGTTAATAACAACTCTCCTAGTTTTTCAAATTTTTGTTGATTATTTAATATATAACAGGAATGAGAGTTTTGAGATTTCTGATTAAAAATACATCCATCACATTCAAAAATGCTGTTTAGTACAGTCAACATATTATTCCCAATACATGTTATAAGTTTAGAGTGCAACATGATTTCATTTTCTACAGTTATATGACCAATGATACATTTCTGCCTAATTAAGCTTGGTATATTGTTTACATATATATGCTGAAGAAGTTCCTTATTCAAATCAGGCATTTTTTTCTTTTAAGTTTACCAATTGATACTCGTTTAAGTCAATTTGAGAATAATTCTTTAAATTTTTAATTCGCATAATAGAATTTTTAAAATTTAACACTAATATCATGTTATTAGAAACAAATGAGGAACTTTTATATCTCAAAATAAATGAAAAAAATTCTTGCAAAATTCGAACCAGCTGTTAACATCCGTAATAATTCCATTTTTCGTTAGAATTTATGCACTAGTAAACCCACTGCGCTTAAACTCTCGAATATGAATATGAAATTGTCTATTGTGCAATTTTAAATTAAAAAGACACAGTCTCTGAGTTCTTCTCTAAATACAATAGGATTATTGTATTTGGTAGTTTTAGACAGTGGAATGACATTTGTAGGTGGGGTGGTGCTTTGTAATGGGGAAATTTCAGGATTTTCATTTTCACTTTTATGTTGAAGAACACAAAAATTCAAGAAAATTGATGCCATTTTTATGTATATTTGAAGCTTTAATAATTCACTAAATTAATTTTAAAATTGCAGTTTTTGTTTTCGCAGGAAAACGCTTCATCCCTGACGAAAGCGTCTGTGACGTCATTCGCCATGTAAACACCGTCCTTCTACGTTGCTCGCTTAAGCGTTTGACATATTTCCTATATGTAGAAGGGTTTATTTTAGGTGGATTTCGTAAGAAATACTGCCTATTGCAGTCGTTACCATGGTGAGACTTTTGAAAAATTCCTTCATAACTTTTCATTATATGACCCCAGGAACCCAAAACCACCCCCATCTAAAAATTATATATATATATATATATGTGTGTGTGTGTATATATGTGTGTACTAAATTTTGTTTGCACGATAAATGTCGAATTGTGCACAGATCGTCTTCAAACTCGCCAACAACTTTGAGATGGCTAATTTCTTGGCGGGGATTGAAAATGGGCAAAATCGGCCCAAGAGAATGGAAATGGGGAGGGTTAATATTTTTGAATACCGTCTTAACATGGTTCTGATAAAACCAGCTCTTACACAACAATGACAGGAAAAAATAAATAATTTTCATTATAGCAGTTGCCAACAATAAAAAAAAAGCAATAAAATTCTCTCCACAACAATTGCTTCTCTATTTCAAGATTTTCACGTGCAAAATTAAATAGTTTGATGAATTGAAAACAAGTTGAATATTACGTCATACGTTTTCTAGAGCAAGATTTCCGCATGAAAACTCAAAATGACATAAATAGTTTGTCAAATAAAAAACAAAAACAAAATATTGCGTCGTAATTTAAGTATAATGGATCTCAGCAGGTGAATAGGTAACGTCATGTAAATCTGAAGAAACATATTAAAACATGATAAAAACCCGACTATGGAAATATTAAGATATTTTAACACTTTGAGGTTCTCTGAATTTGCTTTAGTCATTTCTAAACCTATTCCATATTACATGCGTGTGTGTATTCGTGTATATTAGAATTTTCATAAAAAGTTTAGCTCCCTGAAACTCATTCTTAGTGAAGAAACCGTATTTATCTCTAATCTTGGTTTAAGTTTTGTTGGTGATTTTAGTACTTAACTTCGAAATCTACCTCCGCCTGTAGGCCGAGCCGGCAGGGATTTTTTTTACATATTATTCTTTGTCCTATATTAATTTTGTGACTTGTAAATTATTTTACTACTCAGAAACTAATTTTGAATTATTCTGTAATATGATAAAGAGCAAATTTTTAATGACATTAATCTGCATCGTTTTTAAAGTAAATTGCTTTTTTTTTTCGCTACAAATTTACTATGTTAAAATTCATAATTTTATCTGCAAGATAGTTAAAATATGTTCTTACCACTGTGTTATACATTCTTTATGTTTCAGTTCTAATGAGAATTGATAAGAAATATTAATTTTATTTGCAATGCCTTCAAATCTGATAATATGCATTTAATGAAAAGTACAATAACAATATAAAATTTGTTTATATTAATTGCTGGTAGATGGTGCCAAGGTATTTGCAAGAAACACAATGTTATATGATTATCCGTTATTTTTAATTTTGTATGTTTTAAACAAAGTTAAAATATTTAAAGATTTTATTATTACTTGTGTTTTGTTAATATATTTCTTAAATGTGTAAATTATGCATTAAACATTTATGTCAAAAAGATAATTTTGTTCCATATTTCTTTTTGGAACTTCTAAAATTAAAAATGTTGATATCTAAAAGGAAATTTTATTTTAAAATGTTTTAGAGGGTATTTAGATTATAAATATGATGATTTGTAATTTTTTAGATTATTTTTTAACTCATTAACAAAAGGAAAACTAGCTATTCAAATTTTAGTGGCAAAAAAAAAAGTCTCGACTACAATTACAAGATAAACTTTGTAAGAAAATTAAATTATTTAAACAAGCCACACTTGGACCTGTGTTTTGATAATACAAAACTGAATAAATCTGAAAAATTAGATTGATTTCCTGTTCATTATTTAATGTTATAATAAAAATGGTATTAAACAATTGTGCAGTAGTTTTAAGAAAATGATCCATAGTCTGCAATATTGTATGTCACAACCTTTTGTCCCAACTTGAGCTCATTTAAAATTTTTCCTTGTAGTATGTTTTTTAATAAAAGTGTTAAGTAATATTTTATAAAATATAAACAAACCATCAATTACTCCCATTTAATTATTACTTTTTTTATTGTGTGTGTAAACTCTCGAATATGAATATGAAATTGTCTATTATGCAATTTTAAAATTAAAAAGTTACAGACACTGAGTTCTTCTCGAAATACAATAGGATGACTGGGTTTGGTAGTTTTAGACTGTGGAATGACATTCGTAGGTGGGGTGGTGCTTTGTAATTCATCACTTGCTTGTGAAATGTTGCTTGGTTGGGAGTCAGAAACCTCTTGGCCAATAGTAGGTTCTTGAAAGGATTCGTCTTGGAAAATTATGTTACTAGCTGGGGTCGAGGTTAAAGCGGATTCAAAATTCATGTCTTTGAAAAATATATTCAAATAGTCCTCGACAGAAATTGACTCTTGGCATGAATTCTCGGAAGATGTAGTATCATCACCAAAGTTAGAGATAAAAAAATTCATATCGATTTCAGATTTCACATTCGGTGAGTAATCAGTAGTGGATAAATCACGTGATGTTGTCCCACAGTCAGTGTTTAATAAATTAGGAATTTTCATTCTTGGTATATTTAATTCACTCGTAGAAGTGGGTTCATTACGTTATTCAAAACGTTGATACTTTGAAGAAGAAGTCACTTTGTCGGAAGGTCTTTTAATCATATTTACTACAGAACCCATTTTCAAAAAATAAAGGTAATATTAGATGAAGTTAGAACAAAAAACATTTGGAAACTGAATGTTTAGGAACAGCACATCCCCTAATAGTGTCGGTTACAGATAATCACTTAAAAGAATTAGTAATGTCATTAATTTTAGTTTAAGTCTTAATATATATGGATATATAAACAGTTTATATAAGTGGTGAATGATATATTATGTCAATGGTTTTATCCTTTTTTGAAGAATAGCAACACAAGGTAACAATTTATATATATGCAGTGTATAATACCACTGGGCAACAATCTTTAACAAATTTCATGTATCAAAGTTGAAAACACCCAATTCTTAATAAATTCAATGTGCTGAACACGAATATCACCATTAAAACTGTGTTTTGGCTCTTGTTTCTGAGATTAAGGGGTGCAAAGGTATAATGTACCTAATGCTTAATTGTCACTTTAAAAAAAAACATTTTAAAGAATAAACTGATATTTTTCGCATTATAATAACTAATATTTCATTTTTAGATGTTCCCGTGCATATTTCAATTAATAAATCATATAATAAAATAAACACTTCGAAAAAGAAAAGAATTTCAAAAAATAAAATAAATAACCAAATATGATAGGTAAAATAAAAGAATTTGTTCTCAATATTTCATTTTTCCATTTTCCATTGTAATACCACCCAGAAAGTATTGCACAACACTTTGCAATCCGTTGAATTAGCAACCAGTGCCATCGCTAAGACTTTTTATTGGTGGGGGAGAGAACCTTAAATTGCCAAGTGAAATTTCAGTATTTTTCATCTCGTTTTATAATTTTGACAACTTACCGCAGTTAGAAAATGTAATATAGTTCTTATTTGTTAAAAGTTTAATAATATTCCTAAATAGTTTTGTAATTTTTGTCAAGTGTATCAGAAATAGAAAATATATTATAGTTTTTATTAAAGTTTTAAACAAATTTGCCAACTAAGTTTGTAAATTTGTCAAGTATAATAACATTTGCGAATGTTTGGGGGTGGAGGCTTTCCCCTGCCCCCCCCCCCCCTTAGCCAGTCCACTGTTAACATCTGGGGTATTACGTATCAGCCTGTGTCTTTTCTGATAAAAAAGTTCAGGTTCGCTCGCCAGTTCGGTATTTGACTTCGTTGAAGACTGAGCTTTTACATTTACGTGTACTCATTTTATAAATTCATTTGCTACAATGTCACAAAAATGCATTAACGATGCCAATAACTTCTTTTTTGGATTTGCGGTAACGTAACATTTGAATCACAGAAAAAGCGCATTACTAACGCAATAAGAAAGGCCTATTTCCTCTATTTTGGTTGTAATATAGACGACCAAGATAAAAAAAAAAAAAAAAATAGGCGCCCCACGTATGCTGTATCACATATGCAACAAAACTTTCTCTGTGGGTGACTGGTAAAAGAAAAAGTATGTCATTTGCTGTTCTTATGATTTGGAGAGAGCAGAGCTATTATGTAAACGATTGTTACTTTTGTATAGCTGAACAAATTCGTGGCGATCTTACGAAGAAAAATAAGAATTCTGTTCATTATCCACAAATATGTTCTACCTTGCGACCAGTTCCGCACTGTGAGGAACTTCCAATTCCTAAGCCACCGACTGCTTTTGTAATTAATTCTGACTACGACGAGGAATGTATTGAACTTGTAGTTGTAGTACGTAGCAGGTCACAATTTTATGGACATAGTGATGAAGAATATATAAATCCCTTTGATTATGGAGTACATAAAATCACATCGAATGATCTCAAAGACCTTGTTCGTGATTTAGATCTGTCGAAATCCAAAGCATACATTAAGCCAAAGCTACTCGTATCAAGACTATGACAGTGGAATCTTTTGGAAGAACATGTCAGAGTGTCTTCATTTCGTAACCGTCATATAATATTTGTTCATTATTTTCAGAAAAATGAGACTAGGGGAGGTAGGAGGGGTTTGATACATAGGGAGGGTTGATACATTGACAATTTTTCTCAACAAATGGCATTAACAGCCATTGTAACAGATGTAAAGTCTTCTTTTATTAGCAGAGGCCATCATTAGCTGGACTTAGCAGTGAAGAACTGACAAGGTTTTTTCCCTTTTAATTTTGAAGACTTTTGTAATGTCAATGTAATTTTTTTTAAATACTAATTTTCTTTCTTAACTCTTATTATTGTGAAGATAATATCTTGTATTTATTTTATTTGTAAAGAACATTGTTAGGGTGAGTTTTACCAGAAAGCAGACTGGCATTTTGAAACTGCATTTATACAAAGTGATTGAAAATCCAATAAGGCATGATGGGGAGAAATGATACATTAGTGCTGGGGAGAAATGATACACTTGTACATTTGAAATTTAATAGATTTTTTATGTTGTAAACTAATACAGGACTGTAATATTCATTATTGTTTTACAGCAAGAGATACTGAAATTGGTAAGGAAGAACAAAGACACTATTCATAGACGTTATGTAGGTTACATAGAAAAGCAGTGCGATGATAGATTATTAGTTCGCTTTGCTCGTCATGTAGAAGGAAAAAAGTTTAAATGACCTCAAAGGGAAGATGTTTCTATAATTGACGAAGGGAAAAAAAAAAAAAAAAAAAAAAAAAAAAAAAAAAAAAAAAACATTAAATCCACCCGATTTTACTTACCAAAATGATAGAGTTATTAGTTTTTCTTTTAACCCTTTCAAGGTTTGTTGCATGTTTATGAAACCACTTAATTTTAATTCCCAAACGCCACATTGGCTCCAGCATTTTGTTAAAATATTTTCCATTTAATATGAAAGTGAAATATATCCCTTTTCTTATTGCTCGGATAGTAAAGGCTTGATGAATGAATTTGGACTAACAATTGATGTAAACGAATGGCATCTATTTATTTTGCGTCATAATGGTAATAAACTGCCACCCATTCCTATTGCATGTTCTGCGATCATGAAAGAGGCTTATGAACACCTGCAACAGCTCTTAGACCTAATTAAATACACTGAAAATGAATGGTGTATCTATGCTGACTTGAAAGAAGTTGCGCTTTTGATGGGTGTTTTTGATGCGCTTTTGATGGGGACAAAATATTGTTGCTTCCTGTGTGAATGGAGCAGTCGTGCAACAGATTGACACTATATCCAGAAATACTGGCATCTGAGGCTGTGTTTAACCCCTGGAAAAATGAATGTCAAGAACAAACCGCTTCTTTCTCTAGAGAAAATCATCTTACCTGCTCTACACATAAAATTGGGTATTGTGAAGTTGTTGGTTAAAGCTATGGATACAAATAAACCAGGTTTTCCTTACTTGCGTACAAAATTTCCCAGACTGAGTGAGGCAGACTGAGAAGAGGGAATTTTTGTGGATCCACAAATTACAGATATTTTCAAGGATCCGAAATTTGAAAACTTGTTAAATCATGATGAAAAACCAGTATGGGATTCATTCTCTGAAGTCTGTACTAACTTCCGATCAGAATATTACGTTAAAGCTACATTTCTTACATTCTCATCTGGATTTCTTCACTGCTAACTGTAGTGGTCTGCGTCTATAAATTCACACTACTGTTGGACAATTTTTAGAGATAATAAGAGCTTGGAATATAAGCGAAAGAGCAAGCGATTTTGTCAATAAAAATGGTAAGACTGTACTTTATGCAGTCACTTTTATTATGTACACATTTATTATGTACTGTATGTATTTGTAAGATTGTACTTTATATTGTCACCTTTATTTCTTTATAAATTAAATTGGAAACAAGACATACAATGCATTATTATTAATGTGTTCCTTTATCCCTATCATACAAAGTAAAACCTCAACATAACAAAATAACTAGAGCAGAAATCCATATTGCCATATTCATGATTGCAAGTTAAAGTAATAAAAATTTCCACACATTCATTCAAGATACATTTTCATTGTTGTCCAGTGTATTTAATGTTAATGGCTTTAGCTTTATTCTTTTTTGAAGAATTGTATAGCAACACAAGGTAACAATTTTTAAGCAAGTGATGTATGATATTTAATGTTAATGGTTCTATGCTTTTTTGAAAATTGTATGGTTACAAACGATAATAATATTATTATTAATACGCGAATAACAGTTGTCTATACAAATGAAAAGTGATACATTAAACTTTAAAAATAATTATAATAAATTAGAAATATTGAAAAATAACTAATTCAATGGATAATTTCATTTCAGACTTTCAATATGAAATTAATAAAAGATAGTTAACTCATTATTCATTTGATAAGAAATTGAAAAAAAAATTAAGTAAAGTCGTTTCGACTTCATGAGTTATTAAAAATCACAAGCCGTTCTAACAAATATAAAAAGACAAAAGCTTTTTCATTTACACATTATTTATTCATCATTTTCAATAGTTACAATAGCGAAAAAATGAGTACACATGTTTAAAAATGGTATAACCATTTCAAATCATGTTATATTTTAAAGGTAGATAGTTCTAAATTCAATATTTTATGTAATGTCCATTTCAAACAACGTCTGATGGACTTATCATAGTAATTAATAATTTTTGGGAAAGCATCCTCAACATGCTCAGATAAGTTTTGATTCGTCAATTCAAGTACAGATTTTGAAAGGAAATAGGGAGTGGCAGTCTCTAAATCAACCTCCTGTGTTATGCGATATACAACAACTTGAACACTTGCACACAATTTCAATGATTTTTTAATTTGAATCTGATAGTTTAATTCGTTTAAAACATCCGATTGAATACTATTTAAAAACGTGTTAAAGTCTGTAGCATTCTCCGCGTTAGAGTTGATTACAGTTTTAGTAAAAATGTTTAACGCATTTTGCCTTTTAAAAATGCTTAACCTTCTCAAAAAACATATCTTTTAAAGAGGACGAATTATCAATTTTGATCTATCTCTGTGTGAAGTTTTCAAATGATATAAATAATCGGACTTGCTATTGAATATTTCATTACATTGCACACATTTGTCGTTTTTGGAGGACTTGTGGATCTTCATGAGTTTTAATAAGTCAAACTTTCTTCACCCCATGCATTACATTTATGTTTCGAAGGAATCTTTAAATGAGATAGTTTATGACGATTCAAAATGTCTTTCTAGAGAATGCTTTTTGGCAGACGTCACATACAAGTGGTCTTTCTTCTGAATGAATCATCAAATGTTGTTTAAATCGCCTTTTCGTGAAAAAGATTTTCTGCAAACAGTACACAAAAAAGGTGGCTTCTGTTTCTTCAGTTCTAATGAGGAGGATTCCGCTTCATTATCTGAAACGGGTTCTACTTTAGGTTGTACGGTTAATCCCATGTCTTGATCATTTAATCTTGATGAAAAAGATTGATTATTAAAACTTGATACACCATCGCTTAACATAGTAGAATGTCCATCTTGAAAACTAGCCGTATTATCCGAAGTGAAAAAAAAATACGTCCTCTCATTCATATAATTGCAAACACTAATGAAAAAGTCTCGTTCCATTGAATTTTATGTGATCATCCTGGGCGCATGTTAAAAAATTACTACGATGGTGTAAATCATGTAATATGATTGGTGCAAAAATTTCAGAAAAACACGTGGCATAAAAAAGTATGTGTAGAAAGTTCACAGGAAGTGAATCAATCCAAAGTTATTTATATAATGTTTAAAAAGTATATGATTCACCACGTTACGTTTTTGAACTCGTCATTATAAGGTTTCACAAATTAATTTTGTTATTACAGTGAAATATATGACAAACCAATGGTTTAATTCATTCTAAATGTATTAAAGTGTATAAAAAAATGTGTTGAAGTGAAGCAGTAGTTTTAAAATTCATTATAACTGGTGTAGAATCATCAAATAATTATCTATTGCAATAACAAACTATTAGTTGATTGAATTTATAATAACTGATAAATAGAAAATCTGACAAATATCAAACTTTCATTTAAAATCTGTATACGAGTGAAATAATCTCTTCAAAAATAAATGGTTATCAATATTTACATATTACCTATCTTCTGTTGAAAAAAGCTGATTATACTTATCAGATGTTTGTGTTAGACAGTGAGAAACTGTTGATAATGGTGCTTAGGAAGGGTATTTTTAATTTCGGACGATTAAATGAATATGATATGGAATATTAAGTGAATGATATGGTTCACAAGAAAAAGTACAAGTTTTAAATTAGGTAAGAGGATTAATACTGGTAAAAACAATGTTTAATTCAAATTGTTTGGTAGCCTTCTAATCGATCAAAAAAATGAGTTGCTTACTAAATAAATATCCAAAATTAATTTCAATCATTTCTTCTATTTAAACGTTAAATATAAATTGTATTAACTTCCCTAGTACAAGAAAGAGGGAGAGGTAGGTATTTTAGAAAAATATATTGTGTTCAAAAGTAACTTAGAAAATATTGTGGCGCGGTTTGAATATTGGATAGCTTATCAGTTACTAAAAATGAAATTTTAATCGGAGTTCGCAGGTTTGAATGTATGGCTTGGTAAAATAATCATACGCTCATACGCAAAATCGATAAAATCAGTTAAACTAAAAATAAAAAATCATATACATTAATGTAATTCTCAAAGTGAGCAGTTAAAATAGGTATTATTGAGTTATCTAAAGAAACCGACCTTTCTTTGCACATACATAAGAGGGAATACAATTTTTTGTTTTGAAACATCTAAAATCTAAACATATAGACAAAGTTTCTTGGCTCGATTATTTAAGTCTTCAACATATCAACGAACCAAGAGACTGTTTTGCAGGTTCAAACCTTACCCAAAAATTGTGGAAAAAAATAAAATATTATCTTCAAGAATAAATTCGCACTAGCCCCCACAGATGACAGCATCAAAAATTTTCTGCAGAAAACATAAGACATTTTTATCTTCATCTAAATTCTAAGACAATTCAGAAAAAAATACGCCCCCTTTAAAAAAATTAGGCCCCTCAAACTAACTTTCGAAAATACCTAAATCTCTACGTCATAGTATGACATTTCCATTTCTACACTAAGTCGATTCGAAAAAAAAAATTAGCCCTCCTAAAATTAAGTCCCCCTAAAAAATTTAGGCTCCTCAAACTCCCTTTCGAAAATACCTAAATCTCTATGTTAAAGTAAAATATTTCCATTTCTACTCTAAGTCGATTCGAAAAAAAATTAAGCCCCCTCAAAATTAAGCACCCTAAAAAATAAGCCCATAGAAAAATTTAGCCTCTTCATACTTTCTCTCGAAAAGACCTAACTCACTATGTTATAGTATGATATTTCCATTCTAACAATTTCTATTCATTCGAAAAAAAATTAAGCCTCTCAAAAATTAACCCCCCTCAAAAATTTAGCCCCTCCAACTATAGGATAATCAGATAAGCCTTCCTTTCCACACACAGGTGGATTCCACCCACATCCTCTATCCACAAGGTGGATTTAACCCACATCCACACAATCCACAATCCACCTGCTGACGGCTATCACTCCTTTCTCCCCTACTAAGGTGCATATAATCGGTTTATTCACTTCAACCGTGAACCAAGTCTTTAAACAGGGGTCATATATAAGAAAGTATGTGAAAACAGGCTTGGTTCAGTGTGGGAATAGATACAACAGATTTTATGTACCTCCAAAATGGATTACCTCATTTTTTTTTTCATAATGGACTCTGTCTACTATGGTTGTGAATTCCTCATATGTTATTTTTATTTCCTTTGGCTTCCAAATAAAATATACCTGAGGAAAGTTGCTCCTTTAACTGTGACTAGTGTGTGTAGTTTACCAAACTGGTACTTTAATAAGTGTAGGAGTATGCTCGTTTGGATTTACTAAATGGTACTTACTTTTTTTTTTTTTAATTAATAAATGACCTTCCTTTTTTGGCTTACTCGTTAAAATTGAAGATCACTGTTTAGTTAGTTTAAACGTCTTTAATTTATTGAAACTGAATTATCATAAGAAACGTTGGGAAACTACATATTGATTAAGCAGTGGGAATGAAGATATATATATTATATAGATATATTATATATATATTATATATATATTATATAGATATATTATATATATATTATATATATATATATATATAGATACTATATTTTACTTATTCTCAACGTATAAATCTAAATTTTTTCTTTAAATAACTTTAAAAAAATAATCAACAAATCATCATGGACACTTTATGTCTAATTAAATTTTTATTATAGAGAGTATTTGAAGAAAGCATTAAAGAACAACATTAACAGTTAATTTAACTCAATGTTACATTTATTTTATTTATATTGAGCACCAAAACGTATTTAATTCGCATTCTTATAAAACACATGAAAACAGTGTTATAGTAATTATTAAGGTACGGATATCCATCCATAAAATAAGGTACAAATTTATATAGAATCATGTAACAAACAAATCACTCCATTAAATGATTATCTTACATAATACTTTTCTTATATTCTATTATAAATATTTTATTATTAATAAAGAAAAGTCCTTAACTACATTACACGTAGCATCTTAATAGATATTTTTACTTCATCCCTTCTCTCTGATGATTTCGAATTGCAATGTGACAATGAAAAGAGTAATGAAAAGTAATCTAGTAGAAATGAGGAGACGATTTATTGAAAAAATTCCTTTAGTACACTACTGAGATAATGGCTCTGTCAGTTTCTCCAAATTGGAAATAAAAACACACTCTGCTCATTTTTTTTTTGTTTTTTATAAAGTTTCATGTGATCTCTTCTCAAGAGAAAATACTACTTTTTTTTTCTGTGATTTCTTATCTTGAAATAATGAAGTTCTGTTTTATACATTCGTATATTTTGTGACTAGAGTGGATTCAAATACAACATGAGATTTTTTTATACCTATATTTTCGTAATAAGATTTTAATGTATTACTAGAATTTATAGCTTCGTTAAATTGAAAAGTTTAATTTAAAAACATTATTTTATTAAAAAGTATATTTTCCTAATTTTTACTTTTTTCTATCTATAATGGAAGAAAGTATTTTAATCTATTTTTTTTACTTCTGGTTTTGACACACGTTTTAGGGGTCAGAGATCCCCCAAAACATGTTTATACAAAATGTCTGTCTGTCTGTATGTGTGTCCGGGTGTCGCCATTGTACCATTAAGAAGTGTATGAAGTTATGCATAGAATTGGAACCAAATTTAATATGTACGTTTTCGGCTATGGGAAGGAGGTTCCACTTAAATTTAGAAATGTTCCGCCAGAAGGGTCGCTGGAAAAGCGATTTTTGTGCCATTTTTATTAATGTATCATCGTAAGGTATATGAAGTTATGCATAGAATAGAACAAAACTCCATATATATGTTTTCGATATGAAAAATAGGTCCCACTGGTATTTAAAATATTCTAACGGTTTTGTGTGTAGTTTTTCCGATTTTTCGTAGTTCTGTTGTACATCGACAGCTCGTATGGACAGAATAACGAAAAATATTATTTTGTACCATGATCATGATTAACTCGTTTTTATTCGAATTAATTGGCTAACATTCCATTAATTGAAATTTTACGAGGGCAAATCAGTAAGTAGGTAACAAAAGCTAATAGAGAAAATAGGAAACCAAGATACATACTTAAGAGGCATGTTTATTTCTCTATATAATCGTCATTTACTTTGATACATTTGTCCCATCTCTTTATGAGTTTTCTATTACCTGCTGCATTTGGACTGCACTGTGCTAAAAAATTGAATCCCATAAATGTACAACGATGCTGAATAACAAGATGTCGATCGTAGCGCCATCGTAGTGATTTAAAAACGATAGTCATTCTAAAAGATACTTTTTAACCTATTTCACGTCATTCCTTAACTAAATTAGCTTGTAATAGACCAAAATATCTTACATTTATAGTTTCCGATATTTAACATTCTATAATTTTTGAAAACACAGTGTTTATATTGAAAAGAGTTACGAGATGGCGCTCGTATCAGCATATTGCCGCTGAGCATTGTTAGAGATTTATGGGATACAAGTTTTTAGTACTTTTTAAAGAATTATAGGAATAGCCGTTTTCCACACTGTATCTTCTAGGCGCTGTAGTACTACTGCCACAGAGTCTAGAACATACAGTGCGGAAATCGGCTATCCCAGTGATACTTAAAAAAGTGCTAAAATATTGGATCCCTTAAATGTCAAACGATGCTGAAATCCAACGAGTCGATCACAGCGACATCTTCAGGATATTTTCTATAACTCCAAGACGATTTGGTCTAGGCGTTGTAATAATACGATAATGTTTACTTTGAAATTTGAAAATATATCGCAGATGTCGCTGCAATCGGCTCCCTGGATTTCAGCATCATTGCACATTTAAGGGATACAACTTTTAGCGCTGTTTGAATAGCAGATTTCCACACTATGTATTCTAGACGCTGTGCTGCTGCGATAGTCAGTCAATATGTTCTGGATACCTGAATCTGGGGAACCAAGGAGTACGGTTCAGGATCTGAACCCAGTAGGTATTGTGAACATGCTTGCAGCATCTAAAGCTGAACCAAATTACAGCGTCTGGAATACATAGCGTGGAAATCTGCTATCCAAACAGCGCTAAAAAGATGCAATGACGCTGAAATCAAGGGTGCCGATCGCAGCGACATTTGCGATATATTTTCAGATTTCAAAGTAAACATCGTATTATTACAGTGTCTACACCAAATCGTCTTGGAGTTTTAGAAAATATCCTGCAAATGTCGTTGTCATTGACTCATTGGATTTCAGCATCGTTTGACATTTAAGGGATCCAATATTTCAGCACTTTTTTAAGTATTAAGCAGGGAACCCACATGCGGAAAAATATAGACGGAAATCTGCAGCGGCAAATTTTCCGCTACGCCAAATTTCCGACTTGGAAATGAGAATCGCACTTGCGTTTTTCGCTGGCGCTTCCGCGTTAACTACTGCGCATGTTTGTGACAAACCTACATAGTTTGATTTCTACAGATGCCGTCGCGGAAAACGGAAAAAGTTAAAGCATGTTTAACTGCAATTCCGCTGCGTTTTCGCTTTTGTACGCGGCAAATATGGGGTCCATTTTCCGTTCCGCTGTCCAATTCCGTCGTATTTTTACGTACCCAGCTTTAAGCAGGGAACCCACATGCGGAAAAATAAGTCGGAAATCTGCAGCGGCAAATTTTCCGCTACACCAAATTTCCGACTTGGAAATGAGAATCGCACTTGCGTTTTTCGCTGGCCTGGCTATGTTTTCAGAAAAAGAAATAAATCAGCTGCACGTGAGAACAAGAGACGAAATAGTGAGAAGCGTTCTTATTGGTTTATTTCTACAGATGCCGTCGCGGAAAACGGAAAAAGTTAAAACATGCTTAACTACAATTCCGCTGCGTTTTCGCATTTGTACGCGGCAAATATGGGGTCAATTTGCCGTTCCGCTGTCCAATTCCGTCGTGTTTTTCCGCATGTGGGTTCCCGGCTTTACGGGGATAGCCGATTTCCACACTATATATTTTAGACGCTGTAACCAAATCGTCTTGGAGTTTTAAAAATATCCTGCAGATGTCGCTGTGGTCGACTCATTGGATTTCAAAATCGTGTGACATTTAATTGATCCAATATTTTAGCACTTTTTTAAGTATTACTGGGATAGCCAATTTCCACACTATATATTCTAGACGCTGTAGTTATATAATAGAAAATGCCTAGGTTTGCGATAGTTTGGATACAGCGCCTAGAAGATACAGTGTGGAAAACGGATACAAAATAGTGCTAAAAAATTGAATCCTATAAATGTACAACGATGCTGAATAACAAGATGTCGATCGTAGCGCCATCGTAGTGATTTAAAAACGATAGTCATTCTAAAAGAGACTCTTTAACCTATTTCACGTCATTCCTTAACTAAATTAGCTTGTAACAGACCAAAATATCTTATATTTATAGTTTCCGATATTTAACATTCTATAATTTTTGAAAACACAGTGTTTATACTGAAAAGAGTTACGAGATGGCGCTCGTATCAGCATATTGCCGCTGAGCATTGTTGGAGATTTATGGGATACAAGTTTTTAGTACTTTTTAGAGCATTATAGGAATAGCCGTTTTCCATACTGTATCTTCATGGCGCTGTAGTTTGGACATAAGTTTCTCTTAAAGCACTTTGCCGCGCTCTGATGTGTAAACGTTATTGATGGATTGTCAGCTATTCCACACGTAATTTCGATGTCCGTAGCTATCGATGTGGACCTTATAGTTTACTGGATGCGGTAACTTTCCGAAGTGCGAGATCTTGTCTAGAAAAGTTGCCGCATTCACAAAAACCCAAATGTCTAAAACGATGCTAACCAACATCGGAAGTGGGTATCAAAAAGCTTACAATGGACTTTATTACAAATGTGAGTTCGAAGCTGAAAAAAGTCACGTGATACCGGTAATTTACCCAAATAACTTCTAACTGATAAGACGGGCGGCTACTACTGCTTTCCGCATGAACTGTTTCACTGGCTGGAGAGGGTTTTTCATTACGTCTACGGAGACTTCCCTTCTTTACGCTAGTAGTTTTTACCTTGACCAAGTGATCAAAACGTAGATGGAATATCCTCCATTGAATAGTAAAGTAGCCTTATACATCACAGTTCAGCAAAGTGTCTCCATTAGTCAGTGCACTGCAAAGTGCATCCAACTACAGTACACATAAAAGTCCCTTCTTATGTGTAGCAGCACTGTCTTCGGTTACAGATTCAGGCTAAACACCTAATCATTAACTCGCATTTCTGATGTCTTTACTGCCTAAGGATGGGGAGTATTGGTATGAGAATGGTGACACAGAGAAAAAAATTACTGATTGATAGATTCTGAACAAAATCTATCGCCATGAATCTTGAAGAGCTTGCCATTATTGCCAATTTAATGCTTGTTAAATGGAGGATATTTCATCTGCGTTTTGATCACGGGGTGAAGGTAAAAACTTCTAGCATAAAGAAGGGAAGGCTCCGTAGACGCAATGCAAAACCCTCGCCAGCCAGTGAAACAGTTCATGCGGAAAGCAGTAGTAGCCTCCCTTTTTATCAGTTAGAACTTCTTTGGGTAAATTACCGGTAACAAGTGACTTTTTTCAGCCTCGAACCCAGATTTGGAATAAAGTCCATTGTCCGCCACTCGTATAATCAAACTTTTCCAAGCGAGTATCGCCAAGTTCTGGAATAGAAAATGTCTAGTTTTGCAGTAGTGTTGGTAAGGCGCCTAGAATATACAGTGTGGAAATCGACTTTATTCCAAATATGGGTTCGAGGCTGAAAAAGTCACGTGATACCGGTAATTTACCCAAAGAACTTCTAACTGATAAGAAGGGAGGCTACAACTGCTTTCCACATGAATTGTTTCACTGGCTAGCGAGGGTTATTCATTACATCTACAGAGCCTTCCCTTCTTTACGCTAGAAGTTTTTACCGTGACCACGTGATCAAAACGTAGATGGAATATCCTCCATTGGCTATTCGTGTAATACTTAAAAAAGTGCTAAAATATTGTATCCCTTAAATGTGCAATGATGCTGGTGAAATATACAGATCGCAGCGACATCTGCAGGATATTTTCTACAAATGCAAGATATTGCTAGTCTATAAAATGTAATACAAAAATCCCGCAGATGTCGCTGTGATCAACACTTGGGATTTTAGCACTATTGTCGCGCATTTAAGGAATACAAATTTTTAGCGTTGTTTGGATAGCATATTTCCACACTAGGTATTCTAGACTCTATAGTGTAGGCAAACACGTATGTATAAACAGAGTCTGAGCATTATATGTCACCACTCTCAACTAGAGGCACCTTACATGAGGAAACAATGGAGGATATTCCATCTACATTTTGATAACGTGGTCAAGGTAAAAACTTCTATTGTAAAGAAGGGAAGGCTCCGTAGAGGTGTAATGTAAATCCCCGCTAGCCAATGAAACGGTTCATGAGGCAAAGTAGTAGTATCTTCCCTTCTTATCTGTTAGAAGTTCCTTGGGTAAATTACCGGTATCACGTGACTTTTTTCAGCCCCGAACCCATATTTGGAATATCCTCCATTGATGGAGATTATCGGAAAAGAATAATGTAGAATTATGGGTCACATGATTGGTTTAATGAAAACATATATCTGACCTGTGTGCTTGGCGTCAAGCGCCCGCTTATAAGTCATCTTTCAATATACAGGAAAGAGATAGCACAAGGAAATTTAGAGCACCACAGAATTACATCCGGGAGCTCCACAAAGACTGTGCATCGAAGCCAGCGAGATTCGAATCCGCAGCCACCTACGCTCTCAAGCGATTAGCGGCGTGATGCCTTGACCACTCAGGCACGGTGGGCCCTGGACCACATTTTCAAACCTGAAAAGTCTACAGCTTTTTGAATGCCAGTATTTTAGTACAGAAAATTTTGTTTTATTTGATAGAAGAATTTTTGAAATTTAAAAGGACACACTCTATAAAAATTACAAGTTCGCAAAAAGGCAGGCTTCTGATTGGTCAATCTCATTTCCCTAACAGCGAAAAATATATCTGGGTCCTGGTCAATATACTTGAAGAGTCAATACAAATATTGCTACATAGTCTGCATTTTGCTTCTTGACAACGGAGTCCTACACTGTTAAAAATCTGAGCAATTTGCTGCATCGTCACTCCAGCGCTTTTATAGAATATCTCTATTCTGAAAAATGAGAATGCTCCATGATACAGTGAAGTAACCGTTTTCTGTAAAAGCGGTGGAGTGACGATGCAGAAAATTGCTTAGATTTTTAACAGTGTACAAAAAATAATTCTTGAATGCAGACCGTGGCTGAATGGTTAAGGCACCACACCGCTAATCGCTTGAGAGCGTAGCAGGGCTGCGGATTCAACTCTCGCTGGCTCCATCGCACACTCTATGTGGAGCTCCTAGATGTAATTCTCTGGTGTTGTAAATTTCCTTGTGCTATCTAGAACCCCTCCCCCCCCCCCCTTAAAAGCTCAAAATCCTTGTGCTATTTCGTCCTGTCAAGCACACAAGTCAGGTGTATGTTATCAATAAATAAATGAATGTAGACTGTTGTGAATACAATATACTTGTTTAAAAAAATATCATAAGTATTAAATGCTAATAAAATCAATGCATCTAATGGAATTATAAAGAATTTATTAAAAACTATTTGTTTAATAAATAATTTTTGTAAATTATAATATATTTGACAAATAATTTACTTACTCAGCAGATGTTGAAATCCGGATAATTATGTGTTACGGCATTAATAACTAAAAAGTAGGAAATAAAATAATCTTTTCAAAAAAAAAATATCAACCGACTTAAAAAAAAGCACTAAAAAGAATTAAATAATTCTTTAAACTTCTCTAATGACGAAACGTTATCTATTAACTGCACATCGGACATCGTGTATCGGCATAAAAACGTTAAATTTAATATATAGAATTTAATATCTTCCAAACATGGATTTTCTAGAGAATATTTTTTACAAAAGATTAATTTACATATTTATGATTTAATTTACGAATATATACATATAAAAAGTAATCAATTACTTTTTGAAGTTGGTGCCAACCTATCTTAAGTATAGTAAAATTGTGAATATATTGTAGCTGTAACCATGAATAAAGTGATGATGGAAAATATTATACAAAATTTTAAAAAAAGCTCTATTTCTTCAGCAAATTATTTGTTTAATCATTATCGATTGTGAATGTTTGGCACCAACTTCAAAAAGTAATTAATTACTTTTTATATGTATATATTCGTAAATTAAATCATAAATATGTAAATTAATCTTTTGTAAAAATATTCTCTAGAAAATCCATGTTTGGCAGATATTAAATTCTAGATATTAAATTTAACGTTTTTATGCCGATACATGAGTCCGATGTGCAGTTAATAGATAATGTTTCGTCATTAGAGAAGTTTAAAGAATTATTTAATACTTTTTAGTGCTTTTGTTTAATTAGGTTAATATTTTTTTGAAAAGATTATTTTATTCTGTTATACACAAATTTCGATTTACGGGCATTCGAAAAAATTGTTGAGCATCGCTGAATATACCTATCGTTGCAAAAGAATAAAAGCATTGTTGATAATGATTTTCGAAAAAAATCATCGGTAATTAGCCGAGATTTTAACCATTAAATGTACGGTCAGTTTGGGCATACACAAGGACAGGGGCCGCGTACTCTATGCCTAGTTAACAACTTTTAATGATATATATGAGTAATGAAACGTCCAGTAACAGTATAAAAGCAATAAACGTCAAATTTTTAAAAACATAATAATTTAAGGGGTCTCGGGACTCTAAAAAGTGAAATAAATGAAAAAAAGACCATTTTCAACATTTAATGTCTTAAAATGTATATGATTTTAAAACACAATTTTAATTGGGATGAAAGATATAAGTATGTTCTTTCATTTCATGTATTTAAAAAATTGCGAGATACAGAATTAGTATTTATAGGGGGCTCGAAACTGTTAGACATTTGTCGAACAAAAAATTAGCATAACAGTTTACGCGCAATATTACAAAATAAATACTGCAACTAGAATGAAAATTTTGGTGTTTACTTATACTTCAGATTGTAATAATTTCCCAGAGCTTAAATAAATTTGTATTTAAAGCATCTTTATATTTTTAATGCAATGTTGCATTTAACTAATACAAAATTTTGAAAATTTCAACAGTAAAATCACCTAAAAAAATATTTTTTTGAACAATAAAAAGGAAATTATAGGTTCAGTTTATACAGACTAACACGAAGTGTATGTTCTGAAAATTTCATGAAAAAATATTGAGAAGTTTTTGAGGTATCCTGCGCGTTATACCCAAAAACGCCATTTGGAAAACAATGACTTTAAAGTTTCGGAAACGCCGCTTCAGCTATTGAGCGGGTATAATTCTAAAAGCCAAAACTTCTGTTCTAATCGGAATTTCAAGGAAACAATTATATCAAAATATTCAGAAAAGATAGGTGTTTAACATCTAAAAAAATTTAAATTTCTTAAATTTTGAAGCTTTAAGAGTCCTGTTACCACTTAATCCTTTCCCGCTCAGAGTAATTCTATTTATAAACTTATGAAATATTGAACTGACACCAGAATTTATAAACAAAATTATTAGAAAATGTGAACTTGCTTATTTTCACGTACATGATAAAAGGAAAATTTTAATTAAATATTATTGGTGCCGATGGTCTGTTTTCGAATTAAAATTAGATGTCCGTTTTTAAGGGCATCGCCGTCGAAAGATTTAATTAAAATGAATCGCATAAATACTGTGGGAATCGCGATAGTTTCCATTCATTGTATCTCTCAATACGCCTCGAGTGACTTTAAAAAATAATTAAACACCTATCTGGAAAAACGGGGCACTAACCAAGGCGGCGTTGCAACTTTTGAAACCTCAATTCGAAGCGCGCTTAGCATAATGCCAAATTTAAAATTTGAACAAAGGTTTCGTTTTAGCTACGCTGTAGAAGTAAAGGTTATTACTACGCTGAATTTACTTTCATGAAATGCCAAATGAAGTTTAACTATGCACTGCTTTTATTGTCAGTACCGAATTAAGTTCATCATAAACAGATTAGGATAATATTAAAAAAAGAGTTATACGAATAGCTATATTTGATATTATTTAGGTTCCATATCTCTTTGAACTTTTATGGTATACCCGATTACACTTTTCTAATATATGCAGTTATACCCAACCCTACGTTGTATAGTTTTTTACAAAGTCTTAGTTTTCTTTTAGCAACTTTTTTTTTAATAATACAATTACAAATTAATATATTTATTCTACGGAACCCTCTGTGCGCAAGTAACGCTCGCACTTGACCGTTTATTTTAGAATAGTGTTCCCTTTTTGAAAAATTCGGCGGTCCTTTTTTTTAGAGTCAGCACTACCCCAAGCAGCATTACCGATAAATACAAATTATTTTTTTGTCTTCAAAAACATCGGTAAATTAGAAACATTTTGATTAAAAAAAGATCTATTCAATATTTCTTTTAACATGCTTGATGAAGCAAGACAAAGTTTTCTTTAAAAAATTTCCATTCAATTTCATTCTTTACAACTGTAAAAATACAGCTTAAAACATATCTTAAAAACGATAAATTTCAAGCGCTTATTTAATAACATTTGTTAATGCTTGTCCCCAACCAGCGTTAGCTATAAATACAAAATATTATTTTGTCTTCAAAAGCATCGGTAAATTAGAAAAATTTTGGTTAAAAAAAAAGATCTATTCAATCTATCTTTTAACATGTTTTTACAAACAAAATTCCAAATTCTCCAAATGTTATTTGTGAAAAAAAGAGAGAGAATGAGGGGGGGGGGGGGGGGAGTTGTAAAATTCAAACAGTATACAATTTTTTAATGATAATGATTCTGAGATTCATATAAATATTAAAATTCATCTAAACCCAACAAAAAAAATGACGTTTTCAAAACAAAATACCAAAATTTTCCAAACGTTATTTCTAAAAAAAGAGAGGGAAGGGGATTTCGTAAAATGTAAATAGTAAAAAAATAAACAAAAAACCGCAAAAATACAGCTTAAAAATATATCTTAAAAATGATACACTTTTAGGGCTGCCGGCCGGAACAGCAAAATAGTAGGGGTTGCAAAATCGGCAAAAAAATGTCGGTCAAAACGAAAGACGATCAGGGGGGAATACGCAAGGGTAGTCGAAAACTCGTTCAATTTCATTATAAAAATGAACAATTCCCATTCAATATTCTTCCATATATGTGAGGTTGCCTTAAGATTTATAGAACAGCAGAGAAACAGTGAGTTAACGACTATATATATGTATTTCAAATTGTAATGTCAAAAATAATATGCGGGTATAGTAAAAAGAGAAAATAAAAGTTTTTATATGTCGATTAGGTATGTTTAGGACTTTTTATTTTATTTTTTGTAATAATCGAACTATATGAAAATTAACAAAAATCAGAAAGGCAGTAAAGTAACTTACCTGTAATAGTAACCGTCAGCTAATATAACCAAGCTGGAATAAAACTTTAATTAAAAATAATACAAAAAAATGTTAATACAATAAATATGTTGAAAAAAATAAACTTTCCACTATAATTTACAATTGCAGAGTATAAAAACTTGTACAGTAACAGACAAACAGTGGAATGACGAATGAAATGAACTGTTGGCAATTTCTAGTGATAAAAGCGCCAGTATTCAGTGTTTCAATTTTTAATTTTACGTTTAAAAATATATATTTATTTTCATTTAAATTCTTTAAAAGTTTCATGAGTAATTAATAGAATGTTTAGGAATGATGTGTATAACGTTCGGGCTAAAATACTGATATTTTGTTCAAAAAACAGTAACTCTTGAAACATCAAGAGATAGGATTGCATTGCTCCACGGTTTATTTAATTACTTCTGCGAAAACTTTATACAACCAAACACCCGGCAGCAACCAGAGGGAAAAAAGCACAGTTTTGATGAAAGTGAGTTCCGAATTTTAATTAATTACTCAGCTAATAATTAGAATAATAAAATTCTGAGGATCTTGTGAATTAGAAGAGGCCTTGGACTCTTTTCAAGAAAATTTTTGAATCTCGTACGTGCCGTAGATTTTGCTAGCCATCGCAGACAGACAGACATAGCTATTTGTTCTTTTATTAGTATAGATTTTCAAGTATTAACCTGCGTAACTCTAACTACAGTTTCAAAATTTAAGATGCATGAGATAGTAGAAAATTTTGGGATTGGTACTCCCTTTAAATAAGGGATATTTCATTCTGTGTGTATTCATGGCACGTGTAAAGGTGCGATTTGTTTGTTACACATTTAAAAGAAAATTTCTATTTTATTGCATAAAATAATTTACGTGGGTATTAAAACATTCTTTATAATTTTTAGTTAATTTTAATATAAATTATGAATCTCTGATTTCCCAATAAAATTAAATTTGATATTTTCTCTGCATCTTAACAATATAAAAAAAGTCCTTCCGGCCAGTGCCGGGAGGAAGAGGTAGCTTTCAAATTCCTTATTTTTAAAAAGCTAGCTTATGTTATTCAAACACACGAAGCTCAATTTAGTGGAAACCGATTAATAGAAGATTCAATACTAATTTTTATCAATACTAAATCCTTATGAATGAGAATTTCGCGAAATTAGTCAGCTTTATCCAAGCTGATTTTATTTAAAGTTATATTTGGTTTCCAAATTCGGCGATATGTGAAGTGCCTGCGATTTTAAGAGAACATGGTGGATGAGGCCAACCAGTGAACTTGGTCGAGACCTTAGTAATTACTGTGCACACGCTCGCTCACATCGGAATCGGTTGATATATATGAGTGCTGTCGCAGGCAAAAATCAGATTTCTCAAAATGTCACCCACATATTGAAATTCAAACTGCTGTATCTGAGCCATTTTTTAAGATAAAGACAAAACAAAAAATGCTCCGGAATCCTTATATCAAAGTCAAATACTTAAGAACGAAACCTTTTTCAAATTCTAAATTGTTTGCACTTTATTTTAAATATAATTTTTTTTAATTTAATGGCCGCCATTTTGATTCAAGATGGCGGATGAAGCTGGCCAACGAACTCGGTCGCGAGATTTGCGTGCATTATGTACACACCGAGTTTCATATAAATCGGTTCATAAATACGCCTGTTATCGCGTGACAAATATCAGGTCGTTTCAAAATGACAGCCACAATAGAAATTCAAAATGCTATAACTCAGCCCTTTTTTAAGATATACACAAAACAAAAACTGCTCCGGAATCTTTGTATCATGGTCAAACACATAAGAAAAAAATATTTTTCAATTTTCAATTTTTTGGTACCACATTTCAAATTTTAACTTTTTTAAAAATTTTAAATGGCCGCCATTTTGAAACAAGATGGTGGATGAAGCTGGCCAACGAACTCGGTCGAGACATTGGTATGTACTATGTACACATCGAGTTTCATCCAAATCGGTTCATAAATACGAGCGTTACAGTATGACAAAGATCAGATATATATATATATATATATATATATATATATATCAACTTTTGAACGGAGGGTGGTTTCGGGGCCTGGTGTCATGATCGATGAAAATATACGAAATTTTTTTGAAATCGCTTTCCTCCGAACGGCTGCAATAGGTAGCTTTTTTTAATGAAAGCTACCTAACAATCAATATACATTAATATTTATATAGAACATTGCATCTATGAATTGTTATATTTTTTTAAAGACAATATTTAAAATATCAATGTTAAGTATGTTAAATATCACGCAAAAAAATGCTTGTATCTCATATTTTAAAGTTTTTCCGTGATAATTAATTATCATTCTATAGGTGGTTTAAAGATTTATCTATTTTATTATTATCATTTTACATATATTCATAAAGTATTATTAGTTCTCTTATTTTAAAAAAATCCAGAAATGCTCTAATTGTCTGAATTAGCATATGCTAATATAATCTTTGCCTAGCAGAAGTTTTAGGAGATTTGATTTTGTTTTTCTCTTTGATTTTGCTGTCAGATTGGAAAAGTGTTAGGGTAAGACTGATTGCTAGTTTCTCGAAAATGTAAAACCAGTTATTTTAATTGAATTTAACACTTATTTACTGCTGCTCCTACAATATAGCAATGCATAGCCATTTTGGACAGACTTCCTTTCTCATATACGAAAATATATTTGGGGGTTATTTGAAATAAACAGACAAGCTGCGTCGTATCATTTTTTATTTTAAAAATATTAATTAGACTAGTAAATCTCCAGATCAGGGGCCTCAACGTCATTTTTGCAAGACGTTTTAACCTCCATCGCACTTTACACAAAATTTACTAACTTTTAACACACAATTTAATATTGTTAGATTTTATGTATATTTCCAATCATATAAGATTTCCCCAAATATTCAGAGAAGCTAACTTTTAAGTAATATTATACTAAACAAGATTCCATTCAATTATACTCTTCAACTAGTTATTGTTTCAATTTTGTAGGATAAAAATGTAAAATTTTTCAGGGTGCTCTGCACCCCTATTGTATTGAATATACGTTTAATTTGCCAATAATTGTGCTGTTTCAAGTTTCTATTAAAAGTGCGTTATAAATATTTTTTATTAGAATGAACGATATCGTTGCGCACGAGATTTTTACCAAGAGTAATAAAATACCGGCATACCTGCCAACTACAAAACACCGGGATTTTTTTACAGAAGTTGGATAAAATCTCATGAAATAAAATACTTATGCAAACGTAAATAAATCTCTTTACGATATTTATACCAAATTTGACAAATCTAATCTTTGTTCATAAAAAACAGATTTGGTGATTATTGTTTTCTTAACCCCTTGACCGAACTCAGTTCGGGCAAAGCAAATGTGACAATTTTGGAATGCCCAACCTGATTTCGTCCAATATGTAATTTACTATTTTCTTAATAGATGGCGATAATTTTCCGCGAAAAGTTCTGCAGTTTCGCGCCATTTGTCGTATTTTTGTAATTTTGGATGTTTTTCCCAAATTTCCTTCAAACCATTCTGAGGAAAAAACCTTTCATTTTTGTCCCGTTTTTCTCAAATAGGTTCCGCAGGCAAAGAGTTAAATCCGTTATCGAACGAAATCCATATCTCCTTCAATGAGAAAATCATCACAGAAATGTATTTTTTAAATAAAATATTATAATTTTTATTTAAATATCTTCCTCTGGTGTGTATGTTTTGTGTATGTCTCTGGCTATGGCAAGCAAGTCCTCCCTGAATCTGAAAAAAATCTGCCTTAAAAAAGCTTAATGACCCTTTAATCTGCACTATGGATTGCAAAATTGCACTTTCTCAATTCAATAGTTTCTTCCTTCTCCAACGAATGAGGAAAAACCAACAGTGATGGCAAGAATATTTTCCATTATTGAAGCATTTCGTATATTTTTTTTGTTGATACGTACTTTAGCTTTCTAGTTCAGAACTTCACAAAAATTTCTTAATATATTCATTTCGGCACTGATGCGCTAAATTTTCTATTTACATTGGAAAGTGTCGACTCACGTGTAGATGCTTAAGTTTATTGCGAAATCTTCCATAATCGAATAATCTAATAAATGCCGTATTTTAGCAAAAGTGATTTAGCGCAAAACAGCGGCTTTTGTGGCACTACTTTTACAGTGACCACATTCATTTTAAAACATATTTCTTCTGCTTCTCTCATACTTGGTCTAATGTAATCGATGAACCGATCACAAAAAATAGTTAATCTGTTTCTTTTTTCAAACTATTTTATTATTGGGAATGTAACGATGAAGAAATAATTTAATGCATTTTCTTTTCTTCCCTACATTATTAAATACTGTTTGCTAGATAACGATTAAATAAACCGATAAAAAAGCGAATTAAATTAATAGCAAAAACCAAAATTGTAAAGTTAAAATACTTTAGGGTAATTCCGGGATTTATGCCGCACATTTTTTTTTTTAATTTGTGTATAAATTCCCATGGTGGACATAAAATATATGTATATATATATATGCTTTGCTATTTAATGTTAAATATACAACGCGTGTACTGCGACAAAAAAATACAAAACCAATTACTAAAAATTTTTAACAATTTTTCTAAAACATTACACTGCGACTCGTCACCCGTACATTCAGGCTCAGACGCCGCACTGGTGTGGTAGTTATGCCGCACTTGTAATAAGAACAGAATGAAGTTATAAATAAAAATATTCAAATAAATATTCATATCTGGACTATAATTAACGATGTTATAACAAAATGAAACTGATTGGGTAGTATTAGTAGATTAGTTGATTGAAAAGTATTAGTAGATTCAAATTAATAATTTTTGCCTACTTTCACTATTAAAATTATCGACTTATTTTATTTTTTGCATTAAATTTTAATTGTTATTTCAGCAACAACGTAACATCAATGTATTAGAAAGGGAAAAGAAAAAAAGTAAAATTGTGTTTACATAATTTATTTGTTAACCCTTTCGGGACCGGTGGCATTTACACAAATTTTATTCCATTGGTACCACTTTTTTAAAAGAAGTCACCTTTACTTAAATAATCATGAAAATGCTCTAATTAAACAAAGCAAATATTACATTTCTTTTCTACTGGTGCCAGAAAAAAAATTGTAAGCTCTTTATGAAGGTGCTTATATGCACCTATGGTCACGAATGGGTTAAGAGACCTGTTTTTTCGACTACAATCTACAGAAAAAGTATCGAAAAAATACCGTCTTTATATAACTACATTTAAACACATGATGCAATGAAGCCAATTACACTTTCTCTTTTTTGGAGTAGTTTGCAAAGAACATTTGCGCTACGTGTAATACAATTTTTCATTATTATCATCTTGACTTGCATCTTTCTTGTCCTTCTTACTTTTTATTTCCCCCTTTTTCTCCTTTGGTTGTAGTAAACGTGATAACGTGCCTAACATGATTAGTCTGTGCAAAAAGAAAAGGAAAAGTTAATAAACTTAATCATCCCGTACAAAAAAAAACTACGGCATGTATACCGGAATAGCAGTGTAGCATGTATCCCATTTTGCATAGTGCAGACGTCGGCCACCACAGTTACCTGCCATCGCTAAGGGGAATGGCTTAACCATACACACAGTACTCTATACAAACGCTACACCTAGTTTTGACTTCGAAAACATGCATGCATTTAGTAATTAGTGTATAAAAATTATTTAAACTTAACGAGTTTAAAAGTTTAAACAGTGAAATCATGCACTTACGTCAAATTAAGGATTGTACTTCTACAAGTAAACATCGAAATAGGATTCACGCTATACACTGGTTAAAATAATCTCATTGCGCACCTATACTGTGCGTTTGACGACCATCTATCGATAATTTCAAGAAATACAAGGGGTGCGGCATCTATCCCGTATGCGGCGACTAAGTCGGAGTCTTTTTCAAGAAGGCTCACGTTTTGAGCACTTTATCGCCAGAGTAACGGTTGGCGCGGGGATGAATTCAATGCTACGCACCCTTTCTTGTTCCTGACGTCTTACGCGTAGCGAACAGCAACTCCATTCCTTTGCTGAGAGCTTTTTGCTTTTAAAACAAAAAGCTTTTTCGCATTAAAGTGCTTTTAATTGCCCAATATATATAATTCAAACATAAGTTATGTTTTTCAGTTCAATAATATTCATTTATTTCATTAATTCGCAAAAACAGACGTAAAGATTTTTTTTTGTAATAAATATAATTCTATTGATCATGTTTTTATGACACAATTGAACTTAGTTTTATTAGCATTATAGTCAGGAGAGGTAATTATGACCACTTTTTACATTTTCAATATTGTTATTATTATTATTATTTTTATTATATATTTTTTTTTCTTATTTCTGTTTGGAAAAGTGGTGTTTTCAGTACATAGGAAGTAACTTTGATTCTTTAAGAACACCTTTTAAAAGTTTTAATTCTCATAGCTGTTTTTTTTTTTTTTTAAGTTAAAAGTATGGCTATAATTACCCCACCAAAAACTCACAATCACATAAGTTTGGTGTAATTAAGACCACTAGTGGGGAAATTAGGACCACTATATCTTCTCTTTATACTTGCTAATACACATTTGTTTGGGGTAATTGTGACCACTTTGAACTCCAAAGTGACAAATGCGTTTATCAAAAATTTTATAGACTTAGTTTCAAATTGCTATTCGGATCTCAAAAAGGCTTCAGACTAGTAATAAAGAATATCTAAGATAAAATATACATTATGAGGTTAATATCTAAGCTTGAAATAAAATTTTACCATACACATTTTTCGCCAATATGACGGCGGTCATAATTACCTCACCTGACCCTACTACTGAATTATTATTACTTTTTTTTTAATTAAGCGGCATAATTGTGTGACGTGTTGATTGCATTAATAAAACATATTTTCACTGAAATAATTTATTAAAAATTAATTGTTATTAATTTAATTCCGATTAGACATTAATAGGAAGTTGAAACTAAAATCAATTCGATTATAATTAGATTGAACAATAAATCATAAATTATTTAGCTGTATCCTGCAATTAAATCAATTAGTTAAAATAATTGCAAGTTGATATATGCAATTAAATCAATTACTATTACATTTTAATGCTGTTAAATCTTTATCATTATTTGAGTTCTTATGGAAAAAAAAAACATTGGTCTGCCCCTAGTGCACAAAATTAAAAATCTTCAAAATTCTTCAGTTTTTTTTTTAAATTTTTGCCATATTTTTAAATATTATTTCGTCCTAATTGTTTTATTTGTTATTTTAAAATAGTCATTTGTTATATTTGAATAAATCATTTAAATTCTCTCGGATGAAATCCCCCCCCCCCTACACACACACTCCATTTTTCGTCATTCTGCGCACATATTGTACTATTTATTAAGTTGGAGTGGCAATAAAATAATGATCAGTCATCTGAGTCAACCTCCCATTTCGAATTTTCTCTTCTCCTCCCTCCCACCCCCACCCTCTTCTCCAGCACACTATTTTTTGACCATTTAAAATTCATTGTTGCCTTGCAGAAAAGATTAGTTAAAATTGTGTTTTGCTCTATCTCATGATTTTTAAATGACAAATAAATAATTTCCCATAAAAAAAGAAAAGGAAAAAAATAGAATGAAAGATAAAAAAAAAAAAAAAAAAAAAAAAAAAAAAAAAAAAAAAAAAAACACGATTAACTTTTTGTGCACACGCTTTAATTTTTTTTAAAAATCCCTTACATTTTTTAAGATTTTCTGTCCTATTTATTACTTTGAAGTAACTATAAGTAAAGGACTCATTATTCAAATCCCCCCCCCCCCGAAAAAAAGAAAAGCTTGTTTTTCTTTCACCCCCCCCCCCCCCTCCAAAAAAAAAAAGTTAAATATTCCAAGTTTTTAATTTTTTTGGTTTATTTTTCTATTTGTTAATTGATAAATTTAACTATTTAAATCTGCAGCCCCTCACTATCATACATAGTTAAAAAAAATTTCTACTGATTTTATTTGTTACTTTGAAGTAACAAAAGATAGTCATTCAATATTCCTTCTCCCCCACCTCTCCTTAAGAATTTCATCTCACATTAAAAAGGCAATTTCTAAGCATCCTAGTTTGGAGTGTGATAGGTTTTTTTTTTCCTTTTTTTCCTGGTTTAGCCTGTTTTCACTCGACTTTGGGTACTGTTTCTGCAGAATGATTTGGTATTAAATTAATTATATAAGTTCATCGCAGAAAATATAGTAATTTTCTGCCAGAGGTATTTTTTTAAATCTGTGTTTATATACATCAAAATGCACTGAAACTGCATTAATTCATCATCCCCATAAATCCATCTTTATATGTAATCAAATATCTAGATTTATGAAGGTAATGAGTTTTTGTTTAACAGGTACGGAATTAATAATACTCAATTGAATGAAAATGTAGATTTTTGAGGGGATCAAATAATCAAAATTTTAGTCTATATCATCAAAAGTAATAAAGGCCTTTGATAAAACAGAGTATAAGAGTTCGTAATACAATTTCTTTCGAAGAAGATTTCTTTTCATCTAGAACACATAATTGAAAGTATTTCTTTAATTTAGGTAGGACTGTTATTCTAAAATATCTTAGTTCGTCTTTCGCCATTTCGGCTCAAAGCAAAACACAAGACGACGATTGGCGTTAGAGCTGGATGAACGTTCTCGCTTTCGCCAACTCGACGAGGCTGGTGCTGAAAACGTGAGCCTTCCTGAAAAAGCCTCCCGGAGTTACCCTATATTTTTCGATCAGCTGAACAAAAGTGTATCAAAATATATATAGATTTTTTAGAAATTTTTAGATATGTATGGCCAAAATTTCAAACTAATTGGAGTGAATAATGGGGGGGTTGGAATATCCTATATCTGCCATGTTAAATTAATGTACCTTTTCTCAGAAACTACAAAATATATTCATTTGAAATTTTTCATATACATAATATGAATAATTCCTAATAAAGTGAAGTCAAATTTCCAAACAGATATTATTTAGCTATTTTTAGAAAATACCTGCAATAAAAGCCACTTTTAAATAACAAAAAATTTACCCTTTTCCAAAGAAAAACATTTTTATAAAAATTTTATACATATGTAATTAACAAAAGTTTACTTCAGCTTGATCTGGGATATGTGTAAAATATTCAGAAAAAATTACAGACCAATAATATGCAGTAGTTTCTATAAAAAGGTTTCAGAGTTCGTTTCAAAACAGAGTTTCGTTTTGTGATAGATTCACTTGGAAGGATATTTTTTAATTTTTGAATTTCGTTTTTAGGAAGAAATAATATGAAATCAACGGTTGTATGAAAACTCGACCAGGGTAGCTGGCAAAACACGACAAGAATATGCTGCTGGACACATTGCGCTGTGAAGGCTAAATAGTCTGGGTTTTCTTTTCGCATTAAGAATGTAAAATTATTGTAACCAAAATTCTTTCACTAATGTCAAAAAATTGCAGAAGAAAACTAAAAAAAAAAAAAGCTAAAAATCTCATTAAAATAAAAAAAACCCTCAAAAATAGGGGAGGACAAAATTTAAGCTATTAGACTATAAATTTTAAACTGAATTATTCTTTCGAATTTCAAAAAATCTCCACAAAACGTAAAAATCGCAAACAATCGCAAATAAACCTGTAAGAATTCTTAATAAACTTTAGTGAAAGGATAATAGAATTTATTACATTCGGCTAAAAGACTGAAAATTGATTAAATTTTTTATCGAAAAATATGATTAATTCTAAGCAAGTTGTTTCATTAAAATATAGTTAAAGCTATATTCATTCAATATTAAAATCATCACATACGATCTTTTTCCACCCAGATCCGATTCACTCGGGAAAAAAAATAGACATGGAAGAGATTTTTTCGAGCTCTTGATAAGTTCCGTTTGATTTGACAAACAAATACGTATACCAATTATATTTTGAAAAGGTGGCTGTTTCTTTTTCTGGAGTTATATATGTGTAGTTTTCTAGTAAGAAGTATTGGGAGTTCTTTCCCTGATCTATATAGATAACATTCATCCGCCTTTCATCAATAATAGTATCAAAATACATTTTTATATTTTGTATTTCAAAATGCCTTTTAGATAAACTGTTTATTCACTCAGAAGACAAATGGGATTCTACGCTGCGAAAACAGAAGCGGTAATTAAGATCTAATTTGTGCTTACTTTGTACAAAGAACTTGGAAATTTATAAGAAAGAATCCTAATGACCTCATCAATTTTCATTCGAGATTTAAAAGAAAAAATAGTTACAGAATCGTAAAAGTTTTGTGCCATTTTGACTTAAACGATTTTATTAGAGGTTTTTACTTTAATTAGATACTTAAAAAATAAAACAAATAACACCATTATTCATGTCATCCTGCAAAAATAGCAAATATTTTTGAAGTAAATTATTAAGAGTGGTAAACATTTTTTAACATTTGAATTTAATTACTATGTATAATGAAAATCAAACCAATTATTATCGTTGCATTATTTGATCTCCGATTTGATGTTTACTTAATTTCATCATTATCCAATAGGGAGAAGTGAAAAAAAGCGAAAATCGGAAAATCAAAATGTAATACCACTCAAAATTTGTGCGTGATCCTCAGTAAAAAAACTGCACAGTTTTTTCGAAATCAAGTTTTATCTTACGGTGCCCCCTGTCCTCCAATTTTTGCGAAATTCTTCAAAAATGACTTCTACAATTTATAAATCGAAATAAACATAAATTTGAAATATAAAAATGTCATACCGCAGAAAAGTTTATTTGGTAGGTAGTATTATGCCTGCGCAGTTTTTTTTAAATCGAGTTTTATCTTTCGGTGCCCGCGGTTCTCCCAATTTTTGCAAAATTCTTTAAAAATGCTTTGTACAACTTATAAATCGAAATAAACATAAAGTTGGAAAATAAAAATGCCATACTGTGGAAATGTTGCGTATGGTTACGTAGTAATATAACTGAAAAGTTTTTTTTTTTAAATCTCATAATATCTTCCATGGCCCCGGTCATTCGAAATTTCGAAAAAATTGCCCCACATACCCTTTTATCTGTTGTACATGTATAGAAGAATGCACCATACAAGAAGCAAGAGTAGAATATAAACAATTTATCTGTGAAAAGTACACAAACAATTAAAGTTCAAGAATGAAAATAAAACATTTAAATCTATTAAAACTGTTCGTAAAATTCAAAGCTCAATTAAACAAGTTCGTGCTCTTCAAAACAAAAATCTAAATATCGAAATGTTTCGGCTTGGTTTTTATTGTTTGTCCTGTTGGAGTTTTGTAACCTTAAAATTCGACTTAGTCTCAAAATATGACATAATGGCAATTGATTGCAGTCAAGATCTTATTAATCCATCCCTGTCGCTTGCACCACAAACTGTCGCGGTAGATTCAGTGACCACCTTTCTACACTTTGATTGTCGCATGGAAACTCAGCAAACGAAATGATATCTTGAAGATCACGTTTGTCAATGTACATCTTTAAATCATCGTATGAAAGATTAGTGAAAATAGGTAGTTCCGAAACTTCTATCTTATCCATCCCACTGAATGAGATAAATATATTCTGCTTCGCTAAAATTGATTGCCGGACCTCGGAACTGCCAGAATTCTCCACTAGTTTTCACACTTCGCTCTTTAAGGCTTCCACGAAATCTTAGCTCGCGGATGTGTTTCCGACAATTAGTTACCATGGCAATCAGTAGGTTTTCCGGATGGGCAAAAAAGGCATTGCGCTGGATTACTGGGTCATGACAACTTTTACTGACTGGAGCATATCCCTGGAAAAATAAACAATTTCCCAAAGATGGATTGCACCGTCTTTGCAGGACATCTTTCACTTAATTGCAAACCATACACGTGCGTACACCTTGACTACAAACCCCGTCAATATCTTCAGATTTGGCGTTGGATCCGGAGTTGTCACATAGTCAAAATTATGTTGGTGGTGGTAACCCATCTTCTGTGTGAAAGTCTATGAGAAAATCTATTTGCAAGGTCTGCCGAACAACTTCTTCTATTAATAGATAGGATCATTTCTTCAGGTATTTTTGATCGATAATGAAATCGCGGATGTTTCGAGGTTATAATTTATGTAGATAGTCTGGATAGAAACGATGGGAAGGGATTCACACTTGTCCAAAATTTTTCCGATCGGCCCACTATAGCTGTATGATCCACTGCTGCATCGGTCTAGCTGTTGAAGCAAATGTCGCAATGGCAGCTATTTTGCATGCAACAATCAAGAGCCATTATTCCATATTTTGAGACTAAGTCAAATTTCAAGATTACAAAACTCCAACAGGACCAACAAAAAACACCAAGCCGAAACATATCAAATATTTAAATTTTATTTTGAGGATCACGAACTGATTTAATTGAAATTTAAATTTTTTAACACTTTTAACAGTTTTAAATGCTCGTTTTTCATTCTTGAACTTCATTTGTTTATATACTTTTCACAGATGAAATGTTCGTGCTGCACTCTTGCTTCTTGTGTGACAAATTTTGTTATATATGTACAACAAATAAAACGGACTTTACGGTGATTTTTTCGAAATTTCTACTGACTAGGGCCTGGAAGATATTATGCGATTTCGAAAAAAGTGTACAGGCATATTACTACGTATCATACGCAACTTTTCTGCGGTATGACAATTTTATTTTCCAAATTTGTGTTTATTTCGGTTTATAAGTTGTAAGAGGCATTTTTGACGAATTTCTCAAAAATTGGGGGGACCGGGGGCACCAGAAGATAAAACTTGATTTCGAAAATACTATGCAGTCATATTACTATGTACCATTCACAACAATTCTGCGGTGTAACATTTTTATTTTCCAACTTTATGTTTATTTAAATTTGTAAGTTGTACGAGGCATTTTTGACGAATATCGCAAAAATTGGGGGGCCCCGGGGGCACTGGAAGAAACTTGATTTCGAAAAAAATGTGCAGTTTTATTACTGAGGACCATTCACAACTTTTGCGCGATATTACACCATGATTTTCCGATTTTCGGTTTTCTCACTCCACCCTATTATCCAACCTTTCCCTAACATTAATTTTATTGACGAAAAATATTTATGTATCCAAATAATGGATTTTGTGTTTTTATATTATAAGTCGGAGGTATTACAAGTTATAAATTGTTATAAGTGGACAAAATTACTGTCAAATTTTAAATGGAACACTATTTAAAAGTATTTTTTTATATAAAATTAAACATCAGTGAATTTTTACCTTTATAAAATAGTTGTAAGAAGAAAGTGGTAGTATAAGTATGTAGCATGATGCTATATATACACTGAAAACACGATGAAACATTCAAATAAATATATAACTACGACATAAAAAAGATATATATAATAAGAATTTTCTCACACCTGTCTAATTTAACTCAAAGTAATCGCTCACCGGATCTCTATAGTACCCGACTTTCAATGTTCTTTAAATTATATAGGTCTTTTAAGTCAAATACAGTGCTCTAAGACTCCTTAAGCTTACTGGCAGATCATTATTGAAGAAGAAACTTTCTTCACGTTGTGTTGTACCTTGATGTTGATGTAATAATTTTCCAAATAGAAGGTTAGGTTGGATAAGAGGCGTTACGTTTTTAATGAGTGGATTAACATCTTTTATTGACATCTGGGCCAGTTCGCGCAGAAAGCTCCCGGAGATCCCTTTGCACATCTGACCGCAATAAAGTCAGGATAGTGCTAAAATCATCAATTTTCACATAAAAGTTATGCCTAATTTGCATTACCTTTCATATATACTTTATACACATTTCATATATACATGAAAAGATATGTGTATAAAATATAGAATAATTTAATTATATTAAACAAAATATGTGAATAAAAGTACCAAAATAATTTATTAATTTATTACTATTTTTATTATTTTGTTTGTAATTATTTAAATTCACCTATTCACATCATTTTAGCAAATTTATTGTATCCGTTGTTTTGGTTTAATGAAAACGAATAATTACTGAAAATAAATATTATATTAACTGATATAGTAAAACTCGTTTCTAACAATATTCATTTTGACGAAATCTATGATATGAAATAATTAAGAACATGTAAAAATGCTTTATAAAACTACCCTATAAATATTTTAATAATATTCATGAGTTGTCTGTTTCATTTAACTTTGATTTTAAATGTTCTTGGGTAATTGATTAAAATACCGTCACGTTGAGAAACTCCAATTTTAATAAATCAGAACTATAGTTTTCAATTATACATTCAATTCTTTATTTTGGAAAAGAAAAATGTTGCACATATATTTTATTTTAAATATAAGAAACACCAAGCATTATCTTATATTTCGAATCCCATTTTTTTTATTACAGGAATTTTTTTTTTTCTTTTAAGATGATGTGAATTGATTTTGGCGGTCACAAATTATTGACCGTTTTAGAAAGTTTACAAATATTAGTTGAAAAATTGATATTCCACTTTTCCGCTAAAGTTTTTCTTTCGACTAATAATTGCAGAAAGAAATCATTTTAAGCCAAAGATTTACATAAATAAAATTAAAAATTAAATAAGAGCATAATTTCATTTTATTTCATACCTAATTAAGATCAGCTGTGGATGAGATGCATAAATTTATTTTCCGTTGCTCGAAGGAAAGTTACTTTGTGCTATATCAGCCTCAGAAACTGTTGATTAGTCAGCTATCTTTCATGTCTTTTGAAAGCATTAGAGATTACATACAGCCTCCTTACATACAGCCGTTATAACAAAGATAACAGTGTATATAAAAAAAGTTAACTTGATACATTTAAAGATGACACTGAACTAATTTAGAAAATATTTCAATAAAAGAGAAAATCAATAGTAACACTGAGATTAATTAGAAAACTAAAGAAAGTTTAGTGTCGGTGGGAACATTTTATACGCTTCGGAATTAAAAAAGGAAATGAACGAAAACGAATGTAATTATACATGAGGCAATAGTCTTATATAATTCTAAATCACATTTTAATCAGAAATTTCACAACTTCTTTATTTCATGATATATTTTCTTTCTTATCTAGATTTATTAGCAACAGTGAGGAGTTAAATATTAAAAAATTCTGATTATATTAATAATGGTCTGAGGTACAACAATTAACGCATGTTTAACGGGTCTCAGATTTCTTAACTTTTTATTGAAGGCACAATTTATCATCATCTCACATTTAATTTTATTTGCGATTCCCTATAAAACAAAAATGCATACCATTTTTGCCACTAACGGCTTTATATAGGTTCTAAGTAGCCTAATTATTTCAATAATCTACAAATAATATTTTACTTTTTTTATTCTTTAACTTTGATCTTTTTAAGAAATCAATTGTTTATTCACTTCCATCCATTGCGCGTAACCTGTCTCAAAAATTGATGCAGAAATTCTTATGAAATTTGAAAGATACATTCGTTTTCATCCAAGGCATAACTTATTCTTGAAATGTAGTATTATAAATTGCATTTGCAATTTGCAATTAGACTTTTTTCAAAAAAAAAAAAAAAAAAATGAATTTTTTTGCAAACAAATGAATTTTTTCAAAATTTCAAAATTTAAATTTTAATTATACAAGTTTGTTAATTGCTTAAAAATGCATATATGTAGAAGGTACATTAATTTTACATGATTATAAAGATTATTTGGGAATCTAGGACCAAGAACTAATTATTTTCCTACAGTCTTTCGCGCAATAGATGCAAGCCAAAAAAAAATTTAAATATTTTATCAAAATTAAACATTTAAAAAAACGTAAAATATCAGTTGTAGATTATTGAATTAATTATTCTATACAGAACATATGTTTAACTATGAATGTTAAAAATTTTATGCAACCGTTTTTATAGGCAATCAGTTATAAAATTAATGTGGTATTGAGCTAAAAATTTCACCTCCAGTTAAAAGTCAGGCTTCTGATACCCCTTAAAGTTTTGCTGATGTATATTGCGAAAACAAAGGCTATCTCCAAATTATTACCAAGGAATCCCTTTAAAGTCAAAAAACCTTACACCTGTACCAGGTGACCCACTTGGTTCAACCCGCTCTGTGTTGAATTTATACAGTTTTTCAGAGAAGGATTTCTTCATCTGCATGTAGGGACCATGTGCGTTCCGGGGGAAATTTGCATTTTTATATTTGTATTATGCATAAAATTTCACATATTCAGATGGTCCGGGAGATTCCAATGCTCCGTTTGTAATGTCCCGAACGGGCCACACATTAAATTCAAATCTCACATCGTTACTCCAGTTGTTTTATCTTGAAAAAAAAAAAAAAAAAAAAAAAAAAAAAAAAAGCAGTATCTCTTCCGTATAATATTCCACGCGTGGAATTAAAAAAAATCTCAAGATCATGATAACACCTGAGTCATTATAGAAGAGGATTTGGTTATAAAAATGTTACGTAGGGTACTAATGTTTACACATTTTCCTGTCTTTCTGTGCTGTGCTTTTGAAAAGGTTTCATGATCTTGCTTTCCTTGATAATTGCTTCAAAATACACCATTTTATATTTTTTAATTTTTTTTTTCAACGATTCCCGAAATTTAGCTGCATACAGGGGTATAAAATATAAAATTGGTAAGATAATATATCAAATAGATATTTCTAGATTAAAAAAAAAAAAAATCCCTGCCGTCTTGTCCTACAATCACAGGTAAATTTCGAAATTGAGTACTAATTTCATTAACAAAAATAATTCACGATTAGACATAAACCTAAATTAAGAATTTTATCTGACCGCTTTTGACGAGTTTTTAATTTCATTTTTCTATAAGAGTTGTTTTTATCAGAATCATATGAAAACGATTATTTTTTCGTCAACCTCTATTTTTTCCATCCGTTAAGAATATTTTTAATAAAATCGTCCATTAGTAGAGTTCATCTTATCAAAAAGTTGTTACTGCAAGAGTTGTAGATAATATTAAGAAGATTTATTTAATAAATTTAAACCGTGTACTGACTGTTTTATTAAATGAACCACACACTGTTTTTTTTTAATTCTGACATTCTTTTTATTGACACACTCATGCGTTTAATAATGTAACGCTATATACAGCATCTCTGAGGGTTGTCAAGAATTTTCATTACACCAATGATACATTTTTATCGCCTTAATGACGGACTAACGGATATATAATTTTTTTCTTCTACGACCCCTTCCTCCCCCCTGTGATGATGGAATTAACATATCATCATAGATCATTATTTATTCCCCTTTTTACAATTCTAAATTTAATCGATACTTCTTTTCCTTTTCAAAAAGTATATCTTTTTTGCTTCCCTTTTGCGCTTAGTAAATTACATTCACTTTATATCCCAGGCTTACTCAAAATCGCCAATAAAATAAATAAAAAACAAAGCTACTTTCTCATCTTAAAAGCATTACTGTACGAGCATAGTTTCCTTCTGTTAATGAATATATATAAAAAAGATAATCTTGGACCATATGCTCCTGTTTCAGCAGTAACTTAAACACGCATTGTAAATCTCAGTTTGATAGTCAATACAAATGCCTTTTCGGAATGAGAAATATCCTGTTCATATTAAAATCGGCGTCTGGCATCTACATTACTTCTTCTAAATGTAACTTCCCCATTGCACAGACTTGGCATATCAGATTGTACGTTAAAATTTCAGTTACATAAGCTAATGAATCGTTGGGCTGATTTTGAATTCAAAATGTCCGTTAGGTGACGTATTCTTTGGGGTTATAATTGTGCAAAGTTGAAAGATTTGCGGCTCCATGCCCTTACAATCAAGGCTGTTGCGCGGCACTCTATCTCTGGCCGCACTACTGTAAAGATGTAGCATTTTTATCTCCTGTATTCCGGGGGTCATCCCCCGATAATATTGCATTGCTCGCTTATCTTTAATAAAATGCCACATACATATTTTGGACCTTTTATCTGAATCTCTGTCATGGCCTGAGTTATTCACGTATATATGCATTGTACTTGCTATTTGATCCGGCGAAATGTATATAACTCAAAATTAACAAATTACGTTATCCAGTAAAGTAAATCTATAGAACTTGGTGCCAAAGATCAGAGGAGATTCAAGTGATTGTATTTGTGGCTGGGGTGACCCCTTTGAACTAAATCTTGGATGTTAAAGGACATGAATAATTTTTTTAGAGCATGAATTCATGTTTTCGTCGTGCTTTGGACTTTCAAAGATGAAGCCTTTAATTAAATATGGATTATGCACTGCCTTATGAGAATATACATGTTTTTCATATTGCTCTCATCGGAAGCTTCGACCGCTGAATATTATGCTCTATTCCGAGGGAAATAAGACCTGTAATAGTGATTCATTCTCATCAATGGAGACCAGTGATATCACTCGGGGTGCAGACTCATTTCCCTAAGCTCAACGCGGAATGATCAAGAATGTTTGTGATATATGGCGGGAGTGTTTTGATTTTACGGTGCGGTGCGTCAAAAGCTGAACTCTGCTCTCATTGATTATTATTATGTTTTTGTGCGTGTGTTTTTCGCTCGCATGAGTTGCGGCATTGTCATCGATATTCATCTTTTAATGAGTTAAGTAAAAAGAAAGAGAAGAGCAAGAGAGAGAATAAAAAGGGTTTATACTTCTAGATTTCACCGATTGCTTCTTTTACATTATTTAGCTTGTACGTTACGATTAGCGGAATTTGTGTACAATTGCTTCCAACTTTGATTAACGGCTGATATTGATCGTCAAGAAATCAGCGTAGTGCATAGTTTCAAATTCATCTTGATTGCTTTTTAAGAATAATAATAATAAAAAAGCATATCGTCTTTGCACTGTTACATTTTAAGTTAAAAAAAAAGGAAATATTAAAAATGCAATGACATTTCTACAGTTCGCTGTGTGATTAATCTGAGAGAATTTTGATTCAATATTATGCTAGGTATAAACATGGAGAAATGCGTAGTTGTATATTGTTTACACTTTTCGTTTTCAGTTTTCTCATTATATTACATACATACACTGCATACTATTGGGCATATTATAATCATCATTTTAGTATTCCTAATGTTTAATTTTGTCTTAATATAAATGGATATTTAACATTTAATACTTTATCTAGTTTCTTTTTGGTTTACAGAGTAAATAATAATAAAAAAAAACAGAATAAGAGATTTTAAAAATACTTTTAATGATTATTAAATATTATATCAGTATAGGACCAGCTGACTTAATACACATTTCATCGCTCATTTACTTTTATTCTTTCATTTCAACACAATTGTTTACTACCGTTTCACAGTTCATCGTTCATGTGCAATTGGTATTTCACACACATTTCTTTAATAGCTCAGATACACTTTTTTTTTTGTTTTTTTTTTACATTTAAATGTGTTTATTTTTTTTTCAAGTTTTGCATTAGTAAATTAACCATAATATGTCTAGAGTGTTATGAACCCTTTCATTTGGTTATTTCAAGGCTGCCGGAGATAATTTTGTGAAAGTCTTTGTCTTCAGTGGTTGATATTTACCTTGTGGTGCTGGTCGCCAATCTACCAAGTTCGGATGATAATTGTTTATCTTATTCTTTTTGAATTTTACTTAAAATTTTCATAGATGGTACACCTTCATTTTTTTTTCTTCCATTATTCTTTATCATCATTATCATTTCAATCTCTTAAGTTATTATTTTGGTAAAGTGGTTTTACAGTACTTACTCGTAAGTGAAATGTGCAATATCTTTATAATTATTCATACTGCTTTACCATATTCTGTAACCATTTTGGTGACATTCAACTGTGCTTTATTTATTTTTTTTTTCACATTACGTTCAATGTTTAACAGTGATTGTTATTTTACAGGCGCGTTGTTGTATATTTATGTAGGAAATATAACTTTCTGTTGCTGCTCTTTTTAATTCATTGCAGTTGTCAGAAACTACACACATTACACACACTTTCATTCAAAGTTTCTGTACCATTCAGGGCTACCTCTCAGAGTTACCATTCAGAGTTACCACTCAGACCTACAATTCAGAGCTGCCATTAAGAGTTACCATTCAAGGATACCATTACCAGTCAAAGCAATTGTAAAACAATTAGCACACTTTTTAACCACTCGTGATGTTTGCAAACTTTATATGGTGCGCATGCCCTTTTCAGAAATTTCTGTCGAGATTATATTTCAGTTTTGCATATCACACACTACACACATTATACACAATTTCAGTCAATGTTATCATTCAATGTGCTACTTTTTTTTAATAAGTTGATCATTTTGGCAAAATGGGTGTTTCGAAAAAAAAATTTCAAAACTGCTGTACGAATTTCGAAGCAACTTCATTTAAAAGAAGACAAAATTTAATATGATGGGCAAAAACATTGAAATTGCACTATTTTTATTAATGGGTCAAAATCAGTGGCAATCTTGGAAGATATGCAAATGATTCCGTTCAACATAAAACAGCAACAAAAAAAATCTGAGTCGCAAGTGAATTTGGACCCGTCTTCTTCTATACGAAACTAAATTTACAGACCTCTACCTTCGGTAGATTTTGCTAGCCATCTCCATCGCCAAGAAACAATCAATATATTAGTAAAAGAAAGATGTTTGTCTCTGTCTGTATGTTGGTGATGACTGCGGTTTACAAATTTGGCTAATGGTAGATGAGGGCTTCTCCCCAGACTCAGAATTATCACTTTTTGATAATTAGCCAATATATTAAATAACCCTCATCGAACTCTAATAAACGAGCTTCAGTTTTCCCCACTTCGCTGGCACATAAATTGAAGACGAGAGGAAAACTTTCACACTTTCATCGTGCATCTGAAAATCGCAATCGCTGGTGCCTGAATGGAGCTAAAAAAATACCTACGTTTAAGCGGTACTTTCGGGCTACCGAAATATACTTCATTAAAAAAATATCAATTATTTCTAGTTAGAGAAAAATATTCTGAAAATCGTATTCCTATTTCCATTTTTTTTTTTTCATTTTAAAATCACAATCGCAGTTACTCATGAGTATTTCAAATAAAAAAATATGAATATACATAATTAAAAATCTTACGATACTCATCAGCGTACATGTAAATAAAAACTATAGTAAAAACACATTACAAATTATTCCCAACGTTTCGTGCTCTTTCTAATTAGCCATCATCAGGGGAGAAAGTCCTTACATGAGTATCGTAAGATTTTTAATTATTAAATTTTGACAGCGTAAGTCCAAGTTTTTCTTAATGAATATACATTATTTAATAAAAAAGTACTGGAGCTCATTTTCAGATATTTCTGCAGTTTTAAAATATCAGCCCAGTAGTATGGAAATATAATAGCGAAATATTAATCTCATACGGATACCAAGTGCTTTTTTGATATAAAGAGTACCATATATTTAACAAAAGTATGTCTACAATTTAAAAAAATATTTTCTGGAGTCATTTTCGAATTTTCCCTTTTATTCTGAAGTTTAAAATTGCCATCCACGTCACCCGGATAAAAGCAAAGAAAGAATAACCTTGAATAGCGGGTAAAGCGCGGGTATCGCAGTGGATGCTTGCTAATAGATTTAAAAAAGAAGGATGTTACTCTGTCTATGTGCGTGTATGTTGGCAGTGGCTAAGGAAATCTGTCGCAGGCAGGGGTCATCTGTAAATTTGATTTCGAATAGACCAGGATAGGTCCCAATGTAGATGAATCTATTAATTTTAAATTACCGGAAATAGTTATTAAAACACTTATTAAGCGCTAAAGAACGAACCTCATTTGTCTTCATTTCACCAGCGCCATGATCGCATCCAAGCATGTTAGGTGAAAAGCTGGTCATACATGGCATGAGGGAAGAAGACGTTCCGTTTTCCAAGACTTTAAAATCGCGATCGACCGGAGCCCAAAGTAAATAAAAACAAACTAATTTCCCATGAGAATAGCTAGTACTTTCATAAAGTATGAATATTTTCTGACGCCCTTTCATAATTATTTTCTGAATGTCTTTTAATATTTTTCGTTTTTTGAACAATTTAAATTCTCAGTCGCCGGGACTTGGCTGGAGTTGCCTACCTATTTACGTACCTAAAAATATACCTACCTATTGTCGGTACTTTTTTAGTACTATTCACTATCATTCATCAGACTTTCATTTAAAAAATATGAATGTTTACTATTTCAAAAAAATCTTAATGTCATTTTAAAATTTTTCGCATTTTGTGCATTTGGAAATCTCAATCGCCGGAGCTAAGACGAAATTATATAAAAAAAATCTACTTTTATTCGATACTTTCATGGTACCGATGGTAGTTTTCATTAAAAAATATTAATAATTACTCTTTCAAAAATTAAATCTTAAATTCGTTTTCAAATTTTCCGCTTTTTGTGCATTTTGAAATCGCAATCTCCGGAGCTCAAACGGAGTTATAAAAAAAAATTGCTTAATCTCAAATAAGAAAAGTCTTGTGGTATTTTGGTAGAAATAACTGTACTAAACAACTGAATTAAGAGTTGTTCTGTGTTGTTTCTTAATTTGTATAAAGCTACTTAAAGAAGTGTATTATATATTACATAATTTTAAGTTATATTGCATTATTTATGGAAGCTCCACTGACATACAGAACTTAAAAATCACACTCTGACCTTTCCATCACTCCCTATTTTCGAATGCTGCATTGTCTAGAAGAAGAAAAACATTTGCAAAAATATTCTTAACTTAAATCTGAATGTTTAATTAAAGGATGCAATTAAAGTATTGAGTATAATTAGGGAAGTTTCGAATAAGTTCTTGCTCATTTTTTCAGTGAGATAATTGATATCCCTCTTTTTGGATATTGTGATATAAAATTATTATCCAGATTTAGTTTAAGCTTTGTCAGTTGAAAGTCATTTTTTAGTAGTTTGTTTTTCCGAACGATTTTTTGGAAGGCAGAAAGGGTGATTTTTTTGGCTGGTCAGTAACTTTTGATAGATTAACCCTTTATCTACTGAATTATGAATCCATGAAAATTTTATATTCTAACGCATTTTTTGTGAATGGTTTAAACTACATACGATTTACATAATCCTTTATTAAATTTTAGAAGGATTTTAGAAGGATGAATTAAATTAGAATTTATAGGTATTCTGTGCAATATTTATAACCCCACTCAAATCTGTTATTTCAAATATTCTTCTTACTATTTTGTAGAATTAGGAAATGTACAAATATAATCTCCTTACAATAGAAATATAGAAATACTCCCGAATTAAAAATCCCTCCACAATGCCAAGAAAGCTGAAAAGATTCAAAGGCAAAAGAAATCGTCCTTTTAAAAATACTTTTGTTTTGTGTATCCAATAATGTTTTTGGAACAAGATAAAGCAATATATCTACAACTCATTCTAAACTGTATTACAACTAATCAATGTATTAAATGAATTTTATATCAAGTTATTTTAATGATACTTATATGTACCGTCAGCAGATAAAGGGTTGGTAAACCACATTAGTACTGTTAGCAGTTTTTGTTTTTCTATTACTTTATTATTTCTCTCTAGTTGTTTCTGAAAGTTCTAGTCTGAGTTGAGATTGAAATTTTTTCTTTAACGATAAATTAGTTTAGCTTTTGTATTTGTACTTCAATATTTCTCCCTGACATCACTTAAGATTATTTAAATTAGTCTTTAAATCAATATGGATTGTTGAGACATAAACATAACTGAAAATCTTTTCTTATACAGGAAGTATTGGCGCAGTTTCAATGCTATTACCAAATGATTAAATACAGAGAAACTAGATCACCCAATTAACCTTCGGTATGTTTAATCACTAATTAAGTAATAACCGGGATCCCCCAATATTGAAAAAGACCTAAATGAGGTAGACCAAAACTGGGAAAAGCAATGAAGTAGAAATTTCGCCTAGAGTTATTTTCTGTTATCGGCAATCTATAGCTGATATCGGGGAGCATCATTGTCAGGAGTGTAATTAATATTCGACCAACATCGAAACGATGCATTTTTAAACATTTCTCTTTTATCATTTAGAGAGTTTACGTAGGAGTTGTGGTCCTTAGGTGATTCGGATCAAAGTCTTGAAGGCTGTTTTTCTTAGACATATTTATCTCAGCGATGAATCTACTATTTTATTCTGAATCACAAGGGTAATACATGAAACCTTTGATTCTCGTTCAACTCTAACCCTCAAGTATTTAGAGATACCAATAGCTAATATACTTTAAAATGTTTATGTCTGAGCAACAATTTTATAAGATAATATCCTAGAACTTCGCTTTCAGACTCAAATTTTCACTGGTGATCTTTATCTTATGCTGCAACACGAAATCGATCCAATGTTTACATAGTTTTTTGGGAATTCTGTCAATTGTCCTAAATGTAAGAGTCTTTATAAAGAAAATATCTTCTTCTAACAAAACAAGTATTCCTGGCGTAACACAAAAGATTTCCTCGATCAAAATTATCAAAATAATTGATGGGCAGGGAAAGATTTGAATGATTATTTTTAGAATGGATTCCATGTTCATCAAAGCCTCTTTATGACTTTTTTAGACAGTACTTAAAAGAGAAATAACCACCCAATTTTATCTAAAACCTGGCGCTGCGAATTACAAAGTGCAATAACACCGGCTCTACATTTAAGTCCTTCCTGAATGAATACTTGCAGCGTCTTTATTATTCCGAGAAGTCGAATTCGATATGTTCGATCATTTTTTGATTTAAGTTAGGTTAGGTTAAAGAAAAGTTCACTTTTACATTTAATTAAAGTTAAAATTGTATATAGTAATAATTTGATAAGAAACATCGTAGTATATATTTTTCTAAAAGATCTGGATGGAAAAAACACCTTAAACGATATGAAAAAAAAAACTTTCCATTTGTAATTCCAAATTTTAAATAGCAAACCCTGTCCCCGCCCCCTTGAGCATCGTGCCCTAAAATTGTTTAAACAGACGATATCCCTCATCTTGATCGGATATATTGTTCCCCTCGAATAGAACTGTTTTCCAAATCTCTAACGCATTTCAATGATGAGGGGATTGGAACTGCGATTTAACCTTGCATATACCTTATCTAAAGGGTGCTCATAAAAAACTTTAAACAGTTCAACAGCTAATAACGTTCCCAACAACCTAATCGCTCAACCAATCGAAAAGAAATTTCGGATTTAGTTATTTGAAGGTATGTGCTCGAGATCGTAATGATTTAAAACAATAGAGCTCTCACAGTTACGGTTAAAGTGAAAAAAATTCTAATTTTTCGAATGGCATTTACATTTTCTACAACGCGGGATAACCCACCATTGGCATAGGCTTCCAGATCCCGCGTTGCAAGTTTATTTAAAAAAAAAATTACAATATTATTTAATAATAGTTTTAACAATAAGAATTAAAGGTAATAGTACAAATAATAATAATAGTAATTTTAAATATAATAATAAAAGTAATAATAGAACAGATGAGCTGAGCGGTTTACAGACGAAAATGTGTATTATTTTTCAACACGAATATGATTGATTAATTACGAATAGCAGCAGATGAATAAGATGTTCTTAAGCTCTACATATTCTCAGGTGCATTAGTTTAATAGTTATTATCATGAGTTCAATTGTTTTGTTGTGAGATAACTTTTAGGTTATGAATAACCTGAGTGTATGGCTGTTCTATGTACAAGAGTTTTCTAAATTTTATATTCTCGATTTAGTTAGACACTGTTTGGCCTGAAGTTCATGTTTCTGTTCATTAGTGCTAATCTTGTTCATCTATTAGCATTTGTGGGTTTTGAAAAATTAGTTGATTGTTTTCTAGTAACCGCACACATTCTATTATTTTAGTATATAGCATTGGGGATTTCAGCACTAATTTGAACCAATGGTGATGTTCTATTGTGGCTGATTTACGGATAAGGAGGGTTGATGTTAATGGACAGCTGAGCACATAGTGAAGGGAGTTACCAATTTCACCACAGGTACACAGTGGCGACGGAGCTTTATTTATTTTGAATAGGTAGAGCGGGAAGGGTCCATGATTAGTTGAGAAGATATACAGGTTTCTATGTACTAACATAAAGTCTGTTGATACTTTTGGACATAATTTGTAAGTAAATCTGCCAGTGGTACCATAATCCCACTGTTGCTACCATTTGTCTATGGCTTCTTTTTTCAATTTCTTTTTAAGGTGTGAAGCTGGGTATGGATGAAATATTTCTCGTACCTTAATATTTGTTATAGCATCTTTGGCTAGTTGATCTGCATGTTCATTTCCTTTAACACCTGTGTGTCCCCGTACCCATTGAAATTTAATTGATTTAGATGTTTTCTGTAAGGCTATTATAATTTTTAATGTGATAAAATCTGTACTAAAAACGTTCTCCAACAATGCAAGACTTGACTGGTTATCTGTGTAAATGACGAAGTTCCCGTCCTCTGAGGAGTCTACCCATAATATTGCATCTAATGTGGCGAGTTGTTCAGCTTGAAAAATTGAATTTGATATTTGTAACTTTATTTGATGAGTATGGATGCATTTTCCTTCTTTATAAACACAGAAAGCATACGCTGTGCCAGCATCTGATTTTGAGCCGTCAGTGTATATATTTATTGTTGAAGTGGATGGAACTCCTTCTTGTAGTAAAAGATAATCTTGATGTGGGGAAGGTATGGATGAGGATATTTTCGGTTGATAGAAGACTGGAAAGTTGTCCTCTATTGGAATTCCCAAACGTAGGACCTGTCCTGAAATTGCTAATGTATTTAATTGGATCGCCAATGGTTGAATGCCGCACAATACATTCAAAGCTGCCGTTGATGATTTTCTATAAGCTCTCGACAGAAGCAAAAGGCATTGTGTCTGAATTGCCGATAGTCACCTGTAGCCATGTGAGACTGGTTTGTGTGGAAACCAACATGAAGCGGCATAGGATATTTTTTTTCTAATATTTGTAAGTACGAGATTTTTAAAATTTGAGTCGAAAGGCCTCCATATGCAGCGGCGAATTTCAGAAGATTTTGTGATATTTGATTAATTTCTATACGTTTTTTATTCAGGTGCGGAAGAAAAGACAGTGTTTTATCCAATGTTAAGCACAAGTAGTCTATTGTATTTTCAGATTTAAGGGAGTGCCCATCCAATTTATATATTTGTCCTCTCTTCAGGAAACGTGGTCTTCGAAGATTTAAGACTACACATTTGTCGTATGAGAACTTCATATCCGTTTGTTTCGCCCAATCACTTATTATTTGTAGTATCTCTCTTCTCATCTGCTCCAACTGTCTTGTTGTTTGGCCAAAAATAATTAGAAGAAGATCATCGGCATATGCTATTATCTTAAAGCCATGTTTCTTTAATATTCTCAGTAATTTATTCAGGAATATTCTCCAAAGAAAAGGTCCAAAACAGGTCCCCAGTGGGCAACCTCTGCTAAACCAGTGGATCTTTTTTTACAGCCAATTCGGTATTGCTCCTCTTGTTGAAAGAAATGATGCTGCTATGTTTATTAATGCTTGTTTTAGTTTTAGGAATTTTAATTCCTCTAAGGTCTCTGGCCAGAGTAGTCGGTCAAACGCATTCTTGAAATCTAGGGATATTAGGGAAATATAATTATTATTCTCTTTGAGCAGATTTATAAATGAGAAAAGTTCGGCTATCGCTGACTCCGTCGAACGACCTTCTTGGAAGCCATGTTGTGATTTTTGTAGTTCTTTTTGGCTGTATAAGTTAATGTTTATCCTTTTTAATAATAGTTTTTCATATATTTTACCGAAGATTGGCAGTAAGGAGATTGGCCGATATGAAGATGCGATGTCTGGTTTTTTAGAGGGCTTTATGAAATAAACCAATTCTCCAATCTTCCATGTTTTGGGGAAGTAATTTAAATATAGCAGAACATTGTACATTTCTAGTAAGAGAAACTTATGATGCTTGAATAATTGTCGTACTATGTTATGATCAATTTCATCGGGCCCCGGGGCTTTGTTCCTGTTGAATGAGTAGATGACATTTTTAAGTTCTTTTAAAGTAAAATTTTCAATTGCATCTGCCTTCTGCTAGTTAAATATTGAGTCCGCTGGCATTTCTGATTGGCCAAATATTTCTGTGGTTAGAGTTTCGTAGAATGTTTCTGCTGTTTCCGTTTCTTCCTCTTGTTCTTCTAATGAATACAGTTCTCGATTATGATAATTTTTAAAAGCTACTTTATTTATTTTTCCATAAGGGTTTTTTGGATTGTGTACAAAATCTTGTCCATGCCTGTTTTTTCGCGTTCAAAATTCCTTTTTTATACATGGCTCTTTGTGATTTAAATTTAATTATATCTTGTACTGTAGCTGTCGGGAGCTTTGTTTTTCTTCTTAGTGCCCTAACTAAATTACGTTTTGTGCGTAGCTCATCGTTCCACCATGTTATCTTCGGTTGGTGAGTACTTTTTCTTTTCTTGAGTGTATGATCACATGTTCTTTTAAGTAGTTGGTAAAATTCTTCATATTTTTCTTCAAATTCCTCAGTGGTTTTTATATTTTTGAAGTTGAAATTTTGCTGGTATAAATCTTTTTTAATTTTATCGTTGAATTTTTTAAATGATGTTTGTTTTGTTCGATATCTTCTGTTTGGTAACTGCGGGATTTCAATATTAAAGCTCGATGTGATTAGTCTATGATCTCCAAAGTCCATATCTGGGTGTACCATCCACTTGTCCAGTAAAGGGAACAGTGACATTGATGATAGTGTAACATCGGGCCAGCCTTTTCTTAAAGTTGTATTGTCCTTTTTATTAATTAATTCATACGTTGGTAAACTATGGGGATCGTTTAGTAACAAGAGTCTTTTCGTTGCCATATGCGATATTAATTTTTGCCCTTTGTCATCATCTTTTTTGTAACCCCAAAAGGCACTGTGTGCGTTTAGGTCTTCAGCCAATAAGAATAAACTGCTGGAGCCTTTTACTTCTAGCCAAACAAGATCATTTTGTAAATCTGTTTACGGGGGTGAATATTGTGATCCTATTGTTAGTAATTTATTTATTAATTGAATGTTGATAAAGACTGAATGGTTGTTTTTCTTAATTTGCAGATGGCTATTTGAAGGGTTTAGTATTATAATGCAGCAATTTTTTGCTACTGAGAAGTAATACGGTGTTGAAAGTGGTAGTCCTAATAGGCGATTATCTGAGATATAGTAGTCTTGGAGGCATGATATATCTATTTTTCTCCTTTATTGCATAACGTATGTAATCTGCTGTCGCCATTTTGCTGTTTTGCAGATTAATCTGGGCTATTGTTAAAGTATTTATGGAAATTGGCTGTTTGGTGTTATTGTTGATATTTGATGATGATGCTGAAGAAGAGGGTTTGGAGAAATCAGAAATGTTCTCTATGTTGAATATTGCGCCTGTGAAAGGTTTAGACGTTGGTTTCTATTATAATAAAGGTTTTGAAATACATGACATTGGCTCGACGACGCACTATGCCTGTACTCAATACGGTTACCAAAATTGTCCACTGTGTTGAAACAATTTACGCACTGGTGCTGTTCTGGGGTACGCTTTTTAGGACAGTAATCTGATTTGTGGTTATGCATGCAATATTCGCATGTCTGTTTTCTTCGGCATCTTTCTATTGGGTTTCCGAAAAGCTGGCAGTTACTGCATCTTATGAGTGGAGTGTAGTGTGATATTCTACAAGATGCTAAGCCTATAAAGATTCTACCATGTGTTAGTAACTGAAATGCTTGTTGTTCTTCTAGTTCTATCATTAATTGATAGAAATTGTTTTTCGATCTTGAAATTACCTTTTGAGTATTATCTTTTATGTCGTGGTTTAATTCCGATTTCGGTATATCTTGTATTTCTTCATGTTGTACATATTGTGGAATACCAAGTATGATTATCTTTTTTCCTTTTCCCCCTAAGAATTTCATTTCCAATCAGCTCTTCAATTTTTCGTTTTTCAGCAAGATATTTAGTGTGTCATCTACCTCTTTTGAGGTTGTTGCTTTTATTATAAAGGAGTTTTTATCTCTTGAGATTGTACAGGAGAGCTTCGGTAGTTTTGCTTCTCCTTTTAGTTCTCTATCCACAATCCCCCTTAATATGCCCATTGACATTTTTGTTTCTTTCTTCCTCGTTAATAATATTGCCGATTTAGACATTTGTGGCATTTTCCTTGAAATTTGCTGATGGACTTGATTAAGTTGGGGAATTGATTTTTGTGCTGTTTTTGAGTAGGAGTTTGAGTTGGCGGCATCAGCCTGGGAGATTATTGATGGTGTTTGTTGATTTGAGATTTCATCACTTTTCTGATTTCCTATCAACGTTAATATCTGTTGGATTTTTAATTCCTGCTGTTGAAAGTTTATTTGTATTTCATGCTTTAGTTCTTCCTCTCTCGCCAGGGAGTGGAGAGTCGTTTCTATATATACTTGCTGCTGTTTAATTTGGTTTTCCTTTTCTTCTATTTTCTCTGTTTGCATTTCTAACGTATACAAGAGCTTTTTTAATTCATCTTGTATAAATATAATGTTTGATTTTTCCATAGTTATATTCTTTTCTTTGTAGTATTGTTTCTACTGTTTCCAATATTCCAAAGTTTTCTTCTATTCTGGATTTAATATAGTTTTGTGATTTTTTTTAGCATTTGCACTTCCTGGTCCTTCATTCTTATGGTATCTTGATTTTCTGTTATTTGCTGATGGAGCTCTCCTTTTATTTTGTTTATTTTTTCTTCCATTTCTCCTTTCAAGGTTTCACTATATTCCCTCAAGTGATTTACTTCTTTTTCTTTCTCCATTATTAATTGTTGTAGTTTAGGTGTTAAATATTTCTCCTTTTCTAGGGCTTCATTTGCTTCGAATATTTCATTTTCTAAATTTGTTTTTACTTTTTCATACTTAATGTTGTTTTCTTTTAACTCTTGGAGGATGTTTTCTCGATATTTTGCTGCCTCTATCTCGCATTTTCCATCATGTTTTCGTAGTAATCTGTCCATCATTTCTATCTTCTCCTCAATGCTCATGATTTTTTCCATTGCTGTGTCAAAATTTTGTAATTTGTTGCCTTGTATAGGTATAGGCGGTTTTCTCGATCTCCTTTTAATGACTGACTGTGAAGGTGTTTTTATACTTTTTGTTAGATCCTCCACTGAGGAGGAGGGGTAAGATCTTGATAATCTTCCTTTGCGATTTCTGAGGCGTTTTAGTTAGTGATTTAATATTAGACATATTTAATTCATTTTCATTTTCTGAGGACATACTCATTTTTAACTGTATAAGCTCAAGCTGAGTACAGAAATAGTGGCCACAGATACTTTTTCTCAGTGTCTGTGCCTATTCTTCTTTTCTTCGAAATGATTATTTAAATAACAATTGTTTACTAGCTTTTAGAAATTAGGAGATAATACTATCTAATAGTAGATACCAGGCATTGCTAGAACGCATTCCGGTCTAGGTGAAGGAAAGGGAAAATAGTAAAGAGAATAGCTAAAACCAGTGAACTAGATCATCGAAATGACTAAGAAAAAAGATGATTGTCTAAACTGAACTACATTAAACATTTGAGAGGGAAAAATAATTAAAACTTATTGTTATTACTTAGAATGGATGGATTTTATGGAAGAGAAAGGAGTGAGACTTATTTTAATGTGGAGAGTGAGTACAGAAGTTTGGAATACATAATAAGTTACGGGGGGATACACTTAAAGTTAAGGGGGCAGGATATATTGTGGGCTTGGCTTCTCGAGCTTGGAAGCACTGCTAATGCTTTAATAATATGTACACTTAAATGTGTACACCTAAAGATATTTACATTATTTTTACAATAATATTTACAATTAACCATATGGTGAATAGATCAAATCAATTGCAACTATGCTTTCATGTGAAATGTTATTATAGCACTTTGACTGACATTAGTCTTTAAACAATCACTGCAATAAGTTAATGACATTGGGTGGACCTGATGAGTGGGTTTCTGAGCCAGTGAGAAGAATTTTGAAAGTGGTAATAGCCTATATAAAGAAGTAATAATCTATTCTAAAGCTATAATAGATTCGGAAAAATTATAGTAAAATTAGGACTCACCACTGAAATCTGTGTTTCTTGCTGCGCTTGAGTAAGCTGTAATCCCCATTGGGACAGTAAGAAAGTATAAAAATGGGAAAATTAAGGCTTACGGCGCCCTCTATTGTCACTAAAATGAAGTTAGCTTAGGAACGACTCAAGAAACGGGAAGCTTAGTCCTAGTCATTTCCTGCAACGTATTGCAAGTGAAGGGGGAACAAGAGAGGGGAAAATTAAGCAGAAAGTGCCCTCTATTGGCATAAAAGTGAGGTAATTATAGAATAGGATGCGGATACGAGAAGCTTAGACCAAGACCTTTCCGTCAAGGTAATACAAGTGCCAATTTGGATAACAATTAAAGAGTTAGCCCCCTTCCCCACTATCTCCCCCCTGCTAAGCTAGAGAAAGACTATATACGCCATTCGAGGGGCGTACCCAAATAGTCCGAATAGGGAAGATGAGCCTCTAATCTCAATAAATGGGGTGAAAAATCAATTAAAAAAATAAAATAAAATAAAATAAATAAATAAAGTAAAAAATAAAGAATAAGTCTAATAAATCTGAAGCTGCGCTAAAACCTGCAGGCCTTCAAAGGGGAAGGAAATTAAGAGTGGGAAGGCAAAGCAAGGTATCCTAGAAGGCTAATATATGAAAATAAAACCATTACTCCCTGCACATGTGGTGGAAGAGTAATAAGGGGAGAATTGATGGCTTATGGCGCCCCCTATCGGCGCAAAAGAGAGTTAAACTTAAAAATGTTAACTGTTACGAGAAGCTTAGACCAAGACCTTTCCAACAAGGTATTACAAGTGCCTATAAAATTAAATTTAAAGAATATGCCCCCTCCCCCCCCCCCCCGACAAAGCTAGAGAAAAACAATGTATGCCAATCGACGCGGCGTGCCCAAATTAGTCCGAATAGGGAAGACGAGCCTCTAAACTCAATATTTAATGGTGAAAAATCAATTTAAAATTTTAATAAAAAAGCAAAATAACTGTGAATTAAATGTACGACTGCACTGGAGCCCACAAACCTTCAGAGGGTAAAGATACTGTGTGTGGGAGAGTACTAAAACGAAATTTCACTAAAAACCGATAGTAAATGCTCAGTTTTACTGTAAAACTGTCAAAATGAGTGGCAATCGCCACTGTGTATCCTCTATGCTGACTTAATCTCTCAATTAGTACAATTCTTGCTACGTAACACTTATTATTCGTGAACATTCCCAAATTCGATAAAATAATTAAGTCAGGTAGCTACCACTCCATGTCCATCGTTTTTAACTCCTTTCAGATATGGGATGTTAATCCCGCTAATTGCACCTATCAATCTCTAGATTTCAGAAAATACTTAAGTTTAAAAGCTAATTAAAAATACTTCTAGTCAATTTAAAAATACGAGGATGGAGGCTGAGCAAAATATAGAGCCCTGTCTTTCCGAAAAACCAATACACTAGACGATATTTTAATTTTAAGTATTTTAATTGATTTTTTGAAAGAAGGTCACTCCTAATGTTAACCTATGGGAAAACAAAATGTTGAGTTAGCAAAGCGACACATTTTCGAAGAATTTTTTAAAAAGATTAATAATTAACTTAGAATAACGTAAGTGGTGGCGGAGCAAACTAGAAGGTCTAAAGTTATCAGAGATGGCATTTGTTAGTCAAAAAAAGTTAATCTTGATATCTTATAAGCTATGATAAAAAGGTAAACAAATCGCCGTTTCCCATGTATTTGTATAGGAAACGCCAACGTCACAGGGGTCAAAACAGCATTTTTTGAAAAATTTATTTAAAGTACTTGGTTGCTCAAAACTCTACAAAAGTGGTATCGGAAGAAAGAAGACATTTCAAAGTTTAGTGCCATGCCATTTGTTTGTCAAAAATATATAGATATGGCATCTTTACAGATTTAGCAAAAGAGTTGACGCCACCATGTTAAGTCTATGGGAAAAAAAATTTGCCAAAGTGGAAAAGTGATGCTTAATCAATTGCTCTTTAAAAAAATTAATACTGGAGATAACTTGATGAAATAAGTGCTAAATGAAAGACAAAGCTCTAATAAACTCTAATCATGCAACAAAAATCAGTTGTCAATACCTTATATATATACACAGTAAGGTCAGTAAGTACATGAAAAAGTGGCTTTTGAAAATGGCTCTATTTTGCACCACAACTGCAAAAATTCAAGAATTTTATCTTGGTTAATAATAAGCGTAGAGACATGTATAATAACTTAAAATGTCCGTATTTAAATATAGAACAATAATAAAATGACGTAATCCCTGCACATGTGGTGGAAGGGAAAGAGAGGGAGAAATGAAGGCTTATGGCGCCCCCTATCGGCACAAAAGTGAATTAAACTTAAAATTTTTAACTGTTGCTAGAAGCTTAGACCAAGATCTTTCTAACAAGTTATTACAAGTGCCTAAAAAGTAAAATTAAAGAATAAGCCCCCCTCCCCCCCCTAACTCCCCCCTCCGACAAAGCTAGAGAAAAACAATGTGTGCCATTCGATGCGGCGTGCCCAAATTAGTCCGAATAGGGAAGACGAGCCTCTAAAGTCATTATTTAAGGGTAAAATTTCAATTTTAAAAATTTAATGATAAACCAGAAAAATTATTAAATAAATGACGTGTTGCTCTGAAACCCGCAGACGTTCAAAGGGCTAAGATTCTAAGGGTGGGAGGGTATTTAAATTGAGACTCCGTAAATATAGACTATAAATGCTCAGTTTTACTGTAAAACTGTCTTAATGAATGGTAACCGCCACTATGAATCCTCTATACTGATTGAATCTCTGAAATTTTTTAATACTTTATATGTGACACTTAGTATTCGTGAATATACTCTTATTCGTTAAAATAATTAAGTTGGGTACGTTCCACTCCATCGATTAAAACTCCTTTCAGATATGGGATATAAAACCCGGTATTTGCATCAATCAATCAATCAATCTTCAGATTTCAGAAAATACAAAAGTTTAAGAGTTAATTAAAAATACTTCTAGTCAATTTAAAAATACGAGGATGGAGGCGGAGCAAAATATAGAGCCTTAACTTTCCGAAATACTACTACACTAAACGATAACTCAATTTTAAGTATTTTCTTTGATTTTTTGAAGAAAGGTCACTCATATGTCACACCTATGGGGAAATCAAAATGTCCAGTTAGCAAAACGACAATTTTTAAAGATTTTTTTAAAATAAAAATAGTTAACTTAGAATAACGTAAGTGACAGCGGAGCAAACTAGAAGGTCTAGATTTATCAGAGATGGCATTTGTTAGTAAAAAAAAGTTAATCTTGATAACTTTCAATCTATGATAAAAGGGTAAACAAACCGCCGTTTCCCATGTATTTGTATAGAAAACGCCAACGTGACAGGTGTCAAAACAGCATTTTTTGAAAAAATTATTTAAAATACTTAGGTTGCTTAAAACTATACAAAAGTGGTATCGGAAGAAAAAAGACATTTCAAATTTTAGTTCCATGGCATTTGTTTGTCAAATATATTTAGATATGACAACTTTACAGACTTAGCAAAAGAGGTGACGCCACCATGTTAAGTGTATGGGAAAAAAATTTTTGCCAAAGTAAAAAAAAGATGCTCAATCAAATGCTCATACAAAATTTAATACTGCAGATAACTTGATGAAATAAGTACTAAATGAAAGACAAAGCTCTAATGAACACAAATAGTGCAACAAAAAACAGTTATCAATACGTTATATATACAAAATAAGTACATGAAAAAGTGGCTTTTTGAAAATGGCGCTATTTTGCACTACAACTGCAAAAATTCAAAAATTTGTATATTTTTTAATAATAATCGTAGAGACATGTATAATAGCTTAAAATGTTTGTATTTAAGTATAGAACAATAATAAAACAATATAAAAATATTTACACAAGTGTATGTAGTACTAAAAGCTCGAGAAGTCAGAAAAGCGAAAATCGCTGGGGCGAGATTAACAAAAAATTTAAAAAAACATAACTTTTGAATAAGTTCATGAAAATAAGCCCACAATATATCAAAAATTTTGTTTTATAAAGAGGAAAAGAATGAGACCAAAATCATGCTTCTAGCTTACCTGGTTACGGAGTTTTAGCCGTCAAACATGGGAGCTACGAAAGGTGCTGCAACAAGGTTGGTGTCAGACCCAACTTAGTCTTTCGAATGGCAATAACCATTTTTTTCATGGGAAAATTCATCATCGCATTGAAAAGTCACAAACGGCGTTGGAACGACACACATACGATAAAAATTGCCGGCGTAAAACACTTGCAAAAAAAAAATCCTTGCGCGAAACGAAGAAGTGGCTACAAGAGATGTTTTTCAGAAGCCGATTTTTTTTCACTTATGAACTGAGTAATGTTTGTAAGTGTAAGACTTGTTTTAAAATCTGTTTTTGAGTTGTGTTTGCCTATACATAGTGAAAATAAAAATGTCATCATTTGTTTTAGAGCGCTGAATGTTACGCTACATGGAACTGATTAGGATTGAGTGCCACGATATTACATCGGCAATTTTAGTAATACGTGTATCGTTCCAATGCCATTTATGGTTTTTCAATGCGCTTATAAATCCGTGCAAGAAAAAAAATGGGTGTTGGCATTCGAAAGTTTCGAAATTTTTTCACTGTAACCATAACCGTGTTTTAAATAATCACGAACTCGAGCGCATATCTTCAAATAAGTAAATCTGAAATTTCCTTTTGATTTGTTGAGCGGTTAGATCACTAGGGTTACATACATCGGGGAAGTCTTTTATGACCACCCTGTATATACAATATATTGTCCTGCCGACGGGCGATTAGACCTGTCGCTTTGGTTTCTTAAATTTCTATCATCATTTGATATATTTATTCCATTTGTTACTCATATATATAATTATATAATATTTAATTCAATTTTATTCCTCTTTTATATTTTAAATCAGTTTTTGATTCATTTTAAATTAGAATTAAATAGTGGGTTTTATTTAAATTTATTTTTTGTAATTTACCCTGTGCAAATTCTGTGGTTTATTATTTGCCATCGATAAATTTGGAGTTGCGGTAACTTTATTGTTCAAGTATGCTAGTTTTTTAAAATATATAAAATAAAAATATGACATCTTTACACTAGAGATTTTTGTCAGATTTTGTTAAGGGAACTTGTTAGTTGTTTTTTTTATTTTCAAAGGTATTATATATATATATATATATATATATATTCATAACAATATGTTCCTCATACATATACTATAAGTAAATATCGGCCAAAATCGAACTACAACCTTCCCCCATTGGAATACCTTTCATTTGTTTACACACCTTTTTACCGTCATACAAATAATTTTCACGTTCAACAAAATTGATCAAATCTGTAAAATATTGCTGTCCGATACCTCAAGAATGACATTTATTGAAAAATTCCATAATTTTTATTTTTAGATTGTTCAAATCTATACTGTTGCATAAGTCCTCAAAATCGGTTAAACTTGAAATGTTTTTCAACTATTTTAAACGCTTAATAAACTCAAATCTGTTTTTAATTCTAGAAGCCGGATTAACTTTTAATACTTAATCAAAACTCTCTTTTAATAATTTTAACAATTTTTTATTGCCATTTTCTAAATACGATTCATAGCCACATGCTATAACTCTAAATGTTACTGGATCATTAGAAAATTTCGGGACCAGATAAGGAAAACTAGTATTATTTTGTTTTACCTTGATATTTTTAACACACTTTTACTCTAATTCCAATATTTGCTTGATTTTAAAATTTCATAATTTCTTTCACTATTATGGGCCTCCTTAAGTATCTGGCTATATAATGATTCACAAATAATAGCGTAATTTGCAATAAAAGTTATTATAAAGTTATCTTGGAATTCTCTTATAAATTCTTTCAATTCGATATAATATTTTCTTGAAACCTCTTCAGACTTAATTTTAAAATTTCTAAAATCTTTTAAAATACAATGCTTTCATTCCTCGATAACACTAGCAGGCAAATCGTATTTATATGCTAATTTTTGAATAAATATATCCAGTTTTTTATTCAAGCGCATTCTACTGTTTGTTTTCGGATAGCAAAATCCTCCGTGCTTTTGCGCATGCGTCAGGTCTTCTTCGATTTTATCAAAATAGGGGTGAGAGTGTTTAGCTCCGTTTGATTGAGTGTCAATCATAGTGACAAACAACAAGTGAACAACTTCGGAAAATCGCCAGATCAAGGTAACACCCCTTTGGAGAGTAGAATCGTCCCAGAGTGCTAGGCGCGGCATTTGAAAACGAACAGTAGATATACTTTTTGTTAATACTCTCTTAATACTGTCGTGCCATATTTCATTACATCTCTAAGAGTTTTATTATGTACCACTGGCGCAGCGAAGGAGGGGGGGGGGTGGAGGTTAAAACCCCTCCCAGAGCTAAAATAATTAGTATGATTGCCGCTTATATGAATCACTAGTTGAGCAAATTTGCCGCTTTAATGAATCAAAACCAAAGTTAATATTAAAACTTTTTGGCTTATTCGGAATCCCGGGCTTTGTTGAATAAAATTCTACTTAGGGGTGATTCTGTCCCGAATTTTCTGAAAATATTAAAAAAATCGGTCATCAATCCGAAAATTCGGACATAAAATATACCGCGAATTTTGACAAATAGTTGCCGAAAAAGATAAATTTTGTCAATCCGTTGCAGAAAAATCGCGAATTTCGTCACAGGATAGCGGGGAAAACGCAAATTTCGTCAAAGAATCGCAGAAAAGATTCAAATTTCTTCCAAGAATTGTAAAAAAGCAAATTTCCTAAAACACACGCGGAAAAAATGCAAATTTTGTCCAAGATTCGCGAAAAACCGCAAATTTCGTCAAAAGATCGCGAAAACCCCCACAAATTTCGCCAAAAGATCGCGAAAAAGCACAAATTACGCCAAAAGATTGCGAAAAACCCCGCAAATTTCGTGAAATGATGTCGAAAATAACACAAATTTTGTCAAAAGATTGCGAAAAAACCGCAAATTTCGCTATGGGATCCCGAAAAAAACATAAATTTCGTTAAGAGATCGCGGAAAAACGCGAATTTCGTCAAAAGGCCGCGGACAAAACCCATAGTTAGCGCCGGTAATGGAATTCCCTCTCCCCCTTTCCCCGCCTCTTCTGTAACTTTTCAGAAAATTTGCTGTGAATTTATTTTTATTTATTTTTTTTTCTTACTCAGAATCACCCCTTATTCTACTCAACAAAAGTGATTCAAGTGAACGGCGAATATTGTATTTAAAACTGTGAAAACGCACAATAAAATATATTTTATGTTGGAACAGGCACTATCACTGTCAATTGACCAACATTATTTTTGAAATCGATTTTGTATTTCTTGAGATCCCATAAAAATCGCAATTTTGAAAGTTTTTAGAATGCTTTCGCTCATTTTAGCCTTTAAAATGTTGAATATTTTAAAAACTGTTCTTAGAGAGCATTTACATCTTATAAGTACCTACTATGCCAAATTTTAACTTTCTATATTTAACAAATCCATAGAAATCGAAATTCAGGTAGTTTTCCACTCATTTCACACTTTTAAATTTCGATTTTCTTAAAAACTATCCTTAGAGAGCATTCACATCTTATAAGTAACTACCATGCCAAATTTATAGTTTCTAGCCCCTTCAGTATCGCAAAAATCGCAATTTTAGAGCATTTTTTGCTCCTGCAACCCCCTGGTGACAGTGGCACCGACATAAAATATAGCCTATATTCGAGCTGGGACTGTTACCATCTATTTGCAATCATTACGTTTGATATTAGCTTGGTATTTCCTGAGATTTCATAGAAATCGTAATTTAGAGAATTTTTAAAATGCTTTTTGCTCATTTTACCCTTTTAAATTTGGAATTTTAGGAACTGACCGTAAAGATCATTTACATCTTATTCGTACCTATCACGCCAAATTTCAAGTTTCTATCTTTAACAATTGCATAGAAATCATAATTTACAAAGTTTAGAACCCTTTTCGCGCATTTATAACCCTTTTAAATTTCGAAATTTTTTTTTTTTTTTTTTTTTTTTTTTTTTTTTTTTTTTTTTTTTTTTTTTACGAACAGTTCTTAGAGAGCATTTACATCTTATAAGAAACTACCATGCAAAATTTAAAGTTTTTACGACCTTAAGTAACACAAATGTCGCATTTTTAGAACATGATTTGCTCCTGCACCCACTTGGGGGTAGTGCCACCGGCATAAAATATAGCTTATGTTGAAACAAGGACTGTCACCATCAATTTGCCACCATTACTTTTGAAATTGGTTTGATATTTTCTGAAATTACTCCCTACAACCACACAAACTAACAAACAAACGTTGCTACTTTATAATATTAGTATAGACAAGACTTCAATCGAAACCCAGATATTTTTTCAGATCTGTAACGATAATGAAGATATTTTAACGAAATTTTCAATAAATTTACATTGCTTTCCGTTTATGCGAAATTCGATGTAGTTTAAAGTGCTAGTAGCGCACAGTAATTCAGTCAACTATACCGTGCTTAATACGTTAACTACATTCCAAAATATAGAATACCTAATTCAGCACTGTTTGGACGTGGATAATTATAAATTCCACCAATTCTCGCAATATTATTACATTGACACAAAGAAAAGTAAGTCTATTGAAAATTTTGCTGAAATTGCTTCATTATTAACCCTTTCAGGGACAAAGCATTTTCATTCCTAAAATGTTGAAATAAATGAATGACAATTTTTGTCTGAAAATTTGGATTGCATTCATCAGATATTTTCCGATGAACCACCCGATTATTTTCAATACAAAAAAATGTTTGTTGTAAAGTGTTATTCCATCTTTTAAAATTTCTCTATGATTTTTTTGAAACACTTGTAAATCTAACATAGTTTTGTGTTATTTCATTGATGCATTTTAAGTTTTGTAACTCTAATATTGTAAACGCTGTTTAAATTAATCATAACCAACGTATTTGCTGATTCTAATAACCGAGAAAAAAAGCGTTCTGATTTCATTCATTAAATAGACTGATTCGAATAGACAGTGATTCAATTAACCGAGGACCACCGTTATCAACAACTCAACCCCCTCCCCCCCTCCCCCCCTAGAGCCGAATTCTGGCTGCGCCACAGTACGGTCGTGGAAAAAAGGGCAAACAACCCTTACTAACTCTGCAAAAGTTTATCATACAAGAAAGTTACTGGTACCATACTATTGGTAATAATATCTACTTTCACATGATGTATATAAAATTTCCTTAGGGGCCATATATAGACCGGAGTGAAAAACAAAAAGTTTTGCAAATGAAATCGTAATAGTGCGGAAAAGTTGCTACTCGTTAATACAAGCACAGTGAAAAAATTTTTTTTGAAATCGAAGAATATCTTCCGTTCGCGCATCGCGTTCAAAGTTTTCGAATTTGAACAAAAATTGTACAAATATACGAAAAATCGTAAAAAGGTGTAAACTTTTTCCGATTGAACACATTTTTTTGTCCATACCATGACCTTGAGATGTAGAATGGAAGAAAAATACCACACACTCCTCCTTTATCCCCTTCAAACCCCCTCAAGGGGGTGAAAATGGCCAATTTTCGTGGAAAATACCGAAATTACAGGAGATGTAAATATTGACGAATCGGTCTCATTTTTTTTTCATAAGGCAACCTTGAGGCTAAAAGTAGGAAACAATCCCCCTCCCCCCTCGAGAGATCAAAATTGTGCAGTTCTTGCCCCGTCCTTCTAAGGATGACTCAGGACTCACCACGGGAAGGTGGCTGCACTGCGAGTCCCACCCACACCCTACTCAACCAACCAACCAAAATGTGGGCGTGGAGAATTATGCAGATGCAGATTCAGGTACTGCGAATTCTGATTTAGTGTCAAATTTTATCATGATAGCACGAGAAGCGAGGGTGGCTCTTATAAAACCATCACGTCGTTCATGCCCAGACACTTTTGAGGAGGCCTGTGTTACCAGCTTAACACTGCGCTCTACGGCTTGCGTATGACATGGTATGTCTGCCAGATTCAAAGGAAGAGTTGGCTTTTCCCCCTTGGAAATCAAGTCTGCAATGTCAGATGAAGAAATGTTTACCAATAGAGGAGGACAGGTAATCTATGTTTGAATTGGTAAGAATTGCCCTGCACTTTTCTTTTTCTCGTCTAATTTTGCTTCTATCAACGATCAGTGATGTATTACTATCAGTAATAAGACCTACGTCTTTTAGCACGCTAGAGATAATGGCAGCTGTTGTTCTGTCTGACAGACCAAAGTGATTACTTGTCAAAGCAGTAGCTGGAAGCGACATGCGCATTTGTGAAGAGTTTGGGCTCCTTGACAGAGCAGACAAAGATCGTGTGCGTTGAAAATCTAAATCATCCTGATCCTCATTGACATCAACATTTGTCTCCTCTCTTTCAGGATCAATGCTGCAACCAGGCAAGCTTTGCATGTGTGTGCTAAGCACATCAAGATGACGAGCCTTTCTTTGCAAAGATGATTTAAGATTTTGTGTTTCCTTTTTATGCACCGTCGGTCCTATTTAACCTGATCTAAGGTGTCTTTGTGCTTAAAGAAACATCAGTTCCAATGTAGGTATTTTCCTGTCCTTAGGGCAATCGCAGCTGACAGCTATAGGATTAGGACAAATACACTTGTCAAAGTTTTTCCCTCAAGTGCATTCTAGTATCATTTCGCATTTGCATCTGATATGTCAAATAATGTATTATACGACTGATGGATGAAATCATTGTACTTCTTCTGTTTCCCAGCCGTGTCTTTGTCTCTTGGATATGATTTATGAAGAGAATAATAGCGATCGTGTAGTTGTTTCATCTTTTGAACGACTCTTGTGTGACAAACTGTAGGAATCGAAGCCTTCAAATACAGTGACTCAATCTGTTGAGCTACAGTGTTTGCCACTTCTAAAAAGCTCAACTTCCTTCCAGGTTTAAAGTCACCAGACTGCAATAACATAGCGTATTGCACTTCATGCCAACATTTGACAACGTCAGCATTGGTGGGAAGAATTGCCGATGGCAGTGGTTTTGGTGCACCAAAAATTGGGCAGCGAGTATGAACGCTTCGAGTGAGCGCCATAATGATGATAAAAGAAGCTTAAATTTTGATCGATGAAACCGTTATCCAATTCAAGCTACGGGATTCTAAACGAAGCCGACAAGAAAAGTTTTCAGCAAGAGCAGCGCTTCTTTTATAGGCGAGATATATTCTTTTAGAAGCCAGACAAGCAGAAACACGCAGCGACGCTGAGGGAAAACTGAGTGACGCACAGCAATCGTTACCAGGTACGGGTACTGTGCTGGCTCCTCCCCCACTCCGTTTCTCGGAATTCCAGCGGTGCGCACGCGCAGCGAGCATTACAGTGCACCGAAGAAGAAAGGGGCTGACGAGATGGAGAGGTCGAGTGACCAGGCGGCAAACAAACCAAAACATAATGTTTGTCGCAAAAAGTCGCCCCCTCGACAGGGTTCAAAGCGGATAGAGGAGCTGTCGAGGGGGGGGGGGTTGTTTTCGACTTTTAGCCTCAAGGTTGCCTTATGTAAATAAAAATCATGTCGATTCGTCAATATTTACATCTCCTGTAATTTCGGTATTTTCCACGAAAATTGGCCATTTCTATTCTGCCATTCTAATTGCCATTTCTAACCCCCTTGAGGGGGTTAGAAGGGGATAAAGGAGGAGTGTGTGGTATTTTTTCCTCCATTCTACATCTCAAGGTCATGGTAGGTACAAAAAAATGTGTTCGATCGGAAAAAGTTTACACCTTTTTACGATTTTTTGTATATTTGTACAATTTTTGTTCAAATTCGAAAACTTTGAACGCGATGCGCGAACGGAAGATATTCTTCGATTTCAAAATTTTTTTTTTTCATTGTGCTTGTATTGACGAGTAGCAACTTTTCCGCACTATTACGATTCGATTTGCAAAACTTTTTGTTTTTCACTCCGGTCTAATATACATACTAAAGCGAACCATAATTTCAATAGCAGTACACAGTCCTGACAGGATAAACAAATTCTACACCCTTCAATTAGCCTGAAAACAATTTTTTTGCAATTCGTACGATAAGTTTCCGTGACATTAATTATTTTAAAACAAGCGTATTTTAGGGGCTGTATCCAAATTGAAGTTCGGTACTCGATTGTTGGCCGAGAATGCCCCCTTCGTGATCAAGGCACTTAAAGGACCACTCAAGCAGTCATTGAAGACTGCTAGATTACAGGATAAAATAAGAAATTTCATAATATCTAGTCACTTCTACCATAGACGCGCTTAAACCAACATTTTGCCGTTTTTGAAGCATAATTTGAAAATTACTTGGAAGAAAAATATGAAATTTTGGATTTCCATAAAGCAGGACTTAATAAATCTGAATCCATAAAAAAATTGTAGGTTGCAATTCATAATTTTTTAGAATATTAATTTCATAATTCATAATTCTTATCATAAAATTATAAAAATTGGAAATTGAAATTATTTATGTTTGGGTATTTTAGTATTATTGCTACACAAAAATAGCACATTAGGAGTATAATTTCAGGAAATATTAATAAAAATATGAAAATGTGATTTAACATTATTACTAAATTTTGAATTTTATAATTCAAAACCTTATCATTGAAATGACTTGAAATTTGGTGTCTAGGCATAGTTTGAACCGAAGATTTGAAACATCTTGTTAAAATTGGGTATGGCTATTAAAAAAAATTAAGTCTGTGTTCGTTTTAATATGTAGATTGCCCCTAAGTAAATTTTAAATACATCATTTAAAAATAGACTTTATTTCCGATCGTTCGGTACCAATAACTTTCTTCTACGGTAATTTGTTGAGGAGTTAGTAGGGGGTGTTTACTTTTTTTCCACGAATGTACCACGAATGTCCAAATTACCTGTTAATATATGACCATGGGTCGGATCTATACATTCATTAAGTTTTTGTTCTTAACAATAGCAAACACTATTATAGATAATGTTTTCTTTTATTTTTTGGCATAATCGTTATAGTTGTATATTAGGGTGGAGCGAAAAAAATTAATTTTTTAAAATCAAAAACGGGTAGTTGCCAAAAGTTGCCTTTATACTAGTACATCATATGTATGCAATATTACCTCTGAAAAAAAAAATGGCTTAAGTCTGAGCTTTTGGTCCAAATGTCGAAATTTTGGGTAAAATTTGACATTTTTTCAAAAATTAAAAAAAAATTCTATAGAGATTATTATTATTTAAAAGTGTTACTTAAACCTTTATTATTAATGACTTAACATATTTAAACGATAAAACGATATCTTTGTTCTGTATAACTGGAACAAAACTGACAAATTTCGGTGAAATAAAAGGCATTTGCACTCTGTTGTGTGATACAACTCATTGCTGTTTAGAATACAGATGTTATCTAGTTGCTTTCAAAACTACCCAGGAGGTACTACATGGAGGTGACTGCATTTCATGTCACAATAGCGCGAAGCTCGACCACTCTACCATCTGAAATCAATGTTTTATTTATACATTGAATTGTAATTTTTTTAATCAAAGATTGGCATAAGTTTTCTATGTATCAACCTGGTACATCTCTTTTTTGGATCCACAGACTTTGTATGCTGCTGCTGTGATATCCTTTACGTATTTTTCTACTGTTTGTGTAAGAGAAGACAAACAGTGTAATGCTGTGCGGATGATATTAATGTAATCTGTAATCTATTCAGCCTTCTATTATCTTTTAGTCTAAGAGCCCGTGAATGCCAGACCTTCTTTATTTTATAAAAGGTGAAAGTTTCTCAGCGCAAGCTTCCAACACAGGTAGGAACGATGGGTTACTATGAAATTTGGGTCATCGTGGTTTTGGCAGGTAACAGGTAGCAAATGTATATAAAATACCAACTTAATTTCGTCAAATAATAAAGCGTAATTTTTTCACATTTTCTTCGAAATAATATTAGAAATCACGTCCTCCATTGCCAGACACTTACTATCGTGGCAACCGATTGCCAGACACCCTTAAACTTTAATAAATTGTAACTGTACTTACGTAATAGTATAAAAGCTGAATTTCATACATGTTACTTGGTTAACTATTACAAGATGTTTCTTCAGTAGCCAGACAGTTTCGATAGTTCTAACCCCTGGCCAGACAAACATATACGGTGGCTGTAAGTACGAGAGCGAGGCCATGTATGTCCGAGTATGTGCCAGTGAGATTGTTAATTGGATCGATCGAATAATTTTATTATGTACTTATTTATGAATTAAAAATCTATGTTTATAATGTTATTTATTATAATTTTCATTTTGATAATTGTTAAAATAAATAAACCAAATAAATTAGTAAATGTTTTAGAATTTTATGAACTTTATGTTTAATATTCAGTTTCTTACAAAATTCGATATTTCATTAAAATTTGACTGTTTATTCATATATAGTGTTAAAAAATCTCAGTGAAAAAAATAGATTAATTGTATTCACAGCCTTTATATAAAAATAAAAGGAAATATGGATTTATAAGGTTTATTATTAGATTTTAAGACATGTTTAATGATTTTATTCATTTTCATCATTATAGCCGATATCTTCATTATCTTCGTCACTGCTATTCCAGTCCGTTGCTTGATTTTTTTCAATATTGACTTCTTCGTTAGTTTCTGCAAAAATACAAAAAAAAGTTAGTGCAATTGTGTATAGCTAAAAATCTATTTATAATAATTTGAAGTAGTATGTATATACCTGAGAGAGTATTTAGTGAATCTCTGACGTAATTTGGCAACTGATCTCCTTCAAGCCATTTAAAATGGTACTGGTTATTTTCTTGTACCCAACCATTATTCTCTTGTTGATATATCGTTGAAATTTTCTGGTGAGCATTGTTGCAAATGCTAGATATGAAGTTTGCTCGCAAAAATTGATGTAGCAGCTCGGTTTTACAGGGTGGCAGACTGCTGGTAGCAAAATTTCGGATTCTTTTACGGTCAAACGCTTCATTAGCATATGAGACAATTTAGATACTGATGAACAGTTGAGGCCGAGCAGCATCAACATCAATTATCTCACCAACATTGTATACCTCACATATAAACTGCTATATAATATCAAAGGTGTTTTGTTGTTCATCATTATTTTAAAATAATTCTTTGTTACCAAATTTGATGAAAGCTTGTTGGTATTCTTCTGTTTTTGTAAATATTTTGTAAGGTCTTAATTTGCCTTTTCTGAAAAACGCAGGATTATAATCACAACCTGTTATTGCATGAAATCAATTCAAACTCTTACAAATAGATTCTCCTAACTTTGCGTCTATCTTTGTGTGGCATACATACCTCACGTTGTTTCCAGTACCTGTTAGCATCCAAATAAGTGAATGATTTTGTAGATAATACATATGGCCAAGCATGATAGCAGCAATGTTAGTTTCGATACTTCTTATTACTATATTCACTTGATTGTCAATGCTACACGCATGCTATGTTATTTTGGTATCTGCCTCATCATATTCTGGACATGATAATTCTTCCACAACTTTTGATACTATGTTGTTGGAGTTATTAACTACGAAAGAATGACACTGTTTAAAATGTATGTGAATGGTTTTGTTTCCAATAAACGCCACCATTTCATCAGTGGCGCAATGCAAGAAGAAGAAATCAACAAGAGCTTGTTTAAAATTTGAATTTTTTAATTCTTTCGCAAAATCACTCGGCCGAATTTGATTAGGCCCAGTTATGGTGTACTCCAATTGTGCAGATTCGAATCACTGGGAATATTCGTAATCTTTGATCGATGGAAGTTCTGATCATATATAACATCAACTTTTGACGCTTGCAATAGAGTAACCATTTGAAACATTTTTTTAGAAATGCTTCCACATTTTTTTGGAACTTTTTTCATAGTGTGCAACAAAAAGAGGCCATCAGTTATTAGGACATCTACGTAAGGTGGTGGCTCATGCTGGAGCTCTTTTTCCAAACACTTTATTAAGGCAGATTTATCCGTCTTACAAATAGTACCATCCAAATGGCACATGGACAAAGGACTGTGATAATTCGGTACGATAAAATTTTCGAAATATCCAAGTTGTAGTCCATGAATATTCCCAGCATACGTCCAAACAGATCTCGTTGAATACTAACCTCTTGAATTGTACCACCTACTCGAATTTTCTTCTTTTTCTCACCTGTTAATAATTTTTTATCTTTTGAAAAATTAATAACAGATGTGTTTTTAATACATTTTTCAAATCTACTAATACCTGTAAGACATTCAGAAATAATCGTTTTCAGAACACATTCACCATTCTTCTTAATATTAAGAAGAAATACTGCTACCTGTTTTGATCCAGATTTACCAGATGAAATGTTAATCAATTTATCTCTAGGTACTTCTAAAAAGAGAATAATAAATTGATCGAAGGTCGCAATAAATTTCCGTAATTGTTTGATATTTTTCTGAATATTGTGCTGATTCAAATTCGCTGAAATATCTTTGTGAGATTGTAGTCCAATTCTTGATAAACTTGAATAATTATCGTAGATCGTATATCGTGGTTTCGAGCCACCGTTGGCGTGCTGAAATTGAATTGTTGAAGTGTATAATACCCGTAAACTTTCTTGCAGCATCTGCATTTACAGTCTGTTCTCCAGATAAATAGGTTGTCTTGAAAACGTCTTAGTTGTACTTTTAATACCAAAACAACTTTGCTTAAATCCTTCATATAAATCTGGATGGCTTCCTGCTACTTTCACAAGTTATCACAATATTTCACAGTCCATCGAGCATAGCTCTGTTGATTACTGTTAAAGAATAAATTTGTAATTTTAGATAATAGTGACTTGAAAAGTTCGAAATGTCCAGTACGAATGCTTCGTGATAGATGTAAGTTGTGATCAATAAGATTAATGTAAATTAAATAAAATTGTTGAGTTTTGCCAAACTCGCTATTGATACTTTGTTGTTTCTAAATACAGTAGTAATCAATCATCAATTCCTTCAGCTCTTCATTTTCTATGTGGAATGATATTTTACAGTTTTGTAGTCTTTGAAGTTCCTTTATCACATCATTTGTTAATCATGTGTTATTAATTTGCAAAAAATATTTGAAATGTAGTATTTACAATCCTAATGCCACCAAAGGCTGAAACATTTTGCAGCGGTTGAAATGTTTTTCATCAAGAAATTCACTCACAGAACCATGTAATATGTAACCTAAATGTATAAATAAATTATCAAAAGTAGGTTTTTCTGTTGTTTAAATTTGTAGGGATACTTTCGCTATTACTTGTATGGATGATTGATTTAATTCATCAGTTATTCTTTTTACTTTGATGCATGGTTTCCAAAACTACAGAGTTACTAATTGGTGAGGCATTGATGGGATTTAAATAAGGAATATGTTGTTGCGGGGTATCACTATAAATACGGCTATTAAAACCAACCCACATAGGAACATCAGGTAATTCTACCGCATTACTAATTCTCCAGATGATGTCTATTTCTGTGTACAATTGTAAATTTCTTGGGACTATATTTTCAATTTCATCAGCCGTTGATTGCAGATCACTAGTCATTTTTGGTTTTTTTGGATATGGAATTTCCTCTGAAGATAAGGCGTCGAAAGTTCTTCTTTTTCTTTTCTTTTTGTGTGGTGAATTGCCTCCATTAATAGGAACCGGTGCTTCGGATATTCCTGATTCTTCGGATGTATTTAACTCAAAGTTTTGATAAATAATTCCTAAGGTGTAATGTAAAGTGTCCTGTCCACTCGTAATTTCACCAAAACGGTCAAAATTATCAGAAGCTACTCCAGTAAAAAGTTCAGGTGCTTTTTTTAATTTTTTCTGGGCATAAACTAGACTTTTCAATGGAAGTATATGTGGTTTCTGTTTCAAGTTCTTTGACACGTTGATAGCTAATGCAATGACCATATCTATTGATAATGTCAATAATTTTTCTGCTGCTCGTTGAGCTCTTCAGAGTCATACCCAGCATAATGTGCTTTGATGTCTTTACTTGAGCATTATGAACTCCATAAAAAACATCTTGACAGTAGGAGAGAACTCGACGAACACATTTTAGACTAGTTTTCCGTCTTTGATTACACCCACCAAGAAGAGTGAAGAAGAAGTATAATAATTGTTGTGGTAATGAAACTTCACCTGTTATTAAATGCTGTGCTGAAATATTTTTGGACGGTATTTTTTTCTTGTCAATTTTCAGTATTGTTTTTCGTAAACTAATGCAGCTTTTTGTAAAATATTTTTGATTGTAAATTTTCAAATATTTTATCATCTACTGTCGTGAAATAATTGGGTGCTAATATCTCTTTATTACGGATTGTAAAAAAATTGATGTCTAGAAGATATTTTCATTATTTTTTCTTCCAGGTGGTGTGCGGCAAAAGTAGCATTCACTTCAGAGGAATTTTCTTCAAGGATATTCTCCAATGATTCAGTATATAATTCATGTAAATATATCAATAAATAACAACGCCCATTCTTGATTACATTTTTCTCTATGATGTTACTAATTTCATTAACCCTCCGACTGTCTTGGAAAAGGGCAAAATTGTAATGTTGTTTTCTCTGCATTTTATTTTAAATGTTAAAAAAAATTATTTTTTGAACATTTTATAAAAAAACTTAATAACGAATATGAATGCAATCCATGGAAGTATTAATCATTGTTCAATGTATTAAAAATACATTAAATCAATAGAATTATATTACTTTAAATATTGCTTGTATTGCAGTGAAACCTGGAGCTTGGTGAACGTATTAACACGGGCTTGTCAGTGAGGGGGTTAAAAGCTTTTTGATGGTACTCTCGATGATGATGCCAATCACTTTTAACAGATATTTTTGTAGAAGAAGATATTTTATTATTGAAATGAACTCTACATTAGGTATGATAATATATTTTCGAATATAATTAACAACTCGTTATACTCTTTTTTACCTTCTATGTCAGATATTATACGCGAGTTAAATTGGTCTTTATCATTTGCATGAAATGGAAGCATTTTTAATCGTATTTGTTTCTTTTTTCTATTGCAAAATACACAAACATTTTTACACGTATCAACGCTAGTGTCACTTTGGATCGAACTATTTACTTCTGAAATTAAATCATTATTTTCACAGCCTTCTTCAAGTTCAGAAATGTCTACAAGTTCCTGAGAAGTTGAAGGTTGAGGTTCTATTGATTGAGGAGCTAAAGGGGGTTTTGATGCTGCTAAATATTCTGTAAATATTCTGTGTGTCTGGTGTGGCTGTGAATGAGATGATTCTACGGTCAACTTAGGTAAAAACGATGTAGGTGAAGATGAATAGACTATAGCTATGCGTGCTTCTTTTTCTTTTTATTTTCCTTTCTCTGTTTCAACGGTTTCTTTAGAACTTTTAGATTCAGAGGTGAAATATTTTTTCATCAGTCCTGTAAATGCTTTAAAACACTCCCTGCGATAACCATTGTCCATATATTCACTAGGTAAAATAATGTTCGTGTATTTTAGGTTACGTATTTTTCGCAACCTCAAAATTGATTGACATTCTTACAATGTCTCTTCAGAAAACAATATTATTTGGTCATTACTTTTTTTATAAATAACACAAATTAATATGTCTCCCATGGTGATACTTTATCAAAACTGAATCACATTTATTTTATAAACTGCACTAACAAATCGTAAAACGTGTACTGTCATTATAATACATGTACCAAAGGTATATTCAAGGGCTTTGGCATGTACTGAGTAAACGAAAGATGCGCACTGAAGTTGGCCACGTGCCAGCGCTTGCACTTCCTCTTAAATGCAGCAACCTCAAATAACTGGCGCCAATTTCAGAGACAAGAGGAAAGGGGGAAAATCTCCGTTGGGCGCATAGCTATATTGAGACTCTAGTGTATTGAGAAGCTAGTTCCACCGTATATGTTTGTCTGGCCAGGGGTTAGAACTATCGAAACTGTCTGGCTACTGAGGAAACATCTTGTAATAGTTAACCAAGTAACATGTATGAAATTCAGCTTTTATACTATTACGTAAGTACAGTTACAATTTATTAAAGTTTAAGGGTATCTGGCAATGGGTTGCCACGATAGTAAGTGTCTGGCAATGGAGGACGTGATTTCTAATATTATTTCGAAGAAAATATGAAAAAATTACGCTTTATTATTTGACGAAATTAAGTTGGTATTTTATATACCTTTGCTACCTGTTACTTGCCAAAACCACGATGACCCAAATTTCATAGTAGCCCATCGTTCCTACTTGTGTTGGAAGCTTGCGCTGAGGAACTTTCAGCTTTTATAAAATAAGGAAGGTCTGGCATTCACGGCCTCTTGCTCTATTCACCAAGATTGCACACGATAAATGCATATTGATTAGAGGTTCTGTTACCACAACACTTTTCCAATGAATTAGATTTATATAATTATCCGCTTCAAAGTTGATTGTCGATATTTCAGATTTGCGTTATGATGCCATCATGACGTCATTCATAACGCCATTCATTTACTCTCATCTTTCAACTATTATTTTCTGAGCAGCTAGCAGTTTAATGTGATGGCAATCGTCAGAGAGCATTGAAATAAGAATTTCCTCTGCGTATGCAAAGCAATCATTGTCCTAAATAACATTTTTTTAGGTATTTATTTTATTCCGTTTCGTGTGTTGTTTAGTAGCCGAGTTGTTTTTGTGTAGCCAATTTCCCACCAGTTGAAATCGAGAAAAGGGTACTCAGCACATACCAGAAATACCTTATAGATATTAGCGAAGTTATTTCATCAAGATATTGCTCAGAAGAACTAGCAAATAGGAACCAGGGTAACTTGTCCTACGCAAGATGCGTCACACGGCGCATAAAATTATTCGCCTTTATATAAGCACTGATTGACCATCAGAGTCTGGTTCACTCACAAAGTATGTAATCCAAGTTTATGCCGCATTATGGTTTACACCAAATAAAATCCACATCTAAAAAATTGATCTAAAAACTTATGGGAAATTACTCGGCTACTAAACATCACAGAAAACGGCAAAAAACAAATACTAAAAAAAATTAGTTAGGACAATGGTAGCTTTTCACATCGAGAGCAAATTTTTATTGCAATTTTGATGACGATCGCCATCACATTAAACAACAAGCTTATCAGCATATAAAAAATGCAAGTAGAGTAAATGATGGCGTACTCAAAAATGAAATACCTAAATGCTGTAAAATGTTGTAGGAACAGAACACCCAATCACTATGCAGTAACTGGATGTAACTTTGGTGAAGATACCAGAGGGCTAAATAGATTCCATTAATTCCACTGCATTACTCTGTTTGCCTTATCATACACAAGCAGTAGAAATATACGTGAAGAAGTGTTACAGCAGCATCACCCAAAGTCTGTGGATACAAAGAAGAGATGGATTAGGTTGATACGTAGGAAACTTATGCCTGTCTTTGATAAAAAATCACAATTCAATATATAAATAAAACATTGTGCTCAGATGGAAGGGTGGTCAAGCTATGCACTGTTGTGTCATGAAATGCAGCCAACCCCACGTGATACCTCCTTGGTAGATTTGAAAGCAACTACGTAACAGCTGTATTCCGAACAACAATTAATTGTAAGACACAACAGAGTGGAAACGCCTTTTTTCACCAAAAGTTGTCAGTTTCGCTCCCGTCAAACAGAACAAAGATATCGTTTTATCGTTTAAATATGTTAGACCATTAATAATAAAGGTTTAAATAACACTTTTAAATAATAGTCAGCTATATAGGAATTTTTTTATTTTTTTGAAAAAATGTCAAATTTTACCCAAAATTTTGACTTTTGGACCAAAAGCGCACACTCAAGCCATTTTTTCAGCGGTAATATTGCACGCAGATGATGTACTAGTATAAAGGCAACTTTTGGCACCTACCCGTTTTTGATTTCAAAAAAACTGTTTTTTTTTCGCTCTACCCTATTCCGCACGTTTTACATGATTTACTCATTTTACAGAATTGCATTTACACGTCGCAGGATACGAACTCGGGACCTCTTGGTTACTAGACTATCCGTCCACCCTCTCGGCCACGCTTGGACAGCTGGGAACTTCAAATATTGTTACTAATTTATGACTCAGAATTTATTTTATGGTAATGTCAATCTATTAGGTAGCTTTCATTACAAAAAATATGCATTTACTATTGCAGCCGTTTGGAGGAAAGCGATTTCAAAAAATTTTGGTATATTTTCATCGATCATGACCCCCAGACCCCGAAACCACCCTCCGTTCAAAATTTATATATATATATATATATGACCTTTGTCACACTGTAACTCTCGTATTTATGAACCGATTTCGATGAAATTCGCTGTGTACATAGTACATACAAATGTCTCAAAAATACGAGTTCGTTGGCCAGCTTCATCCGCCGTTTTGTTTCAAAATGGCGGCCATTTAAAATTTTTTTTAAAAATTTGAAATTTGAAATGTGGTACCAAAAAATTGAAAATGGAAAAATATTTTTTCTTATGTATTTGACCTTTATACAAAGATTCTGGAGCAGTTTTTGTTTCGTCTATATCTTAAAAAATGGCTGAGTTATAGCATTTTGAATTTCTAGCGTGGCTGACATTTTGAAACGTCCTGAATTTTGTCACGCGATAAAAGGAGTATTTATGAACTGATTTGGATGTAACTTCGTTTATACATAGTACATACCAATGTCTCGACCGAGTTCGTTGGTCAGGTTCATCCACCATCTTGTTTAAAAATGGCGGCCATTTAAATTTTCAAGAAAAATTTAAATTTGAAATGTGGTACCAAAAAATTGAAAATTGAAAAAAAATATTTTTTTCTTATGTATTTGACCTTGATAAAAAGATTCGGGAGAAGTTTTTGTTTCGTCTATATCTTAAAAAATGGCTGAGTTATAGCATTTTGAATTTCTAGTGTGGTTGACATTTTGAAACGTCCTGAATTTTGTCACGTGATAACAGGCGTATTTATGAACCGATATGGATGTACCTTGGTGTATACATAGAACATACAAATATCTCGACCGAGTTAGTTTACCAGCTTCATCTGCCATCTTGTTTGAAAATGGCGGCCATTTAAAAAATTTAAAAAATTTAAAATTTAAAATAAGATACCAAAAAAATTGGAAAATGAAATAATTTTTTTCGTATGTGTTTGACCTTAATACAAAGATCCGGAACAGTTTTTGTTTCGTCTATATCTAAAAAAATGGCTGAGTTATAGTATTTTGAATTTCTATTGTGACTGACATTTATAAACGACCTGATTTTTGTCACGCGATAACAGGCGTATTTATGAACCGATTTGGATGTAACATGGTCTGTTCATACCAATGTCTCGACCGAGTTCGTTGGCCAGCTTCATTTGCCATCTTGTTTTAAAAGGATTGCCATTTAAAGAAATAAATTTAAAATTTAAAATGAGGTATTAAAAAATTGGAAAATGAAAAAAAAATATGTGTTTGGCCTTGATACAAAAATTCCGTAGCAGTTTTTGTTTCTGAAAATTTGTTCTTTTGTTTATATCTTAAAAAATGCTTGAATTATAGCACTTTGAATTTCTAGCATGGCTAACATTTTGAAACGATCTTGTATTTGTCACGCGATAACACACGTATTCGCCTATTTCGATGTAAGAAGGCATGTGCATAGTATTCATCAATATCTCTACCGAGTTCGCTAGCCAGATTCATCAGCCATCTTGTTTCAAAATGGCGGCCATTAAATAAAAAAAATATATATATTTAAAGTGAGTTGCAAAAAAATTAGAAATTGAAAAAGGTTTCTTTCTTAAGTATTTGACCTTGATATAAGGATTCAGGAGCATTTTTTGTTTGTCTTTATCTTAAAAAATGGCTCAGATATAGCAGTTTCAATTTCTAATGTGGGTGACATTTTGAAAAATCTGATTTTTTCCCTGTGACAGCACTCGTATATATCAACCGATTTCCGATGTGAGTGAGCATGTGCACAGCAATTACTAAGGTCTCGACCAAGTTCACTTGTTAGCCTCATCCACCATGTTGTCTTAAAATGGCAGGCACTTTAAGAAATCGCCGAATTTGGCAGCCAAATATAAGTTACTTTAAAGAAAAGCAGCTTGGATAAAGCTGACTAATTTCGCGAAATTCTCATTCATTATATTTATAAAAAATTAGTATTGAATCTCTTATATTTGGTTTCCACTAAATTGAGCTTCGTGTGTTTGAATAATATAAATTGGCTTTTTTAAAATAAGGAATATGAAAGCTACCTCCTCCTCCTCCCGGCACTGGCCGGAAGGACTTTTTTAAATTCTGTACGATTTTGCACATCTTCTCTCTAGAATTTTGAATATTTTGCTTTTTAATTTCATGCGATGTACGACAGCAGAAAGATTTTTTTTCTTCTACCGAGGAAATTTTCAGAACACAAACATTATTGCTTTATACAGAACACGTTATTTGTGTATTAAAATGTTTTAACAGTGTGTATATATATATGTGTGTGTGTGTGGGGGGGGGGGGTAATAATTCAACGCCTTTTAAAAATAAAATCAATTTTTCATTAAAAAAAATACATTTCTTACTGTTCAAATCTTGTATATAATTTTAATGCGAAGGTATTGATAAAGTTTTCTGTTTTCTTTAATTTTTGTTCGTCTGTTTAAGCGGTCTTGTACCTTTTAAACGCGTCGAAAATTAACGAAAAACTTCAAAGTTTGAATTAGTATATTTTCAAAGACTTTTTATGTATAAACATGATATTTTGGATATTGATTAAACAGACTGTGCTTTGTAATATACTACTATTAGAAATTTATTAACCCTTTACAGAATTTGTGTATTGTTGAAATCAAAATAGCTCTTTTTTTACCCCATAAGTCATTGCGCGCATGATATCTTGATAAAGTATGTATGGATTGGCATGAAATTTGGTAAATATACTAAACATATATGTGTGTTTAAAATGATCTACTCTTAGGCTAAAATCTTTTCATTAACTATATAAAAAAAAAATATTTTCGTAAAAAAAAAATAAAAATTTTGTATTTTTAATGAATAAAAATAGTCATAACTAAAAATATTACCATTGTAAATACTTAAAAGTAGATCCTTTTAAACACACATATTTGTTTAGTATATTTATCAAATTTTATGACAATCCATACATACTGTCTCAAGATATCATGCGCGCAATGACTTATGGGGTAAAAAAAAGAGCTATTTTGATTTCAACAATACACAAATTCTGTAAAGGGTTAATAAATTTCTGTTGGTAGTATATTACAAAGCACAATCTGTTTAATCAATATCCAAAATTTCATGTTTATACATAAAAAAGTTTTGAAGATAGACTAATTCAAACTTTGAAGTTTTTCGTTAAATTCCGTCGCGTTTAAAAGTACAAGACCCCTTAATTGAATATATGGTAATTTTTTTTAAATTGGGCGCATTAACTCCTTCCTATATGCTGTATATTGTGAACAAAATTTCTCAGTTATAAATATTGTGTATAATTTTTCTGCAAAAATAATAAAAATCATTGTTTTTCGCACAAAATTTTGTCTTTATTTTTTTTCCCCATCGAAATACAGGCTAAATTTTTTTCATGAAACTAGTTTTCTCACGGTGAAATCCGAACTAAATCGATAGTCAAACGTTAGCTAAAAGGTTAGCATTGTAAAAAATTTCAGACCTATTCCATATACAGTGAAATACGTTTAACACGAAACTGAGGGGACCAACATTTTTTTTCGCGTTAAAAGATTCGTAAAAGAAAAGAAAACTCACCAATATTTTCGATGTCGTCAAATTTTATTTCGATTTCCTGTAGGTTGCATCCATTGAGATAAAAAGCAAGTAAAAAATTATTGTTTTTTGGGGAAAAAATTAGATATCTTTTTTTGAAGTGTCTTTTTCAGCACCATATTGCCCACAAATTGTTTGAGATCATCTATTTTTTTATTCATCTCTCCATTCGAAAGCGCATCTTATTAACCGCGCATGCTTTTAATTATTTTCTGCATTTATTAAGTAGAGGGAGCAAGATCTACATCGTTGATTGCGTTGTCAGGTCGTCGGAAACTGCATTTCAAACGAAATTTTTTGTGTTAAACGATGTGTGAAACAAAATGTACTAAATTGCATAATATACTGTCCGGACCACTATATCATTTCGTATTAACCGATTTTTCATGTTAAGCGTTTTCTTGTTAAACGTGTTTCACTGCGATTTCAAATAAAAACAGATAATAAGTTCGATTTCTCTTATTCAAACAGATGGCGCCACTGTTTGTGGTAATTTTCCAATCATTTTTCATTGCAGTTATGATTTTAATTTTCATTGCGTTTGATTATTTTCATATCCTAAGTCACTTTATTTTTGAGACAACTATATGCAGAAATTTTAATTTGTTTTTGTTCTAAAACGCAGGGCTCTGAGGTACAGTAAAAATTTCTAAAATAGAATACAACATGCCAAAAAAATGCCTCTTCAAACAAGTTTAAAGAGGACTTTAAACAGGTTTAACCCTTTATGTACTGAATTATGAATTTGAATTCATTAAATTTTATCTTCTAAAGCATTTTTCGTGAATTTTTGAAACTACATTAGAAGATTTACATAATCATTTAACAAATTTTAGAAGAATTTTAGAAGGATTGAAGGATTTAGGAGGATTAATTAAATTTGAATTTATAGGGATTTTGTGCAATATTTATAAACCCACTCAATCGTTTTATTTTAAATATTTTTCTTAGTATTTTGTAGAATTAGGAAATATACAAATATAATGTTCTTACAATAGAAATATAGAAATATTTCCGAATTGAAAAATCCCCCCCCCCCCCGCTCCCCCAACGCCGAGAAAGCTGAAAAGATGCATAGGCAAAATATATCATTAAAAATAAATATTTTTGTTTTGTGCAACCAATAATCCTTTTGGAACAAGATAAAGTGATACATCTGTAACTCATTATAAACTGTATTACTACTAATTGATGTATTAAATGAATTTTATAATAAGTTATTTTAATGGAACTTATAAGTACCGTCAGTAGATAAATCGTTAAAGAGTAACAGTAAATAAAACTTCTGTAAATCTCTGCATAACGGAAACTTGACTGAAACAAAAATTTTCATGGTTTCTGCGAAATAACACACTTTTTAAGATTAAAACCTGCCTTTTGCTAAACCTTCGTAATTAAACTTGACATTTTCAATAAATTTCAGAGGGGACTGTAGTTTAAGGCCATGTAGTAGGATTAGACCACGCTTTGGATACGCCACTGGTACTGGTTAGAATACAAAATAAATAAATCATGTCTAATGTTTTTAGAAAGTTTTAGAGTTTAAAAAGTGGTGATTTAAATATGTAAATAAGTCCATGAAAGATTATATTGTATCTTTAAATGGAAATTTTTAAATACAGAAATATGCAAAAAGTAGAAAATTTTTTGGAATTTTCGGAAGAAAATTTGCATTAAAATACGTAAACTGGAGTTTCAACTGGCAATATAATTTAAATATTTTAACGGATATTTTTTACAATGTATAAAGCTTACAAAAAACAGGGAAAATTGGCTGCTTATTGCCGAAGTTGCAGGTTGGTCAAAAATGGATGCGATTCAGACGTTTGAAATGTCTTAAATTCAGACGCATACACGTGTCTTAAAAATTAAGACACTTTAAAATGTCTGAAAATTGAACACTCCAGTTTAAGACATTTATGTGTCTGAATTTCAGACATGTCAGTTTACAGTGTTTATACCATGATCATATAGTAAGACACTTAAGTGTCTGAATTACTTTTTCAGTCACATATGTGTCTGAATTTAAGACGCCCTTATTTGCAGTGTATATAAAAAAAATGGTTGAGAGTAAAATTAACATCGCAATATAAATTTTATTGATACTTTCATATCTTTAATCATTCTGACATATAATGCAAAATATACAATTAGTAATGAACATATGTGGGGCATTCTCACAATCTTTTGACTTTTGGGAAAAAAATCTGGCGAAATTAAACTTGCTAAAATAACATTTTAATCTGATAGAAGAATGCCTTAATGATTCAAAATAAAGAAAAAATGGTCAGCAGCGAAAATTTTTTTATTTAACTGAGGTTTAGGTTAAACTTGCGAGTTTAATTTTCCATACCATTTTACCCCTATAACTTTTTACTTTCTTCTAAATTTTTACTTATAATACATTTTCATAGTACCCACAGGACATTCAAATAAGAAATAATACAAATGTAGTACTTTTAATACAGAATTTCTGTATAGCATTGTCTTAAAGGGGTGTTAAAGAAGGGACGGTAAGGTAAAAAAAGGGACAAAATGGTAAAAAAAGGGACGAAATGGTAAAAAAAAGAGACGGCAAGGATGGAACGGTAAGGAAAATTACGACCTATTTTTAGGAAAATCATGTTAAGACTAAGTGATAGCCACAATGTTCATTGCTTTTTCGAAACAGTTGTTAACATCGGATTAAATTATTATTATTTTTTTTTATTTACCTCGAAAAGTGCAGGAATAAAGCTTGGGGACGGTAAGACTACCAATAAATCCACGGTGCTTGAAATTGACATTTAAATGCTGATTTATATTCTGCAGTAAATTTCCTGTCAAAGAATTTTACATATTCTTTTTCTAGCATACTTCTGCATGAGCAAAAACTTGAAAAAAATTCTGTCGCAGCATCTGAAGTGATTTTCTGTATAATTTTAGAAGAGGGATGGTAAAAAATCTAAAACACAGGGACAGAGTTCAAAAAATAATATCAACCCTAAAAATGTGTGCAGGTTAATTTTTAGCTACATATTTATGTAAAAGTTTATGTTCCAGTTTCTGAAAAAATTTACATCGAATTATTTTTATTGAAACAATTTTATCTAGACAGTTCCAAACTTCAAAATCAACATCAAGGACATGGGACGGTAGATGAGTTTTCCATGTGTTTGGACCCCCAACATCGTCCAAAACTTATTTATCTCGTTAATATTGTTGTGCAATCATGCAATGGGATGTTCCCAAGTATATGAAATAAAAAAAAAGTTACAAAAATTGTATTAAATAAAAAATTATTATTCAGGGACATGAAAGTTAAAATATTGTGAGAATGCCCCATATATTGAAGATCTAAAGCTCTAAGTATTAAGCCATTTAACCCTCCGACTGTCTTGGAAAAGGGGAAATTGTAATGTTGTTTTCTCTCATTTTGTTTTAAATGCTAAAAAAATGATTCTTTGAACATTTTATAAAAAAAACTTAATAACGAATATGAATGCAATCCTTGGAAGTATTAATCATTGTTCAGTGTAATAAAAATACATTATATCAATAGAATTATATTACTTTAAATATTGCTTGTATTGCAGTGAAACCTGGAGCTTAGTGAACGTATTAACACGGTCTTGTCAGTGAGGGGGTTAAACATGTTTTCATGTTAAGGCGCTACTTTTAACTATCAGTTGGCCTCTTTTGGGCCCTCTATTAGCTCCCTTAAAAATGGTCTGATTCAAAAGCTTTTTTTCCCTAACAACTTCTTAGACCCTCCAAACACTACATGAGCGACAAAAAAATAATTATCAATCTTCAGCTACCACCAATTTTGAATATTAATCCCCTTCTTGGCTCCCTTGGTGCAGCTTCTTTAAAAATTATCCGAATTGCTTGCAATTTTCTTTAACATAGTTGCAGCGTGCTCCGATTACTTTAAAAGTTACTAAAAATACCTTTATGCCCAACTACATGCCAATCATGTCCCTGGCCCCTTGGAGCCCGGTACAGGGCCATTTGAAGTTTTTGCACCATGAATTGTTAATAAATTATCCCCTATTAATCCGATCTTTATTTTTGGAACACTTTTCCATTTAGTTATTCTGACGTTTCTACATTTCAAATAAGACCCTGGGCCCCGTAGGGCTCGGTACAGGTCCTTTGAACTTTTAGGGCGCCATGCATTTTTCACTCCCTAATTTATTCACTGCCTCAGTGCATAATTTAAAATTTGAGTCTTGGACATTTTTTTTCCAGGACTAACACCCTCATATATTTATTCGGGCCCTAGGGCCTTTTTTGAAGCATTTACCCTATTTTTGTGTATCTCTTCAAAATATTATTCTAACGAAAAATCCATACCCTATGGTTAGTTTTGACTAATTATAGATCTAAATCGTTAAGACCCTTAAAACATTGTAACATGTTTCCATGTTAGCGCCCTGTATTTAACTATCAGTTGGCCCCTGTTGGGCCCATACTATAGCTCACTTTAAAAACGGTCCTATTCAGAAGCTTTTATTTTCTAACACTTTCTTCGGTCCGCCAACTACTACATGAATGACAAAAAAAATATTTCAGCTTCTTTGAAAATGATCGGAATTACTTGCAATTTTCTTTAACAAATTTCTAACATACTCTGACTACTTTAAAAACCACAAAAAATTATCTTTATACGCAACTACATGCCACTGAAGTCCATGGCACCTTGGGGCCCGGTATAGTGTTCCTTAAAGTTCTTGAACCATAAATTGTTAATAAATTGCCTCCTCTTAATACGATTTGCACTTTTGGAACACTTTTACATTTATTTATTCTCCCGTTTCTTTATTCCAGTTAAAGTCCTTTGGCATCCTAGTGTTCCGTAGGGCCCGATCCGGAGCCACGTAAACTTTTGTGCGGCATGCATTTTTCACCACCTAATTTTCTCGCACTATCAATCCAAAATTTTAAAATTGAGTCTTGCACTCTTCTCCCCGAACCAACATCCTTTATTTTTACTGGATCCCAGGGCCCTGTTTTAAGCATTTCCCCCTACTTTTTGCGCATTTCTTTAAAATTTTATTCTAATGATTAATGCATTCATACCGTATACTTAATTTTGACTAATTGAAGAACTAAAGTACTGGAACTTAGACCTTTTAACAAGTTTTCATATTAGGGCCTAGCTCTTTACTATCAGTCGGTCCTCTTTGGGCCCTTTGTTATAGGTCCCTTAAAAATGGTACGATTCCCTAGCTTTTTTTTAAACAACTTCTTAAGTCCTCCTGCTACTACATGAATGACAAAAATATTTCTCAGATTTCAGCTACCACCACTTTTGAATATTAATCTCCTTCTTGTGCCCTTTGTTGCAGTTTCTTTAAAAACTATCCGATTCTATTGCATTTTTCTGTAATATAGTTTCAGCGTCCTCCAGCTTCTCTAAATCTACAACAAAAGTTTCTTATACCCAACTACACTCCAGTTAAGACGCTGGCTCCCAGTGCCCGGTAATTCTTTATACCTCAGCTACCACTTTTTTTTAACATTAATCTCCTTTTTCAGCATCAACATACGTTTACTCATTACAGCCGTAAATTAAAAATCGCGTTAACTTAAAGGTAACTTCAGATAATGGATTTAATCAGTTTATTAAATATCGTGTTAATGTTAAAAGTAATTCATGAAATTTAAAGGGGAGAGGTTATCTTCCAACACTTGGGGGCGCATTCTTTCCTCCGATTCCAAACACCGAATTTCAACGGAATTTGGTTCATTCAACATAGATTAAAATTCAGCTACTTTCTGTATTATTAAATTTTGTCATAGACTTCAGTTACCAGCATTTTCTAACAATAATGATGCATCCTTTTTTATGATTCTATGGACTTGATTACTACGAGGTTTTCAATTGTTTCCGGCACGTGCGGAGCACTTCTAGTACATATGGCCTTAGGTAGCGTGGATCCAGATTACAGGCTCGTTCGGAAAGAAGTTTGTTGGGAACAACTAGATGCTGCGTAAAGCAATGAGTACCTCCGAAATTAGGTTCATTTAAAATAATTTCAAAAGGTAAAATCATGCAAACTTGAGTTTTGTTTTAGGTTATTATTTATGGACTCCACGCATCGCCTGGCGGGTCTGCTATATATATATACATATATATAATATTCTGAAAAAGAATATCAGTCTACACAAAAAGCATGGTGAAATAAAATCTCATTGCACTATTGACCGGTTTCAACAGTTTGAGAGCTACTTCAAAGAGTGTGAGCATTTTGAATTTTTCATACACTCGCCATACACGGACTGTGCTCTTTTATGTTACTTATACATTAAAAAAAGAAAATTAAATAACTTTTATGCATAAAGTTAAATATTAACATATTTTAAAATGACTTAATTTGAATACTTTTTAACAATTAGAAACTCTATCTTCGATTTCTTTTTTTGAAGGTTTAAAATTTTAAATACTACCATATACCGCATGATGAGAAATGTTTTTAACTAATAGCTTAACCTTAAAGTTTTTTATTCTATTACTCTGTGAGACAAATAACTAGCCGAAATTAAAAATATTATGAAACGGTCTTCATCAGTTTAACTTAACTATTATTTATTTATTCTGTAAACCTGCTGCATAAATATTCTTATTGATCGTTATCAAAATACATTTAAAATACTAAAACAATTTTTAGTTGTCCCTACGTATTGGATATGAATATATTTAGTGAAATTCTTTGTTTTGGAGAAAATCCAAATCTCAGGTTCCGAAACTTCTTTTTTAGCATAATACAATGGAATTTGCATGTTTTGAAGATTCACTTAAAGCCTTTTCGTACGCATTTTCTGCACCATTACAAGACTAGCGTTCTCCAAAATATATTTTTAGAGTATTTAAATATTCATTTAAAGCAAACTTCATTGTGTATGCTCGAAATTTCAAGAAAGAATATTTTCTTGGTTGTTTATTCCTGAATATGCTTGTCTTTAAACGAATGTTAGTTTACAGCATTTTCATTTTAATTTAATTCTTTAAAATTCATGTCAAATTTTTTGCCTGATTTTTTTTTTTTTTTTTTTTTTTTTTAGTTTTTCACGGTTAATCGTTTTATAGTACTAATTGGCAAATATGTTGCAAAACAACTATAAAACTGTTTTAAGGAAGATTTTCATTTATCTTTCAGCAGACATATATTGGCTTGGAAGATACATAAATTAATAAAGATATTTTCTAAGATTTCACTATCCAAACTCATTATCAACACAAAATTCTGCCCTAGCCAGAAGGTTTTTATGCGACGGACACTTTAAATGAACAATGTGTGTATTAAAATTAAGATGTTGCAAGAATTTTTTTTTCTATTTAATTTTTATGCGAATAAAACGTGCATTATTAGTACAATTGCATGTTTCTTTACAAACTATCGAGTTTGATGTCATGTTAAATGAACGATTTTGAGTTTTGGAAATTGACTAACAATCACCTTGTGTGGTGCCACGTAGCGGACATTTGCCGCAGGCTATGAACAAATAACACAATTTAACACTAGAACGCCCGGAAGGAGTCGATCCGACTCCAACCATATGATTAAATGTCAACTGGAACCAGAAATTATTTCATAAAATAAGTTAAATTTAAACCACGCAGATTTACGTTAAATAAATTAGTGAAATAATTTTAAATAAAAATTCCGGGGTCAACTATTTTTTTTAAACTTGAGTAAAATTTCCGGGCGTTCTAGTGTTAAAGAAAATGTAAAAACTATCAATGTCCAAAGAAAGTAATGTATTATCTTTGATAATAACGTAAATTTTATCTGTAACAAATAATTTGTTTTGGGAGGAATGCACACAGGTTTATTACGAATAAGAAAATATTTAAAATTTCATTTAATGTAAACCGCAAAAATTAAAAAAATAAATAAATTTCTACAAAAACTACAAAAAATAAATAAATTTCTACTGCAAAACTGTGAATTTGTGCTTTAAAATATTTCCTTTTAAATTTGCATTTAATCAAGTACTATTTTAAAATACGAAAATTAAATATTTAAATAATAACCTTAAATAAAATAGACATACATATAGTTTTGTATGAAGATATTGATTGTTTCGAAATAAGGACAGAGCGAGAGCTTGCATCGAGCTGCTTTTCTATATGAGACATGTAAATTCATATAACTTTCATTCATAACATCTTTTATCGCATGAATATAATGTGAAGATATTTATATGTTCATCAATATACTCTTTTCTGATGTTAGATATCACCAAGTTCTGTTTTAAATACGCGTGTAAAACACATTGAATATTAGTTTATGGATACATGAGTTTATGTAATAAATCTTTTATAGAAAGGTCAAATTTTCTTACTCTATAAAGGCTTTTTTCTGAATAAATTTGTAGTTTAAATGTAACTATTCCTATCCAAGTTTAATTATTAATATTTCAGTTTAAAATATCACAAATTGCGTTTATACAAGTATTTAAATAATATTTTTAGAATAATTTTGGTTTAAAATATTTAAATATTCAATAACTGCACTATTTTGGTAGGCACTTGCTACAAATTTATTTTAATATAATAAAATTTCACAAAAATGGTAATAATTTAAAAAAGATCATATTAAAAATATTCAATATTTTAATAGTATTTTGTTTTCTCCAAAAGCATGCTTTATAATTCAAAATATATCTTTACTGTAAATTCATCATGAGTTTTCTTATATGTGCGTAAGTCACAAGATAGATGAATGGTGAAAATTCATAAGAGAAAATCACAATATTATACTCAGTTTTTAATTAAATAAAGCTGTAATAATGCTTAGCATAATTAGAAATTAAACCACGTTAAGATTCATGCTGTGATCTCAGGTCATTACTATTATCGGAAACACATTCAACTAAACTTTCAGGCAGATATAAAAATTGCCGTCTTTGCAGTGACATAAAAATTTCACGCTTGTATCTACATTGATAAATCCACACCATTACACCATAACACCATTTTTAATGGTGTTACCTCTTTTTCAAAAAATAATAAAATTGATATACATTTATTAATGGCACTAAAATATGCATTTTGTAGAATATGCGGTGGAAAAAATAGTCATTATCCATTTACAGGGCCACACAAAAGAAATCCGTTACATTACGGTCAATGGGAAAAAATCGTTTCAAATGATTTTTAATGGTGTTACACTTCTCTAACATAAAAGAATTGATATACACATTTATGAAGGGCACTAAAATATGCATTCTGTAGAATATGCGATGCAAAGAATAGTTATTATTCATTTACTGGGCCACACGAAAGACTTCCGTTACATAACGATATAGGGGGAGGGGGAATTGTTTGCGGTGTATTTTAAATATATTAAACTATTTCATATTTAATGAAAATCATACTATATTACATCCGAATTTCTGTATATTAGCAACGATTGCTGCGAATGCATTTTTAATTATGTTATGCGCTTTTATGTTTTACTGTATTTATGCATACTATATAGTATATATAAATGCTATAGTTCATATACTGGGCTACAGAAAAGAATTCGTAAGCATTACCGAGTATGAGCTTAAATTGTTTAAGTGTGGCTTTTAAATGAATTATGCATTTATACGCTGAACTGCATTTAGTTTACTAAGATATGTTTGTAGAATATAGATTAAATGATGTACAGGGCCACGCAAAAATGGATACATGGCTGTCTATAGATGATAATTTCTGGAAATGTGATTTCAGTAGTTTTAAAAGTGTTTTAGTTTGAATAAAATTTTAGCTAAATAGGGGCGTGCAACAAAGGTACTATGTAAACTACAGGGCTGTAGAAAAGTATTCAAGTATGTTTCCATCTATTAGTATAAATTGCTGAAAGAGAAATTTCAAACTGTTATGCGTTTTCTTGCTAAATTAATTTCCCCATTATAATAGTATACATATCAACCTAGAGATCAAATACAGGATTGTCGAAAAGAATTGGAATATATATTTGTTTATGGACGGTAACTGCTGAAATCAGTTTTTCAAATGTTTCTTATTTGCGTTATTTTTCTTTTTGTAAAGCTTTCGGGAAGTGCTGGAAAGTGTTTCATAATCTATGCTTAACGCATGATTTTTCTTTCTTGTTTAAGAGTAACCTCGATCCTGAAATACGTTTTGTTGAACATATGAAATACTATGATAACAAGCCCCTAAAGAAACATAAAAAAAATAAACGTTTATGTCACACAGACTTGGAACCATACTCTAAAATTCTTAGAAGAACCTTAACCCATTAAAGCCGGTTGGTACAAAAATCTACCAAACCAAATTAATTTTATTATTAATCACTGGATAGCACTATCTCTCAAGCAATGATGCATTTGACATCTTAAATAATCACAAATAAGTATAAAAATAGAATTCCCGCATTTTTGTGGAAAATGTGCGTAGTAGTAGTTGTAGAATCTGAGTGAATACGAAATCAATCAGCATGCCTCTACCTTCAAAAAGAAAAAGGTAAAATACGCATATTTTTTTGAAATTTTAATAATGTTTTTAAATGGAATCACAATTGTAATAGTGTACTTTATACAATTATGCTATTTGAAGTTAGTTTTACTTTTGTTTCGTTTCGTATATTAACTTTTACTTTTAATGGTAGAAAATTGTACCAACCGGCATATATAGTCTCACTCTTAGGTCGACGAGAAAAAAAAAATAAATCTTAATTTCACTGGCCCCACCCCATACTGATTTTGGAAATTAATCAACACCATTTGTTTGTTCTGGTTTCTCCCGCAAAAAGTTTCGTTTATGCCGCTTCTGTTCCCTCGTTATAACGAACGAAATGGGGCGGGACCAGTGAAACGACAGCCCCGCACCATCAACGAAATGAAAATTTTATTACTGCATTCGTTTATGCTACATTTGTGCTGGTTTATTCCACAAAAAGCTTCTTTTTTGCTACTTCCGTTCTATCTCGTTATAACGAATTTTTATAACTCAAGGGCACTTTTAGAAAACTACTTATGAAAATCGTAAATAAATACGTGTCACGAAATGAAATACGTAATTATTTAGTGCTATGTAAATGTCGGTTTATGCCGTAAAAAGTTTCGTTTGTGCCATTCTGACTCCCTCGATATAACGAATTTTCCACTTTTTCAACATAGGGCGAACATTTCGGTGGACCCGCCCAATCAACGAAATCTAAATTGTATTACGGCACTCGTTTGTGCTGGATTTTGCCGCAAAGGTTTCGTTTGTGCCACTTCCATTCTCTCGTTATAACGAATTTTTATAATTCAAGGACACATAAAGAAAGTCGCCTGTGAATAAATACGTGTCGCGAAATGAGATGCGCAATTCTTTAGTGCTGTGTAAATGTCGGTTTGGACTCGCAAAATTCTCACAAAGGAAAATATTATTGCCTTCATTGGCCTTTTATTAGTGTCTGCATATAACAAACTACCCAACTGGGCTCTTTCAACTGACATGCACAAAAATTTAATTTCACAATCGTTGAGAAGAGACACTTTTGATGTGATTTCGAGATCAGTACATTTTGCAAATAACATGGAAATGGACGATAATAGATTATATAAAGTCCGTCCCGTTTTTGAGCACTTCAACAGAGCATGCAAAGATTTAGACATCCCAGAATATCTCAGTGTAGATGAGCCCATAGTCTCTTATTATGGACTTAGACAATAAGGCATAAAGCTACAAATGAACAAAGATTTTACAAATGAAACCATTGGATAGTCAAATCAGAGCAGAAACATACCCAATGTAAAAAGTGTGGCGGAAAAAATAGTTATAAGTGCGAAAAGTGCAATCAACCCCTTCATCCCAAATGCCATAAAAGTTATGATGTTGTTTCTTATACATAAATATTCAGTTTAATAAAAATGTGTTACTATTTTTTAAAGATAATTACAATTTTTAAATCTTTTTTTCTAGGTTTTAGAATTTGAAAATTATATATTTTACAAATATTTCATTTGCAAATTGAATTGCAATTAAATTTTTTAAATGTAATTTTAATTTTTAAAAAACCTTATTCTACAAGTATAAGTAATATTTTACTAGTATATAAATCTAGAATCTATTATTATTATTATTATTATTATTATTGCAATCAAACAATAAATTAAAAATTTGCATAAAAAAGTGATTTCGTACAACGCAAACGCCGGTTGGTACAAAAATCTACCATTAAAAAAAAGTTAGTAAATACAACGGAAAAAATAAAATTTATGTACGATGTACTTAATAGACACAGAATGAACAAATATGAACAAAATTTCCAAAATCGATCGAGTATTTTGAAGTCGGCATTAATGGGTTAACTACGCTTGTCAGAAATAATCTTGGATATGCTACAAAGATTCCATCATAGCACTCAGAAACATAGACTGTGCCCCGACAGAATTAGTTAAAATTATCCGTGATGCAGTTCCATCCACCAACATTGAGAATATTGTACGGGGGTGCTGACTCCAAACGATTAAAAGCAGAAAAAAATACCATACCATCAGTTTCACCAACAAAGCAAGATTCCGTGATGTTGATTGTATTTTACGCAGAACATTTGAAAATTGGTCGCCTAAGAGCAAATTTAATAGGTCATACCATATTGTAGTCTGATTCTGAATTTAGATGATCCAAGAACATTCCCTATACATGAGCATTTTACAAAATATCAACTAATACCAAATTCATTAGACCATGCTCTGAAAAATATTTCAATACAAATATCTATGCAACTTGAATGTAGTCGATTAAATAATTCTAAGAAAGAAATATCGTGAGGGCATATATTGACGGGTTAGCTGACAAAAGCATTCCCAAATAAGCAGCTGGCGTATATGTATTTCTACAAGGTACTACTCTAGATCATAAAATTGGCACAGATATTACACTCTAATTTCATCAAAGAGCTAAGAGCAATACAAAAGTCTTTCTTGAATATAATTCACTTGACCGAAAAGATAAAGTCAATGAATTGAACATGTTTTCTACTAGCCATGGTCTAGTCATGGAAAAGATGTTCACCTTCAACTGGAAACATAACTAATTAGAAAATATATCTATTCTGCAGTACATGCCAGAATACATTGGAATTCTCATAATGATGTAGTCTTGATTATGCAGCAGGAGATCAAAACATACCAGATAAATCTTGATGATGCAAATACAAACTTAAGGTACAGATTAAGGAAAAAATCCATCCAAAAGTCTACCAGATAAGGTTAGTTGGGGTAACTGGAACCACGAGGTAACTAGGCCATAGGCTATTTTATAAAAAACTGTTGGTGTTTTTTAAGTTTTAGCTTTTGTGAACAATGCCCCTTAATCTCTACTTCCTAAAACAACGTGTATCAATTAAATCATAACTCTCACTTTGCTGTGATAGGTTGTCAAAAATTTACGTTTCTTTTTTTAAAAACAACGTCGATATGGTTGAACTTCCTCGGCTGATTATTAAAATACTGTAAGTACTTTTATTAAACAATCATTTATTTTTAAAAGATTAGACATATAACGACATTAATATTATTAGGTATCGATACATATTTACTTCATGTTTCAAATGTAATCCGGTGTCCCAGTTACCCCATATTTTTTTCAAGAATGGGGTAACTGAGACATGTATCCGTGGTAACTGGACCATTCTGGATCCAGTTACCCCAATATTTATAAATAATTTTATTGTGTTTCTCTTGCTACGGGAAGTAAATCTCTCCATTGTTTTTTGCTCACAATAAAGAAAATGATAGAATACCTTATTAAAATTATGTAATGAAATTAAAAGAAAGCATATTGAGTGTTATCAAACCAAATTTCTTGGCCGTTTGAGAGGCGGTGATGCCGTTATGGCATCACTTAATTTTAATTCCTAATTGCCGCAGTGGCACCTGAATTTTATAATGAAAATTTCACCTTTATTAAGTACGCAAAAATATACTTTTATTTGTTTTCAGATAGATTCTCTTGTAAATATTGGTGTCATTAAATTATTTCAACATTTCACGAATGCAAGTACCTTGCCCCTGAAAGCGAGATAGCCAGACCTTGAAATTGTACTATACACAGGGTTCGCATTCTATAGGGAAACTTTTATCGTTCCTACCACTATTTTGAAAATAATATCTTCATCGCAACTTTCTGAAAGGGTTTTGGTAGGAACAATAAAATTTTCCTTATATAATGCGACCCCTGGATAAAGTACTTAAGTACTTACGTAACCGTTTGTTCACAGATTTGCCTTGCTATTTTTTTCCTTAAAATACTCATGTGACTTTTATACTTATTATCTATACTAAAGTACATAAGTGCTTCCTTAAGTTTTATGTTTTTGGTATAAATAAATCTAATATTTTCACTTTTAGTGCTTTTTTTAGACACATTGATAGCAAAGGTTTCCCTTACAACGATGTTTATTGACATATAATTTACATGATCTGCCTGGTAATTTTATTTAAAAGTTGTTTACACTTTTTCAAACAGGACCTGATATCCGATATAAAAATATATGAACGCGTGTGGAACATAGACCCCCCTAGTCCAGTTACCCCATTTTTGGGGGCAACTGGACCCATGAGGAAAGAAAGATAAAATATGAATATTTTTATATTTTTAAATATTAAAATGTAATTTTGAGCATTTCTGTCTGATAGAGGGAACCTAACTGAACACATTTACAGACGTTCAGGCTTTAATTCAAATGAACATTAGTTTTTTGAAGCTGAATTGCAGAAGCTCCAGAGTCACATTGTGAAATCATGTCCCAGTTGCCCCAACTAACCTTATATAAATTTAATGTTAATGGGGAACTGAAAAAAATAACTAGATCAAAGATTCAGCACTATCGGAGGAAGACGACTAATATCAAGGAACATGGTCTGCCTCTATTGCAACTGTTCCTAAATTCAGCTAAACCCAGAACATAAATTTGGCTGGTTAGCCTCTATAAAATATCTGCTGTATCTGGATGAGCTTCTATTCACAAGTCAGCTTTACTCACGGAACATCGTTCACGATATCTCTTGTAAATGCTCATGGCACTATAAGATTTCCCATTGACACAACACAAACCACAAACAAACCAATCAATAATTTGAGACATATGAAACTATATGACTATTTGATTTCTATGCCCTTTGTAAATTTTAAAATTATCTTCCGCTCTTCCCTCATGAGCGGGAAATATACGTAAAAGAGAAGTTAAGCGTGAAGAAACTATTCATTTTGACGAAAATAATTCCTTGAATAAAAACTAATTTACATAAAGTGTATAATGAGCTAAATGTATTGTTCTGTGTTCCAAAACATTATATCTGCAAGATTTAGTATATTTGTCGTTGTAAAATCTTATTTGCAAAGAATAAATGTATGTATTGATGTATTAAAAAAATTATGACAATTTTTAAACACAAATAATGCGTTATTTCCATAATTACACATATTCTGTGTTTAAAAGTCGCATTGTTCGGCATCATTTCTGTATACAACCACTGTATTCAAATAAAACTTTTAAAATTTATTCTTGTATAATAAAGTTCTTTTGTAACATTAAAAAATGATTAAAAAATGTATTATTAAAATATATTTTCAAAATCGAATTAACCCTTTCGCTACTGGCGTCCTTTATGAAATACAAATAATATATTTTTTTAAATACGTTAAATTTAATTAAAAAGAATTTTACAAATTGTGTCTTTTTTTTTATCACCCGTTTTCCAAAAGCTTAAATATTTAAAAATCAATTGAAGAGAGAAAATCTTTGAAGAGAACTTTCATTGAATTTTTGAATCAAGGTGGATGGAAACATCAAGGTAATTTTTTTTAAATACTATAATTTTTATACAATTTAATATTAGAAGCAGCTAAATATATTTATAATTTTGTTAAGAAAAATAGAGACCTTCAATTTTGTTAAGAAAAATAGATACCTTCAATTTTGTTAAGAAAAATAGATACCTCCATTTAAACTTATCGTGATAGATCTAAGTAATTATAATTTTGTTGTGGAATTATTTTTACACGCGTGTTCATGGCGTTTGTCAATTTCCTAACAAAAGTATTATAACCAATAAGTTTTTGTTAATTTTTTATTTATTTATTAGGGCACATTTAACAATGTGTGAAAACTTCATAATTTTTCATTTTTTTAAATGTTGGTAGTAAAAGTATTAAAAAATGAGTTTTTTTGAAGTAATAAAATTTGAAATAAGAAAATAAGAAAAAATTTGCTATGTAGAACTTACAATTTCCAACGCTAAATATTAGAAAAAAGTCGCTAAATTAAATTTTGGTAGGCGTTTCGGAGCAAAGTATTCAGAAATTAAAATCACACATGTCTCTCTCGCTACGTCCCATTTCTCCTCTTGTGTAGTGTACAAGGTGTCCACGTATAACCTGTCAGACATTTATTTTCGCAACCGTTGGTCCTAGATGTGTACTTCCAGATACAAAAATGGTTTAAATAAGGTAAAGAATTATTTTAAAAGCGATTTGGGTTAAGAAAAACATTTCTTTAAAAAAAATACGAAATTTAAATTTTTATACGGCCCTCTGGTCCTGTAAGTTATATTTAGTAAAATTTTCCTGTTACACTGGCAAGTAAGACAAAAAAAATCCGGTTATTCTACGATTAAAATTGACCGGGTAATAGCTGTTTACAGTTGGAGCATATTTTTTGCTGCATATAAGGGGTCATTCATAAACTTAGTTGAAATACAATTTCGTCGGATATATTAAAAAAAATAGTTGAGAGTAAAATTAACAATGCAATATAAATTTGAAATATCTTTAATCATTCTGAGATATTTATGCAAAATATACAATTTGTAATAAAAATATAAGAAGAAGAAAAACAGAATTTTTGTTAAATAAAATGATGAAAATTAACAGCCACATTTCTTTACAAAATGGTGTATATTTGAAAATGATATTATACTACACTAGACTGCAAAATTTGGGGTAGGGTAAACGCACCGGTAGTGGACCACGTACCTGTAGTGGGCCACTAACTTTCAAAGTTTAAAAACAAGCTCACAATCCATTTCAGAAAAACGACTGAAAGAAATCTGATTAGTTAAAGTCCTTAAATGTTAACTTTACATAAACAGTTTGGAATAATTGTTATTTTCCTGTAGATATATTTGTTTATCTTCTCGAATGTCTTCAAACACAGATTTTTTGGCAAATTCTTAGTGATTTCATTAAGAGATAAGGTTTTATCTAAAGCGTTGTTTCTTTAATATTATGCTTTATTTTGAGTTAAAGTGCCGTTGATAAACTCGACTACATTGTAAATAATTTGTTAGATTAGCTGAAAACTTAAAAATTGAAAATTATATTTATTTTAAGGGGTGTCCCACTTCTGGATCACAATTTCTTAAATTGTACCAATAGTGGGCATAGTGGTCCACTACTGGAGCACATGCCAAAAAATTTTTTTATGTTTAAATTATTTTAATTAAATATTTTTTGAGGTTCTAAGACTTTGTATATAATTTATTTAGTATTTTGTTCATCAGAACCAGTAGTGGACCAGGGGCCCACTACTGATGCACAAGTGGCCCACTACTGGAACATCGAAAATACAACTTCACTAAGCTATCAGACATATGATTATTGAAAGAAATTAATATCTAAAATAATTTATACTTCAAAGGTTCAATACTAAAAAAAGGTTCAAATTTTTTAGCCATATTTAAATAAGCATTGCATAAAAAGTGTTATTTATGGATGGACATACTTCTAACATGTCTTTGAATCTAAGAATCATCTGTTCGGCTGATGGAGTTGAAATGGTAGCTTTGCCCCCAAATTCCACATACCTAATGCAACCAATGAACATATCTGTTTTCCATACTCTTAAAAGTGCTTGGCAACAGGAAGTAGTGCACTTCAGAATAACTTACGAAGGCAAACAGATGCAGAAACATGAGTTTCCACCAGTCCTAAAATGAGCACTAGATCGTTTAACTCCTGCAACCATTGTGAATGGATTCAAAGCAAGTGGACTAGTTCCATGGGATCTAAAGAAAATAAATGTCGAATCCACACTAACATCAAAGAATGTGATAATATCACCAATAAAGGAGAGAGAAATGGCTTCTTTCTTGAAAGTTCTTGAAGATAAAATTGGAGAAGAAAAATAAAATCTTTCTCAGAAAATAAAGGCAAATTGAAAGGTTCTGTGGAGCAAACAGATCTTTACTACTTATGGTTGGAGATGAAGGAGACTTGAACATGAAACCAATTTCTTAGGTAATCTATCGCAAAACAGTTTGGGTATAAAACACTTGGGTATATATTTTTTACTATTATTTATTCCATTTTTACATTTTACTTGTTATAGGGTACACTAGTCATATCTGTTGAGGCGGCGTACATTGATTAGCCAATTGACACTGTTGATACTGAAACTGTTGATCAGGAGCAAAGAGCAATTGTTGAAGGTGCTGAGGTGAACATTTTCATTCAAGAAGGATCATCTGAGACTGGGAGCCATCCAGTACTTTCAAATGGTGGACCATCTACAAATGTACCATCTCCCTTCAAAAGAGTTCTATTTTGGCCAGAAGGGGGAGATAACACGAAGAAAAAGAGAAAAAGAGATAAAATTCCTGTAGTTGGGTCTTCTCCCCAAATGCTTCAATATTATAAGAATAGAGGAGGCCTTAAAAATTCTAAAGATGCGGAAAAATTAAAAAAAAACTGAAAGAGAAAAAAGAACAATTCAAAAGGAAGAGTTAAAAAAATAGCCGTTGGGAAAAAAGGAGAGTCAGAAAATTATCGCCCCAGTCTGATGCCTCTCTTTCATTGTAAGTTTCAACCTAAAGTACTCTTTGTAATAAATTGACTATAATCCCCTCTCACATTTTGAGATCTTTTTCGTTTTTGGATAAATCATTTTGTTTTGCAGTTATTTCAGCTTTTAATTATCCTGTTTATTATATTTGTCTTATTATTTATCACCACTGCGAAATAACAAATTGGGCGGATTTTTTTTTAAGTTACAAAGTACAACAGACTGTTATTTAGAGAAAACAAAAACTATGCATTTTGATTTTTAAAAAAGTTGCTAAATTGTCTACTATTATTGTAGATAAAAACTGATAACTTTTTTTCTACCATTTGTATCATTCTGGTACAAAACACAGAAAATGAATTTTAATGTCAGAAATCAATGAAAATTCATAAAATTCATTGTAGCACAATTCAGAAAGTCTTGATCACAGAATAGGGGAATATTTACTGTTTAACAAGTAAAAGCATATAAGCAGATTTTCTAAATATAACTTATAGATCACAAAAACTGTACAAAAATTAAATTCCGTAACATTAAGAAAATGCTACTACTTTGATGGAAATGGATTTTCACATGATTAAAAACATGTGAAATAGTTCAGCAATTTAAATTATACCTCTAAAACTAAGCTTCTTGGGAATTAGCTATATTTAAACGATACGAAAGGGCACTCTGTATATAATCTAAAAAAATACTTTGCAGCTTGTAGGACATTAGCTTTTATGCAAAGTGAGATCAGAACTGAAGTTGAGGCCCCTGATCTGCAGATTTACTAGTGAGATTATTTTGCGTAATCATCTAAACTTCTATGTATGATTTCATTATTGTGAACATCCTATTCTAGAACTGTAAAAAAAAGTATAACTTCAGTATTTTCACACTAAACTCGAAACTGGAGTGGCCCACTTCTGGAGGGCCCACTACTGGTGCATCAAAAATTTACTATGCCCACTACTGGAGCATCGAGGAAGGTAACTTTTTTTATTTTTCATTTTTTCTAAATAATGTATTTTGAAACTTTGAATGTTTATTCCGATACATGAAGGTTAGGACTACGTTAAAAATATATATATCATTTAGAATTCATAGAATAATAATAAGATTTAGAATAATAATAAGATAAATGTCCTTAAGTGGCCCACTACCGGTGCGTTTACCCTACGTCATGTTTTTTAGCTAGTGATAATTGATTCTTATGTATTCTGTACCACTGAATCAGAAATTGACCTTTATTTTTTACCATCACGTAAAGATTTTTTGCAAATCGTGAATTAAAAAAAAAAAAAGAAAAAAATAGCGAAAATTTTATACTATAAAACAAATGTGATGGTTGTGTGTTTAGTTTTTGAAAGTTGATTCTTATGTATTTTTTATCGCTGAATCCGAAAATGAACTTTATTTTAAACCATCACGTCAGGATTTTTCTTAAATCGAAAATTTCAAAGTTAAAAAGCTCAAAGTTAAAGTTGGTCCCCTCTCTCGCCCAACCTCATCGGATCCTTGAGTTATTTAGCTGTAAGAAACCCAGTATAAGCCAAAAGATTAAAAAAAAATTATAGAATTAAATAAAATTAAGCTGAATAAAAAAGTCTTACATTTATTTTATAGTATCAGATTTTTCTCTATTTTTTAACCTTGAAATTTATGATTTACGAAAATCCTGACATGATGGTTAAAAGTGAAGGAATTTTTTTTATTCAGCGTTAAAAAATAAACAACTTGTTGACGGTAATCTATCCGAATTTTTTTGTGTTATCCGCTAATATAAGTATGTATAAGATGGTAAACGTCGAAAATTATAATAATATTGCATTGTCTTCGGATTTAAGTCAGTATGTAAAATTTAACTTCGATCGGACATTTGAAAGTGAGTTAAAGTTCGAGTACAAATTTTAAACTGTAAAGATGATCATTGCAAGTCAAATAAAAACTTATTAAAATAACATAATTTTTGTTAAAAGAAATCATAGGCTCAAATCTTTACAAAATAAAACATATGTTATTAAATTTTAATGTAATGTAAATAATTTAATTTACAATGTTATTACAATTATTTTAGCTAATCTGAAACTTAACTAATAAAAAGTTAACTCAGTCGTAATAATTGCACGATTTCTTTCAAAGCGCAGATACATTGAAATACGCTTAAGTACTTTATATACAGCTCCTGAAAGCATGGACGAAATCCTCTGTTTTGAGATTCAAAAAACTGGTATAAGTCATGTATTTCAAAGTTTCATATCTCGGTAAATTTTAATGTTAGATGAATGGGACTTTTTTTTGTCTGACTTATTAGTGTCACTGTAAATTTTTACTAAATATCTCTTATAGGACCGGTGGACCGTATAAAAATTTAAATTTCGTATTTTTTTAATAAATGTTTTTCTTGACCCAAATGGCTTTAAAAATAATTCTTTACCTTGTTTAAACCATTTTTGTAACTGGAAGTATGCATCTAGGACTAACGGTTGGAAATATAAAGGTCGGTCAGGTTATAAGTCGACACACTGTACACTATGACGCAAAAGTTTAGACAATGACGTCATTCAGCTTTAAAATGTAGAATTATGACGTCAGAATTACAAAAACCTGTAAATATATTCAAAAACTGATTTAAAATGCTATGTACAAAAGACAGTCATTTTATTTGCTATAATACTAATTTTTTTCATAAAAATTCAAATGTGCTTGTCGCAAAAGTTTAGACACTATTCTAAATTTCTTTGAATATTCGCTGGCATATGCAAATTTAGAATCGATGATGTCACAAATTTGAAGTACTTAAGTTCTGCAAACGATTGCGCTTCATAGTCAACATGCCGAGAGGTAAAGAAATTCAAGTGAATGAGGTTTCAAGGATTTGGCAGTTGAAAGGTGAATGGAAGAGCGTTTCTGAAATTTCTGCTATTATTAATAGGTCAAAAAAATCTATTTATCGAGTTTTATCGAGTGGTTCCGAATATAAAGCAAAATGTCGGCCTGGGAGGCCACGTGTGACAAATGTACGAGAGGATCGCCTGATACAAAGACTAGCGAGTACTCAACAAATGAGCGTACGTGGAGTTCAAAGCTCATCGGGACTCTCTGTATCAAAGGATACGATTCGTAGACGAATTTTGGAAAAAGGAACGATCGTTTATAGCAAAATGCAGAAGAAACCAGCTCTGAAACCACATCATAAGTTACAAAGACTTAGGTGGGCTCGAAAGCATATGTCATATGGAGAGAAATGGCAGTCAGTCATATTTAGCGATGAAAAAAAGTGGAATCTGGATGGTCCAGATGGTTGTTTATCGTATTGGCATGACTTGCGGAAGGAACCTCGACGTTTTTTTAGTCGCAGACAAGGAGGGGGCTCGGTGATGGTTTGGGCAGCCTTTTGCTATAATGGACAAGTATCTCTGACCTTCACCAGTGGTCGTCAAACTTCACAGCATTATACACAGACATTAGAAGAAAACCTACTGCCATTTGCTGAGCTTCTAGGGGGTCCTCAGTGGGAATTTCAGCAAGACAATGCTTCAATTCACACTGCAAAACTTTCAAAATCTTGGTTTAATCCCCATAATATAAGAGTTCTCGACTGGCCAGCATGTAGCCCAGATCTTAACCCTATAGAAAACCTTTGGAGCATCATGTGTCGCAAAGTTTATAGCAACGCTAGACAATACTCTTCTGAAAAGGAACTTAAGACATCTATTGAGAATGCATGGTACGATATCGATCCACAAACTATCCAATATTTAGTTTCTTCCATGCAATCTCGTGTATATGACGTAATACATAAGCATGGATGCGCAACCAGGTTTTAAAAATTGTTTATTTCGATTTTATTTAATTTGTGTCTAAACTTTTGAGACAGCAGTTTATTTTTGTTACCATTTAATTTATTGCAATATGCACAATTCCACTTTTCTTTGTTATAAATATTGTTTATATGTACAGCACATTAATTTCAAGCAGTGATTTGAAAATTGAATAAATATTTTTCAAAGTATGTAAGAATTTCTTGATTGTCTAAACTTTTGCGTCATAGTGTATATGGATTATCACATTATCCATTTTTCTTTAAACACATGATATGTGAGATACGGTTTCAATACATTACTATTTTTGAAGTCCAATGTGAAATACATTTCAAAGTAGTAATCAATACATAATTTTGATCGATAAATATTAGGCTTGTATTAAAAATTAGTTGTCTAAAGTAAAATGTGATTTAGAGCTGTTGTATACAATAAAAATAATGTTTATTTTTATTTTATTTTCATGTCTATTAGAATTATAAAACTCAACGGCGTTTAAAATTTCCAAAATTTCTACCTTTTAATGTCTGATATTCCTTCAAAATATAATAAACAAATATTAGTATTTACTCATGTAATGAAATTATATACCGGGTGATTCAGAAGTTTCGGGCGTCTTGAAATGTTAATAATTAGAAAACTATGTACAATAGAAAGGTGCTGTTTTCACATATATGCTCAGACATGCGTTGGATTTTTGTTTATAATGAATTTTTTTTTAATAAATAGTTTAATTTTGGCGCTGCCGCACAACATCGAAAATATCTGTACCATATATGTCATATCAGAAGATGAGTTCATTGCGCAACATCCTTCCTAGATATTGCTCAGATTTAACTTTAAAGGACGTTTATGTTCAAACGGTTTTTCGAAGGTTAAAGAAATTGCATTTAAAAGGAATTTTGATTCCAAAATTTTATGTGTAACTGCTATGTTTAGATATGCTTAAGGATGAAGTTTAGCTCTGCATTCTTATCGTCCAATGCATGGATTCAAAACTGGAAAAGGACAGATGACCATTACAAATCTGAAGGCTATGCTAAAAAGGTTTGAGGAAAGGGGTTCATTCGAAGATTGTCAAAGAAGTGGGAGACCACAAACTTCTGTTGCTGCCGTAAACGAGGCAGAACATGATGCCAATACTCAATCCGCTTTATTATACTACATCAAAACTGTATTAATAATTTCAGCGCCACCTGTCGGCAAAAAGAGAAACTAATTAAAATATTCTTTTTGTCATTAAAAAACAAATCCCACATGTTTCTAAGCATTTCTGTGAAAACCGCATCTTTCTATTGTATATAGTTTACTAATTATTAACCTTTAAAAACTCCCGGACCTTCTGGATCACACGGCATTTTTTTTTTCTATTTTACAAGATATCTTTTTAATATAATTTTTGCTTAATATGTTTCACTCTTAGATTTATTACCATCAAATTATTTTTTTCTTAAGCTTCTTAGAAATTTATTTCTAAGTTATGTAAAATATTTCATTTGAAAAGTAAAATAATTATTTATCTTAACTGATGGAAAATCTCCAGTTCATTTTATCCTATATATACTGTAAAAACTTCTTTTGAAGTACTAAATCCTAGGTAATAAAATAGATAGAAATAAAACTGAATCTTGTTTTTCAATTATCGATATTATTAAAAGAAAGATGTTTGCCTGTCTGTATGTCTGTTGGCGATGACGAGATAAATATATTACCACACGAAGAGGAAATTCAGCAGAAAGAAGAGAATCGAGAAAACAATGTTCCATTTTTTCGAATGTTTAAACTTCCGCATCTACTTTCTAGATCGTTACACAAAATAAACAAAAAATGCACTTATTCTGTATATATTTGTAGCCGTAACAGTGTATATTGTTTACAAAGCTGCTGACTTTTGCTGTTTCAAAAAAAAAATATCACTAAATGCCAATTTCACGTTTTATGTTTGTACTGCATTTTTAAACCGCCATATCCACTTCCTAAATCAAAATACAAATAAATAAATAATTAATTAAAAAGTGCCCACTAACTTCGTGTACTTTCACGGTCATAACGATATGTTTTGTTAAAAATGTACCAATATTCATTCTTAAAAAAAATAATTTTTTATTGCCATTTTTTTTTTTTTTTTTTTTTTTTTTTTTTTTTTTTTATTCCGCATCCACTTTCTAGGAAAAAATAAAAAATAAATAAAATAAAATAAAATAAAATTATTTCCATAGTCCACGTACTTTCCCAGTTATAATTGTAACTTATGTTAATATTTATTATTCCAGAAAAATAATTCTGAATGTCGATTTCATCTTTTTTTATGGAAATAAAAAAAATCCGCACGTAATAATTAGATCAAAATACAATATATGTATGTATTGAACTTCTATGGTTTTAACGATATCTTTCGTTTAAAACAATATTAATATCTAGTATTACAAAATAAATATTTTTTATGTTCGAAGATATTGTTTTCCGTTTTAATTGTGCTTCAGAACATTTCCGGAGGTGCTTCTTACGTTTCTGCGAATGTGCTGAGAAACCTCTACATTTTCAACACTAGGATATATCATTTCAAATTCAATAAGAGGGACGTGAGACATTTTAATTTATTTAGATTTTGTTATGAACTTTTGGTCAGAATTCAAATTTTAATATATCTAAATGTCAGAATTCGGCAATCACTATAGTGAGGGACCCTTATTTCGTTTGCATAGATTTTTGTTTAAAGATATAAAATTATATAAATTCGAGGTTCGTTTGAAGAAAACCGATTGGAGGGAGCATAGCAATCCCGATGAATGATGCCGACGGCAGTACGTCAACAACTCTGATTTCGTTTATATAGATTTCCATTAAAAATATAAAGTGATACAAATTCGAGGCAACAATATAAAATACAAGCGCTCCATATAGTGGTATATAGCGACACAAATTCGACCACCAATATTAGTTTCGTTTAGAAAGATTTTCGTTTAGAAATATAAGATTATTCAATACGGATTTTGGGTATTTTCAAAGTTGTTATTATGGTCTTGGGCATCGTTGGGAATATAAGCTAGTTAAATATAAACAAAGGTACGCTCAAAAATATTTTCCTCTCCAAATGCAATCTTTGAAAGATTGTAATTGTTCTATGCAATATATTCATAAATAATTCCTCGTAACATATATTCTATGTTGAAAAATACTGAAAGATATAAATTGGACCCTTTAACTTCTCTAAATGCATCAATATAAATTCATTAAAAATTATCTAAGTAATATAATCATATATATTAAAACGTAAAGCTAAAAATTTACTTAGAAGAAAATTGGCACATCTGCGCATGCGTCAGCTATTTTTTGAAACTCTTCAATTTATAGGGACGTTAATCGAGTTATTTTTGGCATATTGGTCTACAGCAGCAGTTAAAAGCTCTGAATTTTAGAGGACGCAGGTTCGAGCCCAACGCCCAGTAAAATGATTTCTACAATATTTTTAGCGATAATATATTACACTAACGACATATTTTATTAGGAGGGGAAATTATATGATTTTAATTTTATTATTATTATTGTTGTTATTTCACTTATTTATAATTAAATAAAATTTAACACCCAGCAATATTTAAAAAGTAATTTTGTATTTAAAATATTTAAGCTAAAATATTTTGCATGGAATGAAAAATTAAATAAACTGAGCTGATCGACAATTCTGACCAACATCAAGAATATATGTGTGTGAGTCAAAAAGAAACGTTTTCCATTCTTTTCCGGAAAAAATAAAACGAAAAGAAAGAAAAATATTCATATACGAACTATAAAAGAAATTATCTTGATATCTATGGTTTAATATTAAAAAAAATGTTTAAAAATGTAAAATACAATTCAAGTAATAAAAAATATATATTATAAATCGTTAGCAGCAGCAAGTTTTAAATTTAGGCTTTTAGAGAATGAGACTGATAAAACAAAATGCATGGCAGCTTTTAATGATCATGTTGTAAAATAAGTAAATAAATAAATAAATAAAATAAAAATATATATTGTTATTACTTTAAAAAAATGAGACCGTAGTAAGTAAAAATAAATGATGAACCCAACGTTTTTAGGTAAAGTTCTGATAAAAAGCAAGCATAATTGGTTGAAAATTATAAACTTAAAATTCTTTCACTTCATTCAACATGTTAGACTGACAGCACCATAGATCGCCTTAAAGAAATAGGAATCACTTATATAATACAGAATTTTGTCACAAATTCAATAATTAATTTAAAAGCAACTAACTAAAAATTCAAGAATTTTCTAATGAAACATTCAAGTTATTTACCGTCAAATCCTGACGTGTACTATCTATTTTTATATATTTTTGTGACGTCGTGTGTTAAACATATTTTGTCGATTTCTCTCTAAAACAATAAACAACAATTTACACAATAATCTATATTCTGATTTTTTTCGAAGTTTCGAGTATATTAAAAAACCAAGCATTTTTGAAAAATCAACAAGTTAATCGTTTTTTTTTTCTTCAAGTAATGATATTTGGATATTATGTTCATCACATTCAATAAATTTTAAAATACTGAACAGAAAGTTGTTTACATCTTAACATTTCATATGCGTAAAAAAACCTTTTCATAATAAAAAAAACCCATCAAAATAAAGTAGAAATATTTTAATGCTTTATTGTGGCACATTCGAAAAATAAAAGGAGATCCTTCTTCACTTACATACATAATCTAATATCTTCGATATTGATTTTCGTTAATTAAATTTGATAATGGATTTTCTGATCTTACAATCATAAGTTATGTCAAGGATTGCTTAAAAATAGACGATATTTGGAAATATTTTCAACGACAATGCCTTTTTCTTTTGAGGAAATCTACCCTATTAAAATCCGTACGCGTATCTATCTGCCATCAAAAACTGAGAAACTACAGGGCGCAGGGCTACGAAATTTGGCACACGGGTCGCTGATAGGGGGTACATGAATGATCGAGGCAAAAAATTCGAAAATTTAAATGTTTTTGACGAATTTTTGGCATTTTAGTAGCTTTCATTAAAAAAAGCTACCTATTGCAGCCGTTCGGAGGAAAGCGATTTCAAAAAATTTTGGTATATTTTCATCGATCATGACTCCCACACCCCGAAACCACCCTCCGTTCAAATGTTGATATATATGTATATATATATATATATATATATATATATATATATGTATGTATATATACATATATACATATATACACTGATCAAAACAATTAGGGGAGCACATGGTTTTAACGACATTACGCATATATTTACACCGATAAGTAACGTAAAATAAATCAACCATAATTTAATGCGTTGTAGAAAACAGATAAAGAAAACTTCACATGTAAATTAATGTTTATGACGTCAAGAACTAGAAAAAGGAGATAAGTGCAGAAATCGGGATTTTTCAGAAAAGTTTGTTTCACTGTCTCAGTTGTATAATTCAATTTATCAGCTTGTGTTTTGAGAAAAGATGACTTGAAAATGTCAAAAACATGCTTTACCGCAGTCCATAGCTTGGCGTATTATCGGTAAAGTTGAATTTGGGGAAACCCAACGAATTGTAGTGGACCTGTTGGAGTCGGAAGAAGTGTCCATGAAAGGCTGTGAAATCGATTCCAAGACACATGGAAAGGTAGGCATCGACAAGTGCAAGGTTGAAAATGGGCTAACACAAAAATGGATGACCGATATATCCTGTTAACAGCTCGTCGAAACGGAACAAACAATGCTACTCAGCAGCCAACACAGTTGTTCTTGGCACACATGACGAAGGGTGTCCGCCAAACAGTCCGAAATAGGCTTCGCCAGGGTGGTCCCTATGTACAGTCGTGGAAAAAAAAGTAAACACCCCCTTCTAACTCCTCAACAAATTATCGTAGAAGAAAGTTACTGGTACCGAACGATTGGAAATAAAGTCTACTTTTAAATGATGTATATAAAATTGGCTTAGGGCGCCATCTACATATTAAAATGAACCATAACTTTATTTTTTTCAATATCAGTACCCAATTCTGACAGCATAAATGAACTCTGCACCCTTCAATTAGCCTAAAGACGAATTTTTATGCAATTCGTACAATAAGTTTCCGAGAAATTAATTATTTTAAATCGAGCGTATTTTAAGGGCTGTATCCAAACTGAAGTTCCGCACTGGATTGTTAACCGAGAGAGCCGCCTTCTTGATCAAGGCACGTTTAAGCGTCAATGAAACCTGTTTGATTACAGTAGAGCAGAATACATTTCAAAATGTCTACTCACTTCCATCATAGACGGCCCTTTAAACCATCATTTTGTCGTTTTTTAAGCATAATTTGAAAACTACTTGGAAGAAAAATGTGAAATTTTTGAATTTCCATAAAGCAAGACTTAATAAATCTAAATTCATCAAAAAAATTGTAGGTTGCAATTCATAATTTTTTCGAATATTAATTTCATAATTCATATCATAAAACTATAAAAATTGCAAATTCAGCTTATTTATGTTTGGGTATATTAGTATTATTACTACAAAAAAAATTAGTACATTAGGAGCATAATTTCGTGAGATATAAATAAAAATATGAAAATATAATTTAACATTAGAAGCACTAAATTTTGAATGTTTATAATTCAAAAACTTATCATTCAAATGACTTGAAATTTGGTGTCTAGGCATAGTTTGAACCGAAGATTTGAAATATCTCGTTAAAATTGGGTATTGCTATTGAAAAAAAATGAAGTTCGGATTCATTTTATATGTAGATGACCCTCCTAAGAAAATTTTATATACTTCATTTAAAAGTAGACTTTATTTCCAATCGTTCGGTACCAGTAACTTTCTTCTACGATGATTTGTTGAGGAGTTAGTAGGGGGTGTTTACTTTTTTTTTCCACGACTGTACTTAAGTCAATTATCTGTATTCTGCTGATCTCAAGCAACTGTGCGACCCAAAGAATGTGGGCAACTGAACATCGAGTTTGGAGGCAACGTTGTTGGAGTCAAATTCTGTTTACAGACGCGTCCCGATTCAGTCTGGATGTGACATCTGGTGTGTTTTGGTATAGAGAGAAAGAGTCACTCAAAATAATCCCATATTCGTTCTTGAAAGATCGTATTACAGACGAGGTGGGTTGATGCTATGAGCTGAAATCAGCATAGATACTTTGACGGTCTGACATTTTGACGGTCCGAAGTTATACAGACGAGATACTGAGACTTCATGTCGTATTTTATGTTTCAGAAATTAGTGATTTGTTTTTTTTCCATGCATGATAATGCCAGACTTCATACAGTTCGTCTTGTGGAAAACATGCTTGAAGCTAAAACAATACACCGTATGGAATGACCAGCATGCTCTTCTGACCTAAATACGATCAAGCATGTTTGGGACATACTCAGACGACGCATTGATGCGAGTCCAAGGCCTCCTTTTACTGTCCGGGTCTTGGAGATTGCAATTCTTGAGCAGTGGAACAGTATTCCCCAAAGTCTCATCGATAACCTCATCGAATCCATGAAAAAAAGGAGTGCAGCAGTCTTAGCTGTTCGACGAGACCACACGCGCCATACTAAAAATTTTGCATCATTTCTAAACAATATATTTTTTTATAATTTACATGAAACCAAATTCCTGCCCTAAACCATCTTTTCGTGTTGTTTCCATCTTTTCAAAGAATAAATGTTCCCTTATAATTTTTTGCGTCTTTTTATCAGTATTGTGCTTTCATACATGTGTACTATCCATTTCATGTCCATACATGGCCGTGTTGTACTGTTCTCTTCACCTTTTTGCTTGCTCCCCTAATTTTTTTGAGCAGTATATATATTTTTATATATATGGGGGGCATTCTCACAATCTTTTAGCTTTCAAGTCCCTGAATAATAATTTTTTATTTAATACACTTTTTTGTGTTTTTTTTAAATTTCATATCCTTGGGAACATCACAATTTATGATTGCACAACAATATTAACGAGATAAATAAGTTTTGGACGATGTTGGGGGTCCAAACACATGAAAAACACATCTACCGTCCCGTGTCCCTGATGCTGATTTTGAAGTTTGAAGCTGTCTGGATAAAATTGTTTCAATAAAAATAATTCGATGTAATTTTTTTCTGAAACTGGAACTATTGTTTTATATAAATATGTAGCTAAAAAGTAACCTGCACACATTTTTAGGGTTGATATTATTTTTTGAACACTGTCCCGGGATTTTAGATTTTTTACCATCCCCCTTCTAAAATGATACAGAAAATCACTTCAGATGCAGCGACGGAATTTTTTTCAAGTTTTTGCTCCTGCAGAAGTAGGCTAGAAAAGGAATATCTAAAATTCTTTGACAGGAAATTTACTGCAGAATATAAATAAGCATTTAAATATCAATTTCAAGCACCGTGGATATATTGGTAGTCTTGGCAATGTTTAAACCTGCAATTTTCGAGGTAAATTAATTATTATTATTTTTTAATCCAATGTAAATAACTGTTTGTAAAAATCAATGAACATTTTCGCTAACACTTAGTCTTAACATGATCTGCATAAAATAGGTGGTAAGTTTCCTTGCTGTTCCATCCTTACCGTCCCTTTTTTCCCTATTTTGTCCATTTTTTCACCATTTTGTTCCTTTTTTTCCCATTGTTTCCCAATTTTGTTCCTTTTTTCACCATTTTGTCCCTATTTTCCTATACCATCCCCCTTTTTTTACATTACCGTCCCTTCTTTAACACCCCTTTAAGACAATGTTATACCAAAATTTTGTTCTAAAAAAACTACATTGTCATTATTTCTTATTTGAATGTCCTGTGGGTACTATGCAAATTCATTATAAGTAAAAAAAATATAAGAAAATAAAAAGTTATAGTGGTAAAATGGTAAGGAAAATTAAACTCGCAAGTTTAACTTAAACCTCAGTTAAATAAATTTTTTTCGCTGCTGGCCATTTTTTCTTTATTTTGAATCATTATAGCATTCGTCTATGAGATTAAAATGTTATTTTAGAAAGTTTAATTTCGCCAGATTTTTTTTTTCTCAAAAGTCAAAAGTTTGTGAGAATGCCCCATATATATATAGGGTAAAAGCACCAATAGTCGACCAATTAAGCGCTCTCTTTAAGTATATAGCTCAAAGCGTAATTTAAAAAAACAATACAACATTTTTAACAGTGACACATGTTAATGTACACTTTTCTTTTACTGTTTCAGCAATTGTTTTAACAAAACTGATTATAGTTTTTATTTATAAAAAGTTAAACTTAAAAGTAGCAAAGGTCTAGTAGTCGTCCACTCAATTCTAGTGTTCGGCCATCACTGGACCAGTAGTCGGCCACTTAAATGCTTTGTTATTTAAATAACTTAAAGTATAACTTTTCTAAACAGAACAACATTTTAATGATAAAATGTGTTAATTTATTCTTTTCTTATAATGTTGCTGTAATAATTAAAAATATTATAATAGTATTTAACACTTTCCAACATAGTTTAAAAGTGTTTGTGAATTTGGATTGTCTTCAGTCTGTCCGAGTTCTAACACTCGCAAATATACTCGAATCTCCTTGAAATTTTTGTATGTTTTTGACGTTAACAATAGCGCGATCGCTATTGAAAATAAAGTGTGTAGAATTTATAGTTCATCTTCAGGGACAGTCAAAATATCCCGATGCATTACGCTCAATGAGAAAAATTGTTTTTTTTTTATGATGTTTATTTTAATTGATGATGTTTATTTGATGATGTATATTATGAAGTTAATTTTAATGATGTTGGCCATTTCAAATATAATGAAATTTATATGCATTTATGAAGTGCATTTAACTACGCATTCTAGACAATATGGAGTCCAAAGAACTTATTATTAATTTATAGGGGCCCGCAAAAGAATTCCTTTACATAATAGTGTCAGGGGATAAGCAGTTTGCAGCGTATTTTATTTCTCTTACACTACTTCAAATAGAATGAAATTGATATACAACATTACTGAGGCTTACTACAAAATACCCGTTGTATAACATGATATGCATAGCATTTATCGTTCATTTACAGAAAAACACAAAAAATTCGAATACAGTACTGTATCTTTATATTAGCAATAATTGCTGTAAGTGTGATTTTGTTTATGATATGCGTTTTTAAGTTTAATTAAACCTTAACTTACAATGCGGTGTGTATAACTGATATGGATCATATACAAGGCTACACAAAAGAGTTTGTAAGCTTTGTCGAGTATCAGGGTGAATGGCTTAAAAGAGGCTTTAATGCTCTTTCAAGCTGAACTACATTTAGTATACTAAGAGATGTTTATATAATATAAATAAAACATATACTGGGCCACGCAAAGAACTGAATACATGACCTCCCAGGGATAATAATGTGTGGAAGTATCATTTCAGTAGTTTAAACCACGTTTTAGCCTTAATTAAATTTTAGCTTAATATGTGCGGCATATAAAAATCTATTGGTAAAATACAGGGCTGTACAAAATAATTCAAGTATGTTTCCGTATAGGGGTAGAAATTGCTGAAGGTAAATTTTCAACCTGTTATGCATTTTCTTACTACACTGCTGAAAGGGAATCTATTATGCATCATTTTCTTCCTATACTAAGTTTTATCATACTATGTATAGAATGATATACAATTCTTTAGATTAAATACAGGACTGCGCAAAAGAATTGAACTACTTTTTCGGTTAGGGACCGTAATCTAGTTTTCAAAAGTATTATGCCTTTTCTAAAATGTTTACTTTTTTTACGGTATAAAGAAGCTCAATCTCGTTGAAGAATTCTGCAAGTCATGGGAAATGCTTTTATAATCTATTCTTCATGCAAGATTTTTCATTCTTGTTTCATATGGAAAGTAAAGTTAAAAGTACCAAATTATCTAGTAGTGGGCCTTTCAAATTTTTTGTTTAACCTTTTGTAGACTAGACTGCGAACAGAGAAAAAAATATTACGTCATCCTGTTTCAAAATGAAATTATGATGTAGGACAAGATTATTAACAGAACGTGAATGACTGATCTGTCGATGCATATCTTATCGTGATATCAGCAGTAGGGATCGCCAAATCGTCATTTTAGCGTTACTATCATGTCATCGAGTTTCGGGATGAAATTTTAATATGTTGCATGTCTCGACTAGTACAATTCTCATATTTCAGTTTTTCTTGGGATTTCGTGGTTAGATATTTGCAGAACGCGGCGCCAATTCTTCATTTTCGCGTTACTATCTCGTAATCGAGTTTCGAAATATAATTTTAATAAGTTGCATATCTCGAATAGTACATTACAAATATTACAATGTGTCTCGTAGTATCTTTGAACAATATGAGCAGAATGAGGCGCCAATTCTTATTTAAGGGAAAATATGGTTTGTTGTTGAGTTGTTTTCTCCTATTCGATATTTTAAATACATGTTACAAAGCAATCGTTTGTTATCATTGATATTTTAGTAGTTATCTTATTATTATAGATTTGTGATTTTATAGTAACAGTCGTTTTGATATAATTATGCGATTTTATAAAAAAAATTCTTGTTTTTTGCTTTTTTTTTTTTTTTTTTTTTTTTTTGTATTGAATGCATGGGCGCATAGCGTTCATCAAAACTAAACCTAATCACTGGATGCAGCAACTTCATCGTGCAGCAGTCTCAAAAACGCCCTAAATTCGCAAAATTCGCGATCATAAACGAACGAAATTCGTTAACGCCGCAATCAGTAACGAACGTATGAACGCATAGCGCTCATGGAGACCGTAGAAAAACATCACTGGATGCAGCAAACTTGTGCAGCAGTCTCTAAAACGCAGTAATTCGCGAAAGCCAAGATCACGAAAGAACGAAATTCGTTAACGCCGCAATCAGTAAAAAACCTATGAGCTAATAGCACTCATGAAAACCAAAAAAAAAACATCACTGGGTGCAGCAGCCTCGTCTTTCAGCAATCTCTAAAACGCAATAATTCGCGAAAGCCACGATCACGAACGAACGAAATTCGTTAACGCCGCAATCAGTAATGAACGTATGAAAGCACAGTGCTCATGAAAACAGAAAAAAAAACATCACAGGGTGCAGAAACCTCGTCGTGCAGCAGGCTGTAGAACGCAGTAATTCGCGAAATACGCAATCACAAACGAACAAAATTCGTTAACGCCGTAATCAGTAACGAACGTATGAGCTAATAGCGCTCATGAAAACCGAAAAAAATCACTGGGTGCAGCAACCTCGTCGTGCAGCAGTCTCTAAAACGCAGTAATTCGCGAAAGCCACGATCAAGAACGAACAAAATTCGTTAACGCCGCAATCCGTAACAACGTATGAATCCATAGTGTTCATGAAAACCAAAAACAAATCACTGTGTGCAGAAACCTCGTCTTGCAGCAGTCTCTAAAACGCAGTAATTCGCGAAAGCCGCAATCAAAAACGAAAGAAATTCGTTAACGCCGTAATCATTAACGAACGTATGAGCTAATAGCGCTCATGAAAACCGAAAAAAAAATCACTGGGTGCAGCAACCTCGTCGTGCAGCAGCATTTAAAACGCAGTAATTCGCGAAAGCCACGATCACGAACGAACGAAATTCGTTACCACCGTAATCAGTGACGAACGTATGAGCACATAGTGCTTATCAAAACCGAAAAAAAAAATTACTGGATTACAACCTCGTCGTGTAGCAGTATCAAAAAGGCACTAAATTCGCGAAAGCCGCAAACACAAACGAACGAAATTCTTTAACGACGCGAAAAGTTATGAGAGCGTAGCGCTCATGAGAAAAAAAATATCACTGGATGCAGCAACCTCGGCGAGCAGCAGTCTATAAAACGCAATTATTCGCGAAAGCCACGATCACGAACGAACGAAATTCGTTAACGCCGTAATCATCAACGAACGTATGAGCGCATAGCGCTCATGAAAACCGAAAAAAAATCACTGGATGCAGCAAACTCGTCGTGCAGCAGTCTCGAAAACGCACCAAATTCGCGAAAGCCGCAATCAGAAACGAATGAAATTCGTTAACGCCGCAATCAGTTACGAGCGTATGAGCGCATCTTGAAAACCGAAAAAAAAAACATCACTGGGTGCAACAACCTCGTCGTGCAGCTGTCTCAAAAAAGCGGTAATTCGCGAAAGCCGCGATCTCAAACGAACGAACTTCGTTAACGCCGCAAACACTAACGAACGAATGAGCGCATAGCACTCATAAAAACAAAAAAAAATTAACTGGATGCAGCAGTCTCAAAAAAGTACTAAATTCGCGAAATCCGCGATCACAAACGAACGAAATTCGTGAACGTTGCAGTCACTGACGAACGTATGAGTGCAAATCAATTTCATTTAACTTGTGCATGAATGATATTTATAAGTCTTTTTACCCGACTGCCAAGAAGGGTTATGTGTTTCACGCATATCTGGGTATGTGGATTTCTTTATACCCTCGAAACATCCCAACGGCTGGATGGATTTTAATGTATGAGGTCTCTATCGATTCGTCTTAACCGTCCGATGGTTATAGGCTAGGTATTGTTTTTATCAATTCAAAATGGCGGCCATAAAATAAAAAATGGCGGTAGAGACGAAAATTTTTTTCGCACCCTATTGAGTGGCATACCATTGAATAGGTCTTTAAAAATGAAGACGATGTTTCATTGACTATTTTACGGTCAGAAGCTCCGTTTAAATATGACACAACATGGAAGTCGTGTGTCTCTAGCTTGACTGCAACTCTAACCATCATAGACATCTATAGACCTCATCAAAACTGTGTTTATATATAGGAACTAACAATTAAACACAACTTAAAAGTCATCCATACAAGTAAATAAAAAAAAAATAGGTAAGTAATATAAAAATAGTTTCACATAGATGGGAAATAATTAGTTCGCTTTTTTCGCAGTCTAGTTTTTTGATTTTTTAAATTAAATTTTTACTTGTTCTCATTTTTTTATGAAGTCTAAACACTATGAAGACAACACTATGAAGTCTAAAAATGCAACACTAAAGTAAATAATAATGACATCGTATGAGCCAGAGCAAAGTGCAGGGGAATTTCTTGGGCGCATTTGTGATAAGAGCCGTTTTGAGGGCCGCGATTTAGACGCTATTTTATTACCCAACAGGTGGGTAATAACGCTTAATAGCATTGGTCAAGAAATCATGCCACTATATTTTATGAATAGCTATCTGCTAAATTAGTCTTCCTTGTATACATAATCAATAGGTTACTGTATCAAATCCTGTATTTGTTTGGGGGAAAAAAATCTAAATCTAAGCCGTAAAAATTGGTAGAATCTTAACGTGGCGTTATTACTCAAGAACACCTTATATATAGCGTACATAAAATAAAATGCAAGTAAAAGGTTATATAAATCTCAAATTGCGATAATCAAATTACGAAAAAAATCAAATTATTAAAAGTAGACTCAAAAAAGTGAAATAATCTTTTAGCCAGTAATCAACCGTGGTGGCCGATTACTGAACATGTAAGTAAATGTAATAAACCAATAGTCGGCCACATTAAAATTAATTAATACAAACACACTTATTGAATTTTGATACTGAAAAACATTAGTTTATTAAACTTTTTAATAGTAGAGTCTTCTAATTTTAGAAAATAATAAAAAAATAAATTAATACTAGTCTTTTAAAAATTTTGTCATCGGTTAACAAAAAAAAATAGCAAAAACGGTTATTTGACAGCAACCAAATAAAAAATGGCTGATTACTAACGCAATAAAAATACCCACAATTCTTAGCTGATGGCTTATGACGTATAAAGGATGGCTACATATAGGGGGATTGTAATATTTCATTTGAAATCAAAAATAAGCAATTCATAACGTATTTTATTTCAAAGTAGCCGACTACTGGGGGGTGGCCGACTACTGGTGCATTTACCCTATATATATATATATGTATATATGTATCTGATCTTTGTCACACTGTAAATCTCGTATTTATGAACCGATTTCGATGTAACTTGGTAAACATAGCACATACCAATGTGTCGACCGTGTTCGTTGGCCAGCTTCATCCGCCATTTTTTTCAAAATGGCGGCCATTTAATTTTTCTTATTTAAAATTTGAAATGTGGTACCAAAAAACTGAAAATTGAAAAATATTTTTTTTATGTGTTTTACCTTGATACAAAGGTTCCGGAGCAGTTTTTGTTTCCTCTATATCTAAAAAAATAGCTGAGTTATAGCACTTAGAATTTCTAGCGTGGCTGCCATTTTGAAATGACCTTTTTTTTGTCACGCGATAACAGGCGTATTTATGAACCGATTTGGATGTACCTTGGTGTGTACATAGTAAATACCAATGTCTCGACCGAGTTCGTTCGCCAGCTTCATCCGATATCTTGTTTCAAAATGGCGGCCATTTAAAAAAAATTAATTTAAAATTTAAAATGAGGTACCAAAAAATGGAAAAATGAAAAAGGATTTTTTCGTATGTATTTGAACTTAATACAAATATTCCGGAACAGTTTTTGTTTCGTCTGTATCTAAAAAAAATGGCTGAGTTATAGCATTTTGAATTTCTAGCATGGTTACATTTTGAAAGGATCTGATATTTGTCACCCGATAACACGAGTATTTATTAACCTATTTCGATGTAAGAAGGCATGTGGATAGTATATAGCAATGTCTCGACCGGTTCGCTTGCCAGCTTCATCAGCCATCTTGCTTCAAAATGACGACCATTAAATTAAAAAAAAAATTATATTTAAAGTGAGGTGACAAAAAATTAAAAATTGAAAAAGGTTTCTTTCTTAAGTATTTGACCTTGATATAAGGATTCCGGAGCATTTTTTGTTTTGTCTTTACTTTTCTTTACTGTCTTTGTCTTCTTTGTGACTGACATTTTGAAACGACCTGATTTTTGTCACGCGATAACAGTCATATTTACAAACCGATTCGAATGTAACTTGGTGTGTACATAGTACATGCCAACGTCTCGACCGAGTTCGTTGGCCAGCTTCATTCGCCATCTTGTTTCAAAAGGGCTGCCATTAAAAAAAAAATAATTTAAAATGAGATATCAAAAATTTTGAAAATGAAAAAAAGATTTTTTTATGTGTTTGACCTTGATACAAAGACTCCGTAGTAGTTTTTGTTTCGTCTATATCTTAAAAAAATGGTTGAATTATAGCACTAATAAGATGTAAAAAGGCATGTGGATAGTATATAGCAATGTCTCGACCAAGTTCGCTGGCCAGCTTCATCAACCATCTTTTTACAAAATCGCGGCCATTAAATAGACAAAAAATATTATATTTGAGGTGAGGTGCAAAAAAAATTAGAAATTGAAAAGGTTTCTTTCTTAAGTATTTGACTCTATATAAGGATTCTGGAGCATTTTTTGTTTTGTCTTTATCGTAAAAAATGGCTCAGATACAGCACTTTGAATTGCTAATGTCGGTGACATTTTGAAAAATCTTATTTTTTGGATGCGACAGCACTCGTATATATCAAACGATTCCGATGTGAGTGAGCATGTGCACAGGAATTACTAAGGTCTCGACTAAATTCACTGGTTAGCCTCATCCACCATGCTATCTTAAAATGGCAGGCACTTAAATGTATCGCCGGATTTGGCAATCAAATATAAGTTACTTTAAATAAAAGCAGCTTGGATAAAGCTGACTAATTTCACGAAATTCTCATTCATAATGATTTAGTATTGATAAAAATTTGTATTGAATCTCCTATAATATGTTTCCACTAAATTGAGCGTCGTGTGTTTGAATAATATAAGCTGGCTTTTAAAAAATAAGGAATATGAAACTACCTCTTCCTCCCAGCACTGTCCGGAAGGACATTTTTGTTCAACCCGTAAACGCGCAAGTTCTAACCAGTTCTAAATGTTTAGTGCAATGTGAGATATTCATATTACGTACACCACGCTGCAGTACTAAGGTGCTGTGGTGGTTAGTACGATAATTCTTTTACCTCGCATGCAAATAATTATAGAATATTTAATTGCGCTTAATTATTATCCTTTTTTTCTAAATAAAGAAAAACATTTTATCACAAGCATCAACAAAACTTTTTATTCTATTCATTCCCTTATGCCAAAAATATCGTTTTATCATCTGCTGCCATAGCAACATAATAAATTAAATTTCATTAAAAAAATGCACAGTAGTAGAAAAATATTTTTCTAAATCGAATAGCTATTGAACATGAACCCCCGTGCGTAGAACAGGTTAAACAGCTTGTTTAGTAAATAAGAGTCAATATGCAAGTGCTTGATGAAAATTTAAACATTTGCAGTTCAAAACCAATACAATTTTTTTTTTTTTTTTTTTTTTTTTTTGATAACAGTAACTTTCAAATGTCTTTCTGTCTCAAAAAACTTTCAATGTCAGCTTTATTTCATAAAATGTCGACAGAACATTCGCCATTCCTGTTTGAAAGCTGTAATTTAAATCTATGATTATACAATTTGGCAATTTGTACAGGTTTTACAGATATTTTTTACTTGTTTAATTTATAATATGCTTTTTATTGTCATCTAATGAGAAAAAATGGTCGATATTCATATATATATATTTTCGAATCTTATTTGTATACATTTACTAAAACAGCATTTAACAAATGCGAGGACGGAGTACGTTATAAAAAATTGAAAATATTTTTATTTTCTAGTTATATGTTGTTTAAATAATTTAAATAAAGAACATTTTTGTATGGTATACTGATATTTAAAGCACATAATCCTTTTAAACAAAATTAAACGGCCTTCCATTTCGTTTAAAATTACTAGGTTTAATACTAATTATCACGATTTTAATCTGCTTCATGAAGACTGTGTTGTTAAACAAGGTTAATTAAATTTATTTAATTGAAGACCCCAAACGGCTCATTTCAACAGGAATATTTAGTCCCCATAGTCAGGCAATAATTAGTTTACATCTGAACGGTATTTGGAATAGCACGGTGCATTAAACTTTCGATCGGAAACAGTGTTCCTTAAGGCGAGTATTCTTAATATGATTTGCGATTTGTAACTGAGTACGAATTATTTCAGCTGCTGAAATATTATATTGGAGAAATTATTTTAATTGCATAAGAAATTAATAAAACTAATGGATATTTTAAAATGATTTTCATACAAACAAAAATTTTTAGACAATTTTTTATAAATAAGTTATTTAAATATATATATATATATATATATATATATATACATGGGTTTCGGATATCCACAAGGAAGTAATCAAGTTCCCAGTAGATCAGTGAATGAAAAAGATTCCGCTGGTGCAAGAGTCTCGTTGTTCCGGTAAATGAGATAAAGTGCAGAAGCTTTATAAAGTTTAAAACATTCATACAAGATGGGCAAGCAATTTCAGTCACTGAGTCACTGAGAGAAAGAAAAAGTACAAGAACAAGTCTCTATATTCACATTTTAGGTTACATCCTTCAGCTGAGTGCTAGCTTATGTTTTGAAAATCTTTTGCAACATGACATTTTTTCTTTTTCTGAGAATGCGTTACTTGTCAAAAATCATTTACCTCAACCAATCCAACTCGTCAACCGCTCTTTGTCATTTTAGTAAGCACCAAAAATGCGCAAACGGATTTTTGTCAGTTAATTGCTTAAAAACAATGGTTAAGAGGTTTGAGATAACATGTTCTCAGAAAGTTCAAGTCAGCAGACGACGCAAACCCGTGCCACAAGATACAATCAAAGAAATATCAACAGGGATTATTTAAAAAACACATTACAGTATTGCCGTCAATTCCAGCGCTCTCGAGGTAGCACGGAATCTGAATATGCCTGAGTGTGGGTATGGGAAATTTTACGGACTATTATCGTCTTCTACCCGTATAAGAACAGGCGTGTTCAAAAGCTACATTACACCGATCATGATATGCGATTGATTTCTGCTCACATCAATATTTCTGGAATTTTTGAGGCGTCTGCTTATCCTTGGAAAATCTTATGGGTAGACAAGGCCCACTTTTCACAGAATAAATATGTAAATATCCAAAACTCCCGGATTTTGAATTTCAATCCATCAAATTTATTCAAAATATTTCCATTATCATTACCACGAAAACTGTTTGGTGTGGTTTCACATTAAAACTTATCACAGGCGATCTATGAAAACTTTACTCCGAAACGACTGGTAACCGTTTCTGCTACCGGAGAGAAGTATCGCCACATGTTAAATAATATTGAAATTATGTTATTACAACAAAGACAATGTCTGGAGAAAATCATTTTCATGGAAGCTGGAACTCCTCCACCAACTGCTTTGTGAGTACAGCAGCTCTTACGATAGAAGCTCACAACAGAAAGAGTCATTAGTATCTTCTTTTCAACTGCATGATTTCCTTGGTCCCCTGATATTCCCCAAGGGCCATTTTCCTACGGGGCTACCTAAAGTCCAAGGTCTATCTCAGAGATGTCGAGGCACTGGCTACATTAAAGGTTAACGTATCACGGACGGTATGAGATATACCTGCAGACATGTAACTTTCTCCTGTCGGGAATGACGTGCACAGAATGCAATATATGGTCTTGAAAAAAAGGGATTACGTTCAACTTGAGTTAAATTTGCTATATAAAAGGTAATTTATTTGTGTATTGATTCTGTATTTTTAAAACTATATTTTCTATTACCCAGTGACACATATATTACTACCAGTGACTTTTGATCTAATTTTTTCACGGAATATTTCACTCAGAGTTTTGTTTAGTTATCCTACAAAAGTTGATGCCATTACCTCAATTAGATCTCGCTACAGAACAAGAGCTTAGTACTGTCATTTTAATTATGGCTATATCCTAATTTTCTACAAATGTATCTTTGTTTAATTTAATTTATGTTTTTCAATTAAAAAGCATTTTTTTTCCAAAAACTTTTCAAATGTATAATGGGCATTCTCACAATCTTTTAACTTTCATGTCCCTGAATAATAATTTTTTATTTAATACACTTTTTTGTGTTTTTTTTAAATTTCATATCCTTGGGAACATCACAATTTATGATTGCACAACAATATTAACGAGATAAATAAGTTTTGGACGATGTTGGGGGTCCAACACATGGAAAACTCATCTACCGTCCCGTGTCCCTGATGCTGATTTTGAAGTTTGGAGCTGTCTGGATAAAATTGTTTCAATAAAAATAATTCGATGTAATTTTTTTCTGAAACTGGAACTATTGTTTTATATAAATATGTAGCTAGAAATTAACCTGCACACATTTTTAGGGTTGATATTATTTTTTTAACTCTGTCCCGGGGTTTTAGATTTTTTAAAATCCCTCTTCTAAAATGATACAGAATATCACTTCAGGTGCAGCGACGGAAATTTTTGCAAGTTTTTGCTCATGCAGAAGTATGCTAGAGAAAGAATATCTAAAATTCTTTGACAGGAAATTTACTGCAGAATATAAATAAGCATTTAAATATCAATTTCTAGCACCGTGGCTTTATTGTTAGTCTTACTGTCCGCAAGGTTTAATCCTGCAATTTTCGAGGTAAATTAATTATTTTTTTTTAATTTAATCCAATGTAAATAACTGTTTCTAAAAATCAATGAACATTTTCGCTACCACTTAGTCTTAACATGATCTGCATAAAATAGGTGGTAAGTTTCCTTGCTGTTCCATCCTTACCGTCCCTTTTTCCCCCATTTTGTCCCTTTTTTCCTATACCATCTCCTTTTTTTTTACATTACCGCCCCTTCTTTAACACACCTTTAAGACAATGTTACACCAAAATTTTGCACTAAAAATACTACATTGTCATTATTTCTTATTTGAATGTCCTGTGGATACTATGCAAATTCATTATAAGTAAAAATTCAGATGAAAATAAAAAGTTTTAGTGGTAAAATGGTAAGGAAAATTAAACTCACAAGTTTAACATAAGCCTCAGTTAAATAAAAAGTTTTTCGCTGCTGACCATTTTTTCTTTATTTTGAATCATTATAGCATTCGTCTATCAGATTAAAATGTTATTTTAGCAAGTTTAATTTCGCCAGATTTTTTTTCTCAAAAGTCAAAAGATTGTGAGAATGCCCCTTATGTGAATGATGTTCCGATCAAATTAACGAAAAACTCTTTATTATTTTATGCTGAAATTTTCTGCAATAGGGTGGGTTTTCCCAACACTCTTGTGTTAAAAAGACTGGTATTCTACATGTTCAGAGAATAACGGCGGTTCATTACTTTATTTCACTCCCTTTCCCTGTTTCTCTTCCTATGAGCGTGTTTTTCAAATTTCCATCTCGCGAACTTCAATGAGTATTCGCAACTCTGTTGGTCTGTATGAAAATAAAATAGTTCATTTTACTGAGATTTATTTCAAAAATAGACTGCAGAAGAAAGTGGATTACTCCAAAGGTCACCTTTAGAATAACAAGGAAAGTATGTATGCATCTGTGAGATACAACTCGCGAAATATAATTATTATTAATAAATACCCACAAATTTCTCATTTTATGCAGGAAATAAGTCATTGAATATCCCTTTATTTAAAAAATAATCAAGATTTCTCTTCTAAAAAACAAATTTTGTTCAAAAAAGAAAACACATTTTTGGCTAAAATTTCGGACTAAGGGTGTTCTTTTTAACCCGCATTATATCACAAACAAAAAAGGGAAATCTACTTAGAAAATTATACTATTCTTGTTTCAGAACCTACATACGTAATTTCAGGCTTTGCGAGTAATTGTGGTAATTTTGGGATCATTTTCTAATTGAACATTTTCTAAATACTTGGAACTATTTAAAGAAATTTTTGCCATTTTTAAGTGATATCGCTTTAGTTTTTATGTTCTCAGAGTTAAAGTGTTTAAAATTTTATGTCTTTATTTAATATTTAACAAATTTATGGAAAGACAATTTGAAAAAAAAAATATATTTAGGTAATTTCATATAAATCAATCATCATGTGAAACCGGAAGTTTTATAGAAATTTACCATATAATGTAATACAGCTGAAAAAAAAACAGAAAATACAAGTTGTAAAATATCTTTCCTTACATCTTTTTATGTATATTATAACACATCTGTAGACATTTAATTAAAATCATAAATATTAAAAATTCGAGTAGTACTAGTGTTGATTAAAAATGTCGTTTAATAATTCGAATAAAAATGCATGAAATATATCATATAAAACAGATATATCATATAAAATTTTTGCACATATATAAGCATATCTGTGCAAAAAGAAGGTGATTTATGAATATGATCAACACATTTCTGTAAATATAGCTAAAAATTAATTAATTCCTTATAATCAATAACATATTTTTACCTTTTGAAATTCAAACAATTATCTTACATCATATGCGCGTAATCCATCGTTGCCGGTGTGACACAAGTACAACTAAATTATTTCTAATTGTAAAATGTATAAAAACGAATCTTTTATGTTGTATATATTTTTAGAGAAGTAGCTTTTGCTTATCGTAAAACATAGTATAATGTTTATTAAATAACTTTTTCCCATGTAAATGAAGATTTTATATGTTGCGGGTGTGACATAATATATACATTTACATGCATTTGTCCTTTGAAATGCATATTTCCAACTAGTATCTGCAAATTAGGAAGGAATAGGACATGGGACACATTTGTTATGAATCAATAATAATAATTCGTTATTAAACATACGTCGTATCATTCTAAAAATGTAAATTACATTTTCACATGATTTTGCATTTATTCTTATAAATATTAAGTTTTGCGTTGCGGATATGACAGTTTTGTTGGGGAGTGGGACCAATACCGTACTTGTACGTAAAGAATAAATTAGAAGAATTATTCAATGGATATAATTTTTAAGTGATAGAAAATAACACCTTAATGCACCTTAAGAAAAAATATTTCAATTCCTATTTTCTGATTAGCACGTTTGGATATGTTATTTTCCTAGTTGAACATTTTTGAATTGCGATTTTTATGGCCAAATATATACATTCTCAAAGATTTTTATTCAAATAGTGTAGTTTAACGGTGACCATCGAGCTTCATTGCTTTAAAAATTACACAATTATTTAGGCTATGAACGTAAAGTACCTACCACAAAATCACCGATTACAGGACAAGTATCACTTGCCCGCATTCTTCGTCTAATATCACTAGATTTACTCAATATTTATCATTTAAGCATCTTATTGTTTCATCAGCAAGTTCTACTTTAATTGACAAGATTCAGTACATGAATATTTGAAACAGGCTTTACTTTATTCCAACATTCATCAGGAATTTTAGTAGTATAATCTTACTTTTCACTTTAAGGAATGCATAAAACCTGTGCTCCTTGCACATTTAATGAGAACACAGTCTGTGTACACCACTTACTGCTAGCCTTCTAAGAGCAACACTGAAAACAAATTTTCATAGTGTCGTCACCAATTCCTCTACAAACCATTTTGCACGTTTTCCAAAAGACCATGTCACACGGATTTCATATTTATTTTATTAGCATGTTAAAGATAAAATATTGTTTCTATTTTTAAACTCAGGAGAACAACCACCATAAAACACAAAAATTTTTCTGCAGCTGCAATTTTCTTTGAGGTGTTATATGAGGATATACATGTATGATGATGCTGTATGGTTAACGTGTTTAAAATTATGTGAAAAAACTTTACATGATTAACGGTTACTTGTAAAGCTTGAAGCTACTGCTCGACACCTGTGAATGTGTAAATGTGGAGCATCAGAATATTAAGTTTACAGCTGTAGTAAAACTTGAATTTTATTCCGCTTGAAAGAGATATTTTATTTTGTACATATCATACATTTACTAATTAAAATATAAATTTTAACAAATACACGGAGCAATTACATTTATTTTTCTGCAATGTATTGAAAATTTCATTTTTACGATTTAGTAAATGTTTTATCACATGTCAACTATTCCTTAGGATTATACATATGTGACACTTAGCTCTTATTTTTTATAAGTAAATAATAACAGGATAAAAGTTATTGAAAAAAAGTATACGCCAACGAAACATATTATTAAAGAACAATACTAAAATGAAAATGAGAATGCTTTTGGCTCGAAAAATATTCTAATGGTACTAGTGTGTTATGCATACAGAATAAAGAATGATACCTAAGTTTAGCCGTACTCTGATTTCTTTTGAATTGTGATAATTTATGTAAAAAAAATCTATATTACGTCGTCGGTCAAATACTTAAAGGATATTTAAAATACTTTTTTTTCAAAATATTTACAATTAAGAAATGAATAGTCTTAAAAAATATTGCTTTTTTTCCTGTTTACTGAAAAAATCGTGTGGGAAAACCGATTAATAAATATAAATGAATCTGTTTTTGTAAAGAATCAAAAAATGTCAATCGTTTTTGGGAAAGCCCTTCAAAAAATGAGCTTTTTGGTATTTATAATTATCAACATTAAAAGAAAAAAAAATGAAATTCTGGAAAGATAATTTTACGTATGCAGTTTGATTTTTTTCCTTACTTTTAACCATTTTTAAGGTTTGAAAATACCTTTGAAAAACAGTGAAACTAACAAGATAGTCTTGTGTATATATTCCTATTTATACCCGTTTTCTAGGGCATTCAAGTTTTTTAAGACGGTTTTATTGCGTTGAAAATGCAGTTAAAATTACAGTTGAAAAACAATCCAATCAACAAGATATATTTTCGAATTTATTACTTCAACGAACAATGTTATTTTCAACGAAATGCGTTATAATTATTAGTCCAGGCAACAGAATCCAGGCAATATAGGGGATCGTAATGCTTTTCCCCTAAAACAATAAGAAATTTAAGATAATAACAACTATTTGGGGGGGGGGGAATTTGGGGGTATGTTAAAAATTCAGATTCAGCTACCCAAAAAACTTAAAGTAAGCCTTATAAGGAAAGTTCGGATGGGAGATGGGAGGCCAAATGTAAACGTGTGAGTGGTTAAGTGGAATTGCGCAACTTAATCCACGCAGCACCGCGCGCATGTTCCGAGGAATATCTCCACCTTCCCCTTCATCCGAAGTCATAATGTCATATATCTAATTTGTTGCAAATTTTGTCTACTTTCTGAATTTCTAGATAATTTTCCCCTAAAAAAATAAAAAAAAATGATTTTTTTTAATAAAAACCTTTTTGGGGCGCTTTTTACCAAAATTTGGGTGGGTTGCCGGGGGAAATTTTGTTGGGAAGTTACAAATTCGGATCCAGCAACCCAAAAAACATAAAGTAAGCCGATTTCCAGAACTACCATTAATTTTGCTAGGTAAAATTCCCTATTGCCTGGACTATATAACAACAATTTAAAGACGAACCTTTGTTCCTGGGGGTGTTGTAACTTCATCTTTAACGTAGCTTTTTAACAATTTTGATTTAAATCCAATAGAAAATAGTAAAAAAATCCATTGTTTAACCCTGAAACTTTTAGTGTAATGCATAAGTATAAGTGTAACTGACGGTGTACACTCTACGCATTTAGTGTAAAAAGAAGAGCAGAATAATTAAGAGTCATTCTATACAGGGTGTCCGGTCTCAACGGTGTCCAATGGCTAATTCCTAAACCGTTAGTCATAGACATATAGTTCCAATTAGAAAAATGCTTTAAATCAGATAAAGAAATATTTAGAAAGCGATTTGGGTCAATAAAAACATTTCTTAAAAAATTACGAAATTTAAATTTTTATACGGTCCCCCGGTCCTATAAGTTATATTTAGTAAAATTTGCCTATTACACTGACAAGTAAGACAAAAAAAGTCCCATTCATATAACACTAAAATTGTGCGAATTATGAAACTTTAAAAATGCATGACCTATGCCACTTTTCTGCTTTGAAAACAAATGAGTTCGGCTTGGCTTTGAGGGGTCATATTCCAAGTGCTTAAAGTATTCGAAGATCTCATTTCATGTGTATTTTCGCTTTGAAAAAAATCGTACAAGTATTACGATTAAGTTAACATTTATTAAGTTTTAGATTGTCTGAAATAACATATGTTTTATTTTGACAGGATTTGAGACTGTTTCTTTTATGATTTCTTTTAATAAAATTATGTTACTTTTATAAGTTTTTATGTTACTTCAACAATCTTATGTATGTTTTTCCAGTTCAAAATTTGTATTCGAACTTTAACCCACTTTCAAATATCCGATCGAGATTACATTTTACATACTGGCGCAAATCCGATAACAGTCTCATATTATTATGATTTTCGGTGGTTACCATTTATACTTATTTTATACGATAACACAAAATATTTCGGATAGATTACCGCCAAGAAGTTTATGAAAAAGTTTTAGATTAGATAATACAAGACGGAGATTGTTGGGTTTTTTAACTTTTACGTATTTTTTAGCACTGAATCCGAAAATTACCTTAATTTTTAACCATCATGTCAGGATATTTCGCAAATCATAAATTGTCGAATTTAAAGAAAAAAAAAATCGGATACTGTAACGTAGAGGAGATGGTTGTATTTTTTACTTTTGATAATTGATTTTTACGTACTTTTTAGCACTAAATCTGAAAATGACTTTCATTTTTAGCCATCACGTTAGAATTTTTTTGCATATCTGTAAGTTAAAATATAGCGAAAATCTCATACTATAAAACATATTTAAAACTTATTTTATTTTATTTTATTCAATAATTAATTTAATATTTTTGCTTATCTTGGGATTCTTACAGCTGGGTGGTGTGATGAGATGGGGGAGGAGATTAAATTTTGACTTTGAACTCTTTAACTTTGAAATTTACAATTTGCGAAGAATCTTGATGTGATGGCTAAAAATGAAGGTCAATTCCGGATTCAGCGGTACAGAATACATAAGAATCAATTATCAAAAGCTAAAAAACATGAAATAACTCAACTTTTACAGGCTAGTGTAATCTAATAATATTTTAAAATACGTGTCATTTTGTAAAGAATTGAGGCTGTTAATTTAGCATCATTTTATTTAACAAAAATTCCGTTTTTTTTTCTTTCTTCTTAAATGTGTATTACAAATTGTATGTTTTGCATTAATATGTCAGAATGACTATAGATTTCAAATTTATTTTGCAATGTTAATTTTACTCTCAACCCTTTTTTAATATATCTGACGAAATTGTATTTCGACTAAATTTGTGAATGGCCCCCAATTTGCAGCAGAAAATATGCTCCAACTTTAAACGGGTATTATTCGGTCAATTTTAATCATAGAACAACAGGACTTTTTTTGTATTACTTATCAGTGTAAAAGGAAAATTTTACTAAATATAACTTATAGGACCGGGGGACCGTATAAAAATTTAAATTACGTAAATTTTAAAGAAATGTTTTTATTGACCCAAATCGCTTTTAAAATATTTCTTTACCTGATTTAAAACATTTTTGTAATTGGAACTACATGTCTATGACTAACGGTTTAGGAATTAGCCATTCGACATCGTTGAGACCGGACACCCCGTATAAGAATCACCCAGAATCGGGGGTCTGTGATTAAATGGTAAACCGATTCACCTGATTTTTTTTCCTCAGAGAGATGACCATTAGAAAGAAATAAATCCAGAATATTAATGCCGTGGGACCATTGGTTTTCATTTGGTGGGGGGTTCAAAGTTCAAAGCATCGCTTGAAAGATTGAATTTTTTTTGTTTTGCATAGTACTTCTCATAATATGCATTGAAGTTATCCCACAAAAAAAAATTGCATGGTTGTATTATGTAAGGTTGGCCCTTTTGTATTCAAGAATAAAAATTATGGGATACGTGTAATGTAGTGAGCTAGGAGGCTTCAAAAATTGAATTTTTTTTCGAAATTTCACTATAGTTTTGACACATTTAGCTCTTTGCATTGAAATCATCCCATCACTTTTAACTGCTGAATGCTTTCCTATGATGAAATGAAACACAAAAAATTAGGCCCCACCATGGGCAGAATTTAATGCATTCCTAAATTTTGTGCCAAATTTCCAAAAAAACATATTTTTGCATATTTTAAGTGAGGTATATTAGACATGCATTAAAGTCAGAAGCTTCTACAATAATAATAGAAATGTAGAATAACTATCCACCTTTCAAAATCACCAAGCAGAATCATGGACACTAAAGCAGTTTTCATTGGGTAATGGAAATTACATTGTAATATAATTTGGAAATACGCTACCACGACCATAGCCTTCAATCATTGCCAAGAATAAAAACGCTTACAATTATTTCTGAAATGAACATATTTTTTATTCTAACATGAATTCCCACATGTAAATATTTTTAATATGTTTTTGCTACAGGCAGTGAAGATGCTTTAATGAAATGAAAAGAAGCATGTAAAGTAGATGATTATATAAATATAAATCTAACACTTTGTGCGAAATTTAATACAAAAGTTAAAATTTTTAACAACGATTTAACACACAAATACGTACAAACACGACACATAAAATCTCATAGCATCGTTTCGAGGATTCACGGATCCTCCGTATGTAGGGATCCTACGCAGTGACTCCTTTTTTCAGTTAGTTCTGGTTCATTATGTCATTTATTTAGGATATGTAAACTCTCGTTTTCACCTTTTCAATCATTCCATAATCCAGTACTCGGGGCTATAACCGAAGGGTCCTTCGAACCCATTTTAATTCTCCTTTTTTTCCCTCACTGGGAATCCCGGAATCCTCGAAACGATCGTTTGGAATTTTTTGTGTCGTGTTTGCACGTATTTGTGCGCTGCTACAAGATCAAGTGGATTATTTCCAGTTTCTGAACATATTTGTCCAAACGATTTGGCATGGTACTGGAAAAAAAATAAAAACAAATGTACCTCCAGAAAATATTTCTGAAAAAAGTCTCATAGAAAATAGAAGTGGAATTACCCTAGAACTTGAGGTTATGATTTGTGCAAAGCACAGATACGAATTTGGAACATTTTGGGCACCACCTCGCTTTTGCCAACATCCAGCATAATACTCCTCCAATTTCGAACGAACCAAATTCTGAGCACAGTGCTTCATATTTCAAAAATGTACAAGGTCTCAAATCCATGCCCTTTCTTACCCTTGATTTTATGATTTGGATGTTCGCAAGAGCGAGGTGGTGTCCAAAATGTTCAAAATTTGTATCTGTGATTTGCACAAATCATATCCTCAAGCTCTAGGGTAGTTCTACTTCGATTTTCTATGAGATCTTTTTCAGAAATGTTTTTTGGAGGTACATATTTTTTTTCATTACCATGTCAAATCGTTAAGACTGGTGAGTTCAGAAACTGGAAATAATCTACTTGATTTTGTAGCAGCATACGGCCCACAAGCACATTTGTTTGATAACTTGCATAAGGAATATTCATCCATGTTTAAAATAAATTTTAGAAACAGTCTTACTTTCAAACAGACAGTATGCAGCAAGACTGAAGTAGCTTAAAATCATCTGGTTTACATGCTTTTTTTCACTCCATTAAAACATCTTCACTGCCTGTAACAAAAACATATTAAAAATATTTATTGTTATACATGTGGAAATTCATGTTAGAATAAAAAATATATGCATTTCAGAAATAATTGTAAGTATTTTGATTCCTGGCAATGATTGAAGGCTATGATCGTGGAAGCGTATTTCCCAATTATATTAGAATGCGATTTACATTACCCCATGAAAACTGCTTTAGTGCCCATGATTCTGTTTGGTGATTTTGAAAGGTGAATAGTTATTCTACATTTCAATTATTATTGTAGAGACTTCTGACTTTAATGCATGTCTAGTATACCTCACTTAAAATAGGCAAACTTATGTTTTTTTGGAAATTTGGCATAAAATTTAGGGATGCATTAAAGTCTGCCCATGGTGGGGCCTACTTTTCTGTGTTTCATTTCACCATTGGGAAGCACGCAGCAGTTAAAAATGATGGGATGATTTCAATGCAAAGAGCTATATGTGTCAAAACTATAGTGAAATTGCGAAAAAAAAAACAATTTTTGCAGCCATCTAGCAACTGTATAACACATATCCCATAATTTTTATTCTTGAATAGCAAAGGGCCAATCTTACATAATACAACCATGTAATTTGTTTTGTGGGATAACTTCAATTCATACTATAAAAAATACTATGCAAAACATAAAATTTGAATTTTTCAAGCGGCGCTCTGACCTTTTACCCCCCACCAAATGAAAACTAATGGCCCCACGGCATTAATATTCTGGATTTATTTCTTTCTAATGGTCATCTCACTGAGAAAAAAAATCACATGAATCTGTTTACCATTTAATCACAGCCTGGGTGATTCTTATATGGAATGACTCTTAAATGCTGAGGAATTTGTATGAATACACATTTTTTTAAAATGTATTTCAACCATTTGTTATTCGTTATATTTCGTGGACAAATATATTTTTAGAAATTTATATTTAATATCAAAATATCCATTCAATTACCATGGAGAATTCTGTAGAAACTGAGTCGATAGGTTTTGCAAAATGGCACTTTTTATTTTATTTTTTTATCTGTTTCTTTTTAATATGTAAATATAGGGGAGACTAGGGAGGGTTGATCCACTTTTTCAAAACGATTTTTAATTTTTAAATATAGGACGTAGAATAAAGTTTCATATATCATTTTATTCGTTATACAATCAATTATCAAAATAAAATTGCTACATAAGTGTAATATATAAGAAATTTGATAAAATGATTAATTTTAATAAAGAGACAATTATGGGTCAAGAATCCCCACATATGGGAGGGTTGACCCACTGTATGGGAGGCTTGACCCACTTTGTTTTACATTGAAATATTTATGAAGAGAAATAAAATCAATTAAAAAAAAAGCAAAATAGCTTTATGCTTTAATTATTATAAAAAATATTTTGAAAATATGATGCTTAAACAAACCTGTTTAGACGTAATCGCAAATCAGAGGAGAAAATTTTTGTTTTAACCAGGAATTTGTCTGGACAGGTATAACTGTACAGCAGGGAAAATGAAATTTTAACGTTTAAGACAGTATTCAGTTATGGACAGGTCTTAGACAGGTTTAGAGAGGACTTTTATAGGGTTTCATATATTATTATGTCCGGATTTAGGAGCCACTTCCCGTCTCCTTGTCCTACTTTTGTGACACTCGATCTGACAACTCTAGTTGTCACATAGTTTGGCTTCATCTCATTGTATTCACCCCGGTGAGATTTGTCTACATACCTTCCCTAAGTTTTTTATCTATCCCGTGTTCATTTGCAGCCGCATGAGCACATAACGTATCATTAACACCTTTTAACCCTTTCAGTGGTAAAGAACTTCCAGTATTAAAATGATGAAATAAATGTCTGGTACAGGAATTTACGAGCAAATTTATTTGGAAATAAGAAAAAGGCTATATTTCACATACATGTTAAATGGAAAAGATTTTAGCAAGATTCTGGTGCCATTATGGCGTTTGGGAATTAAAATTAAGTGGTTTCATAAACATACCACTACCCCTGAAAGGATTAAGACTGCTGCTTTCGTACTTTCTAGCCCTTTCTATTTTTTATGCTGTTTCAATTTATCTATTGTAAGTAATATTTAAAGGAAAAAGTTCCTATTAACTTTCTCATTTATGTTTCATTAATTTTTTTCTAGCAGTGGATATTATAGAAAAATTTTACATGTTTCTTTAATCAGTTTTAAACATTTAGTTTTCCATCATCCCATTTTGCTGTAGCATTACAGAATAAATATACATTATTTTTCATTTATAACCACTAACCTTTCATTATGCAGAGTGTATAATAAAAAGATTTCCAAAACCGCTTAATTTAATGGAGCCTTGAGCATCTGATCAACCCTCCCTCACTTTGACTGGGTCAAGCCTACCCACATTGACCTTTTATAAAGAATAGCACATTGTTATGTTAGGCCTAACTTACTGTACAATCTTTATGCAGGGAATGAAAGCTCGATTTTTCTGCATCACTTAAAACCTACTTACTTAAATTTCTACGATGTATTTTATCTGAAAAAGGTTACAAATTATGTCTAAAAAGCACGTCTTTTAGGATGTAAACTCTTCACAATTGATTTTTCCACGCCTGTTTCAATTATGTGCATGAAACAAAGACAATTATTTCAGCATGCCAGTAGTTTGGGTTAACACCTATTGGCAAAACTCTGAAATTATTTTAAATATGAAAACTGAAGGTTGGTCAAGCCTCCCGTATTGTCAACTGTCCCTAGTCTTCCCTATAATCCATCAAAAGGGAATAAACATAGCCATATACATTTCACAAGCATATCCCAAAAAGTTATTCTGATGTTGATATTTGAATTATATATGGGAACGTCCATTCGTTACTCTTGTGACAATTAGAGCAATTTTTTATAAATATTTAAAATTATTTCATTATAAAATATATTTCAGGTAAAAATTGATATAACTAATTAAATATCACTGTATTGCACTCTCGTAATATATATCTAATTGGCAACAAAAAGCATTTTATTTGTTTATATATTAAATCAAAATTCTGTTACTCTTGTGACACTCTGGTCACAAGAGTAATAAAATTTTTATTTATTACATAGAAAAGCAAAATGCTTTTTATTTCAAATTAGATATATATTAAATGAGTGGAGCACAGTAGCATATCACTGGTTATATCACTTTTTATCTTAATTATATTTTACAATAAAATAATTGGAAGTATTTGTAAAAAACCGCTCGAATGGTCACAAGAGTAACAGTGGACGTTCCCATATGTTCAAAATGCACTTTTCACCTATTTTTGTCCCAGACTGTAAAACTACTTTTTAGAAAAACAGAACTATGATTTTATAAATCAAATTTCATTAAAATATTTATTGGTTCAATATAAGAATCTTTTAGAACATTCATTTTAATGTTAATACATCATGAGGAATATATTTTTGCTTTTATATCTGTTACATCAATGATCACAGAAAAAAATACTTGAGAAAAACTTCATCAATTGATACTGCAGTAATGGTGATTTTAAACTCCGATTTGAAGCAGAGTTAATGAATAAGCTATTTTCGACCACTTATGTACAATTATAGTAAAATTACATGAAAATATTTAAATATAACATCACATGCATCATTTAGCTACACGGGAATATTTACAACTATTTAGTAGCATTTAAAAGGCTTTCTACAACATGAATATATTCCGCTAATAAAGAACCTGATCCGACAAAATAATATTTATCTAGGGCATAAAAAGGAAATTTTTAAAATATAGATACCTAAAGAGGGGGTTTTCACTCATTCAATCACGTTTTAGGTTTGGAAAGTGACATATTCTTGCAAGAACAGAAAGTTCGAATCTCACTCACGTATTTTCTTTTTTCCTCTTTATTGTCGTTTCTGTGAGTCAGGCAAGCGTGACCATTTCTGTAATTTTGATTCTATTTCAGCCATTTGGTTTCTGGGGCGTGTTTCAATGGTTCATATAAGTATATATATACATACGTACTTCTATCCGAGAACTACAAAAAATTTATGTGTGATTCAATTTTACGGACAAGTTAAATGTGAAAATTTTAATAAAAAAGGATCCACCAGGTTATACCTTCATTTTCCCCTATAAAAGCTCACCAGAACAATTTTTTTTTCAATTGTTTTTACTCATTTAGCCTTATAATAACATAAATAAATGCCATTTTAATGGTTTTTATTTTTATTTCATTGTTATAGTACCACACATATGTGTTTTAGGCACTGGAGTAATAATTTATTGACAATATTTATAAACAAGATTTCTAAAATTTTTATAGTAGAGTAATTCCGGGATTTATACCGCACATTTCTTTGAATTTGTGTATAAAGTCCCATGGTGGACATGAAATAAAAAAAATCATTCTGTGCTATTTAATGCTAAATATACAATGCGTGTACTGCGAGAAAAAAAATCAAAAAAATTATTAATACTTTTTAACATTTTTTTTTCTAAAACATTACACTGCGGCGTGTCACCCGTACATCCAGGCTGAGACGCCGCACTTGTGCGGTAGTTATGCCGCGCTTGTAATAAGAACAGAATAAAGTTATAAATAAAAATACAAAAAAAAATTATTCATATCTGGACTGTAATTATGGATGTAATAACAAAATGAAACTAAATGAGTACAAAGAAACGTATTAGTAGATTCAAATTAATAATTGTTGCCTACTTTCACTATTAATATTATCGATTTATTTCTTTTACATTAAATTTTAATTTTTTTTCAGCAACAACGTAACATCAATTCATTAGAAAAGAAAAAGAAAAAATAGTAAAATTGTGTTTACATAATTTATTTGTTAATCCTTTCGGGACCGGTGGCTTTTACACAAATTTTATTCGTTTGGTATCACTTTCTAAAAAGAAGTTACCTTTACTTAAATAATCATGAAAATGCTCTAATTAAACAAATAAAATATTACTTTTCTTTTTTACTGGTGCCAGAAACAAATTTTGTAAGCTCTTTATGAAGATGCTTATATGCACCTATGGTCCCTGATGGCTTAAGAGATTGACTTCAATCTACAGAAAAAGTGTCAATAAAGTACAGTCTTTATGTAACTACATTTAAACACATGATACAAAGAAGCCAATTACACTTACTCCTTTTTGGAGTAGTTTGCAAAGAACGTCTGCGTTACACGTAATCCGATTTTTCATTATTATCATCTTGACATGGATCTTTCTTGCCCTTCTTACATTTTATTTTCCCCTTTTTCTCTTTTGATTTTAGTAAACTTGATAACATGCCTGACGTGGTTAGTCTGTGCAGCAAGAAAAGGAAAAGTTGATAACACTTAATCATCCCGTACAAAAGAAACTGCGGCCTGTATACCGGAATGGCAGTGCAGCATGTATCCTATTTTGCATGGTGCAGACGTCGGCCATCACAGTTACATGCCATCGCTAAGGGGAATGGCGTAATCATACACACAATACTCTATATAAAAGTTACAATTAATTTTGACTTCGAAATCATGCATGCATTTAGTAATTAGTGTATGAAAAGTATTTAAACATAACGTGTTTAAAAGTTTGGACAGTGAAATCATGCACTTACGTCAAATTAAGTATTGTACTTCTACAAGTAAACATCGAAATGGGATTCACGCTATACACTGGTTAAAATAATCTCATTGCGCACTTATACTGTGCGTTTGACGACCATCTATCGATAATTACAAGAAATAGAAGGTGTGCAGCATCTATCCCGTATGCGGCGACTCTCCTGGAGTTACCCTAATGATAAATATCGAAACAAAATCATTCCACACTTTTTACAATTCATAATAAAATCGAGAGTGTGTCGACCCGAGAAATATTGTAAAATTATGAAATCACCTATTTATAAAAAAAAGCTGATTAACTGTCAGTAGCTTCATTAGTTTTCCAAAACGTACATGAAACTGAATTTGCCCGTGACGAATTTTGTAAGAGCAAAGTTTTACGAAGCAAAGAAACTATTCTTTCTTCAGAGTGATTGGGTACTGTTGGATTATTAACAATATATGGGATGCAAACAGTGTTGCCAAATGTGGCGGAGTTTTTTTATTCAGTAATTTTGAGTTCAAAGCAGAAAATTTTTAACGCCAATTTTCCTTATTTATTCACGAAGTAGCAATTATTATAATAATCAAAAATAACTATTCAAACTTTCTAAGGAGAATTAGAATTTCTGAACGATAGTTTTAAGTATGATGCATAAATGCGTCAGCAGCCTGATTAGCGTTAAAAGGGAATAAAAATATCGTGTACTTCTTCAGATTTTTGAGTAATAACGACATTGAATAATATTATCTTCACAATTTCTCAATGTATACAGAGGGTGTCCAACAAGGTACGCAGCGTCTAATATGTACAGATTTGGATAGAGCACGTCAATATCAGTATTTTGAATGGTAACATGTGTGGTCCCTGAATATAGCATGATAGTGTAAGTAAGGTTGGAATATTGTCATATGAAAAACAAAGAAATGAGAAAAGAAACAAGTGAAAATCAATGTTTGTTGAGAACTTTCCATACAACAGATTTTAGAAATGTCCGCCATTCGAACAAATAACATTTTGAAGTCTGGGATGGAAAATCGCATTTTTTTTTTTTTTTTTTTTTTTTTTTTTTTTTTTTTTTTTTTTTGCAATAGATCGCTTCCAAATTCTTTCATCTTGTTTTCAATTGCTGCTCTCAAGTCGTCTAATGTTTTGGGCTGTGTGCGATATACTGTGCCTTTCAGATGTCCCCATAAAAAAGTCACGCAGGTTAAGATCCGGGGAGTACGGCGGTCACTCTATACCATTGTCTGTTTTCGTAATGGAATCCAACCCGATGATTCTGCCGTGAAAATGTTCCGTTAAGAGGTCCAAGTTACGCTGAGTGCGGTGAGGTCTAGCACCATCTTGCATAAACCAATAATCGCTTATCTTATCCATGCCATGCAAGAATGGATTGACACAGTCATCCAATGCTTCAAATTAAGCGTCACCGGTGACGGAAAATAATTGGTCCAATGATGCCTTCTAGAGATAACGCACGCCAAGCTGTGAGTGTCAATTTGTGCAGTGACCGAACTATTGCATTATGGGGATTTTAATTGCCCCAGAACCGCCAATTATGTTTGTTAACATATTCTTCGGTGTGGAATCGCGCCTCGTCACTGAACCATATCCGATTAAAATCCATTTCGCCATCTTAAACCTTATTAATTATCGTGTTCGTAAAATCAAACCTCCTTAAACCATACAATTCCGTCAATGGTTGATTGATTTGGATTTTGTAAGGGAACAAAGCCACATCCTCCTCATTATCCGATGCACCGTGCATTTGGACATGTCGATTTTTTGAGCCACCTGTCGTACCGAAGCTGATGGACATTCTTCGCACACTCCTGTCACTTTCTTAACATTAAGTTTGGTTCGAGCACTCATCTCTTTGGACCCCATCGCTAGCACATTGTCCAACACACTGCCGGTTTCCTTAAATTTGCCGTACATTCGTTTGATCGTCGTACCACTTATGTTGTGGTGATTGCCGAAATTTTTCTTGAATTTTCTGATCACAGCCGCTGGGGATTGCAATTCATGGTAAGTCAGTACCATGAAAACATGATGCTCAATGGAATATTCGCTCATTGCAGAACCGAAACGATAACGATACAACCCTACTTTCTTAGCGAGTAACGCCCAACTCATTCTCTTCAAACCTCTTATCTAGCTTTAGAGTATGCAGCGGAGGGATAATGCGTATTCATTGCCAGACGCGCTTTTCATCTTATTGGTTGCCACAAATTTGCATAGTCATCTGGGGAATCTTTCATGTTGTGCATTCGTCACACACATCTTCATTTGGAATACCCACTATAGGATTCGTCAATAACGTTCATCCTGTAATTAGACTATCACGCTGTATTCGAGGACTCCACATGTTACCATTCAAAATATTCATAATGACGTACTCTATCCGAATCTGTACATATCAGACGCTGCGTACCTTGTGGGACACCCTTTATTGTAGTTATTGTCTTAGTATTGTCATTCAATACTACAGTAAACCAATCCATTGATAAACACAGTGATTTTTTAGGATATAGTATTGAGCTTCCCTTTACACAAATAGGTTTTAGGTTCACCCAAAAGTTTATTATTTAATAAAGTAGCAAATGTATGTAAAGATATCAATGTACAGTATATATGGGGTAGTTCCATTCTTATTGTCCCTAGTTCCATACTGATTGAGGAACAACTTTTATTAAAAATACAAGAAATCAGGAAATTCATTCTGTTTTCTTAAAGTCATGTCTTCAGCCAGGAACTAGAATGCATCTTTATAGCATGTATTCTAATTTATTATTATGAAATTACACTTACAACATTGCTATGAAATGTCAATTGAATAGGTTATAAAATATGCATTCAGAACTTAAAACAGAAGATAAAAAATCAAGAAATTTTATTATCGCAGCATTAAAAACATTCCTTTGTTTAGACTGGATCAAAATATCCGTTTCATTGACAGGAGATTCTTTAATTTGCTAAATAAATCTAATTTCACGTATTTGAGATATTTCGTTTAACAGGAAAATCTAGAACCAAAAATATAATAAACATCCTCCTGTGTAATATATTGTATTGTTTTAAGCCATGTCAATTTTGTTCTGCCAAATGTTGAGTATAAAAAATCACATGTGATTTTAATGTTACCTATTTTGCTATAATTGTTTATATCACATTAAGAGTTTTATGAAATAAGAAAAAATTCAAAAAATATACTTTGACTTTTTTGTTCCTATGGAATTTTCTAAGCGATATTTTGTATATCCATCATCGAAAACTAAGTCTATAAGATTTTTGTAAAATTACTAATGTATTAAAAATATTCATAATTGAATATTCATTGTTTAATATAATTTAAATAATAATGAAGGACCGACTTACTCTGTTGACTAACTGCGTAAGGAATATGCTAAAAACAAGTACAAAAATATACTGGTCTCCAAAAGGTAAGGAACGGCGACTGGATGCTTTCGACTGTACTACTTTCGACTGTACGGATTGTCGAATATCTACCAATATTATTGGCGAATTGTTCTTGAACTTCTGGGATGTAAAGAACATATTTGATTTCATATTACTCGGTGAAGATTTAGTCGTGAGGACAATTAGGGGGCTAATAATAAATTTAATATTAAAATTATACTTGCGATCCCCTATCTAACACAAAATGCTGAACTGTGTTAAATACTATTTGGGTCCTATGGAGGAGAATATTAGAGATTCCAGGTTCATGAATAAATGAAAAAAAACTCCAACACGAAGATTTCGAGGACTTACTTCTTTATTATGAAACTTTTTAAAAGGAGGGCCATGATAGTACAGTGGGACGGGAGAAGTCAAACGGAAGGCTGCCCGACGAGGGCGACCCCGAAGGGCAGCGAGCTGAGGTCTCTCACCTTCAAGATCAGAGGGAGTAGTGGTAAAATATTCATTACAATCACTCACTCATTGGCGAGATGAATAGGAACATATGTACTATATTGGCGATGAATATTGGTGGCGTGGACAAAGGAATCAGAAGCATCCCGAAGTATTACATAGAATTCAAACTTACGCCATGGCGCGGCTATATGGTTACACGTATCTTAACATTCCTGCGGTAAGGAAAAGTGGTTAAAGAAATAGGAACACGTGATTTTTGTATGCACGTTACAGATCTAACTACAGCTGCAAATTAGTCAGCAATGGGCATATGGTTTGTATCCGACAAAGTACAAGGGTGAGAATTGAATACTAATGCAAGCCCAGAGGCTGGGAAAATATGCATTAGAAATCGTCGGCTGCAAAGCGAAAAGACATTCATTTGTATTTTATTTTTCTATTTCATGTCAAGGGAAAATAGCTGCGGTTAAGATCTTTTTCTGTCCGTGTGAATTTGAAAGACAGAAAAAGGAACCGAGATAAATGATGTCTGCATTTGAAAAGAACTTTAAAAAATAAAAGCGAAACTTACAGTAGTGAGAGGGGGGGGGAGAGAGAATGAATAAAGACATGTGAAATTAACTCTAAAATGTCAAATTTAAACTAAATATTTTATTTGAAGGGGGGGGGGGAGAATAATGACAATTTATAATAAACCAGTAAAGTTAAAAGTTTATTTTGTTTGAGGGGAAAGGAGGAATAATGAATATATAACGGTAAAGCCGTTATAGGTCCTGCTCAACGTTTGTGTGTATTTGTGTAAGCATAGCACTCATATTCGTAAAGATGTTACTGTGTCTGTGAAAAATTAAAGCTTTTTTGTTTATAGCATACACAGTTTTCAACCAAATTTACCACAACTTTCTGCAAACCTGACAAAGAACAGTAGCAACAGTATAGTGCAATTAAAACAGGAATATATTGCATACTTGATGAGATATGGCTATTTGTATGAAATAATTTTTAACAGTGCATGCGTGGAAGATTCTAAAATTTTTATCTTATAATTTGGTAGTCAGCTATTTAGAGCAATTTGTATAAAAAGTGCGGTCAAAATTCACAAAGATAGGGGCAATATAGTGAGTTACTTTATAAAAATAGCTTTAGTATAAGGGATTTTCCACAACTTTTCAGTCAGCTCACTATATAGTTTTCACAATATTTGGCTGGACTTTTAATAGAGATAGCCCAAAATAGCTTACTACAAAGTTATGAAATAGAAATTTTTAAATCTTCCACGCATGCGCAATTAAAAGTTATTTAATACAAATGCCCGTATCTCATCAAATATTCAATATATTCATGTTATAATTGCAGCATACTGTTGCTACAATTCTTTTTTAGGTTTTCGGAAAGTTGTGTTAAATTTGATTGAAAACTCTGAATGTTTAAAAAAAAAAACTTTTGAACTTTTCCCAGACGCAGTAACGTTTTCACGAATATGAGTGCTATGCTCACACAAATGTACACAAAGGTTAAACAGAATCAAAATAGTCATTTAACACAGTGACAAACCATTTATAATATTTTCTGTTACATATGTGATCCAAATATTATTTTATTATTAAATTTATTATTAGTCCCAAAATTGTCGTCCGGAATAAATCTTTACCTAGAAATATGAAATCAAATATGTTCTTTACATCCCAGAAATTCAAGAACAATTCGCCAAGAATGTTGATAGATATTCGACAAGCCGCGTATAATCAAAAGAATCCAGTCCCTGTTCCTTAACTTTTGGAAGCCTGTGTATTACAAATGAAAGTTTTCTACAAAAAACAGCACTTATCCAAAAATAACAATTATAAGAAAGATGAAATAAGTCTACGGACACAAGCTAATTCTATGGGAAAATCAAAATTTTCTCTTTCCATAATCGATGGCATAAAAGTTTCCGTACAACATTGAAATATTTGAAGGTGCAAAATAAATAGAAGAACTCAAACAATTTTTATTTGAACTTTCAAAACTTCTTATTGGTGCGACACTTTACCCGTAAGGCATGATGACGTCACGGCGACGTCGTTGTGAAGTCACACTGTGATGTTGTGACCGTCGATGTGACGTCATAGTGACTAGAATGCGAAGTCCTTATGGCTGTTTTAGAGGTCGTTTGTGACGTTACATTGTGACCACTCTGTGAAGTGCGTCATTTGTGATTATTTTGGCATTAACTTTATGACGAACCTGTGACGAAAACGAAAATGCTTTGGAGTCACATTGCGACCAATTTGTGAAATATGTGTCATTTGTGACGAACTTCTCATAAACACTGTAATGATTATAAATGAAAATCAAATTTATTGCTTAAAAGGCACAAAGGCCAACATAGTGAAAAGATTTCATGCTGGGACTCGAACCCGGGCCATCAGTATAGCTCACTGGCATTCTACCGACTAAACCCCTTAGAACGATACCCAGCCTGGAAAATTTCTCACTATTACATGTGAGACTATTCATCACTATAACATCAAATTTCATATTAAGGCAATTTTAATTTGACATTTGATATTCATTTGAAATATTGTATGCAAGGCGAATGTTTCTCCCTGGAAAAATTTCCGAGTATTAATATAGTTTCAACCGATGCTGGATTTAATTAAGTTTCGTGTTTACTCCATATTGGTGGCTCACGATAAATATTCCATCTTGAGCTCTGTTTGTAGTCTTACCAACATGTAATAGTGAGAAATTTTCCAGGCTGGGTATCGTTCCATGTGGTTTAGTCGGTAGAATGTCAGTGCGCTATGCTGATGGCCCGGGTTCGTGTCCCGGCATGGAATCTATTTCCCTATGTTGGCCTTTTCGCCTTTTAAGCAATTGATTTGAAATTTGATTTTCATTGGAAATATTGTATATATTGTATATATTATTGTATATATTATATATATTGTACAATAATCATGTGTTAAGCATAGATTATAAAACACTTTCCAACTCTTCCTGAATGCTTTAACAAGACATCGTAATTTAGGGAAATAACGTAAATAAAATAACTAAGTAAACATTTTAGAAAACGCATAAAACATTTGAAAAACTGATTTGAGCAATTACTGTCTATAGCCAAATATGTTTTCCAATTCATTTGAACAGCCCTGTATTTGATCTATAGGTTGATATATACACGATATAATGGTAAAATGTAGTTCAACAAGAAAACAACTGAGAGGTTGAAATTCTCTTTCATCAATTTATACTAATGTATGGAAACATACTTGAATACATTTCTACAACCCTGTAGTTTACCTAGAACCCTTATTACACGCCACTATTTAGTTAAAATTTAATTCAAACTAAGACACTCTTAAAACTGCTTAAATCACATTTCCAGAAATTATAATTTATAGACGGCCGTGTATCCAATTCTTTACGTGACAATGTATATAATTTTATCTATATTCTACAAACATTTCTTAGTAAATTAAATGCAGTTCAGCGTAAAAAAATAACTCATTAAAAAACCACTTTTAAGCAATTTGCGCCCATACCCAGTAACCTTTACGAATACTTTTGTGTGAATTATAGCATTTATATACACCATATACTATGCATAAATATAGTGAATCATAAAAGCACATATCATAATTAAAAATGCATTTCCAGCAATCATTGCTAATGAAAAGTACTTCGGATACAATATAGTATCTGAAATATTTTGTGTGTCCCTGTAAATGCTATGTACACTTCGTATTATACATGAAATAATTTATAGTATGTAAACCTCAGTGACGTATATCAATTTCATTATATATGAACTAGATTAACATAATTAATGTACGCCGCAAACAATTCGCTCCACCCCTATATCATTATGTATTGGAATTCCTTTTTTAGCCCTGTAAATGAACAATAACTATTCTTTGCATCGCATATTCAAAAGAATGCATATTTTAGTGTGCTTCATAAATGCATATCAATTTTATTCCGTTTGAAAGCGTGTAAAATAATTAAAAACCATTTGAAACGATTTTTCCCCATAGGCCGTAATGTAACCGAATACTTTTGAGTGTTTCTGTAAATGAACTAAACATGGTTCAAACGTCATTAGAAATAAGGAATGTGCTATGGTAAACATCAATATCTAAAAATTTCAGGACAATCCGAGCATATTTACGAGAGTTAGAGCGCGGACAGACGGCTAGACGGAAAAACGGACAGGCAAACCGAAATTAAACACTGTTAATCTGTTAAAAAATATTCAGTCCTATATTATGTAAGTAAATATGAATTTTAAAAATATATACTAAAGTAGTTTAATCTATAAACTTCCTATTAGACATGAGAAACACTTTATTTCAATGCTTAAATATTATATTTTACTTTTTAGCGCCAATAAATACGTATATTATAAACTTAGAAAATAATTTTATAATAGATGAAAATTTAATAACCGAATCAGAATGTCTATAATTAATTGTTATATTACAATCACAAACAGAAAAAAATGCTTACATAAAATTTGAAAAAATAAATATACCAATTTGAAAAACACTAAAAATAATAATTAGTAATTATAATTGCACAATATTAAACAACAATAAACTACAATAGATGAATTAAATGTATTATTAGATTGAACGAATCTTTCCATATGTTATAAGAAAACCCTATTATTTTATAATTTTGGCAAATGTTAAATCTTAATACATGAAGATGGTATGAAGATTTAAGATCTTAAATAATAATTTAAAATAGTATTATCACTAAAAGAAAAATCTTTCAAAAGTTTCTCTACTGTAATACGTAAAAATAAATTTTCCGAGTATAATGCTAATTTCTAATCTGAAATAGTTTCGTAATATCATAATAATCGAAAATAATATTTAACTCCAAAATAATAATGTCTATAACTACTGTAAGTGTTAGTAATCAGGAAACAGTAAGAAGCCAAAAAAAATTTTCCAAATCATTGCTTCAACATATTTTCAATCTCAAGTAACTGCAAATTAATCTTTAAATTAATTCCACTATGAATGTAAGCAGGAATGAGTCTCTGCGCAGCTGTTTTTTTTTCTTTTCAAGCGATGGCAGATTAAGATATTTTTAAACAGAAAATCGAATAGGAAAATATCGTTTCTGAAAACAATCCCAGATCAGTCTCTTAGTAATATAACATAAAACTATTTAAGTCATGTTCTTAATAATCAAAACAGGAATAAAACATTTAAGTTCAATAAGACTTACATATACGTTCCATTAATATTATCAGTGTATTTGTAATATCCTAAGATGGCGGGCGTCTTTCTCTTATTTTATAAAAAGTGTTGTAGACTTGGGGATGTTCTAAACAGTAAACTGACTTCCCGCCTCTTCTCATATTTATTCTGTGCGCAAACGATTTTCAGCAGACGATGGGTTTTTTTTTTACCGTTTATTTGTTTTTGTATACAACAGATTTCGAACCTAAATGCGGAATAATTTTATGAGACTGTCTTTAATTGAAATTTCTGTATTTGAAGAATTTTCCAATGTATTTTAGCTTTTCTTTTTATCAGTTCCAAACAATTCATGTTACAATGGATTGTAAAGTTTATTTTTTGTAAATAATAATAATAATAATAATAATTACTGTTTATTAGACAAAACATTGTTTAAATGTTTAAAATTTGTAAAAATCAATTTAAACGTAATAATGAACCCCCACCCCCCTTTTAAGTAAAGTTTGTTTCACACGTAATAAATACAAAAAATGTTCTTAATACAAAAAAAAACCCTGCCGGCCCGGCCTACAGGCGGAGGTAGATTTCGAAGTTAAGTATACTAATTTCACAAACAAAAACCAAATCATGATTAGAGATAAACCCACTTTAACAATTTTATCTCTCCGCTTTTGACGAGTTTTTATTTCCTTTTTATATAATAACTGGTTTTATCAGAATCATGTTAGGGCAGTATTAAAAAAAAAATACTTTTCCATGCTCAACAACTCGAAATTTTCTGGCATAACTCCAGATTCATTTTTAATAGGAAAAACATGAAACTTGTTGACGTGATTTTTGAAGAGATTTATAAGCGACCTGTGTTTTTAATTTTCGTTCAATTAATTAAAACTTGATATATAAACAATTATTTTCTCAGTAAGACAGTATTTTTCGTTTCTAACACAATCGCTTCGGGAAATTCCATTCAAAATGCCCACTTTGACATCATTGTTTGAAATATATTCTGCCTCTGTCAAAAAATCGATCATTACGATACATTATATAGTTTCTGAATAAGCGAATTTACCAATTGGATGCGTTTGAGAGAGCAAAAATGAATTTAAAAATGAGTCAGAAAATAAGCAGTTTGGATTTGAATACTCCCTTAATACGATGATTTTTCCAACACAATCCGCTTCGGGAAATTCGGTTCAAAAGGCCCCCTTTGACAGCATGTTTTAAAATATATTCTGCCTCTATCAAAAAATTGACCATTACGGTACGTTACATAGTTTCTGAGTAAAAAAAGGTACCAATTGGAAGCCTTTGAGAGTAAAAATGAATTGTAAAATGAGTCAGAAAATAAGCAGTTTGGATTTTAATACACCCTTACTAAGATGATTTTTTTCTTCAACTGCTATGTATTTTTAATTTGTTTTTGCTGTAAGAATTGGTCCTATCCAAAACTTGTCTATATAGATGTTGTAGACAATATTAAGAAGATATATGATAAATTCAGGTGGATTTTATATCTTTTGAATTGACGGAGTTATGGATTTTTTTCTTCTTCCAACGCCCTTTGTGTTTTCGTTTTTAATTTTTTTTTGCGGTACGAATTGGTCCTATCAAAAGTTGTGAATATAAAAGTTGTAGATAATGTTAAGGAAATTCATGATAAAATTAATTGGATTTGATAACTTGAGAATTGACGAAGTTGTGAATTTTTTCCTCCCAAAAACCCTATTTTTTGCACCCCTTGAGCCCATTTTTAACTTTATCAAAAATCTGTGATACATAAATTTTTGGCCCTATTTTTAGAAGTAATAAAAAACTTTAAACTGATTCGATATGTACAAAATTTAAGAAGTTATGGGGTTTTTTCGGTTTTCACAAAACCCCTCCCTATTTCCATCCCCTTGGTTCGATTTTGCCCATTAACGAACTTGACCGAGATTTTATGCCCCTTGATTTTATGTATTCGTTTGGAAAAGATTGATGCAGAATTGTGGAAGTTATCGTGTCCAGAAGAAAGTGATATATATAGATAGATACATACATACATAGATAGATAGATAGATAGATAGATAGATAAAGTTTTTTACTGAGGGTGGTTTTGGACTCTAGGGGTCATGATCGGTGTAGATCTGCAAAAAGTTTTCAGAAATTCTAACATAGGAACGACGCCAATAGGTAGTATTTCATACGAAATCTACCTAAAAGGTATATAGAGGATAAAAAAAAATTCTTTGTCAATCTGTCATTCTTTACATATTAATTTTCTGTAAAATAAAACAATTTGTAAAAAAAAAACTTTTTTTTTAAAGATATATCTCTAAAATACAAATTTGAAATAGGCATAATTAATTATATTATGGGTTTTGCATAAATTTTGCATATTTTTTTTTCGGAAAATATTACTTTTATTTAAAAAGTCTGAAAGAAGTATAATTAAAAAAAAATAGTTAAACACTATCAGGAAAAAATATGACTTGAATGCAAATTATAAAGCAAGAAATGCATATATGACTAAAATATAAAGACTCTTTCTACGCGCTCATTAAAAGCTGCAGACTTAACTGTAATAGAAAAATTTTAGTTTGAAACCACAGAAGTGTTTCGAATACCACTGGTTGGCAAAAAAATAAAAAATAAATAAATAAATGCCTCCCTGCCAACTAAATATATAAAGCGTACAGATTTAATACTCCTAATTCTAAATATGTTATCCAAATTACTCCAGCACGTACCATTTTTCCGAGAAACACTTTTATAATTATAAAAATCAGTGAAGGATTATTATATTAAATTGCAATGCTAGATAAAATTGAAATCATGAAAAATGTATACTTTCACTGTCTTAGATATCAAATTGATAAAATATAGCATGGAAATTTAGTTTATTAATGCTTGTATCGTGCACTTCATATATCATGTCCCCGCCCCCCTTTCGTGACAGAATTTACCAATTGCTATCCACTAATATATTTTCATTCTTTATGCCGCTGTAACTCGGGACTGTTTAAAATACTGTTTAAAATATTTCTCTTCGTTTTCAAAGATTTAAAAAATTCATATTTTTGGCACACTGTGACTTACAATATGGTGGCTTTTTTGTCACATATGTGACGTGACGTACGTTACATGCAATGACATAACATTGACGGTACAATTTTTTTTTAATTCATGGAAAAATATAATTTTACAGTAAATAACATGTTTGGAAGAATATTTGTAATTTTTTAAAGTTTTCTAAGAAGTTCACATCTCAGTCACAATGTGACATCACTGAGTGGTGGCATTTTGGTCAGAGATGTGACGCGACGACAGTGACTTACAGTGACGTCAGAACGACGTCACCGTGACCATGCATGCTATGAGGGTATTACCCGTAAGGCATGGTTACATCACGGCGACGTCGTTGTGAAGTCACACTGTGATTTTGTGACTGTCAATGTGACGTCACATTGTGACCACTCTGGGAAGACACGGTGTGACAAATTTGTGAAAAGTCTGTCATTTGTGACTATTTTGGCATTAACTTTGTGACGATCCTGTGACGAAAGCGACAATGCTTTGAAGTCACACTGTGACCAATTTGTGAAATATGTGTCATTTTTGACGAACTTGTCATAAACACTGTGATTTCAAATGAAAATCAAATTTCAAATTAATTGCTTAAAAGACGCAAATAGTGAAAAAGATTCCATGCTGGGACTCGAACCCGGGCCATAAGTACAGTGCACTGACATTCTACCGACTAAATCACATGGAACGATACCCAGGCTGGAAAATTTCTCACTATTACATGTTGGCAAGTCTACAAACGCAGCACAAGATTGAATATTTAGCGTGAGCCACCAACATGATGCAAACACGAAACTTAATTAAATCCAGCATCGATTGAAATTATATTAATACTTGGAAATTTTTCCAGAGAGAACCATTCGCCTTGCATACAATATTTCAATTGAAAATCAAATTTCAAATTAATTGCTTAAAAGGCAATATTAATTTGAAATGTTTTATGCAAGGCGAATGTTTCTCCCTGGAAAAATTTCCAATTATTAATATAGTTTCAATCGATGCTGGATTTAATTAAGTTTCGTGTTTACCCCATGTCGGTGGCTCACGATAAATATTCCAACTTGTGCTGCGTTTGTACCCTTGCCAACATGTAATACTGAGAAATTTTACAGGCTGGGGGTCGTTCCATGTGGTTTAGTCGGTAGAATGTCAGTGTGCTATACTAATGGCCCGGGTTCGAGTCCCGGCATGGAATCTTTTTCACTATGCTGGCCTTTGCGCCTTTTAAGCAATTAATTTGATATTTGATTTTCATTTGAAATATATTGTATATAAGGCGAATGATTCTCTCTGGAAAAATTTCTAAGTATTAATACAGCGATGAATTTTAAAATAAACTTTTGCTGTAAATATAAAATCTTATTTTTTTACCGTACTTTTTAGCAAAATATCGCTATTTTGGAGTCCTATTCTTCTAAAACATTTTAAATTTTTCCACTTAAAAAACGATGCTTATCAACTGACATATTTTTTATTAAGTTATATGCTTGATATTGAGTTCAAGCTTGATATTTAGAATGTGTAATTTTTTTAATTTGTTGTGATTTGTCATTGCTTTATTAGATATGAACATGGGGATTAACGGATATTAATACAACTATTATTTATAGAGCGACATGATAAGCGATATTTATTTAAATTTTTTATTCCCGTGTATATTGTATTTTGTGAATATGAGCTAAATAGATTTGGTATGTTTTATAGGAAAAGACTGATCTGGGTAATAGAAAAAAAAAACGAGTAAGAAAAATCATGCGTTAAGCATAGATTATAAAATACTTTCCAACACTTTCTGAATGCTTTAACAAGACATCGTAATTTAGGGAAATGACGTAAATAAGATAACTAAGTAAACATTTTAGAAAACGCATAAAACATTTGAAAAACTGATTTCAGCAGTTACCGTCCATAGCCAAATATGTTTTCCAATTCTTTTGAACAGCCCTGTATTTGATCTGTAGGTTGATACACTGAGAACAAATGGGTAAGTTTAATCACAGATCGCACATAGGGTTTCGTTTAATATTCCTTTCAAAACACTTTATCCTTTTGAAAAATCTGTTAGTTTTACATTTCGCAATCAGTGGCGCACTCTATTCTAAACAAACCTCTATCCGAACGAAACTCCGTTTAACATACTATCCGTAGATATATTAGTCGAGGGGATTGGGCCCATAGCATCCGAGATAAGTAGGCGCCCCTGGCGGTAAAAAGTGGAACTAAAATATGTAACGATATGGTGCATAATATGAAAGAATGGTCAAAGGGGTGTCGGCAAAAGTTGGAAAAGTGCTCCCCGAGTGAAAAGAGCGGAGGTTAGAAAAATGGCTTAAAATACACAAGTTAGAGCCCGGAGGAGCAAATAATATAAGACTTTTTGAAATTTTTATGATTTGTCTTGTGGTCTGAGGTATTCAGCTATACGTATGGAAAAATTCATGTCTCCAACTTAATTAGGGGCTCTCTTACAAAGAATTGCTTAAAATGCATATGTGGTAGCTCAAAGGGTTAAACGTAAGACTTTTTCAAGATTTTATCATTTGCGCCTGGCCTCAGGTGTTCTGCTGTAACTATGCAAAATTTCAAATCTTCGATTTAATAAGGGGCTCAATTAGAAAGAATTGCTTAAAATACGCATGTGGGAGCCCAAACGGTTAAATGTACGACTTTTTCAAAATTTTGTGATTTGTCGCATGATGGTGTCCAGCAGCTATAAGTATGCAAAATATCACGCCTCCAACCTAATTAGGGGCTCACTTAGAAAGGATTGTTTAAAATACATATGTAAGACCCCAAAGGGTTAAATTTACAACTTTTTCAAAATTTTATGATTTGTCGTTTGATCTGAGGTGTCCAGCTATAAGTACGCAAAATTTCACGCCTTCAACCTAATTAGGGGCTCACTGAGAAATAATTGTTTAATATACGCATGTGGGAGCCCAAAGGGTTAAATGTACGACTTTTTCAAAATTTTATAGTTTGTCATTTGATGTGAGGTGTTCAGCTATAAGTATGCAAAATTTCACGCCTCCAACTTAAATAGGGGTTCACTTACAAAGAATTGTTTAAAATACACATGTGGGAACCTAAAGGGTTAAATATGCGACTTTTTGAAAATTTTATGATTTGTCGTTTGATGTGAGGTGTTCAGTTATAAGTATGCAAAATTTCACGCCTTCAACCTAATTAGGGGCTCACTGAGAAAGAATTGTTTAAAATACACATGTGGGAGCCCAAAGGGTTAAATGTACGACTTTTTCAAAATTTTATGATTTGTCGTATGATGTGTGGTGTTCAGCTATACGTATGCAAAATTTCAAGCCTCCAACATGTATAGTTTCTGAGAACGCTCTCTATGACGGACAGACAGACGGACGGACGGACAGACAGACAGACAGAGGAGCGAGACGAATAGGGTTTCGTCAGATGAATGAAACCCTAAAAATGAAGTACTCAAAAATGAGTAAACCGACGTACTCATATCGAATTGAATATTTTTGGATAAAAAATGAACCTATGTTTTCTCTATTTTGAAACATCACATGTTATCAAACCCAAACAAATGAATAGTTTTGTACCCTGTAATGGTTCATTTCATTTATAGCGGCATAAATGATGTTTATTAATGTAAATATTAAATTATGCACAGCATTTTAAAAATAATTTAAAAGTGCTTGGAAATAATGCTCTTGTCATAAAAATATTCGATTTGAGTATCTTGTTAAGAATTTTGCTATTTTTCTTAATAAATAATCAATTAAACATTTCTTAAGAACTTTGAACGGGAAATAAATATTTACTTTAAATTTTAGGTTTTTTTTTTGGGGGGGGGGGTGCAGTACATAACGATTCATATTTGATCACAACCATGGAATAAAAAATGAGTACGTGTGTTTCTCAACTTTGAGTACATTTTGATCGGAGCTATTTTGAGTATGTGACGCATTTAAAATTGAGTACTTTATACTCAATTTCGAGTACCCATTTTTTTAAGTGTATATATACTATATAATGGGAAAATTTAGTTTAGCAAGAAAACGCCTAACAGGTTGAAATTCTTTCTCGGCAATTTATACTAATGTATGGAAACATACTTGAATACTTTTGTACAACCCTGTAGTTTACCTAGAATCTTTATTACACGCCACTATTTAGTTAAAATTTAAATCAAACTAAGACACTCTTAAAACTGCTGAAATCACATTTCCAGAAATTATATTATATAGACGGCCATGTATCCAATTCTTTACGTAAACCTGTATATCATTTTATCTATGTTCTAAAACATTTCTTGGTAAATTAAATGCAGTTCAGCGAAAAAAACGCATAACTCATTTAAAAACCACATTTAAGCAATTTGCGCCCATACCCAGTAATCCTTACGAATACTTTTGTGTAGCCTTGCATAATAATTATAGCATTTACATACACCATATACTATGCATAAATATAGTGAATCATAAAAGAGCATATCATAATTAAAAATACACTTCCAGCAATCATCGCTAATGAACAGTACTTCGGATACAATATAGTATCTGAAATATTTTGTGTGTCCCTGTAAATGCTATATACGTATTATTCGTATTATACATGAAATAATTTATAGAATGCAAACCTCAGAGACATATATCAATTTCATTATATATGAAATAGATTAACATAATTAAAGTATGCCGCAAACAATTCCCCCCACCCCTATATCATTATGTATTTGAATTTCTTTTTTACCCCTGTAAATGAACAATAACTATTCTTTGCATCGCATAGTCAACAGAATGCATATACATTTTATTATGTTTGAAAGCGTGCGTAAAATCATTAAAAATCATTTGAAATGATTTTTCCCATAGGCCGTAATGTAACGGAAAACTTTTGGCTGGCCCTGTAAATGAACAAAGCATGCTACAAACTTCATTACAAATATGTACCGTGCTATGGTAAACGTCAATAACATCCAAAAATTTCAGGGCAATCCGAGTATATTTTCGAGAGTTCGAGTGCAGACAGACTGCTAGACGGACAGACGGAGAGACAAATCTAAGTCATAAGCACTTTTAGGTAGCTTTCTTTACAAAAAAGCTACCTATTGCAGCCGTTCGGAGGAAAGCGATTTCAAAAAATTTTGGTATATTTTCATCGATCATGACCCCCAGACCCCGAAACCACCCTCCGTTCAAAATTGATATATATATATATATATCTGACCTATGTCACACTGTAACTCCCGTAATTATGAACCGGTTTCGATGTAATTCGGTGTGTACATAGTACATACCAATGTCTCGACCGAGTTCGTTGGCCAGCTTCATCCGCCGTTTTATTTCAAAATGGCGGCCATTTAAAATTTTTAAAAAAATTTAAAACTTGAAATGTGGCACCAAAAAATTAAAAATGGAAAAATATTTTTTTCTTATGTATTTAACCTTTATACAAAGATTCCGGAGCAGTTTTTGTTTCGTCTATATCTTAAAAAATGGCTGAGTTATAGCATTTTGAATTTCTAGCGTGGCTGACATTTTGAAACGTCCTGAGTTTTGTCACGCGATAAAAGGCGTATTTATGAACCGATTTGGATGTAATTCGGTGTGTACATAGTACATACCAATGTCTCGACCGAGTTCGTTGGCCAGCTTCATCTGCCATTTTGTTTCAAAATGGCGGCCATTTAAAATTTTTTTAAAAATTTAAAATTTGAAATGTGGTACCAAAAAATTGAAAATAAAAATTTTTTTTTTCTTATGTATTTGAACTTTATACAAAGATTTCGGAGCAGTTTTTGTTTCGTCTATATCTTAAAAAATGGCTGAGTTATAGCATATTTGAATTTCTAGCGCAGCTGACATTTTGAAACGTCCTGAATTTTGTCACGCGATAAAAGGCGTATATATCAACCGATTTGGATGTAACTTCGTTTATACATAGTACATACCAATGTCTCGACCGGGTTCGTTGGCCAGCTTCACCCGCCATCTTGTTTAAAAATGGCGGCCATTTAAATTTTTAAGAAAAATTTAAATTTGAAATGTGGTACCAAAAATTGAAAATTGAAAAAATATTTTCTTCTTATGTGTTTGAGCTTGATAAAAAGATTCGGGAGCAGTTTTTGTTTCGTCTATATCTTAAGAAATGGCTGAGTTATAGCATTTTGAATTTCTAGGGTGGCTGACATTTTGAAACGTCCTGATTTTTCTCACGTAATAACAGCGTATTTATGAACCGACTTGGATGTACCTTGGTGTGTACATAGTACATACAAATATCTCGACCGAGTTCGTTGTCCAGCTTCATCCGCCATCTTGTTTCAAAATGGCGGCCATTTAAAAAAATAAATAAAATAAAAAAATTTAAATGAGATACCAAAAAATTGGAAAATGAAAAAGATTTTTTTTGTATGTGTTTGACCTTAATACAAAGATTCCGGAACAGTTTTTCTTTCGTCTATATCTAAAAAAAAATGGCTGAGTAATAGCATTTTGAATTTCTCTTGTGGCTGACATTTTAAAACGACCTGATTTTTGTCACGCGATAACAGGCGTATTTATGAACATATTTGGATGTAACTTGGTCTGTACATAGTACATACCAATGTCTCGACCGAGTTCGTTGGCCAGCTTCATTCGCCATCTTGTTTCAAAAGGGTTGCCATTTAAAAAAAATTAAATTTAAAATTCAAAATGAGGTATTAAAAAATTGGAAAATGAAAAAGATTTTTTTTATGTGTTTGGCATTGATACAAAGATTCCGGAGCAGTTTTTGTTTCTGAAAATTTGTTCTTTTGTTGATATCTTAAAAAATGGTTGATTTATAGCACTTTAAATTTCTAGCATGGCTAACATTTTGAAACGATCTTGTATTTGTCACGCGATAACACACGTATTCGCCTATTTCGATGTAAGAAGGCATGTGGATAGTATACATCAACACCTCGACCAAGTTCGCTGTCCAGATTCATCAGCCATCTTGTTTCAAAATGGCGGCCATTAAATTAAAAAATATATATATATTTAAAGTGAGATGCAAAAAAATTAGAAATTGAAAAAGGTTTCTTTCTTAAGTATTTGATCTTGATATAAGGATTCAGGAGCATTTTTTGTTTGTCTTTACCTTAAAAAAGGGCTCAGATATAGCAGTTTCAATTTCTATTGTGGGTGACATTTTGAAAAATCTGATTTTTTGCATGCGACAGCACTCCTATATATTAACCGATTCCGATGTGAGTGAGCATGTGCACAGCAATTACTAAGGTCTCAACCAAGTTCACTGCTTAGCCTCATCCACCATGTTGTCTTAAAATGACAGGCACTTTAAGAAATTGCCGAATTTGGCAGCCAAATATAAATTACTTTAAAGAAAAGCAGCTTGGATAAAGCTGACTAATATCTCGAAATTCTCATTCATAATGATTTAATATTGATGAAAATTAGTATTGAATCTCCTATATTCGGTTTCCACTAAATTGAGCTTCGTGTGTTTGCATGATATATGTTGCCTTTTTTTTAATAAGGATTATGAAAGCTACCTCTTTCTCCCGGCACTGGCCGGAAGGACTTTTTTAGGTGCTATTTGGTGTGAAATGTTTATATGTATTCATTCCTGTCCTATTTATCTTTATTATTATTTGTAATTTGCTTATTCCATTTTCCTTTTGCACGTGAAAATCTTACAAATTAAAATTAACTCTTTGGGAGAAATTGTTATTCCTTTTTTTTTTTTTGGCAACAATAAAGTTTATAAAGTTTAATAGAATAATGTCAGTTTATTCTGCATGAAAATAACGAACATTTTCATTTATAATTAAAATAGATGAACACATAAATAAAAATATTATTCTATATACTATATAAATACTATTTTCATTTCTGCGTTTAAATCAATCTATATACAAATATCTATACAAATGCATTCATTAATTCATTCCTTTTAACTTTGATTTGACTTAAAAAACCATACATACTTTCACATTTATGATATTTTTAGATGAGATATAGTTTCTACGCAACGGTTAAAAGTAAAAAAATGAAATAAGTAAATTCATAAAACAAAATGTTTTATATTATTCGAACACATGTATAAAATTCCATCATAAGTTATACACCTAATTTAAAAGCTCTGACAAATGTTTTGACAAAATTGCAAACTAAAAGGAATAATTTAATACTCTTATTTAAAAATTTCAGCATCCAAAATTTAGCACTTAAATCTATTATTCATATGAGCGATTTCTTTCAACAAATGAAAATTTGAAAATCGTCTGTCTTCCCATAGAAAAGCATTATGTCACAAAATAAAATGTTCTATATATTCCGAACGAATGAACCAAATTTAACCCAAAACTATACAGCTAAATGCGGGGAGCTCACCAATATACATCCTTAATTTCAAGCTAATCGGATGCTTTTTACGGCAGTTATCGCGGGAGAGACAGACTAACAAACAAACAAACAAACAAACAAACAAACAGATGGACACCAAAAAATTTCGGGTCTCCACAGTAAGCATTCACTGACGTTTCGGCAATAATGGAGATATGATTTTTTTTAAAGATATGGTTCTTAAGTATACTTTTGAATAAAGTAAAAATGAAAAAAGTATACCTATTAAAACTGTAACTACTTCTAAGTTTGGGACCTTAAATTATGGTTGTTTGGGCAAATGACCCATTTGCCCAGACAGAAATCGCACTTCTCAATCTTTTCAATCATGTTGGAATCTAAAGTGACTATTTTTTGACATATTCCTGAATTCATGTCTTTTCGTAAACACATAAAATTGGCAGGTGCTCTTATTCAGAAAGAATTAAGTCGAACATTTTTTCTATTTTTCGATAAATAAATTTTAGAAAATGCTGTCAAAATTGGCGATTAGAATCGATTTTTTGTACTCGACAGCCCAATAAAAGTCACAATAGGAAAACGTCCACTTATAACTTAAAATGTAATTCATATCTTGAAAAATAGAAAAAACAAAAATCTATTTGATTTTAAATTATTTAAATGGTCATGACTGCAAGTGTCATGCTTTTATATTTACAAATTACCCTTTAATTTTATCTGGAAATTTTCCATTGCTTTGCTGAACATCCACATTTTCTTACCCCAAACAATTCTAACCAATAAGTTTTAGATTCCAAATTTTATATCAAAACACCTTTGGAAAAACATTTTTATTTTTGCTTCATGCAGGACCGGAAAATTTCACGAAAAGGAACACCATTTCAAAATTATTGTTGACTAATTTTTAGCCCCGGAATGCTTTTTCTTCCTCTCAGTTTATTTTATGTCGTCTCCAAAAAATAATGTTGTGTTGTATAAGCTAGCCGTAAAACAAAGCAGATGTATCATTGTACTGTTAAATACACTACTGCATTTTTTAAATTTCTAAGCATCGCACATTTTCAATTTTTATACCGTCGTATTCGAAAAAAAAAGTACTTTTTATTGCAATTTGTTTGAAAACTGCATCCCCATTTATTTTTAAAATATTAATTTTTTTTTTGGAAGTTTTTTCCTCTATTTGTTTAATTTTGGCAACTCAAGTATTCCATTTCTATAGAAAATCAAGGAATAATAGAGGAAAAATAGCAATTATATCTTTTTGTTGCCATTTTTCATAAAAACTGAAAAAAATGTAATTAAAATACGTGCTAATTTGAAAAAAAAAAAATTAATGATTTCTGATAAAACATGGAGCTATTATAAACTAAATTTAATTTAATTATCTATATTACAAACAAATGAAGCCATGTGAATCATTAGATAGCCGATTTTTTTTGGTCGAGTTTCTGTTTTTTTTCTTTTCTTTTTTTTTTGGGGGGGGGGGGGGGAGGGGTATTATTTAGCGTTAGTGACGTCATATGAATACTTTTCTATAGATGTTGTTAACATGGTAAATGAAGAATTCTTCAGAGGATGCGAATGACGTCCTTTTATATAAAATAAAAGCGTGTGTTTTAAGTCTTACAACTGAAATATGTTTTGTACTACAGAAGAGTTCCGCTTAACCGGGTTTTCGCTTTAACCGAGTTATTTTGTTCTGATGGACTGATGGTTTCCGTTATTATAAAACAGCTATTATAAATGAAGTGTTAGGTAAAGATGAAAGTGCAGCCGTAAAAAGTTAGAACTCTGATTTTCTGATCAGAATGGGGAAAAAATGTCCATAATTTTTTTTACCATTTTTTCTCCATTCTGGCCAGAAAATCAGTTTTTACGACTGCTCTTTCATCTTCACCTAACACTTCATTTATAATAGTTATTTCATAACAATGGAAGCCATCAGTTCATCAGACGAAAATTATCTATTCCAAAGGTATAAGTTCGATTGAAAAAAACTATGAACTAATTAATGAAATAAGTGAAATTTTACATTTCATCTCTTTAGTGGCTGACGATTTGTGTAAATCCGGTTAATCCGAGTTTTTTGCTTATCCAAGGTGAGCTTGGTCTATATTAACTCGGTAAGCGGGACTCTATTAGGTAGCTTTCTTTACAAAAAAGCTACCTATTGCAGCCGTTCGGAGGAAAGCGATTTCAAAAAATTTTGGTACATTTTCATCGATCATGACCCCCAGACCCCGAAACCACCCTCCGTTCAAAATTGATATATATATATATATATATATATATATATATATATATATATATATATATATATATATATATATATATATATATATATATATATATATATATATATCTATATATATATATATATATCTATATCTATATATATATATATATATATATATATATATATATCTGACCTATGTCACACTGTAACTCCCGTAATTATGAACCGATTTCGATGTAATTCGGTGTGTACATAGTACATACCAATGTCTCGACCGAGTTCGTTGGCCAGCTTCATCCGCCATCTTGTTTCAAAATGGCGGCCATTTAAAATTTAAAAAAAAAATTTAAAACTTGAAATGTGGTACCAAAAAATTAAAAATGGAAAAATATTTTTTTCTTATGTATTTGACCTTTATACAAAGATTCCGGAGCAGTTTTTGTTTCGTCTATATCTTAAAAAATGGCTGAGTTATAGCATTTTGAATTTCTAGCGTGGCTGACATTTTGAAACGTCCTGAATTTTGTCACGCGATAAAAGGCGTATTTATGAACCGATTTGGATGTAATTCGGTGTGTACATAGTACATACCAATCTCTCGACCGAGTTCGTTGGCCAGCTTCATCCGCCATTTTGTTTCAAAATGGCGGCCATTTAAAATTTTTAAAAAAATTTAAAATTTGAAATGTGGTACCAAAAAATTGAAAATGGAAAAATATTTTTTTCTTATGTATTTGACCTTTATACAAAGATTTCGGAGCAGTTTTAGTTTCGTCTATATCTTAAAAAATGGCTGAGTTATAGCATTTTGAATGTCTAGCGTGGCTGACATTTTGAAACGTTCTGGATTTTGTCACGCGATAAAAGGCGTATTTATGAACCGATTTGGATGTAACTTCGTTTATACATAGTACATACCAATGTCTCGACCGGGTTCGTTGGCCAGCTTCACCCGCCATTTTGTTTAAAAATGGCGGCCATTTAAATTTTTAAGAAAAATTTAAATTTGAAATGTGGTACCAAAAATTGAAAATTGAAAAAATATTTTCTTCTTATGTGCTTGACCTTGATAAAAAGATTCGGGAGCAGTTTTTGTTTCGTCTATATCTTAAGAAATGGCTTGAGTTATAGCATTTTGAATTTCTAGCGTGGCTGACATTTTGAAACGTCCTGATTTTTCTCACGTAATAACAGGCGTATTTATGAACCGACTTTGATGTACCTTGGTGTGTACATAGTACATACAAATATCTCGACCGAGTTCGTTGGCCAGCTTCATTCGCCATCTTGTTTCAAAATGGCGGCCATTTAAAAAATTAAAAAATAAAAAAAATTAAATGAGATACCAAAAAATTGGAAAATGAAAAAGATTTTTTTTTGTATGTGTTTGACCTTAATACAAAGATTCCGGAACAGTTTTTCTTTCGTCTATATCTAAAAAAAAAAATGGCTGAGTAATAGCATTTTGAATTTCTCTTGTGGCTGACATTTTAAAACGACCTGATTTTTGTCACGCGATAACAGACGTATTTATGAACCTATTTGGATGTAACTTGGTCTGTACATAGTACATACCAATGTCTCGACCGAGTTCGTTGGCCAGCTTCATTCGCCATCTTGTTTCAAAAGGGTTGCCATTTTAAAAAAATTAAATTTAAAATTCAAAATGAGGTATTAAAAACTTGGAAAATGAAAAAGATTTTTTTTATGTGTTTGGCCTTGATACAAAGATTCCGGAGCAGTTTTTGTTTCTGAAAATTTGTTCTTTTGTTGATATCTTAAAAAATGGTTGATTTATAGCACTTTGAATTTCTAGCATGGCTAACATTTTGAAACGATCTTGTATTTGTCACGCGATAACACACGTATTCGCCTATTTCGATGTAAGAAGGCATGTGGATAGTATACATCAACACCTCGACCAAGTTCGCTGGCCAGATTCATCAGCCATCTTGTTTCAAAATGGCGGCCATTAAATTAAAAAATATATATATATTTAAAGTGAGGTGCAAAAAAATTAGAAATTGAAAAAGGTTTCTTTTTTAAGTATTTGATCTTGATATAAGGATTCAGGAGCATTTTTTGTTTGTCTTTACCTTAAAAAAGGGCTCAGATATAGCAGTTTCAATTTCTATTGTGGGTGACATTTTGAAAAATCTGATTTTTTGCATGCGACAGCACTCCTATATATTAACCGATTCCGATGTGAGTGAGCATGTGCACAGCAATTACTAAGGTCTCGACCAAGTTCACTGCTTAGCCTCATCCACCATGTTGTCTTAAAATGACAGGCACTTTAAGAAATTGCCGAATTTGGCAGCGAAATATAAGTTACTTTAAAGAAAAGCAGCTTGGATAAAGCTGACTAATTTCGCGAAATTCTCATTCATTATATTGATAAAAATTAGTATTGAATCTCGTATATTCGGTTTCCACTAAATTGAGCTTCGTGTGTTTGCATGATATAAGTTGGCTTTTTTTAAATAAGGATTATGAAAGCTACCTCTTCCTCCCGGCACTGGCCGGAAGGACTTTTCAACTTCTGTCCTATATTATGTATCCTGTATTATATGAACTTTTAAAAAATATATATTAAAGCAGTTTAATCTATAACTTCCTATCAGGCATGAAAAACACTTTATTTCAATGCTTTAATATCATATTTTACTTTTTAGTGCCGATAATTACGCGTATCATAAATGTAGAAAATGAATTTACAATAGAAGAAAATTTAATAACCGATTCAGAATGTCTATAATTAAATGTTTGATTAAAATCCAAAGCGGAAAAAAATGCTTACATACAATTTAAAAAAATAAATATACCAATTTGAAAAACACTAAAAATAATAATTATTATTTATAATTGTACTATTAAACAACAGCAAACTACAATAGATAATTAAATGCATTATTAGATTTAACAATATCTCAAAAATATTTCCATATGGTATAAGGAATTCCTATTATTTTATAATTTTGGCAAATGTTAAATCTGAAAACATTGGTTTGAAGATTTAGGATTTTAAAAAATAATTTAAAATATTATTAGCACTAAAAGAAAATTCTTTCAAATGTTTCACTACTGTAATATGTAAAAATACATTTTCCCAGTATAATGTTAATTTTTAATCTGAAACAGTTTCGTAATCTCATGATAATCGAATATCATATTTAACCCCAAAATAATAATAACTATAAGCGTTAGTTATCAAAAAATAGTAAGAAGCCGATAAAATAATTCCAAATCATTGTCGTTCCATACATTTTCAATCTCAAGTAAGAGTAAATTAATGTTTATATTAATTCCAGTATGAATGTAGACATGAATCAGTCTCTGCGCAGTTTTTTTTTTTTTTTTTTTTTTTTTTTTTTTTTTTTTTCAAGCGATGGCAGATTAAGATATTTTTCTTTACAGTTGTCGAATTGGAAAATATCGCTTCTGACAGTTAAAGATCAGTCTCTTACAAATATAACATGAAACTATTTTACTCATAATATACAAATCAGGAACAAAATATTTAAATTAAATAACACTTACATATACGTTCCATTAATATCCGTGTATCCTAAAATGGTCATTTCCTTATCTTAAAGTGTTGTAGACGTGGTGATGTTCTAAAAACAGCGAACTATTTCCCGCGTCTTCTCATATTTATTTTTCTGTGGGCAGACGATTTTCAAGCAGATGGTCTGTTACAGATTATTTGTTTTTGTATAAAAGAAATATAGAACTTGGATGCGCAGTAATTTTCTGAAAGTATCGTTAATTAAATTTTTGTATTTGAAGAAATGTCCAATGTATTTAACCTTTTCTTTTTATCCGTACCAAATAATTAAAGTTAAAATGTACTGTAAAGTTCCTTTTTTCTAAATAATTATAATAATAATATTCATAATTAGAATTTATTAGATAAAACATTGTTTAAATTTTTAAAAGGTGCAAAAATAAATTTAATGGTAATAACGACCCCCCCCCCCTTTTTTTTTTTCTTTTTTTTTTAAGTAAAGTTTGTTTTGCACAAATTTTGTATATTTCTTTTATTTTCGGAAAATGCTAATTTTATTTAAAAAGTCTGAAAGAAGTAGAATTTATGATTTGAATACAAATTATAAAAATATTCTAAAGCAAGGTAATGCATAGATGACTAAACTAGGAAGGCTCTTTCTACGTGCTCATTAAAAGGTGCAGATTTAACTGTAATAGAAAATTTTTAGTTTGAAACCACAGAAGTGTTTCGAATAATCCTGGTCGGTAAAAAAAGAGATAAATAAATAAATTTCCTCCCAGCAAACTAAATATGTAAAGTGTATAAATTTAATATTCCTAATTCTAAATATATTATCCAAATGCTAGATAAAATTGAAATCATGAAAAAGTATACATTCACTATCTTAGATATCAAATTGATAAAATATAGCCTGAAAATTTAGTTTATTAATGCTTATATCGTGCACTTTATTTATTATGCCCCCCCCCCCTCCCCTTTAGTGACAGAATTTACCATTTGCTATCCACTAATATATTTTCATTCCTTATGCCGCTTTAACTCGTGACTGTTTAAAATATTTCTCTTCATTTTCAAAGATTTTTGAAGTTCATATTTTTGTCACACTGTGACTTACAATATAGTGGGTTTTTTTTGTCACATATGTGACGTGACGTACGGTACATAGCAGTGACATAACAGTGACGTTACAATTTTTTTTAATTGCCAGAAAAATATAATTTTACAGTAAATAACATGTTTTAAAGAATTTTCGTAATTTTTAAAAGTTTTCTAAGAAGTTCACATCTCAGTCACAATGTGACATTACTGAGTGATGGCATTTTGGTCACAGATGTGACGTGAATACAGTGACTTACAGTGACGTCACAACGACGTCACCGTGACCATGCATGCTATGAGGGTAATGATTCAAAATTACAGCACCCTATACCAATAATGACCAATTATAACAAACAGTTCTGAGAATTCTGAATATATCGGTTTATATAGCGATGATAACCGCTTAGTTGTCTAATGGTTAGAACGCTGCTTAGAAGTTAAAATGTTTCAGATAAACCCGAATCAGGATATGGATGGTCGTAGTATGTCGGATTCTTTTTTAAACCCAACCCGACCAAACTAAATCTTTTTGGGGAACTGGGGCTAATTTATAGTTCAAACTTTTATGAGTTTAATGTCTAACAATTCACCAGTTCATGGTTCAAACTATACAGTTTCTGGTTCAGCAGGTAGAGCAAATGTTGGAATAAGGTTTCACTCTTTTATGAGAAAACATTTTTGGCAGTATGTTTCGATAAAATTTTAAGCCTAATTTTAAACAGTACAAGTTGTTTTCTTTTACAGGGTGTTTCAGCACAGTAGTTACAGACTTCCAGGAGAGATAGATCTTATCTAGACGATGAGAAATCACTTATGGTCAGAAACGCTTTCCTTTCGCTGACTAGTATTGCCAGGTGACCCGCGTAATACAATGCTCTAAATGCTCAGGAAACCCGTAATTTCTTACATTTTATTTCTCCATCTTTAATCGCCGATAATTCTGCCATTAGATACGGCGAAGAAAACTGCTTAAAATATTGGTGTCCAGAGCATTTCGAGCCCCTATTTACACTTGATACTTAGAAACAATAGTGACGACACATAACACAAGAAAGGAAGGACACGAACAGGGTGAGGAAAGAAGTTTATTATTCTTAGTATAGCAAAAAACTAACAAATAATTACAAAAAGAGAGGCATCGATCATCATCAAAGAAGTTGTTTAAAATTACAACCCAGAGCCTCACATCTCTGGCACATGGAAGTTCTGAAGTTCTCTAAAATACCAGACGTGTCCCGGACTTCCTCAGCAACTGCCACAATGCGTGCAAGAAGTTCCTCGGCACTGTTCAGCATTGAACCAGCATTTTTGCGGTACTAAGAATAATAAACACGTTTTCTCACCCTGTTAGTGTTATTACTGTCTTGTGTTTTGTGTCTAGGGATCGTGTTTTATAGGGAAAGTTTTATTGTTCTTACCTCTATTTTGAAAATATATTCATTGTACCTTTCTATAGTATATTTTACATAAAATTATCATGAAGATTACTGATTAAGGGTTCTTGTAGGAACAATAAAATTTTCCCTATACAATGCGACCCCTGTGTGTCGACACTACCCTGCCAAGAAAGCTTTTCCGACCATTCAGTGCTAAGAGATTTTCCTTCGTCTAGGTGTATTGTATCTTTCCTGACAGTTCGTAACCGCTGTGCTGAAACACCTTTTATAACGATTTTACCATAGATTTGTAAAACTCAGCAAAGAAAATTTTCGCTTTTAGTTTTTTTTTTTTTTTTTTTTTTTTTTTTTTTTTTGTAAATATTTTTTTGTTGGAATCCTCAAATAGTTTTTCAAATGTTGTGCTTTGAACAGACCATTTTATGTCAACCACATTCATTGTGATACTCCATTTTTTTTTTAACTTTGAAAGAAAAATATAAGTATTTTAGTAAAATAATACACATGTTTATATTAATATGGAGACGATATTTATCTTATAGATTTACGCCAATTGATCTTATAATCTCAAGATTTCATAAAAGTAAACTCGCAACTCAATGTAAATACACTTTTCATTTTAACTCATAATTTACTTTCTATAATGAATGGTGGACATAAATTAGTTGTGCAAGAAATATGTTTTATTAGCGCAATTATAATGAGTTGAATGAGCAAAGAATGTGTTTTCGTAACGGCCGGCGGAGGTCAAACATGAAATTTAATAATGCAATACACAACAATTTAGGGTGCAAAACTGGTGATCGTGATATCATGAAAGAAAAACTCTAAGAAGAAGACACTTCTGCATTATGACATATCCGCAAATGTATAATACAATAGTAGAAATCTGCCACTGAACTGCTACTTTACAATTAATATTTAGCAAATTATTCAATTTTGAAATTGATCACGTAATTTCTGTACACCCTTTAAAATTTTTTCGTTGTTTAAAAATAACAATTGACAACGTATGTTAATTACTTTTCTTTTTTCTTATTATCTGAAAGAATTGAACTATAAAAATATTGTAAAAAATGTTGAATCAAAATTACTAATGATGAAATATCTTTAGTCTACGCTAAGCCATGGATATACCATATAACTTTTATTTTCGCTGCTTGTAAGATTTTACAAAGTTTTTATTTATTTTTGTTTTTTAAATGGAGACTATTCTTTCCAATCCTTTTATAATGATGAAAAGTGACGCATGCGTGCTTACATTTCCCATTCAGATCACGTCTTCGATTTTTCTGGTGTCTTATCTTCGTGTTATAGAAGCGTGACGATTGTACTCATGGATGCTGATCGTATTTCGTCCATTTGCCTGTCGGATGGTATTTCAGTGGACTTTCAAGATATTGAAACTACCATTTTAGCTGAGTTCTTATTTTTCTCTGCCTTTACATTAGAATTTAGAAAAAAATAGAAATTGGTAAAACTTTATTTCACTGTTTTGCATAATGATTACTAGCATAAATTAAAAAGATGCAGTTTCATAAGTTCTGTACATACCTTTTGAATTCTCAATTATTTTAAATTCAAATTCAGAGTATTCAGTGATTGCGAGTTATTTATTAATTTTACAGCGGCAAACTCACTTTAATATATTTTCTATTAAAATAGAGCATTTCCCAAATTAGCGTTTAAACTTTATGTATTCTAATAACAGAGAAACTATTAAAAACACTCTGATGAATATGCATATTTTAAACTGTCTATAGGAATTTCTGTGAATCACATGTACATCGTCGATGCCAGTAGCGACTTGATTGAGTCTGCCTGTGAATACAGTCAAGTGGAACCATTATCTAATATTTGTTTCTGTGTTCTATAACAATGAAGATGTAATAATATTTCTGATAACGGTCAGTTTGAATATATGTAATATTAAAAACTTTTCATGTGTTTAATTTTAATTATTACGTTATAGCGAATGCAAGTGTTAATTTACATAAGCTTTTCAAAAAGACAAATATTATAGATATTAAACTATGCTATACTTAACCTCTTTACTTCAATCTTTCCATATATTTGTTTTACTTTTTAGACACCACTATTTTCGAATTTTCATGTTATTTAATTACTGAAATTCTATGTTTGGGAAAGGAAACTATTGCTGTTCGAAAAAGATTTTGCTGAATTTCAAGGACTTTTCTCACCTGTTACGGAACGCACACGTACTGTTCGTCGTAAAAATTTTAATAGGTTTGCAGCCCATTGAAATATAAAAATGTATGTTATTGACTTTAAGAAGTTATAAAATTAGTCTTGTTTAATATTCATATGTTTCCGTATTCAGTACTTGAGATTAATTCCTTTATATAAAAATAGGGAAGTAATTTCAGAATGATTAATGCCTGAATAAACTGTAGCGATTGCAATAGAAGATTAAAATATCTTGAACCATAGTTCAAAGAAATTACTCAAACTTCCTATAAATAATTTTTAATTTGCCGGTATTGAAAATAGTTGAAACATTTTACAAAAAGTGCGTAGGATTAAAAATTTGCTATCACATTATTGGGAAATATCTACATACTAATTTAGATATCCGATTACTTACAAGGAGAGGGAAAACCTTGGTAACCACAGATTTTGATTATTTTTATATATGTTGCAGGGTAGAGGTCCCTTAGTCTCAAGCTCAACGGATTTTATACAACGCTCATTAGTTATCGAGAAACAAGGGGGGGGGGGTCTTATATTGTAACAGAAAAGAAATACTTACTTTGAAACGCAGTCACTGCGTTGCTCATAGCTCGGTCAATATGGCATCTGTTCATTGTTCCGAGGACTCGGGTTCGATACTGGAACGTGCTGCGTTTGATTTTCACATTTTTTTTTATTTTATAAATAAATATACTTGTAATTTTAATTTAATAATCTCAATTAAAAATTTTAATATCGTGCATTAATTATAATGTTAACATATTTATATTTTGATTCAGCATTTTTAAACATTTTTCATCATTTAAAGATTTTTTTTCAAAAAAGGGATCTATTATTGGCAAGTAAAAATTCGAAAATCGCTACAAAATCACACCATATTTATTATCGAATTATAGATTTTTTTCTCCCATTGCAATAGAAACAGACGATATTTCAGATTCTGGTTTATTTTTTAAAAAACCATTATTTTGTAATAAAATTTTACAATACTTTAACGCATTTGTGACATCGCTTTTCTGATTTTCATGGAACCCCGACACTTCAGATTGATCTTTCTGTGAACAACAGCTTGCTTCTTCCATTTTTATACGATTATAAACTGTTATAGAATGATACATACTTGTTCGACAAAGATTTCAATTATAAACCACTTAACTGCACCAGACTAAAAAAGAAATAACCAAGTGCTGTCGTGGTGCCCTCTATTTATAATAAAATATAACTTTTACAAATAAAATAAAAATTAAAACAGAAAGAAGATAAAATTGAAAATAATTCAAAGAGTAAGAAAACATTACAAATTTAAAAAAATTTAATATGCAAACAAATATGTTGTAATTTCATTCTTATTCTTATTTTTAATGTAATTACATGCTTCTTACTTTAAAAACAGAGTAGCATTATCCTACTCTTTGACTTCCATTATTAAGGCAATACCTAAATAATATTTCCTTAAAATCACGAATTGACACAATTGTTCAATATCATTGCGTCGATAAAGAATATATGAAATGCATTTTAAAAGTCATTTAAAAAAATTAACAGTTTTATCCAACGATTTAGTTGCAAAAAAAAAAAAAAAAAAAAAAAATTCTCACCTACTATTTTTTTTATTTCTAAGTCGTTTTAAAAGGTTTTTGAAAATTATAATTGATACATAATTTTTAATTGAAAATGAGATTATTATATTATAAATACAAGTATATTTATAAGACAAAAAATGAGAAAATCAAATGCAGCACGTTCCGGCATTGAAACAGAGTACTCGGAACAGCAAAAGATGCCGTACCAACCGAGCTATGACAAACGAAGTAATTTTGTTACAAAGTAAGTATTTCAGTTGTGTTATAATGTTAGACCCCCTTGTTTCTCGAGAACTAAGAAGCATCGCATAAAATCCGTTGAGCCTGAGATGATATATGTATATATTTTTTTTTTCCTTCCTGTTCATTTTTTATATGTAAAGCTAAATATTAAGACTATTATATTTTTATAATATATAATTTATTTTATTTTATACCATATAGCCTATATTCTATATATTATCAAATTAAAAAAGTTTTTTAATTTCTCAGTGTAGATTTAATGGTATGGTAATAGAATATATTGTATTAACATTTAATTTATTTAAAAAAAAATTCTGAATAATGAAATACAGTATAGTATTGTTTATATTAGGATGTGCGTAGGAATGCAGTTGATACATTTTAATTCATTATCATGTATTAGGTTCTACTTACTGTGACATTTGTATAATCATAATAGTTTTTAAAATAAAATAATTGATGGCAGAAGCATAAATTTTGTATTTTTAAATAGCCTCTATTAAAGGCTAATTTTAATTTTTTTACACTAGGGGGTAATTAACGCTGTTTATTGACAATGTTGTAAATTTGTTATTATACAATTTAAAATTGTTTTTAGGTATTATAAATAATGTAATTATTTTTTTATATTATATTAATTATATTTATCACAATATTTCAACATGAATTAACTGATTCCATAGCTTTTAATTTCTGTGTTAACTTAACTGTTTTATTCACCTTAATCTTATCATGCTTTTTGGATTCCATGTGTGGGGATATATTTTGAAAATCTACTGGGAATTAATACGGTATGTTTTTGTAAGATTTCTATTGCTATTAATTAAATATTTAATGGGTTGTAGTTTTTTTTCCATTTCATGCCATTTGATAATGTTCTGTATTCATCTTGAAACTATTATTTTGATTATATTGGTTGTTTGAGTACAGGGGAAATTTCTTTTTTCAGCTTATAGCTTTTTTCCCACAGAAAACAACCAATTTGCTTATATCATTGAATTCTGTACTCTTGAAAACGTAATTCAATATATAAGTTTTTCAATTTTTTTCGGAATCCATATTCTTCTTTTTTTCTTCCATGTTAATTCTTGTAATTAGGTACACGGTACTTTATTTTACACATACAGTTCTATATTGTTGGTTGACGGCATGTAGTCAATCATTCACAATATTGCAGTTTTTGATGATGGTCGGTAATGTTTAATTAATGGTTATATATATATATATATATATATAACGATAAAGCAAGTCATTATGCACCTGACTGAATTTTTTATTTTAGAAAAAATGGAAGAGGAATGCGGTATGGATGGACTATATTTTATAAACCAATTCACACAAAATAATCTATCAGGCAGGTGTTTTTATTCCTATTTACTGCATTTGTGAGTATCGACAACGCCCATTAACGAGATAGTTTTGGGGTTGACCGCTACACTGCATCCCATTGTTTCATTTTGTCCACAAAATATGTAAAATAACAGCTGAACTAATGCGTTAAGATTCCTAGTTAATCTACAATTGTCTCATTTAACAAGTTGTATGTTTTAATTTATCAAACTGTTTAAATTGTATGTAATTTTAAAAAAGAACATTTAGAACAAATTCAATATTTAGTTAACTATGTATATAGTTATGGAAAAGGAATGGGTTAAAGTACCACTATCGATACCAATAGTTATTTTTAATTTTAAAACATATACCATCTGAAAAGGAAACAAATGTTTAAATTTATAGATGCTAAGAAATTTATTATTAACATAAAAAAGGTGTATTTAATATTCGTTAACAACAACAACAACAACTGCTGAATAAAACATTTAAGAGAGAATGTTGGTTACATACAAATTTATGTGCAGGTAGGCCGTCGATTTATGTAGGCCGTCCAAAGTCTTTGAATATCTCCAAAAAGACTTTTAAATAAATAAATAAAATTATTTTCATTTCATTTAAAGCTTTCATTAGTGTTTAATTGTATTAAAGTATTAATTTTATATAGTGAATTATTTGTTCGATTATTAATTTCAATTATTTTACTCGTAAAGTTTTGTTTTTAAGATCCTTTCTTAAATTAAAAAAAAAATTGAGCAGTTTGATTTATAAATATTTAATCGAAAAAATTTACTTTAATGGAAAAATAAAAATTTATCCTTCATGATATAAAATTTAATCATTAAATATAAAGAAAAAAAATTAAATATTAATAGACACATTAAAACCTAACCCAACGAAAAACTCGATTTCAATAGCTAAAATTAGTAATATATACTTTAATTGATGACTCTATTATTTTGTGAAACAATTCCATCAGATTAAATCTTTTTCTTTCACGACTAAATAAGTTTTACATCCATGTATTTTCTTATTGTGTTTAACAAAAAGATTAATGCTTTAATGAGTAACGGATTTGTGTAACGAAAGGATTAACTAATTTCTTGCGTGAGGAAAAAAGGAAAAATGTTTATTCTGACAAAATTGTTCTTTTAATATTTTTCCTTAACTGCGTACGATTCTCACTGACTTATTAATAGGATGAGATTTCTTTTACCGCGTGTTTAAGTAGCGCAGCACAATTAAAATTTTATGGGAGACTGGAAAGTATTTTATGATGTAATTACATAAACACCTCATTAGCTAAACAGTTAAAATGTTCATATGATAAATATGTCAAAGCTATGAAATCGGATTTTAAATTATTTAATGAAACAAAACATGCGATTATGCGTAACATAAATGAGTAAATTGTTTTATTGGTTTAAAATGTATCTGAGAAGAATGTCGAGGAGATTTAATGAGTTAAAATATATTTAGTTAAGTTAATGTTATCCTAAAGTTTTTTAAATCTAAAAAAGATTATTTATGTTATTACTTGTTCCCATTTAATTTTCTCTATCAATATATATCAAAAAACGTATTTAAAATTTTAATATCTGTATAAAAGTTTCATGTTTTTAGTAAGCATATTGAACGAATGATACCAGTTTCTTTATATATATGTTCTTTAAAAGAAAAGAGAAGATAACATTAAATACAAAAATATGTTCCAAATCAAAAACAAATGCTTTGAAGAATTTTTTTATTTATTCAAAATTTCCATTTTTTCATAAATTGTTTATATTTTGAAAAGTCCTACATCAAACTCAACTGAATAACCTTAAAATTTCCGGCAATCTGAAAAATATTTTGCTGTATAATGCGTTATTCAATGTAGTAGGCGGCTTAAAGATATTTGTATTTGAACTTTAATTTCCCAGTTGATCTCAAGGGAATAAACATAAATTAATTTATTTTACTGCAGAGGTAGAGTTATTAATTGACCTTTGTAGCGCTACTCCCTAAAGACATACGTAGATCTGAGAACGTTAAAGTTATTTAAATCATATTAAGCTGCTAGGTGCAGAAGAAATTCATTTTCCCTTTTAATTAGTACCGTTTATAATTCAAAATTAAAGAAAAGTTCTAGTTGGATATATCTTTTTATTACATGATTTATACATATAATTTCAATTTATGAAGATTCTAAACAATATCACATAAGTATTCAAAATTCCCTTTTTACTAGAACAGTTTTGACTGGAACGCTATTATTTATATAGCAACTGACTAGAAAAATCCATTGCTTCTCTTAAACAGATCATCTTGCGATTTGGACACTATAGAATACCACAAGACTATGCAAAATTTAATTTTTCATACTATACTAAACTTTCATTGGAATGGTTTAAATTATGCAGAAGTTGTTTAGAAAAATCTAGCACCACAATTAAAAAAGTCACTTTCAGCGTGAATGTATTCTGACGTTTTGATCAATAGCTCATTCTAAGTTTTAAATAGTTTTCTTCGACGCGTGGCCCGCAGTCACCAGGTTCAATATTTTTTTATAACAGAATTATTTTTATAACAGAAATATTTGCCTTATTCAAGAGCAGGAACTTTGCTATTAAATAAGTTGAATATGACGGTTGGGATTCGCAATGGAAAAAGACTTTCAGGCTAAAAATTTACAGGTGGACTGCAAAATATTTTTAATTAAACATGCTTGTTTTAAATGCATGTTTTAAATTTACATTAAAATATGAACAATAATAAAATGAATATATTGTGTGTCTCATAATTCCATTCAAAATTTAAAAATTCATAGAAGAATTACAAATTGCCGTGTCGGAGTAATTTTTTTTGGAAAAATAAAACATGTTAAAGTGTCAAAATTTTTGTGCCAAAAGAAAATTAAAATTCATATTTTTTTTTTTTTTTTTTTTTTTTTTTTTTTTGCAACAAAAAGTTCGACTTTCCAGAAGTTTTATGGTTTAAAAAGCCCCCAATACGCCAATTTCTTAAATTTTCCAAATAGGAAATTACTTTTAGATGTATTTGAACTATTTTTATCTTTTGCTAAAAATTTGTTCATCTTCTGAAAATCCATTTGCGTTAATTATAGTCATATTTAAAAAGTAACAAGATTTGAATTTTTTGCGGTTCCTGAGTTCCATAAGATATATTTAAAAAAACTCTCTCCATTCTCGAAGTAGTAAAACAGTAAAATATCTATTTTTCTACACTGTAAAAAAAAATCTGTGAAGTTACTAAAGTTTTTCTAGGAAACTGGGATTCCTAGAACTTTTCATGTAACGGCAACAACAAAATTTCATGTAACAGACACACTTTTGCGCCAAAAATCAAAAAATCTGTAAGGTTACTAAGAATTTTTTTGGAAACTGGGATTCCGAGAACTTTTTATGTAACTGCAGCCAAGGTTACAAATAAAAGTTTAGTAAGATTACTGAAATTTTAGCAGATTCATTTGTAAAGTTACAGATTTTTGTAGCTTTACAAAAACTAGTTTTGTAGATTTGCAGCTTTTTTCGCACAGTTACAGTTGAAAGTTTAGTAAGCATGTAACTTTACATCTGTAGACCTACAGATTTTTTTTTACAGTGTACGACCAAAACTTACGGTGTTGTCATACTTTAAATTTTAATACCTGAAAACCCTGAAAATTCTTGATATTCAAAGTATCATAAATCCATGATTTGAAAGTACAAAAAGAAAAAAGAAATAATTTTTACCGTTTTTCTTCTAACAGCATAGAAAATTCATGAACAATGTTTTTCTAAATATAACTTATAGGTCCCAGAAACTTTTAAAAAAATTAATTTTCCTAACTTTAATAAAAGACGATTTTGACAGAACTGATTTTCATATGATGCAGTACAACATTTGAAAAATTTACTATTGCAAATATACATCTAAATTAACGGTTTGGGGATTATCTATTGGCCAACGTTAAGAAGTGACACCCTGCAGGGGTCAAGTTGTTAAAGTATGTTTCCATTACACGTCGTGAAATTTTATATAACATTTTGAGTACATACATTTTGAGTTGTATATAAATTTCATTGTAATCTCCTCCATTAAAGTTCTTATCGAAAAAGTACCAGATAGAACAATGTGAATGTTTAAAAAAAGTTTGAAAAATTGCTATTTAATTGTTAGAAGGATGTTTATTGTTTAAATCATATAAAACATTCAGAATTTATTTAGGACTACGGAAAATTCTTGTCTGGTTTATTCAGAACTAAATTAAGGGCTAGAAATTTCACAAGTATCTCACAACCTATTTAGGATATATGTTTCTTATTCAGGATTAAACAAAATACCTCAAAATAGAAAAGAAACCCTTTAGCAAACCACTGTTTGCCAATCAATAATTTGAATATTTAATTAATTTAATGTTTTTAGTTGTTATAGCAAAATGCAACAGCATTCGATATTACAACCCAACAGTATTAAAATTTAAACTGCAAAGCATAATATTTTTAGAAATTATTTGCATTCACAATTGAAAGATGTTGTCACTGAGACACAAAAGTGAAATTACAAACACGACATACTAAATTATACGCTGAGAGGTTTTCGATTAGTGTTCCTTTAAAAGAGAAATTTAACATCATTAAATAAATGCGAATTTATAAACACGTAATGTAGCTAAGTTTTACAAAAATAAACTAATAGAAAGCGTGTAAAATGGGGAAATAGAATGGAAATGTCGCACGTAATGATTAAATTAAGCGTGTAAAATATAAGAGTCATAATAAAAACCATAACATTAAACTTAAACGTGCGTTTAATTTTGATCAAAACTTTAAATGATTGTAGAATATCGGGCTAGAATTTCATTAAAGATTCAAATACACTAATTATTTGCACATGTATGATATTGTATTACTGAAAAGTAATTCCATGTCCAATATTTGAAACTACAAAATATTTTAAGTGTAATAAATGCAAATTTAATATATATTTTTAACTATACGTGTTAACTATATAATCTATTAAGTACAAGTTCATAATTTCGTATTTAATCTTTACATGTGACTCAAACGTACAAAGAAGCAAAGAATTTCTAGAAAAAATTGCAGTATGTGTGACATGGATATCATCCATATTTTTTTTAGTTGCTTTATGTTTACGAGTATGGAAATAAGCATTAAATGGAGAGAACGTGAAAAGCGTGAAACAGGTTATTTAAACTTAATATCAAAATGAGGGAAACAAAACAAACGGACATTTACTTTTGTCAGCAATGTAATTTTACTCTTTCAACCTACCAAATGTACTTTTGGTTCAAAAATCTTTCATTAAAAATCTCTAATTTTAGTGAAATAAGAAACAGTAACAAATTTTCACAGTATAAATGCTTTAACACTAGAACGCTTGGAAGGAGTCGATTCGACTCCGACCAAATGATTAAATGTCAATTGGAGCCAGAAATGTTTTCATAAAATAATTTAAACCACGCAGAAATACTTTAAATAAATCAGTTAAATAATTTTAAATAACAATTCTGGTGCGAGACATTTTCGTGTAGCTTGAGTAAAATTTTTGTGCGTTCTAGTGTTAAATTAATTTCCATTTACCACTCACCATATGTCAAAAGTATCATAAAATAATTCTCCTATTTCATAGGCAAAAACACACCTGCATAAAATACAATTCTGGGAATGCAATTATAACACCTCATACGACTTCTTCATCAAATTGTAGCAGATAGATGCAAGGTGAACCAATCGACTGACAATAGTTTCTACTTTCTGAATACGAATGCAATTTATGAAATATGGGTCGTCTAAATTTTAAAAAGGGATCAACTTTGAATTTTAAAATGATAACACTACATTGTGACTATACATTTGAGGTAGTTGCATCGATAAAGACCCCTAAAAAGGGACATCTTATACCCTTTTCATAAAAATTTCATAAAATTAGAAAGGTTCAAAATTTAAGGATACTATTGTTAATCCCCATGACAAACGTTATTTTACATTATTCAATAAAATTGTTTGTTTGATATTTTGTTTTAAATGAGATACAGTGTATAGATCCAAACAAATTCCAGTCCTTTTAAACACCTACTGTTTCTGACACTCGACCTGGCAACACTAGCTGCCACGTAGTGTGGCTCACATCTCATTGTGTTCATCTTGGTGAAATTTGTCTACGTACCTTCGTAAAGTGTTTTGATTAATGTTATGTTCTATTGCAGAGGCATAAACATTTAGCATTTCTTAAAGATGCTGCTTTCCAGACTTTTCCATTCTTTCTATGTACGTACTATGGGTTCAATTTAAATGAAAAAAAAAAAGTTCCCATCAACTTTAAAATTTATATTTCTTTATTTTTTTTTTCTTGCTTCTATAGCAATTTTTGACATCTTTCTTTAATCAATTTTAAATATTTTTCTTCCTATCACCCAATTTTACTGTAGCTTTAGAGTATAAATTTACATTATTTTAGAAATATAACCATTAACCCTTCATTATGTACAGTGTGTAATAAAAAGATTTCCAAAAACAATTAATTAAGAGAGCTTTGATAATCTGATCAACCATCCCTCACACTGATTGTGTTAAGCCTCCCCACATAGCCACGTTTTAAAGTATAGCACATAATTATGTTTAGACTAATTTACTGTACAATCTTTATGCCTGGAATGAAAGCTCAATATGTCTGCATTACATAAAACCTACTTACAGAAATTTCTATAATATATTTTATCTGAGAAAATCTTACAAAATGTTTCTAAAAAATGCCCTTTTTAAGCTGAAAACTCTTCACAATTATTTTTTCCACACCTGCTTAAATTATCTGCATGAAACAAAGGATATTGTTTGAGCATTTCAGTAGCTTTGGTTGCTACCTATCGGTAAAACTCTGAAATTCCATAAAATATGAAAACTGAAGGGTGGATTAAGCCTATCCTATGGTTAACTCATCCCAGTCTCCCTATATATATTTTTTATATATGACACATTAGACGTATCCCCTACCTAAATTCAGTATGAAAAGAGTTTATATTTTTAACAAAATAACTTACCAAACTAACCTAATTTTAGGACCCCAGGGCCTTCGGCAGCGTACAACGGGTGTCAATGCATGCTCCGATATGTTTTATAATTGAACCTGGAATTTTAGAGTAATTTAATAAAAAATAATTTGAAATTAAAAAAAAAAATGTACTTCGTATTGTCGTTTGTAATTTTTATTGATTATGAATAGATAGTTTTCCAAGCCTGCGTATACTTTTGTTGCTAATATAATTATATTTAATTGTAAAACATTGCTCAAAGAACGTAAACATTCGTAGATTTTTTAGAAGTACTACCAATTGTGCAAATATTTTCAAAGTTATATAACTTATATAAATTGTGTATCCACTGAGTGTGCAAAAAAGGGGTGTTAAAATTCTAATATTTAGTCGTAAAAAACCGCCTCGAATTGAAAAAACGTCAGTGTGAATTAACTTCAAGAAAGGAATTTTCTTGAAAGGGTTAATATTAATATTTTTTAAACAAAAGACTTCTTTAGAAGGACAAATGCATGCTTAATAAGTATATATTTTTCGTGTTTTCTATTTTGATTTCGAAAGCAGACTCATAATTTTAAATCATGCAGAAGAAAACTCAAATAACGAAAAAGACTTTTGGAAACCAATTTACTGCAAAAGGTTTAAATTAATATTAATAATTTTTAACGGATTGTGCCACTGGAGAGGAAAATTAAATCTAATTAAGAGGGCAGGAGAGGCTTTTCGTATTTCGTCCGGAAGTACCGATGCAGAATTTTCAATGTAGCAGAAAGAAAGGACAACCCCCGAAAATAATTTAGGAAATTTATTTTAAAAGGCCTCATAATAAATAATATTTTTTGTAGATGAAAAGCACCGTTAAAATGAAAAGAGTATGTACATATTTCTAGTTTTCACGTATTTAGAACAGTTGAGGCAATGCGAATTTCGAATGCAATATGAACAAGGAAACGGAATTTTAGAAACAAATTTTTTGGAAAGTGTTATTGTTAATATTTTTGTAAAACGGATTCCACCGTTAGGAAGATAAGATTCCAATAATACCGCATGTGTTTTTCACTTGTTTGTATCTGTCGAGCCGATGCTCGCTGCGAAAACCGCGACAAAAGTTAGTGATTTGTCACTCTCGGTTCTTCACTGCTTTTAAACCTGGTAGTGTGCTTTCGGTGGCACCTCTGGGACTTTTCATGCAAATAGCTGTGTTCAGCATGGTTCTTATCAATATAACAGTTAATTAACAAAAATTTAAAAATCTAAGGTAGAGGTGCATTAGGACCTGTCTTGGAGTAGCCTCATCAAAATTACTTGCGGTACTTGCGGTAGATTTTCCTAGTTATCGTGCACTCACACTGAGACAAACATTTTTCTTTTATTAATAATAGTTGCGTAACAACCCGCTGTGTTGCATTTGTACTGTATGTGACCTTTCGATTTTTTTAGGGAGAAAAAGGGTCAATCCATTTCAGGTCGTCCAGCTGTGCCAATGCTTGACAATTTTTTAAAAATCTGAAATTTTTTGTACAACAACCCTAACATGACGGAAGTTTAAAATGACTATTATTTTAATGTTATTATTTTTTGTTTGTGCATGGCCTTTGTTTCAGCGTCTGAAATAATTTTCTCATATGAAGGGTTTACGGAATTGCTAATATCTCATCCTTTATTTCTTTAATTCAAGTGCGGTATAAAACAATTTTTCAGAATAAAATGAGCTAAAAATCCGGGAATAGAGTAGTTTCCTAACTTAATTCCTTATTGGATAAATTTCAGCATAAAGTTAAGATTTTTTTCAAAATCTGTTCGGTTACAAGTGGAAGATTTTCTAGCAAGGAAAACTGTCAACGACATAATTTTTTTTTTTTTTTAATATGTCGATAGTACTTGTACTCACACGCCAAGTTCCAGATCGGGGACTTGATATCACTTTGTTGAAAAAGTTCCCAAACTTTTTAAAAATTCCAAAAAATAAACTTTTAACCCGCTCGCTGCGTAATTGTTTTATTAAAATAGCTTCAAAATAATTAAATAACTTATTTTGCCACGGGTTTTTCTAAACAAAAGTTTTTGTTTAATTTAATTGGGAAAATGCTCCGATTAAACAAGCCAAAATTTACAAAAAAAAAAAAATAACTGGTGGGAATAATCAAGGAGGATTAATTAGGGGGGAAAATGCATGCCCGGGAAAATCTCGGGTTGCGTAGCGAGAGGGTTAAGGCTTTGATATCGCTGGTGGGGCACAAGATAAAACTCTGAAGTTCTGGTTTCTGATAGTATTTTATGCTAGTGTTATGCACAAAAAAATTGACGATGGAGATTTCACTACAAGCTGAGATATGGCAATGGCAATATGTCAAAACAATACTGAAAAACTATTGTTCTATCATTGTCACAGGTAAGTATTTATTTCAGAGTGTCATTTAAATTTATTTTTTCACTATCTTTAAATACTAGTAATAGAAAATAAATTCTTTTGCAAAGCTTAGCAATTAATTTAAAATTTAATTATGCCTGAGACCTAAATTTTGTATTGTTTCAGTAATTTTTGTTTTAAGTAATTTTGGTAACTAAAAAAAATCCTGGGACATATACAAATACAAGACATGGGACATAGAACAGAATAGGGAAAGAGAAAAGTTGTAAATGCTGACATACTTGTTTAGACATGATCAAACGTGTCAAAACACAAGCCTGCTTGTTGGTTTAAAAACCACAATTTCAATGCTGCTTGCCAGTCGCTGAGACATGTTCCTACCATCTATCATAAGTAAGTTCCTGTAAATGAAACGTTAATACGATGTTACCATGCATCATCCTCAAGTAATTTTCAAAACGTAAAGATATCCAACGCCCCTTCAAAGTTTATAGTGCAGAAAAATGACATCGTTGCATGTGTGAATGATAAGAAGTTGTATTTAACAATTATTAATGAACTTAGCCTTGAACATAGTGGCTTCAAATTTAATTTCTATGAGCCAGAAGGGCCAAGAACTTCAATAAAGTTATCAAGAGATGACAAGACGTGTTTCTTTCAAATAACATATTGAGAAAGATCACCCCTATGAAACTGACAATAGTAACTGGTCGAACTCATAACATCTCTCCTAGTGAAGATATTTCTCAGATCTTTGTTTAACATATATAGTCTCTTAGTAAATAAATATTTGTTATTACACTGTTTTCAACAAACCATATTTTGTGTGTAAATATTGTAATAAAAGAGATAAATCTAATTCATCCTAAGGTTCTCATTATAGCGTTTGTTGATGTTTTTCTCGCCATATCTCAGCTTGCACTCAAATCTCGTCTTTAAATTTGTTGTGCATAATACTACCATAAATACTATCAGAAGCCATAATTTCAGATTTTTATCTCATGCCCCATCAGATTTAACAAAGCCTTAAAAGTGCGATTTTTGAAATTTTTGAAAAATTTGGGATTTTTTTTTAGCGAAGAGAAAGCAAGTCCCAGATCTGGAACATTGTGTGTGAGTACAAGTACTTTCTGCCTATTTGCAAAAGAAATGTGTTCTGTTGATAGCAGTAATTTCTAAAAAAACTTCCTTTTGTAAACTGAATCTGTGACTGCGATAAAACAATAGTTTGGCAGTATTGTTTTGACACATTGCCCTTGCCATATTTCAGATTGTATTCAAATCTCCATCTTGATATTTTTTGTGCATAACACTACCATAAAATACTATCAGAAACATGAACTTCAGATTTTTATCTTGTGCCCCACCAGGGATATCAAAGCCTTAAAAGTGTATTTTTTGCAATTTTTAAAAATTTTGGTAATTTTTTTAACAAAGAGATATTAAGTCTCAGATCTGGAACTTGGCGTGTGAGTAGAAGTACATTCGACCTATTTATAAAACAAATTATGTCATGTTGACAGTTTTCCTTGCTAGAAAAATTTCCTCATGTAAACAGACAGATTTTGGACAAAAATCTTAAATTTATGCTGAAATTCAACCAGTAAGGAATTCTTTTAGGAAACTACTCTATTACTAGATTTTTAGCACATATTATTCTGAACAAATTGTTTTACAGCGCACTTGAATTAGAGAAATAAAGGATGAGATATTAACAATTCCGTAAACCCTTGATGAGAGAAAATTGTTGCAGACGATGAAACAAAGATGACCGCCATGCACAAACAAAAAGTAATAAAACTGAAATAATAGTCATTTTGAATTTCTATCATGTTAGAGTTGCTGTACAAAAAATTTCAGATTTTTTAAAAATGGTCAAGCAACCAGTAAAATATTATCTGGACCACTTGAAATGGATTGACCCAACAGAAATCTAATTGTATTCTACATTTTAAAACATTTATAATATTAATTACATACTTTTGTATTATAGGAGTCATATTTGCAATTCAGGTTAACTAAAAATTATAAAAATTACGCTAAGTGAATTATTTTATTTTGATAAAATTATAGTAGAATGCCTTTAGAACTGAGCAGCAATAAAAATTATTTGGTCGAGAGAGTTTTGGACAAAAAAATTCCGAAGCCTGCCATTATTTTGAACCTGGTATGCCTGAAAGTATCACCAAGCTCATGTTTGTTTGCTTGTCTAACTCAACAAAGCGAATTCATCCGCGACCAAGGGCATACAAGGCCAGTTCGGGACTGTTAAAACATCAAGACTCCAGCTTTTCTATAAAAGCACTCTAAATTTTTGAAAAACGTTGCATATTGCTAGTGTGGGATTTCAATTACATTATTTCCAAATGTCCCCCTATGAAGAATTTCAAAGCTGCTGAAGTAAAGATGATGCATTTCTAGAAAAAAATATTTCAGGTTTAAGAATTAAAATACATGCTTTCTTTTATAAAACGAGGTTAATTCTATCCGCTAAAGCATTTCACTTTTAGGATCCTTGAGAAATCTTAAATAATATCTTTAGAAAAGTATGCATACGTCGCCATAATCGTGCAATAATTGACAAACGCAGCAAAAAGCGGCAAAAGAATATGCTATCTAATAATGCATGTGCCTCCATTTGTTTGTAAGATTAAAATGGATATTGAAAATTCAATATAGATTATGATAGAGCTATGCTCTAATCAGAAATCCTTCATTTATATTTTTTCAACATTCGGAAAATGTTATTACACACGTATTAATAAAATTGCACTCTTTGAGATTCTTTGTACTGGTTAATGAATGTTGACAAAATAAGTGGCACAAGTATTTAAAAAAATACATTTTGTAAAGAGAAAGTAAACTAATAAAAAGAAAAGTGCCCAGTTAAATTAATGGCATTGACCTCACAAGCTATTCACACTAATTGTATGTTGTTTTCTTATTTCAAAGAATAATGCCCTTCAAAAAATAAATTAAGGGGATTAGCCCCCGTTCCCCCCTTTATACTTAACCAATGAACCTCCAAATCAAATGAAGGAAGCGCCATATCGGAATAAACTGGTATATCAAATTTGAAGTAAATCGAATAATTCTGCATGAAAATTCCGTTCATCTAAATTAAGGGGGGACTAGCCCCCGTCCTCGTTTTATACTTAACCAGTAAACCTCCAAATCTAATCAAGGCAGCTCCTTAACATAATATACCGGTATACCAACTTCGGAGAAAATCGAATAACTCTGCATAAAAAGCCCATTTACCTAAATTAAGGGGGAAACTAGCCCCCTTTTCTCCCTTTATACTTAGCTAATGAACCTCCAAATCTAATTAGGGAACCTCCATAATATAATAAACGGGTATGCCAAATTTGGAGCAAATCGAATAATTCTGCATGAAAACCCCATTTATCTAAATTAAGGGGGAGCACCACACTTGCCTCCCTTTATACTTAACTAATGAATCTCCAAATCTAAACAAGGCAGCTCTCTAACATAATACACCGGCATACCAAATTTGGAGCAAATGGAACAATTCTACATAATAAACCCATTTATCTAAATTAAAGGGTTTAGCCCCCCTTTTCCCCCTTTATACTTAAGAAATGAACTCCCAAATCTAATCAGGGAAGTTCCTTAACATAATAAACCGGTATACCAAATTTGTAGCAAATCGAATATTTCTGCATGAAAAACCCATTTATCTAAATTAAGGGGAGGGCTAGCTCCCCTTTAACCTTAAACCATGAACCCTCAAATCTAATCAAGGGAGCTCTTTAACATAATAAACTGGTATACCAAATTTGAAGCAAATCGAATAATTCTGCATGAAAAACTCATTTATCAAAATTAAGAGGGGACTAACCCCCCTTTCCCCCTTCATCCTTAAACAATGAACCCCCCAAAACTATTAAGGAAAGCGCCTTATCAAAATGAACCTAGAAAAATACGTACGTCCGTACGTACATACAGAACAGGCGGACACATAAGCTCTCAAGCTTTGATAGCCTGTGAACTAAAAATCATTGAATCGATTAATACAACAAAATAAAATCAAAGATATTTATTCGCCGGTTTTTATTGCAGACGATATTCTAGGCATAGCACGTATTTTATTTATGAATTGTTTTTTTTTTTCTTTTTAGTTGTCATGAGAACAAAATGTTATACTAATCGAATAGTTTTCTTTTAATTTCTACAAAATTTTTGTAATTTAGTTGTCACCATTACAGGAATGTCATTAAAACTACATAAATATTAATACCTTGAAAGCTAATACAAATTTATAAATTCTGAAATCGCTTTTGATATCCTCGTATCCATGCAAACAACTGGTCTTAAATCGATCGCCCAAAGTTCCATATTCTAGGAGAAGGAGCTGTGAAATACAAATGAGCAGTCACTTTCTAATGTAATAGATCATTCCTAATAAAGCCGCCACGAGACAGAGATCGAATTTAAGAAATATGCTTGAAAATTATTTTTAAAACCATAATAAATCAGTCAATTAATATTCAGTTACAAAAATATACATTTGAAAGTAGATATTTTCCCCTGTAGGACGGTGTAAAAATTGAAAATGTGGGATGTTTAGAAATTAAAAAAATTGTAGTAACGAAAATTGCAAAACCGAAAATTCATCGCCTACTGTTGCCATTTGCTAAATGACGTCAGCATTACGCACAGACACGTTTGTCCTTTCTAATATAAATAGTGAGCCTGTATATGTGTATGTATGTATATATGCTTATATATTGTATAGATATATTAAAAAAACAAAAAAACAAAACAAAAAGAAACACGGGGTATCATGCATTTAACATCACAAATTTCTCATAAATTTTCACATATTGCTTCATAATACTAGGATATATTTTACTGTCTTTTAAATTTTCACATTTAGTTACATAATACAAGGCTATATTTTACTATCTCAAAAATTTTCCTCATTGTTTTTTAAATGTTATTTATATTTTCATGTTTTATATTATAATATTTTGTCTTTAAATTAGTTATTTTCATCAATTATCCTTCTATTTATTTATTTTTATATAATTCTTTATTTTCTTTTTTATTAATTTATTCCTATTTTTTATTTTATTTTGTATTTACTCAGTACTTATCAAGTTTACTCCTACTTTTTTCATTCTACTTAAATGTTAATCTAAGTCATTTCTTTATTTCTTCAATAAATTTCATTCCTTTTTTGGGTAAAGATGGCAGCACTAAATATTATTGTTAATAATTAAGTTCCATTTTACATTTTTTCCTTTCTCACACCAAATGACAGCAAAGTTATGGGTTTCAGTCAGATACTCAACCGTAGGCCCACATGTTAAAATACTCCTAACTCTGTTTTTCCATTCAGACATGCTGCAATTTTGCTTCCTAGTATGTATTTTAGGTCCATTAATTTTTAATATCCTGTGTGGGGTGTATTTGTTTTAGATCTCTTGGATTTTTATTATCTACTAGATAGTGCCCGTCAAGATTTAACGGCAAATAACTTGAATGTTTCATTAGAAAAATTCTTGAATTTTTAATTAGTTGCTTTTAAATTAATTATTGAATGACGAATTATGTGACGGATTTCTATATTGAATATTGCATCGGTGATTCATATTTCTATAAGGCGATAGACGGTGCTGTCAGTTTAATCTATTCACTGAAGTGAAAGAATTTTAAGTTTCTAATTTACAACCAATTATGCTTGCTTTTTATCAGAAATTTACCTAAAAATACTGGTTAGAGTATTTATTTTTACATACTACAGATTATTTTTTAAATAAAAAATAACAACATTTATTTTCATTTATTTATTATTATTATTTTTTAACTGCACGACCATTAAAAGCTGTCACAAACTTTATTTTTATCTGTCTAATTCTCTAAACACCTAAATTGGAAACTTTATGCAGCTAACGATTTATAATATATATTTTTATTATTTGAATTTTATTTTACATTTTTATAATTTTTTTAAATATTAAACCTGATATAAAGGTAATTACTTTAATAGCTCTTGTGAATACTTTTCTTTCTTTACGTTTTATTTTTTACGCAAATGAATGACAAACGTTTCTTTCTGACACACACGCATATACATTCCTTGGTAATGGTCAGAAAATTGTAGATCACCTCAACTTATTTACTTGATAATTACATGCAAAATATTTTAGCTTTAATATTTTAAATATAAAATCACTATTTTGTTAAAATGTTATTGAGTGTTAAATTTTATTTAATTATAAAGCATTCAAATAATAATAATAATAAAATAAAAATCCTATAACTTCTCTTCCTAATAAAAAGTCATTATTGAAATGAATTATCTACAAAAATATTTCATATTTTGCGAAGCTTGGGCTCGAACCTGCATCCTCTACAAAAATTCAAAGCTTTAAACTCCTGTGTTAACACCCTACGCTAGCAGGAACTCGTATTTCTTCCTTGTAAGCTGAAGAGTTTCGAAAAACAGTTGATGCATACGCAATTGTCTCGAATTTGAGTTCTGATTTAAGTTTTGCGTTTTGATATTTATGATACCTTATTTTTTCAAAGAAGCAGCTACAACCTTAACATGCTAGTTTCCCAATCTTCGTGTAAAACTATTGGCAATTCAAAAGACGGATCTTCAGCATCTTCTGTGTGTAATATGACCAAAACAACATGACACCCCCTAAATAAACCGTAACTAGCTCTTAATATCGGTACAATAAATTTTTGAATTATTAAGGGTGTATTCGAAAAAATATTTTTCCACCCTCAACAGCGCGAAATTTTCTGAGAATTTTTCAGACTCATTTTTAAAAGTAAAAATATGAAACTTGCTGGGGTGATTTTTGAAGAGTTGTATAAGGTGCCGTGTGATTTCATTTTTCGCTCAATTAATTAGAATTTGATTTTTAAGCAATTATTTTCTCACTATGACCATCTTTTTCATCCCCAGATCACCCGCTTCCGGAAATTTCAGTTCAAAACGCCGATTTTGACAGCATTTTTTACAATATTTTCTGCATTTATCAAAAAATCGAGAAACACGGCACATTATGTAGTTTCTAAATAAGAGAATTTACCAGTTTGATTCGTTTGAGAGCAAAAATGAATTTAAAAATGAATAAGAAAATAAGCAGTTTGGATCGGAATACACCCATAATAATGCTGAAAGAGCCAAATAATATTAACTTTGTGAAAGAAAGAAAAGCTTGTTTATAGTACAATCAAATAGCAGACGAACTTAAAGCAAATTCTACCTGTGATGTGATAGTTCAATTGAGCCAGCATCGTTGCGCAAGTGCAGCGCGTCACTCCAAAGGCAGACTTGTACTTATATACTGCGCACGCGCAACTGTACATTTTTAATTTAAAATTACGGCTAATTAATAGAATATTTCAACAAACGAATGAACGATAACAAATCTGTGGCCAAATATCTTTCATTGAAAAAAGATTGGTGTAATTTGATGCAGTAGTTTCTTCTCACGGACTGTCGGAAGAAAACGCTTAGCGTTTTAAATATATAGATTTTCTGTTATGTTTGCGTTATAAGGAGCTAAATTTTGTCATTTTAGGCATAATTCTGACAAAATTGGATGAAATAACGCATCTTCTATGAATGAACTCACAAGCTCCTCTGAAGATTCTGTGGGTAATTCATAGTTTCTTATTTTACATACCGGTTTCCTGTGTTCATTTCTAATTCATCTTTAGAACTTTACCAATTTATTCATATATTTGTGATTTCAAATTTATTATATAAATATATATATATATATATATGTGTGTGTGTGTGTGTGTGTGTGTGTGTGTGTGTGTTGGTGTGTGTGTGTGTGTGTCTGTGTGTGTGTGTGTGTATTATTTTGTTTGAAATCATTAAGGGGCCGCTATTTTGAAAAACAGGATGGTGGATCAAGATGCCCAACGAATTTGATAGAGATCTTAATAAACGCGTAACATATTTTCAATCACATCCAACTCGGTTTAAAAGTTAGCGCAGTCGCATGAAAATGATCATATATCTATAGAAAGATATATATACTTCTATAGATGAAAAGGATCAGAATTAAAATCCTTGTAAAATTCAAAATTTAAATTAAAATCCTTAAATTATTTTTCAAAATTTAAATCTTATATTCTAAAATCCGTTTTACCCCTTGTAACTTTGTTTCCCTGCATATCATTTTTTCGCTCACCATTAAAATCAGAGAAGAAAGTAACTTAAGATAGAAAGTGCTTTTGTTTGAACAATTCTTCTTCGTTTGCATTTAAAGCCTTGTACGTCATAGATCTCGGGAATCGTGAGGGTCTTGACCACAAGTCAATCAATCAAGAGTTAATTAGCCAATTAAACTAAATGTTCCTCCAATTTACTTTACCAATTTATTCATATATTTGTGATTTCAAATTTATTATATATATATATATATATATATATATATATATGTGTGTGTGTGTGTGTGTGTGTGTGTGTGTGTGTATTATTTTGCTTGAAATCATAAAGGGGCCGCTATTTTGAAAAACAGGATGGTGGAACAAGATGCCCAACGAATTTGATCGAGATCTTAATAAACCTGTAACATATTTTCAATGACATCCAACTCGGTTTAAAAGTTAGCGCAGTCGCATGAAAATGATCATATATCTATAGAAAGATATATATACTTCTATAGATGAAAAGGATCAGAATTAAAATCCTTGTAAAATTCAAAATTTAAATTAAAATCCTTAAATTATTTTTCAAAACTTTAAATCTTATATTCTAAAATCCGTTTTACCCCTTGCATCTTTTTTTCTCTGCATAACATTTTTTCGCTCACCATTAAAATCAGAGAAGAAAGTAACTTAAGATAGAAAGTTCTTCTGTTTGGACAAATCTTCTTCGTTTGCGGTTAAAGCCTTGTACGTCATATATCTCGGGAATTGTGAGGGTCTTGGCCACAAGTCAATCAAGAGCTAATTAGCCAATTAAACTAAATATTCCTTCAATTTTTTACATTCGCCCCATGCTCGAAAATATTACAATGGACAATGAGGGTATTCCATCCTGATGCACATGAGCCTCAGATTTCTATTTTTTTTTTTAATAATTAGCCGAGATTATTAATTAAAAACTAATCAAAAACGGATTTTTTTCACAAAAAGGCAAAATCGCGTGTATATCTGAACCTGATATCTATCACAGCCGAACCAAAAAAAAATTAAGAATTTTCAATAATAAACTAAAATTTAGTAAACTAATTACGATATCGATTTGAAAATTTCAGAGCATATGCAGAACAATATTTTACGCGATGTGTATAAAAACTGTTTACTGTGTATAAAAATTTTTGCGCATTAATTTTTCTTAATTTTTACAAAAAAATGACGGCGACAGTACAATTGTTCGGAGTAAGAACCATAAAGAGATGAACATACGTTAAAAACAAACTAAAAAGAGGTATTTTTTCCGACCGGTCCCTCCATTTAATTTCTGAAAATCGGTGGATCAGAGATTATATGACATGTAGACGATTGTCTTAATTATAAAACGTTGCCAAATGATAAAAACTTAATTTAAAATCATTTTATCAATTTAATCGAAGATTATTAATGGGTTCTGTGGCAAGAATCCCTTGATATAAGTTAAGAGTTCGTCTACAAGGGTTCCACCTCTTTATTTACATTTAAAAGTATGTTTTCCAAAATATAGACTTCTTTTACCACAATTATCGAACATTAACGGCACATCCTTTTCTCGAATTCTATGGGCCAGATTTCATTGGGAATTGTTTTTTCGGTTATTTTCTCGGAATCTTGCAGTTTTTAGCTCCACCTTCCAGCGCAGGGGACGCATTCTCATCTCGGGTTCTATGGACCCAATTTCAACTGGGTTTTGCTCATTCCACTTGGTTTTTGATTGTCTTACAGTTTTTAGTTCTACTTTACACCACCAGGGCGCATTTTTATCTGAGGTTCCATGGGCCTGATTTTTTTCTTTCACTGCTGATTTTTCTTCTTTCAAATCATATTACGATTCTCTTCAGATTTTTCGGTGCGTGCGCAGCAAGCCTGCTATACGGGGGTGCTGAAAGCAGGGACTCGTGCCGGAGATTCCTTTTGACAAAGATAAGTTTGAATGTAGGTTTTTAGTGTTTAGAGATGCATGAGTAGCAGGTCCGGTCTACGCTTCCGAAGCAGTGGGGACTCATCCCAGAGGTTTATTTTGAGAAATTCGATTTTTTTCTTTTTTAAATTTTAATATGAATAGAGATTTTAATTATTCGCGGTTCGTTTGGAAAAATCTACGAGAGGGTCAGCTATTTTACAAATGAAAAATGTTCTTTTGATACCAGAAATGTGAATTCAAGTTGCCGAAAGGCCATTTGATTTATAAACTGAAGGCTAGACAGTTAGGAACCTACATCAGCGATTGACAATTTATAGATCTCTCCTATTCTCCCACCTTCATTGAATTCCTACAAAACATTCACACACACGCACACAAGGAAAGGTCAATAATTCTTATTTATTTTCAAAGTATGTGAAATAATTTCGGTTTAAAGCTCCTCTCAATTTGGCGCCCCCTATTTAATTAAATTACGCCTTAATTTACGTACATAATTAACTTAGGTACCAAGTGTGTTGAGTCATCCCTAGACACATTTACAGAAGCTTTCTCTTTACTCATTATTTGGATATAACAAAATATCTTACTAAAGAAAACATTCACATACAAAACAAAATTTTAAAAATCAGCAATTTTATTTTTTGTCAAAATATGTTAAATAATTTCTGTTTAAACTTCTTTCAATTTGGCGCCCCTAGGCCTCGGCGACCGGGGCGGCCGCCCCCCTTACCCCCCTTATCCACGCCACTGCTTTCATTGTATGTAATCTACTTTTTGTTTTTACATTAAATTTGTTATGTTTTTACACTGAATTGCATGCTAATTCATTCTTTTACCAGATGTAGTGAATTTTATTTGAGTAGCGATACGACAGTATGTTTATCTCTCTAAAAAGAATTGCTTTAAATATTTTCATTATAAATAAATATAGTCATCAAGTTTGTAAATTCCTTACCTGTCTAGTTCAATTTTGTAAATTTTTAATTGTTAATTGTAGTAGTTAACACTTGTCAGGAAAAATCAATTATGTTGCTGGAATAATGAAAAGATTGACTGCCACCAGAATCTACAAACAAAAGGCTTTTCCTCCGAGAATTTTAAAAGCAAATTGATTTATAAAATATATCCCACCGCCCCTCAAGGGGTTAAGGGGTGGCGGTATATATTATATACCACCTACGATTAATCAGTATTTGCAACAGAAAGATTTTAGAAAATTTTAGTTTTCTGACTTTAGTGGAGTAAAATTGCTTTTCCTTATTTTGAAATAATTTGTTTCTAAATTTCCGGTGAGAATTAAGCATTATACAAACGCAATTACTTGTCCTTCAAGGGGTTAATCTTCATTTGGTACGTCACGAAATCAGTCCGGAGGCCTTAAGTATTGTTACGGTAATGCTCAAGCAGTCATTGAAGAGTGCTAGATTACAGGATAGCATAAGAAATGTCAAAATATCTGATCACTTCTGTCATAGACGGCCCCTTAAACCATCACTTTTCCGTTTTTTAAGCATAATTTGAAAACTACTTGGAAGAAAAGTGTGACATTTTGGATTTCCAAAAAGCATGACTTAATAAATCTAAATCCATAAAAAAAAAACTGTAGGTTGCAATTCATAAATTTTTCGAATATTAATTTCATAATTCATATCATAAAATTATAAAAATTGCAAATTCAACTTATTTATGTTTGGGTATTTTAGTACTACTGCTACACAAAAAATTAGTACATTAGGAGTATAATTTCATGAGATATTAATAAAAATATGAAAATGTAATTTAACGTTAGAAGCACTAAATTTTGAATGTTTATAATTCAAAAACATATCATTGAAATGACTTGAAATTTGCTGTCTAGGCATAGTTTGAACCACGATTTGAAATATCTTGTTAAAATTTGGCATTGCCATTGAAAACAAATGAATTTTGGGTTCATTTTAATATGTATATAGCAAATCTTATATACGTCATTGAAAAGTAGACTTTATTTCCAATCGTTTGGTACCAGTAAATTTCTTCTACGATAATTTGTTGAGGAGTTAGTAGGCGGTGTTTACTTTTCACTTCCACGACTGTACATTTTGAGGTACTCAATATTACAACAGGCTTTTCTTTTTATTCTGTTCAAGCTTTATAATATAGGTCTTTGGTAACATAATACGAATATTTATATATGAATAGAAAATACATAGAAATTCTGGTTGAAAAATTAAACTAGGACGTAAAATCTTAGAAAAAGACGGATAAAATTTTTATTTTGTATTCTTATTATTTAGAGTTACATGATTGTTTTCGTTTTAACCGATTCCTTAAATAACATTTGTAAGTTCGGCATTTTCAATACATTGTAAACTTCGAAAAGTTTAGAAATTAAAATATATGTAAAAGTTTTTGCTGAGTTGTTCTTAACTAAACCACTTTATGACCCGTGTTGCTAGTAGGATACTCTTTTTAAAATTCAGATTTATTAATAGGCACCACAATTTTGAAATGATAAAATTCCCCTTGTTTTAGCCTTAATTAATATGTCATAAAATAATGCGAATTTTACATTTTCAAAATATTGGTGCTAATCTAGAAATCTGAATTTAATAATAGTAGCCCACTGGCAACTCTGTTAGTGACGGCAAAAAATAGCTTGGAAACCGGTAAAAAAATGCAATTAAATTTGATTAAAGTGTTAGTTAATTAAAATTAGCCATATATTTATTATTCTTGGCTTGTTTTCTCCCACCTTTTCCTTCCCGTACATCCATAGAATTAATATGTTCGTTTATTCTGCCAAATTTTCGGGATGTTTTCAAAGCATTACTTTATAAATTACGAAAAGTTTCAGATGAAGGAAATTAAGATCTAATTAAAAAGAACTCCTTAATTTTGTTACTTCTTAAAAATAAAATAAACGAACATTTTTAAAACCTCTGGCTTATTAGCTAAACTCTAAATTTATATTGAAAATAGTGTGACACATTACTTATGAAATTATCTAATTAAAGTGTAAATAGAAAACAGAAAAACAATGAGAAGAATTGAATATATTCATTTATAAACTTTTATATCAAAAAACAAACATACTTCAATTCATTGGTGGTTTTCCCTACAACAAGCCTAGACACAAAACCATATAAAGAAGGAAGAAAATCGCAGGGTAGTGACTTTCTCGTAAACAGGTAGCGCTACGACTTGATGAAATGAGGTATTTTAAAAATGTTTGTTTCATTTTATTTTTTTTTAATTTCTAAAAATTTACTGAATCAATTTTGATGATATTTAAATGGGATCAATTAGAGAGGTCCATTTGAATGGGACCAAATTGACTTTCAATTAAAAATAAACCATATCAGTGATGGAACAGTGGCGCAGTAGTTGAACGATTGTCACCACTGAACTTTATTCTTCTCCTTAAACAATCCTAGAAAGTATTTTCTTAATTAAGACGAATAATACTATTAAAATTTAGCGGCGCCCACTGATTCTGTGATGAGCTCCCGTTCCATCACTGATGTATGAATCAGTAGCGTAGTTTCGATGCAATCGGGGAAAATACATAAAAAAAGAAATAAAGAGAAAGGGGCCCAGTAAAATCTGATGCCCTTGAGCTCACAAGCAATTCACACTTATATTATACTCTTATTTCAAAGAACTATGCCCTTCGAAAAATAAATTAAAGGGGGATTAACCCCCCGACCCTGTTCACATCTTTATACTTAACAAATGGGCTTCCAAATATCATCAGGGAAGCACCTTATCAGAATAAACCGGTATAGTAAAATTGAAGTAAATCTGATAGAAAAATCGATTTATCTAAATTAAGCGGGTATTAACCCCCCGTTCCCTCCTTTATAATTAAATAATGAACCACCAAATCTAATCAGGGAAGCGCCTTATCAAAATTAACTGGTATACCAAATTTGAAGCAAATCTGTTGATTCTGTAGGAAAAAAAACATTTATCTAAGTTAAGGGGGGGGGGGGGGGATTAGCCTCCCGTTCTCCCCTTTATACTCAACCAATGAACTCCCAAAACTAATCAGGGAATCGCCTTATCAGAATGAACCAAGAAAATTTTTTTGAAGCAAATCGGATATGTCTAACAAGATTTATCGTGATGCGTACGTACATACGTACGTACATAGATACAGAACCTGCGGGCATATAAGCTCTCAGGCCTTGATAACCTGTGAGCTAAAAAGAGGAGTTTTTTGCGCTCCCTATCCAGCTATCCCATCTAATCGCAAGCAGTTAATGTGCAGCAGAATGAGAAAAAATATTGATTTTATTGGTTTTTACTTAACTTTTAAAAAAACGTATTGAACCAATTTTGATTGAATTTAAATGAGGTCAATTTGAGAGTATCCTCTTTGGATAAAAAAAAAAAAAATCATATGAATTGGTCTCGTTGTTTCGTCGTAATAGGTGAACATACATAAACAAAAATACATATTCGTCGAATTCATAACCTTACCCTTTTTTTCTGAAGTCGGTTAAAAAGTCAGAAATTTGTATTATATATTGTACTCATAAAATACAAAGATATGTGGGGCATTCTCATAATATTTTGACATGGAATAAAAATCTGGTGAAATTAAACGTGCTAAAATAACATTTTAATCTGGTAGACGATTGCCTTAATGATTCAGAAAAAAGAAAAAAATGGTCAGCAGCGAAAACATTTTCATTTAACTGAGGTTTAAGTTAAACTTGCAGGTTAAATTTTCCTTACAATTTTAGCACTATAACTTTTTATTTTCTTCTAAATTTTTACTTATAAGGAATTTGCATAGTACCCACAGGACATTCAAATAAGAAATAATAACAATGTAGAATTTTTAGTACAAAATTTTGGTACAATATTGTCTTAAAAGGGTGTTAAAGAAGGGACGGAAGGAAAGAAAGGGGATGGTATAGGAAAAAAGGGACGGTAATGGAAAAAAAAGGATGGTAAGGATGGGACGGTAAGGAAAATTACCACTATTTTTAGGTCATGTTAAGACTATTTGATAGCTACGATGTTCATTGATTAGAAACAGCTTAAGTTTTTTAAAAAAATTAATTTACCTCGAAAAGTATGGGAATAAATCTTCGGGATGGCAAGACTACCAATAAAGCCACGATACTTGAAATTGCTTGCTGATATTTGAAAATACTTGCTGATTTAAATTCTGCAATAAATTTCCTGCCAAAGAATTTTAGACATTTTTTCTCTAGCATATTTCTGCATAAGAAGTAACTTGAAAAAAAATGTTGAGGCTGCATCTGAAGTAATTTTCTGTATAAATTTAGCAAGAAGGATGGTAAGAAATCTAAAACACAGGGACAGAGTTCACAAATCCCTAACGGTCCGGCCTACAGGCGGAAGTAGATTTCGAAGTTAAGTATACTAATTTTACCAACAAAAACTAAATCATGATGAGAGATAAACCCACTTTAACAATTTTTCTGGTCACTTTTGACGAGTTTTTACTTCACTATAATATAATAGCTGGTTTTATCAGAATCATGTTAAGGCAGTATTAAAAAAAAATACTTTTCCGTGCTCAACAACTCGAAATTTTCTGGCACATTTACAGATTCATTTTTAATAGAAAAGTATGAAACTTGCTGACGTGATTTTTGAATAAGCGACCTGTGTTTTTACTTATCGTTCAATTAATTAAAGCTTGATTTATAAACAATTATTTTCTCAGTCGGAAAATATTTTTCGTTTCTAATACAATCGCTTCGGGAAATTCAGTTCAAAATGCACAATTTACATCATTTTTTGAAATATAGTCTGCCTCTATCAAAAAATCGATCATTACGGTGCATCATATAGTTTCTGATTAAGAGAATCTACCAAATGGATGCGTTTAAGAGAAAAATGAATTTAAAAAAGAGTAAGAAAACAAGCAATTCGGATTTGAATACACCCTTAATACGATGATATTTTCTTCAACCGCTATGTATTTTTAATTTGTTTTTGCTGTAAGAATTGGTCCTATCAAAAACTTGTTTATATAAATGTTGTAGACATTATTAAGAAGATATATGATAAATTCATGGGGATTTTATATCTTGTGAATTGACGGACTTATGGATTTTTTTCTTCTTCAACCCTCCTTTACGTTTTCGTGTTTAATTTTTTTTTTCTTTTTTTTTGGGGGGAGGGGGTGCGAATAGGTACTATCAAAAACTTGTGAATATAAAAGTTGTAGATAATATTAAGTGGATTTATACTAAAATTAACTGGATTTGATAACTTGAGATTTGACGAAGTTATGAATTTTTTTTTCCCCAAAAATCCTATTTTTGCGCCCCTTGAGCAATAATTTTTAATTTTATCACAAATCTGTGGTACTTAAATTTTTTGCACTATTTTTAGAAGTAATAAAAACTTTAAACTGAATTGATATGTACAAAAACTAAGAAGTTATGGGAGTTTTTCGGTTTTCACAAAACCCCTCCCTATTTTCATCCCCTTGGTCCGATTTTGCCCATTAACGAACTTGACCGAGATTTTATGCAGCTTGATTTTATGTGTCAGTTTGATAGAGATTTGTGCAGAATTGTGGAAGTTATCGTGTCCAGAAGAAAGTGATATATATATAAGTATATATATTAAAGTTTTTTAATGAGGGTGGTTTTGTGTTCTAGGGGCCATGATCGGTGTAGATCTGCAAAACTGTTTCAGAAATTCCAACATGTGGGAGAATGTAATAAGTAGTATTTCATACGAAATCTACATTAAAAATGATATCAACCGTAAAAATATGTGCAGGTTAATTTTTTGCTACATATTTGTATAAACATTTGTCCCAGTTTCGGAAAAAAATTACATTGAATTACGTTTTTCGAAAAAAATATTTTATACAGACTGCTCCAAACTTAAAATCAGCATCAGGGACACGGGACGGTATAGGAGTTTTCCTGGTATTTGGAAGCCCAACATCGTCCAAAACTTATTTATCTTGTTAATATTGTTATGCAATCATGCAATGGGATGCTCCCCAGTATATGAAATAAAAAAAACACAAGACTATGTACTAAAATAAAAAATATTATTGAACGATTTAAGTCAAAAGATTGTGAGAATGCCTCTTGTGCATAAATATTAAAATTAAAAATTTAGTTTAACAAATATTTTAAAGCATTTTTGTCAGTATCTAAATTTCGAATGATTAACCTTTTCTGCGTTACGATATTTTTTTTTAACTTTTTAATGTAAAAGAGTGATAAGAGTTTTTTTTCTTCTATATGGTTTTTCGCACGATCGTCACGTGTGCATGTCTTCGGCTTTCGCTTCTGTCTATGCAGCATACATTTTGATATGATATCAGTATTCTTAAAATACATTTTAAAAGATTAAAATCATTTATTTAAACTTGCGAAAATTTGAACATGTTCGAATTTTTCGGAACTTTATTGTCCGATTATTGACTTTGATGGCACATTTTACAATAAGTAACATTATAGCTCTGCTCTCAGCATTTTTAATTTTATATATTTTAATCGTCATATGTTTGTCCTGTAACATTTTGTTTAATATCTCCGATATTTTATTAAAAAAATCTCGTTGAGAACAACTGATATGTTTGTTTAGAAAATTACTGAATAAATTCGTTTTGAACCTTGTTACCATAAACTTTTTAATTCGTCATTCAAAATGATTAACGAAATGTTGAACATAATATTTACCAGAAATCTATAAATGCTTTTAAAAATTTTAAAAGAACAATAAAAAATTTAAACATTTGCATTTAAACAATAAAAAATCAAGTTTTTAAAGTTCAGCACCAGATAAGCACTTTTTACACACTTTTATTTAAAGTTATTTGGTTTGTATGTAAAGAAGAAATTTTGTATTGAATTTTTCGTTCGTTTACGGATATGACGGAGTATTTTAAATTATGAAGGCGATAGTAAAACAATGTCTTTAGATATTTAGAATGTAATTATAATCTTATAAATTCATTTTAAGACATGTTACCTTTAGCTGGCCACAACTGGTAATTCGCAAAATATTCTTTTTGGTTGCTACCCTTTGCTAACTACAAAAACAATGGAGTTTATTAATGGCCAAACCACCACCGCCAAAGTATGATAAAGGTTTGTAAAACTGCAGTAAGGAGATATTTTTAACACTGAAAATAGAAAATATAAAAAATAAAGAGTGCAATGAAAAAAAAAAGTATTTTATTTTTCATTTCGCATTCTGCCGTACTTCTGTCAATTCTGGTTCTGGAAACATAAGTTTAATAACACAGCCCAAATATTTAAAGCTTTTACGTATGTGGGATTGGTTGTGGGTATGCATTTCTTTAATTTTCTGAACAGCCACTGAATAGATTGGATTTTTTTCATTACAATTCCAGTACACTAGTGAATGGTTTTAGCTAAAAATAACCAAACACCAAAAATTTAATATTTCAATTTAATATCTCAAGCTTCAGCTATACTGGTCTTTATAAATACAATTAGTTACGACATACGAGTAATATTCAGTTATAATTTGATTGGTGAGTATTCTGGAGATGAAATTTCGGGTATGGGGACTACAATTGTGCAGCACTTAGCAAACCTGCTAAGCAAAACTAATGTTTTTTGGCTGTTCTCACTCGTTTAATCGAACTACGCAAGTATTATAAAATGTTGGATGCTATAATTTAGAAAGATCTTCCAATCTGTGGGTACATCACCACTTTCGAAATATGTAAATAAGAACGTAGGAACTATTTAAAGATTTGGTGTTTTTATAAAATTACAAACGAGTTGTGGATTAAGAAAAGGTCTTTTTTATTAAGTATCTCGTTCTGTTGTTGCACAGATAGATAAACACAAATTTATTTTACTACATATTTTTTTTTAATCAAAAGTATTAATTTTTCATAATTAGCATCCCAATTCCACAGTTGGAGTTTTTTTACGCATGTCAGTTTCTCAGAACCTATATAATATCTTATTTTTTAGAATCTAATCGATAAAACATCGTTATTATTTCTAAAGTTATGAAGGGAAATCCGTGTTTCGCTTGGATTGAGACATTTTGTATTTATAATTCAATAATTTGATTGTCACCCTTGTTTCAAATACTAAAACCGTTTCTACTAACACCTCTTAAAGTTTGTCAAATATATGATGAATCACCCTGTTTAAAAATATTAAACAAATTTTATTAATTCCCCATTCTCAATATATAACATTAAAAAAATATATTCTAAGCAATACTTTATAATATTTTATATGCATTATTTCTTTTAATAAAATGAACTATGATAAAATTTAAAACAAAACACCTAACTTGTAAACTTTTGACTACTTATAACTGAAAATCATATTCTTTACTTTATCATAATTTATCATAATTATTTAAGCAATGGTTTTCTATATTTTCAAAATATACGGAAACTCCAGAGACTTCTTACTTTCATTTTCTAGTTTGATTTTTATGATTTTCTTGCTAAATTTAAGATAATCGATAATAAAACCATTTATTATACAAGACATAATGCTATTTACATTTTTATACACTTATATTTATTAAATTACTTTGAAATGCGCTTTTTTTTATCCAAATCCTTAGCGACTCAGATTTCAAAAGCCTCCAGCGTAATTGAGAATGATCCCTAAGGGCACTTCAACAGCATTGTAACAAATGAGTTGGAAACTATTTGAGTATATAATGCTCACAAAACAATAAATCATCATTTCTACCTGATGATATTTCCTTCTTAATGAAATAAAGGTAATTGATGAAATAGGCTTAAATAATTTATTTTTCTATTCTATTTCATTTTAACATTTTTATCGAACTATTTAACATTTACTAATACTTTTAGTTCAATTTTTTATTATTTGCAGCTATTTATTAGTGAATTTTTGTATTCCTCATAAAGTGATTTTAAAAATTTCTGACAAAATAGTTTAACCAAAAGAAGAATTATAATTTTCACAAGAAGACTAATTTATGTAATTAAAAAAAGACTTTTCTAATTTCATTACAATTTCTCGTCTCTCTCACACACAAGCACACACACATACACACATATATATATACAGAGAAGGTATAAATATAAAAGTGTCAGCAGCTTTAGTCTCTTTTAAACACCTTTTGATTTAAAAATATAGTCTCTTTAATTGAGTTTTAACTTAATAAAGGATTTCACATTGTTATGAGAATAAATAATATTTATCAAAATTCTACCTCATTAGTATTATTATTGTTTTGCTTCGAATAAACGTCTGTTCAAAGTCTACCTTCCTAAATAATCCTAAAAATTCACGTAACTCAAAATTTGTTTTATGTAGACAGAATGGTGATATCAACATAAAGTTAAATACATTCTCTTAACCTGCACTATTAATAGAGAACATCGTAAAAAATATATACAAATTTTTATTTTATATGCCTTATTTATTTTGTAGTTATGAAAATAAATTTAATATTTCTTTTTTTAGTCCATTGCAAATTTCTTTATTCATTCATACACTGAATAGATTTCGGATTTTTTTTCTTCCATATAATAGAAAATATTCCTCATAATCTCTTTAAATTAAAAATGTATGTTTTCAGTTGAAACTGAAAAAGAATTATCTTTTAAGATTTTGATTACATGTTGATTAAGAAATCTAACTAAATAAAATAATGCTATGGATACGGATTCAGGTTTCCGGATCAATTACGCATAGAAACACATCAGAATACGTTAGCAATATTTAAAATCATCAGGTAATATTTCAATAACACGAAAATAAAATAAAAAAATTATATAAACATACTACGTGTGAATTCTTAAGTATTACAATAACAATATGACAATAATATCACTGGCTTCCGCCGTTCCAGAGGAATATACAGCAGTGGTGGAAAAGACCGTCGCCAATAAATTTTAATAGTATTCTTCACCTTATTTAATCATAAAGTTTCCAATATTTAATAAGGCAAAAATACGATTAGATTTTAGAAGTGACAATCGAGTCACTGCTGTACATCTTTTCCGCCATTGTATAGAGTATTTCTTGATGCGTACCCTTAATTCTGACTGGCTGGTTTTTTTGCAATTGTTTATGATGCTGATGTTTTTTACTGATAAGGTGCTGTGTTTATAACATGAAACGTCTATTTTTGTTTTAATTTTAATGTATCTTAATGTTGTTTTAGTGTTTTAAATTAAGTCTGATTATTTATTTTTACTGTGAAAAAAATAATAAATCATTAAAAGTTGAAAGCAAACTAATGGGAATTTATAGTAGTTACAGATATATATATTAAGGTTTACAGCTGATATTCAAAATATTAGAATAATATATATATATATATATATTTTTTTTTTTTTTTTTTTTTTTTTTTTTTTACAAATTGAAAATATCGTTTGGTCATTTAATGTCTTTTAATGCAAATATGCAAATGATATTTTCATTAAGAACTTATTGTTGATTAAACTTATTTATTATCTTAATATTAATATCATTTTTCAAAAGATTAATTGAAAAAAAAATTATTTTGAAAGTCAAAATATTAGAATATTTATTCAAGTGGTTCAAAATATTAGAAAATTTCACATTAATTCTCCTTTAATTATCACCAATTCATAACTGGTTGCATCATCAATTCAGACGATTTTATTTAAAATCAGTATTCTTTTTGCAGTTTGTTTGCTTTTTCGTCTTAAAATGGGTCCTGTGAGTGATATTTCTGAATCTTTTAAACTTCGTATGGTTGATTTGTATCGGCACGGTAAAAATCAATGTTATATAGCGAATTATTTACATTTTTCGCAATCAAGCGTTAGTAAAATACTAACACAATATTAAAAAAAGGGAAAATTTAAAAATAATCGCCGAAATGGCTTCCGGAAATTAAAAATATCTGCGAGAGATAACAGGAAACTGAAGCGTATAGTTAATAAAACCAGTTTTAAATGTGTGCTATTCCTGCACCAAAAGTTGAAATAAGAAGGATTTGAAATTTCTACATCGACAACATTAATACGTCTCCATAAATTTAAGTTTGAATCTGGTGTTCCGAAAACAAAACTTCTCATGACTGCAAAACAAATGCGTACAAGATTGAATTGGTGTAAATAAATACGTTTATGGAGCGAAGAAGATTGGAAAAAATATATTATTTAGAGATTAAAGTATATTTTGTGTTTCATTTGGTAAACAATTTATTCGAATTCGGAGTATGAAGTAAGACGCATTTGATAAATAATGCCTTAAACATTCCGTAAAATTTGCTGCTAGTGTCTTGGTTTGGGGTTGCATTAGTGCAGACGGAGCTGGAAAGTTATCATCTTCAACGAAAAGGTTAACTCTCAGCTATATCAAGAAATTTTGGAATATTACATGATTCCAACGACAGAAGATTTATTTGAAGATGATTTCATCTTTCAACAAGATTTAGCATCACCGCATACCTCGGTGTCAACTAAGAATTGGTTCCGCCAACGCAACATTAAGGTACTTCCTTGGGCACCAAACTCACCAGACCTTAATCTCATCGAAAACTTACGGTGTATAATGAAGAAAAAACCCCAAGAAAATCCTCCTTCAAGTAAAACTGAGTTAGTGGCAAGTATGAAGTCTATTTGGGCTAACATTGATAGAAATTTTTGTAAACACCTTGTATATAGTATGCAAGATCAATTGTTTGCTGTTATGAAAGCTCAAGGGGATGCTACAAAATATTAACTACCATTTACTTCATATTCATAAGGGAATATTGTTGCATAAAATAACATATTCTAATATTTTGAGCCAATCTAAATTTTATTCAAATATTTTGATGTGTTTCAGAAAGCTGTATACCTAATTTATTGCACTGTATTTTATATTTTCTAAATGTTAAAACCCTATCCAAACATTCCAAATTTAATTTATAAAAAAATTAATTGCATTTATTTATAACAAAAATAAATAAATGAAAAATATTTTTTCTTATTAATTTTTCTCAATTATTCTAATATTTTAAATATGAGCTGTATTAAAGCATATGTAGATTTATCATCAATATGTTTCGCTCACTGTTATATTTTATGCATGATAGTCATAAAAATGTTTACGATATATGATGTCCAAGCGACTTCAAAATTAAAGTATTACATTACAATTTAAAGCGTAAGTTTTTTAAGGTATGCTCTTAAGAATGTGAAGGACAACCATCTTGCTTTAACGGTTGCGGCTACAGTGACAGAATTTTCAACATTTCTAATATAATTACTTCATTTTCGCATCATAAAGTGATATTCGCGGTTACAAATATAAATATTGTCGGAACAAAAATAATTATATATTAATACAAATATAAATATTGATTCTGCAATTACTAAAATTTTAATAAAAAAAAAGGCAAAAGAATAATTCCCGGTAGGATGATAGTAATATCAAAGTAAACAAATAGTTCGAGTTTTTCACGAATCTGTCTCAGGAGAAAAATCATGAAGAAACAGATAAGAAAAGATTTTTTGACAGATTTCTACCATTATAGGAGCTGAAAGTTTTATGTGTTGGTATTTATTTTAAAAGAAAAATCTTTTGCAGTCGAATATATGAAAGATCAGGTTTTTTAGATGTGTTTTACAACAGGGAATGCTCTGATGCTGTATGAATTGTTTATTATTGTTTTCCTCTATAAAATATTCATATATGTGGACCCGAGAAGCCAAGGCTATAAGTGACAAATTTGATAAAAAGGATCTAAATGCACAGACGACCTGGAAATATGCTTTTTTCTTTTCAGGTAAAGAAATATAAGTGATTATCTAATTATCTGCTGTGTTTTAGAGATCAACCACTTTTGCCGTATAATGATTATTATTGATTAATTATAAATTTAAAAAAATGCACTCTACCTTTTGCACATTTATTGAAATAAGAGTTGTGAAAACCACTGTGAAACAAGCAGCAGTTTCCTATTTCAATTCAGTCAAGTGTTATTGATGTTCAACTATAACGTCAATTATCTTTGAACTCAATTTACTTCAAATCGAAATTTTCTCACTTGTATCCCTTGACTTGTGATGTCCTCATATAAGAATATTCAATTGGATTTAAATGTGCACTCCAAATCCAAGCAAGTTGAGGTTAATGCAGTAACCTCTTAAAACCATGTAAATGTTTAAAATGCTAAATATTAAACAGGGATATCATAATAAAAGAAGAATAGATTTTCATTCCACTTAAATTAAAAAATAGAAATAATACGAATATCCATCATAATGAGAGTGGAAAACAATGTACGTTGAGCAAGAAAATAGAGTCGACGTAAGATAATTAGAAGAAAATAAAAGAGTTACCATACACTTTTCCTACCAAAAATTTATCCTAAATCACAAGAAACTGCAAGATAAACACACAAATTGGTCTCATCTTATTTCTTATACCTAAAACGAATGAAAACCTAAATAATCATTTGAGGTTAAATATGAAAAAAATCCCTGCCGGCCCGGCCTACAGGCAGAGGTAGATTTCGAAGTTAAGTATACTAATTTCACCAACAAAAACAAAATCATTATTAGATATAAATCCACTTTAACAGTTTTATCTGTCTGCTTTTGACGAGTTTTTATTTCCTTTTTATAAAATAGCTGGTTTTATCAGAATCATGTTAAGGCTATATTAAAAAAAATATTTTTCCATACTCAACAACTCGAAATTTTCTGGCACATTTTCAGATTCATTTTTAATAAAAAAAAAAAAAAAAATATGAAACATGCTGACGTGATTTTTGAAAAGATTTATAAGCGACCTGTGTTTTTATTTTTCTTTCAATTAATTAAAACTTGATTAATAAACAATTATTTTCTCAGTAGGGCAATATTTTTCGTTTCTAACAATCGCTTCGGGAAATTCTGTTCAAAATGCCCACTTTGGCATACTGTTTTGAAATATATTCTGCCTCTATCAAAAAATCGATCATTACTGCACATTATATAGTTTCTGAATAAGAGAATCTAGCAATTGGATGTGTTTGAGAGCAAAAATGAATTTAAAAATGAGTAAGAAAATAGTTTGAATTTGAATGCACCCTTAATAAGATGATTTTTTTCTTCAATCGCTATGTATTTTTAATTTCTTTTTGCTGTAAGAATTGGCCCTATCAAAAACTTCTCTATATAAATATTGAAGACAATATTAAGCAGATATATGATAAATTCATGGAGATTTTATATCTTGTGAATTGACGGAGTTATTAAAATTTTTCTTCTTCAACTCCCCTTTTTTGTTTTCGTTTTTAATATTTTTTTTCGGTACGAATTGGTCCTATTAAAAACTTGTGAATATAAAAGTTGTAGATAATATTAAGGAGATGTATAATAAAATTATTGGATTTGATATCTTGAGAATTGACGAAGTAAGGAATTTTTTTCTCCCAAAAACCATATTTTTGCGCTCCTTGAGCCTATTTTAAATTTTATCAAAAATCTGTGATGCATGAATTTTTGGCGCTATTTTTAGAAGTAATAAAAACATTAAACTGATTTGATATGTACAAAAATTAAGAAGTTATGGGGATTTTTCGGTTTTCACAAAACCCCTCCCTATTTCCATCCCCTTTGTCCGCTTTTGCCCATTAACGAACTTGAGCGAGATTTTATGTCCCTTGATTTTATGTATCAGTTTGAAAGAGATTTGTGCAGAATTGCGGAAGTTATCGTGTCCAGAAGAAAGTGATAACACAATTACTTCGGGAAATTCCGATCAAAATGTCAATTTTGACATCACTTTTTGAAATATATTCTGCCTCTATAAAAAAATCGATCATTACTTTACATTATATAGTTTCTGAATAAGAGAATCTAGCAATTGGATGCGTTTGAGAGCAAAAATGAATTAAAAAATGAGTAACAAAATAAGCAGTTTGGATTTGAGTGCATCCTTAATGCAATGATTTTTCCAACACAATCCGCTTCGGGAAATTCGGTTCAAAATGCCCACTTTAACAGCATTTTTTAAAAATATATTCTGCCTCTATCAAAAAATCGACCATGTCGGTACATTATATTGTTTCTGAGTAAGAAAACGTAACAATTGGAAGCCGTTGAGAGCAAAAATGAATTGTAGAATTGTAATGAGTCAGAAAATAAGCAATTTGGATTTGAATACACCCTTACTTAGATGATTTTACCGCTATGTATTTTTAATTTTTTTTTTTCTGTAAGAATTGGTCCTATCCAAAACTTGTCGATACAGATATTGTAGACAATATTAAGAAGATATATGATAAATTCATGGGGATTTTATATCTTTTGAATTGACGGAGTTATGGATTTTTTACTTCTTCAAACCCCCTTTTTGTTTTCGTTTTTAATTTTTTTTGCGGTACTAATGGTTCCTATCAAAAACTTGTGAGTATAAAAGTTGTAGATAATATTAAGGAGATTTATAATAAAATTAATTGGAATTGATATCTTAAGAATTGACGAAGTTATGAATTTTTTTCTCCCAAAAACCCTATTTTTTGCGCCCCTTGAGCCCATTTTTAACTTTATCAAAAATCTGTGATACGTAAAATTTTGGCCCTATTTTTAGAAGTAATAAAAACTTTAAACTGATTTGATATGTATAAAAATTAAGAAGTTATGGGGGGGGTTTCGGTTTTCGCAAAACCCCTCCCTATTTCCATCCCCTTGGTCCGATTTTGCCCATTAACGAAATTGACCGAGATTTTATGCCTATTGATTTTATGTATCAGTTTGGAAGAGATTGGTGCAGAATTAAGAAAGTTATCGTGTCCAGAAAAAAGTGATATATATATATATATATATATATATATATATGTATAGATAGATAGATAGATAGATAGATAGATAGATAAAGTTTTTTATTAAGGGTGGTTTTGGGTTCTAGGGGTCATGATCGGTGTAGATCTGCAAAAATTTTTCAGAAATTCCAACATGGGAACGATCCCAATAGGTAGTATTTCATACGAAATCTACCTAAAAACAGTACTCTTTTAAACAACTAGCATTGTAATGTTTGTAAAGTGAGTATAATGTAATATTTAATGTTCAGCAACTTATATTGTGTATTATTTATCCACCAACTTTTTTGTTATTCCGATCAAAACTGACTGTATAAAGGTATTTTCATAAATTTACATAATTTTCATAAATATTTTCATAAATAGATATGTTTTATCATTCAAATAATCATCACTTGACAAAACGGTTATATGCCGAATTCTGCAAATCAAAAAAACAGATTTGTCAAGTGAAAATACTTACATTAATTTTAAAATAGTTGTCGTTGTGTTACCAGACTCTTAAAACTTAAATCATCTTCATAAAATAAACTATTGAATATTATCCGGTACATACAAGTTTGAGTTCTTCTAAGCGGTGAAATTTCAGAAACAATATTATTAAAATTATAAGCAGTAATATGATTTACTCTGTTTTAATTCAAAGTAAAATTCATGTTTAAAACTAAATGACGCTTTCGTACCATATGTTAAGTTTAACGTTTATTTATAGATATTATTTTACTTATAATCTGGACAAGGAATCCATACATTTTACCTGCAATTTGTTTTCTTAAGATTATAATTTATTAAACTATTAAGCAACTAGTAAAAATTAGAAATATGCACTGAAATAATTTCAGTCCCTATTTAACCTAAAACTTTCTGATCAATTGCATAATTTTATATTACATATCATAAAACGGAAATACAATTTTTAAAACAATATTTTCGTTAAAAATAAAAATGTTACAATACAATGCACAGTACAAATATTAACTAACACACCAAGATAGGCGTAAGTTTTCTTATTTCAATATCTAGAAACGATTGATGCCATAACAATGAATACTAATAATTGGCACATGTAATGTAATGGTTAGATCCTTAATGCCAGGACCCCGACATTTCTTAAACAAAAACAGGTAAACATGGATTAAATTGTCTAACCTCGAAGAGTATACTGTTTCCACATAAAACATGAGAAAAGCTTATTGCTGCACATCACAGGACTAAATAAACTAATTTTAAATAAAAATGATAGGTATAAACGCACTAGATTTTAGTGGCAAAACACATAATCTGCAAATAGTCACTGACTAGTGTTATATGCACTCGATTGTCTTGGAGACTACATACAGTAATGAAAGGGATTCTACAAACTACTATTATCACCAAAGGAGGCTTCTTTTTTAGGGTTTCGTTCATCTGACGAAATCCTATTTGTCTCCCTCCTCTGTCCGTCTGTCTGTCCGTCACAGAGCCCGTTCTCAGAAACTATACATGTTAGAGACTTGAAATTTTGGGTACTTATAGCTGAACACCTCGCATCAAACAACAAATCATAAAATTTTGAAAAAGTTGGTAATTAACCTAATTACGGGCTAATTAAATTCAAAAATTAACCAATCAACCTTTTGAACACAGCTTCGAACGCGCTTTCTCCAGATCCTCCGGAGTTTCTCCTAAGGGTTGCCAATAAATTCGGCGGATGCTCCGTAAAATCAGCCGATGCAGGCTTACCAATGAGTAATTTAAGCAATAAATGAAGTGGACATTTAAAAAGCGAAATCTGATCTGCCGAAGTATCGGTCGTACAAATTCGTAACAGGTACTGAAATACGCGGAAAAAAATTATACTTTATTTTGGTATGAATTTCAATTTTCTGCGTAGGGTAGAACGCAAAAAATCCACTAAAAATCGATAGATAAAAATTTAATTTCTGTATTTGAAAAGTCAATGAAATGAGATTTTCTTTCAGCGGTGCGCAGCTGCCGTCATCTTTCAGACATATCGGCGCGGGAGAAATTTAAGCAGAGAACATTCTAATACGAAATTTAAACTTTTTAAATATTAAATTTTTCGATAAAATTTTTTGACATCCGGCAGGGAAATCTCTCGCAGATTTCATACATACCCGGTTCAAAGAGATAGCTTAATTATAAGCTGAGATATTAATTATTATTTAATTAATTCCTTTTATTTCCATCAAATGCTAGATTAAGATAGAGGAACGTGCTTCTTTAACGGAGATTTCATTTAAAATAGGAAATCTAACAATTTGCGTGGGTTTTATCGACGGCGCGCTATGAGATAAGTATTGATTATTCAATATGAAAAGGTTTATAAGTGTTCATACCACATTTCCGAATAGCAATTTCAGGAAACATCTTAAATTATTGGTTAAGACCGCCACTCGATGTGTTTGAAACTTTAAGCTACTTTATAACACATAAGACAAAGTGTAAAAAAGAATGGAGTGTGATATTTCGAGGAGTGGAGGGGAGGGGACTAGATTTATTTATTAAATAATAGCGTTTGTTACCGCAGAAAATGTTTTAAATTCTTGGTTAAGACCGCACCGCCACCCTCCCGACGATGTATCTACGGAGAGGTTGCGCAAAGGAGTTTCGTTCACATATGCTTTTGTTAAGAATAGAGAGCGCTCCCTGGTGGTGGAATGCGGAACTAACGTAACGCGATTTTGTTAAAATTAGGAAATATAACAAGGCGATCTGTTTGAAACTTTAAGATACTTCATGACACATGATAAAAAGCTTATAAAATAATGATGCATGCAATCTCCTGTGAGGGGAGGGCGGAGGAGTGGCGCTGGGTTTCTTTTTAAAAAATTAGCGTTTATGACATTTTTAGATGTCGTTTTTTGAGGACTATGATAAACTCAGACATGTGCTACTTATGAAATATAAAAATGTCAAAATTTTTGTTACCAGTATTTCCGAATAGTACTTTCAGCAAATTTCTTAATTTCTCGCTTAAGACCGCCACCAACTCGAGTAACACATCCGCTGATAGGTTGTTTAACAGAGTTTCGATCTGATACACTTTTGTTATGAATAGTGTGCGCTCCCTGGTGGTGGAATGTGGAACTAACATAACGCAATTTTGTTAAAATTAGGAAATCTAACAAGTCGATGTTCTTGAAACTTTGACATAGTTCATAACACATAAAAAAAACCTTATAAAAGAATGTTCCGTTCAATTTCCTGGGGCGCCTACCTATCTCGGGTGCTATAGACCCGATCCCCTCGACTAATATAATTAACTACGGATAGGTGTTAAAACGGATTTTCCTACGGATAGAGGTTTGTGTAGAATAGAGTGCGCCCCCTGGTTGAGAAATGTGGGACTAACAGATTTCGCAAAAGAATAAAGTGTTTTAAAGGAATATTAAACGAAACCCTCTGTGCGATCTGTGATCACACTTACCCACGTGTTTCAGGATACGTAGCTATTGATAACACCTTTTCTTCAATAGAACATTTCCTGATCCAAATATTAAATTTACAATTGCGTTAGTATGGCCTTCCATACCATCAAATTATTCACGGCACATGGAGATAATCTTCTTCCCTCTCTTATTGCGCTTATGAATCTTGCGTTGGTGTAGTTAGTACCTCGACGGCTCCAGGGCTTCTTTAAAATTAAAACAAATTAAACTGTCGACATATTGTTGAGGTTGGTCATTGCAAAACCTGTCTCTCCACTCTATTCTCATCTGACACCTATCTTACTCTCAATCAGAGATGTAAAAATTTCGGAGTGTACATCTCTACGCTCGCGCTAGCAAATCTTAAAAAGGAGAAAAGAACAAACATCTGCCTCTTTCATCTGCTTCTGATTCTCTAAATAACCAAAAATATATGGGGTGTCTCCGAATTCTATCGACAAATTCAGAGGAATGATAGTAGTCCTTACGAGGATGAAAAATTGCCGCATATTTAGAAGGCGAAAATCGAAAAAATAGACGTCGAGAGGACAGTGAGCCTGGTGAAGAGAGTTTCCAAAGAATGCGAGGATTAGGAGTACTACGGTCGAGAATAAGAAATCCTTTGGTATGCAAATTTCAAATCCGTATATGGAAAATAAGGGCAGCGAGAAGGTATTCATTAGTGGCCATTACAGAATTCGCGCCGTAAAACGTCATTCGGAAACAACATATCAGATTGAACGAACGAGAATATGCGGATAATCATCTGTTTTACGATCGAGCAGATGATAATGAACGTCTGGCACAGAAAATGTACCAAGAGCAATATCCATGGAAGGGTTGTCCGCACCATACCACTTTCACGAACATAGATCGAGGGAGGCGGGAGACGGAAATTTTCCAAATAACGAGGTGTAATGCACAGCAAGATTGCAGTGCACACACACCTGAAACAGAAAACTGAATATTGAAATGGTTTGCCGTTTCCCCGTCGACCACTATACGATCGGTTCTAACTGAACTGGGTATGCAGAAAACATCCACTCTTCCACATGCAGAAGGTTTAACTTCTAGGCGATGGCGATTACCCACTTCGTGTAGAGTTCGTAAGTTGTATGCTTGATGCCACACAAAATGATTCACAATTTCTCGCAACTGTTTCATTCGTAGATGAAGCCTGTTTTACGACAGAAGGCGTGGTCAACACGCACAATGCGCATGTGTAGTCATCCAAAAATCCCTAGAACAATGTCTAGTCGAAAGTGCACCACAATTTCGGTATAAAAATCTGAGCAGAGATTCTCGGAGATCACCTTTTGGGGCTGTTCCCTTTTCCCGAACGCCTGAATGACGCAAATTACCTTGTTTTCCTACAACACGTCCTCTCGGATTTCATGCACGGAATACCGGCCAATGTGCGCCAGAACATGTGGTTCATTCATGATTGTGAACCAGCACATTTTGAGATTGCAATACACAGCCACCTTATGTTACATATTCCGGGAGGTGGATTGGACGCGGCGAGAAATCCAATCCGGTGAGAAGTCCGACTGCTTGACCTGCACGCTCACCTGACCTCAATCCCTCAGCTTTCTTCTTCTGGGCCTCCTGAAATCGGTTGTTTATCAGACGCCTGTGGATACACTTGAGGATCTGACAGCACGGATCGTGGTTGCTTCAGCAAACATCGCTAGCACACCGGGTATGTTTGAAAGCCTCCTGCAATCCTCCGTCCGTCGATGGCGACTGTGCAATGACCTTCGCGGTCGAAACTTCGAACAATTCCTATAAAAATGTCTCGTGGTCTCCTTTCTGACGTTAAACTCTAATGCATTTTAATCCTGCTTTATGTCAAATAAAGTCTGTCAAATAAAATTATGTCAAATAAAATCTTTTATTTTTTACTCATTGTTTGCCCTTTTTGTTCCGATCGACGTCACACTCTTCTTAACTATTTTTTCGATTTTCTTCCGTTAAACATGCTTTGCGACTCCACGCTGTATGGCAAGTTTTCGTATTCTTGATGCCTGCTATCACCCCTCTGAATTTTTCGGTCGAATTCGGCAACACCCTGCAAATTCATCCCGGGGCGCTGTGATGGGGGAGGGTTTTCATGATATAATTGGCCTCCGCAGTCCTCTTTCTAAGCAAATTTAAAGGAATTATTGAGTTGTTTTTATTTATGGTTATTTAACTCATATTTTAAAAACAGAAGCCGCTCCAAATAATATATATTATATATATATATATACCTTGAACTCCCGCTTCTTCTTCGATCCACGCGATAGTTATAGTCTTGAACAGTTTCTTTGCTAGTCCATCAGCGCTTCCACGGATTCGTCAGAGACATGATGATGTTTTTATGTTTCACTGACAACTACTTCGTACGAAGAAATTACTCCGCAATATGATAAATTCACTTTATTCCCGCAACTTGCTTCTATCCTGTTGTAAAAAAAAAATACTCTGATGAATTAAGACTTCAAAGCATTGTACGTGTGCTCAAAAGGCGCTACAGAAACATCGATTAAATTAAATAGTAAATGCTCCGTGAATACAGATGGCCCAGTTATTACCAAGTAGTACACAGAAGACCTCCAATAATTTCCTTCAACTGGCATGAGAAAATGTTATTAGAATGATACACAAACACAAAGAGCGCAGATTGAATCACCTAAAGGCACACATAAGTGGTCAACAAGAAAAAGAAGCACTATAAACAGCCTTTTATAGTTCCTTCTTAAATAAATTATTTACAGGCTATAATCTTAGTATTAGGAAAACATTCTTATGTGTTAATACAATTTAATAAATTTCCATATAATTAATATTAAAAGAAATAGGATTTAATTTTGTAAAAGTAAATTTTCATAATTTTAAATATTAGACCAACCAAAATTAACTTTCACATAAACAATAAAAAGATATTTTTCACAATTCTAACTACTCAATTTGTAATGGTTTCCCTTCACATAAAAAAATCAAAAGAGTCTACATTAAGTTAGTTCAATTATAATTTAATTCTACATAATTTTAGTTCAAACAAGTGCACTTGGTAATAATTTTTCTGCTTTTTGATCGCAATATCTTCAAGCTTGAATGCGTATGGAGATATTGTGCAAAGTCTTCGTTTTAGTGATGTTTCTTATACCGACACTGATGGACGAGGGAAAAAATCTATCAAAATGTCATTAAAAAAGTCTTAGAAGACGTTGCTACTTTATATTTTAAACGAAGCAATCTATTTTATAAGTCAAGGGATGATTAATAGTAATCAACTAGAAAATAAATATCAAGTTTGTGGATGGTTGCTAGATATACAGGTTGACCAGACATAAACGCCCCAATTTGAAAATTGAACAATTTATTAACTATAACAAATCTTAAATTGGAATGAATGTTATTTACATCTGGCCGCTCTTAAATTCCATGCACCGTAATTTTAAAATTAGTTCATATTTTCGACAACAAATGTCACTGCACCGACTCAAACATTAAGAATGCTCAAATAGCTGAAAAAAAAATTCTATCGTCTTTTCATGTTTCAGTAGCTAAATAGAATAAATAAAACAACTTGAGATTATTTTTATTCAGTTTTATATACTAGTTTGAGCATTATTGTAATATGTGACGGGGCAGCGCTATCTATTGAAGAAAATATGAACTGCTTTAAAAATACACTATATAAAATTTAAGAACCACCAGATATAAATGTCATGAATTACTGAATTTTCGAACTGAGGCCTTTCCTTTTTTTTTTTGGTCACACTGTATATCCAGTCCCACACAACCTGTTTATTATCTAATGTCATCCAGAAAATTTAAATTTTTGAGAGAACGTTTTATAGAAGAATAAAAAAATTGAAAATTATGCGCAGCATCATTGCTATTTTCTTTTCATCATTAAAAACTGAGTCTCACATAAACCAGATATGAATCTCAATACTATTTCAGAAAAACAGCAATATATATCAGAGTTATTTCCTTTCGAAAAATCAAGTTGGAAAATCAGCCTTTCACATTTTCGGTGTGAAAAATTTAAAAAATCACAAAACACACTTTAATAACAATTAATAATGTATTTATGTGTGAACCTTATATCAAGGTCATTTTTTAGTATTATAATAAATGCGATATACTCAACAATATGTTTTCTTAATAATATATATTAAATATTTTTATATCCAAAATGTATTTTATTTATTTATTTAATCAACAGTATTTTATGCATGACAAGCCTACACCAGAGAAGTTTCTAAGTAGATAAAGGCACGTCTAACGGTTTTTGCGATTTCGCGAAATTATATACAATGCACTGTAAATTAAAATGTCTGAAAATCAAACACTTAAGTGTCTGAAACGGAGTGTTCAATTTTGAGACATTTTAAAATGTCTGAATATTTTCAGACACTTTTTGCGTCTGAATTTCAGACACTTCAAACGTCTTAATAGCATCCATTTTTTTTTGTAATTATCATACGTAGCCATGTTTGACCACGTTGAACCCTGGAAAAATATTTGGCTGGGGTCTTGCCACCTCCACACGCCCTCCCCCCTCCCCCCCCCCCGCAGCCTGATTTTTTGGTGCTCCTAATTTTGGTATGTAATTTTCGTTAAGCTGTTTATTTAAATCTTTTACGACATTTTACTGATTATAATCAATATTTTGAACTTCAGGAATAGAACAAGATTAAAGCAAAAAATATTTATCTAAATATTTGTTTTGATGATAAATATGATTTTGAATATTATTTTTTTAAAATCTTATTTTACTTTAAAAGTTCAAAACATCGATTATATTCAGTACAATTTCGAAACGGATTTAAAATATAAGCTTTACAAATATTGCACATTAAATTTGGTGACACTTAAATCGTAGGGGGACGGGACACTGCTTTAATACCCATGCTTTAATCAAGAAGTTCTTTTGCAAAAAATGCAACCCTACACTATGGTTATCTAAATAGAGATGTCCGGTACTCGGGAGTATCCATTGTGGAGGTTAATGGACATTCACGAATAGCGGACACCTCTATTTAGCGAATACTTTTTTAATCCGCAAAGCACACACATACATATTTGTATATTTTTACCTCACAAAAGCAGGCATCTCCGATCATCAGACAAATTCCGCGATCCCGAAGTTTCCGCTATTAAGGGCTTTTAAGATACATGGATAAATATATATTTTTTTATAATCTTGTCCTATTCTAAAAGTTTAAAATATTTATTATACTCGGTTGAATGTCGAAAGAGATTTAAAATGTCAGATGTACAAAACTTGCAAATAAAATCCCCCCATCTCCCCAAAAAAGGAAAATTCATATAATTTAAAAATTAGATTAAAAAAAAATTATATTGACACATAGGCAATTTTACATATCTATCAGATGATAATCACAACAGCTATTTAACTATGAGTAAAAAATTAAAAAATAAATATTCCACTTTAATAACATTAAGAAAAAAATTACTTCGGTATTTTGTTAAATATATTTTGTGTTTTTAATCTTGCCCTACTCTAAAAGTTCAAAACTTTCATTATAATCAGTGCAATATCGAAAAGGATTTATGATATCAGCTTTACGAAAATTGAATACAAAATTCCCCTTCCCCCCACCTCCCTTCCCGAAAAATTTTTTAAATTCTTATCATTTAAAAATTAAATTAAAAAAAATTACATTGCCACATGCCACTTCAGCAAGTTTTTATGTAGATTACAGGGTAATCACAAAAGCTATTCAACTATCAATAAAAATAAATAAATAAATATCCTACATTAATAGCAAGAAGAAAAAATAACTTATATATTTAAGACAAATGAAGCTTGGAAACTATATCTTAACATCTAATTGTCATTCTTGTAATTTTCGTATAAGTGTATATAAATACAGTTACAAAAATCACAATATTAAGTACAAAATCTAGTTATAGCTTTTTACTTTTTCCCATTATAAATTTCAAATTACTTTTCTACTAAAAATAATCAAAAAATCAATATTATACTTGATTTCAAATCAAATACATATGTATATTTTTACTGGCAGTTTTAAAATTAAGGAGCACATAATAGATGAATCATGACAACGTCATACGTTTCAGGCACTTTATTTATCTTATTTTTTAATCTGCGGTTTTACGTTAGGAAGAAAGATCTTTCCAAAGCTTTTTTTTTCTTTCATTGTGGTCGTTACGTGAGATAAGAATTAACCATTGAAACGAAACTGCGATTGAAAGCAAGAGAATGAATATTCAACTTAAAATGTCTCTCTTTTAGTAATATTATTACTTTAAATTTGGGAAAAAAAGATGAAAATTCAGAATATATAATTTGTAATAATAGACAACGTCATAAGTTTAAAAATATATACTTCTAGAATTAATGGGTTTTTTTCGCAAACAGATTCAAAACTAATTGAATTTCACGCAAGATTTTGTTTATACTATAAATAAAATCATAAAAGACACTAATTTTAGTACTATAAAGAAATTATGACACTTACTTCAATCGATGTTTCAAGAGGTCAGAAAAATTCCTCGATTTGAAATTTCAAAAACTACCCCAGTGAAGGAGAAGGGCTTGCATCATTTTTGTACGAAATTCTATGATATATCCGACTAGCCATATTTAAAGAATGAAATGTTTCATCCTCAAAATAGGACGCGCCAGACAAAAGTTTCTTTTTTTTTTTTGCTAGCTTCGACAGGACGAAGATGAATATCACAATATTATTGATATAAATTAATACGAATTAACACTAAGTCCATTGCACACGCTTTGTAGAATTTCCGGGTGTAATCTTCAAGCGTCGTCTACTTCTGTTCTGTGTCTATCCCGCCCTTATATGGACGACAGCTTCTAAGAGACATTTGATGTCAAACACACACGTCAGATGTATGTATTCAATAAATAAATAATCCAAGTGAATACGAATTTAAATCACAGAACTTCACATTCCGCGAAAAACGAATTAAAATACACGCGTACATAAAAGCAAACTTCGTTTGAATTACAACGTATACCAAATTTGAACGAAGACATCTAAAACGCATGCGCGACTGGCAGTGCCCCAGTGCCCCCTGGTGGTTATTGCGTCGGAGGAATCAAAACGTCTTAAATTAAGACACGTTTGAAGCAACGAAGTGTCTTAAAATAAGACGTTTGCGGATATTTTAGACACTATTCTCAGTTCATTTACACCATGATCATACTAAGACACTTATGTATCTTAAATTAAGACATCTATAATGTCTTAATTTTCAGATTAAGACACTTAAGTGTCTAAAATTCTTTTTCAGTCACATATGTGTCTAAATTTAAGACGCCTCTATTTGCAGTGTGGAATGTAAGTATAGCGCAAATTTCATTAAAATATCTTCTTTATTAAAAAGCAGTAACCCAACGTTTAAAATGCCCAAATAATGTAATATGACATTATTTGTGCATTTTAAACGTTGGTTTACTGCTTTTTAGCTCACAGGCTATCAAAGCCTGAGAGCTAATGTGCCCGCCCGTTCTGTATGTATGTATGTATGTATGTATGTATGTATGTATGTACGTACGTATGTACGTAACGCGATAACTCTTGATAGAAACATCCGATTTGCTTCAAAATTTTTTCCTAGGTTCACTGTGATAAGGCGCTTCCCTGATTAGTTTTGGGAGTTCATTGGTTAAGGATAAAGGGGGAAAAACGGGGTTAGTCCACACACTACCCCCTTAATTCAGTTAAATGGGTTTTTCATGCAGAATGATTCGATTTGCTCCGAATTTGGTATACCGGTTTATTATGTTAAGGAACTTCCCTGATTAGTTTTGGGAGTTCATTGGTTAAGGATAAAGAGGGAAAAACGGGGTTAGTCCACCCCCCTTAATTCCGATAAATGTGTTTTTCATGCAGAATGATTCGATTTGCTCCGAATTTGGTATAGCGGTTTATTATGTTAAGGAACTTCCCTGATTAGTTTTGGGGGTTCATTGGTTAAGGTTAAAGGGGGAAAAACGGGGTTAGTCCACCCCCCTTAATTCAGATAAATGGGTTTTTCATGCAGAATCATTCAATTTGCTCCGAATTTGGTATACCGGTTTATTATGTTAAGGAACTTCCCTGATTAGTTTTGGGGGTTCATTGGTTAAGGATAAAGGGGGAAAAACGGGGTTAGTCCACACACTACCCCCTTAATTCAGTTAAATGGGTTTTTCATGCAGAATGATTCGATTTGCTCCGAATTTGGTATACCGGTTTATTATGTTAAGGAACTTCCCTGATTAGTTTTGGGAGTTCATTGGTTAAGGATAAAGAGGGAAAAACGGGGTTAGTCCACCACCCTTAATTCCGATAAATGTGTTTTTCATGCAGAATGATTCGATTTGCTCCGAATTTGGTATAGCGGTTTATTATGTTAAGGAACTTCCCTGATTAGTTTTGGGGGTTCATTGGTTAAGGTTAAAGGGGGAAAAACGGGGTTAGTCCACCCCCCTTAATTCAGATAAATGGGTTTTTCATGCAGAATCATTCAATTTGCTCCGAATTTGGTATACCGGTTTATTATGTTAAGGAACTTCCCTGATTAGTTTTGGGGGTTCATTGGTTAAGGATAAAGGGGGAAAATGGGGGTTAGTCCACCCCCTTAATTCAGTTAAATAGGTTTTTCATGCAGAATGATTCGATTTGCTCCGAATTTGGTATACCGGTTTATTATGTTAAGGAACTTCCCTGATTAGTTTTGGGAGTTCATTGGTTAAGGATAAAGAGGGAAAAACGGGATTAGTCCACCCCCCTTAATTCAGATAAATGTGTTTTTCATGCAGAATGATTCGATTTGCTCCGAATTTGGTATAGCGGTTTATTATGTTAAGGAACTTCCCTGATTAGTTTTGGGGATTCATTGGTTAAGGGTAAAGGGGGAAAAACGGGGTTAGTCCACCCCCCTTAATTCAGATAAATGGGTTTTTCATGCAGAATCATTCAATTTGCTCCGAATTTGGTATACCGGTTTATTATGTTAAGGAACTTCTCTGATTAGTTTTGGGGGTTCATTGGTTAAGGATAAAGGAGGAAATGGGGGGTTAGTCCACCCCCCTTAATTCAGATAAATGTGTTTTTCATGCAGAATGATTCGATTTGCTCCGAATTTGGTTTACCGGTTTATTATGTTAAGGAACTTCCCTGATTAGTTTTGGGAGTTCATTGGTTAAGGATAAAGGGAAAAAAACGGGGTTAATCCACCCCCCTTAATTCAGATAAATGTGTTTTTCATGCAGAATGATTCGATTTGCCCCGAATTTGGTATACCGGTTTATTAAGTTAAGGAACTTCCCTGATTAGTTTTGGGGGTTCATTGGTTAAGGATAAAAGGGGAAAAACGGGGTTAGTCCACCCCCTTAATTCAGATAAATGTGTTTTTCATGCAGAATGATTCGATTTGCTCCGAATTTGGTATACCGGTTTATTATGTTATGGAACTTCCCTGATTAGTTTTGGGGGTTCATTGGATAAGTATAAAGGGGGGAAAAACAGGGTTAGTCCACACGCGTTAATTCAGATAAATGTGTTTTTCATGCAGAATGATTCGATTTGCTCCGAATTTGGTATACCGGTTTATTATGTTAAGGAACTTCCCTGATTAGTTTCGGGGGTTCATTGGTTAAGGGTAAAGGGGGGAAAAACGGGGTTAGTCCACCCCCCTTAATTCAGATAAATGGGTTTTTCATGCAGAATCATTCAATTTGCTCCGAATTTGGTATACCGGTTTATTATGTTAAGGAACTTCCCTGATTAGTTTTGGGGGTTCATTGGTTAAGGATAAAGGAGAAAAAGGGGGGTTAGTCCACCCCCTTAATTCAGATAAATGGGTTTTTCATGCAGAATCATTCGATTTGCTCCGAATTTGGTATACCGGTTTATTATGTTAAGGAACTTCCCTGATTAGTTTTGGGAGTTCATTGGTTAAGGATAAAGGGGGAAAAACGGGGTTAATCCGCCCCCTTAATTCAGATAAATGTGTTTTTCATGCAGAATGATTCGATTTGCCCCGAATTTGGTATACCGGTTTATTATGTTAAGGAACTTCCCTGATTAGTTTTGGGAGTTCATTGGTTAAGGATAAAGGGGAAAAAACGGGGTTAATCCGCCCCCTTAATTCAGATAAATGTGTTTTTCATGCAGAATGATTCGATTTGCTCCGAATTTGGTATACCGGTTTATTATGTTAAGGAACTTCCCTGATTAGTTTTGGGGGTTCATTGGTTAAGGGTAAAGGGGGAAAAACGGGGTTAGTCCACCCCCCTTAATTCAGATAAATGGGTTTTTCATGCAGAATCATTCACTTTGCTCCGAATTTGGTATACCGGTTTATTATGTTAAGGAACTTCCCTGATTAGTTTTGGGGGTTCATTGGTTAAGGATAAAGGAGGAAAAGGGGGGTTAGTCCACCCCCTTAATTCAGATAAATGGGTTTTTCATGCAGAATCATTCGATTTGCTCCGAATTTGGTATACCGGTTTATTATGTTAAGGAACTTCCCTGATTAGTTTTGGGAGTTCATTGGTTAAGGATAAAGGGAAAAAAACGGGGTTAATCCACCCCCCTTAATTCAGATAAATGTGTTTTTCATGCAGAATGATTCGATTTGATCCGAATTTGGTATACCGGTTTATTAAGTTAAGGAACTTCCCTGATTAGTTTTGGGGGTTCATTGGTTAAGGATAAAAGGAGAAAAACGGGGTTAGTCCACCCCCTTAATTCAGATAAATGTGTTTTTCATGCAGAATGATTCGATTTGCTCCGAATTTGGTATACCGGTTTATTATGTTAAGGAACTTCCCTGATTAGTTTTGGGGGTTCATTGGTTAAGTATAAAGGGGGGGGAAAACAAGGTTAGTCCACCCGCCTTAATTCAGATAAATGTGTTTTTCATGCAGAATGACTCGATTTGCTCCGAATTTGGTATACCAGTTTATTATGTTAAGGAACTTCCCTGATTAGTTTTGGGGGTTCATTGGTTAAGGGTAAAGGGGGAAAAACGGGGTCCCCCTTAATTCAGATAAATGGGTTTTTCATGCAGAATCATTCAATTTGCTCCGAAGTTGGTATACCGGTTTATTATGTTAAGGAGCTTCCCTGATTCGTTTTGGCGATTCATTGGTTAAGGATAAAGGGTTAGTCCGCCACATTAATTTAGATAATTTTTTTTTTTTTTTTTTTTTTTTTTGCAAGATTATTCGATTTGCTCCAAATTTGGTATACCGGTTTATTATGATAAGGAGCTTTCCTGATTAGATTTGGAGGTTCACTGGTTAAGTATAATGGGGAAAACGGGGGCTAATTCACCTTCACTTATTTTTTTGAGTGGCATTATTCTTTAAAATAAGAGTATAATATACAATTATTGTGAATAGTCTGTGAGCTCAATGCCATCAGTTTAGCTGGGCTTTTTTCTTTTTTAATATTCCTGCACACAGGCTTTAATTGCTATTTTAATCTTCTTTATTGTTAAAATTAGGAAGGAAAATTTTGCTTCGGAATGGAGCGTGCCTGTCAGTATTTTTTAATGAAAAAAAAATGAATTGCAATCTTAGTTTATTGCGCATAAAATTTTAGTTTTATTGTGCTCTGCCACCACGAAAATAACTGATTAGTGGTTCTGAATCTACATGTAAAATTATGAAATATAATTACATCACACAAACAATAAATGATATTCAACCATATTAGCAAATGCTAGAATTTAGGTTTTGCTGAAATTCTTAAGACTTTATAATCATTGCCACGATAATTTTCCCCTTACAGAAAAAAGCCTCCGCAATTTTTCATACAAATTGACATCTCTGATACAAAAACTAAATATAAAAACCCTACAATTCATTGCTTAATAAACACTTCAGGACGGGCGTCAAATACAGTCATTTTAATGTTTGGGCACCAGTTATACGAATAGAAATATCTGTAAAATTAAGGGTTTTGCCCCCTGCGAGCTACAAGCCACAACCTCTTTTCAGAATTCACAGCCACTTAAAAATGGTAATGTTTCCTGTTTTAAATATATTATCCTGTTACGGAAGATTGAATGATATTGTCACGAATGCCGACGATCGTCTGTAATCGGGCTGTCATCAAATTTCTTTTAAATGTGGCATTTTTAGGTTACATGATCTCATCGACCGCTGTCGCGTCAGTTGATGGATGTTTCTGGGATTGATAAGTAACACCAATCTCACATTTGAAAATCAGATCGTAAAAAAATTGTTAGGTTAAAAATGCCACCGCCACTCGGACTTTTATAACGACGCTATGGACAATATTCTTTATTTGGATTCGAGGTTACAAAACTCCGGCAGCTTGGTATTATGATTAAGAACCAAGGTTTTGAAAAGCATATTGTTTTGAAATTTTACGCTTATATTTTATGTTTAGGTCAAGATTTAGATAATTTCAGGAACAGGTACAGCTTATGCATGAATTTTTTTATCTACGTTAATGCACCATCAAGAATATTTTCATGTTATTTTTAAAATGTAAATAGTTTATTTTAGTTAATAAGTATATACGAATTTTCTAATATGCATTTATCGAATAGTAATTAGTACAAAAAAATTCTAAAGTATTTTATGCATGCATCTACCTGTATTTGTGATACAAGTGGTGAAATATACAGGGTGTCCTAAAACGACCGCATAAACTCTGCACAGCTAGATTCCTCGTTGGGAGTACATAAAAACTGCCCAAAGAAGCTTTCCTATACGATCCATAGTTTACGAGAAAAATACAAAAAACAAAGTATGACGTCACTGCCGGTACAAGAAAAAAACGCTTTATTGGACATATCAAGAACAGTATTTGCATATATTTCCAGACGATAATGTTTAAACACACAATTGTGCACAGTTTAAAGCAGATGTACAAAGTGTCCGCCGTGCATGTCGAGGCAGGCTTCAGCACGCCGTGGAATGGCTATCATCATACGTTGCAACATCGCGGGGTCCACCGAAGTACAAGCAGCATGCAGACGAGCAACTAAGTCCATTGGTGTTGTCACCAAGTCTCGATACACCAGTTCCTAGAGATGGCCCCATAGGAAAAAATCCAACGGTGTAAGATCTGGCGAACGTGGAACGTCCATTGAACCGGACCCCCACGTCCGATCCAGCGGCCGGGGTATTCCATATCCAGCCAACCACGTACATGAGCGCCGAAATGCGCCGGAGCCCCATCATGCTGGAACCAAAGTCCATGTATTGCCGCTAATGGTATGTCATCTAGGAACTCGGTTAAGACCTCATATAGAAACACCAAGTACGACTTTCCTGAGAGCCGTTCAGGGAACAGATATGGTCCAAGCAGGCGATCCTCGAGTATGCCGGCCCACACGTTAAGAGACCAACGTTCCTGATGTTTCTGCGGCCGGATTGCATGCGGATTGACCTGGGACCACATATGGCTGTTGTGATTGCTGAATACCCCATCACGAGTGAAACATGATTCATCAGTCCACAGGATACGTGCAATGTAACCATTATCTGTGTTCTGTTGCTGCAACAGCCATTCACAGAAGGCCACGTGTTTCTGAAAGTCATCTGGTTTCAGACCTTGCACGGTAGTGTACCGAAATGGGTGTAGCAGTAGCATCTAAGACCGTAAAAGCCTGTGCACAGTACTTTTCCTCGAAATCATCTCACGGGCTAATGCGCGTGTGCTTACCTCGGGCGTCTCTTCTACCCGCTGCAGTATTGCATCCGCCTGTGCAACCGTCAGGCCGCCCCGCGGTCTTCAAGTATCGTGAAGATTGGCTGTTGGCAAGACGCTTCCCGTATTTCGCAGTCTGTCGTCCAGCCTACGGAAAGACGGCGGGACGGATATCGACGGGCATACTCCCTAGCAGTTCGTAAGGCATTTCCATTACATCGGCCGTACAACAGGTACATGTCGCAGTAGTCACGAACGGAATTCATTATAACCATGCGAAGAATACCGGTAGCTGCAAGATGCAATCTTTTAAATACGAGTTCAACGGGTAACTTTTAAATACGAGTTCAATACGAGCTTAACGTCATTCCATGGCGCGCGGCCATGCATGACGCGATATGCGCGGCGAACATTTTAAACATTATCGTCTGGAAAGATATGCAAATACTGTTGTTGATATGTCCAATAAAGTGTTTTTTTCTTGCACCGGCAGTGACGTCATACTTCGTTTTTCTTATTTTTCTCGTTAACCATGGATCGTACAGGAATGCTTCTTTGGGCAGTTTTTATGTACTCCAAACGAGGAATCTAGCTGTGCAGAGTTTATGCGGTCGTTTTAGGACACCCCGTATAAACAAATTTGATAGTCGCGCTACTTTTACCCACTGTGACGTCACATGTATACATGTATATATGACACTATATGGCGTAATTTTCATCATTTTAGGGATTTTGTGTTTTATAATTTTAAAATTTTCTTTCTTTTTAATTATTCACGTGTAAAAATATTTTTATGACGTACTTTTTCCTCATTTTCTGCTTTAACCCTTAAATGCCGGGTGTTGCGTTTCGGCAACATACCCAATTTAGGCTCTAAAATACTATTAAAATAATATTGAAGCTATAATGCCTAATGTTGCCAATAAAATACATTCTGAAAATATTATAAAATCTATTTTCAGCCTGTACATGACAACACTTCTGCTGTTTAAAAATGAAGATAGATTTATTTTTTCAATTGCTGCTACTTGTGTTTATGTTGTGTTTGGAAGCTTGCGAAATACCTTATTTTGTTCTGCAGTGAGCAAGTAAAATTTATTTCTTATTATAGTTCCCAAAATTCTTGTGTGTTTTACGTTATAGAATTTTATCAAGGAAAATTATTTTTTCAATTAAAGACCAGTATTGCCGACTAGTAACAAACTGTTTTTTTAGCCGTAAACCATGCTTAAAACAAAATACGATTTATTTAAGTATTTTTCCCATGATTTATTTAGAAAAATGAACGCCGAAAAACATTATTACAATGATTTTAGAAAAATCAGGCATTTAAGGGTTAACACGTGATCATTAATTTATTTTGTGTTTTTTTTTCTAATTTTAATAGTCACCTGCAAATATTTTTTTTGTTAAAATGAAATATTATTCTTTGCTCTGTTTTACGATTTGGCAACAATTGAAACTGATAATTTTTCTAAATATAAAACAAATCTCTATTGAAATAATGAAAATTTGAATAACAAATTTAAAAAAAGACTAAAACAAGTAGCCAAATTAAGAAAAAAAAATGCACACTGCACGCCGCAAGATTGCAAGCATCTCTGTATTTTGACCGACTTTAACGTTAAATAACTCCTTAAATAATTTTTCGGTTTAAAAACTGTCTGCTTTAGCATTTTTATCAAACATTTTTCTATAAAGTTACCAATTTTCTCATTTTTATACGAAACAATTTTCTTAATGTTAGTCTAGAAAACGCGCGGTCACAAAAAATTCATTTACGGTGGCGGTGACAGCATTAGTTACTATTTTTAAGAGTAGAGAAATTTAATCACCAAATTAAGACACTAAATTATACAATAATAGTTTCCAAATTTAAGTATTTTGCTAGTGTATACGTGGCGCTCATTATATAGGGATTATAAATGAGCATATCGTTTTTAATTTCTCATTTGAGTTTATTAATTTTGATACCTAAAATAATCATGATTTTAAAAATTAGGAAATAAGCCTAATTTAGTATATATCAATATTAAAGTAAAGAATGGATCATAATGGTAATTTTCATATTACAGAAAATAGACATTTTCACGAAAATGAAGCAAATCAAACATAAAACATGAAGTTTATTTGATTTCATTGTTAAAATAACAGAAAACAGGAGAGATTAAACCCGTTGCCATCTGTTTAACTCTAAGTATCTCCTAATTTAAAATCTATATCTCACAAAAAATTCATGTCTTTAAAATGTAGTCCCACGAACTGTCATTTTATCAATAAAACTTCTACAATACCATCTAGTTCGCCAAATGATACATATTGATAAAATATATTACTTGTCAAAAATATTTCTGTCACGTTATATTTGGAATTTCGATAAAAATAAGAATAATGCTAGAAAAATAGATATTCACAACGAAAAAAAGGAGAAAAATTCTAGCTGAGCAACACGTTCTACTTCACTGAAAAGGGGGGATAAAAAAGTTTCAAAAGTCTGGAAAATCGAGTAGGAAGAAACATTTTTATGGGGAATAAAGTGGGTGATATCAAAAAGTAGGATATGCGGTCCAGTATTCAATAATTTTTGCAAAGAATAACACCTCAGTGTTGCATTTAAACGAGAAATGTACATGAGATCGCATACAATATTTTCATATGGAATTTCTTTTATAAGTGTATTTATCAATATCATTTTAAGCACTTACATACTATGTAGAAATGAAAATAATTTAAAGTATTTTTTATGGCTTAAAAATTCTTTTTCATATTAAACAGTTAAACAGCTGTTATGTTAGAACTTTTAAAGTATGCAGGTGCAGAATATAAAGATATTAAAATATGTTATTCATTTTCATATTTTGACATTAAATTTCGTACGTGCTAAAACGATACATGCGTTATAACTCGATAAAATAAGCTAAAACACAACATTGCCATTATAAATATTGACTGCGTGGCAACCCGATGTGTTGCTTTTGAATTGCATAAGATGATTGGATTATTTTGGGGAAAATGAAATCAATCTTTATTGTAAATTTAGAAAGCAATTATAGTAGTACCAGTTCGTCAAGGACGAAATTTGTAGAAAAAAGACAAAGTTAGTTGATGACATATAAATATAAGGAATTATGTTATTCATTAAAGTATGTAGCTATATTGTCGAGTCTATACACTTTTGCCATTTAAGCGGCAGGTTGTTCAGATCGGTGGCATAAAACCCTGGCGGACAAGGGTGAATGAATTCCTGGAAGGCCAGTTTTACAGCATTGTTGGACTTAAATTTTATTAAGTTTTAAATATGTTTTAGAGCTTACAATGATTTCTTTAAACAGGCGAGATGTCTAACTTTCCGGAAAAAACAAAGAGTGGTAAAAAATTAAGCCAATGTCAAACAATAAGCTGTTAAATTTGGCAATATTATTAACTACAAGTTTCATTCTAGATGACCTAATAATTTTATTAAATACAATATTCAAATAATAATTATATTTACAATTTAAATTAAAAGCTTTCCCAATAAAAAAGCACATATTCTATAACTTTATTTTTTAAAAGCCTTTCATTCTTCCAAGATTTGGGTTCTAATTTTGGAGCTGGTAGAAACGACGTCATCTGGGTGAACTTATACAAGAATTTTACAAAATTAAACTTTTGGCGAATTTATTCAAAAGAATTTTATATTTATTAAGTAAAATAAATGCGTAGACAAATATAATTTTTCTCGCTAAAACATTTCGTTTTTAACGTCCTTGTGAAATGTTTTAATCAATATCTTAGGGAAATAGTTAAAAATCTGATTTTCTACTTAAAGGCTTTCCACTTCTAGTTTACATTCTACGATAATTTTTTTTTTTTACTTTTTACGTCAATGGAATTTATCTCAATGTTCCAGTCGACAGAAGATTTTTTGCTTTCTAAAATAAACTGATTCCTGAAGCTTTAATATGTGAAGATACGTTTGTATTTCTTGGAAAATTACAATTTAATCACAATATTATTTTCACTTTCTGTTCAAATAAAAGTTGATTTCAAGCTGAAAGTGATGTCAAACAAAAAAAATGTAACAATCCCTATCGTTTTCTCTTTTCTCCCATTTATACAAAAAATAGAGCAATTTAGTTGCCATCATTATAAAAATATCATTAAAATTAAGAAAAATTAATATATCAAAATCTAATTCAAATGTTTTAGTTCAAAGATAATTTTGGCATCATCGTATCCATGAGGATAACTGGCGTTAATTTGATCGCCCATATTCTAGGAGGTGTAGTTGTAAAATACAAACGGCAGAGACACTTTTATTATAACAGATTAATGATGTTTTAATATTGTTTATGTTAGTATCGTCTGCTGCATATTCCTTGGTTTCGTGTGCACCGAATCCATGTAAGTTTCTTGTTCTTTTTTTTCCGCATGTGACAACAGTCTGTGTTTATTCTGTTTTGATTCTTGTTGTTGTGGAATGTGAAAAATGGTAGAATGTAGTAAGCCGTCTGTTGGCTCGCATATATTTAGTGTTAAAATAAATTCGTATTTACAGTCCGATTTGGTGTTTATGTGAACGAACCAGTTGTGTAAGTGATTAGTAAAAGACGCAGAAACATTTGTTGGTAGACGTCTAGCCGGAGCGCTAGTGAAAAACAAAAGAGTACAATCGAACATTTTATGAACTGTCGAGTGATATCGTCTGTGATGAAAAATTACCTCAGGTTGTGAGGTAAGTTAACTTTGAACATTCTATTTCATGTCTAAAAAGAATTTGAGTTTAAAAGTGTAGAATTATTTTGAAAGTATATAGTTTCGATGTTTTAGAACTAGTTTTGGGATTGATTTAAGCAAAAATGAGTGAACTGGTATCTTTACAAACAAAAAGAACTGCTCTATGGAGAAGTGTAACAAATTACATTAAGAAAATCGAAAGTATAATCGCAAGTGATGACATTAATGTAATAGAAATAGAAGAAAATATTGAATTGTTAAAACAGAAAGAAACGGATCTAAAAAAAACTTGATAGGGAAATTGAAGTTTTAATTACAGAACCTAAACACTTAGAAAGTGAGATAGATAGCGCACAGGAAAACTCAGATGAAATTGATTTGTGGAAATTTAAGGGTGAGAAAATGTTGAAAATACAAAATGCTGTGTTAAATAAGAGTTAAATTAAATTTGATAGTGTAATTTCAGAAAACGTGTTTGAGAATATTAAATTACCTAGGTTATCATTACCTACTTTTGGAGGTAATATAACAGAATTGATAGCGTTTAAGGATCTTTTTAATGCATGCGTAAACAGCAATACAAGTATATCTAATGCTCAAAAATTACAGTATTTCAAGGCTTTGTTTAAAGGTGAAGCGTATCGCGTCATTCAGTCTATTCAAATTTCGAATTCTAATTTGAGATTGCGTGGAATCTATTAGACGAAAGATATTCAAATAAGCGAGAAAAAATATTTGCATATATTAAACGATTTTTAAGTTTACCAACTATTCAAACAGAATCAGCTATTGTCATTTTAAATCTAGTTGACAACATTAATGAAGTCATTTGCTCATTAGAAGTATTGAACCAAACCATTGACAAATTTGGTGATACATTAATGACTTATTTAATTTTGCAAAAATTGTATCCTTCTACAAAATTGTGGTGGGAACGTCAGTTTAAAAGCGGGAAAATTCCGAAACTTAAAAACTTTATCGAATTTCTTAAGAATTACGCAAGAACTCTTCAAAATAGCAAACTAGTGGTAAATAAGGTACCTAAATATGTAGTTCCGAATAAGAGTAATGCTTTTGTAGCTACGTTAGGTTGCGGTTATTGTAAGGAAGACCATAGTTTAGCTAAGTGCTCGAAGTTTCTTAATTTACCTGTTCAACAACGAATAGATTTCGTAAAAGGTAATCATTATTGTTTCAATTGCTTATCTAATATGCATTTCCTCAATAAATGTAAGAGTGTAATTACGTGCCATCATTGCTTTAAGAAACATCATATTATTTTGCACATGGTAAATTAATCAAGGAATAAGAATCAGTCAAATAGTATTTCTCCACACGCACAGGAATTTATACCTAAAACATTTGATTCAGCAAGTGAAAATGTTTCGTCGACAGTCTGTGCCTCTCATTATGAGTCAAACGAAAATTGTAATCAAAAGAGCCATATTTTGTTTGTACCGCATTAGTAAAAGTTCAAAATTCTAAGCAAGAGTTTGTACTGTTAAGCTCTGGTATCTCGGCAGATGACCTTGGGAGAATATATTTCTGACCAGGGGTTTCAGGGTCAAAGGTTTCCAAGTACAAGTGTGTAATTGGCGAACGGACAATCCGCCAAATCCCGGAAATAGGGATTTTCACCACCAGTACAAGTTTACTCTTTTATCTGTGATTTCTAAGAAGTTGGAAATAACTGTAAAATGTATATTTCTTGCTCCATGGTTATTTTACTATTTCAGATCGTAGCGTTTATTTGAGGTTGATCTTGCTCTTTGTCTTTTAAATTATTATTATCGATCTTTGTCAACTATATTCGCCTTAACAAAATGCCACGGAAAAAGAAAATTATTCATTCCAAGGAGCGAAATGGAATTTTAAAATTGGTGAAATTTTTTGAGGAGGAAAGGAACATTCTTTTAAAATTTCTCGCTTGCATTTTAACATTTTTAAATGATTTTTCCCTATAATAGCTGAGGTCGATCTATAAACGGGTTACTTTTCGATTTTCATAAAGTTTTAGTATAAAGATATTTAGATTTCTTTTATAATACATAAAGTTACTTTCACTTTCGGAGTCGGTTCTGAAATTGAAAGTGTATTCATTATTAAAAAAAGCACGAAAATGTAAAAACTAGCCCGGTTAGGGATCAACCTCAGCTATTCTGCGTAAAAAAAAAAAAAAAAAAAAAGGGGGGGGGGGAATTATTTAAAAATGTAAGTGATACATTTGAGGTGAATTCTCTCATAGGTTTAACATTAACATCCCTAGTGTACATTCTTAAAATATAATATAAGGTTTTATAATAACTTAATTTAACACTGCAACTATGCAGAGTCACATCAAGTGTAGCTCAGATTGTCACTCAGCACTAGTTGTAAAATCTGACAGGCGCTCAAGTTATTCCTATCAATGCACCATCGATTGATTAAATAAAAAAATAATTCAAAAAGCCAATGCCATTAATTAAACATAAAATCCCCTCCTCCCCTTCCTCCCTATTTTTTAAATGTACTATGGAAAAGCCAATAAAAAATATCGGAATTAATCAGTTATCCGTTTTACTTATATATATATATATTTTTTTTTAAATATCGAAATCTATAGTTAAAAATATCTCAATATGCATGAATGGAATAAATGTAAAATAGAATAAATAGAGATAATAAAATAAAATTAGGAGGAAATGAATTCATTCTCTAATTAATCATAGGAAAAGTGTATGAAATTTCGCGCTCTTGAAAGGCATTTATATGATCCTATATATAAAAATAAAAATATGCAAACTGGGAGCATAACAAATTTTATCTACTTTAAAATGAGATAAAGAGTTGGTTAATTGTACATGTGTTTAATTATCGTAAGTGAATTTTTCCCTTAATTAATGCATTTATTCTTTAAAATTAAAGTCACGTGTAATAGCTATTAATTTATATAAATGTCTAACATTTTAAATTTACAGTACATATACATTTAACGTCTGAATTTAAAAAGCATTAAAACACCAAATAAAATAAACTAAGACAGACTTGAGCACAGTTAAAAAATAAAATTTATAAAGACAATAAAAAACAATTAAAAATACAATATGCAATGGATATTTTTTGTACTGATGATGCCTTGCGTGTCGCTTGGCGAAACGTTTACATATTGTATTTTTAATTGTTTTTTATTGTCTTTATAAATTTTATTTTTTAACTGTGCTCAAGTCTGTCTTAGTTTATTTTATTTGGTGCTTTAATTTTAAATTTAGTTAGAAAAAAAAGAGATCTATATACACAATGAAAACATTCTAACTTAATGTAGGCATTTTTTAAAAATACAGAAGCATCTTTTTAATTATAAAATCATTAATAAATTTATATCTAAAATATTATGAAATGATCCGCATTAATTCTTACATATAAAGAATTGCCATTGTTGAAAATATGTCTAGGTGCTTTTACAGTTCATTCCGATAATTAGTATCATCATTTTTATTATCAGAAGCATCGTTTAAGTTTTTAAATATCATAATTATTAATAAAATTATTGCTATTAGAAACAACCACAGTTAAACAATACATTTATAAAAAATATATAAAAAAAAAATAAAAGAATCCGCTTATGGTTGTCACTATTTTCGGCTAACGCGTGAATTATGGATGCCATTCTCTCCAGTACGTTTCAACCTTTTGCCGATTATCCAGAATAGAATGGTCCGAATCTCCGCGCGGGAAATGCCAAGATACCGGAGCTTAACAGTAAAATGCAGATGTTTATGTGATACTGGCTCTCAGAGGTCATTTATTTCACAAGAATGTGTAAATAAAGTAGGATTAAAGGTCAAAGATAGTTCTATCTCTATGTCATGTTTGAGAACATTTAATATTGTGAGTAATGGGGAAGTTGATTTATTATTCACTTCTCACTTCAAAAGTTATCTTAGAGTATCAACATCAGCATTCGTGATGGATAAGGTGACAGATAATTTTCCCTATGTGTCTTTACCTTCAATCTTTCGCAATAATTTCAATGATTTAATGTTAGATGGTCCATTATTTTTCAAATCACAAAAAATTGACATTCTATTTGGTGTAAATGTATTTATGCATTTAATGACTGGAGAAATTGTCAAACGTCAACCTAACCTTCCATTTGCATTAAATTGGAGACTTGGGGGGATAATTTTGGGTACTACAAATTTTGAAACCCTGGCAACTGATCCAGTATGTGTAAGTCATTTAAGTACAAAGATTGACGTGTCAGTAAATTCATTCTGGGAATTGGAAAACTTTCCAAATGTGCAACCTTTAACAGTTGAAGAAAAACTTTGTGAAAGGCATTTTGAGAGTTCTCATTTCAGAGAAAAGACAGGCCGCTACTTAGTACATTACCGTTTAAACAGCATCGAGATAATTTAGGTGATTCTCGCCAAATGGCACACAGGAGATTCCTTCATCTCGAGAAAAGATTAATATCCATGCCAGAAATTTACAACCAATATGTTTAATTTATGAAAGAATATTTATATCTGGGCCACATGGACCTTGTTTCAAATACAGATCGTGAATTTGAGAATAAACATTATTACACCCCACATCACTTCGTCTTGAAAAGTTCTAGTTTAACCACCAAAGTAAGTGTAGTTTTTGATGGGAGTGCTAAAACAACAACAGGTGTAACTTTAAAAGACACTCTAATGGTAGGTCCCAAAGCACAAGATAATTTAATTTGCATTTTATTAAGGTTTAGATTTCATAATTTTGCAATCACAGCTGATATAAGAATGATGTATAGGCAGGTAAAAATTCATGACAAAGATAGGGATTTTCAGAGAATATTATGGAGAGATAGTCAAGATAAACAAATACAAGTTTTTCGCTTAAACACTGTCACGTATGAACTGCTGCTCCATATCTTGCAACTAAAGCTTTGAGTCAGTTAGCAATTAATGAGGGTCTTAATTTCCCAAAAGCAAAGACAATAGTTTTAAGAGATTTTTATGTTGATGATGTTTTAACTGGTGTTGAGAATAGTCAGGAAGGTACTGAATTGATATATGAATTGCAGAAAATTCTTAAAAAAGGTGCGTTTGAGTTACATAAATGGTCCACAAATGAACCATCACTATTTAAAAATGCTGGGTTAGCAAACACAGTTAATGATAATATACATAATGTAGTGGGCAATAAAGCCATCAAAGTTCTAGGAGTGGAATGGAATCCTGATAATGATATGTTCAAATGTAATTTCAGTAATATAGATTATCAAAGTGTCCCTACTAAAAGTATTATTCTGTCATTTGTATCAACGCTTTTTGATCCATTGGGATGGATTGCACCTTTTGTAATTCTAACTAAAATTATCCTTCAAGAACTGTGGAAATTACAATTATCATGGGATGACTCAGTACCATAAAATATTGATCAAAAGTGGAAAAATTTGTGCCAAGAAGTCAAATTCTTAAATTCAATATATATACCTAGAAAATTCATCTTGCCCAATTATTCTCGATGTGAACTTCACGGATTTTGTGATGCTTCAGAAAAGGGTTATTCGGCAGTTATTTACGTTAAAACTTGTGATAACTCTAACACTGATGTGAAACTTTTAACAGCTGAAACTCGAGTAGCACCACTAAAACCCGTCACGATTCCAAGACTGGAATTATGTGCTGCAGTATTGCTGGCACACTTAATACAGGCGGTTAGAGATGCATTACATATAAAACCTGATTCTGTGCACACATGGAGTGATTCACAAATTCTATTGTCATGGCTAAGATCAAATCTTAAAATATGGCAAGTCTTTGTAGCCAACAGAGTATCTGAAATCCAATCCATTTTACCAGCTGAGAATTGGAACCATGTGAACCGAAAAGAACATCCTGCTGATTGTACATCACGTGGGTTACTTCCTGCAGAACTATTGTCCAATGACTTGTGGTGGAACGGCCCACTGTGGTTAAGAAGCATTGAAGTTCCCGTGCATGAACCTATTACCATAAATGAAGAAGAATTACCAGAAGCTCGTAAAACATTATCATTTGTAGATTCTGAAAATGTAAAAGAACTTGATATTATATCAAAAATATCTTCGTTTTCCAAGTTGCAACGCATATTTGCTTGGCTATTGAGATTCATCTCCAATTCAAAGGTAACACGTGTAAAAAGAAATACATCATTTTTATCAAGCAATGAAATTCAAGCCGCAACACGCTGCATTATTCGAATAGTTCAACAAGTGGACTTCAGAAAGAAATTCAGTGTTTAGAAGCTGGAAAAGAACCACCTACAAATAGTCGTCTCGTTTGTTTGTGTCCGATTTTAGATGATAACAGAATATTAAGAGTAGGAGGAAGATTGAAAAACGCACAGCTGTCAGAGAATGAAAAGCACCCAATCTTATTACCATCAAAGAAACACGAGACTAAGATCATAATTAAAAATTTTCATGAAAAATATTTCCATGCAGCTCCAGAGCTTCTTCTTTCTTTAATTAGACAGAAATTTTGGATCATTACTGCTAGGTCTGTTATTCGGAAAATAGTATGAACTTGTGTTACATGTTGCAGATATAGAGCTCAAACTGCAAAACAAATAGTGGCTAATCTTCCAACATCTAGAGTAACACAATCACGACCATTTTATCGAGTTCGAACAGATTCTTCGGGACCATTCATGATTAAATATCGTGCAGGACCCGGACTAAAATCATTTAAATCATATGTGTGTGTATTTGTCTGCTTCATCATCAAAGCAGTCCATCTTGAAGTTATAGAATATCTTTCAACAAAGGCATTCTTAAGTGCATTAAAACGATTTATCGCAAGAAGAGGGAAACCTTTTCAGATTTTTAGTGATTGTGGAACCAACTTCAAAGGTGCAGAAAAAGAAATCAACAATTATCTTTTGCAGTGCAAGCAGAATGAAGAAATAAACAAATTTTTGTTGTCAGAGGAAATACGCTGGAATTTTAATCCGCCTTCTGCTCCACCCTTTGGTGGACTTTTGGAATCTGCAGTAAAATCAATCAAATCGCATCTGAAGAAAACCGTTGGTGACACTGTCTTAACCTATCCTGAGTTCCAAACCTTGATTATGCAAGTTGAAGCTTGCTCTCAACTCTAGGCCACTGTGTTACATATCATATGACCAAACAGACTTAACTGCTCTAACGCCAGGTCACTTCCTAGTTGGAACTTCTCTAACTGCCATACCTGAACAAGATTTAAGTCACAGTCCTTTGAGTCATCTTGATAGATGGCATGCGAGACAGTTTATTCTTCAGCAATTTTGGAAAAGATGGAGCCGGGAATACCTGTCTCAACTTCAGCAAAGACATAAATGGCAAAAAAGTCAACGAGATTTAGAAGTCAATGACTTAGTCCTCATCAAAGATGACAACCTTCCACCACTTAAATGGAAATTAGGACGAATAATAACTGTTCATCCAGGTTCAGACAATAAGGTCACAGTTGTTACGATCAAGACTAGTAGTTGTGTCATCGATCGTACAATAGTGAAACTGTGTCCTCTTCCTATAGAAACTAAAAACTGCGAACTCAGAACTGTTTAATATTTTTCTATTTTTTGTATTAATTTCTTTGTGTTATTAATTGTTCTTTCATTATAGTTATAAAATGTAAGAAGCTAACTACTAGTTGAAATCCCAGGGGATTTCAACGGGGGCCAGAATGTTTATGTAAGTATCGTCTGCTGCATATTCCTTGGTTTCGTATGCTCCGAATCCATGTAAGTTTCTTGTTCTTTTTCTCCGCATGTGGCAATACTCTGTGTTTATTCTGTTTGATTCTTACCCATCTGTTGGCTTGCATATATTTAGTGTTAAAATAAATTCGTGTTTACAGTCCGCTTTGGTGTTTATGTGAACGAACCAGTTGTGTAAGTGATTAGTAAAAGACGCAGAAACAAATATAGTTATGAAAAATTAGCCAGAGACAAATGCTGAACTATTTACATTGCTTTAAGTGCAAATGGGTTATTTTCTAATGCAGCTTGCACGCGATGGAGATAGATTAAAAAAAATCATGCTTGAAAAGTACTTTAAAAACCATAATAAATCATTCAATTAAGTTACAGTTTTCAAAAAAATCAATTTGAAAGTAGATTTTTTTTCCTGTTTGACCATGTAAAAATTGAAAATGTGCGATGTTTAGAAATCTAAAAAACTGCAGTAGCAAAAATTGCAAAACGAAAATTTTATCGTCAAGTGTTGCCACGCATACGCACGGACACGTTTGTCCTTTTTAATATAGATATACATTTTTAATTTTATTCAGCAACAGTGTATCTTATCTGTTAACTTTACTTTCTACTGATTTATCTAACTTTAAATTTCCAGTTAGACTGAAAACATTGAAATAACTTTGACAAAAAAATGTTTTTTTTCATAATTCACAGTTGAATTTAAAACAAGCGTTTTAACTCCGTGTTTATTTTCTTACATTACAATGCTTATATTTTAAAAGAATAAAAACTTCTAGAGACGATTTGCTTCTTTAAGACTTTCGAATATAATTGAAATTTTTTTCTGAATTCGGTTTATATGTCCGTCAGTCTGCCCGTCCTCAAACTCTCGTTAATATACTCGGACTGCTATATTATTTTATATGATATTGAGGTTTAGTATAAAATTTTCGGTATTGTAAACTAATTATGACCTTTTATAGTTATTTTGCACAGACACAAAAAATATTTCCGTTGTACACTCACGTCCAAAATTAGGGTCACAAACATAAAATCTGTGAAAACTGATGAACTATTCACAGTGTTGCCACAAAATTTGGCACAGAGTTATATTACAATAGTAGAAATAATACAGCAACATAACAATATGGAAAATATTTTATTTCTGAATTAAGATACAGAGTAAATCAAAAAGTGTTAAATCATGAAACAGAAATAAAGCATTTATCGCGGGAAAAGTCTGTCTAATATGGAGTGTGACCACTGTACTCTGCTATACAAGCCTCAAAATGAGCTCTCATACTTTTTATGAGATTTTCAATAAATGTTTGTGGCAACCAAGGGCATTCATCCAAAAACGTGACTTTTAACTCCTGGCGAGTCCTTGGAGGGGGTTACGCTGTGAAGCGGCTCTTCCTAGACCATCCCAATATTGTTCAATAGGATTGAGGTCCAGCGACGTCGAGGGCTAATTCATACTGCGAATATTCTCTTTTTCAAGAAAATCACCATCTATGTGTGGCTTCGCATTATCGTCCATAAACATGAAGTCCGGGCCTACAACACCCCGGAACAACCTCACATAGGCTTCAAGGACCTCATTCCTAACCCCCGGCGTACAGTCATGTGTGTCCCTTTCACTGCATCCAAAAGTTAAGCCCGTTTGCTGCGGAGCGGAAACCATCAGTCTCGGGCACAACAAGAATGAGGCGTGTTCTTTTCAGTGATGAGTCGAAATTTACCACGCAGAGTGATGCTCGTCGAATCTTCATCTGGAGAGAACGTGGAGCTCGCTATTATCCCTCCTACGTAAAAGAAATCGACAGATTTGGTATAAAAAAAATCCCTGTCTGGGTCGGCATAATGTTTAGCAATCGTACACCACTGCGCGTCTCGGATGCGGGTACTGCCAACGCAGATCGATATAGGGATGAGGTCCTTGAAGCCTACAGTGGCGGTCAAAAGTTTAAGGCCAGCATACTTTTTTGAGATAATTTATAAGTAGTACACCCATATGAAGAGGAATCTCAAAGTGATATTTATACATTTTATTGACATAATAGTTAGAAACTTATTTATGGAATAATAAATAAATATCAATAAATTTAATTGACAAAATTAATTGTAAACGAAAACATATGTTATCAAATGTTTCCGGCCATTTTGGAAAGTTTGGAAAAAAATGGTTTTATAATAGAAAATAACTGTGATCAAAAACATTTACAATTAGTATTTTGTCATTATATCCTTAGCAATAAGTACTGCGATGCAGCGACGTGGCATCGATTCAATGAACGGTTGAAGATCGTCTATGGTAAGTTTTTTGCACTCTACTGGCTATTTTTGGGGAAATTCTGCTGAATTGAAATATTTATAGTTCCGCACACTTTTGCTAAGTTCATTCCAAAGATTTTCTATTGTATTAAGATCGGGTGATTGGACTGGCTTGTTCAAAGGCGGAAATTTTTTGTGCTAAAGCCACTGCTTGACGAGCTTGCATACATGCTTTGGGTCGTTATCATGCTGAAACTAATAGTTGCGACCAATTATTTTCCTCCAATAAGGCAGCAAAATATCTTGCAAGATATTTTCTAATTTCACCATTCATCTTGCCGCAAATTTCAACTAACGGACAGACACCTTTTCCAGAAAGTACTCCGCACAGCATAACGTGTCCTACGCCATATTTCATTGTAGAAATAACATATCTCAAATCATATCTTTTGTTTTAATGTCATCGGATATAGTGTCTGACATCACTACTAAAAAGATTTAACTTCGATTCATCGGAAAATAGTACATTTTTCCAGATTTCACTTGACCAGTGTTTGTGTTCCTTGGCAAACACCAGTCGGGGCCGTTAATATTTTTTTACTTATGATGGGTTTTTAAACACTGACCCTTCCATAAAGTAATACGTCACGTAAGCGTCTTGACACGGTAGACCGACTTATTTCAGCAATATTTTAACTCCGTAAATCACGGGATATTGCAGCGGCATTTTTATGCGGGTCATCAACTGCTTTTCTCCTCATAATTCTGTCGACAGGAATAGCCATTTTCCGTGATCTCCCGGACTGTGGCAAGTATTTGGAAGCCATGGCCATCTTTATATATTTTTTAAATATAGTTCACAATAAATTTTCCAATGGATAACTTTACTGCAATTTCACGAGAAGATTGTCCCTTAAGCGACAAACAAATCACTCGTTTACGAACAATAAATATTGAACTTTTCATTTTTGAATTTCAACTACGCTATTAACGTTGATTAATTAACAAACACGGTCAAAAAAAAAAAACCTTTACCGATAACAAAATCTAACGAATGACGAATGGCCGGAATCTTTTGAACACGCGAATTTCGAATTCCCCCCTTTTGCATCAAATATCTTCAGTATCCAATCAAAAGTGTCACGTGGTCAGAGGTAATTTGCTCATTCCTATCTCTTGGAACAATTGTGCTTCTTCGTCACTGAGACTTTCTGGCAAATAAATCAAAGACTGGCCGGAAACTTTTGACCGCCTCTGTATATGAGGTTGTTCCGGGGTGCTGTGAGTCCGGCCTTCATGTTTATGGACGATAATGCGAAGCCACTCAGAGCTCACTTTGTTTATGATTTTCTTCGAGAAGAGAATATTCGGTCTATGAATTAATCCTAGAGGTCTCCGGACCTCAATCCTATTGAACATGTTTGGGTTGGTCCAGGAAGAGCCATTGCACCTTCTCAGGAACCGCTAGGAGATAAAAGCCCCGATTTTGGAAAAATGGGTTTTGTTGCCACAACCATTTATTGAAACCCTCATAAACACACTGTAAAAAAAGGACTAAAAAACGGAGATTTTACTGGCAATCTAGACGCCAGTACTATTTCCGTTTTTTTACGGAAATTTTCCCCCATAAATTACAGAAAAATTTCCGTTTTCAATCAGAAAAACGGAATTTTTTTCTGTAATTTATGTGAAAAAATTTCCGTAAAAAAACGGAAATAGTACTGGCGTCTAGACTGCCAGTAGAATCTTCGTTTTTTAGTCCGTTTTTTTTCTTTACAGTGCAGTATGAGAGCTCGTTGTGAGACTTTTATAGCAGTGCACAGTTGTCACACTCCATATTAGGCAGGATTTTTCCGAGATAAATGCTTTATTTCTGATTCTTGATTTAGCACTTTTTGATATACCCTGTATATTTATTCACAATTAAAAGCTTTTCCATATTGTTATGTTGCTGTATTATTTATCCTATTGGAATATAACTCTGTTCCAAATTTCGCGGCAACACATTGAGTAGTTCGTCAGTTTTCACAAATTTTATCTTTGAGACAATAATTTTCGACATGAGTGTAGTTATGATACTTCAAACAGTGTGAAATTAAAAATGAAAGGTGCACTATAACATATCTTCTGTAGATTATTGAGTATGATGCATTTATAATTATTTTACTGAGACTCACTCACAAAATCTTTCAGTTATATGACTGAATGGACGGTAATAGCTGGAAGCACGTTTTTCCTTGTGGTATGCATTTTTAAATTTACCTAAATTTTAAGGCATTTCGTGATGTGTGTAAATTCTATAAATAATATACATGGTATAATAGAGATACGTACTTTAAAATTCTTGTAGATCGTAAATGATTACCAGGTTCAGTTTGCTTGCATTCGCTGTGGTTTATAAATAGCTGTAGGCTGTGATCGTTGTAGAAATAAATGCTTTTATTTTTTTTTTCACGAAATCTGTTTATTTGAATTAAATATATAAAATTAAAGCATTTCATACGGAAATGGATAGGGATGGTGCCAGAGAACATTTTTAAGAAAGGTTTTCACCTGACTGAGTTCGTGAAGCGAGAGAGAGTAATTTCCAATTATTCTGTAATATACACTTTGGCATCAAACAGTTGGCGAAAAGAGCACATTAAAAGCGAATGATATCATATGAGTAAAAATTATATGTTACGCTTTGGACAATTAAGAGAATTCAATTACGTGGCAGGGCCACCAGCATAGCAGTCCTAAAAAATAAGCCAAAAAGAATTTGAACGCCAATTCGTACGTTAAGAGCAAAGTTTTGAGAACCTAGCGTGAAATTCACTACAGACCGCATTTACTGGAAATGTTTATGATTTAACAAGGAAGTTATACTCAAAAATTAAACAGAGATCAAAGAGTTATTTCTACTGACCGAAAGCAAATTCGATATTTATTCTTTTTTTTATCTAGACAGCGTGAATAATCATCTAAATGAATTTTATCAATGCGAGAGCCGCTTTAGTGACAAAGGCATCTGTTAAATATCTTCTCTTTCTTTTCTTTTGGAGGAAAGTTACAATGGGAACTGAAATAAAGATTAGGATAAAATGAATAACTAAAGATTAGTTTTAACTGAAATTTAGAGATAGGAGTAATTTAAGAAAAATATATGTGATTCCACATCACACATGATTCCACAAAAGAATTCGCAAACATTACCGGATATGGACAGCAATTACTGAAAAGGATTTTCACTGAGATACGCATTTTTAAATTTCATCCTTAGGTATATCATTTTATTATATAAAAATTTCCTTAATAATTCTCTGTTAGTGTTGGTTAGTGTTTCATAATATATTCCTGATGCAATTATTTTTTACTTGTTGATTTTGTTCTGATTCGGGAAATGTGTCAGTTAATTTTATTTTATCAAATAGTGCAAGCTGTTAATACTCTTTAATTATTCCTGATGCAAGTATTTTTTACTTGTTGATTTTGTTTTGATTCGGGAAATGTGTCAGTTAATTTTATTTTATCAAAGAGTGCAAGCTGTTAATACTCTTTAATTATTCCTGATGCAAGTATTTTTTACTTGTTGATTTTGTTTTGATTCGGGAAATGTGTCAGTTAATTTTATTTTATCAAAGAGTGCAAGCTGTTAATACTCTTTAATTATTCCTATATGACACAGTTTTTAAATTTAAAAGTACAAAAAAAAAAAACTTTGAGGGCTAAAAAGAAAGCACGAACGTTTCATTGGCGATGAAAAACAATATTATTTCAGGAGGGCTGTTAGTGTCTGGAATTTAAAGATTGTAAACCAATTAAAAATATTAATACCCTTAATTCAATGCAAAACTAATGAATCTTAAATTAACTGTTTATTATTTTTTCCGACTTAGGTTGATGTAGTATACACTGGTAAACTACTACTGGTAAACTACACTGGTAAACACTGGTCTCAACATTAACCCTTTAAGCCCTGACCCGCACAATTGTGCGGGTGATACTAAAGTAAAAGAGAATGACTATTTCCTGTTTTTTTGAGACTTAAAACCAAATCTGCACATTTATATGAGTTAACTGGCTTCATGTATTTTGATAAGACACAACTACTGGGCACCAACTAAAATACAGGGTTAGATTTTCTGCTTTTAAAAAGACTATATCATCTGACAGCAATAGACAAAAAGTATGTACTCTCGTAATTTCTTTTAAATATGATTTTTAATGTTTGCTTAGATTCAATTTTTCTTTTCATATACTTTATTCATGATTTTAATGACAATTGTGCGGGTTTGGATTTTACCGTTTCCAAAATGGGTACAACTCATGATATATAAAATTTTTATTTTTAAGTGATTTTTATAAAACTTATGTTTTTAGCAATTTATTTTTTATTAATTACATTTTTAAACCGGATTAATTTTAAATGGGTTTGAATTATTCATGATTTCTATTTAAAATATTCATGATTTCTATTTCAAATTGATAGTATTAGATATATAATATGCACATGTAACGAACTGTATGTTTCTGCTCTGAGTTATAGATGTCATATATGATTTATAAGTTTTATATGGGTTACATGCATATCACGAGATAAATTTTTAAGTTTGATAAATTCATTCCATTTTGTCGACACAGCAAGTAAACCACCAGGAATAAATAATAAATTATGGAAAGTTCAGCAAATTCTCGACAGATTCCGTAGTGCCTGCGTGGATTTACCAGGAGATCAGCGAAAATTTTCCATAGATGAGCAGACGATTCCTTTTTTTAGGACGTGCTTCAGTAAAGCAGTATATGAAATACAAACCACATTCTGTTCTAACAGTATCACCTGGGATAGTTTTAAATTTTATAGTTTATCAGTGGGAAAGTACAGACCTAGTCCACAAGGATCTGCATTTAGGATCTGCTGTAGTCCTTACCCTGGTTCAGACCTAGTTTTATGTACTTCGATCGGTATTTCAACAAAATACCGCTGCTGGAAAAACTAAAAAAAGAAATTTGAAGGATCAGGCACAATCCAGACGGAGTGAAGGGCATACCATTTGTCAACGTTTCTTAAAAGGGGTGCGAGCATTCAGAATATCTCAGAAAATGAAATTGTAGGGGTCTGTCCAAAAACAAAAATTGTTTCAAACATTTTCATTCTGGCTGATGAAAATTATCTCAATAAACAATAACTTTTTTTCCTTAAACTTTTATTTTTAGATATTTCCACACATAATCCAAAACTACAAAATTGTGTAGATTTAACCCCAAAACGGCTGCATTAAGCCCGAACCCGCACAATTGTGCGGGTCCCCCCTTGGCATAACCTGACATGGAGTATTTTCTTTTTAATTTTTTTTTCAATCAAATACGGTCCTATCGATATGGGGAAACCACCCAAACTTTCAATTTCCACCAAAAAATATCCCGGTCTTAAAGGGTTATGGGTTTTGTAGTTTTCTTATCAAAGTATTTTGAATTCGATTTTCAAACTGACCTTCTTTTTGATTACAAAGTCCAAAATTTTGCTTTTAATATTTATGTATTGTAATGGCGATACATTGGTACTTTTTGTCGATCATTTATTTTTATAAATACATATTTGATAATATGTATGCCCAAAGGAAAAGATTTATTATATTATGTTAAGGTCATTATTTATTTTTTCATTAAATTTCCTTGAAGTTTCAAAATTAAAATGAGGAACTTAAAAAAAAAAAAAAACGTGAAATTTAACCCCATACACTGATCTTATAATGATTTAAAATTTGTTATATATTCTTATAAATTTTGTTATAGCTTTAAGGAAGGAAAAATCACACAATTTTTGCAACGTACGTTCAAAAATTTGTGAAGAATTCTTCTATAAACTGTTTAAAAAATATTTTTATAACGCTGAATGTTTATTAATTATATATTTCGTTATATAAAATGTTTTTCGAACATAACATGGCTTCAAAAATTAAAGTCGGTTTTGAATATTAAATTAAAAAATGAATTTTTCGTACCTTTCAGAAAACTTTTCATGATTTTCAAATCTCTCTTCCTCTTTTTTCCATAAATTAAAAGTCCAAGACAAAATGAAATGCACGTATTAAAGCTTCACTAAATTTAGAAGGTGAAAAAAAATAAATTGAAATGGATTTTTTGATAAACATTGGATAATTTATTCACTCCTTGCGGTTTGAATTGATTTTACTGAAGGGCAAAAAATAAACAAATAAAACCACGAACTTCACAGGCGAAAAATATTTTGCGATACATTTTTCAATATTGTTTCAAAATTACTTTTCCATGTACCTTGAGGCCAAAGTGTGTTTTGGAAATCAGTAGTTGAGACTGAACTTGAACTAGGAAACTACACTGAATAACATTTTATCCTTAAATAACTTTCGATTGTCATTGATTATTTTCAAAATTTTAATTCTGAAGAAAAATGTTAATAGAAATTTATTCAGAATTATTCAAGAGAGTAAAACCTGATTATAAAATGTTTCTGTAAATTTATTGCGTATAATATGAACACCCTTTTTTCTTTGGAAAAAAATTCTGGGAGAAGTTATATGTGGAACTTTGATGACATGTTAAATATGTTATTGCTATTTATTGAAAAGTATTTTTTTTTTTTTAGATATGCTTTAATTTTTTTTACTTTTATTTTATTTTTTTTTTGAGAGAGAGCGTATATTGACAATAATCCTAGATAGTAAAATAAATGGGTAGCAAATTTAAATTAATGTATCAGAAATTTCATCGACTATTATGAGTTAAAAGAATTCTTTTTTAGTGCTTCGTTCCTTCTTAAAAGAGGATACTGGTGTATATCCAACAAAAATTAAAATTATTTTGCCTCAATAGTTTTACGTTTTTTCCCTCTCCAACCCCAATTTGCTAAGCGGTCAATAAAAAAAAAATCCCTACACTTCTACATGTTTTAAGATCTGTCGTCCGTCTAAGTGTAAATACTTCTTCTAATAATTTTAAACGCATATTTCTCGAAGTTAGGGGTTTTGAAGTGTTGGCAGTTGTGATGAAATTAAGCTTTTGTCTTGAACGTGATGTGAAAATGGATGCATTTTACACTTATCCTGGGAACCATTAAATTTGTATTTCTTACCTTTTTCGCAAACATGGTTCCTATGGAAATCGTTTAAATATTTGTTTTAAAAATATCGCTTTTAAATCATAAATAATAATAATGAGGTATGTTTCAAATGAATGCTTTGCTAGATTTCTACAATCATTTGAAATCTTTTACACGCTTATTCGTTTGTTTCAGAACTGCCGTTACCAAGCACTTATGCTGATACCATCCAGATGAGTGCTGTAATAGAGAATATGACTAATTTTATTTTTCTAAGGTTTACTGACAATCACAATATATTGAATTTTTTGTTTTTATTTTGGCTTACCTGATACTGATATTTTTCCTGTTTTTCAAAAGTCAAAAATTTTAATTTTACTTGCGTTATACAAGCATACCCACTTAATACTTTGAGAAAACATGCAGCAAAAAACTAGAAAAATAAAGTTCATCCGATGAACATTTTATCATTCAACAACATCAAATGCACTCATATCAACATGTTATAGAATTTAAATTTTCAGCATTAAAACAGAAAAAGCAAGAGAGGAAAATTATGCTAGATCATGAAACACTTTACAATACTGCCAGAAATCTTAAACGTATTTTCACCAATTGAAAAAGTTGAAAGCAGATATCTAAGGAAACAACATACAAAACACGTAACACATAACTTCATAAATTACCATTAATTGCCGCAAAAATATTGAATTGTTTTAAAAACAGTCCTCTTTTGATCTATATGTCTGTATATGTACTAGATAATGTGCTAGTTTAGTTACAAAACCCATAACATAGTCGAAACTTCACGTTGTAGAAATTCTACTATTTAAATAAATTTAAGATAGGTGAACATACTACGTCTGGTAAAATTAACTGAAAACTAACATTTTAAATTCAGACAATTTCATAAAATACACAATAAAATTACATTAAAAACATTTAAAAGACTGTAGACGTTTCGAAGAAACATTAGTCTCACATCAGTACAGTAAAAAACGTTAAATCTATGAAAGATTACATTAAAAACAACTTTCAGAATGAAAGATGTCAAAACAATTAAAATCGAAATTAAAGTCATATTAAAAACGTGTACTCTGAAGGATCATGGCTTGCTTCATTTAAGGGTGAACTAACAAATATTAACCAGGCCTGCAGAAATGTGATTAAACGTGATTTTATTGTATATTTTATTAAATTCTCGGAATTTAAAATGTTGGTTTTCAGAATATTTAAATACGTTTCTTAGCAGGAAAAAGCTTTCCATTGATTCAATGCTAAAGCAAAAAAACTTAGTCCAGTGTCGGAACTTTGAATTTAAAAGAGACCATTCATCACGAATTTGAAGGCCCAGTGACACTGTAGCATAATATAGCATAATAGCATAATACAGAAAACCTAGTTCACTCAATGACAGATGAATCTATCTAAGGGGAAAATTCGCGTGCGCGGAAAGGCGTAAAACTATCTTGACGCCGAACAGTGGCGTGGAAAACTTTGATATAAGAATTGAAGTGCTTCGTTGGTAAAACGTCTACTTCGGTGGTCACGCACTCAGCAGAAAACTAACCACTGAATTTAAGACCCCAGGAGTAAAAAAAGTTACCTGGAGGAAGAAAAGGAGCCCTTTAAAGTTTTTAATAGGAGAAGAGCGGCTACTCTTAAATCTTGACCCTCGGAAAAGAGATGGAACCAAAGCACCCATTATGAAAATTTTGCAGTTAAAACCAGGACTTTTATAGAATCGAGTTCAACCGAGCAAGAAAATAGCATCTTCTATGAAGTAACAATCAAGTCGTTAGCAATTATTCCTACTGAACTGTAGAATAGGTCACTGCAAAGGCAACATATTCTGACCACCAGAAACAAATGACCGGGATGTAAATTGTAAATAATAGTGAATAAATCGGATTATAATCGTGAATAAATCGGATTATAATAGAGAATATATCGGACTTTGCTTCGGAAGAGCCTCAGGGCTAATAAAAAGTTGAATTAATATGACTGAACGGCAATGTAAACCTCAATAGCATGTATCAATTACATGTTACAATCCAATTATAGTTACAAGGGTTAAAGAACTTGGCAGACGGCAGAAGGCAGACAGACAAACCAAAGTCATAAACTCTTTTCAACTACTTTGAAAGTGTTAAAATGCATTATAAGATTTGTAGCAAAGTTTTTTAACTATTCGAATTTTTTTCTTTATTTTTTTTTAATTTGATATAATATCTACGTTCCCAGTCAGAAAGTATAACACATTTAAAGACAAAGGAATCTCACTAGAGTGTAGTCACATAAGTTGTTGATTTTAGAAAAAAGTATACATTATATATTTCAGATATTTTTGGACGATCGGGGTAGACATTTCCAGTCAGGGCAGCATTTCTCACTTCTTGGACTTGCAAGTGTGACATGTGATTATTTTATAATTTTTCGTCAGGAACTTTTAGTAAAACCTGAATTTTCCGGGGCAAGCATTCAGTGAAAACTCTATTCAACATACACTTGCGTATTCCTTGAAATACATAATTGCGCTTTTTCTTTGAAATTGGTACATCTATAGCGTTAGGTGGATATACTATTGAAATTTGTTTCAACATTTAATTAAATGTAAAATTCTATAGGAAGTGTGTTTAATTGGATATCTTGGCTGTACTTCAATAAGTCCATTCTCAGTGAGTTCTTTCTCTCAGTTATTCTTCTCCAAGTTAAATGATAAAGCATTGATTTCAATAAAATTTATGGAGTCTTAATCTGTAATTTCGTATTATGTGAGGAAAATGTGAGGCATGTAATTATGATAACACAAAACTCTGTTATGTCTTTGCTATTAATTGAGCAGAAACATTCTCCTTCACAACTGCGGATATATCTGAGTGAGAGTAGCATAAGAAAAATTATTCTCCAATCAAATTTCCACAATCTGAAAATTTTGTATAATTTGATTTGCTCTAAATCCATCTATAAAATTTTTCATCTATAAAAAATAAAAGAAGCAGACCACAGATTTCAAAAGATAAATCAGATAGTTAGATAAGACCAGATGATTATGTCGTTTTTTCAGAGGTGTAGGATTTGTGTTCGTGTTTTTTTTTGGAAGGGGGGGGGGGAGTACGACAAGTTACATTGAATGAATGTATTAATGCTATTTTTGATTCTGCTTTAAACTTACCATATTATCCATCTATGAACTCAAATGAACAATAAACAATTTATTCTCATTTTTAATAAATGTGACACTTGGGTTCATTTAATAAATTTTGATTGGAATAACAACCAGGTTATTAATTTTTTTTGCTAAAAAAATAATCTGAAATTCAAGAGATTTATATTAACACTCTTGCTTTTTACCAGTAAACAAAATCTGCTTGACGAATGAAACACTCATTAAATCAATTGAATTTGGAAGTAAAGAAATACAAACGAGAAAATATAGCCCCAGAGTTCGCTCATTTCCCCCAATTTTCCATTTAATGATTAGCATGGAAAAATCTTCAGACAGGTGTTCAGTGCAGACGTTTGCGGTTAAAATCTGTGCATCTAAAAGAGAAAAACAATTTTTTACGTCCTCATAGTACAGCCAATCGGTGTGAAGTCAATGTTATGTGACAATCGTCACAAGTGGTGACAGTCGCAATCGTGATCAAAAGGTGTCATCTTTATTTCGTCGCATTACGACTCTCAGGGTCTCTTCGTGAATTGACTTTTATCATAATCAATTTCTGAGTCATTTTCAGCACGTCGCACAATAAGAAACTTTGAATTCGAAATGGTATCTCAGTAGTTCATTTTTCACATAACCTGGCGGCAATACGAATACTAAGAGTTACATTTGGGTCACGGTCCAAGCAGCAAATAATCCCTGGCCGAACCTCCACCGAATGTCCTAATCTGACTATTTTTCGCTCGGTCGACCTCATTCCCTGAGATCGGCAGTAAAGGCTTTTTGGCCGCTCGGCAAAGGGTCTGAGGATCGTATGATCCTGATATGTTGTGCATAGGTTTTGGAGATATTGCCGACCTCTTTTTAACTACTGAGTTTAGACTGTTTTCTTGTTATTTTCTACTCTTCCCTCCCAGGTTTGTTGCCCTCTTGTTTTTGTGGTTTACTAGTTGTGAATACATACCTTTTAAAAGTGCACGTTCTATTAAAAGTAATTTATAAAGAAATGCATCATTCATTTCATGTGAATTTTAATCTATCATTTTGAAATTAATTTTACGTAATACACGTAAAAGTTATTTATGGTGAATATAAATTGCTTAGCAAATTTTCTACACAAATTAGTAAACTCTCATCTAAAAAAAAAATAAATGACAGCCCGACTTATGTTACAAAATAAACCTTAATATTAGAAGATTTTTGTGCTGATTTTTATGAATTATGAGTGATCATTCATATTTAAAAATATTTTGATACGTAAAACGAAATTAAATACACCTGTTGTACTGTTACTTTAAATAACTGGGTATAAAAACTAGGTTATTGTGGGCGATTTAAATGAATAAATTGAAAGTAAAATACGTAGATAATAGCTAAAATTTTGAATATTAAAACAATTATTTGCACAAAATTCTTTTTTAAAGTAAGGTTAGATAAATGATGAGTTGAAATAATAAATTTAGCACTACACTTTTAAGAAACATGTCAAAAGATTTTTTTATTTATTAAAATAATTAGGACATTAAAACTTTAGTCAGATCTAAACTAATAATACACTATTAATAAACTAAAACATTTAACCTTTCATCTAAAATATGTTTTCATCAATGCATTTGATTTATAAAAGAAAGTTTTATTTTTTTCTTGCAATGCACAACAAATTATTGATAATAACTTTTCAATACATCTCGAAAAAAAAATGAAATTCTCACATTTTAGGTTTTTCTTACCCCCCCCCCCCCCTTATTACAGTCTTCGCAAGGTAAAAACTATTTAGTATTTATATTATAACATTTCATTTAAAAAGGCTATTTCTTACGGCAACATTTCCAGTTTTTCATACTTCCTCTAATTTCCTAACTCAAAGAAGGGGTGAAAAAAGGAAAAAACACAAATAGTTGCTTAATGTTTTAATTTTATTATCAAATATTCTTTATTTTTAATTTATTCATATAAATCACAAAAACAATCTAGTCTTTGCATCAAGTATATAATTCATTCTTTTCTGTTTTTGAAGCAACTTTTTAAGTATGAATAACTATTCGTAATTCCATAAAAAGGGTGCACAAACTCCTTCTAATTTCTAGATATGTTGGCGGAATATATCGAGCGATCGTTTATTTTTGAAAGGTGAAAAATTACTAACTTTTGAAGAAAATGCTAAAAAGTTTACACTTTCTCACACTTTACATAACTTTTTCCATCCCCGTATCCCTACCCCGACTCGTGAAAAGTGACCTTGCTTGTTGTTATTTCTAACTTAATCAATCAATAAAAATGCTCCTACCTGTAATAGTGGTATTCTAAATCCAAATTTCCGGTGAGCGGTCGTCTACTTTCTGGATCTGTTCTAGTGGTAATCAGGACTAACACTCAAATTAAATCCACACGAATCCTTCTTGTATAAATGAATGATTTCTTGATTAGATAAATGACACACAAATTAAAATACGATACATTAAAATTAAACTATTTGCATTAAATGATTCACTAAGTCTTAAAGTCTTAAAATTAGTTCTATTTAAGTTCGAGTCCATCTGGACAACAGAGGCGCTCCTAAAAAGCACCTTCTTCTTCTATTTCTAATTCAGTTCTGCCTTGCGTGGGTGTTGCGCTGGCATGAAATGAAAAAGGTTTCTCAATTGCGCAATCAGAATAATTGTTTAGGGGAGGGAAAGGAATGCTGCATATTTCGCAACATCCTCCCACCTTGAGTTTCTCGATCCTGGAGAGGAACTCAAAAGTCTAAAAGTCCTAGTTGGAGTCTCGCAGGAGGTTTCACTAGTCGCCCACTTCTGGTAACCACGGGAGAGATATCTTTGTCACTGGGTTGGCTCTTTTCTACACTGGTTCTAGTCTGATCGATTTCTGGAGTACTCTTTCGTTGTTCATCATGGACATTAAAGTTCATTTTCTGTTGGATTATCTTATCCGATGGGGAATCGCTAGCTGCATCAATTTCTAAAGGAGACAGGCGTTGGAAAGGACGGAGAAAAATTCCATTTTCTGTTTGGACGTTAGCCAATCTTGCTATTTTGTCTTTTCCGGGAATAATATCTATTATTTTGGCTAAAGGCCAGTGAAGACGTCTTTTGTTGGTATCTTTCAGAAGAACGATGTCTCTTATTTGCAAACGTTTGGAATTCTCCTTCTTCATAGACTGTTGACGCGGCTGTCCTAAGTACTCCGTTGTAAATCGGTTTCGCAGATCATTTCTTATCCTTTGACGATATCTTGCTCGTCGGTTAAGATCTTGGGAGTCTAATGTATCGATATCCGGGACGCCGGATATAGCAGTTCTTGAAGGAACATCAATGGTGTTAAGGGTTCAGGATCTTGATTATCTTCAGAGATTTATGTGATCGGTCGTGAATTTATAACATGTTCAATACCTCATAGTATTGTGCTCAGCTCTTCATAATTTAATGAGGCGCGACCCAAAACTTTTCTTAAAATTTCCTTTACCATCCGCACAAGGCGATCCCACTATCCTCCCCACCATGGTGCTGCAGGGGGTTAAACTTCCATCTTATCTTCTGTATAGAGGCTAAGGCTTTTATGGCTTCCCAATCTACACTGGAAAGTGCTCTTTAATGCCGACAAAATTTTTTCCATTGTCCGAGTAAATTATGTAAGGTCTGCCTCGCCGTGCGATGAATCTTCTTAGGGACTGCATGAAACATTCGGAAGACAATGAGGTAACTACTTCTAGGTGTACCGCTCGATAGACAGCACAGGTATATAAAGCTATCCATACTTTTCCACCGTCGGCAAGATGAGAACACAAAGAAAAGTCTCTCAGAAATATCTTTAAAACCATTTGGATTTCAGATCTACAATTTGGAGTCATGATTCGCAACAGTATGGACCACTGTAAAATTCAATAAAAAAAAATTCGATATTTTTGTCATTTTAAGGGTACTGCGTGGCCTTAAAATATTTCATTTTTTTAACCCTCCGAAAGATACCTTTCAATGAATATATAGTGTGCATTTAGTTAAGATGAGAGTTTCCTCTAGAAGGCCGAAAGAGGGCGTTTTTTAGCATTTGTTTTCTGAAATAGGAATTAAGAGTTTCGCTCTGGGTTTTTTGTATGTTATTTATTATCAGTTGAAAAATATTTTAAAAAATGTAATAAAAAAAGTGTTGATGTGGCTCGTGTTACATGTACTGGATGTCCCAGCGTGCGCGTCGTGGACTTCCAAACGGGTGGCATCCGACAAATCGTCAGTGTCGTTTCGAATCAATTTTCGTTGAGGATTAAGAAAGTAGATGTTATTTTCCAGATTTTTAAGCACCTTAAGGTCAAAAAGTTGAAAATCAACTAAGTGGTACCCATTTGTAAAAAAAAGGTCTATTTCTGGCCTCTTTTTTCGCACTTATATTGCCTTTAATTTAAAGAATTAGCAAGAACGTTTGCATTCTCATCACGCCCAGTTTGAAAAAAGTCATTTTATGTAAAATGCATTTGAAGTGCTCCATAACAGTGTAAGCCTACGGACGCATTACGCTAAAAAGAAGAAAATAATTACGAACAAACTTCGAGTTCGGCCAAACCGTTTTAGATGGATAATCTACAGGCTAAAGGGGATAAAAAAATGTAAAAAAAAATCGATTTATTTCCATAGAAAATCTGTTTTATTATTAACAGTTACTGGTAATAAATTAAATAGAACTGAAAATATGTAAGTAGTTTCTTTTTCTTTTTTAAGGTGAATAAGATTTCTTTAACTTCTCAGCTACAATTTTTAATCAACATTTGGATAAACCAAAACTGCTTTCGTACAATGAAATTTAGGTAAAACATGTTTCAAAAACGTTAAATTAACTAATTTGAAACACGCTGATTTTTTTAAGGATGGAAAGCATCTTCGGCTTTTTGTATGAGCCTGGCGTTAAAATTTTCTATGTAGAAATATGAGCAAATAGAAATATGAATAATTAATTAAATCCTTCATAGTATTAAGCATACTATATATTTAACTTCTATTTAACAAATCAACTATCTACTCAATTTATTTAGTAAGAACAATAGCTTTCTTCTGCACAATAACTTTTAAAGGTATTCGTTTAAAAGTAACACACCGTGTCATTTCATCAAACCGAGACATTTGTGATTTTTAATAAACTTGATTGTCAGAAACTTTTGTGATCTTTTTTATACGAAACTTTGTCATTAACGTTTTTGTTCTTTGATTTCAGATACTGATTTTAATCGTTTTATGAAGCAAACTAACTGGAAATCTCTCAAAGGAAAAATCCAACATTTTTATTATCGATTATAAAGCAATGATTTCTGTTTATTTCAAAATATACATATATATTAGGATATTTATTATAAAACATTTTTTTCCACAAATATGTTTATAATCATTATTTTGTGCAATTTTGTAGCTTTCTCTTTTCAAAATTTAAAAAAAAGAGTACCTCTGCGTGCATTTTAAAAATATATTTGCATTATTTAAATTTCTACGAGTATGCTATAATATGCACTAAAACGATAAGGAAGCTTATTTCTTAATTTATGTCTCTTATTTATTTTTTATGACATTACGTATTATGTGGTAAATTTCTATAAAAATATCCAATTTTACATGTTAGTTAACTAATGTAGAAATTTTGTTAATTGTGTTAACCATAATATATTTCCCTACGTTTTATAAATATTAAGATAAGATTTAAATAAATATAAGTACATTAACTCATAACACAGTGATGACAGCGATGACCACCTCGGGAACTCAGATTTCGCTTTAGAGTGTTAGTGCAATCCCGAGGGGTAGACCACATCCACTCCTCCCGACTCTCAACCAGAGTCTGAGAGGGAGCGTCGGGTCCCTGATCAAGCTGCTGAGATTTATTTCGGTTACTATGAGATTTACAATTACAATCACAATTGGTTACCCAATTTTTCTGGGCGAACCGAAGATTTCACATCGAAATATATGACTGTATGTAGTGATTACATGAGGATCATTTCAGCTAATGTTATTGCATAATTGTTTACAATTTTCTTGGATATATATACGTCACAGTACATTTAACACACAATATTTAACATGGCAATTAGAAACACATTACAACACATTACAACACAATATCAAACACCTACTATTTACATGACTGTGTGTAGTGATTACATGTGGATCATTTGAATGTGATTCCATAATTATTTACATTTTTCATGGATTTACAGGGATTTCACAGTATATTAAACACACAATATTGAACATCACAATTAGAAACACATTACAACACACCTACTATTTACAATTTGCGCATACAAGAGTTTGGAGAGATGCACAAGATAAAAATTCAAAAGTGATAGAAGTTTCTGGCACCCGCTAATAACCCGTTTCTCCCTCCATGCTACACCCTAGTGATGGAGTCGGACTAGAATGACTCTGGATTTGAAAAGATGTACTCGTTTGTTTCTATAAACCTCATGCATTGTATGATCTTGTTGAGTAGTTGTGGTTTCTCTTTTACATCCCGCCACCAACTTGCTAAATTCATACGTGTATGTTTTTTTAGATGATAATGCGATGTTAATGTACAGTATAATACATAGTGTAACGATGTTGACGGCAAGCCACAAATGCATAGAGGGGAGTCTCTTTTGTTAATTTTGTATAAGTGTTCCTGAAAGGGGCCGTGATTTGTTAAAAATATGTGTAAGTATCTGTTGTTTACGAAATTCTTGTGGTCAACCAATGGCAAGAATTCCTTCGTATATCGGCCTGTGTCTGAATCCGTCCAGCGTTTTTGCCAATTTTTTAACAGATTCTGCTTTGTCTGTGATTTTAGTGAAGAACCTGGATATGGTAAAAATGTTTGTATTAGTGTTTCATCCGTTACTGCCGATTTTGCCAGTTGGTCAGCTGCCTCATTGCCCTCAACACCTGAATGTCCTTTTGTCCAATTGAAGTATATGTCTTTTACTGTTGTTTGTAATTGTTGAAGAATTTTTAGTATTAAATAGTTTGTATTGTCAAAATTGTTTAATGCTTTTAAACTTGATAGGCTATCCGTTATGATTAAGTATTGAGAATGTTTGTCCGACTCTATCCACTCTAATGCTGAAGAGATCGCGAAGAGTTCTGACTGGAAGACGGAGTTATCCTGGGGCAGTTTCGCTCTCCAAGTATAGATTTGCTCGTTTTTTTCGTACACGCAAAATGCCGAGGCTGTGCCTTCGGACATTTTGGAAACGTCCGTGTATATTGTAATTTTGCCTACATAGTCGTTTATTTCACAAATTTGTATTTCACTTATTAGTGGTGATGTTTTGTATTTTGAGCATTTTGGATAGTATAGTGGAGCAAAAGCCTTTTCTGTTGACTTGCCGAGACGAATCGTCCCCGAATACTCCGCCTCCGCCTCCAACTGCAAATCCAGTGGGGGGAGACCTGTGAGGACCTGCAGGGCGTTTGTTGACGTATTGCGATATGCTCTCGTTATCAGCAACAAAGCTTTCCATTGTGCCGAGAGCAAATGTCGACGACCGTGATATTGCGCCATACGCGGAAACCAAACAGCACACGCGTAGGCCAGTTTCCTTTGTAAGATCGCCGAGTACCAAATCTTAAAAAATTCCGGAGGGAGTCGACCTGAGATTGATGAAAATTTATAAAGATTTTGAGTTATTTTTCCGATTTCTACTCTCTTTTGTGCCACATGTGGGAGAAATGATAATTGTTTATCTAATATTACCCCCAGGTATTTTAGTGTTGTTTCTGATTTTATTGATTTACCTTGAAGTTTAAATGTGGGGCCCCGCTTAAGGTGTTTGGGTTTGCCAAAAGTTAATGATGAGGATTTTTCATGTGGAATTTCTATTTTGTTGGTTTCTGCCCAATTCTGAATAAATTTTAAAGCTTTCTGACCTTTTTATTCAAGTTGCTGTCTCGACTGTGCCCAGATCAGTAATATCACGTCATCCGCGTATGCCACCAGTTCACAGTCCTGTACATCAAAGGCCCCCAACAAAGTCTCCAACAGAACCAACCAAAGAAAAGGACCCAGACACGATCCCTGCGGGCAACCTTTACTAAAGAAGTACAACAAAAATGGTGCCATCCAGTCCACCTGAGCTCGCCTACTCGAAAGGAAGGAAACGACAAGATTAATGAGTTGTTTAGAAATACCTAGTCTTTGCAATGCTAGGATCCCCTGGTCCCAAGGGAGGTTGTCAAATGCTTCTCTGAAATCCAGTGACACCAGTGATGTGTATTGTTTATTTTGTTTGTGTTGTTCTACTAATGAAATCACTTGCTCCAAAGCCGTTTCCGTAGATTTATTTTGCGTGTAGCCGTGTTGCTTACCCGATAGGAAATTCGTTTTGTCTAATGTGTGATGTATTCGTCTTAGAATTAATTTCTCTAAGATTTTTCCGAATATTGGTAATAGAGTGATGGGGCGATATGAAGAGCTCTCATTCAAGGGTTTTCCATCCTTTCTAAAATACACGAGCTCTCCCAATTTCCAGTCATCAGGAAAATAGTTTAACTTTAAAAGACTGTTGTACATATCCAACAGAATATTAGGAATTTTTGAAAAGATGCACCTGACCATCCTGTGATCAATTTGATCAGGTCCTGGCGCCTTGTTAATATTGAATGAGAAAACAACATTTCGCAACTCTCTTTTCGTGAATTTTGCCTGGTCGTGCGAGTTTAGTCGCTGTGGTAGTTGCTTTGGAGTTTCATCGCCAAAAATGTCTCTCGTTAGTTTTAAAAGGGTTGATGACCTGGAAGTGGGTGACAAAGAATCAAATTGGTAACTGATATGTGAGTCCTGGAATCGCTGGAAGGCCAACTTTTTCGTTAAACCAAAAGGATCCGTCTCTCTGCGACACAGGTTTGTCCAAGCTTTTTCCTTCTCCGATAAAATCTGTTTTTGATAAATTGCCCTTTCCCTTTTGTATTGCTGGTTTATATTTGACTCGTAGTTTGAATTTTTTGCTCTTTTTAAAAGAGCTGCTACTTTATTTCTTTGGACCCTCAATTGTGGAGACCACCAGGAAATTTTAAATTTCTTGAAGGGGGCTTTCTTTTTAAAGGATTTATTGGCTTGTAATAATATTTCTTGTTTAAAAGTTTCGTATTCTTTGTTAAACTGGTCTATAGTTTCTATCTCATTAAAGTTAATCTGTGAGCATTTTCGAGTTAGTTGTTCGGAAAATTGTGTCAAAGGGATTCCCTTTGTTTTGAATCTTCTTCTTGGTAGTTTTGGTATTGTGAAATTTAGCTCTGTTTCTATTGGGTAGTGGTCTCCAAAAAGGGAAGGAATTACTTCCCAGTGTTTTATGTGTGAAAACATAGCCTGAGTGCAGATGGACAGATCTGGCCTCCCCAGGTTCTTCCCCGACTCATACGTTGGTGGGCTGGATGAAGAGTTTAGAATAACTCGTTGATACGATATGACTCTATCGATAAGAACTTTTCTCCTGGTGTCTTCACTCCTATAGCCCCAAAGCTGACTGTGAGCGTTGAAATCACCGAGAACCAACTGCAATGGGCTCTGATTTTTAGAACTCAGCCAGTTCTCAATATCCTCATCAAAGTCAGCACTCAGGGGGCTATACAGGCTGCCAATGCTTAAGGTTAAAGGCTTAAGGTCTAAATTTATAAAAACTGAGTTATAGTGTTTAGATGAGAGACTATGTTTTAAGTTTTGGTCTAAGATTAAAATATGGGCTTTTTTAGAGCTTGAACTATAGCATGGTATAGTTCGAGGAAGTGATAGAGGTCTATTTTCATAAAGGTATGCATCTTGAAGATAAACCAGGGAATAGTCCGAGTCTGAGAGGAATTTAATAAAAGCAGCTGTTTGTGATCTGTTCAGTAAATTTTGTTGAATTAATTTGAATTTTTACCTCTATAAGACAATGACGCTAGCGCTGCTTGTTTCTTTCGCTGATACACGCTGCAGGATGGATCGTAAGATGGATGTTTTTCATATAGTCCAGCTTTCCTATGGTCCCCCTTGTAGTAGTCGAGCACTTTTTTGCAGTTAACACATTCTTCTTTTTCTGAGGCACAATCCTTGATGTTGTGGCCTTTGCCACATTTAGCGCAGGCCTCTGCATTCTGGCACACTCTTGCTGTATGCCCTATTTCCTGACAGTGATAACACCTTTGAATGAAGACATACCGTCTTACCGTGCACCGGTTAAATCCTATGCACAATTTTCCTGCCATTAGTTGCAGTGCATCTCTCTCCAGTAGCTGCAAGTGCGAGGTTTCCTTGCCCTCTCTTCCTTTCAATACTCTTAACAGCTTATATTGCACCTTCCTCCTCAGAGCTCTTTCCAAAGCCGGATAGAGTACTTGTTTTTCATATAGCTCTTGTTGCTCTTCTAAGTTGTTCAGTGAACTGTCTGCTTCACTTTCGACGTTTTTCTGTGTGACTACTGGGGCTTCTGGGGCTCCAAAGACTATCACTCGGGCTGTTTTCGGGTTTGCTTCTTTAATATCCAGTTTTTCCGCCATATCTTCTGTAGTGCAGATTTTATCTTTCACCTGTTCTAGGTCAAATTTGTTTTTACATGTTATTATTATTTTATTTTGTTTAGTTGTTTGGCAGTCTACTGGTGGTAATTCAGCCATATTCATAGAATTGAGAACTTTCTTTATTATTGGCATTTTTGTTTCCTTGTCTTTTGGTGTTAATATTAGTGTCGGTCTTTCTTGTGGGAGTGGTGGAAAATTTGTCATTTCTGCATATGTTGGTCGGTCATTTTCTATTGCTGTTTCTCCCTCTCTATGATTAATTGAGACCTTTCGGTTTTCTGCCTGAAGAGTGGTAACATGTTCGACGAGTCTTTTTTCCATTTGTTCATGGTTCTGCTGTATGATTTTGTTCATACCGTTGATCAATTGATCTTCTCTTTCGATTTTATCTTGTTTTGTCTGTTTGATTAACTCTTCTTGGAATTTAATTCTTTCGCTGAGTTTCGTTATTAAGTGATCTTTTTCTTCTGTCTGTTCTTTGAGCTGCTTAAAGTTTTTGATTACTGATGACATGATATTCTTTATCTTTACTTCTTTGTTTGACGCTAACTGCGTTTGTAGTTGGTGCATGAGTTCTAGTACCTGGTCTGCAATTTTCGACAACGTGTCTCGTTCTTGGTGTTCTTCCTTCTCAGCCTTGTCGTGTTGTCTTACGCTTTCTTTCTCTATTTCCACCGCTTTCTCTTCCAAAAACTTTCGGTATTTTTGTGCATTTTCATTACTTCCTTTGTCGCGTTTCTTTTGATGTCTAACCATCTGATCTATTAAAACCAGTATCGTCATTCGTGATACTGTTTCGGCATCAAATGGCAGCAGTTCATCTCCCGGCTGGTAATTTTTGTTTGCTCGCTGTGGTAGCTGTGTTTCTTTGTCGTTAGACTTCACCCCGTCTTCATCTGACTCTGTTATGACAGAGGAATCATTCCTTTGCGACTGCAACTCTTTTTCATTTCGCGGATCGCCCTGTTTCATTGTGAATATATATTTTTGCTCATAACACATACATACCATACACATGCTTTACATTACATGAAAATCCTAAAAAAGTGAATTTAAGACAATTGCATTATAACATATCCTGCTTTGCCTAAATATTTGCTATTATTTAAAAATTCTCAGTTAGTATGTGTTTTAAAAGTCCCTAAAATCTGAAATATAGTACATAGTCTCTCAAATAATCGTGGAATTTTCTAGGAAGAAAACTTTCCATTATCTTCATAATTCACAGATACAATATCAAATAAAAAAAAACCCCTGCCGTTCCGGCCTACAGGCGGAGGTAGATTTCGAAGTTAAGTATACTATTTTCGCCAACAAAAACTGAATCATGATTGCACATAAACCCACTTTAACAATTTTATCTGGCCGCTTTTGACGATTTTTTATTTATTTTTTATATAATAGCTGATTTTATTAGAATTATGTTAAGGCGGTATTCAAAAAAATACTTTTCCATGCTCAACAACTCAAAATTTTCTGGCACATTTACAGATTCATTTTTAATAGAAAAAATATGAAACTTGCTGACGTGATTTTTGAAGAAATTTATAAGCGACCTGTGTTTTTATTTTTCGTTCAATTAAGTAAAACATTTATGAACAATTATTTTTTCAGTAGGACAGTATTTTTCGTTTCTAACACAATCGCTTCGGGAAAATGTGTTAAAAATGCCCACTTTGATTTCATTTTTTGAAATATACTCTGCCTCTATCAAATAATCGATCATTACGGAACATTATATAGTTTCTGAATAAGAGAATCTACCAATTGGATGCGTTTAAGAGCAAAAATGAATTTAAAAAAGTCCTTCCGGCCAGTGCCGGGAGGAAGAGGTAGCTTTCATATTCCTTATTTTAAAAAAGCCAACTTATATCATTCAAACACACGAAGCTCAATTTAGTGGAAACCAAATATAGGAGATTCAATACTAATTTTTATCAATATAATGAATGAGAATTTCGCGAAATTAGTCAGCTTTATCAAAGCTGCTTTTCTTTAAAGTAACTTATATTTGGCTGCCAAATTCGGCGATTTCTTAAAGTGCTGCGATTTTAAGACAACATGGTGGATGAGGCTAACCAGTGAACTTGGTCGAGGCCTTAGTAATTGCTGTGCACATGCTCATTCACATCGGAATCGGTTGATATATACGAGTGGTGTCGCATGCAAAAAATCAGATTTTTCAATATGTCACCCACAATAGAAATTGAAACTGCTATATATGAGCCATTTTTTAAGGTAAAGACAAACAAAAAATGCTCCTGAATCCTTATATCAAGTAAGTAAGTAAGCACCCACCCTGGGAACCCGCTTTTGGCTTATAGTTAGGTGTAACCCCCAAGCCCAGGCCAGGGAAAACTTTTACTACCTGCGGAAACAAGCCCAGATCCACAGTCTCCGGGAAAGAAGACCTCGGAACGACCCGCCTGACACCCCGAAGAGAGCACAAGAGCAAGTGCCGTGTCCTCGGACAGCCTGTGAAAATTTATTATTATTTAAGATGGCGATTCTTTACCAATCACAATTGGCTGCCCTATTGTTTCAGGGCGAGCCTAGAAATTTATTGCAATTATGATTTATATGTTTTGGAATTTGTGTACTATTTGAAAAATTTTTGAGTATTTGCATTCATCTTTACATTTGGTAAGAAATATTTTTTCCCTTTTTCCCCCTTTTAAAAAAATATATTTATACTTATATACAATATTTCCAGTGGTATTTAAGTTCTTAAAAATAAAACAATCTCAAAAACACCCTTCCATACAACACGTGGACCTATGATTTTTTTTTTTTCTGATAAAGTAGTATAATAATTTAGAGATTTAATTATTTACCAATAGATACGTTTTTTTTCTTTTTTTTCCCCTCTTTTTGACAGAAAATATGAAATACACGGAGCGATGGTAGAACTAAAAAGACAATCATAGGACAAATTTAAGCCCAACGAAGGTGGCCCCACTGCCCATAACTGGAGGCCATTCCTGCCGCAGCTGAAATATTAGGACAAATGCTGATACACTTATTATGATAAAAAAGGTATGAAGATAATGAAGTAAAATTGTAAATATGGTTAAATAATTTAAAGTTCTATGATAGTGATGTACATACAGTGAGGATAGTCCTCTGAGTAATTGTTCTAGATATATAAAGTTCAGTTAGACAAGGTCAAAGTCAGAGTCTGTTAACTCTGCGTCTATCAGTCAACTGCGACTGAGACACTGGGCAGGAGCTGGAATCGGCTGTATGTTGTTGATAGTAATTACGCGTGTGACAGCTTGTGCAGCGAAATTGTGAAGGGTCATTGGCGTAAGGACAGTCTCTAGTACGGTGTCCACGCGAGCATTTTGCACATATTGAGTCTCTGCGACAGTTGGTCGACGAGTGGCCATAAAGTTGACAATTGTCGAAACGGATAATTGGTCTATAGATACGAATTTGACAGTTATTCAGACCTACCAACAATGATTTTTTAGCTAGTAATGTTTGTGCATCATTGAAGTCTAGATTTAAGATTATGTGATAATTAGGTGATTTTTCTTTCTGGAGAATTTTATCAATTGTTATGTTGCAGATCGTAGTATTCTCTTTTATGTAATTCAGGAGTTTTGTTGTTGTAACCGATGTTGGTATGCCTTTGATGATAATTTTTAAACTTTTAGATAATTTGTAGGTTATTTCTATGTTTTCAATACTTAAGAAAGAAACCTTTTCAATTTCTAATTTTTTTGCACCTCACTTTAAATATATATGTATTTTTAAATTTAATGGCCGCCATTTTGAAACAAGATGGCTGATGAATCTGGCCAGCGAACTTCGTCGAGGTATTGATGTATACTATCCACATGCCTTCTTACATCGAAATAGGCGAATACGTGTGTTATCGCGTGACAAATACAAGATCGTTTCAAAATGTTAGCCATGCTAGAAATTCAAAGTGCTATAATTCAACCATTTTTTAAGATATGAACAAAAGAACAAATTTTCAGAAACAAAATCTTCTTCGTAATCTTTGTATCAAGGACAAACACATAAAAAAAAAATCTTTTTCATTTTCCAATTTTTAATACCTCATTTTAAATTTTAAATTTAATTTTTTTAAATGGCAAACCTTTTGAAACAAGATGGCGAATGAAGCTGGCCAACGAACTCGGTCGAGATATTGGTATGTACTATGTACACACCAAATTACATCGAAATCGGTTCATAAATACGCGTGACAAAAATCAAGTCGTTTTAAAATGTCAGCCACAATAGAAATTCAAAATGTTATTACTCAGCCATTTTTTTAGATATAGACGAACCAAAACTGTTCCGGAATCTTGTATTAAGGTCAAACACATACGAAAAAAATCTTTTTCATTTTCCAATTTTTTGGTATCTCATTTTATTTTTATTATTTTTTAAATTTTTTAAATGGCCGCCATTTTGAAACAAGATGGTGGATGAAGCTGGCCAACGAACTCGGTCGAGATATTTGTATGTACTATGTACGCACCAAGATACATCCAAATCGGTTCATAAATACGCCTGTTATTACGTGCAAAAATCAAGACGTTTCAAAATGTCAGCCACGCTAGAAATTCAAAATGCTATAACTCAGCCATTTCTTAAGATATAGACGAAACAAAAACTGCTCCCGAATCTTTTTATCAAGGACAAACACATAAGAAGAAAATATTTTTTCAATTTTCAATTTTTTGGTATCACATTTCAAATTTAAATTTTTCTTAAGAATTTAAATGGTCGCCATTTTCAAGCAAGATGGCGGATGAAGCTGGCCAACGAACCCGGTCGAGACATTGGTATTTACTATGTATAAACGAAGTTACATCCAAATCGGTTCATAAATACGCCTTTTATCGCGTGACAAAATACAGGACGTTTTAAAATGTCAGACACGCTAGAAATTCAAAAGTCCTTCCGGCCAGTGCCGGGAGGAAGAGGTAGCTTTCATAATCCTTATTTAAAATAAGCCAACTTATATCATGAAAACACGAAGCTCCATTTAGTGGAAACCGAATATAGGAGATTCAATACTAGATTTTATCAATATAATGAATGAGAATTTCGCGAAATTAGTCAGCTTTATCCAAGCTGCTTTTCTTTAAAGTAACTTATATTTGGCTGAGATGTTGATGTATACTATCCACATGCTTTCTCACATGGAAATAGGCGAATACGTGTGTTATCGCGTGACAAATACAAGATCGTTTCAAAATGTTAGCCATGCTAGAAATTCAAAGTGCTATAATTCAACCATTTTTTAAGATATGAACAAAAGAACAAATTTTCAGAAACAAAATCTTCTTCGTAATCTTTGTATCAAGGCCAAACACATAAAAAAAAAATCTTTTTCATTTTCCAATTTTTAATACCTCATTTTAAATTTTAAATTTAATTTTTTTAAATGGCAAACCTTTTGAAACAAGATGGCGAATGAAGCTGGCCAACGAACTCGGTCGAGATATTGGTATGTACTATGTACACACCAAATTACATCGAAATCGGTTCATAAATACGCGTGACAAAAATCAAGTCGTTTTAAAATGTCAGCCACAATAGAAATTCAAAATGTTATTACTCAGCCATTTTTTTAGATATAGACGAACCAAAACTGTTCCGGAATCTTGTATTAAGGTCAAACACATACGAAAAAAATCTTTTTCATTTTCCAATTTTTTGGTATCTCATTTTATTTTTATTATTTTTTAAATTTTTTAAATGGCCGCCATTTTGAAACAAGATGGTGGATGAAGCTGGCCAACGAACTCGGTCGAGATATTTGTATGTACTATGTACGCACCAAGATACATCCAAATCGGTTCATAAATACGCCTGTTATTACGTGCAAAAATCAAGACGTTTCAAAATGTCAGCCACGCTAGAAATTCAAAATGCTATAACTCAGCCATTTCTTAAGATATAGACGAAACAAAAACTGCTCCCGAATCTTTTTATCAAGGACAAACACATAAGAAGAAAATATTTTTTCAATTTTCAATTTTTTGGTATCACATTTCAAATTTAAATTTTTCTTAAAAATTTAAATGGTCGCCATTTTCAAGCAAGATGGCGGATGAAGCTGGCCAACGAACCCGGTCGAGACATTGGTATTTACTATGTATAAACGAAGTTACATCCAAATCGGTTCATAAATACGCCTTTTATCGCGTGACAAAATTCAGGACGTTTTAAAATGTCAGACACGCTAGAAATTCAAAAGTCCTTCCGGCCAGTGCCGGGAGGAAGAGGTAGCTTTCATAATCCTTATTTAAAAAAAGCCAACTTATATCATGAAAACACGAAGCTCCATTTAGTGGAAACCGAATATAGGAGATTCAATACTAGATTTTATCAATATAATGAATGAGAATTTCGCGAAATTAGTCAGCTTTATCCAAGCTGCTTTTCTTTAAAGTAACTTATATTTGGCTGCCAAATTCGGCAATTTCTTAAAGTGCCTATCATTTTAAGACAACATGATGGATGAGGCTAAGCAGTGAACTTGGTCGAGACCTTAGTAATTGCTGTGCACATGCTCACTCACATCGGAATCTGTTAATATATACAAGTGCTGTCGCATGCAAAAAATAAGATTTTTCAAAATGTCACCTACAATAGAAATTGAAACTGCTATATCTGAGCCATTTTTTTAAGGTAAAGACAAACAAAAAATGCTCCTGAATCCTTATATCAAGATCAAATACTTAAGAAAGAAACCTTTTTCAATTTCTAATTTTTTTGCACCTCACTTTAAATATATATATATTTTTTAATTTAATGGCCGCCATTTTGAAAGAAGATGGCTGATGAATCTGGCCAGCGAACTTGGTCGAGGTGTTGATGTATACTATCCACATGCCTTCTTACATCGAAATAGGAGAATACGTGTGTTATCGCGTGCAAATACAAGATCGTTTCAAAATGTTAGCCATGCTAGAAATTCAAAGTGCTATAAATCAACCATTTTTTAAGATATCAACAAAAGAACAAATTTTCAGAAACAAAAACTGCTCCGGAATCTTTGTATCAAGGCCAAACACATAAAAAAAATCTTTTTCATTTTCCAATTTTTTAATACCTCATTTTGAATTTTAAATTTAATTTTTTTTAAATGGCAACCCTTTTGAAACAAGATGGCGAATGAAGCTGGTCAACGAACTCGGTCGAGACATTGGTATGTACTATGTACAGACCAAGTTACATCCAAATAGGTTCATAAATACGCCTGTTATCGCGTGACAAAAATCAGGTCGTTTTAAAATATCAGCCACAAGAGAAATTCAAAATGCTATTACTCAGCCATTTTTTTTTAGATATAGACGAAAGAAAAACTGTTCCGGAATCTTTGTATTAAGGTCAAACACATACAAGAAAAAATCTTTTTCATTTTCCAATTTTTTGGTATCTCGTTTAAATTTTTTTATTTTTTAATTTTTTTAAATGGCCGCCATTTTGAAACAAGATGGCGGATGAAGCTGGCCAACGAACTCGGTCGAGATATTTGTATGTACTATGTACACACCAAGGTACACCCAAGTCGGTTCATAAATACGCCTGTTATTACGTGAGAAAAATCAGGACGTTTCAAAATGTCAGCCACGCTAGAAATTCAAAATGCTATAACTCAGCCATTTCTTAAGATATAGACGAAACAAAAACTGCTTCCGAATCTTTTTATCAAGGTCAAACACATAAGAAGAAAATACTTTTTTCAATTTTCAATTTTTGGTACCACATTTCAAATTTAAATTTTTCTTAAAAATTTAAATGGCCGCCATTTTTAAACAAGATGGCGGGTGAAGCTGGCCAACGAACCCGGTCGAGACATTGGTATGTACTATGTATAAACGAAGTTACATCCAAATCGGTTCATAAATACGTCTGTTATTACGTGAGAAATATCAGGACGTTTCAAAATGTCAGCCACGCTTGAAATTCAAAATGCTATAACTCAGCCATTTTTTAAGATATAGACGAAACAAAAACTGCTCCGAAATCTTTGTATAAAGGTCAAATACACAAGAAAAGAATATTTTTCCATTTTCAATTTTTTGGTACCACATTTCAAATTTTAAATTTTTTAAAAAATTTTAAATGGCCGCCATTTTGAAACAAAATGGCGGATGAAGCTGGCCAGCGAACTCGGTCGAGAGATTTTTATGTACTATGTACACACCGAATTACATCCAAATCGGTTCATAAATACGCCTTTTATCGCGTGACAAAATTCAGGACGTTTCAAAATGTCAGCCACACTAGAAATTCAAAATGCTATAACTCAGCCATTTTTTAAGATATAGACGAAACAAAAACTGCTCCGGAATATTTTAATAAAGGTCAAATACATAAGAAAAAAATATTTTTCCATTTTAAATTTTTTGGTACCACATTTCAAGTTTTAAGTTTTTGTAAAAATTTTAAATGGCCGCAATTTTGAAACAAAACGGCGGATGAAGCTGGCCAACGAACTCGATCGAGACATTGGTATGTACTATGTACACACCGAATTACATCGAAATCGGTTCATAATTACGGGAGTTACAGTGTGACATAGGTCAGATATATATGGATATATATATATATAAATATATATAAATTTATATATATATATATATATATATATATATATATATAAATAAATATATATATATATATAAATTTTGAACGGAGGGTGGTTTCGGGGTCTGGGGGTCATGATCGATGAAAATATACCAAAATTTTTTGAAATCGCTTTCCTCCGAACGGCTGCAATAGGTAGCTTTTTTGTAAAGAAAGCTACCTAAAATGCTGCAACTCAGCCATTTTTTTAAGATATAGACGAAACAAAAACTGCTCTTAACTCTTTGTATAAAGGTCAAATACATAAGAAAAAAATATTTTTCCAATTTTCAATTTTTTGGTACCGCATTTCAAATTTAAATTTTTCTTAAAAATTTAAATGGCCGCCATTTTTAAAGAAGATGGCGGATGAAGCTGGCCAACGAACTCGGTCGAGACATTGGTAAGTACTATGTACACACCGAATTACATCGAAATCGGTTCATAATTACGAGAGTTACAGTGTGACATAGGTCAGATATACATATATATATATAACCATTAATTAATCATAACCATCCACCGTCAATTATTATGAATTAAAGCTGTAAGTATTAAAAAAAAAAAATTAATATAAGAATTATTATGGAAGAAAAAGAAAAAAGTGGAAACCGACAAAAATTGAAAAGCTTATACATTGAATATATATGTTACATAAGTCAGATATGTATATATATATATATATATATATATATACAGGGTGATTCATAAAAGATGGGCAGAACTTTAAGGGGTTATAGTACACTTAAAGACAAATAATATTAAATAGGAGACTAAGGGTCCCAGACGTATTCCCAAGGAGATAGGGGGCATTAAAGTTTAGGGTCCGAAATTTCAAATGATTATAAAACATGGAAAAATTGGTCGATTCGTTTGCGGTTTTTGCAAAAAATTTTCTTTATGCCAGTATTTTCTTGAAATAAAATTTTAAAGTTCAATTTCAAAAAATGCCGATAGGGGGCGCTTTAGACTTTGGAGTAACAAACAACTATTTTTTAACGTTATTTTTTGTATTTCTTTAAATGATTTCGAAAGCTTAGACTTAAACTTAAATTTTGATCTAAAAATCTGAGTCCTAACGAGTAGTTAAGTAGCGTAAACTGAAATTTGAAATTTGAAACCCTTCTCCCCCCAGAACAAAAATCAGTTATTCCCGATCTTTGTGTCGTAGATTAGGCTCTAACTACTGCCGCGTTTTGCTAAAATTATTCTTTATGTCAGTATTTTCTTGAAAATAAATTTTAAAGAAAATTTTCAAAAAATTCCGATAGAGGGCGCTTTAGACTTTGGAGTAACGAACAACTATTTTATACCGTTATTTTTTGTGTCTCATTAAATGCTTTCTAAAGCTTAGACTTAAATTTTCAGCCCAAAATCTGAATCGTTAGACGTGGTTAAGTTTCTGGGGAGAGGGGTTTGAAATTTCTACTCCTGAGCACAGTTCAGTTTACCATGTCCACACATTGTGTGCTGTGATACGAGGTAAAAAGACACAAATTAGGATTATGTTACCAAAGCATATTTATTAACATGTAATTACAATAAATGTTCAAAATTGTGACCACCAGAGGTTATGCACGCAGAACAACGGCGAAGAATGGAACGGCGAACATTCGCGAAAACATCAGGTTTTTCGAGCACTTCCCCTACAGCGGCGGAAAGTCTGGCGACCAGTTCCTCGGGGGATTCAATGGGTGTCTCATACATAAGAGCCTTCAATCGTCCCCAAAAAAAGAAATCGAGGGGTGAAAGATCTGGCGAGCGAGCAGGCCAAGCAACAGGACCACCTCGACCAATCCATCTGTTCGGAAATGTGATGTCCAGATAGTTGCGGACGTCTCGTACGTAATGGGCTGGCGCTCCATCGTGCTGGAACCACATGACCCGCCGGATGCGTGGAGGAACAACGTTTAACAGGTCTGGCAGCACATGTTGCAGAAATGTGAGGTATGTTTTACCGTTGAGGCGTTCAGGAAGAAGGTACGGTCCGATTAGGTGGTCTCCGAGGATTCCTGCCCAAACATTGATGGAGAAGCGTCTCTGATGAGCATGTGGATACGTAGCATGTGGATTGACACCCGCCCATACATGTGCATTGTGTGTGTTAAATGTACCTTCACGTGTGAAGGTACATTCATCGGTGAAAAGCACAGTTCGTCCAAAATGTGGATTTAGCGCGTTCTGCTGCAGAAACCAGCGGGCGAATTCAATACGATTTGGATAATCCCCTGGAGACAGTTTCTGGACTCGTTGCACATGAAACGGGAGCAAATGTTCATCCTTCAGTACCCTCCAAGTCATGGACTGTGAGGTATCCACCTGCCTAGCCACTGTTCGTGTACTTGTACTTGGCTGCGCCGCTACTACATCCAGAATGGCTTCTGCAACAACTACTGATTCGTCCTTTTTTGCACGACCTGCATTCGACCGGGAAGCGAGAAATGATCCCGTCTCACACAACTGTCTGTGCAAGCGCTCGAAAGTTTTGCGGTTAGGCAACCGCCAGTTGGGAAATCGCTCTCCGTACATTCGTTGTGCCTCTGCACCATTTCCATCTGCCGCTCCGTAAATTAAATGCATCTCAGCCTTTTCCTTATTCGTGAAGGGCACCATCTTCCGATTCATTACTACAGCGACTTACACTTGACTCACCGTTCAGTGGTTTTTATGCCTGAATCGTGTCGAAATTTTGCATACGTGTTCTTCTTCTTCCCCATTTGACATTTGCATACTTTCTGTTTCCTTCTTCACCCGGTGACTAGCGTCAGGAATGGAGCTTTAACGTTTGCATGAGCGACGTTTCCAACTGTGCCAGTGCCTTTATGAGTGAATTCCGACTATGCAGTCCTTGACGAAAGTTGTATTTTTGCCTCGTATCACAGCACAGAATCGTTGGGCATGGTTAAGTAGTGCAAACTGAACTTTGTTCAGAAGTTGAAATTTGAACCCCCTCCCCTCGCTACTGAACCACGCTCAGCGATTCAGATTTTGAGCTGAAAATTTAAGTTTAAGTCTAAGCTTTAGAAAGCATTTAATGAGACACAAAAAATAACGGTATAAAATAGTTGTTCGTTATTCCAAAGTCTAAAGCGCCCTCTATCGGAATTTTTTGAAAATTTTCTTTAAGATTTATTTTCAAGAAAATACTGACATAAAGAATAATTTTAGCAAAACGCGGCAGTAGTTAGAGCCTAATCTACGACACAAAGATCGGGAATAACTGATTTTTGTTCTGGGGGGGGAGAAGGGTTTCAAATTTCAAATTTCAGTTTATGCTACTTAACTACTCGTTAGGACTCAGATTTTTAGATCAAAATTTAAGTTTAAGTCTAAGCTTTCGAAATCATTTAAAGAAATACAAAAAATAACGTTAAAAAATAGTTGTTTGTTACTCCAAAGTCTAAAGCGCCCCCTATCGGCATTTTTTGAAATTGAACTTTAAAATTTTATTTCAAGAAAATACTGGCATAAAGAAAATTTTTTGCAAAAACTGCAAACGAATCGACCAATTTTTCCATGTTTTATAATCATTTGAAATTTCGGACCCTAAACTTTAATGCCCCCTATCTCCTTGGGAATACGTCTGGGACCCTTAGTCTCCTATTTAATATTATTTGTCTTTAAGTGTACTATAACCCCTTAAAGTTCTGCCCATCTTTTATGAATCACCCTGTATATATATATATCAATTTTGAACGGAGGGTGGTTTCGGGGTCTGGGGGTCATGATCGATGAAAATATACCAAAATTTTTTGAAATCGCTTTCCTCCGAACGGCTGCAATAGGTAGCTTTTTGTAATGAAAGCTACCTAAATGAGTCAGAAAAAGTCCTTCCGGCCAGTGCCGGGAGGAAGAGGTAGCTTTCAAATACCTTATTTTAAAAAAGCCAACTTATATTATTCAAACACACGAAGCTCAATTTAGTGGAAACCGAATATAGGAGATTCAATACTAATTTTTATCAATACTAAATCATTATGAATGAGAATTTCACGAAATTAGTCAGCTTTATCCAAGCTGCTTTTATTTAAAGTAACTTATATTTGGCTGAGATGTTGATGTATACTATCCACATGCTTTCTCACATGGAAATAGGCGAATACGTGTGTTATCGCGTGACAAATACAAGATCGTTTCAAAATGTTAGCCATACTAGAAATTCAAATTGCTATAATTCAACCATTTTTTTAAGATATAAACAAAAGAACAAATTTTCAGAAACAAAATCTGCTCCGGAATCTTTGTATCAAGGCCAAACACATAAGAAAATCTTTTTCATTTTCCAATTTTTTAATACCTCATTTTAAATTTTAAATTTAATTTTTTTTAAATGGCAACCCTTTTGAAACAAGATGGCGAATGAAGCTGGCCAACGAACTCGGTCGAGACATTGGTATGTACTATTTACAGACCAAGTAACATCCAAATCGGTTCATAAATACGCTTGTTATCACGTGACAAATATCAGGACGTTTCAAAATGTCAGCCACGCTAGAAATTCAAAATGCTATAACTCAGCCATTTTTTGAGATATAGACGAAACAAAAACTGCTCCCGAATCTTTGTATCAAGGTCAAATACGTAAAAAAAAATGTTTTTTCAATTTTCAATTTTTTGGTACCACATTTCAAATTTAAATTTTTCTTAAAAATTTAAATGGCTGCCATTTTTAAACAAGATGGCGGATGAAGCTGGCCAACGAACTCGGTCGAGACATTGGTATGTACTATGTACAAACGAAGTTACATCCAAATCGGTTCATAAATACGCCTTTTAACGCGTGACAAAATTCAGGACGTTTCAAAATGTGAGCCACGCTAGAAATTCAAATGCTATAACTCAGCCATTTTTTAAGATATAGACAAAACAAAAACTGCTCCGGAATCATTGTGTAAAGGTCAAATACATAAGAAAAAAATATTTTTCCATTTTCAATTCTTTGGTACCACATTTCAAATTTAAAATTTTTAAGAAAATTTAAATGGCCGCCATTTTGAAACAAAATGGCGGATGAAGCTGGCCAACGAACTCGGTCGAGACATTGGTATGTACTAGGTACATACCGAATTACATACAAATCGGTTCATAAATTCGAGAGTTACAGTATGACAAAGGTCAGATATATATATATATATATATATATGGATATATATATATATATATATATATATATATATATATATATATATATATATATATATATATATATATATATATATATATATATATATATATATATATATAAACTTTTGAACGGAGGGTGGTTTCGGGGTCTGGGGGTCATGATCGATGAAAATACAGCAAAATTTTTTGAAATCGCTTTCCTCCGAACGGCTGCAATAGGTAGCTTTTTGTAATGAAAGCTACCTAAAAGAGCAGTTTGGATTTGAATTCACCCTTAATAAGATGATTTTTTTCTTCTACCGCTATGTATTTTTAATTTGTTTTTGCTGTAAGATTTGGTCCTATCAACAACTTGTCTATATAAATTTTGTAGACAATATTAAGTAGATATATGATAAACTAATGGGGACTTTATATCTTGTGAACTGACGGAGTTATGTATTTTTTGTCTTCTTCAAACCCCCCTTTTTGTTTCTGTTTTAATTTTTTTTTCGGTACGAATTAGTTCTATCAAAAACTTGTGAATATAAAAGTTGTAGATAATATTAAGGAGATTTATAATAAAATTAATTGGATTTGATATCTTGAGAATTGACGAAGTTATGAATTTTTTTTCTCCCAAAAATCCTATTTTTTGCGCCCCTTGAGCCCATTTTTAATTTTATCAAAAATCCGTGATACATAAATATTTGGCCCTATTTTTGAAAGTCATAAAAACTTTAAACTGATTTGATGTGTACAAAAATTAAGAAGTTCTGCGTTTTTTTCTGTTTTCACAAAACCCTTCCCTATTTCTATCCTCTTGGTCCGATTTTGCCCATTAACGAACTTGACCGAGATTTTATACCCCTTGATTTTATGTATCAGTTTGGAAGAGATTTGTGCAGAATTGTGGAAGTTATCGTTTCCAGAACAACGTGTTATATATATGTAGATAGATAGATAGATAGATAGATAGATAGATAGATAGACAGATAGATAGATAGATATATAAATTTTTTTTACTGAGGGTGGTTTTGGTTCTAGAGGTCATGATCGGTGTATATCTGCAATTTTTTTTTCAGAAATTCCAACATAGGGGAGAATGTTATCTAGGTAGTATTTCATACGAAATCTACCTAAAACAATGAACTAAAAAAATTATTTGCAGTATAAAGGTCTGAATGTATGTTGAAATATCAGAATTTAAAAAGTTTTTTACATATATATTGGATTTATTTTGCAGATAGAGATTTATTAATTAAAAGTACAAGCAAAATATATCCATTATATCCATGAGTTACAGATAGAAAATGAAATAAACTAATCAAATTTAAATAAATAAAGCTCAATACTTTAGTTTCCAGTAAATGATAGTTCATATTAAATTTTGTTTTGAAATTTAATTTATCGGTAGCAATATCCTAATAATTTCATATTTTTTTCTAAAAAATATTAGTTAAACTTATAAAAATGACTCCATGTTTGACACGATAATTTAAATTATGAAATTTAAAAAAAATAATATATATTTTAACTTCTTGTTTTTCTTTTGAATTATTTGAAATGGAAGGATATATTTTACAGCAATTCCAGAAATTTAAATAATTTTTTATACTTTTTTTTTGTAACAAGTGCAATTATGTGTTGACTAACTAGTTAGAACTAGTTAGAATAATTTTAAGTCTATTAAGGCATGCTTTTTTTATTTTTATAAATAAAATAATCGTACGAAATTTGTGATATTATATAAAATAATATCTGTTAAGCTACATTATTTTTTTAATGTACTTTACGTTAAATATATCGATTGAAATTCATTTTACTTCAAATCATAGGTAAAATAAATTTTACTTCGAAAAAAAGGAAAGGAATATAAAACGAAAACCTGTAATAAATCTTATAGTTTCTTCAATATCATATTCAAAGCTCAATAACGTGTAATCACCATATGAACATTAATTGAATTAGACACATACGAGTATGCTAATGTAAAATTCATAATTCACAGATCGAACAATTTCATAAATGCATTTAAACGATAGAGCCTGTAAATGCGATTTGGAATCCCATCGTGTTCCCTATCATTAAAATTTTATTCTATCACATATCAAATCTCCATCCATCTGTCACAGGTTTGAATACCACTGTTATTTTCATTATTATGTTAATTGATTTATGCACTACCTTTCGAAGATAATGGTCGCGCACAAATCATTTAGATGGAACTGAGCTTCTTTGACAAACGTAATGAAAATAAATCTATATAACCACTCGATGTCGTGTAATCAGTAGTGACACAATAAACGTAACTGCGTGGAAAATTGGGATAAAACTGCCACCATTATTAGACGAGTGATGCACTTTATTTCAAGCTATTTCGAATTTGTCTTTTGAGATATTTGCTGGAAATTAACTGGCTCCTCCGAAAGAAAGTTTGTAAGTAGTAAATAGGACGACTTTTTGAAAATGGATATATAATTCATCTGCATTTATTAATTCGAGCCAAATTCTACGCTGAAATGTGGCCTAATCAATTTCCTTTTTTATTAAATCATGTGAAAATTCTTCTACAACGACGGCAAAAGCATTGATGTTCAAAAATGTTGATTCTTTAAAAAAAATTTCTAATGAAAGAATTTAAAGAAAATAAATAATTTCTATAATAATTTCTTTTCAAAAGTATAAAAGCTTTTATTTTAATACTTTTTAATTTTTATTAAACATAAAGTGCAAAATAACAAGCTTACAAGTATTACTATGAACAAAGACTAGTCGTTCTTGAAGTATTTAAAAATAAGTATGCTATCGAGTTAAATATTTTGACCTTATGAGTTATTAAATAACTCGGTTACCTGCTTGCAAATGCCGACAATCCTCGAAAATATGTTTTAAACACTTGTGTAATATTCAATCAGTAGTTTACTCAAAAAGAAAATATTGTTATGCATTCTAATAATGAAAAAAATTACCTTGCACACTTAATTATTAATTTTACTTTTTTCTGATGACTTTCAATAAATAATAAGGGGATCTTTAAGATGATAAATAATGACAAGAGAATAGAAAGTCATACTGACTCAATCGCAGAAAAATATTTTATTTCCATTATTGAAAATGAAACTTTCTTTGAGGTTAAGGTCATTTCAACTACTGGAGTTATTTTATTACTCCGAGATTACGGCGTCATATAAGGCAATCATTTAAAATGTTTGAGTTTTCTGAATGACAGTAAGATTTATATTTTAAAATGACATAATTTTCACCGGAGGAAATATGCTTCTTGCTAGTGGAATATGGCGGGGCAAATTGCAATTTACGTATTTTATAGAGAGCAATAAAGAAGTATGTAAATATATAGGAATTATAATTTAAAATTTATGTAAAACTATGGAAAATAGTACAATATTATGAAATGCAGTAAACATAATGCAGTTTCAAGTACTATCAGAATAATAATAAATTTTTTTACTAATTTTAAAATGAAAGTGAAATCAAACAGACCATCATGATGTTTCCGTACAGGTAATTTATAATAAAGTAAAATTGCTAAAAAATTAAAGAATTGTAAATATGTGATCAGAGTTAAACATTTTAAAACCTAAATACGAATATATGAGTTAACTTATATTTTCCAATTAAGTGCGAAATCATTCTTTTATACTCATCAGAAAGTATTAAAAAATCAGTTGCTATGAAAAGTAGTCGAATATATGAACATTAAATATCTAATAACATCGTCTATAAAAATGCATTGATATCAATAAAACTTCTTTTAATTTGAATATATTTTGATAAAAATGAATTTCACTTTTCGAGCTTCCATATTATTATCACTGTATAAGTCATAAAATTTTTATAATAATCTAGATAAGTCAAAACACAAAAGTCTTTTGCTTTTCTTTTTACATATAATGAGATAATGATTATAAAACTTTTATAGGAAATAAACTTATATTTTTTTTAATTCTGTAAATAAAAATATATTTGATGCGCAAATTAATATAGAAAGAACAGCAAGGTCATATGATACATATATGAAAAGAAAATGCCCCGTAAAACCGCAATCATCGTCCGGACTACCTACAGTGAACTTACAGCTTCTGTAGTTGTCATGTGAGGTGAGGATTACTCAGTGGATATTCAAAGGTGTGAAATATATTTTCTAGATTTATTCTACTTAGAAAAGCACGTGAATACTCTTTTTAGACGTAAACGCTTCCAGATTTTAAGAAGATATCTGCAGTCATCCTGTTATAAAGAGCCATTCGCAGGACATTTAAAGATGTAACATTTTGAGATATAGACGATATTTTGAAACGGCATACAAGACAAATTCGACCATCCATGGGTAACAGGAATACTGAATATGAAGTTCTCTGAACGTATTCAGGCTGTCATGGTGGTGTCTCAGTTTTCGAATGATAGGAATGTTGATATAAAAAGGAAAACCGTTTTGTGCGAGGATAAATTTGATACCTAGAGACCGACGTCATCCAAAATAGATGTAATATGTCATCCTATCAAAATAAACAAAATTTGCATCTGAGCCGATATCCATAAGAAATGACCAAAACGGAGGAACAAAAATGGACTTTTTTGTAAAGTAGGGGGAAGTCGTGTAGTACCGACAAGTAGAGTTTTAAGCTTTGACATCCAATAGCAACACCTGTCAAGCCACTGTCATGTTTACTACGCCAGCAGGGAGACATTCACGTTATATTCTAAAGAGAGGCCTGTGCGTTTGCAAGTGATAGTAAGTTATTTATTTTTTCAGCGTTTACTCGAGCTCGTGCTAGAAGTTAACTTTCGAGCCCCGTATCTTGTGCGAAAGCAAGTACTACAACGTTCTTAGTGTTTTGTTAGATATATGGTTTACTATGATTTATACTGTAAGCCGTTATGTCTAGACCTGGCAATTAGTACAGGGGAAATGTACAAAAAAAAAGGGTTACTTTGCAAAAGGTCGGGTAGAAGATTTTTTTTCTGAATTCTTTATAATGATGCCAAAATGGAAAAACGAAGTTAACAAAATTTCTTAAGGCTAAATTTTCTGAGGCCAAAAAAAAAAAAACAACAACAAAATTTTGGGACCTTTTTTGATTTTTTTTAAATATCTCGAGACTCGTTGCCGCAGCATATTGTTTGTCAACTACAATATTAAAGAAGACAAAATTCTCTACAACTTTCGTATTAACAACTTTTTTATACACTCAATAGCAAGCGTAGTACGCCATTTCAAAAATAGGACAATTTTTTTCAATTTTCTTAAAAACCGTTAAAAACTTAGTTCAGCCCCGATTATTCAAATGTTTCTCCCAGATTTAATCGTGTATGTCAACTTCTATATATTGGTATCAGTAAATTATGTGTTTCAGGGCCAAAACTAGCCTTTTTTGCGCCGTGTCAAACATGGATTTTGCCCCCTGTCCCCGCTTTAAATGAAAATTTACCACGAGAATTTTAATAAATCTCTAATAGCCGGATTTTGAAAATTTTAGTTGTGTTGTCATTAAATACGTAATGTGAACTATGTAATCAGCTTTGTCAAATATTGATTGATTAAAACCGTGAAAACCGAACCGAAAGGAACCGAAATTATTCCACTTTAACAGGTTCCCATCTTAGCAGGTATAAATGATCATAGTCTCTCTCTTGAAAATATATAATCTTTTCTTTAAAGACTGGATTCCGTATGCGCAGATTTCATTTTTAAATATTTTACGGTAGTTGTAGTATTGAGGCGTTTAAAGTCACAGTTATATGAATTATGAGACTAAATTAGTCACACGAAGACATTCGCAAGGTAGTATTAAACATATCGGAGCGTTCTTGAGAAATATTTCGCTTGCATTTTATTTATTTATTTTTTTTTTTATATGGGATAACTGAGATCGATATGTAATGTTGTGCTTTTGTGCTTTTTTGAGTTTGGTTGCATTTTTTGTTTTTAATATTCGGACACTTACCTTTTTTGAATACTCTTTGGAACCCGTTCTGAAATTTAAATTATTCTTATTAAAAAAAATGCAACCAAATTCGCAAAATTAAAAACACACAATGTTAGGTATCGACCTCAGATATCATATGAAAATAAAATTAAATATTGAAATTCCAGCAAGAATTTTGAAAATAATGCTCCCATAAGTTTAACATTATCGTGCCAATGTTTTCGCGTGAGACTACACTAGTCACGCGAAGTCACTCGTACGCTAATGTTAAATGTATGGCAGCTTTCTTTTTACAGTTTCTCGCTTGCAATTTAATAGTTTAAAATGATTTTTTTTTGGCTTAGAATTGCTGACGTTGAATATTTTATTGACAGAATTTTAAAATTTTACAAGAGATAAATGCATAACATTAGTTAGTTAAATAATCTGTTGTCATTTGTATTGTAGCTATTTCATAAGGTAAAAGTATTTCTTACATAAAAGATATTTATTTTTTGAGACCCCTTTTATATGGAACTACAATCCAATGTTTGCTATCTTTAAAACATTAAAACATATGTTATCAATCATTTGTAAATAAAATATACCATCGTAGTGTGGAATAAAATATGTTTTTCGCAAATTTTCATACCTATCCCATTGATACCTGGAAAAATATGTATGCATAATAAAAATTAAAAAATATATAAAATTATTAAAATTAAACAATAAATCTAACTTAATTGAAACTATTGTGAAAATAAGTTACTAATTATTGAAGTATTCTTATAAACAATGCTTTGAAGTTAACATTGTATACACCAAAATTTACTGTCTGAATATGGGAATTGTCACATTCATATACACTCTGCCCTTCTTTTAAAATTATATAAATTTATTGAATGTAAAATGTCTGTTGAGATGAAAATAAAGACGTCAGTGGGCAAATAATAGATAATTTACTACTATAAATTGTTAGAAGTCGACATACACGATTAAATCTACGGGGAACATTTGAATAATCAGGGCAAAACTGCGTTTTTCCCAGTTTTTAAGAAAATTGAAAAAAATTGTCCTATTTTTGAAATGGCATACTGCGTACTATTGAGTGTATAAAAAAGTTGTAAATATGAAAGTTGTAGAGAATTTTGTCCTCTTTAATATTGTAACTGACAATTAATATGCTACTGCAACATGTCTCGAGATATTTAAGAAAAAATCAAAAAAAGGTCCCAAACTTTTGTTGTTTTTTTGTCCACAGAAAATTTAGTCTTAAGGAATTTTGTTAAAAAACTTGGTTTTTCCATGTTGGCATCATTATAAACAATTCAGAAAAAAATCATCTATCCGACCTTTTCCGAGGTAAAATATACATTTCTCATGGATTAAATACGCAGGTGTGAGGTAATCAAATCGATAAAGTGCAGCGTTCGGGTTGTATCGGACAAAAGTCTACAGGTTTAAAAAGATTAATTCTTAAGGTTCTTTCTGTTTTTTTCTAGGATGGAGATCATACGTCATAAATTGGATGAAAATCACATGAAGGAAGCTATATAAGAAATTCGACATTCTGAAATGGCAATCAGGGAAGCTAGTGAAAGATATTATGCAAACAAAGGTATTGTATACCGGGTGCTTCAAAACCTTTTGTCTCAGATCCCAAGAATGAGTCTACCACATAGTAACATATAAAATGACAATGAAAAAGCAATTTAAAAAAGTCTCAATTATATGCCTTATTAGCCCTGAGACCTTCATACGAATAACGGATTTTAGGGGAGATTTCACGTTTTCCAAACACCTCAAGTATGAAGCTCGTAACATGACAAAGTCGTGGAGGGAAAAAAATCCTCATCGCCATTAACAGAATTTTATTTTGAAACATATATAGAAAGAATTGATATTAAAGATATTATAGCATCAAACTGCGATTGATAAATATATATATCCTGGAATTTACAAGCATTCTTGTAAAAATACAGGCACACCTTCGGACGGTGAAAGTGTTAAAACTCAACTTGAGAAGATGAAAAATGAGAAACAAGAGAAAAAACAAATGTCAGGAGCAAACACATAGGTGAGGGAAGAAAATCGCATTAAAGCGGTGAAAAGAAAACTTAAATTCGAACAAGAAATTAAAGTGAAAAGGACAAAAGTAAAGTCAACAAATTTACTAAGAATAAGCTGTTTCTAAATCCAAAAATATTTTTTTAAAGCACAATACCATGTCCGATACAATCCTCTACACATGAGAAATGTTAAAATGTAAGGTTTATAAAAAAAGTCAAAGAAAACCCAATACAGATTATTATAAGGAAGATGTGCTTTTTGAAGTAGGGAAAACATGTTAACTTCTTCATTAGAATAGTAAATATCCAAATTTAACCATTTTTTAAAATTCGAAATAGCTCAAGCATCCGATACTACCGGACATTCCGCTACTCTTTAAACTCCTGCTTTTCACTCCTTAATAAATAAAGGAGAAATATATAAAATTAAAAATGTTTCTACTGGAAGTTTTCATTTAAAGAACTTAAATAAACTAATACTAGCATTTTCGTTTTAAATCGGGATTTTAGATATACAAACATTTTTAAGATGCTTACACTAACATGTATTTAAAACCCATTGATATTATGGTTTTTTCCCAAATGCATTTTGAATAGTAGACTGAATAGTAAATTTAAAAAGGATTTTCAGTGATATTTTTATCTACCCTATGTATATGTAAAATATTAACAAAAAGAATTTATGAAACGAATTTATGTAACGATTTTATGAAACGACTGATTATGTACCCTATATATAGAATCCTAATGAAATGAATTTATGAAACGATTTTATGAAACGACTGATTATGTTTCATGGTGTTTTCCCCTAAAATGTACACTATGTATATAAAATTCTAATGAAACGATTTTATGAAAGGTCTGATTATGTTTCACGGCTATTTCTCCAAAAATATAAAAGATTAGACGGTAAAATTAATACCAATTATCCGTATTCATCCACAGGTGTCAAAACTGGTATCAGAATTTAAAAATTTGAATTAGTTTCCGAGATATTATTTTTTTCCAATTTTAGTTACATTTCTATAATAATGGCAACTAAACTACTCCATTTTTGTGGAAGAAAGGGGGTAACGAGGAAAAAGTATAGGGATTCTTAGATTTCTTCTTTTCGTCATTTTCATATTGAAATTTAAAATATCTTTTATTTCAATCGATAGTGAAGCAATAGTGTGATTAAATTGGTCTTTTCAGGAAACTTTGAAAAAATAAAAATTAGAAATGTTTTTTTGTCGTCATTTTCCAATTGAAATTGAAAAGTGAAATTATTAAAAAAAGAAAGAGAATTTTAAAATAAAAATTAAGTGACAACGTGTTAAAAGCAGAAAATTGGAAAAAATACGTCAAAATATTTACACGTAAATATTAAAAAAGTATGAAAACTTTAAAATAATAAAATTATTACACGCGAAACGCATTTGAAGGTGATAATTACGTCATATGTAAATTTCCCAAACATGAAATGTTGTTATATTTAAAGTGTCTAAAATAATTAAATTATTACACATGAAAACTTTTAATATTGAATATTAGGTCAGATTTAAAAAGCTCAAATAATATATCCAAACACTTTTAAATTAAATGAATATGTACCCGTGAATCTTAAAAGAGAAAAAAAAATAAAATAAATAAACTATTACATCTGAAATGCATTGAATAGTGAAAATTACTTCATATATTAAAACGATTTCCATTCCGGAGAATTTTAATGTGACATCACATGCTATAAAAGTAGTGCGAGTAGCAAATTTGGGTATTACTTGATTTTCCCGTCGACCAAAAACCTGTCGCCCAACTGTTTGTTAAATGCAAGATTAAATGCCAATTAAAAATAAATGCCAATAATACATTAACGTGACATTAAACACGTTACACGTGTTTGCCACGTCAGTAAGTCTTTTTAATTCGATGTTTTATTTGTATTTTTATTAATGTTTTACTAATTTATTTGTCCTTTCACTATTTAAAATTACTGAATTTTTTTATTTTTTTTCTTCAAGCCTATATCTAATGTTTACATTCGTTGTTTTATAGTATATATATCTTTCAACGTTTTTTCAATAAATAAAGAGCACTAGGTTCTTTAACATTTTCTGTTATCATTGATATTTATTGTGTCCAATAGTAAATTCGATTATTATATTAAGAATTACTTGCATTTTATTCAAAAATATAATATCTTAAAAATAACTCTGCATTTAAATGCGTAAACTGTTAGTGTTCTTTTGTCCGAAATCATATAAATAAATTATATTTTATATTTGGTATGTCGCTAAGCCATACGTGAGCGTCATCATTAAATTAACCCTATTCTTTAGAGTTTTTTTATTTAAATTCATTAATATTTCTATCTTAAAATTTTAGAATGGCAACATTCTTCCATTGGAATAATTTGGGGAATAGTTTGGAGATTTGAATAATTTTGCGAAATTGGTCGACGGGATAATAAAGAAGTACGCAAATTTATTTATTAATTACATCACTTGATGCAACGTAAATACAAGCAAATGTATGCGCAAAATACTTTAATTTTATTTTGTACGAATTACGATACGAATACATAATATAAAATTCGGATATTCTTATTCAGTAATATAAACAATATGCATTCTAAAAATAACATGGAAATATTCATAATGGTGTATTGAAATAGAGAAAAGTGTACATGAATAAACTATACCTGTTCTTGAAAAGATATAAAACTCGATCAAAATATAAGCTTTAAAATTTCAAAACACAATGCTTTTCAATACCATGGTTTTTAAGCTATTTCAAATCAGATGGGGTTTTTTTAACCTCGAAACTAAAGGAAGAATATTGCCGATACCGTCGTTAAAAAGCTAGAAAGGTAACGACATTTTTAACCTTAATCATTTTATACAAGCTGAAGTTCAAATGTGTAATTGATCTTACTTATCAATCTCGAAAACAGTCAACGGTTGTTACGACAGCGATGGATGAGGCCATGGTAACCGAAAAATACCCCATTCAAACGGGAAAGCATGGTAACCCGGTTATAGAAGATAACCGCCGTTATAGTTATGATATCATTCAATCTTTCGTAATCTGGTAGTATTTTTTAAACAGGACACATTAATATGTTTTAGAGGCTGTGAAGCCTGAACGGGTGTTGGCGGCCGTAGCTCGCAGGGGGCAGAGCTGCCTAGTTGTATTATAAAAGTTTAAAAGAAACCATTTTTTATAACCTAAACTAAGGAGCCTATTGTTGTTCTGTAGAGAATCTTTTCTTAAACTTTATCTACTATACATTACTCCATAATTTTACTTTATTTCAACAAAGAAATCTAACATGAAATTTTTATTCCCGTGTTTATTACTATTTTAATCATATTCGGGATCAGTTCTACAATGTTTGAAATCTATATATACTACTTCAGAGTTAGTAAAATAATTGATGAATTATTTTGTTTTGATTTGGAAAATAAGGAAACACATTAAAATTAAAACAAAATTGTGTAATTAAATTTTGTTAATTACATTAGGCACAAATATAAATCTCCAAATCAGTATTTTTATTCCAAACTACTATCATGACATATTGTTTTACCTAAAATGATAAAAAGTCCGTTTTCTAGGATTTTTTTATCCTAACTCAGTCAGTATAAACATTAAAATTAACAATATTTTAAGAATATCTTAATGTGGTTTTTATAATCAGCTTTATATAAGTAGCGACATTTATTAAAATAATTTTGAGGATGAAAATTGCATGATCTATATTAGAAAGCAAAAAATCCCCATGTATGACACTAATCTCATTTTGATGGTAGTTTTTATCCAATAAGTATCGCTTTTACTGCAATTTTCACTTCTAACCAACGCACAATTTCCTTTTTGCACTGACGAGTAGAGATATGGATTACTTTCGAATACAATTTGTTTTAAAACTCAATCAGTATTTAATAATTTCTTATTAATGTTAAATTAAATTTCCTGTATGAATCTATTCTATTAAAACCTGACTATTTGTGTGAATTACACAACTACTCCTCTAAGAATGTGAAACGGAGCCCGATGACACTAACACCGTTATGTTAGTGTCATCGACCATCGAGGAATTCGACCGTTCCTCGGTCATCGAATGGAACCGAGGGTGTCATTCACGAAAATAAGCTTTGTATAAGCTCTGAAAATTTAAAAAATTCACTTAGCTTCCGAAATATTTTTTTTTCGTAAGTTTAACTTAAATTCTTCTAATGATGGCTAACTTACTTCATTTTGGGGAAAAGAAGGTAAATAATGGGTTATTGACTGTTATCCGAAATGTTTAAAAAATACCTTTATTTTTGTTTTGTTTGTATAAATCGAATTAATTATTTTTATCTTGCATTCTCTTTTTTTTCAAAAAGAAATGTAATATAAAGCATATTCAAGTGACTTACTTCCACATTTTCTAAAATTATTACCAAAACGCTGAAAGAATTTTATATTTTTTTATCCGCATGAAATAATATTTTTCGAATTTATTTTAACCTGTTAGCTAGCGATGTCCATAAAAAGGAAACCTAATTATAAGTGTACTGGTATCCATGATATTTAATTAAAATTTTCGTTTTATAAAGCAAGTTTAAAAGCAAGTTTAGCGGGAAAATAAGCAAGTTATTTATTTTCTAAAATTCTTTTGTAAATTCCGGCGTGAGCCCATCATTTCATAATTCGACAAAAAGAATCCGGAAAGGGTTAAATGTAAATGAATTGACTCTTGGTATGAGGAGTCACAATCCTAGGAGACCAAGTCCATTTTGAAAAAAAAAATAGACAGCCCATTTAGAAGGTGCATAATAACTGTTTTATCTACTCCTATAGTGAACCAAATGCGTTTTCGCATACTATCTCATATATGTCATCAGTTTACAGACTTGGTTTAATGTGAGAGCGTATGAAGCAGTTTGATTTTATACACCTAGTAAATGGACTATCTCATTTATTTTAAAATGGACTTGGTCTACCATGGTTGTGAGCCCCTCATATATTGCAGAGTTTTGAGGATTGAGTTTGAACATACGTATATGGCATATGATATGATTATTATTTTTTTTTATTTTTTACAATCATAGCAACCCACACTAGAGAACTTGACGGCAAAAGCCTAGTCTAATTTTCTTTGATGAGTTATACATGGAAAGAATCATTAGCTTGCTAATAATGGAAAAATTTCCAAATTTTCATCCAAAAATCTCAATGGAATTTTATAATAGGTATGTCACATTTTTCTTATAAAGGCATTCTGCTATAACTGCATTTAAATCATGCAACTTGTAAAATTTAATTTTCATAAATCCCAGTTCATTTATATTGTAAAAGTGCATTCTTTCTTATAACAAGAAATATAATAAAATCAAGATTATAAATGTTTTCTAAATATAGAATTAAATTAGATTTCTTTTTTACTTAAAAATTGTAAGATCTCATGCAATGCAAATGCAACACGTCGGGTTTCTAATTATCCATGAATAAAATTACACAAATTAAAAAGGCATTTCTACCTTGGTGCATTATATATAATAATACTTGTCTCAATGCATGCAAGATTTTGTATAAATTAAATAAAAATTAAATAGTAATAAATAAAGACAGGTATATTTAGATCTACAAGAAGAAGTTCTATTTACTTAAAAGACATGTTACGCCTTTGAAGAGGGGGTCACGTTTAACTCCTCGGGGAAAAGAACTCTCAGAAAATGATTGCAGTGGGAAAAACTTTTTTTATGAAGGATGAGCTGAATGCAACTGCAAAAAGGGAGAAAGAGGTAATCGAATTTTCCAAGAAATATTCCTATTTTGGGGGAATTTATATTTTCCTTCCTTTGAATGCAGATTCTTTACGTTAAGAAATTCAATAAAGATTTTGTCAGTAGTCGACTTTTATCTGAATCAGGCAAATATAAATGTCTGAGGAAAACAGATTTCTCATTTTAATACGATATTAGGTTTGAATATCTAATGCGTATATATATTTCTCTAGTAAATATTTCATTATGAAAGGTTAAACTTTAAGGTTTCTTATTATCTGTATTCTATAAGAGAAATGCGAAAATATTTAATAAATTTTCATTTCATATCTTATTGTTTCAGATATTGTCTTCAATCATCGGAAAAACTGCACTAGATTTATTAAAAATGCACGCTCATCAAAGGTTTTTTAGAACAAGGTAGCTGTTAATTTCGTTTCTAGAAAAAATGCTGTTTCCAAAAGTTATAAAATATTCCGATAATGGAAAAATAGAAGTATACATTTTTTAATCTATATGTTGAAAATAGAATTTATTCCACACAAAGTAATCCACGAACAGCTAATTAAAATTTCTAATGTCAATAAAGAAATATATATATATACATTATAATAGCATCGTAAAGCTTTTGTAAACATTTATATTAAAACATATACAATCCTGACCACGGAAAAAGGAAGGGTTATGGAAATATGACGAATTCCAAAGCCATTGTCAAATGAAAACCTTACAAATCTGATCCATCTCAAAGTTTTAGTCAAACAGCTAATAAGACATATTTTAAAACAAGAATGAAAATTTATTTAATTAAAAATTATTGTCTACTTTGGGCTTCAATGACATATTGGGGAAAAATAATTTTGAAGGTTTTAATGCCAAAAAAAGTATATAACAAATTTCATTTAAATAATAATAATTAATTAATTATTTTGAATAAGAGAAATAATTATAGATATTTCACTATTGTTTAACTTTAAGAAGGAACCTAATTGTTATCGTGTTTGATTATTAGGTATTTACAAATTAAGGAATCGAAGTTCGTATTTTTAATTCTGTGCAACTTCGATGGGATAGGCAAGAAAAAACTTCGATGAGATAGGCAAGAAAAAGTTTCAGAGGTAGCCTTTAACATAACATTAATTTCGGTCATTATCCATTAGAAATTTACTTTAATGTGCAGTTCGAAAAACAAAATAAAATAAATTACCATTTTATCGCCAAATAGACGCTTAGATAAACTAAAATAACCATTCCATTGGGATTTATGTCTTCTTTGAAAGTATACTAAAAACTTAAGATTTCATTTCTATCACACGCACTACCGTATGATATGAAATATAGATCATTGTCTCACATTTGATTCGAGCGGCCCTTTTTCGCTGAAGGTAGTGATATTTTCAAAACTGAACGGAATGCGCAAACTCCACAAATATACGTATTATTCAGTCAAACACAAATGTTGTACAAGATCCACATAGGTATGTGCTATAAGTACAGATCATTTCAAGCGTTTTATTTTACAATGGGATGTCAAATATTATTTTTTTAAATTCCATTTGTTGTTGGTTCACTAACAACTTTCTTGATCAAAACTTCGCTGAAACGTATGAGGTTGAAAACATTCTTTATTTTCTTTAAAGTTCCAGAAGAATGTGCCATATATTTCTTTAGATATTTTAAAAAAATGCGTAAAATCGAAATTGTCTGGTGACTTTTAGGTCGATTGCGTAAGAAATACTACTTATTGCATTCTCTCCTACGTTAAAATTTCTAAAAAAATTTTGCAGATCTTCACCGATCATGATCCCTAGAACCCAAAACCACCTTCAGTAAAAAACTTTATATATATATCTATCTACCTATATCTATATCTATATCTATATATATATACATTCTCCTGGACACGATAGCTTCTATATAATTCTGCACAAATCTCTTCCAAACTGATACATAAATTCAAGGGCATAAAATCTCGGTCATGTTCTTTAATGTGCAAAATCGGACCAAGGAGGGTGGAAATAGGGAGGGGTTTTGTGAAAACCGAAAACCCCCCATAACTTTTTAATTTTTATACATATTAGGTTTAAAGTTATTATTACTTCTAGAAAAAGGGCCAAAATTTTAAGTGTCATAGATTTTTGATAAAATTAAAAATGGGCTCAAGGGGCGCAAAAATAGGGTTTTTAGGAGAAAACAAAATCATAACTTCGTCAATTCTTAAGATATAAAATTCACGTAAACTTATTATAAATCTTCTTAATATTCTCTACAACTTTTATACTGACAAGGTTTTTGATAGGACCAACTCTTACTGCAAAAAACAATCAAAAAGGGGGGATTGAAAAAGAAAAAAATTCATAAATTTGTCAATTCACAAGATATCTAATCCACTTAAATTTATTGTACATCTTCTCAATATTATCTATAACTTTCATATTGACAAGTTTTTGATAGGATTAACATTTACAGAAAAAAAAATTATACAAAAATAGGGGTTGACGAAAAAATTATCGTACTAAGGGTGTACTCAAATCCAAATGGCTTATTTCCTGACTCATGTTTTAAATAATTTTTGCTCTCAAACGCATCCAATTTCCAGGTTCGATTATTCAGAAACTATATAATGTGCTGTATTGGTCAATTTTTTGATAAAGCAGAATATATTTCCAAAAATGCTGTCAAAGTGGGCATTTTGAACCAAATTTCCCAAAGTGATAGTGCGTGAAATGAAAAAAATTGCCGTACTGAGAAAATAATTGCAAATCAAATTCTAATTAATTTATCGAAAACTAAATATACACGTCACTTATAAATTTCTTCAAAAAATCACATCAGCAAGTTTCATGTTTCTACTTTTAAAAATGAGTCTGAAAATGTGTCAGAAAATTTCGAGTTGTTGATCGTGAAAAAACATATTTTTTAATACCTCCTTAATATAATTGTGATAAAACTATCTTTTACAGAAAAATGAAATTAAAAATTCGTCAAATAGGTCAGATAAAATTGTTAAACTGTGTCATCTCTAATCTTGATTTTGTTTTTGTTGGCGAAATTAGTACTTAACTTCGAAATCTGCCTCCGCCTGTAGGTCCAGCTGGCAGGGATTTTTTGCAATATAGTGCAACTTTCAATGAAATTGTAATATATCGGTAAAATATTTACGTTTTGAGCAGATTTTAGTAATATAAGGAAGCATATTTTCCAACATTTAGAAGAGATTGGGCATGAAAGGAAATAAAATTTGCTTATAGCAAGAAAGAAATATCAAAATTGGAAGTGACTTTCAGCCCTATAAATGTCGTTTACAATTCTTTAACCTGCATAATGCATCATTATTCTTTTTGAAGAACAAGAGTAGCTGTTAATTTCCTCTTACGGCTTCTCATTTTTAAGTCCCACTAATTCCAAATAATAATTTCCGCCTTTTTATCGTCAAAATTGTGTGATTAAGTAAGTGAAGATTACTAATCTGAAATAGCTGCGTAAGAAAAAAGAAGTTCTACGCACATTGTTATGATTTACAATAAAAGGCAGCACTTTTAATTTTGCTTTGTTACGGATTCTTTTTTTTTTATTATTATTATTTTTATGGTTATGTCTGTTGATTTTTTTATGACATTTTAACCCTTAACTGACAAATAGCCCTGCTACTATGACGTGTCACTTTCACTACGAACGTCAATCACACTTTTGTTTCTATGGCATCTTTTTCTGACAAACTTTTTTTTGCATTATTTAATTGCTGAAATTTTTTGATTATATAAGGTGGAATTTCCTGTTGAAAAATATTGGTGTATAAATTAAAGGATTTCGCAGGCTCTATACTTCACTTATAAGTCCCGTTTGTCACGTAAGACTTAATTATTGAGATACACCTCGTTTACGTGGAACGGCGTATTTAAAAAAAAAATCTGATAAGATGTTAGAGCCCTTAAAAAAACCCTTTTCCCCATGCTGATTTTATTGAATTACACAACAAATATTATTATAAGTAAAGTAGTAAAATGTTAGGATGTGTTATAAAACAATATTTTAAAAGAAATATCCATGTTGGTTTTGATGTTTTATACCTTCAATATCAAAACCCAATTCGGAATATCAACTGAAAAAAAAGACATATTAGGGAGTATTGTAACATTATTTTTTTTATTAAAAAAAATCGTATTAAAGGAATTTGAACAAAAAAAACAAATTCATTTTTGTTTCATTAAATTGATTTTCAGTTCTGTTTTCGCAATATGTAATTAACCTTTATTATAATCCGTTACTTTGGTATTAAAATTCAAATTTTAAATTAAGCAAATTTTTAATTATTCAGATCATATAATAAGCTTTATAGGACGAATAAATTTATCAAATCTGTGTTATAGAATATACAAAGTAAGTTTTATTCATCTTAATTGGACGCATCTAACATATAGAAAAATAGCTGGAACGACTTATCAAAATAAAATTTATAAAGTGATGTATTTAAAAAAAGAAAACAATATAACCTTACATTTAAAATTTAAGATGTTTCCAAGCAAAAGTTAAGGATACCACGTCAGACAAGAAAATGGGAGCAAAATCGATTCTCACACGCTCCAAAATAGAGTCGTGAAATATTGTTAGCTTACTGGATCTGCTATTACTATCTATTGATGGTCAAGGGAAGTATTTACTATTGTTTCATATAAGTAAGATTGCGAATACATTCAATGAGCGTGTTTTAATTGGGATAGAAAACTATGGTACTTTACGCGTCATAACGGGTTAAAACATTTCTTGTACGACTATCATTGCTTAATTAAAAAAAAAAAAACTATATTACGAATTGAAGCGTATAAGACACAAAAAGTATATTTTTTACTAGGATCCCCAAGTGATTGCCGACCTTACTGGGAGAACGTGTTGCGTCCCATTTTGTCAAACAAACTTTTACTATATAGACAAAAGTGTTATGCGGCAATTTATCATTTGGTGAAGCTAAATTACTACGATTCTAATTAGTCTTGAAGATATGAAACATTATTTGGTAATATTTTTAAAAAGACAAATAATATATTAAATAATATTGATAATTTTTAATTATTGAAAGTTAAATATTAGTAATTTTATCTAACAGAGCGTAGCACTACATCTTAACATTCAAGCATAGGCTAAAAGGCAAAAACTTAATAACATTTACAACAATAGATTTTCAATTTTCTCAAGATTCTCAAGATTTCAATTTTCTCAAGATTCAATTTTTTACATAATTTCTTTTTCCATTGATCTGTTAGATGGTACTAGAATGCAACGGATTTTTATAAGGTTAAGTAAACTTATCTTACAACCTTAATTCATGTTTCCCATGCCCACCGCAATGTCATATAATACATGGTACACATATAACATCAATAAGAACACAAAATCTTTAAAAGACTATAAGGGCGGGTTCGTTTTAAATAATTATCACTAGAGATGGTTAATAATACATTTTTGATTAACATATTATTTTTCACAAAATTCACAAGATTAAAGACGTTCTTAGTGTTTAAACATGACAAAAAACAAAAAATAATAATCTGCATACATTATTTGTCACTTAATTTAGTGATTTTATATTGAAAATATTTTTTTAATGCAGTCTTTGAATATAGAACTGTCATTTTTTTTTTTTCAGAATTTTGATATTTTTTTTATCTTAAAAAATATTTTACTTAGGGTCAAGAACATTAAAGGTGATTTCGTCTTAAAATGAGCTATAAACATACCCAGTTTAATTAAAATTTTTGACAGTGAATTAAATGGCTTAGGGGAACTGACATGGGATGACTCTGCTTGATTTCATTTGAAAAGCGCCTCAAAATATTTTTAAATAGGAAATACTACTAAAAACACACAAAATCCCACTATTTTTATTTAAGAATCAGGTAAAGAACATATTTTATTATATCCCCCACAAAAAATAAATTTAATAAAAACACCTTTCTTGGTAACGCTTTTTTTGTTAAAGCATTATTTTTCATAAAAAATTCACAACTTCAAAGATTAAACATTTTTTAGACACACTTAAAATGCTATAAGCGCAACAGTATTTTTTTTTTCATAAACTGCGTACCCTATATATTATGAATAATTTATTTGAAGATGATTTGTGGAGTAGATATTGAAATATGATTATATTGATGACATGCTACATTTGAAAACCGAGCAGTCAAGAGTTCCAACTGACGGCAATTTTTCAAAATTTTACAATTTTTTTTCTCAGAAAGTATTTCACCAAGAAATTAAAAAAAAATTACTGGTGATCATATCTTAATAATAGGAACAAACACACGCAGTTTCATCAAAATCTGTGATGGTGGGTTACATTCCTTCCTGAATTGACATGGAATGACTCTTAAGCCATTTGAGCTTGTGAAAATGAACCCACGCTTCATCTTCCATAAGAATTCGATACAGAATTTTTTTCCATTTTTATCTTTAAACCAAATAGTTCACTTATAGGTTTTCGATGTATCACGACGTACTACATTAATTTAGATTCCGATTTCCTGGCTTTTGAAACATGCCCGATGCATGCAAACTTGCGAAGTGCATGGTGGGGTGATATACAAGTATTTCATAGATTTTTAATGCAGCATTTAGTTCAGATTGTGATTGCCAGTGATCATCGTCAAGGTCGGAGTTATACGCAAAAAGACCAAGATCAATTGAAATTTCGTATGTAACTTTCTTTCCACCGAGAGTATTTTACACTGTAAAAAAAATCCGACCAGTTTTCCTGTAGGAATCGGAAAAATAGTTGCCCTTATCGTACCGGAAAATTTTCCGATACAGCTCGGAAAAAAATCCGTAAAAGAAAAGGAATTAGTCAATAAAACGGTATTTTACGGATTTTATTCCGAGCTGGGGCGGAAATTTTTTCGGTACGATAAGGGCAAATATTTTTCCGATTCCTACAGGAAAACTGGTCGTATTTTTTTTACAGTGTACATATGAGCGCATATCGATATTATAAAGCACAAACTTGTCCGTGCGTAACGCTGACGTCATTTTGAAGGTCGCAAAAGTAGAAGATTAAATTGAACTTTTATTAACATTTATTGCAACTTTTTAAACTTCTAAATAACTCATATTTTCAATTTTTACACCTTCAAATAACGAAAGAATGTATTTTTAAATTCAATTTGAAAACTACAGAGCAATTTTCTTGAAAACTGTATTCCAATTTATTGAAATCGTATTTTTAAAAATAATTTTCTAGCATATTATTTTTTTTTAATCTAATCCTATCACGTGCAGACGATTTTGAATGCTCAATACTTTTACACCTTAATTCATATAAATTGTTCAACCTTTGATTTTAGTTTATATTCGATTATGATATTAAAATATTCATCAATCAATAAATAAAACACAAATTTCAGAAATGTCATTGTATTTTGCTCTTAATCTACTGAAATGAGCAGAATAAAAAAAGCTGATTGTAAATAGCGATCTTTGGTAATTTCTTTGGCTGTTAACTCCTGGCGTGAGGCCAATATGAATATATTGCTCTTAAAGCGTTTCCAAACTTTATTTGAACACATTACTGCTATTTGTCGTATGAATGTGACTTTTAGTATTATTAGTGTGCATTCTAAATATACCTATATTAAATGAAAGCTATAATAGATTTTTTACAATTAAAAAAGTTAGACAGGTGCTAGGCTTTATCGCCGCAATCTTTAAGATTATTTGAATCTTTGAGATATGTTTTTTCATTAAATTTCGATTAACTACAATTTGTTTTTATCAAACAACGTGTTTTAAAGATACGGGGCATTCTCACAATCTTTTGACTTCTGGGGAAAAAATCTGGCAAAATTAAACTTGCTAATATAACATTTTAATATGATAGATGAATGCCTTAATGATTCAAAATAAAGAAAAAATGGTCAGCAGTGAAAATATTTTTATTTAACTGAGGTTTATGTTAAACTTGCGAGATTAATTTTCCTTACCGTTTTACCCCTATAACTTTTTATTTTCTTCTAAATTTTTACTTATAATGAATTTGCATATTACCCACAGGAGATTCAAATAAGAAATAATAACAATGTAGTGCTTTTAATAGAGAATTTTTGTATTACATTGTCTTAAAGGGGTGTTAAAGAAGGGACGGTAAGGTAAAAAAGGGGGATGGTATTGGAAAAAAGGGACGAAATGGTAAAAAAAGGGACGGTGAGGATGGAACGGTAAGGAAAATTACCACCTATTTTTAGGAATATCATGTTAAGACTAAGTGATAGCCAAAATGTTCATTGATTTTTAGAAACAGTTGTTAACATTGGATTATATTATTATTATTTTTTTTAAATTTACCTCGAAAAGTGCAGGAATAAACCTTGGGGACGGTGAGACTACCAATAAAGCCACGATGCTTGAAATTGATATTTAAATGCTGATTTAAATTCTACAGTAAATTTCCTGCCAAAGAATTTTAGACATTATTTCTCTAGCATACTTCTGCATGAGAAAAAACTTGAAAAATATTCTGTGGCTGCATCTGAAATGATTTTCTGTATAATTTAAAAGAGGGGTGGTAAGGAATCTAAAACCAAGGGACAGAGTTTAAAAAATAATAACATCCCTAAAAATGTTTGCAGGTTAATTTTTAGCTACATATTTATGTAAAACAATAGTTCCAGTTTCAGAAAAAAATTACATCGAATTATTTTTATTGAAACAATTTTATCCAGACAGCTCCAAACTTAAAAATCAGCATCAGGGACACGGGACGGTAGATGAGTTTTCCTGGTATTTGGACCCCCAACATCGTCCAAAACTTATTTATCTCGTTAATATTGTTATGCAATCATGAAATGGGATGTTCCCCAGTATATGAAATAATAATAATAATAATAATAATAATAATAATAATAATAATAATAATAATAATAAAATTGTATTAATTAAAAAATTATTATCCAGGGACATGAAAGTCAAAAGATTGTGAGAATGCCCCATATATTAGTATAAATTTAAAAAGCAACGTTAAAAACGCCAGAATAATCAAATATTCAGCATACTAGTTTTGGTGGCGTTTAGCATACTGCCCTCAGTGACGGTCAGCTGACTGCTAAACGCTACCGAAACTAGTCTGCTGAATGCACTGCAAAAAAATACAACCAGTTTTCCTGTACGAATCGCAAAAATAGTTGCCCTTATCGTACCGGAAAAATTTCCGACCCAGCTCGGAATAAAATCCATAAAGTCTCACTAAAATCCATAAAATACCGTTTTATTGACTATTTCCTTTTTTTTACGGATTTTATTCCGAGCTGGGTCGGAAATTTTTCCGGTACGATAAGGGCAACTATTTTTCCGATTCCTACTGGTAAACTGGTCGGATTTTTTTTTTTTACAGTGTGTTTGATTATTCTGGTGTTTTAGCCTTGCTTTTTAAATTTATATCCTTTTGCGCCAAGTAGCATCTTAATAAGTATATATTAGTATACACTGTAAAAAATAATACGACCAGTTTTCCTGTAGGAATCGGAAAAATAGTTGCCTTTATCGTACCGGAAAACTTCCGACCCAGCTCAGAAAAAAATACATTAAATCGGAATAAAATTCGTAAAATACCGTTTTATTGACTATTTCCTTTTTTTTTACGGATTTTATTCCGAGCTGGGTTGGAAAATTTTCCACTACGATAAGGGCAACTATTTCTCCGATTCCTACAGGAAAACTGGTCGTATTTTTTTTACAGTGTACATATGAGCGCATATCGATATTATAAAGCACGAACTTGTCCGTGCGTAACGCTGACGTCATTTTGAAGGTCGCAAAAGTAGAAGATTAAATTTAACTTTTATTAACATTTATTGCAACTTTTTAAACTTCTAAATAAGTCATATTTTAAATTTTTACACCTTCAAATGACGAAAGAATGTACTTTTAAATTCAATTTGAAAACTACAGAGCAATTTTCTTGAAAACTGTATTCCAATTTATTGAAATCCTATTTTTTAAAATAATTTTTTAGCATATTATTTTTTTTTAAAATCTTACCCTATCACGGGCAGACGATTTCGAATGCTCAATACTTTTACACCTTAATTCGTATAAATTGTTCAACCTTTGATTTTATTTTATATTCGATTACGATATTAAAATATTCATGAATCAATAAATAAAACACAAATTTCAGAAATGTCATTGTATTTTGCTCTTAATCTACTGAAATGAGCAGAATGAAAAAGGCTGATTGTAAATAGCGATCTTTGGTAATTTCTTTGGCTGTTAACTCCTGACGTGAGGCCAATATGAATATATTGCTCATAAAGCGTTTCCAAACTTTATTTGAACACATTACTGCTATTTGTCGTATGAATGTGACTTTTAGTATTATTAGTGTGCATTCTAAATATACCTATATTAAATGTAAAAAATCTATTATAGCTTTCAATTAAAAAAGTTAGACCGGTGCTAGGCTTTATCGCCGCAATCTTTAAGATTATTTGAATCTTTGAGATATGTTTTTTCATTAAATTTCGATTAACTGCAATTTGTTTTTATCAAACAACGTGTTTTAAAGATATGGGGCATTCTCACAACCTTTTGACTTTTGGGGAAAAAAATCTGACAAAATTAATCTTGTTAGAATAACATTTTAATATGATAGATGAATGCCTCAATGATTCAAAATAAAGAAAAAATGGTCAGCAGTGAAAATATTTTTATTTAACTGAGGTTTATGTTAAACTTGCGAGATTAATTTTCCTTACCATTTTACCCCTATAACTTTTTATATTCTTCTAAATTTTTACTTATAATGAATTTGCATATTGCCCACAGGACATTCAAATAAGAAATAATAACAATGTAGTACTTTTAATACAGAATTTTTGTATGACATTGTCTTAAAGGGGTGTTAAAGAAGGGACGGTAAGGTAAAAAAGGGAATGGTATTGGAAAAAAAGGGACGGTAAGGATGGAACGGTAAGGAACATTACCACCTATTTTTAGGAATATCATGCTAACACTAAGTGATAGCCAAAATGTTCATTGATTTTTAGAAACAGTTGTTAACATTGGATTATATTATTATTATTATTTTTTTTAATTTACCTCGAAAAGTGCAGGAATAAACCTTGGGGACGGTGAGACTATAAATAAAGCCACGATGCTTGAAATTGATATTTAAATGCTGATTTAAATTCTACAGTAAATTTCCTGCCAAAGAATTTTAGACATTATTTCTCTAGCATATTTCTGCATGAGAAAAAACTTGAAAAAAATTCTTTGGCTTCATCTGAAATGATTTTCTGTATAATTTAAAAGAGGGGTGGTAAGGAATCTAAAACCAAGGGACATAGTTTAAAAAATAATAACAACCCTAAAAATGTTTGCAGGTTAATTTTTAGCTACATATTTATGTAAAACAATAGTTCCAGTTTCAGAAAAAAATTACATCGAATTATTTTTATTGAAACAATTTTATCCAGTCAGCTCCAAACTTAAAAATCAGCATCAGGGACACGGGACGGTAGATGAGTTTTCCTGGTATTTGGACCCCCAACATCGTCCAAAACTTATTTATCTCGTTAATATTGTCATGCAATCATGAAATGGGATGTTCCCCAGTATATGAAATTAAAAGGAAAAAAAAAACCACAAAAAGTGTATTAATTAAAAAATTATTATCCAGGGGCATGAAAGTCAAAATATTGTGAGAATGCCCCATATATTAGTATAAATTTAAAAAGCAACGTTAAAAACGCCAGAATAATCAAATATTCAGCAGACTAGTTTTGGTGGCGTTTGCATACTGCCCTCAGTGACGGTCAGCTGACTGCTAGACGCTACCGAAACTAGTCTGCTGAATGCACTGCAAAAAAATACAACCAGTTTTCCTGTAGGAATCGCAAAAATAGTTGCCCTTATCGTACCGGAAAAATTTCCGACCCAGCTCGGAATAAAATCCGTAAAGTCTGACTAAAATCCATAAAACACCGTTTTATTGACTATTTCCTTTTTTTTTACGGATTTTATTCCGAGCTGGGTCGGAAAATTTTCCGGTACGATAAGGGCAACTATTTTTCCGATTCCTACTGGTAAACTGGTCGGACTTTTTTTACAGTGTGTTTGATTATTCTGGCGTTTTTAGCATTGCTTTTTAAATTTATATCATTTTGCGCCAAGTAGCATCTTAATAAGTATATATTAGTATACAGTGTAAAAAATAATACGACCAGTTTTCCTGTAGGAATCGGAAAAATAGTTGCCTTTATCGTACCGGGAAAACTCCGACCCAGGTCAGAAAAAAATACATTAAATCGGAATAAAATTCGTAAAATACCGTTTTATTGACTATTTCCTTTTTTTTTACGGATTTTATTCCGAGCTGGGTCGGAAAATTTTCCAGTACGATAAGGGCAACTATTTCTCCGATTCCTACAGGAAAACTGGTCGGTTTTATTTTACAGTGTACTGCAACCTTTCGAAAAATTACTCATTCATCACTGTGCCTTTGATATGTGCAGAGAAAATGATATTAAGAACAAAACAATGTATATGATGGTTTTGACCTACATTCTGTAACCCGGGAATGCCGGTTTTATCCACTTGTTATTTTAAAATACTCAAATCGGTGCTGCAGATTGCCAAGACACTCATGTTTTCTGCTTTTTAAATGAAAGATATATTAGATGGTTTGGGATTATTTTAAAATTACGCATCTTTTTCAAAAATTTGTCACACCGATTTGCTTTTAGTTAATGAACAAACAAGCATGTTTCTGAGAAAGTTATAAATAAATTTTTCCAACACGTATATATAATTCCTCAATGTCAATAATTTAATAAAATATTTGAAGACGATTTTTGAAAGTAGTAAAATTTGGTTAATATGATATTGAAAAATGTGATATATCAGTATCTATTAAAGCATCTTTTTTTGCAATGTCAAATGATAAATAGAATGCATTTAGCATAAATGTTACTAAAATTCCCCCAATTTTTACTTCGAATAGTAGCTAACAAGAAAATGAAAATGATAAATAAAATTTAATTTTGCAATATTAAAGGTATTTCACTGAATAACTTACTCTAATTCTTATAGTTACCTTGGACGATTAACTAAACTAGCTAATAACATTGTTCTGTGAACAATCTTTAAATAAAGTAAGCAGTACTCCAATTAAATCTATTAATTTACTCGAAGTGTTTTTAATCAAATTAGGGATAATTTATCTGTTTTGTTATTTATTTAGTACACAGCAGCTAATGCAAAATATCGTGATATAAGATTTAAAAACAGTTGTGTCAAAAACCACATCACACGTCATATACTTTTTTTGACATCATAAAATTTATATATTTTATATCTTATTTCCAATTTTTTGTTAAATCCTAATTTTAAATCTGTGTCAGAAAATCTGCAATCAAAACTACAGATATCTCAAAATATATGTATTATTTTCATTCTTATTTAAAATATTTACATAAATAATTTATATTCTATGCGTTTGTATACACAAACGCACATACAACTTTAAACATTTCACATTTTTCATTTTACAGAATGGGAAACGACATTTCCATGGAAGAGAACATAAATTAGCACATGTAATTTCATGTTCTCGGAAATATAATAATAATCGATAAAATTTAATTAACACCTACTTTTCTTGAATTAAAATACAAAAATCCAATAACATGCCGATACTAAAAGGGAACGTTCATTTTTACTCTCACTGGTTGTGCAAGATAATTTAATACCAACATTCTGACATACTTTCTTTTATCTAACTCAGAAATAAATACACTATCCTCCCAGATGCCCGATGGCATGCAGGTAAGCTTAAAAAATAACTTTGAAACAATATTGAAAATTCATCCTAAAATATTTTTCGCTTCTCGAATTTTGATGTTTTTCGCCTTAAAGGAAAATCAATTTGAAGTGATGGAAGCGAATAAATTATCCAATATTTTTTAAAAAACTCTTCAAAACTTATTTATATTAATCGACATAGCTTATTGTCTATGCCTTTTACATTCATAAAATAATCTGTCTTACTTAATAAAAATCATTCAAAATGGGATTTTATGCTGATGATGTAAGTATTATTACTAATATAAGTATTTTTAGAGCGATAATTTTATCACTATAAATAAAAAAGAGCAATTTAATTAATTTATGTTTTGAAATTATTTTTCCTTTATAATTTTTATTCAAATAGAGACATGCTTAGAAAAATTGAGATATTATTTTATTTGTATGGCATAAAAGTACCTTTATATATATATATATATATATATATATATATATATATATATATGTATATCCATATGTATGTACATTTATATATACTATGAATCAAACTTGCATGTCTTCTCTGGTGAATCTGTAAACGAAATATATATATATATATATATACAATAACAATTAAATCCGAATATAAAAATAAAATTGGAATGACGATAGGAAAAACAGAAATACGAAAACCATTAAAATAGGAATAGCTTACAGATTCGTCAGAGAAGATTTGCAAGCTTAATTCCTAGTAAAGATATGTTATTTAGTCGAATATTGTCGGCACTATGCCTAAAATGACAATGTTTAGCTTCATATCGGAAAAGCCAAACAATTGAAAGAAACGATGAGATCCAAAGAAAAAAAGACCATGATACATAAGACACCCCCAAAAATAAATAAATGTATAAATGAGATGAATAAAACTTAAAAAGGTCAGATACAGAACTCACGAGAAAAAAAATACGGCAACGATACAGAATGATATATTTTTGTCTATGCGGCAAGTGAATGCGGCAAGAGGAAGAACGAAGGGCCATTAAAGTAATTAATATAAAAAATAGAGATATATACATAGATTCCAAGACAGAGAGAAAATGCAGTAATTTACAATAACCAATGTATCGAAAATGTATTTAAAAAATGGAATGAAGAACACAGGCAATAACTTAAAATGAAATTGAGTAATCTTTAAAATAAAAAAAAACAGAGGGGTGGTCAAATTACCGAAAAATAATCAATAATGATTAATTTAAGAGGGAATAACACAGGCATGCACGAGGTGCCAATTTGTGAAATTTATTGTGATAAATATGTGTGTCAAATGCACGAGACCCAAGATTTAAATAGGGAAAGTTGTACAAAACCGGATAGGCGTGTAAAATCGTGTTTTGCAGATTCCTCCTTGATTTGAACTTTTGTCCATCGGCCAACACGAGGAATTGCTTGTCGAACGTAATTACGGTATTTGTTGCTGAAAGAAACCCTACTGTGTGCGGTTATTTTGTGTGTGCAGGATTTTGCTTGAATTACTCTTAAAAATTGTTTTATCTCATTCTATGTTTTACGCATATATTAACTGTTTATCAACATATTAAATATTGGTAAGTACTATTTCAAATTCTTTGCTTTCCTGCTAGTAATTTGACAGTTTTATTAATATATTACTATAGGACTGAGAGTACTGTTGCCATGTTCTTAAACCTCTGTCATGTTGGGGTAAAAACGGGTATTTAAGAGTGGGTCAAAACTGGGTATATCCGGTTTTGCCCTACACACGGGGAATGATTTTTTTAGGTTAGTTAATAAATTAGTATGAAGCTGACTATTGCAATTTAATGCTGTTAAGTACTGTTAGCTCATTGGTGTGTCATTCATGACGCCTCAAAACGCATACTACAAACAAGAGGTGAGGAAATGCTTATTTTCTAATCTTGTGTGATCTGTAAGAATTTACTGAATTGGAAAATTATTCAAAGCAGCATTTTTCAGAGCAGCAGTTGCAATTACTCCAATCAGACGGTTTAAGAAAACAGGGATTTTCCCCTACAACAACGATGTCCTTGTAAGCCATATTTTTTCTCCTTCGGAAATGACAGAAAAGCACATAAAAGTCAGTGATAACACACCTTTGTCTACGCAGCCATAGGCTGGAATAGCTGCAACAATAAATATTTCAGAATAAATTTTTCAGGATAATGAAGCTTATCCTTATCTTATCTAAATCCCTTACCTTATCTTATCCTTATCTAAAAGTATTGACATCACACAACCAGCAGTTGATAATATCTACCATTTTCCATCGACATCTGAAATTGTGTAACCTAGCAATCTGCATTTCCGATTTCGCCTAAAATTTTATTACTCCCTTTCCAGGAAGACTTTAGGATTGTGCAAAGAGCTGGCAAAATAAGGGGGAAACTGTAATTTTGACTTCTTTGCCCTATAAATTAGAGCTGGAAACATATATTAAGGAGAAAGAAACCAAACAGCATGCAAACCGAAAACGGGAAATTTATAATAAAAAGAAAAAAGAAATTAAGAATCAGCAGAAAAAGAAACAAAAACGGTTGAGGAGAAATCCTAAGAAGATGAAGATAATAAAACCTGATGTTTTGCAATGAACTTTACTCCAATTCAAAATCTAATTAAGGTAGGATAGAATGTTTGAAATGCCGCGGATGGGTCCTAGGGTGGGTCGAAAAAAGCGAAATTTTTCAGATCAATTTCTAATAGCTCAGAAAAGTTGCCTTTTGTAATTAGGAGAATAACGCATAAAATATTTTTGAAAATGGTTAATATCTTTAGGTCGCGCGATGCACTTGAATTTTGGAAAATATGATGAAAAGTGACGATTTTTGAAATTAATGATGGAAATTAAAAAATGTTCAGAGATACTTCTAATAGTCCGTAAATGTGACATTTTGGTATTAGAAGAATAACACTAACGAATTTTTAAAAATCGGTTAATATCGTTAGGTCGCGCATTGCACTTGTATTTTGGAAAATATAACCAAAATTGACAATTTTTGAAATTATATAATTTAAAAAAAAATTTTCAGACCTACTTCTAATAGTGCGTAAAAGTCACATTTTGTAATTAGAAGAACGACATCAAAACTATTTAAAATCGATTAATATCTTTAGGTCGCTTCATTGCGCTTGAAATTTGGAAAACATCGTCAAAAATAGCACATTTCTGCAATACAGGAGCCGGATTCAAAATGCATTGCTCTTATAGCTACTATAGGTGGAACCGGTAGAGATAGTTTTACTAGTGTTGCTTTATATCTACCTGAAAAGAACATCTCCTTAGAGAAGTCGTTGTAGTTGGATGTGACGGCACTTCTACCAATAGGGGATAAAACGGGGGGTGTTCGACATTTAGAAATGCCGATAGGTACCCTTTCATTGGTTTATTTGCCTTTTGTCTTTTGTTGAAATAACTTTTAGGCACTTGTTTCAACATATTGATGGAAAAAGCACAGATTATTTTCTGTCCGTATATACAGTCAATATTATTTTCTGGTCCTATAGGTACACAGTTAAGAAATTGCAGCAAACTGTCCAGTCATGCGACTGTTTTTACAGATAAGAGTTATCAACAGTATTTTTTATGATCGTCACCATAATATAATCAATAATTTGGTCATAATACCTTAACAATATGGTCAAGTAACCGTTATTTACAAAAAAGGTCAAATTATTAAGCAGATTGCTGCCGATTTTAAAATGTGTCAGCAATTACCTGCATGTGTAACACTATTTGTTGTCAAATTTAAATTAATCAATTGCGTTATCCCAACAATGACTGTTAATAAACCAAATGACTTCAATTAAGATTTAAAATATACATCTTCTTGAAACATTCAATGCTGTGCGACAGGATTCTGTCCTGCGAATCTTGCTGTCCGTAATCGAGATCTGATTTCTCACTAACGACCGCAAACAGAACTCTCAGACTGTACGTATCCATTAAAAACCCTATCAATAAATTGAAACAATTAGTTTTATACGCCATGTAAACATGTGCGTCTACATTGTTTGATATAAAGAGGAATACTGCTATTATTCTAGGAGAAATGCATCTGTTCAAGCCAATAACAACATCGCGTCAATTACCAAAAATAATTGGAGTAGGTGATACACTCTGTTACTGAACGTAACGGAGTCTTCGCTCATCCCAAGAACTTGTGACTATCAATGACCACAGATGAAAGAGAAGAATAAGGGAATTGGGATTCAGACGGATTTGGAAAGCAATGCAATCTGTGGCTGTCTGAGAGAGCTTTTAAAGCAATGAGAAATAAAATGCTCTCTGAGCTTGTTCTGTGCAATATGGGAGGTGAAGTAACCTTGCAGGTAGATCAGTCATTAAGTTATGCGTAATCGTGAGCAATAAAATTGAATTTGGTGTCACAAAACCTCGCACAGTTCTCGCTCTTTCGGTTTGCCTATTTTTCTAGGTCTGAGTATATATATATATATATATATATTCATCATGCAATCTCGAAAATCGAATATTGTCAATTTTGGTCATATTTTCCAAAATACAAGTGCAATACGCGACCTAAAAATATTAACCGATTTTAAATAATTTTTTGTGTTATTCTTCTAATACCAAAAGGTGACATTTACGCACTTTTAAAAGTAGCTCTGAATATTTTTTAATTTTCATCATGGATTTCAAAAACGTTACTTTTCATCATACTTTCAAAAAGTCAAGTGCAATGCGCGACCTAAAGATATTAACCGATTTCAAATATATTTTATGCATTATTCTTCTAATTACAAAAGGCAACTTTTCTGCGCTATTAGAAACTGATCTGAAAAATTTGACTGTTTTCGACCCACCCTAATGAGCCCACGAAACATTTAGTATGACGAAGAATATGATAACAAATTCACTTGTGATTTTATCAGTTAAAATAACACCAATTTTTCCAGTATAAAATTGGTAGGCATATACAATGTAGAAAATTTTCCACAGATTTATTTTTGACACATGGACGAACTCGTGGAATTTCGTTTCCTTAAAAATAACCAAAAGGTATTTCTTTGTTACAGTAATCAAGAATTTTTTTGAGGAAAATGAGTTTTCAGGAATTTTAAATGGATACCCCGTTTTACCCAATCTGCGGCGTAAAACCGGTTTTTTGCATATGTCTGAAAAAGCTATTTTTCATATAATCAATTATGTTTTTAATCGAAAAGAATATGTTTTATTATAGCCAAAGATTTATTTGATTTAAAAACGTAGTTCAGAGTTTGTTTTTGAATTTGATTGCGTTTGAGAACAACAAAGATCTGTGGTACCCGATTTTGTCCCACTTTCCCCTATGTATATATATATAAAGTTTTAAGCTTTAAGAAAAAATTCTTTTTTTTTTTTGGAAGTATTTTGTATATGTTTTAATTTTTTCAGCAATCCGCAGCCCACCCTCCAAAAGATTGTTTTCGATTTTATAATTTGTATACGTTTTTTACACATTTATAAAATTTTTATACATACTATATGCTCAGACCCGTAAATGTAGAGAAATAATTTAAATTTTGATACATGGAGATAGAAATGAAAGGGTATAATTACAAGACAGTGCTAAATGATGTAATTTCAATAAATTAGGCTTTATAAAATGTGAGGAACATAAACGTTTAATACGACGACAGTTATTTAGAAGAATATTTTTATCAACAGAAATATGTCAACAGATGTGAAGTTAGTAATATTAATTACATTAAATACAAAATCATTACATTTATCATAATATGAAATGTTAAGTATTATTAGGTGAATTATTAATATTAAGATCCTTAAAATTAATACTACAATTATTTAGATAGGTAGTGCTAAGTTCGAGATTAGAAGGATGTGTTACAGAAATATATATAGATTTTTATCATTATGAGAAAATATAATAATATCTTCAATATATCTATGCAGCAAAATACTATTATTAATAAACTTTCTTTCAAGGAAAAAAAAAGATATAAATCTAAGATCATGCTTGAAGCAGCTGCTCCTTGCAGGATGCCCTGAATTTGTTTTAAAAAAGCATTATTTTGGATAATATTAAGTTGTAACGAAAGTTTTCCGCCAAATCACCATTACATAATACTAATTATAATACATATAATTAACTGTAATTTTACATATAACCACCATTCCGCCAAACCTTCGCAGTGTGATATGATACCCTAGTACCTAACGCTGTACGCTTTATTCGGTGACATTCTGTAGCTGACTTTTTGCAACACAACTGGAAGTAAATTATGTCTCTAATCTGGAAGCGTGATAGTTCCATTTCAGACACCTTGTACTTAATGATAACGATATTTTTTTACAAATTTCACAACACAGTGTTAAAAAGCAAATCTCTTTCTTTCAAATACCAAAAATCGTTTGACAAAATATAAGGAAACACATTAACGCAAACTGTTTGCACAGAACGTATTAGCTGTTACGGGAAACTTTCGTTACCACCTGATATAATTATTAGAGAATAGAAAATTAGTTAAAGATTTGAAGTAATCAATGTCAATATTATCAGGTAAATTTAATGAAGGGAAATATTCTACAAATAGATCATTAATAATAGAGTGTAGATCTGCTAAAATTATATTGTTGAATAAATCTTTGACGTGCAAAGTGATAATAGTTTTGACGTTTGATAATGCCTTTAATTTATCTACCAGCGCAAAACTGTTTTTTATATGATGAGTGTTGTCTTCGTTAATAGATATATCCTAAATTTGTGTAAGAATAATTAAAAATGGCGTATTAGCGCATGTACTATAAGTATTACGTCCTACAGTGACAGTGCGGAATTTTAAAGGATTTTTGTAAAACACTGGAATTATAACAATGTAAGGATAATTTAAGTTGTTACTTTTTATGCTTAATACTTTTTGATAGCTTAGAATATGTCTGTTATTTTCATCTAATGGATCATGAAGAAGTGGAAATATATTGTTAGAGGTAACTGCATTAGTTAGAAGGTGCTGACAGTAATATTTGCAGATGATAGCATTGTTATTAGCAGCTTTCTCAACATATGTACTGATGAAATTGTTTTGAAGATTTAGAATATTGGGTTTAAAGATGGAGAAAGGTACTGAATTTTTAACAATATTTAATTTTAGTAAATGTTGTTCCAAAAGAAATATAACAAGTCTGGAAAGTATTCAATGGGTTCATTGTAGATGACAGCAATTTTATAAAAAAAGAAATCTAAATCATATGTGAATTGCTTAATGATGGACTGCAGATTTAATTGTGAAGGAATGTGATACTTAATGCCTGTGTTGCCAGATTGGGGACTTTTTTAATTCAGATTATTTGACTGTCACCACTTTTAAAAATAGTATAATTTGCCTACTTTTCAGAATTTTTAATCTATTTTGAAATTGGTCGAATATTTCTATTTCAAAAAAGCGGTGACAATTAACAATCTGGGCACAAAAAAGTCCCCAATCTGGCAACTCTGCTTAATGCCGAAACGCATTAAAGAATAAATTAATGCTATTGACAATGTTTAAATTACCAGTGATAATGTGGCCAACATGGGCATTAATTTATTTAGTTAAGTGGGATCATTGTGCATTTACATGAATATGTATCTGTGTGTGTGAACGTTTTTGAAAATTTGTTATAATTGATCATTTTACGCCCTAAACTAAAAAGGTATTAGAAAGTACTTTTGAGATTAATGCTATGAAGTAGAAATTTTCAAAGTTCATTATTAAATAGATGATTAGGTTTTATTTTATTAAAAATTGGATTGGTGAAAGTATTAAGAGTAAATTACTTTTATTTAAATTCATTGGTTTTTTTTGTTTTTCTTTTTTTTTTTTTGTTAGCATTAACATTAACAGCAGTTAGCCTAAAATAGATTAAATGAAGAAATGCATCGCTATAGTGGGTATTGAATGTATGAGGGGTGAAAACCTTACGATATTGAATTATGTTAAGTTTCGGAATTGCAAAGATGAATTTACAAAGAGACATTCACAATACATAATAACATTCCATTTAAGAAGTTTGTGAGAGCATTTGTAATTTCTAATAGGGGAGGGAGAAGAATGATGCCTATTGATACGTTTATGCCACTACACTGTCAGAAAAAACTGTAAATTTATGAGCCTTTGCTGTCCAATTTTCATGGGCAACAGCTTTATTTGATGAAAAACGGTCTGATCCACTAACAAAATACGGTACGATCCCATACATTTTCCTCCGCTAGGGTGTAACCCTTCGTTTTAGTCGTGTTTCGAAAAATAATGTCAGTTAACCGCGACCGTAACATATTTTTTAACCCCCCCCCCCCCCCCCCCCCAAAAAAAAAAAAAAAAAAAAAAAAAAAAAAAAAAAAAAAAAAAAAAAAACGATTCTGTGATGATTATCTAACATGCTACGTGCTACGGAACAGTAAGTAAAGTGTTATTGTGTTTTGAAGTGCATTATATATTTGCCCCGTAAAATTACAGGCTGCACAAAATGATGGGCATGGAATTTTTTTTACGGGGTATGACTGGAATCTCTGCTGCCGGCCTCTGCCCGTAATTTTACAGGGATATTTTTAGATAGTTAGAAAAATAAGGGGAAATCCACATATTCTTGCAGTTCTAGTCCATCTGTTGTGTCAACGGCAAAATAAAAAAACATCAAATACGGTATGTCCCCATACATTTTACTCCGCTAGTGTGTACAAGTTGACGCAAAATGATGTGCACGGATTTTTTTTTTAACCCCTTGGGGACGAGCGGCACGTATACGTGCCGCATGACGCGCTCAGAATCCTTGTTTTTCCTCACCAGTAAAATTTTACTGTAAAATTTACCTTGTTTAATCAGCGCATTTGCTCGATTCAAGAAAACACAAATTTCTGTTTTTAAAAAACGGTGACTAAAGATTAAAAATTTCGTAAAAGGCTCCCGTCCCGAAGGGGTTAACGGGGTATGACTGGAATCTCTGCTGCCGGCCTTTGCTGGTAAATATTTTTAACAGTGTAGTCTGAACAATATATTGCATACTTTAGGAATTGCCTCTAATACTGTAAAAGACATTAAACGCTTTACAAAAATTAATGCGGGAAGGATTATGAAACGTTTTAGACTGTTCTGAATAAGACCATGTCAAAAAGCGAGGCAAAGAGCATTTTCAAAATTGAAGATGTGATGATGGAGAAGAGTTGAATTTCGATCTAGGTTCAACCCTATAATTAACCATGTACCGGGCATTACGCCGAGAATTAACAAAGCCTAAACTGCCAGTCGCTAATAATTTTCTAAGAGCTGCCATAATGAATAAAATATTATAATATGAAACATGTAAGGAATATGATGAAAAAGTGTAAAGCCAACAATTGAAAAGGATATCTACAGGATACGTATATGAAAGAAAGATAACAATAAATGTCAAAATTATATGTTGTATCTTTAATTTCTTTTTATAATATTTGTAATTTTGATGTTTCTTTAAAATTGTTTTGTGTGATTTCTTATAGATTTTAGTTTAATAAATGTATCTATAATAATAAATAGAGTAATGGAGAAAAAGGGAAACTGGAATAAATACAGAATTAACATTATCCCTACCCGGGAACAAAATAATAAATATGGATTGTTAATGTAACTTGTATGAAAACTCGAATACATGTAAAATAATACAAAAAATGTCTCACCAAAAATTTGAAAGAGAAATAATCGCGAAACATGGAATCCCTATTAAAAATTATCAAAACGCAGAAAAATTCTACAAACAAAAAATTGACTAACCCATAAATTACACTGTAGCAGTTGATAATCTTACCACAAACAAAAAGAGGTAACAAAAATTATGAGGTAAAAAGTATTGAGTATATTGTAACAGCATGTTTTGGATGTAACAAATGATGTTGAGTCAAGTGTAAAATTAAGTGTTAATAGTACATGAAAAAACACAAGGCTGTACTGAAATAACAGGAGTAAAAATATGAAAGGAATGTTATAAAGGAATGCGGGAGGATGGAGAGAAATAGATAAATATAAAAAAATCTAAATTAATTAATTCCAAATTTAATGTATTTGGATTTCAAATGAATAAGATAGCAATAATTATACAGAATCATCAAGATGAGAACAAATAGAAGATTAAGTGTAAATAACATATGAATAATGCACAAAGGCAGCTATAAATTCTTGCATTAAGATAATTAAAAAGAATGAGAAGGAACTGAACGGCTAAAACTAAGCTATATTTATGACCAAGCAAAAGTTACCATTTACTTGATAAAGGAAGTATCACAAAAAATGTCAGAATATAAAGAGATAATAAAACTAAAATAACATTAACATTCATAATATCTGGCGCATGAGCAGCAATGTTATTCGAATGCTGAAATAATAAAAATGAAATCACAAATATAAAATTGAAATTGGAAAGACAATAGTAAAAACAGAAATACTAAAACCATGAAAATAGGAATGGCTTACAAATTTGTCAGAGGAGCTATGCCACCTTACTTCATGGTAAAAATATGTTACTTCGTGGAATATTGTAGGGTTGGCTGTATGCTAAAATGGCAATATTTAGCTCCTTAGAACATTTCGGAAAACCCAAACAATGGAAGGAAATATGAGTTCCAGAGAAGAAAAACCTATGATACATAAAACATCTAAAAAAAATAAATTCATTTATTAATGAGATGAATAAAATATAAAAAAGTAAGATACAGAACTCACGATAAAAACAAATCTCGGCCAAATTACAGAAATATATATCTTTGGCCACACGGCAGGAGAAATTGGTACACGGTAAAAAAAAGGTATGTGATTTTACTGAAAAATACTTAGTATCATTACAGATATTATAGCAGTTAATATCTCCTGTCACCTGTAACCAATCACTGCTAGTAATATTACAAAAACAATACCTGTGACAGAATGCTTATTGTGCATGCGTCCTTCTCTGTCCTTAAAATCTGTCATAAAATCTTAACCGCCACGTGAAATTAAATTTACCTAAATTTATTCTATCCAAAATACACTTCTAAATAGTTTATTTTTCTGCAACAAATAATTCAGAAGCAAGGAAAATCCCAGTAAAGAATTATACTAATCAAGCCATATTTAATAATTCAGTAACCATAGAAAAACACGAATAAAAAATTAAGTTTATTAATTGAAACTTGGGGGAATTATAATATCATAAATAAATTTACGCTCAGTCCTATAAAAATATCAACACACAGCAGATTCAGCTTCATCACACATTACTCGCATTTAAAATCGTTTACAAATACGACCCCAGTAGCAAAGTATGAAGAACTCTCGGTTCCCAAACCCCAGATAGTGAGTTCTGTCCTCCGCAGAGGAAAAAAACCGACACAAATCCTCCCCGAATAATAAATATAGACGCTTCCGAAATTCTCCAAAGATGGAGACACCAGCGTCTTTTTTTTTTTTTTTTTTTTTTTTTTTACTTTTTATACACAATTCAGCTCACACAATTTCTTAGTGAAGATACAAAAGAAGTATCTGTTATACTATTAATCATTTCTTTGTATACATACTAAAAAAGCACTTGTAATGGCTACTAGCGATTTTTTAGTATGTTCACTTTTAGTAAGTCTATGTGCTGTTTACTAAATTAAATGCAGTAGTGTTACTTAAGAAGAAGCTGTATTGGTTACTAGAAAAGTTCATGGAACCCCAGTTGCCTAGATATTTTCTAGTAGTACTAAAGATTTTTTTTTTTTTTTTTTTTTTTTTTTTTTTTTTTTTTTTTTTTTTTTTTTACAGTGTAGATTAAAACCACGACTCTGCAAAAAGTAAATAATAATAGCCATCTAGAGTTAAAGAGAGAAAAGAAATTTCGATGATGTCATCTGTCAGCAAGGGAAAGAACGGTAGGCCATTAAAGTAATTAATATGTAAAATAGATATATATACAAAGATTTCAAGACGGAGGGACAATGCAGTAATTTACAATAACGAATATATACAAAATGTGCTGAAAAGTGGAATAAATAACACAGGCAATAACATAAAATGAAAATTGGGTAATCTTTTAACACAGCCATGCACCAGGTGCCACTATATGAAATTTATTATTATATGTGTGTTTGACACATGAAACCTAAGTTATATATATGTATATATATAATATAAATACACATACTACATAAAGTTTTACATTTTTTTAAAGTTATTCTTAAGTATTTTGTGTGTGTTTTAATTTTTTCCGGAATCCGCAACCCCCTCCATAATATTGTTTTCGATTTTATAATATATATATATATATATATATATATATCTTTATAATATGTATAAGTGATTTTACATATTTTGTTTGACAACTTGGTTCTGTATAGTTTTATTTATCATGTTAAACGTTCCTGTCATAGAAAGGTAATCCCAATATTTTATATTTAAACTTAATAACGTCCTAGTGTTCAATGAAAATCAATTAGTAGGAATAATTTTCAGAATCTTAAACGCAACACAGTCCAGACTTTTGCCGTTTATTTCATGCCTTATGCTTGGGATAACTATGGAAAAATATGTATTTATTTTTTTGGTACTTAAGAAAATTATATTTTTTCAACTGAATTTTTTTTTTCATAATTTCCTCGAAAATTGCGATATACAATGCATTAGTACGCTTGCTACTGCATGTGTATTGTTGTTTAGTTTATACATTGAAACTACTAAACATTCTTTTCTTATCAAGCTTTATAGGTTACACATCACATTTTTGTATACTAAATTTTCTATAAATTTATTAATTGTCATGTATAAAGTTTTTAACAGAGATTGATTCTTCGAAGTTTTAAATATTTGATTCTACAATTTGCTCATTCAAAAAATTAGTTTTTGAATTATGGTTAAAAAACAACATGCAGGACTACAAATGAAGTTAAGATTAGGAGTTCCAAACTTCAAACATTTATAATTCCTAAACTAACTGGTCGAACGAATTTTTATTTGGTACTCTAAGGTACAATTTTTTTTTAATGCCAAATATCACGCCAAAATATGTTATTGAAAATTTCAGTATGAAAACAAGCTCCAAGCTAATGTTTTTTCACATTAATTGATAGATGACATAAATTCCTGCCCAATAGATACTTATGTTTTTTTCTCTGTCAAATTGGCTTGTTAAATGTATGGGATGTGCGTTTTATTTTCAGCTATACTCTGCTTAGTTATGTTAATTTTAATAGTAAACTAGAAATACCCCCGGGGATCTTTAGGTATTTTTTGTATTACCTTCAGGGCAATGTGGAGACTAATTTCAAACTCCAGAAAAACTGAACATAGGAAAACGATCTTCAATTTTTTTAAGTTGGGAATTTTCATATTCTTTTTTATGGAAAAATTCACTGAGAGCAGAAAAGATCCTTCTATTAGTGTTTTTTGTTGTTGCTGTATTTCCAACCTATGGTAACCGACAATTTAAAGCTTCAAAAGATACGGTAATTGCGATGGTACCCGTTAAAAATAGGTATAATTCTTTCGAAATAGTAAATGTTTAAATTTTTAAAATGTAAATTACCATCAGCACCAGAAAAGGTCTTCCAAAAAAAAATCCCGGCGATTGAGATTTTAAAGTATAGAAAAAACGGAAATCTTACTACCTCTGCGGTTGAAGAATTACGTTTTACCCGGATATATGGGAAGACGATCATAATGCCGCCGAAAACAGAAAAATTGAAGCTTGTTCATTTGCAATCGATGAGAGTTTTTAATTATTATCTCGGCTAATTTTCAAAAACGAAAAATGGGAGTCTCATGAGAATTCGGAACAGTCTTTGTCTATCATTAAACAAATTTACTGACCTCTGAGTGCGATGGTTTTCCCTAGCTACTGCCAGTAGAGAAACAAACATCTTTCTTTTTTTAATGTAGTTGTGTTTCTGCCTTATTATACAATACTTTTATATGCGATTAAAAACATTTTTAACCCTCTCGTCACCAAATTATGATAAAAGCACACAGAAAAAAAATCCTTCTAAAATTTAATATTTCAAAATACCACTATAAATCATGCGCAAAAAGAATTTATTTTGTAATGTCCTTTTTCTAATTTTTTTGTACGTCCCTCATATGAGGTTTAATGTAGCTAAGGATTACACATGAACATGTAGACAAGAAGATTTACATTACATCAGTAAAATAACAAATGATAGCTATATTTTTCTATTTTTAAATATGCTTGTTTTATTCTGTTAGACAATTATTATGTGATAAAAATTACAATAAACGAAAAGGAAATAAAAATAACAATTACAAAATTAACGATACATGTATAGAATTATGTTGATCGGGAATGGAAAGCTTCCAAACATTCAGGATATAAGGGCTCTTTTCATCTTATACAGATGTACCTCGTTTTCTAGGCCTCGTTCTCGTCTCATCTGTTTTCACCCATCTCTTCGAAGTTCGGTTGCAGCTCGTATTCTTACCAGTTTTTCTTTTCTGCTGCTTCTCCAAAGGATTGTGATGGTCTAATTTTTTTTTTATACTCTTTTTTTCTAATTTCTCTTTTTATAAAGAATCCATTTGATCCACACCTTCCATGTTTGTATTCTACAGTCGTGGAAAAAAAAGTAAACACCCCTTACTAACTCCTGAACAAACTATCGTAGACGAAAGTTGCTGGTACCGAACGATTGGAAATAAAGTCTACTTTTAAATTATGTATATAAAATTAGCTTAGGTGGCAATATACATATTAAAACGAACCATAACTTCATTTTTTTCAATAGCAATACCTAATTTTAACGCGATATTTCAAATTTTCGGTTCAAACTATGCTTGGATACGAAATTTCAAGTAATGTGAATGATAAGTTATCGAATTATAAACATTCAAAATTTAGTGCTTCTAATGTTAAATTGCATTTTCATAATTTTATTTATATCTCTTAAAATTATGCTCCTAATATACTAATTTTTTGTGTAGCAATAATACTAATATACCCAAACTTAAATACGCTGAATTTGCAATTTTTAGAATTTTATGATATGAATTATGAAATTAATATTCGAAAAAATTACGAATTGCAACCTACTATTTTTTTATTACTTTAGATTTATAAAGTCCTGCTTTATGGAAATCGTAAATTTCACATTTTTCTTCCAAGTAGTTTTCAAATTACACTTAAAAAACAGCAAAATGATGGTTTAAGGGACCGTCTATGATAGAAGTGAGTAGATATTTTGAAATTTACTCTGCTGTCCTGTAATCTAACAGGCTTCATTGACTTCTTGAGTGGCGCTTTAGGTGCCTTGATCAAGAAGGGGCCTCTCTCGGTTAACAATCGAGTATGGAACTTCAATTTGGATACAGCCCTTAAAATACCCTCGCTTTAAAATAATTATTTTCTCGGAAACTTATGGTACGAATTCCATAAAAATTTGTTTTTAGGCTAATTGAAGGATTTAGAGTTCATTTATGCTGTCAGAATTTTGTACTGCTATTGAAAAATACAAAGTTATGGTTCGTTTTAATATGTATATGGTCCCCTAAACAAATTTTATATACATCATTTAAAAGTAGACTTTATTTGGAAATGTGTGGTACCAGTAACTTTCTTCTACGATAATTTGTTGAGGAGTTAGTAAGGGGTGTTTACTTTTTTTTTTTCCACGACTGTACTTTCCTAATGCGGCTTGTCTAGAAAATTTTAATAATACATTTTTCTTTTGGACACCAATAGTTCTGTAGAAACCTCAGTTGCTAGTTGATTCGGTCCTTCATAAACTTCAAACTCATGTACATATCCTGAAATGCTAGCAAGTGCGCAAGTCTTTGTACCCCAAGGATGTGGCTTACCTCTAATATATTGTTTTATTTTTACCCTTTCCTTGAAAGGAATAATCATATCATCGATAGAGAAATATTCTCCTGGATGATATGGAAAAGAGGTTTAGTACTGGTTTGATTTAAAATAGTTTGTCATTTTCTTTTTTAGTCACATCATCTAAAAAGAATGAGTTACCGGTTTCATCCATTGTCTTTATACATGAAAATAATATATATAGGATAATCTTTAAAAAATCACAAGCTTTTATATTTTAAATCAAATAATTTTCAATTTTCTGCTGTAATTACTTACAATTTCCTTATTCTTCTAAATCTTAAATTTAGAACATTAAGTATGAAAGAAACCACTTGTATCTGTAAGCCTCATATGAGGTCCAGTACACTTCTACATTTTTAAGGAATCTGTTATGTGTAAATTTAATTAAAAAGCATGCACATATTAAGTGAAGTTTACAGAATAAGAAAACATTTTGTTACGTCGCTAAATAATTAATAAAGCATCTCAAATAATTACTTCATTTCTCTTCTGAAACATTAAAGCAACAATTGTAAATAATGAAGGAAGTTATCTAGTACTGACATCTAGGTACGATTAATAAAACTATTTAGAAGCCTCATATGTGTTTTAAATTAATTAATGGTGTCACTAAATAAAAAAGAAAAAATAATTCGTCTTTTCTTCTTTAAAATATTGCTATTTGAAGTAGGAGCCTCATATGAGGTCCAGGGTGACGAGAGGGTTAAATTTGTATTTGAATAGCGATTAAACATGCATTTTAGGCTTTCTGCTAAATTAAAACATCAGACATTATTTTAAACTAAATTGAGAACCTTCTACAGTTTTTTAATTGATACACTTTCACTGTCTCTCAGAGTTATCGTGAAAGAGTCAATTACTTCCACATGTTGGGCATTCGGGACGTTTTCATCAGACTCCTGTCATAAAGAATAATCGTTTTACAGCATGTAGATTCTTATTGCACAACTATACCTTTAATCGTTCAAAAGTATTTTGGTTGTATCCTGACTTTACTTTGCACCATAACTGTGTTCAATATAACAATCACAAAATTTGGTATTCACGTTTGTGAAAATAATTTAACTAATACTCAATCAACAGAAAAATAAATGTTAGTTCTCTACAAATTTATTTATTTATTTTATAAAACGGCAAACAATAGATTAAATGCTGCCATTTGTATTCGGTAGGTTAAGTGATGATGGGTGAACAAGCTTCCTCTCTCTCTTTTATATCGATAAATGTGGTTGAACAAATCTCCTTCAAATAATATAAATATACATAGTAAGCTAACGCACGTATTTTAATAGTAATAAAAATAGGTTGTGTAAAATTAGTACGGTATCCTTTTAATATTTCGGAATGAAAACCTCATTTTAGGTAAAACAATACTAAAATAATACTATCTACAAACTACATAAATATAAAAAGACTGACTAAAGGCTATTTATGTACTATTAAGATATAACTAGCAAAAGCCCTGCTTTTTTTGGATTCGCGAAGCATTATTTCTACCCTATATATACATAAAATCCAAATGAAACGAACTTATGAAACGACTGAATAAACAACTGATTACACTGGGGAACATACATTTTGTTGACTTGTTTTTGGCATCTAAATCCAAAATTGACCCCAGTTCTTTTCTATCACGTCAACTTTTTAAGCTATATGACACCCCCAAAATCAGACTTAATGTGGATACGAAGGAAAATAAAGAAAAAAATTACCAAATATATTATTCATACAACGACTGTATATACTTACTATACACGGCATTGTGTTCATACAAGTAGTAAAATCCTTTTATAAAACGAAAAAAGTACATATTAAAGAAATTTTTTTCACATGCAGCTTTTCCTGGAGTATTCAATTTGTAGACAATCTCGCATGATGCTTCAACAATAGTCAGCCATCCTATATTCATCCCATCTACCCTGATACCTTTCTGCCATGAGCTTCAAATCTTGGTGGAATCGCTCACCCTGTGCTCATCAATGACTGAACCAAGATTTTCCGGGAAGTCATCAAGATGGCTATGCACAAAATGCAGTTTGATGCTCATGTTGCAACCAAATCTTTTGAAGCTTTCTAAAAGTTGCTGGACAATTTTAGTGTAATTTTCTACTCGCGTTTTTTCAAGAAAGTCTTTGAAAAGGTTTTTAAAAGCTAACTAAGCATTCTTTTGGAGTTCTGTCATTGTTCTGATGAAATGTTCATCTCTAATAAGGTGCCAAATATATGAACCGTCAAATGCATCTGTCTTTATACTTTCAAAAGACAGGTTTGAAAATTTCGAAATGAGATACTTGAAACAGTCTCCTTCAATTGACAAAGCTTTCACGAACTGCTTTATTGGATCCAGTTTTATATGCAGAAGCGGAAATATGATATTCTTTCTTTCGGCAAGTAGCTGATGCAAAATGCTTGAATTAACTGATTTGAGGTTAGATCTTGGAGGCCAATTCGATTGGAACCAATGCTTCTCACGAGTTCTGCTGTCCCACATACACAAGAAACAGGGATATTTGGTATATACACGTTGCTGGCCAAGAAGGAAGGACAACATTTTAAGGTTAACACAGATGATTCATTCGTGAATCCGATATTGCAAGAAATCAATGGCTCTCTTTATGCCCTCATATTCTTCGCGCAAATAAACTAAGTGGCTTATTGGGACTGCTCCAAATAAATTTACATTGTGAAGGAGCACGCACTTCAAGCTCCTCTTTGAGCTATAGATGAACAGTCGCCATTCAGTTGCGGTATAGGATGGAATTCTCAATTCTTCTATTAAACCATGTACGTTATGACAAAAAAAAATTCACCGTTACTTCGAAAGCATTGAAGAAATTCACTTTATCTTGATCGAAAGTAGGATACATCAGCTCCTTTTTCAAGCAAATTTTTCTCTTGCAGTCTTGATGCTAAGAGTTCTGAAGTTTTTATTCTTCCTATGACTCACGCCCGAATGAGCGTAGAGTGGTCACATTAATGTAAACTGTAGAGAAAAATCTGGACGTGATAGAAGAAAACTAACTGCAGTTTTCAAATAAGCACACTTTTTTGACTTAAAAACAGCTGGAAAATCAAAGCCAGCAGAAATTGAGTTAAAAATTGTTCCCCAGTGTTATGTTTCACGGTAATTTCTCCTAAAATATGGAATATTATGCGATGAAATGAACACCAGAAATCCTTCAGATCTCAAAACTTGTATTAGAATTTTTAATTTCGAATTAGTTTTTGAGATATTATTTTTTGCTAATTTTAAACACTTTTCTCTAATGATGGTAATTCATATTTTAATCATAACAGATATTTTTTTCATAGGTTTTTTCATTAAACTTTTCTAAAAAAATAAAAACATTTTTTAGAAAAGGTTATTATTTTAAACTAATTTGGCGACCAGTTTGGCCTCCCTTAAATGTATGCTAAGAAATGTATCATATTACTTTTATTCCGAATACAATTTACTTGATAAATCTTTCGTTAAATCGGAAGATTCTGATAGAGAAATCAAGAACTCGGAATACTTATGTTAGAGCGACGCAGGTAATAAATCGCCAAATATTTCTCCCGTCGGATTTTTTTTTTTTATTATTTATTTATTTCATTATCATTTTATTTACAATACAAAATGTTCATTTAAAAGTAATGGCTTTCACCATTTTTAACGAAATGAAAAGGAAAATATTAGGCACAGATGTCATATACGCATCGGGGTACCTAATTGGCACCAAAATGGCGTTATTTTGCCTGGCATTGAAACCCGGTTATTGTTGCTTATTTATTAATAAATGTTTATTTACATTTATTTTCATTTATTTAAAGAAAAGTTACAAATTGTTTTATTCTATAGTTTATAATTAAAGTTTTTTTATTTATTGTTATTTCATTTTTAAAATAATAGAAAATAATTTAAAAATACATATGTAACTGGTTTTCGAAAACGAGGTATTCGCCAAATTTTCGTAAAAACCCGGTGTGTACATCTGATCACATCTGAGTCAAATCACTAAAATAATAGCCTAAATCATGTGACTGTCATAAACAGTTCTGCGTTGACCGCTTCGTTTTTTATATGTCAATCAGTGATTTTAGTACTTTAATGTTAGTCGGGTGCAGGTGATAAATCGGATAATATTGTCCCAACGCCATCATTTCATCTATATTATAATAGTCCAAGTCATGTGACTGTCATAAACAATTACGGGCTGACCCATTAGCCTTTCATATGCAAGGTGGCTATTTTTAATCAAAATTATTTTTTCGAGTAAAACTACATAAAATTTGCCGTGATCGCAAAGAATTCTCGGTACTTTTATGTTAGCCGGGAGCAAATTTAGCCAATAGCATTTTTTAAGACTCCAGTTAGCCTTTTTAGTTTCTCGTGTGGTAAATTAAAACAATGCTTTGATGTTGAAATTAAATGTCATGGTTTATGGTATTATTTTTTTTTCTGTTATTTTTCTCTATTTATTTTTTATATTTTTGATGAAATAATGGAAAGTCATGAATTTTAAATGTTTCAGATTAAAATTAAAGTTAAGTGTTCCAAATAAAAAGAGTGAAATGTTTAAACTTTTCAAGAAATACGAAAAAATGCAACGAGAACATTGTTTGTCTATTTATCATCTGCGCTCAGCTAACATAAAAATACAGAGTTCTTGATTTCTATAACAGAATCTCCCGATTTGGTAAACGACTGAGACAGTAAATTAAAATATGAATAAAAGCAACATGATACAAAGCTTAGCATACATTTAGGGTAGACTAAATTGGTCGCCAAGGGCGGCTAGTCCTAAATAATGCAACAAATCATTACATTTAATTTAAACTTCAAAGCAATGTTTTAATGTACCACTTAGTTATCCCATCGACCAATTCCGCCAAATTATATAAATCGCCAAACCACACGCCAAGTTATGCAAATTGATATAATATTTATTTAAAATAACGAAAGAACAAATAAATTAGAATAACACTAATAAAAATACAAATAAAACGTCGAAATAAAAATCACTTGACGGCGTAAATACGTGTAACTTCTTTAAAGTCATGTGAATGTGACATTTACGATCAACCATTATCGGCATTTAATCTAATAATTTGGCGATAGATTTTTGGTCGACGGGATAACCAAACAGTACCGTTTTAATTTACCACTTCAAAAATAAAAAAATGCTAACTGGCGAGATAAAAAAAAAAGTTTTTGGCGAGATTTGCACACGGCTAACATAAAAATACCAACAATTCTTTGCGATCATGGCAACTTTTATGTAGTTTTATTCGAAAAAATAATTTTGATTCTTTAATCAAAATGGAAAACTTTCATATAAAAAGCGAAGGGATCAGCCCGTAATTGCTTATGGCAGTTAAATGACTTGGTCTATTATAATATAGGTGAAATGATCGCGATAGAATAATATTTGGCGACTTATCATCTCTGTGGCTGGCTAACATTAAAGTACCAAAATGGCAGCCTGGAATATAAAAAGCGAAGGGATGTTCCCGGAACTGATGATGATAGTCACATGACTTAGGCTATTATTATAGATATTGTTTTCAATTCTAAAAAGAGCGCAAAGAATAATATTTCCTTACGATTAAAAATTTATTTACACGTGACTATTAAAAACAGAAAAAAAAAAAAAACTTTAAAATTACTATTAAATGAGTACGTGTTAAAAGCAGGAAGATATTGAAAATTATGTCTTGAAAATTGTATTTACACGTGAATATTAAAAGAAAAAGGAAACTTTAAAATCATAAACACATTAATATGCGTTTAAACTTTTCAAGGACGAGGTACTTCTGTTCGTAAAATGTTGAAATCAGTGAATGGAACAAGAATTTACAAACAAATTTATTTCGAAATACGAAAATGCTTTTGTTCACTTACTTAATAAAAGGAAACCTTAAAATCAAACCTTCTTAGGATTTTAGAAACTTGCTGACTGATTTTAGGAAAAAATGGTAACACAACTTAAGTATTAGAGTTAAAATTAGAATGCTTTTCAGAATGGACGGATTTCGTCAATTTCTTATAAATAGAATCAATAATATTAGAGGAATAACCACGATGAACAGCAATAGCTTTGAGGTAATTAAGTTCAGCAATAAGTAACTGAAGAGTGGAACAAATATTGGTAGCTCGAAAAACAAAAGTATTGAAAGCAGCGCATTTCTGGTTAGGGGGATGAGAAGAATACCTGTGAGGTGGGAGACTGACAGCCCAATATTTAAATCCAAATCTGGAAACCTCCATCGATGCAAAACATCCATGTCAACTCGTTCTTTATACAAGACTTTAGAATTCACACTTCATATGGAATGTTCAGGAAAGATGCTATCATAGGTTGCTCATTCCGCCAATCCACAATGTTGCCACTCACTTTTTAAAACAATCTTTAAATAATACTTCGAAAAATTTATAGGATAACTATTGTAAAAAAGATTAGCCAAAAACTTAAAAATCTGCTTATAAAAATTACTATCACTACCACAAATTTTGTTAAAACGAATTAATTGAATAATTATAAAATTTATGTAAATTATTTTATGTAAATTAGAAAACCAATCCAAATGTAAAAAATTGAAAACTGTTTATTTTATCATACAAATCCAAGGTTAATATATGATCAAAAATATTGAAAGAAATATCCAAAAATTCTGCATTATAATCATCACAGTTTGCCCCAAACTTTAAACAATTTGGATATATGATGTCATAATCATTAGTAAAATCAAAATTGAAAATCAAAATATCACCAATATACCTAAAGACTTTTAAATATTTATTATATTTCATTGTATACTTAAATTCATAATAAAACAAAAATAAATTAGCTGCTGTACTATAATAATTTATCCCCATTCCATTTCCACGGATCTGATTAAAGGTATTATTGTTGAAAGTTTCATAATTATTATAAAAAGAAAATGACATAAAATTAAAAATAAATCTCTATTAATATTTAATTCTTCATTTAAACAAAATAATTGTAAAATATCCATTAAATACAATTTTAAAGTATTGAATAGATATGATGTTAACAAAGTTGTAATTCATTTTAATATGAAATTTCAACAGAAATCTTTTGATAATTTGCATTTAAATAAAATATGCAAAGATATTTACGACCTGTTTCCTCTTAAAGATTGCATTATTTCAGTTGCATATAATAATCCTAAACCATTAAGTAATAAGATTTTTAACTGTATACAAATAGCTTTTTCAGATGTGAATACATCTTTAATTTGTTCTTGTAATAATGTGGAATATAAAGATTTTATTGACAACTATCAAGGTCATATAATTACAGGTAACCTTGATAGAATCAAGAATAAAAATGTGAAATATTTAATGAATTTTGGTACAAAATTTAGAATAAACAGTAAATTTAATAATAGTAAAGCACTAAAGATTTTTAAAGATAATGTCAATAATTTTATGAAGAAACAATGTTATAAGCTTAGTATGCCTTTGGAAGCATTTTTTGAATGGAGGTCTCAACTTTTGGGGCATTTCATAATTTTTTGAAAGATTATTTAAATTCAGATACGTATTAATATAAACTTTTTAATGATGAGGATGTAAAATTCATAAAAAAAATTACATAATAGTTTTGTTATTGTCCCTGTGGACAAAGCCGCCAACAATTATGCAATAATATGTAGGAAATTTTACACTGAAAAAAATAGAAGGTGAATTAGGTAATATAGATTTTTATGCAAAGGTTAATATTGATAAGAATCTTGTAGTTAAAAAAATTTTTGCATATAAAAAGAAAGTTAAAAATATGTTTTCTTGCAATTTTGAAGTGTCTAATCATCACTGTTTGCCATTTATTTTTTTAACACCTAAGTTTCATAAAAATCCGATTAAATTTTGGTTTTTTTGCAGTACTTCTAAAAGAGTTAATAGAAATTTTAATTTTGGTTTACAGAATTTATTAAAAAAGATATATGGTTTTTTAAAATGTAAATCAAAAATGTATAGTCATTTTTGGTCGATTGATCATAGTATCGAAATTTTGGACAAACTGCCATTGATTCTCTGAAATGCAGGTTTTCGACATTGAGTATCTGTTCACCAATATACCTATTGATTGTCTTTATGATGTTTTAATGAATATTTTTGATTTATTTTGTTTAAATGAAGAATTAAATATTAATAGAGATTTATTTTTAAGTTTATGTCATTTTTGTTTTTATAATAATTATGAAACTTTCAACAATAATACCTTTAATCAGATCTGTGGAATTGGAATGGGGACAAATTATTCTAGTACAGCAGCTAATTTATTTTTGTTTTATTATGAATTTAAGTATACAATGAAATATAATAAATCTTAATAAGTCTTTAGGTATATTGATGATATTTTGATTTTCAATTTTGATTTTACTAATGAATATGACATCATATATTAATATTGTTTAAAGTTGAATAGGGCAAATTGTGATGATTATAATGCAGAATTTTTGGATATTTCTTTTAATATTTTTTATAATATATTAACCTTGGATTTGTATGATAAAAGAAACAATTTTCAATTTTTTACAATAAGTATGCCGCATTGGTTTTCTAATTTACATAAAAAAATTTACATAAATATTATAATTAACAGAATTTGTGGCAGTGATAGTAATTTTTATAAGCAGATTTTTAAGTTTTTGGCTAATCTTTTTTACAATAATAGTTATCCTATAAATTTTTGAAGTAATATTTGGGGAGTGTTCTTTCTAGTGATGAGTCGAGATTCACGACGCAGAGTGATTCTCGTCGAATCTTCATCTGGGCAGAACGTGGGGCTCGCTATCATCCCTCCAACGTAAAATAAATCGGCAGATTTGGTGGCAAAGGAATCCTTGTCAGGGACGGCATAATGTTGGGCAATCCTACACCGCTGCACGTCTTCGATGTGGGTACTGTCAACGCACATCGCTATAGGGATGAGTTCTTTGAAGACTATGTGAGGTTGTTCCGGGGTGCTGTAGGCCCGAACTTCATGTTTATGGACGATAATGCGAAGTCACACAGAGCTCACATTTTTGATGATTTTCTTTAAGAATAGAATATTCGCCATATTAATTGGCCCTCGAGGTCTACGGACCTCAATCCTAATGAACATGTTTGGGATGGTCTAGGAAGAGGCATTGCACAGCGCAACCCCCTTCCAGGACTCGCCTCGAGTTAAAAGTCACGTTTTTGGAAGAATGCCCTTTGTCGCCACACGCATTTATTGAAATTCTCATAAACAGTATGAGAGCTCATTTTGAGGCTTGTGTAGCAAAGCACGGTGGTCACACTCCATATTCGACAGACTTTTCCAGAGATAAATGTTTTATCTCTGATTCATGATTTAACACTTTTTGATGCACTCTGTTCCTTACTTCACAATTAAAATCTTTTCCATATTATTATGTTGCTATAATCTTTCTCACATTGTAATACACCTCTGTGCCAAATTTAGTGGCAACACAGTGAATAGTTCATCAGTTTTCACAGATTTTATGTTTGTGACCTTAATTTTAGACATGAGTGTATATATATATATTTATAGGATCATTTACAACAAGACTTTAAAGTATGTTAACAAGATGATACAGTTTTATAAAAATCTTGCTAGCCAATTTCGTAAATTGGGTGAGCGAGCTGCAATATAACAGTTTTGAATAAAATAATAAATAATTAAATTTAAAAATAAAAAATTGCAATTTTTAATAAGTAACATTTTAACGACGTGAAAAGAAAATTACGTATTTCACAATATATGCTTGCATCATTTTCTTCTGTTAAAATAATTCTAATCTTCTATAAATAATTTATTTACTTGCGTACAAAATATTATTTTTTAATTTATCTGAGGTGTATTTTAAAAATATACTCCGAAGAACAAATAAATTCTTTAAATTATCCCTGAAAAAGAAAGGTATTGAATAAGCGTTTCGTTTAAATTAAAAGAAAATAATAAAGGGATATTTAAAATACAACTTCTTTGCAAAGTGAAAATGTCATAAGCTACAAAAAATAAATAACGTAGAAAAAGCGTAATTATAAAGATTTTTTATATTTAGAACCGGTGGACTCGTGATAAATAAAACATAATTTTTTTCTCTATAGAATATGCTGTATGAAGCAGTGCCAATATATTACGACACGTTTCTCATTTTCTAACAGACGCTTTCGTAAACTGGTGTTTTGAAAGCCGTTTCAAATTTTAATCTTCTGAATAACTCTTTTTATATGCAGAAATTCGGAAATATCTTTGTTTCAAAAATTTTCCAACTCTTTAGTAATTACTCCGTTATTCCCTAATGTATCGGAACGAAAATTAAGTTCTATTTAAGGGTAAAGACCCATTAAGTCGAACCATTTCAAATATAATTAATACTTCAATTTTGAGACTTTAGTCAAATCTTGTATAATTCTCTGGTGTATTAACAAAGGAACCAATATTTTCCAAACAGGGTCCTTTTAGCATAAAAAAATTTATTAGTTCTAATTATTCCGTTAAAAATTTCTTCAAAAGGAAAAATTATAAAAATATTGCTTATTGGAAAAAGAAAAAAAAAATCCAGAAATTAATGTAATCATAAATTAAAAAAAAAATATTTTTTTTACAACTTGTAATATCATCATGTAAGTTAAAATATATATTAGTAAATTATTAAAATATATATTAGTAAAAATAGTCTATGAAAAAATTATTTTTGACATACATTGTTTTATTTATTTTTAAAAGAAAATTGATGATTGCATTAGTAAATACACATTTATTTTCTCCCTATATAAATAAATTTATATTGATGGGAAAATAATTAATAATTTACAACACTTGCAAACATAGTTGAATTTAATGTAACTTCGACTGGTACATCTGTCCATCCGCATTCTACATTTGGTGTAACATATAATGTTCTCTCTTGAAAATTTCACTTCTAAAATTAATAATCGTTTTCAGGAGCAGAAAAAAATAACACTTTATGAATGTAAAAATCTGAAGAAGATTTAACGGTTTTATCAGTTTCACAGATAAAGAAATTGATATAAAAAACTGAAATTAAAAAATAATGTTTCCTTAATCTAAAATTGCATGCAGTATTACGTTTACATTTCTTTTGAAAGGACATAGAAAAGGACTCAGATAGGTTACGGGATACTGATGCTAATTATTTCAAATATATGTAACATTATATTATTTCACACATAACAATTTTTAGATATGTTTTAATGAATCTGTTGAATGTAATATGTTATAAGTAAAAAGAATGTGTTTGTAATATTTTTTTCTTCCTTTCTTGGACATAAAAAAATCAAGATAAGAGTATAAGCGGGACAACTTTTAGACAAAAAGTAATTTTTTTTTTTATAAAAAATGTTTTTTAGATACTTCAGATAGTTCAGATTGTATTGTATTATATTATTAATTTTGTATAAATTAGCTTCATAGCATATTTATTAAATGCTTTTGCAAAAAAAAAAAAATATTTTGAAAAAAAACTTCAAGAATAAACATAAATGTGTTCAAAAATTACTTCGGCAATTGGGGTAATTCTTGCAATTGCATTGTGTAATTATTAGACATCGGATTACTATGTTATATAAATATCAATTAAGATTCTTGCAATAGTTAATACCTCATTGTATTGTGTACTTCAAATCTGGTATATAATGAGCATTTTATTAGAAGAGGGGGGATGTTGAATTTTTATTATCACACTTTATAACATATTATAAAATGCAGAAAAAGGTGCCAATAACTAATGACATAGAATAATGAGTAATTGTGGATATACCAGCAGAGTGCTAATCACTAAGCACAAGAATTTAAAAGTAAATTAAGTCAAAAGAAACTTAAATACCAGATCAGCGTAAAGTAACATGCTATCCATCTGAACTTGAAAAAGAGCAAACTTGGATTTACTTTCATTTATTTCATTTTAATAAACATCCTTACAGAACTTCTTAAAAATACTATGTAAGCCATTAATTTAATATTTGCCTGAAATTTTCAAAGGTCTCACAGACTTAGTCTCAACTGGGCCAAAAAATACAAATAAAGTAGAAGCTATGGACCATCAAGATTTGTTGTCATTTAATCATTTCAGGAATTTCATTTTAAGATGCTAAATTTCTTCATTTCTTTTTACAGACCATAAACACTTTGGAAATAAAGTATAAAGATTCATAATAAATAGCAAAATAGTTGTCATAAGCAATATTTTTAGTACAATTTTTAAGTGAAGCTTCATTTGACATGGAAATTTGGTAGGCCAGGTTTTCCAACTGCTAGCATTGGGGTTTCTTTTGATAAACTGTTGACAGTGGATACATCGGCGTGATAATTTTCGTTATTTGATGAACTTCCAGGCACTTTTGGTAAAAAATGTTTATTTGAAGTCTCCTTATCTTTCTTTTTAGAAACATTCTTCACTTTCTTTGCTTTATCTTCTGCAGATATTTATCATATTTTATAATAACTGCATGCATAAACAGGGTGTTCTCTCTCAACTGTGTGTAATGTGCAATTCCTAAGCCGCTAGTTATATATATATACAAAGTAAATATATAGTTCCAATAACAAAAAGGTTTTAAATGGGGTAAAGAAGAATTTTAAAAGAGATTTGTAGGGATAAAGTATTTCTTAAAAGAATATGAAATTTTAATTTTTATACCTCCTCAGGTCCCATAAGTTATATTTAGTAAAAATATCCTATGACACTAAGAAGTATGAGAAAAAAAAAAAAAAAAAAGATTATTCTACGATTAAAACTGACCGAGTAATAGCTGTTAAAAGTTGACGGACCTTTTTTACTAGGAAATACGGGTCAGTCAGAAATTTACTAGAGATATAAATAATCTTCAGATATTGAAAAAATAATAATAATAGTTGAAAGTAAAATTAATATTACAATATAAATTTCAATTTTTTTATCTGACATATTAAATCAAAATATACAACTTGTAATAAAAATATAAGTGAAAAAATGGCAGAATATTTGTTAAATGGAATGATGAAAGTCAAATCTCACTTCTTCTATTTCTTTAAGAATTTAGGGTACGATCACCATAGTCCAACGCATGTGTGTTCAAATGTAGAAAATGGTTATAAGTCATGCAATTCAGAGTTTTAACTCGGCCAATTTTAGTGTTAGATGAATGGAGTTTTTGTCTTACTTGTTAGTGTAATAGGAAATTTTTACTAAATATCAGTTATAGGATCGGAGGACCGTATAAAAAATTAATTTCATTACTATTTAAAAGTGTTTTTACTGATCCAATAGACTTTTAAAATATTTATTATCTCTTTTGAAACATTTTTGTAATTGGAACTATATGTCTATGACTAACGGTTTAGGAATTAGCCATTGCACACTGTTGAGAGTAAGATACCCTATATATTTTTTCTTTCATTTCCTTTGCACAACAGGTCGTGGTGTTTTATTGTTTAGAAAAATTTAATAAAGTAATGTATACTTTATATATATATATATATATATATATATATTTGTAATTTTTATTGATTCTTTGACAAATTGCCTCAATGAATTAATAATCAATAGTAACTCGGCTCTTGAAATGATTTTTTTATAAAGTGTTAAACTTACCATTGCTTAGAACACATAAAAATTCATTTAAACATAATTTTAATTGTCCAAAAATACCCCAGTGTGCCTAAACATTCCCCTAAGGATTGTCTAAAAATTACCTCGGCATAAAGCAATGCAACAATGCCTTTGGGAAGCCTAGACTTAGTTCAGTTTATGAAACTAGTATGCATCTAGTTATGAATCTAATATTTTTATGTTACTAAATTGAAAGGTGGTTATTCTTCAATATCCTTTAAAATCTGAAACCAAAGTAACTAAATATCTGCTATAAAAATTTTTTAAATGTTGAATATAAAAGTTGGTGCGCAATTTTCCAGAGACATATTTCTAGCTGAATATAAAACATGTTAATAATTGAATTACTGCTCAGGATTTTTGAAATACAATGACAAAATATGATTAAATACTTACATTTAAACACCATGAAGCAAATAAAGTTAACAGTTTTTAAACATTATCCCGAAGTTTTATGTCTAAAAATTACCCGGGCTACTCTTGCATAATAATGTGCACTATATGGCCAAAGCTGACCGGTCACATGCAATTTTAGACGTTTTGTTAAATATCTAGAAAAATACTTGAGGAATTAACCCGAAACTGCAGGTGTGTAAAAAATTTAGTACAGGTCATATATTTCCGCGAAGATTTTTTCCCTAAACCCCATAGGGGGCCATCAACAAATTAAAAAATAACGAATATCTTTTGGATAACCCTGTAAAAACTAATCTAGAAAAAGCATTCAAACTCGAGATTATTAATAAGTGTCTAAATATGATATACTGTGTTCATTTTTATGAGGATAGCATGTATATTTGTAGAGAAATTAAGGTTTTTACAAAAGCACTCCCAAATTTCGTCAAGTTTCTTGCTTATAATTTTCAGAGTTCTTAATATAAAAAAGTCTTCTTTTCAGAAAATTTGACGAACAACATTGTACACAATACTTTGTAATCAGAATTAAAAATTAATAAAAATTGGATGAAAAATGAGCAGGTTTACTAAAAAATATTTCACTGCGCATGCGCGAATGCAATCAAAATATAATGCGCATGCTATATTAGCTAAATGTATAGAGCAACTTTTGTAAAAGTCTCAAAAACATAGTTGGAAAAGTCTGACAATAATCGTTTATAGAAAAAGCACAAAATCCGTTGTTCCCGAAATGAAGCAAAAAGGTGAGGGGTTCTATCCATATATCCATTCATTAGTGGCAATATAGCATACTCAATATTGTACGTACTACTGTATTTAGTACACTATTTGGCGTTTGTGTGAAATTAAAAGTTCTTATCTGTCGCAAAAAAGTATTAAAAATCATTTCCATTTATATGTAGTTATAGCTAAACTAAATTTAATACATTAAACGTTGCGTATATTTTTATACAGAGGCTGCAAAAAGACTGTCTTAAATAATTTAACTATTTCGACATTTGAATGCGTATTTGAGTGCGGTTTCCCGATTCTAAACACAAGGAATCTTTACGTAATGCAACGTTCTTTAAATGGATTCATTCTATAAAAGTAGTTTTGAAATGGCTTTTGAATAATGTTTATTGTCCAAAAGCTACTTGCCAAGATAAAACTTGAATTTCTCAAATAGCGCTGATTATAATTGCTTGAAAGTTGAGTGATAAGTTCCTGACATCAAAGCATTTTGTTTAGAGTGTTTTGTATCAATTTTCAGGTAAACTTTTTCTGTAAAAAATTATCGCATTTAACTCCGAGCACTCTGTTTTAATCATAAATCATGATTGTCATCAGCATGGAGAAATATTGCCAAAGTCAGAAAACCTTTGCATGTTCGTTACTGTGTGCCTGTCTGGATTTCTTCCTTAGGGCAGTTTATATTCCATGTTCTAGTATTTCAGATGTCTGAAAATTATTTTTGATGCAGAAAACGTGCAATAAGATTGGGTTAGGGACGTTTTTTAGACATGCGAAATGATACAAGAAAAACATAAAAAAATGCCTTGATACTGAAAAGATTATTCTTTTCTAATTTGTTTTTAGTTGTTTTTAAAATTAAGCTTTGTTTTTAAAATTAATCGTTAATTTTAAAATTGCATATAAGGGAGAGAGACCTTTGAACAATTTTTTAAAAAGTCCACATATTTCTTACTTGAATTATATTTATTGAATTTTAAATATCTCGTGAGAGAAAGAATGTAATTCTGCATCATATGAAATAAAAAATTACAGTTTTTAAGATAAATTAAATATGTTGTGAGGCTTTAAAAAGGTAAAAGTTTTCTGTTCAAACCTGCCCCATGTAGGGGTACCTTTGAACAAGCTAGGGGCACCTTTGAACAAATAAACAAAATATGAAAATATTGACAGTTTTTATTAAAAACTGCATACCTTTCCAAAATATAAAATAATAAGAATAAAATTACACAATTACATTTAACAGAAATTACTATTTTTTTATTATTTAACCAAATTTGTAACCATCAAAGCACATTGTTAAGACACAACGGACGATCCCTCCAATTATGTTTAATTGTGGCAATTTTATTTTATATAATATCCTTGAAATCCTCCAAATTGATATCTGATGCCTCTGAAAAATATATTGTGAGTTCTTTTTTTACGAAGAAACCTGAAATTAAGCAATTTAATCTGACCAACGTAATGAAGAGTTCTTTTTGCATGAAATTGGACGAAAAGAAAATCATTTTCATTCAAATTGTTATAGAAAATGGATAAAGCCCTGTTTTATGAAATCCAGAAATAATGTTTACCATTGTAAATGAAACAGCATAGGGTTTGTTAAAAAAAAATCTGCTAAATCATGATTTATTGTTGTGTGTCCTGAATTTGCCTGTAGTTGAAGCCCTGCATCAGTACAACGTTCATATTAAGTATAATATCACTTAATTAATCTCTTAATTTTCATATTTAAAAAAAAATAACAAGAATAATATTTAGATACATCTATATAACTCTTTACTTCATAGTTTTAACTGTCCAATGGTGCCCCAACTTTTTCGTTCAATGGTGTCCCATCACATGGAGTTTAACATTACAACTATTTACTCCATTAGGATTGAGAATTTGAATAAAACAAACCTTATATGTTAAAGCTAACATCTTTATTTGGGTATTAAATAGTAAATTATACTTTTGGGGATACAAGATAATCAACAAAAAGCTTACAACTTTATTTTGTTAAGTTTAGATTCAAGAAAGCAAAATAAGCATATCTTGCTTAGACAGTAGTGAACATGCAAAATAGTAAAGCTTTGTATTCTTCTTACATTGAAGCAGTAGTACTGTGCTGCCGTATATATTTAAAAATATATAATTTATTTAAAGGAAAATATTTACAGTGTTCAAAGGTGCTCCCAGTTCAAAGGTAACCCCCTCTACAGTATGTTTCTATTTGCTTACGGTATAAAAATTAAGAGAATAAGTATGATCGTTCGTCACATTCGTGGATATTTTTATTCTGTTTACGAAAGAAAATCACATTATTGTTAATTATGTAAAAAATAAGAAACAATAAGGCTAGTATTATGTAATATTAATCAAATTATACTAGTATTAATCAAATGATGCAGGATTTGTATGTCTCGTGGATGTTTGAAAGTTAATTTAAATTGTAAGAAATGCTGTAAGATGTTTAAAAAAAATGACCTTTCTATATGCATTTTCTGAAGATTTGCGTCTTTTATTAGACCTATGACAATAAACAGCATTTAAACGGCCCTTAAATTAGAAATACGAAATGAGGATAACAGTCGCATATTTTAAATGTATAACTTTTCAGCATACAATAGAGAACGATGCAGTTTAATTAATATTATTGTACAATCTAAACATTTACTACTAGTTTGTTATGAATATAATTTACATCTCTAAAGCTACATCAGACATATTACTTTTTAATCGCCGAAGCACAATTCTCTTAAAATAGAGAATCATTAAATTTAAAATAAGCAAAAGGCGGTTATGTCTGTAATTGGCATGCATAAGCTATCTAAGTAATATTTATTCTTGCAAGATATACATTGATGTTCCAACAAAAGTCTCAATGCAAAATTAATAAAAGTAATTAACATTAATTCTTGCAAAAAAAAGTCTTCATTTAATATTTTTTTTCCTTTCAAAATGATTACTGGTTTTGCGTACATGTATGCAGTAAATATTTTCTTTTTCATACTCTCGAAATGTATCTAGAAATCTTTAGAATGAATATTATTAAAAAATGTGTAAATGAAAGTGAGTATCTATGCAATTATAACAGTATTCTTACAACTGAAAAACAATGGCTTCCAAAGTTTCACCATCAGCATAAATGACGTGTCACTGATTAAGCAAGTCCTGAGGGCACCTTTACTGTGTTTCGACGTTTCGTGTCATTTCAAATATTTTCTTTCTGGCGAATATTTTTGCGTAGCTTTATTTTTCAATAGAAAGGTTAATTAATTTAGATCTAGGATAAATCAAAAAATTTTAAGTATTACATAATTTTTCTCAAATAACTACTTAAAATAAATATATTTTCCTATATTTAAATTCTAAAAATAATAAAGAACTTAATTGTTGTTCAGCAAATTTAAGTGGTTTATTTTTTAATAAAAGCAATTATTGCTATAGTAGAGATATCGCACACACTTCACTGTATTTTAGACGTATATTTAAACTATTAATTTAAATTCGTTTAGTTAATTCGATAATAATGACAAATTCTATATCGAAGGTTTAACTTTTTTCACTAGAATCATGTACACATTTAAAATTTTACAAAAGTTTATAAAACTACATTAAATATCAGATTAGTTTTTCTAAAAATGATTTTTAAATTTTGCTAATTTTGAGTTTTGAGAAAAATTGTCTAAAAAAGCAATAAAATAAGGAAAAATATATGGTGATTGTATTAGTATAATTTTCATCCGATTAAAAAATACCGATGACCTTTCTAAAGTGATTTAAGTAATTTAAATACAGTAATTCTGCAATTGAATTGTTAACCTTAATCTTAATTGAATGTAACAGTTTTTTGCAAATAACATAGGAAGTGCATTCACGTTAAAAGCATTAAAACTAAGTTTTTATAGTATTCATACTTTCAGCTATAAAAATTTTATATGTGCAATAAGATTTTCCAATAAACGACAGAAAAATCTGATATCAAAATTGTATCCTTTTAACTATAAAATTTATTAAAGTTAACAGTAACACAAAATGTGCTAATCATTATAAAGGAATTATTTCTTTTTTTTTTACATGGAAAACACATATCAAGCTACAACTACAAGTGTCGGAACAAAAGGCGTATCTTTCCAATTCTGTAATTTTTAAAACCATGCTATATTTCTAGATTTACAGTTATTTTATGCAACTGTACAAGCACTTTAAACTCGATAAAAAGTATATATTTCTTGAAATTTATTTTGAAATTTTAAGTACATTAAAAAGAGATACATGAACAAAAATGCGTACTTTATAGGGTATATTTTCTGTACGATTAAATCGCTCTTCAAATTTATATTTATACTGACAATTTTTATGAAGCGTAATAAAAACGAAATTTTGCCAAGTATAAAAAAAAATGCTTTCGTGAAAGTTTCTTCTATAAATAGTATTATTGTAAAATGCAAGAAAATTTTTCTATAAAGGTACACCATTCTTCCAAAATCAAAATTATTCATTAAAATCTCATCGTCTCAGAAGTTTTTACCTCATAAACACAACAGTTCTATGTAAATTATCATTTGGTTTTCATCACTTTTCCCTAAGGAATACACAAAGAACTTACTTTTAGTGGTGATGAAAACCGAAATCTTAATTTATAGAGCACAAGAGGGAATTCAAGACTAAATAATTTTCCCAGACCTGTTTAATGATAAAAGTGATCCAAAAGATTTTTCTCTGCTACCAATTTTTTTATGCCCTTCTTTTCTTTTTTTTTTTTTCTGTTGTGGTGTTTATCTTCTATCGGGCGAATAAGAAGAAATAACGGCATGAAGGGGGGCAAATCGACCATTTTCACTAATACGCCCAAGCACGAGCATGCTAGTTCCCCCCTGGGTCGGATTAAAACTGTTATCAATTCGGAGCACGTTGCAAAGTGCAGGAAGAGAGGTATATATCGCGAGCTTCCAGGTTACCAAAACAGACTAGTGCTTTTCCTATCCCAAAAGAGCGATGAAAACTTCATTGGTTGAAGAGGCTGCTCATTTAGTTTTCTCGGGTTTTCTTAAACACAATCTTACCGAATATTTTTGTTTCGCTACGGACAATGAAACGCTTATAAACAAGTTTATTCCTCCTTCATCTTCTGCTATTGTTTTGAATAGATATCTTGGACTTAGAATATGAAAGATCCGCTCACATATTACCACATAGAAGGTTCTTATTCACTACTGGTTCCCAAAGGATAAAAGAGATAAGTTTTAGCATCGCAGCTGAATTAAATGCTCATTTATAAAACACGGAATTTAATATTTAATCTAACCATGAAAAATTACGCGTTAAACCAAAACTAATAAAAGTTCCTTGTTTTAAAATAATTTTACGTAATGTTATTCAAAATAATTTTGAGAATGCTATTATATTTGTTATGTTATTGCTTGTGAGTATGTATATAAACAGATATTTGCAGGTAACATATACCCACGTCTATTTATATTCATGTATATGTGTTTGTGTTTTCACAAGGCTTAAAATTGAGATAATTTTAAATTTACATAAATTTTAAAGTTTGGTGTTTTTCTCACTTTTTTCATGTTTTTCTTACTTTTTACTATTATGAAAACATAAAATATTGTTCATTCTGTTGTTTTATCAATAGTCAAACAATATGTCTTGAGTTAAAATTAAAACTGGACCACTATTTCTCCTGAATATTTCTCACTGAAAATAGATATTTAACTAATACACCTGAATCTTCACATAAAAACATGAACGGAAGAATATCAGGCTGAAATTAATTGTTTCTTTAAATAATAAGTTTTAACAATAGTCACTTTTCCGTATTTTTCGCAATGTTTATCCATCAAAATCTTTTCCCCCTGAATGTTTGAATGTTTTTACATGCAAATATTTCTTTAAAAAATCAGCTCAAAATAAACATGAACATATTTGAAATTAACTGTTTGTTGAAATAAATAACTTATAGAAATACATACTGTTTCCTTAAACCCTTCAATATTATTTAGTACCTATGCAAAAACGTTTCGAGTTTTGTCTTGAATAAGGAGTACAACACCCTCAATGCTATTCATTATAGTTACACTAATTCAGAAACACAAGAAAACTCTGATATAATTTTCTTAGTTGCTTCATATATAAATTAAGATAACATATTTTAATTAATATTATATGCAATGTAATGAGAACTAATAAGCAACATTTTACAATCTTTCTTTTAGAAAAGTAAATATGTTTAGTTAGGTGTAATTTTATTAGTCATATGAAATATATTTTTTATTAATTAGCATAAAATTTTAGATAATCTTACAATGTTCACTTTATTTTTTTTTATTTTTTAGATATCTCACGCTTTTTAGCTCACACGCTATCAAAGCCTGAGAGTGCTCGTGTTCGCAGGTTCTGTATGTATGTATGTACGTATGTACGAGGGCTGTTTTTTTTTTTCAACCTCCGATGGGGTGTAAAATAAAGACTAATGTGAATAATAAAATTCTTTTATAACCTGGAGTCAAGTACAATCAAAGCTACTTTTCGACATAGTCGCAATGAGTACTGATTCATTTGTCATACTGCTTGGTAAGGAGGGGGATACACTCTTCACAGGCTCTTGCCGCCAACGTATTGATACAGGTCTCCAAGGCGTCTTGAAGATTTTTGTTGGAATGGAAGTGGAATGGAGTGCTGTCGTCCCAGATCTGTCTTGAAATCTCGAAAAAGGTGACAATCTCTCGGTGCCAGCCTAACTCATGGCCCAATAGCTTCTTTCACAAATCAAACACAACCCACCGAATTTTTGAAGGAAGCTGTTAGGCTAACAGTTCGGCTGGCACCGAGTGATTGTCATCTTTTTCGAGATCTGAAGACAGGTCTGGGACTACAGCACTCCATTCCACTTCCATTCCAACAAAAATCTTCAAATACGCCTTAGAGACCTATCTCAATACGTTGGCGGCAACAGTTTGTGAAGAGTGTATTCCCCTCCTCGCCCACCAGTATGACAAATGAATGAATCTTCATTGCGACTACGTCGAAAAGTGACTTTGATTATACTTGACTCTAGATTATTAAAAAAATTTATTATTCACACTAATCTTTATTTTACGGCCTATCGGAGGTTGAAAAAAAAGCAGCCCTCGTATGTATGTATGTGCGCACGTAACGCGATAAGTCTTGATAGAAATATCCGATTTGTTTCAAATTCTTTTCTAGGTTCATTCTCATAAGGCGCTTCTCTGATTAGTTTTGGGTATCATTCGTTAAGTATGAATGTTATACGGGGCTAATAGGCCTTTAACTTAGATAAATAGGTTTTTCATGCAGAATTATCAGATTTGCTTCAAATTTCGCATGCCGGTTAATTCTGATAAAGCGCTTCCCTGATTAGATTTGGAGGTTCATTTGTGAAGTATAAAGGGAGGATGGGGGCTAACCCCCCTTAATTTAGATAGATGGGTTTTTCTATCCGATTTGCTTCAAATTTGCTATACCGGTTTATTCGGATAAGGTGCTTCCCTGACAAGATTTGGAGGCTCATTGGTTAAGTATAAAGATGTGAAACTGGGGGGGGGGGGCTAATTCCTTCCTTAGTTTATTTTTCGAAAGGCATTATTCTTTGAAGTAAGAGTATAATAGACAATTTGTGCGAATAGACTGTGAGGTCAATGCCATCAGTTTAACTGGGCACTTTTCTTTTATTAACAGTTTAACAGGAAATGTTATCTTTTTTTAATGTATATTTAATCTTTCTATTGAAAAATGACTTTTATAACTATATTTTGCTAAATTATACCTACTTTACACATCGCCTATGCATCCATTTAGATATATAGTTGCTTAATATTATAACATCATTGAGTGATAAGTAATGGGAAATTTTAGTTTATAAATGTAAATAATACAATTCCAATTGAGTAAAATTACTGTTTTTTATTTACAAAAACCAAAACTAAAGCAATTATTAGAGTTGAAAAAATCTTTTTTTTTTTTGCATCTAAATAAATTCAACTTACCATATTTTCAGAAAAATGTTCCATAACTTTCAAAGCAATATCTTCACTATATTAAGCAACTATTTGTAAATATATATTTATTTTTATTTCTTAGCATATTCTGAAAGGAATATATAATATGTAGAAATATTTCATTTAAGTAATGTAGCTTCTTTGAAAAAATGCTTCAAAATAATTGCATTCATTGCATGAGAAATATACAATAACCACTCTGAAAGCGAAAGCCCAGAACTTAGAGACATGCCTTTGCAACATTTACATAACACAGTCTATTTCGAAGCTACACGTAAACAGGACTGAACAGCGGAAGAAATATGCCAACTATTTATTCGAATCAAGTTTCACAGTCCGTTTCTACCAACAGTTTGGTGAGAAAATATTTTCAGAAAATATGCTATGAAACGTGCTTGGAAATTATACACAGCAACATCGGTTGCCGAGAACTATTCCGTATTTGCCTTTAATCGTATCAAAATATGTGCATCTCTTCACCCTTTAAACTATATATTTTTTTCTTTAGGAGTGAGACGAAAGGAATAGTAAATATACTGTGAGGAAACTTCTCAATGCAAGTTTAGGTATTGTTTCATTTTTCTCCCTTTTGTATTTTTCTTCTTTTGGGAACTCTATTGAAAGAAAGAAGTGAGGTAGTTTTCATTCCTCAAGGTAAGAGTTCCATGAGTAGTATTCGATTTGTTGTCTTTCATATAATATGAATTTTTTCGAATTCATTTTTAAATTTCTATACATCAATGTTTTCTGACAAAAATAATATGATTTGAGTAACCTTATATTTATATTTTTGTAAAATGATTATTTGAAACCCGTTTCTCTTATATGACTGCACCAAAATATCTCTAAATACGGACTTTCATGTATTAACAAAAAGTTTGATTTTTAACTGTTGACCAAAATTTGTCTTTCTATTTTAAATAATGTGTAAATTGCTCTAATTTTGCAATAACTTTAAAACTAATAATAATCAAAGGGCGAGTAGCAACATTTCATGAAAACGTGCATACTTCTAAAATTAACTTTAAAGGAAAATCTCACGTCGCAGCAAAAAATACACGATGATCAAAAGAAAAGTTATATAATATGGCTGCTTAGATCAGCTAATATTTTGCTTCATTTTTATTCTTTTCCAACTGTAATTTAAAAGAAAAATCAAGTTTTATTCCACATTGGTAAAGAGCACAAGAGCTTTTGGAAATGAAATTATTATTTAAATTTAAATGTATAGCAGTAATACCAATATATAATATACTGATTAAGAAACACAATTTTCTAAGGATCTATCCTTTAATTAGTGCCAGAAATGGCGACTACTTTTATATTTAATATTGCCATAATTTACCGAAAAAAAAAAGAATGACCGGTAGATTTCTCTTGAAAATACCCTGATACAAGTCTGTATCAGAGATTATTTTTCATAAAGTGGTACGAATAGAACTTAAAAAAATCCTAGTGGACGTAAAAATCTCAACCATAATCAAAGTGTTAAGAACCTCTTATCAATAAACGTCTTGTTCCACAGCTGACCGTAAATGATTCTTTTTTGAAATCTCAAGAATTCCGAATAATCTCTCTGTTTAATCGAAGAAATTGGTGCTACGAATGTATATATTTCAGTTTACACAAAACTAAACGTAGAAAGTAAATTCTGAACTGCTGTGATTATGCTGTAAACAATGAAGGAGAAATTATTATATGCGGATGTTTGTCGTGGATGTCGCATTACAGGATGTCCTATTTAAGGAGGAACTATATCTTCCATGTCGCTAAAAGGGAAGAATAAAGTATCTCGTTTTTCGCATATCTGTAAGGTGGCATAGAATAAAAGAAGTGTAAAAAAGATTATTTTTCTGGAAATTCATTGGAAATTATTCGTAATCAAAAGACTTTTATTTCGGCCCACATGATATAATTTAATGCGTATTTCCATTTAAATGGAAATGTGCTTTTTCTCAGTTTCGATACATGGGTGATTTTATACAACCACAATCTGTTTCTATTTAAAAAAAATAATATAAGTGTCAGACGTTTAATGTTTGCTGCCGAAAAGTAACTGATGTGTATGAATGAACTTATATGTATAAAATTGGATTATCATTTTCCACGTCGTAGTATCAGGTATATGTAAAATTCTGAGATTTTATGCATGATGTTTAAGCTAGCGTAGAACTTTTCTTCTTATTTTTCAATTTTAAATCTTAAAAAAAATTATATACTACAGAAGAGAAAAGTTTGTTTTGATACATCTGAAGAGTCAGACTTCCACTCTATAAATTAAGAGCTTCTATGATATTTTTGAAACATTGGTCCTAAGTATGAAATAGATGCAGAAAAGACCATCAATGAGTGATTCATAAAAACATTTTCTTAAGAAAAGCATTTAACAAATCAATGCGAGTTCTGTTAATGCATGTGATGGTTCTCGTAGCAAATAATGATATATCGCAAGTGAAAAAATTTTTATATCCTAACTTTATGTGGTACGGTACGGTATGAAACTGATATATTGGCCCCTGTAAAACATTCGCTATTTTTATTATTTTTATGATTTTTTTGTTTTTTTCCTCATTTTTTAGAAAAAAATCATTAAAGTCAGGAATGTAGTATCTAAATTTCTCGTAACAATCATACTTTGATTGTGGTTCCTCTAATACACAGAGAAATAGAGTACTTTATAACTATTCTCTAGCTGAAAAAATAGCGGTATTACTAAATTTATAATGGTGTCGTTACAAAATAGCGAAATCAGACTTACTTAAAATAATAATTGATTTAAAATATCAGATTTAGAAAAATATACCATATTCATATAATAACTTGGTTAAATGCATTTTGTGAAGCAAAATGTTTTATTTGCAAATCCAAACAGTTGATATTCAACTATAGTAATGTTTCACATTTATAATTTGATATTATTTCAAATTCCCTCAACAAAGATAAGAAGTATAACCTTAGATTAATCTTTGCTGTTCTTCGAATAGGTGAAGAATTTGACTCTACTGAAGTAATGACAGTCATTACATTTAGCATCTAAAGCCTTCCTTTCAGTGAGTAAAAAGAAAAAAAAAAGGTTTATACAATTTTGCTCATATTAAGCTGCATTTTATATTTTTTAATTCTTTAGACAAATTTTATGAGCTGAATTGTATTTTAGTAACTGACATATACTTCGTACTTTTTGTAAAAAAAAAAAATAAAATAAAAAAAATAAATAAATAAATAAATATGCTATTAATTCCATAGACTAGAAGATTTTTTTTCCATCCTTTGTATATAGTTACCTGTAAAAGAGTTTTTAGTACTAGGAATTTTATTTCAACATTTCACTAATAACTATTTCAACTGAGTTTCAATGGAAGAGAATAATTAAAAGTCTAGGAGAAAGCCTAAAATTCCACACAATACGCATGGGGAATATTAGATATAGAACTATTTTTTTTTCAAAGATTGCAATAAAGAATTATTTTCGAATACACTGGATATTTTCTTTTAATTTCTTCTAGATATGTTTGTTTCACTTCACTGCCTCAGAGATCAAAAATTTATAATTAACAAACGACTCATTTTCAGTAATAAAGCTTAGACATAAACTTCATGATGTGTAAATGTATGTACACAGACGAGTCTGGAAATTGAGGGCAAATATGAAGAAAAAAAATATTCATTTTCTTGATATTCGTTTGGTCACTTATTTCATATTTTACAATACCAGTTAGGTTTCTAAGATGAAAAATGTAATGCTTGAATTTTTTCGTTTATTTTATGTTAGCAAGCACTGTCATTATTTACTATTTTTTTAATGTGTTCATTGTCATAATTTATGTAAACTATAAAGGTAATTTAGCAAGAAATTATTTTTCTTGACATTTTAGATATAATGCAACGTGTTGCGATAAGAATTTCATTTTCTTCACTTTAAAAAGATAGATTTTCCTTTTTTCTTTCTAGTGTACAAAAAGTAAAGAATACTTTCACTTTTCTATTTCAGATTTTCTTTTGTTTTCGAAAGTGCGTGGATTATAGCAGTTTTCTGTTTTCTTTGCTGTTTACATTCTAGATGAGACTCCAAGTTATTAGCGTTTGGCCTACTGTTGCGATGAACCAATGAATATTTAAGACATTCCTTCACCGTTTGCTAAAAAGAAGCGGTACTCATCCCTCCAATTGGATGGAGCGTCTTCAGTTTGAAACACTTTTCTTAATGAGAGAACAGAATGCACTTATTTTTCTCTCTGTAAATTCTTAGTGATTGTAGGGTATTATGCTTTTATTTATTCTAGAGATTTTCACGGAAATGTTAAAAGGACGTTTGGGGATTTCCGCATTTAATGAAATGTTTTTGTTCAGTATAGAAACAAATAGAATTTTATTTAAAAAAAAACGAAAGAGTAAACGTGTAAAACCTTCAAAAGAGTATTGATAATAAAGTAATAATAAATTTAAAACATAATTAAAAATTTAATAATGTAATAATAAAATTGCAAGTACTGCACTTACAGTTCCAGTATTTTTCGCAAATAATAAATTAATAAGAAAAAGCCCATCGGCTTGTATAGCGGTTAGATTACTAACTATTAAATAAGAGTTTCCTAGATTAAATCGCAGTTTTTGTTAGGATGTTCATAAAAGGCCGGTTTCTACCTTAAACTACCGATATTCTTCACTATTTAGCCATCGGGTGCAAACGATGACCATAACGACCCCAATTAACCAAGTATTAAAATGCTTAAAGTAAGTATGAACATGCATGGAAAAAACTATGCACTTTTTTTGAATAAAACAATAAAGTGTAATTTAGCAAAAAAAAAAAAAAAAAAAAAAAAAAAAAATCTTAATGAAAAGTTATTTTATCTAATTCAATTGCGAATTTTTTACGCTTCAATAAATATCCGTAAATTAAAGTTTAGATCTTACTATAAAATGAAAAAAATCCTGTCTGGAGGATGATTGTTTTAATATCTCGATTTCATACCTATATAATTCCCATTCTTTAAATATAAATTTCCCTATTTATGTTATTAGTTTACTTAAGCTGAGACATTTTACATCTATCAGAAAACGTGAATCAGCCTTAGTTCATTTTCTAGCTCTTACCTTTCTAGTAGGAGAGCTGTTGAACATTTTTGAGTAGGTATTTGAGGTACCCTGAAAATTTGTGCAACACTTCTTTTGTAATGGCTGAATACAATATCGAATGTCTGGCTGAAGGATCGTGGCCCAAAAACTGTGCCAGACACGTGTCAAGTGCCATTTTTGACTACCCAAAAAAGGTATTTGAGGCACGCTGAGATTGAGACAGAATGATATTTATACACTGTAAAAAAAAAGTTGTAAAGTTACTAAAATTTTTCTAGGAAACTGGGATTCCAGGAACATTTTATGTAACGTCAACAAGAAAATTTCCTGTAACAGATGCTGTTACAGAAATTTTTGCTGTTGCCGTTACATAAATAGTTCCTGGAATCCCAGTTTCCGAGAAATATGTTAGTAACTTTACAGATTTTTTTTTACAGTGTACTTAGAAAAAAATATTTTGAAAATGACAGACACTTTAGTCGGCACAAAAACTGTGCCAGACACGTGTCAAGTGCCATGCAGTACATGTCTGCAGTATAACCAAAATTGTCCGATTTACGGGGTGATTAGAAAACGATTGGACAGATTTTAAGCGGTATTACTGTACACTTCATCAAACCATTTTTTTCTACAGGGTATTACTGTCACAAATCTTCTATTCCGACAAAAATGCAGTATGTCTCTCCCGAATTATAATTCTGATTTTTGTTTAAAATTTTACTACATTTTAAAAACATGTTAATGAAATTTGAAATATACTGACCTTCTTTTGTGTCAAATGTAAAGATATCACGAGAAATGCTAGAAGTGATACCATCCTTATCCATATGGTGCTGAACTAGATGCTTCATATTTCCGAATGTAATTGACAGTTTATATGGTTTCACGTACCGAAATGCTGTACAATTCTATCACATTTGATGATATAACTGCATTTCACACAAAAGAAAGAAAGTGTGCTGAAAACTTCTGTCAAATATCTTTATTTTAATTAAAGCTATGAACGACAGTTGTGTTGATATTAAAGTAAGACACTCTATATGTTTCAGTTTAAAAATGCATCACAATACTGTTTTCCAAAAAAAAAAAAAAAATGTTTGTTTTGGTGTGCGCAATCAACTCTTAAAGTTCGTAAAATCATTGTTTAATTCAAGAGTTCTAAGATTCTTTGATGTTGTTTAATCTGTAAAATAATAGAACGGCACGGCTAAATTTCAGTTTGAAATTTTATTATGTCTGTTATATTTAGTCTTTAAGAAGCAAGTTTATGATGTTTGTTTTATAAGTATCATTTTATGCTTAGCTTTTCATGCACACTTTTTTTTTTACTTTTAAATATGCATTAATATATATATATATTAATAATGCAATGAAATTATTTTAAAATTTCACATAACAGAATGTCTTATTCAAATCACTAAACATTAATAAGTAGCAACATACTCTTTAAGCGCTCTTTAGTAGTTTTTTTTCTTTACTAAAAATTACTTGGCATACTAAGAATTCAAATTTAATTTATGGGAAGATCAAATTAATTCGACGTTACATAAATTATACATGAAAATGTTTGATAGTTTTCTTTTCAATAAAAAATAATCTTTAATTAAAAAAAAAAAAAAAAAAAAAAAAAAAAAGACCTTTATTACAAACAGATATTTGGAGTCAATGAGAATGCCTTTAAAAATTTATTTAGCCTACTAATATCAATATGAATTAAGATATCACACTTATCATCATGTGTTTTTTAACGTCAAGATGAAAATAATGGAAATTCTTGTAGATAAGAAATAACTCTTATAGCTAAATTAGAAAGATCTATTAACGTAATTCAATAAAAACCATTTTTATACAACTTATACTACAGAATTTACTATAGAATATGGAAAATGCTAATACTGAAAAATGTATATCTGTAAGTTGTAATTATTTATTCTTAAACATGCACTCTAAAAAATATTAATAATGTCAAAAGAAATATTTAAGCTAACCTACTGAATGACAAGCATCAAGATTAATACACTATATGGCCAAATAATGTACTACATGCAATATTGTGTACGCTATCTTGGCACTAATCAACATATATTTGATTTCTTGGGTATTGTGTTTATTATTACACAATTATTAATATAATAATTGCGTTAATATTAATCTAGTGTAATTTCGTATCCAACGATTTCTGGAGTTCCATTACCTGAGATTTATTCTGTTGAGCTGAACCAAGTTTCAGACCAGATGCTGTAATCATCAAGGTTAGCTGGGTGAAAAAGTTCGACCAGAATCGTCCGGGATAGCTCAGATGGCAGAGCACTGGCAGATTCAGCCAGGAGGTCCCGGGTTCGAATCCTGGTCCGGACATTTTTCGCCCAGTTGGAAATTTACATCTAATACATTTTGATTGCATTCGCGCTTGCGCAGCGAAACAATTTTTAGTAAACCTACTCATTTTTCATCTAATTTTTACTATTTTTTAATTTTGATTGCAGATTGTTCTGTACAATACTGTTTGTCATATTTTATGAAAAAAAACTTTTTTTATATTAAGAATTCTGAAAATTATAAGCAAAAAAACTTGGCGAAATTTGGGACTGTTTTTATAAAAACCTTAATTTCTCTACGAGTATAAATGCTATCCTCATAAAAATGAACACAGTTTATTAAAATAAGACAATTATTATTAATGTCGAGTTTGAACGCTTTTGCTACATTAGTTTTCACAGGGCTATCCAAAAGATATTCGTTCTTTTTGAATTTGCTGACGTCCCCCTATGGGATTTCGGGAAAACATTTTCACGGAAATGTATGACCTATACTATTCTGTTTACACACCTGCAGCTTCAGGTTGATTCGTCATGTATTTTTTTTTAGATATTTAATAAAACGTCATAAATCGCAAGTGATCGGTCACCTTTGGCCATATAGTGTACAATAGCCTTGTAATACGCTGAGTACAAAAAACTGCTAAAAATTACCAACCAAATTAATTTCGTATTTGAAAATTAAATCTCTAGAACCATGGCGAGTTGGTGATGTGTAAAGTCGAATATAACCAGAGATGTCTTTTGCCTGCGTAACAAAGAAAAAGAACATTTACGTGCTGAATATAGCAATATAAAGAACGCTGGCTACCATTGCGATAAGTTTGCACGCTTTCTTCATAACTTATAAAAAAAAATCAAATTTTCACATTTTAAATAATTCATTCAAATAAAAATGCATCATTTCGCATATCCAAAATTGAAGTTTTCTCATATATAAAGCATCTATGCTTAAATGATTCCTGTCTGAATTCCGGGATTCATTTAAGGCTACACAAGTTACTACTAACTCTGCTTTGCTGAAGGCACATTTTAAGCTGCAATTAAATCATTGGATGTTAAATTTTATTGTAACTTACATGCGGGAATTATGGAGCTTTTCAAGTGTATTTGCTTATAGACATTTAACGCAAAGTATAACTGTACTATAAGGTTTTGAACAAATTATGATCCAAAACGAATTTTTATTAATAATATAAAGATTTGGCAGACGAATTACATTTAAATCCTTTTTAATTAATTTAATCAGAATGTTCTTTCTTTGAGTATAAGATTTAAAGTACTTTTTCTTAGTTTAAACATTATCACTTTGATTAAGCTGGTTAATACGAGGGTGTATCTATAAGTTTGTTGCCTCACATAGAAATAATTGAGTGAAATTTGTGAAATTGCTGTATTGTATGAGTTCTTTTTCTAACTTTTGCCAACCCCCCACATATGACATATTGTTAGACAGGCCTGCGATAACTTACTCATGTTAAGCACTCTTGAGCATCTCCCCCAAAATTTGCCCCCTTGGGGGCATGAATGATGTCCGCAAAATTTAGAAAAGTGCCCCCGGAGGGCAAATTTGGGGGAAGAGGGAGGAAAGTGCATATAATGAATAAGTGGTCACAGGTCTTTCCACTAATTTCCAGCACAGGCCTTTCCTTTTCTTCCTTTATAGCTGTCGCATGTGGGGGTCGGTAAAAGTTAGAAAAATGCCCCCCTTTGGCTCTACTATCGCGCCTCCTGGAATGCATCCCCCTTTCTTTTAAATACAGGTTGCACAAATGTGTTACTGTGAACACTGACTATATAGAAAAGGATTCATAAGATGTAGAAATTTAATAAATTTCACTCAATTATTTCTATTTGAGGGCAAAATCTTATTGATACTCCCTCGTATTAAACATAAATTAAGTAGATAAATATTGTTAGATTAAACTAGTTTTCCTTAGTATTTCTATTGTAATTGGCCAAATAAAATTTAATATTTCAGAAATATTTGTTTGAGAAATCAACGAAAAATGAGAATGGAAAACAATTAGAAATGGGATCGAATAGGTAAAAAAAGGATCTTTAACCTTTACTCTAAATTGTTCTGCATCTCCATAGTGCAGGGCTTAAATTGCGCCGGAGCCCACCGGAGCTCGGCTCCGGCACTTCTCTGTTTTTAGTAAATATTTCAATATTGATCGGAATTCACCGGGGCCCATAAATGCAGGGCTCCGGAGCCTTATGCATTAGCGCTTCCGAAAAACCGAAGCGCTCGAACTCAATGTGTCTGTAAATTAAAAATTTTATTTACTCAGGTATAGAAAAAATAAAATAACTCTCCCCCTTTTTAATGCTATTTTGATCAGAATAGGAGAAACGGAAATAGTGTTTTGGTTATCCTACTGATATTTGCAGATTTATGTCTGGCATTGATTTCGGCGACATGTATATTGGCGCCATTCAAGAGCGCGAACATTGAATTTGTTTTCAGTTTGATTTTCTTTTCTGACACTAAGATATTTTTTAATTGAATCATTTTTTTATCTAGATATCTAACCGGAAAAGAATATTTTCTTTTTTAGTCAACGAACATCAGCTTGAGATATTCTTTGCTTGAGGTTTTTAGACTTCCATCGCGTACGAGTACGAAAATAACGTTAGTTTTCCATTTATTTTTCATTGTGAATGCGGCTCTGATTTAGAAAGTTGTAAGCAATAGTCATTTGTAAGTAGATATAATTGTCATGTATTGTTATTTTTATAGTAAGTAATAGAGCAGCGTTTCCCCTTTTCCTATAAAAGCATCGAAACTTTCCGATCACAGTGTGACGTCACGGTGTGACACAGAGTTACGTCAATGAGTGATGGTGGAAAGGGGCAGAGGGACGCTACGGTTATTAGTATTAGGGCAAAATATTAGGGCTCCGGTACTTTTTTTGTTAGAAATTAAGCCCTGCCATAGTGAAGTTAAAGATTTTATCTTTTCTGTATACTTGCAAGGCTTTTCTCTCTTGGAAAGGTTTTCTAACATACTTTTAAGGAAATTTCGCCTTTTCTTCCTTTACATTTATAAAATTATCCAACTGTGTTATAAAAATATCTTAAAGTATTTACAAGTTTACATAAACTACATGAGTTTTAGCACATAATAAATATTAAATTTAGATCATGGTGAAAAAATGACATATAATACCTATTATTCATTATTTTCTTTATAATCGAAAAAAAAAAAACACTTAAAACGTTAAATAAATATTTATGATCATAAATCTATGTAACGTTGTTACATATTGAATTTTAATCGATTTAATAGAAGTTTTGTGGTTTAGGTATCAAAAGTAGAAAAAATAAATTATTATACTTCTCTTCTTTGAAACATTAAAAAGATTAAAAATAAATCCAGATAAAAATTACATTTTTTACACGCATTTGTAAAATAAAATAAAATAAAATATTTATACCAATGTACTCATTTCTGATATTTAAAATCAACAAGTTACACCCATGAAAGTGAAATCGAGATTTCTTTAAAAAATCATTCTCTTTATAAAAAAAGTAGAATAAAAACAAAGAAAAGCGTGAACAAAGCAGACTGATTCAGGATTTTTCGGTGAAATCACATTTCTCTAAGTACTCAAAGAGGCTCAACTAAGCTTCCAAAGAGATTACACGAAGACCATTTCTAAATAGTCTTTTTTCTTGTGTCATTGTTTGCTATGATAGATTACACTATTATGATTAACGTAAAGCAAAAGCAAAGTAAAAAGTAATCTTCTAACCCGCTGAGAGGGCAAATGATGTATCACTTTTTACTATTGCATCCTCTAATAATGTGGAAAAAAGGGTAAAGCCAGTATTAATAGGATTTTTGTAGATTGAAAGAAATGAAGTAAAGTTTGGTATTGTAAAAAGTAAAGAATAGAAAAAAGATTTTGATCTGTTTTACTACATGTTAATTTTGTATAAAATGTATTATTTTGTTGATTAAATTCTATAAAGTAAATTTTTTTTATTTGATTATCTAATCAGGAAGTTTTAATTTTTTAAATAAGATTTTTGGCTTTTAATTACAGAACGCAAGTAATACTATATCATATGCATAAATGTTAACTAAACTGTGCTAAAATAAAAATTTATCTCATCAGATTCTAATAAAAATATAATTAAAATAAAAAAAACCTTTAAAAACAAACACTCTTATATTTATACTAAAGCTATAATTTTTTTTTAAGTCATTGAGTGAAATGTTATACGAACTACAATATGTGAACATGTAAATTGTTGTACGAGGACCTATTTCTGGAAAAAAATTATAATTTTCAAGGAGCATTCTTTTTTAAAAATTTGTTTAAAATGAAAAATATATTTGTGACAAGGAACAGCGATACTAAAAAAATATATTTTTTAAATAATGCTTGGTTATTTTATTTGATATTTTCAATAGCAGAACAATATCTTTGAAAGACGTAATTTAGAAGAAAGACATATAATATGTTATTTGCAGCCTAACTTTTGAAACTTTAATAGAAACTAACAACTTACAATGACAATTTCATTATTATTGAAGGAATTATTAAAGAATATCTTGTTCGTATTTAAAATCCGGATTGAAATATAGATGCCTTAAACAAAGAAAAAATAAAAAATACTTATACATTTTTTTTTATCATTATCGTAAAAATATTCATTTTTCAATGAATTATCAACAGCGTTACGATATTGTACATTATACAAATTTCGTTTCCGAAAAGTACACTTAAAAATTTAATTTTATTGAACGACTCCTCGTCACCATTTTGCTAAAACTCAACTTTTAATTGATCACTTATAAGTCATTGCACAATCTGGGCAAGTGGTAACCATTGATATCTACTAAGTTCTAAGCTGTGAGCTTGACGCCATAATAAAATCTAAATACCTTTTTGTATAATTGTAAATTTAACACACAGTTACAAACTAGTTTTCTAATAATTTAAAATTGATCATTGTTGCCTATAAAAGTGAATGTTTGTAAAGGTCTTTTAAACCAATTGAAAATTAACAACCTAATTTCCTAAATACTTTCTGTATTCTTTGGGGAATAGTAATTGTTGACAGAATGTTCTTAATATTTGATTTTGTGTTTTAAAATGTATTTTTCAGAATGCTTTAAATAATTTAAATTAATACAAATCTCTCTATAGTTTTATAACCTATTTTTATGTCTAACAGATTTTTGTGCATTGACAATGGTTTCTTTTAATATTATTATGCTGAAATTAATTTAAACGATTATTTGTGTTAAATTTAATCTAGCGTAGTTTATAAAGACATTCGAAAGCCAGGGAAATAAAGAAATTTGTTTGAAATAATAAAGAAAATTGGTTGACTAATATCAAGACAAAAAAAATTGAAGAAAATTCAATTTTGTTCAATTGAAAATTGGTTGATTGTAATGCGGGATTCTCGGATAAAGAGAGCAAAAGTTTTGAACTTTACAAAAAAAAATTCTCTAGTCTCTGGACTCTGTTTTTATAATTTGTTCTACAAAAATACAGGGCTCGCACCGTTCCTAAAATTTTCACACTGTCCTACCACAATATTAAAATGATAGTATTTAACATAGAAATCTATTGTAGATGTAAAAGGAATCTGCCACGACGATTTTTGATTTGAAACACTGGGTGAAACCTGCGAAAATTTTAAGAACTCTGAAAGCCCTGAAAATATGTTAAATCATGTATGCTCCATATTTTTAACACAGTAGAGCAAAACATTTAGAAAAGATAATATTTTATTGAATTTTTTTTATTGAAATTGATAAATTGAAATTTATATATTGAAACTGATACATTGAAATTGATACATGGAAATTGATATACAGAAATTGATAATATTTCATTGATACATGGAAACTGATATAGGGGAGACCGGAGCTAGTAGGCGCAGTTTTTAGTTATTAATTTTTATTAATTTTTTGTTTAAGTTTTTAACAAACTTTAACTGCACTTTTAAAGAACAGGCATTTGGCTATATATACCCCGGAGTTTTGAGTTTGTAGCTTTTGTAGTTTATGTTTAGCGGAAGCCTAAAGTAAAAGAAAAATTGTGCGCAAACCTACCCCGTCACGGGGCAAGTTGCCTATACTTATGGGGTAAGTTGGCACACGCTTTATAAAAATTTAAATAAAACTCAAATAAGACACGCAGTTAAGAGAAATCAATTTCACTATTACCAGTATGTTTTAAAAAATGTGTTATCACCGTATAATGTAAATTCTAAATTATACAGACAAAAAAAAAATAATGAATAAAACATTAACATTGAGTAACTTCTATCCTACTCGAATTCATCATCAGAGTTGCAGTCGTTACAAATAAAATTTCGACTGTCTCCGTTTGGGCAAGCCTCAGTATGCCCAAAATCTTGCATTGCAACCACTTTTATCGGTGTTTGCTGTTTTTCAAGCTACCAGCACACACCAGACACCGAGCCAACTTGCCCCGTGTTCAATGCGCCTACTAGCCCCATAATAAATTTCTTCACAAAAGTGACACGTAACCTTCTAAACATAAATAATCCAAGTAAACCAGAAATTGGGTAGGTACAGTTAATCATACACTTAGAAAAACTGCACAAGTTAAATCGCAATTATTAAGATAAGTATTAGAAATTAGAAAAAAGAATGAAGCAACAAAAAATTACTTATGAGTACAATAAAACAGAAAAATCGTAATAAATGTCCACTGCACGTAGGTAACGCTGCAAAACTACAATGAGGATTGTAAAAAGCAAGAAGAAAGGTACTCTGTGACTGGTTGCGCAATCTATCTACAAACAGGCGACTTATGAGGACTGCGCTTACTTACCCCTGTAGCCAACTAGCCCCGGTCTCCCCTATTGAAATTGATAATATTTCATTGAAAATTTCATTGATAAAATAAAGAAAATTGTTGGACTAATATAATAATGCATTTTAGAAAATGCGAAATTCTTGGATAAAGTGGACAAAACTTTTGCAACTTCAAAAAAAAAAAAAAAAAAAAAAAAAAAAAAAAATCTATTTTTCTAATTTATTCTAGACAAAATATGTTAAATAATTTATGTTCTATATTTTTAATACAATAGAGCGAAACATTTAGAAAAGATAATATTTTATGCAGTCATTTTTCTTTTAAATGGTTGATTTTCAACAAATTGTATTCCCTCCCTGAGTTAACTTAAAAAATTACAAGTGAAATACTGAATGTGAATGTGGTAACAACCATTAAAAGTCATGTACAAAATACTTTTAAAATATCAATGCATTTAAATTAATAAATAAATTGTCAGTATGTTTTCTCTAATTACCACCCTTTCAAAGAATTATGCCCTACTTTTAATTACAGAATTGAAAAAATATAGAGTGAAAGCTAAGCTGTCATTAACAATTAAATTAAAAACTTTACTCAAGTTTCATAAGAATATTTCACAAGAGATTTTTTATTTAGAACTATTTAACTTATTTCTGTGCAGTTTATATCTTATTTATTTTATGCACACATATCTGGTTCTAACTGAAATATTTCCATGTGGTACCGGTTAAATGACCGTTTGTTGGCGTACTTAATTTTAATAACATAATTTTACTCTTTTAATCCAGAAATGTTAAATTGAATTTAATCTTCGTCTTCGTTATAACCCAGTTAGACTAAGGTAGATTTAGGACAAGGGGATTTAATTCTTCTTCTATAATATCAATTAATTTTTTATAAACGATACCTGATATATAACCAAAAGCTAGGGTAGCTAACGAATATATTTTTTTAATCCATGAGCTACCGCCTAAAATATTTAACATTGAATAAACGGCAAATTTTAAAATCGAATGTACTCGAAATTCAGTTTTTAATCATATCCTACTGTTGTTCTGGTGCGACGATATTCGTTCCTTAAAATCGTTACATAATACATTTCATAAAAAAATGTATTAGTAGTGTAAATGTATTAGAATATTTATCTATATTTATGGTAAATTCAGAAGGCGTGTTTTTTTTTTTTTTTTTTTTTTTTTTTTTTTTTTTTTTTTTTTTTTGCAATTTAAATATTTAAATTAATGTATTTTACACTTAGATTTATCGGAAAACTTAAAAATATATATATTAAGTATTTGTTAAAGTTGTTTACTTCTCTGCGCTAAATGTGTCATTCATACATCTTTAGAATGGAATAATAATTAAGTATTTTTTAAGAGACAGTACATTCACTCTTTGACACTAACTGACTTTTCTTGCAACTTTTTTTTCCATTATCAGTCGTACTGCAATAGCAAAATAGTGCACCATCTGGAAGCCGTTAGATTCCTTGAAATAAAAATCATAGTGTAAGTTGACGGCATTTTTGAAAGAATGTACTATAAAGAAATAAAAATTTAATGTATTAAAATTAAAAGTACTTATTTTTAAATCATATTTATAAATAATTAATTTTTTACATAGATTTAGGAATACAAATATAAATTTTACGAATAATGAAGAAAAAATAACTAAGTGGTAAACGCGAATTCTGAAGCCTGATTTACTTATGATCATCAAAGGCGTTAAATCGAAAGAACCTATCAATCAGCGTGCTTCATTGGACTTTAGCCGCCGATAATTGGTTGGATCTTATGATTAAAAACCAGGTACGACAACACCTGGAACGCTAATGCCTTGATGTAAATGCACTTTACACATCCTATTGTGTTAAATTTCGCATAGAGATATCCGAGTGCGCAAGTTAATCTTTAGTATCAAATAGTACATATTTCGCATTTGAGCATCCTGTATCCTACATAGCCTGTGGATATTTAAAAAATAATACTTATAGCTGCTGACCATAACTTTTCCTCATTCCACTATTTCCGAATAGTAATCTTCGCCTTTTTTAATCGCAGATTTATATGATTTAAAAAAAGCAATGTCTATAATTGAATCTAGCATATTCGAGCAGCTTTATGAAGTGTTAATTTCAGAAGAACATTTGCCATTTCTAAAAAGAAATTCATAGCTCCGCTTTCAACGGGTTATACATATCTGAACTGACAGCACATCTGTGTCTGACTATTTTTTAGTAATAAAGACACCCCTTTCGTTGCCATTTCCGGCCATCGTAATCTCTATATCACCTTCAATACTATTATTTTCTTTGACCTTGCTTGCTAAGGAATTATATTTTCTTAATCTCTTAAGATTAAAAAAACACAGACTCGTTACTTTCCCTAGCATATGCAACTGTTTCAACATTTTTTGTATGATGCTTGGAAAATAGAAGCAATTCGAAATATTGTTTTCAATTGATGGTCTATTAGATTCCATAAATATTTGTTTCTTCCATGTTGTATATAGAATGGAAGCTAGAGTCCTATTTCAAAACAATAATAGTCACAGAAATTACATTTCCTCTAGTTTTATGAAATACATACATATTTCTTTTCAAATTTATTAGAAAATAATGTGTCAAACCTAGTTAAATTATTAGCACAATAATTTCTTTTTCAAAGTTTGCGTTATTGAAATTGTGGCATTACAAATAAAGCAGCAACAAACTTTTGGCTTTCATCGTGAATACTTCTCTACTCTTGTTTTTTTTCGAAAATATTTTCAAAATTATTAATTACTGATGCGAAATATGGCTTACAGGAATAAGATTTCCGACTTTTTGCATACCAGTATAACCTTAGAGAAAATGTTGTTCTCTTAAATCGCAAAAAAAGTTTCGATTAAATCAAATAACATTTTCTCTAAGATTAAACTGGTGTGTAAAAAAGTCGGAAATCTCATCCCTGGGCTTAACATTATCGTCGCTTACACTGTTAAAAATAAAGTGTGATGTTTCACCAAGAAAATGATTAAAAGTCGCTGAAATTTAGCTGCAACCAAGATATTGGCGATAAGTTTCACCAGTTTATTGGTACTTTCATAAATACCATTATATTAGTGAAATGTTAAACCATGATTCAGGTTTTTTATAAATCCAATTTTCTGGTGAAAGGTTGAACCATAAATCAGGATTTTTTTAAATCCAATTTTCTAGTGAAAGGTTGAACCATAAATCAGGGTTTTTTTTAAATCTAATTTTCTGGTAAAAGTTTGAACCATAAATCAGTTTTCTTTTAAATCCATTTTTCTGGTAAAAAGTTGAACCACAAGTCACGATTGTTTTTAAATCCAATTTTCTGGTGAAAGATTTAACCATGATTCAGAGTTTTTACAAATAAAATTTTCTGGTAAAAGGTTAAATCATAATTCAAGGTTTTCTGATTCCAATTTTTTGGTAAAAGGTTGAACCACGATTCAGGATTTTCTCTCATCTTTATGAGGAAAGGTTACACCGGATTGTAGTTTTCTTTTTTCTCCTCACTTTGGTTTTCAATTTATCATTTTATGGTGTAATAATAAACAAAATTTCAGATTATGCGAGATAATATTGCAGTAGGGAAAGCATATATATATTTTTTTCATTAAACCGAAAATTATTAAATTTTTAATTATTGATTCTATTGTCTTTGAAACATATTTAAAAAAACAAATGTAAACCAGTTTGATCTAATCTGATTTCACAAAATAACTGCATTTTTTTTCACAAATATTACCATTCTGTCCTTGTACTTTTTGGAATATTTCTCTGCACTCAGTTACCCTTAGTCCATTTAGTGTTTGCTTATTCACAAAAAAATATTTAAAAAAATAATTTTCTTAGATTTCAATGCATACCCAGTTTTCATTATATTTTAATTTAAACAATGGCTGAATGAATTTCTTCAAACAATATTAATTTTTGCACAGGTTTGAAAAAGTTTTTTCCACAATGCACTTAGTTGCTGCTTTCATGATCTGTTTTTTTTTTTTTTTTTTTTTTTTTTTTTTTTTAATTGTTGAGAATCTATAGATGCTGAAATTTTTATATTATACAATTTTCAAATTTTTACCTCCTTTTCACAAAACAAAAAGAAAAAAAAATATTTTAATTAGCAAAAAATATTTTTAGACATTTCTGCATATACTTAATATAACGGTACAATTGTTACACATATAAAAATTTCACATATTTTCACTATTTTAAGATATATAATTTTTAATAGTACTATTTTTGAACAGTAAAATTGACATTTCCTGTCCAAAATCACAATTCTGAAAAATTATCACTATTGCATTTATTATTAAATTAGTATTAAAAAAATTAATTTTTCTACTATTGCTGACATATATCTACAGTAACAATCTAAGCAATCCACTTCCCCTTTTCCTCAAATTGAATTATTGTCACATAATTTTCATTTTTACGTCGTTAAAAGGGGGGAAAATTGCAATTTGAAATGCAATTAAATTAGATTTGTATTTCAATTTACTGATTTTTCATAGTTTTAAAAATAATTTTCAAGCATGATTCTTTTAAAAATTTATGCTGCACACAGCTCGATTATGTAAAATTAACTCATTTGAATATAAAACAACAAAAAAAAGCTCAGCATTTGTTTCTGTTTAACATTCAATAATGGATATAACACTTTTCAATAAATAAAGACAAAACATAACGGATACCTAATCAAAGTATATGCGTAAACACTGAAATAATCAGCATGAAAAAGGAAGCTATAAGTAGCAGAACCCATTTAACCTCTAATATCACCTAATACAAAAGTATTACTTTAAATTTTAAAGCTTTTTTTAAATACACAATGTACTTCCATAGTATATTAAATACTTATTTTGAAGGGTTAATTTAATAACAGCAGTGTCGTCACCAAGCGACTAATTATTGTTACATATATATTTTTTTCAGTATTCCTAAATGATAATCTATGATGACAATTTATTTATTTTTTAACAATACTCGTAGAGAAGAAAAATACCCACCAACAGCAGCCTTGCAATAACTGAAAAAAGAAATGGTTACAGACACAATTAAATAGCAACACATTTAAGTTGGTTTGCGATATGCTGCTCCATTTATTGAAAATACAAATTATATAATAATTAGATTATATGTATAGTATGCAGACTAATATTTATTGTAATACAATATCATTTTACATAAAGTTTCTCTCAGGCAGTTTTAGGAGGGTGCTGCACCCTGTCTGACATTCAGGTCATCAAATATTTAAATTCTTGAAGCTTAGTATATTCTAAATCAGGATTTCAGCCAGGTAAAATGGAAGAGATCAAAGCATCATGTTAATTTCTCCACCTGTTTTAAATGAAAGAGTAAATATTTTAAGACATAAAATTGTTTCTTGCGCAGACATAACAATAAAATTAAAATTTCACACAGGAGAAATAATCAGAAAATTAAGCAGCATAAAATCTCTTTTACAAGGAAATCTTCAGCATTTGAAAAATCAATCAGCGTTTGAAATCATTGAGATTGTCGTTGATGAGTCTCAGACCGCCTGTCTGAGAACACCAAAAATTAAATTGGACATTGGACCACTAATTTGAAAATTTTAGTGGTCAGCAGGACCAGTAACTTTTTCCCCCTTCTCTCGCAGGGTCGCAGGTGTAAAAAATGCATAGCACACAAAAAGTTCAAGGGGCCCTGGATCGGGCCCAACAGGACTATAAGGTGCCTCAGGATTTTAACTGGAGTATAGAAACTGGAGAAAAATTAAATGGAAAAATGGTTCCAAAAATGAAGATCGGATTAAGAAGGCTATTTATTAATAATTTATGACGCAAAAGCTTCAAGGGGCCTTGTACCGGGCCCCAAGGGGGACTGGACTTAAGTGGCATGTAGTTTGGTATAAATACACTTTTTAGTAGTTTCTAATGTAATCTGAGGACGATAGAACTGTGGTAAAGAAAATTGAAAAGAAGATATGTTAAAGGATTTCGAATCATTTTTAAAGAAGATGCATCAAGGATCCCAAGAATACGATTTATATTCAAATTGGTGGTAGATGAAGTCTGAAATATTTTTTTGTCGTTCATGTAATAGCTGGAGAACCTAAGATGTTATTAGAAAAATAAAGCTAGGGAATCGGACTATATTTACGGGATCATTAGAATATAATTTAAAAGAAATGTGCAAAAAATTGGGGAAATGCTTAAAAAAGGGCCCTAGCACCCCAATAAAAATATGTGAGTATTAGACTATGGAGAAGAGTTCAGACTCAACTTTAAAATTACGCACTGCGAAGGTGAGAAAAATTGGGGTGTGAAAAAAGCATGGCACACAAAAAATTTAATGGGCCCTAGTCCGGGCCCTTCGGGACCCTAGACGGGCCCATGGTCTTAATTGGAATGTAGAAACGGGAGAATAACTAAATGGAGAATGTATCCAAAAATGAAGATCGGATAAAAAGGAAGCAATTTATTTAAAATTTAGTGCACTAAAACTTCAAGGGGTCCTGTACAGGCCCCTTGCAAGGGTGCCAGGGTCTTAACTGAAATGTAGAAATGGGGTAGAAAACTGAAAGGAGAATTCATCCCAAAAGCGAAGAAGATCGGATAGAAAAGAAGCATGTTATTACCAATTTAGTGCATTAAAACTTCCAGGAACCTGTACTGGACCCCTTGCAAGGGTGCCAGGGTCTTATCTGAAAAATAGAAATGGGTCAGAAACTGAAAGGAGAATTCACCACAAAGCCGAAAAAGATCGGATAGAAAAGAGACATGTTATTAAAATTTAGTGCACTAAAACTTCAAGGGGCCCTGTACCGGACCCCTTGCAAGGGTCCCAGCGTCTTAACCGAAATGTAGAAATTGAGTAGAAACTGAAAGGAGAAATCACCCCGAAAACGAAGAAGATCGGATATAAATGAGGCATGTTATTAACAATTTAGTGCACTAAAACTTCAAGGGGCCCTGTAGTGGGCCCCTTGACAGAGTTCCAGGGTCTAAACTGAAATGTAGAAATGGGGTAGAAACTGAAAGGAGAATTCACCCCGAAAACAAAGAAGATTGGATTGAAAATAAGCATGTTATTCACAATTTAGTGCACTAAAATTTCAAGGGGCCCTGTACTGGGCCCCTTGCAAGGGTTCCAGGGTCTTAACTGAAATGTTGAAATGGGGCAGAAACTGAAAGAGAATTCACGACAAAAACGAAGAATACTGGATAGAAAAGAGGTATGTTATTAAAATTTAGTGCACTAAAACATCATGAAAGGGTGCCAGGGTCTTAACTGAAATGTAGAAATGGAGTAGAGACAGAAAGGAGGGTTTACCCCGAAAACGAAGAAGATCGGATAGAAAAGAGGCATGTTATTAACAAATGAGTGCATTGAAACTTCAGGGGGCCCTGTACTGGGTCCTTTGACATAGTTCCAGGGTCTTAACTGAAAATGTAGATATAGTGCATAAACTGAAAGGAGAATTCACTCCAAAAACGATGAAGATCGGATAGAAAAAAGGCATATTATTAACAATTTAGTGCACTAAAACTTCAAGGGGCCCTGTAATGGGTCTCTTGACAGGGTTCCAGGGTCTTAACTGAAATGTAGAAATGGGGTAGAAACTGAAAGGAAAATTCAACTCAAAAATGAAGAAGATCGGATAGAAAAGAAGTATGTTATTAACAATTTAGTGCACTAAATCTTCAAGGGGCCCTGTACTGGGCTCTTGACAGCGTGCCATGGTTTTAACTGAAATGTAGAAATGGGACAGAAACTGAAAGGAGAATTCACCCCAAAACGAAGAAGATTGGATCGAAAAAAGGCATGTTATTAACAATTTAGTGCATAAAAACTTAAAGGGGCCCAGGGCCCCCGGCCCTAAAAAAATTAAAAATCTGAGCATCAGGTGTATCAGGACCTGTCTTGGACTAATCACTCCTGAATTTTCAGACTTCTACGTGCGGTAGATTTCGCTAACCTTCGCCGAAACACACATCCAGAGCTATTTGTTCTTTTATTAGTATATATATATATATATATATATATACTAATACACCCTGTATATATGTATATATATATATATATATATATACAGGGTGAGCCAAAAGTTCGTTACAACTTTAAAAACTCATAAAAAGGGAAGAAAATATGATAAAGGAGTGCGGTTTGCAAGAAAGTGGTCATAAATTGGATTTTCTTTTAGCAGCAAAGCAAACTTTTAGTTTAAAAATCACATGTAGAGGGCGCTGACGACCCGAAACACAATGAACAGGACAAAAGTTGTGTAGTAGAATGTTCTGGAGGTTATGTTGTACATCTGTAATTGGAAGGACAAATGAAAGGGTATTGTTGTCCTGTTCATTGTGTTTCGAGTCGTCAGCGCTCTCTACATGTAATTTTCAACTATTTTTTGCTTTCTGCTAAAAAACATCCGACTACCTTGTGAGCCCTTTCTTGCAAACCTCACTCCTTTATCATAATTTCTTCCTCCTTTTTGAGTTTTTAAAGTTGTAACGAACTTTTGGCTATATATATATATACGAGTGTGTGTGTTTCCGTTTGTTGCGTTTCTTCTTTCCCCCAATCTTCTGTCTTACACAGTTGATATGGTTCAGCCTTATATGAGTATGTTTTTGAAAATATGTCTATTATTTGGCAAGTCCAGTTATGCCTAGAAATTTCTAACTACTTTTTACAGCGGTAAATTGCTTATTGGCGCAGAATTTTTTAATTATTACCTTTTTAGTTTTTTAGTTAGAAATTTGTAAAAATGTTTTTTTTTTTTTTTTTTTTTTTTTTTTTTTTTTTTTTTTTTTTTTTTTTTAAAATCCGTAAATACCTTAGGAATTATAGGCAGTATTGTTAATCAAGTAAAATTACATTTTACATTAATTTTTTCCTTAAGAATAAAATAATGGAAATCTTGAGAAGTGATAAATCAGTTTTCCTTGACATGAGTTTTTAGATAAACAATTCTTATTTGTTTTGATTCTTAAAACAAGTTGGATGTGCCAATCCCAAAACTTATTTCTATCTCATATATTTTAATATTTCAAAATGTTGTTACAAATGTCAGTATTTCATTTTCATTAGTTCAATACTGTATCAAAATTACACAAAAATTGCTATTATGGTGCCCCCTTTGGGCGGAATATTTCCAAATTCAGGGAGGACTTTCTTGCTATTGCCAAAAACATACGCAAAAAAATTTGGTTCAATTCTATGCATAACTTCATACACTTTTCGGTGGTACAATATTCAAAATGACATAAAAACGCAAAAAGATCGCCATTACAGCCCCCTACAGGCGATTTTTTTCCAAATTAAGGGAGGACCTGCTTTCCATAGCCAAAATCTTATAAAAAAATTTTATTCATTTCCATGCATAACTTCATACACTTTTCGATGGTACAATATTCAAAATGCCACAAAAATTGCACATAAAGCGATATTGCAGCGCTCCCTACCGGCGGATTTTATCCAAATTAATGGAGGACCTGCTTGCCCTAGCCACAAACTTAAAAAAAAATTGGTTCAATTTTATGCATGACTTCATAAACTTTTCGCTGGTACAATGGCGACAAACGGACACACGGACAGACAGACATTTTCTATAAACATGTTTTTGGGGATCTCTGATCCCTAAAACGAGTAAATCCGTCGAAAACCGGAAGTCGAAAAAGATTTCGATTACAATACTTCCTTCTATTGAAGATAGAAGAAAGTAATAACAGCTAAATAACCTTTTTTATGTATCGTTTCAATTTTGCATATTTCTTCCTCATTATGAAAAGAGTGGGGCTGTTTTTTAAAACGAGTTTTAAATTTCTAGATGTGGGCGAAGTTAAAAATTTTATCAGTGCTTCACTTCACATGTAGTCAGAAAACGATAATAAATTTGAGACTAAAGAAAAGTGTTATTTAAGGAATTTCCTCGATATTTACTTAAAATGCATTATTAGCATAAACTTTTGACTCTAAAGGGAATTTCAACAAATAGTTATATTCAGACATCATAACATCTAGCAAGCTGATTCTCTATTGATAATATTGATCTTTAAGAACCGATATTATCAGTAAAATTTACTTTTGGGTTCTGTCGATAATCACTCATCTCAAATAAAATGTCCGCAATATCGACAAGCATAGGCTAATGCCCTAAGCAGATATCCTTGATATTGTAAAATATTATGTGTCCATTATAAAAATCTACATAGAATGAAGAAAATACATTTTTAAAATCGGTAAAGCTTATTGAAAATTAATGTGCATCTAACCGAGAGAATTCATCTCTGTAAGATTTTTGTCAAATTTAAATTCCAAATAACTTTGATATATAATACTTATATATTTCAGATATTGTCGCAAAGGTTCCATAAAATTGAACTTCTTTCTTGCTTTCGAACCTTTACCAGAAAATACTAACTAAATTGATGACTTCTATATGATGAATTACTTAAAAATCGAAATGTTGCTCATCAGTTATCAGCCGGCTACAATCAATGATGTACTTTATTCATAAATAAGTGGAAAATAATTGTTTTTTTACTTTTTGGTATCTAAAAAAGAATGTCAAACCATCTTATGCTTTCTAAGTGTAGAAAATATTTTCATTTTGTGTCTGAATATTTCACGCTTTCTCGAAGGAGAAAATTGCAAAAACAAAAGTAAAATCTTGATTGTCATGCAGAACATTTTTCACATTCAGCGTTACACCAATTAACACTCATTTCGTTTGTCGCATTTAACAACAAAATCAGAAATATTACTCAACTATTAAAATGCAGTTTGCCTACAACTACATCCTGCAGACGAGTTTTGTTGAAACTAGATTTTTCCATGAGAGCAAAATCGTAACCAGATTTCTTTACATGGTTTTACTATAAATATTTTAAACAATCTTTTCCATACAACCATTATTATTTAACGTATGGCTAATTCTATTTAATATGCAGTATGCACACTCAGAAATGAATACTCAGATTTCACGAAATTTTCTTTGTTTTTTACGAAACGGTTTCCTGGGAAATGCTCCGAGCGAATATTTCGTCAAATTGATGAAATTACTTTCTTCACTTGCTTGACGATATAAATTTCGTCAAAAGAGGGCTGGCGGTGCCATCTATAGAACAGTTTGGAAGCTCCTGTACCAAGGGAAGAAGAAAACCACTTCTCATTTTCCTTCGGCATGATTCGAACCCGCGGCCTTTGGTATGGGAGACCCTTGCTCTACCGACTAGACTATTGGGGACATGTATGAATGTGCTTTTAGCTTGATGTAATGAAATCTGCCGCGTATTTATATTTTTATAAGGTAGATTGTAATTTTATCGGTGTTGCTATAATTTCTGAAAGTTTTTAGTAAGGCTAATTTATTAATATGGTTTTCTCATGGTCAATGAATCATTATAAGATAGCTTGATTAAATCATTTATTAGTAGAATATGGTCTGGTTAATTTGTTGCACACAAATAACGAATTGTGAAGTACATATTGCGTGAGATTTTATCATTTTGAGTAGGTGGATAAGATTTTAACACTTTACTGTTTACAAAGGGGAGAGGGAGAGGGATCAATTACGTTTATTTTTAATTTGATTGAAAACAGAGTATACTTCTTAAATAAATTTTAAATAAAGATATCCTAGAAGTTTGAAATTTTAATGACCAAAATTTTCTTTTTGGATGTTTTTGAACACAAAAAATAAATTCTTTTCGAATTAAAACATAACGAAGAACAACATAAATAATAATAATAATAATAAGCATTCCTAAAAATTTACTAACTACCTATATCTCAGTATTTTCTGAAAAGCACTAAAAAGTGCTGTTTTAAAATAAATTATTACAGGACTAACATAAACAAGCAAATATTTGCTTGCTAAAATCGCAGGATTTGAGGAGGTAAAGCAACTGTTTCCTTAAAATGCATTGAGTCTGACAGTGATTGAGGCAAAACTTTCGTCAAATATTTGAAAGTTCACGTTTTGTTAAAAGTCACGTGATGTTGATAGGAAATGATCGTCAAAAATGTCGAAATACAGATCGAGGATTGCTGAATCGTCAGAAGTGAGAATTTTATTTTTGATGGTGTGCTAAAAAGAGTCAGAAATGTGCCCAAAACTTTATTTTTTATTAATGCAAGAATAACTAAAAGAACAGTTTTGATATGAAGTTTAAAAAAATTATAAATGTATGTTTTGTCTTAATGTGTAATATAAATATTAAAATTAATCCTTATTTTGTTAAAGTGCAACATTAAAAATCATACTTTTATTGCATATTGCAAGAACCCAGACTCTGTCCCAGAAACATTAAGCAGTGAAAAACCAAAAAAAATGTAAGTGATCTTCAGAAAATATTTTTTTGAACTGATAAATATTCACATTTATTTAATAAAAGTTTCTATTGACAGCGGAAAAGTACATTCTGTCCGTGAGTTATCTCATATTTTAAAAAAAGATACACTGCAAAGAAAGAAAAAGTGTTTCCAAAAATATTACCACATTTAATAGGGTTTACAAAACTATATTATAACCTCTTTTGGGCTACCCACGAATCCTAAAATGTTCCCATTATCTTTCAAAACATCAGAAACTAATAGATTACCGAAATTTAAAGAAACATTCCTCAACTTCAGCGCTTCAGATTCTTTTACTTGCCACTATTTTTGGAAATGTTTCTGAATAGTATTTCTTTAGTATAATTATATCTAAGAGATAATTAAAAAGATCCTTAAAATTCATATTCCGCGTAGAGGAAACCGCTTGATACACTTTCAAAAATACTCGGGAATGTTTGAGAAAATAACGGGAAGCAAAAGGAACATTTTTCCAGAAATTTTTCTCAGAAGTCTATTGTTTTCGAATGTTTCTGAAGATAAAGTTGCGCTTTTCAGATTTGTGGGTAAATAGGAAGAGGTTATAATATATTGTCGTAAATCGTATTAAATTAGTGTTATTTTCAAAAAAACTTTTTTTAACAGTGTAACACATATGCATATTTTAGATTAAAAAATCGTTGTTATAATAATTAACAGATAATGCGATTTCATAAAAAAAAAAAAAAAAAAAGAATTGTGTGCTTTTTTTGGCTTTCATTAGAATGCGCATGAAGGAAAACTTACCAAAAAATGTTTGCTCAATTTTGATATTAAGTTAAAAATATCAGTAAATATGTAAAATCTGCAACTGAGTGATATATTTAAGGATTTCCAGAAGAATATCGTTACTCTCTTTAACAAATAATTATTTTATCATCATTTTAATAGTTTCAGCCGCAATGTCCCCCTTTCTTCAATATAGTTTTCTGTATATTAATACAATCTATGAACATATTTTAATTTATATTTACTCTGTTTTATAAAGATAGAGAAATTAACTTTTATATTTAGAGCAGTGATTCCCAACAAGTTCTGTACGCCCCGCACAGGGTGTAATTACTGATTTGTTTATTAACACATTCCCAATCGTTTTTTTTTTTATTATTATTTATTATTAAACTGACTTGCTTTTGCTAAAATAAATTTATTCGTAAAATAATTTTTCAGATTGAAAATAAAAATTATACTTACGAATTTTAAAAATAAAATGAAAAATATTTATTTAATTTTCAAAAATTTTCCATCAAAATACATGAATATCAGAAATAATTGTATAGAACACGTATGAAAGTATTTAGATAATAAATTTTATACTAAAAATATTTAAATTTTCTGGTTGTAATTTTTTTTTACCAGCTTTTTGCGACACTTTATTGAATGATTCTATTTCTATTAGCTATGCAATATGTCACATAAGGAAACTTTTTTATATAAAACTAATGTAAGATGCTTTTAAAACTGACTACCTTGAACATCATAAACCTCTACTGGAAATACATTAAAAAAATCCTACCACAGTAATAAAATTAGCATTTCCTCCAAACATTCATTTGGGAAAGAAATTGGTAAATAATAAATTTTTATGGCTCTAGTGCATATTTCATACACATATCATATAGATTTTTAAATTTAAAATCAGTCTGTATATGCAGGTTAACTGGCGATTATGAGGAAGGCAAGGCGTGCTAACAGAAAAATCTATTTTGAGGGAAAAGAAAAGTGAATATCTGAAGTTGATAACGATAAGAATCCAGAAGCACCTTCATGTGTTATTTGCAGGCAATGTACCAAAAATGTTCACATGGGGTACTAAATGCTGTCGAAAATTGTATAAATTCTACCAACTTTAATCTGAAAGGCAGATTTTCAAAGAAATTGTGAAAAGGTCTAAATGTATTCCATATTTTGAGACCACAAAGTGCATCTTTGTATGTCACTGGGTCATGTTATCGTAGAACAACAAAGCTCTTCTATGCATAAAGTTGAACATATGGACTCGTTGCATTTATGGAGAGATAGATACGTAAAAAGAATTCGATAAAAATTGTATCTGGTTGATAAGTTAAAAAATGTGAAATGACTTGTCATTGTTTATCCTCTTTTTGGTTTTCTCCCTCTGAATAACAGTTCACTTTTAAAACATTAATAATTATGTGTTCGAGAGGGATGCAGGGGGTGTTGACTTTTGTGATATTTTTATCTTTGCTGGAAAAAAAAGTTTAAGAGTCACTGATCTATAGTAAATGCTGTAAGGCATACATAATTAAAGAAACAAATATATATGTTTGTATTGTGATTTTAAAATTTCGTGCAAAACAATATACAGAAAACTAAAAAATATTTAACTGTACAGATGGAGTAGAAATATATAATCAAGGAACTTTGGTATAAACAGTTTTTGTCTACTTTAAAAACCGAAATTATAGAATACTTTTTTTTGTTGCTTTTTCTGTTTTATATGTTTTTGCCTACTGTACACATAAAAAATATTTTCAATATTTTTCACTAATAGCATTAAAATAATAAGTCAATCTTAACATATACTTTAAGCTCTACAATTAACAATCTGAGAAGTAAAGGGTGTTTGTTTTAGAGATCAGCTTTTGAAATTGAGCACAATGTTTCTAGTCGCAGTCAATTTGACAGCTGACAGATAATTTGTACTCAATATGTTTTGCCATTTCACCATGAATAGATTTGCGCCAGAACAACGTTTTCAAATAGCCCAAAACACCATCTATTTAATGAGGGAGACATTCAGTTAGCACATACTTTCGCGTAATCACTGTAAAAAAAATTCCGCAACGTACCTGGGAAAAAATGGGCAGCTGAGTTGCCCATTATTTCCAAGAAACATTTCTTGAAAATGACTGGAACTTTTCTGTATATGTTAAAAACATTCTACAGAAATGCCAGTAAGTTTCCTACGAAATACCAGGAATATTTCTGTTGACAGCAAAACATTACTGACATTTCACAGCATGCGGGATCCGCAGACGATTTTTACATTTCCACTTGATAATTTTCGCTTTATTATCATTATTTGTTGGAATGAAAAAATATTTTGAAATTGACATCAAAATTATTATTTATAATTTACACGAAAAAATAAATTTTCAGTTAAAATTCAATAAAGTAAATATATATACGATATATTGTTTTTGAACTTTGCTTAAAATATAAAAATATATAAATGTAAAAAATTCATAATAACATAATAATTAGAAAAAAAATCTAGCCATAAAATATTTTGGATTTTCGTCAGTAATTATGTTAGTTTACAAGTTAGATAAAATACATATAAATTTTCATGAAAAAAAAATCCTAAACGTAATTGTATGTTTTTTCCGAAAAAAAAAAAATTCAAATTTGCAGCAATTCAAAGTGTCAAATATATATCAAATTTAAATCAAATTGTAAAGTGTTAAAATATAAAATTAATTAAAAAAGAAAAAAAAAAGTCAAGAGGTAGCATCGAACTCTGAACGTACGGGTGGCGTGCGAGCCTTCTGCGTCCACACCACGAAAGACACATTGAGAGCTGCAAACTAATGGGTATTTGAAACGTATGCTAAACCTCGGCATCTAATTTCTGAAAATCTAAGGCCCATTTGAAGAAATCCTTTCACAAGAATAATTAGAGATAAGAACTCTAAAACATACTTTAAATTAATCAAAATCGGTGAGAATCATGTTTGATGGTCCCGTGGTTAATGAAGATCCAAATAATAGGTGTATTTTTCTTATACGGTCTGCTCGTTATAAATTCCACAGACAAGTACGAGAGATAATCTCTTAGCAATGTCACAGAGGTATTGTATTTTCATCTGAATCGTCTTGACAATAGAGACGTAAAGGATTATGTCGTCTATTGATTTATTTGCATTCCATATTGATTTTTTTACATTCATTTAAGGAATTCGTTTTCGACACTCGCGCGCGAGCAACGGATTATAGCAAAAAAATAATAAATGGCGGCCGCAGTGTTTTGCTGTTTCCAACTTTTGTTCAGGAACGTTTCAGAGTAGAAAACCAGAATTTCACAGGAAAGAGATAAATTATTCTGAAAACCTGAGAAAAGGCGAAACGTTCCTGGATTTTAGATGGAACGTTACCATTTTTTTTACAGTTTTCTACTTGTGATCTGGCCTCCACGATCATGTGATTTCACACCAATAGATGATTTTCTGTGGGGATATGTGAGGTCGCTGGTCTACGCCGATAAACCACGGGCGTTGGAACATTTGGAAATCAACATTCACCGCGTTATGGCTGATATACGACCCCAGATGCTCGTTAAAGTGGTTGAAAATTAAACTTCCAGATTGCACTTCATTCGAGCCAGCCTCGCTGATCATATGCCCGAAATCCTTTTTAAACATAAATGGTGAAAAATTATTTATTTAATAAAATCAATATCATGACCATTATCATTATATTTATGTGTTTTATTACATTTTAAATTTGAATACTTCTAAGAAAACACACTTTGAAATGTTTTACGGACTGGCTGGAAAAAGAAACAATTTACAATTTGTTTTTGCACAAATATAAAAACCTAACTTTTATACCTAAACTTTTTATACCTAAGTATAAAAATCAACAAAACTGTTATATCAAAACCAAAACTGTTTAATGAACCTTAATAAAATTTGAAAGTAATTTTTTTAGGTTAAATTACCCTACATGTGGACAGATATAGCATGTATACGCAAAATATATTTATGATGCGGCTGTCGCATTTTGATACGAAAATTTTGTAATAAGAATTATCGGAGGAGTATCCTAAAGCGTGATTTGTACTCTGTATTACAAATGTATACTCGAAAATGGCGCTTCTTGCTTTTTTTAATTAATGTGCAATTTTTTTGTGTACCTCTTCTGCGGTAACTGATTACTGAGATCTCAAGGATCGGATCTCTTGTATATCGGAATGGAACTGAAAAGTTTTAAATGAAAATCCATCTTAATAAGGTATAATTACGCTTTATCCTATTTAAGTACGGTAGTTTAGTAGGTCACTTGATAAGTTGAAATATTTTATACACCTTCTATCGTTGAACCAACTGACATCTGTACGATTGAATTTATTAGTCATAAATACCATCTCTTTAAAAATTAGAGCAATAACACAAAAATTTTCGTCGTAAAATTTGGAAATTTGGAAATTTCGCCGTAATATGAGAAAGTGATTTTGGAACAATTTTGAAAAATATAAGTCAGCGTGATTGTTCTTGAAATCCCTTCCCACATTAGTTAAGCTCCTCCGTAAAATTCTCCTTCTTTCATATTTTTTTACCATTAATGATTCCCGAACAATATCCATGTCAAAAGATCTTTCTAGAATCAATACAGTAGTTAAATTGTTTATCATCCATAGAAATATGTGAATTGTTTCATCTTTGTTCCAACTGAGATCATTGTATGCTCCCTTCAAACTCTTGCTGATATGATATGGTGATAAAGAGACACAGACAACAGATTATCTTTCAAACAGGCACTTTTCGGATAGTATACAAAAGAAAATTGCCAACATTTGGTCTTTCCATTTCAAGTAGACAGATGCTGAGTTAGATATCGTGCATATTGTAATTAATAGCTTTCGGCACATTGTAACAGAAAACGACCAACTATTCTTAACTCCACAGTTAAAAAGACGTCCGGATCACGTGTTAGAGCAGATTTTCGAAAAATTTGATTAAAAATCATTAGTCTCTTTATGACACTACTGTAAACGCACAGCTATTTTGCATCATCGAATTGCATAGCACCAGCTTTCAAATCTTCTAGAAACCTTCACCTTATTTTATCTGGCAAATGCATCTTCTCCTACTGTTTTTAATTGTAATTTGGTATTCTTGCATCGCTTGGAAGACTCAAAAATTTCAATTTTTAAAAACCAAAGACGTATTTCCTTTTATGTAATCGTATTTTGACTGCGGGATTTTCTCTTACTCAAATTGTATTGTCATATTTAAATTTAATAATGCAAATTCCACCTAAAATATTAACTTTAGATTTTAAATACTGCAATGCATACAATTTTTGTATGCATTTCTTTCTTTAAGAAAAAAAAGCAGTATTATGAATGAAAAAATCAATTCATATAAATACTAAAATTAACTGAAAGGATCTCTTTAAAAAAATAATTCGACCCTTTATGATAATATATTAAGTATTATTTGTACTTTCGCTAAAGTTGAGACATTTTTAATCACGTACAAAGTCCATAATTCATATTCTGCATTTCATGATGACATATTCGATATGCATAAGGTGAAATCTTGTGGCTTACTTTTAGCTATGACTTATTGATATTTTATATCTGAAACAGTTTAAAAATAGTATTTTAATTTTATTTAAGTCATTTTGATATTTTTACAATAACCAGTCTTCAGCTGCAAGATTGAAAAAATGACATTTTGTTTATCCGTTATCTTATAGTAAGTAATTTTAGGTGTGTTCATTTATTGGACATTATTGGGACTATTCATATGAAGATGCCTAGATGTAGAAGAAAATTAAATTCATCAGACGATTTAATTCTCGCTCCAATTATTTCTAGTGCCTAGATGAAAACCTCCATACCTTTATAGGGTAATTCTAGGATAGATAGCCGTAGAGGAGAATTGGCCAGTTTAAATATTTTAAAAACTATATCATATATTGCAGCATAAACTTTGTTCGTAAGAAATAGTTCAACGTGTTCATTCAATGTGACGTGCAGCTGTGTTTTTTAATTATAAAAAGAAAGTTTAATTTTTATGTTTATTTAATTTAGGGGTTGGATTTTTTTGTTGAGTTAGGTATCTGGACGTTTTGTAGCTCGTATGTTAAATTTCTTTTTACTATGAGGACTTTTAAGACACGTATATAATCCAATATTTGCTTTTAAGTCTAAAACAAAGACGTACAATGACGGAGTGTAGCTTTAAATTGGATTTCAATCTTTCCATCAATTTTAGGATAGATGGCCACATTATATCTAGGAGAGATGGCCCCCTATAATCAATATTTCAAAATTATACAGAGTGAGATTTTTAACTAAATATAATTATTTTTAAAATGATTATATTATTTTTATTTTTATAATTACACCAATTGTCATAATTATTTAAATTTCAGCTAATATAAATATTTCAATAACAATAATATAATAGAGTTTAACGATGTATTTTTGCTTCATAAAATATTGTAAATCTTCGGAAAAGTTCATCCCAAAAACAGATAAAGTTGATACATAAACTTATGATCGTGAAAAATTCTAAAATAAACGCGAGAAAAAAACAAAAACATGACATTTCCAGCAGCGAAGAGCATCAGATACTTTTGAAATTATTAGATTCTACAGAGTCTGAGGGAATGCAATTGGACGATGATAACTGTGTAACTTAGGGAAGGAATGAAATTATACTCCAAATTTTGTTTATTCAAATTTCATCTACTGATGTTCCGTGATATAATTGCATCTTTAAAAATTTGTATGTTTTCCATGATTAACTACATGAAATTTGTTATTTTTTGCTTTTTTAACTTCATTTTTTCTTTCTTGTATTGGATGGCCATCTCTCCTCGGTTTGAAGGGGAGATGGCCATCTGCCGTTTTAATTTCAATTTTGTTTTCCGCTTTTTGTACTCGACATTTAATTATTTTTCGTCCAAAATATGATGAGGATATGTATTAATTTCAAATATGCATAAATATTTCTTGTATTTGCATTCTAAGAATTTTTATTTCAATCTTTGAAAACTATGGCCATCTGTCCTAGAGTCACTCTATGTTATTTTTATCCGAATGGTATTTAATGTGTAAAGATTAAATTAAATTTATTTCTAGAGATTAGGATGAGAAATTTTTCGTTAATCTTAACTTAAATAAATTCATATATTCATTATAAATAGCTTGAACTTCATAGTGTATTTTTATATTTAGCCAAAGGCAATAAAAATGTACGATTAGAAATCTAAGAAAAGATATAGTTACAAAACATAGTTTAACAAAAATCTATATTTTAACTATTATTTAGGGAATATTTAATTACAATATGATAGTTCGCAGATCTTCAGATGAATGCAATCCCAGCATCTAGAAAGATCAACACGTAAATAACTTTGGCTGAATAAGTGAAGAGAGTTTAGTTGATTACGCAATCTAGTAAATGCTTTGTTGGAATTTCTCCCGAATTTCATTACAAACCACAATTAATTCACTATCGCGTGCCTCATCTTGCCTTTCTTCGCTGCTTACTCTCCTAAGCGGAATATTTCACTTCCCCCACCTCAAGATGTAATCTCTTCTTCATTCATTATATATCTGCACGTCCAAGTTAAATAAATGATCGGGCATTCCCTTGGCCCATTAGAGAACAAAATCATATGCACTACTGTGGTAGGATATGACATAAAATAAGCTGAGGCGCAAAATTATTCATAATTACTGACCGTCATTAGCTCATTCGTTGGTTCATTCTCGCAAAGAATGCTGAAGTGACTAATAGCTGTTTCTTTCATATTGCTTTTATGCAAGTCGAAAACCAACTTTTAAGGTTATCATGTTGAATGATGAAAATAACGAAACTGGTACTACTTTTCTTCGAAAAGATCGAGAATTATTCTCTAAATTAACAAATGCGTACTTCGTTTTTCTTATAAACTGTGTTTTGATCAGCGTATTTTGTTAATGTGTTAAGCGTATTTTGTAATAATCTTGAAAAAGGAAAATAAAATAAAGAAATGCTTCCTTTTTTAATATTTTATTCGTTCAATAAAATTATTCTTAGGATTAGTTACAGCACTGACGTAAAATAAGATTTATATATCTAAAGAATTCACTATTCAAATGTTTATAAAGATTATTTTAAAGATTCCTTTGATTTTATTGTTGATTTATGTAAACTACGAATAGTTTGTCTAAAAATCTGTATGATATAACAATTTTTTTAAAGAAATTATTAATAATGTCGTAGTAGTATATTAGATAACTTAACAAAAATATGTAATTGTAAATCTCATATCCTTAAAGCATTAGATATTTTAGCAAGATCTAAAATATATGTTATACTTTTCTTGGCCATAGTTTGGTCAGAGACATATAAAAAATATCTATACAGAATGAATTACATATCTTATATACCATTATGTTTTAAGTTTTTATTGAAAATAAAGATTAAATTACTTTGTTAAGCTAAAACTTAACATAATATAAAAAGAGTAAATTAGTAACATTATATTAAGTAAAATAATTGAAATTTTATTATATAAAACATAATAATTTTATAATTAAAAATGTCAGCTACTTAAGAATTCTAAACTCTTTCACTTAAAGAAATAAACGATTGCTATTTATGCGGTAGTTACATTAAAACACTCTAAAAACATTTGTTTCCCCTTTTTGTAAACTGCATACATATATTTTACAAAGATAAATATTAAATAAATACTTTAACATAAATTTACTTTTCTCTAAGTGTTATTTTTTTTAAGAAACACATGTCGAAAGGAAAAAATATTGTATTTAAAGGACATATTTGGACATAGAAGTGAATCAATTTTGCCAAGTATTTGTCGCATTTTACATAAGTGTACGTATAGAATGCCGTATTTTTATTAAAAATTCATATTCTAAAAAATTCGCCCAAATAAATTCCAAAGCTATCAAATAACGGAATGAAATCATAATCACGCTTATTATGAGACTTTAACGGATAGTTTGACAGTCAACACCTAATTATATCCTTCTCAAAATTTGCTACTTTATCATATTGATATGTTCAGTCAAGGTACTTAGTCACGCAGGGGTGCTCTTACTGGATAAAATGATTTCGTTCATATACCTTAATGCGCAAATAAGTACCTAGTAGCAGTTTTGCAGCTATTTATGATCTTTTTAAAATATTTGTCCCATATAAACCGAAATAATGAAGCTTGTTTATTATCTAAATTTTAAAGGTAATTTTAATATCTTCGAGAAAACTTGTTTCGGAGCGATACCGTAATTGAGTATTTAAAGCTTCTGAAACAAAAATAAATTTAAAATTTTTGAAATATGTGAAATATTTTGCTTTAAAAATTTGTTATTGTCATCAAGATTTAAATACCCATTAATTAAATCATTTAGAACAGAAAACTTAAGCTTTCTTTATCTCTCTTTTTTTTTCTTTTTCTTTTTGAGTTTGTTACCAACAAAGAACATTGGTTGTATAAGTAAGCAATATATTTACGTTAAAATAGCCATATTTTTAAGTATAAGAAAATTTTGCGTAAATTATATGTATTCTTTGCATTTTTATGATACGTAACATATATTTATGAAATACAGGAAATTTATACATTTTTTTATTATTTAAATTCAGGCTGAAATTGCAATCATCCTATTATTGACAGTTTATTAATTTACTTCATACTTAAATTTCACGAAAAAATCATTTTTTTCTGTAAAAAACAAGTAAAAAGAAAGCATCGTAACTAATAAACAAAAGATATATTACGAGGTTAAAATAGATACATAGAATATACAAAAGTTTTAAGGAAGTGAATTCAGTTAAACTTTACAAATGTAAAAAAAGAAAAAAGATTTAAAAAATAATCTTTTTTGATTTTTTTTAGAAACTAGCTTAGCTCGATAACTCCCGTTCAGACTCTAAAAATCCCTTAATTTGATCGGCTAAAAAAATTACGGAAGATTGAATAATAATTAAAAACCTGTGGCGATATCCCTGTAAACGGGTTCCCATTAATTTTTCGTTTAATGAAGGATTTTAAAGCCAGAAAAGCTGCTGTGAATTGGTGTTTTGATGTTTGATTAAATAAGATTAGTTAAACGTCAGAATATTAGGTAATGTAAAGTGAACTAAGTCAACAGTGTCTTTGTTTCCAGGTATTTTTTAATACAGCTATAAGAAAATGATTTTAAATCACACGTTTTAAATCTGACGTAATTTTAACTAATTTTTTTTGTAATATTCATCTGGAAATATTTCATTTATTTGACAGGAAATATTATTATTTGAGCTGTCTTTGGCAACAGTTGTTAAATAGTTTATCTCGAAATATGAAATAAATTTCACGTGTACGTGCAAATATATATTTTAATTTAAACTGTTTGGCAATATTATTTGGATGTTGGAAATACTAATCTCTTTCAGAATTAGATAAACTCATTATAAATCAAGTTAACTGCTTTTCAAAATACTCTTAATTCCAGTCGTAAATAAGACTTGATTATTCTTTCACAAAATGACTTTCTTGTTTATGTAATGTGTCAATCAAAAACTGATAAACATTTAGATTAAAAGACTGCGATTTTGACAGCTGAAAGAACTATATTAATAATTTAAGACTTTAAATGATATTCAATGTTTTATCGATAAATATAATCAAGAATTTATGTAATCAGAAATGAGAAAGATGTATGCTCCAGTTTTTTATTTTAAGAAATATATAAATATTATAGTTTGAACCAGAACTGTGATAATGTTCCTGAAATATATATTACAAAAGGATATAAATAAAAGGATAAAAGGATATCTTTTAATAAAATAAATTCACAAGTTCTTATAGATGAAACATTGCTGAATATTTCAGTTTTAGTATTCATATTTTAGTATTCAGTCTTGAAATGAACCCACTTTTTTCTTCATTGGATATGTTTAACAAAGTTCCGTTTTTATCGTGGACGATCATGAACCAAAAGGTAAGCAGATTTACCTTATCTTTATTTTGTGATTTAATGTGATTATTACTATTACACGTTAAGTCTCATTTTTTTATCTAACAATGATTATGAGACTGACGCGTTGGATTCCTTAAATATTAAATATAAGTAGGGTAATTCAGGTATATATGCCGCACATTTTTTTGAATTTGTGTATAAAGTCCCATGGTAGACATAAAATAAAAAAAATAATGCTGTGCTATTTAATGTTAAATATACAACGCGTGTATTGCGACAAAAAATCTCAAAACAAATTATTAATATTTTTTAACAATTTTTTTCTAAAACATTACATTGCGGCGCGTCACCCGTACATTCAGTCTGAGACGCCTCACATGTGCGGTAGTTATGCCGCGCTTGTAATGAAAGCAGAATGAAATTATAAATAAAAATATTTAAAAAAAATATTCATATCTGGACTATAATTAACGATGTAATAACAAAGTGAAACTAAATGGGTACAATGAAACTTATTAGTAGATTCAAATTAATAATTGTTGCCTACTTTTACTATTAAAATTATCGACTTATTTTCTTGCATTAAATTTTTAATTGCTAATTCAGCAACAACATAACATCAATTTATTAAAAAGGAAAAAGAAAAAAAGTAAAATTGTGTTGACTTAATTTATTTGTTAACCCTTTCGGGACCGGTGTCTTTTACACAAATTTTATTCGGTTGGTACCACTTTTTTAAAAGAAGTTACTTTTACTTAGATAATCATGAAAACGGTCTAATTAAATAAAGCAAATATTACTTTTCTTTTTTACTGGTGCCAGAAACAAATTTTGTAAGCTTTTTATGAATTTGCTTATATGCACCTATGGTCTCTAATGGGTTAAGAGACCTGTTTTTTCGACTACAATCTACAGAAAAAAGTGTCGAAAAAGTACAGTCTTTATGTAACTACGTTTAAACCCATGATGCAACGAAGGCAATTACGCTTCCTCTTTTTTGGAGTAGTTTTCTAAACATTTCTTGCAAAGAACGTCTGCGTTACGCGTAATCCAATTTTTCATTATTATCATCTTGACTTGCAACTTTCTTGCTCTTCTAACCTTTTATTTTCCCCTTTTTCTCCATTCGTTTTAGTGAACTTGATAACATGCCTAACATGGTTAGTCTGTGCAAAAAAAAGGAAAAGTTAATAACACTTAATCATCCCGTACAGAAGAAACTGCGGCATGTATACCGAAATAGCAGTGCGGCATGTATCCCGTTTTGCATGGTTCAGACGTCGACTATCACAGTTACCTGCCATCGCTAAGAGGAATGGCGTAACCATACACACAGTACTCTATACAAACCCTACACTTAGTTTTGACTTCGAAATCATGCATGCATTTGGTAATTAGTGTCTGAAAAGTATTTAAACATAACGTGTTTAAAAGTTTGGACAGTGAAATCATGCACTTACGTAAAATTAAGGATTGTACTTCTACAAGTAAACATCGAAATGAGATTCACGCTCTACACTGGTTAAAATAGTCTCATTGCGCACCTTTACTGTGCGTTTGACGACCAACTATCGATAATTGCAAGAAATACAAGGGGTGTGGCATCTATCCCGTATGCGGCGACTCTCCCGGAGTTACCCTATATGATAATTTAATAAGAGGGTTTATTTGAAAATTAAAAGGTTGTAACAGAAATTTAAAAATGAGTTTAGCAAAAGATGCACAGATAGTAGAGTAGCTCAACTCGAATAATTATAATGTTTGGAAATTTAAAATCGAGATGCTTCTCATAAAAGATCTTTTTGAGATCATTACTGATGAACCACCAAACCCAATTACGACCTATTGGTCCAAAAAGGACCGGAAGGCAAAGGCTATATTAACCTCAGCATTGAGGATAGCCACATCGTCCACGTAAAAAATATTCAAAATGCTAGAGATACCTGGAACACTTTAAAAGCAATTCATGAAAGACGTGATTTGTCTAGCAAACTATACCTTTTACGAAAGTTGTATAGCACAAAATTACCTGAAGTTGGTGATATGGTAAATCATATCACAAGCATACTTGAGTTGATAGACAAATTATCAGCAATCGGTGAAACTATAAAAGATAATCATATTTCAGCACTTTTGCTGTGTAGCTTGCCAGCTTCTTACGACACACTTATAACGGCACTTGAATCTCGAAATGAAGAAGAATTGACACCTACTTTTATTCAAAGTAAATTGATTGATGAATATAATCGCAGAAGCGATAGTTCGGAATCATCTGAAAATACCGCTAGAGCATTCAAAAGTACGAAGAAATTTAACAATGCAGGATACAAATTTAATAATGCGGGATATAAGAAGGAACAAAAATACTGTTCAAATTGTAAATTATAAAACCATAACACTAAAGAATGCTGGTATAATAACAACTATAAAAATAACCAAAACAATCCTTCGCATAATACGAATTACAAACAACACTACAAAAAAAAATAATTCCTCTCTTGTTTTCCAAAAGGATGATAAAACTCTTAGAAATGATTATGTATCAAATTCGGATAAAAATGCCGATTGCAATGAATTCGAAAGTCATCAAGCTAATAAACATTGTGCGTTTATAATAAAACCGCGCAATAACAAAGCGTGGATAGTTGACAGTGGCAGTTCCAGTCACATAACAAATGATCAACATTTATTTTCAGAAATTAAATCAAATGAAAAAACTAATGTTGTTATTGCGAATGGAAACAAAATAGTTTTATATGGATCAGGAAACACACTAATAAAAACAATAACTTCAGACGGTGAAACACATAACATAACACTTAAAAATTTGTTGTTTGTTCCAGATATTGAATCAAACCTATTTTCCGTTAGTAAAGCTACAGAAAATGGATGCGAAATTTTATTCAAAAATGATAAATGTAACTTAACGTATAACGGAATAACTCGCCTGGAAGCGGGAAAGAAAAATAATTTATATGAAATTCAATTAGCTAATGAATGCGCAAACGTAAATTATGTAAATAAAACTTACAAATGTAAGAATAATAATTGCATAGAATTATGGCACAGAAGGTTTGGCAATAAAAATTTTGCATCTATCAAAGAAATCGAAGAAAAACACCTAGCGAAAGGAATACAAATAAATAAATGTAAACATGACACAACTTGTGAAACTTGCATCGAAACAAAGCTAACAGATGCACCTTACCCAGAATTAGCAGATTATAGAGTCACTAAACGATTGGCGTTGCTACACTCTCACGTATGTGGGCCTTTCCAGACACCAACCATAGGGGAAAAACCTACTTCTTAACATTTGTAGATGATTACTCTAGATTTACCATTCTGTATTTATTATCAAAGAAATCAGAAGTTTATGAAAAACTTAAGGAATTTGTCGCCTTAGTTAGTAATAAATTTGGCGAAAAGCCAAATATATAAGAACAGGCAATGGAGGGGAATTTAACAATGATTTAGTTGACATTTATCTTAGAGAAAATGGCATAAAGCACCAACACACTGTTCCGTACTCTCCGATCCAAAATGGAGTAGCTGAACGTAAAAATAGAACTTTAATTGAAATGACGAGAGCTTTGCTTAGCGAAGCAAACTTGCCTCAAAAATTCTGGGGTGAAGCTATCTGTACGGCGAATCACCTACAAAACCGATTGCCTACAAAAACTAATGAAAAGTCCCCGTTTGAGCTTTGGAATGAACGACCACCAAATTTACATTACCTTAGAGTATTTGGCTGTAAAGCGTTTGCTTATGTCAACAAAAATAAACGACAAAAATTAGATGATAAGGCAGTTGAAGGCATTTTTGTCGGCTATGAAAATTACTCCAAAGAGTACCGCATTTACACAAGTGGTAAAGAAATAATAATTGCCAGAACAGTAAAGTTCCTCGAAAACAAAAGTACACACGAGAAAGTAGAAACACAATTAAATTTGACAGAAAAACAATCTGATGAAAATGACAAATCACAGAATAAAAACTTCGTAGAAATTGAAGTCACAAACACTGAAGACACACCAAGTGAGTCTAAACATTTAACACCAGAACCAAGGCGGTCAGATAGACCAAATAAAGGAGTCCCTCCAGACAGATTTATTTATATGAAAACTCACGAACATATAAAAGAACCAGAAAATTTTCATGACATAATGAATATTGAAAATCCAGAAGAAAAACAACATTGGTTAAATTCGACACAAGAAGAGATAAATTCTCTTAATAAAAGCAAAACATGGACACTTGTTGATCCCTCACAAGGTATAAAAATGATTGGATCCAGATGGATTTTTAAAACCAAATATGATGATCAAGGAAGAATACAGAAATATAAAGTGAGATTAGTTGCAAAGGGATATTATCAAAAATATGACGTAGACTACGAAGAAACTTTTGCCCCTGTTGTTTCATATACGACACTTAGATGTTTTATAGCAGCAGCAGCTTACCACAAATTAAAAATTAATCACGCAGACATTAAAAAGGCTTTCCTGTATGGTAATTTAGATGAAGAAAATTACATAACTCAGTCAGAAGGCTATATTATTCCAAATCAGGAAAACAAAGTCTGCCGATTAAATAAATCCATTTACGGCTTGAAACAAGCAGCCAGGGCATGACACACTAAGATAACAAAATCATTAAATGATTTAAAATTTAAACAGTCTAATTCAGACACATGTTTATATATTCGAAATGAAGGAGAAAGCAAAACGGATATTATCGTTTATGTCGATGATATCCTGATAGCAGGAAAAGATGACGAAATTAAAGAAATAATAGAAAAACTTAAGCGAGAATATGAATTAAAAAATCTAGGAGAACTAAGTTATTATTTAGGAATCAAAACAGAGAAAACAGAAGAAGGTTACGAATTAAATCAAAAGGGTAAAATAGAAGAACTAGTAAAAAAGTTTAATTTATAGGAAGCTAAACAAGTCGGTACTCCGATGGAACCTAATTTTAATTGATTAGAAGATAATGACAATTTATTGCCAAATAATGTTAAATACAGACAGGCGTTAGGTTCATTGTTTTATATCGCATCTGTCAGTAGACCTGACATTTCTGCTGCTGTGAATATATTAAGTAGAAGAAACGAATCCCCGCGTCAAAAAGATTGGATGGCAGCTAAAGGATTATACAATATTTAAACTGCACAAAACAGCTAAACTTGCGCATTGACACTAAAACTGAACCGAATTTATAGACTTTTGCGGATGCCGACTGGGCAGGTGATACTAGTACAAGAAAATCAACCAGCGGCAACCAATCTTTTTACCTTGGGTAATAATCCAATTCAATGGATTACAAAAAACAATCATGCATCGCCCTTTCATCAGCAAAAGCTGAATGTGTCAGCCGCAAGTGCAGGGAAAGATATTAGTTATTTATTGAAACTACTGGAAGATTTAGACTTAGCACAGACAAAACCTATTTGTTTATATGAAGATAATCAAAGCTGCATAAAAATGATAGAAATTGAGAAGTTTTCAAAAAGGAGTAAACACATAGATATTAGATTTCACGCAATACAACAACTCAAAGAAGATGGAATAATTGAATTAAAGTACTGTCCATCAATATATATGATTGCTGATGCACTCACCAAACCCATTCCCAAACCTGAATTAGTGAATCACAGAAATTCAATGAACTTGTTTGCCTCAACAATCTGAAGAGATTAAAGAGGCATGTTGGAAATACTACTCTCTTTCAGAATTAGATAAACTCATTATAAATCAAGTTAACTGCTTTTCAAAAAACTCTTAATGCCAGTCGTAAATAAGACTTGATTATTCTTTCACAAAATGACTTTCTTGGTTATGTAATATGTCAATCAAAAACTGATAAACATTTAGATTAAAAGACTGCGATTTTGACAACTGAAAGAACTAAATTAATTATTTATGACTTTAAATGATGTTCAGTGTTTTATCGATAAATATAATCAAGAATTTTTTATTTAAGTTATTTAATCAAATATCAATAATGTTTTTTGTATGTTATAATTTTTTCAGTGTGTATATAGATATGTAATCAGAAAGGAGCAAATATGTATGCTCCAGTTTTGTATTTTAAGAAATATATAAATATTATAGTTTAAACCAGAACTGTGACAATGTTCCTGGAATATATATCACAAAAGGATACACAATCTTTTAATAAAATAAATTCACAAGTTCTTATAGGCGAAATATCGCTGAATATTTCAGTTTTAATCTTGGAATGAACCCACTTTTTTTTTCATTGGATATGTTTAACAAAGTTCCTTTTTTATCGTGGAAGATCATGAACCAAAAGGTAAGCAGATTTACCTTATCTTTATTTTGTGATTTAATGTGATTATTATTATTACACGTTAAGTCTCATTTTTTATCAAACAATTTGGCTATTTGAAATAGGACGTAATACCACCCGTATCTACTGAATTTAACACATATTAAATAATTAATTGTCTTATAATTTTTTTTCTTTTTAAATATTCAGGTGTATAAATAATTTTTATGATGTAATTTTAAATATTTTCCTGCTTTTAACACGTAATCATTTAACTCTACTTCATAGGTTTTTTTCTGTTTTTAATAGTCACGTGTAAATAAATTTTCAGTTTAAAGGAAATATTATTATTTGAGAAGTTTTTTTTACAATTTTGGCAACAATGTAAAATAGTAACCATTTCTAAAATATGTAAAAAATATCTCTGGAAATGTTAAAAATTTGAATTTAAAATGGAAATAAACCCGCAAAAAATGAGTTGAATAAAAAAAAAATGCAGTCTGCACACTGGGAAGTTCTAATGTGTAAAATGATCTAAAAATGATTAAATTCTATGTAAATTTATTACTCCTATAAAACTTTTTTAATAGAACGATTTTGATTAATCTTAACATTAAATATCTCTTAAAGCAATTCTTCGATTTGAAAACTGTCTGCATGAGAGTGTTTATCAAACATTTCTCTGTAATACCTCCGATTTTCGTATTTTTGTATGCAGTAGTTTTCTTAATCTTAACACAAAAAGACCCCCGGTCATAAAAAATTCAAAACCGGCGGCGGGGGTGACAGCATTAATTACTTTTTTTTTAGAATAGAGAGATTTTGAAAATGACAAAACTTACAAAATATAATTGCTGGGGGGACTGGGGTAATGACGGTCACTTATGGACATGTTAACCGCAAAATTATAAATTAAAGCTCTAAAATATTTTCAAAGTCCTTCATTATTATTAAAACTGGCTGATCCGCCACCAGTTGCCTGGGCCAGGAAAAAAATAATCCAAAACGCGAGATAATGTAAATCAAATTAACAAATCGCGAAAAATATAAAAATCACTGCACGAAATACGAACAAACTTCATTGAGAAGGGAAACGAATTTACTATATTGGGTTAGAAGATTAAAACCCATTTCCATATAGTAATGTGAGAAAATCGCAAGAAATTGCGGCAAAACACGAAAATATCAGAAATAGCAGATGGCAAAAATCCATAAATTGGATTGATATATATATTATATATAACATATATAACATGTATGTTGATATATATATTATATATAACACATACAAAATACACGTTGTACGACAAAAATTACAAATAAAATCGCTAAAATTCAAAAATCACAGAGGGCAAAATTTACTATATTAGAATAAAAATTTGAAAGCAGATTCCTTTTCCGTATGTCAAAAAACCACCTTTGGGCTAAAAAAAAAGACTAAAAATCACATTAAAAATTGTTAATTATTCAAAAGTTCAAAGGGGCAAAATTTACTATATGGGGGCAGAAGATTGCAATAGAAATTCTTTCAAAAATTACAAAAACTCCACTGAAAATGCAAAAAAGGTCAGAAAATAGCATGGAATATCACGTTTTAAATCTCGATTGGGCTGAAAGATTTTAAAGTCTACATCTTCTACGAATGTCGAAAAATCTATGCGAAGCGCGAAAAAATGCTAAAAATCACATACAAAAATTAAGAAGAATTTAAAAATTGCTGTACGAAATCAGAATGAACTTTATTGACAACGGCGCAGCATTTACTATATTATGTCAAAAAATTGCCTTGGATGACCAAAAAAGATAAAATCGATTTAAAATCACATAAACTTTAACAATCACGAAGGACAAAATGTACTAAATTGGGATAAAAGTTTGAAATAAAAACTAAAATAACTTCTTAAAACACCATCAAAACCTTAAATGCGCTAGGCCTTTCGAAAGGTGTGAGTCTTTCCTCGTCAGGCGCAAAAAGAATGCTTCTTTCTACTATGAAAGCAGCAGCAAGACTGAAATGAGAGAAGGGAAGGGAAAACAGGCTGAAGAAACGGCCAATACGAAATTAGAAATCAATAGCCAATAGGATAACAGGAGACAACAACCAATTACAGAAGAGTGTAATCAAAACAAAAGAACACAGAAAGGGAATAAGGAAGCAGAATGGGGGGAAAAAAGTACATGAAAATAAAAATAAATTATAATAAAGGGAAAATACATACATATATTAAACTATGAGAACGCATGAAATAAAAATAAATAAGTGAATAAAATACAAACGGTTAAGTGCGAGCATTACTCGCGCACAGAGGGTTCCGTAGAATAAATATTTGAATTTGTAATTGTATTATATATATACAAAAAAAAAAAAAAAAGGTTGCTAAAAGAATACTAACACTTTTTAAAAAACTATATAACGTAGGGTTGGGTATAACTGTATATATTAGAAAAGTGTAATCGGGTATACCATGAAAGTTCACAGAGATATATGGAACAATATCAAATATAGCTATTCGTATAACTCTTTTTTTAATATTATCCTAATCTGTTTATGATGAACTTAATTCGGTACTGACAATAAAGGCAGTGCATAGTTAAACTTCATTTGGCATTTCATGAAACTAAATTCAGCGTAGTAATAACCTTTATTTCTACAGTGTATCTAAAACAAAACCTTTGTTCAAAGTTTAAATTTAGCATTGTGCTAAGCGCGCTTCGAATTAAAGTCTCAAAGTTGCAACGCCGCCTTGGTCAGTGCCACGTTTTTCCAGATAGGTGTTTAATTAACTTTTAAAGTCACTCGAGGCGTATTGAGAGATACAATCAATGCAAATCTCACAGTATTTATGCGATTCATGCTAATTAAATATTTCGAGGGCAATGCCCTTAAAAAACGGAAACCTAATTTTAATTCCAAAACAGACAAATGGCACCAAGAATATTTAATTAAAATTTTCCTTTTATCATGTACGTGAAAATAAGCAAGTTCGCATTTTCTAATAAATTCGTTTATAAATTCTGGTGTCAGTTCATTATTTCATAAGTTTATAAATAGAATTACTCCGTGCCGGAAAGGATTAAGTGGTCGCAGGACTCTTAAAGCTTCAAAATTTAAGAAATTTTAATTTTTTTAGATGTTAAACTCCTATCTTTTCTGAATATTTTGATATAATTGTTTCCTTGAAATTCCGATTAGAACAGAAGTTTTGGCTTTTAGAATTATACCCGCTCAATAGCTGAAGCGGCGTTTCCGAAACTTTAAAGTCATTATTTTCCAAATGGCGTTTTTTGGGAGTAACGCGCAGGATACCTCAAAAACTTCTCAATATTTTTTCATGAAATTTTCAAAACATATATTCCATGTTATTCTGTATAAACTGAACCTAAAATGTCCTTTTTATTGTACAAAAAAATATTTTTTTAGGTGATTTTACTGTTGAAATTTTCAAAATTTTGTAATAGCTAAATGCAGCATTGCATTAAAAATATAAAAATGCTTTAAATACAAATTTATTTAAGTTCAAGGAAAGTATTACAATCTGAAGTATATGTAAGCACCAAAATTTTCATTCTAGTTGCAATATTTATTTTGTAATCCTGAGCGTAAACTGTTATGCCAATTATTTGTTCGACAAATGTCTAACAGTTTCGAGACCCCTATAAATACTAATTCTGTATCTTGCAATTTTTTAAATACATGAAACGAAAGAACATACTTATATCTTTCATTCTAATTAAAATTGTGTTTTAAAATCATATACATTTTAAGACATTAAATGTTGAAAATGGTCTTTTTTAATTTTTTCCACATTTTAGAGTCCCGAGACCCCTTAAAATAGTATGTTTTTAACAATTTGACGTTTATTGCTTTTATACTGTTACTGCACATTACATTACACATATATATCAGTAAAAGTCGTTAACTAGGCATAGAGTGCGCCGCCTTGTCCTTGTGTATGTCCAAACTGACCGTACCTTTAAGGGTTAATATTGCTGCTAATTACCGATGATTTTTTTCGAAAATCATTATCAACAATGCTTTTATTCTTCTGCAACGATAGGTATATTCAGCGATGCTCAACAATTTTTCTGAATGCCCGTAAATCGAAATTTGTGTATAACAGAAAAATGCTAATTACTCAAAAACTATGTGACCTAGGGTAATCGCTATAATTTTCCGGCAAGGTTTATATTAGCGTCTACTACCTCTAATTTTTTCATAATTTTAGTTTCAGTAGATTCGGAATTAGATGGGGGGGGGGAACATATTTTTGGGCTACATTTTCAACAATATCTTTGAAAATATAATACCTAAAATTAAAAGGAATGTATTTTGGAGTTCAGCGTTACAAAAGTTTTCACAAGATACCCCACATGATGTACAAAGAAAATATTTTTTTTTCAAGTAGCATAATTAGCCCCTCTACTTTTTTACTAAATATATTTATGAATGTTTATTAATCTGAAAATATGTGGGTCAAAGGTCTTTATTACTTCCCCGAATATGAACTTTCCACGTTCCATAGTTTACGATTAAAATGGCTGTGACAGGCAGACAGACGGAGAGACACAGGAGTGATCTTATAATGTTTCCGTTTTTACTTTTTAAGCACGGAACCCTAATAAAAAGCAGACTAAAATTAATTAATACAGAAATTAACTTATATGGTAGTTCTGAAAAGGTTTTTCCTAGCTGCAGAGAGCATTGTGGAATCAGATTTATCATTAACAATAACTTCACGATTAAGATAAATAGCTAAATTTTCAAGAAAGTCCAATTCAGAGATACTATTGGCATTAAAGATAATTTTAACATTTCGAAAATTAAAACTATGTCCGGAATCCCAAGAAAGCTTGGCAATAGAAGATTTATAAAATTCTTGATTAATTACATAACGAGAGTGTTCTTTTAAACGGATTTCAAGATTTCTTTTAGTTTGACCAATAGAAGATAAATCACAGCTGTTACAAGAAACATTATAAATTCCCCATTTTCGAAGATCAGAAACAGGAGATTTAGTGGAGGGATTTGAAATTATTGGCAGGTTTAAAGAGAACATTAAAATTGAAGCGACGTAACCTTTAGCTAATTTGAAACATAAAAGAGGATAAAAGGGGAGGACAAGAAAATTATCAGGTTTGCTTTTGACAGATTTGGCAGAGTAGATTTATTAGATGGTCTATTGAATTTCTTCACAGAATCATTGAAAACAGAAGGATTGAAACCTCTTTTGTCAGCAATACTATTTAAGTAATTAAGTTCATCCTTAGGGGATGTAGAGTCAGAACAAATTTTAAGAGCGCGATTTACACACGTGTAAAAAACACAGATTTTTTGGCTGTGAGGATGATTTCACAGAGCGTGTGGTGGGTTAGATACAGAAAAAGGTTTTTTAAAAACACGAGTTTTGAAAGAAGAGTCACATTTGGTAAATAAAACATCAAGAAAAGTAAGTTTATTACATTTTTCCAACTCAAAAGTAAACTGAACATGTGAGTCGATAGAATTGACAGTTTTAAGAATGATAGAAATATCAAAAGGATTATCAACTAAAACAAAAGTATCGTCAACATAACGCATCCAACCTCTAAAATTAACCATATTCAATAATTTCTCCTCAAAATAATGCATATAAATATCACAAAGAACTGGAGATAAGGGATTATCCCAGATTGTTTGAAGAATTTATTATCAAATTCAAATGTAGTTTGAATCTAAAATCTGTCAAAAGCAAACCTGATAATTTTGTTGTCCTCCCCTTTTATTTTCCCCTATATTTCAAATTAGCTAAAGTTTTACGTCGTTTCAATTTTAACCTTATCTTTAAACCTGTCAATAAATTCAAATTACCTTCCACTAGATCTCCTGTTCCTGATCTTCGAAAATGGGGAATTTATAATGTTCCTTGTAACAGCTGCGATTTATCTTATATTGGTCAAACTAAAAGAAATCTTGAAATCCGTTTAAAAGATCAGTGGCTGAGAGGTTCTGCTCTCGAAGCTGGTAGACGGGCGGTGTTGGGTTCGAACCCAATCAGGCCGTCGGCCTAATCGTTCGGAGTTTTGGTGGTTTTCTTCGAGCCACGGATTTCCATGCGTAAATACGGGTTAGGTTCCCTTAGACAGACCGCCCCACGGAGGGCACGTCCCCCCTCGAGCCTTTATCCCTAGAGTAGCACGTCAAAAATCTACCATCAACCAACCGTTTAAAAGAACACTCTCGTTATGTAATTAATCAAGAAATTTATAAATCTTCTATTGCCAAGCATTCTTGGGATTCCGGCCATAGTTTTAATTTTCAAAATGCTAAAATTAGCTTTAATGCCAATAGTATCTCTGAATTGGACTTTCTTGAAAATTTAGCTATTTATCTTAATCGTGAAGTTATTGTTAATGATAAATCTGATTCCACAATGCTCTCACTTCGAAAAACATTTTCAGTACTACCGTATATGTTAATTTTTAACCAACTTAAAAAAGAAGGAGGTTATCAATTCGACCTGTATGTATGTTTTGTCCATGTTCACGCATAACTTTCTTAAATAGGAACCAATTTTTATAATTTTTTTTTGTTTGAAAGTGTAAGTCACCCATTTGGTCCCATTTCAATTTCATAAAAATCTGATGATTAGAACATTTAAAAAAATTAAAATTTTAAATTCAAATCCTTTTTGAAGCAGTCGCCGAATTATAATTGTTCATCTTTCGTATTGTTACTCTTACAGAGATACGAGATCTTTGAAAGTGCGAAAACTTAGCTGGACAAGGGTCGAGATCCAGATAGAATTTTCGCTGGTAGTGAAACGAGATTGTACAATCAGAAGCCTGCAGTTTTGCGAACTTTTCGCTGTTTGCAAAAATGCAGCATTCTGATTGGTCGATCTCGTTCCGCTAAGAGCGAAAAATCTATCTGGATCCCGGCCATTCTGTCATTCACCAAACCGGGAGACCCAAAAAGACATAAACCGATATCGGAAGTCGGTGTCGAAAAGTTGAAAATCAACATTTAAAATTTCTCATATATCAGAGCACAAGTACAACGCCTAGAATAAATAGTGTGGAAATCTGCTATCCAAACAGCTCTAAACAAATGTATCCCTTAAATGTGCAATGATGCTGTAATCCAATGAGCCGATCGCACCGACATCTGCGTTATATTTTCAAATTTCAGTGTAAACATTGTATTATAACAGTGTCTAGACCAAATGGTCTTGGAGTTTTAGAAAATATCCTCAGATGTCGCTCCGACCGACTCTTTGGATGTCTGCATCGTTTTACATTTAAGGGATACAATATTTTAGAACTTTCTAAGTACTACTGCCACAGAGTCTAGAACATATAGTGCGGAAATCGGCTATCCCAGTAATACTTAAAAAAGTGCTAAAATATTGGATCCCTTAAATGTCAAACGATGCTGAAATCCAATGAGTCGATCACAGCGTTTTGGAGTTTTAAAAAATATCCTGCAGATGTCGCTGTGATCGGCTCATTGGATTTCAGAATCGTGTGACATTTAATGGATCCAATATTTTAGCACTTTTTTAATTATTACTGAGATAGCCGATTTCCACACTATATATTCTAGACGCTGTAGTTATGTAACAGAAAATGCCTAGGTTTGCTATAGCTTGGACATAAGTTTCTCTTAAAGCGCTTTGCCGCGCTCTGATGTGTAAACTTTATTGATGGATTGTCAGCTTTTCCACACCCAATTTCGATGTCCGTAGGTATCGATGTGGACCTTATAATTTTCTGGATGAGGTAACTTTCCGAAATGCGAGATCTTGTCTAGAAAAGATGTCGCATTCAGAAAAACCCAAATGTCTAAAACGAAGCTAACCAACATTGGAAGTGGGTATCAAAAGCATACAATGGACTTTATTCTAAATATGGGTTCGAGGCTGAAAAAAGTCACGTGATACCGGCAATTTACCCAAATAACTTCTAACTGATAAGAAGGGCGGCTACTACTGCTTTCCGCATGAACTGTTTCACGGGCAGGCGAGGGTTTTTCATTACGTCTACGAAGACTTCCATTCTTTACACTAGAAGTTTTTACTTTGACCACGTGATTAAAACGTAGATGGAATATCTTCCATTCAATAGTAAAGTGGCCTTATACATCAGAGTTCAGCAAAGTGTCTCTATTAGTCGGTTCACTGCAAGGTGTATCCATATACAGTACACATAAAAGCGGCTTCTTATGTGTAGCAGCACTGTCCTCGGATATCAGATTCAGACTAAACACCTAATCATTGATGCTCATTTCTGATGTCTTTACTGCCTAAGGATGGGGAGTATTGGTCTGAGAATGGTGACATACAGGAAAAAAATTTGATTGATAGATTCTGAACAAAAGCTATCGCCATGAATCTTGAAGAGCTTGCCATTATTGCCAAACTAATGCTTGTTAAATGGAGGATATTTCATCTACGTTATGATTACGGGGTGAAGGTAAAAACTTCTAGCGTAAAGAAGGGAAGGCTCCGTAGACGCAATGCAAAACCCTCGCCATCTAGTGAAACAGTTCATTCGGAAAGCAGTAGTAGCCTCCCTTCTTATCAGTTAGAAGTTCTTTGAGTAAATTACTAGTATCACGTGACTTTTTTCAGCCTCAAACCCAGATTTGGAATAAAGTCCATTGTCCGCCACTCGTATAATCAAACTTTTCCAAGCGACTATCGCCAAGTTCTGGAATAGAAAATGTCTAGTTTGCCGTAGCGTAGGTATAGCTCCTGGAATATATAGTGTGGAAATGGACTTTATTCCAAATCTGTGTTCGAGGCTGAAAAAAGTCACATGATACCGGTAATTTACCCTAAGAACTTCTAACTGATACGAAAGGAAGCTACTACTGCTTTCCGCATGAATTGTTTCACTGGCTAGCGAAGGATTTTTCATTACGTCTACGGAGCCTTCCCTTCTTTACGATAGAAGTTTTTACCGTGACCACGTGATCAAAACGTAGATGGAATATCCTCCATTGGCTATCCCTGTAATACTTAAAAAAGTGCTAAAATATTGTATCCCTTAAACGTGCAATGATGCTGCTGAAATATACAGATCGCAGCGACATCTGCAGGATATTTTTTACAAATGCAAGATATTGCTAGTCCATACAATGTTATACGAAAATCCCGCAGATGTCGACCAGTGGCCGAGAGGTTCTGCTCTCGAAGCTGGTAGACGGGAAGTGCTGGGTTCGAACCCAATCGCGCCCGTCGGCCTAATCGTTCGAAGTTTTCGTGGTTTTCTTCGAACCGTGGATTTCCATGCGTTAATACGGATTAGGTTCCCTTAGAAAGACCCCCACGGAGGGCACTCCCCCCGGGCCTATATCCCTCGTGTTGATAATTGGCCGTCAAAAATCAACCCAACCCAACCCGCAGATGTCGCTGGAATCAACAGTTAGTCTTTTAGCAGTATCGTCGCACATTTAAGGGATACAAATTTTTAACGTTATTTGGATAGCATATTTCCACACTAGGTGTTCTAGACGCTATAGTTACAGCGCCTAGAAGATACAGTGTGGAAAACGGCTACAAAATAGTGCTAAAAAATTGAATCCCATAAATGTACAACGATGCTGAATAACAAGATGTCGATCGTAGCGCCATCGTAGTGATTTAAAAACGATAGTCATTCTAAAAGAGACTCTTTAACCTATTTCACGTCATTCCTTAACTAAATTAGCTTATAACAGACTAAAATATCTTATATTTATAGTTTACTATATTTAACATTGTATAATTTTTGAAAACACAGGGTTTATATTGAAAAGAGTTACGAGATGGCGCTCGTATCCGCATATTGCCGCTGAGCATTGTTGGAGATTTATGGGATACATGTTTTTAGCACTTTTTAAAGCATTATAGGAATAGCCGTTTTCCACACTGTATCTTCTAGGCGCTGTACTATAATGTAGGCAAACACGTATGTATAAACAGAGTCTGAGCATTGTATGTCACCACTCTCAACTAGAGGCACCTTACATGAGGAAACAATTGATGGAGATTATCGGAAAAGAATAATGTAGAATTATGAGCCACTTGATTGGTTTAATGAATACATATATCTGACCTGTGTGCTTGGCGTGAAGCGCCCGCTTATAAGTCATCGTCTATATACAGGAAAGAGATAGCACAAGGAAATGACAGCACCACAGAATTACATCCGGGAGCTCCACAAAGAATGTGCAACGAAGCCAGCGAGATTTGAACCCGCAGCCACCTACGCTCTCAAGCGATGAGCTGCGTGATGCCTTGACCACTCAGCCACGGTGGGCCCTGGACCACATTTTCAAACCTGACAAGTCTACAGCTTTTTGAATGCCAATATTTTAGTACAGGAAATTTTGTTTTATTTGATAGAAGAATTTTTGAAATTCAAATGGACACACTCTATAAAAATTGCAAGTTCGCAAAAAGGCAGGCTTCTGATTGGTCAATCTTATTTCGCTAACAGCGAAAAATATATCTGGGTCCTGGTCAATATACTTGAAGAATCAATACAAATATTGCTACACAGTCTGCATTTTGATTCTTGACAACGGGGTCCTACAAAAAATAATTCTTGAATGTAGACCGTGGCTGAATAGTTAAGGCACCACACCACTAATCGCTTGAGAGCGTAGTTGGGCTGCGGGTTCAACTCCCGCTGGCTCCGTTGCACACTCTTTGTGGAGCTCCCAGATGTAATTCTCTGGTGTTATAAATTTCTTTGTGCTATCTAGAACCCCCACCCCCACCCTTAAAAGCTCAATGTCCTTCTGCTATATCGTCCTGTCAAGAACACAAGTCAGGTGTATGTGATCAGAAAATAAATGAATGTAGACTGTTGTGAATAGAGTGTACTTGTTTGAAAAAATACCATAAGTATTAAATGCTAATAAAATCAATACATCTAATGAAATTATAAAGAATTTATCAAAAAATATTTGTTTAATAAATAATTTTTATAAATTATAATTTATTTGACAAATAATTTACTTATTCAGCAGATGTTGAAATCCGGATAATTATGTGTTACGTTATGAATAACTAAAAAGTAGGAAATAAAATAATCTTTTCAAATAAAAATATTAACCGACTTAAAAAAAAAGCACTAAAAAGAATTAAATAATTCTTTAAACTTCTCTAACGACGAAACGTTATCCATTAAATGCACATCGGACATCATGTATCGGCATAAAAACGTTAAATTTAATATATAGAATTTAATATCTACCAAACATGGATTTTCTAGAGAATATTTTTAAAAAAGATTAATTTACATATTTATGATTTAATTTACGAATATATACATATAAAAAGTAATCAATTACTTTTTGAAGTTGGTGCCAAACATTCACAATCGATAATGATTAAACAAATAATATTCACAATTTTACTATACTTAAGATAGGTTGGCAGTAGTTGAGTAGTTTCTCCGCGGACGGATAAACAGACAGCGGACCGAACGACGTAAACAATCGCCGTAATAAGCGAAAAAAAAAAGAGTAGTAAAAAGCGCTAAAAAATCAAATATAGCACAATAGAACATTACTACATTATGTTTAAAGTTAGGAAAAAACGTCTGCGCACAATTCAACAGAATAATAAAAAATCTAAATATTATATTTTTGTTAAACTATCCAGGGATAATTTTGAATTCATTTGTTTTTTATGCATTTATATTGATATTTTGTTGTTATACTGTAATTTAATTGAGCAACTGTAATAAAATTAAGAAAGCAATTTTGATCTCTATTTTTTGATATTATGTCTCCTTACATGATGGGTGTGATTGCGCACATGGATTGTTTTTAATAATAACTACAGATTGACAGATTGTTTTTAATAATAACTACAATTAAATTTTTAGCAATAATAATTACACTTAAATACATTGTTGTAAGGCTTTTATGATCAGATATTATTGTATTAAGAATGAAGATTTCAACCTAATGATTAAATAATCAGAAAAAACAAAGAATTTAAAGAACAATTAAATAATTATAATTAAAGAAAAAAGATAAAGAATCAGAAAATCTAAGCCCAGATAAGTTTGCAAAATAATATTATGTTACTTGATAACACGTTTAACTTAAAATTAGTTAATTTTCATTAACACTTTTTCAATGTTTTCTTGTTTGCTGACCGAAGTTGCCTTCGTCCACAGCCGATGCATTTATTGTTGTAAATGGTGCAGATTTTTTGTAATCGGCTGCTGCAAGATATACATTGAACTCAGTCAATGGTCGAAGTTGTCTTTTGGTACAGTTCCAGACATTCTGTGCAGTCCTTCTCAATGTCCATCGTTTTCTTTTCTTCGTTTATTTATTTTTTTATTATTATTTTTTTTTTTGCATATTTCTGTTCTAGCTCTGCTAATACCTTGAGCTTTCCTGATACTTAACTCAGGATGTCTTCGCATACACGAGGAAAATTAAACTTTTCCTTATAACGTATTTGCAAAAAAAAAAAAAAAAAAATCATTTATTAGAAAATTTATCTTTCGTTAACAAAATTAATTTATTAGCAAATAAATTGTTCATAAATTAACCAAATATATATGGGTCAATATCTGAAAATTGGACATTTTGCGTCCACTGCCAATAATATTTCATTAATTATACTAAAATCAAAAACTGAAAAACGTAATATATTGTAACATATGTTATATCAATTACCAATGATAAAAGTACATATAATGATGTATAAATAATTTGTTTTAAGCTTTACACAAGCGAAATCATCATTTCAGCCCCTGTTCCCAGGTACAAATATCCAATATTAAATGTATGCTGTAAACATTTCCATAAATATTATTAACTGTTGCTATTATATATTTATACCTATATACAAGGTGTTTCTAAACTCATGGTACAAACTTTAAGGCTAGGTAGAGCACACAGTAACAATCATTTATTGTATAAGAATGTATGGGACCAAGTGACGCATTAAAGTAAAAACACCAGGGGGGCAATAAGGCCCCTTTTTTATTTTTCAAAATTTCTCATTCATACCAGAAATTTTTTATGCTATCCTTTTCTTGACATTTCATAGTTACATAACAATAAAATTCTTCTTTGAAAATTTTTGGTATGAAATCGAAATTTTTGAATTAAAAAAAAGCGCAAAACTGTCAAACTTATCAAACGAAATGCATGAATAAAAAAGATAAAATATTTATTTACAATGTAGTTTATAAGTAAATAATAATGCATACAATAATATTACAATAAGTGTTCAAAATTGCGCCCACGAACTGTGATACATGCTTCGCAGCGTCGGTGGAACGATTGGCGTACACGTCTAAAGATGTCAGGTGTTTCCCCCACACGTGCAGCAGCTTCGGATATGCGAGATACTAAATTTTCGCCTGAGTCAACTGGAGTCACATAAACAAGACTCTTCAGATGTAACCATAAAACAATCATGGTTCGATAAATCGGGATATCGCAGTGGCCAAGGAAGAGGTCCACCACGCCCAATCCATTGCGTCCCAAATGTGGCATTCAGGTAACTGCGCACATCAGTGGTGAACTGCGCGGGCGCTCCATCATGTTGAAGCCACATCCGGTTACGAATGGCGATCGGAACATCTTGCAGCAGTTCTGGTAAAACCTGTTGCAAAAAAAAAAAAAAAAAAAAAAGGGTAACAGCGACCATCCAGCCTCTTTGGTAGTAGGTATGGGCCAATCAAATAATTATTAACAATACTCAACCACAAATTCACAGAAAATCGTTGTTAATAAGCATGTGGCCGCGTTGCATGCGGATTATTGGTTGGCCAAAGATGGAAATTGTGCGCATTAAATACACCCTCGCGTATAAATACTGCCTCATCTGTAAATGGAATACGAGCAGTAAAGTCTGGCTGCAATACATGTTGCTGTAAAACTCACTGGAAAAAGTTCATGCGCTGAAGATAGTCTTCCGGATTCAAAGTTTGTACAGGTTGAAAAAGGAAGGGATGAAATCGATTTTCATTTAACACTCTCCAAACGGTATGATGACTCACACCTAAATTCTGTGCAACAGCTCTCGTACTTGATTCAGGCCTTTCACTCACAAAATTCAAAATAATTTCTTCCAGGCTTGCACTGCCGTACAGACCTTTCTCGCCCAGTTTCCTGTCTGGTCCTGAAACCTGTTTCAGAAAGCTGACAGTGTAAGCGCTGAAACATTCTACGATCAGGCATTCTTCTGCGAGGAAACTGCTCCTGATACATTCGTAGGGCAGCTCTGGCGTTGCCATTTGCACGACCATACATGAAATGCATGTCGGTTTTTTCGGCATATGTAAAGTCTTCCATGACGAACGATAGCATAATTAAAAATGGCGATCTGTTCTACTTGAATGTATGGTATTGAACGGCGACCAGTCACTTACTGCCCTCTACCGTCAGTGGAATCAACCAAAAACTCCATTTCTATTTCAAAAAATTTCTATTTCTATTCCTATATCCAATTTAAAAAATTTCGATTTCATACCAAAAATTTTCAAAGAAGAATTTTATTGTTAAGTAATTAAGAAAGGGATAGCATAAAAATTTTCTAGTATGTATGAGAAATCTTGAAAATTAAAAAAGGGGCCTAGTTGACCCCCCCCCCTGGTGTTTTTACCTTAATGCGTCACTTAGTCCCATACATTCCTATACAATAAATGATTGTTACTGTGTGCTCTACCTACCCTTAAAATTTGTACAATGAGTTTAGAAACACACTGTAAATGAAGTATGGGAAAATATAATTATCCTTTCTTAGTATAGATTGTATAGTAAAATATTGTAGTAAATATATTTGTCCCTGAGGTTGACCATCAACCTAGTCCCTCTAAAAACATACTTAGGTTAACAGATACTAGGTGGCGTTGGAAGAATCATTTTGATTGCAAAAGCAACTAAAGTTCAATTAGCCACCATGGATGAAGGTAAGTTGTTTTTCTCTTTGTTTCATATTTAGAAATATTTAGTTTTTGTTCTGAATAGGGATGAGTATTTTTTATAGCATCATTCATGTCCCCCTATTTAACTTTTTATTTATAAACAAGAAGTTTATTGCAACTTTATTTACGTAACATACAAATGTCACATGGCATATTTAATAATTTACATGTGGGCAAAATGATTCAACAAAATGGCTCTGCAACTTTTAAGACAAAAACAAAACCTCAGTCCCCATCATCTCAGTCCACATTATTAGACACTGATTATGGTGTTAACAGGCACTTTCTTCCATAAAAGATTATCTTGCGCATAAAATAAACATCCTCGATCTCAAAAGACTACAGCATTCAAATGACAAAATATGTATCATAGTACATAATTGTATTTGGAAGATGGTACTTTAATTCAAAAAAATAAAAATTCTTGAGTGAAATTGTTCAGTTTTCACATATTGACCCATATATATATATATATATATATAATTTATTAACAAACGTATTATTGATTTATTAACAAATATATGTATACGAAATTAATTTAATAACAACTGTATTATTAATTTATTAACAACATTTTTTCTCTGCAAAAGTATTTTTAAGCAAATTAATTTATTGCCATATTTAGTTTCTATACATATGTGATTAAAAAAAATTATTTCAAAATAGATTCAGTCATACGTTTTACATGCAATTCGCAATTTATGCAAATTTACCAATAAACTACGTAATCTCTCCTACTATGGAAACTAATGGGAACAATGCGACATCTGTCCTAAGTAGCAGATGCGCAAACTCTCTGATTTCGGTACGAAACATTACACGGCCTTTTATTTAAACACTAGTGTAAATTCCCGGTGGGTAAAAATTGTGTTTTTCACTTAAAACTTGAAAAACTCAAAAATTATTAATTTTACTTTTCGTATAAATATTAATTTTTTACTTTTAAAATATTAATTTTTTTTTAGTTTAAATTTACATACACCTGTATATAGAAAAGGAAAATATAAGTAATCTGTAATTTAAATATAAGTTACAAAATAATAAGCCTAAAATATTTAAATTGATTACTTTTTTAAAAGAAAGTCAGTTTTATCAATTTTTTGCAGGAAAAAAAAAAGGATATTTTAAAAAATACCATATCATTGTTTTCAGTGAATCACTTTATATGAGAAATAAATTAAAATTCCTTACATGTCGCAAAGAAAATTTAATATGATTGCAACTTAATACTTGAAATAATCTCAAGTGACACTTGGCGATTTATTTTGGTGGTGTAATGCGATGCGCCTTGCACTGATTTGTTAGGAAGAAGTGCCTACTACTGCTCAATTATTAGGACGTATAACCTTGAGAAGTAATCGAGGTATTCTTGTTTCTTGTCAACCAATGGGAGAATGGATCCTTTTCCCTTTGAGTCTCTTCCTGGTAGACTGGTAAGATTGATGGATTCGCCCCGCCCAGCGTTACACTGGCTTTTATTATATAGAGATGGCCACTTCTGAAACGAACCGCTAGTGTTCACATCTTTAGTCCAGGTTAGTAGCTCATGAGAAATCGTTTAAGTTTAAAATAATTTGTACTATTGACATTTTATAGAAATTCTGACGAATAGTTACGAAAATTCAATAACGTATCTTGGAAAAACAAAACAAAATAATGAGGCTTTATCTTAGACGTTCGAAGTAATACACGTGCACATTTAAGTAGACATTCCGCTACTGTTGTTGGACAACTACCTGGAGTCGCTGCGTGCGCACTCTACTGCTTCCTCCAGAAACTCTTTGTGCGCAATCTCCTTGCTTTGCCTTAGGGGTAAAAATTTACTATTTTAGAATAGAAGTTTGAAAGCGAATTAATTCCCTTTACGAATTTCAAAAAATCGCTGTGGGATTCGAAAAAACGCTAAAAAACTCATTGAAAGTATCTTTAAAAATCGCTAAATATTCCAAAATCGTTGGGGTCAAAATTTTGTGATGAGAGATTTTCACGAATGATAAAAAATTGCTAAAATTAGAAAATAGCTCAGGGCAAAATTTAATACATTAGGCTAAAAGTTTGAAACTGAATTCTGGTCCGAATGCCAATAAATCGCCGGGTAACTCTGAAAGTCGCATTAAATATCACTAAAATTCAAAAAATCGCAGAGGACAAAATTTACTATATTAGGATAAAAGTTTGAAACCAAATTCCTCTTCTGAAATTCAAAAAATCGCCATGGGAAACGAAGAAACGTTAATAATCGCTTTGAAAAATCATATTGAAAGTCACATTAAAAATCATATTAAAAATAGGTGAATATTGAAAAATCGCTGGGGTCAAAATTTACTGAAATGGAGTAAAATATTCTAATCAGAATTCTCTCATGATTAACAAAAAATTGACGCAAAACACAAAAAACCTCTAAAACTCACATTGATTTCGCATTAAAAATCGCTAAAATTTGAAAATCCTACAGGAGAAAATTTACTTCAGCTAACGGTTTGAAACCGAATTCCTTTTAACAATATCAGAAAATCACCACAGAACGCGAAAAATAGCTAACAACTGCATTGGAAATCAGTTGGAAAATGGCTAAAATTCAAAAATCGCGGAGGACAAAAATTTATTATAATAAAATAAAATTTTGAAACCAAATACCTTTTCCGAATATCATAAAATGTCAAAATTTGCTATGAGACTAGAAAAAACTCCAAAAATTACATTAAAAATAGCATTAAATGTCACTACATATTAATGACGCAGGGGACAAAATTAGCTACAATTGTGTAAAACAGTGTAATCGGGAGTCTTTCGTGAATGGCATAAACGGCACGAAATGCAAAAAATTTCTAATTATCACATTCAAAATCTCTAAAGTTTCAAAATAGTTGAGGACAACATTTTATTTAGTACGCTGAAAGTTTAAAATCGAATTTTTTTTACTAATGTCAAAAAATCGCTGTACGAATTCCGTTTGAACTATACTATAAAAAGAACAAAATTTACTATATTGAGCTAAAAGACTGAAACTAGACTCTTCTTATTAATGAAGAAAACACGCATAGAAATGAAAAAAATGCTAAAAATCGCATACAAAATTAAATAACAAAAAACCTAATGAAAAGATATAAAATCGGGCCTCAAAGGATTCCTAGCAAATTCTGTGGCTCTACATGCAGCGGTGTTTTCAGAACACCGTCGTCACATACACACACAAAACTCTTTCACTATTATTATAGGTATTGATTTGAAAAAAAATGTGCTTTGACCGGTATTGCACATCGCCTCGGGAAATTAGAGTAAGCATTTAAATTTATTGATAAAAAAAAAAAAAAACTACTGGGACAAAAGTTACTAAAATCACAGAGCTTTCATGTATTTATTATACATTAAATAACATAGGGTTTATCAAGCTAAATTTATGAATATATAAATATGGGTCAAATAAAACCACACTGTTTTTAACTGACTTTCGCTGTTTAATAAAAGCAAATATTATGATTATCGTAGGCTCACAGTTCAATGTAGAAAATAATTCAATTGTTTAAAAGAAGTATAAATAGTAAATTATATTATTGACATTTTAATGCTGTTTGCAGACATACAACATATACTTTTCAGCACTAATCCATCTGGTACATGATTGATGACTCCACTTTCCACAAATTGTGCATGGAAGCCAAAGTTCTTCATGTTTTCCCAAATTCTTTACAATAAAATCAAGTCTTCATTCTTCAAGTTTTTATTTTTAGTTTCTTTTTGACACATTATTTTCCATCATCTTAAGCATCAAAATCTAAAAGTTTTTTCACATAGTTTTCGTGTTTGGGTATGAACACTTTCACTATTATTTGACTTTTGTGGATTAAATTCCTTTCTTTTATAAGTCAAATTTTCCGTAAAATTATTACTGTAACCAAGCAATCAGCGCAGTCCGTTACGAAATAATAAGAGCAACTAATTTTGCAAATTATGAAATAGATAGAGTTTTTAATTATAAATTAAATAAATAATATCCTGTTACGTCATATTTATTACAATTAGGTTTAAATACGTTCGAGTGATGTTATGAATTTTTAAATTAATTAAAATATTACAAATAAAAGAAAAATGCACTGTTTAGATATTATAAAACCAATTGTCCAAAAACAAAAAAAGTTTTAAATTAGATTTGATACCCGTCCTCCGTTTATTTTATAACCTCAAACTCTCTGACTTTCATTCAAAGGAAGTTTTTAAGTTTCGTTTCAGGAATATTGTCATTCTCTTACAAATGAAACTTTCAGTTCATATGAAAAAAAATATTGATTATTATTCACATACTCCCTGCGATACCCGTAGTATATTCCATGGAGTTCAAATCAGGACTTTGACTCGGTTATGCAAAACATCAAGGGTTTTTTTAAAGATATATTCTTAAGTTACTTTAACTGCATGACAAGAAGCATTATCTTGCTTAAACATCCACCGAGCAGTTCACCCCTAATAATAACCATAGCGATGTGACATGATGCTGTAGCATAGCTTGATACTTTTCAGGTTCATGCGTCACAAAAGTCGCATCAAACACTAAAATTTATCATAAGCAAACGCTCTTCAAACCATTATAGAGCGTATATAGTAAATAGTGGATTAAAATATATTCAAATTGTTTAAAATATCCTCAACAGTCGATTAAAAATTATTTTCGACTTTCTTCAAATCATGAAGTAATCATGAAGCCTTGTAAGCCGTCATGTAGATATGCTTTCCCACAGAAAATGTAGTTTGTTTTCACTTATCGTACCACGAAATGAAATTTTTAGCTTATTTCAATCTTTCTTCTCGTTGATGATTCAATTACTTTGAATTTTTTCTATAGTAGCATTTGATTTAATTCTCTTCAAACCTGAAATTTGAAAATTTTCCATAAAATGTTTTAAAATTTTACGAGTCGAACAATTCTTTTATCATAGATATTTGAAAAAAAAAAAAATGTCGATTGCGGCATACTGTTTATTTCATCCTTCCAGATCGTTTTATTTTCCCATGAAAATATTTTTAAATTATGATATTGTAAATGGCAGTTTTGAAAGCTTCATTAACGTATCTTTCAGGTTTACCAGTCGCTTTATGATATAAAAATTTTCTCACCTCGTACTCAGATAATACTTTCCCCCACGGCATCGTCAAGTAAAACGTAAAAATCACAATCAAAACGTGAAATTTCACTTCTATGTCAATGACTTTAGAAAATACTAGCGCATGAACTTTATCAAAATTATAACTTTACATGTAATATGCAAAGTTTCTCAGGTGGTTTAAAATTTTCTTAACAGACCCCTTAAATAATTTATAGAAAAAAGAATTAAATTTAATAAAACTGAAGCCTATTTTTAATTTTGTGTTTAGAATAGAAAGTGTTTTACTATTAATTTTAAATATTCGAAGTAAAATTTATATATTTAATTTTTTCATCTTTTTATGTATTCTTTTGTAGTCTTATAATGTCTTAACTCACTGAACCTGGTTTTTTGTTCGAACTAAATTCGTGACGTTTACTACTAGCAAGGCAGCTCTTTCAATGCAAACTTCTCAATTTTGTCCAAAATTTTGCTTTTATAAGAAGACTAGTTGTTCCCGGTGACGTCGTTCACGTAACATTAAAAGGAGAATAAATGTATTAATTAAGTGAAACATTTCACTCCCGATAATTAAGGGGACAATGGACCTTAAATCCTTAAAAATAATTTCTTTATTTTATTTTTTTTTTAATTTCACCTAAATATTATTGAAGGGTACATTATATGCATTATGGTATGCATTTATCACAAAAAGAAAATAAATAAATAATTAAATAAATAAATAAATTTTTGAGAAAAAATGGAATTTTACGCGTCTTCGAAATCTTCGAAATGCCCCCTGCGCGTTCCATATCAATGAAAATATCCAAAGTTTTTGAAAAAAGTTTGGTTTATATACATATATATAAAATAGAGCATCGAATTTTATATATTTGAATTTAAAGGTAAAAAATAAATAAATAAATAAATAAAAATTTTGAATTTTTTTCGAAAAAAATATAAAAATTTTCAATATATATATATATATATATTTACCTTTAAATTCAAATATATCAAGTTCGATGCTCTATTTTATTTATATGTATAAACCAAACTTTTATAAAAAAAATATTGGGGATTTTCATTGATATGGAACGCGCAGGGGGCGTTTCGAAGATTTCTAAAACGACGCATAAAATTCCATTTTTTTTATCAAAAATAATTTTTTTTTGTGATAAATACATGCCATAATGCGTATAATGTACCCTTGACTTATATTTACGATAAAAAAAATAAAAAAATGAAATTTTTTTTATTTTTAAAATTTTTTACGAAAAAAATTTCAAAATTCTTCAATTTTTTTTTTTTTTACTTTTAAATTCAAATATATAAAATTCGATGCTCTATTTTATTTATATATATAAACCAAACTTTTATAAAAAATATTGGGATTTTCATTCATATGGAATGTGCAGGGGGCATTTCGAAGATTTCTAAGACGACGCGTAAAATTCCATTTTTTTTTTCAAAACTAATTTATTTTTATTTTGTTTTGTGATAAATACATGCCATAATGCATGTAATATACCCTTGAATAATATTTAAGGTGAAATTAACAAAAAAAAAATTAAGGATTTTAAGGTCCCTCGTCCCCTTAGAAAATTATATAATAAACCAACTTTTTATTGCATTTTATAGAAGACAATTTTCTGTGTTCGTAAAAAGATAAAAAAAAAAAGAAAAACTAGGAGAATTCTACAAAACGGTGTTTTTTAAGTGGTATAGCTATTTTCTACCTATATATGAAAAACATTCTACTATATACATCGCACTATCATATTAATAAAAGTAGGAATTGACACTAACGGATAATTTTTCGATAGAAATGATTTTCATTTCGGTAACTTTTTTTTTTTTGTTTTTTTGGTTTTTTGTTTTTAGAAACATATAAATTTATTTAACAATCTATTCAAAGCTATGATATTTTTATCATCCTAAAAGACTTTATATAAAAGAACGTCCAAAAAACTATCTTTAAAAGTGACAATGAAGTTTTTAGTATTTTCATTGAGCTCCATTTGAACAGTATTCACTGCTAACTCCTCGGTCCACTTTCTGCTGCAACCACATCACCTTTCAAATGCACGCAAGAAATTAATCCTGCACTTTTCTAAATATTGGAAGCATTCTTTGAAGCACTTTTTATCAATTTTGATTATTTCTACACGTTTTTGCTCTTATTATGAAAAATACTTTTTTTTTAGCCTACCTAAAATTCGATTTTCAATTAATATCAATTTAAAAATTTGCGATAAATTTATAATTTTTTAATAAAAAATATATATCAGTGAAAATTCGAGCGATTCGTTATATATATTTAAAAGAAAATCCGGTTTGAAAATATTTAAAACATACTACTCTATGCCAGGAAATCTATGTTTTGCCAAAAAAATTTGTCGGAAATTCTCTGTCATTGTATTCATTGTCGTTAGATTTAATATATCAGTATAGGAAATTAGCCCTTCGAACTATTGTAGAGATTAGTAACTGTTTTAAAGGTAACAGAACTGTGGAATTAAAATCCGGTCACCACATCACGTTTTACAAAGGTGTCTCGATGGTCCCCATATACTTCAAGCGATTGAGCCTTAATTTCAACACTGCCAGATGAAAAATGGAGAGAATGGAATGGACTTTGAGACAATCCTACCAAATCTTGAGGTTTTATAAACGAAAATGCAACTACCTTTTACAAAATAAAGCAATTTTTATTCAGTTTTTCTTAAATGAACTGCTTTACGAATTAACTCTCGTTATAATATTTTTTTCAGGCAATCAAGTGATTTTTTTCGTTTCTAAGAGTAAAAATAAATTTTTCCGATAACCCTGTTGTCGTTTTCGCCATCGATAATTTTGCCATGCATATTATTGCATTTGCAGTCCATTTTATTTTCAAACTTTTTAAAATTTAAATAAAAAATACGTAAGCTTAATCTTAGCCATGGGCAAACGATCAAAAACCAAGTATTATTGTGTTCACTATCAACTGCATTGGATTCACTCCGTTTAAAATACAATTATTTAACACATATTCAATTTAAAATACAGAACTTTCATTTAAAATAGATACATTAAAAATACATGTATTACATACATTTAAAATACGTTCATTTCGTGTGAAATACAAAAAGATAAAAGAAAGAAAGAAAATAATAAAAAATAAAACCAAAACCAAAGACCATCCTATTTTAGCATCAAAGCATATCCTTTTTATTTTCAATGTATGACGTGATATTCGCCTACTTTCTGTACTTATTCATATTCATGCACTTTGTATCATTAAAAAATACTTGAAATTTTACGTTTTATTTTCAGTATGACGTCATATTCAAATATTTTTTTTTTAATTCTTATTTTTTTTTTCCTTTTTCATGTGGAAATCTTTCATTTGAAAATTAATTATTGGGGAGAAATTATTATCCGGATTTCAATTTTTTAATTTAAAAAAAAAAAAGGAATAATGAAATTTTCAATTATTGCGCAGAATATTTGATTAAAACAAATAAAAGTTAGCCTATCTTCATTTCCTGCTTATAATTCATCTACATGCAAAGTTGTAAAAGCATCAATTCATCCCTTTAGACGTTGACTTCATTCAAACTTTCACACACACTTTCGCATTTATAATATTATAAGGATGCCTAAATGTGGCTAGAGTGTCAAAAGCAGCTGCTGAATTAAAATTGAAAGCACAAAAAAAAAAATATTTTAAGCAGCCTCTTTCTTCTTTCACAAAAAAATACGCTGATCGGCATATTTTTTTCATAATTATAATTATTATTTTATAAGGGCGGGGCGTTTAACTTTGTAAAATAAATGTATTTTTTTTTTTTTTAGAATTCAAGGACATGTTAGTATCAGCCTAATTACAATGGAGGGGAAGGGGAACGCTAGATTTTCTATTAATATTAAAGGTCACCTTTTTTTGTCACTTAATTCTTAAAAATTTACCAAAATGTACATTTTTGTGGAATTCCAGTTATTTAGCTCTATTTTTCCCCCCAAAGCTGGAAAAATGGAAAATGATACACACAAGATTCGCCCTTACTTGGTTAAAACTCAGCTGGTCACAGAAGGTTGGGATTTTTAACCCCTTAACAGGTTTGCTCGACAACAGTACCTGCAATAACAGTTTGCGTGTATCTCTACTAAAATCTTTTAGACACCACTAATTTTGTTCTGAAATATGTCGCTTTAGAAATGTTAGACAAATTTCGATTATATATGGCGAATATTTTAGTACATTAAAAGGGGTGTATCGTCCTTAATTTTAGTTTATTATGTCAAAAAAATGGGCCTCTTAAGGGGTTAAGGGTAGGGTAGTCCCACCAGTAAGTGAACAGCCCCCAGTGAATGAACAATTGGTATATATTTTAATAGAATAAGGTTTGAAAACATCCCCGCTAGATGGAGTTACAACATTGCCTTAATTCTATACAATAGGAAGCTATCACATTCCTGAATGGTAACTGAAGTCACATTACTTTACTCTGAGAACATGTTGTATTTTTCATGTTTGAGAAACGCATTGTTTCTATGCTGAAATAATAAAGTAAGTTCTATGTCATTTTGCATGTTTCATAAGAAGTTACTGCTTTTATTTGCATTATGCACTAAATTTATTGTACATGCATACATTAAATATATGTATTATAATTATAGACATATTTCTGATTGTTTTAACCCCTTGAGGGGCACCGGTATATATTATATACCACCTACGATTAATGAAGTTTTACACCAGAAAAAATTTATTAAATTTTACTTTTCAAACTTCGGTGGAAAAAAAAAAAAAAACGTAAAATTGCTTTTACTTATTTTGAAATAGAACTTTTCAAAGATTCCGGTGGGAATTCAGCATTTCACAAACGTAATTGTTTGCCCCTCAAGGGGTTAAACAGTATTGAATATGTACAGTCTGGAAAAAAAAAAGTAAACACCCCATACTAACTCCTCAACAAATTATCGTATGAGAAAGTTACTAGTATTGAACGATTGTGAAATACAGTCTACTTTTAAATAATGAATATAAAATTTGCTTTGGGGGCCATCTACATATTAAAACAAATCCAAACTTAATTTTTTACAATGACAATACCCAATTTTAAACGATATATTTCAAATCTTCCGTTCAAACTATACCTAGATACCGAATTTCAAGTCATTTGAATGATAAGTTTTTGAATTATAAACATTCAAAATTTAGTGTTTCTAATGTTAAATTAAATTTTCATATTTTTGTTTATATCTCCAGAAGTTATGCTCCTAATGTGCTAAATTTTTTGTGTAGCAAGAATACTAATATACCCAAATATAAATACGCTGAATTTGCAATTTTTATAACTTTATGATATGAATTACGATTTATGAAATTAATACTCGGAAAAATTATGAATTGCAACCTACAGTTTTTTTGATGGAATTAGATTTTTAAGTCTTGCTTTATGGAAATCCAAAATTTAACATTTTTCTTCCGAGTAGTTTTCAAATTATGCTTAAAAAACGGCAAAATTATGGTTTAAGGACTATAATAGGAGTGACTAAATATTTTGAATTTTCTCGTGTAACCCAGCAGGCTTCATTGACTTCTTAAGGTGCCTTGATCAAGATGGGGGCTCTCTCGGTTAACAATCGAGTTCCGAACTTCAATTTGGATGCAGCCCTTAAAACACGCTCGTTTTAAAATAATTAATTTCTCAGAAACTTATGGTACGAATTGCATAAAAATTTGTTTTTAGGCTAATTGAAGGGTGCAGAGTTCATTTATTCTGTCAGAATTGTGTACTGCTACAGAAAAAAACAAAGCTACGGTTCGTTTTAATATGTAGATGGCCCCCTAAGCAAATTTTATATGCATCATTTAAAAGTAGACTTTATTTCCAATCGTTCGGTACCAGTAACTTTCTTCTATGATAATTTGTTGGGGAGTTAGTAAGGGGTGTTTACTTTTTTTTTCCACGACTGTACAATTTGAGAATAGGGATGTATAATAACTGGTTAGGCATATGTTAAAAATTCAATGAATAAACAGCTGTTCATTCATTGGGAGGAATACATTAGGCTACTTTTCTAGTGAATGACCTGTTTATGCTTTATGTTTTTGTTGATTCCTTTTATTTCTAAGTGGCTGAGAGGTTCAGCTCTCGAAGCTGGTAGACGGGAGGTGCTGGGTTCGAACCCAATCGCGCCCGTCGGCCTAATCGTTTCGGAGTTTTCGTGGTTTTCTTCGAAACCTTGGATTTCCAAGCGTAAATACGGGTTAGGTTCCCTTAGAAAGACCCCCCACGAAGGGCACTCCCCGCAGGGCCTATACCCCACGTGTTGATAATTGGCCGTCATAAACACAAACCAAAACACAAACCTTTTATTTCTATATTTTGAATTAAGTGATTTTTCAACAATGATGGTAACAAATGAAAAGTTAACAGATATAAAAAGTGACAAAAGGACATATACAGGCACAATTTTAAAGATAATAATTATTGATGACTTTCAAATCTTAAATTTTCTATGTTTTGAAATGATTGATAGAAATATTCTTACTGATGGCCAAGAAGATTCCACAAAAAGGAAATATGGGAGGTTAAAGTACTCTACAGAGGACCTTGAAAATGGACAAGCTGTGAGGGTCAGGTCAGCTCAATTTGAAGAAGGCATCTCTTCATTTTAATATTTTAAAAAGCATCATTGTCTGGAAAACTTGCGAGGGAAAACAATTGAAAGTAAGCGTATGGGACATTTCCTGTGTTGTACTTTGAAAAAAAAAACTCCTTGAACATTGGATAGTTGGAAAGGGAAAATTGAATTTACAATGCATAAGAATGAAGTAAAAGATGACGTTTACAATGTCATGAAACAAACAGGAAGGAAAAATCAAAAATAAAGAACTACGAAATTTAAGTATTTTTAAATTGCTGCCTGTTCATTCACTGGAAAATGTTACGTTCATTCACTGGTAACAACTGTTCATTTACTTGGGTTTTGTATCTATTTCTATTAAGACACCCCTAGGATCCCAAACAAGTAAAATATAAAATTCCTTTCGCTTTTTTTTAATCATTTGTAAACCAACAAATGTATTTGCACTGTCAAACACCAATAGGTACTCTTTATTAAAATATAATAAATCATTTTCTTTTTAAATGAGCTTAAGTGTTCATTTATTGGTCTGTCTACCCTACAGTACGTTATAATATATTGCTTTATCAAATATACTCAATTATTTAGAACTGTTTTAGGTAGTGGCCACGCCCCCTCCTAAATTTCTAAAATAATAATAATTTTAAAAAGTTAGTGAAAGAATGTTAATCTAAAAAATTGTTTGTTACATGGATTACCAATAACTGCATAATTGCAATTTCGTTGCATGATAGTTCTTTTTTATTGTCATTAGATTTTCATTACAAAGTGTGTCTATAAAGTATTGTCTGGGTTTCCTTACCTCATAACCTTTAATTTAAGAACAATAGAAAAATAATATTGCACTTTATTCGTAAAATGCAAATCGAAACATTATTAATCAAACAACGATTAAAATAAAATAAAAATAAATATTAAAATTTCCTCAAATTTTTAAAAGGATCTTTAATGTACGTACTGCAGAATAGTGATGTGCGATTCTCCAGAATTCAACAATCAAGAAAAATTGCCATAGTATAAAATAAGAATCGAGATACTCATCGATTAATTTTTACATTCAACAATCGAAATGTTCAACAATTGTCTAACAGAGATCTGAAAATCACAGTTGAAAAACTTTGCGATTATTCTGGCACGGAATTTGACACTACTGGCGGGGTTAATTCAGCGGTCAAGAATTCTGAAGCTCAATATTTCTGATATCGCAATAATTTGCACCTTGTTGCGGTTTCAGACTTGGCAAGAATGAATCTCGAAAAGAAAATAATATTCGAAGTAAGAATAATTCGCTTCAAGCGCTAAAAGATATGGAAGAAAAAGGCAGGGTGGGGTAGGGCTCAAAAAGATAGAGGACTAACTACATTTTAGCTAGAAATTACTCTCTGAATTAAAAAAAAAAAAAAAAAAAAAACAGAGAGAGGAATGACTGAGTCCCAAGTGGCTTAAAATAAAAAAATAATGAACATAAGATATAAAATAAGGAGGAGGGAGAAAAGTTAAATTAGAAACAAACACCCCCTTAAATCTCAGATACTACAGCCCTTAGCGAAATATTAAAAGCACGTTTAAGGACGACGACCCAGTGGTCCTATATTACGATACCCTGCAACAGAGGTCCATTTAAGATCTATTGACAGTCACTAATGTCCTATATTAATTATGAAATATACATAACTGATGGGAGGGCAATTGCGAAATGAATAGGTCCTAAATCACATGCCAGAAGGAGCCAAGTTTCCGAGGAATGAAAGAGTGGTGGGCAAGAATAAATACCGAGGGAAAATAATAATCAAAATCAGAACGATTCTCTTCAAGAGCTAAGAGATAGGGGAGAGTAGAAGGGATGCGTGGGGTAAATAAAGATAGGGATAACAGCATTTTTAATAGAATTTACTATCAAAATTAAACAAAAATTTAGAAAGAGGAAGTGCTGTGATCCAGGGTGATTAAAATAAAAAATCGTCAATGTGAGATAAAAATTAAGGCGGGAAAAAGGGTAAAAATGAAAAGTTCGAGGAAAACCCCCTTAAATCTAGAAAACTAAGACCCTAGTGGAAAATACGGCAGATTTAAGGACGGCGACTAATGGTCCTATTTTAAAATATCCCACAAGTGTGGTATGTTGAAGGTTTATTTAGTTATAAAAATATTTAAGTAATAAGGAAAATTGAGAAATGGATAGGGCTAACGTCTCTTGCAAAAAGGAACCAAGTTGCTAAGGGAGCGAGCAAGAATGAATCTCGAGTAGAAAACTGAAAACAGGGAGAAGAAGCGAACTGGAAAACACACAGAAATGCAGGAAAATGCCCAATTAGAGCCTACGAGGGGAGGGGAGCCACTATAAGATCTATAACAGAATTCGAAACGCATGTTCCCAGGTGACTTACACCACTTGGACAGAAAAAAGTTGTTAGCCCATGTCATAGTGCAATAACTAAGTGTTCGAAATTATTATTAATGATGACATATTCCAGTTCAGCCGAAAAATATTCTTGATAAAATCGGATAAGATATTGGGTAAGAATAGTAATTAATTGGCTGTAGTCATCAAGAACCGATTGACACAATCGAAAAAATATCGGATGTCCATACAATCGTGAAAGTCGATAAAGACAACTCATTATCCCCCAACAGCTCCTGAAGCAAAGTTGTTCAGTGGTGACGAACTTTGTTTAGAAGAACCACAATACGCACATTGCCTTGTCTTGGGCACTTGGCAATTTGAATTACCACATCTCAACCTTTCACAATGCGGCAGTACAAGAGTTGCACATACATATTTGGAAAGTATGTAATATTTTTATGTTATTAAAAAAGATTTTTTCTATTGTAATTTAAGAATATGTAATAATATTTTCCGTCCTGATCTTAACTCAAGTTATGAGGTAATGAAACCCCTACAATAATTTTTGGATACCCTGTATTTCATTGCAAATGTAATAATTAGTTTTAGTTTAGCTTTATTCTATTTACTTACTAAAACTTTTAAACATATCCATTGTTATTATAGATCTTCAGTGTTCTACGCAAAATGTATTAAATAATAAAGCGCTAAAAATACATGTCCTTAGCCGGGCTATATTTTCATTTTTTATGTTTTTGTTTATGGTGGTATAATTTATTATAGTATAAAGTAGTAAACTGTAGAATATGAATACATCCTTTCCCTCTTATTTGAAAGGGAGATTACCACCCTCCCGGGCCACAAATTTTCCTATACATTTGATAAAATTATGTAATTCTTTTAATATGCTTTTTTGAAGAAAATACACATTACTTTTGGGCCATATTATGACTGTATGATGATAAATTAAATAAAATACTCTAATGCATAAAGTGATGATCAGTTTATAAATAAAAAAAAATAATCCAATGCATAAATTGTTGATCAATTTATAAATTTAAAAAAAATTATCCAATGGATAAATTGTTGTTCAATTTATGTTCAATTTAAGTTCAATTTATGTTGTTCAATTTATTCTTAAATAATGAATGTTTATATTTAACATTGACGAGTTCATTTTCAAAAATTTATATCCCTAACTTGACGCATAATTTTTTGTATATTTTTGTATATTTTGTATATTAATAAATTTTGTATTTCCAGTTTGTTTTTTGGAAAGTAGAACTTAAATATGCAAAATCTATGATGTTGTTGTTTAACCTTAAAATGTAAGTTTGAAATTTAATATGTCGAACACACTTTGGGGCGAAACAAACCACATAAAGAACTGTATATTATTCATTACATGAGCCGTAAAACTACACCTACTCAAGCAAAATATTCGAGCTACGAATTGGAAACCTCGCTATAATAGATTCGATTAAAAAATTCCGAAACTACTTATTAGGCACGAAATTTAAAATTGTGACAAATTGTTCCGCGTTTCGAAAGACTATGGACAAAAAAGACATTACGCCAAAAGTGGCCAGATGGGCACTATTCTTACAATAATTTGATTATGAAATTGCCCACCGATCAGTATCCCAAATGAAACATGTAGACGCATTGAGTAGAAATACAGTACTAATAGTCATCCGATCGAACAATGAATTAACGTTAAAAATAAAGAACATACAACAAGAAGACGAACACATACAAGCGATACAAAAATTAATTGAAAAAAATGAAAGTTCGGAATATTTTGTAAGAAACGACAGGTATACAAATATGAAAATGACAGAGAACTTCTCGTGATTCCTTCCAATGTGCAAAAGGAAATAATAAGCGACGTTCATAACAAAGGTCATTACTCAGTGGCTAAAACGGAAAATATTTTAAAGGAAAATTATTGTATACCCCAATTAAGAAAGCAAATTGAAAGCGCCATTGCCAACTGCATAGAGCGCATACTTTGTAATAAAAAGCAAGGGAAAGGGGAAGGTCTATTAAACCCGATCTCCAAACAAAATATGACCCTCGAGACGTATCACATAGATCACATTGGTCCCATGCCTTCCGCAAATAAAAATTACAATCATATATTTACCGTTGTGGGCGCATTTACCAAATTCGTTTGGCTATACCCCGTTAAAACCACAACCGCTGAAGACGTCAGCGATAGGCTAACCCGACAACACGATATTTTTGGAAATCCGTCGCGAATCATTATCGATTTAGGACCGGCTTTCACCATTTGAGAAATATTGCTTTGAGAAATATTGCAAGGAAAAGCATATAGAGCATATCCCAGTAACTACAGGGATACCTAGAGAAAACGGTCAAATAGAGTGAATGCACAGAATTCTTATACCAATTTTAGCAAAACTTAGTGTAGAAGACCCCACTAAATGGTACAAATTTCTTGCGCCCGTACAACGTATCATTAGTGGTACCATATTGAGAAGTACAAATTTACGCCCTTCGAACTACTGACAGGAACGAAACTGCGGCAGAAAACCGACCTGTAAAACAAAACACTGTTAAATGATGAGGAATTAAATTCATTCATATTGGAAAGCAATTCGAATAGAGAAATAGCCAAGGAATACATATTAAAAATACAACAGGAAACCATGAAAACGTATAACAAACAACGAAATGAGGCCAACACCTATAAACTCGGTGATACTGTGGCCATTCAAAAAACGCAGTTTAGGACAGGTACCAAACTATAGCCTAAGTATCTTGGTCCCTACGAGATTACTGCAGTAAAAAGAAACGCTTGCTACAATGTAAGCAAAGTTGAACACCATGAGGGTCCAAATGCGACCTCGAGCGCTGCTTATCACATGAAGCCGTAGATTTCTACTCTCTGAGGCGAAGCTATTGTGCTTGTAGGTGATTTTGTGTTTATTATTATTTTTTAACTCTGTTTTGTTGATATTTTTTCGACTATTGTAAAGAAACTGTGAAAAGAACTGCTTCCAAGTGACAAACAAAAAAAAACTTTACTATTTCTCAAACTCCAAAAATATTATTTAAGGACTAAGGACTTTTCATCAGCAGTATTTAGCGATTGGTTTTGTTATTATTTTGTTTTATATTGTTTGTGTGTTTTTTTTTCTTTTTTCTTTTTTTATCTTATACGTTCATGAAAAGTAGTCCAGTATTCATCTGGTATAAAGAGTAGAGGAGGGCTGGGAGGATCCAGCCCTGTCAGGTAGGCCGAATTTGTGGTGATAGGAAATGGACTCTGTATCGCAAAGCTTAGTAGATACTTTTAGTGAGGCTCTGGGTGATAAACCTCAACTACCGAAAATAGATTTTGATGAGCTAAGTAATTTTTAGTATGAGAACGAGAGCAGAAACGGTCGAGATCCAGACTTAGTTTGACGGACTAAGGGATGGTGCGAAATCTCCAGCCAGCTAGACGAGCTGCACTTGAGTGATGCTTTATTGGCAGACGGCCTAGTGTAAGCGAAAAATCTCATCGATGTTAAATGAAAACGAGAAAAAAGAACGGACGATTGGCTATGTTGTATAAAATTACCTTCAAACTGTAAATACCTGTTTTGTTTTATATATCCAAGAATATTAAAATTTGTTAAGATTTCGTTAAAAATCTGCCTGGGCTTATTACTACTCACTAGACACCGACCAAGTATATCCTACATGTATAATATTATTTTGAAGCATATGTTGCTGCGAAATAAAATTTGATATTTTTCTATCAGCGATTCAAGTCTACTAACTGCTATTTAGAAGCATAAAATGTCCACTATAAGTTCAAAGCTTTCATTTATGCTCAGCTACTGTAATTTGTAACCATGCACTCACTTGCTTAGAAATCTGGAATTTTTAATAGACATGCTTCAATTTCGTATAATCAAAGATACGATTATTTAAATTTTGGATTTGTTTTTAGGAATCATATAATGATGAGAGAAGTATCGAAATTTAATTTGTTATATCATAAAAGAAGGACGTTTTATATATCTTTTTAAATCTCTATAAACCATTTGAACTACATTGAATGCATCTAGTCTCCTTTTTATATTTAAAAAACTTACTCTAAAACATAACTTGAACTTCATGTTATAAAAATGTAAAAATTTTAAAGATGACAATTGTTTGAATCTTGAAACATGCAAGAATACTTAATTTTTAAAATAATGAGTACACTGAAAGTGAAAACCTGTCTGAGAACTTATCTATATCATATTATAACCCCCAAAATATGTAAGATGCTTAAGAAATAAAAAGAGTTAAATCAATTCACTAATTCTTATAAACCGACAATGTATCAGCCAGAGACATCTGTTATTGTTGCATGTCTTTTATCTTAAATTATGATTGAGATCTTATAGGTAAACTTAGCGGCATTCTTCTATTTATCTGGTAACAGGGTTACAGTCATTTTTACTGATATCGTATTTACCATTAGCAACGGATTTTTTACTCACATGATAGTTAATAAGAATGAAATGCATTGTATATTTTCCAAAAAATTTTGAGAGTTCGCGTTGAAAGACCTCCTTTTAACGTTATTTTGTTCACTATTTTGTAAGATTCTTTGGAGGTTTAATTATCTGGTCATTCAGATGATATTTTGATAGTATCATCAGTGGTATTTGCTAAGTCATCCATCTTGTAAATTCTCATTCAATTCAAATTAACTGCTCAGAATTAACTCTTTACAGGTTATTATATCCATTGTTAATTTATATAAGTGAAAAAACTTTGTTAAATATTCTAAAAATAATCAAGTGGAAGTAGTAGGAAAACAAGAGTTTTGGCTCAGCAGGACGGGCGGGTGAAACGTACGTATCCTCCACGGGTCCCCCTCCTCATCCCTCCGCTTCTACACCTCCTCCGTCCCTCCGCCACCACAGCATCGCCCCCAAGAGGGGAAAAAAGACGTTTTTTAGAAAATTATTTTCTATTATAACATGAGGGTTGAACCTTAGATCGACTAGATTATCATACTATAAGATAAAGATTAAATTTATATTTGAATTTTGAGCAACCTTTATCTTAATGAGTATTATTAATTAAGCAAAACAATGAAAAATAAAAATTTTTAAGGAAAAAAAAGCTGATTTCTGTGGATTATTTTCAACTACAATCAGAATATCAACTTAAATGGGGAAAGTTAAACATATATTTGAATTTTGAATGATCAACACCTTAATGAGTATTATTAAATAAGCAAAACAATGGAAAATAACAATTTTAAAGGGAAAAAGTCGATTTCTATAGATTTTTCCCGCTATAAGATAAGAATAACAACTTAAAAGATAAAAGTGAATCATACATATTTGAATTTTTAACAGCCATCACCTTAATGAGTATTATTAATTAAGAAAAATAATTTTCAACTTAAATGAGGAAATTTAAACATACATTTGAATTTTGAATGAATAATACCTTAATGAGTATTATTAATTAATCAAAACAATTGAAAATACGAATTTTTAAGGAAAAAAGCTGATTTCTTTAGCTTTTTCTAGCTATACGATAAGAATAACAACTTAAAAGATGAAAGTGAATCATATATATTTGAACATTATTAATTATGCAAAATACCAAAAACAAGTAGGGTAACTCTAGGATAGATCGCCATAGAGGAGAGATGGCCAGTCTAAATATCTCAAAAACTTGATGATATATTGCAACATAAACTTTATATATATGAAATAGTTCAACGAGTTTATTTATTGCTACGTGCAGTTGTGTTTTTCGATTATAAAAGTAAGTATAATTTTAATGCTTATTTAATTAGGTGGTTGATTTTTTTTTCTTTACTTGGGAATCTGATGTTTTGCAGTACGTACGCTATATATATCTTTTACTGTATGGGCTTTTAACGCACTTATATAATCTAATCTTTACTTCTAAGACTAAAATAAAGAGGTACAATGGCTATTGATGCTTTAAATATTGCGACCACCAGTCCTTCAATTTTGGGAGAAATGGCCACCTTTAATCAATATTTCAAAATTATACTGAGTGTTGATTTTAACTAAATATAATTAAATTTAAAATAAATATATAACGTTTACACTTATAAATATATTAATTGATATAATTATTAAAATTTTAACTAATATAAATATTTTAATGATAATAATAATAATATAATAAGACCTAACATTTTACTTGTTTCAGAAAATACTGAAAAACGTCGGAAACTTTCATAACAGAAACTGATAAAATTGATAAATAAACTAAATTAACGTACTAAACCTACTATTAATGCGAGAAAAAAAAACACGACGCTTTCAATAGCGAAGAAAACGAAATACATTTAAATTATCAGATTCTACAGATTCCGGATAAATAGAATTGGATTAGGATCACTGTGTTGGTTGTGTAAAACAATGTAATATCACATCCAAAAAGAATGTCTGGATACAATGCATAAGGTACCTGAAGTGGTTCCCTGAAACGTGTACAAATTATCATGACCTTTGCCAAATTTATGGTAAGACTTTACGAAAAGTGATGAACTGAAATTATACTTCAAATTTTGTTTATTCAAGTTTTTTTTTTCACTCATTTTTCATCATAAAACTGCATCTTTACAAATTGCTATATGTTTTTCATGATTAACTATATGAAATGTATTATTCTTTTTCTAATTAAATTAACTTTTTCTTTCTTGTATTGGATGGCCATCTCTCCTCGGCTTTAAGGAGAGATGGCCATTTGATATTTTAATTTCAATTTTGTATAACACTTTTTGTTTTCAATATTTAATTATTTTTTGCATAAACTATCATAAGTATATGTATAAGAATTTTAAATATGCATAAATAATTCTCGTATTCGCATTCTAAAAATTTTTATTTTAATCTTTAAAATCTATGGTCATCTATCCTAGAATTACCCTATATAAATTTTAATGGAAAACGCAGATTTCTTAAATTTCTTTTTCAACTATAAAATGCGAATATCATCTTAAAGGGAAATTTAAACATATATTTTAGTTTTTCAACAACCATTACCTTAACCAATTTTAATAACTGAACAAATAAGAAAAGAAAATATTGCCTTTTTAATGAAAAAGACGAATTTAAACGAATTCGATTAACTTTTACACTACTTTGAGATTTTATCATGTTTTTTAGACGTTACTTATGTAATGTTTAATTCGTTGAATGACTGCACCTCAAGATATATTCAATATAATTTCCTTAATTTTAGCAGATTCAACAGACTTTTTTCGATAGGGCTAGTATAAGAAAATAATTTCAGCTCCCATTGACTGCACACTACCCCTAGCATTCTTCAAACTTGGGGAGGGATCACAAACTTCTCTGACGTCATATTCGAACCAATTTTTAGTTCGTGTTTACTGCAACTGGTAAACTACAAATCATAACAGAAAATGTTTCCATTCAAGAAAAATATCAATTTTTAGGTTAAAAGAGACTGAGTTCTTTACAAATGTTAGATGAATGATATAAATATTTATTTTAGTTTTGAACAACCATAACCTTAATTAATTTTAATAATTGAACAAATAACAAAGGAAAATATTTTTTTAATGAAAAAAGACAAATTTAAACGAATTTGATTAACTTTTACACTAGTTGGAAACTGGAAATGAATAAAATTGTGTTATGAGATCATTTCATCATATATACGTTCGAGATTTTGAACATATATCCGAATTTTGAATGAATAACACATTAATGAATATTAATAATTAAGCAAAACAATGTAAAATATCAATTTTTAAGGAAAAACATCAGAATATCAACTTGAAAGAGGAAAGATACGAGTATTTCAACTTAAAAGTGAAATTTAAACATTTATTTCAGTTTTTGAACAACCATTACCTTCTTGAATTTTAATGAATAAATAACAAAGGAAAATATTATTTTTTAATGAAAAAGACAAATTTAAACGAATTTGATTAACTTTTACGTTAGTTTGAGATTTTACCTCCTTTTAAATGCTACCTATGTTGAATTTTAACCTTTCAAAGAGACACTCTTCAAGAAATACTCATTACTAAACAAAATAAATTAATTTTAATCTAATCAATAACTGAAAATTTCACATTTAAAAAATATTTTCATGAATGTACATAAAAAAATACGAGTTTACAATAAATATCCCTTTTTTATTACATTTAACTGGATTTTTCTGCATTCAAGCTTAATTTTTATACACAAAGCATTATTTAATCAAATCCAGTACGTTCTGATTTAACGAAATTCACTGATTTTTCACTTTTTAAAGCAATCCCATGAGTTAAAAAACATGACCGCCTCCTTTAATTTTATAGCTTTGGATGAAACGAAACGAATTAGCAGCACACTAAAACTTAAACACAAACAAAAAAGTTATTAAATAATTGCTTAATGCGTAACTTTCCCTCAAAATGAAAACCTAATGAATTCTTGAAACCTCTAAACATACTATCTTTACAGTTTTTTAAGGATATAGAGTATATATGAATACAAACTTTAATTTTTCAAACATTTCAATTTAAAATAATTTATATTTCAAACCAAACTATTTGAAATTTTATCCACATAATAGCAAATATTACTTAGATCTTTTCACTATTATATTTTAAAAAATAGCAGATAACAACTTTTGAGTTAATTTTTCAAGAATTAGAACTTAAATTACATCAACTCCTTATAGAAAACCCTGTTTTCACACAATTTCTTGAAATTCAACAACGAATTGACCTTTACAGCAATACTTATCTACGTCAAACGCGATTCTTGCTCCTATACATTTTACAATTACTTAATTTTAGCAAATGTACATCGAATTTGTAAGATTTTAACTCTTGGATTACATACACCTCAAGAAATATTTATTATTAAACAAAAAATTAATTGTTAATCTTAACAATAACTGGAAATTTCACATTTAAAACAATATTTTCGTGATTGTACATATAAAAATGAGAGTTTACAAACCAATTTCCATAATTTGAGCACATTCGAACTTAAATTTTACGCACAAAGCATTATTTAATCAAATTCTATACTTTATGATTCAGTTAAATTCGGACTAGTCTAGGTTATTCTGCTCATATTATTACTGAAATTGTCAAATGTTTCACCTTACACTTCAGAGATTTCTGAATTACCATCCATCAAGTTGTATAAAATATAAATACTATCTTTATAGTTTTAATTATATATAGTATACATGCCTAGTCTGAGTTATTCTATCCGTATTATTAATCAAATAATCATATGTTTCATCTTACACTTCGAAGATTTCTGAATTTTCATCCATCAAGTTGCTTAAAATATTAATACTGCGTTTATAGTTCTAATTATACATAGCATATATGAATACAATCTTTAATTTTATTGTATCATGTTTCAAATAACCTATTTTCAAAAGCAAACTATATGAATTTTTACTAAAACGCTTATCAACATCACACAATGATTTATGCTTCACACTTTTCTAATAATTATCAGAAATGTATTCCTCAGAAATATTACTATTATATGAATAAGTAAAGAAAATGTAATATATATTAAATAACCTCATACACTAAAAGTATCACAGAAGAAAAATACTAATAATCAATTAAAACAATTAACTATCGCATAAAATTCCATCAATTACATATAAAACTTCAACTGATGAATGAAAAAAATTGCAAATTAGCAAAATAAAATTTACAAAAGTAATAAAAAAATTACAAAAGTAAAAAAAAAAAAAAATACAAAATTATTAAAAATTTTATTTTTTTATAATCTTTGGCTAAATGTTACACATTAAGCAATTATTTAATAACTTTTTTATTTGCGTTTAAGTTTTAGTGCGCTGCTAATTCGTTTCGTTTCATCCAAAGCTATAAAATTATTGAAGGCGGACTTTTTATTAACTCATAGTATTGGTTTAAAAAGTGAAAAATCGCAGAATTTCGTTAAATCAGAAAGTAATGGATTTGATTAAATAATGCTTTGTGTATAAAAATTAAGCTTGAATGTAGAAAAATCCAGTTAATGTAATAAAAATTTGTAAAATCGTATTTTTTATGCACATTCATAAAAATATTTTTAAAATGTGAAATTTTCAATTTTGATTAAATTAAAATTAATTTATTTTGTTTAGTAATGAGTATTTCTTGAAGTGTGTCTCGTTGAAAGGTTAAAATTCTGCATAGGTAGCATCTAAAAGGATTTTAAAATCTCAAACAAGTGTAAAAGTTAAATAAATTCGTTTAAGTTTGTTTTTATTCATTAAAAAATAATATTTTCCTTTGTTTTTTATTCAATTATTAAAATTCATTAAGGTAATGGTTGTTCAAAAAGTGAGATAAATGTTTAAATTTCCGTTTTAAGTTGAAATCATCGTATCTTTCCTCTTTTAAGTTGATATTCTGATCTTTTTCCTTAAAAATTGATATTTTCCAATGTTTTGCTTAATTATTAATATTCATTAAGGTGTTGCTCATTGAAAATTTGGATATTTGTTCAAAATCTCGAATGTATCCATGATCAAATGATCTCATAAAACCATCTTATTTATTTCCAGATTCCAACGAGTGTAAAAGTTATTCAAATTAAATTCGTTTAAACTTGTCTTTTTTCATTAAAAAATAACATTTTTCTTTGTTATTTGTTTAATTATTAAAGTTCATTCAGGTTATGGTTGTTCAAATCTAAAATAAATGTTTATATCTTTCATGTAACAGTTGTAAAGAAGTCAGTGTCTTTTTACCTAAAAATTGATATTTTTCTTGAATAGAAGCATTTTCTGTTATGCTTTGTAGTTTACCAGGTGCAATAAACACGAACTAAAAAATTTTTCGAATATGACTCCAGAGAAGGTTTCGGATCCCTCTCCAAGTTTTCAGAATGCTAGGGGTAGCGTGCAGTGAATGGGAGCTGGGATTATTTTCTTATACTAGCCCTATTGAAAAAATTCTGCTGAATCTGATAAAATTAAGGAAATTAGATTAAATATATGTTAGGGATAGTCATCAGACGAATTAAATATTACATAACTAACGTCTAAAAAGCATGATAAAATCTCAAGTAGTGTAAAAGTTAACCGAATGAGTTTAAATTCGCCTTTTTCATTAAACAGACATATTTCCCTTTGTTACTTGTTCAGTTATAAATATTGGTTAAGGTAATGGCTGTTGAAAAACTAAAATATATGTTTAAATTTCCCTTTTAAGATGATATTCTCATTTTATAGTTAAAAAAAAAAAATCTGCCTTTTCCGTTAAAATTGATATATTTTGTTGTTGTTATTTTGCATAATTAATAATACTCATTAAGGTGTTGATTATTCGAAATTCAAATATATATGATTCACTTTTATCTTTTAATTTATTATTCTTATCTTATAGCTGGAAAAATCTAAAGAAATCAGCTTTTTTCCTTAAAAATTGTTATTTTCATTGTTTTGTTTAATTAATAATACTCATTAAGGTGTTGTTCATTCAAAATTCAAATGCATGTTTAACTTTCCTCATTTAAGTTGATATTCCGATCTTGTAGTTGAGATAAATCTACAGAAATGAGCTTTTTTCCTTAAAAATTGCTATTTTCAATTATTTTGTTTAATTAATAACACTCATTAAGGTGGTGGTTGTTCAAATATATGTTTAACTTTCCCCATTTAAGTTGATATTCTGATCTTGCAGTTGAAAAATCTATTGAAATCAGCTTTTTTTAATTATATTTCCCATTGTTTTGCTTAATTAATAATACTCATTAATGTGTTGTTCATTCAAAATTGAATTGTGTGTTTAACTTTCGTCATTTAAGTTGATATTCCGATCTTGTAGTTGAGAAAAATCTACTGAAATCGACTTTTTTCCATAAAAATTATTATTTTCAATCATTTTTCTTAATTAATAATACTCATTAAGGTGGAGGCTGTTCAAAATTCAAATATATATAATTCACTTTTATCTTTTAAGTTGTTATTCTTATCTTATAGCTGAATAAAAATCTGCAGAAATCGGCTTTTTTCCTTTAAAATTGTTATTTTCCATTATTTTCTTAATTAATAATACTCATTAAGGTGTTAATCATTCAAAATTCAAATATATGTTTAACTTTCCCCATTTAAGTTGATATTCGGATCTTGTAGTTGAAGAAAATCTACAGAAATCAGCTTTTTTCCTTAAAAATTGTGATTTTCCATTGTTTTACTTAATTAATAATACTCATTAAGGTAAAGGTTGCTAACAATTCAAATATAAATTTAATCTTCATCTTATAGTATGATAATCTATTTTATCTAACGTTCAACCCTCATGTTATATTAGAGAAATGTCCTAAAAAACGTCATTTTTTCCGATAGGGGCGGTGATGTGGTGGCGAAGGCCCGGAGGACGGGTGGGAGGCGGAGGGATGAAGAGGAAGGACCGGAGGAGGGACCGCAGGGGTGATGTTGCTGCGGATTACGCGCGGTCCGCCCTGTCCCCCCCCCCCTGGTGAGCCACAACTCTTTTTTTTTCCTATTACTAATGCACTTAAAAAATAAAATTTTAATACAACTGTTTTGCACAGTTTTGTGATCACAAAAGTAAATTTATTTTCAATTTTGTTTTTCATTTAAGTTATCACATTAGGCATAAATCCATATCAAATTTATTAGCTTATATGAAAAATATTTTACAGTCATAAGGTTATTTGTTTAAATCATAATAAATATCACACATTCTAATCAAAACTAATAAAATTTACATGATTTACTTAAAAACAGATAGGTATAAATTATAGATATAAACATTATATAAAAACTGCGTATAGTATTTATCAACATGGAAATGAATTGTATTTTTGTTGTGCACATGTAATAAATGCACAGTTCTGAAAAAATCGTATAAAAACATTTAATAATTAATTAAATCCCGTATTTAAATATACATTATAAAATTAAAATTGTCCCGATTCTAATTTTCATGTGGTCTTGTTTGTTTGATTCAGAATTATAAAATTTAAACTAATCGGATGTGCTAATCTCAAACTTTTCTTCAATCTCATATATGTTAACATTTCAAAAAGTTGTTACACATGTTATTACTCCAATACTACACGAACTTAGATTTTCATCTTAAATTTCTTCTTCATTTTACTAATCGGAGAGAAATGAATTAATTTCTCTTAAAATATTTAAAAAATGTATTTTTGGGTTTATTGTAGTAGCCTTCAGAGCTGTTTGCGAATGGCCGTGATAGCTGGATGCGAAGTGCCATCACCGATATACAGCAGCACTACGAAAAATATAGAAAATCGCACACAGATCGCTATCATACTATCAGATATATCCAGTTTTAACGAAGAGAGATTTTAGAGATTACTGCACAACGAATTTTGCGCATCGAGTAATTTGTTTTTCAGTTTAATGGACGCATATTGCTCATACGTCGGTTTGTGATTGGATTTTTATTGAATTTCATACATTTTAAAGAGACTAGTGCACAAGGATTTGGCGATTTTTTTAAGATGCAATGCATACGTATACAAATTTCACACCAAATGACACCTAAAATACACTGTTGTATTAGAATACTCCCAGCGTTGGGTTTTTTTTTTTTTTTTTTTTTTTTTTTTTTTCGTTTTACGAAGAGAGATTTGTCGATTTCCACGCCTTTACTTTGTGACGCAATATTTTCGTTTTTTAAGACTGAGTTTAAAAAAAAAAGCCCTTATAAGTAAGAAATACCGTATTGTCTCTTATAAAATGTGATAAAGAGTTGGTTAATGTCATGTATTTTTTTTTATTATCGGAGTCAATTTTTTTGCTTAATTAATGCATTTATCTTTCTTTTAATGCTACGTCAACAACAATATAGATAAAAGCTAGTATAACATGAGTAATAAAACATAATTTTACACAATCATATTCAGTAAGCAGCTTATTCTAGAAAAAAAAAAATTCTTGTGTCAACAAATTATCATCTACAAATATTAGATTGTAGTTTATTATTATTTTTTCAGTCTATAAAGGTGGCTAAACACACACAAATTTAAACTTCTTGCTATAGCTGAAAAATTATTGCCCACTGCTTTTTGACAAAATAAATTTTTAACTAATTATTTCTTAAAGACGACGATTGAAATTTGTTACAAGGTCACTAAAAGCGGACTGATTAAGTGAGATAAATGCTATTTTGAGATCATTTATTTTAATTCGTAAATATGAAAAATTTTTTAATAAATTCGTCCAAATGACGTCATTATTGCACAATTTCGTCAAAATAATTTCATTTTCACTTCAGCAGTTTTTGAAATAAAAAACCAAATCTTAAAAGAACTCAATGTTTTTTACAAATGTATTTTGGAAATGTGCATTTCTATTGAATAAAATTTTAGTCTACATTATACTATTATTTATTATTTGAAATTCAGAATTTAATCAAATCCATATTATAATTTCTTCCAAACATATAATAAAACTGGATTTGCATTCCTACCTAAAAGATAGTACGATCCCATGCATTTTAAATGCAACGCACGTGGTTGCTATGCAACTAGTATTTTAAAAAGCCAAAACATGCTGATGAGTAACGCTAAAGCCAAATTGACAATGACAACGATTTGTCTAATAAATTTCGCTTTTACTACAAATTTTGTAGCTTCTAACACATCGCGCAAATTAAATTTTTTGCACGACCAAAAAGTGAAAATTGTAATTTTAAATGCAATTTGTTTGTAAACTGTATCTTAAATACTTATACTTATTTAAATATTTATTTAATAAAAATTTTACTATGTAATATACTTATTTTTGATGGTTTTTAAAATAATTTTTAAGAACGATTTTATTAAATCTATCTGTAAAACAGAATTTTACAGATAAAGTAAAACAGAAAAAACTCAATTAAATAGGTATGACTACTAGGAATTTTTTTTTGACAGACTTAAGGAACATATTACAAATACAAAGCATAATAAAACTTCAACAGCATCATCAAGGTTAAACAAGATATCGAATCACCAGAAACAAGATATCGACATAGACTTCAGAAACGCAAGAATCATAGCCCATACTTAGCATTACTTCACCCCCATAAGCCGAGAATCATTGGAAATTTTAGCTAAAGCAAGAACACTTCCTAATATATGCTCTCCTACAATGTACCCCCGATCTGGCTCAGCATACTAAATATCTCTGGTGAGTCTGGAGCCTAACCAGTGAATCCTCCTCTGTTGAAATAGACTCGTCTCCGGCTATTTAACCAACAATCATACCCGAACATTCACACCTCAGAAATTTCTTTCCCCTGATAATGACTGATTGAATCAATCGAAAGCGCTTAGGTGTCGACTTTTAACATTTTCGCCGGGTTTTAAGTTTTTAGAAACCTTTATCATGTAATTAAGCACCTATTTAGTAAGATAAATAATATTTTAGATTTTGTTTACGTTTAAATATTTTATATAACCTCAAGGTAAACATGACGTTACGAAAGAAAATTTCACATACGAACTTGTGAATTATTTAAAGTTTTTCTGTTTTTGTCTGACATTTTATACAAAATGAAAAATTAGGTATATCTTATTAGGACATTTTTAGGAGTTGCATAATATGTAAACCATGGAAATATGTGATTATATAGTTTTTCACATGATAGCTATCCAAAAGTAGAACTTTTCATTTCACTGAACTCTAAAAGAAAATGAAAAATAACGAAGAAATTAAAAAATATCTTTAATTATATATATATATATATATATATATATATTTAAACTTCTTACTATACTCATTATTCAAAATTTTTACTTCATTTTCATGAAACCATTACATAATATATTTAAACTAAATGATATTTATACAAGCATGTATTTCAAAGTTTTGTTGTAGAAAATATATTATTTGTATTTAAGAAGTATATGAAAGTACTCGGTTTAAATCATTGCTGTTTTGTATTTTATCATATTAATTTACCCTTATTGAGTGTTTTTATCCACCTTTTAAAAAATTACTTTATTACAGTTTTTTATAATAAACATTAAATTTAGAAAGAATGAATACAGTCTTATTGTACAGATCTCGAGACGATGGGTAACAGTGTCAAAACTCTGGAACTTCAACATCCATTCTAGGAAATATATCCCCTTCAAAATGGCACTTTACTACCAATACTCACCAAATGTAAATAAAATAACTGTCGAAAGAAAGACAAACCATGGTCTAGACGGCTCACTCTAAGCTACTATGTAGTGGAATGCTGCACCTCCCTCTCTTCTCTAAGCTTTGTGAGTTTCAAGGTGATTAAAGTGGCATTAGAATTCACCAGATACTCGGTGATAGTTTGTGAAACCCGAAGTATAACTAGTAACTATTGCAAAAACTTATTCTCTTACAAAAAAAAAAAAAAAAAAAAAAAAAAGTTATTTTTTAATAGCAAATGTTAAAAATTATATTATCAAAAAAATATAACAATAAAACGAGAAAAACGAGACAAGTAAATAAAACTAATTGTTTTACAAAAAAAAAAAAAAAAAAAAAAAAATTAATAGCAGATGTTAAAAATTCTATTGATAAAAAAATATATCAATAAAACGAGAAAAACGATATAAGTAAATAAAACTAATTCTCGCACAAAAAAAGCTTTTTTTTAAAGCAAATGTTAAAAATTCTATTATCAAAAAAATTATAACAATAAAACGAGAGAAACGAGATCGTCCATAATATGTTTTAGTCTTCATTTTTGTTGGTCGTTTTATGGTATCAGTCTATTTAACAGGCAATTTTCCTTTCATATTTTTTTTTCAGAAATTATCTAACAAATCTCTATCCATTTCCGAAATGATCTTCCTGACAGCACCCGAAAAATTACCTGCCTTATAATTATATGGTATTTTTTCACATTTATAAAATGTGTTTCATAATTTATTATGCTAGGACAAATCGAATTCATTTCTATAATATATAATATCTATCTATCTAATGTTCCCAAGCTGCATTACTGATATGTACAGTCGTGGAAAAAAATAAGAATACACCCTCTACTAACTCCTCAACAAATTATCGTAGAAGAAAGTTACTGGTACCGAACGATTGGGAATAAAGTCTACCTTTAAATGATGTATATAAATCTTGCTTAGGGGGCCATGTACTTATTAATACGAATCATAACTTTGTTTTTTTCAATAGCAGTTCACAATTCTGACAGCATAAATGAACTCTACACCCTTTAATTAGCCTAAAAACAAATTTTTATGCAATTCGTACCATAAGTTTCCGAGAAATTAATTGTTTTAAAACGAGCGTATTTTAAGGGCTGTATTCAAATTGAAGTTCCGTACTCGATTGTTAACCGAGAGAGCCCCTTCTTGATCAAGGCAACTTAAGCACCACTCAAACAGTCAATGAAGCCTGCTAGAATACACGACAACAGAAGAAATTTCAATATATCTAGTCACTTCTATCACAGACGGCCCCTTAAAACATCCTTTTGCCATTTTTTAAGCGTAATTTGAAAACTAGTTTGAAGAAAATTGTGAAATTTCGGATTTCCATAAAGCAGGACTTAATAAAACTAAATCCATCAAAAAAACTGTAGGTTGCCATTCATAATTTTTTCGAATATTAATTTCATAATTCATAATTCATATCATAAAATTATAAAAATTGCAAATTCAGCGTATTTATATTTGGGTATATTAGTATTCTTGCTACACAAAAAAATTAGCACATTAGGAGCATAACTTCTGGAGATATTAAAAAAAATATGAAAATTTAATTTAACATTTGAAGCACTAAATTTTGAATGTTTATAATTCAAAAACTCATCATTCAAATGACTTGAAATTTGGTGTCTGGGCATAGTTTTAACCGAAGATTTGAAATATCTGGTTAAAATTGGGTATTGCCATTGAAAAAAATGAAGTTTGGATTCATTTTAATATGTAGATGGCCCCCTAAGCAAATTTTATATACATCATTTAAAAGTAGACTTTATTTCCAATCGTTCGTTACCAGTAACTTTTGTCTACGCTTGTTGAGGAGTTAGTAGGAGGTTTTTACTTTTTTTTCACGACTGTAAATTTCAGTATTAAAAGCATAAAAATAAAATGTATATAATTTAAAAATAACTTCATTACCAGCAATGTAAAGTAATTCATTTGGCGTAATATATTCCACTGAATAACATGCAGAAGAATTAAATATATATATATATATATATATCTTTAAAAGTAAAAAATTGTTAAAACTTAATAATCAATAATTTGAAACTACGCGTTAATCATTCATTTAAAGTTCTTTTCATTCATCTTTTAACTTTCAATTTATTTTCAATTTGTTTGCACCTGACAATCTGTTGAGTTGTCGTATCATCTTTTAAATTTTGAAATTTTATCAACAAAAATATTTTTTTTTTAAATGTCCATATTTTAAAATAATCATCTAAATTACTGCTTACACAACGCATCCAGATTTTCCAGGTTCTATACAGGATGATACGATTTCTAATAAAATATAAGAAAAAATATGAAATGTTAAAAATATAGTAAAAAATAATTATTTTAATCGATAAACAATTGGAAAAAATTGGATAAAATAAGTAATATTTTACAAGTATGAAACTTTGCAATCGCCTCATCTGTAAAGTACTTTAAACACGTCATTTAAATATATATATTCATGTTACATACGAATAATTGTTACTTTTAATTTCATATTAAATATAACATTATCTATAAATCGCTGTGATTTTCACAAGAACAACCTATTCATGAGAAACTTTTAAGCATTGTGCCGCTATCTCTAAAGCAATAACACAAAAATATGAAGATAAAAATCAAAGAAGAAAAGCGAAATGGAAGAGGAAAACAAAACAGTTTGAAACTATTCATATCTCGAGAGTTATTTTAGCTCATCTTGTGACGAATTCAGACATGAAAATCTACTTTGGAGTACCGGTAGTCAACAAGAAAAAAAATGTTTTTTAGGTAGCTTTCTTTACAAAAAAGCTACCTATTGCAGCCGTTCGGAGGAAAGCGATTTCAAAATATTTTGGTATATTTTCATCGATCATGACCCCCAGACCCCGAAACCACCCTCCGTTCAAAATTTATATATATATATATATATATATATATATATATATATATATATCTGACCTATGTCACACTGTAACTCCCGTAATTATGAACCGATTTCGATGAAATTTGGTGTGTACATAGTACATACCAATGTCTCGACCGAGTTCGTTGGCCAGCTTCATCCGCCATTTTGTTTCAAAATGGCGGCCATTTAAAATTTTTAAAAAATTTTAAAACTTGAAATGTGGTACCAAAAAATTAAAAATGGAAAAATATTTTTTTCTTATGTATTTGACCTTTATACAAAGATTCCGAAGCAGTTTTTGTTTCGTCTATATCTTAAAAAATGGCTGAGTTATAGCATTTTGAATTTCTAGCGTGGCTGACATTTTGAAACGTCCTGAAATTTGTCACGCGATAAAAGGCGTATTTATGAACCGATTTGGATGTAATTCAGTGTGTACATAGTACATACCAATCTCTCGACCGAGTTCGTTGGCCAGCTTCATCCGCCATTTTGTTTCAAATTGGCGGCCATTTAAAATTTTTTTAAAAATTTAAAAATTGAAATGTGGTACCAAAAAATTGAAAATGGAAAAATATTTTTTCTTATGTATTTGACCTTTATACAAAGATTTCGGAGCAGTTTTTGTTTTGTCTATATCTTAAAAAATGGCTGAGTTATAGCATTTTGAATTTCTAGCGTGGCTGACATTTTGAAACGTCCTGAATTTTGTCACGCGATAAAAGGCGTATTTATGAACCGATTTGGATGTAACTTCGTTTATACATAGTACATACCAATGTCTCGACCGGGTTCGTTGGTCAGCTCCATCTGCCATCTTGTTTAAAAATGGTGGCCATTTAAATTTTTAAGAAAAATTTAAATTTGAAATGTGGTACCGAAAAATTAAAAATTGAAAAAATATTTTCTTTTTATGTGTTTGACCTTGATAAAAAGATTCGGGAGCAGTTTTTGTTTCGTCTATATCTTAAGAAATGGCTGAGTTATAGCATTTTGAATTTCTAGCGTGGCTGACATTTTGAAACGTCCTGATTTTTCTCACGTAATAACAGGCGTATTTATGAACCGACTTGGATGTACCTTGGTGTGTACATAGTACATACAAATATCTCGACCGAGTTCGTCGGCCGGCTTCATCCGCCATCTTGTTTCAAAATGGCGGCCATTAAAAAAATTAAAAAATTAAAAAAATTAAATGAGATACCAAAAAAATTGGAAAGTGAAAAAGATTTTTTTTGTATGTGTTTTACCTTAATACAAAGATTCCGGAACAGTTTTTCTTTCGTCTATATCTAATAAAAATGGCTGAGTAATAGCATTTTGAATTTATCTTGTGGCTGACATTTTAAAACGACCTGATTTTTGTCACGCGACAACAGGCGTAATTATGAACCTATTTGGATGTAACTTGGTCTGTACATAGTACATACCAATGTCTCGACCGAGTTCGTTGGCCAGCTTCATTCGCCATCTTGTTTCAAAAGGGTTGCCATTAAAAAAAAATTAAATTTAAAATTCAAAATGAGGTATTAAACAATTGGAAAATGAAAAAGATTTTTTTATGTGTTTGACCTTGATACAAAGATTCCGGAGCAGTTTTTGTTTCTGAAAATTTGTTCTTTTGTTTATATCTTAAAAAATGGTTGATTTATAGCTCTTTGAATTTCTAGCATGGCTAACATTTTGAAACGATCTTGTATTTGTCACGCGATAACACACGTATTCGCCTATTTCGATGTAAGAAGGCATGTGGATAGTATACATCAACACCTCGACCAAGTTCGCTGGCCAGATTCATCAGACATCTTGTTTCAAAATGGCGACCATTAAATTAAAATATATATATATATATTTAAAGTGAGGTGCAAAAAAATTAGAAATTGAAAAGGGTTTCTTTCTTAAGTATTTGACCTTGATATAAGGATTCAGGAGCATTTTTTGTTTGTCTTTACCTTAAAAAATGGCTCAGATATAGCAGTTTCAATTTCTATTGTGGGTGACATTTTGAAAAATCTGATTTTTTGCATGCGACAGCACTCCTATATATTAACCGATTCCGATGTGAGTGAGCATGTGCACAGCAATTACTAAGGTCTCGACCGAGTTCACTGCTTAGCCTCATCCACCATGTTGTCTTAAAATGACAGGCACTTTAAGAGATTGCCGAATTTGGCAGCCAAATATATGTTACTTCAAAGAAAAGCAGCTTGGATAAAGCTGACTAATTTCGCGAAATTCTCATTCATTATATTGATAAAAATTAGTATTGAATCTCCTATATTCGGTTTCCACTAAATTGAGCTTCGTGTGTTTGAATGATATAATTTGGCTTTTTTTAAATAAGTATTATGAAAGCTACCTCTTCCTCCCGGCACTGGCCGGAAGGACTTTTTTTAACATCTATCTAGCATTGGGCTCTTCTTTTAGAGGTTTCCTTTATTTTATGCATCCAAAAGATACACAACCCACGTTGAGGTTATCAAGAGTTTTTACTTAATCCAATAAAGATTCCTTACTTAGTATCTTTTCACATATTTATCATTTGCAGTGTATTCATAAGTGCTGAACACAAGAATTGAGATTAGAATTTTGATTAATGCATTCATATTTGAAGCAATTATAAAATTCACTTATATCTTTATTTACATGAATAAATATTAGCAGACTAAAAATATATATATGTTTACAGAAGTGTAAGATATGGCTATAAATTAATGAAAATGATTACATATTTCATTTTGCACATTCATTTTCTAAATTATTAAGTTATAAATAACGAAAATAGACAAACTTTAGTTTGACTACTAAAATTTTCTAGTTTGAGATTAGAAAATTTGTTCTTTGATATTCATATTACATACTAAACGCTAAATAGTTTGTAACCTTCATGATGAAAATCATGAATTATTATGTTTTAATCTTTTTATATTTTTTTAAGGATATAAACAAATCAAAATCGAATAAAATAAACCGAATGAAAACGTTCAACTTACAACAGTGTCAATATAAAATGGATTTGAATACTTTAACATAGACTACAATTGAGTTTTAAATATTCATGCGTTTTTCTAAAAGCTCTATTTTTTGTTATTTCTGCACACAGAGAAAGATAATTCATGGGTAAAGTATAGATAAGGAAACACTTTCCAACACTTTCAGTATACTGTAAAAAAAGGTCATCATTCAACGAGGTGAAAGAATATATCTTCTAAAACTAAAAATAATTTATAAAACGCATAATGCATTTGAAAACCCAATTTCAACAATTACCGTCCATAGTCGAATAAGTGTGAAATTTCTTTTATGCAGCCTTGTATAAGATCTTAAAATATGTAACTATATTACATAGTAGGTTCATAAAATTATAATTATACATCATTTATTTTTCATTTCAGGAGTGCTAACAAAGGGTGTTTTTAACATATAAAATGCAGATTAAACAAACATAATTTATCGCAATTTTCTTAAAAGCAAGATATCGATATAGACTTCAGTCTGACAAGCAATTTCTATATGATAATTAGAATTGTGAGTCTCCTGTGGATGGTTAAATAATTAAATTTTACATTATCAAATTATATGTATGCCAAATATATTAGTTTGTATGCTTTTCATGTAAATTGGCATTTACATATATTATACATTACTTGAAATTAATTGCAAGTAGCAATGATTTTTAATCATCCCAGAATGATATTTAATCATCCCAGAATGATATTTAACCATCCCAGAATGATATTTAATCATTCCCCGTAAAAAATCAGTCGATATTACAGGGTGTCGCAAAAGATTGAAAAGCCATTTTATTTTTTATCCCTTTGATATATGTTGACAATATAAATCACTGTGTGTTGATTGCAAGTGTTTAAAAAATGCATGATTTATGATCATGTTCGTGAAACTTTTTTGCAATTAATTTTCAAATATTCTCACTTTTTACATTTTTATACAGTCACTGAGACCTACAATTTATATTCAGAATTTTTTTCTCCACGTCCTGACAAATAATACAATAACAATTCCAGTACCGAAACACACCGAGTTATGATAGTTTGAATTTTATAAAATTTATGACCTCTGCTGCACAAAAACGGATTTTCCTGTTTTCAGTAAGGTAACTCCGGGAGAGTCGCCGCATCCGGGAGCGTCACCGCATCCATGATAGATGCCGCACACCTTATATTTCTTGTAATTAGCGATAGATGGCCTCAAGCGCGCAGTATAAGTGCGTAATGAGATTATTTTAATCAGTGTATAGCGTGAATCCCATTTCGATATTTACTTGTAGATGTACAATCCTTATTTTCTCGTATGTGCATGATTTCACTGTCTAAACTTTTAAACACGTTAAATACTTTTCATACGCTAATTACTAAATGGATGCACCATTTCGAACTCAAAACTAAGTGTAACATTTGTATAGAATACTGTGTGTATGGTTACGCCATTTTCCTTAGCGATGGCAGGCAGCTGTGATGTTCGACACCTGTACCATGCAAAATGGGATACATGCCGCACTGCAATTCTGGTATAAATGCCGCAGTTTCTTTTGTAAGGTATGATTAAGTGTTGTTAACTTTTTCTTTTGAAAAACGGAAAAATAAAAAAGTAAGAAAGACAAGAAAAATGCAAGTCAACATGAAAATAATGAAAAAATGGATTACGCGTAACGCAGACGTTCTTTGAAAGGAATGTTTGGAAAACTACTCTAAAAAAGAGGAAGTGTAATTGGCTACGTTTCATCATGTGTCAAATGTAGTTACATAAAACCTGTTCTTTTTCGACACTCTTTGTGTAGATTGTGGTCGAAAAAGAAACAGGTCTATGGGTGCATATAAGCACCTACAAAAAGAGCATACAGAATTTGTTTTTGGCACCAGTAAAAAAGAAAAGTAATATTTGCGTTCTTTAATTAGAGCATTTCCATGATTATTTAAGTAAAGGCAACTTCTTTTAAGAAAGTGGTTCCAACCGAATAAAATTTGTGTAAAAGCCACCGGTCCCGAAAGGGTTAACAAATAAGTTATGTAAACACAATTTTACTTTTATTCTTCTCCCTCTATAATACACTGATGTTACATCGTTGCTGAAATACAATTAAAAATTAATGTAAAAAAGTAAGTCGATAATTTTAATAGTGAAAGTAGGCAAAAAATTATTAATTTGAATCCACTAATTCGTTTCAATGTACTCATTTAGTTTCATTTAGTACATCGTTAATTATAGTCCAGATATGAATATTTCTTTTAATATTTTTATTTACAATTTCATTATGTTCTTATTACAAGCGCACCATAACTACCGAACAAGAGCGGAGTGTCCACCTGAATGTCCGGGTGACGCGCCGCAGTGTAATGTTTTAGGAAAAAAAATGTTAAAAAAAAGTAATAATTTTTTTGAATTTTTTGTCGCAGTACACGTGTTGTATATTTAACATTAAATGGCACAGCATGATTTGTTTTATTTTATGTCCACCATAGGACTTTATACACAAATTAAAAAAAATATGCGGCATAAATCCCGGAATTACTCTATCACATCTTTTCAATATTTTCTTTTCAACATATATTTTTTCTCAAAATACCTTATTTATATACACCGCCGATTTAATGATGAATTATTCAGGTGTTAAATAAAATTGTGAAAATAAATTACAGAAAAAGAAATAATTACCTGTTTTTTCTAGCATAAAAGTAAATTATCCTGTAAATAAGCAAAGAGAAATCGACATTTTCTTACAATATGAACACACTATCATTGATATTCCTAAAATAGATTTCGGCTCGGAAAGATAGCAGATTTTTAGATCAATATATAAATGATACTTATTTGTTTCACTGAATGACAAACTTTTAACATAAAAATGTAAAATGAAGTTTATTTTCTGTTTCGAAATCAATATAATATAAATATTGGAGAAACCTATCATAAAATTAGCTTTTTGCAATTTCCCTTATCTCGGCTTTATACAAAATCGATATAAATGACACTCCTATATTTAATCCTGAAAAAAACTACGCAGTACCTTTGTCTTTCCTCTCGTCTAATAGTGTCACGAATTAATGGATACTGACGTAGACAATGTATATCTATAAAAGCTCAATCCTTGATACTGCCATAAAGGGAGGGTTAGACACTTGCAGTAAACAGAATGGCTTTTTGAACTGCATTGATGTAGAAAACTTTGGCGTATTTTGTATTCTATTAGGGCGAAAAATTGGGGTGAGGCATTGAACTCACAGCTTGTCTTACGGATTCATTGCTCCAGTAATAACATGCAAATTGCTTTTACGCTTCTGTGGTTTCAAAGGAGCAATACATGAGGTCTCCGCAATGAAAAAGACAAATCAGACTCACTCCAGAAGCGTCGGAGAGCAAGAGTAAAAAAGAGAGGGAAAAATTAAAATAAAAATAAAACGAAGAAGCCAATCTCTGCTTTGGCTCTCATTCGTCTTTTAAAAAACCTCTCCTTTAAATCAGTGTAATGGAGCTCATTAGGATTTTTCTTCCGCAGTAAAACAAGTCAATAAGATTAAAGGATGCGCCAGTACAAAAGAATTTCGATTAAAAATAAATTACCCAAGATGGAAACTTAATGATCTCGTGTTGTTTTTGCACCTTTCTCAATCTTTTAAAGCGATCGGACGGATATTAACAAAGTGCTAGATAGGAAAACATTCGTTCATTTGAACTTGAAATTTTTGTTTGTGACGGATTACAAAATTATGGTGGCGGAACTATCTTTGAATTGAAGTAAAAAAAGTATAAAAAGAGCTTCATTAAGTTGAAAGTGATAGTAGTAGTGTTGACATATTTGAGTTTAAACAAAAGTTTTAAGCATGCACTTAAAAGTAAAACAGTGATTTGAATATGGAGGCTATTTAAATGCTCACCTTTGGGTTTTAAAATTAAAATGAGCATAATTTAATTAAATAGAATTAAGATGTATGCGCCAAGTTAAAAAATAACTTTTAAAGGGTAACTTATTCGCAATAATGTTTCTTTAAAGATGTAGAAAGTGAAAAATCGCAACTTTAACTATTCAGAAGTTAAAAAAAAATTCACTTTGGACTTGATAAAATAAATACTGAGTGTTTCAGAAATAAAGAGCATATATAAAGAACTTATTTCATGCAAATTGTATGAGACAGAACATAACATAGATGTTAGGAGTTCCCTGAGAGGCACACTACTGGGATGATGTATTGGAAGATGTGGAGAACAAGATCGTGATCTGTAGCCTGCAAGGTTACTAGATCTAACACTCTGCGATTTTAAACTATGGCACTACACCAAAGAAATCGTTCCTCTGTCCTTTCTGATTTTTCAAGATTTCCAAAATCGAATTGTAGATCACATGAATCCATTAACTGGGGATTAGTTAACTCGCATTTGACAAAAATTAACTACCATCTGGATTTTTGACGACCTGCAAGGAGTGCAGATTAGTTTTGAGTTGGTGCAAGTTAACGGACCAAAAATAAAACTTTAAATTTTCCTGTATGAAGCAATGTGTGGAATGTGACATTTTATACAGTTTGTATAAAATAACTTCTTGAAATTTGCTCTTTCTTTGAGAAAAGCATTGTATATACTACAACTAGACACAAGACTTAAAAGACAAATGCGGTACTAAAAAGGCTGATTGAAGGATATAAAATCGTAAGATATTTAGATTTGTAAAATTCTCATGATTAGGGGAATTTTTTATAAAATGAAAGTTTATACTTCTATTGAATACTTCTTTACGAAATTCAAAGTAAAATTCTGTTTCTTTTACATATAAATCTCAATAGAAATTAGAAAACGAGAAAAAAGAAAGAATTCGTGATTCGCTTCATATGAATAACTTTTTAGGCTTAATAATTAAAGAAATAAATATGTCGAAGCTCAAAAAAGGGAAATTGTGTTAAATAAAGTTATTATTTTTAATGAAATTCTAAAAAAGTTTATTGTTCTTAATGGTCTTCCAGAAATTAGCTAGGGAATGCAATTAAGATTAATTCTGTTTTTCTATCATGCAAGATGCTGTGTCTAGAAACAACCATAGTTGTTCGATTCTATTAATTTCTGATTAACAACAGTTCACTCTATTCAAGTCTAACATTATGTAGAATTTAAAAGGTAATTTGGCTGTTTGCTTATATGTCTTTTTGGCGAAATTCGTGGACAGGTAATCAAAATGTGACCTACATAATTCCTATTTCAATATGTAAAAAATCTCTTATTTAATTAAAATTTCTGAAAAAGAATGTGTTATTTAATTCCTCAATGTAAAATATCTGTAAAAAATTCTTTTCTTTATTTAGAAGTGATAAGCATGTAAATTTTATTTTCCTATTCATCAGTCGAAAACATATGGATGATCGTTATTAGAGGAGAGAAGCCATATTTGGACCGCCGCTTTAAATGGACCGTTCCCATTCTGCCGTTAATTACAGAAAGATACGTCATCTACCACTTAAATCCTACTCATCAAAATGACGTCATTTAAGATTAGAAGAAGCTCCCGCCTGCCACGTGCTGTTTTTAGACAATTTAAAAAAACCCCTAAAAGTAGCTGTTTTGATCTAATTTTTTTTCCTACTAAACGTAAGTGAATATTTTAAAACTAAGGTAAGTTGTGATGTTTTCATATACATATCTAAATTCATCTGTTTATTGCGCATATTTTTCAAGTGGATTTGTTTATTTAGTTCATAATCTTAATCTTGAGATTATCTATTTTAAAAAAATGGCGCAGTTGCCTTAATTGAGCCAATTGAATTCGCTTAAATTGGACCAGATATATGATCATAAATTTGAAAAGTAAATAATGAATTTCGAGGGCTGTACGCTTTCTACACTATTTTTTTTATGTTTTATAATTGACTACTATCTCCATGCAAGTTTTTTTTTTGTTTTTTGTTTTTTGTTTTGTATATCTAGATCAATTTCTTTATACAGTTTAGGCCTAGATAAACATAAAAATATTTTTACATGTTAATGCAATAAATTTTGTTTGCAATTTCTTTTGTCTTGTATGTATTTGTATTTATTTTCTTTGAATTCTTTAATCCTACACCGTATTTGATTTACAGGGTTTAATTCAAACATATTCCCCCTGGAGGATATTGGCGTTTCCATGACGTGGGGGGGCAATTTTTACAGCTCTGGAGGGTGGAATTACACTTTTTTCTCCATCAAACCGCATAAATTCTAAAAGCTTCCGGGGGGTGGGTTGTTATTTCAAGGCTCCGTGGGGTCAACACTGTTTGAATACATAATGTTTTGCGTTTGATTAATCGTAGCATATTTTTCTTTTTAATATAGCATATTATTTAAACACTTTTTAATATAATTGAAAAATGTTGAAAACGACAAAGACAAATTGTCTGGAAGAAAAACACCCGTAACAGAAAAAGCTGTTAAAGATATAGGAAACGAAAACAGAGATTAAGTTGTGAAGAAATTGACCTGCAAGAAGACTGCAGCTACAAATCACCCAAAAAGCTAAAGAATCATTAATAATGTTATCTCTCTTTCAAAAATCAGTTACATCAAAGTACAGATGGAGGCAAAAAATAGATGTGTTAACATCTCCGCCATATAAAGTAAACTTTAAAATGAAAAAATAAATAAATAAATAAACACATAAAAAGGAAGCTCTCACAGCACAAAAGAAATTGGAACATCAAGTTTTAAAACATAGACGTAATGCAATTGGAAAAAAAATGATCGAAGGGAAGAACTACAAATATAAGGCAAAGAAAACTTCTATTACAAAAAAAAATGTTTAATAATTTAAATGCTTAATAATAAAAATAAAAATCTAGACAGTGATGATTGGTTTTGCCTAGTTTGTGAAAAAAATAAAATAGCAGAAATGATTCGGTGTTCAGATTGCCAAATACGGTTCCATATTGTGTGCGCTGGAATAAAAAATGAAAAAAAGATATTCACGTGTAAGAATTGCATCACTTCTTACATGGTAGTCAAGTAACTGACAATTAGTTCCATAATTTCTGTTCTTAATTACTGATAACTTTGATTTATGTTTTGAATACATTTTAATTTAAAACAATTACTCTATTTTCAGATATTTGATTTCATTATATTTCATTACTGTTATTTTGATTGATTGTTTCATTAATCGCAAACTTTGCTTTTAATAAAATTAGTTATATTCCCTAGTCATTAAAACAACCTGATATTGTTTGGTCCAATTTAGGAGACCGGGGGTTTAACTTAGGCGACCAGTTGCTGAATTTGGACCACTTTTGCCAAATTTTCAAATTAAAATAAAACTTAAGATTTTCAAAATGAAATTGATCTAAAGATTTATTTAGTTAGTAGATGAATAGGTTGACACCGTGTAGTGATGTTTTAAAGATATTCCAAAAATTAAGTGAGTTACACCTGTAAATAAGTGAAGTGGTCCAAATTCGGCTACTCTCCCCTACTTCTTATTATGAAAACATATAAGAACGACGCTAACATGGAATCCAGTAATTTACAAATCCTTATGTGAAACGAAAATAAATGAACATCTAGTCTTATTTTTGTGCATTTATTTAATTTTTGGACATGTGATTCAAATTCGTACAATTTTCCCGTTTTACATAAATTAATTTACAAGAAATGAAATAGTTATAAATAATGCCGTTATACATTTCATGATACCGCAATTGCATGTTTATAAAAGCACATTGTTTTGCGCGTCATTATATAATGGATCCATTTATTTTTAATTATCTTTGGAAAAAAAACTGATAACTTACAAATAATTTAAAACGATTTTATTGATAATAATCTACGTATAACATCAATTATGCAGTACAAGCGTTTATAGAGCGAGAGAATGTGACAGAATACCGGTTTGAAATTGAACAAAATGAAGATAAAAATGCTTTATTTTATAAAAAACTTAGCAAGCGCTCTGTTTTAATGAATTTTTTTTTTTTTTTTTTATCACAACGAAAATTTTTGAAAATTCGAATTTTGAGCAAAATCTTTTCAGACGCAAAAAATAATTACTATGCATTACTAATGATTATTATTAATGGTTATTATTAATGATTATTAATGATTATATTGCCCTTAAAAATGGTTAAACATCGTAAACAAACTGTTGGTATGCAGTAATTTCTCTTATATTAGTTAGATTTTACTCACAAAGAAACAAATTGTGATAGTCATTCTGTTATGAGTTAATTGAATAAAATAATAGTAATTCTGTTATGAGTTAATTGAATAAACAATATACATCAGAGTGGGTCGAAAAAACCGAAATATTTACAATGAAAATGTAATAGAGCGGAAAAGTTGCCTTTTGTAATAAAGAATAAATTCATAAAATATTACACCGTTCGGTTAATATCTTTTACCGCCGCAAGTGGGCCAATATTTCAAAACATCGCAAAAAACATGTTTTTTTCAATATTTTTTTTAATCATCCAAACGTACAGATACAATTTCTAATAGGACGCAATAGCTACATGAAGATATAAGAAATATCCCGGTAAATTTCCATTATGATAAAATCATATCTTTTACTGCCGCAAAGAGACATTTTTTTTAAAAAAATTCTAAAAATTTCAAATTTTCAGTTTTTCTAAATTTTTATAATTTTTATAATGTGTCTAGAAGTAAATAAATTTACTTTATATCTATTAATATGTCATAAATTTTGTTAACTATATGTCATAGACTGGAAAATAAAAACGGTAATCATTCATTGTTCTTGACGTTCGCTTCATCTGCTGCTATTTTACGGCATATCAGCAGTTCGTATACCACAAATCACAAGAATGATATAAAATGAACAAAATATTTTAGCATTTTATTAATTAAAATACAGAGATGTTTAACCTAAACGGATTAAATAAACTTAAAATGAAGAAGTATTTAAAGTAAATTAATTTTATAGTATGACTTGCTTTTAAATAAAGCCATTGTTCCTCGAGAGGCTTAAATTGATCATATGTCATCCTCACTCTGTTCTGATCCACAAACTTTACCAGCACATCAGTGACTAATTTCATTTCTACTTAAAGATTGGGACAAGGAAAGTTATAATAGCTGGTATCTTTAATCGAACATTCTAAGCTCACGAGCGTTGTTAGATCGTTAGGCGATAGACAAACCGTAACAGATGGTTTCGTTAGTTTACATTTTTGCCTTTCGAAAAAAGCCATATAATTTTAAGCTTCCATGTTCAAGTATGGAATGAAGAAAAGACGGATGGCACTATTCGTGTCCACAGAATTTCGTGCTTTCGCAATTTTCAATTTTGCAATCGGCTGATGCAGTGCACATTCAGAATGTACTCAATGAGTATATCCTGAAAGTGTATTGCATCAGTTGGATCACAATTAAAATGAATCCATCAAGTTTTTCAGATTCTGTGGACTATCATTAGTAACCTCCGTTACTTGCAATATTATCTACAAAAGATTATAGTTCCTGTAATTTCATGAAATGCCCGTTTCGCAAATCATGAAGATAGCCTCCTGGGAATGATAGCATATGAAGTAAAGCACATCAAGACCCCAGCCATAAAGAAAATTGCCAAAGCACGAAGTTCTGTGGACACCAATAATGCCTACAATCACTTCGTCATTCCAGACTTGAACTTCGAAGCTTAAAATTGTATGGATTTAACCAAGTGGCAAAATTGTAAATTAACGAAACCACATGCTACGGTTTGTCTATCGACTGACGATCTAACGCCACTAGTGAGTTTAGAATGTTCGATTAAAGATACCAGCTACACTGTAAAAAAAAATGGTAACTTTCCATGTAAAATCCAGGAACGTTTCGCCTTTTATCAGGTTTTCAGAATAATTTAGCTCTTTCCTGTGAAATTCTGGTTTTCTTATCTGAAACGTTCCTGAACAAAAGTTGGAAACAGCAAAACGCTGCGGCCGTCATTTTTTTTTTTTCCTGTTATCCGTTGCTCGCGCGCGAGTGTCGAAAACGAATTCCTTAAATGAATGTAAAAAAATCAATATGGAATGCAAATAAATCAATAGACGACATAATCCTTTACGTCTCTATTGTCAAGATAATTCAGAAGAAAATACAATACCTCTGTGACATCACTAAGAGATTATCTCTCGTACTTGTCTGTGAAATCTTTAACGAGCAGACTGTGTAAAAAAAAATACACCTATTATTTGGATCTGCATTAACCAGGGGACAATCAAATATGATTCTCACCTATTTTGATTAATTTAAAGTATGTTTTAGAGTTCTTATCTCTAATTATTCTTGTGAAAGGATTTCTTCAAATGGGCCTTAGATTTTCAGAAATTAGATGCCGAGTTTTAGCATACGTTTCAAATACCCATTAGTTTACAGCTCTCAACGTGTCTTTCGTGGTGTGGACGCAGAAAGCTTGCACGCCACCCGTACGGCCCGGGTTCGATGCTACCTCTTGGCTTTTTTTTCTTTTTTAATTAATTTTATATTTTAACACTTTATTACAATTTGATTTAAATTTGACATATATTTGACACTTTGAATTGCTGCAAATTTGAATTTTTTTTTTCGGAAAAAATATACAATTACGTTTAGTTTTTTTTTTTTTTCATGAAAATTTATATGTATTTTATCTAACTTGTAAACTAACATAATCACTGACGAAAATCCAAAATATTTTATGTCTAGATTTTTTTTCTAATTATTATTTACATTTATATATTTTTATATTTTAAGAAAAGTTCAGAAACAATATATCACATATATATTTACTTTATTGAATTTTAACTGAAAATTTATTTTTTCGTGTAAATTATAAATAATAATTTTGATGTCAATTTCAAAATATTTTTTCATTCTAACAAATAATGATAATAAAGCGAAAATTGTCAACTGGAAATGTAAAAATCGTCTGCGGATCCCGCATGCTGTGAAATGTCAGTAATGTCATAATGAAGGGAACGAACATCCAGAGTGAATTATGTCAGCCAGATATCGGTCCGGATAGCCTAACAGGTAACGCATTGGCACGGCACGTCAAGTATCCAGGTTCGATCCCTGGCCTGGACATTTTTCGCTCTTGTGCTACTCCAGCCTTGAAAATGTCAGTAATGTTTTGCTGTCAACAGAAATATTCCTGGTATTTCGCAGGAAACTTACTGGGATTTCTGTAGAAAGTTTTTAACATATACAGTAAAGTACCAGTCATTTTCAAGAAATGTTTCTTGGAAATAATGGGCAACTCAGCTGCCCATTTTTTCCCAGGAACGTTGCGGAATTTTTTTTACAGTGTATTATAATTTTCCTTGTCCCACTCAATCAGTAGAAAGATGCCTGAAATTAGTCTGTGAAGGGCTGGTAAAGTTTGTGACCAGAACAGAGGGGGGGGGGGGGTCACATATGATCAACTTTGGCCTGTCGAGGAACAATGTCTTTATTTGGAAGCAAGTCACACATTATAAAATTCAATTACTTTAAGTACTTCTTCAATTTAAGTTTATTTAATTCGTTTCGGTTAAACATCTCTGTATTTTAATTAATAAAATACTAAAATATTTTGTTAACTTTATATCATTTTTGTGATCTTTTGTATATGAACTGGTGATATGCAGCAAAACAGCAGTAGATGAAGCGATTGTCAAGAAAAATGAATGATTACCGTTTTTCTTTTCTAGTCTATGACAAATAGTTAACAAAATTTACGACATATTAATAGATATGAAGTAAATTTATTTACTTCTAGACATATTTAGAAATTATAAAAATTTATAAAAAATGAAAATTTGAAATTTTTACAATTTTTTAAAAAAGATGGTCCCTTGACGGCAGTAAAAGATATGACTTTATCATAATGAACATTTACCGACAAATATATTGTATTTTCATGTAGCTATTGCGTGCTATTAGAAATTGCATTCGTACGTTTGGATAATTTAGAAAATAAATTGAAAAAAAAACATGTGTTTTGCGATTTTTTGAAACTTTGGCCCCTTTGCGGCGGTAAAAGATATTAACCGATCGGTGTAATATTTTACGAATTTATTCATTATTACAAAAGGCAACTTTTCCGCTCTATTACATTTCGATTATAAATATTTCGTTCCTTTCGACATCCCCTAGTATACATTATGTAAGTGTGACGAAAAACTTAAGGCAAAATATCCTCTCAGACAAGTATGTTTAAATTAACACATAAATAATAAGCGTGGTTTCCTCAATTACTTTGAAAAAGATTATTCTACTTATAAGTTCAGAATTAAAATTTTTTAATGATAAATGGGTGCTAATATTAGTAATTTAATTTCACCCATGTAAACTGAGGGTTTTCATACAATTTTGCAAAGATTTAGACTTTCTCGAACATTTAAATTTAAGTCTCTACGATACTAATTCAGAATAGGGTTTAATTAAAGTATGCATCATTAAATATATTCTTTCTTTAAAATGATGCTGGAAAATAAACAGTAGACTTCTAAGCTAAGTATTTGCCCTTTGCGAAGAAAAATACTGTTAATCGATTATTAAAAATAGTTGCGAAATGCGTGGTTTTAATATTGTTACATGTAAAGCAAATGACATAATTAATAAAAAACGAAAGAAACGTCAAGGTTTAGAAAAGCATACCCAATAAAACTATGTTTACCGCTTATTATATCTTAAGTCGCATCTCATGTTTTAAAAGAAAATCCGCACTCCCGTCACAAAAGAACTATCGTAAACTCTTTATACATCTCTATAAGAACTGCAAAAACAATCTTAAAATCTCATTTAAGGCTAATAAAATTAAAGAGACATGATGTTCACCGCCTAATCTGAAAATATTTTTATTAGGGCAAGACTATGTGCAGATTGTTGCATGAAAATTTTTTGACATGTGAAAAATGGAAATATCTAGTTACAATTGATGAGGCTTGGATATATTTATCTGAGTTCAGTAGGAAAAGATCAATTTATTACCGATAAAGAAGATAAAAGTCCTAAGACGTTTGTTCAGTGAAAACAAGGAAAATTTTACTGATGTATTTATGATTATTGATGCATTCTCTTAAAATTGAAAACTTAAAAAAATAAAATAAAACAAATGTCAAAATTAATTTGGATTACTTTCAGAAATAAGTTTTAACACCTGTTTTCGCCTTAGAAATTCCATCACCTTATTGAAATAATTTTTAATGCGTGAAGTTCCATTAGTTCAAGGGTACCAGCCATACCTCTAAATCTAATAATATATATATTTTAAATAGTATGAGAAATTAAGCCAGAACTGAAGCTATTCCATTTAAATGCATCTCACCCAAGTCCCGCGACGTGTCTGCTATGGAATACTACACATTTGGACTTTAAAACAAGTTCTTTATAACCTCCTTTCCGTATTATTGAATGGATTCTGGAAGATTGTGGTCAAGGAGAGGAAAAAAATTAATGTTGATATTTTATAAAAGCTCTTTTATCTTTGAAATTAAGATGTATTATGATAGTTTAAAAAAAGAACTATCAGATGTAAAATATTAGAAAATTAAATTTGATCTTTTTTTATATATTTATTTTTCCAAAAGTGGTTGCAGCAAAATGCGTATACGTCGGCAGCTATGTGACTAAATCTATCAATTCTTTAAAACTAACCGTTAAAAATATATATGAAATAAAGGCATTTTCATTTCATTTGCATCATGATATGATTTAGCAAAAAGTTATAACAATTTTCGTTTGTACGAAATTGCAAATTTTTTTTATAGGTATACATAAATGAGGATAGAAAGATTGGAGAATAAATTTGAGTATTCTAGCATAACAGAATAAATCGTACTTTTTCGTTCTCTAATTAGTTTTATAACGAAAATTTATCAATGAATTTATAATATTAGTGTTATATAAATTAGCTTATGTAAACAATTTCGCTGAAAATATTTATTACATAAAATATCAAATTATTCATGCATTAAATTCATTTGCCGGGAGTAAACCTTTAATCAGATAAAATACTTATATAAACCCTAAATTCTATCACCATTAAAATTATCATTTGATATTCTGATTATACAATTTATTACATTCATTTCGTACAAAACTGAAATTTCTTTTTCGTATGCGTGTCATAATAGTTAATGCAATTTAACTTAAAATTTTAATTTAAATTTATTTACTTAGGACGATTCTTTTCTTCCTAAATGCACGTTAAAGTTATTTTGTTAAAGAATCACTTCAATTATTTTACACTACAGTGACGATTGAAGAGACAAGAAGGATTTAAAAATTAGAGGACGCATGACATAGCTTTCTAGCGACTGGCGCCCATAATCTGACACTGCATAAATCAAGCAAGAGTGGTAGATGCACAGAAATAACCAACCTGCAATGAAACGGTATTGTTACAACGAATAGTCAAAACTCTTTCGCATGAAGTATTTTTAAGAGCGATGTAGCAACAGCTTTGGAAATTCTCATGAAGGTTTAATTCGCTTATTACAGAATGGGTGCTTTTTATTTCACAATTTTCTCCCTCCCCCTTGTAAACTTAGGTCTTAATCTAGAGCAGCTTAAGAAGCAATTACTAATGGAAATTTTTATTTGGAAGGGCGAGGGTGGTGTTATCATTCAGTATCTAAAGCCAATGATCCGGGGCCGTTCTTAAGGGAAATCACGGGACGGAATCAACTGACACAGTTCATTTATTTTCCTCTCCAAATTCAGTTCATTTATCTGTTCATTATCCTAAGCACAGTTTGCTCTTAAGTTCCAAACTAATTGGTGAAGCGCTCAAGTTCAGTGCGCAGATTAAAGTCTGATTTTTTCCTCTTCTAATTATACAGACAATGAGGAGAATAGTGTGCATTTATTGATTATCAACGTCGGTGCAGCATATCGCAAATGTGAGTAATATCTACGAATAATGAGATTAGATATCGTTTCTTGTCTTAATTTCCCGACATAAAAATTCTATTTTAAAAAAGTTTCCGTTAAAATGAATGCATATATGAGATATAAAAACCTTTTTTTTCAAGAGTTTAATCTTATATCATAATTGAAATTAACAAATAAACATTTCTCAATAAAAACTCTCATGATGCTTTCATGATTAGATAATATTATCTGCTTTAATAATATTTATTTTTTCTATAGTTCTATTTCATCTCAAAAAATGTATACGAATTCACTGTTTGTTTCTTTTTTTAACGAAATGATGTGGCTGAATTTTCAATAAATGACACATTAACAGAAAATAAAACACAAACAATAAGAAAATATTTAAATAAAAATAAAAATAATAATTAGGAAAACTGAACACGATAGTAGATTGAAGTAAAATTTCGTTCAGTCGGTAACCAGAATAACTGCAGAACCCACAAAGTAGACCAATTGCATTTCAATTTTAATTTTTATGATGGTGAATAAGAAGTTTATTATAACAATTGTAAACGATTTGCAAAAAAAAAATTCAAATTTTAATTAAAACCAATATTATAAAATTTAGTATTGTTTTGTTGTTTAAATGTACGCCTAATTTTAAAAAAGAAAATATTCTATTACATTTAAAAAATACTTGTAAAATTTATAAGAAATTTTGTTTAGACTCCTAATTTTGTAGCGATACTGGTATATTAGAAAGTTTATGAAATGTATGCATATAATTAAATACAAATATACTTTAAAACTATTTTCTTCCATTATGACATAACATAATGTATTTCAGTGCTCGGCCAATAACGGCCAGTAACAAGTGTTTCAGCCAATACCGCATAATTTAAAAATAATATTTTCATTTTTTCTTATAAATCTCCTAACACACATTCTTCTACAATTTAAAATATCGTTAACACAACTGTTAACATCTTAATGTTGTTAAAAATCATAAAAAATCATAAATATATACGAATTTCTATAGTGTTAGACACACGGACTTATATACATTCATTTATAATAGAAATTTTGAGAATTTCAAACGCATGATGAAATCGGAAAAACGAGCTTGCTTACGCCTATAATAAAGCCACTCCAAAATCTCAGGCGAATATTTTCTCTCCATAAAGATTTGGGATGGAATGCAAATATAAAATCCTAAAGCAAAATGTTAACTCTGCAATTCCACAGAACTTTTATTATTCCTTGATATATGTGCAAGGAAGAAGAAAAATATGTCGTAAGTTCGGACGTGTGGGAATAAATGTGAACACCAACACACAATAATAGAAGGACACTACTGGAATCCTCTACTTTCAAGCAATAGAGCTTTTTATTTTGTATGTAGAGGATCTAAAAAAATTCAGTAACCTATATGACTGCAATTCTTGCAACTTCTGATATCTTCTTCTCTTTTATTTTTATCTTTTGAATTTCACCCGCTCTCTATCCGTATGTTTATGCATGCCAAGTCTGAATGCTAAGCTATAATATTTCGTATCTTAGAGCCGTGGACTTCAGCATTAGCATGCAAAGCGCACTCAAGCTTTCTTTATTCCCGTATACGTGGTATTCAGGGACGTTTCAGCTTAGAGTGAGAAGAAATAGAAATAAATAGCTAAATAAAAGAAAAATTAAGAAACGCTACTCTAGTGGAGAAATGCTTCACTACGAAAGACATCGTGTTGTGTTTTCTTAACTAGTAAAATATTTTCTTTTCGAAGTCAGTTAAATTGCACGCTTTTTCAAGAGAAGAGTTATCATTTTAAAGTATCTCATAAAATACAGAAACTAACCATGTACCCCCTATGCTTCAAAGGACATTGTTTTGTGAACTCCAGAATGCAGAAAATATTGCGCTCAGTTTCCCTTTCTAGAATTCAATATTTGAGAAATTTTTCTGAATACAAAATATGCACAAAAGACCTTAATATTTAATGTTTATTTTCAATGACAAATTATAAATCATTATATATCGAGATGAATGCAAGAAAAATGTAATAAATATTATTTATTTAATTATATAGCCTTCATTGCTGTGTAACATATTTTCTTTTTACATATTAGGTACTTATAAAGTTTGCTGTCCTAAAAAAGCTGACACGCAATTGTATATTAATAAATGCATACAGATATGCATTATTCGTATGCTTATTAATAAAATATGGCACACTTTCCTGCTTGGTCATTTAAAAAAAAGGATAAACATATAGTTTTAATGCTTTATGAATTATACCCTCTTAAGAGAAGTTTTATTTCATGTTTCCGTATTATTAAAATTGAGACATCGTGCTGTAAATTTTCTTCCAAAGTATGCATACCCGCGATATATGTTTTAAGACAAATATAGTATTAATTTTTTATATATATCATTGCATTGTTCAGTGCAAATAAAAGATTATGTAAATATGTTTTCCGCTAACAGACTTTATGTACTTACATTGGCCTTAAAAATCTAAGGTATGATCAGATATTGTGTTTAACTTCTAAATTCATTCACATTTGAGTCCTGATGTGCACATATGGGAACTTCTGTTATTATCCTCATAAAAACTTAAAGATTTTATTTCTTTGAGATTTTGAATTAATTTTTACATGAAAAGTTTTGAACAATAAATATAATCATCAATGCTGATTTCCTTATGTATAAATGTTAATTTTAGCAGAATTTGCAAATTACCTAAGAGACAACGTGGCTAAAATCTTACCAAGTAATTTTCATAATTATTTAACTTAGATATATTATAGTAAAACAAATTTGAGTATATATAGATTATAAACTTATTAAAACTATTAAAGTTCTTACAGAGTGAATCTAGGCTTTAATATGACACTGTAATAGGTATAAGGGTCGCCCAAATGAAAGTGGCATTGCTATAATAACTCCGCAATTTGAAGAGAAAAATGACCGAGCCTGCTCCTATAGAGGGCGCAGAGTGCTGGGAATGCATGCTATATCGTCAGATATCGCCAGATGCGTGTGTGATAGCGTGGGAGTACGTTAAAATGAATTGTTCCCATGATGGATGCCTCCAAACGGTGTCAACAGACGTGCCATTTTTAACAGCTGAAAATCTGAGTGCTAGTGAAGTCTGTCGTAGAATGCAAAATGCGTATGGCATGGTGTAGGGATTTTCGTAGTGGAAGAAGACCACATGCGCTTGACCAGGCCGTGACATGTCATCAGTACAGCTTCTTCCACTACGAAAATCCTTATACCGTCGGAATACCGATCTGCGTGACATACACTCTGTGCCAAACACATTTTGTATTCGACTACAGATTTCTCTTTCACTCACATTTTCCGTTGTTAAAAATTGCACAACCGCGCATAGACACAGTTTGGAGATTATGACGAAAGATTAAGTTTGAAATAATTAAATATCTTGGATTTAATAGTGAATATGTCTTTCCTTGAATGTGATACCTTTGTGTAATTGCAGTTCCGAAATGTTCAAGAATAGAACAGAAAGTAAAAACAATAAGGAGTGCAACCCTCTTTTCAGCTTAATGAACAACGGGTGACATTCCAAGATTTTAAGACCAGATTTGACACCAGTCTGAAAATTCAGATTTAGAAAGGTCTATTCACTATTCAGGTCGTCCAAATGTTATCGGCCAGGAGGCGGCCGTAAAATATCCTATATTATCAGATACAAAAAAAATGACATATTTTATGTAAAAGAAGACATAGGGGAATCTAATGATCCAGGACTTCCGAAAGTGAAGTTGTGCCTCATCCAAAAATTAATGCACTTCCGGTGTACTTTTATAGGCTTATACTCAGTTATGTACTACAATAAAAATAAAATATTGAAAATGTTGCCTTCATCTAGCACTATGATAATATCCTGGTCTGCCTTGTCGCAAATGGTGCCCAATACTTGGGAGACGAGTTTTTATCATAATTATTTTTAAGGTTTATCTATGTTATGGAATACAAGGAAAATTTGTATTTTGAAAGTAAGCTTAAATAGCCTAATTGCGTAAAATCGAGGTCTGCCAACGTTCAGCTGTAGCTGGGGCTTCAGCAGAAGAATTTATAAAGTGCACGTTCTTATAATTTTGTATCGATTTAACCGAAGAAAACTTTCAGAAAATTTTACGTCACTTTATTAATACCATTGATGATGTAGAATTTTTTGTAGAAATCGAACGCTTAACACAAGATTTCAAGTGTCTACACTTAAAACGTGTAGTTTTCCGAAAATTAAGTATGTTAACACACTTTTCGAAGGTATTATGTGAAAATGAGACGATTTTTTATATCTTTACCACAATCAAAAATCTTTTGCCTTTTTATTCATTCGTTCAAAAGATGTAGAAATATTTCTTTTACCTTATAATACTGTAGCAATACAGACGATTTTGAAATTTACAACTCAATGAAAAGCAAATGACGCATTAGGATAATTGATTTAATTGTCAAATTAAAGCTAATGTTAGACGAACGTCTATTTGCACGCTTTTTGTTTCAACATGAAAAAGAAAGCCCTGCTAGTGAATTAGTTTCTTTTTCATATTGAAACAAAAAGCGTGCAAATAGAAGTTCGTCTGCCATTAGCCTTAGAATACAATATTTCCCAATAGGGAGGGGAGGGTGAAAAGTTTGAAATTAAGTCCAAATATATGTCAGATATCCTAAGTTATCTGTATATATTTTATATGATTTTTACGTTTGCTCGAAAAATAAAAAAACATTTCAATATCTTTGATTTTTTCTCTTTTACTTACCAAGTTGTCCTGTAACAAACACCATTTCTTGCTGTTGAAATGCAACAGTGCGTTCAGCTTTAAATTTCTCAAACGTTCCACATCATCCATGGTATTAAGAAAGTGACAAAATGACGTAAATGACGTAGTATTGTTAGATGAAATCGATGCAAAAAGATATGAGAGCACATTTTATAAATATTTCTGCCGAAAGTCTAGCTACAGCTGAACGTTGCAGCCACCGATTTTATATAATAAGACTATTTAAACTTAATTTTAAATACAAATTATTCTTGTATGCAATAACACAAGAACATCTTAGTGCAAGATTTTGCATATTTTAGTTTTCTTGTATTACGTATCTCAGGATAAGCCTCTAAAAGTACAACTGGAGTGGTATTAAGTTTTAGCTTATGCACCATTTCACTTTCGGCATCACGGGATCATTATATTCCCCTATTTCTAATGTTACATAAAATATCGTTTTTTCTTGTATCTGATATCATAGCATTTCATAATGTGGCAACCTGGAATCTTACAATCCTTTATGAAAGTCTCTTTCTAGCTTATTCTGCCCAATAAATAAGAAAATTAACTGGCGTCCAGTTCGTAGCGCATCATTCTTTTATCAGAAATACGGGAATTTCGGACCTACGGCTAGAAGACATCAGCCATGGTTCGTACGGATACCGTTATTTCTCCAAGAAAACTACCAGTATCTTTGTATAGAAAAAGATATCTAGGATAAACGCACAGAACTTCGCCTTCTTTTAAGAAGAGATTTGCTATACGAAAATACAGGGACCGAAAAATTTTCTGGTCTGCAAAATTCAAGGAGGCGTACGAACCATGTTAGCATTATTGCGCTCTATATGAAAGAAAACCCCATCTGTCCACCTCTCTTAATAAGTTTAAAGAGCCCAATTACTTTGGGCCAGAGAACACATCATTATGATTCCACAACAATGGAGATTTTTACTCATTATAAACCAGTTGAGTTTTATATCGGAATGCATTTAAGTATCATGTACTTATCTAGACTGCCATACACTAGGTGCTACAATTAAACGAATTGAAAGTTGCAGTTCTAGAACAAGTGGAATATTGGTTTGAATAACAGCCTCTCTGAGTGATCACAAGTCTCGGTGTGAATGCTGTAAGAATATTAATATATACTATTGCAAAAGCATTATTTTATGAGGTCCTTTCACGAATTCTCTAGATTTGTTTTTCTCTGTGTACTTTGCCAGAATTTATTTAGTATTGGGTTAGAAACGGGTCTTGCAACTTTATCAAATTCGTGGTTTAAAAGAGGGAGGTGGGGAAGGTTTTATATTATTTCGGTTTTCTCGGGAACTTTTGGTCGCAGTTGAAAGTTTTATCTACCTAAAAGCCAGAAATTACATCGACAATCTCTAAAACGCCCCTTAGTTCGTTTAGGTAAATTTCAGTTTAAAAATGTAAAATGGTAAACATTCGAGTTTCGTTTGCTAATAAACAGAGGGAAGTTACCGAATGCAGTGGGGGTATTAGTGCTAGCTTCGTTTGGATGGAATGTAGTATAAAAATAGAAAAATATACAAATTCCAAGGACGTATGCTGTCGAGGGTAGTGCGGGACTTCCAATTCTAGGTTCGTTTGGATAGATATTTGATTAAAATTATAAAATCACACATAATTCATGGTGTACGCTGCCGAAGACAGTGGATCGGAAAACATTTACTTTTCCTTTTCATAACACTATACACATTTCTTAGTTTCTGTTATATATACTTATATAGATATACAGAATCATGGTGGCCATAAGAAAACTTCACCGGTATATGAACCCGTAACGGCCTAACGCTCAACCAATCGAAAATAAAATTTAGATATACTTATTTAAAGGTATGTGCTCGAGATCTTGATTATTTAAAACAATAGAGCTCTCATGGTTATGGTTACAGTGAAAGAATTTCGAAATTTTTGAATGTCAATACCATTTTTCTTTTCATGCGCAAATCATCAGCGCATTGAAAAATCATAAATAGCTTTGGAATGATACACGTACGATGGAAATTGTCGGCGTAAAACAGTTAAGATATGTTTTTCAGCAGTCGATTTTTTTCACTTTTGAACCGAGTGATGTTGTAAGATTTGTTTCAAAATGTGCTTTTGAGTTGTGTTTGTGTACACATATTGAAAATAACAATGTAATCATTTGTTTTAGAGCGCTGAACATTACATTGCATATGAACTGGATTAGGATAGAGTGCCACGATATTACACCGACAATTTTAGTCATACGTGTATCATTATAATGGCATTTATGGTTTTTCAATGAGCTGAAGAATTTGCGCAGGAAAAAAAATGGTTGTTGACATTCGAAAATTTCAAATTTTTTTTCGCTATAACCGTAACCGTGAGAGCTCTATTGGATAAAATCATCACGATCTCGAGATCATACCTTCAAATAACTAGATCTGAAATTTAATTTCGATTGGTTGAGCGGTTAGGTCGCTAGGGGTACATATATCGGGGAAGTCTTTTTATGACCACCCTGTATTTTAGATAAAAGTTTTCAATTTAAGATGTTTAATTTAATCTATAGCTTTGTAAACATCCTTGTAGTCAGATAACTTATTCTGTTAGTTTATTTAGTATTTTAATTGCATTTAAATCTCCACAATTGAAAAAAAATCATACTAGTTTAAAATAAATTGTTATGTAAATTTTACATTTTTCATAGCTGGATAAAAAATTATTTTCACGTAAAAGTTCAGCAATGTGAATATTAAATATTTCATACGTCCTTCTCTTTTTCTACGCCTACACCTGTTTACCTATTGTAAGAATACTAAACAAACACAATTACACAAGTATACACAGAAACAAAGAAATATATATATATACACTGGTTTCCAAAAATTAAGGAAAAATCACAAAAAGACCAATAACTCGTACAAAAATTAACCTATCTGTATTAAATTTAGATATGTTGTTAACTGAAAGTTGCCGATTAAAATTACAAAATGCAAATCATTGGCGCTGCAATCGGATTGCGTCATCTGTGCGGAGCATAAAAATGCATGCTAGAGAGTACGGCTGCTGTTGCCGCTGTGATTATGAGATAAGAAAACTGAGATAGCCAATTCATTAGTATGACCTCGAGGTATAATTTGTAAGCATAACTGCGATATATATCTATTGTAAGATTAGTTGTCGGCCAAAGTCAGACAGAGGTTGCCAGATGGCTGAATCTGAGTTCTTCTGTTGTTCACAGGCTTTGGAAACAATTTCAAACCACTGGTTCCGCCTCCAGAAGGTTTAGCGAAAGACGGGCAAGAGCTACCACAAGCATCGATGGCCGATATTTCCGGTAGTGTGTGCAAAGGAATAGAACAGCAACTCCCTCTCATCTTAGAGCCTCCCTTGTTGCAGCCACTGGATGGTTGGTATCAACGTATACTTTGCGTAGAAAGCTTCATGAAGGTGGTCTTTACGCGATGCTACCAGACATTTGTGTGCCGCTCACCTTATGTCACCGGAGGGAACGTTTAAGGTGGGCACGTCAACATGTTCACTGGACGGCTGATAAATGGAGGCGTTTTCTCTTCACAAATGAGTTCCAGTTTAGCCTCCAAAGTGATAGTAGGCATTGTTTGATTTGGAGAGAACAAGGAACACGCTATCATCCATCAATCATTCATGAAAGAGATTCGTTTGTAGGAGGCAGTGTCTGTGTTTGTGATGGTATCTTTTTGGGCGGACGTACAGACCTCCATATCTTTCCACGTGGAACTGTGAATGCTGACGTCTATAGAGATGACATTCTTGATGCTTATATGCACCCTTATGCCGGTGCAATAGGTAATGATTTCCTGTTACAGGACGATAACTCTAGACCACACAGGGCTCACATCGTAGATTATCTTCAGCACCAAACAATTCAGTGCATGGAATAGCCAGCGCGATCACTGGACTTGAATCCCTTCGAGCATCTTTGGGATGCTTTAGGAAGATGTGTATTTGCTCTCAATCCCCCTCCTCAGACCCTTGCCACGCTTACAACTGCTTTACAAGAGCAATGGCTCGCACTTCCCAGTGAACTTATCGATCGCATAATTGACAATATCACACATTGCTGTATGTGCTGTATTCCTTCTAGGAGTGATCATACTCCATGTTAAATGTACTTTCCCTATACCAAACTGGCACTTTTTTTTTGTTTATATTATAATTGCATTAATTTCTGAAACACCACGATTGCCTGGTAATTTCTTTTAATGTTATTTTATACCTTACTATGTGTTGTACACTGTGTCTCAGTTTTATTAAAATCTACTTGTAACATTTTGAGTAATCACTACGTTTGTTGCTTTTCCTTAATTTTTGGAAACCAGTGTATATGCATACATATATATATATATATATATTAGTAATTTAAATAATATATTTATTACAACATACCAATGAAAGCTGCATAATATCAATCAAATAATCTTCATAATAAATTTGTATCAATCATATAATTCTTTTTTCCCTATAAAAGACAAATATTATATCAAAGTCTATTTTATTGTGTCATTTATTTTTTAATACAATTACTTAAAATAATATTATCCTTAATTTAAATATGGAAAACAATTAAACCGTCGAAAATTTTATTTTCTTAATATATCACTATGGGGTGTTGTTGTGTATATATATCTTGTAATTTGGTACTGCACACAGAGGATTTCTTCAAAACATTCAATTCTATCTATCTTATGCAATTAATATCTATCAAATGTAATTCATTTAATAAATACTTAAAACTTACGACGAAAAAACCCATGACATATTGAATATTATTTCTTTTTAAATCAGGAAAATCTTTCACAAGAGCAGAAACTCACTTCCGTCCTTTTTTAAAAGATTTCTTTTTTTTTAAATCTCTGCGGATGAATTTAGGAAATGCTTTTCAAATCTTTCTGTAGGTACATAAGCTAACTTCAAAGTACCTCAAGCGTATGCTTGAACCTCATTTTACAAAAACTCATTGATGCTATAGTCTCGGTAGTCCAGCGGTTTAAGTGTTGGTGTTAAAAGAAAAAAAAGAGAAAGAAAAGCAACACAATTTCTATTAAAACAGTGAATCTTTTAGAAACGGGTTTTCATTCAGAGAGAGATAACTCGTGAGCTAAATAAATCTTTTACAGAACCGTAGCAGACTTCTAAATATTCTTATAATTGGATGGGATGTGTAATAGAATTGGAATTTTGCATATTGTATCCCGAAAAGAAAATCATGAAAGAATAGTGGAAACATTTTGCTAGATAAAGTTCTAATTTAGTTATATTGTAATAGATAATATCTTATCTACGAGAAACTCTCCGTAATTTTAATTTTCCGTACTATAAAACGTATTATTGTTAAAATAGTGTCATCCAATATTAGTTGTACATATTTTAACTCACACATTTATAATTCAAAATTTGCAATAGTAGAAATTCATCGACTGAGTAAGAATAATTTGTCTTGGTCAAAACAAAATAATTTGCTTATATAAAAAATGGTGGCATTTATATATATATATATATAATGTGTATTTCAAATATCCGTAAATGAAGAAGCAAATATTGAATTGTTCCTTTACATCAAAAAGAATTATCACAGAAGAAGTATATAATTTTCATAGTGCACGGACTATAGTAAATTACATTTTTTAGATTTTTTATAGTTTTAATCATTTTAAGTCTGAAACTGAATTTTTTTGAGATAGACGACATTTCGACAACATATAAAAAATATTTTTCTAATCATAAAGATAAGCATCATAAATATTCTGATTAAAAAAGAACATTACAAATCAGTAAAAAAGAGAACACGAGAACACATATTTAATTTTATTTTGATTTTGAACTTATTCAATAATTTGATTAATTTTGCATTCACTGAACGCAGAAGTTTTTTTACAACATTGACCTCTCAGCTCCCCGTTTCTTCTTATAAATGGTTTCCTATATTTACAAAATAAGTACTCACTTACATTAATTTTTATGTTGTTTTGTAAGTTCATTTCAAAAATTGTTATCATAATTTTAACTTAGTAAAACTATATTTTATTGCTTATATATATTTCAATTAAAAGATCAGTTTTTTTCTTTGCTACAGAAAGACACGAAATTAAGAATATTTTCTGTGAGTTACTTTATAAAAATAACATGAACCTATAGAAAGTGCAGTTTATCCAAAATAGAATTTTTTTTTCGATGTCGTGTGATTCTCTTTGGGAATATTAAATAGCGTCTTTGAAATTCGAATATCCAGATTCAGCTTAACTATCAAAATTACACGTCACTGATACTCTCTCTTATACATAATTATATATGCTTTAAAAAGAAAGTAATTATATTAAAATATAAAGGCAACTATTATCTCGCCAAAAAACACTTTTTATTCCATATTTGGAACTTTTACTAAATTACCATCCATAATATATTTGATTATCTATAACTGAACCGTGTTATTTTACTGGAATCGGCATGCTTTTCCTTGATTGAACAATTTTTATCCAAGGAAAGAAAAATCGTAAAAAAGAAAACATAATTTTTAGCGCAAATAAGAAAATATGTTCTTTAAATATCCAAAATAATTAAATTGTATAAATTTAATTTTATTAATATATCACTATGGGATGTTATTGTGTATATTTTCTTATTTGGTATTGCAGACAGAGGATTTCTTCAGTCATTCAAATTTATCTGCCACATGCAATTAATATCTATTAAATGAAATGTCTTTAAGAAATACTTAAAACTTAGACGAAGAAAACCATCTCATATTGAATTTTATTTCTTTTTTAATCCGGAAAATCTTTCCCAAAAGCAGGAATTCACTTCTGTGCTTTTTTAAAAGATTTTTTTTATCCCTGCGGATAAATTGAGGAAATGCTTTTCAAATCTTCCAGTAGATACATAAAGTAACTTCAAAGAAATTCATTCGTATGCATGAACTCCATTCTACAAAAACTCATTGAAGCTATAGTCTTGATAGTCCAGCGGTTTAAGTGTTGGTGTTAAATGAAGAAAAAGAGAAAGAAAATCAACACAGTTTCTTTTAAACAGCGAATCTTTTCAATCAGAGAGAGATTATTCTTGCGCAAAAGAAATCTTATACAAAACCGAAACCGATTTTTAAATATCCTTATAATTGGATGAGAGGTGTAATAAAATTGGAATTTTGCATATTGTAAACCAAAAATAAAATCAAGAAAAAATAATGCGAAACATTTTGCTAGATAAAGTTCTAATTTAGTTATACAACTATAGATAATATCTGATCTAAGGGAAACTGTCCGGAATTTGAATTTTCCGCATTATAAAACGTATTACTGTTTAAACAGTGCCATACAATATTAGTTGAAAAGATCTTAACTCACACATTTATAATTTAAAATTTGCAAACGCCGCCGACTGATTAAGAATAATTTGTCTCGGTCAAAATAAAATAATTCGCTTATATAAAAACATATATATATATATATATATATATATGTATATATATATATATATATATATATATATGTATGTGAGTTGTGGTTTTAGATTCCCATAAAACTCTATGCCTAGCAACAGGATATGATCAGCGTTTTCCATGAGAACTGTAACCGCAGAGCAGCAGATGGATTGAATTTGCTGATGTGCAGCTTTGCATTTTCTTAGCTTGGGAACAAGTAACAACCAAAGGTCAGATTTCATTCCGAAGCGGCTGAGGTGAGACCTATTTTTTTGCTCTAGACGAGAGCAGAAGCCGATATGGATTCTCCGATGCTGCTGGCGCGTATGCCGCAGAAAATCCACCTACCCTCCCGTACTTGTAAATATAATGTTAGCCTAATATGTAAAACTATAATCCAGAACCATTAAACTCCTTTATTTCATTAACTACGACCTTATCCTTATATCATCCTTATATCACATGGGGGGGTCGGCCTATCCTATTAAAACCTAGTTCAAGTCTTAAATCCCCTAGACCCACTTGCCACTTCAGTTAAAGCACTAACTCAGCGATTTTTTTCTTTCAACTCTGAAGACGTGAAGACGTACGAAAAGTGTTTCACTGTGAATCATGAATCATTGAAGATACCGTTTCTTTTTCTTATCAGTAAAGACTCTTCATGAAATTTTCTTTCCATGCTGAAATATCTCAAAAAGGAAGTAAATTACTTGGACAGCTGTGAAGTTCATCGGAAGCAACGATTTAATTTTTTTCTGTTAGTTACGAATGATTCAAAATTTTTTTCTCTGCTCCCGTGCGGCGCACATGCAGCAGAAAAGCGAAAGTACTTCAATTATCCAGTGTGCTTATCAGTTCACGTTAATCCAGGATTTGATTATTTATTTTTTTCCCTTCATAGCGGATTACCGTAAAAGGAAGTAAGTGGTATATTTATGTTACTTTCGACAATGATTTTAAAAGATATTCGCGTGGTAGTTAGCCAAATTAATTCAGCGAGGACCGATCGTATTAAATTGCTACATAATTTAATTTTTAAAACAGACAATGGACGGTTGAATAGGAAAAAATTTAAGGTAATTTGAAGGATTTCAATATAAAGATTGCGACGATCAATTTAAAGCTAAATTAGCAGAAATTCTGGACGAATTTTCCCAAGTTCAGTTAGATTGTAGGGCGAATTTATTACACTTAGATGTTCATGGAAGTGAATCTGATATTGCGACATGCATACTGCAAACTCTAACTAAATTTGAAGCCTTTCAGGATTCCCTTACGCCACACCACACCACACCGCACGATTGCATTTTCCGACACTGAAAATTTGTTACAACCGTATTCGGGAAAACATTCCGACAATATTCTAAAGTGGTTTGAGCGATTTGAAGGTTTAGCGGATAGCTTCGCGTTAACCTAGATTCAAAAATTCATCTTCGTTGAGAGAGCGCTTACAGGGACAGCTCTGTTATTCGCGCGTAGTGAGTCAAATATTACCTCGTATAGCACGCTGAAGCACGCCTTGATTAATGAATTCAAACACATCTCTTCGCCGGCACTATTCCATGAGACGTTGGGACCACGCGACTGTAAACAAAATGAAACATTCACGGAATACTTCCTCATCATGAAAGAAATAGCCCAAAGGGGTAAGACGGGGGTCCCATCTCCCGGTCCCAGGCCCATACACACACGCAGGGAACCACCCGCAAGACCAGCCTCGCGGCGCGTCCCGAAGGTCGCCGCCAGACTAGCCCCGACAGAGCGGAACCCCACGCGCGTTCCGGCGAAAACCGACGCGCTGCCCAGCGCACACAACGACGGCTGCTCCCAAATCAGAGACGAACGGCCGCTACGACAGTCCTCACCACCCAGCTAGAAAAACCAAGTGGTCCCTGAACTTGGTTCCCGAGCCGGTAGACCCCGCAAGCCCTGCAGGAACCGGACGCCTATAAAGACGCCGGGCCCACGAACTGAACCGAGGCTTACCCACCCGGAGTTACTTTACGGAAGGCCCCCAAGATCAAATACCAGTTTTCGGCAAAGACATTTATGTGGGCCAGCCGATATTAAAGTTATGAATGGCCCCTAGCTTGAAAACCCGGGAGGACGGGGAAAATCCCTCCGGCCGTAAAGCGACCCAGCTCCGGGCTTTTCGCCCAGACCACCCGGCTCGACCGACGGATCCCCTCGTGGATCACGCCGGGAACCAGTTGGCCCAGACTAGGTGCCGTTAGCGACTCCAGGTGGGCACGGAAAGCTTCACCTAGACGGAATAGACTCCGCCTCGCTAGGGTGTTGGATGGAACGGAGTCCCGCCCGACCCCGCCGACTCGACCCCGCCCGAAGACAGAGAAGCCAGCGGAGTTCGACAGAAGCCCGCCCCCACACTACCTTACCTCACGGCTGTCGAGTGTACCCAGGCCCGAAGACCCCTGACCTCGTGCAGTGACCGACCGCTACCTTTGTTAGTGCGTTCGAAAATTAGGTGGAGACACCTCTAGGTCCCCATCACTGGGCGAGGCAAACTCCAGTATCGCATAGACACGAAGGACCTAGATCGAACCGAGAGTTCCTCCGAGGCACGATGAGTCGCCGCGTTACCAGCGAGCCTCCGGCCCGTTTCCCCGTGGGGACAGCGTTCGATGGTGGACCTGCCGGCCGACCCTCCCAAGGGTCACGGCACGACATGGAGTAACCAGAGCCATACTGGCCTCCCCACGCGACCGCTCCTTAGTCAACGGGGGCACCGCCAAACCCTACCACCCTAAGGGTCGGCACCCAACTGCTCCAGCTGAGGTCCTTGGAGGGATGAGCCACCCAAGTCAAAAAGTAAGTTGGGCGCTGTCCGAAACCCTCGCCCTTCGGTTGCTCCGGGAGTCCCTGCATGGCGTTCCCGCGAGCCCCGTCGTCATTAGCGAGCACCAAGGACTTTCCACTACAAAGCCCTCACTCGCACCTCAGGCTCCCTCTCAGTCAATTGGTGGATGGGGTCCTATCGCCTTAGCTAGTCTTTGCCCGTCGCTACCCGGCTTGCCCAGAGAACCCGGGTGCCGGAGGACCTTACCTATGGTACCCACCGAAACGGGCTACGGCCCTATGCACAACGTCCGTTAACCGTGGCCACCAGACTCAACGCCTGTCAGAGATGAGCCTCTCGAGGAGGTGGCGATTCGTCCCCATCCAGCCCCCTCGCATTCGTACACAACGAACTCTGCCGAGCTTCCTGTCGCCTTCCCCACTCAAGGGGTCGGGTCGGAGCCACCCGGAGGGGCGGCCACAGCCCAAAGGGGTAATGTCGACGACGCGTCCTTGATGCATTATGTTATTAACCCGGGAGAACTCGCTAGTGAGAATGCCCAATTGCTTTTCTTTTACTTTACTTTCATATAATATCAACTTTTTTTGGCTGGCTTAGTACTTTTATTCACAAAATAGGTAAAATAATTGAAAAAATCTTGAAATTTTAATTAAAATGAAAAATGATTTAAATAAGAATCTTAAAAAAGTACGACTGTGAGAGAAAATCTCATGCAGCGAGTTCTCCCAGGTTAATGGCATACAAAACACGCCTAGCAATAAAGCTATATTATTCGGGTGCACCACGCTTGCCGAATTTTAAAACAAGCTCCAAATTTTCGAACGAATTTACGAGCAGAGTTCTAAATTTTATCAATCAAAGTCGCCGACTACACCCGACATTCCTAAAATTAACAAAACGGAGAAAACTGCCAAATTAACCTGTTGGAATTGTTTAGCCCCAGGTCACCGGTCTAACCAGTGTGTGCATTTGAATAAAGGAAAAAAGTGTATGAAATGCGCACGTTTTAGTCATGTTTCCAATCAATGTACGGAACAAACTCCGGAACGCAAGCGTTCGACTCAAGGCACCTCCCCTTCACGCAAGACGTCGCCAAGCCGAGAGGAACAAATCCACGTAGTATAAATGTGTCATTTTCATCCGCGCATGCAGAAACCTGTAAAAATTTTCAATTTAAAGATAAATTCACTTTTGGACACTGGAAGCCCCCTGACGATATTGAGAGAAGATGTTTATGAACAAATCGGATCCCCCCCTCACCGGAGCTCCTGTACAGTTGTCAGGTATCGGCAACGGTAATCTTCAGCCTAGAGGATCATTTTTTACCAATATAAAAATAGACGATAATACTTTTTCTACTACTGTTTACGTACTTAAGTCTTCTCAGATGCCCATGCCACTTCTTGTAGGGACAGACGTCACATTTCAAGAACTCTCACGTGCGACAAAAACGGCGTTAATTTAACTAAATCTCCACGCACAAGCATTTTTATAAGCTGCATTACTGTCTCTGATAATGCATCTGCAACGAAATCTCAAGATAAATCCAATGTGCATTCATTTCCTGACACAAGATGCACTACAGAAACATTTGTTTCAAATTCTTTTCCCCAAGATCTAAAACCGCTGAGAGTAAATAAAGATTTTTCGAATGAAAATAGTCGTAGTGATATCGAAATTGACCCAGTGACTGACTCAGCGCATCTGACGCATCTCGCAACAGGACCAGAGTATTTTTTTATTCAATTCAAATTTCCTTTCATACAAGCTTTTCATGATTGTGTTCATCTCCTTTATCAGCTATTTATCACTGTTTAACTCTAATAACGGACTCAATCCTTCTGCACTACAAAAGTACCAACCATCTCATGATTTGAGTGACATTACTAATTGGTACAATATCCGGCAGATCCTTATCATTTCTTGTTTATTTCTTATACGCCGAAACTGTGTGACATCACCAAAGAAAAAAGAGAAAACGTAGACTTAAATCCTTGAAAAGAAAGCTGCTTAACGTATATAGGTCACTAGTGCAACCATAGAATTTATCATAAATGTGTTTTTTTTTATTACTACTGTTTTTTTTTAACTGTGTTTTTATATATATTCTGTGTTTTACACCTATATGTGCTTATTTAACCCCTTAATAGTTGTTCCCGTGATATTCACGGGCTGTGTCTTTTATTCATTTTATTCTTTTTTATTTGATTCCCACCAGTTTTATAAAGTAGTGTGACTGGCTTTATTATGGTATCATTCTGTTTTTAAATAAGCTGAATATTTCTTTATCAAAAATGTGGTGCCAATAAGCAATTTGAATTTTGAAACCGTAATTTAATGCGACCGTTAAGGGGTTAAGCGAACATTTATATCGTACTGAACTATTAGGCTGCTACTATCTGTGACTTTCTTAATAACTTTATTTCAATATCTTCGTTTTTTTTCTACGATTGCAGCAAGCATGAACGTTTTTTTTTTTTTTTTTTTTTTTTTTTTTTTTTTTTTTTTTTTTTTTTTTTTTTACGGACGAAACATTAGAATGACGTGTTTATACGTGTGACTAACTATGTCACAGCTACGAGTGCAATCATTGATGAAAATCTTCAACACAGAACGTTTTTTTTTCTTCGTGTTTTTGTGTGTCATGCCATTCTACAGTGTGATAATTTTCAAAGCTTATTTTTTTTACAAGGTATCGTGTGCAAGCAATTTATTATCAACAGTGCTTATTCTTATGTGTTTGTGAGATATGCAACAGATTCTTTATTTTTTCAGCTTATATTAACAGAATTTTTGTGCCTTATTTTCTTCGAAGTTCTGTTCAACATTTTTTTTTTAATCTCTGAGCGATATATATCTGCTCAAAACTGTTTTATTGAACCCATGAGGTGATTTTTTTTTCGCATGGCAAGTTATCTTTATCTGGGATTGCAAATGGTGTTTTATTTTTTTCATTTGCCTGTTCGCAACACGTGTTTTTTTTATGTTGCGTAAATAACTTTATTTAAAATGACTATCTATACAGGACTTTATTTTTTTTCTAACATTGACATTTTACAAGAAAAAAAAGAAAATTGTTGTATTTGTATTTCTAAAACTGTATTTATATTTCTAAAACTGTGTTTTATGTGTAAACTTTTTATTGAATTGCTATATATATGTATGTGTTTTACCCCCCCCCCCCTCCTCGCATATTTTTTTTTACAGAAGTAATAGCTGGCTGTCGAAAAAAAACCTTTTGGTGGGAAATCCTTTTTTTTTTTGTTTAGACGAGGAAAACTTTTTTTTCTTCCCGAATGACGTTGGGATAAAGATGTTTTTTTTTTACGAAATTCTAGCAAAGATGAGGCAGATTTTAGTATGTTTTGTTGATGATAATATAATGGGCAGACGGCCTTTCAGATTATATTTTTAATCCCTGATGATGGCTCATGAGAAACACGGTCTCATGACGCAAATTGACGTTATCCTGAGATTTTTTTTTATTCTTTTGCTTCCCTTTTTTTGGAGATATCCCACGGCAGCTCAGCATTAACTTACATAAAATTTAGAATTAATTTTTTTAGCTCAATTTTCTTAATTATTTAATGACAGTTTTTTTCCCTTTGGATTTTAATTATTTTTAGATAGTTTTTTTTTTGTTTTTTGACATAATTGTTGCTTATTTAACACGCTGTCGAGGACGACAAGCGGACAAAATGGCCGAGTGTGAGTTGTGGATTTAGATTCCCTTAAAACTCTATGCCTAGCAACAGGATATGATCAGAGTTTTTCATGAGAACTTGTAACCGCAGAGCAGCAGATGGATTGAATTTGCTGATGTGCAGCTTTGCATTTTCTTAGCTTGGGAACAAGTAACAACCAAAGGGCAGATTTCATTCCGAAGCGGCTGAGGTGAGACCTATTTTTCGCTATAAACGAGAGCAGAAGCCGATATGGATTCTCCGATGCTGCGGGCACGTATGCCGCAGAAAATCCCCTACCCTCCCGTACTTGTAAATATAATGTTAGCCTAATGTGTAAAACTATAATCCAGAACAATTAAACTCCTTTATTTTATTAACTACGGCCTTATCCTTATATCATCCTTATATCACACACACACACACACACACATATATATATATATATATATATATATATATATATATATATATATATATATATATGTGTGTGTGTGTGATATAAGGATGATATATATATATATATAATGTGTATTTCAAATATTCGTAAATGAAGAAGCAAATATTGAATGGTTCCTTTACATCAAAAAGATTTATCACAGAAGAAGTATATAATTTTCATAGTGCACGGACTATAGTAAATTACATTTTTTAGATTTTTTATAGTTTTAATCATTTTAAGTGTGAAACTGATTTTTTTTTTAGATAGACGACATTTGAACAACATATACAAAAATATTTTTCTTATCATTAAGATGAGCATCATAAATATTCTGATTAAAAAAGAACATTACAAATCAGTAAAAAGAGAACATGAGAACAGATATTTAATTTTATTTTTATTTTGAACTTATTCAATAATTTGATTAATTTCGCACTCACTGAACGCAGGAGATTTTTCACAACATTGACCTCTTAGCTCCCCGTTTCTTCTTATTAATGGTTTCCTAAATTTACAAAATAAGTACTCACATACATTAATTGTTATGTTGTTTCGTAAGTTCATTTCATAAATTTATATCATAATTTTAACTTAGTAAAATAATATTTTATCTCTTAAGGTAACACCGGGAGAGTCGCCGCATACGGGATAGATGCCGCACCCCTTGTATTTCTTGTAATTACCGATAGATGGTCGTCAATCGCACAGTATAGGTGCGCAATGATATTATTTTTACCAGTGTATAGCGTGAAGCTCATTTCGATGTTTACTTGTAGAAGTACTATCCTTAATTTGACGTAAGTGAATGATGTCACTGTCCAATCTTTTAAACACGTTATTTTTAAATATTTGCATACACTAATTGCTAAATGCATGCATGATTTCGAAGTCAAAACTAAATGTAGCGTTTGTATAGAGTACTGTGTGTATGGTTACGCCATTTCCCTTAGCGATGCCAGGTAACTGTGATGGACGACGTCAGGACCATGCAAAATGGGATACATGCCGCAGTTTCTTTTGTACAGTATGATTAAGTTTTATTAACTTCTCCTTTTCTTTTTGCACAGACTAACTATGTTAGGCATGTTATCAAGTTTACTAAAACCAATGGAGAAAAGGGGGAAAATATAAAGTAAGAAGTGCGAAAGAGATGCAAGTCAAGATGATAATAATGAAAAATTGGATTATTGGACGTTCTTTGCAAACTACTCCAAAAAAGAGGAACTGTAATTGGCTTCTTTGCATCATGTGTTTAAATGTAGTTACATAAAGATTGTACTTTCTTGGACACTTTTCTGTAGATTGTAGTCGAAAAACAGGTCTCTTAACCCATTCGGGACCATAGGTGCATATAAGCACCTTCATAAAGAGCTTACAAAATTTGTTTTTGGCACCACTAAAAAAAAAAAAAAAAAAAAAAAAAGTAATATTTTCTTTGTTTAATTAGAGCATTTTCATGATTATTTAAGTAAAGGCAACTTCTTTTAAAAAGTTGGTACAAACAGAATAAAATTTGCGTAAAAGCCACTGGTCCCGAAACGGGTAACAAATAAATTATGTAAACACAATTTTACTTTTTTTTCTTTTCCTTTTCTAATACATTGATGTTACGTTGCTGCTAAAATAACAATTAAAATTTAATGTAAAAAATAATAAGTCGCTAATTTTAATAGGGGAAGTAGGCAACAAATATTAATTAGAATCCACAAATACGTTTCGTTGTACTCATTTAGTTTCATTTTGTTATTACATCGTTAATTATAGTCCAGATATGAATATTTTTTTATATATTTTTATTTAACATTTCATTCTATTATTATTGAAAGCGCGGCATAACTACCGCACTAGTGCGGCGTCTCAGCCTGAATGTACGGATGACGTTCCGCAGTGTAATGTTTTAGAAAAAAAAATTAAAAAATATTAATAATTTGTTTTGAATTTTTTTGTCGCAGTACAGGCGTTATATATTTAACATTAAATAGCACAGCATGATTTTTTTAAATTTTATGTCCGCCATGGGACTTTATACACAAATTCAAAAAAATGTGCGGCATAAATCCCCGAATTACCCTATATGTATTTCAATTAAACGATCGGTTTTTCTGTTTCCTACAGAAAGACACGAAATGAAGACTATTTTCTGTGAGTTACTTTATAAAAATAACATGAACCTATAGAAAGTGCAGCTTATCCAAAATGGATTTTTTTTCGATGTTGTGTGATTCTCTTTTGGAATATGAAAAAACTTTTTTGAAATTTGAATATCAAGATTCAACTTAACTATCAAAATTACACGTCACTAATACTCTCTTTTACACATAATTATATATGCTTTAAAAAGAAAGTAATTATATTAAAATATAAAGGAAACTATTATTTCGTCAAAAAACACTTTTAATTCCATGTTTGGAACTTTTACTAAAATCCCATCCATAATATATTTGATTAACTATAACTGAACCGTGTTATTTTACTGGAATCGGCATGCTTTTCCTTGATTGAACAATTTTTAGCCAAGGAAGGAAAAATCGCAAAAACGAAAACATACTTTTTAGCACAAATAAGAAAATGTGTTTTTTTAAATATCCAAAACAATTAAATTGTGTAAATTTAATTTTATTAATATATCAATATGGGATGTTATTGTGTATATTTTCTAATTTGGTATTGCAGACAGAGGATTTCTTCAATCATTCAAATTTATCTGACACTTGCAATTAATATCTATTAAATGAAATGTCTTTAAGAAATACTTAAAACTTAGACGAAGAAAACCATCATATATTGAATTATATTTCCTTTTAAATCCGGAAAATTTTCCCCCAAAATAGGAATTCATTTCAGTGCTTTTTTAAAAGATTCTTTTATCTCTGCGGATGAATTGAGGAAATGCTTCTCAAATCTTCCAGTAGGTACATAAACTAACTTCAAATTAATTCATGCGTATGCTTGAAATCCATTCTACAAAAACTCATTGAAACTACAGTCTGGATAGTCCAGCGGTTTAAGTGCTGGTGTTAAATGAAATAAAACAGAAAGAAAAGCAACACAGTTTATTTTAAACAGTGAATCTTTTCAATAGGAGAGAAATTAATCTTGCGCTAAAGAAATCTTATACAAAACCGAAACCGATTTCTAAATATCCTTATAATTGGATGAGGGGTGTAATAAAATTGGATATTTGCATATTGTAAACCAAAAATAAAATCAAGAAAAAATAGTGCGAAACATTTTGCTAGATAAAGTTCTAATTTAGTTATACAGCTATAAATAATACCTGAACTAAGGGAAACTGTCCGGAATTTGAATTTTCAGCATTATAAAACGTATTACTGTTTAGTGTCATCCAATATTAGTTCTACAGATTTTAACTCTCATATTTATAATTTAAAATTTGCAATAGTCGAACGCCGCCGACTGAGTAAGAATAATTTGTCTCGGTCAAAATAAAATAATTTTTATAAAAACTGATGGCATTTATGTGTATATATGTAATGTGTATTTGAAATATTCGTAAATGAAGAAGCAAATATTGAATGTTTCCTTTACATCAAAAAGATTTATCACAGAAAAAGTATATAATTTTGATAGACCACGGACTATAGTAAATTATATTTCTTAGAATTTTTAAATTTTTAATAATTTTCAGTGTGAAACTGAATTGTTTGAGATATACAACATTTCGACAATATATATATAAAAAAATTTCTAATCATTAGGATAAAAATTATACATATTCTGAATAAAAAAGAACATTACAAATCAGTAAAAAGAGAACACATATTTAATTTTGTTTTGATTTTGAACTGATTGAATAATTTTATTAATTTTGCATTCACTGAACGCAGGAGCCTTTTCAAAACATTGTCCTGTCAGCTCCCCGTTTTTAAGTACTCACATGTCTTAATTTTTATGTTGATTTGTAAGTTCATATCCTAAATTTGTATAATAATTTTAGCTTAGTAAAAGGACTATTTTATTGTATATATGTATTTCAATTAAACTATGTTTTTTTTCTTTGCTACAGAAAGACACGAAATGAAGACTACTTTCTGTGAGTTACTTTATAAAAATTACATGAACCTATACAAAATGAAGCTTATCTAATATAGATTTTTTCTCCGATGTCGTGTGATTTTCTATTGAAATATTAAATATCGTCTGAGAAATTTTAATATCCAGATTCAACTTAACTATCAAAGTTATACTTCACTAATAGTCTCTTTTACGCATAATTAAATATGCTTTAAAAGAAAGTAATTATATTAAAATATGAAGTCGACTTTTATCTGGTTAAAAAACACTTTTTACTCCATATTTGGAACTTTTACCAAAATCCCATACATAATATATTTGATTATCAATAACTGAACCGAGTTGTGTTACTAGAATCGGCATGCTTTTACTTCCATGCACAATTTTTAACTAAAGAAGGAAAAATCGCAAAAAAGAAAACATATTTTTTAGCGCAAATAGGAAAATATGTTTCTTTAAATATCCAAAACAATTAAACAATATAAATATTAATTTTATTAATATATCACTATGGGATGTTATTGCGTATATTTTCTAATTTGGTATTGTAGACAGAGGATTTCTTAAGTCATTCAAATTTATCTGCCACATACAATTAATATGTATCAAATATAATGTCTTTAAGAAATACTTAAAATGTCGACGAAGAATACCATCACATATTGAATTTTATTTCTTTTTAAATCCGAAATTATTTCACAAAAGCAAGAATTCACTCCCGTGCTTTTTCAAAAGATATTTTTATCTTTTCGGATGAATTGTGGAAATAATTTTCAAATCTTCCAGTAGGTACATAAGCTAACTTCAAAGTGATTCATGCATATGCTTGAACTCCATTCTACAAAAACTCATTGATGTTATAGTCTCGATAGTCAAGCGGTTTAAGTGTTGGTGTTAAAAGAAGAAAAGAGAAAAAAAAAGCAACACAGTTTCTTTTAAAACAGTGAATCTTTTAGAAACGGGTTTTCAATCAGAGAGAGATTACTCGCGTGCTAAAGAAATCTTTTACAAATCCGAAGCAAATTTCTAAATATCTTTATAATTGGATGAAAGGAGTAATAGAATTGGAATCTTGCATATTATATAGAAAATGAAAATTTTTAAGGAATAGTGAGAAAGAAGTTTTAATTTAGTTATACCGTATTGGATAGAACTGATCTGGCGGAAACTGGCCAGCATTTCGTTTTCCATATCATAAAACGTTTGACTGTCTAAATAGTGTCATCCGATAACAGTTGTACAGATTTTATCTCACACATATAATTTTACATTAGGAATAGCCGAACGCCACCGACTAAGAATAATTTGTGTTCGTCAAAAGAAAATAATTTGCTCAAATAAACATTTCTGCTAATTATATATATACAGGGTGTCCATAATTGAACGACCTACTTTATAGTAAAGATGAAAATAAGGAATTTTGCTTAGTGGCCACTGGCCAGTAGGTTGATTTTTTTTAGTAGCCAGTTACTGGCTACTAGGAATAATTTCTTTAATAGCCAGTCAGTAAGTACATTTATGTCACTGAATATTTAATTTAAAAATATGAGTTTAGAGTAAATAAGTAACTTATGTACGAAATAAAAATATTTTATTTCATATTGTTTTAATAAACAGGGATGATTCTGAGTAAAAAAAAAAAATCTGAAATTCACAGCAAATTTTCTGAAAGGTTTACAAAAGAGGTGGGGGGGGCAGAGAGAGGGGGAAATCCACTCCCGGCATGAACTATGTTTTGTTTCACGCCACTTTGACGAAATTTGTGTTTTTTCGCGATCTTTTGACGAAATTTGCCGTTTCTTCGCGATCTTTTGGCGAAATTTGCCATTTTTTTCGCGATCTTTTGGCGAAATTTGCCGTTTTTTTCGCGATCTTATGACGAAATTTGCAGTTTTTTCGCGATCTTATGACGAAATTTCTGGTTTTTTCGCGATCCATTGACGATATTTGCGTTTTTTCCGCGATTGTTTGACGGCATTTGGGCTTCTTAGCGATCCTTTGACGAAATGTGCGTTTTTTTCACGATCTTTTGACAAACCCTCGTTTTTTCGGTGATTCTTTGACGAAATTCGCGCTGTTTTCGCGATTCTTTGACAAAATTCGCGCTTTATTGACGAAATTCGGGTTTTTTAGCGATCCTTTGACGAAATGTGCAGTGTTTTCGCGATCTTTTGACAAAAATCTTGTTTTTGTTTCGAAATTTTTTGACGAAATACGCGATTTTTTCGCGATGTGTTGACGATTTTTGGGTGTTTTCGCGATCCTTCGACAAAGTTTACGTTTTCTCCGCAATCTTTTGACGAAATGTGCATTTTTTCGTGATCTTGCGACGAAATTCGCGGAGTTTTTTTCCGCGATTCTGTGACGAAATCCCTTTTGGAAAATCCTGCATTTGGCCGGTACTTTCCATATTTTTAGTCGCCAGTTTTTCATGTTTAGTCGCCGAGTGGCGACTGCTTATTTTCATCTTTACTTTATAGTTGCTTGCAGACAAAACTATTGTTCGTAAAATTGTGAAATTTTGTGAAAGACATATTAAGCAGATGGGAATTTGTTTAAGAAAAAGGGGTTCAAAATTTCGCCATTCAGAGGGTGATTTTTAATAAATTACACATTAAGCATTACGATAGTTTAGAAAATTTATTTATTAAATTAATCTGATTCTAAAGACACCATTTCACGTCATGGACCTAGAATTTCCCATAGAACAGATTGCGGTCAACTGTGTAACATGCTATCTTACGATTCCAGATGGTATCTGAAAATGATGACCGTCATGCGGAACATGATTGGTTATAACAAAATTTGTTAAACTATCGTAAAATTATGCTAAATGTGTAATTGGTTCATTAACGGCCTCATAATTTGTGTTTTTGCTCAAACGAATTACCTTACCGTTATTAAGTCCTCCACAAAATTTCACAGGATTCTGAACAATAGTTTCGTCAGTAGGAAACTTTAAAATAGGATTGTTTAATTATGGACACCGTGTAAAATAAAATTTCTAAACTATCTAATGCTAAATGTATTATTTATTAATAATCGCCCTCTGGTGGTGAAATGTTTAACTTTTTTTGCCTAAACAAATTCTCATCCCTTTGTTATGTATTTCATGAAATTTCACAACTTTATGAACATTAGTTTCGTCTGTAGAAAACTTTAAAGTAGGGTCGTTTAATTATGGACACCCTGTATATAATTTCTACATAAAAATATTCATATACGAAGACGCAAATATTGAATGTTTCCCTTACATCAAAAACATTTATCACCCAAGAAGTACATATAATTTTCATAGACCACGGACTATATTGGAAAATTTCATTTTTTAGGCTTTTTATAGCTTTAAGCATTTTGAGTTTTAAATTGAATTTTTAGAGATTGATAGCATTTCGACAAAATATAGAAACATATTTTTATAATTATTAGGAGGAGTGTATAAGATAAGTTAATCATGATAGATAAATATTAACCAGATCAAGTATAGTAGAAAATATTTAATAAGAAAAAAAGATCATTGCGTTATGAATTTGGAATAGATAAAGAATTAGAATTACTAATCCATCATTTAATATTAAAAGAGATTACACATGAATAATAAAACATATATATACATCTTGCTAGATTATTTATTATAGCAAACATGAATTAAATAAATAAATAAATTGCAATTAAACAAATCATGTGCATATAATAACTTAAATTACTCAAAAAAAAAAACAAAACAAAAAAAACATGATCCTGAACAATTTTTTGAAGAGAACAACATTACTTGGCTATTATTGATTATCATAAATAACGATTCATGGCAGGTATTGAGCACGATAATTGAAATTTAATATTGGATGACACAACCTATCCATTGAGAACTTAAGTTTGGATGTTCTCCATTGCTGAATCACACATTGTGCAAATCTGATTTAATCTCGTGGTGATGTTTGGCGATATCTCTGCTAACAGCACTTTAGATTGCAGCGATCATGTACTGCTGCTCCTTCTACATATTGCAATCACCATGCGATTTTTATCACCATGTCAACTATTTTAATTACCATGTGATTTTTTATCAATTTCACAAAACATCTTGACTTTAATTACACTTTCTTGAGACACCGCTTGCACACAAATTATTTGGATGATCTAAAACTGCAGCACAATATAACGAAATTATTAACTCTTTTGGTAGAAAATCATCTCGAGATTTGCGAAGAGTCACACAGAAACAAATTTTGAACAGCACGTCGGAACACAGGTGCAGAGCTTGGGATTTCTTAGTACACTAGTTTTACACTTCACTTTATGCTGAGACATCCTCTACTGGTTCCTATATGTCAATCTGTTCATTAAATTAAAACTCACTTCAGAAAAAATAACTTGAATGTTTTTAAAGGCACTCAAATATTTGCTTGCCAACGCCACAGCAAAGAGATATAACTATCTCCTCGCTGCGCGCGGCCAACTAGTTTTTTCCCGCTCAAGAAAGTCGTTGCCAAACCGCCGTTGAAAGACTAGGAAGAAAAAACCATTCCTCTTCTACTGCTTCCCTGGTCTGTCTTCGGAAGAGGGAAAGGAAGATTCACCTGTCACGTCTCCCTCTGTGAAGACTTGCTATTCCTGTGAAAACGCAGATGATTGGTTCCATTCTTGTGTGCGTTCGGAATGTGAATTATTGCTGTGTTTTTTAGAATATATGCTTTCAGTTCACTTTTTATTTTTAATGTGAAGATGCAATCTGTGTAAATAAGCTTTTTCTCTACAAGGAGCATCAAAAATATTATGTTTTAAAAGGAATATTAGAAATCAGCATGAAGAGAAACATGTTTAATTTTAATTCGAGTTTGAACAGATTCAATAATTTCATTAATTCACAATTATGTAATCCCTGAATCTAGGAGATTCATCACAACATTGACTCCCCCACCCAACACACACACACGTTTATTCATATTAATATATGTAATGCTTTTATAATTGTTATAACATATGTACTAATCTACAATATTTTTAAAATTGTTTCATAAGTTCATATCATAAGTGTTTATCATAATTATAACTTAGTGAAAAAGAGAATTATTGCATATATATTAATTAAAATGCATTTTTTTTTTTTTTTTTTTTTTTTTGCTACAGAAGGACACGTAAATGAAGACAATTTTCTGTGAGTTACTTTATAGAAAAAGACGAAAATACAGAAATTGCAGCTTATCCATAATGCAATTTTTCTCTAATGTTGTGTTATTCTTTTTTGGAATACTCAATTTTGAGTATCCAGATTTATCTTCACTATCAAAGTTACCCATCTCTAACACTCACTATCACGTATCATGAATTATGCTTTAAAACAAATTTTTATTTTAAAATTTCAAAGCGAGTATTATCTCGTAAAAAAAAAAAAAAAAAAAAAAAAAAAACTACTTTTTATTCCATATTTGAAATATTTACCACTATCCCATAAATAATATATTGGATTATCAATAATTGAACCCATTTATTTTCCTGGAATCAGCAAACATTGCTTTGATTGCACACTTTTTTGTGCCAAATTTCTCACACATTTGTTTTGCAAATATTTGTTTTAATTATGCCAATTGCCGAAAATGGTATTACACATTATAGCATTATGATATGTATATTAAATAAAAAAATGAGAATTATTCATATAATCATATCCGTAAATTGTAGATGATGATTGCCAAAGGAGATATCACAGCCAAACCTTTGTATAAGGTCAAAATGATGAAGACTCTCTCCTCTTCTAATATCATGCTCGATATTTACAGACTAAATTTAAAATACATAATTTTGCTTAGGTTGTAGTGTTACCTGCAAATAAAGTCATGCTCGATGGTTGTGTTTATGACGGCCAATTATCAACACGAGGGATATAGGTCATAAGGGGGGGGGGTGCCCGGTGTGAGGGTCTTTCTAAGGGAACCTAACCCGTATTAACGCAAGGAAAACCCCGAACGATCAGGCCGACGGGCGTGATTGGGTTCGAACCCAGCACCTCCCGTCTACCAGCTTCGAGAAAAGTCATGTTCGAACAGTTCAATCTAACAGTTAAGTGAAGGAAGGTTTCTGCCCGCCTTTAAAACCCTCCGACTGTCTTGGAAAAGGGCAAAATTGTAATGTTGTTTTCTCTGCATTTCATTTTAAATGCTAAAAAAAAAATGATTCTTTGAACATTTTATAAAAAAACTTAATAACGAATATGAATGCAATCCTTAGAAGTATTAATCATTGTTCAATGTACTAAAAATACATTAAATCAATAGAATTATATTACTTTAAATATTGCTTGTATTGCAGTGAAACCTGGAGCTTAGTGAACGTATTAACACGGGCTTGTCAGTGAGGGGGTTAAAACACATATTTCCTTCAAAAAATATATTTTTCATTGTAGGTGTAATTTTTAAAAAGTTTTCTTCTACATCAGTTTGAAATTATTTTCTATCTTGTTGAGAATGTAAAGGAATGTTTTTCTTCTTTGAGTCAAAATTTTCGATTTATTAACTTTCACATTTTTTGCATCCTCATGTGTGTAGATTGTTACCATAAAGCAATTTTTCGATATTCCAATTCCTAACAACATTTTTTTTTCAACTTCTGCAGTAAAATTTTAAATTTGCCTTTCTCGAAGCCATGTTTTTTTCAAAAATGGGCGATACTTTTTCTGGATAAATATTCTACCTATTTTGTTCTTTAAAAAATAATAATCGTTTTTACTGGAGCTTATACCACCGAAAAGTATAATATTCATTGATGTTCAAACGACCGCATTTTTATCAAAAATCATTTTTTTAAATTAATGTTCGTATATGATGCATGAAATTTAATACCCTTCATAATACCCTTAATACACTTTTAATAACATTCATTTGGCCTCCAAATGTTTTCAGATGCTTCTGACCGCAGAAAAACGGTCGCTAAATGGGTAGATCACGGCGTGCACCTGCAGGCACTCTTCGTTGCACAACGGGTATTAGACATTTTTTTACGTACAAAAATTAAAACCTAAAATTGAAATGACAAAAATATAATGGAAAGGTGATATCTATTTTCTTTGTAACCGAAAATAAATCATAAATATGACGTGAATTTTAGTTTAAAAACATAGAAACTCTCTTTAAGTTACACACATTTAAATAGTACACTGTAAAAAATAATGCCAGTTTTCCGGTAGGAATCGGAAAAGTAGTTGCCCTTATCGTACCGGAATAATTTCCAACCCAGCTCGGAATAAAATCCGTAAAATCGGAACAAAATCTGTAAAATACCATTTTACTGACTATTTCCTTATTTTTACGGATTTTATTCCGAGTTGGGTCGGAAATTATTCCGGCACGATAAGGGCAACTATTTTTCAGATTCCTACCGTAAAACTGGTAGTATTTTTTTTTACAGTGTACACTGTAAAAATAAATATGTAAAGTTGCTAAATTTTTCTAGGAAACTGGATTCGTAGAACTTTTTGTGTAACGGCTTCTGTTACGTGAATTATGTAACAAAAATTCATGTAACAGATACACTTTTGCACTGTAAATCAAAAATGTGTAAGGTTACTAAGAATGTTTTAGGAAACTGGGATGCCTGGAATATTTATGTAACTGCAACCCGGGTTACAGATAGCATTTTAGTAAGATTACTCTTTAATAAGTAAGATTAACTAGTAAGATTAATTTAGTAGATTCTTTTGTAAAGCTACAGATTTCTGTACTTTTACAAAAACTAGATTTGTAGATTTACATATTTTTTTTTTGTACGGTGTGAACATAAAATTTTAGTAAGCATACAGCTTTCCATCTGTAGAATTACAGATTTTTTTTTTCAGTGTATTAGTGTTAAAAGTAGAATACGGTCATAGTCGCTGACTTAACTGGGGAGATGGGGGACAATCAGCAAACTTCCACCATTAATTTTTAAATGTATTTTTTCGAATTACTCACAGTGATTAAATATGACATTTGTTTTTTAATTAGTGGTAGAATTAAGCCTGTCTGTCTGTTACGCTGGTGTGTAGTTGGTTCCTACGAATAGGTGTTCAGTTATACAGTTAGATTCCCCCATGAAATCAGATTTTATCATTTAGCTTTAACACGAAATACCATGATAGAAAATTTTATCAATTTAATGATATGAAACATTGTTAAAATACTCTAAAAGGTTTTATTTAAGGAATAAATTTCTCTTATCGTTAGAGTTGCATTAGGTTTCATTGTTTTCTTAGTACAAATTATGAATTGTTATAAACTTTTAACATTCTCTGCACTTTGAACTGATAATATCCGTTCACTAAGCTGTAAGTTTCACTGCAATAGAAGCATTTTTAAATTAATGTAATTCTAATAATATAATACAGTTTAGAAACATTGAATAATAATTAATATTCTGAAAGATTATAATCATGTACTTAATTTTTTTATATTATGTTGGAAAATCATGTTTTTTAAACGTTTTAAAATAAATAATACAGAGATAACAATATAATAAAACAGACTCTGTGTAATAAATATATATAAAACAACAGTAAAATTTTATCCTTTTGCTCGGTGGTCAGGGGGTTAAGATTGTTCTATGTGTTACAGCTTTAAATAATGTAAATTTTTAAATATCAATTTTAGGGTTATGAGAGTGGTTCAATCGTCCAAAGAGGTTTCCGTTTTCTTAATAAAATATATATAAGAAAAATATCCTGATATATATTAGAGAATAGATCTATTACATGAGGGACAATTTACTGCCATTTTTATGTATGTTTTAAGACAAAATATTAAACCATTTCAAAAGATGTTGCTACTTCACATGTTATTCAAATTTTGTAGCCACATTCTGCAATATAATGCGCGTAAGGCTTTTTTTTTTTCAAAAGATCTCCGAAGATAGGTGGATATCATAAATCTTTTTACGATAAAATTACTTCAGTTTTTAACCTACCATTAGCATACGCTTGGGAAAAATAAAATAACCAACAATCGTGAAAACATCTATTTATTAAAATTTTTAATCAATAAAACATGAGACAACATATCCAAGAAATTTTGTAACGCCATATAAAAATATAAAATAGAAGAAATTCTTACTATAAATATCATCTAATACCTTTATCTTTCACATGACAGTGTTACACAATTACAGAATGAATTAAAAATTCTAAAAAAGGCAGTTATTTTAAATCCTCAAATCATAAATATTATATGAAATTTCAGAAATTCATATCATTATGTGATTACAATTTTTTTAAAAAAATATTAGTACAATGAAGTTTAAATGCTTAAAAAATTATAAATGCAACTGCACATATACAAGTATTAAACAGATTTTAAAACATCATTTTAAGAGGGTTTCGAAATATTATGGCAAACAGAAAATGTTGAAGTAAATATTTCATTGGAAATACTAAAGCAATTTTATAAAATTTGTAAATTGTTTGTGTAGTAACTAAACTAAAAATTGTTCGGATAACGAATAATGAAAATAAATCTCGCAGTCAATTTCAATTAACATAAAAAACAGAATTGAATTCATAGAAAAACAGAACGACAGTAAAGTAGCTAATTATAAAACAGAAACAATATTAAGTAAGAAAGAAAACTTATGCGACAGAGATAAATTATGAAATACTGCCAAACACTTTCATAATACCGTCACGAAACTGCACTATTTAATAAAGTGAAAAAATATATCCAAATAAAAACCTTGCGAGTATACATTAATTTCATTATGGTTCAAATAGTGGAGCATCATTAAAATGCACTCCATTGCAACTCAATAATGCATATAAATTTCACTATGTTTAAAAGAGTTTAACTTTAATAAAATGCATTGTAATCGATATTTCCCTTAGACAATAATTTAACGGAACTCAGTTGTATGTCCCTATAAATGAACTATAAATGCTGCACACTCATAATTAATTTTCCTCAAATGTCATAGTTATACAGGTATATTTAGGTAATTTAGAACACGGACAGACGGATGTTGCTTCTACAGGAGTGAGAAATAAAACCAAAGCGTCAAGTCAAATGGAACCTTTATTTAATGAACTATTTTCAACTGAGCTTTTTGTAAAAAAGTAGGGCAATGGATAATATCTGCTTATAACAATTATGACTTCATTCAGGGATGAAAGCGCTCCGATAGAAATGGTTGATTTTCACCGCTAAATTTTAATAGTATACTTTGCTTTACTAAATCTCAGAAATTCTGTCATTAAATAAGGTGAGAAATACCATTAAAATTTAGTGGTAGCAAACAGCCATTTGGGTCGGAGCGCTCTCATTCCTGCTTCATTAGAAAATTACGAAGACAGCAAAATTTGCCAAAATGCCAAAGCAAACAGCAAAAATACCATTTTTGATACAAAAACAGTCTCTGAAAGTAAGGGTACGGTTTCAAAAAGAACAACTCCCTCAAGACACACACACACAACTAGCTGTGACTATGGCAAATTAATTACCTATATATTATCGTCCCTGCAGTTATATATGTTTCATTTATCAAAATAAGCGCCAGGAAATAGGTGCAGTAAATTACACTAAAGGGAAAAGCTGCTTCAGCTAAAATACATATGGTACATTTTTGTTCATAAAGGTAACATTTTGTTTAAAAGGAGAATATTTTAAACTAACAGATATTTCGCCCGGTAACTTTTCTTGAAGATTACATCATCCCTCTATCGCTTATGTCTGAAGCTTGGGTGAACATTCAACAAACCTGTTTATCACAGGTAGCCATTAAAATTATATGTACTTTTTATAATAATTTATTAATGTTATACCTGCAAAATTTTAACCTTTAATCCGAACATGATAACACATTCTGATATATTTAATGAAAATAACATTAATTGCAACCTGTAAGGAAGTTATGTAAATTAATTTAAAATTTTATTTTATTACATTCTCCAGTTACATAAAATGTTTAGAGAAAATTAAATAATGTGAGGCAAGACAGGATAAATAATTATTCTTAAAAATAATTTCTATTTCAAATCCGCCATTTTCATATTTTAAAAAATATATAATGAAGAATTAATGTGAAGTGTGAAATATTTAGATATTTTTCTAGCACTGAAATGTGAATGAATTGTGCATTTCTTCAGAGTTATAATAAAATATTTTTAATTATGGTCATGTCTGAAAAAATTACAAAAAATATAACACTTTGATTATATACACTGTAAAAAAAATAATGCCAGTTTTCCGGTAGGAATCGGAAAAATAGTTGCCCTTATCGTATCGGAATAATTTCCAACCCTGCTTGGTATAAAATCGGAATAAAATCCGTAAAATAGCGTTTTACTGACTATTTCCTTATTTTTACGGATATCATTCCGAGCTGGGTCGGAAATTATTCCGGTACGATAAGGGCAACTATTTTTTCGATTCCTACCGGAAAACTGATTTTTTTTTACAGTGTACAGCTAACAATGACAGTAATCTATGGTTAGAAGTCACTTTTCTTTTTTTTTTTACATGAACTGAAACAGGCACAGTCGATCAAAAAATAGAGAACATCTCATACATTTTAATAAAAAAAAAATTGCAGATAAAAACAAAAATAGCCATTCGATTTGAATTTATGCTTTCTTTAAATTAGCGTACACTGTAAAAAAATCCGAACAGTATTCCTGCAGGAATCGGAAAAATAGTTGCCCTTATCGTACCGGAAAACCCAGCTCGGAATAAAATCCGTAAAAAAAAGGAAACATTCATTAAAACAGTACTTTACTGATTTTATTCCAATTTTACTGATTTTATTCCGAGCTCGGTCGGAAATTTATCCGGTACGATAAGGGCAACTATTTTTCCGATTCCTACAGGAAATCTGGACCTATTTTTTTTTTTACAGTGTATCATGAAAAAATAAGCTTATGGAGTATTCTTAACACGGGAGACCACACTAGTGAGAATGCCCAATTGCTTTTCTTTTACTTTACATTCATATAATATCAACTTTTTTTGGTTGGCTAATACTTTTATTAACAAAATAGGTAAAATAATTGAAAAACATTTTGAAATTTTAATTAAAATGAAAAATGATTTAAATAAGAGTCTTAAAAAAGTACGACTGTGAGAGAAAATCTCATGCAGCGAGTTCACCCGGGTTAATACTGAAATTGCGCAAAACTCTGACACTCAAACACATGCTTTTGACATAAGATTTGGATTTTTCATTTATCCTAGTATACCAAACAGGAAGTTGTTCGGTCAAGTGATATTGGATTTATGAAGGATGAAATTTTGGAATTCCTAATATTATATACCGTCGTAATCGTCGCAAAAATATTACAATGCGGTTAGTTTTAAAAAAACATAACACGAGAACTACTTATCTCAACGAGCTGTAATTTTAGATGCTCATTAGTAAACTTTCTATGAGCTGTCTTCTGTTAAAAAAATTATAGTCTACAATAAATAGATTTTCCAAAATTTATTTAAAAAGTCCTTACGGCCAGTGCCGGGAGGAAGAGGTAGCTTTCATATTCCTTATTAAAAAAAAAAAAAGCCAACTTATATTATTCAAACACACGAAGCTCAATTTAGTGAAAACCGAATATAGGAGATTCCATACTAATTTTTATCAATACTAAATCATTATGAATGAGCATTAAAATTCGATACATTTAGCTATATATGTATATCAGATTTTATCTATAGAATTCGAATAGTTTGAATAACTGATAGCAATCGATTGGTAAAAACAGTACTAATTAAAGTTATATTAAAGTTTGTTTAGGTGTTCGTCTATATACATAAATTCACACTTTCTCTCTTCCAAAACTCTTGATTTTGGCATCATTTTTAGACTGTTGGATAAATTCTGACATCAAAAGATTAGTGATTCAGTCAAGTAGTATAGGAGATTAATTTTAACACAATTATTTAATAGGTAAGTAAGTCATAACAATTGTAAATTTCCAAGTGAGTGGTCGTGGCGCAGACGTTTTCACCCACTTGGAAATTTACAATTATTAAATAGTATAAGAATTATGCCTGTTTAAAACTTGGAGCTCCTTATGTTAAATTTGTTTTTAATCTTTATAAAACAGAATGTATTGAGTGTTTTAAGCATATCTAAAAAAGTACTAGTCCGAATAAGCTGTTTTTAGTATTCACATATTTTAAAATTCTAGAAAAATATTTCTGTTAAAAAATTTATAGATTACATTTTTTAAATATTAATTTCAACTAATATTTATAAATTTTTTTAGATATTTCCCATTCTCGTATTGACTCTCGTATATTTTCGTATAGGAAATCTAAGAAACGTATACCTGAATGACTTACCGAATCCATATTGAAGAGATTGTAGTTTTATTATATTTTATTTATAACTACTTCACTATATTTTAATAATAACATGATATATCCAATATTAAAATATCATATTTTTAAGTATTACATAGTATAACTCTAACCGTTTGGAGATAAGCTGTTTTGGTCTATGCAAATCAGAATCATAATTTATAACTTAAATATCGTTGTAATAGTACAGTTTACACGTGTTAAACTGAATAAAATGTTTAAACCAATTTGATAAATTATAATTATCCACATATTTGCTTTTACACTGATATCAAAACACGTGACATATTATCTCACCACTCCAACTTGAATATAAAATGCTTTTGTTCATATAGGAAACCTTTAAATAACGGAAAATTTTATCATCTCATTGCAGTGGAGAATTTTGCTGGAGCCAAAGGAATTCATATACAGCTTGGCAGACAAAAGTAGTAAGAGCTAAATTCTTCCGTCTTCACAAGTTTTTGTTTGACTGGTGCTGCCACAGTAGAAATTAGGTGAATTACTTACAATGAGCTGTCAGCCTCAAGCTATTGCTACCACCTATAGTTTGAGACCAAAGCATTGTCAATAATTCAAGCGCTGTAGAAAATATGGCAGATAAACTTTTTTCTCTCTTGGGACAAAGGTTACTCTAAAATTTACCCCAGTTGACGGTACTTTTAAAAAATAGGAATATGACCCACACAATTTTCTTAAATTTAATTTTTTAAATTGCAATCAAATGTAGAAAATTCAACATTAGCTTAAAGAAAATTTACCGAAAAATTTATCTGTATTAAATTTCTGTATTGCATAACCTATCATAACGAGAACAAGTGGTTTTGGGGCCGAAATTAATTTGTAAATATATCAAGACAACATACAACAAGGCTATTAAAAACGCTAAGGTTATTACAAAGATAAACAAGGTTATTATTAAGTGCACTTCAACTGATCTTTTTTCCTTCAATTTTATGTAAAGAATTTTAATTGAAATAGCACCATATATTTTTGCATTTTTTATATTTAAAACAATTCTTAAATCTTCTAACGCAATTTATAGGTTTTCTTTTACATGTTTCGAAACATAACACGAAATCCTTTCGTAAGAGTTATTTTCACTAACTCTCGTGGCAAGTTATTTTCGTATTCCCAAAATTTGTGCAGCGTTCCAAATTGCTACACCAAGCAACGTAGATTAAGAATTAATGCTAATATTGCGCAGACAGACACTCAAAAAATAAAGTTAAACTATTACCAGCGACCTTTTAAAATTTTTCGTTTTCATTTCACTATATTTAAAAGTTTTTTTTTTAAACAGAATATCTGAGTTCAAGCTGTAATCTATTTTCTCAGTACTTTTATATTTTTGTTGCACATTTTGTTTTATGACAACTCCTTCAGATTCCGAAACGGTTACAGAACTGAAAGCCAGAAGAAACAAAGACATGGATATGGCAAATATTTTAAACATATAAACAGTACTGTGTACCTTATCAACTTATTCAGACTTTATGGATATTCTTCTATGTTATGTAAATTTAGAACTTACACAATCATTCAATTAATCTGATATATTTGGATCCTAAAATATATAAATATGGAACCGAACGAAACCAAGCACTTTCGAATGACAACTATATGTATATATGTGCATGTAGGGGAGACTAGGGAGAATTGACCATAGGGGAGGCTTAACCCACTCATCAGCTTTCAAATTTAAAAGAATTTTAGACTTTTATCAATAGGTATCAGTAAAAGCTACTGGAATGCTCAAACAACAGTCTTTGTTTCATACAGGTAATCAAATTAGCGGAGGAAAAAATCAGTTGTGAGGCGTTTTCAACCTAAAAGTTGTGTTTTCTAGAACTATTTTGTAAGCTTTTCTTAGACAAAATATATCATAGAAAGTTAAGTAAGTAGATTTTAGGAAATGCAGAAATATCGACCTTTCATTACAGGCAAAACTATTGTACAGAATGTTAGGCTTAATATAACAATGTGCTATTCTTTAGAAAAGGGCTATGTGGGAAAACTTGGCCCAGTCAATGCGAGGGAGGGTTGCCCAGATGTACAGGCCCAGATATTCCCAGATGTTCCCTTAATTAAGTGGTTTTTGAAATCTTTTTATTGTACACTGTGCATAAGGAGAGGTTAATAGCTATAAATAAAAAATAAAGCAAATTTATTCTGTAAAACTACGGTAAAATGTGGTGATGGAAAAGAAAGTGTTTTAAACTGATTAAAAAAGATGTGAAAAATTGCTATATTAAGCAATATCTACTGCAAGAAAAAATTTAATGAAATATAACTGGGAAAGTTGTTAGGAACTGTTTTCCATTTTCATATTACTTACTATAGGTAAATAGAAAGAGGGGGAAAGACTAGAAAGGATTAGAAAGTATGAAAGCAGCAATCTTAACTCTTTCAGGGGAACTAGTATGTTTATGAAACCACTTAATTTTAATTCCCAAACGCCACAATTGCACCAACATTTTCTTAAAATATTTCCATTTAATATGTATGTGAAATATAGCCGTTTTCTTATATCCAAATAAATTCGCTCGTAAATTCCGGTGCCAGTCATTTATTTCAACATTTTAGTACTAAAAGTACTAATTAACCTCTGAAATGGTTAAACGATGTTAATAATATGTTAAGTGCTCATGCAGCTGCAAAAGAACATAGCATTGATCGAAAAACTTTAGGAAGGCTTGTAGACAAAACTCACCAGGATGAATGCAGTGAGATGAAGCCAAATTATGTGACAACTAGTCAGGTCGAGTGTCATAAAAAGTAGGACAAGGAAACAAAAAAAAGGCGAGACCGTGGCTCCTAAATCCCGAAATAATATTACATGAAACCCTATGAAAACGGAATCTGTCTCTAACGGAATACTGTCTTAAAAGTTAAAATTTCGTTTTCCCTACTGTGCAATTATATCTGCTCAGACAAAATACGGTTAAAAACAAAATTTTTCTCCTCTTACTTGCGATTGCATCTAAACACCTTTGTATAAGCATCATATGTTCAAAAATATTTTTTATAATAATTAAAGCATATAGCATAAAGTTATTTTGCTTTTTTTAAACTGATTTTATTTCGCTTCACAAATATTTCAATATAAAATAAAGTGGGCCAAGCCTCTCATATGTGGGGAGCCTTGACATATTATTTTCTCATGATTAAAATGAATCATTTTTAAAATTTCTTATATATTACATTTATGTAGCAATTTTATTTCGATAACTGATTGTATAACGAATAAAATGTTATATAAAACTTTATTCTACGTTCAGTATTTAAAAAATAAAAAATCATTTTGTAAAAAGTGGTTCAACCTTCCCTAGTCTCCCCTATATATATATATATATATATATACTCTTGAAAACGTAATTCAATATATAAGTTTTTCAATTTTTTTCGGAATCCATATTCTTCTTTTTTTATCTTCCACGTCAATTCTTGTAATTAGGTGTAAGGGTTATTTTATACATACAGTTCTATATTGTTGGTTTGTGGCGCATTTTGTTGTCAATCATTCACAATATTGCGGTTTTTGATGATGATCGTTAATGTTTAATTAATGGTTATATATATATATATATATATAATTATACAGAAAATTTATATCTATATACATACGGAGAGGGAGATAAAGATAGAGATAGATAGATAGATAGTTATATATAGGAAGATATAGACGTTTAAATATATATATGGGGTCCCAAGAGGTCGCATAAGAGGACCTTCTACATTAGGAGACAAAAAAAGCACTTTTTTGTAAGAAAACTACATGATGGAACTTTTTGAAATTATAATAGTTTATTGTACATATCTTAAGGCATACACAAGATTTTTTTTATTAGATTTTGTTGTTTCTACTCCAAGTTATAAACAAATATGTTCAACTGCTTTGGAAAATTTTGTCTGGACGGTGGGCATGATAGCTCCTGTAGAATTATCTGAACCACAAAAATAATTTTATTTCGTAAACTTCGTGTATAGCTTTTAGTTACATTAAAGGAACCCATAAATTTATTTTTAAAAAGTTACGTATTAGATGTAAAAAAAAAAAAAAAAAAAAAAAAAAAAAACATTTTAAAAAATGCGTTCTTATTTGTTAATAACTTTAAAAAAAATAGTTTTAGTAAAATCTTTAATTTATATCGAAGGCAATTAAATAAGTTTTAATTTAAAAAAAATCAAGATAATCTATTGAGTAGTTTTTTTTAATCTTGCCCACCGTGTCCACAAACATTTTTTGACACGGTGGGCAAGATTAAAAAAAAAAAACTACTCAATGATCATCTTGATTTTTTTTTAATTAAAGCTTATTTTTAAATTAAAGCCTTCGATATGAATTAAGGCATTTGTTAAAATTGTTTTAAAAAAGTTATTAACAAATAAGAACGAATTTTTTTAACAAAAAAAGTTTTTTTTTACTAAGCCATTACATAACTTTTCTTTTAATAAATTTATGGGTTTCTTTAATTTAACTAGAAGCTATACTCACGAAGTTTACGAAAAAATTTATTTTTGTGTTTGAAATAATTCTACAAGGCACTATCATGCCCGCCGTCCAGACGGAATTGTGCAAAGCAGTTGAACATACTTGTTTATAACTTAGAATAAAAGCAACAAAATCTAATAAAAATATTCTTATGTATACAATAAATAAACTGTACAGTAAACTGTTAAAATTTCAAAAAGATCCATTATGCAGTTTTCTTACAAAAAAAATCATAAAAAGTGCTTTTTTTTAATCTCCTAATGTAGAATGTCTCCTTAAAATTTTAAGCGATGATAGAATATATTGCGAAAACCCTTTTTTTGTATATGAAACCAGGGTCGCAATCCAGTTATTCAGTCATAATTACAGGTTGTCTCACTACCAGCCGCACTGTAAAAAAAAAAATTGGTAACGTTCCATGTAAAATCCAGGAACGTTTCGCCTTTTCTCAGGTTTTCAGAATAATTTAGCTCTTTCCTGTGAAATTCTGGTTTTCTTATCTGAAACGTTCCTGAACAAAAGTTGGAAACAGCAAAACGCTGCGGCCGCCATTTATTATTTTTTTGCTATAATCCGTTGCTCGCGCGCGAGTGTCGAAAACGAAATCCTTAAATGAATGTAAAAAAATCAATATGGAATGCAAATAAATCAATAGACGACATAATCCTTTACATCTCTATTGTCAAGACCATTCAGATGAAAATACAATACCTCTGTGACATCGCTAAGAGATTATCTCGCGTACTTGTCTGTGGAATGTTTAACGAGCAGACCGTGTAAAAAAAAAAAAAAAAAAAATACAACTATTATTTGGATCTCCATTAACCAGGGACCATCAAACATGATTCTCACAGATTTTGATTAATTTAAAGTATGTTTTAGAGTTCTTATCTCTAATTATTCTTGTGAAAGGATTTCTTCAAATGGGCCTTAGATTTTCAGAAATTAGATGCTGAGGTATAGCATACGTTTCAAATACCCATTAGTTTGCAGCTCTCAATGTGTCTTTCGTGGTGTGGACGCAGAAGGTTCGCACACCACCCGTACGGCCCGAGTTCGATGCTACCTCTTGACTTTTTTTTTTCTTTTTTAATTAATTTTATATTTTAACACTTTACAATTTGATTTAAATTTGATATATATTTGACACTTTGAATTGCTGCAAATTTGAATTTTTTTTTTATTTTCGGAAAAAATATACAATTACGTTTAGGATTTTTTTTTTCATGAAAATTTATATGTATTTTATCTAACTTGTAAACTAACATAATTACTGACGAAAATCGAAAATATTTTATGTCTAGATTTTTTTTCTAATTATTATTTACATTTATATATTTTTATATTTTAAGCAAAGTTCAGAAACAATATATCATATATATATTTACTTTATTGAATTTTAACTGAAAATTTATTTTTTCGTGTAAATTATAAATAATAATTTTAATGTCAATTTCAAAATATTTTTTCATTCCAACAAATAATGATAATAAAGCGAAAATTGTCAACTGGAAATGTAAAAATCGTCAGCGGATCCCGCATGCTGTGAAATGTCAGTAATGTTTTGCTGTCAACAGAAATATTTCTGGTATTTCGCAGGAAACTTACTGGCATTTCTGTAGAATGTTTTTAACATATACAGTAAAGTTCCAGTCATTTTCAAGAAATGTTTTTTGGAAATAATGGGCAACTCAGCTGACCATTTTTTTCCCAGGAACGTTGCGGAATTTTTTTTACAGTGCGTACACGGATTTTACTTCACAACTTTAAGAATAACGATTCTATAACGTTAGTTTCAGCGAACATACACAGCTTTCGATGAAATGTAATACCTTTTCCCGAATTTCTGGAAATAACCACTATGTACATACAAACAATGCTAATCATTATGGTCTGTACTTTTCCACAAAGCAAAGTTATTCGTTTGAATATTTCGATGAATTATCATTTTTCGTTTTTTATATATGAATGGAAATTCTTGTGAATGGAATTTATATGAATAGGATGGAGGGGAAGATAGGAATTTATATGAATGGAAATTTGCAGTAAGACAACCTGCGTTTATGGCTCAATAATTGGATTTTTATCCCAGTTCCCTAAATAAAAAACGTTTAAGTAATTTGCGCTACTATCTGTCAAAATTTGTAAACGATCTTTCCTGACACCCTGTTCCTTCAACTGGGGTACCTTTGGCCCATTAAGGGTAACTTTGGCCGAAGAGAAAAAAAAAGATAAAACTTCTATATTTTCTGCATCGCTTGAGTTATCGACAAAGTTTCGGTCTCAAAATACAGTTGACAAAATTATCTTGAGGCTGGCAGGTCATTCTAAGAAATTCGCCACGTTCCCACTGTGACAGCACCAGTCAAACAAAAACGGTTGAAGACGGTGAGAATGTAGCTCTTACAACTTTTTTTTTTTGCCAAGCTGTAAATTAGTTCATTTGGCAAGTGGCTCCTGTCATGTAGCTTATAAGAATATATACATTTTAATAAATTTCAAAACATCTTTGAACACATTGTTAACGCTGTTCATAAAAAAATGCTTTTAAGGCTATGTTAGTGGTAAATTAAAAAAAAATATATTAAATGTAAAATAAATATTAGAATTTTAAGTAATAATAAAACAATATCTTTTACACCTATATTCTTTAACCCAGGAAGTCCGGGATGTTTTATTAAAAATGAATTATAAAAAATTAAAGTTATTAAAAGTTTAATGACTTTTCCAGACAACATATTTGTTCCTAAGATGTTAAATTGCACATCAACATTTTAAAAAGTGCCTCTAAAGAGGATTTTCTCCATAAAACGGAAATGATATATAGTATGATGCAAAATGTATTAAACTAACTTTCACTGAAATAAGGTATAGAAAAACTAGAGAAATGCTTATACTTTGTCCAAGTCTTTAAAAGTTCACATTCCTTTTACTATATTTCCCCAAAACCGTTTCGCCTACCTACAAACAAAATGTAAATTTATCACAATTAAAGATTCAGTTATTACTAAAATGGCATAAAACAACATATTCGCTTACCACCCTTTCTTTTAAAATGTCACCTATTTGGCGACATACTTTCTACCATGGAATGAAAAGATTTATATGAATTTTAATGCTGTATATAGAGGCTTAAACTAATGTACCACATAGGGAATTAACTGCAAATACAAATAAAATCATAAATAAAAATAACGTTTATTGTTCATTTCCAGAATATATATATATATATAAATGAGGAATATATTATATTATCAAAGGAAAAAATAATCATATGTACACTTTAATATATTTTTATATGTATACAGCTGAATTTACATAAAATGTGTGCTTTTTAACTGGAAATTTCTGTAATGAGTTGAAATCTCAACTTTTTCCCGAATAAACGGATTTTTTCTTTTTCTTTCTTTCTTTTTTTTTTCTTTTGTACATTCCTCAGCAAAAGTTTAGACACTGGTGATATTTAACGTTTGAATAAAAAATACGAGCACTTGAGTTATACAAATGACTGTACTTATTTTAAAAATATATTTTAAGCATTTTAGGATGGAAATAACGGTTTTAATGTAGGCTATTTTTTAATACAACTGAAAAAAGTGAAACTTGCATATTGAAAAAGTTTAGACACCTTCTTGATCTTTGGCAACTGTTCACGGTAAAACGCAAATTTCAAACATATGACGTCACATGCATGAAGTATTTAAGTGCACCTCACGATAGCATCGGTTAGTGAAGATGCCGCGAGCTAAAAATTTTCATTCAGATAAAGCAATTGAAGCATGGAAGCTGAAATCAAAAGGGAAGACTGTTGCAGAAATTTTAGCTACTTCGAATCGTCCAAAGAAATCTGTCTACACTAAATGGCCAAAGGTGTCCGGTCACTTGTGATTTTAGATGTTTTGTTAAATATCTAGAAAAATACATGAGGAATTAACCTGAAACTGGAGGTGTGTAAACAGTATAGTCAGGTCATATATTTCCGCAAAGATGTTTTCCCGAAACCCCATAGGGGACGGACAACAAATTGAAAAAGAACGAATATCTTTTGGATATCCCTGTAAAAACTAATGTAGCAAACGCGTTCAAACTCGAGATTATTAATAAGTTTTTTATTGTAATTTATTGTGTTCATTTTTATGAGGATAGCATGTACACTCTTAGAGAAATTAAGCTTTTTATGAAAACAGTCCCAAATTTCGCCAAGTTTTTTGCTTATAATTTGCAGAGTTCTTAATATAAAAAAGAGTTATTTTCAGGAAAATTGCAAACAACATTGTTCACAATACTCTGCCATCAGAATTTAAAAATAACAAAAATTAGATGAAAAATGAGCAGTTTTACTAAAAAATGTTTCACTGCGCATGCGCGAAGGCAATCAAAACATAATGTGCATAAAGTATTAGCTAAGTATATAGTGCAACGTCTGTGAACGTCTCAAAATCATAGCTTGAAAATTCTCAAAATTATCGTCGATGGAATAAGCTCGAAATCCGTTGTTCCCAAAATGAAGCTAAAAGATGAGGGGTTGTATCCAAATATAGTACCTGAAATATTGTGTACTCTATCTTGGCACTAATCAACAAATATTTGATACAACCCTCATATTTTTGCCTCTTTTGGGAACATCGGATTTCGAGCTTATTCTATCGACCTTAATTTTCAGAATTATCAAGCTATGATTTTGAGACTTTCACAAAAGTTGCTCTATATACTTAGCTAATACATTATGCATATTATATTTTGATTGCATTCGCGCATGCGCAGTGAAAAATGTTTTAGCAAACCTGCTCATTTTTCATCCAATTTTTATTATTTTTTGATTGCAGGGTATTATGTACAATGTTGTTTGCCATATTTTCTGAAAAGAACTTTTTTCTTATATTAAGAACTCTCCAAATTATAAGCAAAAAACTTGGCGAAATTTGGGACTAATTTTATAAAAAACCTTAATTTCTCTACGAGTATACATGCTATCCTCATAAAAATGAACACCATATATTACAATAAGCCACTTATTAATAATCTCGAGTTTGAAATATTTTGCTATATTAGTTTTAACAGGGTTATCTAAAAGATATTCGTTCTTTTGTAATTTGTTGACGGTCCCCTATGGGGTTTCGGGAAAAAGTCTTCGCAGAAATATATGACCTATACTATACTGTTTAAACACCTGCAGTTTCAGGTTAATTCCTCATGTATTTTTCTAGATATTTAGCAAAACGTCTAAAATCGCAAGTGACCGGTAACCTTTGGCCATACAGTGTATCACGTACTGTCTAAGGATGAGTCTTTCAAAGCAAAACATAGATCTGGAAGGCCTCATGGGGCCAGAAAACGAGATGGTAGAAGTATTCATAAATTGTCGTCCTGGCAAATGATGATTTCTAGTCGCATTAAAAGTGAGTTAGAGCTGTCTGTGTCAACGGATACGATTAATAGATGAATTAAAGAAAGATGTAAATTAGTTTACATGAAAATGATCAAACAACCAGCCTTGAAATCTCACAACATAATTGACGATAATGCAGTGGGAAAGCAAACATATGTCATATGGAACCAAGTGGTGTACTGTGATATTCAGTGACGAAACAAATCCGGAATTTGGATGACCCAGATACCGGGGCTACTATCATACTATTGGCACGACTTGCGTAAAAGAGTTTCGGACTTTCTTTAGTTACAACAAAGAGGTGATTTTTTATTGATTTGGACATCCCTTTGTTTTAATGCTCAAGTGTCTCAGGAGTTCCTCAATGGTCGCCAAGCAGCGTAAGACTACATACTTACATTGGAAAACAATTTACAGCCATTTGGGAAACATTTATCTGTTTCAAAATATGTATTTGAGCAAGATAATGCGTCCATTCATGCTGCATACGAAGCAAAAATTAGTTTAACTCTGAAAATATTATTGTTCTCGACTGGCCCACGTAAAGCACTAATCTGAACCCAATAGAAAAACTTTTGTGGCATAATATCTCATAAAGTTTAAGCCATTTTTTGACAATACTGCTCTGTTAATGAACTTTGAGCGGCAGTTCGAGGTGTTTGGTACGAAATAGACCCCGAAGTGATGCAGGATTTAGTCCCTTCGATGGAAGGTCTCATTTTTGCACTAATTGCAGACAATCTAGATGCAGTTCGATTATGGTTATTTTTCTGTAAATAGACAGATTGCCTATTCTTTTGCCACAATGTTAATTATTTTTTTGTCATTATATATTATGTAAAGTGTATAATTTAAAATTTATTGTGTGTGAATAAAGGATAAGTCCCCAGTAATGGATGACAGTTGAGTTACAACAATTCATTACATACTTTTCAGTAGAGAAGCATAATCGATCATTGTCTAAACTTTTGCTACGCAGTGTATTATTACTTGTTGAATGTTAAAAAGGGAACAGTTCCTACAAAGGCAGACAAACTGAAGTGTTCATTTTCAATTAAGAAAAAGCAGGAGAATTCAAGTTATATTTTCGTAACTGATATTTTGGTCTACATATCAAGCCGTGTGATATGTACTGGTAGTGTAGAGGACAGTTTTCCAATGGTGTGCACCCAGATTCGAATCCAGAGGAAGGCAAAGCAATGAAAAACGGGTGTGATAGTATGCAATATTAATAAATACCCATTCCGTCTAAATATGCATCAGTATATAAAATTATTATTATGTAGATGTTTTTGGATATGCTTTATTTCTTACATTTATTTATAGAAACAAAAATCTCCCCTCTAGAATTGCAGAAAATTTCTGTTTTGAAAACGGCTGAATAATAAAATGGAACATTTTTCCAAAAACGGAAATACATGGGAACCAGTACATCTTTCGTTTTCTCAAAGATTTTTTTTTTTCCCTTGCAGAAACAATGAGATCATAAATGATTTTTTTCTGAAAAGAAATTGATGTTGTTGCTTCGAAAATTATGCTTTATAATAAAAACCCACCAAAAATTTAACAATTAAATATAGCATTTTATGGAATTTGTTGAATCAGAACAAATAATTTCATTCTTATCTTCATTCATTCATAATTTCACTCTGCATAATGGTAATGAAATTTTATTCCTTACAAATTATATTTTTACTACATCTACGTAAATTATATATGATTCAAATAAATTATACATCTGAAAAATATTTCTTCATACGCCGACTTGAGAAATGCATTCTTTTTACGCAAAACACTTCTTTTTACAATACTTTAACAATATTTTTGTTAACGAATAACGGCTACATTTTGCTTGCTTCATCATATTTTTTTTTAATAATGGAATTAAATGTTTTAAATTTTTTGTTTCCGTCAACGCAAGCATCCAAAGTTAAAAAAAAAAAAAAAAAAAAAAAAAAAAAAAAACGTTTTTCATGTTAATATCCGAAATAAAAAATCATACCTTTACATCCAAATAAAGCAGAGCCCAAGGCAAATAAAAAAGTGCTTACTTGCCTATAACACCATGTAGTTTTTTGATGCAATACCAAGTTTTTTTGGAATTAAAGAAAAAATTGCCTAAATATTAAATATCATTTATAAAACAATATTAAAACAAAAGCTTAACAAGAAAAGTTGAGCATTCTCCTGCAATCTAATGGTCTCCAATTAACATATATAAAAGTAAGAAAATTATAGATCGCATTCATTTATATATATTTTTTTTTTTTTGGAACAAAATATCATAAATATTTAAAAAAAAGACTTTTAAAAGCATCTTTCATAAAATGAAAAGTGGGTAATTATTATTTAAACAACGTCTATTTTAGAATACTTTTAGTAGAACAGAATTACAAATATAATAACATTTTTTTTTTAATATCGAATTCCAATCAACGCATTTAACTGAACTTATGAACAAAATTGAAATGATTGAATATTAATGATGTGAATTATCACACTGCTAACAAAGCGTAATCCAACTTAGTGAAAAATGTCCAAGCCGGGAATCGAACCCGGGTCCCTGGAATAGATCTCCAGTGCTCTACCACTAAACCACAAGGACAATGCCCAGCTTTGCATTTCTCACTTATATAAGTCGGTAAGGCTGCTACCGCAGCACAATATAATCAATACATTAATATTCAATAATTTCAAGCGTAAATTCACTGCTGAAATGTAGTTGAAAAATTAATTAAAATTGAAATGTATTATCCTTGATTATGCTAGTATAGATTTAATTTGTCGTGTTCTCATTAGTTTCTTTTTATTTGAGAAAGAGAGGAAGAAAGATATTGGTGTGTAAATAATTCAACATTGCGTAATCTTAAAATAAATTATTCCAATTAATATAATTTTAAATTAAAAATTAAATTCACTTGATACGCTTAATGCTATTCTGCGACATTAAACAATTCTAAATTTATAATAAAAAATTTTGTAAATGAATAAATGCTTCAATTTTAGAGAATATTTAGTTAAAATTACATTTGCTAATGCACAACTGCCTTTTCTAGTTTATAATTGCACTTGCTTTATTTAATAATATAAAAAAAATCCAAAAAATAACACTTCTCGCAGGGTACAAAGAGTGTTAGTGCTGTTTACATAATCATTCAGTACTTCAATTAATATACAAAATACCTTTGTTAGAATTTTATTTTCATCTATAATGTTATTCGCATAGTCGCTTTTTCCCTTTTCAGCTTTAAATTCACTTTTCATGTGTGTTTTCACTTCTTACACACTCACATTAAAGCGCTATTTTTAGAAAAATAGTTTGAATAGGTTTTGATGGAAAAGCAATTTTATTCATTTTCTTTTCAATCCTCATTAATTACATCTAGATTACACGAATGGATAGAGTAAATCGATAAAAAAATGTATGTAATAAGCTTCCCCTTGCTTTATATCTACTGTTTAAAACCGAAAAAGTTATAAGTGACGATTACACTAAAGAAGAGAATATTTGAACCTAAAGACTATTTCATTATAGCTACGATACTTAAGAGAGTAAAAAGAAATTCTTTTTTATATGTCCGCGGAGAGAAATCCAAGAATCCTCGGATATTGTTCGAAAATTAATGAAGTTCCCCTAAAGCTGAAGAGGCTTAAGAAAATGATGAAATTTTCGCATCCAGCATGAGCTATTTCATGAGACCGCAGTAAATTTTCCCACTCAGCTCTCATGAACGATTCACACATTCAAGCGAGAAAAGCAAACAATTGTTCGCTCGGCGCGCTGCTTCAATAAGGGGATGTATGCATATGAAACGACTTAACTTCTGATACAGTTCTGTAAAATAGAAAAAAGACAAGCTTTAAGGTTAAAGTGAGGTATTTTTCATGGAAATTCGTTATTAAAAGTTTTGTTCAAATTTCACTGTTATTAATTAAAGTTTATTATTTAGAATCATGTTAATAACATTCTCATTCGATGAAAAAGCTTTTACGTTAATATTTAAATAACCAAAGAAGTAAACTAACAGTTAAGGATAGCTGTTACCTTGTACTTTTATTCAAATTACTATTATATTACTACAATACCAGCTTTCGCCATGTTTAACGATTAATTAATATTGATGTAATAATTTCATGATATATGTTTTTAACAAGTTACAAAATAATTGATTTTTTTTTAATTCAGTTTGTCGCCCCGAATCCCCGCCCGTGCTCTAGCTTTCATAAAAAAGCTCGAATTACCATGCAATTTTTATATGTTATTGAGATTTGGTGTAGAATTTTCGGTATTGAAAATGAAGTTTGTAGTATTTACAATTAGTTCACAGGGCACTAAAATAATTTCATTACCTTAAGGTCTTTAGAGAAAAATCGTTTTTGATAAATTTTATTGATGTCACGACATTTTAAACATAATTAGATTGATATGCATCACTTCGGTGGATTACAACATTTTCAAGAAGTATAGAAGAAGTAGCATAAATATTTCGTTTACAGGACGCACAAAAAAATCGTTTGCGGTGAATTTTAAGGATGTTACATTTCAAATTCATAGAAATCCAAATTATTATTGACACGCTGTACATCATTATTTCTATAGGTCATGGAGCATCATTTATCGGTCATTTGCCGAGATACACCAAATAAACCGGTAACAGAACTAGCTATAATCTATAATTGTTGGAAGTGCAATTTCCGCTGTGTTATGCATTTATAAATTTAGCTTTTTTGGTAGCACGATGTGAATAAATAAAATTTAGGGTAGATTGGGTGAAGATGCTGTAGTTTTTGACTTAATTGTTTTAAAAATCGCCTGTTGTTTATATGTGTTATTCATTGATATCTTGTTAAAGTTTAGACCCTTACGTATGATTTAAAATCTTATTTCATTTTACAGATGTTATAGAAAGCATCGAAAATTTTGTTTTTGTAAAAGCTTGCATTTCGTCATCTATCCCATAGGTATGGGTAAGATGGACAACTATCTGGGGGTAAGTTGCCTTATGGAGTTTCAATGCAAACAATAATTCTTGTGAAGCAGTATAAAACATAATGAAACGAATAAAAGTAACTTTAATATTTTAGACATACTAAAGTTGTTAACTTACTTAATATTAGGAAATTACAAAAATATGAACGTAACAAATGTTGGCGATATAATAAAAGAACAAACTAATATTTATTTGTTATATATTTATTTATGTTATGTTAAAATACTTGGTTGCGTAATATTTATTTAATATATTATGTTCTACTTAACGTTTAAAAGAATCATGGCTCTTAAGTATGCCTATTTTTAAACATTATAACCAGTTTAACTACAATAAAGCCACTGTTATAATGTGCTTTAGAATCAAGCTTTTTTGTTAATGTTTTTGACATGCTTCTTTGTTCTTTTTAGCAATATCTCAGGTCTGCCACAAACTGCACATTTGTTTAGAAACTTTGAGAAACTTTCATATAACCAACAGTTTCAGAAAATGCACTTTGTCCCTTCACAATTTTCGAAGATTTTTTGCACTCTGCTAGGCACTCTGCTAGACACTCTGAACAATCACTCTAATTAACTTAACACTTTCGCTGCCGATCCCGCGCCACGCGGGCTTGACAGCGAAAGAGATCAGAAATTTTAAATTGATACCGGAAATTTCGAAAGAAGATATTTTACTTTATGTTATCGCTAAATGTCTTTTATTAAATGAAGCGTAAGATAATATTCCTTATTTCTGGTATGAACACTAAATTTCTGGATAAAAATGGAGGCCAAACTGACAAGTCTGTATGGTGGCACTCAACGTGTTAAAAAAAAGGTCCTCGAGTTCTGAATCTTGGGAGGGAATTAAATCATCATCCATATTATCATCAGTTGAAGATTGTCAGTTGTCTTTCTACCCTTTGACTTTTCTAATTACTTTTTAGAAAGGCTTGAGACACCTGAAAATTCGCAGTTGCGATTGTCAAACCAATTTAGTTTGGCTTATATATGCTTTTAAAATTATTTTTATTTGAATATTAAAATGAGAAAAAAAATTAGTGAAAATTACGTCATATTTAAAACGATACATTTAAAATGTCTAATTTAAAGTAAATTTCTTATAACGTCTTTATAAAATTGTTTACTTAGCCATTTTATACAAGCTAACTTGAAATTGTTAGGTTGATGTTATTTAACCAATCATGAAAGTAGCAGTTAGCTGTCTCGACAGCAATTGATTCTGTTTTAAAATCCCTCGGTCAAAAGGAAATAAATAGAGACCTGATTACAGGAGATCTTCACTAGTCGTTCAATTACGATTTAATCTTCCGTAATCTTATTAAAGCAGATCAAATTAGCTTGTTTTAGAGTCTGGATGGAGGTTGGCGAGCATAGCTCGTAGGGGGCAGAAACACCTAGTTATCTAAAACTACATTATATGCTACCGATATTTACATTTATTAAAATGATTTATAACTGCATTTAACATAAAAATTTTAACAGTGATTAAAATTAATAATTATTAGACAATTATTTATAAGAACAATAAAGTTTATTTATGAGGCAGAATACATATAGAAACCTTTCAAATTATGTTCACCTTACATTTTAATAATTCTTTATGTCATTTTAAACATTTTAAAAATTATAATTTTAATCAATGATATTTTAATCAGTTGATTAAGATCACGATTTAATCACTGATTTAAATTATCTGATTAAAATTGTTGACAAGTTAGTTAATAGCCAAGAGTAATTTAAACAATGAAGAAACAACCAGGCATTTGACCGCAACGGAAAATAACCGGCATCTTACCCCATGGGAAAACAACCGGCATCTTTCCCCCTAAAGGTTTCGTCGACACACCCCAAGGTATTGGGCAAGACGCCAGTGCCCTAACCGACGTGAAAAAGCGGGAACCGGCCACTATTTATGCTTTGTAGAAAGGCCAGATACCAGTACTCTCTAAAAACATCAGATTTATTTCGCTGTTGTTTAAACTAAGACTTATATAGGCAAATAAAGAAGTCACGTAAAAGATTTTGGACACTTACCAGAAGTGTTAAGACTAAATAGCAATAAAAAAGTACCATTTAAAAATTTTAAAAATGAACGCAAATGGAAATTAAAGTATCACTAGGGAACCCTCTTCGTTACAACTGAGCAGCGTTTCCCTACATTACCTGCGCATATGAAAACTACGTGATAGGGCATCTCACCTCAAGTTACCCTACATATAATTTACACGGATATCAAAATGATTTGCACACATTACCGGATACGGACAGCAATTGCTAAAAATGGTTTTTTAATGAGTTAATGGCGGTTTTTTTATTGCTTAGATAGCTAATTTCAATGTATGAAACGGAAATTTCTATATAATATCCTGTTAAAGTTGGAAAAAAGTTTTATAATGTTTGCATAATGCATGATTTTTTAGAATCTATGTTAAACAGGCAATCTGCTGAATAAGAATGGATTTAATGCAAATATACCATAAATTTTCCATTAAAAAATATTGATATTTTGAAACATATTTCGAATAATGCTAGAAACAGTGAAAAATTGCGTTCCAGTTTTTCAAATTATACTAATGTGCATATGGATTGTTATTAGTCACATGCTTATATGATGATTTGACGCAAAGTTAGTGTAGGAAAGATGGTACTTTTTTTCCTCCACTGTACTCTACTAAATTTTGTCTGGTAGTTTTCTTTGAAACACACGACAGCCTGACTCAGGCTGAAGAAATATTTATTGTTGAACATATGTAAATCTACTGAACTGTATCAAAGTAAACTTGAGTGTTTGAAAAGCATAATTGTTGTTTTATAGCAATTAAAGCTACTTTATTTCCAATGTGTGTAGTAATTCTTTAAAAAAATTAATCCAAAAATAGTTTTTACATAGATTAAATGATATTTCCCAAATAATCATGAGAAAACACTGCTATTCAAATTTCTTTTTGATTATTATTTAAAAAGACATACTTCTATAGTTAGCAGTTGTGCTGCTTGCTTCATCTTTTAATTTTAATATCTCATTATAGTGTATGGAGTTAAATAAAATTGAACCATAGTTTCACGTGGAAGATTTTATAAACTCAAACTTTTTTATGCGCTTCTATTCTTAAAGTAAGTACCGCTCTAGATTCATTTATCAAAAGACATTCGTCGAAACTAATAAATTTACTCTCTCTTAATAAACAGATTTTTAAGATTTTGCAGATGGATTTTAAATTATTTCGGTATAGGTTTTCACATACAAAGTATGGGAAATGTAAACAAGTTGGAAAATGTATGTCAAACGTGGCAAATGAGGTGTTTTCATACTATAACTAGTTTTATAAATATTCAGATCTTGAGAGAATAGCTGTTGTACTCTTATGCAAAAATGCATGAATACCAAATTTATTCCGATTACATATATTAAATTCAGTAACATGGAACTAATAGGACTCCATTTTAAATATTACCTAATCACCATGACAACCTAGAATCATTACTTATCATGGGATACCATTGAGTAAATAACGTATTATAGTATTTAACACAATGAAAAAATCTTTTAATAATATATTTTTATGTTTAATTCGATTTTCATGAAACTTGAAATGACTCTATAAAATTCTGTTGCAATTATATATATTAAATTTCAAACCATTCGGTTGGGCAGTTTTGGAACTGTTATATGCGGACAGACGGACGGGCCAGACGTCTTGTCTGCTTTTGTACAGCTCTGTATTTTACCTACTACCTTTATAGACACGCCACTGTTTAAATTTAATTAAATAAGCTAAAAATAAATTAAGACTAAAACACTCGTAAAATTACCGAAATCCCACTTCCAGAGATTATCACCCATTAACGGCCATGTATCCAATTAGTGGACCTGTATATCATTTTATCTATATTCTGCAAACATATCTTAGTATACTAAGTGTAGTTCAGCGTAAAAATGGATAACTCACTTAAAATCCACATTTAAGCTATTTTCGCTCATACTCAGTAACCATTACGAATTCTTTTGTGTAGCCCTGTGTATGGTCTACAGCATTTCTACACACAACACAATATGCAAAATTTTAATTAAACTTAAAAACTTTCATCAAAAGTAAAAATGCACTTTCAGTAATCATAGCTAATATACAGTACTTTAGATAAACTATAATATCTAAAATATTTGTGTGTCCCTGTACTACCCACTACGCACTTTCTATTATGCAGGAGTAAGTCGAAGTAAACCTCAGCAATGTATATCAATTTCATCGTATGTGAAATAGTTTTACATTTTTAAAATATGCCGAAAACAATGTTTTCCCCTTTATAATTATTTAACGGAATTCTTCTGTGTGGCCTTGTAAATGAATAATAAATATTCTTTGCAACGCATATTCCACAAATTGTATATTTTAGTGCATTTCCTTAATGCATATCAATTTCATTATGTTTGAAAGATTGTAACATCATTAAAATGAACTTGAAACTAGTTTTTCTGATTTGTCGTAATGTAACAGAATATTTTTGACATCCCCTATAATTAAACTATGCATCCGATTTTTATAAAATTTGAAATGACCCGACAAAATTCTGCAACCATTATATATATTAATTTTCAAACTATTCGGTTGGGTGGTTCTTGCGCTGTTATATGCGGACAGACGAACAGACAGACACAAAGACGGACAGACCAGACGAGGACTATGTGTACCGTATTTATATAATTACGAACGCATATAAAAATGGTGCGTCAAACGAAGTATTTAGAAATTCTGTTGAATGATCCACGGTGAATTCGCTGATTCATGTGAGGTGAGGAATTTCTGTGTCATTTCCACTTTGCCACAAAATGGTGTCTTTACAGTGATCTTCAGTGACTGATTTTTCAGGTGAGTTTTGAATGAGAAAAGTAATAGTTTTATTTATTTTATGGTGCATTAAGATTTCGGTCGTTTTCTCATAAAGATGATATTCGGTTTGTAAAAATTTTCAAACATTCTTTATCTATACTAATAAAAGAACATCTCGTTCTGCTGTGTGTGTGTGCGCGCGAGATGGCTAGCAAAATCTACGGCACGTAAGTGGCAGAAAAGTTTTGTGGGGGTAGTCGAAGCTCTCTCCTGATGCACCTGAGACTCAGAATATTAAAATTCTAACAATTAGTTAAATTATTAATTAAAAATCGCAACTCAATCTCATAAAAAGTAGTTTTTTCTCCGCCTTCTTTCGATTGATTGGTTTAGAAAACTTCGCTCCTCAAAAATACGCTTTTCTTTCCGCTTTCTTTTGGTTGGTTGATTGTATAAAGTTTTCGGAGAAATAATTAAAATAAACTGGGGTAGAATTAAATAAACCAATTTGAGTGTTTTATGTTTCAAGAGTGACTATTTTTTATTTTCTTCTACTGAAAATAGAATAAAGTATTGTAAGCGAAATACTTTGGACTTCCGGTTTTCGTTTTAGCAGTCAGAGATCACAAAAAAAAAAAAATGATTATACAAAATGTCTGTTTATCCGTCTGTTCGTGCGTCCGTGTATCGCCATTGCACCATCAAAACGTGTATGAAGTTATCCATAGAATTGAACAAAATTTTTTGTCTATGTTTTTAGCTGTGGTTAGGTTACGGTTACGTTGCAGTTAGGTTTCGGTTAGATTACGTTACATTTAGATCACGGTTAGGCTTTTTGTCTGAGGATGAACGTTACGCATGTTTTGATTTAAAAAGTATACCTAATTTTATGCAATACTTATGAATTTTTCATACTAACCTCTTAGATAATGAACGAATATCAATTTGATACACGTATAGTCGGATTTAATAATGGTATAATTAGTTAGAAAATCAAAAAAAAATTCACTCAGGATTTCAATGTCAAAAAAACATTACTTGTATAACAGTTATTTGCACAATTAAATATCAATATTTTAGCATGAAAGTTAACCAGTCGTCGGAAACATATAGCCCGCCCCCCCTAACTTCCATTTCCCAATGCAGTTATTTCTAGCCTTTTTACCGTTAAATATCCAGGGGGGGGGGGTAACCGATTTTCTACGGGGTCAACGTATTTCAGACAAAATTGAGTTAAACATAATAAAAACATATAAATTTCATTTAAGAATTTTATCACGGGCCCGGCTAACGCCGAGAGGGTCAGCTGGTATTTAAATAAATAACCCTACATGTTGAAAACATAAAATGAAATTTAGATACGTAACGAATATTTTTTCAAAGAAGTCAGTTTCAAGAAAGCTACTAAAGGTGTTGGAAAAGTGGCGGCCACAGTACGACAATTTCTCCCAAAGGCTTCTGCGAATGCTTTTGCCCACTGTATTCTCTTTGGGAGAAGTACACGTCTGCGGAAAAAGTGATAATTTGAATGTTATTGTACATAACACCTGATATCAATACTTCATATTCGTTAGAAAAATCCGTCATAATAAACTGTATCTGCCAGGAATGCCAGCCTCGAAACTTTTCTATCCTAACAATGCATTAAGCATATGTTTGTTTCAGTTGTGTATTCCTTCATTTGGCAAAATGTTGTTCTATTTTATAAAAACATAAATTTACGTTATTTTAAAATATAATTTGAACTTAGTTTTTGGAACATGTAAGTCAAAACGTCAGACAAATCGTCGAATGCACAGTAGGGTGCGTCAAAAATATCGAAAATTTTCAGACCAATTTCTAATGGCACAGAAAACTTCCCTTTTGTAATTAGAAGAATAATGCAAAAAAAAATTGAAATCAATTTGCAATATTTTAAATTGAAATTAAATGAAATTATGATTAAATGAATTTAAAGGAAAATTTGCAATATTTTAACAAACGCGGGGGAATTCAAAGAGGTATAGCGAATGGAATGTAGAAAACATTACTATTTTGAACCCATTTTTGTTATGTTGGGAATCAAAAGTCAATCTTAAATTTTTTGATGCATATCATGGACTTATTAATCTTTATTTTTTGTGCAATATTGTTAATGTCGGACCTGTCCTTTATTTATTTTTTGCTCATACAGAAGAGAAAAAATCATGATTTTGTAATTTTTTTTAAGGTGAAGGAAATAAATGGCGACTTTCAAACTTGGGGAATTCGATCTCCATATGTCATACTACATCAGGCATTAATTTCAAAGATGTTTTTTTTTTTTTTTTTTTTTTTTTTTTTTTTTTTTTACAATTCCTTTAACTTTTATAACGTTTCTAATTTTCTCAAAATTCACAAAAATTCAATTTTTACAACCAATTAATAAATAATCATGGTGTTACTAGATTATTATTACTCGGTAAATAAGAAGATAATTTTTCAGAGTTTACAATATTATAAAAATTTTCCTTTCTGTTGAATAGTTTTCAAGATACAGAACTTCAAACTTGCAACTTTGGACGATTGCGCTCATGCCATTCTATATCACAAGTTTGTTAAATGTACAAAACTGCTAAAATTTTATTTTTTGTAAAGATATTTTGTGGAGCATTACTTAAATATGAATTGAACCTATGCATCGAATTTTATTTAAATTGGTTAGTATGTGTGTGTGTTTTTTAAATTTTTTGCTCATTTTACTTGGAATGATCCTGTAGGAAAATAAGATCAAAATTGAACAAGTTTCGAGTAATTGAAGAAAATTCATTTTTTTTTTTTCACGTCAACGTCTAATAATGCAGAAATTTCGCTTTATATTCATAGAAACTTAAAGTAAAACTGATTTTAAGTTAGATTAATATATTTTTGTTGTGCGTTGGTTTTAAATTATGAAAAGTTTTACAAAGAAAAAAAAAATCCAATTATTTTATTTATTTAAACTTAAACAGTAATATTAAAATAAATTAAACACTGATTACTAAAACACTTTTAAACAGTATTGTTTGAAGCAATTTTGAACAAATCTTGCTGACACAAGTTTAAAAAATGTGCAGTAAAGCAATTTTATAGCATTATTATAGTTCTGTTTACCTTCATTTTTTACTACAGGATAGAATTTGTACTGAGATTTATTATCAAACTTTAGCTTTAGTTATCGCGAAAGGAAAGTTGATCTAACATAGCAGTCTCTATTATTATGAGCACATTAACTTTCCTTAACCCTCTAATGCATGATTTTCTTATTTTTCCTTTAAAAAATACATTTGATTCCTTAATGGGCATACATTAAAGGAAAAATACTAAAAAAATTATTACTTTTATATTTTTTCGTAATTTGGATTTTTTGAAATGGTTGACAGATGGCAACATTATGCATTAAGCGTATTCTAAGCATATTTTACGATATTTCTCAGGTCTTTTTTCTATTAGTTGTCGGGTGGCATTTTGCAGCACTGGGTTCTGTTTTTTTCTTATTATTCCAAGGCACGAAATTACTTTTGATTTTGAAAGTGTCATTATGTTCACTGCTGTTTCATAGTTATCAAAATAAAGTTCATGATTTACAGGTTCAACAACTGGATGAGTTAGTCTAGCATTGACTCAAACGCTAACCTCCAAGTCATGTCCACCTGGCAGACTGGTTGTTTTTTTTTTCTCAGTAAATATCAAATTTGTACGCAAATCTTGATACTCCTGCGAAAAATAACAATTTAAAACAACAGTTATGCGAGTTTTTTTTTCGGGGGGGGGGGGATATATTGCTTCATATGGTGACGAGCCTTTGGAATTTTGTTTTTTTTTTGGCGCACTTATTTGCTCATAAACACAGAGAGATTTTTTGATGGGAATAGATAAGAATTTCCATTCAGGGTACCGACTGTTGGTCACATCTTGAATAACTTATCTTTCCCATTAGACAATGTATTATCGTTCTGTTGGGGAAATTGCAGTATACCGTATAGTTTCAAATATATTCAAGATCATAATGCGACTACCTGGTGATGCACCAATGACAGGGCTCCCAAACAATCTTATGATTTTAAAGTTTGCCACACTACTCAAGATACAAATCCTTAGATACTTTTTTATATCTTTCGAGCATATATTGAGTGGCTTTTGAACATGTTTTAAAACACAATACAGGCTTGTTTGTTGAGAGATATGCTCGAAATGTTCTGGGTGGAAAAATACAAAAATTATTTATATGGTGTTTTTAATGATAAATCACTTTCAGGCAGAGAAACATCTCCAATAATCTTTATACAAGAAGGATCTGGCTGAAGAGTTTGAAGCTTTCAATTTTTTCTTTTTACGTTTACCTGACTGATTTTGTTTTGATGTAGATGGAATACTCACTATCCAGACGTTTGCGTCAAAATTCTTGTCAATTCATTAGATAGTTTATCTGCTAGTAAATCGCAGTCAGTCTCATCTTAAGTGTCTGAACCGTTTTTGAACAGAAGCGTTTGGATCAAAAGGTGGATCGTCATCCCTGTCATTTTAAGAAATGTCACTTTCACTAGACAAACCAATCCAAATTTCTTCTGTTAACATTTTTTTAGTATCTTTGCTTTAAAATATATGTTGAACATGATGAGGCTCTATCAGAACAAATTTTTTGATAAAAAAATTGACAAAAAGCAAGATGAAACAATCAACAAATTCATTGAAGGGAATACTAAAAATTTAAATAAAAGCGGAACTCAATTCATGGTGTTGCCAAATGGCAACAAACGTATATTCGCATGCATACAATAGTTGTTGCAAAAAACCTTAGTGAAAATTACTTAAAATCTCTTTTAAAAACATATTCTTTTGAAAAATATTTTTTTCAAATGAAATTTTGCATTTTAAATATTTTTTATTTGTGTTAGAAATCCATCTATGGCTAGGAAAATGGAAGGCTTCAAAATTTTCTTTTTATTTCTAACTGATAAACAACTCTTATCACCTATGGTATTTTTAATGTACTAAACTTAAGTATAGGGTCAAAATGAATAGCTAAAGCATAAAGTTATCAAGAGGCAACAGTAAATAAACGATAAGGAGAGAAAATTTAATTTGTTGCCAATTGGCAACAGTATGAACTAAAGAGTTAAGCTGCAGTAACAAGTTTCAGACATCGTTCAACAGATTCTGTGTTGCGCGGAAACGCCTTTATGGTTCTCCGTTACAATTCTGTGAGAGCTTTTTAATCAACGAGTGTCAAAGCTTTCTCTGAGCTTATGCCATGCTGTGTGCTATGAAACTGTAATTTAACATTTGAAGCTCTAAATGTTGAATGTTTATAATTAAAAAACGTATCATTCAAATGACTAGAAATTTCGTTTTTACCCGTAAGGCATGGTGACGTCACGGCGACGTCGTTGTGAAGTCACGCTGTGATTTTGTGACAGTCGATGTGACGTCACGTAACGTCGATGTGACGTCATAGTGACTAGAATGCGAGGTCGTTATGGCCGTTTTAGAGGTCGTTTGTGACGTCACATTGTGACCACTCTGTGAAGTCACGGTGTGACTAATTTGTGAAAAGTGTGTCATTTGTGACTATTTTGGCATTAATTTTGTGACGAATGTGACAATGTTTTGAAGTCACATTGTGACCAATTTGTGAAATATGTGTCATTTGTGACGAATTTGTCATAAACACTGTGATGATTTCAAATGAAAATCAAATTTCAAGTTAATTGCTTAAAAGACGCAAAGGCCAACATAGTGAAAAAGATTCCATGCTGGGACTCGAACCCGGGCCATCAGTATAGCGCACTGACATTCTCCCGACTAAACTACATGGAACGATACCCAGCCTGGAAAATTTCTCACTATTATATGTTGGCAAGGCTACAAAAGCAGCACAAAATGGGATATATATCGTGAGCCACCGACATGGGGCAAACACGAAACTTAATTAATTCCAGCATCGATTGAAACTATATTAATATTTGGAAAGTTTTCCTGAGAGAACCATTCGCCTTGCATCCTGTATTTCAAATGAAAATAAAATTTCAAATTACATGCTTAAAAGGCAGTTTTAATTTGAAATTTGATTTTCATTTTAAATATTGTATTCAAGGCGAAGGTTTATCTTTGGAAAAATTTCCAAGTACTAATGTAGTTTCAATCGAAGCTGATTTAATTAAGTTTCGTGTTTGCCCCATCTCTGTGGCTCACGATAAATATCCCTTCTTGTGCTTCTTTTGTAGCCTTGTCAACATGTAATAATGAGAAATTTTCCAGGCTGGGTATCGTTCCATGTGGTTTAGTCGGGAGAATGTCAGTGCGCTATACTGATGGCCCGGGTTCGAGTCCTGGCATGGAATCTTTTTCTCTATGTTGGCCTTTGCACCTTTTAAGTAATTAATTTAAAATTTGATTTTCATTTGAAATATTGTATGCAAGCCGAATGTTTCTCTTTGGAAAAATTTCCAAGTTTTAATACTGTGATGGTTCTTCTCATAAACACTGTGATGTATTTTAAAATGCACAATTTGGAAATAAAGTTTTGTTTGAAATGTAAAATCTTATCTTTTTACCACACTTTTTAGCAAAATATCGCTATTTTGGAGTCCTATTCTTCTAAAATATTTAAAATTTTTCCACTTAAAAGACAATGCTTATCAACTGACATCTTTTTTTTATTAAGTTCTAAGCTTGATCTTGAGTACAAGCTCGATATTAAGAATGTGTAAGATTTTAATGTGTTATGATTAGTCATTGCTTTATTAAATACGACATGATAAGCCATATTTATTTAAATTTTTTATTCCCGTGTATATTGTATTTTGTGAATATGACCTAAATAGATTTGGTATGTTTTATAGGAAAAGACTGATCTGCAAAAAAGAAAAAACAAGTAAGAAAAATCATGCGTTAAGCATAGATTATAAAACACTTTCCAATGCTTCCTGAATGAACAAGACATCGTAACTTAGGGAAATAAAGTAAATAATATAACAAAGTAAACATTTTAGAAAACGCATAAAACATTTGAAAAACTGATTTCAGCAGTTACCGTCCATAGCCAAATATGTTTTCTAATTCTTTTGAACAGTCCTGTATTTGATCTATAGGTTGATATATATACTATATAATGGGGAATTTTAGTTTAGCAATTGAAACATACCAGGTTGAAATTCTTTTTCAGCAATTTATACTAATAAATGGAAAGATACTTAAATACTTTTGTACAATCCTGTAGTTTACCTAGAACCTTTATTACACGCCACTATTTAGTTAAAATTTAATTCAAACTATGACACTTTTAAAATTGCTGAAATCACATTTCCAGAAATTATGATTTACAGACGGCAATGTATCCAATTCTTTACGTGACCCTGCATATCATTTTATCTATATTCTACAAACATTTCTTAGCAAATTAAATGCAGTTCAGCGTAAAAAAGAACAACTCATTTAAAAACCACCTTTAAACAATTTGCACCCATACGCAGTAACCCTTACGAGTACTTTTGTGTAGCCCTGTATATGAATTGTAGCATTTATATACACCATATACTGTGCATAAATATAGTGAATCATAAAAGCGCATATCATAATTAAAAATGCATTTCCAGCAATCATCGCTAATGAACAGTACTTCGGATACAATATAGTATTGAAATATTTTGTATGTCCCTGTAAATGCTATATGCACTTCGTATTATACATGAAATAACTTATAGTATGTAAACTTCAGCGACGTATATAAATTTCATTATATATGAAATAGATTAACATAATTAAAGTACGCCACAAACAATTCCCTCCACCCCTATATCATTATGTATTGGAATTCCTTTTTTAGCCCTGTAAATGAACAATAACTATTCTATGCATCGCATATTCAGCAGAATGCATATTTAAATGCGCTTCATAAATGCATATCAATTTTACTCCTTTTGAAAGCGTGTAAAATCATTAAAATTCCTTTGAAACGATTTTTTCCCATAGGCCGTAATGTAACGGAATACTTTTGACTGTCCCTGTAAATGAACTAAACATGCTACAAACTTCATTAGAAATAAGGAACGGGCTATGGTAAACGTCAATATCTAAATGTTTCAGGTCAATCCGAGTTTATTTACGAGAGTTAGAGCGCGGACAGACGGCTATACAGAAAAACGGACAGGCAAACCGAAGTTAAACACTGTTAATCTGTTTTAAAAAAATATTCACTCCTATATTATGTAAATAAATATGACTTAAAAAAAATATATATATACTAAAGTAGTTTAATCTATAAACTTCCTATTAGACACGAAAAACTTTTTATTTCAATGTTTAAATATCATATTTTACTTTTAGTGCCAATAATTACGTATATCATAAACTTAGAAAATAATTTTATAATAGACGAAAATTTAATAATCGCTTCAGAATGTCTATAATTAAATGTTAGATTAAAATCACAAACAAAAAAAAAAATGCTTATATACAATTAAAAAAAAAAATAAATATACCAATTTGAAAAACACTAAAAATAATAATTAGTATTTATAATTGTACTATTAAACAACAATAAATTATAATAGATGAATTAAATGTATTATTAGATTTAACAATATCTCAAAAATCTTTGCATATGTTATAAGAAATTTCTATTATTTTATAATTTTGGCAAATGCTAAATCTGAAAACCATTGGTATGAAGATTTATGATTTTAAATAATAATTTAAAATATTATTAGCACTAAAAGAAAAATCTTTGAAAAGTTTCACTTGTGTAATACGTAAAAATACATTTTCCCAATATAATGCTAATTTCTAATCTGAAATAGTTTCGTAATATCATAATAATCGAAAATCATATTTAACTCCAAAATAATAATGTCTATAACTACTGTAAGTGTTAGTAATCAGGAAACAAAAAACAGTAAGAAGCCGAAAAAAATTCCAAATCATTGTCTCAACATATTTTCAATCTCAAGTAACAGCAAATTAATCTTTAAATTAATTCCACTATGAATGCAGTTATGAATCAGTCTCTGCGCAGCTGTTTTTTTTTTCTTTTCCTTTTAAGTGATCGCAGATTAAGATATTTTTCAACGCAGCATCGAATAGGAAAATGTTTCTGAAAACAATTGCAGAACAGTCCCTTACTAATATAACATAAAACTATTTAAGTCATCATAATATACAAAACAGGGATAAAACATTTAAATTAAATAAGACTTACATTTACGTCCCATTTATAATATCCGTGTATTTGTAATATTTTAAAATGGCGGGCTTCTTTCTCTTATTTTATAAAAAAGTGTTGTAGACTTCGTGATGTTCTAAACAGAGTAAACTTCCGGCGTCTCCTCTTCTGTGAGCAGAGGATTTTGATTTTCAGCAGATGTTCTTTTTTACCGTTATTTGTTTTGAATACAAAAGATTTCGAACTCAAATGCGCAATAATTTTATGAAACTGTCTTTAATTAAAATTTTCTTTTTGAAGAATTTTCCAATGTATTTTTATTTTATCTTTTCTTTTTATCGGTTACCAAACAATTCAAGTTACAATGGATTGTAAAGGTTCTTTCTTGTAAATAATAATAATAATAATAATAATAATAATAATAATAATAATAATAATTAGAGTTTATTAGATAAAGCTTTGTTTAAATTTTTAAAATGAGTAAATATCAATTTAAGGGTAATAATGAACCCCCACCCCCCTTTTCTAAAAGTAAAATTTGCTTCACACGTAATAAATACAAAATATCGCTCACCCGCAAGAAAAGTGACACATCTCGACAAAAGTAAATTTCACAGGAGAGGCAAAAGAAAATGTGCATGATTTTACTGTAACATGAAAATATAGCACTTAGCTTTCCATGCAAGAATTAAAAAGTGCATAAAAGCGTAAAGCACATAAGAATGAAAACGTAGGATGTGGTTTGGAGGGTTGGATAATTTTACCTCATTATATAATACACTCCTCTTCTTTGGTCACAAATGGACATATAGCATAATAACGTGATTTTCCGTGTAGCTAAACTTATGAAACTGTTTGTGTAGCAAGACGCACCTATGACAAAACTTTTAGTGGAATAAAACGCAAAATGAATTTCTGCGAGATGTGTCACTTTTCTTGCGGGTGAGCGATATGTTCTTAATAAATAAAAAAGGATTATCGAGGATAAAATAAAAGAATTCTTTGTCAATCTGCCAATCTTTTCATATTAATTTTCTGTAAAATAAAACAATTTGTAAAATAACTTTTTTTTAAAGTCATATCTCTAAAATACAAATCCGAAATACGAATAATTAATTATCATGCATTTTGCATAAATTTTGTATATTTTTTTTTATTTTCGGAAAATGTTAATTTATTTGAAAAGTCTGAAAGAAGTAGAATTTTTTCAAAAATACTTACTTAAAATAGTTAAATAGTTGTCAGGAAAAAAAACTCTCTCAAGAAAGAAACTCCGACAAAACTCTGAAGACTCTTTCTACTTGCTCATTAAAAGCTGCAGACTTAACTGTAATAGAAAATTTTTATTTTGAAACCACAGAAGTGTTTCGAATACCACTGGTTGGCAAAAAAAAAAAAAAAAAAAAAAAAAAAAAAAGTTTCCTCTCTGCAAACTAAATACTGTACAGATTTAATACTCCTAATTCTAAATATGTTATCCAAATTGCTTTAATGCTTGTATCGTGCACTTTATATATTATGCTCCCCCCCCCCCCCCCCTTCGTGGCAGAATATACCATTTGCTATCCACTAATATATTTTCATTCCTCATGCCGCTGTAACTCGGGACTGTTTAAAATATTTCTCTCCATTTTCAAAGATTTTAAAAGTTCATATTTTTTTCACACTGTGACTTACAATATGGTGTTTTTTTTTTTTTTTTTTTTTTTTTTTTTGTGTGTCACATATATGACGTGATGTACGTTACATGCAATGACATAACAATGACGTCTCAATTTTTTTTTTTTAATTGATAGAAAAATATATAATTTTACAGTAAATAACATGTTTTGAAGAATTTTTGTAATTTTTTAAAGTTTTCTAAGAAGTTCACATCTCAGTCACAACGTGACGTCACTGAGTGGTGGCATTTTGGTCACAGATGTGACGTGACCACAGTGACTTACAGTGACGTCACAATGACGTCACCGTGACCATGCATGCTATGAGGGTAGGTATAGTTTTAAACGAAGATTTAAAATATAGTGTCAAAATTAGATGTTGCCTTTCAAAAAAAAAAAAAAAAATGTCTGGTTTTGGTTTGCACCTGGCCCCTTAAACAAATTTTATATACATTATTTAAAAGTAAACTTTATTAGGTAGCTTTCATTACAAAAAGCTACTTATTGCAGCCGTTCGGAGGAAAGCGATTTCAAAAAATTTTGGTATATTTTCATCGATCATGACCCCCAGACCTCGAAACCACCCTCCGTTCAAAATCGATATATATATATATATATATATATATATATATATATATATAGCTGACCTTTGTCATACTGTAACTCTCGAATTTATGAACCGATTTGGATGTAATTCGGTATGTAGATAGTATATACCAATGTCTCGACCGAGTTCGTTGAACAGCTTCATACGCCATTTTGTTTCAAAATGGCTGCCATTTAAATTTTTTAAAAAAAATTTAAATAAATTTGAAATGTGGTACCAAAAAATTGAAAATAGAAAAATATTTTTTCTTATGTATCTGACCTTTATACAAAGATTCCGGAGCAGTTTTTGTTCCGTCTATATCTTAAAAAATGGCTGAGTTATAGCATTTTTAATTTCTAGCGTGGCTGACATTTTGAAACGTCCTGAAATTTGTCACGCGATAAAAGGCGTATTTATGAACCGATTTCGATGTAACTTCGTTTGTACATAGTACATACTAATGTCTCGCTCGAGTTCGTTGGCCAGCTTCATCCGCCATCTTCTTTAAAAATGGCAGCCATTTAAATTTTTAAGAAAAATTTAAATTTGAAATGTGGTACCAAAAAATTGAAAATTGAAAAAATATTTTTTTTTTATGTATTTGACCTTGATACAAAGATTCGGGAGCAGTTTTTGTTTCGTCTATATCTTAAAAAATGGCTGAGTTATAGCATTTTGAATTTCTAGCGTGGCTGACATTTTGAAACGTCCTGATATTTGTCACGTGATAACAGGCGTATTTATGAACCGATTTGGATGTACCTTGGTGTGTATATAGTACATACAAATATCTCGACCGCGTTCGTTGACCAGCTTCATCCGCCATCTTGTTTCAAAATGGCGGCCATTTAAAGAAATTAAAAAAAATTAAAATTTAAAATGAGATACCAAAAAATTGAAAAATGGAGAAGATTTTTCTTGTATGTGTTTGGCCTTGATACAAATATGCCGGAGCAGCTTTTGTTTCTGAAATTTTTTTCTTTTGTTGATATCTTAAAAAAATGGTTGATTTATAGCACTTTGAATTTCTAGCATGTCTAACATTTTGAAACGATCTTGTATTTGTCACGCGATAACACACGTATTCGCCTATTTCGATGTAAGAAGGCATGTGGATAGTATACATCAACACCTCGACCATGTTCGCTGGCCAGATTCATCAGCCATCTTGTTTCAAAATGGCGGCCATTAAATTAAAAAAGTCCTTCCGGCCAGTGCCGGGAGGAAGAGGTAGCTTTCATAATCCTTATTTAAAAAAAGCCAACTTATATCATGCAAACACACGAAGCTCAATTTAGTGGAAACCGAATATAGGAGATTCAATACTAATTTTTAACAATATAATGAATGAGAATTTCGCGAAATTAGTCAGCTTTATCCAAGCTGCTTTTCTTTAAATTAACTTATATTTGGCTGCCAAATTCGGCAATTTCTTAAAGTGCCTGTCATTTTAAGACAACATGGTGGATGAGGCTAAGCAGTGAACTTGGTCGAGACCTTAGTAATTGCTGTGCACATGCTCACTCACATCGGAATCGGTTAATATATAGGAGTGCTGTCGCATGCAGAAAATCAGATTTTTCAAAATGTCACCCACAATAGAAATTGAAACTGCTATATCTGAGCCATTTTTTAAGGTAAAGACAAACAAAAAATGCTCATGAATTCTTATTTCAAGATCAAATACTTAAGAAAGAAACCTTTTTCAATTTCTAATTTTTTTGCACCTCACTTTAAATATATATATATTTTTTAATTTAATGGCCGCCATTTTGAAACAAGATGGCTGATGAATCTGGCCAGCGAACTTGGTCGAGGTGTTGATGTATACTATCCACATGCCTTCTTACATCGAAATAGGCGAATACGTGTGTTATCGCGTGACAAATACAAGATTGTTTCAAAATGTTAGCCATGCTAGAAATTCAAAGAGCTATGAATCAACCATTTTTTAAGATATCAACAAAAGAACAAATTTTCATAAACAAAAACTGCTCCGGAATCTTTGTATCAAGACCAAACACATAAAAAAAATCTTTTTCATTTTCCAATTTTTTAATACCTCATTTTGAATTTTAAATTTAATTTTTTTTAAATGGCAACCCTTTTGAAACAAGATGGCGAATGAAGCTGGCCAACGAACTCGGTCGAGACATTGGTATGTACTATGTACAGACCAAGTTACATCTAAATAGGTTCATAAATACGCCTGTTATCGCGTGACAAAAATCAGGTCGTTTTAAAATGTCAGCCACAAGAGAAATTAAAAATGCTATTACTCACCCATTTTTTTTAGATATAGACGAAAGAAAAACTGTTCCGGAATCTTTGTATTAAGGTCAAACACATACAAAAAAAATCTTTTTCATTTTCCAATTTTTTGGTATCTCATTTAAATTTTTTTATTTTTTAATTTTTTTAAATGGCCGCCATTTTGAAACAAGATGGCGGATGAAGCTGGCCAACGAACTCGGTCGAGATATTTGTATGTACTATGTACACACCAAGGTACATCCAAGTCGGTTCATAAATACGCCTGTTATTACGTGAGAAAAATCAGGACGTTTCAAAATGTCAGCCACGCTAGAAATTCAAAATGCTATAACTCAGCCATTTCTTAAGATATAGACGAAACAAAATCTGCTCCCGAATCTTTTTATCAAGGTCAAACACATAAGAAGAAAATATTTTTTCAATTTTCAATTTTTGGTACCACATTTCAAATTTAAATTTTTCTTAAAAATTTAAATGGCCGCCATTTTTAAACAAGATGGCGGGTGAAGTTGGTCAACGAACCCGGTCGAGACATTGGTATGTACTATGTATAAACGAAGTTACATCCAAATCGGTTCATAAATACGCCTTTTATCGCGTGACAAAATTCAGGACGTTTCAAAATGTCAGCCACGCTAGAAATTCAAAATGCTATAACTCAGCCATTTTTTAAGATATAGACGAAACAAAAACTGCTCCGAAATCTTTGTATAAAGGTCAATTACATAAGAAAAAAATATTTTTCTATTTTCAATTTTTTGGTACCACATTTCAATTTTTACATTTTTAAAAAATTTTTAAATGGCCGCCATTTTGAAACAAAATGGCGGATGAAGCTGGCCAACGAACTCGGTCGAGAGATTGGTATGTACTATGTACACATCGAATTACATCCAAATCGGTTCATAAATACGCCTTTTATCGCGTGACAAAATTCAGGACGTTTCAAAATGTCAGCCACGCTAGAAATTCAAAATGCTATAACTCAGCCATTTTTTAAGATATAGACGAAACAAAAACTGCTCCGGAATCTTTGTATAAAGGTCAAATACGTAAGAAAAAAATATTTTTCCATTTTTAATTTTTTGAAACCACATTTCAAGTTTTAAATTTTTTTAAAAATTTTAAATGGCCGCCATTTTGAAACAAAACGGCGGATGAAGCTGGCCAACGAACTCGGTCGAGACATTGGTATGTACTATGTACACACCGAATTACATCGAAATCGGTTCATAATTACGGGAGTTACAGTGTGACATAGGTCAGATATATATATATATATATATATATATATATATATATATATATATCAATTTTGAACGGAGGGTGGTTTCGGTGTCTGGAGGTCATGATCGATGAAAATATACCAAATTTTTTTGAAATCGCTTTCCTCCGAACGGCTGCAATAGGTAGCTTTTTTGTAAAGAAAGCTACCTAAAATATATATATATTTAAAGTGAGGTGCAAAAAAATTAGAAATTGAAAAAGGTTTCTTTCTTCAGTATTTGATCTTGATATAAGGATTCAGGAGCATTTTTTGTTTGTCTTTACCTTAAAAAATGGCTCAGATATAGCAGTTTGAATTTCTATTGTGGGTGACATTTTGAAAAATCTGATTTTTTGCATGCGACAGCACTCCTATATATTAACCGATTCAGATGTGAGTGAGCATGTGCACAGAAATTACTAAGGTCTCGACCAAGTTCACTGCTTAGCCTCATCCACCATGTTGTCTTAAAATGACAGGCACTTTAAGAAATTGCCGAATTTGGCAGCCAAATATAAGTTACTTTAAAGAAAAGCAGCTTGGATAAAGCTGACTAATTTCGCGAAATTCTCATTCATTATATTGATAAAAATTAGTATTGAATCTCCTATATTCGGTTTCCACTAAATTGAGCTTCGTGTGTTTGCATGATATAAGTTGGCTTTTTTTAAATAAGGATTATGAAAGCTACCTCTTCCTCCCGGCACTGGTCGGAAGAACTTTTTCATTGTTCTATTGTCCATCGTTGGCTCGTGCAGCGGCGGGAACTCGCTTTCTGCTAAGCCGACTATTCGCAAACACCTGATAACAACAGAATAAGGAAAAATTAATAATGTTAACAAATATCATGATATAGATTAACTCGTTTTTAGTCTGTTTAATTTGCTGGAGTAAAATTTAAGATGAAAATAAAAGTTGGTATAGTATTGAACTAATAATATTTAAATATTAACATGTGTAACTAGGTTTTGAAATAATAAGATGTATAAGATAGAACAAAGTTTTAGGATTGGCACATCCAACTAGTTTTTATTATTATTATACAATGGATTACTATTTCTATTTTAGTTTGTATTTTTTTTTTTTTTTTTTTTGGTATATCTGGATATTTTTTTAATACAGTTTAGGCCTATATAAACATATTTTTTTTTTTACATGTTTATGCAAAAAGAAATTGTTGCAATTTATTTTATCTTGCATGTATTTGTATTTAATTTCTTTGAATTCCTTATTCCTTCGAGGTATTTGGTTTATAAAGTGGAATTCAAACATTCTCCTCCTGGAGGATATTTCCGATGAAAGACTTATTACAGCTCTGGCGGGTGGAATTACACTTTTTTTTAATTAAAACACATAAAATCGCAAACCTTCAGGTGGGTAGTGGTCATTTCAAGGCTCCGGGGGGAGGGGGGGGGGTTGAATTCAACATTGTTTGAATATGTAATGTTTGCGTTTGATTAATCATAGCGTACTTTTCCATACAGGATATTTTTAAAAAACTTTTTTAATATAATGTTGAAAATGTTGCAAAAGACATAGACAAACTGTATGGATGAAAAACACCCGTGACAGCAACAGCTGTTAAAGATATAGGAAACAAAAAGGATAGAGTAAGTTGTGAAGAAATTGACCTGCAAGAAGGCTGCAGCTACAAATTCTTCCCAAAAGCCAAAAAATCATTAAAAATGTGATCTCCCTTGCTAAATTAAGTTAAATCAAAGTACAGAGGCAGCCAAAAAACTGTTGTATTAACATCTTCGCCATATAAACTAAACTTTGAAAAAAAAAAAAAAAAAAACGATAAAAAGGAAGCTATCACTGCACAAAAGCAATTGGAACATCAAGGTTTAAAAAATAGGCGTAATGCAATTAGCAAGAAAATGATGGAAGGAGAGAACTACAAACGTAATGTAAAGAAAACTTCTGTTGCAATAAAAAGTTATAATAATTCAGAATCTAAAAAGAAAAATCGAGACAGTGATGATTGTTTTTTTCCTAATTTGTAAGAAAAATAAAATATAGAAATGATTCAGATTTCAGATTGCCAAATACTTCTATGTAGTGATCGAAATTCATATGTAAGCTTTGCATCACTCCTTACATGATATTCAAGTAACTGAAAATTAGTTACAAAATTTGTATTCTTCATTACTGATAACTTTGATTTATATTTTGAATACATTTTGATTTAAAACAATTACTCTTATTTTCGGATATTTTATTTGATTATATTTCGTTGCTATTGTTTTGTTTGTTTCATTAATCGCAAACTTTGCTTTTAATAAAATTAGTTATATCCCCTAGTCATTAAAACAACCTGCTATTTTTTGGTCCAATTTAGGTGACTGGGGGTCCAACTTAGGCGACCAGTTGCTGAATTTGGACCACTTTTGACAAATTTTTAATTAAATTATTAAATTATTTTAATTAAATATTTTAATTAATTTAATTAAATTATATTTAATTAAATATTAAATTTAAAATAAAATTTAAGATTTTCAAAAAGAAATTGATCTAAAGATTTATTTAGTTAGTAGATGAATAGATTGACCCCGTGTAATAATGTTTTGCAGATTTTCCGAAAATTAAGTGAGTTACACCTGAAAATATGTGAAGTGGTCCAAATTAGGCTACTCTCCCCTATAGAAATATTAACTTTATAATGATAAGTCCTTCACAACTTATTCTTCTCGGACAGTCAAAACAATTCACGAGGTTCTATATGATTTATAAATTCTAGAATGAGTCAGAATGAAAATAAAAATATCGTAATTTCAAACAAAATTTCAAAATTAAAATGAACATAATCTTATAAAAGAAAATCGAAATATACGATTTTCAATATAAATATCCAGATTTAGTTTTTTTTTTAATTATTATTACAAAATAATATTTGGTAGATGTAAATAAAAGAATCTACATTTCAGATAAATGTGTAATTGTACAGATTGACAAAGCATCTATAATTAAATACAACACTATATAATACCAATAAAATACTGTGCATTTATAATATTATTAAAATAAATTGTTAATTTTACATAAGTTTGAAAAGGCAATTGTAATAGTGTACATGTATATTATGAATTAAATTATATATACCAAATGTGTGCACATAACATTGTTATTTATTGGATATACAGGTTTTTAAAAACAGTTTCGGAATATTCAAATGCCGTTGGGTGATAAACGAGAACTCCCTGAAAACTATTTTTCACAAAATTACCATTTTCTGGGCGCGCTCACTAGATTTCACACACATTGCAGGTGCAGACGTGAAAGCCACATAATACCTTCCGTAAATTAACGGTATTGAGAACCTAGGGAATAATTATAACTCCTAAGCAAGCCACATCTTCAGGGATTGGAGCATTACTGTATAACGGACAAAACGATTTTCTGCATTAAGGGAATTTCCAGGATGCGTAGGAAAATAATGAGACCAGAGAGTCCTTGTCTTAACGAATCGTGACTTTTCATCCTAAAAATGATTTTGAAATGCTCTGTTAGTAGAGTGAGACCAATATTTAGTTAATTGTCTTGCATAATACATTTTGATACCTAAAAATTTACAATTAACATTAGTAATTACTAGGTTTGTGTTACAAAATTACATAATCAAGATATTATTCACTTGAAGTTTAATCTTATCCCTATTCTTTATATCATATATTGAATTACTTAATGCTTAATACTACTCAAGAAGAAACACAATAAAAATGTATTAATTCTGTAGATTTCTTTTTTAACAAATATGTTTTTATATATGAATATTTATATATACATTGAACAGAGAAGTAGTATAATGCTTTATTTTAAGGAATATATGAGTAATATTTTATAAAACAACTTTTAATTCCAATACCAGTAATAAAGTACTAGTGTTCAATACTACTTAGCTCATATGTTTCTTTATTAAATAAGAACCCAATTTTCTTGTAGTTTCAATGTAATACCAATAAAAATTAAAAAGAATTTTTGATGAAGTCTCCCCACATAAGAGAAGTTTGAAGGGTCATTGGTAGGGTTGACTGATAATTTGATCAATAGTAAAATAAACTGAGCAAAATAACACAATTAAATTGTAGATGTTTTAAATTTAAAAATAGTGCATTTACAATAACGCAAAACCGCAGTATAAGCAAATAAAAAATAGTTCAGTAGAATTTTAAAATGCTTAAGAAAAAAAAATATAAAAAGGAGTAGAGAATATATTGAGTAAAAAAAAAAAAAATCACACTGAAACTCATGGAGTTTTCTTATCACTGGCTTAAGTAAGTGCATTATGTCTTACACAGAAATAACAAATGTATTTACAACTACTTAATAAAGAAATAAATTGCAATAATTCTGCTAAAAAAAAAAAAAAAAAAAAAAAAAAAAAAATTGTTATAAGTTTTAATTATTCTACCTAGAAAATATAATTTTTTTTAGTCCTTATAAATTTAATAAGACTAGCTGTTTATAAATTTCATAAAACGTTTATGGATTTTCGACGCATAAAATGCGTTATTTTATCTTCTGTTGTGATATCACTAATAGGTGAACTTTTTCTTACTTCCAAAAGAATTCTAGGAACTCTTTTCTACGGGGGACGGGGGGGGGGGAGCTTTTATGCTGTATTGCTTGGACTTGCTTACCCTTATCTTTCCATAATTGTACAACAAAAATGAAAAGAAATCATTACGAAACTAAAAAATATAAATTTATAACATATCGATGATAAAAAATCCAGACTAATGTTCTGTAACAGGGCTCGACGCCAAGGATTGGCATTAATATGGGCGACATTAGCGAAAAAGTGTGATTTAATATGTATAAAGACAAAATTGCACAAAATCACTCTCGCTAAAATGTGCCAATTGGCAGCGTCCCTGATTACGGAAGTTTAGAATGAATGTTTATATAAAACAGCACTTTGGAATGAACGTTTCATTCAAATTGATGGCTTGCATTATATTAATAATCATTATTAATATAATAAAAACCCATTTGTAACTCGCGCTACCCGTTCCAAAAATACACTTTACCGCCCATCACGTGGCCAGCTTGCGTGAGCTTTGCCCAATAACAAATGCTGTCAGTTCGTCCTAGTTCTGTTCTGTTTTGAGTTATGCTAACATGTAAAAAATTATATTACCGCCAGTTATTATTTTTGTGTATATGTGTTGTTCGATTTGTTATGTACCGTCTTACTAAAAAGAAATAAAAAATGTTTAAAAAGTTACAGCCCGAGAAATTGATATTTTGAAAATATGTGAAATCTGTGTGAGTTAATTTGAGCTAGCTGACATATTTACAATAACATTAGTTTAATTTTAAGTTTTGAAGCAACAATTGAAGCCGTGCTTTGCATAGCAGCACAAGTCCACTTTTTGACACTATATGAGTTATATATATCGCTCTAATAGTCTAACTGAGCTCTATCGTTTGACATTCAATACAACGCATATTCCCGTATCTTCCGCATGTTACTGAGGCATTGGGTTTCATTAGCACTCCACGGGCCCGTGTTGTTCTGGAAATCAAACAGCCGTTTCCACTTGCTACAAAACAAGAAAATGGAAGTGACACTTTATAAAATAATTGAATACAGATCAAAAACCATTACTGCAAGCAAGAAATCATGCGGGTTAATTACAGAAACATTCATGATGTCAGGAAATGCAAAATTGGGAGGGAAAAACTTGGACAAAACATATTGAGCTGAAATTCTCCTGAAATCTATTAAAGCCAGGGATATTGAAAAATAAATGTTCCCAATTTTACTGGCAGAGCAACCATACTTCCGGAGACTTCTGGACCAGTATGGTAAAGATCAGACTCCCAGTGCTGAGGAATCAGGGAAGTGTGAAATATCATTAATAAGTGCACTGCAAATAGAGGTGTCTTAAATTCAGACACACATGTGACTGAAAAAGCATTACAGACACTTAAGTGTCTGAATGAGAAATTTCAGACATTATACATGTCTGAATTTAAGACACTTGAGTGTCTTACAATGATTGTGGTATAAATGAACTGAAAAAAAAATGTTTGAATATTGGTGATATGTAATTTAGAAATTTCGATACTTAAGAGTCGGAATTTTAGGTAATTGTATTTTATACGTGATGACTGTGGTACAATTGTATCACTATATATGCTAACACCAGCAAATACTTTTTTTAATAGATGAAATATATAAAATATTTTCCATCCACTAAATGATGTTATTTTATAGAAAAAGTAACTTACATATCAAATATCTGTATCAAAATTGTACAAGTCTGCTTATAAAGTCTTGAAACTAAGTTATTTTTTCTGCATTGAGTTAAGTAATTAAAGAATTACTTTTCACAAAGTACAAACTTCCTCAAAAATTGTTTGCACTCACTGGTCTACATAGGGGACGGTAAAAATAGACCGCCTCCCCGCTTAAATATTTCAAAATATTAAAAATAAAATCTCGAAATGCTAAAATACATGGCCGCCGGCAAAAAAAAGAAAAAGAAAATGTACGGAAGGGCCAGATTTTGAAACAGATATCCCTATCTCCATAGACTAGTCCGCATTTTTTAAAAGCGGATTTTTAACGTAAAATAAGATTTTTTTTTTTTTTTGTCAGAGTGCATCGTGCAAGACAATATTGAAACATATAAAGTTAAAAAGCAGTATAAAAATTTATTGTTAAAAAATATATTCAAAAATAAATTTCTAACAACATAAAACAAAAAAAAAAACGAAATTCTTTTTTATTATTATTGTTGTCAGGGAAGTGTGCTCTCCCGAACCTCTCGTTTAAGATAAATTAAAAATACACGATCTTTCAAAAGAAAACACAATTAAAAATGAGTTCAACAAAAGAGTCACTTGGCGAAAATTCTTTGCATCCTTTTTCTACTAGCGCTTAATTAATCTATAGTCATTTGGAAGAATAAATTATTTCTTCAATAAGACCTAAATAAAAATTAATTAATTAAATATCAAAATCTAGAAAGGGGCAATGATCCTCAATGCTCCTCTTCTTCAAACGATTATGCTTAAAGTAGGTACCAAATAGGCATTCCCGTCCCCTCTTTAATACTGGCGTACCTTCGATTTTGTGTTCCCGGGGCAAGAGAATATTGCGCACCTTAGCTGGTAGATATCGTTTTATGTTATAGTTTTTTTGGGCAACAATTATTTAAAGCCCCTAAAAAAATTTCTTCCTGGCAATTATTCTCTCTGCTCTTTTTTCAATATGCTACGTCACTGCCTTTTAACGAAAATCTTACGTGCGCACATGATTGTACATAACTATTTATGCTATACGCAACTATAACTATACTATAACTATACGCAATGAAAAAGTCCGATATTTTTTTGGAATTATAAATTAATAATTGTTCTTTTATTGAAAGATCAGATTTAAATATGAAAATTCAATACAAAACTGATTCTAAAACGCATCGTGGAAGTATTATAACGTCCCAGCCAATCAGAATGCTCGTTTGTTTACTACTGATTTAGCGGGCAACGGATATTTTTTAACGGCGCGAAGGTGAATTAAAGTACCCCAGAAGTAAAGTAAATTTGCTTGATGTATAAATGTGTCTGTTTTATTTACAAGATGTTTCATTGCCCGCTGATAAGAACTTTTAATGATTTGAAATCTCTCCACTTATAAATCGAAGCTGATTCATTAAGTAAATGCGTTATAAATTTAGAAGAAATGCTGACAAGGTGACAAGAATATACTTTCTTTTGGAAGAAGACATGCATCTATATATATTGTAATATTAGTACTTAACAGCAACTGATTGTGCATGTATCTGCTTTTTATGGATGCCAGACGAAATTTTATTTATTACAAATTGTAAAAACAAATATACTGCTTATTCAGAATGGTATTAATTCTTCTTACCGGAATGTTTTTTTGTGTTTGGAACGTACTTGTTAAATAACATTTCGATTGCGAAAAAAAAAAATTCATACGGAAATACCGAAATTTCAATATTTCATCTATTTTTTTTTAATTCATTATTTATCATTCATAATTCAAAGGATAAAAGAATACATAAAATGTATAAAAAACAGTGCCAAAAAAATGCGAATACGATGGCGTTTAATCATTATATTGTGAAAATGTAATTTCATCAAACTGCTTTAGATATTACATTTTTTGGACATTACATTTTCAGGTAATTTGTGTAGAATGATAATTTGCAATTTAGAAAAAAAAATTCCAGACAATATTGAACGTTCTTTGTATATTTAATATTATTTATTTACTATTTAAATTATTTTTATTACATTAATTTGAATTTTTCATGGTGCCTTTTTCGTCCAATAAGTATTTTTTTGTGCAAAAAGATTTGTTTGTTCATTTCTGATGATTTTCTGATGATTTCATTAATTTCTATGAATGAATGAATGTAATTATCAGTACTAATGATCAAATTTAAATACAGTTAAATTCATTTAACAATTTTTAGAACTTTATTTTATAAACAAAGTCTTTATGTAGTAAATAATCTAATTATTGCTTAAATTATTAGTATCTACGTGGAAAATACAAGAGTGATATGGTAAGATGTATATGTCGTAGGCTAATTGAGAAATCCCGCTCTTTGCAAACAGCCTAGGCTGTTTGCAAAGAGTCGGCCTAGTTGGAGAATCCATCTCCCTTTTTCCAATTAGCCTGATATTGTTCAGGATTATTGCAAAGAGCCTAGAAAGCGTTAGGCTAATTGAAAAATGACCACTTGTTATCCGATCAGGGTGATATTTTTAGCGCACAGGCTATCAAAGCCTGAGAGCTTATGTACCCACCGATTCTGTATGTACGTGCGTACGTACGTATGTACGTATGTACGTAACGCGATAAATCTTGATAGAAATATCCCATTTGCTTCAAATTTCTTTTTCTAGGTTCATTCTGATGAGGTGCTTCCATCATTAGTTTTTGGTGTTCATTGTTTAAGGATAAAGGGGGAAAAGGGGGGCTAGCCCCCCCCCCCCCCCTTAATTTATATAAATGGGTTTTTCATGCAAAAATATCCGATTTGCTTCAAATTTGGTATACCGGCTTATTGTGTTAAGGAGCTTCCCTGATTAGATTTCGAAACTCATTATTTAAGTATAAAGGGGGGCTACCCCTCTTAATTTAGATAAATCGGTTTTTCATGCAGAATTATTCGATCTGCTCCAAATTTCGTATACCGGTTTATTATGTTAAGGAGCTTCCCTGATTAGATTTGGAGGTTCATTAGTTAAGTATAAAGGGAGGAAAGGGGGGCTAGACCCCCTTAATTTAGATAAATGGGTTTTTCATGCAGAGTTATTCGATTTACTCCAAATTGTGTATACCGGTTTATTATGTTAAGGAGCTGCCTTGATTAGATTTGGAGATCTATTGGTTAAGTATAAAGGAGGGACGGGGGCTAGTGTCCCCTTAATTTAGTTAAATGGGTTTTTCATACAGAATTATTCGATTTGCTTCAAATTTGATATACCAGTTTATTACGATATGGCTTCCTTCATTTGATTTGGAGGTTCATTGGTTAAGTATAAAAGGGGGGAAAGGGGCAATTGCCCCTCCCCTTAATTTAGATAAATGTGTTTTCATGCTGAATTATCTAATTTAGTTTAATTTTTTTTCAACCGGATCTGAACTTGAAGGTTCCATCTGAAGTCAACCCGAAAACCGACCACAACCAGGTTTCGGATTGAGTTCATTTAGATTTTTCAGGTTCGGATAGGGTTGCCGGTGGACGGAGATTATTTTGTTTGGCTTGCATCGGGTTATAGTACTTTGGAATATTTTTGTCGATAAAGATTTGGTTCGGGACGGGTTTCAGGTTGACTTCGAATGGAATTTTTAGGTTCTGGTAGCGTTACGTGTCCACGGAAACTAATTTGTCTTGTTCGGACTCTGTTATGGATCTTTGGAATATTTTTGTTGGTTATCAGATTTGGTTCGGGATTTCGGGTTTTTTCAAATGGAACTCTCAGGTTCGGCTCGGGTTGATTGTAGACTGAAATTATTTTGTCTTGCTCGGATCGGGGTACGGTCTGTTGTAATTTATTTTTCGTGTTTGGGTAGGGTTATGCGTTAATAAACCTAATAAAAGAAAATTGCCCAGTTAAACTGATGGCATTGAGCTCACAGGCTATTCACACTAATTGTATCTTATACTCTTATTTCAAAGAATAATGCCCCTCGAAAAATAAATGAAGCGATTGGTCCCCGTTGCCCCCCTTTCTACTTAACCAAAGAACCTCCAAATCTAATCAGGGAAGCTACTTAACATAATAAACTGGTATACCAAATTTGAAGCAAATCAGATAATTCTGCATGAAAAAAACCATTTCACTAAATTAAGGGGAGTATTAGCTCCCCTATTTCTCACTTTATGATGAACCAATGAATTTTCAAATCTAATCAGAAAAGCTCCTTATTAGAATGAACCTAGAAAAAAAAAAAACTAAATTAGATAATTCTGCATGAAAACCCATTTATTTTAATTCAGGAGAGGTGCAACTGCCCCCCCCCTTTCCCCCCGTTTATACTTAACCAATGAACCTCCAAATCAAATAAAGGAAGCCATATCGTAATAAACTGGTATATCAAATTTGAAGCAAATCGAATAATTCTGTATGAAAAACCCATTTATCTAAATTAAGGGGACACTAGCCCCAGTCCCTCCTTTATACTTAACTAATAAATCTCCAAATCTAATCAAGGCACCTCCTTAACATATTAAACCGGTGTACGAAATTTGGAGCAAATCGAATAACTCTGCAAGAAAAACCCATTTATCTAAATTAAGGGGGTGGTCTAGCACGCCTTTCCTCGCTTTATACTTAACTAATGAACCTCCAAATTTAATCATGGAAGCTCCTTAACATAATAAACCGGTATACGAAATTTGGAGCAGATCGAATAACTCTGCATGAAAAACCCATTTATCTAAATTAAGGGGGGCGGGTCTAGCCCCCCTTTCCTTCCTTTATACTTAACTAATGAACCTCCAAATCTAATCAGGGAAGTTCCTTAACATAATAAACCTGTATACCAAATTTGGAGCAAATCGAATAATTTTGCATTAAAAACGCATTTACCTAAATTAAGGGGGGGGGGGTGGTAGCCCCCCTTTCCTCCCTTTATACTTAACTAATGAACCTCCAAATCTAATCAGCCCTTCTCCTTAAAATAATAAACAAGTATACCAAATTTGAGCTAATCGAATAATTCTACATGAAAAACGCATTTATCTAAATTAAGGGGAGAGGCAATTGCCCCCCTTTCCCTCCTTTATACATGATAATGATCTTCCAAATGTAATCAGGGAAGCTGCTTAACATAATTAACCGGTATACCAAATTTATAGCAAATCGCATATTTCTGCATGAAAAACCCATTTATCGAAATTACGGGGGGGGGGGTTAGCCCCCCCTTTCCTCCCTTTATATGTAACTAATGAACCTCCAAATCTAATCAAGGCAGCTCCTTAACTTAATAAACCGGTATTCCAAATTTGGAGCAAATCGAATAATTCATCATGAAAAACCGATTTATCTAATTTAAGGGGGGTAGCCCCCCCTTTCCCCCCTTTATAGTTAAATAATGAGCTTCCAAATCTAATCAGGGAAGCTCCTTAATACATTAAACCGGTATACCAAATTTGGAGCAAATCGAATATTTCTGCATGAAAAACCCATTTATATAAATTAAGGGGGGTGGACTAGCCCCCCTTTTACGACATATATATTAAAGAAGGATTGAAATTAGAAATAATTTTTCCTGTATGTTATTAAAAAGGAATATTTATAAAAAAAATAAAAATTACTAAATAGTTCTTGTGATAATCACTTGATCTATGTATTAAAAAAAATGCTCAGTATAAATTTTAAAAAATCTAATGATATTGCATAATTAAGATTATCTTTGCATTTTCAGTTTACTGTATATTATTGATGTAATTGCCTTATGATTTTTTATTTTAGTGACAAGAGTATCATTTAATTCTTTTACAGAATATGTATTATTGAAATGATTTTTTTTTATTATTAAATTTAAATTTATATATGAGAAATGCACCAATCCTTTTTAGTTTCATACAGTGGATATAAGAGCATGAAAAGAAATCACGAAAGCATAAGAATGAAAGTTTTCATGAATTTCAGAATAGTTTATAAAGTTTCAATTTTTCAATGAGAAATAAATCTCTCCTATAGTATTCAACTGGTCGAATATACTATTTTTATTTATTTATTTTTAATAATCTTTATGAAAAAATTTTTTTAAGTAGAAAACTACTTATGCATTTACTGTGCTACATAACATATATAAAAGATAGTTTAAACAAATGATAAAATCTGTGTAATTAGTCCAATATGCGCTAAAAAGTATTTAAAAAATCAAGTTGAATATCATACAGAAAAATGAAAAAAATATCAGAAAAAAAAATGATATTGGTATAAGTAAGACCCATTTTCGGACCAAGACACGGGGAGATACTTTTCTAATGCTTTTTCATTTTTGTATTGGATTTCCAACTAGCATTGCCAGATGTACCATCTGATTGGTGAATTATAACTTCTCTGATATTTTATATTTTATGATAGAATGTGCTTTGAAGATGATTCTTATGATCACGTTTGCTCCGTATACGCATATATTTTTTCATAATATTCCATTTTTTAATTATGGTTAAATAAATTATTTTTATTACGATGTTTATAGGGAAAAAATATTTTTAGAGGTTTCTTTTCACCTCAAAGATTTGGTTTATTTGAATGTAAAAAAAAAAAAAAAAAAAAAAAAAAATCATGAAAATTTATAACATAAAGAAACTAATTTAAAAAATATATGAAATAGGATTTTACGTCTCTTTTTTATGTGTGCGTTTGTGTTTTATAATATAGCATCTCAACGCACGTTATCTTTGTTGCATTTAAATTTAGTCATTATAATATTAAAAAGAAAAAAAAAATGTATAAATTCACATTGCGATGCTACAAATTAAATAGAGTAACTTATCAAGTACTAATTAATTGGTTGGTTTGCATGTATGGATATTTAGATTCATGTGATTTAAAGTAATTTTGCAGAATATTATTGATTAATGTCAGCCGCTGGACCTAGAATTTATTTAGAGCACCATTATTACACTGTCACAAAGAAAACTTTTTATTTATTTAGAATATAAATGAATATATAGCAAAACCTCTGAATAGCGGACGCTTCGGGAGCACGGAATTAGCCCGCTATTTGCTGGTACCGCTATATAGATGTAAATAAATACAGATTTAAAGGCGTTGAGCATCGAAAAACAGAGGTGTCCGCTGTTCGACAATGTCCGTTACGGAGGATTTACTGTAAATATATAAGGACACTTCTGAATAGCGAATACGTCTAATTAGCGAATCACTGGGTTGCTTAAACGAAGTTAGACCTGATTAAAGCATGGCCTATGCCTGCTGCCCCGGTCTGTATTTTTTCTTTTTAATTAAGGAGTAGTAGGGAAGTTGGTATGCAATTTTCGAAAAGCTGCGATTTTTAATCAATCTCTTTCGAAATTACACTGATTATAGCGAATATTTTGAACTTATAGAGTAGGATAGTAGGATTTAAGAAGGTTATCGCTTAAACAGAGGTGTCCGGTATTTGGCAATGTTCATTAGCCTCCAATAGCGGACACTGTCGAATACTGGCCACCTTATTTAGCGAAACATAATGCTGGGTTAAATTTTATTATTACATAAGCAAACTGCCCAGCGACCTCCCCTTGTATTTAGAGGTCCTAAATTTGGTATAAAATTTTTGTAAAACTGATATTTTGAATCTCTTTCAACATTGTACTAATTATAATCAATCTTTTGAACTTTTAGAGTAGAATAAGATAATATATATATATATATATATATATATATGTGTGTGTGTGTGTGTGTGTATATATATATATGTATATATATCATCCTCATCATCATCATCATCAACCGTTTTCAGTAGGTCTCCCCCATGTAGGTCTCCCCCAGATTTTTCCAATGTTTTCTGTCTAGTGCTTTAGTCATCCAATTTACACCGGCTACTTTTCTGATTTCATCACTCCATATTACTTGAGGTCGTCTTCTTGGCCATTTTACATCTCTGGGATACCACTCTAGGGTGTTTGTGCTCCATCTATTGTCTTGTCTTCTTGCAATGTGCACAGCCCATTTCCATTTTAGCCGTTTAATTCTTTCAATGATGTCAAAAACTTTCGTCTGACTTCTTATCCAGGTTATTCTTTTTTTGTCTCTTCTAGTTATACCTAGCATACATCTTTCCATACTTCTCTGTGTTGTTTGTAATCTTTGTACCATCCGTTTTGTTAGCGTCCATGTTTCTGCTCCATAAGTTAGTACAAGCAAAACACATTGGTTAAATACCTTTCTTTTCAAAAAAAAGGTCATGCTACTCTTCAGAATAATATTGTTCTTCCTAAAAGCACTCCATCTATTTCTTATTCGTCTATTGATTTCATTCATGATACTATTATCCGATGATATTTCCTGCCCAAGGTACACATAACTTTTCACTTCTTTAATTTCAGTGTTGTTGTAGACAATTTTCTTTTTTGATGCAAATGAATTGAACATCACCTTAGTCTTTTCCAAGTTTATTTTTAATCCCACATTAATGCTAGCTTCTGCCAAATCTTTTAGCATATTTTCCAATTCTTCAGGACTGTTACTTAAAATTAAATTTTCGTCGTCAGCGAATCGGAGATGACGTAAATATTCCCCATTTATTCTAATCCCTTTGTTTTCCCAATCCAGCTTCTTGAAAATATTTTCTAAGACAGCCGTAAAAAGCTTAGGCGAAATGGTGTCTCCTTGTCTTACCCCTCTACTAAGCTTGATCTTTGCTTTTCCTTTGTCCAAGAGGATGGTTGCCGTTGCTTTCTTGTAAATCTTCTTTATAATATTGATACAAGGTTTGTCTATACCAATGTCCTCCAGAGATTCTACTACTGCTGATTGTAGACTGAATCAAATGCTTTTTCATAATCAATAAAGGCAAGGCAAAGAGGTAAATTATATTCCTTATGTTTTTCAATGAGTTCCCTTACAGTTTGGATATGATCCATTGTGCTGAATCCACTTCGGAATCCTGCTTGTTCTTTAGGTTGAGCTGAGTCCAGAGCTGATTCAAGTCTTGTCGTTAAAACTTTGGTGAATATTTTATAAATCACTGATAGTAAGCTGATCGGACGGTAGTTTTTAATGTTTTCCTTCTCTCCTTTCTTGTAAAGTAGCACCATCACAGCATTATTCCAATCTTCTGGTACATCTGACTTCTTGAGACATTTGGAAAACAGTAAGGATAGCATTTTTGCAAATTCTTCCTCTGCTTCTTTGATACGGTCGATTGTAATTCCATCTTCTCCGCGGGCATTTACCTTTTTTCATAAATTTAATGGCTTGTAAAACTTCGTCTGTCATCACTGGGATTATGGCTTCGGTTTCTGTTAAGTTTTCTCGTGGATCGTATAGGTTGATTTCCCTTTGATCTTCACATTTATATAAATCGTTATAGAATTTTTCGACAATGTGTACTATTTCTTTATTGATTTTGGTGATTGTTCCATCTGCCCTCTTTAGTGCAAAAATACCTTTTCTTCCAACACAAAGCTTGCGCCGACCTGATTTTAAACTTTTGTTATCATCTAGAATTTTCTTGACAAGATCAGAGTTAAATTTTCTGATATCTTCTGTAACACATTATCTTACCGTTTTACATAATTCAGCATATTCAACTCTTGTATATATATATATATATATATATATATATATATATATATATTAATTTAAATACAGTAAAATCTTTCAATAGCGAGAACCTCGGGAATGCTGAATTTATCCGCTATTCGAACGTATTTGATTTTCTTTGGTAAAAACATACACTTATGCATGAGTTACAGATTGAAAAAGGTAAGCATTCGCTAAATAGAGTTGTCCGTTATGAAAATTTTACTGTAAAATCTCCATCATGAAAACAAAGGACATCACTGTTTAGTAAACACATTTTTCAATTGACAACGCATGCATAGTTGTATACATTTACTTCTGAAAAGCAAACACTTCCGAATACCGGCCAAATGCCATGAGCCAGAGGTGCCCATTATTGACAGGTTTTACTGTATTTAGATAAATATATTTTTGATTTTAATCTAGAAGTTCAAAATATTTATTATAATCTGTAAAACGATGAAAAAATTTTAATTATCAGCTTTACGAAAACTGCATGCTAAATTTGTGAGACCTTAAATTAGGCTGTATGGGGGTGGAGGGGGCAGGACCATAGCCAAATATTTTTCTAGGATTCGACGTGGTCAAACATGGCTACGTATAACACTTACCAGAGAAAAAATGGGGACAGACATTTGAAATGTCTCAAATTCAAACGCAAAAAGTGTCTGAAAAAATTTAGACACTATAAAACGTCTGAAAATTCAACGCTCCGTTTCAGACACTTAGAGCCTGAATTTTAGACATTTCAATTTACAATGTGAAGGAAATATATGAGTAAACTAAATTTGTTCTTTGTTGTATTACATTAGTTTGAAATTACACACAAGGTTTATGCACAGTGACTGTATTTTGTTTCATTTTCAGACATTATTGCTTAAAAATAAATATATTCCTTTTTTTAAAATCTGATTTATTGTATTTCAAACCAACTTAACAGGCTAATGAATTCTATAATAACACAAGTCCAGCATTTTCATTATTTTATTATAGAAAAACTATTTGTAATAATTATTATTTTAATACTTAGTGACATTTGTAATTCAGCAAAGTGTAACTATGAAAACAATCTGATTTCCAAGTTCAAATTTTCAAGAAAAATTCAGTTTTTCTTGATTTTCTGAATATCTATTCAGCTGGACTTGTGTGGTTATGGAGGTCACGGCTTCAATTGCTTCTACCGATGAAAATGACATCATGTTTAACTGAAAACCTAAATCAATTTTGAAAAAACTAAACTATACAAGTTTATGCTGTATATTAAAACTATGTTTATATCTGTAAAAAAGATACCATGTGTAAAAAAGGCGATATATTTAAAATAAACGGACAAGTGCGAGCATTACTCGCGCACAGAGAGTTCCGTAGAATAATATATGAATTATTAAGTGTATTATTAAAAAAATACCGTTGCTAAAAGAATACCAAAACTTTGTAAAAACTATACAACGTAGGGTTGGGTATAACTGTATATATTAGAAAAGTGTAAATGGGTATACCGTGAAAGTTCAAAGACATATGGAACCTAAATAATATCAAATATAGCTATTCGTATAACTCTTTTTTTAATATTATCCTAATCTGTTTATGATGAACTTAATTCGGTACTGACAATAAAAACAGTGCATAGTTAAACTTCATTTGGCATTTCATGAAACTAAATTCAGCGTAGTAATAACCTTTATTTCTACAACGCTTGCAACGCCGCCTTGGTCAGGGCCGCGTTTTCCCAGATAGGTGTTTAATTAACTTTTAAAGTCACTCGAGGTGTATTGAGAGATGCAATCAATGCAAACTATCGCGAATCCCACAGTATTTATGCGATTCATTCTAATTAAATCTTTCGATAGCGATGCCCTTAAAAAACGGACACCTAATTTTAATTCCAAAACAGACAAACGGCACCAAGAATATTTAATTAAAATTTTCCTTTTATCATGTACGTGAAAATAAGCAAGTTCGCATTTTCTAATAAATTCGTTTATAAATTCTGGTGTCAGTTCATTATTTCAGAAGTTTATAAATAGAATTACTCCGTGACGGAAAGGATTAAGTGGTCGCAGGACTCTTAAGCTTCAAAATTTAAGAAATTTTATTTTTTTTATATGTTAAACTCCTATTTTTCTGAATATTTTGATATAATTGTTTTCTTGAAATTCCCATTAGAACAGAAGTTTTGGCTTTTAGAATTATACCAGCTCAATAGATGAAGCGGCGTTTCCGAAACTTTAAAGTCATTATTTTCCAAATGGCGTTTTTTTGAGCATAACGCGCAGGATACCTCAAAAACTTCTGAATAATTTTCATGAAAATTTCAAAACATATATTTCATGTTAGTCTGTATAAACTGAACCTAAAATTTCCTTTTTATTGTTCAAAAAAATATTTTTTTAGGTGATTTTACTGTTGAAATTTTCAAAATTTTGTATTAGCTAAATGCAACATTGCATTAAAAATATAAAAATGTTTTAAATACAAATTTATTTAAGTTCAGGTAATTATTACAATCTGAAGTATAAGTAAGCACCAAAATTTTCATTCTAGTTGCAATATTAATTTTGTAATCCTGCGCGTTAACTGTTATGCCAATTTTTTGTTCGACAAATGTCTAACAGTTTCGAGCCCCCTATAAATAGTAATTCCGTATCTTGCAATTTTTTAAATACATGAAACGAAAGAACATATTTATATCTTCCATCCCAATTAAAATTGTGTTTTAAAATCATATACATTTTAAGACATTAAAAGTTGAAAATGGTCTTTATTCATTTTTTCCACTTTTTAGAATCCCGATAACCCTTAAATTAGTATGTTTTTAACAATTTGACGTTTATTGCTTTTATACTGTTACTGGACATTACATTACACATATATATCATTAAAAGTATTTAACTAGGCATAGAGTACGCCGACCCTGTCCTTTTGTATGTCCAAACTGACCGTACATTTAAGGGTTAATATCTCGGCTAATTACCGATTATTTTTTTCGAAAATCATTATCAACAATGCTTTTATTCTTCTTCAACGATAGGTACATTCAGCGATGCTCAACAATTTTTCTGAATGCCCGTAAGTCGAAATTTGTGTATAACAGAAAAATGCTAATTATTCAAAAACTATGTGACCTAGGGTAATGGCTATAATTTTCTGGCAAGGTTTATATTAACGTCTAGTACCTCTAATTTTTTCAGAATTTTAGTTTCAGTAGATTTGGAATTAGACGGGAGGGAACATATTTTTGCGCTACATTTTCAATAATATCTTTGAAAATATAACACCTAAAATTAAAAGGAATGTATTTTTGAGTTCAGCGTTACAAAAGCTTTCACAGGATACCCCAAATGATATACAAAGAAAAAAAATTTTAAGTAGCATAATTAGCCCCTCTACTTTTTTACTACACATATTTATGAATGTTTATTAATATGAAAATATGTGGGTCACTGGTCTTTATTATTTCACCGAATTTGAACTTTCCACGTTCCATAGTTTACGAGTAAAATGGCTGTGACAGATAGGCAGACAGACAGACAGACACAGGAGTGATCTTATAATGGTTCCGTTTTTACTTTTTAAGTACGGAACCCTAAAAAGGATCCTAAAATTGCAAGAGCCTAAAAACAATGAAAATGACATCATCCTTACTGTCTCTCCGTTTCAAATATATAGAAATATTAACTAAAGAGAAGTTTAGGCACCGTTTTCTTTTCTGGAGCCACATAATAAAAAACCAAAACTATACTTTTGATAATAGTCATTGACACTGTAATACTTTTTCTGCTTACGGATATCACAAACGCTGCTTCATGTTTAAGATTAATCTTTTCGTTTTATAGTATAATTTCTCATCTAAACAGATGTATGCTTTTTCTTTTCCGATAAGTAACATGCGAGAATTTTTTTGTTTCATTCTTCAAATTTTTATTTTTTTAATTTGTTGTAGCCATTTAAATTAACTAAAGAAGACGAAGAGCGCCTTATCCAAAATGAAAACTAATTCCAGGCTGGCAACATTTGCTCCTAGAAAAGGGCAAAATACCACGTTATATGAGTAAAATTCATGTTTATATAGCTATATGATATATAAAAATTAATAAATTATATACAATTATACACCTTTACATTGGTTCACGGAAAATCGTGTTAATTAAAGATGTGACTACTTCATTCACGAATTAAGATATTAGTAATTCTTACCTTTCAATTCTTAACCAAATGCAAATCCATCCACTAGTTTTGAAGATTAGACCTGAGATACAGACATAGGCTTTCAGCGCTTCTTGTTTTATAATATAGTAAAGCGAGGAGAGTCTGCGCACCTTTCAAAAGAATAATAATAAAAAATCTAAATATTAATATTTTGCTAAACTATGCATGAATAATCTTGACTTCATTTGTTTTTTATGCATTTCCATTGTTATTTTGTTGTTCTATTGTAATTTAATAGAACAGCAGTAATAAAAACAAGAAAACTATTTTGCGCAATCTCTCCTTACAGGGTAGGAGAGAACGCGCACATGGGTAGGAGAGATTGCGCACATAGGTAGAAGAGATTGTTATTAATAATAACTAAAATTAAATTCTTAACAATAATAATTACACTTAATCGACATTGATGAAAGGTTTTTGTGAGTAAATATTATTAAAAATTTTAATTTAAGAAGATTAAAATATCAGAAAAAGCAAGCCCTACTAAGATTACAAAATTTGAAAATTACTTCATTTCCATTTCCACAGTTTCATTGTATTTTGTTTACGAACCGAAGTTGTCGTCGTCCACAATCGATGCACTTATTGTTATAAATAGTGAATCTTTCGTGCAAAAACTTGCAACAAGCAATACATTGAATCCAGTCAGTTCTCGAAGTTGTCTCCTGGTACGGTTACAGACATTCAGTACACTAATCCTCATTGACCTTCGGTTCTTTTCCTTGAGATTTTTTATCCCACTTTTTGTGGAAGCACCTTATCTTCAGCTGTTTTTTTGTAGCGGCATCCTTCTTAAGTCTTTTTTTATGTATATTTTGTGGATCAGTAACATTATTTGCACTCTGTTTCCTTTTGATTTCGATGGCATTACACTACTTGGAATGGGTGAAAGCTTTTCCAAAACATTGTATTAGAAAATTTATTTTAGTTAACAAAATTAATTTATTAGCAAATTAATTGCTCATAAATTAAAAAATATTTATAAATATATAATTAAATTATTAACAAATATATTATTAATTTATTAACAAAGATAATTATATAAAATTTATTTAATAACAACTGTATTATGAATTTATTAATAAAATTTTTATTTGCAAAAGTATTTTTTTGCAAATTAATTTGTTGCCACATTTAGTTTTGATAATTATGTATTTTTCCGAAATTATTTCAAAATTGATTCATTCATATGTTTTACACATAATTTGTAATTCATGCAATTTTATCAATAAGCTATGTAATCTCTCCTAACACTTAAACTTATGGGGAAATGCGCAATCTCTCCTAAGTAGCAGATGAGCAAACTCTCCTATTTTGGTAGGAGAGATTGCGCGGCCTGCTATTTAAATATGGCCACTTCTAAAATGAATTTTTGGTGTTCGCATACTTAGTCCAGGTTAGTAGTTTATAAGAAATCGTTTACGTTCAAAATATTTTTTATTATTGACGCTCTATAAAAATTCTGACGAACAGTTGTGAAAATTCAAGCACTTACTTTGGGGCAAAAAACAAAATGGCACTGCTTAATCCAAGACGCTTGGATCAATCAATATGCACATTCATGTAGACACTGCACTAATGCTGCTGTACAATTACCTGGAGTCGCTGGGCGCGCACTCTACACCTTCTCGGCGAATCTCTTTGTGCGCAATCTCTCCTACCGCGCGAACTCTCCTCGCTTTACTATATATATGATATTTTATTTATATATTTTAGTATAATTTCTAAAATTATAGTGTAAGACTGGCGAAAAAGAAAGAAATTTGACATATTTAGAGACAATCTCTGCCTTTCTTCCATCATAGAATTACCTGTAAAAGTAAACTTTAGATGCAATATTGCAAGATGATTACATTATTGCATGAAGTTTAACAAAATTTAAATATAAATCCTAAATTATTGAAATATCTTTTTTGAAAAATTAAAAACTCTGCGCAATCTTTAAAGTGATTTATAGAATTTATAGAATAACATTTCTTCAAAATTTAATACAAATTTAAAAAAATAAATTTATCAAATCTGTCTTAAAATACAAAATAGTACTAATATATAAATAATACTGATGAAAAATAATACTGATTTTATTTGTAACATAGCATCACCTCACTTATTACATGGTGGGTGAAAAGTCGTTAAGGCATTTAAAAATTCGAAAATAGTCAAGTAATCAGGGAAATAATACAAGATTTCGACTAAAATGCACCTCATGATCGAAAGTTTTATTTAACTCTTTTACATTATTGGCGCATTTATGTGACCATTTCATGTTTTTTTTTTTTTTTTTTTTTTTTTTTTTTTTTTTTTTTTTATCAGAAATTCCGAATTCATACAATAAATTCTAAATAGTAATTTTGAGTTCTTTAATGAGAGACGTCTCGTGAATATATCTAAATTAAAAATTCTGTTTTCTGAATTTCAGCATAAATAAGACATTCTAAAAATTCCGGCTAATGATGCAAATTGGTCAAGTAATCTAATATGCTTTATTAGCAAATGTTTTACATCAAAGAAAAGATGCAACAGCAAAACCTTGAAAGATGCAAAAAGCATCAAAAACTCAAAATAGTCAGCTACAGATCACCCATTTCGTATTATCTACTACAAGATTTAAATGTCTGAGTAATTTGTATCTCGAACTACACCCAAGCGGTACTTAAAATCATCCAACAAAATAGCAGCATGTTGTGCAAAAAAAATCGCCTGAATCTGCACTCTCAGAAATACTTTTCAATTTACGGAAATTTTCCTGGCAGCAGTGTTACCTGGATTTTTCCGTTAATATGCGAATATTCGCTTCTTTTTTCTCCGTTACAGGTGATAAAATATACGTCAATTGAAGAAAATGGGGATAAAAGATGCTGATCTTGAAGTCGGCTCCCGCTTTTCCTCTTATTTTGTAAAATCAATTTTATTTTCATTTTATATTAAGAGTACTATCAGGAATATTTTAAAAAAATGTGTACTAACTTACTTGTGCGTTTGAATCAAAGATTTCGGGAAAGCTGTGTATGATATAAAATAAAACATTTATTTGTCTATTAGCAAAATATGTTTATATCGGAATGTTTTTCTGTGAGCATGGGATTGAAATAATTCAAGTAAATATTCAAACCAGGAAATTGACCAAACGCTATAAAAATATTTTGAAAGCTTTCACCAGAAATAAAAACCTATTGCCAGTATTTGTGTCTCTAACACATTTATTTTTCGGATTTGATTCCTGCCATTTTAAAACTGTATTGAGACTGCCAGCTTTGAATATTTGATAAGGTTAGAGGTGACAAAATCATTTGAAATATACCCTAAAGCATATGATCGATTCGGAAGATTATGTTTCCGAAAGAAAATATATACGCGGCGAATTTATTTATTTTACTGAGACGTTTTACATTCATTTTAAGACGTGGGCAGTCACAACCTTTTAAATTCTTTATAGTTTTAATTTTAAATACTTTTTTGAGGAAGTTTTTTATTTTATTTCAATACAATGTATAACTAAAAACAGTTGTTGAAATTCTGAAAAAAATAAAATTAATGTTTCAATATATTTATATAAGTGAATTTTAAACCCGAAAATAATTATATAATACAGGTTGGCTGAAGAAAAACCGAACCCCGCGACTTTCAAGTATTTCTGTAAGCAGTGCACATAGAATCAGTATGTATAAACAGTATGTATAGATAAACACAAATACATTAACAATTTATATATATGTGTGAATTTGTGGCTGACAGATGAGCCGAATTTTTATCACACACCTTGCATAACTTATTTAAAATAATTTGTACTACCTGAGTAATACTTTTAGAGTTACATTTTTTTTTCTTCTACACCATTCAAAGTGTAGAAAATATTCCTTTGTATCAAATTTAAAATTATGCACAGTTATACAGAGGTACATTCCTTCGGAAATAATGATCCTGCCTTCTAATTCTGCTGTATATAATAGTATGAAAAATATAGGTACCAATGGTCTGGGAATAATGCCTAGTTCTATTAAAACAAATGCTTACATTATGCATAATTAATCATACACAAATTAAAAAGTGTTCTAGCTTTCAATTTTAACGTGTAATACCTACTTTAGACACTTTATTTGAATTTTTTGGATGAAATCAGAAAGGAACAGTATGTACTTTATGCCAGTAGCAGATATTCAAAGGGATCTTAGTAATCTCAGATAAAACAACTGCTTTTAAAGTTTTTGAAAAATCTTTATAAAATGACAATGTTTACTAAAATAAAAACATAATTTTGAAGTATATTAAAAGGACACGCGGGGAAAGTCTTGCACTCGGTTAAAACACAAGTCTTGCACTCGGTTAAAATACCTCAAAGTGCTCAAGAAAATTTTAATCCCCCTGTATCCTCCCACAATCCCATTTAGTCAGAAAGGTCGACAAGGTTTCCAGTTCGCGCTTTTCAGCGTGTTGGGTCATCTCTTTTTCAAGAGATGGAATTTATCCAATGATTCGTATTTCCAAAGAACGTTTTCTATGTTCCTTTATTTTAAGGGGGTCCGGGGCTTAAAATTCTATTTTTTTTTTTTTTTTTTTTTTTTTATTGAGATTTTGTTATGGAATTTTTTTCTGAAACATCTTTTGCAAGTATTGCATGTAAAAAAATCTGAAAATTTTTAAATATTTTTTTTTTATTTAAATTGTAAGATTTTAAACATATTTAATTTTTGATATAACTGTGGAAGTACTTACTCGATTTACAAAATTTTTACAATTTTGGGTACAGAAACTGTGTCATTTTAATTTGTCTTCAGGATTTCTTAAAATATTGAATAGGAATTTTATAAAAAAATATTTAAGTAAAAAAAATGAAATTTATTTTATGAGTGAGTTTTGCATTAATTAGCATATTTTCAAAATTATCACTCAAAATTAAAAATTCTGAACACAATTTGTTAGAAATATAGCATAGAATCTGTGTTAAAAATTTTATACATGTATCTTGCAAGGAACTTTAGATATATTCTTTTAAAGTTCACAAATCGTGAAAAAAAAATCATTCTGGGATAAATGGAGCTAAAGTTCTCGTCCGCGGACAGCTGATGCATCGCTTCTCAAGGCAAAAGGTGTTATAACTCTGGATCTAATGAAGATAAAAACATGCGGTTAGCGGTATTTAACGCTAAAAACATTTGCAAAAAACAGACAAAATGCATTTTTTTAAAGAATTTTTAGCCCCGGACTCCCTTAAAACATTTTGCCAGATTTTATTTTCACACGCTTTTACTTAACATAACTTCCGTCATATAAGATAAAATGAAGTTTGGTAATTTTTTTTAATCACACTTCTTTTTCCAAGAATGTGTACAATAGGGTGGTGCGAAAAAAGTCAAGTTGATATTTCCGAGTCGCTATAGTGCGGAAAAGTTGCGATTGGTAAATACAAGAAAAACGAAAAAAAAAATTCTTCAAATCGGACTTTATCTTCCGATCCCGCAAACCGCCTAAAAATTCAGAAAAATTGAAAATTTCCGATTTTTTCAGAATTAATTATTTTTTTTACGTTTATATATTTTTTATCGCTATAGTGACAAATATTTGCAGATTGCACTGTTTAATAATTATAATAATAAAAATTGTGTTTAGAGAATATCTTCCGATCGAGCAAGCTCAATAAAAATCGGCAAAATTTCACTTTTTGAGTGATTTTCATGCATTAAGAATATAATCAACTGAGGTCAGTTTTCGGTCTCATGTTAAGATTTAAGTGTTAATTCGTACTATTGAGCATATTAAGTTATTTTTAAACAACCTAGAACTTACTACGAAGAGTTCGTTCTAGGTCTGAAAAGTTTAGTAGTTCACCCAACTGCTGTTTGCCACGTTGCAAAACAGCGCTGAAGTCGGCGCACGCACTCCCACCTAGTCTCACCTAACTCCATAAAATTTGCAGCAAAGTCAATTGGATTCAGATGAACTACATGGCATATATTTTGACGGAAGAAAATACCCTAGTTAAAGAAAGGATATCCTTAGATCCAATATTGGATCTAAACAGGTTCGTCGAAGTATTAAAGAGGGACACTATTCTATCATAAAAGAACGAGACTCAGTTTATTTAGGCCATGTGTCTCCAACCTCTAGGTCTGCAAAGGGCATTGTAGCTTTCATAGTATCATATCTTACTGAACTGTGGTGGTACAAATACCAATACTGGACAGAAAGGTGTTGCTATTAGACAGCTTGAAATGCATCTCGGACGACCGCTGCAGTGGGTTTTTTATTTATTCCATTTTGTTGAATTACCTTTCCGCCATCTTTTTCAACATTTGGATGGTGAAACAACTGGCCCAAGATCATTTAGTAGACCAATTGGGCAGAATGTCATTGTTGTGTAAAGCTCTCGGTCATAATTTTTTAATTGACCGATTGTGAAATTCCAGACGTGAACAGACAACTATTGAGCAAGGACTAAAGATATCTTATTGACGTAAGTCAAGCAATAAAAAGTGGCAACTTTCCAAATGACTTATCAAAGTGTAGCCCCAGCCCAATTTCACATGCCAGATGGCTTACTTGTGCAAATACTGTCCTTCGACTTTACGTGAGCGTGGAAAACCCATCGGATGCCTAAAAAGCCATATTGACATTTATTTTAAAATCCTACATGCCAGTTTGGTTTGAAATAAAATGCAGTAAGTACAGAAGGTCCTATTCATCTGTACAGAGCGATAGAAACATATCGATACTTGCGTGACAACCTGAAGAAAGTTTAGTCCCTGATACTGAACGAAACTGGTTCTGTGCTCATCCGGAAAACCTACTGATGGCAATGGTCTTTGGTAAGAGGAGGCACATAAGAGAGCTAGGGTTAAGAAGAGTGTTAAAAGCCAGGCAGAATGTTTCAAAGGGTAAAGGCATCTGAATATTTATCACTCCTACTTTAAACTTCGATGCGGCAGACTATACAGAATTAATTGATTGGAATGTAGCAAAATTATCATCTCTTCCTCTTTTTCGGAGAATAACCAATGAAGAAATACATTTCTTCGTTCAATCAGATGATATCTCAGGCTGGGATGATAAAACATTTCCCTGCCACACGCAAGCTGTCAAGCTGTGCGTCAAACGGTGGTAACGGAAGCATCGTTTAAGGTCTGTAGGCCCCAATCAAGAGATGGGTTCATCAGGGCCCCACTGAAATCAATGTCCATGATACCAGACATTACCACCAATTTTCAGTACAAAATTACGTCTAAAAGTCACAATTAAACAAATGAAAACACAAATTACATATCTTATACTGTCACGACACTTGTTTTTTAATACAGTATTTTGACACGATTATAACAAATTATGTATTTAATTAATGTAAATAGCAAACACCCTCATTGGTTGGATGAAAGGAAAGGTGTGGATTGAACTCGAAGTGCAGCTACATTCCCGTTGTGAGTTCTGATTTGTTTAAATATTATCAAATATCTAAACAAGCAAAAAATTGTACAATTTATATGTAAATGTTAACATTGGAACGCAAAGTGATCTCAGGTGATTATTTTCTTTATTCATTAAATTCACTGAAAATTGATTTTTTCCCGATTTTTATTGAGCTTGCGCGATCGGAAGAAATTCTTTAAAAGTAAATGTTTATTCTTATTATTCTTATTAAGCATTATAATCTGCAAATATTTTAAACTATAACGGTAAAAATATGTATATACGTAAAAAAAAAATTCTGAAAAAATCGGAAATTTTCAATTTTTTCGAATTTTTAGGCGGTTTGCGGGATCGGAAGATAAAGTCCGATTTAAAGAATTTTTTTTTTGTTTTTCTTGTATTGACCAATCGCAACTTTTCCGCACTATAGCGACTCGGAATTATCAACTTGACTTTTTTCGCACCACCCTAGTGTACAATTGTGTGTTTCTCGTGAAAATACAAAAGATTTTATATTTTCAGAATTTTATTATCAATTAATAGGTTAATTTTAATTACATTGTGGTCATACAATAGAAAAATAATTTATATATCTTGAATAGTTAGTAAAAATCATATATTTTTCTTTGTTATTCTTAAATGTTAAAACGAAATAAAGCAAAAATTTAAATTCGTTTAATGTATTACCAATGCAATTCAACAATAAATGTTTGTTACAGTAGAAAAACATTTTCAGCAATATAAAAAAGCATTTTTTTCCTGTTGCCATAGCTTAAAAAGAGCCTGAGCAAAAATTAACTACTTTAAATAAATTAAATACTTCGAAATGTCTAACAAGTATAAGTAAAAGTGGTGAAGTTTCCAAAATCGGGGCCCACGCCAAATTAAAACACTGTAATTGAAATTTTTTGGAACAGGAACATAAATATTGCAGCGATAAGATTAAGCGTTATTTTTAAGATATACATTGGATGCATATAAAACCGTGTGTTTGTTTTACTTTTATATTTATTTATTTTTCCTGTTATCAAATGTTTAAATTTGTGTAACATTCTTTTACCAAGATTTCTATGGTAAGTGATAGTTATTACTTATTAAAAACAACTTTTAGAAGAAAAAATTTTCAAGGGAAATAACAGATAATAAAAAAGTCCTTCCGGCCAGAGCCGGGAGGAAGAGGTAGCTTTCATATTCCTTATTTTTAAAAAGCCAGCTTATATTATTAAAACACACGAAGCTCAATTTAGTGGAAAACCGATTATACGAGATTCAATACTAAATTTTACCAATACTAAATCATTATGAATGAGAATATCGCGAAATAAGTCAGCTTTATCCAAGCTGCTTTTAATTAAATTAACTTATATTTGATTGCCAGATTCGGCGATATCTTGAAGTGCCTGCCATTTTAAGACAACATGGTGGATTAGGCTAATCAGTGAACTTGGTCGAGTCCTTAGTAATTCCTGTGTACATGCTCACTCACATCGTAATCGGTTGATATATATGAGTGCTGTTGCAGGCAAAAAAATCAGATTTTTCAAAATGTCACCCACATTAGAAATTCAAACTGCTATACATGAGCCATTTTTTAAGATAAATACGAAACAAAAAATGCACCGGAATCCTTATATCAAGGTCAAATACATAAGAAAGAAACCTTTTTCAATTTCTAATTTTTTTGCACCTCACTTTAAATATACTATTTTTTAATTTAATGGCCGCCATTTTAAAACAAAATGGCTGATGAACCTGGCCAGCGAACCTGGGCCAAACATTGCTATATACAATCCACATGCCTTCTTACATCGAAATATGTTAATAAATACGAGTGTTATTGCGTGACAAATATCAGATCGTTTCAAAATGTCAGCAACAATAGAAATATAAAATGCTATAACTCAGCCATTTTTTTAACTATAGACGAAACAAAAACTGCTCCGGAATCTTTGTATCAAGGTCAAACACATAAAAAAACCTTTTTCATTTTCCTATTTTTTGATACCTCATTTTAAATTTTAAATTAAAATTTTTCTTTTAATTACAGCAATTTTGAAACAAGATGGCGAATAAAGTTGGCCAACGAACTCGGTCGAGACATTGGTATGTACTATGTACACACCAAGTTACATCCAAATCGGTTCATAAATACGCCTGTTATCGCGTGACAAATATCAGTGTGTTTCAAAATGTCAGCCACAATAGAAATTCAAAATGCTATAACTCAGTCATTTTTTTAGATATAGACGAAACAAAAAATGTTCCGGAATCTTGGTATTAAAGTCAAACACTTACAAAAAAATCTTTTCAATTTTCCTGTTTTTTGATACCTCATTTTAAATTTTAAATTAAAATTTTTCTTTTAATTACAGCAATTTTGAAACAAGATGGCGAATAAAGCTGGCCAACGAACTCGGTCGAGACATTGGTATGTACTATGTACACACCAAGTTACATCCAAATCGGTTCATAAATACGCCTGTTATCGCGTAACAAATATCAGTGTGTTTCAAAATGTCAGCCACAATAGAAATTCAAAATGCTATAACTCAGTCATTTTTTTAGATATAGACGAAACAAAAAATGTTCCGGAATCTTGGTATTAAAGTCAAACACATACAAAAAAATCTTTTCAATTTTCCAATTTTTTGGTACCTCATTTTAAATTTAAAATTTTTAAAACTTTTTTAAATGGCCACCGTTTTGAAACAAGATGGCGGATGAGGCTGGCAAACGAACTCGGTCGAGACATTGGAATGTACTATGTACACCAAGGTACATCCAAATCGGTTCATAAATACGCCTGTTATCGCGTGACAAAAATAAGTCGTTTCAAAATGTCAGCCACGCTAGAAATTCAAAGTGCTATAACTCAGCCATTTTTAAAGATATAAACGAAACAAACATTGCTCCGGAATCTGACTATCAAGGTCAAAGACATAAGAAAAACAATATATTTTTTTAATTTTCAGTTTTTTGGTACCACATTTCAAATTTAAATTAAAATAAATTTAAATGGCCGCCATTTTGAAACAAGATGGCGAATGAAGCTGGCCAACGAACTCGGTCGAGACATTGGTTTGTAATATGTATACACGGAGTTGCCTCCAAATCGGTTCAGAAATTCGAGAGTTACAGTGTGGCAAATATCAGTTATATATATATATATATATCAACATTTGAACGGAGGGTGGTTTCGGGGTCTGGTGGTCATGATCGATGAAAGTATACCAAAATTTTTTGAAATTACTTTCCTCCGAACGGCTGCAATATGTAGCTTTTTGTAATGAAAGCTACCTAAAAATTGCAAGGAATCTTCAATCTTTTAAATCTCTTGAATACAATCATCGATAGTAATAACGTCAACGCATAGTAATAAAATGAATTTTTGCAGAAGCGTTTCCATCAAGGCTATTCTAACAAAATACTCATTAACAGCCTGCTCAACCAAGAGAGCATTTTGTAAGCATTATTTGCTGTTTAATGCAGAGAAGTCTGTGTTGTCAAGTTGCGTATTGTCTGCTTTAAACTATCCGTGCAAAGGTGTTGGAAAAAAGTCCTTCCGGCCAGTGCCGGGTGGAAGAGGTAGCTTTCATATTCCTTATTATAAAAAAAGCGAACTTATATTATTCAAACACACGAAGCTCAATTTAGAGGAAACCGGATATAGGAGATTCAATACTAATTTTTATCAATACTAAATCATTCTGAATGAGAATTTCGCGAAATTAGTCAGCTTTATCCAAGCTGCTTTTATTTAAATTAACTTATATTTGGCTGCCAAATTCGGCGATTTCTTAAAGTGCCTGCCATTTTAAGACAACATGGTGGATGAGGCTAACCAATGAAATTGGTCGAGAACTTAGTAATTGCTGTGCACGTGCTCACTCACATCGGAATCGATTGAAATATACGAGTGCTGTCGCAGGCAAAAAAATCAGATTTTTCAAAATGCCACCCACATTAGATATTGAAATTGCTATATCTGAGCCATTTTTTAAGATAAAGACAAACAAAAATGCTCCTGAATAATTATATCAAGGTCAAATACTTAAGAAAGAAGCCTTTTTCAATTTCCAATTTTTTTGCACCTCACTTTAAATATATATTTTTTTTAATTTTTGGCCGCCATTTTGAAACAAGATAGCTGATGAAGCTGGCCAGCGAACTTGGACGAGATATTGATGTATACTATACACATGCCTTCTTACATCGAAATAGGCGAATACGTGCGTTAGCGCGTGACAAATACAAGATCGTTTCAAAATGTTAGCCATGCTAGAAACTCAAAGTGCTATAATTCAACCACTTTTTAAGATATAAACAAAAGAACAAATTTTCAGAAACAAAAACTGCTCCGGAATCTTGCTACCAAGGCCAAACACATAAGAAAAATCTTTTTCATTTTTCAATTTTTTAATCCCTCATTTTAAATTTTAAATTTTATTTTTTTAAATGGCAACCCTTTTGAAACAAGATGGCGAATGAAGCTGGCGAACGAACTCGGTCGAGACATTGGTGTGTACTATGTACAGACCAAGTTACATCCAAATCGGTATATAAATACGCCTGTTATCGCGTGACAAAATCAGGTCGTTTTAAAATGTCAGCCACAATAGAAATTCAAAATGCTATAACTCAGCCTTTTTTTAGATATAGACGAAACAAAAACTGTTCCGGAATCTTTGTATTAAGGTCAAACACATTCGAAAAAAATCATTTTCATTTTCCAATTTTTTGGTATCTCATTTTAAATTTTAAATTTTTTTAATTCTTTAAATGGCCGCCATTTTGAAACAAGATGGTTGTAAAGGAGATTTGGATTCCCAGATTCATGAATGAATAAAAGAAACTCCAACACAATACTTTAAGCGACTTATATTTATTGTAAAGAACTTTTAAGGAAGGGGCCGTGAAAATACAGAAGTACGGGGAGAGCTTCGTTGTCTGCCCAGCGGCAGAAGGCCCCACAGCTGGGTTAAATTTCGGTTTACATGGCTCGACGTCAGGAGCAAGAGTGAGTTAGAATTTGTTACAAATACTTACAGACTGGCGAACATTATTTAACCATATGTAAGATGTTTGGCGAAAACAAATTGGGTAGACAAAACAATCCAGAAATTTTACATTCAATTTAAAACTATGCCATGGCGGGTACTTTAGGGTTACAATAACTAACATTCCAGCGGTTAGCAGGGCGACTTTTTTAAAGAAATAGGAACACGTGATTTTATATGCACGTTACAGATATAACGACAGCTGAAAATTAGTCAGCAATGGGCATATGGTTTGTATCCGACAAAGTACAAGGGTGATAATTGAATACTAATGCAAGCCCAGAGGCTGAGAAAATATGCATTACTTGTCTTCGGCTGCGAAGCGAAAAAGTCCTTCCGGCCAGTGCCGGGAGGAAGAGGTAGCTTTCATATTCCTTATTTTAAAAAAGCCAACTTATATTATTCAAACACACGAAGCTCAGTTAAGTGGAAACCGAATGTAGGAGATTCAATACTAATTTTTATCAATACTAAATCATTATGAATGAGAATTTCGCGAAATTAGTCAGCCTTATCCAAGCTGCTTTTATTTAAATTAACTTATATTTGGCTGCCAAATTCGGCGATTTCTTAAAGTGCCTGCCATTTTAAGACAACATGGTGGATGAGGCTAACCAGTGAACTTGGTCGAGACCTTAGTAATTGCTGTGCACATGCTCACTCACATCGGAATCGTTTGATATATACGAGTGCTGTCGCAGGCAAAAAATCAGATTTTTCAAAATGTCACCCACGTTAGAAATTGAAACTGCTATATCTGAGCCATTTTTTAAGATAAAGACAAACAAAAAATGCTCCTGAATCCTTATATCAAGGTCAAATACTTAAGAAAGAAACCTTTTTCAATTTCTAATTTTTTTGCACCTCACTTTAAATATATATATTTTTTAATATAATGGCCGCCATTTTGAAACAAGATGGCTGATGAAGCTGGCCAGCGAACTTGGTCGAGATATTGATGTATACTATCCACATGCCTTCTTCCATCGAAATAGGCGAATACGTGTGGTATCGCGAGACAAATACAAGATCGTTTCAAAGTGTTAGCCATGATAGAAATTCAAAGTGCTATAATTCAACCACTTTTTAAGATATAAACAAAAGAACAAATTTTCAGAAACAAAAACTGCTCCAGAATCTTTGTATCAAGGCCAAACACATAAAAACAACATTTGTTTTTCATTTTCAAATTTTTTAATACCTCATTTTAAATTTTAAATTACATTTTTTTTTAAATGGCAACCCTTTTGAAACAAGATGGCGAAAGAAGCTGGCCAACGAACTCGGTCGAGACATTGGTATGTACTATGTACAGACCAAGTTACATTCAAATCGGTTCATAAATACGCCTGTTATCGCGTGACAAAAATCAGGTCGTTTAAAAATGTCAGCCCCAATAGAAATTCAAAATGTTATAACTCAGCCATTTTTTTAGATATAGACGAAACAAAACCTGTTCCGGAATCTTTGTATTAAGGTCAAACACATACGAAAAAACTCTTTTTCATTTTCCAATTTTTTTGGTATCTCATTTTAAATTTTTTTTTTTTAATTTTTTTAAATGACCGCCATTTTGAAACAAGATGGCGGATGAAGCTGGCCAACGAACTCGGTTGAGTTATTTGTATGTACTATGTACACACCAAGGTACATCCAAACGGTTCATAAATACGTCTGTTATCACGTGGCAAAAATCAGGGCGTTTCAAAATGTCAGCCACACTAGAAATTCAAAATGCTATAACTCAGCCATTTCTTAAGATATAGATGAAACAAAAACTGCTCCCGAATCTTTTTATCGAGGTCAAACACATAAGGAAAAAATATTTTTTCAATTTTCAATTTTTTGGTACCACATTTCAAATTTAAATTTTTCTTAAAATTTTAAATGACCGCCATTTTTAAACAAAATGGCGGATGAAGCTGGCCAACGAACTCGGTCGAGACATTGGTCTGTACTATGTATAAACGAAGTTACATCCAAATCGGTTCATAAATACGCCTTTTATCGCGTGACAAAATTCAGGACGTTTCAAAATGTCAGCTTCGCTAGAAATTCAAAATGCTATGACTCAGCCATTTTTTAAGATATAGACAAAACAAAAACTGCTACGGAGTCTTTGTATAAGGGTCAAATACATAAGAAAAAAATATTTTTCCATTTTCAATTTTTTGGTACCACATTTCAAATTTTAAATTTTTTTAAAAATTTTAAATGGCCGCCATTTTGAAACAAAATGGCGGATGAAGCTGGCCAACGAACTCGGTCGAGACATTGGTATGTACTATGTACACACCGAATTACATCCAAATCGGTTCATAAATACGAGAGTTACAGTGTGACATATGTCAGATATATATATATATATATATATATATATATATTGATATATATATATATATATATATATCAATTTTGAACGGAGGGTGGTTTCGGGGTCTGGGGGTCATGATCGATGAAAATATACCAATTTTTTTTTAAATCGCTTTCCTCCGAACGGCTGCAACGGTAGCTTTTTGTAAAGAAAGCTACCTAAAAGACATTCACATGTATTTTATTTTTTTACTTTATATCAAGGGAAAATAGCTGCGGTTAAGATCTTTTTCTGTCCGTGTGAATTTGAAAGACAGAAAAAGAAACCGAGATAAATGATGTCTGCATTTAAAAAGAACTTTAAAAAGTAAAAGTGAAACTTACAGTAGTGAGAGGGGCGGGGGGGGGGGGAGAGAATGACTAAAGACATAAGAAATTAAATATAAAATGTCAAATTTAAACTAAATATTTTATTTGAAGGGGGTTGGGGGGAGAATAATGACAATTTATAATGAACCAGTACGGTTAAAAGTTGCTTTTTGAGGGGAGAGGAGGAATGATGAATATATAACGGGAAAGCCGTTATATATATCACCCATTACCACCAGAAAAAAAAACCTGTGAAACTTTTAGAACAGTTTTTTTTTTTTTTAATTGACGATTATTTTGTCTACCCCATACCTATAAGTATTTAAAACAGATATAACATAATACAATGATAAGTCTCCATATATATATATATATATCTAAAAAATTAACTGTGTGCTTGCAATTTTTTAAATGTTTGCATAAAGCAAATCTTTCAGGTCATGATAAATGGCGCCTTTTTTTTTTTTCTTGGTATTCATTAGTCCTAACAGTCACCAAGAAAGAGCAAATAATATTTTTTGTATTTAACAGGATCCTTTTTAAAAAGCTTTTTAGTATTTGATTAAGAGGCGTGGATGAAGCTTGCCAACGAACTCGGTCAAGATATTTGTATGCACTATGTACACACCAACGTACATAAAATCGGTTCATAAATACGCCTGTTATCACGTGACAAAAATCAGGACGTTTCAAAATGACAGCCACTCTAGAAATTAAAAATGCTATAACTCAGCCATTTTTAAAGATATATACGAAACAAAAACTGCCCCCGAATCTTTTTATCAAGGTCAAACACATTAGAAAAAAACATTTTTTCAATTTTCAATTTTTTGGTACGACATTTCAAATTTAAATTTTTCTGAAAAATGTAAATGGCCGCCATTTTTAAACAATATGGCGGATGAAGCTGGCCAACGAACTCGGTCGAGACATTGGTATGTACTATGTATAAACGAAGTTACATCCAAATCGGTTCATAAATACGCCTTTTATCGCGTGACAAAAATCAGGACGTTTCAATATGTCAGCCACGCTAGAAATTCAAAATGCTATAACTCAGCCATTTTTTAAGATATAGACGAAACAAAAACTGCTCCGGAATCTTTGTATAAACGTCAAATACATAAGAAAAAAATATTTTTCCATTTTCAATGTTTTGGTACCACATTTCCAATTTTAAATTTTTTTAAAAATTTTAAATGGCCGCCATTTTGAAACAAAATGGCGGATGAAGCTGGCCAACGAACTCGGTCGAGACATTGGTATGTACTATGTACACAACAATTACATCGAAATCGGTTCATAAATACGACCGTTACAGTGTGACAAATGTCAGATATATATATATATATATATATATATATATATGGAAATACAGGGTGTCCAGCGAATAAGACCCTGATTTCAAAATTAAATATCTGAAAATTAAAGATCAATAGATTTATGCGGTAAACGGTTTGTTTATTAGCTAAGCTGTAAAAATGTTATACAGAAGTTTCAAAATTAATTGCAAAAACCGCTAACAGATGGCGCTGTAATCGCAATGCCTATAAATTTTGTTTTGAAGTCCAGAGCACTAGCGTTTCATTCCTTGATGGCTTCCTACGGAAGAACAAAAATTGGGAAAGACCACTTCTTCGTTTGGGTGAAGTGCAGTAATGGAGACATCTGGTCACAGAATTATTGCATCAGCTTCAATTTTAGTGAATTTCAATTAATAGAATTTTCAATAAAAACTTTAACAATCATTATATAAGAACTTATTAAAATATTTTATTTGGGTAATGTGCAGAAGTGGAGCCATGTGTTGACAGAATTGAGATTTGTTTCAAATTTTGTTATAAGCTATTTCGGTCCGGATACCACTATGTCTATGGTCTGTCTTTTCTCTCCTAATTGGTAGATCGTGAAATCGAATCCAAGTAGAGGAAGATTTGAAGAAAACGGAAATTTTTACTTTTTAATATTTATTTAAACTGTGAAAAAAGATTGAATAAAAAAATATCCAAATTTTCTGGTTTTCAAATTTAATTAAGCTAAAAGCCCTTTTTTAAAAATCATTGAGCATTTATAATAATGATTCATAAATATTTTTTTTTTAAATTGTAGAAATAGTTTGAATGAAAAAATTCAAATTTTCTATTTTTAAAAACATAATTAAGTTAAAAAAATTATAATTTTAAGAACTCGTTTTCATTTTTTTATCACTGAGCACAGAAATATGGTGCATCTTCTAGCGACGGGATCCAAAGTGTTGGAAAGGAATGCAGTATCTAAAATACTTTTGCTTTGACGTTGATAATATGACTTATCATCAATTCCTTTTAAAAAAGAAATAATTTAATGCATAATTTCTGCCTCTTAAAATTTTGTTTACAAAGAAAAGAAATATATGTGTTGTGCTACAACCAAAGTATTATTCCGTGATTTAAAAATATAAATGAAAAGTGCAAAATTACTTTTTTCTTTATAATAATTCAGGTATAAGCAATAATACCAAAATATTATGCCATGATTTAAAAATATAACAAATAAATAAATAGTACGAAATTATTTTTCTAAATATATGCATTTTGATTTAAATAATTATATGGCATTAAAAATTGAATTTAATAAAATATTTTAGTAAGTTCTCATATAATGATTTCTAAACTTTTTATTTAAAATTTTATTAATTGAAATTCTCTAAAATTGAAGCTGATGCAATAATTTTGTGACCAGATGTCTTCACTTCTGCCCATCACCCCAACGATAAAGCGCTCTTTTCCAATTTTCGTTCTTCCATAGGAAGCCGTCTAGGAATGAGACGCTAGTGTTCTGGACTTCGAAGCTCAGTTGACAAATATTGCGATTATAGCGCCATCTCTTAACGATTTTTGCAACTTAATTTTGAAACTTTTGTATAACATTTTTACAGCTTAGCTAATAAACAAACCGTTTATCGCATAATTCTATTGATCTTTGTTTTTGAGATATTTAATTTTGAAATCAGGGTCTTATTCGCTGGACAACCTGTATATATATATGTATATGTATATGGAATTATATATATATGTATATATATATGTATATATATACATATATATATGTGTGTGTCAATTTTGAACGGAGGGTGGTTTTGGGGTCTGGCGGTCATGATCGATGAAAATATACCAAAATTTTTTGAAATCGCTTTCCTCCGAACGGCTGCAATAGGTAGCTTTTTGTAATGAAAGCTACCTAAAAATGAGAGAAAAAAGTTCTTCTAATTGCTTTTAAACTGAAAACTTTTTAGACTCAATCTGTACAGTGACTTAGCAGAACATCATATTCTAAAAATTCGGAAAACGTTTAAAATATAAGTGTTCAGAAACTGGGATTGAAAATTTTTATTTACAAATATGACGAATGGATTTTGTACTTAAATATAAGTAAAGAAAATGATATAAAACTAATTATTATGAAAGTCATCGATTCTTTCGTCAATATGATTTTTTTGTTGATTTTTTTTTTTTTTTTTGCTTTCAGGAACAGTTGAAACTACTTAAAGATAAACATTCGTTTATTTATATGTATGTGTATATATATATACGTTCCATAAAAACTTAAGAAAATGATACTAAAAAATCTCAGATTATCCACTGTCTAAAATCACGCTACGCCATCGATTTATGCACATTTCTAAAATCTTTATAGAGTTATAAAAGACAATGACTCGGGTTTTAATGTATAAATTAACAGAAATTAAATCTTACATGGAAAATCATCAGGGTTATTCAATTAATAGCCAAAAAAATATACAAAAGTATTAAGCATAAATGAATCATTTAAAAGTAAATTTTCTAATTAAAAATTCTGTTATTTTCGGATTACCTTTTCATTTGATGCAAATTATAAAAGGAGACTTCCCGTATAGACCATCGAAACGTAATATTTTTCTATATCTACAACAATAATGATAAGAAGGAGCTCTAATATCACATAGCTATGTTTCTGAAGTTCCTTTGTTTTTTTATATACACTGCTCAAAACAATTAAAGGATATTGCAGTTTTAGGTGGATTTTGTATCTGGTAAACTGTTTAGCTGATTGATACATGGTCGACAGACATAGTAGGTTATATGAGAATAAATTACACATGTTTGGCAGAAAAAAATGCATTTTATTGCGAATTTGTGTACTAAAGGAAAAAAACACAATTTGTGCATATGAGAAAAAAAGAATAAGAAAAGGTGTTTTCTTCAAAGAAAATCATTTTCAGTAGGGGGTATGGTTTCCACGGGCGTCCAGCAACGTTGAACACCTTTGAGGCATGGACTCAATGAGGCTATTAATGACGAGTTGGGGTATTCTGCCCCACTCTTCCAGAAGAGCTCTTTCCAGTTCTTGGAGAGTTTGTGGGGGTTGTTGGCGGCCAGAAACTCGTCTTCCTAGAGCATCCCAAACGTGCTCGATTGGATTCATGTCTGGAGAACACGCTGGCCATTCCATTCGAACGATTCCTTCTTCGAAAAGGAAATCCTCCACCAGGTTTGCACGATGTGGCTTGCAGTTATCGTCCATTAAAATGAAGTTATCTCCGATTACTGCAGCGTAAGGGACTACAATAGGTCTGAGGATCTCATCCCTATATCGGCGACCAGTCAGAGCTCCATCTCGAATGATGTAGAGGTCAGTGCGCCCGTCAATGGAGATGCCACCATACACCAACACTCCTCCACCGCAAAATCTGACACTTTCGTGCACGAACGCGGGATTATTCCTACTGCCACGGTCCCTCCAGATGAAAATACGCTTATTATCCGGATGCACAGAAAAACGGGACTCGTCAGAAAACAGAATATTGCTCCATTCATTTCTCCTCCAGTTGACATGCTCGGTTGCCCACTCCCTGCGGTCGCGACGATGCCTTGATGTTAATCTAACACATACCATCGGTCGGTGAGCATACAGACCTACAGCATGGAGCCGGTTTCGGACAATCTGAGTTGAAATCCTAGTGCCTGTAACCGAGCGAAGGTGTTGTTGGAGAAGAGTAGTGTTCATGGTTCGGTGTCTCCGAGCTGTTAACGCTAAATACCGATCTTCATTGGGCGTTGTTGCCCGTCTACGACCTTGCCCTTGTCTTCGGCCTGCACATCCACTCTCCAAAAAACGGTTCCTGATCCTGGACATGACACTTTGTGACACTCCAATGGCTTGCGCTACTTCGGCTTGAGTTTGGCCCCCTTCTAACCTACCAACAATTCTCAAAGCTTCTGAATCTGTCAAATGACTTCGCTGAGACATCGTACTCATCGAAACTAAGCAATCACTGAATGCCGATCATCATTGTCTCCATTCTCTTTTATCCAGTTGAAAGTCAAATTTCATTCGCTGCCGCTGAAGTGACGTTTTTGACGTCGAACTCAAAATTTGCATACTCCACAGTTTGAAAACCAGAAAAATTTGCATTTGTGATTCTCTTCTTCTATTTTCGGCAAAAAAAATTTCGTTTATATCTTTATTTTATATAAAACTTCAAATATCCTTTAATTGTTTTGAGCAGTGTAGAATGTATTGCAGGTTATACCTTATATTTTTATTTACTAACTAGCAGAACTACCCGGCTTCGCCCTTGTCAATTATAAGAAGCCTTCCAGGTAAAATAAATCAAAACGAAATAATACGGCAATCACAATAACTGAAATTTGTGCATTCCCATCCACAAATCGTTATAAAGACAATCAAAAAACATGGCGTTATTTTCGTGCAACCATAGTAAAATCCCTGAGCTTTAATAACAGAATGCACGTTTTCTTTGGCGGGTATAAGAGAAAAATATGTGATTTTCCTGACAATACGAAAAAAAAGAAATTCCTCCAAATCGCGCAGCACTTAGTGAAATTCTCGTTTGTATGGTATTCTCTACATTATAAAGTAAAAACACTATGTCAGCTCCCATAAATTGTGCCCCATAAAATGTAACCCATCAAATGTGCCTTTACTGCAATTTTTCTAACTTTTAAACATCACACAATTTCATTTTTTACAATGTTGAATAGAAAAAAGTTCTCTCAAATGAAATTTGTTTGAAAATTGTACCTCAGTTTTCTGATTTTAATAGATTTTAAAGTAATTTTTAAGCATGGATATTTTAAAAGTTGGGTGCAACCCGATTACGAAAGATGAACCTGTTTACACTTAATGCAATAGTATAAAGAAAAGACATGTCTATAAGTAACGCTGGTATCCTATTTTCGGTGGCAACAACCTAACACAACAAATTTCCCTTTTATTGCAGTTTAACGTCTAAACATTGTACATTCGATTGTCCCAACGTATTATAGAAAACAAAAGTACTTTCAGTGATATTTGTTTGTAATGTTTATCTCAATTTACGAAGTTTTTATGGGTTTTAAAATAATTTTTAAGCATGCATATTTTTTAAATATGCTTGCAACCTAAATACAAAAGATTAACTCAATTGTTCAAAAACATTTTAAATAATTCAGAATTTGTTTGCTTTCGCGTAATATTCTATAACTAAATTGGTAAACAAAATTAAAACGCCAAAAAAAAAAAAAAAAAAAAAAAAAAAAAAGCAATTTAGCAAATTACAACGACCATTTGGAAAATGATTTTTTCAAAGACTAAAGTTTAAGAAATAAAAAATCGCAGGGAGTTGATCATACATTATGTACACCATGAATTAAACATTAATAGTGTTATTACACGTAAAAATTTCATGCGACAAAAATCGCCTGCGACTCCTACGTATTATGCACCTGAAACTTACGCATTATCCAAGCATTTCATTGGCTGTTCGGGAAAAGGCTTTTCCATCGTCAAAGAAATCTGACGACCGATTTTAAATTAAATTTCATACTTAAACTTCTAAACATCCCACAATATTACTTTTTACACCGTCGTATAGAGAAAAAAATGTACTTTTAAAAGCAATTTGTTTGAAAGCTGTATCTCAATTTGTTTCTGTGTTATATTTTTTTTGTAGTTTTTATTACTTTTTTGTCATGGTGGCAACAGAAGTATCCACCTCTGTTGAAAGTAAAGGGAAATACAGATTACTGCATAGACCAGTCAGAAAACGAATAAAATGCGGATTAAACCAATAAAACGCTTCAGATATGCTTTTGATTTCCTATCCTGACGAGGACAATAACCTTTTTTCCAAATGGTTAATAAAATAAAACACGAATTTAACAGATATCAAATCAAAGTACTCAAAATAACCTGATAAGTATATAAAATTCAAATGGGAATTTCGTTTCGGGTGCATATAACTTGAATTCTTCAGACCGGATTTCCATGCGACTTGACCTATTAGTTTTTTAGGGAAGATTTTGGTGCGTAACATATTGTTTTCCGTTGCTTAGTCATAGAATTATAGGGGAAAGTTATATAATCATGTGAAGCCAATTATGAAAGATTAGTCTTATTAGCTGAATGAAAAATGCAGAAATATTTTTATCTCTAAGTATATTGACGGGTTTATATTCGGTAATGGGGCTGTGCGCTAGGGTATTCTTATTTTAGTGAGTGTGCCTGACACCTATTATGGCATGCACCTTTGTTTAAAACAATATAGAATGACTTATGTTTTAAGCTACTACCTGGCATGCAACTTGATTACAAAATACTAACCTGCAAATGCTTAAGGTGCTTCTCCAGTTCCCTGCTCAACAACGCGAAACTTTCTGACACATTTTCAGACTCACTAAACGTAAAGGCTTAAAATTTGTAGCCCTGACTATTAAAGCGATTTGGAATTGAAATGAGTTTTTCCTTTTTTCATAAATAAATTACTTATTGAGTTATGAGCAATTGTGGTTGCGTGACGGCCGGTTTTTATCCTTTATTGAACAGTTGCGTCCGAAATTCAGTCAAAAAAATCAACTGAAAGATCTTATACCTTTACCAACAAATGGAAACTATCTTTCGATTACATAGTTTCTAAATAAGAACTCCTGTCAATTTCATGCGTTTCCGAACAAAAATTAATTAAAAAATATGTCAGAAAACAGCTCCTTTGGATTTGAGAACAGCCTTAACTTTATGAACAGCCTTATTTGAAGTTTATGAAAAAACTCACATTTTTAGTTTTAATTTTGGAACTCGCGAAATTTAAATTAAGAAAAAGGATGTTCTTTTGACACATTGTGGTAATTTTTTTAACTTTTAAAATTAAAATACATGTTTTCTTTGGCGCGCGTAACAGAAGTATACAAAATCTTCGCAATACGCGGATAAATGCAAAAAAATACATCCAAATGAGGTAGTAGTTACTAAGATTCTAATTGGAAAATTTGAAATTTTATTGAAATTAAATCTACAATAATTAGATGAAATGATGTCATTTTCCATAAATTTTAAATCAAGACATCTGTCGAGATTTTTTTGAAAATGTAAATAACCGCTCTCTTTTTGCTATAAATCACAGAAAACGTTAGCACTGAATCTAAACTAATAGAACACTTATCGATAACGTATACCTATAACATATGGCTGTAGTATACAATCGAAATAGTAGGCCAAATATAGGAGCCATATGTTTACAATGAGTTTGATTACGCGTTGAAAAGATTTGATAGAATGTGACGTCATATCTAGCCTTTTTTTTTCTTTTTCTTAAAATGTTTTCATGAAATTTGACTGTTTGTATTAAAATAGATGGTTTAATTAAAAAAAAAAACATTCAAATTGAGGTGCTACGTTATTTTCCCGCTCTTATAGTTAAAGTTTTTATTTTATATACAAAAAAAATGTAAATTTTCTGTTTAGAATGACGTTAGTATCAAACACGCAAAAATATAGCAAGAAAATCTGAATTTTTATTGGCAAATAGAAACAAAATACACGCGTTATCCTTATTTTTTTTCACATTATTGTTTCATTTTTTAGGGTTTGGCAACAGGAAAGAAACGTTTGAATTAAAAAAGATTTAAAAAGAGATATTTCTATAATGTTAAATTATGGAAGTGGTAGAAAAAGGTGATAAATAGTGGTCTGATAATTTTTTAAAGTAGACAGTCATATTTTCCACGTTCTAAAACGTGTGTACATCGAGTTTCGTGCAAATCGGTCAAAAATTAAAGATTTGTATAAAGGACATACACACAGGGAACGGCTTTTATATAGATAGATATATTAATTTATCATTAGTTATTTTAAATATGTATTTTCAAAAAATATACTTTATTCAAATTAATTTAAAAAATCTATTAAATGTAAATCATGAATCTTTTAACAGAAATCAATTTCTACGAGTTTCAAATAAGCAAATCCAAAATTTCAATCCAATACACCAAGCAATTTTTGGGTTATGATATAAAATTTTCCCGCACTGCAATAAGTTTTTCAATAAATGAATTTATTGGGACTTCCAAAATTTAAACGTCCATAAAGCCTAAACTACTTAACAGAAAGACTTCACGATTGGTATTCTAAGATAAAGTTTGCCGAAAAATCCAAATATGATGTCAAAAATAAGTTATAGCAGCTGATATAGCCGTCATGGTTTTTGTAAAAAACTCATGAAATTCTTGTGAATGAGGAATAATTATAGATCAAAAGTGCCATAGGTTTAACGGTAAAAGTCTCTTATCTTTTTAATTTCCATATCCATTTTTTAGTTCATGTTGACACAAAAAGAAACTGCTTATAGACAATATCTGCATCATAATGCAAAAATATGTCCGTGAGTAACGCTGACGTCATACTGATGATGAAAACAACCTGGAAAATACATTTCTCTTTTTTGCAAATTTATTAACTTCTAAACATCACACAATTGAATCGGTGATTGCTGAAATGAACTATGTCCATATTATGAAATTTCTCATTTTAAGAGAATTTCAGTGTTTTTCATGTTTATTGACAATTGAAGAAAGGAAATCAGTCATCTACGTATGAATGTTTGGGAGGGAGTAATTTAAATGTTGAGTGTTTGAAAACATCACGTTTAAAGGCACTTGGAAAAATTTAAAAATAGGACTTAGTTCCGTTCAACAAGCAACGATTCAGTTTCAATTTTTACACCAGCGAATAGGGGAAAATGTACGTTCAAAGTTAGTTTGCTTGAACTCTATACCTCAATTTACTTATCTATTATTTGTTACAATGTTATTTTCAAGCGTAATTTTTTCCAAAAAATCAATCGCGTAGACTGCTGACGAGGATTCACACATTTCCACTTAAATCAATGTTAATAGTCCAGTCTTTGTTTAAATCTAGTATTCCATAACAAAATTAAAACTCATCCAGGAAAAAATAAAAAAATAAGAGAAATAAATCCGAAATATATAACAAATATGTAATTGAGCTACGTGTTTAAAAATTAAACAATCTTAATAAAGATGGTTACTTTCAATAATGAAATCCTTATCGATTTCTTTGGCTATTAAGTAGGGGATGAATGGGACATTTTCACAACAATATTTTTTTTTAATTTTTTTATTTAAGTTATTATCAATATTATATATCACATTTCATACATTAGGTATTTGACAACATATATGAACAATATTTAATCTAGATTATGATTTTTTCATAAAAATATTATGAAATCAAAAAATCGTTCCTCCCTGTCCCAATCATCCCCACAGCAGGGATGAATGGGACACTAATAGGGATGGATGGGACACATAGATTTTCCTCCCCGTATTCAATTTTACCAAATTAAAATTTATAATTATAAACTTATATGTAATTATATTTGTAATATATCATTTTACAGCAGGAATCGATATGTTTTTTTTTTTTCAATAACTTCTTTTATTGCAGTTTTAAATTTTAATGCAAACTTCGGCTTTCAATCTGTTCTTTTTTCTCACTTATGGGGCATTTTAGATTTGAAATGAAAGTGCAAAATGTCTTTTAAATATGGCATAGCTAATAATTTTCAATCATAACTTATTAATTAATATTAATTAAATGTATCTTAAAAACATGCAGAACGGAAATTATTGGATCGATCGGAGAGTCGTGTCGTGTTGATAAAATCAATTCGTACCGGAAAATTCTGCCCGGTAATTATTAGATTTTAGATATCGGAATCAATGTCTAATAATTAAATGATAGAATTTTCCGGTACGAATTGATTTTTCCAACACGACACGACTTTCCGATCCACCCAACATGTTAGGGGTGGGGATTTATTTGTGCAACATTTCAAAATTCAATGTAATTTTCCTATTTGATCAATAAACATATACTATTTTTAACAATTTAATCTATTTTGATTAAGTTTTAGTACCAATTTTTTGATAATCCATTAATAATTATTACAATATAATATATAACACTCTGAAGTTTTAAACAATAACAACTCATATAATATTATTTAATACTATTAATTAATGTAAATTATTAATTTATCAACCTATATAATACTATTTAGTTAATAAATAAAATTTTCAGCATCTCTAGGGATGAATGAGCATGTCCCATTCATCCCCATTTGAAATGTCCCAATCATCCCCATGATGCATATATTCCCTTCTCAGCCATTTTGCCTCAAAAATTATTTTGTCACAATGGTTACTATTCATTCATTTTAATTATCGATATTGAACCTTAATATAAATAACTACAACATAGCTTATTTTTTTATATTGTATAAGATATTTCACATCTTCAAATGTAAATAAAACTTACTTTTAATTAGAGATTTCAGAAAATGCAACTTTGAAGGAAAATGAAAACAGCAATGTGGTCCTACTTTTAGTTCTGAAGCACACTGTAGTAGAGCCTTATATGGGGAAAGGAAGCAATTTAAAATAAATGTTTATTGCCTGAAATATTGAGAATGTCCCATCCATCCCTTGTCCCATTCATTTCCTAGCTCCCCCACTGGCATTCGACCAATAGCTTTTTAATTAAAAAATGTTCAATACAATTAAATGATTCAATACTTCCAATCCTTATAATATTATATATGTCAATGTTTGTCCGAAAGTTTGAATGAAGAAATAGTCCAGGCAATAGAGACCGTATAGGGGCTCTACCTAGCAAAATTCATGGTAGTTCTGGAAAAAGGCTTACTATATGTTTTTTTGGGTCGCTGAATCCGAATTTTTAACTTCGCACCAAAATTTCTCCCGGCAACCTTCCCAAATTTTGGTAAAATTCCCCACAAAAAAGGTTTTTATTAAAAAAATAAATTTTTTTATTGTTTTAGGGAAAAAGTATCTAGAAATTCAGAAAGTAGACAAAATTTGCAACAAATTAGATATATGACATTATGACTTAGGATAAAGGGGAAGGGGGGGATCTGCCTCAGAACATGCTCGCGGTGCTGCGTGAACTAAGTTTCGCAATTCCACTTAACCACTCACACGTTTACATTCGCCCCCCCCCCAATCTCCCCTCCGAACTTTCTCTATAAGGATTACTTTAAGTTTTTTGGGTAGCTGAATCCGAATTTTTAACTTCCCCACAAATTCGACACCCCCCCCGAAACCCGCCCCCCAAATAGTTGTTTTTAACTTAAATCTCTTATTGTTTTAGGGGAAAAGGATTACGAAATTCAGAAACTAGACAAAATTTGCAACAAATAGGATATATGACATTATGACGTAGGATGAACGGGAGGAGGAGGGCTGCCTCTGAACATGAACTGCGGCGCTACGTGCACTAAGTTATGAAGTCCATGCAATAGAGGATTTTACCTGGAAAAATTAATACTATTTCTGGATTTCGACTCACTTTATGTTTCTTGGGTCGCTGAATTCGAATTTGTAACTTCCCACCAAAATTTCACACGGCAACCCCCCCAAAAATTGATTTTTTGAAAAAATTTGGTTTTTGAGAAAAGCGCGTGGGGAATGTTCGGATAATCCCCCGCCCCCTTATCGGACCCCTTCATCTTAAGTCATAATGTCATGCATCTAATTTGTTGCAAATTTTGTCTACTTTCTGAATTTCGAGATACTTTTCCCCTAAAACAATAAAAAATTTGATTTTTTTAATAAAAACCTTTTTTTTTGGGGGGGGGGGGCTTTTTATCGAAATCTGGAGGAGTTGCCGGGGGAAATTTTGGTGGGAAGTTACAAATTCGGATTGAGCGACCCGAAAAACATAAAGTAAGCCGATTTCCAGAACTACAATTAATTTTTGTAGGTAAAATTCCCTATTGCCTGGACTAAAATTGATTTAATGCTGTTGTATCTTTGGATATAGATGGATTATGAAACCGAAAAGAACATAGGCTTTGTTTTATTTATTTTATCCAAATATTTCTGTTATATCTCTTATATTCTTCTTCATAATTATCTCAAATATTCACAAAATTTCATACTTTTTCATACAGAATCAACTGACAATTTTCCGACAAAATTTGACCATTTTCTTTCCCGTTGCCAAGAAAATCAACATCTGGAATAATAATTTCTCCTCGGCAATTAATTTTTAATTGAAAAATTTCTGCGTGAAAACTGAGAATAAAAAGAAATAAATATGACGTCATATTTGAAAGAAAAAAATGAAGTATTTTTTTATAATATATAAAACATGAATATCGGTTACGTTAATTAGAGGTTTTCTGTCAAAAATGGCGATATAATTAGAAGGAAAAAGAATGAACACGAATTATATTACTAATAAAATGTTTTACTTGGAAAAATGTATTATGTCATACTTGAAATAAAACAGGTACTTTAAAAATACAAGGAGCATGAATATCAGTAACTAAAGAAAATAGATAAAAAATAACGTCATATTTAAAACGAATTAGAATTTTTTTTACTAATACTGATTAATAAGTTTGAATATAAGTTACCTACAAATGAGTGTTTGCATTCAAAATTCACGTTATGATTATCAGTTGAAATCATTTTTTGTGGAAAAAAAGGAAAATAAAACTTATTAATATATTTTTGACGCTATTTTCTCTTTGAAATTATGTTGAAATTTCAATTTGTATAGATGGTACATAAACATGATTAAAGTAAATTTTCCTAAAACTAAAACATATTTTCAAGCATTGAAGCTTTATGAATGAATTTATTCCACAGAAGCAAAGATCGTCTGTCAACATAATGACATTTACAACCCAGGATGTAAATTAAACTTCAGTACATTTAAGTGGAAAGTTATTGACCCTACGAATTGAATTTTTTAAAAATCTACTATTTTAATTAATTATTTTTAACAGATGACAGTTAAAAAATATCACAAAGGCGTTTTTAGTAAAATGTTTAACGGGTAAAAATGATGTAATATTTTTTCGGTACTGCTTAGTTATCCCGTCGACCAAAAATCTGTCGCCAAACTATAAGATTAAATGCCAATAATAATTGATCGTAAATGTCACATGTACTTGACTTTAAGCAAGTTACACATGTTTACGTCATCAAGTGATTTTTGTTTCTATGTTTTATTTGTATTTTTATTAATGTTATACACATTTATTTGTTCTTTCGTTATATAAAATAAAAATTATGTCATTTTGTATAATTCGGCGAGTGGTTTGGAAATTTATATAACTTGGCGAAATTGGTGGACAGGATAACTAAATAGTACCATTTTTTAGGTAAAGCATTCATTTTAATTAGAAACAATTAATATATAATCATAGTGGTGTAATATTCATTTCACAAGCTTCGAAATTAAAAATGAAATCTTAAAATAACAATAAACATTTCCGAAATAATGTTTTGCATCAAAAGTCGCATTATTTCAAAATGTAACTTTAGCTTACATTTTAAATACATTTTCTTACTTGAAATTTAGCATTTCGTAAAAATAAATTTCAATATGTTTTCTAAATGTACATGTACAATAATATTGGAGTTCATTAAGCGATTTCATGTTTTAATTAAGTTAAAATGCATACTTTAACATTTCATGAAGTGAAAGAAAAAATATGAATATACATATATATATATATATATATATATGTATATTTATCTCAACAAGTATTATTTCGTACGAAAAACTAACTAGGTGACATCGTCAATAAGCATTTACGCTTCGAAAGTCTTCGGAGCGTGATAAACATTGATATTATTGGTAGATCTATAGCTATAAAAATGTGTTACCATGAAATAAAATGCAATAAATATTTGAAAGTTAAAGATATTTCTCGTACTTTTATTATTTATTCTTTACTTTTGATGCTTCACCACGTCTGATTTTTTTAATAGCATTTATTTTCTCATTCTTTTCCAAGATCTGATTTTTTGGAATAGAAACATAATGTTGTATGTTGATTTTTCGATTTTTCTAATCATTTCAAAGACACGTCTGAAGTGATCTGTTAATAATCACTATTTACTAATGTATCTCTTTAGATAATATTCTTTGTCACGAAAACATAAATCAATATCAACGAACGGAATAAGTATAAAATAAAATAAATATAAATAATAAAATATAATAACAGATATATAAATTTATTCTTCAATTAATCTTAGAAAACGAGTATGAAATTTCAAGCTCACGAAAGAAATTTAAATGATCCTATATGTACAAACAAAAATAAGCAAATTGGGATCATTAGAAGTGTTTCTACTATAAAATATGATAAAAGGTTAATTGCATATGCTATTAATTATCGAATTTTTTGCTTAATTGATGGATTCGTCTTTAAATGTTAAGTGAACGAAGTCACGGGCAACAGCTAGTTATATATATATGTGGGGTTTAAACAACGACTATAGTGCATATATTTAAAATTCAGGAGGAGAATGATAAAAAAAAAAATCTTCTAAATAGGATGCCACTGTCTGTGAAAGGCTTTAAGTGTCATGTGAAACCGACTCTAAATAAAATGCTGCTATGTTTTATTTCGTATTTCTTTTGTATATTACAGCCGTATCTTATTAGTATACTATATTATGATAAAACGCTGAAATTTTGTATGTGACCTTAGTGCATGGGGACATTACACTGATTAGAAAATTATTTGTACGGTGACTTAAATTTTGTATTTCTTGAAATTTAACCCTTAAATGCCGGGATTTGCTTTTCGGCAACATACCCAATTTAGGCTTCAAAATACTATTAGAATAATATTGAAGCTATAATGCCTAATGTTGCCAGTAAAATACATTCTGAAAATATTATTAAATCGATTTTCAACATGTGGATGGCAGTACTTGTGCTGTTTAAGAATAAAGATAGATTTATTTTTTCAATTGTTGCTACTTGTTCTTTTTGTTTTGTTTGGAAGCTTGCGAAATACCCTATTTTGTTGTGCAGCGAGCAAGTAAAATTTATTTCTTATTATAGTTCCTAAAATTCTTGTGTATTTAATAATATAGAATTTTATCAAGGAAAATTATTTTTTCAATTAAAGACAAGTATTGCCGATTAGTAACAAACTGATTTTTAGCCGTAAACCATACTTAAAACAAAATATGATTTTTTAAGAATTTTCCCCATCACTTATTTAAAAAATGAAAGCCGAAAAATAATGATTACAATGATTTTTGAAAAATCATTCATTTAAGGATTAAACTCCCGAACCTTAATCGATTTCATAGAACTCTGTACCTTTTTATTCGTAAATTTGTAATTTATAATATATGTCTACGATCTATATTTAAGGAATAAAAGCCGAGGTTTTTGGGACACCCTGTATATGTCCATATAGTGTATATATTTAACTATATTTGATTTTTGTCATGTTGTAACTTTTGTATTTATCAACCGATTTGGATGTAACTTAGCATGTGTACAGGACATAGCAAGCTCTTGACCGAGTTCGTTAGCGATCTTCATCCACCATCTTGTTTAAAAATGGTTGTCTGAAGAAGAATATAAGAAATTTCAAACTCAAAACGATATACAAAATAATTAGAAATTCAAAATGTTTTTACTTTAAGTGTTTTACTTTTGTTTTGTTTTGCCTGTATCATTGAAAATGACTGAAAAATAGTTGTCTGCAATTCGAAGGCGGCTGTCACTTTGTTACAATATGGTTTTCGTCAAGTATTAAAAATCGTATTTATGAACCGATTAGGATTTGACTGTGCATGTGTACAGGATTTACCAAGTTTCCAAACCGAGTTCGTTGGTCAGCTTCATCCGTCATCTTTTTTCAAAATGCCGACCTAAAGAAGATGATAAAATCATTTCAAACTCAAAAAGATATGCAAAAGGATTAGAAAAAGGAAATGTTCTTTCTTTAGGTTTTCGACCTTGATACAAGGTAATTATTCGACCTGTATACGAATAAGCATACCGGAGCATTTTTTGTTTTGCGTGTATCATTAAAAATGGCTGAGATATAACAGTTTGAAATTCTAACTTGGTTGATATTTTGAAACAACCTTATTTTTCTCATGCTGTAAAAATTGTACCTATGAAGCAATTTGGGTGACACTGAGCATGTGTACGGGAAATACCAGAATCCCAACCAAGTTCATTGGCAAGCTTCATCCGCCATCTTTTTTCAAAATCTTCACCATGTTTTGACCTAAAGAAAAAAATAGAAAATTTTCAATCTCATAACAATGCACAAAATAATTATAAAATGAAAAAGTTTTTTTTTTTTTTTTTTTTTTTTTTACCTTGATACAAATATTAAGGAGCACTTTTTGTTCCGTCTATATCACTGAAAATGGCTGAGATATAGCGTGTCTGACATTTTGATACAACCTTTGTCATTCTGTAAAAATGTAATTTGACAAAGGAATTGGATGTGATTGTGCCTATTTTCAGGACATATTAAGGTCTCAACCGAGTTCATTTGTTAGCTTTATCTGCCATCTTGTCTCGAAATGGCAGCCACTTGAGAAATTCAAATTCAAAGAGATGTAGAAAGTTATTAGAAAATCAAAAAGTTTTTGCCTTTAAGTATCTTTACTTTAAACAAAGATTCCGGAGGATTGTTTCAGGACTGAAAATTTTGGACCATGCAGACCTAGGAAGAAGACCAGTTACGTCTCGTTATGGAAAAAATTCGCCATGCCCCGGTCCCATCTTTCAGCAAACATTAATGCCCGAGCCCAGCCCTGCCCTGCCCTGCCCTGCCCGGAAAGAGTAATGACTGTGCCCGGCCTACCCCAGCCGGAGCCTTCAGAAAAAAGAAAGGCGCGTCCAAGGCCCGCGGACTGTGCCAATGAAGTCAAACTTTCAAGCGGGCGGCATGGTAAAGATCTTTTTTTTTTTTACTGCCTCGGCAAAGTTCATAACAAATCTGAAGTTGTGAGGGCTAAAATTAAGAAAAAACTCGATATGGGCATTTTAGAAAAAGTCTTCTTTTAAACCAGCTGATGAGACAATAAAACAGTACAGAAAGAAATGTGGGAAAAGCAAAAGTTTACTGAATCAAATGTTTAAGCTACAGGAAGGACTGAGCTACTCTCCTGCAAGCTTCTAAAAGGCACTTAAATATTCTACATGTATGAGGAACCAATCTTTGTTTGAAACTTTAAATGCATTTTTCTGCATTTTTTTAACCATTTTTCGTCTTTAAATTGTTACATGTGAAGAATTCTTAAGATAAATAGTTCAAACTTGGACAGTGTCTTTTTCGATTATTTTACGTTAATTTTGTTTTGGAAAATTTGAAAAAAAATTTACTTTTGAAAATAGTTTTTCAAAATAAGTAAATCATTTGTTAACTTTTTATTTAAAATATTTTTTATATTATTTAATATTTTAAAAAATTCTGAAATAAAAATGAAGTTATAGTTTTCTCGTTAATTAAATGAAACATTTTGAAATTCGACAAATAATATTTCGAGTTAAAACGATTTTAATTTATCCCACTTCTTTTTAAATAATTTATTTATTTATTTAATTTTTTTTTTTTTACTTTATAAATTTTTTTAGAAGACAGTTTTGTTTTCAAATTATATGGTTAACCATCTCAAAAAAATCATAGGTCTAACTTAATAAATTGGTTTCCTACACCACTTTAAATTAACATTGTTCCTTTTAATTACTAAATTTAAATCTGAACCTTTAAATACATAACGAATTATTTAAACGGGCATATCTTTGTATGTTTTGCAGCTATCAAGATGGAATTTTTTGTTTAATTCAGGAATGAATATGAGAAATTCTCCTAATTGGATAATTTAAACTACGGGGTCCGTATAAAAATTTGGTTTGTGAATTTTCTCAAATAGACCCCCACATAGTTATAACATAGTTATAACATAGTTATACACAACTTATGCAATCGAATTTCACACTTTTTAAGAAACTTTGCAATTAGAAGTATGCATCTAGGGGCAATATTAAGGAAATAGGCTGTTGGCTCCATCAATATGAATACCCCTGTATATAGAACTGTTATCAATATTTCATGAAAATAATAAAAAAGTAACATTAAAAATGACTTAGTTTGAAGCAACTTCAGTCTTCAGTTCAAATGTGTTATTTTCTTGTAGATTTAACTGTTCAAAGTAATATTTGGTGGTAGTTCGGTTTGTATTAATACAAAGAACACATGTAAAATATTTATTTAGAATAATTATTTAGAATAATTTTTTTAGAATAATTTTGCTTTTACTTAGTAAACTTTTTTGCATGTCATTGTGTATAATAAAAAAATAAACTCTAATTATGCGATAATATTTTGAAATTCAAATAACATAACGATTATTGTAAAATAAATTTGTATGCTATTGCTCATTTTTTTTTAATAACTCGAGTAAAATTTCCGTAACGTTTTTAACTAGATATTAATATGCACAACATGAAAATTCAGAAATATCCAATTAAAGAGTATATATCAAAATAAAAATATTTTTTCCGCTTAAATATAATATAGATGGTTGTTCTTTAATTACCTGCGAATAAATACTTTTATAATTTTCAGAAATATAAATATTTAGCAACAGAGTATCCATTATATAAACAGCTTTCATTTGTAGTATACTTGGATTGCAGCAGGGTTTGATGATTTATCTGATTTTATTTAAATTGTGATATATTTTACTGATTCATATTTTTTTTTTTTTTTTTCTAGCATTTTGCTTGTACAAGGTGTCTCATCAGGACGACCGAAACTCTGCACAGAAAGATTCCTTACTCGGAGAACATAAAAAATCCCAAAGAACCATACCTCTATGACACAGAGTTTTGGAGAAAATACGAAAGAAATCTGTGATATCTGATTCGTTTAAAAGAAAACAATTTTTAGGATCCGGCTTTATGTCGCCACGATCGCCAGATATGGCACTTTTGGATTTCTTCCCATGGAGCAATTTAAAGGAAACAGTCTATCGAGGCCAAGTTACTACAGAAAATGTCTTACAAGGGAACCACTTTAGGTGTTGCTCGCACCTAGTATTGAAACCTGGTGCATTTTAAAGCTCTATATTAGGAAGTTAGGGAATCGATAAAATTTTTTTGTTAAAATAATATTTTTTTTATTTTACAGCAGATTAACTTTCTGAAAATGCAATTTTCTAGACCACTTTTCGGGCTTTTAACGTAAGTTAAAAAAAAAAAAAAAATAGTTAAAAATATAAATTAGTCAATAATAACTATAAAATGTTGAAAAAAGTTTTAAAATTTCTTCAAGAACCTACAAATTTGATTTACAAAAAATACAATTTTATATTTACATATTTGGCGGGGAAAGATTGGCGTCTTTTTTGTCCCGCACAGTTTTCCGGCAACCCTAGCTCAGTATTTTCGCTACGTACCGTGTTGTAATGGTTTGGACATAAACCTATTATTACAGGTATAAAGCTAGTGAAAATTTTGAAGTGCCATATCTGGCGACTTAACTCTCTTTTGGTGTAAAATTAACAAATAAAAATCCAATAATAAAAAAATATAAATATAAAAAAATATATAAAATATGATTTTAACAAAGAATTTTTATCGGTTCTCTAACTTTTATGCATAGGGCTACAAAATGCACCAGGTCTCGATTCTAGGTGCGAGCAACTTCTAAAGTGGTTCCCTTGTGCCTTTATGCTTTTTACCCGACTGAAAAGAAGGATTGTGTGTTTCACGTGTATCTGTTTATGTTGATTTCTTTATACCCTCGAAACATCCCAACGGCTGGATGGATTTTAATGAATGAGGTCTCTATCAATTTGTCTTCACGGCCCGATGGTTATAGGCAAGGTTTTGTTTTTATAAATGCAAAATGGCGGCCCTAAAATGCAAAATGGCGGTAGAGACGAAAAATAAATTACGCACCCAATTGAGTGGCATATCATTGGATAGGTCTTTCAAAAGGAAGACGATGTTTCATTGACTATTTTGCAGTTAGAAGCTCCTTTAAAATATTATACAACCTGGAAAATGTGTATTTATACATACATAACATCCAGCTAGAGATCCTATAGGATCTCTAGTTTTACTGCAACTTTAACCCTCATAAACATCTACAGACCTCATCAAAACAGTGTTTATAGATAGGAACTAACAATTAAACACAAATTAAAAATCATCAATAAAAGTAAATAAACAAAATAGGTTAGTAATATAACCAAGTAATATAAAAAAATATATTTTAAGTCAATTCCTACTTAGGCCAATAAGGGAATTTTTTTTCTCTCATTCTTCTTTCCTCTTGAGTGGCACTTAAAATGCCTTGATCAACAAGAGGGCTCTCTCGATTATTGAAAATTAATTAATTTAATTTAATTAATGAATTAATATTTGAAAAAAACTGTGCTTAAAGTATTCGAAGATCTTATTTCATGTATATCTGCGCTTTGAAAAAAATCGCATAAGTATTACGATTAAGTTAACATTTATTTAGTTTCAAATTTGCTAAAGTATTTGTATTTTAACGAAGGTTTTATTTTGTAAGGTTTTGAGACTGTTCCTTTTCATGATTTCTTTTAACATTGTTTATGTTTTTATTTAACATCAACGATCGTATGTATGTTTTTCCAGTTCAAAATTTGTTCTCGAACTTTAACTCACATTTAAATATCCGATCGAGATTACATTTTACATACTGGCGCAAATCCAATAACAATAAAATAATATTGATTTTCGGTGGTTACCATTTATAGTTATTTTATAGCATAACACAAAATATTTCGGATAGACTAATTATCGCCAAGAAGTTTAAGAAAAAGTTTTAGATTGATAATACAAGACTGGGATTGTTGGTTTTCTTAACTTTTATGTATTTTTTAGCACTGAATCCGAAAATTACATTAATTTTTAACCATCATGTCAGGATATTTCGCAAATCATAAATTGTCAAATTTAAAGAATAACAGAAATCGGATACTATAAAGTAGATGAGATGGTTGTGTTTTTTTATCTTTTGATAATTGATTTTTACGTACTTTTTAGCACCGAATCTGAAAATGACCTTTATTTTTAACCATCACATTAGATTTTATTTTGCAAATTGTAAATGTGTAAGTTAAAATATAGCAAAAATATCATACTATAAAATATATGTAAAACTCTTTTTGTTTTATTGTATTTTATTTCATTTTATTTTATTTAATAATTCATTCGATATTTTTGCTTATCCTGGGATTCTTACAGCTAAATAGCTGAGTAGTCTGAAGAGACGAGAGAGGAGATTCAATTTTAACTTTGTACTTTTGAACTTTGAAATTTGCGAAAAATCCTGATGTGATGGTTAGAAATGAAGGTCAATTTCAGATTCAGCGGTACAAAATACATAAGAATCAATTATCAAAAGCTAAAAAGCATGACATAACCCAACTTTTGCAGGCTAGTGTAATCTAATAATATCTTAAAATACGTATTATTTTGTAAAGAATTGAGGCTGTTAATTTAGCATCATTTTATTTAACAATAATTCTGTTTTTTGTTTCTTCTTAAATGTTTATTACAAATTGTATATTTTGCATTAATATGTCAGAATGATTAATGATTTCAAATTTATATTGCAATGTTAATTTTACTCTCAACCATTTTTTAATATATCTGACGAAATTATATTTCGACTAAATTTGTGAATGACACCCAATTTGCAGGAAAAAACATGCTCCAACTTTAAACAGCTATTACTCGGTAAATTTTAATTGTAGAATAACGGGACTTTTTGCGTATTACTTGTCAGTGTTTGAAGGAAAATTCTACAAAATATAACTTATAGGACCGGAGGACCGTATAAAAATGTAAATTTCGTAATTTTTTAAGAAATATTTTTATTGACCCAAATCGCTTTTAAAATATTTCTCTACCTGATTTTAAACATTTTTGTTAGTGGAACTGTATGTCTATGACTAATGGTTTAGGAATTAGCCATTGGACACCGTTGAGACCGGACACCCTGTACAGTGAGAGCGTGAGCTAATAGTAGGAAATGAAAAAAAAAATAGTTTCACATTGATGAGAAATAATTAATTAGTTCGCTCTATACGCAGTCGGGGTTTTTTATTTTTTAAATTTAATTGTTTATTCCATCATGCGTTTACTTTTTAAGACACTACCCTGCTGCATCACGTGCTGTCAGCCTCTTCACGGAACGTGTTTTGATATCTCGATATGCGGCGTGGACATTTTGAACATCTTCCTATGTAACCATACGTAAATACCAATGTTAATGCTTCCAATAATTTTTTCTCTTGTACCGGATACGACGTCATACACTTCTTTCCCATTTTCTCGAAAACTATGGGTCGTAGAGGTTTAGTACTTCGGGCATTTTTCGAATACTCCGAGTGCGGAATCTGGCTGTGCAGAGTTTGGGCGCTCTCGACTGGGCATCCTGTATACTGTTAGTAGTTTACTTATAACACACGGCATATACATATAACAAACCTATATATCTACAAAATCTTATTGTAATGATTTTGTGTAACATTTTTATGAAAGGATTTTATCCAGATTTTATACAGCGAATTTATGAAACGCTTGTTAATGCTTAAATGGAATGGGTTTGTAGAACGTTGGTGGTAATGTAATTTTAGTATGTTTTTATAGTAACCTACAACGTGTTTTTTCTTAAAGAGGTATATATAGTATCTATAGTTAATGTACAGTGCTGGAAAAATAATTAAAAATAATACATTACCGTCTATCCCAAGTAGCACGGAACGTTTTAAAAGGTTGAAAATCCAAATATTTCGTTTTAATTGCGTTTTTAAAACGTTTAATCCACGCTGTGTGCTACGAAGGATGACTATAATGTCTTACAACGCATTTTATTGCTGTTATATTTACACTTTATCGCAAACTGCTGTTGCTAGAGCTATTTTCTACGACCTTTATCTAACTTTATCAGCCGTACTCAAAATTAAAATTAGATGGAAAATTTTCAACTATACAGACAATCATACGTTTATACAGAAAATGTCCATTAGCGAGAAAAACATTAACCAAGTTTTAATTTTACAAAACTATGTATAAGTGAAGGGCAGCATTAATATAAAAAAAAACTTTTAACACTATTTTCTGTTGCGTTTATTGCGAACCCTGGCAAGAAATTCGCTATCTATATTTAAATAAAGTTTATTTTTAATGTTTAACAGAGTGAAGCTACTTCTGGTGATTACTGTCTCAATAATCTTAATTCATAATTCAAAAAAAATTTTAAATTATGAATATGTAAAAAACTACACTGCTGGTCATCCAAAATGCAACACCATGAAGGGATCAACCAAACAGCGTAAAATTTTCATCAAGTATACACCTCGATAGGATATGCAAATGATTACAAATTTAGCACTCGCGCACACCGTGGGCGACTGCAGCGCCCCTTACAATCTGTATATAAAGGGAAGAAAGATTGTCGTTTCGACGAACGTGAATTGTTTGCTCGTGCAATTTTTTGTGTGTACTGATACAGTATGCCTCGTAGAAAAACACGAGCACATTCGAGCACGTTTCTGATTTCGATCGCGGAAGAATCGTTGCATACAGAGATTGCAGATTATCCTTCGGAGAAATTGTTCATCGTATCGGACGTAGCCTAGCAACAGTCATGAGAATATGGAATCGGTAGATGCAGGAGGGAACGACAGACAGAAGCGATTGCAACCGCCTCGTCACACCACTCCAATGGAAGGCAGGGGTATTGTGCGCATGGCACTGATGGTACGCGCTGCCACATCAGCAACCATAACACAACGAATACCGTCTTTAATACAACAATGGGCGTCCGCACGAACTGTTCGAAGTCGTTTGCAGTGCAGTGGATTGTCCACTAGGCGTCCATTGCTTCACATACATTTGACATTAAACCACAAGCGTTTGCATTTACAATAGTCCGCCGCTGAACGGCAGAGATGGACATCCGAATGGCATAGCACTGTGTTTTCGGATGAATCACGCTGACACCTTGGGGAGAGGCTGCTCAACTGCTGTATTATGCATGATAACACTGGTCCTGCACCTGGTGTTATGGTGTGAGGTGGTATTGGATTCAACTCCCCCCCTAGTACGCATTAACGGTACACTTACCAGCCAGCGTTATATCTCTGAGGTTTTGCAGTCTGTTCTCCTACCTTACCTTCAGGGCTTGCCTGCGGCCACATATCAACAGGACAATGCACGACCACATGTTGTACGCAATGTTCAAGCGTTATTTTTAGCTCACCATATTTCATTGTTACCCTGGCCCGCCAGTTTTCCAGATCTATCACCCTTCGAGCATGTCTGGACAATGATTCCAGAACGCCTATCCCGGAATGCCGTACCCGCCACTGCACAAGATGAACTTTGGCTACGTGTGGAGGCAGCGTGGGATTCCATTCCCCGACAACACGTCCAAAATCTCTTTCACTCTATGCCGCAGCGTGTAGCAGCGGTTACTGCAGACGTGGCGGTAACAGTTCTTGCTTATTTTCCCGTCTCCCTCATTTCAAAGAAGGCTGCCTTTGGAATCAATTAACACTGATAATATGGGTAATCTCTAAAATAAATATGATTTTGATGTCTCTTGTCTTTCTTGGTGTTGCATTTTGGATGGCCAGCAGTGTAGAATATAGAAATTCATGCTGGACTCTCATCTAAGTTGTTACATAAAACAGTCAAGCGCAAGGTATATGTAATTACGTACTCCATTGACTTTCATATCTATACACATCATACTGTAGATCTATAAACCTTTATAAAGGCTCTCTTAAATTCAAGAATTTGAACTTTGTGATTGAAAATTACAGTGTTTCCTATAATTGTTAAATTATGAACAAATTTTCAACACGCAAGTCTGCTGAGAGTATGGGGATTTATCCACTAAATTATAAGAAGTAAAGGCCCCTAATATATATATAACATATAATTATGTAAAGATAATTATAAAACTGAATGTTTGACAGTTAAGTGTTACATTTTATCATCGAAAAAAATTCCAGAACTTAGTACTAAATTAAATTTCGGTAAAATTTTGTATTCTTAATAAAGCACAAATGCTATTAAGATAAATTGCGTTTACAGTTTTGCATTTTCATGAATTACAATTTTGTTGTTCCTCATTCCATTGAATTTTTTTCCATTATAGTACCAATGGAAAATCTAGAAAAAAATGTTTGTCAAAATCCGATTGTATTTGGCAATCATAATATAGTAATAGCATGTTCAATGCAGCGTTTATCCATCCCTTAGCAACGGTTTCGATAAATTGTCAACAATGGGACAATTATCTGTTCCACGTGCCGAATAAATATTGCTCAAAAAACATGTTAAGCGTGTTGAATGAAACCAGTTCGACAATTTTAGTAATCGGAACATGCATAAAGGAAACACAAAACTGAATGAAATAGAAAGAATACGATGCATTTACACTTAAATAATACAAATTTGTTCAGAAAAATTCATCCATGGCGTTAAGACACGTATCTTTGGGAAGGCGTCGAATACCGTCAGCGAGGAAAGATTTCGGTTTTTGCTTGAAACCACGGAAACGTTAAATTCACTTTTCAAGTCACGAATGCTTTCTCGACGGTTCATCTTCACTGCAAAGTCAATATCGGTATCAAGATTCTACGCTTGACCAGGACGCGCCAAATCTGTCGTTTACTTACGGCCGGTCTTCGAGGAACATTCGCGACCAATCCGTAACAGTTGTCTTTGAAAAGCACTTTTCTCCATACACAGAAAATATTCTCCGATGAATCTAACCAGGCTTGCAACCTTCTGCCGATATAAACTGTATTACTAACGTTGGTCTTGTTTGGACGGGTATGTAATCCCTCCAACCATCTTGAACCTACTGCCAGCTCCAAACAACGACAGCTGAATAACCGCTTCGCAACGCAATGCATATATTTGATGTTACTTGCTCATGCGCATTTCCCACCTTAAGCACCAACTGTTAACTTTCCACGCTTCGAATGGGTTTCATTTGAACACGCCTCATATATCAAAAGTAAAAAAAATATGTACTGATACTCCATAAAGTTGGTGGCAACATGCTGCCTCTAATTTTATAGAGTCGTCTAACTTATATAATGATGTAACTTAAACTGCTATAACTGGTGTAATACCACACATTAGTGTAATGTAACACCAGTTATATCGGTTAAATTACTCAAGAAAATGGAGTCAGCAAGACTAGTACCAATATTATGGAGTAGCGTTACATGAATATTTTACTTAACAGATACTTAAGTCTCAAATATCCTTCCTTCTGGATGAAAATAGGAATGAATGATTGAATGAAGTTAAATACACGTTTTTCACAGCAAAGTACTGTAGATGACTTAGTATGCACAATTGTTCTCGTTCTGTTTTTAAAGTACAGACTAAGTATATAATAAGTAAGGGGTGATTTGGGCGTAACTTCCAACCGGTAATATAATTTATCTAGATGTGAATCTTTCCAAGGTAAAAACTGTCTAAATCGAAAACTCCTAACTGTCAAACATCGAATTCTAAAACGACAAAGGCTCACGCACATTTCCCAATAATGAGGATCCTTGGAACCAAACTTTTTGTCCATTTTTCAAGTGTTACATTCCTTGAGAAGGACATGATAAATTTATCCATTTTTTACATAATATTTAGTAAATTGTATATTAAAAAAAAGAAATAATCTTAAATTAATAATTAAATCGAAATATATTAAATACAGAAGTGTATTTCGCCTAATTTTAAATTTATTATTAAAGTATAAATACAAATATAGTCAAAATACACATGTTTTCAATCAAAATGCTTTTATTTAACCCTAGAACTACCGGAAATTTTACTCAAGTTTTATAAAAACATTCTACACCAGAATTTTTACTTAAAACTATTTAATTTGTTTATTTAACTTATTATTGTCTGATTTATACATTTAGTTTGTTTTGAAGAAATTTCTGGTTTGAATAAATATTTTGAATGTACATGTCGAGTCCAATGGACCCGTCTGGTAGACGGAAGGTTAAAACAACTTGTAAAATAAAAAGCTTCTGTCACTTTTTTAAGATGCCATTGATATGTAGTTAATTTCCTTTTAGGTAGATTTCGTATGAAATACTACCTATTACATTCTACCCTATGTTTGAATTTCTGAAAACTTTTTGCAGATCAACACCGATCATGACTCTTAGAACCCAAAACCACCCTCAGTAAAAAGCTTTATATATATATATATATATATATATATATATATATATATATATATATATATATATATATATATATATCACTTTCTTCTGGGCACGATAACTTCGCCAATTCTGCACAAACCTCCTCAAAACTGATACATAAAATCAAGGGGCATAAAATCTCGGTCAAGTTCGTTAATGTGCAAAATCGGACAAAGGGAATGGAAATAGGGAGGAGGTTTGTAAAAACCGAAAAAAAAAAACCCCATAACTTCTTAATTTTTGTATGTATCAAATCAGTTTAAAGTTTTTATTACTTCTAAAAATAGTTCAAAAAATGTATGTATAACAGATTTTTGCTAAAATTAAAAATGGCCTCAAGGGGCGCAAAAAATTAGGGTTTTTGGGAGAAAAAAATTCATAACTTCGTCAATTCTCAAGATATCAAATCCAACTAATTTTATTCTAAATCGCCCTAATATTATCTACAACTTTTATATTCACAATTTTTTGATAAGACCAATTCGTACTGCAAAAAAAAAAAAAAAAAATAAAAAAATAACAACGAAAACAAAAAGGGGGGGAGGGTTGAAGCAGAAAAAATCCATAACTGCATCAATTCACAAGATATAAAATCCCCATGAATTTATCATATATCTTCTTAATATTGTCTACAACATCTATATAGAGAAGTTTTTGATAGGACCAATTCTTACAGCAAAAACAAATTAAAAATACATAGCTGTTGAAGAAAAAAATCATTTTATTAACGGTGTATTCAAATCCATACTGCTTATTTTCTGACTCATTTTTAAATTCATTTTTACTCTCAAACACATCCAATTGGTTGATTCTATTATTCAGAAACCATGTAATGATCGGTTTTTGATAGAGGCAGAATATATTTCAAAAAATGATGTCAAAGTGGGCATTTTGAACAGAATTTCCCGAAATGATTGTGCTAGAAACGAACAATATTGTACTACTGAGAAAATAATTGTTTATAAATCAAGTTTTAAGTAATTGAACGAAAAATAAAATCATAGGCCTCTTATAAATCACGTCAGCTAGTTTCATATTTTTTCTATTAAAAATGAATCTGAAAATAAGCCTGAAAATTTCGAGTTGTTGAGCATGGAAAAGATTTTTTTTGAATCCGGCCTTAACATTATTCTGATAAAACCCGGCTATTAAATGAAATAAAAACTCGTCAAAAGCGGCCAAATAAAATTGTTAAAGTGAGTTTATCGCTAATCTGGATTTAGTTTTGTTAGTGAAATTAGTATCCTTAACTTTCAAATCTACCTCCGCCTGTAGGCCGGGCCGGCAGGGATTTTTCTTTTTTATTTTAATACTTCGCTTATTTCGATTTTGCTGCTCGATTCTTTTTCAACTAACTCTCCTAAGCTTGGGGTTTCAGTTTCATTTGTGATTTATTAATTTTTCCCAAAACTTTATATTTCACTTTTTCGTATACTTCTCTCCATTTCACTACAAGGACTTAAATTGAAAGAATTTCGCTTGGATATCTACTCTGTCTAGCAAAACCCACATTCCCTCCTTTCAGATTAGGTCCTTATGTTATTAACACTTTAATCGCTTTTTTAGCATGTTAGCATTGTATGAGTTGAAAATTTTAGTTTTGTCTGATTGAAAAAATGTCCAGATCAAAAATCTAAATCAGTTGACCTTGTGTCAAAGTTAGTTTCCCAGACTTTTTCACTTAATTTGAAAATTTTCTACTCGTATGATTTCTTTATCAATCAGTTTGGTTTAAGGAAAAATAATAATGTTAGCACTGCAACAATCAAACACATTAATACGCGTTTTCCCTCTTTTATCTGTGAACTAAGTACTTAAACGTGTAATTATTATTAAACAGGGCAAAAGTGTTTATAAAATATGTGTTAAATTTTTTATATTTTCTGAATTAGAGAAACATTTTTTGTTGAAAAAATTTTAATTAATTTAATCACCTCTTATGAAAAGCGTCTTTTATTCAAAAATGAGTATGTTCGGCCAAAAAATATATTGTATATCACATGCATTTTAATCTTTAATTTGCCACAGAAAGAATGGAAAGATCCATTGAGCTGTAAATTAAGTATTTTTATGTTCAATTCAATTAAAAGAATAAGCTTAGGGATCGTCATCATAACAAAATTCTACCAAACTCTGAAACTTACAAGACGTACACATAATTTTGACATCACAATTGTCTTTTTTCTATAAAGTTTACATTAAGATACCATATGAACAGTCATTCAATCAAGTAGTTTAGGAATTATGAAGCTTTAAAGTTTGGAACTCCTTTGTAATCGTTGTAAAGCAAATTGTAATACGGGTAGTTTTTTTTTTTTTTTTTTTTTTTTTTTTTTTTTTTTTTAATATAACCCAAAAACTATTGAGCGGAATGACATGTAATTTAAGTATCGCATATTTAAAACATCTAGAAGTCAATTTCTGTTTGAAAATTTTATAGATTAAAATTTAAGTCTTTTTCGAAAATTAATAATCTTTTTTCAGAAATAACTATGAATTGTAACCTATAAACATTTAAAACGAAATCGATTTTTAAACGCTTGAAAAATGAGATTCCTAATTAGAGCTCATTTCGCCAAATAACTTTAAAGTTAAGCTTAAAAAGCTACCCTAATTGCAGTCTTGTTTGCAACGATTACAAATGATTTAAACATTTGGAACTTTAAAATTTAAAGCTTCATATTTCTTACGTTTCTTAGCCTAAATTATAATTTACTGAAAAAGCCAAAACTGTTGTCATTGGGCGTTCGGAATGAAAGTTTTAGAGTTTGGTACAATTTCAGTATCAATACGACCACCTAACTTTTTTTTTGAACATAAATTGAAAAAGACATAATTTCCAAATAATTGGCTATTTTCGTTTTTTTTTTTTTTTTTTTTTTTTTTTTTTTTTTTTTTGACAATTTGGAGATTAAAGTAAAAGGGGTGTTCTTTTTTTTTCGTGAACCATCAGCTGTATATAACACATTCTGTGGGACTATAGTTAAAATATTGATACCTTAAACAGCGATATCGCTTTTTGAGAGGTGTCACTTATTAAGAAGTGTCATTTTGAAGAAGTACGTATATAAGTCAAAAATAATTCACAGTTAAAAACACCTAGTAAAGTTTGGCCACCATGTGTACTGGGCAATGATAGTATTTTTGTGGGCTTCTGAAGGAAAAAAGTCTTTAAAAACTATTTTTTCTCTTTAATTAGAAATCTAAAAAACATAAAAACAACTTTATACTATTGCATATTTAATACCATTTTAAAATATTGCATGCTTACTTTAATTGTATTACGAGTTAAATATTTAGAATATTGTGAATTACTATCCGACTAAATTATATCAATGTCATATTTTAAAATTTTCTATCAATATGTTTAAGTTTAAAACTTATTTCGAAATTTACTGACCTTATTTAGAAAGATTTTAATTTGCGTTATGTTCTAGCGAACTAAGTTTTCCTTAATTCGGAGAAATTCCCCTTGGTATTCTATATTTAGAATTTCCTTGAAGTAATATTTCCAGGAAATAAAGCATTATTTTAATTAAATAAATGCATTTTATTACAGTTAAATTTCTCCTTTTTTATTTGCTTTTAATGTTTAGGTATTTTTTTTAAATAGCATTGTGTTATAAAATTCTAAACTCTAAAAAAAAAAAAAGAATTCATTTTCGTCTTTTTATAACTTAATAATTACTAAAAACTGGCTTTTTTATTCATTTACAGAAGCATGGAGAAATAAAATATTCAGAAAATTGTGACAGAAAATACAATATTTAAATTATGTATATTTTATTTCTAAAAGAGTAAAATTTCATAAGTGTTTATCAGGAAAATATGAGATACAGAAGAATTAATCGAAATTTTATTTTAAGTTAGAAAACAATGTATTCTTATTTTATTTCATTTTTATTTTTTACTTTTAAAAGAGATCCTTATTTTTCTAGATACGATTTAAATTTATTTTGAAGTCTAATGTTTAGGATAAATACAAACAATTAAAATAAAGTTAAGCTTACTTAATTTTGTTAATTTTGAAAAAAAAAAAAACATGTAGAATTCCTCTGAAAAAAAAAGTTCTATGTCTTGAATGATTTTGATTTTATTTTTAAAGTGTTTTTAAACTCTTGATGTTTTAGAAAAGAAAACAATGATACAAAATTTAATTTCATGTCAAAACACTTAACTGGAAAATCATAACTCAAATTTATTAAAATAGTACATGGAAAGAAAATTTGAGATAGCTTGGTACTCTTCTTGAATATTTTTATTATACATTTATTATTTATTTTAAAAACCAGGTCAAGAGACCAGGAAAAATCTCTTCATATTGTCAATGTATGAAGAACAGCCTCAAAAGGTAAAAGAAGTAACATTTAGATTCATGTTCTAAGTGTTAAAGGTCTGATATAGATGAAGCATTTTTAGTATTGCTAATGATTTAGCTTGAGGTAACATTTTAAGGAATTTAAACATGTGTGACTAAATATTTTTTTCCCTGTGAATAAACAAATGCAACTAGATAACATTATTTGCAAATTATTCATTTAACTTGTTTGAATTCACAAAAACATTCGAAAATCGCGAATAAAAATAAATCATTAAGGCTGGCTATAAAATTAATAATAGTAATAATTACAAAAATTAAAACTATTATAAATTAAATCATTGGATTTTTTAACTTTATTCACAGATTGGATCTTCCTAAGTCGGAATATACCTTTACTATAAAATCACAAGTATCTACATAGACAATTCCCACACATACACTATGACGCAAAAGTTTAGACAATGACGTCATTCAGCTTTAAAATGTAGAATTATGACGTCAGAATTACAAAAACCTGTAAATATATTCAAAAACTGATTTAAAATGCTATGTACAAAAGACAGTCGTTTTATTTGCTATAATACTAATTTTTTTCATAAAAATTCAAATGTGCTTGTCGCAAAAGTTTAGACACTATTCTAAATTCCTTTGAATATTCGCTGGCATATGCAAATTTAGAATCGATGATGTCACAAATTTGGAGTACTTAAGTTCTGCAAACGATTGCGCTTCATAGTCGACATGCCGAGAACTAAAGAAATTCAAGTGAATGAGGTTTCAAGGATTTGGCAGTTGAAAGGTGAAGGGAAGAGCGTTTCTGAAATTTCTGCTATTATTAATAGGTCAAAAAAATCTATTTATCGAGTTTTATCGAGTGGTTCCGAATATAAAGCAAAATGTCGGTCTGGGAGGCCACGTGTGACAAATGTACGAGAGGATCGCCTGATACAAAGACTAGCAAGTACTCAACAAATGAGCGTACGTGGAGTTCAAAGCTCATCGGGACTCTCTGTATCAAAGGATACGATTCGTAGACGAATTTTGGAAAAAGGAACAATCGTTTATAGCAAAATGCAGAAGAAACCAGCTCTGAAACCATATCATAAGTTACAAAGACTTATGTGGGCTCGAAAGCATATGTCATATGGAGAGAAATGGCAGTCAGTCATATTTAGCGATGAAAAAAAGTGGAATCAGGATGGTCCAGATGGTTGTTTATCGTATTGGCATGACTTGCGGAAGGAACCTCGACGTTTTTTTAGTCGCAGACAAAGAGGGGGCTCGGTGATGGTTTGGGCAGCCTTTTGCTATAATGGACAAGTATCTCTGACCTTCACCAGTGGTCGTCAAACTTCACAGCATTATACACAGACATTAGAAGAAAACCTACTGCCATTTGCTGAGCTTCTAGGGGGTCCTCAGTGGGAATTTCAGCAAGACAATGCTTCAATTCACACTGCAAAACATTCAAAATCTTGGTTTAATTCCCATAATATAAGAGTTCTCGACTGGCCAGCATGTAGCCCAGATCTTAACCCTATAGAAAACCTTTGGAGCATCATGTGTCGCAAAGTTTATAGCAACGCTAGACAATACTCTTCTGAAAAGGAACTTAAGACATCTATTGAGAATGCATGGTACGATATCGATCCACAAACTATGCAAGATTTAGTTTCTTCCATGCAATCTCGTGTATATGACGTAATACATAATCATGGATGCGCAACCAGGTTTTAAAAATTGTTTATTTCGATTTTATTTAATTTGTGTCTAAACTTTTGAGACAGCAGTTTATTTTTGTTACCATTTAATTTATTGCAATATGCACAATTCCACTTTTCTTTGTTATAAATATTGTTTATATGTACAGCACATTAATTTCAAGCAGTGATTTGAAAATTGAATAAATATTTTTCAAAGTATGTAAGAATTTCTTCATTGTCTAAACTTTTGCGTCATAGTGTAAGTGTATTTCATGTGATTAGGAGTAAGTGATTAAGATTAAATTAGGTGCAAATTTATGTAGCAGTTTTATTAGTTTAAGTGTGTTGTTGGACCATGGAAAGCCATAAAAATTTCCCTAATGAAATTCGATGAAAATTGAACTCATAAGATTTATATTGCTATTTCAGACAATTTAGTGGTTCATTTATTAAACACTGACCAAAAATATAGGAGCAGGGGAATGTGGATAAATGTAATACCAGCTCACACAGACTGACCAGCGCCTTTGCATGAGTGTTGTTAATGACGTTCCCAGTGTGAATTTTCTTTACTAACTAATAACATTCAGAATGAAACCTTCAGACAAGGGCAAGACCGACTCTAATTTACTGTGATATTTACCTTACCTGATTTAAATGCATTACACTATATTACTGTCTTAAAACCGCATAAACTGACATGAACAAGAACCCTAAGCTACAAAACATAAAAATTGACTTAAGATCTATATCTTTACCACATACCATTTTTAAAAAGGGCAAAAGTTATAAATAAAATTGTGAAGTCACATCGGCTGCACCGATTTTAAAGTGTAATAGAAACTTGACCTTCAATATCATTATTATACTATATGTACCGCGGTAGAAGCTCAAAATAACTACTGTATGTATTAAAACATACTAACGTATGTCGTGAATCATTAACGAAATTTCATTCAACATAATGTCGTCTAAGGATTTTCTTGGTCAGTAAGAAAATGGATAGAATTCACTCATTTGTACCGCATTGAGTTCAAACATTCTTTGATACGTATGATGGCTATTTTCAACATGTTCTCATGAGGACGATATGTAACATGAATAATTCATATCTAAATTTTCAATAAACATTATTTTATGAGGTGTCAAATTATTTTTTTCGCATTTTTCTCAAAACTATTGGTTATAGAATAATGACCCTTAGGTCAATTTTTATGTTCTCTGAAAAAGAATTATAGCTGTGAACTTTATGTTTTCTCGAACCTTTATAATTGATTCCGTCTGAATTCCAATTACTGTGGGTCTTTCTATAAGGCGTAAATTACTTTTTACAAATAAGCATATTGTCAAATCTCTGCCTGTATGGACAAGTATACAAGTGGCAATTTCGTCAAAAGTGTGATGACACGATCTTTCCAGAGTTCTTATTATTGCCTATAATTTGAGCCATGGTTCTCGCTGCCGATCACCGTTGCACCAAATCGCGACAAAATGTTTCATATTGCGTTAAAAGGAAAACATGAAACTTCTAATATAGCTGCTATAGTTTTTTTTAGGTAGCTTAAAAAAAAAGTAAAAAGCTACATATTAAGGCTGTCCGGAGAAAAGCAATTCGGAAATTTTTAGTATATTTAAACGGATCATGACCCCAGACCCCAAAACCACCCTCCGTTCAAACGTTGATTTATATGTATATGTATATATATATAGTTACACATGTGTTTATATATATACCAGAAAAAAGCATTAATATATTATAGCCATATATATATATAGCCATTATAAACCAATACAAATTATCAACAACATATGTGAATTTATAAATTATAAAGTAATTTTTGGAAATAAAAAATGGTGTATAACCAATATAAAAGTCTATGAAACAGATCCCCATAACAAGTGTAACATAGAATTGAAAACACAGTAAACATTGGAAAAATGGAAATTTGTGGAACCAAGGTAGAATCGTCATGCCCCATTTATCTTGATTACCCCAAATAATATGTACGGTTTCATCTTCGCATTAGCTAAAGAATCCAAATTAGTGCTACCGTTCACAAAAAATCCTGAAAAAGCAGTAATAACACTAGATTAAAATAATTAAATAAAAATACAAAAGTTAAAAAGGGATTTAAAAATAAGCATATCACCAACCCCATGTCATAATTGAAACAGCATAAAAGATACAAGGAATGATCTGCACATGTTACCAAAGATATCGATCTAATTATTCATGAGTTTCATCTATAGAGCAAAAACATACAGTGTAAGCAGGGTGAAATAGTAAATTTACATTATTTCCACCAATGGAACATAAAAAGTGGTGCCATCCATCTTCGAATAATACAGTTAATGACTTCAAAGTATTCACTAATGGAACGTATTTAGTGCAGTTCTAAAACTTTAAATAATATACCTAAAGTTTACTAAAGAAGAAATTATTATAAGTTCAACAAGGTGTTCCAAAGTAATTAAAACGCGATTCATTTCTTCTATGTTAGGGATTTGTAGACAATTTAAATTCCCAACAAAATTGAGATTATGATGATGAAATAGATGATGATGATATACATACGTTTTTATAATAGCTACGACTCACACCTTGTTTACTCTGCCGGAAATCTCCGAATTTTTTTTTTTATTTATTTAAAATATAAATTGGTGAATTTTGGCCGCAGAAAAATGAATCTTTTGCTGTTATATTTGTAATAGCATGGATAAAAAATTTATAAATATGCGTTGTATGTCGCAGACACAATAGAATAATTTAAAATGTGTAACGTATTTTAATATTAATTGTAGAACTATTTTATCATTATCTTAATCCCTACCTTATTTTGAACACTTTTGCATTTTGCATTCCCTACATATCTTCACCAGGTAAAAAATTAAAGCGCTTTTTAATTTTTTTTTTACATCCTGTATAACCGATAGTTAAGTTTAAATCTTTAACTGCTCTAAAAAGAATTACAAAAAATTGGAACACATATTAAAATAGAAAAAGAAGGTTTGTTAGGGAGTTTAAAGAACGATTTTAGAATCGCAATTACATGACGAATATATTGCTAACATTTTAATTTGTATATATTTTGTTTTCTTGGATGGCTAGCGATATTGCTAAAATTAGTCAAAAGCCACTGAGAATCCTGGTTTGAGCTAATTCAAAACGCATTCTAGCGCATACATCAAGAAATAGAGAATTTCTATGTGAACTAAACTGGCCTCCAAAAATTAAGGTACAGGGACTGGATGCTTTCGATTGCACACATTTTATCGATTATCTACTAACATTATTGGCGAATTGTTCTTGAACTTCTAGGATGTAAAGAACATGTTTGATTTTATATTTCCCGGTGAAGATTTATCGAGGGTGTGGGGGGGGGTACAATTAGGGAGCGAATAATAAATTTAATAATAAAATAATATATGTGATCACCTATGTAACAGAAAAGGCTGGAAATGGTTTATCGCTGTGGTAAATGACTACTTGGGTCCTGTTCAACGTTTGTACGCATTTGTGTAAGCATAGCACTCATATTCCTGAAGATGGCAACATTTTTGTGAAAAATTCAAATTTTTTTTGTTTATAGCGTACAGAGTTCTCAACCAAACTTAACACAACTTTCCGAAAACTTGCCAAAGAAAAGAAGCAACAGTATACTGCAATTAAAACATGAATATATTGAATATTTGATGAGATATGGGCATTTTTATGAGATAATTTTTAACTGCGCATGCGAGGAAGGTTTCAAAATTTTTATTTCATAATTTGGTAGTCAGTATTTTGGTGCAACTTCTATAAAAAGTCCAGTCAAATGATGTGAAAACTTAGAATGATATAGTGAGCTGATTGAAAAGTTGTGGAAAATCCCTCATAATAAAGCTATTTTTAGGAAACAACTCACTATATCGACCTTATCTTTGTGAATTTTTGCGATATTTGACTGGACTTTTTATATAAGTTGCTCTAAATAGCTTACTACCAAATTATATAATAAAAATTTTAGGATCTTCCACACATGCGCAGTTAAAAATTATTTCATACAAATGCCCATACCTCATCAAATATTCAATATATTCATGTTTTAATTGCAGTATACTGTTGCTACTGCTCTTTGTCATGTTTTTGGAAAGTTGTGTTAAATTTGGTTAAAACTCTGTATGCTATAAACAAAAACATTTGAATTTTTCACAAAAACGCTAACATCTTCACGAATATGAGTGCTATGCTTAACCAAATGCATAAAAATGTTGAACAGGACCCAAATAGTCATTTACCACAGTGACAAACCATTGCCAGCCTTCTCTGTTACATAGGTGACCGCAAATATTATTTTATTATGAAATTTATTATTAGCCCCCTAATTGTACCCCCCAATAAATCTTCACCGAGAAATATAAAATCAAGCATGTTCTTTACATCCTAGAAGCTCAAGAACAATTCGCCAATAATGTTGGTAGCTATTCGACAAAACGTGTGCAATCGAAAGCACCCAGTAACTTGTGCAGACCAGTGTAGATACAGTTTTAACTGTAAGGAATACAAAATGCATTCTGCGTTATTAAAAACGAGGATCGACGGTGTTAGAAGGTTGTCATTAAACGACAGCGAAAAGTAAACTATTTTTCACGGCTATGATTTAACAGTTATTATTGCAATGTCGGATGCAAGGTCAATGCATTATTATGAAATATATTATTAGCCCCCTAATTGTCCCCCCCCCGATAAATCTTCACCGAGAAATATAAAATCAAACATGCTCTTTACATCCTAGAAGTTCAAGAACAATTCGCCAATAATGTTGGTACGTAACAAATGCTTACAGCTACAAGAAATGGGAATAGTCGAGGTTTATGTCCTTTTAGGTAGATTTCGTGTGAAATACTACCTATTGCGATCTCTCCTATGTTGGAATTTCTCAAAAATGTTTTGCAGATGTACCATGACCATTAGAACCCAAAACCACCATCAGTAAAAAACTTTATATATATATATATATATATATATATATATAACTATTTTATGACACGATAACTTCCGTAATTCTGCACAAATCTCTTTCAAACTGATACATAAAAGCAAGGGGTAAAAAATCTCGGTCAAGTTCGTTAATGGGCAAAATCGGACATAGGGGGTGGATATAGGAAGGGGGTTTGTGAAAACCGAAAAAAAACCACAACTTTTTTAATTTTATGCATATCAAATCAGTTTAAAGTTATTATTACCTCTAGGAAAAGGGCTAAACATTTACGTATCACAGAGTTTTTATAAAATTAAAAATGGGCTCAAGGGGCGCCAAAAATATGGTTTTAGGGCGAAAAAAATTCATAACTTTGTCAGTTCAGAAGATATCCAATCCGCTTAAATTTATTATACATCTTACCAATAATATCTATTACTTCATATTGACAAGTTTTTGATAGGATCAACTCTTAAAGCAATAAAAAATTAAACAAAAATAAGGGTTGACGAAAACATTATCGTATAATGGTGTACTGAAATTCAAACGGCTTATTTTCTGACTCATTTATAAATTCATTTTCGCTCTCAAACGCATCCTATGGCACGTTCTATTATTCAGAAACTATATAATGTGCTGTATTGGTCGATTTTTTTTTTTTATAAAGGCAGAATATATTTCAAAAAATAGTGTCAAAGTGGACATTTTGACCCGAATTTCCCGATGCGATAGTGCTGGAAATGAAAAAAATAGTCGTACTGAGAAAATAATTGTAAATCAAGTTCTAATTAATTGAACGGAAAATAAAAACACAAGTAGCTTAAAAATCTCTTCAAAAAATCACGTCAACAAGTTTTATGTTTTTACCTAAAAAATGAATTTGAAAATGTGTCAGAAAATTTCGAGTTGTTGAGCGGGGAAAAATATTTTTTTAATACCGGCTTAGTATGATTTCGATAAAACGAGCTCTTGCAGAAAAATGAAATTAAAAATTTTTCAGAAGCAGACAGATTAAATTGGGTTTTTTTTTTGTTGCTGTTGAAATTAGTACTTAACTTCGAAATCTACCTCCGCCTGTAGGCCGAGCCGGCAGGGATTTTTTTTTCTTAGAATATGTAGCTCTTCGTGACCATGTTTTTTTTCATACGTATAGATTATTTACTACGGCATATTTTACTCATGCAAACGTCAGTTGTATATTCAAATTATTTCACACTCACTTAGTGTTTAAATTACAGATTAAATATCCCACACCGTATTTAATTGCACTATTGCATAAGCCTAGGAATTTAAATGATCAAAACTACCTAAAAGCAAGAGAAAAGTTTTTGTTTTCCCCATGTGCACCGAAGAATATATATATTTTATATAAACCCAAAGAAAATTTAATGAATGTTAGTTTAGATGGTAGAACTCATACTTTAAAATTTTATGCTTTGATACAATCCAACAATATGCCTTGGTAAAAGATTACTGAAATGGTTTCAAGCAAAATAGAAGCGCAATTTTTGGTGATAGCTTAAAATCAGTGGTGTGCAAACTCACAAAAAGAGGAACTAATTCAAACTCAATTCAAACTAGAATTCATATTATGAGTTAACATCGCCCTCAAATTTAAAATTTATAAACCAAATTCGCTCATTTTGAACTCATTTCTAAAACATGGCGAAACTCTATAAAATTTCTTTGATAAAAGAAGAAAAAGTATACTAAAAATTTCATTTTCCATGTTTGAAAAGTGTTTAGAGATAAATGTTAAAAAATAAGAGGAAAACAAAAGTACACAGGATTTAAGATTAAATTTTAGAGAAATTTTACAAAGAAAGAAAATGTATCAATGTAAACGTTATTATACAGGGTGTTCCATAATTCGACCGACAAATTCAGAGGCGTATTATTAGGCATCAAGAGGATGAAAAATTATCATAGACATGTAGTCGCAAACCACTTATTTCATCAAAAATACAGGGTGTTTCATCGTAACTCAATTTGGGTTGCCGGTAATAATTTTCAGAAGTATAAGAAGAAATAAAACATTTAACAGACATTCTCATCTTTTTCTGTAAATGGGATAACACCAAACAAAACTGGTCGAAGTCTGCATTATACGCATCAACAGTATGCACTTGGCGCCCCACATTTTGGACTCTCATTAACAGTTTATACGGTATCACTGATTGCTTGAGCAACAGGTTTTTCCAGATCTTTATGTGATGATATCGCATTTCACACAAAACAAGGTAATATCGTAACTAAATAAGTCGTTTGCGATCACATTTTCTATGGAAATTGTTCATCCTCTTGATGCCTACTATCGCCCGACTGAACTTGTCGGTCGAATTTTGGAACACCATGGTTTTCAGCATTGGTGCCATAAAACGCTTTCAGTAAGAATGCAGGGAATAGAACTAACCGTGAAAGCCACTTTCCATTTTATTTTGATCGTCATTTCATTTTGAAATTGGTTTTGAAAAAATTATGATGATGTTGCAGTTTTGTCTTTCATGTTACTTGTTATAATATGTTTCATTTTATTTAAATTCAATTGGAAAATATAACTACTCATTTTTCTTCTCATGTTCTTGGATTTTGTTACTTTCTCTTGGGTGTCTATTTTTGTCGGTTAGTTGGTTGGGATCGACGTTCATATTTTGCACACGTAGACTAAACAGCCATGATCATAGTTTAAAGAGGAATACGACCCACGTTAAACATCATGCCTGAGTCGAGTTTCACACTCGGCACCTTTTGTCAGATAGCCAGCATCCAAATTACTACACAAGCAGGCTTGTTTTATTTTAACAGTTCACTTTATTATTTTGCCACAATGCCTTTTTTGGTGCTTATCGCGAGATTTACTGGAGTTTAATTATACATATACAGGGTGATTCATAAAGATGGAGCCAATAGAACATTTGTTTAAGTAATGTCCCTAGTGACATACTTCGAAATGGAAAGTTTAATTAAAAAAAATTGCAAATTTGATGACATCAGTTACAACTACATGGGGGATAAAATTTGATAAAATACAAAAACTATAATTTTATACGACACCCGTAAAATTTCCAATTAAAAATTTTTCCCTTATCCTTTCCTGAATTAAACACAAAAAAAATCTATCTTGATATCTGCAAAACTCACAGAGATATGCCCGTTTAATAATTCGTCAGATTTTAAGGGATTGGAATTTCATTGAAATACGTGTAAGTCAAGAAAAAATGTTCAATTAAGGGTCCGAGACACATAAAAAAAATACATTTATTGGGTTACAATTGTGAAATTTTGTTTTTGTGGTCGGTAACCGCAATATTTGTAAACAAAATCATATTCTAAAATTTCTCATAAAGTTCTTAAAAATCTTTTTAGTTATTTTTATTTATTTTTCTGTGGGGTAATTTAAAAATCGTTATAACTCGAAACATTATTTTTCGAATTTCAAAGATTTTTTATTTAATTAAATAATTTTTATTTAATTATATATAATTTCAATTTTTTTCAGCATTCTTTTAAATATTAATTTTTTAAATATTTAAAATAAAAAAATTAAATAATGTAAGTTATTTTGAAAAATTAATTTTCCGGATGGTGCCATTAAGAAAAGTCTTTATTCTGCCGTCAAGGCCCGTTTTAAACTTTGCCTTAATTTTGCTAACCCAGCCCACAGACCGACCGCTGAAAAATTTTCATACACGACGCTCGGAATAGAACTGGTTATAACGGCTTTTCCGTTATATATTCATTTAACCTCCTCTCCCCTCAAAAAATCAACATTTAACTTTACTGTTTCATTTTGTAGTTGTCATCACCCCCCCCCCCCCTTAAAATAAAGTATTTAGTTTAAATTTGACATTTTATACTTAAGTTCATATGTCTTTATTCATCCGCCCCCCCCACTCACACTGCTGTAAGTTTCCCTTTTTACTTTTTAAAGTTCGTTTTAAATGCAGGCATCATTTATCTCAGTTCTTCTTTCACTTTCACACAGATAGAAAAATATCCTAACCGCAGTGATGTTCCGTTGAGATAAAATAAAAGAATAAAATAGAAGTGAATGTCTTTCACATCGCAGCCGACAATATGTAATGCATATTTTCTCAGCCTCTTGGCATGCATTAATAATCAATTCTCATCCTTGTATTTTGTCGGATAAAAGCCATATGCCCCTTGCTGACTAATTTCAGCTGTCGTTAAATCTGTAACGTGCATCTAATATCACGTGTTAGCTATTTCTTTAAGTCAACCTGCTTCACCGCAGGAATTTTAATTCTGGTAACCATATAGCCCGCCATGGCGTAGGTTTTAGTTCTATGTAATACTTCGGGATTTTTCTGATTCCTTTGTCCACGCCACCTATAGTCATCGCCAATATACTACATATGTTCCTATTCAGCTCGCCAATGAGTAAGTAATTGTAACAAAATCTCACTCACTTTTCCTGCTGACCTCGAGCTATGTAGGTTGTAATTTATCCCCGCTGTGGGCTTCTGCCACTGGGCAGTTAATGAAACTCTCCCCGTTCCTCTGTATTTTTTACGGCCCTTCTTTTAAAGGCTCTTTAAAATAAATGTTTAAGTCTCTTAAAGCATTGTTTTGGAGTTTTTTATTCATTTATGAACCTGGGTACACTAAAGCACCGTCATATAAATTTGGTGCCGAATTCCGAGTTCTCCAACAGTAAAAAAAATGCGAGGAGATGTTTCGTTCCGTCTCAGCTTTTACCAGCGACGCGAAAGGAAGTCCATAATTTTTTTTCCCACTGGATTTCCGGCTGCCTGCTCCGACTCAGTTTTCTTACTCCGACGCCAACTTCAGGGGACTTTCCCTTGCCTCTCTAGCCACCCCAATGGATTTGGACAGTGCCTCTTTCTTGCTGACTCTACCCTCCCCTAACGGGAAGCCAGGGTTAGCCTGCGGTGCCCCCAACGTGTCATCGAACGATGTCGCCTCCTGCAGCGGTTCTTCTCTTTTTTTCCTACGATGTACGACGCCTGTGTCACTGATTTCCCCTGCTTGAGGTTGTTTCTTCATACTCCTACTCAATTCTATAGGAAAAATCTGTCAGTACTCAGCGAGCGCATCACTGCAAAACGGAAATCATGACAGTTTTGTTTGTGAATACATATGCATATTTACTGCGCGTCGGGAAAAATATTATCTGTGTTGTCATACCTAAATATGTGCAAGGTTCCATTAGCAACAATATGTCACTACTGCAAAGATCAAAACCTCTCAACACATCTGGGTTTTTTTGTGCGCTATGTTCAACTTGAAACAAACATGTTCGTGCTACCAGTGTGAGTGAAAATATATTTAGTGCGAAATGTTTTGTGAAAAGAAAATGTGCCTTCAGTTAAAGGTCATCGTTGTATGTTTTCCTTTTGATCTACAGCTTAAGAATGTGAAAATACTTGTACAGATTCTCATTTTTACAAAAGTTCGGCCCAAATTCTATATAAAAAATCATCTAGTGGTTTCTACAAAGATTCATCTGTTCTAGATATTTTCTAGAACGTTGTGAAATATGTTATAATCATCATAAGATGTTTGTGAAATTTTGTGGGTGATATTTACAGTGTGCCGTTCCCAAGCCGTGTTATTTTGCAGTGTTTTTAATAGAAAAATTTCAAATTTCAAGTGCTCCGGGTTTGCCATGATATACAGGTACTATTTCCGTTATTTAGTTACTGCTACATCAAGATAAGATAAAAAAGACCTCAGTGGTGTGCCGACATCTGACAGTATTTTTGTGGTAAAAAAAAGAAGAAGAAAGTTAGATAGTTTAGCAATTGATAAGAAAAAATGCTAGTTTTAACAGCACTTAAGGAGTACGAAAACAGGACGTTATTTTTTTCTTTTCTCCTTGTTTTCAAAAATTTTCCCCTTTTTCAGTTTATCACTGATATCATAGTATTTTTTTTTTAAAGGCGTTGATTTTTTTTCCATTTCGCTCTGTTTTCGTACTCAAAATAAAGCTATGCGCTGACTACAAAAAAAAAAACAGAATACAGCTTAGTGAGTTTACAAAAAAAAAATTATCACGTTTCATCAATAAAAAATAAAAAAAACTAAAAAAAACATTTTTCAAGTAAGTATGAATCGGGAAAGCTGTTAAACTAAATTATAAACTCTTAAATTATTTGGTTATTTTTTTTCCTCTTTTCAATTTCAGTAATTTTTGCAGTTTCTTTTTCGCGTTACTTTGCCCTATTCATACGTGTACTGTGTTAACAATTGCATTCTTATATGTTTATTTTGATTTGTCAGCTTGAACGGAGAATTTTTTTTCTGATCTAATTGTAAGATATAGTTATTAGTCATTGCATTTTTCTCCTTCCAGGCTATTTTTTCATTAGTTCAAAAAAAAAACAAAAAAAAACAGGGCATTTTCTAATTGAAATGATAATTTTATAGTACATTTATTTATATTTCATTTATTATAATTTTGTGTTTACATCTTGACATACTTCTCATATATATATTTTTTTTCGAGAAATTACATATTGCGTGCTATGTTTTGCTCTGTTTTTCTTAAAGTTTTTTTATGCATTTAAAATCTAGAATTTAACCCTTTAGCCCCACTGACTTACTTTGAAGGTATATTTATTCTGCCGTAGGGTGCAAACAGTTGTTCTCTGCTCGAAATTTTGCAGTATTTCTTTATTTTATTTTTATTTAAATATATGCATATTACGCTCACACCTTTTGCACATTTGCACTTATGTGTGATAATTGCACACTTATTCTCAATCTGTTGCTCTACTCTGAGCTTATTTCATTTTTTTAGTTTTAAACAAGAAATACAATTTAATTTTCTGATAACTTTCATTTTATTGTATTTTGGACATTCTTATCCCATTTGAATTTTAACAGAATTTGATATTGTTAATAAAAATCTTGTGGATGAGACCTTTTGCATTACCCCCCCCCCCCTTCATTTTTTTTCTTTTGTACATACATTAAACATTCAATTTATCTGTTTTATTTTAGGTGCATACATTTCAGTTCTGATAGTTATTGTTTTGCATACTTGCCCCTTTTTGGAATACTCTTATTATTTAGTTTGCATTATTTGTTTGCCCTCTTAAAAAAAAAAAAAAAAAAACGAATTCCCTTCCTCTTTAAATTTTGCTGTTCAAAAGGGTTAACAACAGAAATTAAATGTGCAGCATGTAAAAATAAATAAAAAAAAGTTGTATTTCGGTGCTAACAGACACTTTATCAGTTTATTTTTACAATATGGCATCACAAGATAAAAATTCTGGTAGTGATATAAATCACCCCATTTCTGTATCTCCATGGGTAGATTTTTTGGAAGAAATTTTACTAAAATATTCGGATTCCATTAATATGGAGGACACATCTATTCAAAATTCACTTAAGACCGAAAATGCTGCATGTTTGTCTGAAAATATTATGGATTTCCTTCAGATCATTAAATTCAATTTTCAGGTTCTTAAACAAAACTTTAATATTCTGAAAGATGATTATTCCAAATTACAACAGGAAAAAGATAATTTATTTCCTGTAAATCAGAAATTTTTAGAGAGAATACATGAAATTACAGCCCAACAGAAAGGTAGAGCTAAATGTAGTAAGACTATGGCTAATCAGGTGGTAGATGTCAACAACAAACTCCCTCCATCTGCCCTAGATAAATCAACACAAACTGTCCCCTTTGATATGAGTAAACAGGAAGAGTTACCACAACTGGAAAATGATGAAAATGACGCATATCTTAACCCCGATCTACGAACTCACGGTAAAAACAGTGAAAAGGTTACAGATGTTAGCAATTCCTCTCTAAATTCGTTATCCCCTGCTAAACTTAATATTACAAAGCCTATTCGTGTCATTATTTGTAACTTCCCTGAAAATTTAAACATTCCTGATATCTTGTTCGGTATTTCAGATTTAATTCAGAGAACCGAACCTCATTTTCAATTTGTTAAAAAGGTACAAGCTCCTGCATGTTAATTCCTTTAATTGGATCTTGGAACTTGCACCACAAGATGCTAGGCAATTATTAAGGCATAGAGAAATTATTATACAATCAAAACCGTACCCTGTTAAAGAATAGATAAATGTTAGACGTTGTTTTAAATGTCAAGTATACAATGATCATCTTGCAATTTCGTGTTATAATGACATCAGATGCTCTGTCTGTGCCTTGCCACACAGTGACCCTCAGTGTACAAATCCTCCAAAATGCATTAATTGCATTAGAAATAATGAAAGCAACAACACCAACTTTGATATTTTTCACACAGCGTTTGCACATTTCTGTCCATCATTAAAAAAATTCATCAAGCAAAAGCGAGAAAAGGTATACAACTGCAATACATTCCCATAAACATCTCATGCAACTTCCTTTTTAGTAAAAAAAAAAAAAATACTATAACATACATTTTACAGGTTTCATTTATAAATAACACAAATTACTGTGAAGGAGTTACTATCTACAGCATTTCTTTTTAAGTTTTTCGTTTTCTTATACATTTACATACATATGTCAATACGCGACATTATTATTCATACTTAATTGAAGTTTGAGGTTAAATAAATAAAATTTTTTTTGGCCTTCAACATTTTCTATACACATGTGTACAGTAAGCTGCTTTTTCATTTTATTGTTTAGCCGGCAAACAGTTAAATGAATGTCGAAATGTAACAAAAGTGAAAACTTTTCTGATACGTGTTGTCAGACTATTTGTTTTTCCACATTTTGGAAGATTGTTACTGAAAGAGTACACATTAATTCAACTTTAAACATTCATCATTACACTAGTTACATTTTTTTAGATTTATTTTTAGAAATTTGGATATAATTTCACTTGTTTATCTTAGTTAAGTTTATTCGGTTACATTTTATCACACAAGTAGCATTTCCTGGTTACATGTTATCCCTTTTCACTTTTCTTTTCTAAAAAAAATAAACAGTTTACTTTTTGGTTTTGTTTGTTTGTTTGTTTTAACTTTAGGCTAAACATTTTTGTACTGGTGACACAAAGCTGTTGGTTCCATATATACATGATGAGTTTTTGTTCATAGTTCATACAACTGAGTTCATAGTTTATTTAGTTCATAGTTTACACAACTTAGTTCATAGTTTATTTAGTTCATAGAAAAACGTTACACAAGTTCATTGCGTTGCCAATTCGTTGTGTACTTCAGGGACCAGTTGCACTTTCATTTTTCTTTCATAACAATACTTAAGCTCATACAATTTTTGATCCTTACACATATTAGTTCATAGTTTGTTTTTCTTTCTTTTGAGTTGTTTTACATATTAGTTAATAGCAATTTTATTGTTTTGGTAGACACTTTAGTTCATAGTAATAATATTCTTTTGTTAGACACATTAGTTCATAGCAATTTTCATTTTTTCGACACACGCTTTAGTTCATTGTATTACTTTTACACTTTGAGTCAGTGAAATACTTGTTGACTTTTTTGGTTCGTCGCAATATTTTTACACCTTTGTTCATTGAGGTACTTAGATTGCTGTGTTCACAAACATACAACTAAGTTGTTTATATTTACTCTTGTTCACTGACATACACTGTTTTAGTTCATTGTAAGATATTTTTACATTGTTTCGTTCATTGAAATACAGGTATACTTTTCTTTCTTTGGCTCATGGAGATACACTTGCAATTTAGTTCATTGATATTTAGATTGGTTATTTAAAAAACATTGCACACAATTGAAAAAATTCATTTTTCTAGTTTTCAACTTTTCACATTAGGATATTTTTTTATGTCTCATTATACCAGGAACTACTTTTGACTTCATATGATACTTGCAACATAAACATTTATAAAACTTTAAATATTACCATTTTCTTATTTTTCTTTTCGTTGGATAGATTTTTTTATGTTATGACATTCACATGTCACCATCACTTTGTTTCACAACAAAGATTTCTCAAGTTATAGAATGCTGTTCCTTCACATGTTACTTTTAAATTTAAAACTTATGAAGTTTCTATTGTCTTCATCATATTGTTATGGTTTTCTACATTTACATATTACACTCATTTTTTTTTTAATTTTGGGAGTACAATTATTTAATCTCTGTTGAAACTTCACTGAGACATCAAACACGTCTTAACCGTTTAGGATGCTTTATTCAAATAAAATAACTTCACAATACAGTTCTTTTAAATTTTTTAAATTTATATCATTATTAACATTTTTGCAGTTACACTACATGTTTAAAACATTAGTTAAATTTATACAATGCGGCTAAAGTTAAGATCTTTCTCAATACATTGTAACGAATACAAATCTGGAGTTTATTTTGAAAACAACTGCAGTTGTGGTACTTACCCGATCATGTCACCAGTCTCTCCACACACTCGGACTGACCTTTTTACCTTTGATATGTGAGATATTTATCTCAGTTTTTTTTTTGTATTTTTAAATTATCCCATCTGAAGTTTTGTTCCCGTTCAAAATTTTTGCCCTAAGGGTCCAAACTTCACTGTGTAGAGAGACAAAACCCTCGAATTGTTGTTTCAATTCAATAAACATAACTTTTTTTTTATATGATACATCGACGCATGCTGCTTTGACGATCAATGTGATCTTTGGGGAGCAGGGACCTATGTATCACTTGATGTATGGGTCTCAAAAACTCCCTCCTCCTCCAGGGCTGATGTCTTAAACTGATGCCATCACACTTGTTACTTAACAAGAATAAGGGCTACACCCATTCATAGGCATGCTGCATGCATCCCGTTCTTTTGTAGTCCTGTGCTGTTTGCACGAAAACCAATTTTCGACCTATTTTATTATTTTTATTATTACTTCATTTAACTTTTATTTACAGACATACTTATGTCGTTTATTTTCTATTTCATTTTAGAATTGTGTCCGTGTCTTTTCTTGCTTGAATTTATATTATGATTATTTTTATTTTGAGAAGAAAATATAACTACATACAAAAAATTACTTCTCTTATTTGGTAATGAAAAATGCTGGTACCAGCCTCTAAAATAAATACTAAAGAGCTATTTAAAAAAAAGGATCCTGTTTAAATAATTATTATTTGCTCTTTCTTGGAGACTGTTTGGGACTAATGATGTCCAAGAAATTTGATATAAAAAAGACGCCATTGATCCTGACCTGAAAAGTTTTGCTATATGCAAACATTTAAAAATTGCAAGCACACAGGTATTTGTTATATATATATGGAGGCTTATCTTTGTTGTATTATATCTGTTTTAAATACTTATACGTATGGGGTGGACAAAGTAATCTTCCAATAATAAAAAAACTGTTCTACAAGCATCACAGTTTTTTTTTCTGGTGGTAATGGGTGATATATATAACGGCTTTTTCGTTATATATTCATTTAACCTCCTCTCCCCTCAAAAAATCAACATTTAACTTTACTGTTTCATTTTGTAGTTGTCATCATCCCCCCCCCCCTTAAAATAAAAAATTTAGTTTAAATTTGACATTTTATACTTAAGTTCATATGTCTTTATTCATTATCTCCCCCCCCCTCACACTACTGTAAGTTTCCCTTTTTACTTTTTAAAGTTCGTCTTAAATGCAGGCATCTTTTATCTCAGTTCCTCTTTCACTTTCACACAGATAGAAAAATATCTTAACCGCAGTGATGTTCCGTTGAGATAACATAAAAGAATAAAATAGAAGTGAATGTCTTTCACATCGCAGCCGACAATATGTAATGCATATTTTCTCAGCCTCTTGGCTTGCATTAATAATCAATTATCATTGTCAATATCAATTATAGTATACTACTATTAGATAGTAGTATACTATTCCTTGTATTTTGTCGGGTAAAAGTCATATGCCCCTTGCTGACTAATTTCAGCTGTCGTTAAATCTGTAACGTGCATCTAATATCACGTGTTCGCTATTTCTTTAAGTCACCCTGCTTTACCGCAGGAATTTTAATTCTGGTAACCATATAGCCCGCCATGGCGTATGTTTTAGTTCTATGTAATACTTCGGGATTCTTCTGATTCCTTTGTCTACGCCACTTATACTCATCGCCAATATATTACATACGTTCCTATTCAGCTCGCCAATGAGTAAGTAATTGTAACAAAATCTCACTCACTTTTCCTGCTGACCTCGAGCTATGTAGGTTGTAATTTAGTCCCGCTGTGGGCTTCTGCCACTGGGCAGTTAACGAAACTCCCCCGTCCCTCTGTATTTTTCACGGCCCTTCTTTTAAAGGTTCTTTACAATGTATTGGAAACAATGAAAAATGCTATACAGTAAAATTCACAAATGCGGATTTACATAAGAAAGGAAAACAAAAAGAAATGCGTTGTAGATTAGGCCCAGGATCGGGTTTTACTTTTTTCAGAAAGATCGGGTCGAGATATTTTTCTAACGTATTTTTTACATACCGAGCAGGGACTGGCTTCATTCTTCGTAAGTGTGCACGGTCCAAACTTTTCAGTCCCTGTCTCGACCTAACCCGTATGAAAACCATTGTCTCTGCATGGCCTGGTACCTGCAAAAGTCAGTAAAATTTTGCCTTCCGAAAAACTTTTTCAGAAAATGTATATATTTTTAAATCGCCATTATTCTACAACTTAGCTTTAAAATTTATTAATTTTAATTAATAGTAGATTTCTAGTCAGTAAAATAAAAATACAGTAAAAGCCGTGAAAAATTACTTGACTCAGTCAGAATTCTGTCTTAAACGGAAAAATGTGTTGCTCCATGGAAAATCAATATTATTACACGTGAGAAAAAACAGAATACATTTAAACCTGCTAAGGAAGGAACTTATCTACAACGCATTTCTTTTTTGTTTTTCTTTCTTATGTAAATCCGCATTTATGAATTTTACTGTATAGCATTTTTCATTGTTTCAAATACATAGAATATAGATTAATGATATTAATGATAAGTGAAACATTTACATACAAATAGAGATTAATAAAAAAATAAATATGACAACCTGGAGGCTTCTTTAAAAATGAAAATTTTAAACATGAAGAAAAAGCTAAAATAATCATATTTGTTTAGAACTCCTCTTCCGAAACAATTTTTAACGATATCGATGTATAAGTATATGTAATGTATATATCCAGTTCAGCCGTCCCGGGTTCGGATCGTGATTTTAACTTTCTTTCCGGGCAGGGTCGGGCACAGCCCAACCCCGGAAATTTCCGCCCGTGTAGACCTCTAGTGCAAACCTCCGGCATATTTCGAAAGCAAGTTTAAAGTAAAATCTATACACTATTATTTTATATCCAAAGGAGGGGTACTGTCATTAATCGACTTTTAAAAACGTATAATTTGTGGATGATCTCTATCTTGGATTCCAAATGCATCAATATCGCGTCGCACAGAGGTATAGTCAGAGATATGGTTGAAGTTTGAGTTTTCATATCGCTCACCCGCAAGAAAAATTGACACATCTCCCAAAAATTCATTTTGCGTTTTATTTCACTAATAGGTCTATCATAGATGCATCTTGCTACACAAAGAGTTTCATAAGTGCAGTTATACGGAAAATCATTTTATTGCTATATGTCCATTTGTGCCCACAGAAAAGGGGTGGATTATGTGGGGAGGTAAAATTACACAACCCTACAAACCTCATCCTACGTCTTCATTCTTAAGGATTTTATGCTTTTACGCACGTCTTTATCCCTGCATGCAGATATAAGTGCCATAATTTCATGTTACACTAAAAACTAAAATCATGCAAATTTTCTTTTGCCTCTCCCGTGAAATTCACTTTTCTTGCGGGTGAGCGATATCTCTGTGTGTTTTAAAGATATAAAGATGATTTTTTTGTGTTTCATTCGGAAATGGATAAGAAAAATTTTCCTAATTGGAAATTTTACTCAACGAATGCAGTATAAAAATTTAGTTTTTCATTTTCTCAAATAATTTTTTTTTGCCTTTTTTATGACACATTGCAATTGGAAGTATGGGTCTAGAGACAATATCTAAGAAAATAGGCTATTGGCTACATCTTTAAGAATCACACAGTATATAAACGTATATATACATGGTGCTGCAAAATGAATGGGATTGCTAATACATTTTGTTCCATTCGTTTTTCAACACCGTGTATATCAGTGTGAGTAATATAAGCGTATATCAAGCATGGTGGTAATGACATCACTGTGACGTCATTGCAAATCATGTCAGTGACCAACTTATTACCAATCGGTTACGTCACATTGTAAAACTAAAATACCAACTACTTAGAAATATTTTTAAAATTAAAAGAACATGAAAAAATATGTTTTTTATTGTAAAATTATATTTCTCGTAAATTTTTAATTTTTTTTAGATATAGTATACTATTAGATATAGTATGGTTCATTCCATGTCAGTTGAGGCAGGCATGTAACCCACCATCACAGATTTTGATGAAACTGCGTGTGTTTGTTCCTTTTATTAAGATATGATTCCCAGTATTTTTTTTTACTCCTTGGTCAAATAGTTTCTGAGAAAAAAATTGTCAAAATTTTGAAAACTGCCATCAGTTGGCATTCTTGATTGCTCGATTTTCAAATGTAGCATGACATAAATATGATCATATTTCAATATCTATTCCACAAATCATCTTCAAATAATTTATGCATAATATATAGGGTACGTATTTTATGAAAAAGATACTGTTACGCTTATATAACATTTTAAGTGTGTCTAAAAAATGTTTAATCTTTGAAGTCGTGATTTTTTTATGAAAGATAATGCATTACCTAAAATAGCATTATTAACAAAAGGCGGTATTTTTATTAAATTTATTTTTTGTGGGGGATATACTTAAAGGTGTCCTTTACCTGATTCTGAAATAAAAGTAGTGGGATTTTGGGTGTTTTTAGTAGTATTTCATATTTAAAAATATTTTGAGGCGTATTTCAAATCAAATCAATCAGAGTCATTCCATGTCAGTTCGCCTAAGATATTTAATTCACTGTCACAAATTTCAATGAAACTGGGTATGTTTATAGCTCATTTTAAGACAGGATCAAGGAAATTAAAGGTGATTACAAGTAAAATATTTTTTAAGATAAAAAAAAATCTAAATTTTGAAATTTTTTAAAAAATGTTTTTAATGGCAGATCTATATTCAAAGACTGCGTAAAAAAAAAGTCATTTCAATATAAAATCACTAAATAAGTTTCAAATAATGTATATGTGACAAATAATGTAGGCAGATTATTATTTATTGTTGTTTGTCATGTTTAAATGCTAAGAGTGTGTTTAATCTTGTGAATTCTTAAAATCAAGAATTTTGTGAAAAATAATGTGTTAATCAAAAATTTATTATTAACCGAAGGCAGGCTGTTATTACTTTTTTTAATTGTACGTAAAAATATCTTTTCAATAGTTATAAAATAAAAATAGTGAAAATATGAGCAATTTTAACACAATTTTCATAAAATGTGAGTGTTTAATGATAAATATTGAAGCTTTTCATGCTAAGATGTACTAAAATGACTACGATATCGTGTATTTCTACTCTTGCTTAAATATAATACATATAATAATAAAATAACAAATATTATTTACAGCAATAAAAATTAAATTAAATAGTACCAGTTCCTTTACCAACACTACATTGCTCAACAGCCGACTTAAAATCAACAACCAATTTCAACTCTTATTGAAAAATACTTTCAACTGTTCAAATAATAAATAAACTGCATTTAAAAATTTTAATATCAACTTATTATCTTAAGACGATAATAATAACTAAACAACATGATGAATTTATAAATCAGCTTTTAATTGAAAAGTCATGAAATGGTCCCTTTAAATATTGTTGTTCATCGAGTCAATCAAAACAAATTATATAAAAAAAAAATAGTGAGCCTAATATGCTGACTGCAATGACACTTCTAACAAAACTAATTAATTCATTACCATCTGAAATCAAACCCGAAAGATCAAAAGAAAAAAAAATCATCTGTAGTGTGAATGTGACATACTCAGTGGTTGTTGAGGTATGTCTTTGTGACATTTTCAACTGTACTTCAATAAAATATAAACATGTAAGCTTTTTTCATTCATCCAAATTAAGTAAAACAATTATAAAATTTTGTTGTCATTACACCAGATGTTAAATTTTTCGTTACATACTATTAGATAAATTCTTTACTTTTAGACATTATTGACATAATATCATAAAATTTGCTATATGTATTTTCTGTAAGTGTATAAACAATATATATATGCTTTATTAAACATAAATGAATAATTTTTAAATAATTTGTTTGTGAACAGGGATATATATACACACATATATATGTTGAAAATCCATCTTTCAGCAATATTGTGATGAAATAAATCAAATTACCGTAATTTCCGGTGTATAGCCCGCGGATCATACAATCGTGTTTCGACCCAGAAATTTTTAAAAATAAAATGTAACTTTTTAGATCACAGTAAATATTGGTCTTCAAATACTGAATAAAATTTCTGGGTCCAAACTGAATTGTTTGATCTGCAGGCTATACACCCGAAATTACGGTACATATCATTAGAAACTGAAAGTAGTATATGGGGCCTACTCTGGAACACTTTTCATACTCCACTAAATAGAAATATTTAACGATTTTTGTAAGATTTTGCTCAAAAAAATTGCCTGTTAAAATATCGAGGATGTAACGATTTTATTACGATTTATCGAGCAAATAATGATAAAAAATTGTATGAATTGCATTGGTTGGATATTTTTATTTTTTCTACAAAATTATGTAAAGAAGAAGTTTTAAGAAAGGGTTATAAAGAATCAAATAAACGGGATAATAACGTAATCAATTTAGATTAAATAATGATAATTTTTAAATGCTAATATTTAATTATTATTGTGATGAAAAATTTTGACAGACGTCCTTTCTTAATAGTCTATCAATTGCTAATAAACAACCTTCCTCTAGGATAATCTTGATAGGAAAAGCAAAGAGCAGCGTTATATAATAAGTTATCGGCATTATAACCAATCCTAAAATCTTTAGTTGCATTAAAAGCTATAGAATAGTATAAGTTATTATCTCCGGGAATATAAATATGAAAATATTCTTTTGTTTCTGGTATTATATTCCAATTGTCATCACATTTACTTTCTATCCAAAAATAAACACCAGGTTGAGAAAATTTAGAGGCTTGATCCATTTTATATATTTTAGCGGTGAAAGTTAATTTTATTGTATCATTGAAACTATGAAATATAGTATATTTATTAGAGTTATCGATGCTATGATTTGTAATAACGGGGTCAAATTTAAAATAATGAAATGTAGGCGAAAGACAATTAAAGAGTAAAGTACTTATGACAAAATATTGTAACATTTATTTCTAAATAAATTTTCGATAGATTAAATAAAATCCATTCGAACAAAGTTTAGACAGATGAAATAAATAAGAAATATCAATTGCATCATATTGAAGTCTGAAATAAAAGTTAAATGATTTTTATGATATGTTTTAAATTTTGAATAGATCTCTCTTTTTTATTAGCAATAATAAATACTATTCTGGATATTTTGATAGTTCGATAAAATTAAAAAAAATAGTTTGTGTGGAAATGAACCCATCTTTGCCAGAAAAGAAATTTGTACTTAAAAACAGATATATTTTTGATTTCCGTAAATATTATTCTGGTAGTTTGATAGTTCGATAAAGGTCCATTCGATTATTGTAAGATTTAAAACAAATTGTAGGATTAAGCTTTTTCTAATTCATAATCATAAAAGCCGTCATTATTTTTTCCTTTAAAATGATAGATATAACCACGTTCATTCAGTTTTGTTATTGCTGCTTCAGAAATTTTTCCATGACTCTTTTTAAGAAAATAATCCTTTTCTACATCATTAACTTCTAATCTTGCAATAGTGGTATTTCCAAATTTTGTTTGAATTTTCTTCAACGAAATCAGTTTGTATTTCCCTGTCTCTAAATATTTTAGCTTATGAGTTACAGGGAACGATCTGAGACTGTTGAATTCTTCCATTTATTAAGAAACAATTTTTGAAAGAAAATTTTTATAGTACAGACATCTGTACATAGAACAACCCTGTCCTAGGATTCGAACGCATCTCGGTACTTCTAATATTTTTATAGGAATTCCCCATTCTTCAAAGGTACTTTTCGGAAAAACTCCTCCTTTAAAAGCAAATGTCCCTCCGTATATCTGATGCAATTGTAAGAGATAATCTTTTACATTGTCGCTACTAATCCATAAGGCTGTATTATCTGAATATCGTTTAAATCTTAAACCATGGATATCGTTAGTACATCTACGAACTATTCCATGGTCTTGATCACCTAATTCATAGTTAGGTGTAAATACAGAAATCGTTTCACCTATTCCTTCTTTTAAATGAACCCAGCTTATTTCTCTCGCTATAGATTTGAACGGAAGTATAAAACCTTGAACATTTATGATAAGAGTGACATCGTCCATTTATTAGAAAAGATTTTTTATAAATTAAAAATCTGGCTTAAAATCCAAAAGGTACAGTATCAAAGTTATCTAAAATTCTTCTTTTATCATATCCAAACATATATCTTTTATTCATTTTATTCACTTTAATATTTTTATCTTTTTGTATCTGAAATTGATTTATTTCTACATCTATATGCTCAATTTCCCCAGTTATTGTTTTCATTCTCTCGTCAAAATTGAGCTTAGTTTCGCTCTCATAACTCATTTTAAATCCTTTTCTTTTCCTTTTACAGAACCATCGTTCAGAATATAACCATAATCTTTACTAGCTCCAGATATCCACGATTTCATATATTTATCTTCTCCTAATTCATCGGTCCATTCGCCTAACATACAGCCTGTTTTTACTTTATTAGAGCCATCATCGATATAAACAATACTATCTGTATCGTAATACATTACTTTATCTCCTAATTTATCAAGCATTTCATATAATCTTATTCTAGCCGAACTGGTTGTAAAAGCCGCTATATAATTATTCGTATTAAAGTTATTCTTGACATATTCATCTTTCATCTTATAATCCATTTGCACACACTCATCATTTAAAAATATCATATTCAAGTCTTTAATGCGGTCGTTCAGTATAATTCTATAAAAGTCTGCCAATTCTGTAACATTCTCTGTATGTTTCATATTTTTTCTCTGTCCGAACTTTCCCCATAAAGAGTTTAAACAAATTTTGGATATAAATCTCATTCCTGGGTTTTCTTTGATTTCTCCTAACCTTATACCCAATTTCTTTTCTACGCACCTTTTATATACTTTTTCAGTTTTGAAATTTTCAGGCCATTTATCATCTGTTCCTAATTTGATTTTCAAAAACATTTTAACATAATCCTTAAATAATGTATTAGATTTTTTTTCAAAATGCCAAACTTCATAGATATTTAAAATCTTATAACCTTTTTCAATAGCCAGTTCAACTTCGGTAGTTGTCCACGTACCAGTAAAACTTCTCTCCTCATCCGTATGATTACATTCATTATTCCGCATATCATAACATTTTTTACATTGTTTCTTTTCGCATTTTATAGGTTTTGAACATAATTTACACAAACTAAATATTAATTTTTCTCCTTTATAAGGTAAAACAGGATGATAGAGTTTTCTAGGTGGAAGTACTTTACATTGTATCAAACCATACCAATTCTTATCATATTTTTCCGGATTATAAATCTTTACCGGATGACCAACAGGATAGTAATCAAAGTAATTCACTGTTGGATAAAGTGAACAAACATCGATATATCTGCCCTTTTCATTTTCTTTCATTTCGTATATTAATTTCGTAGGTTCACACCTACCTCCGGTGAATGCGTTTCCAGGATTTAAAGGTTCTATAAAATCTCTTTTCCATTCATTTTTCATATATTTTTTAATTTCTTTGTGATTATCAAAATCACATTCCCATATTTCAATCAATTCAAATCCTTTATCTTTTATTTATTTATTTATTTTTTGAGTTCTTTCATACATATCTGATTTTGAAGATTGACGGTGGATTCTGTAAAACAGCGAGGACAACCGTGCCAATGACATCCTTGAAACTGATAAACGGTATTATTATAAAAACCATCTACTTTATAAGTTTTATCCCCTAATTTCAATTTTTTCTCACCACCATTTAAAGCATGCTGTATTTTGATATTGTGTTTTTCAGACAGATAGTCTAGCCAAATGATCGATTTCTTACTGAATTGATCCTTTGGAATACACTCCTCATCAATCGCTATTGTATTCACTGGAATAAATTTATCTCTGTATATAGCCATGCAAACGCCAGCTAAAGTGACATATTTAAAAGGATCAATATTAGCAATGTTTAGAAATAATCTTCGCAATTCTAAACATCCTTTTCTTAAAATATCAACATCAGACCTACAATATTTTATAATTTCTTTTTGAAAATCAAATGTTTCGTTTTTTACCGATTTATACCATTTATCAAAAGTTTTTCTTTGATCTAAAGTCATAGTATCATAACCATAATAGTATTTTTCAGGATATTTTCCTACATAATTTTGATTTTTCTTAGTGTTAAACAAATGAGGAAAATAACCTTTTGCCAATTCCGTTAGTCCAAACGTTTTAGGAAATTTTCTTAGCGGAATCAGTGTAAAATTTATAGAATCGATAAACCTTATATTATATACGGTTGCTTGCATATATATGAGTTTATTTCCTTGATATATTGTAAACACTTTAATTTTATTTTTAAAGCAGTATTTAGCTAGAAATTGAAAATCGAATCCTTTTCCATAATGCGCTAATACTGTATAACCGCAATGTTTCTCTTGGAATAACCATTCACAATATTCATTTTCATTCTTAAATATTTTTTCTTTTCCGTTAAAATCATGATTTATAACTAGATTGACTTGGTGATTTCCTGTCTCTTGGTTCGTCTCAACGTCAAAAAACATATATTTTTCTGTAAATTCTGACGTTTCACATTTCTCACACCATTTCTTTCTGTCTTTTATATTTTTAGGACAGATATTTTTACAAGTCCCTCCCTTAGATTCTTTCCTACGTATATAACATTTATGATCTTCCAAAACCCATCCTCTGCAGTTTTTACATAGTCTTTCTCCACATTTATGATCTTTCGGTTTTCTTTGTCTTCTATTGATATTTCTCTTACATTTTAAACATTTCCACAGTGTTTCACAGACTGCTTCATTTTTATGATTTTCGAAGCAGTTTTTTCCTTTAAAAGATCTAAAACAATCATTGCACTGAATATCATCTCCTTCGCAATTACTCTCTTTCCTAAAACATCTATTACATTTTAAAGAACATTTATGTTGATCACTTCTTTTATAACTGACTTTACAATAATCACAATAATTTTTTTTTCCTAAAAATCCTGTAACCGTTGTAATGACATCAAAATGATTTCTATTTTTTAAAATGTAAACACAATTAGATTTATAGGTACCACTGTATATTTTTTCGTTAAAATTTTCTCTGCAAAATATAGTTATTTGAATATCTAAAAAAATTTCGAATTGTTTAATATGCTCTAAATTACACATTTCTAACGGAATATCACACATTTCATGCAATTTTATCGCTAAACTTTTTTGTAATTTTCTACCCATTTTTATGTATTTAACATCTAAATCTGTAAGTTTTTCCAGATTTAATTTTTCGCATAAAATTTTACGATTTTGAATAGCCAGGGCTGTAACGATGGATCTAGCCAAACAGATATTATCGTCATTTTTAATTTGAAGAATACTTTTTTTATTGACAACATCGTTATCGTTCAGTAATTTCAAATGTTTACCACCTTTAGGCAAATCAACGACTGTAAAAATAAATTCACAGTCTTTAATATCCAACTCTTTGTATTCAATTTTATGCGTTAAAACATCTAAATAGGTCTCATAGGCTTCTTTCGTTGACATCATTTTAGGGTGGAAGGGTTGTGTTAAATAGGGATTGAATACAATTATATCTACCTTTCCTTCAATTTTTCCAATTGCTCTCCTGAATAAATCTTTTAAGATACTATAATACTGGCCCGGTGTGAGTTTGTTTATTTGTCTTATTTTATAAACATATCTATAAGTATTAAATTTTTTTATAAATTTTTTTTCTTTCTCAACAATTTCGTAATCGGGTCTAAACAGATTTTCCAAATTTGTTTGCAATTTGACTTTCTTTTCTGTCTTTTTGATCAATTTTTCATCTTTATATTTCAAGCCGTAATAATCAAAGAGTTTTTTAAGTTTTGGACGGTTTTTCGGTTCATTTATAAATTGTTTCAATTTTTCATTCAAATCAGGAAATAATTTTTTAAGGTTTACCACTGTTTTTATCTTTTTTTCTTCGTTATTTTTTGGATCAAATTCTTCTGTGTTATTGTTAAATTTTAAATCGAAAGAATCGAATATTTTTTTCAATTTATTTCTTTTTTTAGGATTTTCGATAAATTTTGTCTGTATTTTATTTAAATAATCTGTGACATCTAATTTTAATAAATCTACTAAAACATATTTGTATTCCCCAGTTTCTTTTATATATCTTATTATCAATCTGATTAAATCATCTTTTTTACAATGTTGGGGTTGGTTTATATTTAAAAGTTTTACGACCTGCCTTAATTTTGAAATATGTATTTTTGAAACAGATATCAATCTTAGAGTTTCCTCCATTTATATACAAACATTTTTATAAATACTTTTTGCGACACATTTTTAATAGCGACCACTATCTATAAATGCTCGTTAAATTAGACCACTTTCGGTGGCAGGTAATTTTACATTAAGCGATTTAAAATGAATGTCTTTAAAAGTATGAATTAAATTAAATTGAAGAATTTCTGAAAACAACTATTAAAAAATATATTTCAAAAAGAAGATCGTTTACTCAAAAGGACTAATTGCTGTCCATTGAAAGAAATCTGAATTTTTTCCTACAGGTTCGCCATTCAATTTTAAACATTCAAATCGAAATCCGTTTTTATCTATTTCTGTTATTCTAACAAAAAATGGTTCGCTGTATTTACATACAGGCGTTATATGAACATTGGGATGAACATTAAAGGTATGATTCCAATCTACATTTATTCTTTCAGTTGTACAATTACCTGTCAAAATCTTTGTACTTTTTGAATTACCCATTTATTTAGCCTAAAAATCACTGTCATAATCAGGCACTTCTATTTTACCTTTAAATTCTAAATAAAATTTTTCTGATAATTTCTGACATTCGAATATATTTACCCAATGGACTCTATGAGAAAATTGTTCTATAAAGTCTTCTGATAATTTTTGTTTGCAAGATGTCCAATTCCAATAGACTCTGTCTTGGAACTTTTCTATAAACGGTTCGGATAAAGTTTGAAATGTAGATATCCCTCTCCAATCGACTCTGTCTTGAAATTTTTCAATAAACGATTCTGACAGTTTTTGATATTCAGATATTAATCTCCAATTAAGCTCATTTTTAAATTTTCTTATAAATTCAGTATGTAATTTGGTAATATTTTTACTCAGATATAACCAATCAATTTTATTTCTATATAATGAAATAAATGTATAATTTTTTTCATTATAGGATAAACTGATAAATAAATCTTTATATTCATTAATTATAGTATCGTCTAATCGTTGAGCCGACACCATTTATACAGAAGAAATTTTATAAATACTTTTTCCCCACGATTCTAATTTTGAAACTATCAAGGTCCAATTGAATAATTTCTGAAAATACAACATTCAATATAATACTTTCAACTAAAAAATACGTTCAATTTAAAACACAACATTGACTATAATATTTTCAACTAAAATGCAACCTAAAAAATGCGTTCAATTAAAAACACAACATTGACTATAATATTTTCAACTAAAATGCAACAATTAATATAATACTTTCAACTAAAAAATACGTTCAATTTAAAACACAACATTGACTATAATATTTTCAACTAAAATGCAACCTAAAAAATGCATTCAATTTAAAACACAACATAAAATATCATAAATTTATTTTGATGTTCGTTTGATATGATAATTGCTTTTTAAATGTCTCTTTTTATGAGCTAAAGTGTATTTTTTACCACATTCGCAATCAATTTTTTTATTTTTCATAGCTAAATGACAACTTTTGCAATTAGCGTAATGTTCTGTTTTGCCGTAACGAAATCGAGTATAATATTGGTCTAAAGGTTTCGTCATCTGACAATGCTTGCAAATTTTAGACAGCTCCATTTATTAAGAAAAATTTTTAGAAAGCTATTCCAAATGTCTTCGTTTTTCTTATTAAATTTTACTTTCAAATTATTATCAATATTATAATAATCTAATATTTTCTTTATGAAATATAGGTAATTTATCGACTTTTTATAATACACTAAATCTAAAAATTGAATAAACATTTCTTCAGCTTTATATGGAATATTTAACTTCAATTTCCATTTCAATGCGTTAAAGCGACTTATCCAGGATTTGCGTCTTTCGCTTAAAAAAACATCTATATTTTTATATGTAAAATATTCACCGTCCGAATCGTACATTATTTCACTTTTTTTCATCTGGTCATAAATTTTGAGATATTTTTCGGGTATTTGACATCTGTTTTCTTTGTCAAAAGAATCCATTAAGTTAGAATCAGAATCATCTCTTAAAACGTCTTTAAAAAAGTCACAATTCATTTATTTAAACTTATTTTAATGTAATGCATTTAAAACCAAAAGTCCCGCCTATACGGGAGTTTTGACATTATAGCTTGTTTATATTTTAATATTTGAAAAAGTCCCGTCTATGCGGGAGTTTTTACATTATAGCTTGTTTATATTTTAATATTTGAAAAAGTCCCGTCTAGGCGGGAGTTTTGATGAGTAATTTTAATAACATAATGATATTTGAAAAAGTCCCGTCTAGACGGGAGTTTTGACATTATAGCTTGTTTATATTTTAATATTTGAAAAAGTCCCGTCTAGGCGGGAGTTTTGATGAGTTATTTTAATAACATAATGATATTTGAAAAAGTCCCGTCTAGGCGGGAGGTTTGATATTATAACGGAAAAATTAAATTGACTTGATATCTTTTTCGTCAACCCAAGAGTTAAATTCGTCGGAATAATTTAACCATTTAACTAGACATTTCTTTCCTTTCTTTTTTATTATTTTTTCAATCTTATACATTTTATCTTTTTTATTATATTTAACTAATTCCGGTTCATAATAAGTTCCTTTTATTTCGTTGCCATTCAAATCCGTTATCCTATAAGTAATAGGGTCAGTGTTTAATATTTCTGAAATGATGAAAATTTCTTCCGTAAAAGTAGGTTGGTATCCGCGGGTAAAAGCAGTCTGGTATTTCGAAATTCTTATTCTATCGCCAACCTTGAATTTCGGTTTTCTTATTATTTTTTCTTCGTATAAATTTTTATAAACTTCAGATTCGTTTTCTGCTCGACTCGCTTCGCTAGGTGTCATTTTGATAGACCTATGCTTGGAATTATTATAATTTTTAACTAATTCGTCCAATACATCTATATATCTTTTAGTATTGTTGGCTGCTAGATAGGTTCTAATTTTTTTATTAATTGTCCTGTTAAATCGTTCGACTACAGAACATTTTATTTCAACATTTTCTGTAGTAAACCACTGAATATTATTATCTTTAAATAATTTTAAAGTCCATTTATTTACAAATTCGGTTCCTTTATCACTTTGTAATCTTTCAGGAATTCTTTCTTTAAATATCTTTTTAAATGCTTCAGTTACTTCTTGTCCTGTTTTTCTTTTTATCGGAATAGCCCAAGCATATTTACTAAAGATATCTATTACTGTCAATAAGTAATTAGTTCCGTTATTATATTTACTAAAAGGTTTGATAAACAATAAATCTGCTTGCCATTGATCATCGATATGACTGACATAAATGCGTCTTCGTTTAAATTTACGAATTAAAGGCTTATGTCTGGTATAAACATCTTGGCTGTGTAAAAAATCGGTAATTTGCTTTTGACTGAAACCTGTTTTCCGTTTTAATTCATTGATCCCACAATAACCACTTTCAGGATGATAATATATTTTTTCTAAGATACTTTTAGGATCTTTCATCCCTAAGATACTTTTAGGATCTTTCATCCCTAAGGTTTTCCTAAAAAAACACTCTTTTTAGAACCACAATCTAGACAAATACCTTTTATCATTGGCCTATTATTTTTAGACATTGCATTTTTAATATCTTTAGTTTCTGTGTGGTTTTTACATTTTAAACAATAGATCTTTGTATTTATAGATCCCATACCAAAAGACTTTTTAGCTTTAATAATCGGTTTTACAATTCCCCTTTCAATTTTTCTCTCACCGTTGGATTTTGAATATTATCTAATTCATCAATCATATTCTTATCGCATACTTCATTTCTACTTTTCGTATCTTTATTTTCTAAATAACATTTGTCATGCTTATATGCAATTTCATCCACTCTGTTAACAGGTTTAGACGGATTTTTATACGTTAAATCAGGATTTAATCGCGTTTTCCCCCATAATAATTGTGTACCTGGGCCTGTGAAGTTATGATTAGGTAAATGCATTTCGAAAGGTAAATTACTAATGACTTTATTCAGAATACCCGATCCAGTTTGTCCGCATTTTAAACATCCGCCTTTAAAATTACCTTTTTTAGTTAAAGACGTAACAACAATTTTTTTACTTTTACAACTCATTTATTAGACAGCAAAAAGCTGACGCTTTCTAAGAAGAATATTTATATCCATTCAACTGTACTTTTTTCACATACTTTTCGATTGGGAAGTATACTAAATTATTTATAAAATCTTGTTCTCTAACATACACTTCTTCTTCTGAAATTTTTTTAGCTTTCAATAAATTTAACTGTTGTTTATAAAAATTATAACATTGCTTGTATTCTTCTTTTCGTTCCAAAATATTTAAAGATTTCTCAATGACTTCTAAAATTCCAACAGTCAAACTCAAAGCAGCCAGTGGTATGAACGCAAAAGCTGATAATCCCGAAGCACTTAGCATAAATTTGCTAACAGTTAAGGAAATACTTATCTTTTGATACAAATTGTAACTTTTCCTATAAACATATAATCTCTTTTCTAAATATTCTTCCATTTATGTAGGTTCAAAATTTTTTCGGTATCTCATTTCAGAATTTACTAAATCTAACATAAAGAAGTTACCCTTACAAGAATTATATTTTTCTAGAAATTCTTTTTTTGTTAGATTTCCGTCTATTTCTCTGATTATCTGATTGATTTCCCTAGGCTGTAGCTTAAAAAATATGAAGTAATTACAATTTTTTCTAATATTGATAGGAGTTGAGTAATAAGACTGCGTTAAATAAATAATGGATGCATTTTTCTTTCGACCTCTTATAAACAAATCCTCTATAACTTTCTGGTCTTTCTCTGTAACACAATCGTCAAACACAACAAGATTTTTTTCTGAGGAATCTAGATCATCAACAATAATAAATTCACTCAAATCTGAAGAAAATAGTACCTTCTTTTTAAATTTATCATACAATTTTAATAATTCCCCTCTATCTTTTTTACTTATTTTTTTACATTTTAAATTATCGTCTCTTTCAACACCTTCAAACAGTGTATAATCTTCTTGCAATTTAGAATACTTTGGCTCGGAAATATCTTTTGCGCATAAATATAAAGCGTCGAAATCTAATCTTAAATTACTAGGATTCTCAAAACCGTTTAATAAATTTATTAGTAAATTTGTCTTTCCACAACCTGATGGGCCAATTATTAATAATCTGAAAGGATGTCTGGGTAAAAAACGATGTTGTTTAGGGTCAGGCAATTCTTCCGGTTCTGTGTAATCTTTAATTTTAATCATTTATTAGACAGCGAAAAGTTGACGCTTTCTATTTTAAAATAAGAAGCGACAGCTTCGCCGTCTATTTTTACTGACAGCTAATTAGAAGCGATAGCTTAGACGTCTATTTTTACTGACAGCTAATATGTTTTTACTGGCAACAACATTAGAAAGCGTCAGCTTTTTGCTGTCTAATAAATGGATAAAATAAACGATTTAGAAAAAGATCGAAATAAGAAACAAAAAGAAGAATTAAAAAATGCAATAAAACTTGTCAAATTACAAGCAGATATTAGAAAAAATAATGAAGAACAGCGTGATAGAAAGCTAGGTATAGACAAAAGTTTAACTGAATTTCATAAACCTGTCACTAAAAAATTAGAAGAACAGGATAAAAGTAGAAAAGAAAATATTAAATCTATCAATGATAAATTGGACGAATTAAATATATCTTTACAGCCTATTGCAGAATCATCTAGAATTATTCCTGAAGCGATCGAAGATGTCAAAGAATTATATAAAGAACCACCGCTTATTTATAATGTTGATCAATATTTAGATACAGATTATTTAATATCTGAAAAATTATACAAGCCTTCGAAACTCCTAGACAATAAAGAAAAATGAGATGAAATGTATGCAAAGGCTAAGCAGTTAAAAGAAGAATTATCGAGGAAAAAAGGCAACTTACAAAGCACAATTACGCGGGCTAAAAATCTTTCAGAGGAGGAATTAAGTCAGAAAAAGGATGAATTAGACGCTGTTAAATCTAAAGAAGATGAGCTACAAAAATATCTAGCTAGATTAACTACAATTCGAGGTAGTGAAGTAATGAAAGTCGGTAAAGGATTAGATTTATTATCTGAATTAATTGATAAAATATGTCAAGGTAGCAAGTCGAAAAAATTAAAAAATGAAGTCAAACTGCTAATAGACAAACTTATTAAAACTAAAAAAATAACTAACGGAGATAAAGAACGATTATACAATCAATTTCTTCTTTGAAAGCGTCAGCTTTTTGCTGCCTAATAAATGAGTTATGTAAAAAAGAAGATTCATTTGAGTGACGGACAGATTAGTAAATTGATATCTGCTCTCAGAAAAAAAGAAGAACTGACACTGCAGATAGACAATTCTAAACCTCCCAATTATGAAATGTATTTAACTAAAACACAGATTAATCAGATTAGTAAAGGTAAAAGAATAAATATAAGCAAAACTCAATTAGATAAAAACGGTGGATTTTTACCTTTTTTAATTCCTATTTTAACATCACTAGGACTCGGTGCTGCGAGTGGTGCAGCGGGTTGGGGAACTAAAAAAATCCTGGATAAAATTTCGGGATCTGGAGTTTTTCAACCTTGGGAAAACAAAGGATCTGGTCTTAAAAAAGCGCCCCTTTCTAAAAAAAAAAAATCCCGATAACAAAATTGGGTATATCAGATGAAACGATTAAAGAAAATATGAAAGATGAAAAAGGATTCAGAGGTGTTTTCTCTTCCGATTTACTTCCTCAAAAGATTGGAAATTTTGAAAGCGGGATTATTAATTTAGATATTTCGACGGGTCCTGGAACACATTGGGTTTGTTACTATAATGATCCAAATTATAATTATGTAGAATATTTCGATCCTTTCGGGGAATATATATATAAAAATATTAAACTCAAACAAAAATATATTCCTGAAAATATTATGAAATTTCTTAAACTTTCCAATAAAAAAGTCAATATAGCTCACAATGATAGTTTTTTACAAAAACCTACTTCTGTCAAATGTGGATTATTTTGTATGAAATATATAAAAGAAAGAAATAAAGGTAAATGTCCGGAATGTGTACTTAATTCATTTACTCAACAGCCTAGCGATTATAACGAAGAGCTCGTTTTTCATCTTTAAAGATTTTTTCTGTCTAATAAATGATCAAATTGAAACCAAAAAGTAATGAAAAATCAGAGGATTTCACTGTTGAATTTCCTAAAACTCTTAAATTAAAAAAATAGCATTGCAATCTTTTACTATGACAGTTTCATGGTTTAACATAACAGATAAAACTAATACGTTTGACCTGTACACAGATGAGAATAATGTTAAATCTATCACTATTCCTTATGGTAATAAAAATGTTGAAGATTTAAACATAGATGTAATGAAAGCGTTTGGTTCAGACGATCCTCCGGTAAAATTTGGTAGGATACAATCTAGACTAAGAATGCTTATTAAATTAACTAAAGGTTGGAATATCGATTTAACAAAAAGCGATTTTCATAAACTAATAGGCTTTGAAAAAAAAGTTTATAAAAGTCATGATGAAGAGACTGTAATAGAAGGTAAAAATATAGCAGATATAACAAACGGAAACGACATTATATATATTCATTGTGATGTAGTTAATGGATCTTTAATCAACCAGAATAATTCAGAAGTTATTTATTCTTTTACACCGAGGGATGTACCGGGTGTTATCATTTCAAAAGAATTCAATAATTTAATATATTATCCTGTGAATAGGGATTCAATTCGTAGAATAAGGATGAGAGTTACGAATCAAAATGGTGAATTAATCGATTTAAATAACGGTTTGATTGAATATAATTTTAGAGTCGTAGAGGAAAAAGAGGACTATGTTGAAAAAATATATCAATTGATATTAACTAAATTTTCTCAGTAAATAAATGAATAAACACAGATTATATAGGAAAAGTAAAAGAATTCAAGGAAAAGGATTTTTTAAATCTAAAAAAGTAGATTTGAATGAAAAAACAGTAGTTGACAGATTGACTGATGCTGACATATTGAATGAAATATTTTCAAAAAAGATGAAAGGAACAGGTCTAAAAATTCTTCCTAAATAAATGGAAAAAATTTATGATCTAAGAGATACTCATTATTATTATAATAACGATATAAAAAGTAGCGAATTAAAAAAAATAAGATTGCCTAGTACAAGCCATAATGACAAAAAAGAAAATACTACGTTTCATTTCGAAATTACAGATACCAATGATCCTATTTCATTATCGGAGAGTTATCTGGAGACAAAGTGGAAAATTTTAAAATCCAATGGCGATTCTATAAATGATGATAATGTCACAGCTGTATGTTCTATGAAAGGCGTAAAACTTCAGATAGGTAAACAAATAATCGAATCAGTTGGAGACTATCACTCCTACATTCTGCAGGTTAAGAGACTGAAGGATTATACCAGAGATTATTCAACATCAGAAGCCACCAATATAGGTTTTTATCCAGATACCAGTGATAGTGCTGATAGAAATAAAAGTTTACTTCAAAGCGATGGTACGATAACTGCTACCACCCCTATAACAGATATCGTCAATAAATTAAAAATTGTAAAAAATGAAAACTACAATAAAGGATTTAAAAAAAGATGGGAATTGTCGAAAAATAGTAATTCAGTTACAACATGGACGCCTTTAAAGGAACTTTTTGATTTCGTCGCAGAATATAAAAAAGCCATTTCTGGTTTCATAATAAGACTGGAATTCCAAAGAGACGATAGTAGAAATATGATTTACACAGATGCTGCAAATCCAGATTATAAAGTAGAAATTGAAGACATAGCGCTGTGGGTGAGATACGTCGACTTTAAAAATGGTGCTGAGATTCTCTATAACGAGTTAAAATTATCTAATACGGATATAGAAATAAACTGGAATCAGTATGAAATTAACAGATCTAGTCCTATTAATAAATATAAAAGTGGTTCCGATTCTATATCTGCTACATCCGATGAAGTTTTAAGATTATTCGTCATACCGCAATATTTCGACAGAAATGAAAATCCTAAAAAAAATAATATGATATTTGATAATTTGGATATGATCGAATGTTGGTTGATGATTAACAGATCGCCGTTACCTGCAGAGCGATATACTATGGATTTTGGTAAAAAAGAATATAATAGATTATATGAATCTTTTCTGGAATCAGGTCTCAATAATCTAAATACAGAAACCGGTTGTATGGTAAATTATTCAGATTTTGGTAAATTATATCCTGTAATTCATTTTGATTTGTCAAATCATGTAAACTACACCACTCTTGAAAATTTGAGAATAGAATTCAATTGGAAATTAGAAAAAGAAACAACCAAAGAATATGTATTTTACTACATTTTAGAAGTAAGGAAGAAATGTATATTAAATATGAATAAAAAAGAAATTACTATGATTAAAACGTTAGGAGAATAACATTTTTTAGTCTTTATAAATGGCTGTTTATTATCCACCGTATGATAATCCAGTGCGAAAAGGCCCTATCGGACCCCCCGGTATAGGTTTTAAATTAACGGACGATGGTCATTACGATATGGAAAATAAGATATTAAAAAATGCTTCAGATCCAATCGATGATTTAGATTTAACCACTAAAAGTTTCGTTTTGAATAAAATAGAGAATAATCATTTCCAATTAAGAGATTTTATAGAAAAAAATAATACTAATTACGATAGTAATTTTTTAACCTTCGCTGAAGAAACTGGTAAGAGAATTAAAGAATTGGATGAAAACACTTTACATCTAATCGAGGGAAAATCTTACGACGCTAAAGGAAAAAGAATAGGAAATGTCGCAGATCCGAAAGATGATAAAAATGTTGTGAATAAACGATATTTAGAAAAAAATGCGTTAATATTAAAGAGTGATAAATTTGATGCAAAAAATAAAATAATTACGAATATTTCGGAACCCGAAAACGATACAGACGTAGTCAATAAAATATATGTAGACAGTAAAGATATCTGGGTTACTATAAAAGATGATTTTCAGACTTTTACAGATAAAGAATTTAAAAAAGTAAATTTCGACTTGATAAGTTCTAAATTACTGGATCAAGAAATGCGATTATCTACTGATATGGATATGAAAATTACTATATATTTAAAAAAGAAACAGGTAGTCATGCATAATATTTATGCTGATTATGATCTTAATACGAATGCATTGATAAAATTAAAAATCAATGATAAAATTATTTTAGAAAGAAGAATGGCTGAAAGAGATTCAGCAACTTGCTTGGCCTATGGAAAACGCAATGATATCATTACATTTTCAATATTGCCTGATGGTGAATCAGACAGTTTAAAACCTTATATTCATATTGAAAAAATCCCTTTTTAAAATATGTCCATTATTAAATGGATATCAACTGGGACGAATTTTCTAAAACGAAAAATTTATCCGAAGATGTCCTACGAAATTTGAAGGATCAACTCAATTGGAAGTTAGTTTGTAGATATTCAGTATTATCCGAATGTTTTATGGAAGAGCTCATAGATTATATTGAATGGAATGTTATATGCATTTTTCAAAAACTTTCGGAAGAATTTATCGAAAAGTACAAAGAAGAATTAGATTGGAATTTAGTTTCTAAAAATCAAAAGCTGTCTGAAGAATTTATATTAAAACATTCCAATTATATAAATTGGGTTGTTATTTCTCAATATCAAACCTTAAGTGACGAATTTATTCAAACCTATCATGAAAAATTAGATTTACATAAAGTATCCAGATTCCAACAACTTTCAGAAAACACTATGTGCACATTAGAAGAAGGATTGAATTGGTTGCTAATAACCCGCTTTCAAACATTTGGTGAAAGGTTTTTAGAAAAATATATGCATAAACTCGATTTTTGTAATCTCATTGAATATAAGTTTGATCAGTTACCAGATAATTTTTATAACGATAAATGGAAAAAAATTCTTTCCGTTCAACTTGGTGAATTAAATAAAAAATTTGGCCATTATTATGAAGAAGAAGAACCTCATAGAGAAAGATTAATAGATGAAGTTTTGGAATTAAAAAATATTTTAATACGATTTATTAATGAATTGCGACTGCTTTTAAATAAAGACGAAAAATAAAAGTGTTTATAAAAATGCTTCTATATAAATGGGGTCGGCTCAAAGATTAGACGATATTATAATTCATAAATATAAAGATTTATTTATCAATTTATCCCATCATAAAACATTTCATACATTTATTTCATTATATATGAATAAAATTGATCTTCATTTAAGTGAAAATATTATGAAATTGCCCATTGAATTTATAAGAAAATTTAAGGATAAACTTAATTGGAACTGTATATCACAGAATGAAAAATTATCAGAAGATTTTATTAGAGAATTTCAAAATAAAGTTGAGTGGCGGTGTATATCATTTCATCAGACATTATCCGAAGATTTTATTAGAGAATTTCAAAATCATGTTGACTGGAATTATATGTCATTTCATCAGACACTATCAGAAGATTTTATTAGAGAATTTAAAAATAAAGTTGACTGGGAAGGGATCTCCTATCATCAGGTCTTATCCGAAGATTTTTTAAAAGAATTTAATGATAAAGTTGACTGGGAATGGATATCATATATCAACGGTTTTAAATTAACATTTCAATTTTAAGCCGAAGGATTATATCCTTTATTTGACGTCCAATTTTTTTCTAAATAAATGTTACAATATTTTGTCATAAGTACTTTACTCTTTAATTGTCTTTCGCCTACCTTTCATTATTTTAAATTTGACCCCGTTATTACAAATCATAGCATCGATAACTCTAATAAATATACTATATTTCATAGTTTCAATGATACAATAAAATTAACTTTCACCGCTAAAATATATAAAATGGATCAAGCCTCTAAATTTTCTCAACCTGGTGTTTATTTTCGGATAGAAAGTAAATGTGATGACAATTGGAATATAATACCAGAAACAAAAGAATATTTTCATATTTATATTCCCGGAGATAATAACTTATACTATTCTATAGCTTTTAATGCAACTAAAGATTTTAGGATTGGTTATAATGCCGATAACTTATTATATAACGCTGCTCTTTGCTTTTCCTATCAAGATTATCCTAGAGGAAGGTTGTTTATTAGCAATTGATAGACTATTAAGAAAGGACGTCTGTCAAAATTTTTCATCACAATAATAATTAAATATTAGCATTTAAAAATGATCATTATTTAATCTAAATTGATTACGTTATTATCCCGTTTATTTGATTCTTTATAACCCTTTCTTAAAACTTCTTCTTTACATAATTTTGTAGAAAAAATAAAAATATCCAACCAATGCAATTCATACAATTTTTTATCATTATTTGCTCGATAAATCGTAATAAAATCGCTACATCCTCGATATTTTAACAGGCAATTTTTTTGAGCAAAATCTTACAAAAATCGTTAAATATTTCTATTTAGTGGAGTATGAAAAGTGTTCCAGAGTAGGCCCCATATACTACTACTGAATAAAGTTACAAAAGTGCAACTCATTAAGTTTTAAATATTTTTTTAGATATAGTTATTTGAAAGATATAAATATAATGGATTATGCATTTTAGGTAGCTTTCTTTACAAAAAAGCTACCTATTGCAGCCGTTCGGAGGAAAGCGATTTCAAAAAATTTTGGTATATTTTCATCGATCATGACCCCCAGACCCCGAAACCACCCTCCGTTCAAAATTGATATATATATATATATATATATATCAATATATATATATATATATATATATATATATATATATATATATCTGACCTATGTCACACTGTAACTCTCGTATTTATGAACCGATTTGGATGTAATTCGGTGTGTACATAGTACATACCAATGTCTCGACCGAGTTCGTTGGCCAGCTTCATCCGCCATTTTGTTTCAAAATGGCGGCCATTTAAAAATTTTAAAAAAATTTAAAATTTGAAATGTGGTACCAAAAAATTGAAAATGGAAAAATATTTTTTTCTTATGTGTTTGACCTTTATACAAAGACTCCGTAGCAGTTTTTGTTTCGTCTATATCTTAAAAAATGGCTGAGTTATAGCATTTTGAATTTCTAGCGAAGCTGACATTTTGAAACGTCCTGAATTTTGTCACGCGATAAAAGGCGTATTTATGAACCGATTTGGATGTAACTTCGTTTATACATAGTACAGACCAATGTCTCGACCGAGTTCGTTGGCCAGCTTCATCCGCCATTTTGTTTAAAAATGGCGGCCATTTAAAATTTTAAGAAAAATTTAAATTTGAAATGTGGTACCAAAACATTGAAAATTGAAAAAATATTTTTTTCTTATGTGTTTGACCTCGATAAAAAGGTTCGGGAGCAGTTTTTGTTTCGTCTATACCTTAAAAAATGGCTGAGTTATAGCATTTTGAATTTCTAGTGTGGCTGACATTTTGAAACGCCCTGATTTTTGCCACGTGATAACAGACGTATTTATGAACCGATTTGGATGTACCTTGGTGTGTACATAGTACATACAAATAACTCAACCGAGTTCGTTGGCCAACTTCATCCGCCATCTTGTTTCAAAATGGCGGCCATTTAAAAAAATTAAAAAAAAATTAAATTTAAAATGAGATACCAAAAAATTGGAAAATGAAAAAGAGTTTTTTCGTATGTGTTTGACCTTAATACAAAGATTCCGGAACAGGTTTTGTTTCGTCTATATCTAAAAAAATGGCTGAGTTATAACATTTTGAATTTCTATTTGGCTGACATTTTAAAACGACCTGATTTTTGTCACGCGATAACAGGCGTATTTATGAACCGATTTGAATGCAACTTGGTCTGTACATAGTACATACCAATGTCTCGACCGAGTTCGTTGGCCAGCTTCATTCGCCATCTTGTTTCAAAAGGGTTGCCATTTTTTTAAAATGTAATTTAAAATTTAAAATGATAAAAAAATTGGAAAATGAAAAAGATTTTTTTTTTATGTGTTTGGCCTTGATACAAAGATTCTGGAGCAGTTTTTGTTTCTGAAAATTTGTTCTTTTGTTTATATCTTAAAAAATGGTTGAATTATAGCACTTTGAATTTCTATCATGGCTAACACTTTGAAACAATCTTGTATTTGTCTCGCAATACCACACGTATTCACCTATTTCGATGGAAGAAGGCATGTGGATAGTATACATCAATATCTCAACCAAGTTCGCTGGCCAGCTTCATCATCCAGCTTGTTTCAAAATGGCGGCCATTAAATTAAAAAAAATATATATTTAAAGTGAGGTGCAAAAAAATTAGAAATTGAAAAAGGTTTCTTTCTTAAGTATTTGACGTTGATATAAGGATTCAGGAGCGTTTTTTGTTTGTCTTTATCTTAAAAAATGACTCAGATATAGCAGTTTCAATTTCTAACGTGGGTGACATTTTGAAAAATCTGATTTTTTGCCTGCGACAGCACTCGTATATATCAACCGATTCCGATGTGAGTGAGCACGTGCACAGCAATTACTAAGGTCTCGACCAAGTTCACTGGTTAGCCTCATCCACCATGTTGTCTTAAAATGGCAGGCACTTTAAGAAATCGCCGAATTTGGCAGCCAAATATAAGTTACTTTAAATAAAAGCAGCTTGGATAAAGCTGCCTAATTTCGCGAAATTCTCATTCATAATGATTTAGTATTGATAAAAATTAGTATTGAATCTCCTACATTCGGTTTCCACTTAATTGAGCTTCGTGTGTTTGAATAATATAAGTTGGCTTTTTTAAAATAAGGAATATGAAAGCTACCTCTTCCTCCCGGCACTGGCCGGAAGGACTTTTTTGCATATATTTAAAGCACAATACGTCAAAATTTTCTTCAACAGAGTGAAATTTGTTTTTTTTTTCAATATTAGCAGCTCAATGCTAAATTTTCAATATTAACAGCCAAATATGAGTTTAAAGATTAGGACTGTCATTTTGAAAATTTCTATTGGGCGGTGAGGAGCTAGTGATTTTTCTCTTTTTTGGAAAGGGATAATTGCTCTTCGCCCTAGAAGTTTTACTAAAAAACAATATTGTTTATTTTTTTCCTTAAGAAACGAACATAAAAGATAATTTGAAAAATAAAATAAATGTATAAATAAAAATATTTCCAGGGATGATTCCAGGATGATAGGTTTTACATTTGAAAATATTGATAATTTTAAATATGATTTAAATACTACTAAAACCAACCAAAATCCCACTATTTTTATTTCAGATCCAGTTATAATGTAGTATTATGTACAATTTAAAATTAAAAAATTAGTCATAGGAACTCCGCCTCTGATTGATAAAGATTTTTTAATAATTTCATTATTTTTTGTAAAATATTTTTGATTTCAAAGATTATACAATTTTTTAGACACATTTAAATATTTTTTAACATTACAGCAATATTTTTTTCATAATCTACATACTTTATTTACCTTGCTTAAATTATTCGAAGAAGATTTCTTTATTAGTTATTGAAATATGATTTTATATATAAAATGAGGCCTTTGAAAATTGAACAATCATTAATGGCAACTCGTGTCATTTTTCCAAAATTTTGATAATTTTTTCTCATATGTTCACTATTTTTATTTTATAACCATTTAAAAGATATTTTTACGTACAATTAAAAAAAAGCAATAACACCCTGCCTTCGGTTAATAATAAATTTTTGATTAACACATTATTTTTGACAAAATTCTTGATTTTAAAAATTCATAAGATAAAAGACACTCTTAGTGTTTAAACATGATAAAAAACAAGAAATAATAATCAGCCTACATTATTTGTCACATATACATTATTTGAAACCTATTTAGTGATTTTATATTGAAATGACTCTTTTTTTTTTTTTTTTTTTTTTTTTTTTTTTTTAATGTAGTCTTTGAATATCGAACTGTCATTAAAAAAATTTAAAACAATTTTTCAAAATTTTGATATTTTTTATCTTAAAAATATTTTACTTAGGATCAAGAAAATTAAAGGTGATTACGTCTTAAAATAAGCTATAAACAAACCCAATTTCATTGAAATTTGTGACAGTGATTAAATGGCATAGGGGAACTGACATGGAATGACGCTGCTTGATTTGATATGAAATGCACCTCAAAATATTTTTAAATAGGAAATACTACCAAAAACACCCAAAATCCCACTATTTTTATTTTAGAATCAGGTAAAGGACACCTTTAAGTATATCTCCCATAAAAAATAAATTTAATAAAAATACCGCCTTTTGTTGATAATGCTTTTTTTGTTAATGCATTATTTTTCATAAAAAATTCACGACTTCAAAGTTTAAATATTTTTTTAGACACACTTAAAATGTTATAAGCGTAACAATATATTTTTTTCATAAGCTGCGTACCCTAAATATTGTGCATAAATTATTTGAAGATGATTTGTAGAGTAGATATTGAAATATGATTATATATATGACATGCTACATTTGAAAACCGAGCTATCAAGAATGCCAACTGACGGCAGTTTTTCAAAATTTTGACAATTTTTTTCTCAGAAACTATTTCACCAAGGAGCAAAAAAAATTACTGGTGATCATATCTTAATAGTAAGAACAAACACACGCAGTTTCATTAAAATCTGTGATGGTGGGTTACATATTGATATTTTACTGCCTGATTTGACGTGGAATGCCCCGTATACTATTAGTATATAATAGAATACTACTTCTAAAACATTGAAAAAATGATTGCAACTTATTTTTTGTTAAAAATTCAATATAATAGAAAATTTAAATATTTAAACCTCCAAGCATCTTGCAAAAGGGTAAAATTGTAATGTTGTTTTCTTTGCATTTGTGTAAATGCTAAGAAAATATGATTCTTTCAAAATTATTAAAAAAAAAATTCAATTACAAATATGAATGTAATCCTTGGGAGTATTAATCATTCTTCAATGTATTTAAAATTCATTATATATATAGAATTATATTCTCTTAAATATTGCTTGTATTGCTGTGAAACCTGGAGCTTAGTGAACGGAATATTACACCCCAAACACTTAGAGGGTTAAATGCCTCTAAACAAGTTTAATTTCAGTAACATTTGTTAACACATACATAGAGAGTATTGTAATAAAAAATCAGGAAAATTGGGCATAACGTAATGCGCATGGAACATTTTGAAATCATGAAAACGACGAAAATATTCATTCAGACGAAAACAGGTTTTAGTAAATACAATGGCTATAATTGCTTAATATTTTCCTACTGACACAATTTGAGTTACATATAAGGGATATAATGTCATTTCTAGCTTATATGTAAGTTCTTTATGTTTTTATGATAAATGCACATAAAATGTGTGACTTCGACGATGTGTGACTGTGAAAGATGTGTGAAAATGTGTCACTTCCAAAAATTCAGTACTCCAGTAAATACAGTCGAAATCAAAAGCTTTTTTTGTACAAAGTAAACAAACGCTAAACAAAAAGTTAAAAGTTGAAGTTTAAAAAACTTAGTAATAAATTTAAAGAAATAAATAAAGAAATAAATTTAAGTTTTTTTTTTATATATACTAAATTTTACGCTAAAAAATATTAGTAACAACATGCAATTCGCTCTAAATACATTGTAAACAAACGCTAGAAGATACAGTTAAAGTATTATTTTGCGAAATCACAAAATAAATAAGTATTCAGTGCAAAATAATAACATTGAGTCAGGTCAAATGAAAAACTATGCTAAATTTTACAGCTGAAAATTGGCGAAAAAGTAATCAAAAAGGCGTGGAAAAATCTACTGATTGAACAAAAAACTCTTAACTCCAGTAAAAACAGTCCGAATCGAAAAATTGTTTTTGCGCTCAATAGCAGGGAAATCACATATTGTTATTTTGCTAAAAGTGAAAATTCGACAAATTGATGATTTTTTTTGCGATTTTGAAAGTCCACTGTACCCTTAACTCACAAAAGAAAATATGTTCATTGATAAATGTTAAAATCCAGGAAGGTGCTTTTCCCTCGTCTCTATCAATACTATCCTATAGATAATGCCTCAGGACTGGTAACATTGGATTGTATGTCGTAGTTTCCGATCGTTTGATTTTCTAATCTCCTCATACATTCGCGTTGTTACACAACATTAGCTTTGTAAATTCATTGTGAGAAATTTTATTTATGATTGAGATTTTAAAACAGGACACAAATGTGTTGTAACTTTCACAAAAGTAATTATATAACAAACCCTAAAAGAGCAACTTTCGGCTTTCAAAAATATGAAGATAAAAATTAAATAGATTAGTGCTTTTCACCAAAAGAATTTCACGTCAGAAAAATAATCTCGAGTTTCTTTTTATTGACTTATGAGTTTTAAATTTTCATTTTTAAACAGTGTGAAAAGAAATACTTTGATTTTTTTTTTTTTTTTTTAATAATCTGAAACGCTTCTGGGTGATAGTCAGATTTAAGGATTAAAATAAAATTAATTTATTGAACATCGATTTTTATATAGAATAACTAAAAAAGAAAAAATCATATATTTGTGTAAGATACTCAGAAATGTTACAACTAGAACATTTCACTATTCATGCTTCAAATACTCAAGCTGGCACGTTTCTTTTAATGACATGCTCTTTTTCCTTGTCTTTTTTTTCAGAAAACGCGTATGATTGCATTCTAAATATGTTTACTTAATATTAAGCCAAATGTCTGGATATTCTTCAAAAGTTTGGCTTGATTAAAATCGGTTTAACAGAATTTATATTTTACTTTGAAGTAACAAGTAACTTTTTCTTAAAATGTTAACTTCTTAAAAAAGCAAACAACTCTTAAAATTTTATCAATATTAAACAATTACGAAAGCTTCAGGAGTATTTAAACGTAATCGCCCATACACTGGTGTTGATCAATTGATCTGTCATGACGTCAAATTTCAGCTAATAGACATAATCTATAGGATTGTGTTACGTCTATTCGATGGGCGCCCATGATCGCTGCTTATTTCAGACTGTTTAAATGAATATAATACTTTTTGTAAAAAAAATAATAAGTATAAAAGTAAAAGTAAAAAATAACACTCAATGGAGTGTTATTTTTAAAAATCTCTTTTATAATATTTTTAAAAATATTCTTTTACATTAAAAATACTCTTTTATAAAAAATTAATATTCACCTTGAAAACCGCGGCTAATAACTTTTTGACTGCAATACATATTTTTTTCCAAAAATGTCCGTTACAACACATCAATTTCGCCTGGACACCGAACACGATTATGAAAATTTCATTGATTTTACGCTTAGTAGAAAGCACAAGCGAGTGAATTTATTACACAATATAAAATTTTTGCCCTGTTTCTATTTTAAGATAGGGCAACAGGGCAGAAATATGAAAAAACATTTAAACAATTTTTTTAGGCTTTCTAAATTAATTTTTCGACGCATAATCCTAAATTAATTAATAATAAATTATTAATTGATGAAGGCGTCTTTTTTTTATATCACGCTCTTAATTATTTATTTATACTTTATTTTTTACTCATTAGCCGTTATAATATTTCATTGTTTAAGTTTATGGAAACCATTTGATACATTTTGGCGATCGTTTATTGAAGCGTAATTAAATCCATTGTTGTTTCAACCTACGTATCATTAAAGTGCATAGTTGGCGGTTTATCGCCAGTTGCGTGCTAACGGTAAAAGCCTTAAAATTAATGTTTTAATTTATAATTATTTAAAAAAATATTAAAATGTTGTATTGCCATCAGAAACATACCTGTGAATGTAAATAAAAAATGTTATCATACCAAGTAATGGTTTAAAATTCTATTAAAAAATTCCATCTTTTCATACTAAAAGCAGGCTGAGTTAAATAAAAATTGTATGCAAAAGGCGGAATATAAATAATTATTCATAAATTTAATTTTCGTTTTCCAAAAATTTTCCAAAAATAAACTGTTATCTTACAGGCCGTTTTTTTTTCTAAAAAAATAAAAATAGAAAAATTTAAATATTGCAAAGAAATAATTTTTAGCAATATATTTTGAATTTATTACATGTGATATCAATTTTTCTTAATTTTTTTTTTAAACGTTCTTACATTATTGCCCATTAATATCATATTTACATGCTCTTAAATACTCAACTATGTTTATTATTCATAGATTTTTTCTCCGTTATAAGCATATAATAGTAATTATGATGTATTTTTAATCATAAAATGTAATGAACTTAAAATGGTAAAAAATATTTCCAAAGTAAGTCTGAAAAAAAAGTAAAAGAGTTTTATAATCTTAACATTTAAATTTGAATTATTTTTTAAGCCAATTGAAAAATCTGAAATGCATAAAAATTATTCTTCTAATAGGAAATTTTAATTAGGATGCACTGTCATAAAATTTTTACTCAATGAACTTAGTCATACAAAGTTATAAGAAAATATAAGAGGGAAAACATTCGCGTCCCAAACCGGGCGAAAAAAAGTTAAATTGCGTTAGGTGCTGATGCAGACCACCCAAAAAAATGTTTGCGCATAAACAATCAAGCAGGATATTTAATCGTTTGAAAAGACGGGAAAAGTTATCTGGGTAAAGAAAAAATCGACCTCATGAAAGTATAGTTTCCCTGTTAGTTAAAAAAAAAAAAAAAAAAAAAAAAAAAAAAAAAAAAAAAAACTGCAAGAGAGTGAGGCAAAAGTAAATGTAAATTTCAGTCGAAAAAAAATTACGATGGCTCTGAGGTGCTTATGATTTATTCCCGCTAATGTTGTATTTATTCGGACTTTTTTTTATCGAAAAATAATTGATTTCAAAATGGAAAATGAAGAATTATATACGATGAATAATAGGTATGTACGAATATTATTTTTACTGTTGTTTTTTCATTAAATTATCAAGATTTCAGTTAGTTTCATATGAAAATGTTACTTGCTATTTAACTTTCATTATATTAATGAAGTTTCATAAATTTAATCTTTATTTTGTGGAAACAAAAAACAGTTACGTCAACGATTTAAATCAGATTATTTAAATTGTAGTTTTAAATTGAATTTTATAGAAATTTTTTTAACGATCATTGGTTAAAATAGTATGCTTTATCAAATTATAACAAGATGTGGATCATTAATAAAATAAAGATTTAACATAATTAGTTAACATTACAATATATTTAAATTACTGAATATACAAAAAAACCTTTCTTTAAATAAAAGTGTTTCAAAGTTTAATTATAATAAAGTTAGAAAATATTTTATGGGGCATCAAATGTATTTTATTTCAAATATTTATTTAATCAGATCTGCCATAATTTGAATATATACCTATCTTTATAATTTTCTTTGAGAAATTAAATTATTTATTTCACGATTTAAAATGAGCAGAAAAATTGTTACTTCTATATGTAATGGGATTGAAAGTATGTCTCTTATTTTATTATATGTATAAATAAATGTACAATATAAAAATGTTGAACTAATAGATTATTAAAGAGTGGTAATACTGGTTCAGTAACTATTATAAAATATTTCATACGGAAAATACAAATAAATAAATATCTATGCCATTAAAACTTTTAACATAACGAGAGTTTCGACAGCCTGGCTTCATGAAAATGTAATTTATTATTGGAACCTTACGTAAAAAACTAAATAAACTGAAATCATATAAAGGATCAAGAAATAACAAAAATGTTTTTGAAGTTAAAATAATTGAATTTCTTATTCTGATAAAAAGCAACAGATTTGTTGAATTTTAAAAAGAGCAGATTGGAAAAATGCAGATTTTTATCTGTTAAAAACTAGTTAAATGCACCATTTTGTTATACAAATACATAAAATGTGAATTTGTTTGTCTATAAATGTTTTGAAATATACTGAAAAGGTGTTTTCAATAACGCTAGGCAAAACACGAGGGATACTTAACATATAGAACTGCATTGCAAAGTATTTTAGAGTAAAGTATATAAAAAGCATAGATTTTGCATTAAGTGCTGAAAAAAAATTTCATTGCATACTTCCATAAAAATATTTTTAAAGTCTGCTCACAAGATGCATGCATAACAAATAACAATCTGTGTACAAAATTCAGAAGCCTTTACAGATATCATGGGAATGTGGTATTAAGAAAAAAGTTAAATGACAATGTCAATGAGTGTTGTGTATTGTTGAAATCTGATAAAATGAATAAACAGATATATGTTCACAGTGGGTAGTAATTTTTCTTTTGTTAAATCTTCTGAATGGAAAGTTTTCAAGGAAAACTGAAAGTCTTAAATTCTAAAGAAAATTAACATATATGTGTTGTGCAACCAGTATGAATATAAATAGGATTTTACCAAAAATATTATTATAAGAAAATAATGGATATAATTAATGAAATGAAGCTAAATTATAATAAACTTATTATTTTTTTTACTCTGGATACTTTTATTGTTTTAATTTATAATTGTATTTTACAGATAAATTTCAAAATATACATTTATATTGAAACTACATACTATATTGCACAACAGTATGATTAAAAAAAGCTTGTTACTTATAATTACCATCTTTGCCTATAAATAAATTATCATTAATAAAAATGAACTAATGTGTGGCTTTGTGTTTATGATTGGAATTTTTATATTTTATTCACATTAAAAGTTGAATGTTTGATTCTATTTTCACTAATTTTTATTGTTATTGTGTCATGTAAATTTCATCATAAGCAACTGCACACTGTAAAAAGACAAATATTTGTTAATATAGATCCACGCACTCATAAGGTGCACGGAAATAAAATATAACATCTTCCGAGTTACCCGCGATTCCTAAAAGCATCTCTTTATCTTTAGAAGACTCTTAAACGAATAAATATCCAAGATTAAAAGAATTCATTTCTTAAATAAATGTTCCTTTTACTGTCCGTAACTTCAAAAACATAACCAAGTAGCTTTTACACTGCATTAATCAGTTTTTTCTACCCGGAATATGAGTTTTTTGGATGCTATGAACTCTCTAGTAAGCATTTTTAACTTTGTAACAGAATTTATACACACAAAATTATGAAAATAATGCTAATGTTAATTTTAGCGGTATTAGTTTTAAGGATAATAATACTATTAATTTAACATGTTTGTTAAACATGAAAATATTCTTATGAAAATTGATAACATCCAAAAATCCGGTAGTTATGGTTGAGAAAACTGATTAATAAACTGCAAAAACTACTCAGAAACGTTTATGAAAAATACGGGCAAAACAAGAAACTTTTACTTCAGAAATGCTGTTTTTTAAAATATCGAAATATTTGTTTCTAGGGTTTTTGAAGATAGAAGAATCGCTACAGAATCGCTGGAAACTTCGAAGTGTTTATATTAAAAAGATAAGAGCTAGATTTAGAAATCTCTCTATATTTTTTAAAGTGATGGACTATTATTCTAAAACCTTCATCATTCTTTATTCTAAAATTTATACAATAGATGCAAATCTACTTCTTCTGTTTATAATGATATCAGAATCACAGCAACAACCACGGCTATTGCCTTTGCATCAGACCTCAACCCTGATAAACCATTAATTGGTGTTATAATATATCACGATTCATGAATCCATCGAAATCATTAGAAAAAAGTGCAAAAAATTCACATTAGTCAACAAATATAGTAGAAATTGTGACTTTGTTTGTTATAAACTAATGATCGGTGTTTCAAAAAAATATCAGATTGCTGTATTAATTATTTTATAAACATTTCAATTGATTACTTAAAATCTATTTTTACAATCAATTTTTATTTATTTATTTTTTTTTAATATGTAAAAGTTTGTTTTTAAGTACGTTTATTTAGTTAAATTAACTGCAGTGAAATTCTGAAGTAAAAGTTCCACACGTAATCGGATAATTCATAGCATATTTTATTGTGTAGGTTACATTTTTGCTTTTCTCTTATAAAGAGTAGTAACTTTCATTAAATATTTTCTAGAAATCCTTTTAATGCATAAAAAAGTACAGTTATTTTTTTTAAAACGTGATCTGAAACTTGCGTCTTGAGATATGAGTGATTTGGGAGAATCTATTATACTGATAATTTCATTAATTATATCAGATGCTGTCTGAAATGTATTGAAATATTTAATATAAAGTACAGTTTAAAAATTCAATACTTATAGTGGAGGTAGTACCCACTAAATGCCCAAAATATAGTTTTTTTTTATTATTAACGCAAATTACACATCTAACCTTTTTATACCACTTGGTTAAATTTTCAAAATTGTATATTTAACATTTTCATATGTATACTTTATGTAGGATTGCAGTCCAAGTTGTTCTTTTTCTCAAATGAAAACATTAAACAGATTTTTCTCAATATCCGTTTTTTTTTTCTTTTTTTTAATGCAATTTTGTTTGTTATTTTTGTATTTGAGAAAAATGTTTTTGTGCATGGTTTTTATTATATATGTGTTAGAGCTGTGTATGGAATTAGCATTATTTTCTTTAGGGAGGGACTTGTAAATACAATTATATGAAGATTCGTTAGGCTGAATCTTTTTTCACTATATGCGCGCAGTTTAATTTATTTGTTTCAAAATGTGATTTCAGTTGTATATTAAAATGTAATGGAGCAATAATTCTTATCATAAGTCTTAAAATGAAGACAGAAATATTGACAAAGTACCTTTACCCTCGTAAAATCTCGTAGTATTTATTTGTTATTATTTAAAAACATTTATTTAAAAATTTAAAATACGGAGTTCAAATAACAAAAACTGTTCATTTATATTACAGAATGTCACAATTCTGTCATAGCATGCAGGGTCACAGTCACGTCATTGTGACGTGAATGTAAGTCACCGTGGTCCCGTCACATCTGTGACTAAAATGCCACCGCTCAGTGATGTCACATTGCAACTGAGATGTGAATTTCTTAGAAAATTTAAAAAAATTACAAAAATTCTTCAAAAGAAGTTATTTACTGTAGAAAACATTTTTCTGGCAATTAAAAAAATTGTGACGTCACTATTATGTCATTGCATGTAACGCACATCACGTCACATATATGACAAAAAAACCACCATATTGTATAGTCACAGTGTGAATTACAAAGATCTTTGAAAATGAAGAGAAATATTTTAAACAGTCCGTCTTAGTGCATTTAGGAGCTTGGATCGGATTAAGTTTGTACTATACTTTATTATGATAAATAAAGTCACTTTTATACTTTCAATAATATTTTCTTTTTCTGTTAATGTTTAACTAGTTTAAGTGACACTTTTAAAATAAATGCTGTTATTTGATTCTGACTTTTTGAATAAATTTAACTTTTTCTGAATATATAATAAAATATACAAAATATATTAAAATCGCATGACATATTTATTCATATTTTAATTTTTTCCCAGAAGTTGCTTTAAAAATAGTTGCTTTGCAAGCTGTTTTATTCTACAGGAAATTATAGAAAAAAATAAATGATAATAAAGAAAAAACTTTCATCCCCCGATAACCTTTTTTTTTATTTTTAGGAACACATTATGTCTTTATTTCATGTGATACAAACTATAACTTTTTTTTTTAAAAGGCCTTGCATTATTATCCATTAAATTGATTTTATATACTCTAAAAAATATATATAATGTTTTATTTCATGTTCCCTAAGTATGAACAATATCATTTTTATAATTTACAAAAAAGAACCTTTACAACCCATTTTATCTTGAATTATTTTGAAAATGATTGAAAGCAAAAATGAAAGGCATAAAACGTATTCAAACAAAAAAAGTTTAGTTAGAGTCACTCTCATAAATGTATTACGTAATTAACTTACAAATCTACGTGGATAAATAAACAAAATAAAATCATCTGCCCCAAAATTATCGTCTGAGACGACCAGAAGAGGAGACACTGTGTATCTATTCTTTCAAATAGAGACACTTCTGAAGAATAGTAGCTGGATATGAATGTCTACAGTTTGTATGGAATTTTATAATTTTACAAAAGTTATACAGGATTGTGGCCAAGAGATATTTTACATAAAATATTAGTGCGAAAAATAAAAATGCCAATGGCGTTAGTTAATAGGAGGTCGCCAGTGCCATTTCACTGGATTCGGACATAATTCTTCGAAAAAAATTCCCTATTTGGATTTTAAAAACGGAGTTACAGAGAACGATTTTGAGTATAGATACGACGAATATAGATATAGGACAATAAGAAATAGGTAAGAAAAAATGATTTTCCTGGTTTCTTTTATAACTATTTTAGTTAATTTCATATAAAAACATGTTGTAAAAGCAATAAATGTCACCAGTTTAACTTTTATCAGTTCAATAAAGTCAATAAGTTCAATAAATTTAATGTTTACATTGTTGAACTAAATCACAATATGTCAACGATTTTAATCAGATGGCTAATATCATTCTTTTAAATTGCATTTTAATCACATTTGTTTTCCTTTTTAAAACTATCCGGTTAAAATCACATTTCCGTAATACAATTTTGTGTTAGAAAAATTGACAGTATTATAAGAAGTTTGTAATTTTCTGTTTATTACAAACATAAAAAGATACCTTATAGGCATATTTTTTAATACTTTATATTTGTTTTTATATGCTTAAAATGATGTATTCGAACATTCCAGTAATTTCAACATTAAATAGAGCTTAAAATAATTCTTGGATTTAAAACGATTTAAAAATTACGTGCATAATAGGGGTTCTAGGTATAGGGGCGTTCTAGGTATAGAAGAGACTAGGGAGGGTTGACCCACATTTTACAAAACGATTTTTTATTTTTTAAATATTGAACGTAGAATAAAGTTTTATATATCGTTTTATTCGGTATACAATCAGTTATGAAAATAAAATTGCTACATAAGTGTAACATACAAGAAATTTGAAAAATGATTGATTTTATTCATGAAAAAATAATGAGTCAATGCTCCCCACATATGGGAGGGTTGACCCACTTTGTTTTATATTGCACTATTTGTGAAGAGAAATAAAATCAATTTAAAATAAAACAAAATAACTTTATTCTACATGCTTTAATTAATATAAAAAATATTTTTATTTTTTTTTTACATAGGAGGCTTAAACAAACCTGTTAACGTGCAATCGCAAGTCAGAGGAGAAAAATTTTGTTTTAAATAGGATTTTGTCTGAGCAGGTATAATTGTACAGCAGGGAAAATGAAATTTTAACATTTAAGGCAGCATTCTGTTAGAGACAGGTTCCGTTTTCATAGTGATCCATGTTATTATGTCCGGATTTAGGAGCCACTGTCCAGCTTTCTTTTTATCTTCTTGTTCTATTTTTTGTGATACTCGATCTGGCAAATGTAGTTGTCACATAATTTGGCTTCATCTCACTGTATTCACGCTGGTGAAATTTTTCTACATACCTTCCTAAAGTTTTTCGATCGATGCTATGTTCTTTTGCAACAGCATGCTCAAACGGTTTGCGTTAAAAGAGAGATTCTGTCTGGATTTTGATTTGCTGAGTGGGTTGGGACATATGACCATAACTTTAACCACTGAGAATCGTCGCTTTTGTTGTTACCAAATAGCAAGCTACAAATACAGTCCTTTTTTAGCGCTAAGTAAGAGAAATATATATTTAGATGGTTTTATAATAATAATAAGCATAGATTCACATTCACTGGGTGAATTGTGTCCGTCAGATTTATACAGGGTTCCTCAGTTGACAGATCATTGGCAGCTCGCGCCAAAGGTCTCTAGTTCGAATCATGACCTGGACACTTTTTCACTCAGTTGGAAAAATTACAACAAAAGATAATTTTGTTTGAACATCACCGTTATTGATCAGAAATATTGGTAAGCTGTACAGTTTTACATATGTGCTATGCCTTTGGATGATAAAGTGAGTAAAAGCTTTTAAAAGAGAGTGCAAAAATACTCAAAGATAAAAAAAAAATCAATACGCTACTACAAAATGCGAGAAATAAAAAACCTTTTTTTTCTTTTCGCCCTATTCACCACTGCAACAGAAATAGTCCTTGTGTGTCAGTTAAAAATAAAATTAATTCTGTGCAATTTTCACCATGTAAGGGTAATATGTATGAATATTTTTAAAAGGGAATATTCTTCAAATATTGAAAAGAACACAATCGTCACAAAATTATCAGTGTTAATGAAAATTTCGTTACAAATGACACATATCTCACAAATGGGTCACAATGTGACTTCAAAGCATTGTCGCTTTCGTCAAGAAGTTATTGCCTAAATATTCACAAATGACACATTTTTCACAAATTTGTCACACCGTGACTTCACAAAGTGACGTCACAAACGGGCTCTAAAACGCCCATAACGACTTAACATCCAGTCACTATGACTTCACATCGACGGTCACAAAGTTACAGTGTGACTTCACAAAGACATCGACGTGACGTCACCATGCCTTACGGGCTTTAACACATGTATTTTTTTATATAAAATACAGTTTAATATATGCACAAACACATTTTTCTTTTTGAATTGTATCCAATCCGGTTTGGGTCCCTTGAAAATCGAGTTACATATATACATCGTGTTATATCTTTGATATAATATATGACACTACGTACAACTTTCAGCAAATAAATAAATTATAAATGCGTTGAAATATAGCTACTCGACCCGATGAGGGATTCTAATACGAATCTGACTTGCGGATTAAAAACATTACAGCTGCAGGTGGGCTTCCAATAGAATCTATTTACGTGATTAGCCCGTCTCAAAATTGGTTTTTCTGACCTGATGCGATACAGACCCGAATCCGATCTGTGGTAAAAACTCAAATAAAAAAATAAGTAAATAAATGAAAAAACATTTAATAAGTAAATATATAAAAAAAATACATAAAACAGATGAACGTGTCCGAGAAAAATATGGCTCTCCGGAATTATGCAGGATCCGAACCTCAAAGTCAGGTTACATGACCCGACAGCGGATTTTTAATCCGACTGCTACCTGCCAATTCGGTCAAATTCGGATAACCTATGTCCATCCGATCCGATAATGAATCGTCAAAAAAGTCACAATTTTCACATTGTAGTCCACTATGACATCCCAAAGTGAGCACAAAAGTCATAAAAACTTCACATTCACGTAACATGACCTCACACTGTCATCACGTGACGTCACATCGATGGTTAAAAAGTCACAGTGTAACATACTTGTGACGTTCCCATGACATCACAATGCGTCACGTAAATCCTAATACTTAGATACAAAAATCATTTATATATATGATTATAGTTCTCTTAATTTTTCTCACAGTTGCATATCTTGAAAAATTGGTTAATCTCGTATTTAAAGGGTCTAGCCGGATAAGCATAACGAAATGGCCCCCACGGTCGATGTTTGAAATAACATGTGTGGTAATAAGGCTCACCATGAGAATACAATATAGAGTGTTTTTAGCCCCTGACCTTGAACTGCCCTTGAGATAATCGGGGAAGTTTGCGCCGGCGCTACATTTTTTCAAATACGTTTTTTCAAAAAGTACAAAAGTTAAAAAAAAAAATGAAACTAAAGCCAATTGTTGAAGAATATATTAGTTCACATCATATATTTTTTTCACATTTTAACACAAATTTTAACGTAGAAAAATAAACAAAAATATTTTTAAATAAAATTATTAATGTAGTAATTTTATACTTACACTTACCAAAAAATTACAGAATAATGCCCAAAGTATGTACTTTTATGAAAAAAAAAAAAAATTGGTTAAAATCGAAGATGCGCAATTTGAGTTATAAAAACAATAATGTTAGCAACTTGCTAAAATATTCGTAACGTTCCTTGTTTGCATATGCAGAATTACGCTACTATCAATGCATTGGTCGATTCGTGACATTTCCACTCGGACAGAATGCGCAGTGCGCCAAAATAAGATAATGTTTCCATACATACCACTTCCCTATAGGTTTGTTTCGTGTTTGTAAATATTCTGTTATTTTGGTGTACTGCGCATCCTTCTCGCGTAACAATATCAAGAAATGACAAACAAATTGGTAACATTTGCCTACCATGAATTTCACGCAGAAGAAGGCTATGGGGCTGTACAGTGAACATATATAAGGTATAACTTTAGGGGGGAGTGTATGTGTGTGTGTGGGGGGGTCTGGCACGTGACATCGGTAGATACCTGTAGGGGAAAGGGGTGTTGTGATTTCATATCATTATCATTTTTGATCAAACCAAAATTTATTTTTTGTTATCTTTTTCTTTACATCTGTAATCTTAATTTTTTTAAAGTCTGTTTTCTTCTTTTTAGGGAAATACAAAGTTTTTATTAAAACCCTTGAATGATTATAAAACAATTCATTCCAAAATATGGACTAACCCAACGTTGGCCATTTATATTATCCTGCCATATGGTATATAATTCGTTGTTAGAGAAACCAGATTCGAAAAGATACTTGTTATTTTTGCTACAAAAAAATGGGGAAGAATTGTCCACCTGTTTTGTTTACAAGAAGTCCTGTTTAGCCCAGTACAAGGGCGAAGTGCAAGAAGACAATACTACTGTTCAATGCATTATGTAACAAAGACCTATTATTAAAGAATTTTAAATAATAAGTATTTCTTTAAAATGATATTTGATATAAAGTTATTTCTTATATAACAGTGATATTTTATGAATTTCTTCTCTTTATTTAAATCAGTAAAGTATGCGAATAAAAAATGTACAACCATACCTGTATATCATTGAAACGTATATAAAAAATAAAAAAGAAAGGAAAAACAAACGTAAAAATAAAAAGAATTTTTAGACGCTGATAACAATATTATAAGGGGGAGGGGATTCGAGGAACGATAAGTTCTGATACCGGAAGGTTGGTAGGGGGTCTGAAATTACCAAAAAGTTGTTAACCTTGTATATTTACAGCCCCTATTCAGCTTCACCTGCACAATCGACTAGACCATTGACTTGATATTATTACGCGAGAAGGATGCACTGTACGCCAAAATAACAGAATATTTATAAACACGAAACAAACCTATAGGGAAGTGGTATGTATGGAAACATTCTTTTATTTTGGCGCACTGCGGATCCTGCCCGAGAGGAAATGTCACGAATCGACCATTGCATTGATAGTAGCGTATTTCTGTAAATACAAACAGGGAAAGTTGCGAATATTTTAGCATGTTGCTAGCATTATTTTTTTTTATAACTTAAAAAGCGCATCTTCGATTTTAACGAAAAAATTTTTAAGTACATACTTTGAGCATTATTTTGTAATTTTTTGGTTGGTGTAGGTATAAAATTACTACATTAATAATTTTTTTCAAAAAATATTTTTAAGAACAAAAAATCTTCTTAAAACACCATCAAAAATTTTTAAATGCGCTAGGCCTTTCGAAAGATCCGAGTCTTTCTTCGTCAGGCGCAAAGAAGACGTCCTTCTACTATGAAACCAGCAGCAAGACTGAAATGAGAGATAACGGAAAGGAAACAAGCTGAAGAAACAGTCAATAGGAAGTTAGAAATCAACAGCTAATAGGAAATTAGAAGACAACAGCCAATCACAGAAGAGAATAATCAAAACAAAAGAACACAGAGTAGGAGGGGCAAAAATTGGGCGGGGGGGAAAATACATAAAATTCAATATGGGAACACATGAAATTAAAAAAAATAATAAATAAATAAATGAATAAGATATAAAAAATAAACTAATATTAATTAATACAAAAATTAATTAAATGGTAGTACTGAAAAGTTTTTTCCAAGCTGCAGAGAGCATTGTGGAATCAGATTTATCATTAACAATAACATCTCGATTAAGATAAATAGCTAGATTTTCAAGAAAGTGCAATTCAGAGATACTATTGGCATTAGAGATAATTTTAGCATTTTGAAAATTAAAACTATGGCCGGAATCCCAAGAGTGCTTGGCAATAGAAGATTTAGAAAATTCTTGATAGATTACATAACGAGAGTGTTCTTTTAAGCGGATTTCGAGATTTCTTTTAGTTTGACCAATGCAAGATAAATCACAACCATTACATGAACTTTATAAATTCCCAATTTACGAAGATCAGGAACAGGAGACTTAGTGGAGGAAAATTTGAATTTATTGACAGGTTTAAAGATAATGTTAAAATTGAAACGTCGTAAAACTTTAGCTAGCTTGAAACATAAAGGAGGATAAAAGGGGAGGACAACCAAATTATCAGGTTTGCTTTTGATAGATTAAGAAAGAGTAGATTTATTAGATGGTCTATTGAATTTCTTCAAAGCATTATTGATAACAGAAGGATTAAAACCTCTTTTGGCTGCAACGGTTTTTAAGTAATTAAGTTCTTCCTTAAGGGATACAGAATCGGAACAAATTTTGAGAGCACGATTTACATACGTGTAAAAAACACCGATTTTTTGGTTGACAGGATTATTTGAGAGAGCATGAGGTGGGTTAGAAACAGAAAAAGGTTTTTTCTAAACACACGTTTTGAAAGAAGAATCACATTAGGTAACTAAAACATCAAGGAAAGGAAGTTTATTACAATTTTCTAATTCAAAAGTAAACTGAATATGTGGGTCGATAGAATTGACAGTATGAAGAATGGTAGAAATATCAAAAGGATTATCAACTAAAACAAAAGTATCGTCGACATAACGCATACAACATTTAAAATTAACCAGATTTAATAATTTTTCCTCAAAATAATGCATATAAATATCACAAAGAATTGGAGATAAAGGATTACCCATACTTAAGCCATCTGATTGTTTGAAAAATTTATTATCAAATTCAAAAGTAGTTTGAGTGATGCAAATTTTAGTTAAATTAACAAAATCTTGAACTTCAATATCAGAGAAATGAAATTCACGTAACCATTTTTCCAAGCAAGAAAGAGCACCTTCAATTGGAACATTCATAAATAAAGATTTGACATCAAGAGAAAGCATAAAACAATTGGATGGGTTAATATTTTTTAATTTACTAACAAAATCATAAGAATATTTTATCGTATGAGAATTAGAAATGCATAACGGAGAAAAAATGGATGTTAAAAATTTGGCAAGAGGGTAAGTAACAGTACCAATATTAGAGACGATAGGTCTTAAGGGGACATTGGTTTTATGAACTTTAGGCAAAGCATAAAAACGAGCACAAATGGCTGAAGAAGGAATAACGCTATGTTTAGTATTGTCATTTAAAATATCAGAATTCTTAACAGCTCTTTTGAGAGTGGAAAGATGCGAATTAGTAGGATCTTTTTTAACTTCAACATAAGGAAAATATTTTTGTTTATTTTTCTATTTTAAAATTTGTGTAAAAATATGACAAAAAATTATGATGTGAACTAATATATTCTTCAATAATTGGCGTTGGTTTCATTTTTTTAACTTGAGTACTTTTTGAGGAAAACGTATTTGAAAAAATGTAGCGCCGGCGCAAACTTCCCCGATTATCTCAAGGGCAGTTCAAGGTCAGGGGCTAAAAACACTCGATATTGTATTCTCCTGGTGAGCCTTATTACCACACCTGCTATTTAAAACATCGGCCGTGGGGGCCATTTCCCTATGCTTATCCGGCTAGACCCTTTAAATCATGTCTGAAATCTTTCAACGTTTGATGTCACAAGTGTATAATTGATAGCCCAATCCACAATCGCGAGGGGGAAAAAAAGAAAAAAAAGAACATTCCCTACAAATTCTTCCGCAGATCATTGTTTAAAAATGAGACTGGTACTAATTGATTAGTAATAACGTTTACTAAATAAGAGTCTAGTCACGCGAAGACACTCCAAAGCGAATGTTAAACTAATAAATGAGTTATTTTCAAATTTCTCGTTTTCAATTCATTATTTTTATTTATTTATTATAATATATTTTATATATTTTTTTTTGCTTACGACAGCTGAGATCGATCTCTAACCAGATGCTCTTTAACTATTTCGCTTCTGATTACGGACTTTTTTTATGTGGTCACTTTGTATTAGGGAACCAGTTTCGAAAGAAAGTACTCGATTAGAAATTAACATCCGATATCCCGTACAAATAAATCGTTTAAAAATATTAAAATGCAAACCAGAAATTATAAAAAAAAACGCTGCCATTTGTTTAAAATTAGTATGCTGGTGTTTTAACGAGACTATCGTAGGTTCTTAATGCTCTATTTAAAGGTTGTTTAGAGGGTCGTCAGTATGTACATTTGTCAGAAAAATTTGTCTTTATACACTAAATTATACGTTATTTTAAACAAATAATTTCCCTACTCCTAGAAAACATGCTTTTTCCGCTGATTCTTCTTGGGATCCTGAAAATGAGGGAAAGGTCTGTTTATTCCTTGGACGCATGCGTATTGGCTGTTTTAATACCAAAGTTCGAATTCACTGAATTTTCGTTTTTTTCATTTTAAAAATTAATTAAAATTTCTAATTTATTTAAAAACAAACAGACAAAGGTAATGTTTTAAATTAATAAAGTAACAATTTTCACACTGGAAAAATAATGAAAAAAAAATCAGAGATACATTTTTCATATAATTTGTCAATCTTTTCCTCGATTGCACATCTGCAATACAAACAAAAACTGCTGTCGTGTGGCTATTTTACGCTAAAATATTGAAAATTAGTAAATATTTTAATAAGTGTGTCTCCAAATATCTTATTTTATATAATTATTTATTTTATAAAGCTTAACCTTTCACCCTTTAATTCCCACAATAGAATATGTTCCAGTAATTACGTAGTCCAGAGAATCTGACTTTACACCAGAAAGTTTCAATGGTTAATTTCGTTTAATTTAAATACGGAAAGTCTGTTATTATTTAAAGCAAATATTGCTATTTTAATTTTAGGTAGCTTTCATTACAAAAAGCTACCTATTGCAGCCGTTCGGAGGAAAGCTATTTCAAAAAATTTTGGTATATTTTCATCAATCATGACCCCCAGACCCCGACATCAAGCCTCCGTTCAAAATTGACATATATATATATATATATATATATATTTGTAGTTGTCATTTGGTTTAGTTTATTTATTGTTGGATCAGTTCCGTAGTTACGAATTTTTGATTTGGTTTTTGGATATATATATATATATATATATATATATATATATATATATATATATATATATATATAGATATATATAGATAAATATATAGATATATATATATGTATATATATATATATATATATATATATATTTATATATATATATATATATATATATACAGGGTGGTCATAAAAAAACTTTGCCGATATATGGACCTCTAGAGGCCGGTCCGCCCAACCGATCGAGATGAAATTTCAAATATAGTTATTTAAAGGTGTGAGCTCGGGATTATGTGAATGGCAACAATGTGGAGCTCACGGTTACGGTTATAGGTACAGAAACTCGAAATTTTCGAATGGCAACGCCCATTTTTTCCCGTCGCAAAATGCTTAATGCATGCGAAAACCCTAAATAGCGTTGGAACGGTACGTGTATTACAAGAAACGGGCACGTTATACACGCACAAAAAATGGCTCTGCGAACGGCCTAAAAAAAAAAAAAGATCGGGTCGTACGGTGGAAATTTGACAAAGGCAAGACACCAATCGTAGAACGCCATTTGACAGATATTCAACATAGAACACGGATAAAAAGCGGAGTGGTAATGTTGGTTCTTCAGTCGGTAGCTCACACATGCCGATGAAATGACTCACCCAGCGAAAGTTCGTGGTGAATTGGTAAACTTTATTATCAAAATGGGATGAATGCCGGGGAAGTCTTGCGTGTTTACCATCAAAACCATCACATAATATGCGGCCCAAGTACCCCGCAAGCTCTGCGCGATTTAGTAAAGAAATTTGAAGAAACTAGCTGCACCAGTGACAGACCGCGATTAGGACGATCAAGTGTTCCTGGGGATACTATTATGGAAGTGCATCACATAGTAACTTCAGGACGCATGCAAACTGCAATAGGTGCAGTTCGTGTATTAGATATACCGAAAACCACGGACATAAAGCCTACTGCGCTCTGTAATCCGCATGATTCCATGCCAGTACCAGCGCGTCCAAATGTTGGTCGCGAGAGACCATCAATAAAGTACAGACTTTGGAAATGAATTTCTTATTCTATAAGATGGCGATAATGACTGGTCTCTTCGCATATTATGGACGGACGATGCACATTTCACGTTAATTGACAACGTCAATACCAAAAATTGAGTGCACTGGGCAGAAAAGAATCCGCACGTGGATATGGCACCATTATCTTTATACGACACCAAAGTTACTGTGTGGTGCGGCATAGAAGCCACAATTGTTTTCGACCCTTACTTCTTTGAGGAAGCGACACCAACGGGTTTTGCAACGCGCTCTGTGACTCTCGCTATACAGGTATGCTACAAAATTACGTTAAACCAGAATAGCTGCAGCGAAATGCACTGAATGATATTGTTTGGATGCAAGATGACGCATATCCACATATAGCGAAGTCTGTTTGTAGGGTCCTGGACCAGCATTTTGGCGACCGCGTCATCTTACGTCATTTTCCATTTCCGCGATCCCGAAACCTCACTCCTATGGATTTCTGGTTCTGGGGATATCTCAAATCTAGAGTGTACAACCTGAAAACTTCGCCGGATTTGAAAGACTCTACCAATTGTGAGATTGCAAACATCCCTCATGCTACGTTACGTTAGGCTGCACTGTCGACAGTCTCCCGCTTACAATACGTAATTAACTGTGATGACACCCATGTGGAAAATGTGGAATCCAAAAAAGAGTTTTCATTTCTCCGATCTGTGTAGCAATCAGTGATTAGTGTCTTACCACTGTCATATGCAGATTTTCTCCGCGCACTCCAATCGTAGTTTTTTGCTCGTTCGCAGAGCTGTTTCTGTGCGTGCATAAAGCGTCCGTTTTTTTTGTGATACACGTACCGTTCCAACGCTCTTTAGGGTTTTCGCATGTGCTGAACATTTTGCGACGGGAACAAATGGGCGTTGCCATTCGAAAATTTCGAGTTTTTGTACCTATAACCGTAACCGCGAGCGCCACATTGTTGCCATTCACATAATCCCGAGCTCATACCTCTGAATAGCTATATCTGAAATCTCATCTCGATCGGTTGAACGGATCAGCCGCTAGAGGTCCATTTATCGACAAAGTTTTTTTATGAGCACCCTGTATATATATATATATATATATATATATATATATATATATATATATATATATCTGACATTTGTCACACTGTAACTCTCGTATTTATGAACCGATTTGGATGTAATTCGGTGTGTACATAGTACATACCAATGTCTCGACCGAGTTCGTTGGCCAGCTTCATCCGCCATTTTGTTTCAAAATGGCGGCCATTTAAAAGTTTTAAAAAATTTTAAATTTTGAAATGCGGTACCAAAAAATTGAAAATGTAAAAATATTTTTTCTTATGTATTTGACGTTTATGCAACAATTCCGGAGTAGTTTTTGTTTCGTCTATATCTTAAAAAATGGCTGAGTTATAGCATTTTGAATTTCTAGCGTGGCTGAAATTTTGAAACGTCCTGAAATTTGTCACGCGATAAAAGGCGTATTTATGAACCGATTTGGATGTACCTTGCTATGTACATAGTACATACAAATATCTCGATCGAGTTCGTTGTCCAGCTTCTTCCGCCATCTTGTTTCAAAATGGCGGCCATTAAAAAAAATTAAAAAAATTTTAAATTTAAAAATGAGATACCAAAAAATTAGAAAATGAAAAAGATTTTTTTCGTATGTATTTGACCTTAATACAAAAATTCCGGAGCAGTTTTTGTTTCGTCTATATCTAAAAAGAATGGCTGAGTAATAGCATTTTGAATTTCTATTGTGGCTGACATTTTAAAACGACCTGATTTTTGTCACGCGATAACAGACGTATTTATGAACCGATTTCGATGTAACTTGGTCTGTACATATTACATACCAATGTCTCGACCGAGTTCGTTGGCCAGCTTCATTCGCCATCTTGTTTCAAAAGGGTTGCCATTTAAATAAAATAAATTTAAAATTTAAAATGAGGTATTAAAAAATCGGAAAATGAAAAAGATTTTTTTTATGTCTTTGGCCTTGATACAAAGATTCCGGGGCAGTTTTTGTTTCTGAAAATTTGTTCTTTTGTTTATATCTTAAAAAATGGTTGAATTATAGCACTTTGAATTTTAAGCATGGCTAACATTTTGAAACGATCTTGTATTTGTCGCGCGATAACACACGTATTCGCCTATTTCGATGTAAGAAGGCATGTGGATTAGTATACATCAATATCTCGACCAAGTTCGCTGGCCAGCTTCATCAGCCATCTTGTTTCAAAATGGCGGCCATTAAATTAAAAAAAATTATATTTAAAGTGAGGTGCAAAAAAATTAGAAATTGAAAAAGGTTTCTTTCTTAAGTATTTGACCTTGATATAAGGATTCAGGAGCATTTTTTGCTTGTCTTTATCTTAAAAAATGGCTCAGATATAGCAATTTCAATATCTAATGTGGGTGACATTTTGAAAAATCTGATTTTTTGCCTGCGACAGCACTCGTATATATCAATCGATTCCTATGTGAGTGAGCATGTGCACAGCAATTACTAAGGTCTCGACCAAGTTCACTGGTTAGCCCCATCCACCATGTTGTCTTAAAATGGCAGGCACTTTAAGAAATCGCCGAATTTGTAAGCCAAATATAAGTTACTTTAAATTAAACAGCTTGGATATATCTGACTAACTTCGCGAAATTCTCATTCATAATGATTTATTATTGATTAAATTTAGTATTGAATCTCCTATATTCGGTTTCCACTAAATTGAACTTCGTGTGTTTGAATAATATATGTTGGCTTTTTTAAAATAAGGAATATGGAAGCTACCTCTTCCTCCCGGCACTAGCCGGAAGGACTTTTTTGGTGTCAATTAGATATATACGAATAAAAAAAATGTATTAAATTCAAAACACTATTCTTGGTATATATGCAAAGCTGCGCACTAAAGGGTTAAAAATATTCGCATGTTAAATATATTCTTAACGAACACATTTAAAATATATATATTAGTTCCATCAAGTTAAAAAATCAATTTTATTCAAAAAAGCAAACATTTCTACTTGAATTTAATTCACAATATAATATTCATATTTGAGAGGCTCACAATCATAGTAGATAAAGTCCATTTTGAAAGAAAAATGAGATAGTCCAATTAGAAGGTGCATAAAATCTATTTCATCTACACCCACAATGAACCAAGTCAGTAAACAGATGACATATATAAGAAAGTATGTGAAAAGAGACTTGGTTCACTGTGGGAGTGGATAAAACAGATTTTATGCACATTCTATGTGGACTAGCTCATTTTTTTCAATACGGAATTGGTGTACTATGGTTTCGAATCCCTAGTTTTACATCTAACAATCCAATTATGTCTTATTCACAATATGTCTAATATGTAGTAATTTTTATCCTCTATTATTCTAAAAGTGTTAAAACACCAACCATTATTTCAAAACGACGAAATGCCCCTGCAATTAAGTTTAAATTTCCCAGCTTTCTGAACAAGAACTTTAACAAGCCTGAGCCATCTCCTTTTGAAGAAATATCCTATCTTTATTTCAAAACCGCCTTCAACCAAGTGCTCGCTTGCCGAATGGTTAAGATGCTCGATTCGGATCGCATCCCAGGTTCAAAATCAATTTGATCCCCGGAAGAAAGAGAGGCGTTTTTTAAAAAAAGGAAAAAAAACTCCTTTTTTCGGATTACGGAAAATTTTTGACATATACCGGAAAGAAAGTTAGGAAACTTCTTCAATTCTCGGATATATACCGGTAACAGTGCTGCCAGGAATATTTCCGTGAATCTAAGAAAGCATAACTGAGAGTGTAGTAATTATACCAAACTTTAAAATTTTCAACACTAGCACTTAATTTGGCATTATACATAGAGCCATTGGTAAACTATACCTCAAGATACAAATGTCAGTCAAGCAGTTTACGAAAAATGAAGGTTTAAATTTGGAAATCCTTTTGGAATTTGTAAATTTGGAATGTTAGATTATTTTTTAACTAGAAGAAACAACGGCTTTTCCGTTATAACGATGAAAGCCTTCCGAGAAAAAAAAATACAATACTACGGATATCATAATAGCGAGGCTCTGTGCATTCGACAATTAGAAAAATATGACGCTACCATGACTAAGTCATAGTAAAATTTTGGTCCTTTATAAATGAAACTGAGCTATTACTTTGTCGCATCTTACGGAAAAATGTACGATTTCCACGACAATACGTACATAATGCAAAAGATTAAACCAAATAGCGTGTCATTTATTGAAATTCTAATTTGTATAACATTATTTTTAAATCAAAAGTGACATTTTCATTTATAAAAACTAAATTTACAAATTTTATACGGAAATGACGGTAGTTTCTAGACGCTTTCCGTCAATCAGTAGTCTATCACGAAGTTTTGTTTGAAAACAGAAAATTTCAGTCTAATAAAAAAAAGTTTGTTATGTTCCCTTTCCATTTTAATTTTAATTTGTAAAATATTACCACTGATTTTAATTTATTAAAACACTTAGCTATATGATGCATTTCTAAGGAATAGCTGTAGTATACAAATTGAATAAGAAATAAAACATATGAATCGTTTGTTTTGAGTCACTTTGACGTCGCACTGACAGCGCCTCACAGAAAGTAACGTCATATTTTGTAAATTATTATTATATTATCTTTTTCCAGATTCTGTTTCTTTAAATTGAAACGTCTGTATTAAAATAGATGGTTTAAATCCAAATACAGGTAATTGAACGAACTACGTCTTTTTAAGGTGCGTTTTTACACTTCTTGGGCCATTTTTTTTAGAGATTTGCAAAAGGAAAAACTGCATTAGAAAATTTAAAAATATAGATTTGTATAATGATAAACTATGCGTGGTGGTTGAAAAAAAGAGTAACGAGTTCTCTTTTTTTTCTTTTTTTCAAGTAGACCATAATTTAACTATTGTTCTGGAACGTATGTATTTCCAACTTCGTGCACCGAAACACTAATTTATATATATAAACGATTGTTTTAAAACAGATTACAACATGTTAAGCATAAAACAAAATCTAATTGGTGTAATGAGTTGTAATTTTGGATGCGCAGAATTACCGCTTCTAGTTATTGAGTTCTGTTAAAAAATTCAAAAGGTTGCATTTAATCAGTAAATAAATAAATAGAAATGATTAATTCATCTTTAAAAGTTAAAGTTAAACTTACACTAAGTGCAAAATTACTTAAAAGATGACACAGTATTTAAAAATGTTAAATTATTTTAATACCTTAGTATACTTTCAACTATAAAACATAGTATTCTTTGGAGGAATATAAGAAATACAACAGTTATTGATTGAACGCCTAATTTTCAAAATCCACGTACATGGTTTTCACTCCTTTCGTCACCATCTACGTAGATTTTGAAAATTAGGCGTTCAATGAATAACTGTTGTATTTCTTATATTCCTCCGAAGAAGACTATGTTTTATAGTTGAAAGTATACTAAGGTATTAAAATAATTTAACATTTTTAAATACTGTGTCATCTTTTAAGTAATTTTGCACTTAGTGTAAGTTTAACGTTACAATTATTATTATTATTTTTTAATTAATAAAAAATTATATAGGATTTCGAATTTAATTTACGAGATAAGTATGAAATGTAACCTATGAATTTTTTTTAACAAAAATAGTTTTATAAAAGCTTTAAACAGGTTAATTTAAAATCACAGGTCATTATGGGAAATAGTTTTTTAGTTATGTGTAAAAACTACCCGAATTGCAATTTATTTTGCAACTGTTTAAAAATAAATTAATTTATATGAGTTTCAAATTTAAACCTGCATAATTTCTAACCTACTTGACTGAATGACATCCCGTCTGGTATCCTAAATTAAAATTTCAGAAGGAATTCAAATATGATCTCAAAATTAGGTGTTAATATTGAAAAATCTGACGTTTGGTAAAAGTATATACGTAGACGATCCTTATAGCATATTTTACGCACAGCATTAATAGTTTGACGTTATTTCTAATCTAAGGGTAACAATAAGATTTTTTTAGATGATTTGCAGTACATTATATATAGGGGAGATGGGGCCACATGTGAACAGTTCGCATAAATATAGCTTTTTCTCATGACTGGATTAATTTCTATAAACAAAACATACTCAATATAGTAAATGGAACTTTCTTTTATACAAGGTAATTTTTTTAAAATCACCTGTATAGTTCTTCTTACATTTTTAATAGTTTTATAAATTCGAAAAATTGTTCACATGTGCCCCATCAGCGGGGTAGTTTTGAACACAAGGAAAAAATACCCTTTGACATGCTTTTTATTCTGTTATTCATTTGTCATCGTAATCATTAGTTAATTGCCTGGGAAATTCACCATAAAGAAATATATATATATATATATTTCTCTAGTTTCTGGGTGATATGTTTAAGCAAAATATTATAAAATGAAAATAAGTAGATTTTTGGGGTGGAGGTTTAGATGATTCATTAAGAATCGCTGAAAAAAAATAAAGAAGCAATTTTAAAAAAGAAATTAAAACTTTTAAATTTTGCTAAGGGGTTTTTGTTTGGGGAAAATTTTAGGGATGGGGCGTTTACATACTATTTATCTCAAATCTGCCGAAATACGAAAGATTCCCACTGTTGTATTTGCCCTATTTACTTGTAAATTATAGATAAAGGAGGGTTTTTTAATGCTTTAAAAAATCTTGACTATAACCCCCCCCCCCCTCCCAAACTTCTTTTGTTTTTGAAAGAGGGAGGGGTTACATTAGAGATTTTACGGTAGTTATCAGTTTAAAAATTTTACTTTCTTAAAATATTACTCATATCTATCTCCATTCAAAGCATCATATACATAACTGTTTTAGATATGTAAGTAAGCCATTACTGTAAGTTTAGAACAAATGTAATAGAAAATTTGCAAAGTTGTTCAAGGTAATACCTTTGTATTAAAAATGCATAAAAAAATATTGTTGTAAACTGTTTAGTAAAATAATATATAACACTTATTGCATTTTAGAAAACATTAAATTTATTTAAAGTACAATTGAATGTAAACCAACTTGTTGCTCTTTATGTATTTGCTGAAATATGTGTTTGATGAAGTTTCACTGCAAAATCAACTTTGTGTGAGGAAAATAACTTCTATTTTAGGAAAAACATAGATTATGGAACTGACATTATTTAACATTAAGTTAACTGAAAGGAACAGAATCACAGAATGATTATTGGGGCACTTATGTAATGTTCATATCTGCCCCAACTTGTCTGTTCACAATTGCTCCACATTGCTGCTTCTGTTAAGTTGATAAATCATTAAAATTTCTCAATTTTAGAAGAAAAAGAACGTTATCAAAAATATTTGTTAGTATTCATAGTATACAGGGTGTCCAGCGAATAAGACCCTGATTTCAAAATTAAATATCTCAAAAACAAAGATCAATAGAATTATGCGATAAACGGTTTATTTATTAGCTAAGCTGTAAAAATGTTATACAAAAGTTTCAAATTTTAGTTGCAAAAATCGTTAACAGATGGCGCTATAATCGCAATACTTGTCAATTGAGCTTCGAAGTCCAGAACACTAGCGTCTCATTCCTAGACGGCTTCCTATGGAAGAACGAAAATTGGGAAAGAGCACTTTTTCGTTGGGGTGATGGGCAGAAGTGAAGACATCTGGTCACAAAATTATTGCATCAGCTTCAATTTTAGAGAATTTCAATTAATAGAATTTTCAATAAAAAATTTAGCAATCATTATATAAGAACTTATTAAAATATTTTATTTGGATAATGTGCAGAAGCGGAGATATCTGGTCACAGAATTATTGCATTAGCTTTAATTTTAGAAAATATCAATTAATAGAATTTTAAATAAAAAGTTTAGAAATCATTATATAAGAACTTACTAAAGTATTTTATTAAATTCAATTTTTAATGCCATATAATTATTTAAATCAAAATGCATATATTTAGAAAAATAATTTCGTACTTTTTATTTATTTTTTATATTTTTAAATCACGGCATAATATTTTAGTATTATTGTTTATATCTGAATTATTATATTTCTTTTCTTTGTAAACAAAATTTTAAGAGACAGAAATTATGCATTAAATTATTTCTTTTTAAAAAGGAATTGATGATAAGTCATATTATCAACGTCAAAGCAAAAGTATTTTGGATGCTGCATTCCTTTCCAACACTTTGGATCCCGTCGCTAGAAGATGCACCATATTTCTGTGCTCAGTGATAAAAAAATGAAAACGAGTTTTTAAAATTAAAATTATTTTTTTAAATTAATTAAGTTTTTAAAAATAGAAAATTTGTATTTTTTCATTCAAACTATTCTCTACAATAAAAAAAAATGATTTATGAATCATTATTATAAATGCTCAATGATTTTTAAAAAAGGGCTTTTAGCTTAATTAAATTTTAAAACCAGAAACTTTGGATTTTTTAATTCAATCTTTTTTCACAGTTTAAATAAAAAGTAAAAAAGTAAAAATTTCCATTTTCTCCAAATCTTTCTCTACTTGGATTCGATTTCGCGATCTACCAATTAGGAGAGAAAAGACAGACCATAGAGATAGTGGTATCCGGACCGAAGTAGCTTATAACAAAATTTGAAACAAATCTCAATTCTGTAAACACATGGCTCCGCTTCTGCACATTACCCAAATAAAATATTTTAATAAGTTCTTACATAATGATTGTTAAATTTTTTATTGAAAATTCTATTAATTGAAATTCTCTAAAATTGAAGCTGATGCAGTAATTCTGTGACCAGATGTCTCCGCTACTGCACATTATCCAAATAAAATATTTTAATAACTTCTTATATAATGATTGCTAATTTTCTTATTGAAAATTCTATTAATTGAAATTCACTAAAATTGAAGCTGATGCAATAATTCTGTGACCAGATGTCTCCACTACTGCACTTCACCCAAACGAAGAAGTGGTCTTTCCCAATTTTTGTTCTTCCATAGGAAGCCATCTAGGAATGAAACGCTAGTGCTCTGGACTTCAAAACACAATTTATAGGCATTGCGATTACGGCGCCATCTGTTAGCGGTTTTTGCAACTAATTTTGAAACTTCTGTATAACATTTTTACAGCTTAGCTAATAAACAAACCGTTTACCGCATAATTCTATTGATCTTTATTTTTGAGATATTTAATATTGAAATCAGGGTCTTATTCGCTGGACACCCTGTATGTTAAAACACTCAAATTCAAATAAATGAATAAATAAATAATGTTATACGCTTATCAACTTGGAACAAAGATTTTACTTTTGAGATTTAAAAACAGTGTTTTGGCTACAGAGGACAAACAAAATGTCAAAAAGATTCAAAAAATTTTTACCATATGTCTACAGTTGCTGTCATCTTTAGTAATATTTTCAAATAAAAAAACTTATAATAACTATTGAAAAATTACGATGTTCACATGTGCCCCCATCTCCCCTATATATATATATATATATATATATATATATATATATATATATATATATATGGGTTATGCATTGAGATCTACAACTACACTCTGTGATTCAATATAATGAGATTCAAATAAAGATAAAGCTCCACTCTGCTTTTCTTGTAATTTATATGGTCACAAATTATTCGAACGTGGTAAAACCAAAGATTCAAAATTGCCTAATGATTCTCAAGTAAATGTGCTAACCTGTTCTCAGAATTTAGTTTTAAAATATGTAAAGTTGAATTCTTTAAATTTAATTTAATTAATTGATACAGGAAGGGAAAGAACTATTCTAAAGAAAAGAAAGTTTGACAAAAGTAACAAGAATGTAAACTTGGAACCAACAGATACGCTGTTAAGTGGATTAGGTAAAAAAATCATTCAGACCAATCGGTTACTTTGAGGCCGAAATCCAAATTGATGATTCTAAATTTCAAACATGTATTTTTGTGATTGATGACAAATCTATTGAATTTGATTTAATTATTGGTACTGATGTAATACAACAAGGCTCCTTTATTGTTTCTGGTAATGATATTAAGTTAAATAAAAGTCACAATAATTCTTTAGTCAATGTTATTTATTCAAGTGAAGTAACTGTAAATTCTAAATTTAACCCTTATTCCTCCACCTTGCACAGTAGTAACACACAAATTCCAAACCAAGACAAATATTTGCCTTTTCATCAATTGTCCTATTCTAGCTCAGAAATTAAAGAATTACGCCTAGAAAATGAAAATTTAACTGCCCAAGTTAAAGAAGTTGAAAGAAAATATAAAATGTTACAATTAGATGTAATCGATTTAAAAGAAGCATTCTTGTCAGGAAAAATGAAGTCGAAAATCGCAATAACATCGTTAGAAGATAAATTAGAACAAGAAGTAGCAGAAAGACAGACCATTAGTAAATTGTAAAGAAAATTAGAGAGATGTTTTTAAGATGTAAAATCCCAATTAGACGAAGAAAGTAAACGTTCAGAACAATACCGATTACGATTAATAAAAGTAAATAACTTTTCAAAACATCTTGAGAAGCAGTTAGAAGAATCAGACGATGAGTGTTCTAAAATAAAATGCCCAAAAGAAGAATCCAGATAAAACTGAATAATTTCCAGGAAGATTTCGAAAATTTACGACAAGAAATGACTAAGTTAAAGAAGCAAATTAAGATGAATAACAGTGCTACGAACCTTAACCCTAGAACACTCCTCATTCCGTACCTACGAATCAGTCCCTCGGGTCTAAAAAGACCCATGCATGTTTCGCGCTTAAATTCGGCGGTCTACAAGTAATAAATTTATTATTTTAACAACAATTGACGAATACTAAAACAAAAAATAAACTATGACAGTACAAAGATGAAATAGAAGTGAAAAGTACTTACAAAATCTTGTTTACAAGTACATCCAAAAAACATAAATGAATCTTTCAAATATTTAAATGTAATTATCCCGTATAACAGTTATGGCAAACTGTATTCAAATGCTTTTTGCATGTAAAGCAGTGGCATGTTACATGCTTAAATGTACATTTATTGTCCGTTTTTTCGCATAGGTGACACCTTCCTCGCTTCTTAGCAATTTCCAATTCAGCTGAAGTACTAGCAATTTCTTTGCGGATTCGCCTCGCACTTTGAACCATCTGTCTTGCTCCTTGCCCTCTTGGAAGATTTTCCCTGGTCTCCATATGTTTTTTTACAAATTTTTCACCCAAGTTTTCCAAAAAAATTCTTCGTCTATAAGGACAGTCTTTCTTCCATGATTTATTTATTTTGGAATAAAGTACAAAAGCGTTATATGCAGAGATGTCTAAAATATTACAAAATACAACAAATAGCCAACGGTTTGTCTTCCTTTTTGTAGTGTAAGTAGCTACCATTTTGTCCAGCGTATCAAATGCTCCCTTAGTTTTATTATAATCAGTGATGATCTCTGGTTTTCTTTGGATACTTTGTTCAATTTTCTTATTCTTATGCAATGTGTTTTGAAGAACAACACGTTTTTTTTGGAATGTAAGATACAAGCGTTGTATCTTTAGTAAACGCAAATGTTGAACTGTATCTTCCTTTTTCTTTTGCATCTAAAATTTCTACAGGAATAGATGATTTATTTTTTCTTATGGTACCAATCATTGTTATATTTCTTTTTAGCAACATTTGACCTAAATGATTAGATGTAAAGGAATTGTCACAAGTTATATTATGTCCTCGTAAACCATATGACAAGTCCAAAACTACTCTCAATCCTTGGTTTCTTTTGGGTGCATTTCCTGGTTGTTTTCCTAAATATGCCTGGATATTCCATACATAGCAAGTATCATTATTGCACAAAATCCAGAATTTTATACCATATTTAGCAGGTTTGCTAAGCATGTACTGCCTAAAAGAACACTTATCTCTAAAAGCAATCAGTTGTTCGCCCATCGTTACATATACTTCTGGATTGAAAAGATTGGGTAAAATTTCTTCCCATTAATCCCATAATTCTCGAATTGCGGCAAATGTGTCATTTGATCTTCTTCGTTGTCGAGTTTCCCGGTCATCAAATCGTATTACTCTTGATATTATTTTAAATTTCTTTAGAGACATTGTAGCTCTAAACAAATGTCTTCCTTTGAATTCATCCCATAGACTTGTTGTTGATTCATTGCTTGATTAGTACACACCTGCGAGCACTAAAACGCCTATGTATGTATCCAAATCTATGATATTTAGATCTGTACAATTCCCTACATATACACGTTTTCCCTCTAAATTCGTATAATTTATGATCATGGTTTTCAAATTATGGGGAAAAAGCAGTTCAAAAGCACTATATTTGTCTTCTATTCGTGCTGTTGAAAATCGAGTTGGGCCATGGGTTAGTTTCAAAATATTACTGCTTTCTAATCGACCAGCAATTGGATATGGCTTTGCATGCCACATTATTTTTTCATCTCTGGACTTCATTATCTCAGGTACTTTATGTATAGTATCTATTTCTTCATCTGATTTATCAATAGATATATGATCCTCTTCTTCCGATACAGCTTCCTCCACATCAGACAAGTTTTCATCAACTGTATAGCGTTCCATGAAAGCGAAATAAATCTTTCATAGAACGAATAAAATATGCGCTACCCTTCTCCTCAAATAAATATTCGAACTGATTCTAAAAGGTAAACTTTTTACTTCTAGCTAAGAGAAAAACAACAAACAAATGAATTTCCGCTATAATTTGTCCGGTTCCAGATGTCTCATAACTTCATTTTTTCCCCGATAATTCTACCACTTTTTCACCCTTACCTATTTTGCAGCTGTATAGCAGAAATAAAACAATATTGGCGTTTTGAAAAAACTATGTGAATGTATTTGTATGCTTGGACAAAAGAGACCCAAGGGACAGATTAAGGTGTTAAAACTAAAAGTCGCATTAATTTAAAATTTTAGTATGCGTTATTTAAAAATAAATCAGGAAAAGTCATTGTATTTCAGGAAATTCTTATGAGTAGTTTTTGAGTAACACAAGCTTAAACATGTGTATGGGTCTAAAAAGACCCGAGGAGCTTTCTATGGTTAAAAATTATTCAGATTTCCCTAATTTCAAAGATAAAGAAAAAATGATGTATTCTTCCAGAAAGGAAAATAACCAGAAATTTCATGTAATAAATGAAGGAAATTTTAGAAAAGAACATCTTAAGAAAATGGTCTAACGAGAAGTTGAAGAGAAATATTTCTAGTTATTCTAATATTTCTATTTAAGAATATCCCTAAGTCGTCAGATGAAATTGAAATAAATGATTATGAAGTTAAGAAACCTAAGCAGAAGTTTACTAAAAAGAGACCTGAATTATCTTAAATTTCACAAATAACATGTACGGTTTCATCCTTACATAAATCGTAACAAGCTAAATTTGGCTGCCGTACACAATGAATCCAGTATAAACAAGCAAAAATAACAATAGATTAATAAATAAATAAATAAATAAAATAAATAAAATGGATTAACGAAAGCATTTACCAACTGAAGTACCAATGAATCCATACATGGCGCAGCAAGTTTAAAAATGCTTAGAAATTATTTTCATTTGTTGCTAGAAATATTATAAGTACAATACTATTAATTCAACTATAGAGTTAGGAAAACAGTGCAATGATGTTGAAATAGATTAAATACAGTATTTCCAATATATTATAACAGAGTTAGCGCTGCCCTCTATTATATGATAATACATTTAAAGATCACTTCGGAAGAGAGTAAAATAAATAAATAAATAAATAATAACAAAATGTACTTTTAAAAACTGTAACTATATTAATTTAATACAAATGACGAATTTTAAAGAAAAATAAATAAATATTTCAATAATAATAATTAATAATAGTTTCGAATAATAATGAGCTCGAAGTAGCAGTGGTTGGTCGGTAGCTTCATCGCCCCAAGCCCTCCCTTCCCGCTTTTTGGTGTCTTTAATTTGTGTATTTTCCCTTTTAAATTTGTCCGGTTTCAATTTTTGATTTTTTTCAACGTTGCTTCCGCTAGAGTCTCTTATATTCGGGACGTGGTTGGGGAACTATGAACCTTGCTTCTGCAAAAGAGTCGGGATAGAGTAGAAGAATAACGGGCTGCGGACGAAAATGGGCCGCTCGCCGCGGCGGTTGACCCATCCGCCGACCGAGACTAATAATGAGCTCGAAATAGCAGTGGTTGGTCGGTAGCTTCATCGCCCCAAGCCCTCCCTTCCCGCTTTTTGGTGTCTTTAATTTGTGTAATATCCCTTTTAAATTTCTCCGGTTTAAATTTTTGATTTTTTTTCAACGTTGCTTCCGCTAGAGTCTCTTATATTCGGGACGTGGTTGGGGACCTATAAACCTTGCTTCTGCAAAAGAGTCGGGATAGAGTAGACGAATAAAGGGCTGCGGACGAAAATGGGCCGCTCGCCACGGCGGTTGACCCACCCGCCCGCCCCCATCCGCCGACCGAGACTAATAATGAGCTCGAAGTAGCAATGGTTGGTCGGTAGCTTCATCGCCCCAAGCCCTCCCTTTCCGCTTTTTCGCGTCTTTAATTTGTGTAATTTCCCTTTTAAATTTGTCCGGTTTCAATTTTTGATTTTTTTTTCAACGTTGCTTCCGCTAGAGTCTCTTATATTCGGGACGAGGTTGGGGAGCTATGAACCTTGCTTCCGCATAGAAGTCGGGATAGAGTAGGGATAGAGTAGAAGAATAAAGGGCTGCGGACGAAAATGGGCCGCTCGCCGCGGCGGCGGTTGTTGTAGGCGAGTTTCAAAACTCGCCTTATCCAGAAAATAAAATTTTGGGCAATCGCGAAAAACTTCTGACTGTGTCCATAGGTTTTCATAACCAAGATTGTAAAACAAGATTTTACAATGCGAGAAATACGCGATAGTGTCGTGCCAAGAGAAACGGACAAAATGTCCCGCACGTGACGCTTACATAAATACCTATATTTAATAACTTATAAGTTGTTAAAATATAAACTATACGTTAAAATTAACAAAAAAAGTATTCTTTCATATTAGCATAGTTGTTTTAATTTGAGGATACAATATCATTGTTAAAATAGCAGTAACTTGTATAAAAACTGTTCCACACGTGATATGCAATGGACCATTAATAGGTTTAAAAATCTCCACATTTTAAACCCTAGACCTTAGTGAGAGCTGCCCGCTTTTAATAATAAATGAATAATAAAAATAATAGATAATAAAAATCTCCAGACTTTACATCCTACGCCTAAATAATCTGTCCGTTTCAGGGCGATTCCACGAAAAGCAGACAAAATATCCTGCGCGCGAGACTTACATAAATGCCAATATTTATTGACGCATGAGTTGCTAAAACATAAACTATACACTAAAAGTAACACAAAACTCTAGAATTCCATATTGGCATGGTTGTTTTAATTTGAGGACATGTGTAGAAAAAAACCCTGCCGGCCCGGCCTATAGGCGGGGGTAGATTTCGAAGTTAAGTATACTAATTTCACTAACAAAAACTAAATCATGATTAGAGATAAATCCACTTTAACAATTTCATCTGGCCTCTTTTGACGAGTATTTATTTCATTTTTTTTTAATAATAGCTATTTTTATCAGAATCATGTTAAGGCGTTATTAAAAAAAATACTTTTCCCTGCTCAACAATTCAAAATTTTCTGGCATATTTTCAGATTCATTTTTAATAGAAAAAATATGAAACTTGCTGACGTGATTTTTCAAGAGATTTATAAGCGACCTGTGTTTTTATTTTTCGTTCAATTAATTAAAACTTGATTTATAAACATTTTCTCAGTAGGACAATATTTTTCGTTTCTAACACAATCGCTTCGGGAAATTCTGTTTCATTTTGACATCATTTTTTGAAATATATTCTGCCTCTATCGAAAAATCTATCATTACGGCACATTATATAGTTTCTGAATAAGAGAATCTACCAATTGGATGCGTTTGAGAGCAAAAATGAATTTAAAAATGGGTAAGAAAATAAGCAGTTTGGATTTGAATACACTCTTAATAAGATGATCCTTTTCTTCAACTGCTATGTATTTTTAAATTGTTTTTGGAGTAAGAATTGTTCCTATCGAAAACTTGTCCATATAAATGGTGTAGACAATATTAAGAAGATATATGATAAATTCATGGGGATTTTATATCTTGTGAATTGACGGAGTTTTGGGTTTTTTTATTCTTCAAATCCCCTTTTTGTTTTCGTTTTAAAATTTTTTTTGCGGTACAAATTGGTCCTATCAAAAACTTGTGAATATAAAAGTTGTAGATAATATTAAGGAGATTTATAATAAAATCAATTGGATTTCATAACTTGAGAATTGACGATGCTATGATTTTTTTCACCCAAAACCCCTATTTTTGCGCCCTTTGAGCTCATTTTTAATATTATCAAAAATCTATGATACATAAATATTTGGCCCTATTTTTACAAGTAATAAAAATTTTAAACTGATTTGATATGTACAAAAATTACGAAGTTATGGGATTATTTCGGTTTTCACAAAACCCCTCAATATTTCTATCCCCTTGGTCCGATTTTGCCCATTAACGAACTTGACCGAGATTTTATACCCCTTCATTTTATGTATCAATTTGAAAGAGATTTGTGCAGAATTGTGGAAGTTATCGTGTCCAGAAGAAAGTGATATATATATATAGAGAGAGAGAGAGAGAGAGAGAGATAGATAGATAAAGTTGATAACTGAGGGTGATTTTGTGTTCTAAAGTCGGTATAGATCTGCAAATTTTTTTCAGAAATTCCAACACAGGGGAGGATTTTAATAGGTAGTATTTCATACGAAATCTACCTAAAAACTCCCACACGTGACATGGAATGACCCGTATTTTTTTTTTTTATTATTATTGCACTGATTTTTTATGCAGGTTCACCAATAGAATAGATTGATAGAGAAAACTCGATTTTTTAAATTTTGGATAAGGCGAGTTTTGAAACACACGTCCTCATTTGATATGGAAAAGTTATCAAATAAAAATTCAAATTTAAGTAGATGTAAATATACTGTATTATATATGAATAATTAAATTAATGTACTAGTATTTAATTATATTTTCCAGAACAGTGTATAATAATTTGTATTAACTAAATAAATAAATAAAAATAAATGAAATTGGTGTATAAAACTAAAGAATTTAAAATATTTTATATAAATAAGTACCAATTAAATTGTCTTTAAACCTGCATAAAATTTAAAGTACATAATTTATTTTGGGAGAAGGGAAAGAATAAAGGGTAAAATATTTAATTAACACATAAATTTTTATTTATATTGTAATAGAATTTACTTATATATATATATATAATAAACTTTGTTCGTAAGAAACAGTTGAATGTGTTCATTCAATGCGACGTGCAGCTGTGTTTTTCAATTATAAAAATAAAGTGTAATTTTTATGTTTGTTTAATTTAGTGTTTGTATTTTTTTGTTGAGTTAGGCATCTGATCGTTTTGCAGTACGTATGTTACATTTCTTTTTACTATGAGGAATTTTAAGTTACGTATATAATCCAGTCTTTGTTTTTATGTCTAAAACAAAGACATGCAATGACGTAGTGTAGCTCTAAATTGGGTGGCAATCAGTTCACCAATTTTAGGATAGAATGTCACATCAAATCGAGGAGAGATGGCCACCTATAATCAATATTTCAAAATTATACAGAGTGAGGTTTTAAAAAAAAATAAAATTATTTTTAAAATAATTATATTATTTTTATTTTTATAATTATATTAATTGACATAATTATTTAAATTTTAATTAATATATATATTTCAATTACAATAATATAATAGACTTTAACGATGTATTTGTATTTCATAAAATATTGAAAAACTTCGCAAAAGTTCATCCCAGAAACAGACAAAGTTGATAAATGTACTTATAATCGTGAAAAAGTCTAAAATAAACGCGAGGAAAAACCAAAAACATGCCATTTTCAGCAGCGAAGGACATGAAATGCTTTTGAAATTATTAGATTCTACAGAGTCCGAGGGATTACATTGGACGATGTCACTTAGGGAAGGAATGAAATTATACTTAAAATTTTGTATATTCAAATTTTATTCACTGATTTTCCGTGATATAATTGCATCTTTAAAAATTTCTATGTGTTTTTCATGATTAACTACATGAAATGTGTTATTTTTTGCTTTTTAACTTCATTTTTTCTTCCTTGTATTGGATGGCTATCTCTCCCCTGCTTGAAGGAGAGATGGCCATCTGCCATTTTAATTTGAATTTTGTTTCCCACTTTTTGTTCTCGATATTTAATTATTTTTCGTCCAAAATATAATGAGGATATGTATAAGAATTTCAAATATGCATAAATATTTCTCGTATTTGCATTCTAATAATTTTTATTTATATCTTCGAAAACTATGGCCATCTATCCTCTAGCTACCCTTTATATATATATATATATATATATAACCATTATATAATTACAAATCATCATCGATTTCCAATTACTAAAATTAAATTAATAAATATAGTTACAATTCATAACACTGACATTATACAAAATAAAGATGGTACCTGTAACTAGTAATACAGAATCATGCTAAATTCCACAAATTCACTAGCACATTGCGGGCGATAAATTTATATATAACATATGAAAAAACCCTCCAAAGTTTGATAAAATATCCTATTAAAGACAAAAGATACAATTATCCATCTAAATAATGTTGACCATAAAAAGCCGTATCATAAACATACAATAGATCAAATGGATGAATGAAGCCGGAAGTTTAAATAGTATTTCACATTTTCAAGGGTACATAAAATACATGTATAAGCAAAAAACATAATCGATTTCTGTAATGGAATCCAACAATAAGCAAAAATTGAATTCCATTATGTACCCGATCGACTAATCACCAGAAATTATAAATCCACCATGTAAAATAAATTGAATTAAAAAATACATTAATCAATGTAATATCCGCAACAATGAACAACATTAAAAAATGAAACTGATTAAATCAAAGAAATACCCAGCAAGAGAACAGCCATGACGTATTTACCATGACACAAACATTTAACGGATTTTGGCATAGCAAAAATCCCGCCCTAATAAATTGCACAGTTAAAAGCCTATCCTCACGGCCGCAGGAAATAGTCACAATCTTAAAATTTAAGAATTATAATTAACATATAGTCCATTTAATAATTATTATGACATGCTATTAAAATGATCCAGAAATAATTTAATACTAAAATTCATTAAGAAGTATTTGTTTAAAGTTAAACAATTAATAATTAAGAGACAATATCTAATATAAAAGTCCATGGCAACCTTATTATATGAGAACTAAATAAATAATTATTTAATGCTGCCATCTAGTGGTACTACATGAAATTAAAATTAAGATTGTCTATATATGAATAAGTTCAGGTCTAAAATCAGAAGTTATATTGTTTAGTGCTGCCATCTATTGTAGATTACCGAATATATCACTAGAAAAATTGAATTTTTTAAGGTGCTAATATTTGAACGGCTCAACTATATCCTTCTAAAACATCTCATCAGAATATTGATAATAATCCTTTAACATCTTTAATAAATTGTGTTATGATTGGTTATAATTATTTTTTTTATTTACATTAAAATTAAGCAAAGTAATAATAATTTCGAATAAGTTACTATATTAATAATATAAAAGTTTGTTTATATTAATCACTTAATAAAATTAATGAATCTTTGCTGATTTGGGGTGGGGGAGGGGCAAAATACCAACAGATTACAACATTTCTACAAACTTATAAATACATATATCATAAACTGTACAAGGGTATATCATTACAAACAAAATTGCTGTAAATTAATTTAATTTAAATATTGTTATACAGTACAAAGGACAGCAACCTCACAAGGACCAAAATAAACATAGAAACTCGCATATTCAACGTACACTTCCAACTTTTTATTTATTTATTTTTATTTATTTATTTATTTTTATATATAGAAATTAGATATAGCATTTCAGAAATATAATTGTCAATAGTTTAATAAGGATAGCAAAGTTAAATTTGGTTGCGAAAGGCATAGGGGAAGTTTCATGTGTAATTACCGGTATATCCCAGCATGCATATCTTTAGCCTTGCAGCCAAAAATGGCACTTGGCACGTGTCTGGCACAAATTTTGGGCCGAATAAGTGTCTGTCATTTTAAAAATATTTTTTTCTAAGTATAAATATTATTCTGTCTCAATGTCAGCGTGCCTCAAATACCCTTTTGGGTAGTCAAAAAATGGTTCTTGACACGTGTCTGGCACAGTTTTTGGGCCACGATCCTTCAGCCAGACATTCGATTTTGTATTCAGCCATTACAAAAGAAGTGTTGCACAAATTTTCGGGGTGCCTCAAATACCTTCCCTAAAATGTTTAACAGCTCTTGGACTATAAAAGATGCTAAAAATATGCTCGTTGAAAAAAACCACACTCAACCAACTCAGCCACGTTGCCACAACCAAAATATAAAACATAAAACAAACTAAACAAGGCAGAATCCAACATCCAATCAACCAATCCAAATTCATTCCAGGTCTGATGCCAATCGGCACAGCACATCATCATAAAACCGTCCTTGAACAGGCTTTAGGAAATATGAGTCATTCACTGACGTCAAAAGGCAATCGATTAGTAATGAAGAAAATCTGAATAATTTTTTATAAAATTTAAAGGAATATTGTTTTTGTAATATAGATTACTTTTAAAATGAAACAATTCCTTCTTGAACAGATGTTTATCTGTACAAATTCTAAAAAAGCGAAAAATTTGACTGATAATTATATTAATGTATATACGTTTATAAATATTGGAGGACCAATGAACAAGTTGATTCACTGGAAATTGAAAACTATTACGTTTGTAGTAGATTGAAATATGTACTTCATTACCTATTAACATTATTTTTAAATCAAGGTAATCAGCTTCCAAACCGTTATTATTCGTTTTCTATTGAAGTTTAACACGATCAAGTCGTCTCTCTAACGTTTTTACAAACGTCGTCTTTACCTTTATATATATATATATATTACATTAAAAATATTCCTTTAATTAAACTGAAAATAGAAAAATATGTTTTTAAATGTTTTATACAACTTATGATTCGTTTCAGAAATATTTTATAAATCCGTTTTCTCAAAAGATAAATAAGATAGGATGATTACTTTTTTTTTAAGTAATACTTAACTCTTGAGAAACACGCTGCTTTCTAACTTTATGGAAATGACAAGATTGACTGTAAATTTTTCCACAAGCTTAGAAAAATGCATTAAATATTATTTCCTTTTTTGTCACAGGTCATGTTCATCGACTTTTAACACCGTTAAAAATCATTAATATTATCTAATTAAACATCGATATTAACATTATTTTTCTAATTATTTCTTGCACCTTAAATTTCTCTAACAACATACCAATTTTGTTAACTATGAATTAAAGCATCATTTTTTTTTTCAATATAAATATAACCTTTTACTGTGCTATAGGCTGTGCTGAAAAAAAAAATTAAATTATTAGGCTACAGACTCATTTTTCATAATCAAGGGTCTTTATGTAATTTACAGTGTAATAGAATTCTATAAATTGCGCAAAAGTTACTAGATAACCTAAAAGTTCATAAACATTTATTTAGTTAACTTTTTCTAGATATTTTTTATTTACATTAAAGATACGTGGTTGAACAAAAGTATAGGACATTATTTAAAAAAAAAATCAACGTTAAATTACGACGAATCAAAGAGCAAACTGTGCGCTGCATAATGATAACTCCCACTATTAAAAATCTCTTTAACTTCTAATAAAGCATGACTACTTTCTTGCAGATGATTTCTAGAACTTTATTTTTTAATCTTTTGAAAGTAAGACAAAAACACTTATTAAAATTGTTTAAAAAGTAAAAAAAGAAAGAAATAGTAAGCGTCAAGCATAGTTTATAAAACACTTCCCAAAACATTCAGAATATTGTAACAAAACATCACCGTTTAATAAGACAAAATGATGTCATAGTAAACAATATTGAAAACGCCTAGAACAGTTTTAAACCAAATTTCAGCATGGCAATCACCATCTATAGTCGAAAAAAAGATTCGAATTTTTTTGAACAGATATGTATATAATCTACAGATTTGCATATACACTACATAGGATAGTTTACTTACTATGCTATACATACATATATATTATATACATACTACATACTCCGTTAGGGAACGCATAACGCAGTCAAAATTTCTCCTTCAGCAATTTCCGTCAACAAACTGAAATATACTCGAATTCTTTTGTGTAGCCCTTGTATATGATTTGTGAAAGTTATACACACCAAGTAATGCCAAAAATGTATTTAAATAATAATAATAAAAAAAAACGTACGACAATTGAAAACGATATCCCAGCAGTTATTGCTCATAAACAGTAGTATAAACGAATTCTTTTTTGTGTCTATGCACACCATATTTTATAGTAAGCATCTTATAGTGAATCTCAGTGGTGTATAAGGATTTCAACATGTTTGAAATAATGTAACATCATTAAAATACATTGAAAATTATTTTTTCCAATACTCATCAACGTAACTGTATTTTTGAGTGTCCATATATACGAAAAAGAAACGCTACTCACCTTGCAATACCGAACGTACCATTTTAAATCTCAATAACATACATATATGAATTACATGGTAATCTGACTATATTTAAGACGGACAGGAGGCCAGATAAACAGACAAAAACACATTCATAAACACTTTTTAACTATGCTCGATATTCTAAAAAAGCAATCGTTACTCTATTATTACTCTGTTCATGCATAGGTCAAAACATAGGTTCATTTCAGATTTCTTTTTTAAATTTTGAGGAAAGCTATTCTTGATCAGTAAAAAGTTTTATTAAAATAAAAGTCGTTCGTGTATATTAAATGACCTTCATATTATAACGCAATTCCAAATGTTTCATTACTCAAAGAAGGTTCTATATGTTGCTAGAAAACAATACAATTCCAAAATTTAAGTAAAACAAACAACTTAGGTGCTTTATTGCCTATCTTAAGTTAGAGCTCATTAATGTAATATCAAATACTATTTATGAAGGTATTATGAAGAAAGGGGAAAGAGTTTATTTGCAAAATAAATGTTATAAATATTTTTCTTTGAAAGGACATATCTTTTATGACACCCATTCTTCGCATATTGTTTTTATTTTCATAAATATATTCTGTGTAATGATTTTTTCTTATATTTAGCTCTTGTACGAGACTTTAGTTTGAATAAAACATTAAGATTATAAATAATATTTGAATATAAACCTTTAACTTTCGCTGTTGGCCTATAATCTCCCAACTGTATTTAAAACAATGCACTTTCTATATACTTTCTGTCTTTTCACTACAGAATATTGGGCTTTGATTCCGTAAAAATCATTGGTAATTTTGTACAATTATGCATATCTTCTATGTTCAAATTATAAATCGAATATAATAAGAAAAAAATAATTGTTAAAATTTTTACCATTTAAAATCACCAGATAATTTTTGAAACCAAGTTCCGTATATAAATATTATTAATACTTGACGAAATTTCCGTAATCGTATTCAAATAAGGGAATATGCTACTTATATCGACAAAAATGAAAGAAATGTCTCGTAAGTCATTTATACTACTTTTGCAGGAATATGTGTGGTTCATATAACTAATGCAGCCTAAAATAAAATGTCAGAATCAACATATGTCATCTAGTGAAAAGATTGGTCCTTTTTTATTAAAAGGAATAGATTCTGTTTTCAGTTGTATAATAATTTCTCTTAAAAAAAGGAAACATTTTAGAAAAAACTTCTATTATTTAATTGAAAGAATGTTTAATACATAAATTAAAATTACTGTATATTTCAACACAACATTTTTTTTTACTTTTATTTTAATAACGATAGAGTTCCTATTTGAAGCTATCGCTCAGGTAAAAAATAAAAGTTATTTTCATTGTCATTTAAACGAATGTTTAATGGAAAAATACCAGAAAACCTGACTGTATTATTTAAAAAAAGTTTTCATGTTGTTTTATTTAAAATTTTCCGAAATGTATTGTTATAAAGAACAATTGTAATCTGGCTAAAGATCAACTATACAAAATGTATTCAGAGGATAATTTATTACATTCAGTGGACTTGGTCGTCAGCCAGTTATAAATGTTTTATAAATGTAGATGGTCACCAGCCAAAAGAATATTTTATCTTGGGAGATAGGTGTGACAAAGAGGAAGAAGAATGCATTAAGTATATTTTAGAGAAGAAAAATTCAACTTTAAAACAAAGGTATGGAGAAAGTTTTTATTTCATGTGAAATATTATTTTTTAATTTAATATTGAAATATGTAGGACAATAAGAAAAATAAACGATAATGGCGCATGAAGTCGAATTTTTTTTGTACTAACAAACTTTTCCTCTTTTTTTACTTTTGTTTTAATTACTTTTATGCATCCTTAATTTTATATATCTCTACTACACACCATATTGTGCATATTTTAGAATAAAATATATAAATAAAATTATAAATAGTTATTGTTACTAAAAATGTAGCAATTTGTAAAGTTTTTCTATTTGTTGGTAACGCTATGATGATAATATAATTAGGATAAAATATGTCTTGTATGGTTACATGCACAATTTGCTATATATGGCAAAATTGGTTTTTTTCATTTATATTGGAATAAAGTACAGAGATAGATATATAAATTCTTATCAATTTGTTTATAAATTGCTTTCTCAAAAGATGGTGCATTCCTTACAAAGTTGCATAAAATTGTATAAAGTAAGTAAAAGTTGCATGAAATGTTTTTTCATAATACATTCTTATGAAGTAATCCCTATTTAAAGCAACAGATTATTCCATATTACAAAGGCTAACGGAAAATAACTCCAATAAATGAATAAATAAATAAGTAAATATTTGTAATAAATAACATTTTCATTGTGTGGATATATATTTTTTGCATTTGAGTAAAAGGCAGTCAGATAAACAAGCCGACATCCAAGATAATAAAATTTTATATTTTGAAACTTGCAAGTTTTTTTTTTTTTTAACTGCATTCTCTTTTTAAAGGTTTTCGATTGAGAGTTGTTACACTCTGTAAATTTTTGCTTAAGTACACTCTCATGATCTTCCCTAAAAGGCTCTACATCAGCCAAAAATTATAAGTGCTAAAATGTTTAGTCGTTTTTCTCCAAATCATTTGCGTTTGGAAAAACTGACTGCGCTAAGAAAAGAACGTTACATTTTTTTGTAAATTAGCTCTTTTAATACGAAGCAACCAAATACATAATATTCCTTTCAGTTGTAAGCAGATATATATGTATGATATTATGGAAAAGTAGGTGAAATCTTATATGTCAATAAAATATTTTAAAATTAATCGTTAAAATTTTAAAGATTTTTTTGTTTAAATTAATTTTATTTTTGCATGCTATGTTGACTAATGCGCTTTGAAATTATCACAGGAATCGTACATGAGAATTTTATCGAATCATGAAGTTCGACAATTATCGTTACATGAAGTGTTGTGATAGGCATTCAAAAATAATTTTCATGTCACACGGATTTCACATGTCTCTTATCAAGAGGTTTCACAACTTGGCATAAATTGATATAATCAATTCGCCTAATATGGAAATTGACTACCCTAACGACCATGAATTCAATCAGAATTGACCTGTTTTAATATGTTCATATCAGGTGCAGATTAGTTTGTTGATATTTCGCTGTCATGATGATTTAAACAGGGATTTGAGATGTTACACGTAATTGCGAATCCAAGCCGTGATTATTAATTAATAATAAAAGTCCAATTTTTAATGAAGGGAACAATAAGTAGAAAAACATTAAACGTTAAAATAAGATACCTTATTGAACGTATGATTTTTAAATATAAAGGTAATTGGTAGCTAGTTATGTATGCGAAATAAATTATCAATATAAACATTCATGCTTTTACAAAACTTACAGATAACGACTCTAAAATACATATTTTCAATTAACAGAAATGCTAGATTATTTGAATTGTATAAATTTGGCTGCAATGCGCTTCTTATATGACTTTGCAATGAAAAAAAAAATTAAAAGACAAATAAATGCGCAAGTTATTCATTTACTTTAAGCATATATATAAAACATTTGTTTAATTGTTTTAAAAAGCAAACCTAAAAAACAATTCACTAAAATAAATTAAAAGATCCAAATGCGAAACATCTCTCTATTCTAAAAAATAAAGTACTAAAGCTGTCACCACCGCCGCTGCCGTAAATATTTTTTTTTTGTGTGTGTGTGTGTGTGTGTGTGTGTGTGCGTGACCGCAGGTTTTTCTTTGCTAATATTAAGAAAACTGCTGCATACAAAAACATTAAAATTGGTAGCATTATAGAGAAATGTTTGATAAATACGCAGGGGCAGACAGTTTTTAAATCGAAGAATTATTTAAAGAGATATTTCATGTTGAATTAGTTCCATTAAAAAAGGTTTACACGAAAAAACTATGCATAGGAATTCTAACATTTTTCTAGAGATGTACTTCACAAGCGTGCGGTAGGAAGACTGCCTTTATTTTTTTTTTTTTCAATATTGTTTTGATTTTTCTTTTCAATTTGTTATTCAAATTTTTATTATTTAAATAGAGATTTATTTCGTATTTAGAAAAGGTAGCTTTTTTTTTTTTTTTTTATTGCTGCCAAATCGTAAATCAGAGCAGGGAATAATATTTGCTTTAAATTAAAAAAAATGTATTTATCAGTGACTATTAAAAACAGAAAAATTACTTTGAAATAAATTAAATTATGGCGTGTTAAAAGAAGGGAATTGGGAAAATTACGTCATAAGTATATGTTTACACGCGAATATTAAAAAAGAAGCAAAACCTTAAAATCAAATCATTAATTATTAAACGCGAAACACATTTAATGGCCAAAATTCCATGATACATTAAAACGATACATTTATTTTTTTTTTCCCTTATAGACAATATCCATGCGACGTCACAGTGGGAATCACATGACGTAAACATAGCGCGGCCAGCAAGCGTGTTTCTATATTTCATTACTTGATGCAGCATAAATACAAACAAATGCATGCGTGAAATACTTTACATTTCTTTTGTTGGAATTACTATCCAATAAATAATATTAGAAATTTTGTACATACTTATTATTTAAAATAAATATGTTAAATTTAAAAAATAACATAAAAACATGCATGATGGGACGTTAAAATAGAGGAAAGAGTTCATACATAAGCTATACGTGTTTCTGAAATGTAAAACTCGATATAAACATAAAATATAAGCGTAAATTTTTAAAACACAGTGTTTTTCAGTGTCGTGGCTCTGAATGTTATTTCCAAGTAGACGAATTTTTGTAACATCGAAAAGGAAGGAAGTACCGGGCAATCCAGAAGTTCCGGGAGTTTTGAAATGTCAATAATTAGTAAACTATATACAATAGAAAGATGCGGTTTTCACAGAAATTCTTAGAAACATGTGGGATTTGTTTTTTAATGACAAAAAGAATATTTTAATTAGTTACACTTTTTGACGACAGGTGGCGATGAAATGATAATATAGTTTTGCTGTAGTATAATAAAGCAGATTGAGTATTGGAATCATGTTCTGCCTCGTTTACGGCAGTTTGTGGCCCCCCGCTTCTTTGACGATCTTCCAATGAACCCGTTTCCTCAAACCTTTTTATTATAGCCTTCAAATGTGTAACAGTCATCGGTCATTTTCCAATTTTAACTCCATGCATTGTACGGTAAGAAAGCAGAACTAAACTTGCCGATTCATCTTTAAGCATGTCTAAACATAGCAGTTACACATGAAATTTTGTATCAAAATTCCATTTAAATGCAATTTCTTTAACCTTCGAAAAAGCGTTTGAACATAAACGTCCTTTAAAGCTAAATCTGAGCAATATCTTAGGAAGTATGTTGCGCAATGAATTCATCTTCTTATATATATATATCTTCTTATAACATATGGTACGGATATTTTTGACGTTGTACAGCAGCGCCAACTGCTGCTCACCCGCATAAATCACCCGGTATATTGTCCATAGCATAGTTATAAAAATCCCAGAGGCAGATACATTTGTAGCTTAAACAATTTATAGAAGCTGATTTCAAAATATTTAATTGATATTACTTAACAATCGCCAAAACAGCCCTTATCTTTCGCGGCAGCGGTGGATGAGGCCGTGGTAACTGAAGAATGTCCCACTTAAACGGAAAAGTACGGAAACTCCAATACAGAAGATCGTCGCCTTTCGTGATAATATCATTGGATCTTTCGTAACCGGGTAATATTTTTAAAACAGCGATTACCATTTTTTAGAGGCAGGTAAGTCTGAACGGGGTTGGTGACCGTAGCTCGCAGGCGGCAGATCCCCTACTTTTTTTTTCAAAAAAAAAATTAGCATCAGCATGTTTTTCAAAATTATTTCAAGAAAAAAATTATACGGTTTTAACCTGTAACGATTTATAATTATTGTATGTTTTCTTACCGCTTGTCAAAGCATTTACAAGAGGTCCAGAAAGAAATAATTGCAATTAAAATTTTATTGAAGAAACCAATATTTAATACTCACTCATTCACACTCTCGCGCATGACATCATAGAATCCATACCTTACAATATAAAAACAATACACAACTAATTACGAATATCAACAATGATCAAAATAATATGTATATATATATTTTTTTGTCGATATAAGTAAATGTACCAAACTTCTTATATTGCGCATTGGTCCGTTAAATGTTACACATTTAGTGCAATATAGAAAATTAACAATTTTAAATAAAACGTTAATGTTTCATTTAATGATCACATGAGTCACTTTAAATTGTTTTTTTTTTTTAATTTAACAACAATTTAATAATTCAGTTTTAAAATATTCAAATAATTTCGATCGTGCGTAATACATTTTAAAAGCAATCTGAAAGAATTGAGTGACCAAATGCAAGCAAAAAATACATATTGTTATTTTTTAAAAAATTCTATGGCGAAACAATTATAAGCTATGTTGCTGTTATTTGAATACATTCGAATAAATGCGTATTTATACAGGGTGTCCGTAAATAGATTGAAAGGGGCTTTATTTTTTAACTGTACGAGATACGTAAGCAATGTAAAATGCACAAATGTTTAAAATAATGTAGAAATGAAGATTAAGGCTATGAAATAGTCCTACCATTAATTAAAAAAAATTACAAATAATAAATTTTAGACGGTCCTTCAATCTTATAAGTTTTATTTAAAAAATATTTTAACCATGCACTGACAAGGAAAACAGTATATCTACACTTTTAAGTCTAAAACTCATCAATATATGATAAATAATTTGAATTTTATGGAATTTCTTAGCTTTCCGTCACTAAAAACTAACAAAGAAATTTTTAGTGCTGGGGTACTCCGAAAATTCATATAATTCAAAAACTAACAACTTGGTGAGTTTTAATCGTAAACGAATGGGATTTTTACAGTTTTATTTATCAGAGCATGGTTAATTTTTTTCTAAATATAACTTATAGGAGCAAGGGACCGCGTTTAAAATTTAAAACGCGTAACATTTTTAAAACTATCTGCAAGACTATTTAATTAACATAATCTTGGTTACAACATTATTTTGAAAACTTTTGAAGTTTACATTGCCAACGTATCTCCAAAACAGGGTTTGTATGCATCAGGAGATTCAGGGGATTTTAAAATGTTTTGTACCAGAAATTTTCTAAAGTACTGGTCGCTATATCTGGAGATAGAATTTTTTTTCATTAAATAATCAAAATGTTACTTTACAAGCATTCTGGTAAATGGTCCTTGAAAGTCTTGAAGCATATGAACCCTGCAAAAGGAAAAAGAATAAAGCATGTTTTGAACATTCTCAGACACCCTGTTTATGGTGTAGATGTTCGGCTTTTAAAAACATTTGCCAAGTTCTGTGATAGAAAGAGATAAAAACTCCAACAAGGTAAGTATTGAAACAAATAATTTATTTCACTAGATGAAAAAAACAAGTTCATGATAGACCATATATGGAGAGGTGCTCCGAAAATTACTTAAAGTAAAAAGACAAGCGCCCTTTTTGGGAACCTTAGAGAAGAGCGGCCAGAAGCGAAGTGATAAAACTTCTATAGAAATAGGCACATAGCTCGGCGTTACAAATTATCACCAATTTACAAATGTTTTGGCAACTGAACGAAAATTAACAAAGTTTTTTGCGAGACTATTTAGAGGTATGACTTGCTAGGTCATGTTTCTATTCATAAAGGTATATTTGGCAACGAGCTGGCTGATGATCTAGTGAAACAAGCTACACAAAAATCTACCATAGACACACATCTTCCAGTGCCCCAATCATACGTCAAGAGGATCGTGAGATCCAGGATTCTGACGTCATGGCAGGAGTACTGGGACACATAGACAAAGGGCAGGCACACACACGAACTCATTCCTAAAGTTTCTCTTCAACTTTACAACGCACGCCGTGCATTACCAGCTTTCTGACGGGTCATGGCCCCTTCAAGGCCTACCTAAAGAGATTTAAGTGCGCCTCTTTCAACCTGTGTGAGTGTGGTGAGGTGGGCGCTGCAAGCCATGCCTACTTCCACTGTGAACTCACACGACGCTGGCACTTAAAACGCCCGGCACCTCCACTAGAAGGCTGGCTCCATAATATACTTACACGCACTCTCCTACTAAACAAACTAAAACACATCCATAAACACCATTTGGAAATTTCAATACTAACTACGTAGCGTGGGCATGCAACAGTTTCAGCTGCCCGTTGTCGCCAGGGAATTTCGTCGCACATTCATCCGCCCCTTGTCGCGTAGGAGATCTGTTCCTCGGCGGAATGAATATTTTTTTCGCCTTTCTCCTCTTACCAGAACCTGTCGCGTTAGGTTTTTTTCCAACTGGCAGGTGCGGCCCTGACAAGGGATTTTATATACAAACCGCCTACTGTCGCGATTCTGGCGGCTTCAGCTCTGGCTGCAATCTTTATTTTTTAAGACCTTAATAAAGGCGACAGAGGGGGACACTATGCTCTACAGACTTGGTTTCCTTTTCTGAGCCGTCCCTCTTAGACAGTCAAAACATGGTTTCCCTTCGAGACGTGTTAATCGCAGGGTTTCAAAATAAAAGATTCTTGTGCAAATAAGCGAAGCGAAATATCTGCTTTTGTGTATATTCGTTAAAAACTTTACACTAAATAATCATTAACTTTTTAATGCTCAACAAAAAACGGACGTGAGAAGTAGAGAGAAGGGGCATATGGTTTTAGATCGAACAATAGAGAAGATGATGTACATGTGGTAATTTTTGAGGCAGCATTCGATAAGATACATTTAAATTTTTACGTTATTTCTTTTCAACGGTCAAATTTTACTAGCGATTAAGTGACTTATTTACAACGTGAGAGAAAGCAGATGAAATCAGTTATGATGTTAATGAACATCTTCACTTACATTTTTTTGTTTTACTTTTGAATAAAGAGTGCTAGCGGATAGAAATTCATTCTGTGGGATCGGCTTTTGATAACTGCAAAGTGCAACATAATTACAAATCATTATTCATAAAATTGAATATTTAAAAGTATTGAATTAAATTCGAATAATTGAACATAAAAATTATATTCAATTTATAAATTATTTATAAATTATTGAATAAGGTAAAAAGGCACGTAGATAAAAATCCATATATTTTTAAGAATTGAATTAAATTAATGAATTTGAATAGAGGAGGGGGAATTAAGAATTTTTTAAAGTATTAGAATTATGTTCAAAATTGATTTTGAGTGAAAGGGGGGGGGGGAGGTAAGCGTAAGTCTATATATAACAAGAAAAACTATTATACTGCTTATAAGGGATTTATAAATAAAAAGGGCTTTGATGCCGATTACTGAAAACCTATTTTGATAATTCTAAAGCCATGGAATTCGATTGCGATAAAATATGGATGGGAAAGTGTCCAATTTGGGGAAAATGGAGGCCATAGATTTTCCAATAAAATATGGCAGAGACATAGCCTCCGATGGTAACCAGATAACGATCACAGCGCTACTAGTACCAGTTAGGAAGAGACTTGTCTTACATGGAATATTCGTGAAAGTGAGCCTCTATCTTAATGTGATTTAACGTCATTCTTCTCTCAAATACTGAATGTTTGCATTTTTGTAGCAGTTTTGTCAGTTTCTTTACTCAATTTGTGAATAAACAACAACAAAAAATTACAACGAAGGAAATACTAATTGTAAGATAGTTTTTTATTTTGTGTTCTCCTCTGTTTAGCCTGTTTTTCTCGTCTTGGATGTTATTAATCACTCAAACAATCGGAATATAATTGGAATTAAAACGTACATAAATGCTATAAAAATATACGATATACTGTACTACACTGTTTAAAATCTGCAGCAAACTGTCCGGCATTCGACCTTTTTAGGTAGCTTTCATTACAAAAAGCTACCTATTGCAGCCATTCGGAGGAAAGCGATTTCAAAAAATTTTGGTATATTTTCATCGATCATGACCCCCAGACCCCGAAACCACACTCCGTTCAAAATTGACATATATATATATATATATATATCCATATACAGGGTGTCCAGCGAATAAGACCCTGATTTCAAAATTAAATATCTCAAAAACAAAGATCAATAGAATTATGCGATAAACGGTTTGTTTATTAGCTAAGCTGTAAAAATGTTATACAAAAGTTTCAAAATTTAGTTGCAAAAATGATTAACAGATGGCGCTTTAATCGCAATACTTGTCAACTGAGCTTCGAAGTCCAGAACACTAGCGTCTCATTCCTAGACGGCTTCCTATGGAAGAACGAAAATTGGGAAAAAGCACTTCTTCGTTGGGGTGATGGGCAGAAGTGAAGACATCTTGTCACAAAATTATTGCATCAGCTTCTATTTTAGAGAATTTCAATTAATAGAATTTTCAATAAAAAATTTAGCAATCATTATATAAGAACTTATTAAAATATTTTATTTGGATAATGTGCAGAAGCAGAGACATCTGGTCACAGAATTATTGCATTAGCTTTAATTTTAGAAAATTTCAATTAATAGAATTTTAAATAAAAAGTTTAGAAATCATTATATAAGAACTTACTAAAATATTTTATTAAATTCAATTTTTAATGCCATATAATTATTTAAATCAAAATGCATATATTTAGAAAAATAATTTCGTACTTTTTTATTTATTTTTTATACTTTTAAATCACGGCATAATATTTTGGTATTATTGTTTATACCTGAATTATTATATTTCATTTCTTTGTAAACAAAATTTTAAGAGACAGAAATTATGCATTAAATTATTTCTTTTTTAAAAGGAATTGATGATAAGTCATATTATCAACGTCAAATCAAAAGTATTTTGGACGCTGCATTCCTTTCCAACACTTTGGATCCCGTCGCTAGAAGATGAACCATATTTCTGTGCTCAGTGATAAAAAAATGAAAACAAGTTTTTAAAATTAAAGTTATTTTTTTAGCTTAAGTTTTTAAAAATAGAAAATTTGTATTTTTTCATTCAAACTATTCTCTACAATAAAAGAAAGTGATTTATGAATCATTATTACAAATGCTCAATGATTTTTAAAAAAGGGCTTTTAGCTTAATTAAATTTTAAAACCTGAAACTTTGGATTTTTTCACAGTTTAAATAAATATTAAAAAGTAAAAATTACCATTTTCTTCAAATCTTCCTCTACTTGGATTCGATTTCGCGATCTACCAATTATGAGAGAAAAGACAGACCATAGAGATAGTGGTATCCGGACCGAAGTAGCTTATAACAAAATTTGAAACAAATCTCAATTCTGTCAACACATGGCTCCGCTTCTGCACATTACCCAAATAAAATATTTTAATAAGTTCTTATGTAATGATTGTTAAATTTTTTATTGAAATTCTATTAATTGAAATTCTCTAAAATTGAAGCTGATGCAATAATTCTGTGATCAGATGTCTCCGCTACTGCACATTATCCAACTAAAATATTTTAATAACTTCTTATATAATGATTGCTAATTTTTTTATTGAAAATTCTATTAATTGAAATTCACTAAAATTGAAGCTCATGCAATAATTCTGTGACCAGATGTCTCCACTACTGCACTTCACCCAATCGAAGAGGTGGTCTTTCCCAATTTTTTTTCTTCCTTAGGAAGCCATCTAGGAATGAAACGCTAGTGCTCTAGACTTCAAAACACAATTTATAGGCATTGCGATTACAGCGACACTTGTTAGCTGTTTTTGAATCTAATTTTGAAACTTCTGCATAAAATTTTTACAGCTTAGCTAATAAACAAACAGTTTACCGCATAATTCTATTGATCTTTATTTTTGAGATATTTAATTTTGAAATCAGGGTCTTATTCGCTGGACACCCTGTACATATATTTATATATATGACCTTTGTCCCAATGTAACTCTCGTATTTATGAACCGATATGGATGTAATTCGGTGTGTACATAGTACATACCAATGTCTCGACCGAGTTCGTTGACCAGCATCATTCGCTATTTTGTTTCAAAATGGCGGCCATTTAATTTTTTTAAATTAAAATTTGAAATGTGGTACCAAAAAATTGAAAATGGAAAAATATTTTTTCTTATATATTTGACCTTTATACAAAGATTCCGGAGCAGTTTTTGTTTCGTCTATATCTTAAAAAATGGCTGAGTTATAGCGTTTTGAATTTCTAGCGTGACTGACATTTTGAAACGTCCAGAATTTTGTTACGCGATAAAAGGCGTATTAATGAACCGATTTGGATGTAACTTCGTTTATACATAGTACATACCAATGTCTCGACCGAGTTCGTTGGCGAGCTTCATCCGCCATCTTGTTTAAAAATGGCGGCCATTTAAATGTTTAAGAAAAATTTAAATTTGAAATGTGGTACCAAAAAATTGAAAATTGAAAAAAATATTTTTTTCTTATGTATTTGACCTTGACAAAAATATTTGGGAGCAGTTTTTGTTTCGTCTATATCTTAAAAAATGGCTGAGTTATAGCATTTTGAATTTCTAGCGTGGCTGACATATTGAAACGTCCTGATATTTGTCACGTGATAACTGGCGTATTTATGAACCGATTTGGATGTACCTTGGTGTGTGCATAGTACGTACAAATATCTCGACCGAGTTCGTTGTCCAGCTTCATCCGCCATCTAGTTTCAAAATGGCGGCCATTTAAAAAATTAAAAAAAAAATTAAATTTAAAATAAGATACCAAAAAATTGGAAAATGAAAAAGATTTTTTTTCTTATGTGTTTGACCTTAATACAAAGATTCTGGAACAGTTTTGTTTTATCTAAAAAAATGGTTTAGTTATAGTATTTTGAATTTCTATTGTGGCTGACATTTTAAAACGACCTGATTTTTGTCACGCGATAACAGGCGTATTTATGAACCGATTTGGATGTAACTTGGTCTGTACATAGTACATACCAATTTATCGACCGAGTTCGTTGGCCAGCTTCATTCGCCATCTTGTTTCAAAAGGGCTGCCATTAAAAAAAATTAAATTTAAAATAAGGTATTAAAAAATTGGAAAATGAAAAAGATTTTTTTTTATGTGTTTGGCCTTGATACAAAGATTCCGGAGCAGTTTTTGTTTCTGAAAATTTGTTCTTTTGTTTTTATCTTAAAAAATGGTTGAATTATAGCACTTTGAATCCCTAGCATGGCTAACATTTTGGAACGATCTTCTATTTGTCACGGGATAACACACGTATTCACCTATTTCGATGTAAGAAGGCATGTGGATAGTATACATCAATATCTCGAACAAGTCCGCTGGCCAGCTTCATCAGCCATCTTGTTTCAAAATGGCGGCCATTAAATTAAAAAAATATATATTTAAAGTGAGGTGCAAAAAAATTAGAAATTGAAAAAGGTTTCTTTCTTAAGTATTTGACCTTGATATAAGGATTCAGGAGCATTTTTTGTTTGTCTTTATCTTAAAAATGGCTCAGATATAGCAATTTCAATATCTAATGTGGGTGACATTTTGAAAAATCTGATATTTGCCTGCGACAGCACTCGTATATATCAATCAATTCCGATGTGAGTGAGCATGTGCACAGCAATTACTAAGGTCTCGACCAAGTTCACTTGTTAGCCTCATCTACCATGTTGTCTTAAAATGGCAGGCACTTTAAGAAATCGCCGAATTTGGCAGCCAAATATAAGTTATTTTAAATAAAAGCAACTTGGATAAAGCTGACTAATTTCGCGAAATTCTCATTCATAATGATTTAGTATTGATAAAAATTAGTATTGAATCTCCTATATTTGGTATCCACTAAATTGAGCTTCGTGTGTTTGAATAATATAAATTGGCTTTTTAAAAATAAGGAATATGAAAGCTACCTCTTCCTCCCGACACTGGCTGGAAGGACTTTTTAAAAACAACTGTTCTTTATAGTATTATAAAGAGTGTATGACCATATTATTTACTCAATTATTGTCAGGATGAAGTCAAATTTCTGTTATGTAGCTGTTTTCTATAAAAACGGTTGGTCGATTAACTGGGCAGTTTACTGAAAATATTTAAAATTGTAGACTAGTGTTTCCCAAGATTTTATTGGACACGTCTTATAGAGGCATTTTTAAAAATCAGGATTCCCACACCCCACATACACACATAGTCTGTTACATACATCTATTATTTAAAATGTCCACTCTATTCACATCGAACGAGCTTAACATAGCCTTAACAGTAACTACTTATTTCACATTTTTAAACTTATCAAAGAGCTTAAATTTCTGTCACACATGCCTTTTTAAGATATCTCCATAAATGCAATAAAGCTATGCATCTTCGACTTTATGAAAAAGAGTGTTGTTTTTCCGTTACAACATACATCAGCCTTAAATAAAAGTGTTATATGTTCTGCATTTTTATCTTCATAAAACACTTGAAGAGACTCTCACATTTAACATTAAAACAGATAACACAAATACATTTTATAATTCATTTTAATAACTTATTAAGAGTTTGCAGAAAAATTCTGGACATTAAATTTTCTTTCTGTGGATAATACGATACACAAAAAGCATTTCAATATTCTCATATTTACCGATTGGACGTAGCCATTGTTCCCCATCAAAACATATTTTTGTGTTTTCCTTTCAGATTATCGTTAATAGTGTATTATTGGATAATTGTATGTTATTTATTATCGGATTTAAAATTTAAAATGCATATGTACTATATTTATTGTCTTCATTAGATTCATAGCTATTTACTATTTATTAATTTCGTTTTCTACTAGTTTTAAGATTTATGAATTTTATAAATTTGGTTGTACCTAGTTTTGATATTTCAAATATTTTTTAGATTAAATATGTTCAAGACTTTCAGCTAATACAGCTTTAAGAAATTTCATGCGTAAAAATTTATTCATATGTCATACAGCAGAGCGAATTGAAATAAAAGTCTCGTTCAATAAATAATCGAAAAAAATTCAAAAATTGTAAAATACGATAATAACCAGAAACATTAAGAAAGTTTTTATTATTAAAAAATCATGGTGGCGGGGGATATATTATTATAATAAATTAGACAAAAATATATTCATATATTTATCCTGTTTTGAACTCTAATTTTAAACTTTTTAATGAGAAATGTTTCATAATTTCACAAAAGTTAATTTTTTAATAATGTTTTTAATTTTTGCTTGTATTACTCATACTTTAAGTATAACCATTAATTTACCAAACACACTAAGAGCGAGTGTTTGCATTACAATTTGAAATTGACCCCTTAAAATGTGAAGTTGCGTAGGACTTACGTCCCACGTTGGGAATCACTAGTGTAGTAGACCTCAAAAAGCATTTGTTCTTCATGTAACTGCTAAATTATAGATGAAAAACCGTAAATTTGATACAGATGAAAATCTGAAAAAAATGGGAAGAATATGTAAAACTGAAATCAAATAAAGTGGAAATTAGATTAAAAAAAAGAAATATTAATATTATGGTGCACATTCAGACATCATATACCTGAGTAAATTTCAAATGTCACTAGTGAGGAATTGTACCACCCCATTATAGATTTTCGTGGAACTGCTTCATTGTCTTGGTTAATTTATCAATGGCACGGTATATCATGATGTATAGTACATTCAATTGCTGGGACAAAATAATGGAAAAGTTTCGCAGAATTGTTTTTAAAAAGTTTGACTAGAAACATATAAAATATTACTTGATCTTAAATCTGATACAAGCTTGCTTCAAATGCAGTTGTCTTCTTTCCAAACGGATTATCACTTTACAGACTACACCAAGTTATCATTTCTGGAGTTATCTAATAAGAGTTATTTACTTATTATATATTTGTTTTTGCCATCGATTTCTGGTTCTCTGAAACGTACATCACATATGTTTATATTATTTTGAGTAAGCTGAACTGTAAAACATCTTCTTTTTAATTATAGCTAAACTTAATTGTAAATTTTCTTCAAACTGCTTTACATAATTTAGAAAATAATACATTGACCTTTAAATTAAAAATGCGTCATTTTTGTCTCTAATTTGTAAACAAATTACAGTGATACCACGGTTTTCGTCGATAATCCGTTCGAAAAGAATAGGTGAAATTAGAAAGCGACGAAAACCGAGGCAATTATTTCCATATGAATCTATGTAAATCCAATTAATTTGTTCAAAAATTCGAAAATACGTACCAAAAACACTTTTTATAGAGAATAAGTTTAATCATTCTCTATATAAAAAAGTAACAATTTGGAAATGGGCCAAAAGATTTGGAAATGGACCGAGGAAAATCTGCGTAGATACAGCGGTACGCATCTGATTGGTCAGAGCTTTCTGTTTTTTCTTAGCGGGAATTGTGTTTGGCGAAAAATGTAAGTAGAGAATTTAGATAGGATGGGCACGGAAAGGGAAGAATCTTATTCATTTTGAGAGACTTCTGTTTTTTGGGGTTTTTTTTATAGGGGTCGATGGCAAAAGTGATTTTTACAGAAAGAAGATAATTTCCATTAACTAATGAGAAAGGGGAAGGGGTATCTGCGTTTGGAATGTAAAAATTGAATGCATAGAAAATAAGGAATCGCCAAACAATCCAGAATGGAAACGCGAAACAATTACGTCTGGGGTTGGCTAGAAAATAGGGATTGCTTCGCGATACCGAACGGAAACACGTAGCCATTATGCGGGGGGTTAGTGAGCGTAGCGAGCACGGGGGCAGAGCCCCCCTAGTACTAAAAATGATAAGAAATTAATTTAACATTCTTGGCGTATTCTATCAAGGCATTATATCTGGGGTCACTTTCCTTTTCGATCTTTTGGCAGTATGACTGTCTTGAGATTCAAAGGACCTATGTCGCTCAAAAAAGTGGCCTTTTTCTGTCGCCTCTGTTTCTGTCTGTTCTGTCTCTGCTTGCCTAAAATGGGGCAAGACATTATCATTTAAAAAAAAATGCAGACAAGGCTTTAAACAGATTTATTTGGGCAACGTTTCAGCACAAAACCCTGTACCTTTGCACTCCGTATAAAGACGATATCCTTAATCTCTTAATAAGGCACATTTCCCCTGTCACTTCCTCCTCATCTGTCGTCTGTTGCACTTTTAGGTGAAGGTCTTGCAGCTCTTCTGTGCTGAGTTCTTCACGGTCTTCATCCGCCAGCTCTTCCACATCCCCACTACGCACCTCCAAGCCCTTGGACTTCCTAAAATCAATAAGTGGCTGCACCACATGTGCAGGGTCTGCTGGATCTGGAAACTTTCTTTGGTCCCATGATGAACCACTCGCATTTAATACAAAAATGCCCCAAAATACCCCTAGAAATAAACAAAATTGTTGGCCTAGACGCGCTAGATGACGCACACGCGATAAGAAACAACGCCACACTGAGCAGGAGAACGCGTGATCGCCCCCTTTGATTACAGAAAATGCAGCGAGATCAATAGAGTGCACCGATCAAAACCGAGACAACCGACGAAACCGAGAAAAAATTTTCGCTGAAAAATAAATAGACGAAAACCGAAACCGACGATAACCGATGTCAACGAAAACCGAGGTATTACTGTACAAGAAAACATTAAATTTGGAAGAATTGCGCGTTAAACAATTATTTATTGCCCATAAAAATAACACCTAACAAGATTTAGAAAGAAATAGTTACATATTTAAAATTCATTTAAAAAAATAAGAATAAAAGATTGATTTTTGTGAAAAACATTGATGTAACGGAGATTTTTTAAGAAGAGTCTGCCTAACTCCAGTTGTAATACATGGCGGCATCGACTTTCCGTGCTGCCAAATAACACTAGAAAGATAATCTACAACATTTTAGCGTACATTTTCAAATGAAAACTCATTTCGATGGACAAATTGTTACCTTTCTTGGCTTAAATTATCGGATAATGGAATAATAAAGTGTTACCATTCCATGTATGTTCATATGTACCATATACTGAATAGGCATTATTCCATCTTATTTAACGACCTGAGAGGTGCACTTGAAGCACCCACTTGTCTTTTAAGGTATTCCCGAATGCTCTGAATGTGATTAAATTCTAGTTGATTTGGCCGTTTTATTTCCTTGAAATCTTTTATACTCATGTAAATTTGAGTCCGTTTTTGGAAGAGTGCAGTGTGGTTAAGCGAGATACGCAGACGCTGTCTTCTTGCATACAATTCTTGATTGATTTTCAATTTCAAAGCACTACATTAGACAATATTCTTGCTCCTTCTGCAGCGAAATTATCTGAAATGTGTTTATTTCCGGTACTATTCCTATTTCTTTATGCCGAAAAAAACTAAACAATGAATTTCTGCAAAGGATGAACTTTTGGATTCATTATCCATGATATAGCTAGTGAAAATGAAATTTCTACAACCAAAACTTTGGGAATTAAGTTTCAATTTTTCTATTTTCAGCGTTATCTGATTCTAAAAACAAAATAAAAGAACGGATATTCTATATATAAATTATATATGTTGAAAATTATAAGTTTCTGCTGTTAATTTTAAAACTAAACAATTACGCTATTAGTTTTTTTATATTTTATTCAGGTTTACATAAACAAGTATCTGGTTGTCTTATAATTTTATACAGTTCGTAAATATGCGTATTGATGAACAAATTATACGGAATGGATTTATTTATGTATACCTTGTCAAATATATTAAAAAAGCTTTCCAAAATTGAGAAACAGCTTTTAATTGCTTTTGAGTAACACGTATAACACTTATATTTTATAATTTTCTGATTTATGTATAATTTAAACGCTAAAATACAGTTATGTCAGTTTTTAATAAATTTCATAATACCTTTTCTGTAAAAATAAATTAATAAAATACTTAAAAGAATAATCAACTAGATAGATCCAAAAATTAGCCAAAATATATATGAAAATAATACAAACAAATATCTAAAAATATTTTTAAGAGTTTTATTTTAGTTTAAACGTATGAAACGATTGCCAGAAAAGGAAAGATATTAATCTTACTTTTATTTAATAATTTATTTTCAGACTGGAACTCAAGGCAGTATTTTACATAATTAGCATATAATTACCGCTAATTTGATATCTGACTTGCTCTGAAAAATAAATTTATACAGCCGGAAGTAGAAAATAAGGAATTAGATATATTGTTTTATATTTTAACTTACAGTCAAATTAAATCACAATAATTTCAGCAAAATTTCACAAAACTTGATTAATCATAAGTAAATGAAGCATGAAACTCACCACAGATATCTGCTTCAATGGATTTAGCTAAAGCATTTTTGTTTGAACACTTCAGGCAGATTTATAACGTTTGAATTACAATAATTAGATGTAAGGGTGATTTTTTAAATTGATTCAACAGCATACCTATTTCTAAAAAATGTATATTTTTTATTTTATATGAGATCAATTCAAAATCCATAATTTCTTTTTCAAAGATTTGTTAAATATGCTAATGAAAGATATTTTATACGAATTTTGTCATAAAGCCTAGGAATTAGCCTGATACCCAAGTTTGTTATCATAACTATTTAAAATATTCCATAAATATATAATTATAAAAATAAGTTCCGAGTGTGTACATGTATATATAAAAATAGAAGAGAAAATTCGAGCTTTATTCAGTAACTGATTCATGTGCACCATATAGCTATTAACCACCGGATACTTTCAATTTTAGAAATTTTGTCAAATATTTAAAAATATACTTGTAGGATTCTTCTCGAACTTCATGATTATAAAGAATATGTTTGACCTCATATATATCAATATCTATTTGATAACGAGGACAATTAGGGGGCCAACAACAACAAAATAATAATAATAATAATATTTGGGATCATCCTGTAAATTAAAATGCACGAAATGATCTATCGCTGCAGAATACGGATTTGTGGATACTGTAAAAATATTTACTGATTTGTGTAAAAATAGCACATATATTCATGGAGAAAATAGCGATTTTTATTAACTCAAAAAATAATTCTTACCTGTTTTTAGCTTACATTATGCAGTGTTTTCAACCAAATTTAGCGCCTGTTTTAGACAAAATAGCTAAGTGTAGTAGAAAAAAATATAGTGCAATTGGAATATAAATATATTAAATATTTTATGAAATATGATCAGTTGTATGAAATAATTTTTATCTGCGCATGCGCGAACGATAACAAAGATTCTTTTACATAATTTAATAGTCAACTCAATGGAGCACCTCATTAAAAGAAATTCCAGTAAAATATCGTGAAAATTCAGAAAGATATCGGCGATAGACTGAGCTGATTTTTAGTAGCTCTCTAAATCAGCTGAATAAGATATTTTCTACAAATTATCAATTTTAATATTTTTTTAAATATTCATTTTTTATTGATGCCTTAGTTCTTCTTCGACAACCACCAGGACGAGCCTATTCCATGATAAAAAGAAGTATCAAAATCGAAGCTTTTGTTCGAAGAGAGCAACTAAATATCAGCTCACTCTATCGACGATATCTTTCTGAATTTTCACGATATTTGACTATATTTTTTATGAGTTTCTCCATACATTTTACTATTAAATTACGTAAAAAAATTTGTTACTGTTCGCGCATGCGCAGATAAAATGTATTTCATACAACTGCTCATATTTCATAAAATATTAAACATAGTTATATTCCACGTGCACATTAATGTTTCTACTTTATTTTGCCAATTTTTCTGAAACTGACGTTAAATTTTGTTGAAAACCCTACATGATATAAGCTAAAAATATGCAAGAATTTTTTTTTACTTTAAAACAAAACCGCTATATCTCCATGAATATACGTGCTATTCTTAAAAAAATCAGTAAACATGCTGTACACTATACACATATTTGAACTCTGCAGCGATAGATCATACGTGACTTTTAACGTACAGGGCGATCAAAATATTATTATTTTTCTTATCAAATATATCTCCTATCAAATATACCTCCTTATCAAATCAACGTTGATAAATATGAGGCCAAATATTTTCTTTATAATCCTGAAGTTGCAGAAGAATCCGTCAAGTATATATTTAAATATTCGACAAAATGTCTAAAATTGAAAATGTCCGGCAATTAATGGCCATATAGTGTATATATGTCAATGTGTGTGAGGTTTATTGAAGAAATTGCAGCATATACAAATGAATGATTGTACTGAAAGGTAGCCGCATGTCTGGGATTTTTCTATTACAAAGTCAAAGTTATTGGTCAACGCTTAAAGTTAATTTAATAAAATTAAGAATATTTAAATAAAATCATAAAAAATTTCCAGAACGCTGTGGTCAGACTAAAATGCAACCTTCTTGTATATTAACTTAAAATAAATGCATATAATTAAAGGAATTGTATATTTTCAGATTTTAAGCTTTCGTGGTAGGTTAATGTTAGTTAAAACACGTTTGGGGACTACCTGTAGTTTTTAAATTCGTTAGTTTAAGACTTACTGAGTTTATGTTTTGCGACTAAGGCACGTTGGATACAATAGACAGTGAAAGAACGCCGAGTGATTATTCATATTAAACAATATATATGCTATATTTTCATAGATACAATTTAAAAGGTTATATCATTTAGAAATTTTAATTTTATATCCGGACGCAGTGTTTTTGTACGTTCATTCGTTTAATAAATGAAGAGAAAAATCCATTACTTACTTTTTAAAATACGACGTATTTTGTATATGGCCCTTTATAAACTATAACGACCGATCAGCTTTCCATGTTCCTTTCAAATGTCTGACATTTTGTTTTAAATTTGGTTATTTTTATAAAATAAAAATGCGTTACACATTTAGATAGTAATTTAAAAATACAGATATTGTTCCCTTATGTCATAGTCGTATATGGTACATTTTATAATAAATGTACGTTAAAATGTTGAGAAAAATAAACACTATCAACAGAAATCAATGTTGAGTTTTTGGATAGTTCATTGATGCAGAACCAAAATTCCATTAATAATAAGTGTAGCAACAGCAGTGACATAATTTTATAAATGTAGCCGTGGCAGACAGATATGACCCATTTCGCTAATTATCATTAACCCTCCGACTGTCTTGGAAAAGGGCAAAATTGTAATGTTGTTTTCTCTGCATTTTGTTTTAAATGCTAAAAAAAAATGATTCTTTGAACATTTTATAAAAAAAACTTAATAATGAATATGAATGCAATCCTTGGAAGTATTAATCATTGTTCAATGTATTAAAAATACATTAAATCAATAGAATTATATTACTTTAAATATTGCTTGCATTGCAGTGAAACCTGGAGCTTAGTGAACGTATTAACACGGGCTTGTCAGTGAGGGGGTTTTATAATGATTAAGCAATGGGCCCCCCAAGACAAGAGTTCCCTTCTTAGGACCCAATCGGCTGAAACTGTTGGAAAATTACTATAAGTGTGAAAATTAATTTATGAACCTATATTATGTATTTTTACTGATTAGCCAGTTAGCACCCACCGCTTGGAGTTCCAAAATTAGAGATCTCGTGAAAGTTTTGTTTACTGGTACTGTTAGAAATTTATTTTAGACTTAAAAACTATTTCAAAATCCCATAAGTGTGAATTCTGGTTTCACAATTGCGCAATAAAGACACAACTACCAGAGATTTCCACAACAAGAGAACTGTTGAAGATAAAGATGCGTTTAAAAAATATTTTAGTTACCCGTTATGTTGATATTCTATTTAAATATTTTGAAGTGGAGCCAAGATCCCTAAATCATTACGCCGACGAATGAAAGTTTAGAAGTTTTTGTTACAGTTTCAATTTCGAATACAATTTTTTAATCAGATTTTCTTTTATTCACATCATTGTGATGGAAATTGTGTTTTTTAACACTAGAACGGCGGGAAAAGTCTTACCTACTAGAACGGCGGGAAGGGGTCATTTTGACCCCTCGATGAAAGTATTGAAATAACAACGCTAAAATAATTTTAAAAGCCATACATTGGCAAAAATATGTAATTTACGTGTATTTCATAATTTATATTTAATATTATTCGATAATTTATTGAATTTTTAAAGTACTGTATATGTAACGCCTACGGGGCGATTAATTGGATCATACTACGACTACTCAAAAAACTCATTAATTTGATATAAAAATCGATTTAAAATTAATGTTTTCACAAATTAAAACTAATGTTAACTAAAATAAAACACAATTTATAAAATAATATATATTTATATTTTCATCTACTTACTCGCCGAATGATTCACTCTCTAAATCCATAAATGAGAAATATGTTCTGTTGTTTCCGTTATTTCATTATAAGTGTAGCTGAATGGTTAATATGTTAAGCATTCTGTTTCAATTTTATTTAATGCTTATAATACTTTAAATTGTACGCACGTATTAGGAATTAATTCAGTTGTATCAAAAAAAAAAATAGCAATTTTTCCAGTACATTTTTTGCACACAACTTTGAAACATGGTGCGCAAAATTCTTGAGATTTGTTTCCATTGCATGTCTGTACTTGACATTTTTTCTCTTGATATCTATTTTATTTTCGTGTTTTTTTTTCTGAAGACTCAGGAAAGATCTTTGGGAGATTTGAAACCATGAGATCCATTCTGAACACATCTCCTAAATTTAATAGAAAATCTCTTCTGCTGATAGGCTTGCCTGTTACACTTTTATAAATTATCCATGCGTTTAAAGCTGCATGATCCAAAATATTGAAAAAGATATGTACAGGCCATCGTCTAGAAGCTGATTTCACGGAGTATTTTCGGCACATCTGATCATGGATATCCACACCATACTTCGTTGCGTTATAATATTCTATTGAATCGGGCAACTTCTTGAGACCGTCTTCAGTTTTTACAGTAGAATGTAATGAGCTAAGCAGAAAAACACTTTTTTTTTCTTTTGGCTTGATAGATGGTGTCATATTATCACATTCCACTATCTTCGATGAATAAAGAGTACTGCGCATATTTTTCAATGATATAGGAATTTCTCTTCTGTTCTTTTTCATTGTGCAACCAAAGTTGTATTTTTAGCTTTTAACATTTCTGCTAATTTGATATTAGTAAAATAGCTATCTGTCGTAATATTCCTCCCTTCGTTTAGATGGGGATCTGTTAATTTCATGACAACATTTTCCGATAAACGTAATTAAGGATTGGCTGCTTCATCCTTTTCTAGATAAATAAATTCATTCAAGAGGTATTTAGTATCAACGTCAACAGATCAGCCAAAATTTTATTCCAAATTTATCCGATTTATTTGGCGTATATTGCGTAAATTTATATCTATCCTGAGATGGGAACAATTGTTCATCAACTGTAATATTTTGTCATGGTCGGTAGCATGTTTTGCAATTTTCAATAAATTTATTCCACATTTTAGATGCAAGAGCAAATTTAACAGTCTGTCGTCTGCTAGATCTTGTTGTCTTTTCATCAAACCTAAAAAATGTTTTTCTTTCTTTGAATCTATCTCTTGAGGTAGTTTCTTTGCAAAATAGTATTCCTCATTCCTTGGACGACAATGAATATAAATCTAAACCCCTTTTTTTATTGCTCCTCGAACATATAGTATAGCAACAAAAGCAGCTTCGAGTACAAAGAGTATTTTATTAAAGGGGTCAAAATGACCCCCGTCCGCCGTTCTAGGAATACAAGCCCATATTTCAAAAACTAACAAATCTAGAAAGCTGAATTTTTCTTTAGAAATATATCTTATCTATTTAGGAAAAGTCAAAAAATTTCAAACGATTTCGCCCAAGCAAACAAAAGTAATCAACGGACGAAAACACTCAGGTGTCAAAATGACCCCTACCGCCGTTCTAGTGTTAACGATTTAAGAGGAGCAAAGCGCACACAGTCCAGTAACAATGAATGATAAATTTTAGGTTACGTAATTTTTAGGGTTTCTTACTTAAAAAGTAAAAACGGAACCATTATAAGATCACACCTGTGTCTGTCTGTCTGTCACAGCCCTGTTACTCGTAAACTATGCAGCGTGGAAAGTTCAAATTGGGGGAATTAATAAAGATTATTGACCCACATATTTACAGATTAATAAATATTCATAAATATATTTAGGAAAAATGTAGAGGAGCTAATTAAGTCACTAGAAAAAAATATTTTCTTTGTATATCATGTGGGGTATCATGTGAAAGCTTTTGTAACGCGGAACTCAAAAATACATTCCTTTTAATTTTAGGTATTATATTTTCAAAGATATTGTTGAAAATGTTGCGCAAAAATATGTCCCCCTCCCATCTAATTCCGAATCCACTGAAACTAAAATTATGAAAAAATTAGAGGTAGTAGACGTTAATATAAACCTTGCCGCAAAATTATAGCGATTACTCTAGCTCACATAGTCTGTGTACGCTCTCATGCTTTGATGGATAAAGCCAATGCTATGACATTGGGTACAGAGTTTCTCCAAGGTATACACGAGAACAACTCATTCTTCCGAAATTCGATTTGGATGTTTGAAAATTAAGTTTTACGGGATTTTGGCAATAGGTATTTTCTTTATTTCTATATATCGCCTGATTTCAGTATTTCTTTACAGGAGAGAAAGAACTGTGGAGTTTTAATGAGTAATTTAAATAACATCTTTTAAATAAAAAAAAATTAAATTATTAATTTTCATTTTTAAAAATGTCAATATGCAAACGATTATTTTTTTAATCATATTTGTTTCTTTTCGCAATCCTTGAGACGCTAATAATAATAATAAAGTTTGTCTCTAAATTTTGAGAAAATAAAATGACAAACCATATATTTGCCAGTAACGAATCCTGCTACTTAATTTGGGCGTACTCCTTCCCACCAATTTTTTTGAATATTTTTCAGCAACTTATTCCATCGCAAAAACTTTTTTAGAAATACTATAAATGACTGAAAGAAAATAACAAGTTCACTTTAAATATGAGAATTCACCCCCAATATGCGCTATTTTGGTCCTGTTTTATCATTATGTGCTAAATTCACTAACTGGTTACTAAAATTTAATGCTAGAAATCACTTGATATAAAAAACGACAAAAAATAAGCATTAATGAAGGTAAAAAATTTAATATGTACTAAATCATTCCCGATATGAGTTGTTTCATCTGAAGTAACGCGTTTATGAGTGAACGTGTATAAACAAAACTTGATTGCAATTGTTGAGAAAGAAACAATGCTTTACTTAACAATATAAAAAGCGTTACTTATGCCACACCTTCTATTTTAAAATACAAGTATAATCAGATATTGATTCATAACACTAGAATTCGATGCTCGGTATAAGTGTCACCTATGATAATTAGATGGTACTGAAGGAAAGATTTTATAAAAGTCAAATTTAACTCATTGAAGGACTGTGGTATACATTTTTATATCTTTTAATTTTAATCGAAATTTGTTCCAGAATTTTTGAACAAAATTTTAATTTTATAAATTCTGTAAAAATGTGTGAAAATTGCGTTTCTTTATTTTAAAATAAAATTTTTCGTAAATTCTGGTGTGAATTTAACACTACAGAAACGCAATTACACGACACTCAAAGTCTTATATGATGGAAAACATCAAACATTGCGGTTCTCTTCGCCTCCCTTATCTATTTATATTATCATTTCATTCCACTTACATTATTTTTATTTCTAATATCAGTAATAGACATAAATTAACTTAAACTTACCATTCTATATTGGTTTCAGTTAATATCCAGTTGATTTATGTTCCTTTTTAATCTTTTGGCATTCGTATTAACATTCGCCATTTTCCGTTTCATTACATGCGTATCTTCTCATCCTACACCGACAAAATTCAACTCCAGACTAAGTTTAATTTTCCGTAATGATATTTTATCCACCAGATGGCGGCATCGCATATCGCTTCTTTAATCGATCTTTTCATCGAATCTCTGCTTGCATCGATTCGATGCCGTTTCCTGATTGGTCCGTTTGCTGGGCGTCGCTCCCAAACGATGTTTGCAATCCGAGCCATTTTAGTTAAATACGCGATGTAAACGCTTTCAGGTTGCACTTTTTAGTCTTCCAAATGAGAGCTAATTTTCACGAACTGGATAGGGGCTGGGACTCTATCCTGGAAGTATGATTAGTATACTTGTTATTATATTTGCGTTTCATAGATTTTAAGTGTTTTTAATAGTTTATCATATGCAAATCAAGTATGTTTATATCTGTGTCTAAATGAAAACGCCATGCTTCCTGACTGTTGTATTCAAGCCTAAACGATGTGCATTACTGTGAAATATTTTGCTGTGAAGTTCTTCATCCTGTTTCTTAATAAACTGCAGTCTTCATTTAACTGAATGTGACTTTGTTTTACTGAATCACTTTCTCAAGTTATTTTTCTACATCCACGACATGCCCATTCTTCCGTGAGTTTACATCTCCAGCTTTAGCTTACCACAGCGTAAATCTGCTTGTTTTAATTTACTCTTGTTACGTATATAATTATTTAAGTTATATATCGTATATGATTATAGAGGTAAAACATATGGAAAAAGCACTTTTTAAGATAGGCATTTATGAATACTACTCTTAAATTTCACATGTTTGAAACTTTAAAAAAGCTATGTTCATTTACTTATAATATCAAAACGGGTTGGGTTGATTTTTGACGGCCAATTATCTACACGAGGGATATAGGCCCTAGGGGGAGTGCCTTCCGTGGAGGTCTTTCTAAGGGAACCTAATCCGTATTAACGCATGGAAATCCACGGTTCGAAGAAAACCACGAAAACTCCGAACGATTAGGCCGACGGGCGCGATTGGGTTCGAACCCAGCACCTCCCGTCTACCAGCTTCGAGAGCAGAACCTCTCAGCCACTGGTGGGGCTCATAATATCAAAACGGTTAAGACTGAATACTGAGTTATCCGAGAAAAACATGCAACAATCACAATTTAGAAAATGCAGATTTTTCATGGAGGTTACAAAGACTCGCTCAGAATCTTAATCTTCTGTTTAATCATAGTACAGGCTGAAAATAAATGCAAAAATTCTTTTAAAAACATCATTGAAATATTTTTCATATTTTTGAATGAAATTCCCGATATACTTTTATGCATGTCATCATCAATGGAAGCGTTGGGTGTTTGCATGTTTTGGATTGGTGAGCGTTTTTTTTATTGCTATTATTATCTCCGCGTAAATAACGGATTTACTGCTATTACGTAATTAATGCACAATCAGGGAATACGCGAAAAATGATATAGTTATGTATTTAATTATAACTTTATATATTCTTATGAACACTTTTGCGTTAGAAGCTGAGTTCCGTTATCGTTGAGCAGAAGAAATCCTGAGCTGGCAGAAAAACATATACTTAGAATTAAAGAAATATTTTGAATAAGACAAGGGTTTACTTTAGAAACAAATTTGATAAATACATACATTTAAAATACCTATTTTTAGAGCGATGTCTCTATTGTTCAAGCCATTTCACTCTTGCTTAATAAATATTGTTGCATTAACCTGTAAAATAAAAATATGCTATACAATATGACATTTAGAATTGGTCGAATAACGTAGTGTAATTTTTCACACTGTAAGACTACTAGACCAGGGATGGTTTTAGTTAAAATAGTCATAATATCATGGTTATGTTTTATAGGATTAAGTGGAAATATTCATATAGGTATCTCTACTGAGTGTCGAATGAGAGCGATGCGCACAACTAGAGATAATTTATAAATGTGAGAGTGGCGACATACGAGCAATAAAAAATGTTTAACTGATACGCCTTATGACAGAAACATCGCGATCCTGCTATTATATAGCACTTTGCGATCCATCCATTATATCCAAACTAATGTGTATAAATTCGTCCCGTTTATCTAGACGAGTAATTGAAAGTTCTGGAATGTAGGCTTCAATAGTTTGGACAAAAACTTTCATTTGATGTTGTGCTCTGTGCTCATATTGCTACTGTGAATGAATATTTAACCCATTAAGCGCCGCTATATTAAGTACGTTAAATAAATAAAATTTATTTATATATTTTATATATATAAGATGCCCCTATGATAAAGCAGTTGAATTTTTTTAATAACTGTAACCGTTTTGAATGTATAACATGTTCCCGTAGCAGGAGCGTTGGCGCCTAATGGTGGTTGAACCTTCCTCTGAACTGCAAAGAAACGCGCGTTATTTTCTCCTGCCATAATGCAATTGCGATAAGAAAATTTAATAAAACTTCCTTTTTAGGAATGATGCAAACAAATAAACAAACATATGAACAATTACAAAAAATATATGGAATAAAAATTTAATATTAATATTCATAAATCACTTTCATTCAAATTTTTTAACGAATATTCAAAATATTAGAAATATAACGTCACTCTTTCTATATTATTATTTCCCTATACATTGTCTATGAAACTTGAAAGGAATAACTCAGATATAACATTATGTTGTAATAAACACTACACGCACATATGTATAAATTTGTTTTACACCTAGATTTCTGGCATATACTTATATTAGAATATAGTTTTTTTTTTTTCATCGACACGTAACTGATATATATAACTCTATATATTCCTAAATGATGTTTTGAATTTTCTTTATTACCTGTTTCAAATAAAGTAGTTGTTTTACAAATGAAAATTGAGACATCTCTTATTCTAATATAATAAATGCTTTTCATGTTACTATTACCAAATATCGATTTTCAAATTATTTAAAAAATATAGATATTATCTCTTTAATAAGAGGCCTGCATGTATTTAAAAATCCATCTACAACAGTATCACCGTTAGTACAATTAATAATAACATGAAACAATTTAGAATTTTCGTAATCCTTCTTTTTCTTTTTTTTTATATTGTATATGAATCTACCTATGGATTTAAGTTTCAAATGTAGCTGCCAACTACTACTGTATTATATCTTAATTTATAGTCAAATTTACTGTTACAAGAAATTACCAAAATTCTTTTTTAATGTTTTAGTAATAACTTACTTCCATGCAGAACGCAATCTTTTATTTTTGCATCTTGCATTTTAATTGTAATTTAAAGATTTTTTTTTCTCTGCGGATGAACATCATAAAGGTAAATTTTAAGGGTTTTTTTGTTCACAATGGTTCTGTTTTCCGTATAATATTACAAATCCACATTCAAGTGAACTGACATACACTGTTTTTCATGAAAAACCAATATAAAATGTTCCTCTCTTTATGGAAGAGCGCTTGCAGACAAAGGGACGGGAATGTAACCACAAGCCGCCAACGCTCCCGTTGTGGGAACATGTAAAAGAAACCTTTCTAATATTGCTTTAAATGAATACATTTACTTCGTATTAGGAATTTATTATTAGATGATCTGTTGGCTTTAAATATTCACTGCACTTGTAAAAACTAAAGAATTTACTTTTTTCTTTTTACTAATTTTACTTGAGGAAGTCTAAAAACCAAAAATTCTCTTTTTTTTTAAATCTGCAAAATATAGTAAATATATATATATCATTCTGAAAAAATATGTATACTACACGCCATACTATTAACTTTTCGGCACAAAATGTATTTTTTTAAATAATTCAAAAATATGTTGAGGGGGAAAATAACAAATTGTTGTTCCCGCAACGGGAGCGTTGGCGTTTAATGGGTTAACTAGTTGTATCTAATTTTTCAAATTCTTAATTAATATTTATAATTTAATAGTTCTTGACTATACATTAGTGTATTTGCATTGTTTAAAGTGATAAAAAAAAAAAATCAGGCTGAATCGTGGACAAATCAAGCCTAATACGAGAGATTATTGGTTTTAACTTTGCGGGCTAATTTCCTAACATCTATACCTGAGAAAATGTTCTGCTTATTAATAGTTTCGCCATGCTCTACTGCTGTTCCCAAGTAAAATTAATATCCTCACGTATATATTTTCACTTAATACAAATAATTTTTGTCATAATAATGTTTTTGTAACTTGAAATTTTTGAAATTCTCTATTCTATTTTTTAATTTAGCCGATATTTCTTTTTATAAATATTTATACTTTTTATTATCAAAAAGCGCCAACATACAGAGTTTCGTTTAATTACTTTCAAAAGAAAAAATAATCCACACTTAAACAACCCCTTTCATACTCCAGACATACTATATTGCATTGTAATAGATCATTTCAAAACTTTGCAAGGGTTAAAGGAAAACATAAGGCAATCTAAAGCTGTCTAAAAATTAAATTTTTTATACATCACTAATTTTAGCATTATACATGATTTCATCTAGAGTTTAATATTTGTGTTGTTATTACTATTGTATTACTTCTTATTTGATAAATTCAGCTTTAAGAATTAATTTTTGAAAGTAGAATCTCTAAAAGGAGAGAAGACACTATGATACAAACAAAAGATAAACAAAAATATTTCCTATCTCAATTCTTGATATTCAGTTTTTTAAAGTTAATAATAGAAACTTATGTCTGCGCAACTAACCAAGTAACAAGCTAACGTGGTTGTGGCTATTTTTATTCGCTGAAGTTTTAAATTCGCAATATAAAAAAAAAACATATTATTCAATACATAATATTTAAATCACAATTCACTCTTTCAAAAATTAAACAAAATACAGCATATCCTCACTATTGCTTCTTATCTACCCATAACTCTCATTTACCCATGAAACTCCGCTATGTAAACCAGTTTAAATAAATAGACTTTATATATATATATATATATATATATATATATATATATATATATTTAAATACATAAGGTACCTATATTATAAAACAGTTTTCAAATATTTAATAAATCTAACCGTTTAGAAAATATAGCATGTTCCCGTTGTGGGAGCGATGGCGCCAAAAGGGGGTTGAACGTTTATCGAAAGTGAAAAGAAACAACCAAATTTTTCTCGCTTAAATGGAAATGCTGTTAAATAAAATGAATGAAAACATCATTTCTTTTGCATACTGCAAGGGAATTTATACAAATATATGAATAATTACTAAAAATACTCATAATAAAAATTTAATATTAATATTTGAAAATCACTTCATTAAAATTTTAACATCTGTAACGCTAGATCTGTAACTAGTAGTCAAATTATTAGAAATATAAATACATTCTTACTTATTATATTATTTGTCAACTCATCATTTTTGAAAGTATATGAAACAAATCTGATGTAACATTATATTGCGTTACATATATACATATATTTCTACCATGTAGTTATGTGATGCCTATTTTAGGATTCCATTAATTTTTTTCATTCCTACATTGCAAAGATTTATTTAATGTTATTTAATTTTCTAGTTATAATTTTATATGTATACTTACAGCTTTAATTCATAATATTACGGTTTTTGATGGTGGTAGGTTATGTTCAATTAATGGTTATACACACACACACACATATATATATATATATATATATATATATATATATATATATATTTGCTTTACATCTAGATTTTATGTATGAAATTACATAAAAATACTTTATTCCATCAACACGTTAACTGCTATTTATGCCTTTATATATAAAAAAGGATGTTTTAAATTCTCTTGATTATCTCTATCAAATACAGAAGTTCTTTTAGAAATGGGAGTTAAGACATCTCTCATTTGAATATATAAAATACATTTTACGCTACTATTATCAGCTCATACAATTCAGATTATTTAGAAGACGGATATTTTCTTTATTACCTCCTTAATAGGAGGCATGTATGTATTTAAAAATTATTCTATAAGAGTCTCACCGTTATTGTATTTAATGTAATATGAAACAAAAAGCAATTGAGGAAATTATTTTTCCCTTTTTTATATCATTTATCAATCTGCCTATGGAAGTCTGTTTGAAAAGTAGATGTTAAAAATACTACTTTATTATCTCTTCATTTTTTATACATAAATTTCTTGTTACAAGAAATTACAAAAATCTTTTTATAATGTTTTATTAATAATTCACTTTCACTCATAGCGCAAGCGTGTACATTTCTTTCCTTATATTTGAAGTCAGGCCAAATTATATATATATATATATATATATATATATTTTTTAGATTCTTTTTCCAATTTTTAAAACATCATCTATATAACTTTTCTTATTTTAAGGAATTATCCATGCATTTTATTAAATATAATAATGTTCAATGATATTCTGATTTTTTTAATAATATTACACACCCACATCAGCTTAAGATGGAGTGCTGTTCTAAAAAAATTAATATAAAAGCCTTTAAAACTTGCAGGGCGGTGGGATATATATCTCCCTCTTAATTTTAACAACCAAACGCGACAATTGCACAAGAATTTTAATTTTTTAATAAAATTTTGCTTTTAAAATGTACATATTTAAAAAGCTTATGCGTATTTTGAAACATATGCTTGAAATGCCTGTGCCATGCAATCATTTCATCACTTTAGTAACTGAAAGGCTTTATGCCCCTGGCAGGGTTAAACACTATTAATAATCACTGTATCTAATATCCATATGGTCTAAAAATCACCTATTTTTATTAGAAAATTTTAATTCTTTGCTTTCCACCTAAGACCAGATTCCTTTCTTTGTGGAAACGCGCCTGCAGGTAAAGGAGCGAAAGTGCTACCAGAAACCGCCAATGCTCCCGTTATGGGAACATTCCAAAGGAACCTTTGTAATATTGATTTAAATCTACCTATTTACTTCTGGTTTGGAATGTATTGTTTGTTGAAATGTTGGCTTAAATCTTCACTGTACTTGTAAGTACTAAATAATTTATTTTCATTTTTTTTTTTTACTAATTTTATTTGAGATTGTCGGAAAACCAAACACTATGTTTTTTAAAAATCTGAGAAAAATAGAAAAATGAAAAATATCATTCTGAAAAATAGATATAACAAACTCCATATTACTAACTTTTCTATGAAATATACATATTTTAAGCGATTTGAAAATATTTTGAGAAAAAAATAAACGGTCAAGTGCGAGCATTACTCGCGCACAGAGGGTTCCGTAGAATAAATATATGAATTTGTAATTGTATCATATATATATATATATAAACGTTGCTAAAAGAATACTAAGACTGTAAAAAACTATACAACGTAGGGTTGGGTATAACTGTATATATTAGAAAAGTGTAAATGAGTATAAGATGAAAGTTCAAAGAGATATGGAACCTAAATAATATCAAATATAGCTATTCGTATAACTCTTTTTTTAATATTATCCTAATCTGTTTATGATTAACTTAATTCGGTACTGACAATAAAAACAGTGCATAGTTAAACTAAAGTTGCAACGCCGCCTTGGTCAGTGCCGCGTTTTTCCAGATAAGTGATTAATTAACTTTTAAAGTCACTCGAGGCGTATTGAGAGATACATCAATGCAAACTATCGCGAATCCCACAGTATTTATGCGATTAATTCTAATTAAATCTTTCGAGGGCGATGCCCTTAAAAAACGGACACCTGATTTTAATTCCAAAACAGACAAACGGCACCAAGAATATTTAATTAATTTTTTTTTTTTATCATGTATGTGAAAATAAGCAAGTTCGCATTTTCTAAAAAATTCGTTTATAAATTCTGGTGTCAGTTCATTATTTCATAAGTTTATAAATAGAATTACTCCGTGCCGGAAAGGATTAAGTTGTCGCAGGACTCTTATAGCTTCAAAATTTAAGAAATTTTAATTTTTTTAAATGTCAAACTCCTATCTTTTCTGAATATTTTGATATAATTGTTTCCTTGAAATTCCCATTAGAACAGAAGTTTTGGCTTTTAGAATTATACCAGCTCAATAGCTGAAGCGGCGTTTTCGAAACTTTAAAATCATTATTTTCCAAATGGCATATTTTGGGCATAACGCGCAGGATACCTCAAAAACGTCTGAATATTTTTTCATGAAGTTTTCAAAACATATATTTCATGTTAGTCTGTATAAACTGAACCTAAAATTTCCTTTTTATTGTTCAAAAAAATATTTTTTTAGGTGATTTTATTGTTGAAATTTTCAAAATTTTGTATTAGCTAAATGCAACATTGCATTAAAACTATAAAAATGCTTTAAATACAAATTTATTTAAGTTCAGGGAAATTACTACAATCTGAAGTATAAGTGAGCACCAAAATTTTCATTCTAGTTGCAATATTTATTTTGTAATCCTACGCGTAAACTGTTATGCCAATTTTCTGTTTGACAAATGTCTAACAGCCTCGACCCCCCTATAAATACTAATTCTGTATCTTGCAGTTTATTAAATACATGAAACGAAAGAACATACTTATATCTTTCATCCCAATTAAAATTGTGTTTTAAAATCATATACATTTTAAGACATTAAATGTTGAAAATGGTCTTTTTTCATTTTTTCCACATTTTAGAGTCCCGAGACCCCTTAAATTAGTATGTTTTTAACAATTTGACGTTTATTGCTTTTATACTGTTACGGACATTACATTACACATATATATCATTAAAAGTTGTTAACTAGGCATAGAGTGAGCCGCCCCTGTCCATGTGTATGCCCAAACTTACCGTACCTTTAAGGGTTAATATCTCGGCTAATTACTAATGATTTTTTTCGAAAATCATTATCAACAATGGTTTTATTCTTCTGAAACGATAGGTATATTCAGCGATGCTCAACAATTTTTCTGAATGCCCGTAATTCGAAATTTGTGCATAACAGAAAAATGGTAATTACTCAAAAACTATGTGACCTAGAGTAATCGCTATAATTTTGCGGCAAGGTTTATATTAACGTCTACTACCTTTATCTTTTTCATAATTTTAGTTTCTGTAGATTCAGAGTTTAATGGGGGGGGGGGGACATATTTTTGCGCGACATTTTCAACAATATCTTTGAAAATATAATACCTAAAATTAAAAGGAATGTATTTTTTAGTTCAGCGTTACAAAAGCTTTCACAGGATACCCCACATGATATACAAAGGAAATATTTTTTTTCAAGTAGCATAATTAGCCCCTCTACTTTTTTACTAAACATATTTATGAATGTTTATTAATCAGAAAACATGTGTTTCAATGGTCTTCATTACTTCCCCGAATTTGAACTTTCCATGTTCCATAGTTTACGAGTAAAATGGCTGTGACAGACAGACGGACAGACACAGGAGTGATCTTATAATGGTTCCGTTTTTACTTTTTAAGTACGGAACCCTAAAAATAACAAATTGTTGTTCCCGGAACGGGACCGTTGGCGCTAATGGGTTAATAACAGTTCTAAGATTTTTTTTAAAAAATATAATCTTATGCCTGACATTTATTCTTCAATTTACACCTGCACTATATTTTCTCAACCTTTCCATTCCAAAGATTATCTTTTATGGAATACAATTATTTCCATTCAGACAGAATAATTATTGTGAAAAATTGGACTATTGGGATAACGCATTAAAATAATTTGGAAAAAAAAATTCAGGGTCATTCTTAATAAAAGAATAGAGCTTTTCATTTTGCGAACGAAATGCTATGAGGGAAAGATAATATAATATTTTCCTGTAATTATAAATGTTAATTTGAATGTAAGAATATTAAAGCCTTTGAGTTCAACTTATTTCAGTATTACAATATTGCATTTAGGAAATATATCGTTTATTTAAATCTATAAAATAGCGATTTTTGTGTAAAATGATTATGAAAATATACTAAGAATTTTTGAAGACAGTTGGAAAATATAGAAGGATTAAACAGATATAAAAACATTCCACTATTTTCTTCTTTTTTTATTATAAATTATTGGTTTGGACAAGATGCCGCTATTTTTAAATTTAAAGAGTGAAAGACATGGTTGTAATACACGTTTTAGCAGCAATGTATGACTAAGTGGTTTTTTTCGTTTTATTATTAAATGCTTAAACATATATGAAGAAACAAGAGTAAATGGAAAAAACATATATGATTTGCGGCTAACAGCACAAGTACTAATATAAAGGCAAAATAATAATGAACAGAAAAACATGGTTATTATTAACACACCAAACACAAAAGGATTAAACGTGAAAAATACGTTACTGTTCATTTGTCTCTAAATATTACAACTGAAAACATGTGGGTACAGAAAATAAATTTATGAACGAATCTGATAGATTCATATTCGGAAGTATGCTGAATAGTCGAGCAAAATATCCCACTAATAAGAATAACAACAGCAACACTAATAATAACAATAATAATAATAGCAAATATTGTATACTTATAGAAAATGTTACGTTTCACAAAATGCAAACTCTTATGTATCATTTTAAACAGAATGTTAGAAACATTAAAAGATATTTTAAAGAGTCACACTGTAAGTATGTAAGTAAGCACCCACCCTGGGAACCGGCTTTTGGCTTATGGTTAGGTGTAAGCCCCAAGCCCAGGGCAGGGAAAAGTTTTACTACCTGCGGAAACAAGCCCAGAACCCCAGTCTCCGGGAAAGAAGGCAAGTGCCGTGTCCCCGGACCGCCTGTGAAAATTTATTATTATTTAAGATGGCGATTCTTTACCAATCACAATTGGCTGCCCTATTGTTTCAGGGCGAGCCTAGAAATGTATTTCAATTATGATTTATATGTTTTGGAATTTGTGTACTATTTGAAAAATTTTTAAGTATTTACATTCGTCTTTACATTTGATAAGAAATATTTTTTCCCTTTTTTCCCCCCTTTTAAACAAAAATATTTATTCGTATTTACAATATTTCTAGTGGTATTTAAGTTCTTAAAAATTAAACAATCTCAAAAACACCCTTCCATAGACCACGTGGACCCATGATTTTTTTTTTTTTTGATAAAGTAGTATAATAATTTAGAGATATAATTATTTACCAATAAATAAGTTTTTTTTTTTTTTTTTTTTTTTTTTTTTTTTTGACAGAAAATATGAAATACACGGAGCGATGGTAGAACTAAAAAGACAATCACAGGACAAATTTAAGCCCAACGAAGGTGGCCCCACAGCCCATAACTGGAGGCCATCCCCGCTGCAGGACAAATTTAGGACAAATGCTGATACACTTATTATGATAAAAAGATATGAAGATAATGAAGTAAAATTGTAAATATGGTTAAATAATTTAAAGTTCTATGATAGTGATGTATATACAGTGAGGATAGTCCTCTGAGTAATTGTTCTAGATATATAAAGTTCAGATTAGACAAGGTCAAAATCAGAGTCTGTTATCTCTGCGTCTATCAGTCAACTGCGACTGATACACTGGGCAGGAGCTGGAATCGGCTGTATATTGTTGATAGTCATTACGCGTGTGACAGTTTGCGAAGCGAAATTGTGAAGGGTCATTGGCGTAAGGACAGTCTCTAGTATGGTGTCCACTCGAGCACTTTGCACATATTGAGTCTCTGAGACAGTTGGTCGACGAGTGGCCATAAAGTTGACAATTGCCGCAACGGATAATTGGTCTATATATACGAATTTGACAGTTATTCAGACCTACCAAGAATGATTTTTTAGCTAGTAATGTTTGTGCATCATTGAAGTCTAGATTTAACATTATGTGATAATTAGGTGATTTTTCTTTCTGGAGAATTTTATCAATTGTTATGTTGCAGATCGTAGTATTCTCTTTTATGTAATTCAGGAGTTTTGTTGTTGTAACCGATGTTGGTATGCCTGTGATGATAATTTTTAAACTTTTAGATAATTTGTAAGTTATTTCTATGTTTTCTTTAATTTCTAAGTAGTTCTCAATAATTTTAAGTAGTTTATCTGTATGTGTGTCTTGATCTGTTTGTAGGATTATAGTGTCTTTTTGTCTAGCCGTTCTACAGTATATTGGTGGAATATCAGCTTCTTCTAGGAGTTTTTCATTCAGGAATTCCTTGAGTTTAGTTATTGTTAGTTGTTTTGATATTGTTTTGATTAATATAGCTGAGTTTGATGTTCTTTGTAGCAATCCGCCACTTGTCTGCTCAGTATCTATAATTATCCTCGCAGCATTCTTGTCACCTTGTACATTTATGCTTTCTCTGACTAGATTTTCAATCATCTTCAATTTAGCATTTAAGTGTGTCATATCGAAGTCTTGATTTTGTTCCAGGCCAGTTATATCCGTCTGTGTCATTTCTGTTTGCGTTTTAATCGATGTAGTCTTAGTAATATTTGTTTGGTTTCTGTTTTCTTTTGTTTTTGGTTTTGTAAGATTTTCTTGGAGTTGAGTCCTGAGTTTACCATTCTCTGCTTGCAGTTCTTTTATTTTATACTTTTCTATTATTGTTACTTCCTGACAATTAAGTTCTGCTTTTAGTTTTTTGTTCTCTTGCCTTTTTTCTTCCAATTTGTTTTCTAATAGTACCTCCAACTTGGAGCTCTCTGTAAGTTTTGAATTTAAATCTGTAATTTCCTTTGATAGCTCATGGATTCTCAACTGTAGCTCATCTTCCAGATCTTGTTTGTCTTTGTTGACTTCATTTTGATACCGTAGTATCAAGGATTCAATGCTTTGTGCCTTAGAGAATATCACTTCCAGGTAATTCTCCGCTTCTGCTCTCCCTTCCTTGTTGTTTTGCTGCAATAGTATTTTGTACTCTTTAATCAATTGTTTAATGGGAAGCTTCTCCAGTGGATCCAGTCTGGTCCCATGCAGTTCAAATGGTAATAACTCTACACCCATTGTCATCGGTGATTTATTTACTGGAGATGAGTTTACTTGCTTGTTTTTAGTTTTTGTGATGCTTGAATTCTGAAAGGCTCCCCGCAGTTGTATCGCTTGCTGAAGATTGGACTGCTTTCTTGATGGTGTTTCCTCTCTATGTGACAACTGTTTTATCCTTTTGGTTCTTTCCTGTCTTACATCTTCGGCATCTTGTATAAAGTGCATTAATTGCAAATGGTCAAGTAAATATTCATTGTATTCTTTTATTTCAGGATTTTCTTGCTTTTCCTTAGCTAATTTGTCTTGTATTGAGGTTATTTGTTCAGTGTTTAAATCTCTGAAGAATTCGTGTATTTGAGTATTTGTTTCGTCGTAGTAAGGACTAGTTTTGTATTATTTGTTTTTAAAAGCTAATTCATTCCTTACTTCATATTAAAGGAAGTCAGCTATTTTTTGTGTTCTTGCTTTATACCTTCCACCAGAACCTTTCAGTTTAGATTTTTCTACATTCAGTAACTTTTCTAGTAAGCTTGATTTAGGTTTATAGTTTATTTTGTAGTATGGACTTAATCTATAAGTTTCATTCTCTATTGCCGCTGCATGCCCCAGCTGAGTCTCAAACAGACTTCTCCACGTCTTGTATCTGTCTGGATGAACCACCTTAGTATCCTCGATTATTTGCGTAATAAGTTTGCTTGAGATAAATGCCATATTGGCTATTGTTTCATTCTCGGATATTTTTGTTGTATTGGTGGTTTGATTTAATGTTTCGAGTTTTGTTAGTTTTACTGTTGGACTCCTTTGCCCTTGGTTAAGCTGTTGACTAATTTGTTGAACATTGTCCATTGCAGACACACTCTGCCTGTCATTCATCCTTTGGTTGTTTTTCCACAGTTATAAAAACTTTAGATAGATTAGCAAATTAATTTTTTAGATAATTGATAGCAGAAGTCTCATATTCACATCATCACCACTAAAATTTATTTAAGATATACGTTCCAATGCCGGTAACTAAAAATAATAAGATATAATAAGATAATAATTCAAGATAAAGAACAGGGGTCCACTAGGCCCCAGCCATACATCATTGAAGGAAAGGGAATATAGAAAGTAGAAAGCAAAAACTGGTAGTCGAACTACCGAAAATGACTGAGAGAAAATTAATGGCCAAAAATGGGGAGAATTTTGAAAAACAAAATCAAAATAAAACAAAACAATGATAGTGATAGTAAATAACCAAAAGGAGAGAAGGGGGGGAAAGGTACATGAATATGCTTCCCATGTCCATAAGCTCGTCACTATAATTATTAAGAAAAACCTGGTGCCATCCAGTCAAAGGTCATTTGCTTTTTATAACTTGGCCAGGAAAACCCCTATTACAAATACATTGACTCATAAAACAGATTTCAGGAAAAGTAATATAAAAGATAGATAAGATGTCTTAGTAATTGACGTATATGAGATATAAAACATATTTACAATAGATATATAGAACTGAGTAGTATAACAATAAATAATAAATGCATAATATTCACTGTAAGAGTTTATAATAATATTTGTGAGATAAACTAATAATTATGTACAACACTATGCAAGACCAAAACCTGAAAACCGCAGTATACTATGTATCATTAAACCCTATGAATTTATGAGGTATTTACTCACAAATGCGTTCTATCAGTAATTCCCATAGAGAAGGTTAAGTAACTTTTACTAAAGTTTTATTACTGGGATGAAAGCGATTGGGTGAACATACGATAACTAAGTATTTATGATATAGACAAGCAACAGCAGTATACTTACCTTACTCAAAAGGTCCCGCTGCACTTGCCTGTAAAGCATGTTAGTAAGAGCAACTAGAATATTAAATTATGTTGGTTATAATAAGTAGGGAGTAATTACGGAATTTAAGCCATTTATTACTTTGAGGCTGAATAATCTCTGTGTATGACCCGAAAACAGTGCAGGGACCGCCGGAAGTGAATTGGATGATTACTTTAACAGAAACCAGTAAGTAATGTAAAAGATGCCGTTGTTAAGGGAAAAATATGGTGAGTAAAAATTTAAAAGTGGGATTTGTTTCCCACTCAAAAACCTCCATGTCATCACAAATTGGAAGGCCATAACACCAAAAACAAAAAAGTTCCTATTGTTAAGCAAGTTGAGATGTATTCGGATGTGAAATTTTTAGTGGGACAAGTTATTAAGGTAAAGGCAGTTGGCTGTGAGAAAAAACTAGAGAGTTAGATTAATAAATAAAAAAGTACCAAAAGTTAAGGATTAGGCCCAACCAATTCCAAACACTTAAATATTAAGTGGGACAACTTAAATAGATGAAATTAACAATATCAGAAGTGAAACCATATCTCTAACTCAAAAAAACAGAAAAGTTGCTAATGTTAAGTTTAAGTAAGAGGGGGCAAGCAATAGTGTCAAAGTTGTTAAAGTTGAAAAAACAATAAGAGACAAAAGGAAAGTGGGCAAAAATTTATTTAAAACTTTATTTATTAGCTAAAAACAGTGAGAACCACATTCACCCCCCTCTGACGGGGCCCCTAAATGAGCTAGAGATAAACGAATTAACGGAAAAGAAGGAGGGGGGAAAGTTTCCTTAGGCAGTTTGCAGCTGATTTCGGCGCGACAGAATTTCGCTAAAGTTCATAGTTTACGAGATATTTGGACATTTGTCCAAAAATCTCAGCAACAAATCCTATGAAAAAAGAGAAAATGGCGAATTCAGTGACCCCGTGGTGGCTCAAGGGTTAAGAAACACCACTAATAGTTATAAAGAGTACCCCAAAACATATTTACATCGAAAAAACCATAATAAATAAATTTAAAGATAGCTTAATATAATAATATGAGATAAAGAAAATACAACTGAAAGAAACAAAATGGAGGACAAGACTTTAACAGAAGTAAATTTTTACAAGATATACCATCATCACACTCCTGAAGACCACCAGAGTCCTAAACAACCATTAATTTTAATTTTGAATAAGTCCGGTGGGCTAACCTTTACTTTAATTTTATTACATTGCATTTCCCATAGGGAAAACTACTGTGGTCAAAGATGGCATCAGCGGCCCTTAAAGGGCTAAGTTAATAAACTTAAAAATGCTGCATGACCCCCAAAAGAGCTATGTTTAGTTAATACAATTTTGAAAAAGCACTTTTAAATGATTCTGGCATCATTATTCATAGTAAAACTTTAGTATTTACTTTTAAATCAGTGGCTGTTGGATAATTTTTCTAATGTTCACTATTTAGCAGCCAATCACAAATCAGTAAAAATAAATGACGTCAAATGAAGCTCTCTTTTATAAAGATAATCTAACTAAGAATTATAATTCCGATATCAATCTGCCCTTACAAATCACAGTATTTAAATGAGCAACCAATTTCCACCCGTGTAAGTTAACAACATAGGTCATTTTAAAGAGAATATTAAGAAACCTAAAAATTTCAAAACGTGTTCACAAAATTCTTCAAATGGCCGTCATTTTGAAACAAGATGGCGGATGAAGCTGGCCAACGAACTCGGTCGATGCATTAGTATGTAATATGCCTATGAAAAATTTCATCTAAATCAGTTCAAAAATTCGAGAGTTACAGCATGACAAAATTCAGATATAAATATATCTACCATATATATATAAAATCCTAATGAATCGAATTGAAACGAATTTATGTAACGATTCTATGAAACGACTGATTAAACAACTGATTACGTTTCACGGCGGTTTCTCCTAAAATATGGAATACTTTGCGATGAAATTAACACCAAAAATCCGTATTGATACACAGATCTCAAAACTGGTATTAGAATTTTAAAATTAGAATTAGTTTTCGAAATATTAATTTTTTTCTAATTTTAAATACTTTTTTCTAATGATGGCAACTCAAATTTTAATCATAACATATATTTTGTTTCATATTTTAGAAATGGTTATTTTTAATTAATTTGGCGACGAGTTTGACCTCCCTTAAATGTATGCTAAGCATCATGTTACTTTTATTCAATTTGTATTTCATTATCATTTTATTTAATACAAATCTTTCATTTAAAATTGAAACCTTTAAAATAAATGGCTTTTACTTCATTCTTTTTTTTAAACGAAACGAAAAGAAAAATATTACACACAGATGTCATATACGCAACGGGGTACCTAATTGGCGCCAAAATGGCGTTATTTTGCCTGACATGCTAACCCGGCTATTGTTGCTTATTTAAATGTTTATTTGAATTTATTTTCTTTTTATTTACAAAAAATGTTATAAATTGTTTTGTTCTATAGTTATTAATTATTTTTTTTATTATTTATTGTTATTTCGTTTTAAAAATAACAGAAAATAATTTAAAAATACATATGTAACAGGTATTTGAAAACGAGGTTTTCGCCAAACTGTCGTAAAAAAAAATCACGCCAAACCCGGTGCGTATGTGACAATTCAACAAATCATGAGATTTAATTTCCACTGCAAAGCAACGTTTTAATGTTATTACTTCTCCCGTCGACCAATTTCCATAAATTATATAAGTAGCCAAATTATACAGATTGACATATTTTTTTATTTTAAATAACAAAAGAACAAATAAATTAGTATAGCATTAATAAAAATACAAATACAACGTCGAAATAAAAATCACTTGATGGCGTGAACATGTGTAACTTCCTTAAAGTCAAGTGAATGTGACATTTACGATCAACCATTATTGGCATTTAATCTTATAGTTTGGCGACAGATTTTTGGTCAATGGGATAACCAAGTAGCACCGTTTTAATTTACCACTCGAAAAATAAAAAAATGCTTTCTGGCGAGTTAAAAAAAAGCTATTGGCGAGATTTTCACCCGTCTAACATAAAAGTACCAGGAATTCTTTTTGATCATGGCAACTTTTATGTAGTTTTATTCGAAAAAATAATTTTGATTGTTTAATCAAAATGGAAACCTTTCTTATGAAAAGCGAAGGAATCAGCCCTTTGTTTATAGCAGTTACATGACTTGGACTATTATAATATAAACGAAATAATGGGGATAAAATAATATTCGGCGACTTATCACACCTGTTGCTGGCTAACATTAAAGTACCAAAATGGCCGCCTTTAATATAAAAAGCGAAGGGATCCGCCTGGAGATGTTGATGATAGTCACATGACTTAGGCTATTATTATAGAGATTGTTTTCAATTTTAAAAACAGCGCAAATAATAATATTTCCTAACGATTAAAAATTTATTTTCACGTGACTATTAAAAACAGAAGAAAAAACTTTAAAATTACTATTAAATGAGTACGTGTTAAAGACAGGAAAACATTGAACATTATGTCCTGAAAACTGTATTTACACGTGAATATTAAAAGGGAAAGGAAACTTTAAAATAATAAATACATTAATATGCGTTTAACCCTTTCACGGACAAGGCACTTCTATTCGTAAAATCTTGAAATCAGTGAATGGCACCAGAATTTACAAACAAATTTCGAAATACAAAAAATGCTTTTGTTCACTTACTTAATAAAAGGGAAATTTTCATCCCAATATTCTGATGCTAATGGGGCATTTAAGAATTAAAATTAAGTGGTCCAAAAATGAACCACCGCCCTTGAAGGGGTTAAAGCAGCAAATTTTAGTAATTGTATTATGTCAATCGTTTTATAACGCTGCTAAAGACAAAGACTCTGTTTACTTAATTCATTTTATTTTAGCTTCTTTTCAAATGTTTAACTGATCTTCTTTAACCAAACACGAAAACAACCATTGGATGTCTTAACAGCAACTGATTCTACTTTAAATTTTTGCAATCAAAGGGAATTAAATGGAAACTCGTTTACAGGGAGATCGCTACAGGTTTTTTCAGTATAATTCAATCTTCTCTAATCTTTTTAAAACCGATCAGATTAGCGTGCTTTTAGATTCTACAGTGTCTGAACGGGGGTTGGCGAGAGTAGCTTGCAGGGGGCAGAGCCTCCTAGTATATAGATATATATATATATATATTTATATCATATATTTATTTATATATGTATATAATATTAATAAAATTATATATATACTATATATTTATATCTATATCTATATATAGATATAGATATAGATATATAGTATATAGTATATATATAATTTTATTAATATTATTAATATTTGTTGTTAATTTATTAAAATTGAAACATTGAATATGGTTAATTAAAAAAAATGATTGATTTTTGTATTTTATTATTCTTTTCACTTAAGTAAATTATTATATTTGTCAAAATACTTTTGAGCGCTACTGTAACAATAACAATAATAATAAACAGTTATTTTTTTTTACTTGGTACATCACATGCTACTTAAAATAAAAAAATAAATAAATCTATAGCTTACTTAGATGAAATTCCTGCTATTTCAGCCTGTTTCTGAAATTAGTATTTATTTCAAACTTTAAAATTTTGAAAAACAGCTTGAAATGAGAGTGCACATTTTTCAGCTCTAGTTTAAAATGTATTTTAAGGTTTTTATTTATGGGGTAAATTATTCAATCTTTTCAAGATTAAATGTACATGTCGTATGCTAATTGAGAAATCCGGCTCTTTGCAAACAGCCTAGGCTCCTTGCAAAGAGCCGGGCTAATTGGAGAATCCATCTCCCTTTTTCCAATTAGCCTGACATTTTTCAGGCTTATTGCAAAGAGCCTAGAAAGCGTTAGGCTAATTGAAAAAAGACCACTTATTATCCAATCAGGGTGATTTTTTTAGCTGACAGGCTATCAAAGCCTGAGAGCTTATGTGCCCGCCGATTCTGTATGTACGTGTGTGCGTACGTACGTACGTATGTACGTAACGCGATAACTCTTGATAGAAATATCCGATTTGCTTCAATTTTTTTTCTAGGCTCATTCTGATAAGGTGCTTCCCTGATTAGTTTTTAGGGTTCATTGGTTAAGGATAAAGGGAGAAATGGGGGAGCTAATACCCCCCTTAATTTAATGAAATGGTTTTTTTCATGCAGAATTATCTGATTTGCTTCAAATTTGGTATACCAGTTTATTATGTTAAGTAGCTTCCCTGATTCGTTTTGGGGATTCTTTGGTTAAGTAGAAAGGGGGGAAACGGGGACTAATCCCTTCATTTATTTTTCGAGGGGCATTATTCTTTGAAATAAAAGTATAATATACAATTAGTGTGAATAGCCTGTGAGCTCAATGCCATCAGTTTAACTGGGTAATTTTCTTTTTATTAGGCTTATTAACGCATAACCCTACCCAAACCCGAAAAATAAATTACAACAGACCGTACCCCGATCCGAGAAGACAAAATAATTTCAGTCTACATGCAACCCGACCTGAACCTGAGAGTTCGCTTTGAAAAAACCCGAAATCCCAAACCAAATCTGATAACCGACATACATATTCCAAAGATCCATAACCGGATCCGAACAAGACAAATTAGTGTCCGTGGACACACAACGCTACCAGAATCTAAAAATTCCATTCGAAGTCAACCTGAAACCCGTCCCGAACCAAATCTTAACCGACAAAAATATTCCAAAGAACTATAACCGGATGCAAACAAGACAAAATAATCTCCGTCCACCGGCAACCCGATCCGAACCTGAAAGTTCTAATTGAACTCAATCCGAAACCTAGTTGTGGCCGGTTTTCGGGTTGACTTCAAATGGAACCTCAAGTTCTGATCCGGTTGAAAAAAAATTAACCTAAATTAGATATTTCTCCATGAAAACCAATTTATCTAAATTAAGGGGAGGGGCAATTGAGCCCCTCCCCCCCCCCCCTTTTATACTTAACCAATGAACCTCCAAATCAAATGAAGGAAGCCATATCTTAATAAACTGTTACATCAAATTTGAAGCAAATCGAATAATTCTGTATGAAAAACCCATTTATCTAAATTAAGGGGACACTAGCCCCTGTCCCTCCTTTATACTTAACTAATAAATCTCCAAATCTAATCAAGGCAGCTCCTTAACATATTAAACCGGTATACGAAATTTGGAGCAAATCGAATAACTCTGCAAGAAAAACCCATTTATCTAAATTAAGGGGGGGTCTAGCCCCCCTTTCCTCCCTTTATACTTAACTAATGAACCTCCAAATCTAATCAGGGAAGCTCCTTAACATAATAAACCGGTATACCAAATTTGGAGCAAATCGAATAATTTTGCATTAAAAACCCATTTACCTAAATTAAGGGGAGAGGCAATTGCCCCCCCACCTTTTCCCCCTTTATACATAATAATGATCTTTCAAATGTAATCAGGGAAGCTGCTTAACATAATTAACCGGTATACCAAATTTATTGCAAATCGCATATTTCTGCATGAAAAACCCATTTATCTAAATTACGGGGGGGGGGGTATATCCCCACCCCTTTCCTCCCTTTATATGTAACTAATGAACCTCCAAATCTAATCAAGGCAGCTCCTTAACTTAAAAAACCGGTATACTAAATTTGGAGCAAATCGAATAATTCATCATGAAAACCCGATTTATCTAAATTAAGGGGGTAACCCCCCCTTTCCCCCCTTTATACTTAAATAATGAGCTTCCAAATCTAATCAGGGAAGCTCCTTAACACAATAAACCAGTATACCAAATTTGGAGTAAATCGAATATTTCTACATGAAAAACCCATTTATATAAATTAAGGGGGGAACCCCCCCTTTCCCCCCTTTATCCTTAACCAATGAACCCCAAAAACTAATCAAGGAAGCACCTTATCAGAATGAACCTAGAAAAAAAAAATTGAAGCAAATCGGATATTTCTGTCTAGAGTTATCGCGTTACGTACGTACGTACGTACACACGTACATACAGAATCGGCGAGAACATAAGCTCTCAGGCTTTGATACCCTGTGAGCTAAAAATAGCACCCTGATCGGATAATAAGTGGTCATTTTTCAATTAGTCTAACGCTTTCTAGGCTCTTTGCAATAAGCCTGAAAAATATCAGGTTAATTGGGAAAAGGGATATGGATTCTCCAATTAGCCCGGCTCTTTGCAAAGAGCCGGATTTCTCAATTAGCCTACGACATATATATCAAAAAGTGTTAGTTTTTTAACACAATATTTTAATAAACATCGAAGTGAAATATAATCAATCAAAACAAGCTTTATTATATAAATAAACGCACGCTATTCATTCAACAATTCGTGAAGTATTAAGAGAAAGCATATTTATTTATGTTTTTTTCTTATATTGTCATTTTTAAATTCTTAACTTCTAATAAGCTACATCACATTCAACAACAGATAAAATATCATAAATCAATACAATAATCCCATTAAAAAAGTATATGATTTAACGCATTCTTTTTCTTTAACTTAGTGAGAAATTATAATGTAAAATAGAAAGATAAAAATGTCATTTTCCACATTATTAACCTATCTTTGTAAAAGAAATTAAGGAAATATAAATAAGCTAAAGAGAGAATGATAAATAACCTTTCAAAAAACTATCTTGAACTCTAATTGACACAATGTAGACCTCAAAAAATATGAGTGGTGATAATAAACTATGGTTTGCATTACAAAGCAATCATTTCATTATGCACTTTTATTAGTTCTTATCAGCAAAGAAAGCGATAACACATTGAAAGAACTAAATTCAGAAGATTACTTCATTAGCTGGCAAATATCGATTCTTAATTATGAGACTTTTCTTGTGATCTTCAGTTAGCGTATTTTAAAAGTTGCATTTACTTTTCTTTTCTAGGGTTATTTCAGCCAAGAAATGTCTTTTTAAGATGATGTGATTAAAGAGATTTGGAATTTCTCGAAGTTTTACGCATCTGCAGAAAATAATCAAATGTATGTACGCATGCTATTTTTGATAGACTGTATATTATTTTTTGGAAAAAAAAGTATTTTGTTTTTATTTCCATGTAGGAAAAGCATTTCGATATATTTTTTTAATTTAAAAAAGAAAGATAATACAAATAATATATTGGCCATTATTTTCTTTTATGTACTCACGTACTACTTACTTTAATACTCGTAGATATGTACTTTAATTTTTTACTGTATTTTTATATGATGTACTTTACAGTACAGCGAAAACATATATAATAGTTTTCTATTTTTCTTGGAAGAATCAAAATGACAATGTGAAATAAAACTAATATATATTTTTTTTTTTTTTTTTCAAATAAAAAGTGATGATTCAAAAATAAATGAGGTGGGAAAATATCGATTAATTTTTTGAAAATAAGATAAAAACTATTTTCAACATTCCACATATATAATTTGTTTTATAAACTCTATATATTTCACATAAATCCAATAATTCACTTTTATTTGGATGATTATTTTTTTTTCCATTTTTATAAAAAATACTAAACATAGACGAACGCAAGGGTCTAGAATGCAAAAAGAGCCATTGTCCATCACTAAATTTTTAAATTTAATTCATTAAAATTTCTTTTTCACTCAAGATTTTGAATAAGGGGCTTAAAAATAAATTTTGTCATATTTTTATTCTTTTCAAATGGTTTAACCCTTTATGTACTGAATTATGAATTCATGAAAATTTTACCTTCTAAAGCATTTTTGTGAATTTTTGAAACTACATTAGAAGATTTATGTAATCATTTAATAAGTTTTAGAAGGATTTCAGAAGGATTGAAGGATTTAGAAGGATTAATTAAATTTGAATTTATAGGGATTGTGTGCAATATTTAGTACCCCACTCAAATCTTTTATTTTAAATATTTTTTAGAATTGGGAAATGCACAAATATAATATTCTTACGGTAGAAATATAGAAGTATTTCCGAATCGAACCCCCCCCCCCCCCCTCGTACACACGCAACGCCAAGAAAGCCGAAAAGATGCAAAGGCAAAATAAATCACCCTTTTAGAAATATTTTTGTTTTGTGTAACCAATAATGCTTTTGGAACAAGATAAAAAATGCATCTATAACTCATTCTAAACTGTATTACTACTAATGAATGTATTAAATGAATTTTATAACAAGTTATTTTAATGGTACTTATAAGTTTCGTTCGTAGATAAAGGGTTAAAGTAATTAAACCCCAACTGAAGAGAATCTATAAATTTTTCGTTAGGTATGCTCTGTTTCCCTGAACCCCGCGTGGAAGACAATTTTTAATTCTGTTTTTCTTCTTACTTTCACCTGTTAAAATATTATCTGAAACTAGAGGTTGACAGAGGGAAAGAGGACTCACCAGCCTCGCAAAAAAAAAAAAAAATAAATAAATAAATAAAGGTGTCAATTTTTCCTTTTCAAAATGCCGACAGAAATTTTTAGGAGATTTTTAATGTCTCTGATTAGAAATGATTAAAAATGTCTTATATGTATAAAACGTACATGTGGGTTTCTGAAAAAGAAGTTTATTACATGTTTATATTCACAATTAAAAAATAATAATAAACTCCTCTGTGCAGCGGACTACAGTCATATCTGTTCCGGATTCTTGCCCTCGTGCCCCTCCCTGAATTTCACAAGAAAAAAGAAAGTTAAAATAAAAGAGGTTAATAATTTTAAACTTACTTTCAAGGATGCATGGAAAAGAGGAGGGGGGAGGGGGGTATTTAGAAATATATTTTAAATAAGCGGAAGTTTCTCACACCTAAAATGAAGGAATTATTTGCTAAAGCTTCCTCTTTTCAATCAACAAACTTTTTATTATTTTGTTTACATTATGTGAAAATTGATCTATTTGGGTATGAAATTAATCTGAGAACTTAAGTTATTATATTAATTGCATACTTAGTTTTAGTAGTCACTTTGAAAAGATAAGATCATGTAACTGCCCATACAGCTTACTTAATTAAACAGGAAGTAATGGTAATAAATAAAGTATTTCTTTGCACAAATGTATTAAGAACATTTCAAATTTGATAGGCGAGTATTTTAAATTAGGCAGGCACCTGTCTAATGAATAATATGTCAACACGTGACAAAGTTATCCTCCCCTCACCTCTTCATTACAAAAGCCAACTTTTTAAAAACCTTCTTTAACCCTTTCAGGGGCAAAATACTTCTGTTGCTAAAATGTTAAAGTGATTGATAGACACCAAGATTTTCAGACAAATTTATTTGAGTGTATGTAAAAGCTTTTTTCAAGTACTTTATAAAAGTAGAATTTTATACTAAAATTCTGGTGTCATTGTGGCAATTGTGGATTAAAATTTAAAATATATATGTGTCTCACCCACTTTCAGGGGCAAAGCACTTCTGTTGCTAAAATGTTGAAGTGATTGATGACACCAGGATTTTCAAACATATTTATTTGAGTGTATGTAAAAGCTTTTTTCAAGTACTTTATAAAAGTAAAATTTTATACTTTGGTTTTAATTTTTATATTCTGGTTCCATTGTGGCATCTGGGAATTAAAATTAAGTTGGATATATGTATCTCACCACCCTTCAAGGGGTTAAGTTGAATCTCAGGGTAAGAAGAAAAGGGGAAATAGACATTGAGTGCATGTAAAAGCTTTTCTCAAGTACTTTATAAAAGTAAAAGTTTATACTATAATTCTGGTGTCATTGTGGTATTTAGGGATCAAAATTAAGTGGGATATATATGTCTCACCGCACTTCAAGGGGTTAAGTTAAATCCTATGGTAAGAAGAAAAGGGGAAATCGACAATAACTTAATATGCCTTTCTTTGCTGTACCATTTTTCAATACCTTTTACCCCTATCCGAAAGTGGAAATAAATGCAACCTCTAGTTTGCATATAGTGCATGTGTGTTAGTATCTGGCGTCCCGTTACGATTGATAATTTAAAAATTATTATTTGCTTATTAAAATATAAGTTAAATTATTGGGAATTTGAAGTGTATAATATCGTCGCAGTAATTATAGAGGATGTAATAATGAACACGTGCTATTTATTCGACCACCCGTTGCTATCATATTTAATAGAATTTCTCATAATTAGGTATGAACTATGCCCCCCCCCCCCTTTCTCTAATACTTTTCTACTTTTCTCTCTCTTCTCTATATTAGTATCTACTTCTTGTATATGTAGGGGAGCTGGGGATGAATGGGACAAGGTGTGGATGGGACATTCTCAATATATCAGGCAAAAAACATTTTTCTTTAGTTGTCATCTATTCTCATATATGGCACTACAATAGTGCGCTTTAGAACCAAAAGCAAAACCCATGGCTGTTTTAATTTTTTTGAAAAGTTGTATTTCCTGAAACTCTGCTTAAAAAGTAATTTTTTTTTTTTTATTTGAAGTTGTCAAATATCTTACACAATATAAACAAATAAGATAAGTATTAATTATTTATTTGAAGGTTCAACATTGGTAATTAAAATGAATGAATATTAAATATTGTGAAATATAATTTCTGAGTCAAAATGGCGGACAATTGAATTTATGCATTATGGGGATGTTTGGGACATATCAAATGGGAATGAATGGGACAGTCTCATTTATCCCTAGAGATGTTGAAACATTTATTTATTAGCTAAAAAATATTATGTAGGTTTATAAATTAATAATTTATGTTAATTATTAATATTAAATAGTACTCATATTACATGTTTAATGTTAAAAATTATATGAATCTTAATTATTGTACTCTAATAAAGGTTAAATAATTCATCAAAAAATTGCTATTGAAACTTTATCAAAATTGTTAAAATTGTTTAAAATAGTATATGTTTATTGGTCAAATGGAGGAAATTATATTGAATTTTGAACTAGTGTTTAAATAAATCCCCACTCGCACTCACTCGAACATAATTTCATTTGTGCATGATATTTAAGATACATTTAAATAATATTAATTAATAAGTTGTGAATGAAAAATATTAGTTATACCGTATTTCAAAGACATTTTTCACTTTCATTTCATATCTAAAATGTCTCTTAAGTGGGAAAAAGAAACAGATAGACAGCCGAAGTTTGCATTACACACCGTAAAAAGAAATCCAGGAACGTTCCTGGGAAAAAATGGGCAGCTGAGTTGCCCATTGTATCCAAGAAACATTACTTGAAAATGATTGGAATTTTACTGTATAATTTAAAAACATTACTCTGAAACGTCAGTACCCTTTCTGTGAAAGATGAGGAAGGTTTCTGTTGACAAGAAAAACATTCCTGTGAAACGTCAGTTACCATTCTGTGAAAGATCAGGAAGGTTTCTGTCGGCAACAAAAACATTACTGATATTTCACACGAAGCTTACTTATTTTTAATGGAACGTTCCAGACCTGTTCAGTAGGGTTTCTGTTATTTTCCAGAAACCTTTCGTATAAAGAATGGGCAACCCAGCTGCCCATTTTTCCCATGGACCTTCCTAGATTTATTTTTCACTCCAGAACCGTTCCATTTTAGATTTTACTGGATTTTTTTTTCTTTACTCTCATTCTTGTTAATACATTCAATGCAGAAATGAGTTATTTTTTCTTGGTGTACAGATTTACTTTTGAATTTTTTGTAATATACCACACAAATTCCGAATGGAATAACATGTAATAATTATTAGTCCATGGTATTATGGTGCTAATTATTTTTTCATTTTGCCATTGTAATGATATCTTAAAATACATATGCTTCAGGACTCAAAATCTATAATAATAAAAGATAGAAATATGTGTCAAATGTGTGTTTCTGTTAAATGCCAAACCTGTGCACAGATCTGCAAGATTTGACAGAATGGTAACTTTGTATGCCTGAAATTATGCACCTTGAATGCAGTTTATAGGACTTTTTTTCCTTTAACATATTTATGCGATTTTTAGTGTTTTTCCCTCATTTCTGTGTAAAATTTCTACATTGCATTCAATCTTTCAGACAAATAAAATAAAATTTGTCCTTCAATCAATTTAATTCAGAATTCATACATAGACTTCTGAATTTTTTGCCAATATATTTTTTTTAATTTCTACAGTTTATTCACGTTTCTCGGGCATAATTTGATATTCGTATAGAGAATCTATAGTCTTTTTTAGGGTACATCGTAAGTTTTGTATACTACAGTTTAATTCCTAGCGGGTTTTTCTGAGATTTTTTTTTTCATTGCAGAGCGATTTTGTCATTAATAAAATGAAACTGTCAGTCTATTATGCTGTAAATTTTAGACTCGAAAAAAGATCAATTTGGGAAAATCATATAAAGGATGCTTCACTACAACACATGAACAAACAAATCTTTGAAAAGGATTAATTTTATACCGCATTCTATCTGCTAAGCAATATGCATTATGGATTCAAATATCAATTAGAATAAACCAAAATCCATAGGATACTCTACTTGTATGAGCCAATATGAATATTTACATGAATTTTTATATGTAATCAAAATAAATATTTTTTTTTTCCCTCTTTTGTCATTTCACCATTTTCAGATAGATCTCATAATAGTATTGTTTTAGATAAGTATTTTAAGCAATTTTTCTCGAAAAATTACTTTTAGTCTATTTTTAACTTTCCAGGTATATTCATGCGAGTATATACACACTCCATATCAAGGAATTAAAAAAAAGAGGTAATGAAGATATCTCTTAAACTGAACATATAAACATATTCCCAATAACAAAATATTTTATTTCATATAGTTAGAAATTACAATTCTCTCTATTTGTATTTCACAACTACTTCTTGAGTATGGAAAACCAACCAACCAACTAACCACACACACACACACACACACCGAATTTCCACATGGATCACAAATTGTCATACAAATACAAATAATTTTAAAAAAATTATTCAATTTACTAAATTATGCCATTTTGTAGAAAAATTTTAAAGACTAAAGTAAATAATGAGATATCGTCTAAATTTCCAAAATTGTGAATAAATATCTTTATATTTGTTCTGTTTCAATAACTCGAATTACTCATTTTTAGTTTGGATTCTCTTTAAAAATATGTAATGTAAAGAATATACACATGACTTACCACCAGATCAACTAAAATTAACAAAACTGAAAGATTTTAACATTATTGATTCACATGAAATATTCTCTGAATTTGTTTAAAATGTAAATGAATGGGCTGTAATTGAACATGCTAGTCTGAACATACATATATGCCTAGATAAAAAGTTTTTGTCCAAACCTTAGCTATTCAAACTACAGACTAAGTTGTTGACTCTTGCTTGGACAAAGTAACTTAGACGAGTTTGAATTTTTTAAATTCTAATCCAAAAGCACATTGACCAATTGAATTTTAATTATTGTCAGTATGTCACCAATTTCTTATAAAGACATTCATTTTACTATAATTGTGTCAAAATCGAGCAATTTTCAGTTCACTTACATTGTAAACATGATCTCTTGTTTATAATAAGAAATCTATACATTTTTTTCTAAATATAGAATTAAATTGGCCAGTGCAAAATGACACTCGCAGGAAGATGGTTCTTTACTGTGCATATTTAATATATATCCTCTGATGATGACTACATAAGTTGACGTTTTTTTCCACTACTGTTCTAGGCTACATTTCAGAATGTGTGATACCCCAATCAGTGATACAACTTGGAAAATAAAAGGTAGGTGTTAAATAACACCTAATATAACTATTGTAGGTGCAAAAATATAATTCACAGGCAATTTCTAATATTCATTGTTAGCGCAACTGTGACATATGCTACTTTATGAAAAAGCACAAATACTTTATTTTTATTTAAAATTATTGAAGTTCTTAATTTACAAGATTATAATAATTAAAGCAACTGTAAAATTCATTTGAAGCACTAATTACTTCTATATTTAGAAATTAATAGAAAAAATGTACTTAATCTTTTACTTCTTCGTTTGCTTCAATATTTTTTCATTTGGTTTTAAACATTTAATATTACATGCAATTGAAAGAAAATGAAGATATTTTTCGTTCAGTCCTTAGGCACATGTTAGTCTTTAAAATTTTAAGAAAATTGTACTCTCCTTAATCGGCATTTTAACAATCAAGCTTTTGAACAATAGGTGCAAGAATTTTAGTGATGTAATCCGTAAGATCAATTTTATTAGTAATTGGATATTGAGATTGACAAGGGAATTGGGGTACGTGACTTTCTCCTCTACCATTACTCTATCAATTTTGCACTCTTTTCAAAAATGGGTGATATAGCTTTGGACGTACCATGTGCAGCCGGAAGTAGAAAAAAACTTCAGTACCAACTGAGGATTTTAAAAGCTAAACAAGATAAGTGTTAAAGCTAAGCATCAAATTCATGACAGGGAATAATTTTGTAATCATGAAATGAAATACAGTGAAACCCGCATAAGAAGTTTTCCAAGGGAGTGGAGGGGAAAAACTTCTTAAACGGGAAATTAGCATTTTTTGAAAAAAATCAATAGTTTAAATATTGATATTCAGAAGAGGGTTTATTTTACCTTAGTACAATAATACAAAGAGTACTTTCTATAAAATTGATTTTTCTTAAGAAATTTAAATTAGTTTGCACACTTAAAAAAGTAGCTAATAAAGTAAAAATACATAATTACCTTAGAAACTCTTTATTTAATCCAAGACAAGAAATTTCTCTTTAAGAGTGATTTGATATGTTTTTGCAAAAAAAAAAAAAAAAATCGGTTATAGTTTTTAGTTTCTGTTTTTTTTTTTTCGGCAACCTTTAATCAATAACTTTTCTTCCATAACTTCATATTTTCCTCTTTTCACATTTTTAATTTTACGAGATTTTTCAGAACAGTTTAAAATGAGATCTCGTTGTGCTAGAATTCCATTCAGAGTAGCCACTGGTATGTTCAACTTCTTTGCAATTTCAACTCTTGTTGTTTTGGCGTTACTATCAACTTCTTTCAAAATTTTGATTTTGTCTTCAATTGACAAGGCTTTCCTTGTAATTGCCTTGACCGACATTTTTGGGGGAAAAAAAACAGAATTTTTTGTTCGTGTATTTTCTAACGAGAAAGCTTTGATGTTATGCACTTTACACTGACTTAAAAACTGCGAAATGAATAAACCAAACGCAGATTTGGTACATTACACTTATGGAATATGGTGGTGGGAAAGAATCTGTTGTAACTATTGAACTGAAAGAACCACCCATCGGTAGGGCAAAGCAATTCCCTTTTCTCTTATCAGTCACTATTGTTACAGTGACAAGAGGCCCATCCTCTACCCACATTCCATTTCCATCAAACACGTTAAACAGATTTTAAGGTGAAATAGAGGTGACCACAGCTATCAGTCCTAAACATTGACCTTTTTGAATAGCGAAGAATAATAAAGAAAGACATTTCAGCACAGAAAATAACATAATAATCAAAAAGACAAAATAAACGAGCTTTGAAAGTAAAAACGGAAGGAAAAATAAAACTTTTTAAGCGGGAAAGAGTTTCGAACAAAACTTCTTAAACGAGTTATTTTAGTGTTGTAAGAATAAGAGAAAAATGGGAATCGAAAATATAAACTTCTTAAACGGGAAAACTTCTTAAGCGGGAACTTCTTAAACGGGATTTACTGTAATCCTGTTGCATTTCATGACCACTAATTTCAAACACTAATTCCAACCTCTTGATATCATTTGTCCCACCTTGAAGGACTTTCTTGAAATTGCTGTTTGATTTTCAGAATGTGTTATCCAGTTTAAGCTTTTGTATAGGATTAACACTATTTTATTTGTTCCCTTCCTTTTCTAACGCTTTGTCTTTGAATTTATTCTCTTAAATTTTTAGTGGATATTTTTCCTTCCCTGACCAGATAATGCCCAACAACATCCAAAAACAGCCCAAACACAATGTATTACACTATTAATATCTTGAATACATTAAATAATATAAAATATTATGCATTAAAATAATAAGCACAACTACAAAATAAGAGAATTTAGCAAGTTTTTTTTATTATTTAAAACATTATCATCATTTTGTTAAAAAATATATGAAAACGTTCTAACATATCAGCAACTTTCTGAAAAAAATTACAAGAAAAAATAATGTTAAATAATAAATGAACACACCAATTTAACTTTAGAGTAAGAGTAGTTAGAGTAGAGTTCAAAATGACCCAAGAGTCAATTTCACTAACTTAAAAAAAAATGAAAATCAATATACTTTAAACGCTAAGCTTATTCTTTCGGCAGTCCGTGAGAAGAAACTACTGCATCAAATTACACCAATCTTTTTATAAATTAAAGCTATTTGGCTACAGATTTGTTATCGCCCATTCGTTTGTTCAAATATTTCATTAATTAGCCGTAATTTTAAATTAAATTCCTACACTTGCGCATGCGCAGTATATAAGTACAAGTCTGCCTTTGGAGTGACGCGTTGTACATGCGCACAGATGCTCGCTCAGTTGAACTATCTCATTACAGGTCGAAGTTATATTACGTTCGTCTGCTATTCGACCTTACTGCAAAGAAGCTTTTCTTTTTTCACAAAGCTAATATTATTTGGCTCTTTCAGCATTATTAACAATTAAAAAAATTATTGTGTCTATATTAAGATTATTAAGAGCTCGATATAGTTTATTTTGGGGATGCCATATTGTTTTGGTCGTATTACACACAGAAGATAAACAAAGTGATTTGAGGCTAAAAGTTATGGATTGTTATGAATTGCTTGCGAATAGTTAGACACGAAGAAAACTAGCATATTAAGTTGTAGCTACTTCTTTGAAAAAATAAGGTATCGTAAATATTAAAACTATTTTTGTAAGATCAGAACTCAAATTCGAGACATTCGTATGCGTCAACTGTTTTTCGAACCTCTTCAATTTAGAAGGAAGTTAAACGAGTCCCCCTTCCCCCCTAGCGTGGTGTGTTAACGCAGCACTTTATAGTTCTGAGTTTTCGTAGAGGACGCAGGTTCGAACCCAAGAATGGCAAAATGTGTAATATTTTTGTCGATAAGTCATTTCAAAAATGATATATTTTATTAGGAAGATAAGTTATAGGATTTTTATTTTATTATTATTATTAATAATATTTGAATGCTTTATAATTAAATAAAATTTAACACTCAATAATATTTAAAAAAATATTGAATATATATTTAAAATATTTAAGCTAAAATATTTTGCATGTAATTATCAATTAAATAAATTGAGCTGATTTAAAATTTTCGTATATTTTCTGACCATTATCAATAATGTATAATGTGTGTGTGTCAGAAAGAAAAGATTATCATTCATTTGCATAATAAAATAAAACGGAAAGAAAAAAATATTCGTATAAGAGCAATAAAAGAAATTACCTTGATATCCAGGTTTAATATTTAAAAAAATGTATAAACATATAAAATAAAATTCAAGTAACAAAAAATATAAGGTTAGTTGGGATAACTGGACCCACGAGGTAACTGGGCCATAGGCTATTTTATAAAAAACCGTTGATGTATTTTAAGTTTTAGCTTTTGTAAACTATGCCACTTAACCTCTACTTCCTAAAACAACGTGTGTCAACACAATCATAACTCTCTTTTGCTGTGATAGGTTGTCGAAAATTTATGTTTCTTTTTTTTTTTTTTTAAATAACGTAAATTTGTCTTCCCTGTCTTTTTCTTAAAATACTGTAAGTACTTTTATTAAACAATCTTTTTTTTTTTTTTTTTTTTTTTTAAAGATTAGGCATATAACTACGTTAATATTATTAGGTATCTATACATATTTACTTCATGTTTCAAATGTAAGTCCGGTGTCCGAGTTACCCCATAAATGTTTCAAGAATGGGGTAACTGGGACATGTATCCGGGGTAACTGGACCATGCAGGATCCAGTTACCCGAATAGTTATAAATATATTTTTTTAGTTTCTCTTAGAACGGGAAGTAAATTTCTCCATTGTTTTTTGCTCACAATAAAGAAAATTATAGAATACCTTATTAAAATTACGTAATAAAATTAAAAGAAAGCATATTGGGTGGTATCAAACCAAATTTCTTGACCACTGGAGAGGCGGCGATGCCATAATGGCATCACATAATTTTTATTCCGAATTGCCACATTGGGACCGGAGTTTTATAATGAAAATTTCACCAAACAATAAATAGTAGGATAGTATGACAGAGCTTGATTAAAATTGTTTTGTCATTTTAATCAAGCTCTGTCACATTATCCTACTATTTATTGTTTACCTTAAATAATTCTCCTATCTTAAATTTTAAGCGTAAATACTCACATTTTAAGTGTTAAATTACTAAATAATGAGATGTAATTAAGTACCTATATTAACATTATAACATAATTTCAACTATTCATCATCAACTATAACCCTAAAATTTCTCGGGTTTGCTCAATAGTGCAACCATTGTGAATTACCTGTAATAATCATGCAATTTTTATTCAGCTTCTGGGCTCGTTCGCGAGTACTGGAGTCTCCGCGGGGTAGTAGATATGTGTTTTCTCCTCGTGGACTAATCAGCTCCTATGCCGAAAGTTTGGCTGTCCACGAGTGGGTGATTAGTGATTGGTACGCGAAAATATACTTTTTCTTGTTTTCAAACAGATTCTCTTGTAAATACTGATGTCATTAAATTATTTCAACATTTTACGAATGCAAGTACCTTGCCCCTGAAAGCGAGATAGCCAAACCTTGAAATTGTACGATGATACAGATAAAGTACTTAAGTACTTACGTAGCCGTTTGTTCATAGTTTTGCCTCGCTATTTTTTTCCTTAAAATACCCATGTGACTATTACACTTATTACCTAAAGTACATGAGTACTTACTTAATTTTTATGTTTTTGGTATAAATAAATCTAATATTTTTACTTTTAGTGCTTTTTTAGACACATTGACAGCAAAGGTTTCCCTTACAACGCTCTTTATTGACATATAATTTACATGATATGCCTGGTTTAATTTTTTTTAAGTTGTTTACACTTTTTCAAACAGGACCTGATATCCCATATGAAAAATAAATAAATGCGTTTGGAACATAGACCCTCCTGGTCCAGTTACCCCATTTTTATGGGGCAACTGAACCCATGAGGGAAGAAAGATGAAATATGCATATTTTTATATTTTTAAATATTAAAATATAATTTTGAGCATTTCTGTCTGATAGAGGGAACCTAACTCAACACATTTACAGAAGTTCAGACTTTAATTCAAATAAACGTTAGCTTTTTGAAGCAGAATTGTCAGAAGTTCCATGGTAACATTATAAAATCGTGGTCCAGTTACCCCAACTAACCTTATATTATAAATCGTTAGCTGGATCCAAGTTTCAAATTTAGGTTTTTAATGAATGAGACAGATAAAAATAAAATTCATCGTAGCTTTTAATGCCCGTGTAGTTTTAATAAATAAATAAATAAATGAAAATAGATATTGTTATTAAAAAAATGAGGTCGTAATAAGTAAAAATAAATTCTCTACCCAGTGTTTTTAGGTAAATTTCTGATAAAAAGCAAGCATAATTAGTTGTAAATTATAAACTTAAAATTCTTTCACTTCATTGAATAGGTTAGACTGGCAGCACCATCTATCAATTAACTTAGATTTAACCCCTTAACCCTTTTCGAGACGGCATGCCTTACACAAATTTTATTTGGTTGGCACCGCTTTTTTCAATCAGTTCCCTTTCCTTGTAAAATACCAAAGAAAAGTCTAATTAAAAAAGACCAATATTACATTTATTTATTAATGGTGACAAAACAAATTCCACATGCACCTTTTGACGATGCATATATGTACCACCCGTGTCGAAAGGGTTAAAGATAAAAGAATCACTTATGCAACATAGAAATTCGTCACGTAATTCGTCATTGCAACTAATTAAAAATTCAAGAATTTTTCTAATGAAACATTCAAGTTATTTACCGTCAAATCTTGACGGGCACTAACTAGTATGTATATAAAAACACTTTGAATATTTACTGTATTCTGTACTGAATATGTAATCTGTTGCACACACAGCATAAAAAAAGGAAAATGATATCTTCTTTACATTTTAAACTCCAAATTATTGCAGAGATAACTAAAAATAGCAGTTTGACTGGAAATTAGGTTTCCTAAATTACTTCATCGTATGGCTTTTCCATTTGTTATGTGAAGGAAATTTACCAAACAATTTAACTGTGAGATCAAAATTAGGTGTTCATATTCATAATTTGAAATTTTATTACAATTTTAATGTGGATGCAACTTCCTAAATTATTTTTTTAACATTAATTGATGGTTGGTTGGTTGTGTTTATGACGGCCAGCTATCAACACAAGGGATATATCTTAAATTGAAAGAAGGTATAATTCCCAATTGAACAGTTGGTTTAGAGTTCTCTGCAACAATTTGGATATTTTGATTTAGGTTTCTCGTTGATTGTGTATATCTCCAAATCAGATTACGATTTTTTCAGGTCTTTGCATCATTCTCCGAAACAACCAAAATAATATTAAAAGGGGCCAATTTTTGAAAAAAAGCTGATAACTTTCATGCCTGCATTGATCAATATGCATAATGATCAATTGCATTTTGAGCAAAATTTAATTAATTTAGATGCAATTTCGAAGATTCTGTTATTTGTAATAGAAAGGTTTGAATATATTGTAATGATCTTGAACACGCAGATGGTTATTGCATATTGCGTAAAAAATAAATAGAAAACATAAGCATTATTGATTACACAAAACCAAGTACTGATATGACATCATGATTTTCCGCTAAAATATAACAGATGTAGTATCATTAACATGCCAAGTGTTAAAACACGGGACGTTTCTGAGCCAGATATCTTTGTTACACTAAGATCCGTTTCCAGTGGATAGATTTCATAAAAATAATTGGCATTTTTATTCTTTAAGACCAAAGGTAGTAATTTTAGTGAAGTCATATGAAGATTTTGAGGATTTTCCAATTGTCCATCGATAAAAGTATTCTTTTTTTTGCACAAAACCTTCTTCTATTATGTTTTGAGCACATAATTGAAGACGCTCCAGAAAACGACATTCCATAAAGAATCCATTAATCAAATTAAAATCAAGGAACAGAGCTTGTTCTAAAAAACAAATGGATAATCTAGGATAATATCCTTAACCGATGTATTTTCAGAAACATTTAAACGCCTGTGACTGAAAGTTATATTCTGTGTTCAGCAAGTGTCTCACAATAATTTCTCTCAGTCACAAGTTTTCTACCCTCTTCAGCAAGGAATAGAGCAATTCACATCACGTGACTTTTGCCGGAGAACAATGAAGAAATCTGTAGGACACACAAACAGAAAAAGCATTGATAAAGGTAGCGATAGCTGTCCTACAGCAGCAACAAAAAACTGCTCTTGACGTCACCTTGCAAAGCTCTATTGCTTGCTAGCCGAAATTACTTCTGCAGGCACGCTTTCATCGAGAGTACAATTAACCTCCCCTCTACGAAGAAGTCTGACAAGTTTAACTTTAGTTGTTTTTTTTTGTCTAAAGCTGCTATCAGATTCACCAACTTTTCGAGCACCCAACATTTCAGCCGATTTTAACCCCAACTTTTTCCCCTTCAAATAGAGATAAAATATTGTTGTTGCTAAAGAGGAAAACCAGTACTACTAGTACCAGCCGTTAATATTTATCGCCTATTCGTATCAATCGCTTATCTCTGACTGGCTGAAATGTTGAAAGTTGGGGGGGGGGGGGGGGAAGTCGCAGGTAGTACAGATATTTTTATAGCTGTGGATAAAAAGTTGGGGGTTTTGCTGTTTGCTATCACACTGGGTAGACAATATTTCGCGAAAAGTTGGAGGAAATCAAGAGTTGGCTCAAAAATTGCTCGAAAAGATGGTGAATCTGATAGCAGCTTTAGTGGTCTAAAATGCCATTTTGACTCTTCGTTTATCTTGTATATTTTTTTAGCCCATCCATGATGACCTTCTCCTATGTAGGACTTCAATTTTGGGAACAATCAAATTAGTTCTATTGGAACTTGATCTCTTTGACGAACACTTGGTTTTAAGGTGCATTTAGCAATTTCTCTTGAAACACGCCCCAAAACTTCTCAATGTTCCCCATGCTAATTCTTTATTTAATTCTGGGGAAAAGGAAATTACTGGTACCTAAAAAATATTTTAGCCGTGGCCGTAGAAGACGTGCAGAGATGTTAAAAGGAGCTGAAATAAATATAAGGAATTAGCAAGGTAAATTTACGAATTTAATTTTTTATGACTAAACATAAATAACATTAATAATAAAAAGAAAAGTGCCCAGTTAAACTGATGGCATTAAGCTCACAGGCTATTCACACTTATTGTATATTATACTTACTCTTATTTCAAAGAATATTGCCCCTCAAAAAATAACAGAAAGAGGATTAGCCCCCGTCCCCCTCCCTTTCTACTTAACCGATGAACCTCCAAATCTAATCAGGGAAGCTCCTTAATATAATAAACTGGTTATACCAAATTTGAATCAAATCAAATAATTCAGCATGAAAAACACATGTCGCTAAATTAAGGGAGTATTAGCTCCCTCATACCCCCCCCCCCCTTTATGCTTAAACAATGAACCTCCAAATCTAATCAAGGAAGCTCCTTAACATAATAAACCGGTATACCAAATTTGGAGCAAATCGAATTATCCTGCATGAAAAACAAATTTATCTAAATTAACGGGGGGGGGGATAGCCCTCCTTTCCCCCCTTTATGCTTAACAAATAAATGAACATCCAAATCTAATGAAGGAAGCGCTATATCGGACTAAACCGGTATATCAAATTTGAAGCAAATCGAATAATTCTGCATGAAAAACCCATTTATATAATTAAGGGGGACCAGCCCCCCTTTCCCCCGTTTACACTTAACCAATAAACTTCCAAATCAAATCGAGGCAGCTCGTTAACATAATAAACCGGTATACGAAATTTGGAGCAAATCGAATATCTCAGCATGAAAAACCCATTTATCTAAATTAAGGGAGGGGGGGTCTAGCCCCCTTCCCCTCTTTATACTTAACTAATGAACCTCCAAATCTAATCAAGGCAGCTCCTTAACATACTAAACCGGTATATCAAATTTGAAGCAAATCGAATAATTCTGCATGAAAAACCCATTTATCTAAATTAAGGTGAGAGGACTACTCCCGTCCTCCCTTTATACTTAACCAATAAACCTCCAAATCTAATCGAGGAAGCTCCTTAACATAATAAACCGGTATATGAAATTTGGAGCAAATTGAATAACTCTGCACGGAAAACCCATTTATCTAAATTAAGGGAGGGGGTCTACCCCCTTTCCCCCTTTATACTTAACTAATGAACCTCCAAATCTAATCAAGGCAACTCCTTAACATAATAAACCGGTATACCAAATTTGGAGCAAATCGAATAATTCTGCATGAAAAACCCATTTATCTAAATTAAGGGGGGGATAGCCTCCTTTATACCTAACTAAAGAAGCTCCAAATCTATTCAGGGAAGCACCTTAACATAATAAACCGGTATACCAATTTTTGGAGCAAATCGAATAATTCTGCATGAAAAACATATTTATCTAAATTAAGGGAGGTCTACTCGCCTCTATTTTCCCCCTTTATCCTTAACCAATGAATCCCGAAACTAATCAGGGAAGCTCCTTAATATAATAAACCGGTATACCAAATTTGGGGCAAATCGAATAATTTTGCATGAAAAACAAATTTATCTAAAATAAGGGGTTGGACTATAGCCATCCTTTTCCCCTTTATCCTTAACAAATGAACCCCTAAAACTCATCAGGGAAGCGCCTTATCAGAATGAACCTAGAAAAAATTGAAAAAAAATCGGATGTTTCTATCAAGAGTTATTGCGTTACGTACGTATATACGTTCATACAGAACCGGCGGGCACATTAGCTCTCAGGCTTTGATAGCCTGTGAGCTAAAAAAAGGAACTGTATTTCTCCATAATTTTGGGTCTTATTAGCTTACTAGAAGCAAAATGCCTTTATATTCACAGTTATTCTTAAATAAGCTTGTTGTAGATAATATATTTTCATAAAGTTAAAATAAATTAAGATAAATCATTTATTCTTTATACTTGTTCCTAAATTTTAAACTTTACAATAATGTGTAGAAAAATTCTTAGTTTTAAAATGCACTATGTCATAGCATTTTACTTTTTCTTCAGTTGTATTTGAAACATTATAAAAAAAAAAAAAATTGCTGGTATTTGTACCTACTTTAAAAGCAATGATTAAAATAATCGTTCGTCACATATTTCACAAAAATTAAACTTCTATTGCGATTTTACAAATTTATTTGCATTTGGCGAATGGTTTAGCGCATCCTGTATTCATGTTGGCAGGCGTAGCGCATGGCTTCTCTTTTTAGCTACTTTAGATACCTGGTGTCCCTGTTTTTTGTGCTTTTTCAACTCATTTTCTTTTCCGGTCACAGGAGGGAATTTCTCAAAATGCATCCATTGACTGTGGGAAATAAATCAAAAATTCCACCATTCAGTTATAGAGATATATTCCGAAATTCACCCTTTTTTAACTAGTGTATGTACCTTCTGTCCCTTGTTGCCACTTTTGATACACCATTTTCATTCATTTCTTTTTCTGTTCACGGGGTGAAAAGCTCATGAAATATACGTCCATTGAACGCAGAAATTAAATTTAATTTTCTGTATTTGGTCGGTGGAAAAATATCGTAAAATTTGTCAATTAGTCTTTCGAAAGTGTGTGTGTGTGTGTGTGGGGGGGGGGAATTGCAAGCTGCTATGGAAAAAATTGCAAAATTCTTCGTTCGCTTGAGGGAAAAAAAATTGCTTAATTCGCCCATCCGTTGCATTAAAAAAAAACTTTAAACTTCGCCAGTAAGACATGGGGAAAAATCTCGAAATTCACCAACTGTTTATGGGAAAAATTAATGAAGTTCATCAATCGGGCATGGGAAATATAAAAAAAATTAAACTATCAAAATTAGGGGGGGGGGAACCCACGCCATGTGGAAGATCCGCATAACTCAATTATCAACAGTAGGGGGGAAAACCTAGAAGTTTTTGGAATTAGCAAGGAAGAAAAAAAAATTCGCCAATAGCAGAAATAAAATATCGCGAAATTCATCAATCGGTAGCAGGGAAAAACTTTTCAAAAATCATCATTCAGTAGTCGGGAAAAAATTGTGGAATTCGCTAGTCGATCGTTGGAAAAAAAAATTAAAATTCTTTAGTTGGTTACTTTAAAATACTGCAAAATTTGTCAATCAGCTGCAGGAAAAAATCATGCATTTCAATAGTCAATCGTGAGAAAAAATCACGAAATTCCTCAGTCAGCTGGGGAAAAAATACGCAATTCGTCGATCGATTGGAAGAAAAAAACAAAACAAAATTTATTAGTCATTAAGGGCGAAAATCACAAATTTTAATCGGTCGTTGGAAAATGTCCGAGATTTCACCGATAAAAAATACTTTCAACAAACCAATTCATAATATTTTCCTGAACAAGGCACATAAGTGCCTTTTTGAGAATAGTGTCCTTTTACAAAAATTCCCGTCCGGTAGGCTTTTTTTTTTTTTTTTCTGGAGTCAACACTACAATCGGCGGAAGGAAAATAAAGTGAAATTCATTAAGAATATGCAAAATTCTTTGTTCAATCATTAAAAAAAATGCAAAATTCTCAGTTTATCATGGAAAAAAATTCACGATAAATTTGTTAATCGGAAGAGGGGAAAGAGATTTTATATAGATAAAACTTGTCAGTCAATAACCAATATATATATATATATCACGAAAAATGTCAATTAGCCATCGGGAAAAAAAAATTCAAAATTCGCCAATGAATGAAAAATGTCTCAAAAATATTGTTAAATTTGCTAATCAGTTGCAGGAAAATTGTTCAAAAGTTTATTGATAATATATTCGTTTTTAAGAAAGGTTGCAAGAGTGTCCCCTTTTAAAAATTCTCACCTAACGGCCTCTTTCTTCTAGAGTCAACACTGAAAATTGCATACATAAACTTTGCTTGGTAAACATTAAACAGAAATATGGCACTAAAAATAGATAAATGTATATTTAACGGAGGAACGGTGCAAAATTCTATAAAATTCTAAGTATCAAAACAGTGGCAAAAGTGCTGCATGCAACTATTCAATACACAGTTAAATTTAAATCAATAAAAATTTTAAAATACAATTTTAAATCTTGTTCCTCAAATTATATTTGTTGCAATATGCAACTGACATGGAAATTATATTTGTTGCAATATGCAACTGACATAGAAAAAAGGGATCAGCGTTTTTTACCCAATTTGTTTTGTTGCGTTGTAAATGAATTTTCTTTTTAAGAAGTGTAGCTTTTTTGCGCAAATTCTGTTGGTTTTTGCATCAAACATAACTTGTTGCAATTTTTGATGACTACAATTAAAGATTTCAGCAATTAAATGAGGTGATTTCTCTAAGAGAATATCTTAATTCGAAGCAGCTAGCAGCCATGCAAACAATGAATCAAAGCAATTTTTGCCACCTGAGGTCTGGACTGTATAAATAAGGAAATATCGGGCAGCAAGTAAAAAAGATTTGTGCTTATCCACCCCCCGCCACCCTTACACACACACACACACACTAGTGTTGAATTAGGGATTTTCAAAGAGAACAATTTTGAATGTCTCGAAGAATTATTACTAGTTGTAATGCCATGGATGTGCGTATCATTCAAAAGACAAATTCGGGAATGCCATAAAAGACTAAAAATATTGCTCAGAATTAATAATTTTCCAGGATTTAAGAAAAAAAATCAAAATAAGGAATAATTTTTTTTATTTAATTTGATCAAGTCCATAAGCATAACACAAGAGATAACAGGAATTTTTTATATTATCTAGTAGAAAGAAATATTACTGAAAATCTATGAATTTCAGCTCCCCTCCTCCCCCTAAAAAAATAATTTGGTTTCCAGCTAGAATTTTACAATCTCAGGTTCATATCGATAGCTCAAAAGAAATTGAAAAATAAGTTCAACCGATTATATTTTTAATTCATTTGCCGTTTACAGTAAGCAGTAAGTACACTGTAAACTGAAATGTCTTAAATTCAGACATTTAAGTGTCTGAAACGGAGTGTTCAATTTTCAGACGTTTTAAAGTGTCTTAATTTTTACGATACTTGTATGCGTCTGAATTTCAGACACTTCAAATGTCTGAATTGCATCCATGTTTGACCACTTTGACAAACATTTTTTCACCTTTTTTTTTTCTTCTGTAAGCATTATACACTGCAAAATATATATATATATCGCTAAAAATATGGAAATTGTAGCCACTCGAGACTCCGGTATAATTTACATATATTAATGGAAATTTTCTGATCTAAATTCCAAAAAAAAAAAAAAAAAAAATCCGTTTAGTTTGTGCATATTTCTGTATTTAAAAATTTCCATTTAAAAAGATAAAATATATTTTTCAAGGACTAACCACCATATTTCAACAACCACCTTCCCGAAGGATCACGGTACATCTAATTTGTATTCAATTCTACTGTAAACTTTTAATACTTACCCGAGGTGGGACTCGATCTGAGGTCCTGTTGTATAGGAGTTCAGTGCCTTATCCATTCGACCACGCTTTCATCGGCCGGTCGTTGAAATAAAGTATTTATAAAGCACAAGGCAATATTTTTAAGGGGACCGGGTAAGTCCTATCTCCGCCATGTTAAATTCACCAACTTTATGTACTTTTTTCTCAGAAATTGTGAAAGACAGAGGTCTAGATTTTTTAGAGTAGTTAAAATAACACGATTTACGTATTTTAACTGACTATTTTCTTTCTAAGTGAAACTCAAAATTAATTATTAATTATTTATTGAAAGTCATTTTTAAATTATCACTTTTGGTAAGATTTCACTGCCAAAAATAAATAATTCTCAACAAATCATTAATACCCTGTGTTAAAATATACAATTTATCATAATATAAATATTAAATAGAAATCTGAGTTTTTAATTTTAATAGATATTGAAAAAAAAGGAACATAAACATGAAAAATCTAAGTTTTAAGAAAAAGTCAGATTTAAAAGGCCATTAAGCTGTGAAGTATTTTTAGAAAAAATTATTAATTTGAATACTTATTTCTTTTAAATATAAATATGTGTGACACAACGTTGGAAAGATAAAAGTTTGAACTATTTAATGATATAAAAAAGTAAAAATCGATTTTTTAGTTGAATTTTGCTTTACCTGTCCTCTTAAGTAGCAGTAAGTTTTTTTTTTCCAATTTAGTACAATTGTAAATATTTTTCACACAGTGTTGTAGTCGTAAAAAAATTAGAGGGTATACGCTAGAGGCAGAGGGTATAGGCTAAAGTCATGTATAGAGTTTTCGTTGCAGTTTTATTTGAGAAACAGGGTATACGGAGTATTTTTTAAAAATCCAGAAGGAATACGGCGTATACCCTCCACATCCCTGTTACACATTTTCTTTCTAGAAATTTATTTGAATATGTGGTATTTTAAGTTCAGTTTTTTCTTTTCTACCAGAGGAATTGTTAGAGTGCAAATGAGGACCTCCCCCCCCCCCCCGCCAGAAGCCAAGGGATGCACGCCATAAAATAAAGGTTTTAAGTAAATTGGGTTATAAGTTGAACATCAGTAGTAATGTACTGATTTAAAATATGAAACTGCAGTTTATTTAATAGTGGTCTTTGAACTGTTATTAAAAGGAAAGTGGACTACAATTTTTTTTTAATTTAAATAGAGATTATAGAGGTTACGAATTAAGTAGTTTACAGGGTTTAATTAGTTGACTTCTAGAATGCAGTACATAATTAGAAAATCCTTTTCTTTTTACCAGCAAACGAATAAAATTGTTTCCAGATAAACTACTTTGACACCAATAGATGGCGGCACTATTCATCTTAAAATTGAATGTTTAATTTCTAATCCAAAGAAAGATTATTCTGGCATGAAATATTTAATGTTTTGGAAATGTATAAATTTTTATTCATTTTTGTTTGTGGTCGAAATGATGAATAAATTACCTATCGAATTATAAGCTATCCTCTTTAAACAGGTTTTTATAACGGTAAGTTATTATGCAATCAAACTTAAGACAGAATCGTATGGGACTGGGCAAAATTTCACTTTCAGCATGGTTATACCGTATTTTTTTAAATGGACTACAGAACATTATTTGCTAAATGAAACTCAATAAACAGTAAATAAAACTGAAGTAAACCTCTGTATAACGGAAACTTGGCTAAAATGAAAAATTTCATGGTTTCTGCGAAATCACGCATTCTAAGGTTAGAACAAGCTTTTATTGAAACTTCCGTACTTAAATTTGACATTTTCTACACAGCAGCTCGCCTCTTGGATACGAAACTGGTTTGAATATAAATAAATAAATCATGTCTAATTAATATACGTGGTTTTTGAAAGTGGGGAATGAATTATATGGGTTTATCCTTGAAAAGTTACATATTATCTTTTAAATGGAACTTTTTAAATACAGAAATATGCAAAAAAATGGAAATTTTTCTGGAATTTACGGGGAAAAAAATTACATTAAAATACGTAAATGGCTGAATAGCCAGTACAACTTCCATATTTTAACGGATATTTTTTACAACGTATAAAGCTTTAAAAAAAAAAAAGAAAAAAAAAAAAAAAAAAAAAAAAAAAAAAAAAAAGACAGTTGCCTATTGCCGAACATGCAGGTTGACCAAAGATGGATGCGATTCAGACGTTTGAAAAGTCTTAAATTCAGATGCATACACGTGTCTTAAAAATTAAGACACTTTAAAATGTCTGAAAATTGAACACTCCATTTTCAGACACTTAAGTGTCTGAATTTCAGACATTTCAGTTTACAGTGTTTATACCATGATCATAGTAAGACACTTAAGTGTCTTAATTTCAGACTTCTATGGTGTCTGAAACTTCATATTCAGACACTTAAGTGTCTGAATTACTTTTTCAGTCACATATGTGTCTGAATTTTAGACGCCTTTATTTGCAGTGTACCGATTCAAAAGGGTCAGGAGAAAAATAAGTTTAGTATTTGCACGTATTACTTAATAGAAATACATTGTAACTGAAAACCTATGACTTTCAGCCCCCCCCCCCAAAAAAAAAGGGGAAAAATATTGATTTCCAGCTAGAATTTTTCAATCTCAGCTTGATATCGATAGCTCAAAAGAAATTAAAAAATAAGTTCAACCAACATATTTTAAATTCGTTTACTGTTTACGGTAAGCAGTAAGTAAAATTTCAAAAGGTTAAAGCGAAAAACAAAATTAGTATTTACACCTACTCAATGAAAATAAAATCCTTTATAGACGATTAAAACATCTATAATGAGATTGAAAAGATGCAAAAATTAGTTAAATGACAATTGCAACTATCACAGAGCTTAGAATTCATAAGGCCAAAACTTTTTCACTAAAGTAACAAAAAATGTAAACATTTTCGATGTCTAGAATACATACCCATTTAAATAATTTATATTTGTTTATAATTTTAAGTAGTAGGAAAACGGGGCTTCTGGGACAGGAGGAGGCGGGACCGTCCCGCCTGCGGCACCCCCTCCGATCCCGTCCCGACTCCGGTCCCTCCTCCGGTCCCGCCTCCGGTCCCCTTCCGACACCGCACCCCCTGCGGCACTGCCTCTGGTACCCCCTCCGCCATCGCCGCCTAGCGGGAAAAATGGCGTTTTTAGAGTATTTTCTACTATAACATGAGAGTTGAACGTTAGATCGACTAGATTATAATACTATAAGATGAGGATTAAATTTACATATGAATTTTGAACAACCTTTACCTTAATGAGTATTATTAATTAAGCAAAACAATGGAAAATAAAAATTTTAAAGGAAAAAATATGATTTCTGTAGATTTTCTTTCAACTGCAAGATCAGTATATCAACTTAAATGGAGAAAGTTAACCATATATTTGAATTTCGAACAATCTTTACCTTAATGAGTATTAGTAATTAAGCAAAACAGTGGAAAATATCAATTTCTTAGGAAAAAAGCTGATTTCTGTAGATTTTATTCAACTACAAGATCAGAATATCAACTTAAATGGAAAAAGTTAAACATATATTTGAATTTTGAACAATCTTTACCTTAATGAGTATTATTAATTAAGCAAAACAGTGGAAAATATCAATTTCTTAGGAAAAAAGCTGATTTCTGTAGATTTTATTCAACTACAAGATCGGAATATGAACTTAAATGGGGAAAGTGAAACATAAATTTGAATTTTGAATGAACAACACCTTAATAAGTATTATTAATTAACCTAAACAATGAAAATATCAAATTTTAATGAAAAAGCAGATTCTTTAGAACCTTTAGATTTTTTTTTTCAACTATAAGATAGGGATATCATCTTAAAAGGAAAATTTAAACATATAATTTAGTTTTTGATCCACCATTACCTTAATAAATTTTGATAACTAAACAAATAACAAAGAATAATATCGTATTTTTAAAGAAAAAGATTAATTTTATTAATTCAATAATGATTTTTACATCTTTATATAATACTTCGAACCTATCCAACGTTTTTATTCGTAATTGGCTTTAAATTTTATAATTTTCATATAAAATTTCGAGTTTTCAAGCCAATTAACTTAATTTTACTACATTAAATGTGGATATTTCTAGGTAAATAACCAATTTTATCTTACACTTAGTAATTTTACACCAACCTAATTGATTTTACAGTGTTTAGACCACTGTAGGATTATGTTTCATCATCACACTTCTTCTAAAAGTAAAAATAACCAGATTTCCTTCCACCCTTTCATGAATTTCATCTACGCTCTCTTCAAACTCTTAAGAAAATCCCGCGTTTCTCCCCCCTTCAAGGGAGGAGGATAGAATAGCGTTACATCACTTGTTTACAAAATATCGATATGTTGACGATTTGATCTTTTTTCAAGATGTATAAAAGAAAGTATCAATATTTTTCTATTATTACAAGTATAATTTTACCGTTTAATTAATAATTATTTATTTATTATTGGATACCCAATTTTATCAACAGATGAATTAACTATACCTGTGCTGAAACTACATTTCACATACTTAGCCACACTTTAAAAAATTTCACTTCAATATGTAAATATTAAGTGCATTTTTAACATAACACATGTTTTTCAACACTAGTTCCTATACGAGAATTTTGTTTATTAAATAGTATGTATTAACTTTCAAATTGCTTTTACTTGAAATTATATAAACCCTTTTAACAGAAAATTTGATTAACCACAGAACGAATTGTATTTAACACGTTCAACCTCAATATCAATAATTAAACAAAACAATGGAAAATATCAATTTTTAAGAAGAAAAATAAAAACAGATTTCTTTAAATTTTCTTTTTTCAGCTACAAGATAAGAATAATAACTTAAATGAGGAACGTTAAACATACATTTTAGTTTTTGAACAACCATTACCTTAATGAATTTTAATAATTGAACAAATAACAAAAGGAAAATATGATTTTTAATGAAAAAGACGATTTTAAACGAATTTGATTAACTTTTACACTAGTTCGAGATTTTATCATCATTTTATATGCTAGCTATGTAGAATTTTAAGCTTTCAACAAGACACACTTCAAGAAATACTCATTACTAAACAAAAATAAATTAATTTTAATCTAATCAATGACTGAAAATTTCACATTTAAAAATATTTTCATGAATGTGCATAAAAAATGAGAGTTTACAAATTAATATCCTTATTTCAATTACATTTAACTGGATTTTTCTACTTTCGAGCTTAATTTTTATACACAAAGCATTATTTAATCAAATCCAGTACTTTCAGATTTAACGAAATTCAGCGATTTTTCGCTTTTCAATCCAATCCTATGAGTTAAAAAACAACAGCACCTCCTATAATTTTATAGCTTTGAGTTAAACGAGTGGAATTTTTCATACTGTTTGCTGTTTTCGTTATATGAAGACGTCAACTTATATTCTCTAGTTTAACTAAAATGAGTAATATGCAAGAAATATCTTTAACAGAGGAAGATTCAAGTCAATCTTACTTAAAGGATATGAAATCAGCTATACCCAGCCAAGAAGTACATGCTTCAAACATTGAAATAATACCCTCTTCACCAGAACAATTAAAACCACCTTTTACTTGCAATCAATGCGAGAAATCCTATTCCAAAAAGAATACATTAAACAGACATCTAATATCCCATTTGGAGAAAAAGCCCTTTGAATGTGAAATATGCTCAAAGACATTCATTCAAAGCAGTGATTTAAAACGACATAGTGTAACTCATTCCAGGACATCTACTACATATAAATGCGATCAATGCCGGAAAGATTAATTACAAAAGTTTCTGTTAAGAATTCACAAGAGACCTCATAAGAAGTTTTATGATTGTGATAAATGTTCCAACTCTTTTTTAACAAAGTCTGCTTTAACTATACATAAAAAAGTTCATCCCAAGGAATATGAATGTAAACACTGCAACATTTAATTGTATGACAAGGTTGAGTTTTTACATCATAAAAAAGTTCACCCTCAGTAATATAGCTGTAAACACTGTAAATTATCTTTTATCTCCAGAGGGATTTTATTCATCATCTGATCAACATGCATAAATGAAAAAGCAAACTTTGTTAAGTCATAAACTGGATTTGAATATCTGTATATTTAAAAAATGTATACATCTTCCTATAACTATTCAAAATGATGAATATATATTGTTTAACTGAAAAAGCTTTTGTCATTTATTTTTGCTATATCAACTTGTGATTTTTCTTGACTCTATCTCATCAAGTCAAAACGATTTTACTAAAATTTTAAAATATATATATATATATATATTTTAAGTTTATAATTTCATTTTTTTAAATTTCTATCGAATGAAACATGAGTTAAATATATTTTATTAATTTCATATTAAAAACTTAAAGTTTTCGATATAATTTTATTATGTTCCGTCTAAATTTTATATACCCAATTAAATTCTATAAACCCTTCTTATTAGCAAACATTGCTATTTAACTGGAAATTTCACATTGTTTTTTTTTCATGATTGTACATATAAAAATAAGAGTTTACAAACTAATTTCCATAATTTATCACATTCGAACTTAATTTTTATACTCAAAACATTATTTAATGAAATTTTATACTTTCTGATTCAGTGAAATTCGATGATTTTTCAGTTTTTAAACCAATACCACAATATTTATCTACATCAGACTTGATTCTTCTCTTGTATATTTTTACATTACACAATTAAGACAGATATAGACTTAGGAAAGCAATAGAGTTAAAAATTGATTATACTTAATTTTCGCTTTATATGAATTGGTCCTACATGGCATTTCTTATTGCTGCAATCATTTGACATATTAAAACTAGTCTATCCATATTATTAATCAATTTGTTATATATTTCATCTTACGCATCGAAGATTTCCGAATTTTCATCCATCAAGTTGCTTAAAATATTAATACTACATTTATAGTTCTAACGATGCATAGCATACATGAATGCAATCTTTAATTTAACATTTCATATTTTAAATAACCTATTTCAAATCCAAACTACATGAATTTTTACTACAACGCTTATCAACATCACAGAACGATTTATGCTTCACGCTTTTCTAATAATTATCAGATATGTATTCCTCATAAATATTACTACCATATGAATAAGTAAAGGAAATGTGATATATATACATACATATATATATGTTAAATAACCTCATACACGAAAAGCGTCACAGAAGGAAAATTCTAATAATCAATTAAAATAATTAACTATTGCATAAAATTCTATCTATTACATATAAAACTTCAACTGATGAATGAAAAATATGTAAATTAGCAAAATAAAATTTACAAAAGCAAGAAAAAAAATACAAGTTATTGAAAATTTAATAAAAAAAAAAAGAAATGCTTTTAAAAATTGCGTTTAACTCCTACCTTAAATGTCATTACCACTATCTCTTCACAGAATATAATAATCTATGGTTTGCTACAGAATTTCTTGATAACATTTATTATACTACTGATTTGTACGCATGCGTGAGTTGTCACGTGCTCAAAACTTTTGAGAATAATATAAATTTTCGAAAAGCAGCACAGCATTTCTCATTTCAACTGTTAGACTTGAGGGAGAAGGTAACTTTAGTGCACAACTCTGATAAATTTCCAGATTTTAATTCAAGTGGGAAATCGTTTTCTTTGTTAGTGAATAAAGTAAGTTTTAGTATATCATTGCAATATATAATAATAAAAATAAACAATGAATAAATGATTATTTATGTATTAAACTTTTCCTAAGTATATAAATATATTTCTTTTATTGTACAGATGTTGCAACAAGATGAATCAAAACAGCAACAATCCTCTTTATCAGAAATGAATGATCTGAATGATTCGCCCTTAACACATGAAGAGTTTCAGAATAATAAATATGTGAGTACTTATATATGAAATACTATAATTCATATATGAAATGTAATTAGAGTAAATTTAAAATCAAATATTTTGTTGTTTATACTTTAACAAGTGTTTTTTTTTTTTTTTATCTATATCGATGAAGAAAATTCTAATTGTTTACATTTATTTCTCTTACAGATGTGTTCTATTTGCTACAAACAATTTTTAAGTAATTGGAATTTAAAAGAACATATACAGATCCATACAGATGAAAAAGCCTATACTTGCGATGATTGCCAAAAACCGTTTTCAAGAAAACATGAATCTGAAATGCCTACTACATCATATACTGTATCACCAGTTGTATGTAAACTTTGTTAAGATATTCAACAAATAATCAGACGTTTGAAGAATTTAACAATGAAGGAAGAGATTTAGACTATGTAATAAACCTAATTGCATAAGATTTACTACAATTATCCCAAAATTCAAATTTGGAAGACATAAACACGGCATGTAAAGAAATGTTTGTTATCCATGATTCTTCTAACTAACATGAATGTAGATATTATTCACAATGTATTCCTTACATGGTTATAATAAATATTTTTTTATCTATACATATCAACGTGTATATTTTTCTACAGTCCATTTCATTTTTGGAATATATCTCCTAATATTTTGAACGAAAAAAAGCTTTCTCATCTTAAAAAATTTCATAAGAGACAAAAATTAACAGATGGATGAGAAATATACAAGTTTACAAAATAATTTCAAAATTTTCTAGATATATTCACAAAACAAAAAAAATTTCAAAAGTAAAAAGAAAAAATTCCCAAATGTAAAAAAAAAAAAAAAAAAAAAAAAAAAAAAAAAAAAAAAAAAAAAAAAAAAAATACAACATAAGGTTTTTTTTTTTTCCAAATGTGATTTTTTGAAAAGTGAAAAAATTTGCAACTGGATTTTTTTTTTTTGAAAACTGAAAAGTATATTTTTACATTTTTTTTTCAAAACTGAAAAAAATATTTTTACATTTTTTTTTTCAAAAGTGAAAAAAAAAATTACAATTTTTTTTTTTTTTGACAAATATGAAAAAAAAAAAATTTACAACATAAAACAATAATAAAAAAAATTACAAAAAATTGCAAAATGTTTAAAAAAATTTACAAAAAAGTTATGAAAAAGTTTTTAAAAAATGGCATTATAATGGTTACCAACCATTATACACTATATTTAAAATACCATTTTTTAAAACTTTTTCATAACTTTTTTGTACATTTTTTTAAACATTTTGCAATTTTTTTGAAATTTTTTTAATTATTTTTTTATGTTGTAATTTTTTTTTTCACAATTGTAAAAAAAAAAAATTTTGTAAAATTTTTTTTTTCACTTTTGAAAAAAAAATTGTAAAAATATTTTTTTCAGTTTTGAAAAAAAAAATGTAAAAATATTTTTTTCAGTTTTGAAAAATAAAATCCAGTTGCAAATTTTTTTTCACTTTTCTAAAAAATCACATTTGGAAAAAAAAAAAACTTATGTTGTATTTTTTTTTTCTTTTTTTTTACATTTGGGAATTTTTTCTTTCTACTTTTGAAAATTTTTTATTTTGTAAATATATCTAGAAAATTTTGAAATTATTTTTTAAACTTGTATATTTTTCATTCATCTGTTAATTTTTGTCTCTTCTTATGAAATTTTTTAAGATGAGAAAGCTTTTTTTCGTTTAAAATGTTAGGAGATATATTCCAAAAATGAAATTGACTGTAGAAAAATAAACACGTTGATATGTATAGATAAAAAAAATATTTATTATGACCATGTAAGGAATACATTGTGAATAATATCTACATTCATGTTAGTTAGAAGAATCATGGATAACAAACGTTTCTTTACATGCATGTCTTCCAAATTTTAATTTTGGGATAATTGTAGTAAATCTTATGCAATTAGGTTTGGTACATAGTCTAAATCTCTTCCTTGATTGTTAAATTCTTCAAACGTCTGATTATTTGTTGAATATCTTCACAAAGTTTACATACAACTGGTGATACAGTATATGATGTAGTAGGCATTTCAGATTCATGTTTTCTTGAAAACGGTTTTTGGCAATCATCGCAAGTATAGGCTTTTTCATCTGTATGGATCTGTATATGTTCTTTTAAATTCCATTTACTTAAAAATTGTTTGTAGCAAAAAGAACACATCTGTAAGAGAAATAAATGTAAACAATTAGAATTTTCTTCATCGATATAGATGAAAAAACACTTGTTAAAGTATAATCAACAAAATATTTGATTTTAAATTTACTCTAATTACGTTTCATATATGAATTATAGTATTTCATATATAAGTACTCACATATTTATTATTCTGAAACTCTTCATGTGCTAAGGGCGAATCATTCAGATCATTCATTTCTGATAAAGATGATTGTTGCTGTTTTGATTCATCTTGTTGCAACATCTGTACAATAAAAGAAATATATTTATATACTTAGAAAAAGTTTAATACATAAATAATCATTTATTCATTGTTTATTTTTATTATTATATATTGCAATGATATACTAAAACTTACTTTATTCACTAACAAAGAAATCGATTTCCCACTTGAATTAAAATCTGGAAATTTATCAGAGTTGTGAACTAAAGTTACCTTCTCCCTCAAGTCTAACAGTTGAAATGAGAAATGCTGCGCTGCTTTTCGAAAATTTATATTATTCTCAAACGTTTTGATCACGTGGCAACTCACTCATGCGTACAAATCAGTAGTATAATAAATGTTATCAAGAAATTCTGTTACAGAAAACCATGGATTATTATATTCTGCGAAGAGATAGTGGTAATGACATTTAAGGTAGGAGTTGAGCGCAATTTCTAAAAGCTTTTTTTTTATTAAATTTTCAATAACTTGTATTTTTTTTCCTTACATTTGTAAATTTTATTTTGCTAATTTACATATTTTTCATTCATCAGTTGAAGTTTTATATGTAATAGATAGAATTTTATGCAATAGTTCATTATTTTAATTGATTATTAGTATTTTCCTTCTGTGACACTTTTCGTGTTTGAGGTTATTTAACATATATATATATATATATATGTATATATATTACATTTTCTTTACTTATTCATGTGGTAGTATTATTTCTGAGGAATGCATATCTGATAATTATTAGAAAAGCGTGAAGCATAAATCGTTCTGTGATGTTGATAAGCGTTGTAGTAAAAATTCATGTAGTTTGAATTTGAAATAGGTTATTTGAAATATGAAATGTTAAATTAAAGATTGCATTCATGTATATTTGCATCGTTAGAACTATAAACGTAGTATTAATATTTTAAGCAACTTGATGGATGACAATTCGGAAATCTTCGATGCGTAAGATGAACCATATAACAATTTGATTAATAATATGGATAGAATAACTCAGACTAGTTTTAATATGTCAAATGATAGCAGCAATACGAAATGCCATGTAGGACCAATTCATATAAGGCGAAAATTGAGTATAATCAATTTTTAACTCTATTGCTGTCCTAAGTCTATATCTGTCTTAATTGTGTAATGTAAAAATATACAAGAGAAGAATCAAGTCTGGTGTAGATAAATATTTTGGTATTGGTTTAAAAACTGAAAAATCATCGAATTTCACTGAATCAGAAAGTATAAAATTTCATTAAATAATGTTTTGAGTATAAAAATTAAGTTCGAATGTGATAAATTATGGAAATTAGTTTGTAAACTCTTATTTTTATATGTACAATCATGGAAAAAAAACATTAATGTGAAAGTTCCAGTTAAATAGCAATGTTTGCTAATAAGAAGTGTTTATAGAATTTAATTGGGTATATAAAATTTAGACGGAACATAATAAAATTATATCGAAAACTTTAGGTTTTTAATATGAAATTAATAAAAGATATTTAACTCATGTTTCATTCGATAGAAATAAAAAAATGAAATTATAAACTTAAAAATATATATATTTTTTTAAAATTTTAGTAAAATCGTTTTGACTTGATGAGATAGAGTCAAGAAAAATCACAAGTTGATATAGCAAAAATAAATGACAAAAGCTTTTTCAGTTAAACAATATTTATTCATCATTTTGAATAGTTATAGGAAGATGTATACATTTTTTAAATATACAGATATTCAAATCCAGTTTATGACTTAACAAAGTTTGCATTTTTCATTTATGCATGTTGATCAGATGATGAATAAACTCCCTCTGGAGATAAAAGATAATTTTACAGTGTTTACAGCTATATTTCTGAGGGTGAACTTTTTTATGAGGTAAAAACTCAACCTTGTAATACAATGTAATGTTGCAGTGTTTACATTCATATTCCTTGGGATGAACTTTTTTATGTATAGTTAAAGCAGACTTTGTTAAAAAAAGAGTTGGAACATTTATCACAATCATAAAACTTCTTATGAGATCTCTTGTGAATTCTAAACAGAAACTTTTGTAAATAATCTTTCCCGCATTGATCGCATTTATATGTAGTAGATGTCCTGGAATGAGTTACACTGTGTCGTTTTAAATCACTGCTTTGAATGAATGTCTTTGAGCATATTTCACATTCAAAGGGTTTATTCTCCAAATGGGATATTTGATGTCTGTTTAATGCATTCTTTTTGGAATAGGATTTCTCGCATTGATTTCAAGTAAAAGGTGGTTTTAGTTGTTCTGGTGAAGAGGGTATTATTTCAATGTTCGAAGCATGTACTTCTTGGCTGGGTATAGCTGATTTCATATCCTTTAAGTAAGATTGACTTGAATATTTCTCTGTTAAAGTATTTCTTGCATATTACTCATTTTAGTTAAACTGGAGAATATAAGGTACCGTCTTCATATAACGAAAACAGCAAACATTATGAAAAATTCCACTCGTTTCACTCAAAGCTATAAAATTAAAGGAGGCGCTGTTGTTTTTTAACTCATAGGATTTGTTTGAAGAGCGAAAAATCGCTGAATTTCGTTAAATCTGAAAGTACTGGATTTGATTAAATAATGCTTTGTGTATAAAAATTAAGCTCGAATGTAGAAAAATCCAGTTAAATGTAACAGAAATAAGGATATTAATTTGTAAATTCTCATTTTTTATGCACATTCATGAAAATATTTTTTAAATGTGAAATTTTCAGTCATTGATTAGATTAAAATTAATTTATTTTTGTTTAGTAATGAGTATTTCTTGAAGTGTGTCTTGTTGAAAGCTTAAAATTCTACATAGCTAGCATATAAAAGGATGATAAAATCTCGAACTAGTGTAAAAGTTAATCAAATTCGTTTAAAATCGTCTTTTTCATTAAAAATCATATTTTCCTTTTGTTATTTGTTCAATTATTAAAATTCATTAAGGTAATGGTTGTTCAAAAACTAAAATATATGTTTAACGTTCCTCATTTAAGTTATTATTCTTATCTTGTAGCTGAAAAAAGAAAATTTAAAGAAATCTGTTTTTATTTTTCTTCTTAAAAATTGATATTTTGCATTGTTTTGTTTAATTATTGATATTGAGGTTGAACGTGTTAAATACAATTCGTTCTGTGGTTAATCAAATTTTCTGTTAAAAGGGTTTATATAATTTCAAGTAAAAGCAATTTGAAAGTTAATACATACTATTTAATAAACAAAATTCTCGTATAGGAACTAGTGTTGAAAAACATGTGTTATGTTAAAAATGCACTTAATATTTACATATTGAAGTGAAATTTTTTAAAGTGTGGCTAAGTATGTGAAATGTAGTTTCAGCACAGGTATAGTTAATTCATCTGTTGATAAAATTGGGTATCCAATAATAAATAAATAATTATTAATTAAACGGTAAAATTATACTTGTAATAATAGAAAAATATTGATACTTTCTTTTATACATCTTGAAAAAAGATCAAATCGTCAACATATCGATATTTTGTAAACAAGTGATGTAACGCTATTCTATCCTCCTCCCTTGAAGGGGGGAGAAACGCAGGATTTTCTTAAGAGTTTGAAGAGAGCGTAGATGTAATTCATGAAAGGGGGGGGGCGGGAAATCTGGTTATTTTTACTTTTAGAAGAAGTGTGATGATGAAACATAATCCTACAGTGGTCTAAACACTGTAAAATCAATTAGGTTGGTGTAAAATTACTAAGTGTAAGATAAAATTGGTTATTTACCTAGAAATATCCACATTTAAAATGTAGTAAAATTAAGTTAATTGGCTTGAAAACTCGAAATTTTATAGGGAAATGATAAAATTTAAAGCCAATAACGAATAAAAACGTTGGATAGGTTCGAAGTATTATATAAAGATGTAAAAATCATTATTGGATTAATAAAATTAATCTTTTTCTTTAAAAATTCGATATTATTCTTTGTTATTTGTTTAATTATCAAAATTTATTAAGGTAATGGTGGATCAAAAACTTAATTATATGTTTAAATTTTCCTTTTAAGATGATATCCCTATCTTATAGTTGAAAAAATTATTTTAATTTGTTTACCAATTAAAATAATTGTGTTAATATTAATCTAGTGTAATTTCGTATCCAGCGATTTCTGGAGTTCCATTACCTGAGATTTATTCTGTTGAGCTGAACCATGTTTCAGACCAGATGCTGTAATCATCAAGGTTATCTGGGTGAAAGAGTTCGACCAGAATTGTCCGGTATAGCTCAGATGGCAGAGCACTGGCGGCTTCAGCCAGGAGATCCCGGGTTCGAAACCTTGTCCGGACATTCTTCGCCCAGTTGGAAATTTACATCTAATATGATTTGTTTACCAATTAAATTAATTGTGTTAATATTAATCTAGTGTAAATTCGTATCCAGCGATTTCTGGAGTTCCATTACCGGAGATTTATTCTGTTGAGCTGAACCAGGTTTCAAACCAGATGCTGTAATCATCAAGGTTAGCTGGGTGAAAGAGTTCGACCAGAATTGTCCGGGATAGCTCAGATGGCAGAGCACTGGCAGCTTCAGCCAGGAGGTCCCGTGTTCGAATCCTGGTCCGGACATTTTTCGCCCAGTTGGAAATTTACATCTAACATGGAATGGTAGTTATCGACAAGTGCAATGTCGAAAATGGGCTAACACAGAAACTGATGACCGATATATCCTGTTAACAGCTCGTCGAGACGGAACAAACAATGCTACTCAGCTACCAACACAGTTGTTCTTGGCCACAGGATGAAGGGTGTCCAGCCAAACAGTCCGAAATAGGCTTCATCAGGGTGGTCTCTATGCACGTAAACCAATGATCTGTATTCCGTTGACCACAAGCCACTGTGTGGCCCAAAGAAGCTGGGGAACTGAACATCGAGTTTGGAGGCAACATTGTTGGGGTCAAATTCCGTTTACAGACGAGTCCCGATTCAGTCTGGATGTGACATCTGATGTGTTTTGGCATGGAGAAAAAGAGTCTCTCAAAACAATCCCACATTCATTCGTGAAAGTCGCATTACAGACCAGGTGGGTTGATGCTATTGACTGGAATCAGCGTAGGTGGACGTACGGGCCTGCATATCAGTCGGAATGGACTTTGACGATCCGAAGTTATACAGACAAGATACTGAAACCTCATGTCGTATTTTATGTTGCAGAAATTAGTGATTGCTTTTTTTCCATGCATGATAATGCCTGACTTCATACAGTTCGCTTTGGGAAAAACATGCTTGAAGCTAAAACAATACAGCGTATGGAATGACCAGCATATTCTCCTGACCTAAATCCGATCGAGCATATTTGGGACATAGTCAGACGACGCATTTCTGCGAGACCGAGGCCGCCTCCTTTTACTGTCCGGGACTTGAAGTTTGCAATTTTTGAGCAGTGGAACAGTATTCCCCAAAGTCTTATCGATAATCTCATCGCATCCATGGAAAACAGGTGTGCAGCTGTCTTAGCTGTCCGAGGAGACCACACGCCATATTAAAAATCTTGTATCATTTCTAAACAATACTTTTTTTAATCATTTACATGACAACAGATTGTTGCCCTAAACGATCTTTTCATGTTCTTTTCATCTTTTCAAAGAATAAAAGCTCCCTTACAATTTTTTTGCTTCTTTTTTTCTGTATTGCACATTGATACACGTGTACTATCCATTTTATGCCCATACATGGCTGTCTTGCACTGTTCTCTTCACCTTTTTGCTTGCTCCCCTAATTTTTTTGAGCAGTGTATATATATATATATATATATATATAAGCTATTTAGAGCCTGATAAATATACCTTGGTTCTACAAATTTCCATTATTCCTTTTATCCTTTTTTTTACTTTGTTTATAAAATCCATCTTGAATATGTTAAGGGGATCAGTTTTATAGTCATTGAATAAATTTTTTTATTAATTATACCTTCATAATTTTAGTTGGTAATTTGTAATGTTTATTAATGGTTTTGTATATATATATATATTTGTAAGTGTGTGTGCGTGTATATAAATTCTGATAATTTAAAGTTAGATTCATACAATTTATTACAATATTTTCAGAAACATTCGATGCATTTTAGTTTATTAAAAAAATTCTTAATAGAAGGTAAGTATTTCCAAAATTTTACCTGTCGTTGTTTATATTTTTAACGAGATTCCTTTCGTGATGAATTGTTTGTTTTTTCCGTTATGTTGTGAACGTAATAAGAAAAGAAAGATGTTTGTGTCTTTGTGTGCGTGTCAGACTGTTAGTGATGGATAGAGAAATCTCTGGTGCATAGTGGATTGAAAATGTGTATGAAATAGTCCAATGCAGGTACGAATGCAACCCAGGCTCAGAGTTTTTATTTTTGCATATTTATGTTATATAATTATCATATGCAATGTATTGCATATATGATAATTGCATATTATAAGAAATTAAAACGATAATGAGCATCGTTAAATTGCGCGCGTTCACCGTTCGGAAGCTTTCCGAAGCTTTGTTCAACGCGTTCCGTTGAACGCGAAGCAGAAAATAACCGATTATTTTTCATGTCTTTCAACCCCCCTCTCCTATCGACTTAAATATTTGAAATACGGAAAACAAAAAATACCAAACCGCCTCAACACGCTGTGTGCTTTCTAACGACGTTTAATAAAATACGAATGTCAGCCCTTTCAAAATAATCAATTCGCGAACATTGATTTCGTGGGTTTTTTGCCGCATTTTTCGAAGCGATGCACAGGAAGATGTTGCACAGGAACAGCAAATAATTTTGAGTCGAAAGCTAGTTCCTGAATATCAATATACCGATCTCATCCGAAGTTTAAATATCAAGCAAAGAAGATATTTTATGGATATTATGTTTAAAATAAAAAGTGGAAATGTTCCGTTTTATGAAATTGTTTTAGGGGGCGCAGGAGTTGGTAAAAGTACTCTTATTAATTCAACTGTTCAATATGATTTAAGATATTTTAATTCCTTTCCAGGAGAAGATCCTTCTTCAATTAAGATTTTATTATGCGCACCAATTAGTAAAGCAGCTTTTAACATTAGAGGAATGACTTTACATTCCGTTTTTCATCTCCCATTAAATCAAAACTCTCTAAAACCACTAAGCGATGATATATGTAATGAGCTCTCTGCAAAACTTGTAAATTTAAAATTGGTTATAATTGATGAAATTTCAATGGTTAAACTACGTGATTTTTATTCTGTCGAAAATTGTCTAAGGCAGATATTCCGTAATAATTTTTCGGAATTAATCATCAATTTAATAATCGGTGGCGTTAGCATAATTGTTCTTGGTGATTTTTGGCAATTACGACCAGTAATGGGAAAATTTGTATTTACGATTCCGGAAGAAGGTGAAATAATAGAAATCGATATAAAACTATTGTTTCATAATTATCTTTGCACATATTTTCAATTTGCAAATTAGAGGAAATCATGCGACAACAGAATGATCGTGCTTTTGCAGAAGCGTTAAATAATATGGCAGTCCCCAGCAAAGAAAGAAACAGTGGGCCATCAGCTGGAAAAAAGATGGGAGCCAGCACTGCCATCAGCGGTAAAGTGCAAGGGTGCCATTACTTAAAGCTGTCGAAAAGTGTCCGAGCCGAATGCAGCTGGCCCATCAGTGATGGTCAACAGCAGGCCAGCATTGGTATGCCATCACATTACTTCAATTCGGCACTTTTCCTGCAATGCTAGCACCTGTTCCACTGCTATACCTTTGATGGCCCAGCACTTTCCCTTCCAAAAATTTCTTATAGAATTCTATAAAAAAACAAAGTATTATATAATTATGGCTCTTTTTTCTATAAGCTAGTTTCACCAAGAGCTATAGCAATATCTGTAGAAGTGTCTATAATAGAAATGTCTATAGACGTATTTGAACTGCATGTGGTCACCCTCCCAAGTACTGACAGCGCTCGATGCTGTCTGGTTTTCGTGATCGGACATGAACAAGTGCTTTCAGCGTAAGCTACGACTGCTCTTAGTTTTCAAGCTCTCATTACACTATTTCAAGTTTGTTTCTTTTGTGATTTACGTTTTCGATCATTAAACTGGTATAGAAATTATTCTATTGTATCGAAATCCTACGTATTTTATAAGCTTTTTTTTATTATTGATTCTGAACTGCGTAAATTATGAAAACTGAAATCCTTTGTAACCTAGCAAAACCAGATTTAAGGAGAAAAAAAAGTGCGTTGAAATAAGGAATTTATTTATTTTATTCATTTACTTATTTATTTTGTTAGTGGCAGTGATGCTATATTTTTTACAGTTTAAAAAAAAAATTAGCTTCTCAGCTCAAATTGTGTTAAGATATTCATTTCAGATTTGTGTTCAAATACTCAATTTCTTCGATATTCGTAGCGCCACCTAGCGTAAGGGTTCCCATCAATAATACTGCAAAAGTTCGTGCACTTCCATGTAGTGGTGGGCCAGCGCATGAGATAAAATGGATGCCCACCAGAATTTTATCTGATGATTTCCAACAGCCAAGTTGACTGAAGCTGTACAGTAGTGGTCATGCAGTGGTAGACCATCAGCCAGCACTTCTCCATCATTGCCAGCACCTATCTTGTTGCTGGGCAGCAATTTCCTCTTTGCTGGGTCGGTGCAATGACGGACAAATATGTTACACTAATAAAATATCGCAAAATAACAACAGCAAATCAACCACCTATAAATGCGATCTATTTTTTTCGACAAATGCAGAATGTGATAAGTGCAATAGCTTTTTTAAAAGCAAATTGCAGACAGAAGGAGTCGTGGCGTATGCTTTTGGTAAACCTCAAGGATCTGGTAAAAATTCTAGTAAGGAAAGAATACTAAAATCTGCTAAAATTCTTAAAATTACAGACCCAAATGGTTTGCCCGCAGTCATTAAATTGAAAATATCTGCAATTAATATGATTACGTGCAATATAGATGTAGAATACGGGCATTTTAATAGCACAACAGGAACATTAGAACGTATCCAATATGTAAATACAAATAGGGTAAAAGGTACCGACAATGGGGCTTTTGAAACTTGATGATCCACTCCTGGGAACACAAATGATGGAAAAGCATGAAAATCTTCTCAAATCTAAAGGAATAGATAAAACTTGGACTCCAATTTCTCCACTTGTTAGAGTTATTAAAACTTGGCCTGGACTTGACTTCCAAGTTGTTCGGACACAATTTCCTTTCATTGCTGTCAATGGACGAACTATTTATAAGGGTCAAAGAGACACACATAATTTTGTAATGGTGAAAATTGCAAAAAAATGGGGAGAGCTCAGCTGTATGTCGCTTGCAATCGAGCAACGACCAATTGATGGTGATTTTAAACCACCAAAACCCCCAGAAAAAAAATGATCTAGTACACGATAATGATGATACTAGTAATGATCTAGTAAAAGTTTCGATTTAAGGTTCATGCATGAGGCTCCGGACAGTTATTTCAAAATTGTTATTCACAACGTCCAGTCACTGAATGCACATTATGTAGACATAATACCGGGCCCACATTATATGACTGCACACCTTTTACGTTTCCTGAAACCTTTTTCTTTGAAAGATGATGTGTATGGTTTCGATGGCAAATTTACGTGCATATCTCGAATAGACTGTGTTGGTAAAAGGAAGGCTTTTAGCTTGATGTGTGCTGTTAAAACTGAAATAATTCACCAGTGCCAATTCATAAATAATTGGATAAGACATGATCGTGGAGCTCATGCAGAATTCTGTGCAGTAAAACTGCTTCGAACAAAAACGTCAAATGATTGTTCTTTTTCGATACAAATCTCCGAAGGCATCAATGAAACTACTGAAATCATTAATGACAGAAATTCTAGACAATTTGACGCAGTTTGACTATAAACTTACCGTTACTAGTGATTTTAATATTGACAGAAGATCCGCTGATTTTCAAAAAATAAATAAAATATTAACTTTATACAGCATACATAATAAGGTTTTCTCGGATGAAATTTCTACAAATGAAAGTACGCAGATAGACATTTGCTATACAAATGAAAAAAACCTAGAATTCAGGCATTACGAATCTATTTTTAGTTACCATAAAGCAATTTCCTGTGTTTGGCCTAAAAATAATCCAATATAAGTGTGTTCTTTTTTATTATTATTGCGTGTAATTATCTGCAATTGGAAGCAATGATTCACACTTAAAAACATTTGTCTTTTTCGAAACTCTCCTATCAGTTATTTAATTTTTTTCCTTTGTCAAAGTTGAACTATTTTCTTAAAACTAATGTTAGCCTTATATGACAGGAGGAGTGAACATTCTCATACACGGATAGATATAACATAATGCATAGAGTAAGCAATGATTTCTTTATAACGAAAGGGATTCATTTTTCTTTTTGTTTTTCTGGTAAAGTAAGCTTTGTATTTTTATTTGTACTCGAAAAAAGAGGATAATGCCCTATGCGTGTGTGTTAGTTATATTTGATGGTATTAATATGTTAGTTACATTTTGTGATTTTCTCAGATTATGTTTTAAATTTATCACCTAACAAACTAATGTTTCTTAAAACTTGTATATTTCAGCAGAATATAAATTTATTAAATAATTTGGTTCTAAGTAAATGCTTTTTTGTGTTTTATTAATAACTTTGTAAATATACACTTATATTTATTTCGTTTATATAAATAAAACTTTTGTTATGATCCTTGATTCATGGTCATTCTTTTTTTTAAAATTATAATGTTAAGAAATTGGAATGGAAGTTTTACATTTGCCATATTTATTGTAATCTATTATTTAGAATTCATAAAGATAAACAGCAGTGTTTAGTGATAGATGGGTCAGATACTTTTACTCTAAAAATAAAAATAATGACTGAAACTCTAAATTTGTATTTAGTTTGCATCAAAAGTATATCTAATGATCGGAATTTGTATAGATTGGAATTTCTTTATTTTTCGAGGGACATTATTCTTTGAAATAAGAGTATAATATAAAATTAGTGTGAATAGCCTGTGAGCTCAATACCATCAGTTTAACTGGACACTTTTCTTTATTATTTAAGGAATCCACCCAGACAGCGTGGTCAATTTATACCGCCGAAAACACAATCTAGAAAAGTAATCTAAATTCATTTCGAAATTCTTTATAATTTATTTCGGATGCAAATCATTATCTTCTTGTTTTGTTTTGTACTTTCTGTTTATAACATTTTTTCCTTAAATTCATATTTAAATATATCTTTAAAGATAAAATTACTCTTTAAATTATGTAACGTTAACCGATTCATTTATATACTTTTATACAATTTTTCACGATAAAAAATTTTTATTTTGTTAAATGTAACTTTGTTAAATATTTAGCACCTATAACATACAACGTTTGTTATAAAACGTCTGTTACTCTTTTGTAACTTCTGTTATATTTTTTACATGTTTTATAACAGGGTCACAAGCCTCTGTTTACTCAAAATGTTTTCCTTCCTTTTTTTCCTTTGCATACATACTGATGTTAAACAAATTTAATATTTATAAACGAGGAAGTCTTTCGGGTTCGTTAAGGGCTCAGGACTCTTAAAGTAGGAAAAAATGAGAAAAAGACCATATTCAACATTTAATATCTTAAAATGTATTTGATATTAAGACATCATTTTAATTGGGATGAAAGATATAAGTATGTTCTTTCATTTCAAATATTTAAAAAATTGTAGGATACAGAATTAGCATTTACAGTAGGATCCAAACTGTCAGACATTTGACGAGCAGAAAATTTGCGTAACAAATTACGCGCAGTATTACAAACTAAATTTTTCAACTAGAATGATACTTTTGGTGCCTACTTATACTTCAGATTGTAATAATTACCATGAACCTAAATAAATTTATATTTAAAGCGTTTTTATATTTTTATTATAAAGTTGCATTTAGCTAATGCAAAATTTAGAAAATTCCAACAATATAATCACTTTTTTTAAACAATAAAAAGGATATTTATGTTCAGTTTATACAGACTAACATGAAACACATATTTTGAAAATTTCATGAAAAAATATTCAGAAGTTTTAGAGATGTCGTGCGCGTTATGCCCAAAAACATCATTTGGAGAAAAATGACTTCAAAGTTTCGGAAACGCCGCTTCGGCTATTTGGTGGGTATAATTCTAAAAGCCATAAATTCTGTTCTAATGAGAATTTCAAGGAAAAAATTATATCAAAATGCTCAGAAAAATTAAAATTTCGAAAATTTTAAATCTTTAACAGTCCTGAGATCCCTTAAGTACAATACAATATATCCTATCTTTAAAAAATATACAGATAGTGATATTATAATGTTTGCCTTAACTTTCTTCACATTAACAAAATTTACGATTTTTATGGTTTCGGCTCATCTGATGAAACCCTATTCGTCTCACTACTCTGTCTGTCTGTATGCCTATCACAGAGTTCATTTTCAGAAACTGTATAAGATAGAGACTTGAAATTTTGCATACTTACAGCTGAAAACCACCGATTACGGAAAATCATAAAATTTTCAAAAAGTGTTATATTATTTTAATTAATTGCATTAATTTGACATAATGATTTGAAATAATGGCACCCGACTATTTCTGTGATTTAGATTTTAATACAGAACCATACACTGCAAATAAAGGCGTCTTAAATTCAGACACATATCTGATTGGAAAGGTGAATATGAAATGTCAGACATCACAGGTGTCTGAAATTAAGACACTTTAGTGTCTTACTATGTTTTACTATGATAAACACTGCAAACTGAAATGTCTGAAATTCAGACATGTACGTGTCTTAAAATGGAGTGTTCAATTTTCAGACATTTTAAAGTGTCTTAATTTTTAAGACACGTGTATGTGTCTGAATTTAAGACATTTCAAACGTCTGAATCGCATCCATCTTTGATCAACCTGCATGTTCGGTAATAGGCAACCGTTTTTACTTTTTTTGTTAGCTTTATACATAGTAAAAAAAATAATCGTTTAAGGGGTCAGGTAACCTTTGAACCAATAAAGTACATGGAAAAGTGACCTCTGTAAGAATTGCAGTCATTCTTTAACTAATTAACTTTTAATTATAAAATGGAAAACACATGTTAGTAACGATTTATTTTATCAATCAAAGCTGTTAGAAAAGGTATACACATATATAGTTTTTTTTTATTTATTTTTAAAGATAATACAATTTTTACGAAAGAATTATTCTTGCATGCATTGCGCGCATGATTTTTCCCATTTCAATGGCTGAAACAAGCCAAGATTTTTTTAATGAGTACAGATATAAAGTGTTCTCAAAATGACCTACAATGAAAAAAATAAAACTTGTAGATCTCGAGAAAAAATTTTTTTTTAGAGTAATTCGAAAATTTTTTTATACAAAAGTAGCCGTGAATTCTAAACTTCTTACTTGAGAAACATAATAATAGGCCATTTTGTGCTTATGTACGTTTAATACATCCACCAAAAATTTCGTGACATTCTAGGCAACCGTTTTTCAAAAATCGTGCGCGCAATGATCAAAATCGCTGTTTTGAGAAAATTGGCTTTAAAGATTGAAAAACCCGTTGATCATATAGCAAAAGCTCAAAGTGTTTTAGGCATAACTTCTCTTCTAATGCGAATTTTTGTATGGGGTTTGATTTTAAATGTTACCAAAGAATCATATTTAATTATAAGCTATTTAAAAAAAATTCGAATTTTGGACGCTTGAAAGGTTACCTGACCCCTTAAATATGGAAAATGTACAGCCAATTGAGACACCAATTTACGTATTTTAATCAAAATTTTTTTCCGTAAATTCCAGAAAAATTTCCATTTTTTTGCGTATTTCTGTATTTAAAAAGTTCTATTTAAAAGAAAAAATGTAAACTTTCAAGGATAAACCCATATATTTTATTCCCCACTTTCTAACTCACGTATATGAGACATGATTTATTTATTTTTAGTCAAACCAGTGGCATATCCATGGGATGGGCAGATGAGGCTACAGCCCCCTCCTTAATTTATAGAAAATGTCATGTTTAATAACAAAAATTTAGCAAAAGGCATGTTTTAATCTTAGTAAGTGGTGTTACTTCACAGAAACCATGAAATTTTTCATTTCAGCCAAGGTTCCGTTATACAGAGGTTTACTGCAGTTTTATTTACTGTTTATTGAAATTCATTTAGCAGATCATTTTCAGTGGTCCGCTTCACATTAGAAAGACGGCGAGCGGGTACCAAATTAATATATCTCGGTTAGAACCAGATTTTTTTTAAATAAAACTATTTTAAAAGGTACAAAAAAAAAACTGGTTAAATAAATAAGTTAAAGATTTAAAATAAAAATTCTAGTGGGAAATATTTTTATAAAATTTGAGTAAAATTCCCCTTCTTTCTAGTGTTAGAAAACTGCGGTGTAACCATAAATTTAAAATTGTTGAGACAAAAACCAGCTAAAAATGAAATTTCGCCCAGTCCCATATGATTAAAAAGTTTGATTGGATAATAGATGCTTTACCTGAACTATAAAACCTGTTTAAAGAGGATTTTTTTTTTGTTTCTTGCGTTCTATTTTAGAAATTTTTACTTATCTCAGCGTTCCTTTCCGAAATGAGATGTTAAGATACGCCGCTATTTCAAACTTTTATTTGGTCGCATATAATTCGATAGGTAATTTATTCATAAAAAAAATGAAAAACTCATTTCGATCACATAGTTTCTGAGTAAAATCACCTGCCAATTTCATGCATTTAAGAACAAAAATGGATTACAATTGCTGCATTTTCCAAACAGCAAGCATCTTTCAGACAATCTTTCAAGAATAAGTAGTGGCTGCATCTCGTGTTATTGCAAGAAATTGAACATTTTTTGTAATTACACGCATCCCCCAAGTTATGCGTTCCGCAAACTTATACGTAACTTGAATTTTACGTAGGTCGAATATGTAAATTTTTTACGTAAAATTTCGTAAGAAACTGGAATATTTATTGTAAGTATATATATATATATATATATATATATATGTGTGTTTGTGTGTATCTATATGTATATGTATGTATATATATATATATATATATATATATATATATATATATATATATATATATATATATATAATTAAACATTACTGACCACCATCAATAATTGTGATAGTATGAATGAATTTACAACAACACAGTGTCCCCAAACACACTGAATGGATACCAAAAACATAATAAACAAGCTACTATGTATAAAATAAAGTCCCTCGTACTATATAACAAGAATTAATAATAAAGAAAAAAAGAAGAACATGGATTTCGACAAAAATAATTGAAAATCTTATACTGGGTGTCCGGTCTCAACGGTGTCCAATGGCTAATTCCTAAACCGTTAGTCATAGACATATAGTTCCAATCAGAAAAATACTTTAAATCAGATAAAGAAATATTTTAAAAGCGATTTGGGTGAATAAAACATTTCTTAAAAAAATACGAAATTTAAATTTCTATACGACCCCCCGGTCCTATAAGTTATATTTAGTAAAATTTTCCTATTACACTGGCAAGTAAGACAATAAAAAGTCCCATTCATATGACACTAAAATTGTGCGAGTTATGAAACTTTAAAAATATGCACATGCCATATGAACATATGCCACTTTTCTGCTCTGAAAACAAATGAGTTCGGCTTGGCTTTGAGGGGTCATATTGCAAGTGCTTAAAGTATTCGAAGATCTCATTTCATGTGTATTTGCGCTTTGAAAAAAAATCGTACAAGTATTACGATTAAGTTAACATTTATTAAGTTTCAGATTAGCTGAAATAACATATGTTTTATTTTGTCAGGATTTGAGACTGTTTCTTTTATGATTTCTTTTAATAAAATTATGTTATTTTTATAAGTTTTTATGTTACTTCAACGATCTTATGTATGTTCTTCCAGTTCAAAATTTGTATTCGAATTTTAACCCACTTTCAAATATCCGAACGAGATTACATTTTAAATACTGGCGCAAATCCGATAACAATCTAATATTATTATGATTTTTGGTGGTTACCATTTATGCTTATTTTATAGGATAACACAAAAAATTTTGGATAGATTTCCGGCAAGAAGTTTATGAAAAAGTTTTAGATTAGATAATACAAGACGGAGAATTTTGGGTTTTTTAACTTTTATGTATTTTTTAGCACTGAATCGGAAAATTGCCTTAATTTTTAACCACCATGTCAGGATATTTCGCAAATCATAAATTGTCGAATTTAAAGAGTAACAAAAAACGGATACTATAAAGTAGAGGAGATGGTTAAATTTTTTAACTTTTGATAATTGGTTTTTACGTACTTTTTAGCACTAAATATGAAAATGACTTTCATTTTTAACCATCACGTTAGAATTTTTTTGTAAATGTGTAAGTTAAAATATAGCGAAAATCTCATACTATAAAACATATGTAAAACGTTTTTTATTTTATTTGATTCAATAATTTATTCGATATTTTTGCTTATCTTGGGATTCTTACAGCTGGGCGGTGTGATGAGATTGGGAAGGAGATTAAATTTTAAATCTGAACTTTTTAACTTTGAAATTTACAATTTGCGAGAAATCTTGATGTGATGGCTAAAAATAAAGGTCAATTCCGGATTCAGCGGTACAGAATACATAAGAATCAATTATCAAAAGCTATAAAACATGAAATAACCCAACTTTTACAGGCTAGTGTAATCTAATATTATTTTAACCCTCTAAGTGTTTGGGGCGTAATATTCCGTTCACTAAGCTCCAGGTTTCACAGCAATACAAGCAATATTTAAGATAATATAATTCTATAGATTTAATGAATTTTATATACATTGAAGAGTGATTAATACTCTCAAGAATTACATTCATATTTGTAATTGAGTTTTATTATAATGTTGAAAGAATCATACTTTCTTAGCATTTAAAACAAAATGCAAGAAAACAACATTACAATTTTACCCTTTTGCAAGACGCTCGGAGGGATAAAATACGTATCATTTTGTAAAGAATTGAGGCTGTTAATTTAGCATCCTTTTATTTAACAAAAATTCTGTTTATTTCTTTCTTCTTAAATGTGTATTACAAATTGTATGTTTTGCATTAATATGTCAGAATGACTAAAGATTTCAAATTTATATTGCAATGTTAATTTTACTCTCAACCATTTTTTAATATATCTGACGAAATTATATTTCGACTAAATTTGTGAATGACCAACAATTTGCAGCAAAAAATATGCTCCAACTTTAAACGGGTATTACTCGGCCAATTTTAATCGTAGAACAACGGGATTTTTTTTGTATTACTTGTCAGTGTAAAAGGAAAATGTTACTAAATATAACTTATAGGACCGGGGGACCGTATAAAATTTAAATTTCATAATTTTTTAAGAAATGTTTTTATTGACCCAAATCGCTTTTAAAATATTTCTTTACCTGATTTAAAACATTTTTGTAATTGGAACTGTATGTCTATGACTAACGGTTTAGGAATTAGCCATTGGACACCGTTGAGACTGGACACCCTGTATATTGAATTACGTTATCAAGAGTACATAATTCAATTATATGAGCAAAATCAGTCTTTTTCTGTGAGAAAAAAAATAAAAGCTGATTTTTTTTTCTCCTGTACTCAAACGACCAATAAAACCAAAAGAATAGTTTCAAACTGAAAACAGAATAAAAATTACCAAAACTATAAGTTTACGAAGTCGCAAATAGCCAACATTAAGCTCCACCTAGTGTTAAAAATTTATATAGTACTCTGTCCGAAGCCACAGACAGAATCCAATTTAAATTTTAGTGCTGCCATCTATGATATTAACTTGAAACTAATATGAACAAAATGTCAAAGCTTATGCTATTATAAGTTAATTCATTCATAATATACCAACTGCTATATCCCAACAAATCCTAATATAAAAATACCATATTATACTTCATTATTCATATAAATATTAAATAAATAGAAATGTTAATAGAATGATTACAATATATTCTACTACCATATCCAATTAAACTATACGGAAAATTTAAATAATTTCAAAACAATAATAACATAATATAGCATTATGCTATAAAACTAAATAAATTATATATAAAAAATTATATATAATAAAAATATAAACTATAAGAAATACTTTTAAATGTAAAAAAATTAATTAATAAAATGAACATGAAGAAAAAAAAATAAATAATAAATAAAAAATAAATCGATGTTGATAGAATTATGTCAGAATCTCCATTTCCCAATTGCCTAATTATAACAAATAAATTGTGTGGTTTATTTTCATATTAACCATAAAAACTAAAGAATATGAATATGGGATTAACATTCACATAAAACCATTAATTAATCATTTAATACTAAGTTCAAAATTAATTATTATTAAAAAGTATATAGGAATAATAAAATATTAATAACCCAATTTTAATACAAACTGTAATATCATTAGTTATATCAAATATATATATATATATATATATATATGTATGTATGTATGTGTATATATATATATATATTAACGATAAGAGTGATGATAATTTTTAACAATTTAGAATTTAGTACAGTACCTTATTTACGAATATTATATGTATATATTTATTATTTACACAGTATTATTTTATAAATAAAATATCATGCAGCTTTATTTACTCGGATATAAACTATAAAAGTATGAAAAAAACATAAAAACAAACTGAAAGAACACTTTTCAACTAAAAAATCTCTTATGGAATGCGGGATTTATAAATTTAACATTGATGAATCAATTTAAACAATTTTCAATTTACTTCAAGCGAACAGGTGAAGCTAGAAGAAAATAACTTCATCCTTCATTCTTCTCTTCATCGAAACTTAAAAATTAGCTTTCGTTCTGGTTCGAATTCAGCTAACATAACTGTTACGGTTGAACCCCAGACATTTTGTCCTCATTTGTTAAAATAAAACTGAAATTAAAATGCCACATATTCAAATTTCCATAAAGAACTTGCGTAAAATGTTCAAAATTATACTAGAGTTGAAAAAAAGCTACTGGTACTCAAAATACATTATATGTGCTTGATAAATAACATTATTTAAAAAAAAAAAAAGCTGCTGAAACCATGGCCGAATGGTTTGGACGCTTTTCTGGAGACCAACAGTACTGTAGTTCGATCCCCGTCCAGGGCAAGTGTTAAAAGTTTACAGTAGTTTAAATTGATTAAAAAAAATCAATGTACCTTAAAAGAAAGTGGTTGGTGAAGTGGTTCATTGAAGAATTGTATTTTTTAAATACAGATATATGCAAAATAAATGGAATTTTTTCTGGAATTTACATCAGAAAATTTCCTTTAAAATATGTAAATAGTACTGAAGTCTGGAGTGGCAGAACAATTTCTATATTTTAAGGGATATATATTTTTTACAGTGTATAACGCTTACAAAAGAAAAAAAAACAAAAGGTGAAAAAAATGTCTGTCGAAGTGGTCAAACATGGATGCAATTCTGACGTTTGAAATGTCTTAAATTCAGACGGATGCAAGTTTCTTAAAAATTAAGACACATTAAAATGTCTGAAAATTGAAAACTCTGTTTCAGACATTAAGTGTCTGAATTTAAGACATTTCAGTTTAGAGTGTAATTACAGTTTATTTCACTTTTGCTGGATGGCTTAGTGATAGCGTGTTTAACTGATATGCAAATTGATCCTAGTTCAAAGTTAGGCATCGGACGTCGAAATTTTCCCACGTAATAGATTTTACTATATAAATGATTCAATTTAACGGAATTTTTGAAACTTTTTTTGCCATTTTAAGACCAAAAGTTGTTGAAAAATATTTTAGCAATTTTTTTAATACAAAATTCTTTATTGAGAAATTGCGTATTTTTAAATTTTGTTTAAACTTATGCTATTTTTTTTTATTTCGGAATTTCAAATTTCGTTTAAACACATAGAGGCCTCTAGTTTCTGGTTTATTTGCGGAATTTAAATTGAGGCCATTAGAGAAATTTACATGTGATACTTTTGTAAAAAAAAACAGCATGATGGGTATAGTAAGACGGGGGTCCCATCTCCCGGTCCCAGGCCCTTACAGGCCCATATGCCTACGCAGGGAACCGACCGCGAGACAAGCCCGCGGCGCGTCCCGAAGGTCGCCGCCAGACAAGCCCCGACAGAGCGGAACCCCACGCACGCTCCGGTCAAGACCCACGCTCTGCCCAGCGCACGCCACGTCGGCTATTCCCAAATCAGAGACGAACGGCCGCTACGACAGTCCTCACCACACAGCTAGAAAAACCAAGTGGTCCCTAAACTTGGTTCCCGAGCCGGTAGACCCCGCAAGCCCTGCAGGAACCGGACGCCTATAAAGATGCCGGGCCCACGAACCGAACCGAGGCTTCCCGACCCGGAGTTACTTTACGGAAGGCCCCAAGGTCGAATACCATTTTCCGGCAAAGACATTTATGTGGGCCAGCCGATAGGAAGGTTATGACGGCCCCCTAGCTTGAAAACCCGGGAGGACGGGGAAAGTCCCTCCGGCCGTAAAGCGACCCAGCTCTGGGCTTTCGCCCAGACCACCCGGCTCGACCGACGGAGCCCCTCGTGGATCACGCCGGGAACCAGTTGGCCCAGACTATGTGCCGTTAGCGACCCCAGGCGGCTACGGAAAGCTCCACCTAGACGGAATAGACTCCGCCTGGCTAGGGTGTTGGATGGAACGGAGTCCCTCCAGCCCCCGCCGACTCGACCCCGCCCGAAGACAGAGAAGCCAGCGGAGGCCGGCACAAGCCCGCCCACCACTACCTTACCTCACGGCCGTCGAGGGTACCCAGGCCCGAAGACCCCTAACCCCGTGCAGTGACCGACCGCTACCTTTGTTAATGCGGTCGAAAATTAGGTGTAGATACCTCTAGTTCCTCATCACTGGGTGAGGCAAACTCCAGTATCGCATAGACACGAAGGACCTAGATCCGACCTAGAGTTCTTCTGAGGCACGATGAGCCGCCGCGTTACCAGCGAGCCTCCGGCCGGTTTCCCCGCGGGGACAGCGTTCGATGGTGGACCTGCCGGCCGACCCCCTCTCAAGGGTCACGGCACGACATGGAGCAACCAGAGCCATACTGGCCTCCTCACGCGACCGCTCCTTGGTCAACGGGGGCACCGCCAAACCCTACCCAACTTAGGGTCGGCTCACAACTGCTTCAGCTGCGGTCCTCGGAGGGATGAGCTACCCAAGTCAAAAAGTAACCTGGGCGCTGTCCGAAACCCTCGCCCTTCGGTTGCTCCGGGAGTCCCTGCATGGCGTTCCCGCGAGCCCCGTTGTCACTAGCGAGCACCGAGGACTTTCCACTACAAAGCCCTCACTCACACCTCAAGCTCCCTCTTAGTCAATTGGTGGATGGGGTCGTATCGCCTTAGCTATCCTTTGCCCAGAGTCACCACCCGGTCAATGACCGGCTCTGGGATCCGACTATGGAGCGTCGCTACCCGGCTTGCCCAGAGAACCCGGGTGCCGGAGGTGGTTACGTCTACATCTCAAACCGCTCCCACATATGCACAACGTCCGTTACCCGTGGCCACCGGACTCTTGGCCTGTCGACCGCAAGTCTCTCGAGGAGGTGGCGATTCGTCCCCATCCGGCCCCCTCGCATTCGTACACAACGAACTCTGCCGAGCTTCCGGTCACCTCCCACACTCAAGGGGTCGGGTCGGAACCACCCGGAGTTTGGTATGCTACACGGATGGCATTTTATTTTATGGGATCATGGCGGTCTGGCTCTTGATAATTTTCTGTATAATGTTAATAACCTAAATCGTAATATAAAATTCACCTTAAAAATAGAGAAGGAGGTTCCCTTGCTCTTCCTGGATGTACACTTACATCGCAATGATCAAATGTTGAGCTGTACTGTTTGTAGAAAATCTATGAAAGAGAATACTGTTATCCCTTTCAATGCTAACCTGCCTTTTCATCACCGAATTGCAGTATTTAAATCTTTCATTCAATGAGCTTTTTTAATATGTTCGGACAGGCAATTAAAGTAAGACATTAATATTATAATGCAGTTGCCATAAATAATCGTTTTCCGATTAAGTACACATATAACATCATTCACGAGCATCATTGTCTCCCCACTCATAACCTGCCTAGTAACCAACAAAATCGAACATATTGTCGGTTCAGGTACTTTCCAGTTATTTTTGAGAAATTAAGGACATTTGTTCGCCGGTTAAATATTCCACTTTTTTCTATTCCCCCTTACCTTACTAATTTGTTAAATAGTAACCTGGATCCTGCACGTGGGCACAAACGTGTCGGATTTTATGAGATACCTATTATTTTGAAAAATCGTACCAGAAAGTTTCGCATTGGTGTTACGAAGAGGAAATTTGTAGAATGTTTGAAAGAACATAAAAGAAATATTTTGTAATATCAACAGACAACAGCTCTAGCTAGATTTTCTTTTAATAATCGCGACAGTCACATACATTTAAAAAATGCCTAGATAAAAATTCCACATAATAATGTTATTAAAGGTCTACAGGAAAAGTCCATTGAAATTATGCTTAGAAATAACGAAGTATGTAGTGATAACATCTCATTTATTATCCCTAAACTTTTGATGTGCATCTTAAAATGATCACGTGCTACTGTGAGTTTAACGTTTGCACATGTACAACTATTTATATTTCTAGCAAAATTAGTCTCTTTTCATTCTATTTTTAATTTCTGCTCTGCATATATTTTCATTATTTCACACTAGATGCCGCCACTGCATGACATATCGTTTATTCGATTTTCTTATATTATGTTTTCATCTGATACATGCCGCCATTGGATAATCTCGTCGTTAATTCGTTTAAACTTTTATTCAGGTTTCGTCCGACAGATGATTGGATGAAGAAATAATCGATTGGAAATACAGACGAAATTTCAAATTCAAGACGGCTTGACTCTGTTCAGTAAAACTTTAAAAGCAATGTAACAACTGTTTCCTTAAGATGGTAATAGATGATGATCGAAATTTCGATCATTCTAATTTTAATTTAATGTTTCTTAAGGTTTTAACTTTACATTTTGTATACGCAATTTTGTAAACTTTCGATCTATTTTATTTTCACGTTAATATTGTAAAAATTTGTTTTGCTTCGTGAATATTGTAAATTCTAAATTTTGATTGAAAATCCACTAAATTCTTGAGAAATTCTAATATTTTAAATTTCGCTTAAACAACTTTCTTGTTTTTAGAAATTTTAAATTTTATTTAAAGGTTTGCTAATTTTTTGAAATATCGGTATTTTGAATTTTATTTAAATAATTTGACTTGAATATTTTTTAGTTGATTAAAAAATACCCTCGTCTTGTAATAATTTTAAAATCAAATTTAAGGATGCTACAATCTATGCAAGAGTTTAATAATTATAAATTAAGGATTTGGATTTATTAATTAAAGGATAAACTGTTTAGAAAGGGATATAAAAAACGAAACCATTTCTGGGATTTTCGATCATACTTACACACTTGTTATACTTATATTTTATTCTTGTTTTTAGGGTTCTGTACTTAAAGAGTAAAAACGGAACCATTATAAGATCACTCCTTTGTCTGTCTGTCACAGCTAATTTACTCGAAAACTATGAAACGTGGAAAGTTCAAATTGGGGGAAGTAATAAAGACTATTGACTCACATATTTTAAGATTATTAAACATTCATAAATTTATTTATTGAAAAGGTAGAGGAGCTAATTAAGCTACTCAAAAAAATCTTTTCTTCGTATATCGTGTGGGGTATTGTGTGAAAGCTTTTGTAACGTTGAACTCAAAAATACATTTCTTTCAGTTTTAAATATTACATTTTTAAAGATATTGTCGAAAATGTAACGCATAAATACGTCCCCCCCTCCCCATCTAATTCCAAATCTGCTGAAACCAACATTATGAAAAAAAATAGAGGTAGTAGTCGTTAATTTAAACCTTACATGAAAATTATAGCGATTACCATAGGTCACATAGTTTTTGAAAAAAATTGCATTTTTCCGTTATACACAAATTTCGATTTCCGGGCATTCAGCAAAAGTGTTGAGCAGTGCTGGAGATACATATCGTAGCAGAAGTCCAAAGCATTGTTGATAATGATTTTCGAAGAAAATCGTCAGTAATTAGCCGAGATATTAACTCTAAAAGATACGGACGGCTTGGACATACTTAATGACAGTGGCGGTGTACTCTATGTACCATCGGATTTTGTAACCTAGTTAACGACTTTTAATGATATAGATGTGTAATGCAATTTCCAGCAGCAGTATAAAAGCAATAAATATCAAATTGTTAAAAAAGACTAATTTAATTTGAATCACATAAAATCTATGATATTCGAGACCAGTTTGCATTTTTAGGATATCTCAATACGCCTCGAGGGACTTTAAAATTTAATTAAAATCCTATCAGGAAAAATGCGGCACGGGCCAAGGCGGCATTGCAACTTTGCGACCTCCTTTCGAAGCGCGCTTAGGACAATGCCAAATTTAAACTGTGAACAAATGTTTTGTTTTAGCTACACTGTAAGAAGATAGGATTTTACTACGCTGAATTTATTTTTGAGAAATGCCAAATGAAGTTTAAATATGCACTGCTTTTATTGTCAGTACCGAATTAAGTTCATTATAAACATCTTAGGATAATATTAAAAAATGAGTTATACAGAATAGCTATATTTGATATTATTTAGGAACCATATCTTTTTGTACTTTCATGGTGCATCCATTTAGACTTTTCTAGTATATACCGTTATACCCAACCTACGTTGTATAGTTTTTCACAAAGTCTTAGTAATCTTTTAGCAACTTTCTTTTTTAAATAATACAATTACTAATTCATATACTTATTCAATGGAACCTTCTGTATACGAGCAATAATAGCACTTGACTGTTTATTTATGTTTAAAAAAAACAATGTTTTTAACTGACATTACTTCTAAAATAATAATTTAAAGTTACTCTTTTTTTAACTATTTGTGTCATAAACTGAGCAAAATGTTGCACAGTAAAAGGGGTTACATTTTTTATTTCAAGTGCAATTTTAGGAATCTGTAATTTAAAATTAATATTGAATATATATTTATGCTGGTGCAAATTTGGAAGAGATTACACTTATATTTAATAAATACTAGCGTTACTCAGTGAAATCTGCATCTTAAGAAAACAACTGGGCATTCTGAAAATGACTATTGCCTGTAGTACCTCTGCCAATAATCATTTTGATTTCATGTGAAATACATTTTCAGTTAATTGTGCTCAAAAGTCAATATAGAATCTGATTCTTAAAATGTACGAGTCAACAGGTGAATTTTTAATAAAAAGGAAATTTGGATGGACGAGCTATCAGATTGTAAGGCAATCAAACTGAATTCATATTTAGTTTTCAAATAGCCTATCAAAACTTTACAAATATTGAAATAGTATACAGTTATTCGAATACGTTTCACTCAGTAAAGATTCATAGGTTATAATGTTTTCTGTATATTATGAGTGACCCTGTAAACGAGCCGTACATCCTACAATGACTCTTTACAACCCAGCAAAGAGGAAATTGCTGGCCAGCAGCAAGATAGGTGCTGGCAATGATAGAGAAGTGCTGGCTTATGGTCTATCACTGCATGACCACTGCTGGACAGCTTCAGTCAACTTGGCTGTTGGAAATCATCAGATAAAATTCTGGTGGGCATCCGTTTTATCTCATGGCTTGGCCCACCACTACATGGAAGTGTACGGAACTTTTGCAGCATTATTGCTGGGAAACCTTACGCTAGGTGCCGCTGCGAATATCGAAGACATTGAGTATTTGAACACAAATCTGAAATGAATATCTTAACACAATTTGAGCTGTGAAGCTAATTTTTTTTTAAACTGTAAAAAATATAGCATCACTGCCACTAACAAAATAAATAAGAAAATGAATAAATAAATAAATCCCTTATTTCAACGAACTTTTTTTCTCCTTACATCTGGTTTTACTAGGTTACAAAGGATTTCGGTTTTCATAATTTACGCAGTTCAGAATCAATAATAAAAAAAACGTATAAAATACATAGGATTTCTATACAATAGAATAATTTCTATACCAGTTTAATGATTGGGAACGTAAATCACAAAAGAAACAAACTTGAAATAGTATAATGCGAGCTTTAAAACAACGAGCAGTCGTAGCGTACGCTGAAAGCACTTGTTCATGTCCGATCATGGAAACCAAGCAGCATCGAGCGCGGTCAGTACTTGGGAGGGTGACCACATGCAGTTCAAATATTTCTGTAGGCATTTCTATTGTAGACACTTCTACAGATATTTCTATAGCTCTTGGTGAAGCTAGTTTATAGAAAAAAGAGCCATAATACTTTGTTTTTTTATAGAATTCTATAAGAAATTTATTAAGGGAAAGTGCTGGGCCAGCAAAGGAATAGCAGTGGGATAGGTGCTAGCACTCCAAGAAAAGTGCCGGATTGAAGTAATGTGATTGCATACCAATGATGGCCTGCTGTTTGCCATCACTGATGGGCCAGCTGCATTCGGCTCGGACACTTTTCGACAGGTTTAAATAATGACACCCTTGCACTTTACCGCTGATAGCACTGCTGGCTCCCATCTTTTTTCCAGCTGATGGCCCACTGTTTCTTTGTTTGCTGGGAAAAGGGAATTTACTGTGGTCGACTGCAGTGACATATTTTACTTCCGTGTGTATATGACCATTTTGACAAGAGTTAGATTATTTAGTATTTGTTTCTCTGTAGTAAGTATAGGTCAAATACTTTAAACTGTTGCGAATGGTATACTTATTAATAACTTTACATGAAACTTTAAAGGTTTTAACTCATAAGAAACAATAAAATGCGGGCAAATACATAAATATTAGACGATTATATACCTCTCTAGTTCTGACAAAAGATTTGGTCTGAACAAGAGTTTTAAAAAAAGAAAAAAATCACTTCTAAAACTACATTTATTAAAAATCTTCTCGTCAGATGCAAATTTAGTTTTGGTCGCAGTGCTATAATCAACAAAGATAAATATCAATTAGGAACAGCCTAACGCAGAAATTTAAGCAATTCGCTAAAATAGCGCTGCAACCATGACGGCGAAAGTGCTGGTCAGGTAGACAACAGTCATGCGGCAATCAGGCGAATCTCTCACTGAGGCCAGGCCCAAACCCGTTAACCAAGTCATTCATGCCAAGAAGGTAGTGGCCTTTTCAGGGGTAAGAAGAAAATTACATTTGGTAACTTAGCCACGTGGCATACCCCATTCCATAGAAACTAGAAATTTGTTTCTATGACGAATAGAACGTGATATATATAGATGTCAGAATCCATTTTTGTTCAGTATACAAAATATAAATAGACAGAGTACTATTTAAACTTGAAAATCGTATATTAATAATTTGCCAAAATTCATTTATTTTGTAGCTCATTGGGTGACGTTTTCTAGTGGTTGGCAAGAAACTGTATCGAGTTTCCATGATAATTAAAGACCTAAAATTTGCCACTTGTTAATAAAGTGTTTTTTATGAACGACTTCGCATTTTTGAAATAGTTTTTGCAAACTTCCAGTTTCATTTTATCAACTATTTCAAAGATTTGTAGATATTTAGAACACGTTCTTATATCAGTAAAATTTCGGATTAAAGTCAGATATTGGCGTTTAAGACATTTTCGTCAACTGCAAATAAATTTTTTTATTCGGTAATATAATGGATTTATCCAAGCAAAAGATTTTGAATGAGGCAAAGGAATCAAAGTGGCTTTTACACACGTAGGTCAATCATATGTCGTCTTTTGACATCAACTCAACTAGCGTCCTGAAGAATATGTTCTGCTGAAAATTCTAATTAGACTCAACGTGAAAGGAGTCTGATAAAATCGAAACTCAGAATACAAAGCTGTTGCTTTGCAATAATGTGTCTTGATTCCATCTTTTTGATGTAAAACTATGCGGTCACGCATAAAAAGAAAGTGGCACTTGAACTATCCTCACGTTCGCACAGGAAAGATAGACCAGGCGAATTGCTAGATTCCGATGGAATCAGAACTGGTGAACGTATTTATATTATATTATAATACGAGCAAATCTTGTGTGTGTGTGTTTCTGCCTGTCTGTGTATGTAAATTTTATCTTATAAACGGCTGTAACGATGATCATTGGGCTAGGACACATATTCGAGAAAATTTTATTAGTGTGTTATTTTGGGTCACTGTGGGTCAAGCTAATTTTATCTAAAAAACGGCTCAAACGAATTCAACAAAAATTTTTATTACATCGTTTCCCAGCACGAGAAGACCATTCGGATAGGTTACATTTTCGATAAATTTAGATTAGTTGGTTCCTTCTGGGTTACCGTGGGTCAAGCTAATTTTATCTGTAAAACGACCTCAGCGATTTTGACTAAATTTTGTATTCTACCGCTTTAGATTACGAGAAGACCATTGGGTTAAGTCACATGTTCGAAAAAATTCGATTAGTGGGTCATTTTTGGGTCACTGTGGGTCAAGCTAATTGTATCTAGAAAACGGTTCCAATGATTTTGACTAAATTTTGTATTCTATCGTTTTCGGGATCGAGAAGACAATTGGGCTAGGTCGCATGTTCAAGAAAATTCCATTATGGAGCCATTTTGGGTCGTAATGGGAGAGATTCCAGCTAATTGTATCTTAAAACGTCTCAAAATATTTTGAAAAAAAAAATTGTATTATACTGTTTCTCGGCATGAGAAGACCATTAAGCTAAGTCACATGTTCAAGAAAATTCGATGAGTGGGTCAAAATGGGTCATGGAGAAGTTAATTGTGTTCAAAAAATGGCTCAAAAGATTTTCATAAAATTTTGTTTTATACCGTTTCCGAGAACGAGAAGACAATTGAGTTAGGTCGCATGTTGAAGACAATTCGATTAGTGCATCATGTTGGTTCATAATTAGTCACGGTCATGTTAATTGTATCTCTAAAATGGCTCAAACGATTTTCACAAAAGATTTTATTATTCGGTTTCCCAGCACGAAAAGACCATCGGCATAGGTCAAATGTTCGATAAATTTCGATTAGTGGGTAGTTTTTTGTCTCACCGATGGTCCAGCTAATTTTATCTAGAAAACGACTCAAACGATTTTGAATAAATTTCGTATTCTGTCGTTTTCGGGCTCCAGAAGAGCATTGGGGTATCACATTAGTTCTCTTAAAATCTTTAGAGTAAAAGCATTGCAAACAGTTGAAGCAATGAAGCTGATTGGAAGCTGATACAACTTTTACGCGATATTAAGGAATAGGTTTTTTGAAATTGAGAATTGTATATATGAATTGTATATGAATGTAATAATTAAGTGAGAAGCTATTATCCATGCCTTTAAATTCAATGTAGGCAAGGTAAAAATCTACTCTTAATTTTGAATTTCTGCAGTTTGTCGCCTTTTATAAATTTACGGTAATTCATGATGTAATGTCCCCTTGATATAATTAGGAGCAGCATTTTTTGTACGTATTTTTTAAAAAAGATCCAATCATGTTGAATTATATGAAGCGGAATTAAGAAAGAAATCTTAAAGAAAACCTTCGAAAATGCTTTCGTGAGATTTTATATCTGCTATATTGTGACTACAAATTTTCGTAATAAGAAATCATGATAAACTTAAAAGAGATTTAATACTTCTTACATCTATACATTTAAGAGTAAAAGTAACAACAATACTTTGTACGCTAAAAAAATCTTGCTTATTCTTTACAAGGGAAGAAGTAGAAAAATAAAGTTATGAATCAATAAAGTGACACGATAATTTATGATTGCAAATACCTCTCTTCTAGCATTCTTGTACTTATGGATTACAACTAAGAAGAGTATTTTCGTTTATTTTATTTAGTTTAAATTTGTAGCTTCCAAAATAATAAAATTTTATTATTTGAATATAGAATTAATCGATTTTCTTATATTAAATAGAATTTTTTATTTACAGTTGCCAAATCTTAAAAACAACCTCACTAATATTATCATCAGAAAAATGTATTAATTTTCAGTTGAATTATTTACAATTGATTAATTAAAATAAAAAGAAAATAAACAAGAACTAAATTGAGTAAGAGGAGGTTACGCTGATGAAAATGACATCATCTTTATAAAAAAGCTTGGATTTTCAATAATTTTTCAATAATACATTGAACATGTATTTCAGTACATACAGACAAGAGTTTGCTTTCAAAAATGACAATATGTTTAAAAGGGAGCTTTTATTTTAATCATATTTGTATGATTATCTTTAAATTTTTAAGATTTTTTGTAACGATTATTAATATTTTAGCATGATTATTTGATGTATTAAATATAAAGTGATTTACATTTCTGTTGCTATATTTTTGATTGAAACTGAATTTTAGTTAATAATCAATTACTATCGAGCGCTTAATATATGGTTTTCACATTCTAAAATTGCGCCAGCATGCATATCGTTTATGAACGAAAGATTTTTTTTTCTTTTTTTGCAGTCAAAAATATATTTATTTAGGCTTGGGAAATCCCAATATTGCCAAGAACCAAAATAATTCAAGGCTCTTATGTTCGATATAAATTAAAATACATATTTGCAGGTGATTAATGAAATGCAAGGAAACTACATCATTTGGAAAAGATTCTGTACCATAGCAGGGGTCCCAGCGCTGCGCCAGAAATGGCCGATTGCTACCACTAAATTTTATTAGCATTCTTGTCCTTATTTAAATGTCATAAATTCTGTCATTAAATAAGTCAAAAAATACTATTAAAATTTAGTTGTAGCAATCGGCCATTTCTGGCGCGGCGCTGGGACCCCTGCATAGGCAAACGCTATACGGAAAATTAACAAAAATAATAATAATAATAATAATTACAAAAACCAAAAACTATATAATTAACTATCTATAAAAAATATTTATAGAAATTTCTATTTAAAAAACTGGTTTATTAGATTAATTTATTAACTTGACTGAGTAATTCAGATTATTAAATACTTTTATATCTTTTAAACTACCTCTATGCTTAATAAAATACACTCTATAAGTTATCGATTTAATATTTTAAATCAGCGTAGCATTTTGAGGCACCATTCCATATCTATAATACACTTAATGTATATAAGTAGATATAAAAGGACAGTTCTGCGTCAGCGGTGGGAGCGGTGTGGGTGAATGTCAAATGAAGGTCATGCGGAGGCGGAGGTCATGGGGTCAAGGTCATGTGGCGTACTCTTTGAGGGGTGGTCAAGGTTTTGTGGCGGTGAAGGTTATGCGTCGTACTACAGTACGAGGGGTTATTTTGAGTTTGATTTTTTTACTAATGATAGTTAATTAAGAAATTTTAATTGGAGGACTTTAACTTTTTTCGGGGTAATTTTTGAAGATTGAAATTTTAGGAGATAGATTTTTTTTTTTTTTTTGTCAACGTTATACAGTGTGAGGGGTTATTTTGATTTTTTTTTACTAATGATAATTAATTAAGAAATTTTAATTGGTGGACTTTAACTTTTTCGTGCTAATTTTTGAAGATTGAATTTTTGGGAGACAGATTTTTTTTTTCTCACCGTTTAAAGGGTTATTTTCAGTTGGATTTTTTCATTAACGATAATTAAGAAATTTTAATTGTGGGACTTTAAATTTTTGAGATAGAATTTTTGGGAGATTGATTTTTCTTTTCGTCGTACTACAGTACGAGGGGTTATTTTGAGTTAGATTTTTTCATTAATGATAATTAATTTAGAAATTTTAATTGAGGGACTTTAACTTTTTTCGGGATAATTTTTAAAGATTGAAATTTCCGGGGACATTGATTTTTTTTTCGTCGTACTACAGTACGAGGGGTTATTTTGAGTTTGATTTTATACTAATGATAATTAATTAAATAAATTTAATTTGGGAACTTTAAGTTTTTTCGGGATAATTTTTGAAGATTAAAATTTTAGGAGATTGATTTTTTTTTTTCGTCGTACTATAGTACGAGGGGTTATTTTGAGTTTGATTTTTTACTAATGATATTTAATTAAGAAATTTTAATTGGGGAACTTTAAATTACGAGGTGTTATTTTAAGTTAGATTTTTTTCATTAATGATAATTAATTTAGAAATTTTAATTGAGGGACTTTAATTTTTTTCGGGATAATTTTTGAAGATTGAAATTTTCGGGGACATTGATTTTTTTTTCGTCGTACTACAGTACGAGGGGTTATTTTGAGTTTGATTTTCTACTAATGATAATTAATTTAAAAAATTTAATTTGGGAACTTTAACTTTTTTCGGGATAATTTTTGAAGATTAAAATTTTAGGAGATTGATTTTTTTTTCGTCCTACTACAGTACGGGGGGTTATTTTGAGTTTGATTTTTTACTAATGGTATTTAATTAAGAAATTTTAATTGGGGAACTTTAACTTTTTTCGGGGTAATTTTTGAAGATTGAAATTTTCGGGAACATTGATTTTTTTTTTTGTCGTACTACAGTACGAGGGGTTATTTTGAGTTGGATATTTTTTTACTAATGATAATTAAGAAATTTTAATTGTGGGACTTTAACTTTTTGGGGGTATTTTTGAAGATAGAATTTTTAGGGGACATTGTTTTTTCTTTTCGTTGTACGAGGGGTTATCTGTACTTTTAAAAAATTAATTTAGAAGTTTTAATTGGGAGACTTAAATTTTTGGGAGGAATTTTTGAGATAGATTATTTTATTTATTTATTTTATTTATTTATTTATTTATTTACGGACATTTATTTTTTTTAGCGCATTTAAGTTTGCGGTGTTATTTTTTAGGGGCGCAATTTTTGTGTTAAAGTTATTACTGGCAAAGATTTTTAATATTAATTTGGGAAACTTTCAAATATTTTTTCTTTTTCGCGATTTTTCATTGCCAATCGAATTTTAAACATTAATTAAAAATTTTAATTGGGAGACTTTTAAATATTTTTTAACGGAAATTTTTAGATAAAAAAGGAATTTTAAACATAAATTTGATGACAGGACTTTACTCGATTAAATTCAATTTAGTGACGTATGTGCTCGAATATTTACATTAATTAAAATTATGAATGCGGTTGCATGTGAATTTTTGTCATTTAGTGTTAGAATTTATTTCTGCGAATTTTTAAATAGTACCGTCCCACCAGTGGCTGAGAGGTTCTGCTCACGAAGCTGGTAGACGTACAGACGGTTCGGTCCCAATCGCGCCCGTCGGCCGAATCGTTCGGAGTTTCTTGGTTTTCTTCGAGCCATGGATTTCCGTGCGTAAATGCGGGTTAGGTTCCCTTAGAAAGACCCCCACGAAGGGCACCCCCCCCCCCTTGCGCCTATATCCCTAGTGTAGATCGGCCGTCAAAATCAACCAATCTTTTAAATAGTACTAGTAAACTTTAGAATTTTTTTCTTTTACTGAATCTGTGTTATATTTGAGGGAATTTTTTCGCGGTTTTAGTCATAAATAGAAATTGGTAAGATATTTATAAGGATGTCGGCTTTTGGTATACGATTTGTTATGCAATTTTTAGGTATGAATGTATTGCTTAATGCATATGAAAATATATTTTGAAAAAAAAAAAAAAACATGAAATGCCATTCATAAAGATATTAGGAAATTTACCCCCCCTTTCTCCTCCTAAATGAATATATATATATATATATATATATATATATATATATATATATATATATATATATATATGTAAAATACAGGGCTACCTATTAAATGGTGCGTTTGAATTTAGAATCACGAATGTCCATAAAATTTATAATATTTTTAAGTGTAGAATTTTAAATAATATAGGTCTATTTTTAAAAACTAGAAAATCGACTTTTCGAATATATACTTTTTAAACGTTTTTATTAAAACACTTTGAATTTTTAATAAGATTTTGGAAAAAAACACACTTTTTACAAATTTTCGCTAACATTAACAATTGCGCTTTATCGAATAAAACTGTTTAATATCTAAGTTTAAAACACTATTTGATGTTACATAAAATTACACAAAATAATACACACTTACTTTAATATTTTTCCGTAAGCAACAGAGGAAAAATATTGGAGCCTTCAAGAAACGCATGTTTATGCCTGACAAGTTCCACTAAACTGAACTGCGTTATCTTGCGAACACTCAGAAGTGATTCACTTTATCTAGATAAGGAGATAAGGGTTTTTCCTTAACACAGTGAGTAATATGATATTAGATTTTAATTACGATTGACTAATGGGGGTCACAAATTTAGATTAGCTAATGAGAATTAGAAATTTATGTGTAGCGTAATTGGGTCTCTTTTTTTATTCAAATATATATTTCAAATAGAAACATTATTAAAGATTGACTGATGTGATTTCAACATTAATTTAATATTGTGTCATTCATAACGAATAAATGAATGCATAATTAATTTAAGATTTTTTATTTCCTCACTTATAACGAATTTAATTTATGAACGCATATTTACGATTTAACATTACGTCACACAAAATGAATTTAATAAATGAATGCATAATTAAGATTTTCAAATACTTAATTTTTCATTTTTTATTACCTCACTCATAACGAATTTAATTTATGAACGCATAATTAAGATTTAACATTACGTCACTCAAAACTAATACAATGGATAAATGTATAATTAAGATTTAACATTGTGTCACTGATAACTAATACAATGAATGAATGCATAATTAAGATTTAATATTACGTCACAATTTTTGAATGATTTTATTAGTATAGAATTGATATCAAATTGGGGGGTTAATTTTTCTTATAGATTTATTTTTTAAATAAAATTGGAATATTTATTAATACTTTATTAGCAATTTAATGCATATGTCACATTTATTTAGGACAAAATTTAAACTATTATATAATTAGACCTTTTTAAATGGATACTTTTAAAATTTATTCATTAACCACGGGAATACTTCAAACACGTCATGAATGAGTCATCACGAATAAGTCAATTTTCGCTGGTAAACATGAAGGTTTTAATAAATATATTGAGGTTTCTAAATAGTAACACTTTTTGAAATAAGCATTCCGCTCAGTGAACTTTGAATTTTTAGTCTAGTTCTAATTTTAATCTAGTTCAAATTTTACTAAGTTAACACGTTTCGAAATCGAGGTCACGTGATATTCTCACCAATCACAGTTCATTCGTTATCATTAATGCACACGCGCGCCCTCTATGGGTGTATAAATTTGCATGCAACAAGACGTTATCATTATTCTGAGTACTGAGATAGCTGCGTGAAAACGCTTTCGACTGTTCGATAATTTTAGTTAGTATTTGCTTGTGTTAAAATGGAGCAAGGCCTGCATTCTCCTGATTTCAACACGATGAATCATTCCCTTTCGCCAGAATTGAAGGACCAAGACATGGAAGTTTCATCGCAACCTTTTTCGAATAATGAATTGTTACCCACTTCATCAGATCTGGAGAAGTTTCCTTTTGTGAGTAATTTGTGCAACAACTCTTTTTTCCGTAAGGACCATTTAAAGCAACATTTAGTGATTAATTCGGGAGAAAAATCTTTCACGTGTGAAATCTGACAAAAAGCATTTTCTAGAAAATTTTCTTTGAATCGTCATAAATTGTCTCATTCAAAGACTCCAGTGATTTTTAAATGTGATACATGCGAAGACATATTTTTAAGAAAGCGGGACTTAATGAAACATAAAAAGATACATAAGTCTCCCAAGGAATATAAATATGTGCATTGTGTCGAACTGTTCAACCGAAAGTCTGATTTATTACGTCATGTGCGTGCTTCACATAAGGTTTTACACAAACCTGTTAAATCATCCTCTTTAAAAGATATGATATATGAAAAGGTTAAGCATTTTGAAAGGTTTGATGCACTCGCTATTTTTACTAAAACTATGATCGATTCGAATGAGGAGAAAGACAAAGACTTTATCACATTTTTTGATAGTGTTCGATCGGACGTTTCGAACGAATTCGATTATCAGATTCAAGTAAAAAAAATCCATGAAATGGTATGCAACTGTACAAGCTATTGTTAGTCGTGTAACTAATGAGGGGGACATAGAGACTACCACTCCCTTTTTTCATTCTAAAACTGTGCTCGAATTGACGAACCAAAATTTTTCTGTGCATATTGAGTAAGCCTTTTCAAAAATAATAAATTCCTATGAGAAGTTCACTCAACGTGGTTCTAATTGGACATTAGACCAAATTTTCGACAGCTAAATATAGTTGGAATTAAAATATTTGTACCCTTTTTTGCACAATTTTTTCAATTTTGTAACTGCTATTTAAAACGATCAATAAATATTTTGTGATTTTAAAAGCTTAGCGTTTTTATTTTTAAATAATTTTCATATTAACTATTTGTAAAATTTACTAAAGTCAAAACATTGTTTTGAATACACTAGAATTGGACTGAACATATCTATCTCACATACTTAAACTACTTTTTAAATTCTTGATTAAGTTTCATAAATGCTTGACAAAAAACAAATATTTTCTAAATGTTAAAGAGAAATAAGGATTCACATATAAACTGTACTTACATTTTTCGAACACATCTACTTCATGCACTTCCTTGAATAATGGAGAAGACAAGTTCTTCTCTAATGATACTTCAAATCACTGGCAAGTTTAGACAAGACATTGATGAGTCATTTATTGGTTTTCCACATAGATGACGTCACTGATTATGTGTAGATTAAAAAAAAATTGACTCTGAAGCTATAATTGCAATTAACAAAACTCCTCTAATTGATTTTTAGAATTGATTTTTTAATAATTAAAATAATTATTTAGTTAATCTTTTAAAAATAAATTATTTTTAATTCTATTCAATGAAAATATAAAAAATTAATAAAGTCATTCAGCAAACTCTTCTCAAATCTGCTATATTTAATTTGCGCGAAATAAAATCGAACCTTCCATTATGCTAACTACGAAGGGAATAACTGATAACGTCCATGCTTATCTACTAACCAAAGATTGCACGATATCCTCGAGCATGCGTTATGCTGACTAGTGACATCACTGATTTCTGATAAGATTAGAACTTGCATTAAATTCTTCCCAAAGCAAGTGTACGAGCTAGACGTGTCTAGGTAAGTAACAATTCAAGTTCTTTTTTTAATAAGTTTTTAATATGTAGTGTAGACAACTATATCAATTTTCTTCCTTTTTCAGAAAAATTTCACTATTAAATAATTTTTTTTAACCAAACGCTTTAAATTTTAAATTTTATTGTTAATTCACAATTATACTATAAATATATATTCCTATGTGTATACGTATGTAAGTATTTCTATGTGTGTGTGTATTTGTAAATGTGGAAAAAATTTAAAAGGTAAACAAATTAATAGTTAATAATAAATATATATATTTCAAGACAGTATTAAAGATTTGAAAAACGTTAAAAATTATTAAAAATGATTTTTTTTATTATTTAGTTACAAATTAACGAAATATGTTTTTTATACATATGTTAAAATAAGAAATGTTTAAAAATTTCGATGCTATTTCCAAGTTAGCCAATTTATACTTTTTGAATATGCATTTATATATTTGTAAATTTTAATGTTTTATGTTTTTACTGACTAGTGAACGAATTTCCCCTTTCAATTATTTATCAAAGCTATCATTTACTTACACAATAAACCAACCAACCAACTGCTTTTGAAACAACTATATGATTATCATAACAACCCAAAACCTTTTATCTACACATATGAAAACATTTAAAAAAACTAGAGTCCACATTTCCAATCGAATAAAACAATGACTAATCAAATAGGTTTTGTCCAAACTTGAATTATACATTTAATGTCACATTACTAAACTAGCTACTAACATGTCATTACTAAACTAACTTGTAAAAATAACATAATAATTTGTTTACACTATACAAACTTAATAATTTTCGTAGTTTTTTTTTATAATAATCGACATGTTTGGTTATCTCTCACCATAGTTTTCTAAAATAAATCCAAACAATTTTGCTACTATTAAAAAACATGCTTTTAATTCAGATTGTTTTCACTCTTATTATTTCAAAACATAAAACACAAAATATTTTTATTAAATAATCACTATTTTTCACAAATTTGCAATATAAGTAATTTGTAAATTTTTATGCTAACTAGGGTTAGTAGTATTCAGACTATTACAAATTATTGTTTTAAAATTTATAAAAAATATATAATACTATTACATTTTAATTTAAAATACATTTTACAATAAAAACATACAAAATTATACTTATCTAATAGGGGAGCTAGTTGAACACACAACCATCTCGTACAAAAACTCGTAGCGAAATGAATAATTTTAAGTCCTTATCAGCTAATCTTATCACTGGTTAGATTATCACAAGATCTGTGTGACGTCACTAGTCACGCGATAAATGGTGGCTATTCTAGATTTCAATTAGTACATTTCCTCTAATTGGTTTTTATAAAAATGTGTTCATTAAATTAATTATAAGCATTAATTATTAATTATTCGAATTAATTATTTTTATAATTAAATATTTCTTAGTACATAGATACTAAGCTTTGTTACAATACATAGTATTTATACTAAGAAATATTAAAAACGTTTCTGAAATTTTAAAACTACAGGCAGATTTAGAAAGAGATAGTTAACGACGCAAGACTTTTGAGGAAATTGATTCATGTTATAGAGATTATAGCCCTAGTCATACTGGTCAAATGAATTTTCCTAATATTCTTTTGGTTTCGAGATATTGGAGATTAAATTTCAGCTTACACTTTAAAAATCCCTGTGCAATAAAAATTGATGAAGTTAAGGGGTCTCAGGGCTCTTAAAATTGGAAAAAATAAAAATAAAAGATCATTTTCAACAATCAATATCTTTAAATGTATATGATTTTAAAACAAAATTTTTATTGAGATGAAAGATAAAAGTATGTTCTTTCATTTTATGTATTTAAAAAATTACAAGATGCAGAATTAGCATTTATAGGAAACTCCAAACTGTCAAACATCTGACGAGCATAAAATTGATATAACAGCTTAAGCGGAGAATTACAAAATAAATTTTCCAATTAGAAAGAAAATTTTGGTGCCTACTTACTCTTCAGAATATAATACACTGGTCTCCAAAAGTTAAGGTACACGGACTAAATGCGTTCGATTGCACACGTTTTGTCGAATATCTACAAAACTTATTGGCGAATTGTTCTTGAACTTCTGGGATGAAAAGAACATGTTTCATTTCATATTTCTCGGTGAAGATTTAGTCGGGGGTTCAATTAGGGAGCTAATAATAAATTTAATAATAAAATAATATTTGCGATCACGTATGTAACAGGAAAGGCTGGAAATGGTTTGTCACTGTGGTAAATGACTATTTGGGTCCTGTTCAACGTTTGTATGCATTTGTGTAAGCATAGCACTCATATTCGTGAAGATATTAACGTTTTTGTGAAAAACTCAAACTTTTTTTTTATAGCATACAGAGTTTTCAACCAAATTTAACACAACTTTCCAAAAACCTGACAAAGAACAGTAGAAACAGTATACTGCAATTAAAACATGAATATATTGAAAATTTGATAAGATATGGGCATTTTTATGAGATAATTTTTAACTGCGCATGCGCGGAAGATTTCAAAATTTTTAATTCATAATTTGGTACTCAGTATTTTGGGGCAACTTCTATAAAAAGTCCAGTCAAATGTTGTGAAAACTTAGGAAGATGTAGTGAGCTGATTGAAAAGTTGTGTAAAATCCCTTATAATAAAGCTATTTTTAGGAAGCAACTCACTATATCGACCCCATCTTTGTGAATTTTCGCGATATTTGACCAGACTTTTTATATAAGTTGCCCTAAATAGCTAACTACCAAATTCTGAAATAAAAATTTGGAAATCTGCCGCTCATGCGCAGTTAAAAATTATCTCATAAAAATGCCCATATCTCATCAAATATTCAATATATTCATGTTTTAATTGCAGTGTACTGTTTCTACTGTTCTTTGTCAGGTTTTCGGAAAGTTGTGTTAAATTTGGTTGAAAACTCTGTATGCTATAAAAAAAAAGTTTGAGTTTTTCACAAAAACGTTAACATCTTCACGAATATGAATGCTATGCTTACAAAAATGCATACAAATGTTGAACAGGACCCAAATAGTCATTTACCACAGTGACAAACCATTTCCAGCCTTTCCTGTTACATATTTGATCGCAAATATTATTTTATTATTAAATTTATTATTAGCCCCCTAATTGTACCCCCGACTAAATCTTCACATAGAAATATGAAATGAAACATCTTCTTTTCATCCCAGAAGTTCAAGAACAATTCGCCAATAAGTTTTGTAGATATTCGACAAATCGTGTGCAATCGATCGCATTTAGTCCGTGTACCTTAACCTTTGGAGGCCAGTGTAATTACCGTGAACCCAAATAAATTTGTATTTAAAGCATTTTTATATTTTTAATGCAATTTTTAGCTAATGCAAATTTTTGAAAATGTCAACAGCATAATCACCTAAAAAAATAATTTTGTGAATAATAAAAAGGAAATTTTAGGTTCCGTTTATACAAAGTAACATGATACGTACGTTTTGAAAATTTCATGAAGAAATATTCAGAAGTTTTTGAGATAACGTGCTCAAAGACGTCATTTGGAGAAAAATGACTTCAAAGCTTCGGAAACGCCGCTTCAGATATTAAGCGGGAATAAGTCTAAAAGTCATAACTTTCGTTCTAATGGGAATTTCAAGGCAACAATTATATAAAAATAGGAATTTAACATCTAAAAAAATTAAATTCGAAAATTTTAAAGCTTTAAAAGTCCTGAAACTCCTTCATTCTTTCAATATACCTATACTTGATTAAAAATTACTTTGGGGTGCTGAATATAAATACCACCATGAAAAAGCTGAATTGACTACATTATTTTCGTAATTAGTAGTATATGTACGTCTTAACACTATTTATGCCTGTTTCAAATGGCACCTTTTAAAGTGCTCATTCATAGTTATTTTACTTCTAATTGTTAAAGCTAATAAGTACAAAAGTAAATCTTCAATGTATTGCAAAGGATTTGGGATTGATTGAATATAAAAATTATAAATAAAACAACCGTTAATCGAAATCTTTTAAAATATGTCCTATGACTTATCTAAAATATATTTCATACTTCTGTCACTCTGTATATTACGTGCCTCACATAAGACTTCTTTGTAACTAGACACTTCTAAAAGAATAAATGTAAATACATTTATCAAAAACAATAACTGCAATTATGATAGAATTAATATTATTATCCTGTGATGCTTATTTTAATGTTTCTATTAAATTTATCTTTGCGATAGGTAGAAAAAAAAATCCCCACATTTTTAATTGCAATATTCTCAAAGGGAAAAACAGAAATATCTATTTTATTGGTAATTATGTATTATTTAACTTCATTATAATAAATTAAAATCAGATGTCAACTCCATATCGAAATTGTAATACATTGTGAATTTTTGAATATGAACAAACAATTTTGACATCATATTAGGATTTTTTCGTAAAATTTACCTTCTGATAGCAACCAGAAAAGTAATTTTGTGAAGTAGTTTAATAATTATACCGATACAAATTCAACTGCTAATTTTAAATCCCTTTTTAATATTTGCAAAACAAACAGCAATTCGGGTAGTAGTTTTTTAAGCATAACTGAAAAACTCCACGGCGGAATATGCTGCCACTTTGGTTTCGCATATTTTAGGCATCTAAATATCGATATCTGTTAAAAAATTTATAAGTTATAGGCCACATAATTTTCTAATATTAATTTCAAAGAAAAGCTATTTTTAAAAATTCTTAACTTTGAACATCTTTACTCCGAAAACCAGGTGGAATAAAGTATTTTCATGGAGATACGGATGTATAGTGGATTAATTTCGCACAATGTTGCACACTTCAGAAGCAATTTTATTACTCACGGTGTAATCAAGGAGTGGCATTTCTGCTTTCAAATTATACTTAAACATTAATTAAAAAATACATTTCTTTATTTTTTAGCACTTTTTGAAACTTTTTTACGTATATTTTTATTTTTTGTTCCTCTTAATTATTTCTTTTAAAATTAAAATTATTATTCACCAATAATTTTTAAGTCAATTTCTAAGCTGGAAATAAACACTGTAAATAGGAAGAAAATTTCATTAAAGAAATGTGTGGACATTAATCATGTTAAACATTTCTTACAGTAAACAAATGTTAAGAAAATATATATATACAAAATTCGGTACAAGGCAGGCTAAAAACCGTATTTTTTGCCCAGGAATTTCTGTAATTTTTATCCAAATGAAAGATTTTCCAGTATGATAAGATTACAGTTAATTTTAGCTGTTGATGAACTTTAAATGATATTAATATTTGTGTATGTAATATATTGCCTATAATTTTTAAAACTCAAAAAAATTAATATTAATTTAAATTTTCACAAATTTTTGCTTGTATTTAGCATGCGGTTTTATTTCCCTTTTATTAAGGTTTGTGTGTTACTGCGCCTTAAAATTCTTTCATTTGTCTTTTATATGCTACTTGAATTACTTAAGAAGGGTATTGCACAGATGTTTTTTAGTGTAATTATTTTTTTATTTATACCTGACTCATTCATGTTCGCTGATTGGTAAAAAATTGCAAAATATTTCCCTAACTTCTTTTTAAAAAAAGAATATAGATTTTTCTTAAACATCTACAAAAAATAGTAGAAATACATTAAAATTTATATACGAGGGTGGTTCAATAATTATTGTCCCGAGTGTGTACAAATTATTTGTACTGCAATGGTTGATGGAAAATAATGAAGCCTAATGTCTTTGATGCCTATATGCTCAATTCCAGAACAGAAGCGGCTATATTAACATTTTATTTTCGTTTTAGTTGTGAGAGGTGGCACCTAGCTTGGAAGGGGGTGGGGGGGGGGTGGAGTAAAGGTTGGTTTGGAGCTTATGGGGCCAGACCTGAAGCAGTTCTGTGATAGATTTGTGACAGTGGATGAGACGTGTCTACATCATTATGATCCCGAGTCCAAACGACAGTAGCCTGGTCTCATCCACTGTCACAAATCTATCAACTGGTTCAGATCTGACCTCATAAGCTCCAAACCAGCCTTTCCCCCCAACTCCCCCACCATTCAAGCTAGGTGCCACCGCTCACACCTAAAATGAAGAAATTTATGTTAACATAGCAGCTACGGTTCTGAAATTGAGCATATAGGCATTTAAAACATTAGGATTCAATATTCCACATCAACCATCGCAATACAATTATTTTATACACACTAGGGACAATAATTATTGAACCACCCTCGTATATATACATATTTTTAATTCAAATTTTTGAAATTCTCAACTGCGATTAAAGTATAAAAATATAAAAAATGCGTTGAAAATATAATTTTGAGAATTGGTATACACTTTCCTTGAACAGTGGACCGCAACTGAGGACTGTAAAAACAGATTATCATTAGAAACAATCCCTTAACCAGAATAATCATACATAACAGGGTGGCCAAAAAAGTCCTGTCCACCCCATTAACTTCTGAATGGCGACAGCTATATTAATAAAGGCGGTATCTAGGTATAGTAACGTAGAGAATGCCTTAAGCGCTGATACTGTTTTTAGCGCCACTGACAGCGAAACATCGGAGTCAGCATATCTATCTTGCAAACGGCACGAGATACGGGAATAAAAGTTATTACAAAGTTCAAGAGCGTCCTATCTTTCGGATGAAATGGTGTCTCACTCGTAAATATAACTTTATTAAAGCGCTCTAACGTAATATTTTTTATGTCCAATCGCCAGCTTAATTACGCCATTAATTCCATTCAGAAGTATGACATTATATGGAAGTCTTATATTTACTACTAAATGTAATAAATGCAAGGTTGGAACATTTTTTTCAATTAAAAAACATCATGTTAAGTACATTAAATGTGTCCACCATTGGCAGCAATGCATCATGCATTAAGAGAAAACACGACTGAGACGTCACGCGCACTCGCATTAATTTTATTCTAACATTTTATACGTATTTATCGTATGTAACTAAATTTTATCCAAGTGCTTATATATACTTTAATTCATGTGTTTGATAAAACTGTGCAGGAACTTCACACAAGTTAGAAGTGTCTAAGTTTTTTAGCTCTCCGAAAAATTATACTTTTCAACTAAAAACACCATTAACTTCTAAAGTACTCGAGCAATTTCGATAACTCTTTTTTAGTGGTAGAGTTTAAATATAAGCTAATGTGTGGCAGACAGTTTTTAAAAAAATTAATTAGTTTCAGAAAAAAAAAACATGTCTGAAAATAGGAAATTTCTTAAAAATTGTTATTGCTCTAAAATAAAAATGTTTAGTCGCAGAAATAATCTGTCTGCCATAAGTCTTGAGCTTAATGCAGTAAATATGGATTCCAAATTTCATCAATATCGGTCGGAATAGTTTCTAAGTGTTAAAATTCGTCCTTCCTACAATCAGTTTTGTGTGAGAATCTGTGATAAATATTCATTTACTCAAGAAAATAATGTTTGCGAATTGCTTTGCATCGTACAACGTTTTGTGACATATGCAACAATGTGTGTTCGTGAATATAAAATCTGCTTCAATATATGCGTTGTGAAACTATATTAAAATACACCTGTTTGTGAACATAGACCAGACAATATACAGTGTACTTTAACGAAACTCTTTCAATCAATAACAATTAGTGTTTTATAAAAAACTTCTTTGCGGCAGTAGATGGCGACACCAACAACTTTACATTTCTTCAATCCTTTCAGGACTAGTTCAAATTACTATCCACAGATTTCGACGCTAAATGGAGTCCTTTTAAACTTTAAACATTTAATTAAACTCTGTTTCATACAATATAGACTGCTGATTTCAACAAGAAGCTTTGTCTTATGAAAAAGGTATCCTGTTTCTACTTCGGGTGCCCCAAAGCCCTTCACTTACCGCCAAACATTCCTGTATGTCAGACGTGTTCTCTGACCTATTATGCTTCCATTGTTTTAAACAAAATATGGTTTTCCGTAACATGGAGAAATCTAAATCTTTCCTGAAAAAGCAGCTAAACCTGTCACAACCATACTGATGTAATTTACCCATATTAATCCTTTATTTTATCTCTTCTTTTCGCAACAGTTAACCAAGAATAAATTGTATTTCGACATGAAGACTCAATCGACTGGAATATTCTTTCACTAGCGTGAAGTCCATCTCCACTCACCACTGTTGCAATAAATAAATATTTTTACAGGTGTAAAGAAAAAGCCTTCTACTCCTACTGATAACCAATTGCAGGTAGGCCATCTCTTTTATTATAATTCATGTGCTATATATATATCATTGAAATTTAAACTGGGTCCTTTCTTTTGCCTACGGCAATTAAATCTCACATTTTCCCCTTAAATATTTTTATACTAAGGAAACGAGTCTTAAATCTCGGATATTTTCCATAGGATTGCACGCACTCTTGTCTTCCCTTAAGCATGGCTACGATGGTGGACACATAGAATGCATAATAACTTAATTTTCTTATTAAAATGAACTGGACCTTGTTTAAAAGTGTTCCTTACTAAAAGTCCATGTAACTCGTATTACCAAAATTCTGAATGCCATTCGCGGCGTATTTAATCTGGTGATTAAATATAAACTATTTACATTTCAAGGATTCTAATAAAATCATTGTCAAACATAACGCATCATTTCATACTAAATCGAGAACTCTTTACAAACTTTCAAATTATCTTTTCCCGGTATCTTAACATTTTCTAGATATAAACGCTAAAAATACTTTTTTCGCTAGGTAACGCTGTTTGCTGTCTTATCCCATAGCACATAGACACTTTACAATAGCTTCGAGAAAGAAAGTTCTTAAACTCAAAGAATTCAATTTTTAGCAAATAAATGTAGGTTTTAATAATTTGGATTTGTTTGAAACCGAAAGCCCGCTTACTCTCTTGGCTACAGTTTTGATAGACATGCATGGCTATAGCTGCCGCCTTACTAAAGTTAATAGGGGTAGACAAGACTGTTTGAGCACTCGGTATATCTCTACAACTTGTTTGATTAAAATATGTACGCTTGGTATTCCCGATGTGAATAAATTCCCTTTATGAACAGCTACTTTTTATCCTTTCAAGATTTTCTTTGTATTAAATTCGTTTTCAATTTGTTTTATATTTTAAGCGGTGTTTACACTACCCATTTATTTTGTCTAAAACTTGTCGTAATTGTACAAGCGCATTTGGGCTGAATTGGGGGAAATAATTTTTTTCATAAACAATAATGTGGTTTATTGGTCCAGAAATTAGGAGCTGCGCCAAAACAAAAACAAAGAGTAGGAATAAATTTAACTTTTTTGTTAACTATTCCGAAAAGTATCCGAAGGCACTTGTTTTGGACATAAAAAAATTAGAAACAGTAAAAATGAAATGTATAATATATATTTAGTGTTAAAGCGAGTAAACGGTTTCGAAACTTTCTTCTAAATTTACCACCCATATTTCTTCTTTATTTTTTTTTCTTTTTTCTTTTTGCTTCAAAACTTGTTTAAAATTTATCGTATAAATTTTATACATTGTTGTCTAACACACTTTCCATCTCTTAGTTTGTGTGAAAGAAATTTAGATTTATCCAGTTTACGGTAAACTTTATCACACATAAAACACGGAACAATTAATATTGAAACACATTTGAAATTTAAAATAAAAATTTTAATTCCAGTTTCAAATATACTTCATACAATACAATATTATTTACTCGAAAAACAATAAATAACAACAGTTCAGATTCAGATTATCACAAAAATAGCTTTATTCAAATAATGCAATTAAAAAAAATACATTAAAAACTATCCAATGGTAAACCTTTTGATTTCTTAAACCCACGCAATACTCTTCGAAAACACATCCAACAGCTCTTCTCTATTGTAAACGCTTTGTTCAGTGACGATTTCAGATTATTGGAATTTTACAAAGTACCTAACACTTTTTTTTTTCATCTCCGCTAGTTCTTTGTTTAGTACCGGAGGCTGTGACATGTGTGTACATTCCCGACGGGAGTGTGTGCCAAGCCTCCAGGAAATCGACTCCCACCAAGCAGAAATGATTTCCACTCCAATTCGTGTGCATCCCCCGCTAAACATATCCCCCCATCTATCGATTGGATAACACCCATTCAGATTGACTTCCTTTCTTGACAAGAGCAAGTATTATTGAATTTAGCGGGTGAATAGGACTGGCATCGGCGAATAATAACCTCCCAAACCCAATAGCTTTAATTATTCACAAGGTGAAGATGTGATGGAATAAATTAGATAATAAACGTTCTCTCTCGTAATACATTTGCTTTGGAGGGTAGTGATGCATTCTTTAATCAGGAGGGAGGGGTAATATAGCTCCGGGTCTTGATCTCTCTTTATAATTGATCATTTATCCATCTTTCAAGTGCAGATATAGCTATATGCGAGCTTTGAGCTGTAATTTTTAATCTATGGACAAATCTTATCAGAGATATTAGCTTAGTTTATAATGCTGAAATTTTGCATTTAATTTAAGTACGTTCGATTCTACATACACAATCATTTATTTGTTCACTTGCAAACACAGTTATTCAAAATTTATATCCGGAAAGTAAATATAATAAACTTTCCGAAAAGAGAACTTTTCCATAGATAATGGATATTTTTCGCATCCGTAATTAAATTAAAGGATTTATAGAGTTCGAGTCAATTTAAATGTAGAATTTGCATACCTCGAGGGGAATATTTAAATATAATTGTTGATGGATATCTTTCAGGGGTATATATATGTATATATATATGAGAAAAGAGAAGTGTACTGCTGTTTTTTTTATTTATTTTAGTATCTGCTTTAAATGTACGACAGATAATTCCTATAATGAAGATTTGTGAAAAGTTCATGCCTTGGATAATAAATGTAATGCCTTTCTAGATGAGTTCAAAAAAATTATTGTACTATCTTGTCGATAAGTAATTAACATATCTAAGAGATATATTAAAAACTATCTGCATGGGGACCCAACGTGTTGCATTCTCATTGCACGAGATCTTTCAACTTTAAGCGGAAGCAAAGATAATTTCATTCAACATTTAGAAAAGATTTAATACATTGAATTTATTAAATATCATATCATAAATTAAAAATCTTGGATTCAATTATAGTAGAAAGTTGCACTTTTCTCTGTGAACATGCATAATTTTAAGGATGCCATTTTTGAAACAAATTGCTTTTTGACATTTTTTTTCTAAAATTTCAGAGATGTTGTACCGAAAATAATGTCATTTTATGCATTTTTATTGCAATTATACGAAATAAATTACATGTTTTACTTTTTAAATATCGTCATTTTCATCCGGTAAAGGACTCCCCTATAATTGCCCTACAGAAGTATTTTAAACAGCATCTATTTAAACAACCTATATTTTCCCTTCAATTTTAATTAGATGGCGTCAATAAAATATAAATAATTTATCATTTCCCTATTGTACACAATGTAAAATTTCCCATATAACCTTAAAGCTACCATAGAAATTAATATACGGGTATATATATATATTTACATATTTGAAAGTAATAATAGCATTTGGGGATTCTTATTAAAAATTCATGTTCATCTCACAACTGTATTATTATTAGATGTGTATATGTGAAAAACATACATTAAGTCATATTTTAATATCTTAGGTGATATTATTTTCACGTGATAAAGTATGCCGCTGTGAGACCCCCATAAAACATCATTTTTCCAAAATAACAACTTCTTAAAATATAATAAGAATATGACATTAACCAATCAGCGGGTACGTGACGTACTTTTTGAGCGCAGTTTTACTATATTTTAAATGCAAGATATTGCATAACAGTAATAACTGACATGTAAGAAGAACAATTGCACATTCAGCTAAAAGAAAAAAGAAATAAATACTACATGCATTTTAATTACAAAATTGTAATAGAAAGAAACTAAAATAGACTTTTGAGTGGAAATTATACAATATGTCAATTTATATTTACCATATGGCAATTAATACAATAATCGCAGTTGGTCTTCTTCACACAGAAATTGTACTAAGCTGTGATATTTTCAACCCGAACACATACTCAGGGTTTTTTTCTGTCCTTTTGTATTCGAGATTTAGGGTAATAAACAGCTCACTAAGAAATGGGAATTGGCATTTTCTATTTGATTGCGATTCATCTCAATAGCAAAGCAATTTTCATGTAGTTATCGATGTCAACAAGTTTTTAATTAGGTATCGATATAAATTGTCTGTGATCATATTTTCATATTTTTCTTTTAATAGATTTATTTTGAATTATCCTTAGAGCTGAAACCGAAACCGAAACAATACGTATCAGTGTAAGACATACCTTTACTGTATTTTATGGTTGGCATAGTATTTACTGACACGGCACAAATTTGTTTTGATTTTGATGGATATCTCAGTATAAGCTATTCCTTCATAGGACTACCTAGGATTGCTAAAGTATTCACTCGGTGTAATTAAATTTATTCGCACTCGGACGTTAAAAGCCTAGACACAGCGCTGTGGACGTGTCATCAAATTGCCATCCCTTCCTTATATTTTAATGTTTTATCGATGAAAGATAACAGGAAATATACACTTTTAATTCGTAGAATATTTTTTATAAATGTTTGGTAATTATTATGTTATAAGAGGACATCTATATATAAAATTCCACATGAACTTTCAAATATTCTCTTTCAATCACTAAATTATTTGATATTTAAAATTTAGCATCTAAAACTTTCTAGAAACTAAACATCTAATCATATGACAATGAATGATTAGTAAAATATAAATCAATATCTAAAAGCTCTCAAAATTTAAGATTTGTTTCCGCTTGGAAGTATTCCACACTGTCAGAAAAATTCGTCTTTATACACTCATTTTTATACACTCACATTTCTCATTTTTAAACAAATAATTTTCGTACTCCTAGAAAACATGCCTTTTCCGTTAATTCTTCCCCGAAGTCTGAAAAAGAGGACAAAATCCCGTTTATTCCATGCTCGCAGTGTATTGGCTGTATGAATTCCAAAGTTCGAATTTATTTTTAAAAGTAAAAACCAATAATTCAATAAATTAAAATTTCTAATTTATTTAAAAACAAACAAAAAAAAAATAATGCCTCCTAATTTAATAAAGTAGCAATTTTCTCCTTCATGTAAATTTATTCGCAAATCATTTTTTAGAGTATTAAAAATATATGCGGATGTAACATATATTCTAAACAAGCACATTTAAAAAATATATAGTAGTTCAGTAAATTTAAAAATTCAATTTTATTCCAAAAAAGCAAACATTACATCTCGAATTTAATTAAAAATATATTATTCATAGCTTACATCTAACAATCAAATTATGTTTTATTAAAAATATGTCTAATATGTAAAAATTTTTATTCTTTATTATTCTATGTTAAAACACCAGCCATTATTTCATAACAACGAAATATTTCTGCAATTAAGTTTAAATTTCCGATCTTTCTGAACAAGAAATTTAATAAGCCTTACCAATTCCCCATTTGAAGAAAACACATATCTTCATTTTAAACTCGACGTGTGCTAAGTGCTTGCTGGCCGAGAGGAGAAGATGCTCGATTCGAGACACGCGGTCCCAGGTTCAAACCCAAGGGGAACGAAGGAAGAAGGAGAGACGTATTTTTTTTTTTAACTCCTATTTTCAGATTACAGAAATGTTCTGTCCTAGAACGGAAATTTCTTCATATCTTGGATATATACCTTTAGCAGTGCTGCCAGGAATATTTCCGTGAATTGAAGAAAGTATTTCTGAGAGTGCACTTTAAATAATTTTCAGAAAATTCATCAAGTGAATCAGCAAAATATTCTAATAAAACAAAGAAAACGTTCATTTAAAACCGTGTTACTGGGTCAGCATTTTGTGACTTTTATGCTCTTTTAATAATAAACAGTTAAACCAAAAGTGTAAAAAATAACGGATTGAAAAAGCATTTAGTTATGCATTTAAAAAACACGTTAATCTTTAAACCACTTTGTTATTTGAAAACTTGTATTTACTTGTAAAGAAAATAATTAAACTATAATATTTTAGGGAATGAATTTGTCAAGTAAAAATCCCCTAATTTTACATAGTTTTCCCTTGCGCGCTTTTTGTGTGCGTGTTTGTGTGTGTGCGTTGGAGGGGGGGGGGGGGTGTTGTGTGTAAAAAAATAAAAATCCAAGAAATATTTTCCAAAGGATAATTTTATTTTACGTTATATTTAAAGGAAATCTTAAAAAAAAAAAAAAAAAAAAAAAAAAAAAAAAAAAAACAATATATAAACACCAAGTTTTATTCTCAGTTTTTGAAAACATGCATGCATTTACATTATTTGAAATAATTTTCTTTACATGTCCTAGAAAATTCCCTTTATAATTTTTTAAGTATTAATCACAACTTATTTAAACAATATTCTTTAAAACATTTAGCGTTTCATTTATAAGTACACTAGCTGGGAAAATTAAAGTAATGACCACATAAAGGTACTTTATGGTCATTCTAATAAATGAACTCCGATGAAAGTAGGTGTGTAGCTCGGTATCATTATCAATGTCACACGGCCCTATGGCACTCATCTCTACTACCAATAATGCGCAAGTTTGATAAAATAGTTGCTTGTGGAAGGTGGAATATGTAGTTCAAAAGACATTTGACGGATTGTAAGAAATGATTTTTAATAAGGAGATTGGAAGGACAGTAAGCTTGCAAAGCTGTAAAGCTTGTATTTGGGATGACCACGCACCGTATAAAGTTTTCTACGTATCTCTAAAAATTGTAAAATATAATACAAAATTTTCTTACTCCGTTCTATATGACAATTTCTTTACGTTATTATTTTTTTTTCGAAAATACGATTTTGCTCTTTTTAAGATATGTCAGGCAGTGAATAGATACCTCTCCGCTTGCAGCCGTCTCTTCAGAACACAGCCGCACACACACAAATTACTTTCCTCATTATTATAGTTTGATTTAATTAGATATATGTCTTTATTGCTCTATTTTAGAGTTAATATACTCGATGACTTTTGAAATTGAGCACTTACTGCTCACATTCTTTTTTAAAAACTTAACATAATGATTTGTAATTGCCATTTTTTGTCTAATTATTTATAGGATTATTACTATGCATATTTAAGAAAAGAATTCGGCTGAAAAACAAAAATAAGTAATTAATACTCTTTTCACTAACATATTTTTCAACAAAATTTATAAAGCATCTAATATAATTCTCTTAAAGAATGAATAAATAAGTAAATGTTGTTTTTTTCTATAACACTCAATATTCGGTATATTTTTTAAAAAGAGTCACACTGTGCTATTAAGTGTTTGTTTTGTTTCGCTGAAAAACTTTGCAATTTTGTTACTATTCTTTCTTTGCTCCTAATATCATATTTTAAAAACATTTTTGCGACTGAGACCATGAATTGTCAAATACACACATATCTGAAGATTAAGATAGTGAAGGTTAAGATTAACAACCATTTTTTGAAAATTTGAAAGTGTGTTTTCGTTCATTACCTTTTTGAAACATAAAATTCCATCCTAAATATAAAGGTTGAGCATTTAGTTTAAATTTATTCCGTAATATATGAAAGTACTTTATTTTATCAATGCGTTCATTACGAAAAATAAATAAACTTCCCAACCTTTTTTTATTGACAAACAATCCCACACATGATCCGTATCACTTGTATTACTAAAATGAAAAAGATCATACACTGTGCTGATATCTACAACCTAGATTCCTGAATAAGAAAAGTACTTTACAGTGGCGTAAAAACACTTGTGACGTGAGATTTAGCAAGGAAATACAGGGGTGCAGGATTTTCCAGACAAAGCGTGTCAGTGAACTGTAATCTTTCGCTGAAAATTGAAATAGCATATGGAAAAAAATGTGCTAATATCAAATTCTGTTAACGGTTCAACAAATCGTCGACAGTAATGTTTAACAAGACATGATTATACTTCCAAAGCAATGAAATGTGATGTCAAAATCAGGTTTTACTATTGCGATTTTCAAAGTTTGTTACAATTTCAATATGGTGACGACCCTCGAAGCTTATTTTTTTAAACATAAATAGAAATAAGACATAATTTCCTGTCCAATGGTTATTTTCGATATTCCCTGCGAACATTTTGGGGTTAAAATGCATGGGGGTTGTTTTCAAATTTTCTTTTAACCGAGTGCCCAACCATACCCTATACATTATCAACACAAGATCTATGTCTAACCACAGATATTGGTCTGAAGTATTACAACCGTATGTAACAGTTTTGGTTCGTGCAAACAAATATGACTTTTTCCTCAACTGTTGTATAAATCTGCGTTGTGCAAATGCTTTAAAGATTTGTTTGAAATTGAAGACTTTGGGTGAACACAATAGCCAACAAAAACACTTGACATGAACCCAATAGATAACTTATGACACTAAATGAAAAAAAAATGTCGGCAAGATCCTTTGCCTGGGAATCATTTTCCGTGAGATAAAAACGAACTGAAAAAAGATAGGTACTCGATTTGCATTTAATACCAGTATTTTCAGGATGATATGACGAGATACATGTGTGCGAATATACCGTCTATTTGGAATTCTCAGTAATTGTTAAGATTTTTAACAACCGAATACAGCATCACAGTCACGGATTATCTCAAATTATCGGAAAATTCGGATCTTACGAAAAGAGAAATTTAACAGGCTGTCATCCTTGCTTAAAAACTGAAACAATTGATCTGAATGCGTAACAAATACCATATTTTATATATAACTCCAAGGGAATACAATCTTTCAAAATAATCTCAACCCTGGTTTTTTTATTCTGTCATTCCATTTTTTACAAAATATTCTAGATACACAGCTTTGCTACGTTTTCACACTATAGTTTTACATGAATTATGTATTTACTTGTTGTGATCGCATGAATGAATATGTATGTTGGAATAGAAGTACAATCTATAAAAAGTTAAAAAGAGAAGACGAGCAATTAATCAAGATAAAGATGGGATAAAGTAGAGCTAGAGCAGTGTGGTAAAGACAAACAGCGTAGTTGTGTACAAATTAATCACTTTACTATGTTACCAAATAAAATTTATGAAATTATGCACTTCTCTAATTTCAAATCGTAATGCTAAAAAGTCATATCTATAAAAAACTATTTTATTTTGCTTCATTAGACTTCAGAAATTGATTTGAATCTCGTGGCTCGATTGCGTGATGCCTCGTGCTCATTGACATCAATAACATCATTAATTGTGTCAAATGAGGAATGAAAGAATCCTTTTAATCAGAAATGATGTTCAATCACTTCGGTAATTTGCTTCATATTTAAAACAAAATCTTAGTGATGTTCATTGCTGGAAATCAAGCGGCGGTTAAGAAGGGCAAATAATCAGATCATTGAAATAACTTCCATCAATCCTTATGCAAATCATCACAGAGTCATTATTTGAAACTACGCAAAAAAAAAAAAAAAAAAAAAAAAAAAAAAATCTGCATCCAGTTTTGTATGTTCTCTTCCTCCCGATCTACAACTTCGAAGTTTATCAGAATGTGTAATGGAGGTTATAATTTTGCTTTATCGTGTTCGGACATAAAAAAAAGCCTTCTTGAACGCTGACTTTGCTGTAAGATGAACAATTCTCCCTGTTTGCCTTTATGATAACTGATAATAATGCCTTATAAACACGAGGTATCCCACAATCAAGTCACAGGACTAGAAATCATTTCTAGTCTTTTGAAACAAAACAAAACTGATTTTATTCAGGCTTTCGATTGGTTTATATCAAAAGAGTGCTTGTTTATACTCATGTGTTAATCTTAATTATTAAAATTTACCTGACGCTGTATGTTTAAAACAACAAAAAAATATATTTAACGTTTTTACTTTAGAATTAATCTCGCACATATTTATCCCCAGATGTATGAAATTACAAAGATATGAATTGTCAACCACAATAGAGAACCACAAAATAATATCCTGTTTATTTTATGTAATTACAAATTCTCCAGATGTCCATTTAGCTAAATTAATAATTAACTGGAGAATGCTTAATTTCTTTTAGGTAGATTTCGTATAAAATACTACCTATTACATCCCCCCTTATGTTGGAATTTCTGAAAAAAAATTTCAGATCTACACCAATCATGACCCCTAGAACCCAAAACCACCCTCAGTAAAAAACTTTCTCTCTCTCTCTCTCTCTCTCTCTCTCTCTCTCTCTATATATATATATATATATATATATATATATATATATATATATAACCATTAAATACACATTACCAACCACCAACAAAAACTGTGATGTTATGAATAAATGACATAAACAAATACATTCCCCCTCCCCCAAATACACTTAACATAGATTCCAAAAACATAGTAAAAAACAGCAAAAATTGAATAACAGAAATTAATACATATATATATATATATATATATATATATATATACCAGATGTTATGTAAAAAGTATAGTCCCATGTACTAACTTAGGAATATTAAAATGGAAGAAAAAAAGAAAAATATCGATACCGGTAAAAATAAATGAAATGCTTATACACTATATTGCCATTAATGACCGCAACTTTCAATTTTAGACATTTTGTCGAATATTTAGAAATATACTTGACAGATTCTTCTGGAAATTCAGGATTAAAAAGATCAAGTATGACCTCATATTTAGCAATGTCGATTTGATAAGGGGGGCAATTAGGGGGTCAACAAAAAATCAAAGAAAAATATAATACTTGGAATCACCCTGTAAAATAAAATGTCCGAAATGATCTATAGCTGCCGAATATAAATAAACAGACATTGTGCAATATGTTTATTCTTTTGTGCAAGAATAGCAAGTATATTAATAGAGATATAGCGATTTATTTTAAAAAAATTAAAAATTCTTGCATGTTTGTTGCATATAACATGCAGCGTTTTCAACAAATTTAACTCCGGTTTCAGAAAAATTGACAAAATATAGTAGAAACAATATAGTTCAATTGGAATATAAATATATTAAATAGTTTAGGAAATATGAGCAGTTGCATGAAATAATTTCTTCTGCGCATGCGCGAACGATAACAAGGATAATTTTACATAATTTAATAGTCAACTCTACTGTGCAACTTATTAAAACAAATGTAGTCAAATATCGTAAAAATTCAGAAAGATATCAGCATTAGAGTGAGCAAATATTTAGTTGTTCTCTAAAAGCAGTTGAATGACAAGGGATTTTCCACAAATTGTCATATTTAATTTTTATATATTTTTTTAATTTTCATCTTTTATTGATGCTTTAGTTCTTCTTGGATAACCACCAGAACGAGCCTATCCCATGATCAAAAGAATTATCAAAATCGAAGCATTTTTTCCAAATCTACTCGTTGATACTCACTAAATACTAACTTTTTTCTGAAAGTGAGTTAATAAAAAATGATAATTTGAGTAAAATCCCTTATCATTCAGCTGCTTTTAGAGAACAACTAAAAAGATGTTCATTTTAACGAACATATCTTTCTGAATTTTTACGATATTTGACTAGATTTATTTTAAAAAGTTGCTCCATAGAGTTGACTATTAAATTATGTAAAATGATCCTTGTTATCGTTCGCGCATGCGCAGACAAAAATTATTTCATACAACTGCTCATATTTCCTAAAATATTTAATATATTTATATTCCAATTACGCTATATTGTTTCTACTATATTTTGTCAAATTTTCTGAAACTGGCGTTAAATTTGGTTGAAAACCCTGCATGATATAAGCAAAAAACATGCAAGAATTTTTTAATTTTTTTAAATGAATCGCTATATCTCTATTAATATACCTGCTATTCTTACACAAAACAATACACATATTGCACAATGTCTGTTTATTTATATTCCGTAGCGGTAGATTATTTCGTGCATTTTATTTTACAGGGTGATCCGAAGTATTATTTTTATCTTTGATTTTTTGTTGGCCCCTAATTGCCCCCTTAACAAATCGACATTGCTGAATATGAAGTAATACATGTTTTTTTTTCATCCTGAAATTCCAGAAGAATCTGTCAAGTATAGTTCTAAATGTTCGACAAAATGTCTAAAATTAAAAGTTGCCGGTCATTAATGGCCATATAGTGTATATTGAATTACTTTATCAAGCGTACAGAATCCACATATATATATGTGTGTATATATATATATACATATATATTTCAATCACTTTCTTCTGGACACGATAACTTCCACAATTCTGCACAAATCTCTTCCAAACTGATATATAAAATCAATGGGCATAAAATCTCAGTAAAGTTCGTTAATGGGCAAAATCGGACCAAGGGAATGGAAATAGGGAAGGGTTTTGTGTAAACAGAAAAAACTCCATAACTTCTTAATTTTTGTACATATCAAATCAGTTTAAACTTTTTATTACTTCTAAAAATAGGGGCAAAAATTTATGTATTACAGATTTTTGATAAAATTAAAAATGGGCACAAGGAGCGCAAAAATAGGATTTTGGGGAGAAAAAAATTCATAACTTCGTCAATTCTCAAGATATTAAATCCAGTTAATTTTATTATAAATCACCTTAATAATATCTACAACCTTTATATACACAAGCTTTTGATAGGACCAATTCGTACCGCAAAAAAAACAAAAATAAATAAATAAAAAAGAAAACAAAAAAAGGGTGGGGGGGGGGGGGTTGAAGAAGAAAAAAATCTATAACTCCATCAATTCACAAGATATAAAATTCCCATTAATTTACCATATGTCTTCTTAATATTGTGTACAACATTTATATAGACAAGTTTTTGATAGGACCAGTTCTTACGGCAAAAACTAATTAAAAATACATAGCGGTTGAAGAAAAAAATCATCTTATCAAGGGTGTATTCAAATCCAAACTGCTTACTTTCTGACTCATTTTTAAGTTTCGTTTTGCCCTCAAGCGCATCTAATTGGCAGATTCTCTTATTCAGAAACTACATAATTTACCTTAATAATCGATTTTTTGATAGAGGCAGAATATATTTCAAAAAATGATGTCAAAGTGTGCATTTTAAACAAAATTTCCTGAAGCGATTGTGTTAGAAACGAAAAATATTGTCCTACACTGTAAAGTGAAATCTCGGAAATTCAAACACATAAGTGTCTGAAACGGAGAGTTCAATTTTCAGACATTTTAAAGTGTCTAAATTTTTAAGACGCTTGTATGTGTCTAAATTTAAGACACTTCAAACGGCTGAATTGCATCCATGTTTGACCACCTTTAATTTCTCTGCAAAAGCATTTTTCCACCTTTTTTTCGGTAAGCCTTAATACACGGAAAAAAAATCCTTTAAAATATAAAAACTGTACCTCCAATCAAAACGCCAGTACAATTTACGTATTTTAATGGAAATTTTCTCCAATTTCCAGAAATATTTAATTTTTTTTTTGGAAATTTCTATATTTAAAAAATAAAAAAATATGCTTTCAAGGAAGGGACATTTCACCCACATTTCAATAGAAGGTCTCAGAGATTTTACATGATTTACTCATCTAATTCATTTTACAACATTAACAATATTATACTTACCCGTCGCAGGATACGAACCCGCGACCTTATGGTCTGTGGACTAGGCGATAATCCCTCTCGGCCACGTCTTCACAGCTCGGACGTTCAAATATTGTTAGTTATTTATGACTCACAATTTCTTTTACGGAAACGGTAAATATTTTGTCAATCTGCTTATAATTCTGAAAGATTTCACATATCTTCTCTCTAGAATTTTGAATATTTTTCTTTTTAATTTCATGCGATGTAGACCCAGTAGAAATTTTTTTTTACTTCTATCGAAGAAATTTTCAGAACACAAATATTATTGTTTATACAGAAGACACGTTATTTTTGAAATATTAAAATAGTTAAAATGTTTTAACAGTGCGTATGTATGTATATATTATATATATATATATATATATATATATATATTTAATTCGGGCTTGTCCCGTTTCAGTTGTGTGTGTGTGTGGGGGGGGACAACCTATAAAAATAAAATCAATTTTTCATTCAAAAATAAATGCATTTCTTATTGCCAAAAGCCTGTGTTTAATTTTAATGCGAAGGTATGTGTATATGAAAGTGTGTGAAGGAATATAGTGTTCTGTTTTCTTTGATTATTTCTTCTTTTTTTTTCGTTTGATCAGGTGAATATATGGCAAAATTTTTGAAATTGGTCTCATTACTTCCTCCTATATGCTAAACATTCTGAACAAAATTTCTCAGTTATAAATATTGTGTATAATTTTTCACCAAAAATAATAAAAATCATTAGTTTACGCACAAATTTGTTTTCTTCCTTTTTTCCCCGATCAAAATACAGAGTAAAATTTTTTGATGAAACTAATTTTCCCACGGTGAAATCATACCTGGAGTAGATCGATACTGAATCATTAGCTAAAAAAGTTACATAGTAAGAATTTTCAGAAATATACCATAAATCCAAAAAAAAAATTACTACGTTCGACTTCTCAATAACACGTTCTAATAATAATATATTCGACTAATAATAATACGTTCTACACAAACTAGATGGCGCTACTGCTTTTGGTGTATTTAAATAATTTTTCTCTTGGAGAATTTTCGTAATTAAACTTGACATTTTCTATCCAGGATTGCGATTTGGAGGGGCATATTTTAGAGGAGTATATGTGCTCAGATCTAGCCCGGTCTTTCTTTCATTTGATTTGATGGGACATGCCAGATCAGGTCCTGACTTTTACTTTTCTGCTGACGAGCAAAGTCGTCAGTGTTGAATTCAGACACATTTCTCCGGGAGGGATTTCTGAGGCTCCGGGGGGGGATATTATAGAGTTCCGGGGGATTGCTTTTTTGACCATTGAAAACACAAAACATCAAATTTTCCGGAGGGACATCTCTTTGCTCCGGGGGGGGGGATTTATCTCCCCCGGGCCACCCCCTGAATTCAACACTGTTAATCGTAACCAGCCAGAGAAGCCAGAGGAAGCTCTGGAAAGTTTTAGTGGGTGTAATTCTGAATGCTTTTAAGATGTTAAACAATGAAATACTGTACTAAAATATATCTTAGTTTTTGCGATTTTTTTGGTGTGTATCTGTATTTGGATAATTTTAAAGTGTGTTTGCAATCAAACAATTTAAAGTTTTATAATTAAATTAGCAAAATATTATGAAGGTTAAAGTGAACAAGAGGTTACACTGGTTCTTAAATTTATAATTAAGTAAATTTCAAACATGCTATAATTTCGAATTTCATTATAAAATTTATAAAAGAGAAAAAAATTGTGTGACAAAATTAATATCTTTTCAAAAATTCCGATCTTTAAACATTTTAAAAATAATAATAATATTCTTTCATAATTAAAAAAATAATAATATCTAGTCTAGTCTGGGAGGGGATTCAGCCTTCTTAGCTCCCCCCCCCCCGTGGGTGCGCAATGCACTGGTTTGAATATAAATAAATAAATCATATCTAATATACATGGGTTTAGAAAATGCTGATTGCGAAATATGTGGATTTGTCCTTGAAAGAGTATATATATTACCTTTTAAATGGAAATTTTTAAATACAGAAATATGCAAAAAATGGAAAATTTTCTGGAATTTAAGGAAGAAAATTTGCATTAAAATACGTAAATTGGCAGTATAATTTCCATATTTTAACGGATATTTTTTACATTGTATAAAGCTTACAAAAAATTGAAAAATTAACTGCCTATTACCGAACATCCAGATTGGTCAAAAATGGATGCGATTCAGACGTTTGAAATGTCTTAAATTCAGACGCATACACGTGTCTTAAAAATTAAGACACTTTAAAATGTCTGAAAATTGAACACTCCAGTTTCAGACACTTATGTGTCTGAATTTCAGACATTTCAAATTACACTGTTTATACCATGATCATATAGTAAGACACTTAAGTGTCTAAATTTCAGACACCTATGATGTCTGAAATTCCATATTCAGACACTTAAGTGTTTGAATTACTTTTTCAGTCACACATGTGTCTGAATTTAAGACGCCCTTATTTGCAGTGTATTGAGAAAATAATTGTTTATAAATCAAGTTTCAATTAATTGAACGAAAAATAAAAACACAGGTCGCTTATAAATATCTTCAAAAATCACGTCAGCAAGTTTCATTTTTTTTTTCTATTAAAAAGGAATCTGAAAATGTTCCAGAAAATTTCGAGTTGTTGAGCATGGAAAAGTATTTTTTTTAATACCGCCTTAACATGATTTTGATAAAACCAGCTATTATATAAAAATGAAATAAAAACTCGTCAAAAGCGGTCAGATAAAATTGTTAAAGTGGCAATATCTCTAATCATGATTTCGTTTTTGTTGGTGAAATTAGTATACTTAACTTCGAAACCTACCTCCACCTGTAGGTCGGGCAGGCAGGGATTTTTTTAGTTGAGAACAGATTGTATGAAATCCAGCTGTTGTGCTCTATTGCGTCAATTATTTTTAATAAATATTAAGTTGAATTACTTACCACTATACGAATATTTTTTTACTGTTTTATGTTGACGACAGTCTGGTTATTATTTTGCAATGTTATTCATAAATGTGCATTCCTCAATTTCTTAAATATCACAAACATCCACTTTTCATAAAATGTTTAAGCATTTCGCTTTTTTTTTATCACTGTATATATTTTCAATGATTCTCTCTTACTACTGAGTACCTCAATTTGTTATAAACTGATACATTAACTGCAATGGTTGTGTAGATATTTATAGCATAAACTGTTACTAAGCCAATGAGTAAAAACATGCATAAAATCCATAGTTAAATTTCCCTGATGGGATATGAAATTTCTTACAACATTATTCTTAAATACATGTGATTTTTCAAAAAGTAATGCAAAAGAAAGTATGAAATAAACTTACCGCAAAATGATTTTAAACATTTTTTATTGCATCTGGTTTTACTAATCTTCCAATGTCTGTTTTTCTCATAAGCGAAATTTTCACAGAATAAAAATTCGTTAATTGCTTTATTAAAAACACTTCCATAAAAAAATAAACATTTGTTAAAAACAATTTCAAAACACTGGGCGAAAAAAGAAAGATGGTAATGAAGTACTTAAGGCATTTTTATTTTTAGAATTGAAAGGGTAGAAATAGGAGTGTCTAAAATCAAGGGCAAAACATAGATATTTGAATAAATAATTTATAAAGAGCTTTCTCTCGTCAATATCATCGCTCTATTTTTTTAATAAATGGATGATAAAATGGATTTTCGCTTTTATCGTAATCACGTAGTGTAAAATTTTCTAATTGTTTCCGTAGTATAAATGAAAATATATTTTATTTTTAAGATTAAAAAATTAATTTTTCTCTTGAAGATTTCTTTATTTCCCCCTTCTTTCCTGTCTGGAGGATTAATTGTTGATCTCTTCATTTTCTTTTTACACAGAGTTATTTACCATAACAGCCATTAAGAACTCGGATGGTGTGTAGAATGTGTGTTTTTCTTTAATAACTTTCTTGAAAGTACGAAATGTATCATCAAGAGCTTAAATATTAAATAATGTGCATAAAAAAAGTAAAATGCTTTTTATGGGAAATCACTTTTTAAGTTACTTTGTGAATTTAAAAGAAAAGAATTAGGTGTATTTTTAATTTTGAATAAGAAAGGAGATAGTGATTTTTTAAATCTAAAAGTGAGGTGGGAAAAGTTAACGTGACGGGCAAAAAAATATATTTAGAGAGCATTTGCAGTTTATGTTAAAATGAAATATAATTATATAACAATGTATGTTTTAAAAGTATATTTCTTGTAATGAATTAAGATTTAATGCACTTTTTCCCATCCAAATGTTTACAATATTCTGAAATGTTGAACAATTACACATAAAATGAAAAAAAAATATTATGTAAAAATTTTTTATAATATTAATGCATTTTATTTTAATTAAACCCGTTCGGGTTTGGCGTACTATTAATAGTACATGTGTTTTTACTGAATATTATTTAGTCTTAAAAATTACTTTTGTTACTATCTACATGTAGTAATGGCAATATATGTCTATGCATTTCTTATTATGACTTCATTTATGTTTATGATTTAATAATATTAATAAGTTTTATTAATTTTTTTTGCACAGTTGGTAATTCTTTTATTTTAAACATATATTTCACTTTTAAATGAAATTTGAGAATTGGTGTGTAATGTGTATTTTTTATCAACAACTTCTGTTTATTTTATTGCATTGTACATTTCATTCTATTTCTTAAAGCCCATTTCGTCCTAACATCTATTTTATCTGCTTCTGTTAGAAAATATATACTTAATATAGCAGCTGCTTTGCGCATTTCACTATGTATTTATATTTATATATTTTACAATCATTATTTTATTTGCATCAATGCTGAATTTCTCAGCCTTTGTAAAATCAAAGTGCTTATTTATCACATCTACTTTCAAGTTCATTAAATAACTAATCTTTAGAATTCTGTACCATGATTTTGATGTTAGAATAATATTTTGCTTATGATAAAATTAGTTAATATGATAGTTTTATATTAGATACTAATATATATCTCCCCTTCAAAAATGATGTAATGTTTATGATCGTTTCATTTTCATAAGACTTCATACAAACAAACAAAATGAAGATCATATTATTGAAGAGTTTTTATTGTATAAAAGTACATTTTAAAAATGACAAATGATGAGGATATATATATATATATATATATGTGTGTGTGTGTATAACCATTAAATAAAGATTACCGACCACCAGCAAAAATTGTGATATTATGAATGAAATGACAATAATACAGTTTCCCCCAACACACTTAACATGGATACCAAAAACATAGTAAATACCAGCTGTTATGTATAAAATATAGTCCCTTGTAGTATATTACGAGTTTTAATATGGAAGAAAAAATAAAAAATATGGATACCGATAAAAATAATTGAAAAGCTTACATATTGAATTATGTTATCAAGAGTACAGAATTCAATTATATACGCAAAATAGTCGTTTTCGGCGAGAAAAAAAGCTAAAAGCCGAAATTTTTTTCCCCTGTACTTGAACGACTACATGACCAAAAGATGTAGATTCAAGATGAAAACATAATAATATTAAATGCCATGAAATGGAAAAATCAATACAACCTTTTAAATGTTTAATTTATAGCAATAAAATATAGTAATATTACACAGCATACCTAATATAATCCCATTTTTATTTAATCCAAACACACTCCTGAACATGGTATCCATTACCGCTATAATTGTAAGGTTTTTTATGCAGTTAAGTTAACATAGGTATTAATATCAAATGGTTGCAGTTAATTCACATTGAAATATCGTGATAAATGCAAATAATTGATATAAATAGAAAATAATTACAATATTACATTTTAAAATACCTATTAACACTTATAAATTTGCTTAACTAAAGTAAAAAAAAAATCTCAAAACTATTAATTTACAATATCGCGAATAGCCAGCACTAGTGTTGAATATTGAAATATTACACTAATAGAAGCCATAGACAAAATGCAAATTAAATTTTGGTGCTGCCATCTATTATGATAAAATAAAACTATTATGATCTAATTACATAAGAGTAACCGTATTGAAGATAATGCTTTCAAATTGTACCATCTGATTTACCCAACATATAATAAATATATAATATCATATTATATATCATTATTCACAAAAATATTAAATAAATATAAATGTTAATAAATTAACCACAATTGTTACTCCTAAGATACAATGCATCATGAATACAAAAATAACATATTTATAATGAAATTTAACTCTATCAGATGTAATAACAAGTTATTAGAATACAAATAGCATATGCATACAATATATTCTGCTTCCAAACCCAATTAATCTATACGGAGAATTTAAATAATTTTATAATATTGATAAGACGGGGGGTCCATCTTCCGGTCCCAGGCCCTTTTCAGGCCCATTTGTCGACACAAGGAACCACCCGTGAAACAAGCCCCGCGACGCGTCCCGAAGGTCGCCGCCAGACAAGCTCCAACAGAGCGGAACCCCGCGCCAACTCCGGTCAAACCGACACCGCTGCCCAGCGCACACGGTGACGGCTATTCCCAAGAAGAGACGAACGGCCGCTACGACAGTCCTCACCACCCAGCTAGAAAAACCAAGTGGTCCCTAAACTTGGTTACTCGAGCCGGTAGACCCCGCAAGCCATCGCAGGAACCAGACGCCTATAAAGACGCTGGGCCCACGGACCGAACCGAGGCTTCCCGACCCGAATTTAATTTACGGACAGGCCCCCAAGATCAGATACCATTTTCCGGCAGAGACATTTTTGTGGGCCAGCCGATCGGAAAGTTAGTGAGGAGCCCCTAGCTTGAAAACCAGGGAGGACGGGGAAAATCCCTCCGGCCGTAAAGCGACCCAGCTCCTGGCTCTTCGCCCAGTCCACCCGGCTCAACCGACGGAACCCCTCGCGGATCACGCCGGGAGCCAGTTGGCCCAGACTAGGTGCCGTTAGCGACCCCAGGCGGGCACGGAAAGCTCCACCTAGACGGAATAGACTCCGCCTCGCTAGGGGGTTGGATGGAACGGAGTCCCGCCAGCCCCCACCGACTCGACTCCATCCTAGGACAGAGAAGCCAGCGGAGGCCGACAGAAGCCCGCCCACCACTACCTTACCTCACGGCCGTCGAGGGTACCCAGGCCCGAAGACCCCTGACCCCGTGCAGTGACCGACCGCTACCTTTGTTAGTGCGTTCGAAAGTTAGGTGGAGACACCTCTAGGTCCTCATCACCAGGCGAGGCAAACTCCGGTACCGCATAGACACGGAGGACCTGGATCGGACCAAGAGTTCACCTGAGGCACGATGAGCCGCCGCGTTACCGGCGAGCCTCCGGCCCGTTTCCCTGCGGGAATAGCGTTCGATGGTGGACCTGCCGGCCGACCCCCTCCCATGGGTCACGGCACGACATGGAGCAACCAGAGCCATACTGGCCTCCCCACGCGACCGCTCCTTGGTCAACGGGGGCACCGCCAAACCCTACCACCCTAAGGGTCGGCTCACAACTGCTCCAGCTGAGGTCCTCGGAGGGATGAGCCACCCAAGTCATAAAGTAACCTGGGCGCTGTCCGTAACCCTCGCCCTTCGGTTGCTCCGGGAGTCCCTGCATGGCGTTCCCGCGAGCCCCGTCGTCACTAGCGAGCACCGAGGACTTTCCTCTGCAGAGCCCTCACTCACACTTCAGGCTCCCTCTTAGTCAATTGGTGGATGGGGTCCTATCGCCTTAGCTATCCTTTGCCCAGAGTCACCACCCGGCCACCGCCGGCTCTGGGATCAGACTATGGAGTGTCGCTACCCGGCTTGGCCAGAGAACCCGGCTGCCGGGGGTGGAGGCACGTAAACATCCAAACCGTGTCCACCCATGCACGACCTCCGCTAACCGTGGCCACCGGACTCTTGGCCTGTCGACCGCAAGTCTCACTTGGAGGTGGCGATTCGTCCCCATCCGGCCCCCTCGCATTCGTGCACAACGAACTCTGCCGAGCTTCCGGTCGCCTCCCCCACTCAAGGGGTCGGATCGGAACCACCCGGAGGGGCGGGTTATAATATTATATAGCAATATGCTAAAACTTATAAAATAAATTATATTTAATAATATATATAAATATGACACTTAAATACATTAAAATTGCAATTAAACATAGAAAATAATTAATTAATAAAATGAACAGGAAAAGAAAAATGGATGTTTGTAGAACTTAGTCAGAATCTTTAATTCCCAAATGGCTAAACTTCACAAATAAAGTGTGTGGTTTATTTTCATATTAGCCATAAAAAAGCCAAAGAATATGAATTTGGGACTACCAGACACAGAAAACCGAGAATTAATCATTGAACACTAAGTTGAAAATGAAACAAGATTAAAAAGGATGGATGAAAAATAAAAACTAATAACCAAATTTTAGTACATACTGTCATAACAATTGTTATATCAAATAAACTTATTATGCATATTATTCTCTATAAAGATGGTATACTATTAGAAAGTAATATGATAGTGTCATGAGTAGACTAAAAATGAAATACAAGTTAATCGTTAACTTTATTAAATATTAATGAAGCTCAATAAATTTAATATGATTTGAAAAATAATTATAAATATAACTGCACCATTATACATATAAAAGCATCGAATCAACATTCATAATAAAATGTGTATTAGGAATGTAGTTATAAATCAAATGCCCATTTTTAACAAATAAATTAACCATTGCGTATTATCCAGACAACGCAACCCTCCTCCGTACTCTAACATCTACCCACCCAACCGTCCTATAATAATTTATTACTATTATTTTACAATTTTTTATTTTTTATAATTATTTTCTTATTTTATATATTTTTTTTGTAATTTTGTTTACGCATGTGATAATTTCTTTTTAAGATCATCTAAGTACTAATTGTATATTAAAGAATATATGATTTTTTTTGGAAAACCATGATTTAATGCATCATAAATTAGTTTTTTAATATTATTGTTAATCAGATGAGAAGAACATAAACATTTTATTCTATATAAATGATTAAGTATTACATTTCGATATACAGAATTATGAGGACAAGATTTAAAATTTGTAAATGTATGAACTCTTTAAATTCTTTACGTTTATTATATAGATCTGTTATTGTTTTGTTGTCTTTTATTGTAATTTTAAGATCTAAGAAGTTAATTGCATTGTTAGATAAGAAGTTTTCCGTTAATTCCAAATTAGTGGGATAATCTACTGAAAATTGAGAAACATTAGTTTGATCATTGGCAATTAAAATTATGTCATCAATATAACGATATAAATGTAGATTATTATTAGTAAAAGTACGTTCATAGTGATATAAGTCTGATAATAAACTGGATGTAGAACCACCTTGTGGTATACCGACGTGCTGTAAATATAATGTGTAATCTTGCAAGATATAATTATTATAGATAATGAAGTTTGTTAAAGATTTAAAATAAGCGATATCTATATTAAATGGTAAATACAGTTTTTGATTATACTTTTTAAATAATGCTTTTATAATATTATGTAAATTTAATAAATCTATATTATTAAAGAGAACTTTGAAATCATATTTCGTTATATTGCTTACACATTTAAGATTTTTCATAATATTGACCAGTTGATAGCTATTTTTTATACAAAGTGTATTATCATTGTTTGTTGTCAATATATATGTTTGATTAAGAATTTTTAATAGAATTTTATTGGCTATATTATTATATGTATTGCATCCAATAGTTAAAATCCTAAATTTAATTGGTTTCTTATGAAATTTGGGAATAAGAACTAAATAAGGATAATTAAAGTTAATAGAGACAATATTTAATAGTTTATAATAACTTTGAATTTTACGATTATTTACAATTATATTTTCATCAGTTTTTTGAAAAGATTTATTAGAAGAAATACAGGAAGTAAGAAGTTACAGTAGGGTAATAATAAGATTTACATATATTTGCATAATTATTAGAAGATTTGCCTACATATGTAATAAATTTTTTTTTTTTTTTTTTTTTTTTTTTTTTTTTTTTTTTTTAATTTAGTAATTTGTTGGAAAAAATGCTTTGTGTTAATAGTAACGAAATCGGAAATATTAACATAACCAATATAATGATAACCCGCAGTGCAAAAACTACAATAGCAAGAAAAAATGGACTTTTTAAAGTACATAAAAATCATAAATAACCACGTCTATAATCTAGAACCAAGAATGACAATAACCATGCAAAGACTACGATAACGCTATCCCAATGGACTTCTCATAACATAGTAATGTAAATATAGATGACTAAAGTATTATTCTGAATATATACTGAAATAGTTAAACAATTGGACAAAAGAAGCAGCAGTATTTATTGCAACAATAATAATAATTTGAAAAGTGAAACACAATTTATGAAAATTTCACAAAACTTTAAAATTAAATATTCAATGCGTTCAAGTTTTTTAATTTTAAAACATATATATATATATATATATATATATATAACGAATGAATCTTAATTATGCTCAGTAATCTCAATCAATCTCAATAGCTCAATAAAGCGCTGTCTATTAGGAGCTGATCAAGGCAGTTGCTTTACTCATCGATTAATGAAGCTTTATGTTTCGTTTCTAAATATGGATTTGGCGCCAGCTATCGGTACTTGGCATTAATTTAAACGAATGAACTTTTTGTTAAAATTGTAGTTTCTAAACCTTTTAAAACCGGAAGCTTTTTGGTAGAAAAGAAATGTTTTGGTGGTTTCCTCTAATTAATAGGATCATATATGATTAAAAAAATATTTAAAAAATATCCCATTTCAGGCTATGCCAAGGGAGGATCCATACATTACTGCGGGTGCAAGTTCGGACTTTAAATTGCACAAAAAGAGGAAAAGTTTTTCTTTTTCTTTAGCATCACCTACACAATCGTGTAGGTCAGTTCTTAAGACGCCTGTTCCCGTCAGGCGAAGCGCTCGCGAGCTAATGCTAATCCTATGGGGATGTTATTTGCTAATATCTTGTTTGTATTTCTACATTTTTGATTTATCTTTTTATTTAATTTTTTTTCATATTGAATAGCTGAGGTGCATCTCTAAATCGCTCCTTTTTTTACTTTTTCTTTAGATATTTTTTATAAAGTTACTTTCACTTTCGAAACCTGTTCTGAAAATGAAAGTGTCATTCTAAAAAATATCTGCAACTAAAATCGAAAAAGTAAAAAAAAAAAAAAAAGCAATGTAGGTATGCGCCTCATTTATCCAATGCAAAAAAAAAAAAAAAAAAAAAAAAAAAAAAAGTTGAAATGCAAACGTGATATTAGTAAATAACCTCCCCCCATAAGATCAGCATTAGCTCGCGAGCGATTCGCCTGACGGGGACAGGAGTCTTAATGGGTTATAGTAAATTTGCAGGACGCATTGATTTATTCAAGATCAATTTTTAAAACTTCAGTATGTAACTTATACCGTATGAGTAAAAACCAAATTTATTATTATTATTTCTTTCGTAAAATTGTAATTTAATTTTATCAATTTATAAGAGCTTAGCTTATATCCAATTGAAATTTGCTTGCATTGTAAATAAAATTTATATTTCTTATCAAATGTAATTTTAAAATGTTAGGAATATACAGTATAATGTACTACATGTATTAATTACGTCACTGCAGATAAAATTTCGATTTTTAACATAGTAACATTTGAACATAACTTTGGAGTGAAAACAAAATTGTAATTTAATAAGAAATGTAAAAAAATAATTTTCATTCATACTAATGCAATCATGATAACATCTTATATTTCAATTGCACCTGAAAAAGAAAAAAAATCATTCTATTTATAATGTAAACCAAATTCTTAAAAATAAGCAGAACCTCTTAAAAATTAATAATTTAAATTCTATCAAAGTTTAATTAAAGTTCTAAATTTAAATTCTATCGAAGAAATCACAATAGAAAAATATTAATTTTATTTATATTGAACGAAATTTTAAAATTATATAACGGAAACGCTTAAAAAATGATCTGGAATTAAATCATTACCTCCTGCCATCTTTTTAAAAAATAAAAAACACTATAATTTCATTCAACAGTTCCTTCATCTATTTTGATTACCAATAGAGGGCGCCAAAATAATATGGTACAAGATTTCGCCTTCCTTCTAACTATACTACTAAATCTTATAACAATGCATATTATTCAAGATTTAAATTTATTTATATATCAATTTGCAGTTGATTATAACGAACCTTTTGATTTTTTAAACGTTACAGTTGTAAAAAAAAAAAAAAAAAAATACAAAATGAACTAATAAAAATTATTAAAGATATAAAACATCTATTTTTTAATAACATAAATAACTACATCAAGCAACTAGAAAATAAATTTAATATCACTTCTGTAGATAAATCACCAAACAATTAAACTATTATTTGTAAAGAACACTATAAAAACTTAACTTTACAATACTATTAATGCAAGTGATATTTTTAAAAAAGCATTATTAAAAATGGAAATTAAAAACACCAAATTCTGAAATTATCATAAATTATTAAAAATTAAATGTAAAAATATAAATTAGCCTTATCTTGTAACGGATAGCAATATTTTCAATAATGATAAAAGAATACCGGGTGGGCAAAAAGTCCGTAGAAACTTTAAAATTTCATAAAACCCTGAAAAATAACCGAAATAAAGAACGATTTAAAGGGTTAGCATCTATAAGTCACGGACGTTTTTTAAGGCTGGAAAAAAATAACTCAAAAACAGCCGACAGAAAACGCTACTTTTAACCGACAGATAGTACGTACGATTTCGGTTGAAATATCCAAATGAGACGGGTTTAAGAACTTGCGCTCCTAAGCCACAACTAGTGTGAGCCGCGTATGTGATCAAGTATGCTGAGTGCAAAGGATAAAGCTTTGATGGTGAACCGCGTGTTTTACGTGAACCACAAATAAGCGACCATTGCTTTGCTTAAATTCCGAGTTCAGAAGAATGTGAAGACCGAAAAAAGGCTTTTAACAGCGACAGATATCATAAAGCTCTTTCGACGGTTTGAGGAAACTCGAACCTGGAGGATCGTGTAAGATCCGGACGACCATGTTTAACGAAGGCACGTTCGCCGCGTGTTGCAGCCGAAATGGAAGCGTTAGCATCAGATTCAGCTGCAGAGACCAGCAGTGCTCTTGAAGCTGCCAGACGTTTGGCCTTACCACCATCCTCAGTACGCAGTATTCTTCATGGAATGCTTGATCTTTACCCGTATATATTACAGTCGTACCATGAACTTTTAACAGCGGATAGCGTACAGAGGGAAGCATTTGCGAGGTGGGCTCTTTCCAAAATCGAACACAATCCCAAATGGGTCTTTAACATGTTCTGGACAGATGGATATTATTTTTTGCGTTATGGTGACGTTAATACCCATAACTGTCGCATCAGTCCGACGTCTAATCCACGTGAGTACACCCAGAAATTCATTGCATTCCCAAATTGACAGAGTGCAGAAGTTAGACAGAGTTTATGCAAAATGGAGCTCATAGTCACTTTGCTACTCCGATCAAGGAATTCCTGATACAGACGTTCGGGTAAGAAAAAATCATTGGCAGGTGTTGCAGTATCTCATGGCCTCTTCGGTATCCAGATTTCACACCGACAGATTTCTAGCTATGGAGTATTTGAAATCCCTAGTATATGGATCCAGTCGATCCAATCTGACGGAACTAAAAGATGCGATTCGCCGATTTGTCATGTGTACTTCCACTGTTACACTCTGGCGTTGCGGGGTTTGAGACTCGCCTGCAACGTATAATCCCCTGTGGTGGTGGTCATGTGGTCATAGAGTTGTAATAAACGATTTGGACACATTCTGTTCAATATCTGCGTATCTTTTCTTTGAATTGGGTATTAGGGTGGGTCGAAAAAAACGAAATATTTATAATCAAAATGTAATAGAGCGAAAAAGTTGCCTTTTGTAATAAAGAATAAATTCGTAAAATATTACACCGATCGGTTAATATATTTTACCGCAGCAAGGGGTCCAAAATTTCCAAAAATCGCAAAAAACATGTTTTTTTTCAGTATTTTTTTTAAATTATACAAACGTACGAATACAATTTCTAATAGGACGCGATAGCTACATGAAGATATAAGAAATGTCCTGGTAAATGTTCATTATGATAAAGTAATATCTTTTACTGCCACAAAAAGACCATATTTTTAAAAAAATTTGTAAAAATTTCAAATTTTTATTATTTTTTAAATTTTTATAATTTCTGTAATATTTAGAAATAAATAAATTTACTTCATATCTACTAATATTGTCGTAAATTTTGTTAACTGTTTGTTATAGACTTGAAAAAAAAAAAAAAAACCGGTAATCATTCATTATTCTTGACGATCGCTTTATGTACTGCTGTTTTACTGCATATCAGCAGTTCATATACCACAAATTACAAAAATGATATAAAATGAACAAAATATTTTAGTATTTTAAAAATACAGAGATGATTAACCGAAACGGACTAAATAAACATAAAATGAAAAAGTACTTAAAGTAATTGAATTTTATAATATGACTTTCTTTCAAATAAAGCCATTGTTCCTCGAGAGGCCAAAATTGATCATATGTGGTCCTCCGTCTGTTCTGGTCCACAAACTTTACCAGCACTTCAGAGGTTAATTTCACGCATCTTTCTATTGATTGAGTGGGACAAGGAAAATTATAATAGCTGGTATGTTTAATCGAACATTCTAAACTCACCAGAGTCGTTAGATCGTCAGTCCATAGACAAACCGTAACAGGCGGTTTCAATAGTTTACAGTTTTGACACTCGACTAAATCCATACAATTTTAAGCTTCAAAGTTCTGGAATGGCGATGTGACGGATGGCACTATTCGTGTCTACAGAACTTCGTGCTTTTGCAATTTTCTTTATGGCTGGTTTTCTGATGTCCTCTCCTTCATATGCTATCATTCCAATGAGGGTATTTTCAGGATTTGCGAAACAGGCATTTCGTGAAATTACAGGAAGTATAATCTTTCATAGTTCATATAATGTAAAGGGGGTTACTAATTATAGTCCACAGAATCTGAAAAACATGATGGATTCATTTTAATTGTGAACCAACTGATGCAGTACACTTTCAGGATGTACTCATTGAGTACATCCTGATCAACCGATTGCCAAAATTAAAAATAACCAAAGCACGAAGTTCTGTGGACACGAATAGTGCCATCCGTCATTTCGTCATTCCAGACTTAAACTTTGAAGCTTAAAATTGTATGTCTTCAGTCGAAAGGCAGAATTGTAAACTAACGAAACCACCTGTTACGGTTTGTCTATCGATTGAAAATCTAACAACGATGGTGAGTTTAGAATGTTTGATTAAAGATGGCAGCTATTAGAACTTTCCTTGTCCCACTCAATCAGTAGAAAGATGCGTTAAATTAGTCTCTGAAGTGCTGGTAAAGTTTGTGGACAAGAACAGAGTGAGGATCACATATGATCAATTTCGGCCTCTCGAGGAACAATGGCTTTATTTGAAAGCAAGTCATATAATAAAATTCAATTACTTTAAATACTTCTTCATTTTAACTTTATTTAATCCATTTCGGTTAAACATTTTTGTATTTTAATTAATAAAATACTAAAATATTTTCTTCATTTTATATAATTTTTGTGATTTGTGGTATATGAACTGCTGATATGCAGTAAAGCAGCAGTAGATGAAGCGATCGTAAAGAACAATGAATGATTACCTTTTTTATTTTCCAGTCTACGACAAATAGTTAACAAAATTTATGACATATTAATAGATATAAAGTAAATTTATTTACTTCTAGCCATATTATAGAAATTATAAAACTATACAAAAAAATGAATTTTTTAAATTTTTACAATTCGTTTTTTAAATATGGTCCATTTGTGGTAGTAAAAGATATTATTTTATCATAATGAACATTCACCGGGACATTTCTTATATCTTCATGTAGCTATAGCGTCCTATTAAAAATTGTATTCGTACGTTTCGATAATTAAAAAAAAAAAAAAAAAAAAAAAAAAAAAACAAGGTTCTTGCGATTTTTTGAAACTTTGGCCCCCTTGCGGCGGTAAAAGATATTAACCAATCGATATAATATTTTACGAATTTATTCTTTATTGCAAAAGGCAACTTATCCGCTCTATTACATTTCGATTGTAAATATTTCGGTTTTTTCGACCCACCCTATTGGGTATGTCAGCCCCACATATTGGCTGTTTTTGAGTTATTTTTTTTCCTGTCTTAAAAAACTTCCCGTGAACAATATAGTGGTGACCCTGGAAACCGTTTTTTTCTTTCGGTTATTTTTCAGGTTTTTATGAATTTTTTAAGTTTCTACGGACTTAAGCCCACTCGCTATATATAATAAATATACACTATTTAATCATTAATCACCGGACAGTTCCAATTTTAGACATTTTGTCGAATATTTTAAAATATACTTGTCGGATTCTCCTGGAACTTCTAGATTACACTCTAACTTATGCTTAAAGAGTGGAATTTTCCACTCTCTAGAAAGGAGTGAAATGTCTCACTCCTGAAAGTGTGACTTACGTATGCATTGCTTATTAACCAGTCAGAACAGCAAGGCGACGACACCCTTAAAAGATAAGAAAATTGATCACTTTTTCGTCCGCCATTTTAAGATTAACAGATTAGGAGATCATTAAAATTGTTCTTTATGGAATACATAAAAAAAAGAGGTAAGTCTTATATAATTTTAAGCATTTATCCGTGTAGATATGTGGAATGTTTGATTATGAGCTAAATAGTGTATGTTGTATAGAAAAACATTGATCGTAGAGTATTCAAAAGTGATTGTGAGATTTCTTCAGGTAGTGGTCTGAAATGTAATTGTTTTAAGGGGACCGGGAAAGCCGTATCTCCGCAATGTTAAATTCACCAACTTTATGTACATTTTTCTCAGAAATGGTGAAACATAGAGGTCTAGATTTTTTAGAGCAGTTTGAATCACATGCTTTACGTATTTTAACAGACCATTTTCGTTCTAAAGTGATTGTGAGATTTCTTCATGTAGCGGTCTGAAATGTAGTTGTTTTAAGGGGACCGGGAAAACCGTATCTCCGCCATGTTAAATTCACCAAATTTATTTACCTTTTTCTCGGAAAGATAGAGGTCTAGATGTTTTAGAGTAGTTTGACAAACATACTTTACATATTTTAACTGACCATTTTCGTTCTAAGTGAAACTCAAAATTAATTATGAATTATTTATTGAAAGTCATTTTTAAATTAGCATTTTCGGTAAGATTTCACTGCCATAAATAACTGCCTGTGTTAAAGTAAACAATATAATATAATATAAGTATTAAAAAAAAGTCTGACTTTCTTTGGTATTAATAGATATTGAAAAAAAGGAACATAAACATGAAAAATCCAAGTTTTGAGAAAAGGTCAATTAAAGATTTAAATGGCCATTAAGCTGTGAAGTACTTTTAGAAAGAATGAATAATTTCAACACTTATTTATTTACGTATAAACATGTGTGACACGTCGTTGGAAAGATAAAAGTTTAAAATATTTAATGATATAAAAAAAAGTAAAAATCGATTTTTAGGTGCGTTCGTAGTTATATAAATACTTAGCACCTATAGTCGTCATTCAGTCCGTTTGTCTGTCTGTCCCAGTGTTGATTTCAGGGGCTGGCCCTGGGGGACATTCCCCCCGGAATTTTTGAGATTTTGGATTTCCAATGGTCAAAAAGTGCAATCCCCCCCGGAACTCTATAATGTACCCCCCGGAGTCACAGAAATCCTTCCCGGAGAAAAGTGTCTGAATTCAACACTGGTCTGTCCGCATATAACAGCGCAAAAACTACCCAACCGAATCGTTTGAAATTTAAAATATATAATTGTTGCATAATTTGTCGCGGCATTTCAAATGTTACGAAAATCGGATGTATAGTTTAATTACAGGGACAGTCAAAATTTTTCCGTTATATTATGGTCAATATGAAAAAAAATATTTCAAGTGCATTTTAATGATGTTACAGCCTTTCGAACAGAATATAATTGATATGCACGTATGAAGTGCACTAAAATATACATTCAGTACAATATGCGGTGCAAAAAATATTTATAAAACTAGTTATAGTACGAACGCACCTCATTTGCCACGTTTGACGTGTGATTTCCAACTTGTTTTTTTCTATTACTGGGGTTATGATTTTAAAATTTTGAGACTGAGTAATGCAAAAAAATTAATTATAGACATTCTGGCTCAGTTATTAAATTCCCTTCTATTATAAATACATGTTCTACGTTTTTGATACACTTAATTTTTAGCACTAAACAATAAAACATGACATTTAAGCATTGAAATAAAATGTTTTTTTATGCCTGTTTTGAAGTTTATGGATAAGACAGCTTTCGTATATTTTTCTTTTTAAAGTTTATTATTTACTTATATAATATACGACTGGATATTTTTTAAAGAGATTAATAACTATTTTTTGACATTAAAATGTTTTTCAAACAATAAGAATATTTCTAATGCAGTCATTTACTCTATTTTTAAATTTCCTTTTTTAGGTGCGTTCGTAAGTATATAATTATCTAGCACCTATAGTCGTCATTCAGTCAGTCTGTATGTCCGTCTGTCTGTCTGTCCGTCCGTCCGTCCGCATATAACAGAGCAAGTGTATTTTAATGATGTTACAGCCTTCCGAATGGTCTGAAATTTTAAATATATAATTGTTGCAAAATTTTGTCGAGTCATTTCAAATTTTATGAAAATTGGATGTATTGTTTAATTACAGGGACAGTCAAAATTTTCCGTAACATTACGGCCAATGGGAAAAAATTATTGCAAGTGCATTTTAATGATGTTACAGTCTTCCGAATGGTCTGAAATTTTAAATAGGGTAGATGTGTCAGTAATGGACACCCCTTGATGTTCTTGGTTCATATACAAATAACTAATAAATATTTAACTTTAATTAATTTTTTTTAGAATTTCTCCTTGCATGTTTTATAAAACTGGGTTATTGTTGACACTTTTAATCAAACCAATTAGGAAGCAGAAAATAATGTTTCAAAGTTTTGCTGTTTTTCTATGAAAATCTTAGTGAAGAGGCTAAGAGCTGGCTTCGTTTAATTTATTTGTATATTATTTATTTTCTTGCAAAATTTGAATGCTTTTGCTTGAGTAGCAATAGAAAACTTAGAATTTTATATACTAACGGTCATTTACGAAATTTCATTTATTTTTAAGGTTTTAAGGTTTCTGTCCATTACTCGAATGGTTAATTAGTCATTTTCCAGTAATGGACGCCCCATGTAGACATTGTTAAAAATGCAATTTCAGTAATGTTTATAGTGCATAAATATTTTGTCTTAACTGCAAACCTAAATAATCAAATTTAATTTTTAAATTATACTTACCAAAATGTAATAACACCAAAACTTTTATAAATAGCTGTTTTAAGTTATTTTATGTGATTAATAAAATTTCAATATTTTATTCATTTTTTCTTGCTATTTTAAAATCTGGAAATCAAACCACCTAGGAATCAGAAAATATTGTTTAAGAGCACAGTCAAAGAGGGGCTCATAGGGCTTAATACCTTTCCGTTTAAATAAAAACAATTAAGTTACAGAAGCTATTAAAAATCTATTTTCTGTCTTAAATGTTTCCCTATTTCCCTCTGACTAGGAAAAAAAAGAAAGTAATATTCATTAATTTATAGGCAATATTCATGAAACTAGTAAATCTGCAGATCAGTGAACTCAAACATCAGTTCTACAGTTTTATTTTGAAATTATTTTACTTAACATTTAAAATATTCAACTCACAATATCGTTTCTTTCATATTTGTAATATTAATTATTATACAGGATGTATCAAGTAGTCTATGGAAGATTAATTGTTAAAAATAGTGAGACAAAAATAAACACTAACGATCCAAAGCTATTTTTTATTACCTTTTAAATCCCCCACTGTTTCAATAATTTGATAGCTGTAATTGCCTGATATTTAGTTTTCTAAACTATCCATCTAAAATAATTAAAACATCGATTTTCTGATAATTACAATAATTGATGCAAACAGTAAATGATTATCACAAATATTTTATTAATTACTGGTATCCTTATTGTTAAATATATTTGAAAATGACTATTTTGTTTCATTAGTATGTATTCATTAAATTCTGGTTCTAAATACAATCATAATAACAATTATATTTATTACCTTTTTATGGGGTGTCCATTACTGGAACAGAGGGTGTCCATTACTGGGCTTTTGGGTGTTTTGATATATTTCTTTTATTTAAAATTAAATTTCGATTCATATTCGGAAATGAGACTATAAGAATGGTTAAATATTGTTGATGGATTAATATAATATTGAAAAAAAAAACTGGAATATAATAATCATAACTATTAATTAAAAAAAAATTAAATTCCTTAAGGGTGTCCATTACTGGCATATCTACCCTATATAATTGTTGCGAAATTGTGTCGAGTCGTTTAAAATTTTATGAAAATCGGATGTACAGTTTAATTACAGGGACAGTCAAAAGCTTTCCGTTACATTAAGGTCAACGGGGAAGAAAATAAGTGCATTTTAATGATGTTACAATCTTTCGAACAGAATGAAATTGATATGCATTTATGAAGTTCATTAAATATACATTCAGTACAATATGCGGTGCAAAAAATATTTATAAAATTAGTTATAGTACGAACGCACCTCATTTGCCACGTTTGACGAGCAATTTCTAACGTGTTTCTATTGCCGAGGTCAATCTTTTCCTATTGAAGAGAAACTTTTCTCTGCTCTCCATGGAAACGAAGGTCGCGCGATGCGCGCGCATCCTACTTTAGAATGCGATTGCGTTTTGTTGTGGCTGGAACGATACGAAGCAATGCTGTGATTTAAAAAAGCATGATCGCTGTAATATTTTACAGTTTGTTGATGAGGCTAAGCCTCCCTTATTTCGAAAAACTGGATCATTTGTTTGATAATTCTTGCTGTATATATGTATATAATCATGATCTGTAAATAGTCATTAAATATTTAAAGAAAAGATCCCAGAAAGCACCACCTTCTTTGAGTTGATGTTCGACTGTCTTTGAAATTTTTCTTCATGGTGCATCACGCCGGAAAGAAAGAAAAAAAATGTATTTGTTACCCTATTAATGTCTTCAAAACACAAATAAGGAAATAGAGCATAGTAAGTGATAAGAAGACGGCAAAGGTAAGATTAAGTTTTTCATATTTATTTCGAAATGTCTGATTTAGAAAAGTTGAAAAAGAACCGTACAGTTTTGAGAACAGCAGTAACAAAGCTGATTAATAATATAGAAAATGTTATGAAGGATAGTCCAATAAATTTTGATAATTTAGAAGAATTATTTATTCAGTTAGATACTAAAGCAGAATTATTGAAGTCAGTTGACGAGAAAATTGAGTCCCTTTTAGGGTTAGACGACTATGAAACTGAAATCAATTCTGTTTACGATAACGTGGATAAAACATCAGTTGCAAAATTCCGGGTGAAGAAAAAATTAACCGAAAACAAAAAAAATTGTTAATGTTGATTTAAATAACAGTCAAGATTTAAAATCGAATGTGATTAATTATGAAAACTCAGTTGTTAAATTGCCAAAACTCAATATACAAAAATTCTATGGCGACTGTACGCAATTTATTTCATTTTTTAATACCTTTAAAAATACAATTCACGAAAATAATTCGCTTTCGAAAATTGAAAAATTTCATTATTTGAAGAGTTATTTATCTGGAGCTGCGGCTAATGCTGTAGAAGGTTTTGAAATATCAGAAGCTAATTATGACGCAGCATTGAAAGTTTTAGAATCGCGTTATGGTCAAAAAGACGTGATAATTAATCATCACCTGAACAAGCTTCTTAATTTATCCCCTGTTTATAAGGGTAACGAAATTCAAAAATTGAAAAAATTGCACAGTGATATAGAAATAAATGTTCGATGTTTGTCCACATTAGGACTCGAACCAGCAAATTATGGCTCCATGCTTATCGCCGTAATTTTAAAATTAATACCGGAAGAATTAGCTTTGGAATATAATAGACAAAATGTAGATAATTTAACACATTCAGATATACATAAATTATTAGATTTTCTGCACGCTGAAATAAAAAGCAGAGAACATACATTTTTTTCGAGAATGAAAGCATTTGAAAATAATAAAACAAAAATCAAGAGTCAAACAACAAAATCTGAATTTAAATCTACTTGTGAATTTATGAACATTTCGAATGATAAATCGACTTCAGATAGGCACCTGGCTCATTGTATTTTTTGCAACGATAGTAAACATTCATCTGATTTGTGTGAGGCTGTTGATGTAAACACTAAAAGAAATTTGTTGAAATCTCAAGGAAGATGTTACCTTTGCTTAGGCAGGAAACACGTTATCAAAAATTGTAACTCTAAAACTAGTTGCAAGAACTGTTCAGGCAGACATAATCAAACGATATGCCTAAAATCTAAATTAATAAAAGAAGTAACTACACCCGAATTAAAAGGTAATGAAAGTGAAGCTAGGGAAAAAGTGATTTCGGCTATTTCCTCTACAGAAAATAATAAAATTCTTCTACAAACTTGTTGTGTAAAAATAAAATCAAACGGAAAACAATCTCTAATTAGGTTACTTTTAGATTGTGGGAGCATGCGAACCTTTATATCTGAAGAAATAGCAAATAAATTGAATTTACAGGCAATAAGAAAAGAAAAATTGTCGGTTTTTACATTTGGAAATGAGAACCCCATTGAAAAAACCTTTGAAGTAGTTAAACTAACTATTGAAAATAAAAATGTACCTAATTCAAAATTAGATATAGAAGCGCTAGTCACCAATCAAATATCAGCTACTGAAATCCCCCCACCTGAAATCAATGATTTGATGAAAAGTAAACAATTTGAAAATTTAACCCTTGCGGACACACCCATATCCAAAGAACCCATTACATTACTTATAGGTGCTGACTATTATTATGAGATTGTTACTGGAAATATAAAACATTTGAATAAAAAATTAGTAGCTGTCGACACCATTTTTGGTTGGTGTCTACAGGGAAAAACAACTGACAGTTATACGCCCTTAGCATTTAATGTAATAGTAGAAAAAATTTTTATTTCTGAACAGATTGAAAAATTCTGGAATATCGAATCATCTGGCCTTTTTAATACTAAACAGGATTCAGATTTTTCTGAAAACAATGTTATGAAGCAGTTTGAGTCAGAAATTAAATACGATGATAAGCGATATACAGTTCGATTTCCGTGGAAGCTTGAAAGGGAACGTTTAAATGACAATCGGAAAATTGCAGAATATAGATTTTTTAAACTCAAACAAAGATTGATTAAAAACCCCGAATTATTTTTTGAGTATAAGGAGGTGTTAGCAGATTCTTTGAAACAAGGTATTATTGAGTTAGTTACAGAGCCTGAAGAAAAACAAAATGTAACTTTTTATTTACCTCATCGAGAAATAATTAGAACTGATAGGACAACGAGCAGATTACGCATAGTTTTCGATGCCTCTGCTCATGACACAGGCTCACTGTCTTTGAATAATTGCCTGCATGTAGGTCCAAATTTGTATCCTGAAATATTTGATGTTTTGTTACGGTTTAGATTTAATCCCATAGCTTTTACAACTGATATAAAACAAGCTTTTCTACAAATATTTATAGATGAAAAAGATCGTGATGTAACAAGATTTTTATTTTCACAAGATTTGTTTGATAATTCTAAACCCTTTGAAATTTATAGATTCACCAGAGTGTTATTTGGAATTAGTAGCAGTCCCTTTTTATTGGCTGCAACAATTAAACACCACTTGAAAAAATACACCGAAAAATATCCAGACACAGTAAAATTTTTAAATGAAAATATATATGTCGATGACGTTATAGGAAGTCATGAAAATATTGATCAAGCCCTATCCACTAGTTTACAATGTATTGATATATTTGAAAATGCAAGTATGCATTTACACAAATGGCATACGAACTCTTTACCACTTAGTGAACTATGGAAAGAAAATGGCATAACTTCAGAAGTTAATTCTGAAGCTTTTGGAGAACAAAATCTCCCTTATAAAGTTTTAGGAATCGCTTGGAATAATTCCAAAGATTTACTTTATTTTGATGTTCGAGGTTTAGTTGATTTCGTTTCAAGAAGAATAGACACCAAAAGATTTATTCTACAAGTTTTAGGTAGGATTTTTGATCCACTTGGATTCCTAGGACCATTTACATTAAGACTAAAATGTATAATTCAACAAATTTGGAATTTGGGTCTAGATTGGGATGACACCTTACCCGAAGATTTACGTATAGTTTGGAGTAGCTGGTGTAACGAACTCCCTCATTTGAAAAACTTTTCAGTACCCAGACACTATTTTTCTGACATCACCAATTGGCATGATTATGACCTACAATTACATATTTTTGCCGATTCCAGCATGAAGGCTTATGGTACGGTTGCTTATTTACGTGTAGCAACAACCACCGAAAATGTTCGAACAGTTTTTGTTGCTTCGAAAAACAGGGTTGCTCCACTGAAATAGCTTACCTTGCCAAGGCTTGAATTGATGGCCGCATTGTTGTCGGCCAAGTTAAGTAGTAACATTTTGAAAGCTTTAAAATTGAATGTACCGACTTATTACTGGACAGATTCAAAAATATCCTATTTTTGGATAAAAGGATCCCCTAAAAAGTTTAAACCCTTTGTCAGAAACAGAATTGAAGAGATCCATAAATTGACCTCACCTGATAACTGGTATCATTGTCCTGGTACTGCCAATCCAGCTGATATAGTTTCTCGAGGATCAAAAATCTCTAGGATAATCAATGATACAACTTGGTTACAGGGACCAGAATGGCTATGTTTACCTCCTGAGTGTTGGCCAATATCAGAAAACAAAGAAATCGCTTACTCAGATGAATTAGAATACAAAAAAAATCCTAACGATGTTTTTCAGAGCGAGTGCTTAGTCAAAAAACTCGAAAATCCCATAAACATTTCAAAATATAGTAATTTAGAGAAACTTTTGAGAATTACCGTTTGGGTAAAGAAATTCATTATGAAGCTGAAAAAATCAATTGAAGTGCAAGACGTAGTAACAACCGAAGAATTACTCGAAGCTGAAAATTTTTTGATACAATCTGAACAAAAACAATTTTATAAGGAAGAAATAGAATCTCTAAAAAGTAGTAAATCAGCGGATAAGACGTCATCCTTATCAAATTTCATGCCCTTTATTGACAAAAACGGGTTGATGTGGTTGGGCGGAAGGCTCGAATTTTCTAACCTGTCCGCAGAAGAGAAAAACCCAATAATTCTCCCCAAACATTCTTGGTTAACTACTCTAATAGTTCGTCAAGAGCACGAGAAAATTATGCATGGAGGGACAGCCAGTACTTTGGCAAAAATTAGATCTCGTTTTTGGATACCTAAAGGTCGTCAGTTGGTCAAGAGTGTTATCAAGAATTGTATAATATGTAAAAAATATTTCTCCAAACCAGCAGACCAGATCACCGCACCATTACCAAAAGACAGAGCTAGTGAAGCACCGCCATTCGCAATCTGCGGTTTAGACTTCGCCGGTCCGATCTATATCAGAAATTTTAAAGAAACGCAAAAATCTTACATTGTCCTGTTTACTTGCGGTGTGACTAGAGCCATTCACCTGGAACTCGCGTCTGATATGACAACAAATTCCTTTTTGATGGCATTCAGAAGATTCACAGCTAGACGAGGAAATCCCAAAATTATTTATTCTGACAACGCAAAAACCTTCAAAAAGGCCAAAGGTGAACTCGAAAATTTATACAACATACTGACAGACAAAGTATTTTTAAATTTTATTACAAAAGAGAGAATTGTATGGAAGAATATTATAGAAAGAGCTGCATGGTGGGGAGGTTTTTATGAGCGACTAGTAAAGTCAGTCAAAGACTGTTTGAGAAAAGTAATTGGTAGAGCACTCTTAAGTTATGATGAATTAGCGACTCTGTTGACAGAAGTGGAAGCAGTTCTTGAATACGCGACCATTGACGTATGTATATAGCGACAGCAATGAACCAGAACCTCTTACTCCAATGCACTTTTTAAATTTTGGAAAAGAACTTTCATTTCCTATTAATTTTTTTGAAATAATTGAAGATTGTTCGAAGAGATCAACACTCCTGAAAAGAAAAAAATATCAATCTTTACTATTGAAACAATTGTGGACCAAATGGAAAAACAATATTTGATGGATTTGAAAACAGCCCATTCCTTGAAAAATCCTAATGCCCATACGCCACTGAAAGTGGGCGATATTGTTTTAATTCAAGATGACGCAAAAATAAGTTTCTTTGGAAACTTGGTAAGATTCAGACTGTCATTCCTGGAAGAGATGGCAATATTCGTTCATACGAAATATAAACAGCGAGTGGAATCTTAAAAAGATCCATTCAGCACTTGTATCCCTTTGAAATACAAAACGACTAACAAGTGACTTTTTGCAGACTTTTTATGAACATTCATAAACTTTTATAGACATTTATTTAGTTTGTTTTTTCTGCATTTAGGACTCTAAATATTTTCTTTCTCTTTTTTTAATTTTTAGTGTTATTTATATATAGAATCCTTTTGAATTTTGGTATAAGTAAGTATATGATTTAACTGAAAAAAAAAAAAAAAAAAAAAAAAAATGTGTGTGTTATTTAACAGTCATTATTTTTACTGTGTAATTTAAAGTGTTTTATTTAGAATTTATTGATATTTTGAATTTGACTAATTAAGTGATTAATTAGATATTGTTTGAATTCTTACATTTAGTATTTTGTATTCGAATTTTAAAAATTGTATTAGATTACTGAACCACTGATACGAAAAATTGAATTTTTATGATTTTATGATGGAATTCTGATTTGTGAACTCTTTAAGAGTTCAGGTGGGGAGTGTGAAGAGAAACTTTTCTCTGCTCTCCATGGAAACGAAGGTCGCGCGATGCGCGCGCATCCTACTTTAGAATGCGATTGCGTTTTGTTGTGGCTGGAACGATACGAAGCAATGTTGTGATTTAAAAAAGCATGATCGCTGTAATATTTTACAGTTTGTTGATGAGGCTAAGCCCCCCTTATTTCGAAAAACCGGATCATTTGTTTGATAATTCTTGCTGTATATATGTATATAATCATGATCTGTAAATAGTCATTAAATATTTAAAGAAAAGATCCCAGAAAGCACCTCCTTCTTTGAGTTGATGTTCGACTGTCTTTGAAATTTTTCTTCACCTATAAATGATATAAAATCTATTTTGCTAATATTCACAAAATACAATATATACGCGAATAAAAAAATAAAATTAAATATGGCTTATCGGTCGTTTCATTAATAAGTATTGTATTAATTCCATTTTTTTCAGCAATAACGGACGAAAATTATAAATCATGATTAAGTTAAGGAATATGTTTAATAGAAAAATGCATACATATTCCAGAGAGTTTAAAATTTAGACTCCATGTTCATATTAAATAAAACAAAAGCAAATGACAGAGGATAAAAAATATATATACATTGTTAATATTTAAATCATACTTAGAACTTATTTGAAAAAAAGATGCGAGTTTATAAGCATTGTTTTTTAAGTGGAAAAATTAGAAAATATTTTAGAACAATAGGACTTTTCAAAAATAGCAATAATTTAAGAGAAAAGTACGGTTTTATATTTAAAACAAAAATTAAAATCAAATCAAACATTGCTAAACATATATAACATCCACCTATTAAAAAGGTATTAATAAAACTTTAAAAGAAATATCTTTATAGGGCATGCAATAAAAGCACACACAAAGAATAAGATTGGAATAAAATATTTTAGTTTATTTCTGTCAGCAATCTAATTTAAATTCGTATGTAACTTTAACTGAATTTTTCCTTAAAAGCTCAATTAGTGTTACAAACTATGAATTAAATAAATATTGCTAATAAAGTATTTTATTCCAATCTTTACCACGCTTGTATCTATTTTCATTGCATGCTGTAAAAGGTGTGATTCTTTTAAAATGACCATAAAAGCAAAATAAAAAAAAAGAATCGACTACATAAAAAATGAGCATTCACTCCTATGAAAAAGTGACTATTCACTCCTACGAAGGGTGAAAATCGGCACTCTTTAGCAAGAGTGAATAGTCACTCCTCCGAAAGAGTGATTATCCACCCCTGTTTAGAATGAATATTCACTTCCCAGTAGTGACTATGCAGTGTTTTAGAGAGTCAAAAAGTTCACTTTTGCTCAGAGTGAATAGTCACTCTAAAGAGGTTGGGCATATTTTGACTCTGCGATAGAGTGACTATTCACTCCTCCCGAGTGAATAGTCACGCCTTTTTATTTAGAGTGTATAAAGAGTATGTTTCACCTCATATATATCAACGTAGATTTGATAAGGGAAACAAACAAACAAACAAAAATAATAATAACATTTGGAATCACCCTGTAAAATACAATGCACGATATAGTCTATCCCTTCTAAAAGGACTTATTACACTGTAGTTAAATAAATAAACTATGACTATGGCCAAGTAGTATATATTTTAAAATTCATAATCAAAATCACATAAAAATCTTACAATAATGTAATACAGTTATATTCCTACAGTTTCGGACAATTAGAAACTTGTCCTTCCTCAGGGATAACATTAAGGTGAAACCAACACTGTACAGTATCTACATCACCAATTTGAAAACAAATACTGACATTTTCTAGGGAGAGTTTCCCATGGTCAATTTCTAAAAACGGTAGTGGTGCCATCTATTGTATAAAGTTTGATTTATTGTTTATTAAAACGTAATTACAGTTTTGAGTAATTCTATCCAAGAGCTTGGCATAACGTAAGATATACTATCGTTACAGACATGGTTATTTCTTGTTGCTATTTGCGGTTATTCACGGATCTAAGCTTTCTGGAGGTTCATATGTCGAACAATAATTCTTGCTCTGTAAAAATCGATTGATTTTATCTCATTATTGGAACGAAGTGTTGATAGAGCTGTGCTGAGTTTTACATATTTAATATCGCCTTTATGTTCCTTAAGCCTATCGCTATATTTTTGTTTGGTCATTTCTATATAATATTTAAGTTCGTTGTTATTTAATTGAAATGGTGTTTCCTACAATCCTGCTTGATTTGCGGGGAGTATGGGACCAGTTTCCTACTGATAAATTCTACAAGATTACGTGGAGTTGATGCTATGAGTTGCATATTGTATTTCTTTGAAGGACTGTCTTAACCTTTCGAAAATATTTGGGATATATGTGATTTTTCTATTGGTAGGAATGGTGGTTGTGTCTAGTTCCAGGTTTGGTTTATTGAGTCTTTGAATAATTTTATATATTGTTTTTGGTTAGAAACTGTGATTACTTGCAATCTTGATTATATAACTGATTTCATCTTTTCGATACTGGTCTGAACAAACTTTAAATGCTCTGTGTACATAAGATTTTAATGCACTGAGTTTAAAAGCCCATGGGGCTATTTTGTTATTCGGTATAATGTGATAGAGTTGTACTTTTTTTTTTCAACAGACTTTTCTATTAATTTTTTTGAAGTAGGATGTCCAGAAATGGGAGAGCATTATTATTTTCAATTTGCATGGTGAATTGGATGCCATTGTCAATTATATTTCTATTTTCGAGGAAATCTGAATGTGTTTCAAATCCATGTTCCAAAACTGCAAAGATATCATCTCAATATCCGATCCTCTTGCTAGAAGCTGGTTTTATGATCTTGAGAATGTCGTTTTCTAAAGGTCGTAATTTAAATTCAGCAAGAAGGGCGCGTATGGGTGATCACACGGGAGCTCCTTTTGTCTGTATTTAATATACATTGTTAAATTTAAATACATCAAATTCAGTTATCGTGTTTAGATCTGTCTGCAAAGGTCTCTGTATATTGTTATTAAAGTGCTGTTTCTTATCTATTTCAGAATTAATAATGTGTTTGACCTGTTTTGCATTAACCCCATAACCTACAATGACGGGCATAGCCCGCGTACGATAATCGAGCCAAATGTAAATTCTTCTTACCACTAAAATTTCACAGTAAATATAGTTTAATTTAATCGTCAAAATTCCATGATTAAACAAGGCGAAAATCTCTATTAAATTTTAGTGGTAGCTATGGATTTGCCAAACCGTGGAGCTGTTGAGAATAAATCGTAGGTTAAGGGCTTAATGGGTGGATATAGTGAAATTGTGGCAAAGATTGCTAAAATAGTATCATTATTAATTTTCAAATTTTTGATATAATGTAGGAGGTTGTTATCGGAAACTATAGATTTTGTGGAATCTGGGAGGATTGATTTTAATATTATGACAAACGCTTTTTCTACATACTATAATGGTCCGTAACATCTTGCAACTATTCGTCTCTTTGGTAAATTCTCCTTGTGATCCTTGAAGTGCCCCACCATCTTGGGAGATACACCTGTTGGATTTAATTTAATCAAATTTTTCATATTTTTAGGCCATTCTCTTTGTTTTATTAAGGTTTGGGTTTTCCTGTAGATGTTGGTAGTGGGATCTTTATCGAGAGTAATAGTACATGAGAATTCGTTGTTTCATTCCTCCATTTTGTCAATATACATTTCATTATCAAGAATAGCTAGTTTATTAGATTTGTCGGTTTTAGCTACAAACAAATCTTCATCTTTTTTCAAGTTAGGTAAAATCCTCTTAAATCAGTTTTCTCATTTTTGCATTGGTGTTTACTTTTTTAAATATCGCACCGGAATTGTACCTTATGGTATCACACTGAGACTAAGGGATAGACTGAACTACTGATTCGATTTCTGTGACTATTTCCTTAAATTGTACTCTATTTTAGAAAGTAAATTTCGGACCATTTGATAATATTTTTTGTTTCATCTTCCGATAGTATCTTCTTGGATAGATTTAAATTAAATTTTACCATTAAAACAAATTTAAGTTGGATTTAATTAAATATAATCCCCATTGATTAAATTAAATCCAAACGGTTGCACTCCCATGATGGTGAGGGGGGGGGGGGTACCAGTGGCCGAGAGGTTCTGCTCTCGAAGCTGGTAGACGGGAAGTGCTGGGTTCGAACCCAATCGCGCCCGTTGGCCTAATCGTTCGAAGTTTTCGTGGTTTTCTTCGACCCTTCGATTTCCAAGCGTTAATACGGATTAGATTCCCTTAGAAAGACCCCCACGAAGGGCACTCCCCCCCTTTAGGGCCTATATCCCTCGTGTTGATAATTGGCCGTCATAAGCACAACCAACCGAGGATGGTGGGGCTCTTCAAGGAACACAAGGAGATTTTACCAATGAGACGAATAGTTGCAAGATGTTACGGATCATTATAGTACGTAGAAAAAGACTTTGTCATATTAAAATCTATCTTCCCAGAATCCACATACTGTATGGATTCCAAAAACAACTTCCTCCAGTATATCAAAAATTTTAAAATTAATAATGATACTATATTTTAGCAAGCATCGACATAATTTCCCTATATCCATCTATTGATGTAAAAGACGTCATACACATTATTAATTGTGAAAAAGATGAGCAAGAGCATTTAACACTAGAACGCCCGGAAATTTTACCCAAACTTCACAAAAATATTTCACACCAAAATTTTTATTTAAAATTATTTAACTGATTTATTTAAAGTATTTCTGCGTGGTTTGAATTTAACTTATTTTATGAAAACATTTCTGGCTCCAGTTGGCATTTAATCATTTGGTCGGAGTCGATTAGATTCCTTCCGGGCGTTCTAGCTTTAAATAATAGCAATAAGATCTTTAAAGGCAGGTGTAATCCTGATAACTGAAAGTAATGTGTTTATATTTAACAATTGGATATTACAAACATAGAAAAGGAGCACCCATGGAATCACCCATATCCGGCCTTCTTGTTGAATTTAAATTACGACCCTTAAAAAACGTCATTCTCAAGAACATAAAACCAGCTCCTAACACATGGATCAGATATGTAGTGATATCGTCGCTGTTTGGGAACATGGATTAGAAAATCTTAAAGAATTCCTCAATAAAATAAATAAAATTGAGAAGGACAAAAATCCAATTCACCATTAAAATTGAAAATTATATTACTTTCCCATGTCTGAACGTTCCACTTCTAAAAAAAGACAATAAAATTAATAGAAAATCCACCGAAAGAAATTAATGCTCGATCGCATTATACCGAATGAAGCAATAACACTATGGGATTATAAACTCCAGTGCAATAAAATCTTATGTACACCGAGCGTTTAAAGTTTCTTCAGACCAGTATCTAAAAGATGAAATCAATTATATATTCAAAATTGCAAGTAATCACGGTTTTCAACCAAAAACGATATATAAGGTTAAGCTCAATAAGCCAAATCTGGAACTAGACACAACCACCATGCCAACCTATAAAATAAAAAGAAAATTGCCCAGTTAAACTGATGGCATTGAACTCACAGTCTATTCACACAAATTGTATATTATACTCTTATTTAAAAGAATAATGCCCCTCGAAAAATAAAAGAAGGGATTAGTCCCCGTTGCCCCCCTTCATACTTAACCAAAGAACATCCAAATATATTCAGGGAAGCTTCTTGACATAATAAACTGGTATACCAAATTTGAAGCAAATTAGATAATTCCGCATGAAAAAACTATTTCGCTAAATTAAAGGGGGGGAGGGGTATTAGCTCCCCAATTTCTCCCTTTATGCTGAACCAATGAACCTTCAAATCGAATCTGAAATTCTCCTTATCAGAATGAAGCTAGAAAAAAAATTAAACCAAATTAGATAATTCTGCATGAAAACCCATTTATCTAAATTAAGGGGAGGGGCAATTACCCCCTTTTCCTCCTTTTATACTTAACCAGTGAACCTCTAAATCAAATTAAGGAAGTCATATCGGAATAAACTGGTATATCAAATGTGAAGCAAATCGAATAATTCTGTATCAGAAACCCATTAAGGGGAGACTAGCCCCCGCCTCTCCTTTAAAATTAACCAATAAATCTCCAAATCTAATCAGGTAAGCTCCTTAACATAATAAACCGGTATACCCAATTTGGAGCAAATCCAATAATTCTGCATGAGAAACCCATTTATCTAAATTAAGGGGGGGGGGTCTAGCCCCCCTTATACTTAACTAATGAACCTCCAAATCTATTCAAGCCATCTCCTTAACATAATAAACCGGTATAACAAATTTGGAACTAATCGAATAATTCTACATGAAAAACTCATTTATCTTAATTAAGGGGGTTACCCCCTTTCCCCCCTTTATACACAGTGATGATGTTCCAAATCTAATCAGGGAGGCCGTCTAACATAATTAACCGGTATACCAAATTTATAGCAAATCGCATATTTCTGCATAAAAAACCCATTTATCTAAATTAAGGGGGTGGGGTAGCCCCCTTTCCTCCCTTTATATGTAACTAATGAACCTCCAAATCTGATCAAGGCCTTAACATAATAAATCGGTATACTAAATTTGGAGCAAACTGAATAATTCTACATGAAAAACCCATTTATCTAAATTAAGAGGGGGTAGCCCCCCTTTATACTTAACCCTCATAGCATGCATGGTCACTGTGACGTCGTTGTGACGTCACTGTAAGTCACTGTGGTCACGTCACATCTGTGACCAAAATGCCACCACTCAGTGATGTCACATTGTGACTGAGATGTGAACTTCTTAGAAAACTTTAAAAAATTGCAAAAATTCTTTAAAACATGTTATTTACTGTAAAATTATATTTTTCTGGCAATTAAAAGAAAATTGTGACGACACTATTATGTCACTGTATGTAACGTATGTCACGTCACATATGTAATAAAAAAACCCACCATATTGTAAGTCACAGTGTGACAAAAATATGAACTTCAAAAATCTTTGAAAATGAAGAGAAATATTTTAATAGCAACTAGTAAATTCTGTCACGAAAGGGGGAAAGGGCATAATAAATAAAATGCACGATACAAGCATTAATAAACTAAATTTTCATGTTATATTTTATCAATTTGATGGATTAAGCGGTCTCACAGACCGCTCACAATAGTTATGCGGCAATTTTTGTCACATCAGTTAAGGGTTAAACAGTATTTTAAACAGTCCCGAGTTACAGCGGCATAAGGAATGAAAATATATTAGTGGATAGCAAATTGTAAATTCTATCACGAAAGGCGGGGGGGGGGGGGGGGGGCACATAATAAATAAATTGCACGATACAAGTATTAGTAAACTAAATTTTCATGCTATATTTTATCAATTTGATATCTAAGACAGTAAAAGTATTCTTTTTTCATGATTTCAATTTTATCTAGCATTGCAATTTAATATAATAATCCTCCACTGATTGTTACACTCTCATATAATTATTGCGCATTTCAGATTCAAATCAGTTGTTTACAAAAACAAATAAATGATAAAAACACACCTGCTCAAATCGTCTGCTTCGCGATATTACCATAGAATAAACAAGAGAATTCGCGGGAAGTCACTTCACTCTACTGTTTAGAACACCAGCACGCCTACAGCACTTCTTTTAATATAAAAGAAAGACATCTGCCATTTTAGGATATTACAAATATACGGATATTATTGATGAAGCATATATGTAAGTCTTATTTAATTTAAATATTTTGTTCCTGTTTTGTATACATTATAATGATGAGTTAAGTAGTTTTATGTTACACATATAGAAAGAGACTGGTCTGTATTGTTTTCAGAAGGATATTTTTATTCGATTCTGTTGTATCTTAATCTGCCATCGCTCGAAAAAGAAAAAAAAAAAAAAAAAAAAAAAAAAAAAAGCTGGCGCAGAGACTGATTCGTGCCTACATTCATAGTAGAATGAATGTAAATATTAATTTTTAGTCTCTTGAGATTGAAAATGTGTTGAAACAGTGGTGTGGAATTTTTTTCGGCTTTTTAATGTTTTCTAGTTACTAACACTTATAGCATCATTATTATTTTGGAGTTAAATATGAAATTAGAAATTGTTTCAGACTAGAAATTAACATTATGTAAGCATTTTTTTTTCTGTTTGTGATTTTAATCAAACCTTTAATTGTAGACACTCAGAATCAGTTATTAAATTTTCTTCGATTGTAAATTCATTTTCTACGTTTTCGATATATGTAATCACTGGAATAAAAAAATTAAATATATTTAAGCATTGAAATAAAGTGTTTTTCATGCCTGTGATAACAAGTTTATAGCTTAAACTGCTTTAGTATATTTTTTAAAAAGTTGGTATGTACTTTCGTAATATAGGACTGAATATTTTTTTAAAGCGATTAATAACTACTTTCTACATTAAAATGTTTTTTAAACAATAAAAATAGTTAATATGCAATCATTTATTTTACGTTTATATGTTCTTTTTAATACTTTTCAACAAAGTTGAAAAGTGTTTATGACTTCGGTTTGTCTGGCCGTCTGTCCGCTGTCTAACTCTCGCAAATAAACTCGGATTGCCTTGAAATTTTTGGATGTTATTGACGTTTACCATAGCACGGCCCCTATTTGTAATGAAGTTTGTAGCGTGTTTAATTCATCTACAGGAACAGTCAAGAGTATTTCGTTACACTACGGCCTACGGGAAAAAATCGTTTCAAATGATTTTTAAAGATTTTACACGCTTTCAAACAGAATAAAATTGATATGAATTTATGAAACGCACTAAAATATGCATTCTGAAGAGTATGTGGTGCGACGAATAGATATTGTTCATTTACAGGGCTAAAAAAGGGATTCCAATACATTATTATACAGGGATGGAGGGAATTATTTGAGGCGTACTTTAATTATGTTAATCTATTTCATATATAATGAAATTGATATAAGTCACACTATGCATTATTTCATGATAATACGAAATGTATATAGCATTTACAGGACGCACAAAATATTTCCGATGCTATATTGTATCCGAAGTTCATTAGGGATGATCGCTGGAAATGCATTTTTAATTATGATATGCGCTTTTATGATTCACTATATTTATGCATAGAGTATGGTATATATAAATGCTCATATACAGGACTACATAAAAGTATTCGTAAGGGTTACTGGGTATATGCGCAAATTGATTAAAGGTAGTTTTTAAATGAGTTATGGATTTTTACGTTGAACTGCATTTAATTTACTAAGAAATGTTTGTAGAATATAGATAAAATGATATACAGGGTCACGTAAAGAATTGAATACATGGCCATCTATAAATTATAATTTCTGGAAATGTGATTTCAGCAGTTTTATGAGTGTTTGAATTAAATTATAACTAAGCAGTAGAGCGTAATAAACGTTTTAGGTAAACTACAAGATTATACAAAAGTATTCAAGTATGTTTCCATATATTAGTATAAATTGCTGAAAGAGAATTTCAACCTATTATGCGTTTTCTTGCAAAAATAAATTTTCCCATTATATAATATGTATATCAACTTACAGATCAAATGCAGGGCTGATCAAAAGAATTAGAAAACATATTTGGCTATGGACGGTAAATGCTGAAATCAGTTTTTCAAATGTTTTATATGTTTTCTAAAATATTTACTTAGTTATCTTATTTACGTTATTTACGTTATTTCCCTAAATTACGATGTCTTGTTAAAGCATTCAGGAAGCGTTGGAAAGTGTTTTATAATCTATGCTTAACGCATGATTTTTCTTAATTGTTTTTTTTTCTATTTCGCAGATCAGTCTTTTCCTATAAAACATACCAAATCTATTTAGCTCATATTCACAAAATACAATATACACGGGAATAAAAAATTTAAATAAATATGGCTTATCATGTCATGTTTAATAAAGCAATGACTAATCACAACACATTAAAATTTTACACATTCTTAATATCAAGCTAGAACTCAAGATAAAGCTTAAAACTTAATAAAAAAAGATGTCAGTTGATAAGCATTGTTTTTTAAGTGGAAAAATTTAAAATGTTTTAGAAGAATAGGACTCCAAAATAGCGATATTTTGCTAAACAGTACGGTAAAAAGATAAGAATTTACATTTCAAACGAAACTTTATTTTAAAATTGTGCATTTTAAAATTCATCACAGTGTTTATTGCAAGAACCATCACAGTATTAATACTCAGAATTTTTTCCAGAGAGAAACATTCGGCTTGCATACAATATTTCAAATGAAAATCAAATTTCAAATTATTTGCTTAAAAGGCGCAAAGGCCAACTTAGTAAAAAAGATTCAATGCCGGGAATCGAACCCCTGCCATCAGTATAGCGCACGGACATTCTACCGACTAAACCACTTGGAACGATACCCAGCCTGGAAAATTTCTTGCTATTACATGTTGGCAAGGCTACAAAAGCAGCACAAGATGGGATATTTATCGTGAGCCACCGACATGGGGCAAACACGAAACTTAATTAAATCCAGCATCGGTTGAAACTGTATTAATACTTAGAAATTTTTCCAGAGAGAAACATTCGCCTTGCATACAATATTTCAAATAAAAATCAAATTTAAAATTAAAATTGCCTTTTAAGCATGTAATTTGAAATTTGATTTTCATTCGAAATATTGTATGCAAGGCGAATGGTTCTCTTTGGAAAAATTTCCAAGTATTAATATAGTTTCAATCGATGCTAGATTTAATTAAGTTTCGTATTTGCTCAATGTCGGTGGCTCACGATAAATATTCCATCTTGTGCTGCGTTTGTAGCCTTGCCAACATGTAATAGTGAGAAATTTTCCCGGCTGGGTATCGTTCCATGTGGTTTAGTCGGTAGAATGTCAGTGTACTATATTGATGGCCCGGGTTCGAATATCGGCACGGAATCTTTTTCACTATGTTGGCCTTAGCGCCTTTTAAGCAGTTAATTTGAAATCTGTTTTTCATTTAAAATCATCACATTGTTTATGACAAGTTCGTAACAAATGACACATATTTCACAAATTGGTCACAATGTGACTTCAAAGCATTGTCGCTTTAGTCACAGGTTCGTCACAAAGCTAATGCCAAAATAGTCACAAATGACACACTTTTCACAAATTAGTCACACCGTGACTTCACAGAGTGGTCACAATGTGACGTCACAAACGACCTCTAAAACGGCCATAACGACTTCGCATTGTAGTCACTGTGACGTCACATCGACGGTCACAAAATCACAGTGTGACTTCACAACGACGTCGCCGTGACGTCACCATGCCTTACGGGAAGTAATGAGCTTCCAAATCTAATCAGGGTAGCTCCTTAACATAATAAACCGGTACACCAAATTTGGAGTAAGTCGAATATTTCTGCATGAAAAAACCCATTTATCTAAATTAAGCGGGGGGTAGACCCCCTTTTCCCCCTTTATCGCTAACCAATGAACCCCAAAAACTAATCAGGGAAGCACATTATGAGAATGAACCTAGAAAAAAAATTGAAGCAAATCGGATATTTCTATCAAGATTTATAGCATTACGTACATACAGAACCGGGGGGCACATAAGCTCTCAGACTTTGACAGCCTGTGAGCTTAAAGTCACATATAATCCAATTATTTTCGAAATGTTAAGACAGTCCTTCAGGAAATAAAATATCCAACACATAGCATCAACCCCACCTAATCTTCTAGAAGAAATCAGTTGGAAACTGAACACCATACACCCTCAAATTAATCAAGAGTATATGAAACAACATTTCACTTAAATAACAACGAACTTAAATATTATATAAGAATGACCAAACGAAAATTTAGCGAAAGTCTTAAATAAATAGTTTAAAAATACTTAACTTATAGTTTTTAAAGAAAATAACGGAGATATTAAATATGGTAATCTCAGCAGAGCTCTATCAAGACATTGTTCCAATAACGAGAGAAAATCAATCGATGTTGACAGTGCAAGAATTATTGTTCCACAAAAGAACCACCCACAAAGCCAAGATCCGTGAATCGCTGGAAATAATTACAAGAAATAACGATGTCTGTAATGATAACCAGAGGCGGGCCAGCACTATCCAGCGCCTGTGTGCAGAACTTTAGTAGACGCCCTAACACTCACCCCCCCCCCGTTTCCTCAGAAAATAAAACTTCATAAAAATGAATATGAGAATATATTAATGCGTACACAGAAAAAAATAAGACCTAAAATAGGTAAAAAAAAACCAATTTGGGTTGAAAGATTCTTAGGTTGAGTCATGATCCATGCCTGTTTTGGTTATCACTATGCATCCAATTTAGACACCGTTAAATACCCATTTTGGGTGTCTTAAGCCACATTTTAGACACCACTCAGAATCCATTTTAGGCAGTGTTTAATATCCAATTTGGATATCTTAACACCCAGTCTGAATATTACTAAGCACCCATTTTGGAGAATACTTAACACCCTATTTGGTCATGCTAACATCTATTTTGCACAATCCTAAATATATATTTTAGGACACATTAATACTCAATTTGGGTGCCTTTAAATACCTGTTTTAGGATAAATTCAACATCAAATTTGGATAAATTGAAATATTTTTCTTGGCATATTTAGTACCTATTATTTTGAACACACCCCAAGTGATTGATACAATGTATATGAATTTATTTTAAATGTTAATTAAGATACAACTCCATAGACTTTAGTGCTTTTATTAAGGGATAAGATTAAAATTTCAAAGTTAAAATAATACACCCCCCCCCCCCAAAAAAAAAAAAAAAAAATATATATATTGATATTTAAAATATAAAACAATTAGCTCAATTTCGATTTTTGATGAGATTTCAATCATAAATAATTAAATAATTTCCTCGGCAACTTTGGAATTTTTTTTCTATCATATTTAGAATCTTTCTGCTGAAGATCTTGATTTGAAACAAAATTACGACTTTCTTATGAGATAACTTATCAAATTAAATGTGTTATGCCACCAGCTTTTATAATTTCTTTAATTTGTCACATTAAAAGAAAATTGAAACACTAATTTGTATTTTTTTTTTCTTTTTTTTTTTTTTTTCATTTTAAAAGTTAAAAAATTTCTTTGATAGAATATAATTATCACCACAAGCAATAAATTTACTTTTAACATTAGAAAGACCAATTGCGGTGATTTTGACCGCTATATCGAATGCCGAAAGCATAATTGTTATTTATCTCATGCATGGTTTTGTGGCATTTTATATGTGAATTATAATATTTAGATATTCTGTCATTATCCATGCTTAACCCTTCAATGCGCGATTTTTTATTTTGCTTCGAAAAAATTATATATGATTCTCTGAAAGGTTTATAATACGGGAAAAATAATGAAAAAAATCAGAGATACATTTTTCATATAGTACGTCAATCTTTTCTTCTGTTGCACTTCTGATAAAATTACTGTCGTGTGGCTGTTTTACGCTAAAATATTGCAAATTAGTAAATATTTTAATAAGTATATCTCCAAATACGTTATTTTATATAATTATATATTTTATAAAACTTAACCTTTAACCCTTTAATTCCCATGATATAATACGTTCTAGAAATTACGTAGTTCAGAGAATCTGACTTTACACCAGAAAGTTTCAATGGTTAATTTCACTTTATTTAAATACGGAATGTTTGTTATTAATTAAAATAAATTTTGCTACTTTAATTTTCTGGTGTGAATTAGGTGTATACGAATAAAAAAATGTATTAAATTCAAAACACTGTTGTTTGCATATATGTAAAGCTGCGTACTAAAGGGTTAAAATGGAACCGAGTTACAGTTAATCATACCTTAAAAAACTGTGGAGTTCTATAGTTTATTCTAGTCTTATTTTCATATAATTATATGTTTTAAGCTTTTATGACATTTGCATGTAATCTTCAAATCTTTGTCTAAAAAACAGATTTTAATGATTTAATTATTATTCTTTAAAAATATGAAACAAAAATACATTCAAAACAATGTCAAATATATCATTTGGGTCCTTTTTTGCTCTATAAAAAAGAAAGAAAAAAAAACACCACAAAATATGTTACAAATTATGAAAATTTATATATAGATTTATATAAATCCATCAAAACATTCATTATTAATATGTTATGGAGCAGGCAATTTTTTTTCACCTGTCTAAATTAAAAACTTCATAAAAAAGAAAGAAAAATCTGTAGCCAGTAAATTATAAGAAAATATACAATTCAGTAAACTAAAAATTTTTCATGAACAATCACAAAGAAAGAAGTCTTTGAGTTTTGTTATTCCTCTTAAAGCAAAAATAAGAATACACAGTTAATAAAAAAAAAAAAAAAAAAAAAAAAAAAAAAAAAAAATATTTTTTTGAGATTATATTAGACTTTTTAATACAGTTTTATATTGTAAATGTTATATAATGTATCCCATCTGCCCCCCCCCCCCTTAGTTTCGGCCCTGCTGACAATCAATAATGTTGCAGTGAACTCATAAAATCCACTTTCATTTATAGTGGAACGCGTGTAAATGGGAATGTAACAAAACAAATTTGTTAGGTCAACATTTATACAAATAACATTACAATAACATAAAGTAACAAACAATTCAATAAATACCCGAATAAATCCAGTAATGGTACAGCGAGGGTCCTGTAAATATCCAAAGAATTCGAACTCGTAAACACGACGCCACACAAACACAACACAGACGAAATGAAGAAATCAAACATGGCGCGCAGTGACGCTGCTATTTATCCGAATCAAGATAAATGGGTAGTAGTCGTTACCCAAATCAGCGCCCGCTGCTCATACCAGCAGAGATGTAATCCAATTTGGGTGTTCACTGTCCCCATACTGGGTATCGCAAAGCTGTGTCTATGAATATGTAACCGTTTTCACCCAATTTGGAGAGATCTAAGACCTGTTACGGGTCTCATATTCTTAAATAGGTATATTACAGCCCATATTGGAGTTTCGAAAGCTAATATGGGTGTTGTTTCATTTTGGGTGACATTCTAAAATAGGTTTAATTTTTTACTGTGTAGCTGCTATCCTTCTGGAGTTTTTTCCTACGTCAAATAAAGTTTTTTGAACCAGAAAATTTTTTAATAAAATGTTTCTTGTTTCTATAGGGGTTCGTATTTTATTTAATTTATTAAATAAAATTTCTGGTTCCAAATATATTTAAATTACTTGAAAAATAGGAAAGATTGGCAAGCTACGTAAATAAAAGTTGAAACACAGTGAAGCCTGTGAAAATGGAACCTGCCTGTATCAGAATCCTGCATTAACCCTTTGACTTCGGCTTTCACTTCGCGATTATAGTTGAAAGTACTCAGTGTGCGTACGATCTTTTTGCTTCAGTACACATGTTTTAAAATAGAAACATTTTATTTATACAATGGCAGAAAATTTAAGATTGAATAACACAGTTTATTTTTCGAAAACTGTGTTATTAAAACATAAACTAGTTGGATGTGCCAATCCCAAAACTTTCATCTATCTTATGCATCTTAATATTCCAAAAACCTAGTTACACATGTTAATACCTCAATATTATTAGTTCAATACTATACCAACTTTGATTTTCATCTTAAATTTCTGCTTCAGCCAATTAAACGGACTAAAAACGAGTTAATCTATATCAGGATATTTGTTAAAATTAATAATTTTTCCTTATTCTGTTGTTATCAGTTGATTGCGAATAGCCGGCTTAGCAGGAAGGGAGTTCCCACCGCTGCACGAGCCGCCGATGGACAATAGAACTACGAAAAATCAAGAAAAGTATACAAAAATCGCTATCACAGAGCCCCTTTACCGCGCATTATTTCCAAATTCAAGGAGGACCTGATGGCGAAATCCAAAAACATGCACAAAAAATTTCGTTCAGTTGTATGCATAACTTCATACACCTTTCGATGGTACAATATTTAAAATGGCACAAAAAACGCTATTACAGCGCCCCCTACCGGCGAATGTTTTCCAAATTAAGGAAGGATTTGCTTGCTATAGCCAAGAACTTAAAATAAAAATTTTGTTCAATTCTATGCATAACTTCATACACTTTTCGATGGTACAATTTTCAAAATCGCACAAAAATCGATATTACAGCGCTCCCTAGCGGCGAATTTTTTACAAATTCTGGTAGTACCTGCTTACCATAGCCAAAAAATTAAAATTAAAATTTGGTTCAATTCTATGCATAACTTCATATACTTTTGGATGGTACAATATTCAAAATCGCACAAAAATCGCTGTTACGGCGCCCCCTACTGGCGATTTTTTTCCAAATTCAGGGAAAACCTACTTGCCATATCCAAAAACTTAAAATAAAAATTTGGTTTAGTTCTATGCATAACTTCATACACTTTTGGATGGTACAATATTCAAACTCGCACAAAAATCGCTCTTACAGTGCCTCTACCGGCGAATTTTTTTCAAATTCAGGGAGGACCTGCTTGCTATAGCCAAAAACTTAAAATAAAAATTTGGTTCAATTCTATGCATAACTTCATACACTTTTTGATGGTACAATGGCGACAGACACACGGACAGACAGACATTTTCTATAAGCATGTTTTTTGGGATCTCTGACCCTAAAACGTGTAAATCCGTCAAAAACCGGAAGTCGAAAAAAATTTCGATTACAATACTTTCTTATATTGAAGATAGAAGAAAGAAAAATGAATGAATCCTGCTAAACGGTTTTTTACCGCAACGTTTTCAAAGGGTTAAAAGGAAAATTTCCACTATCCCGAAGAAAATAATACAATAAAATAACAATAGATTGCATTTGTACTAATAAAAGAAAGTTGTTTGTCCCCTCTAATTTGCAGATCTATATTAATAAAAGAAGGACGTTTGTCTTTACCCCACATGTGTGGGCGATGGCTAAGAAAATCTACCGCACATACAGGTCTGAAAATTTGGATTAGGATAGACGATGGAAGGTCCGAAATCACCTGCGGCTTAGATTTTTCATTTTTTTTAAAATAATTAGCAGAAATATTAATTAAAAGAAATAATAATCATCGCAAAATGGCGAGCTTTCTTTCTTCAAAACGATCATGCCTGTGCATTTCCCCAGACATTAAGCCGTCCTTCACGTAAGCGTAGCGTTCGATGTTTATTACATTTTGAAATTGTGAAACCGGATCCCTGTAGAGTTACAAAAAAAAAAAAAAAAAAATAAAAAGGTAAGGATGAAACCTTTCCGTGTTACCTTTCCGATTCCAACGGTATCTTTTGTTACTATTTCAAAAAATCTTTTTATTTGGCCGCGATTCGCGCCAGTTTTGAAATCTTTCCGTTTTTCTAAAGTTTCAAACTTAAAAAAACAAAAAACCTATTAATATATTCTCGGTATTTTTCCCGTTCTAACGATATCTCGGGTGTGAAAAAATATAAATATTTACTATTAAAAAAACTCTTGAAGCGATTTAAGGGATTTACCAGAAATGTTTTTTCTCTCGATACAAGGGTACAAGTTTTCTAAAGATATCGTTTCCCGTTAAGAAATATCTGCATTGGATATCATTTCGCATTTTAGAAAAGTGAGGGGATGGTGCGCATTTTATATAATTTATGTTTTACCAAGAATTTTTGGTCAGAACTGAAAGACTAAATACAAATTCTAGGTTCGCTTTAAAAATCAGGCCAGAGCGTGGACAGCACCCACGGTGTACGCTACCGAAGGCAGCGGGGCCCTCAACTCGAGCTTCCTTCGGTTGGATTTTCATTTTAAAATGAAAAATCATACAAATTCGAGGTTGTACCCTTTCGAAGGTAGTGCTGCTGACAATAGTTCGTTTGGAAAAATTTCCGTTTAAAAATATAAAATCAAAACAAGTACGTTACACGTCCGGCGTATGCTGTTGCAGACATTGTCTTTCTCCCCCCTGATTAAGTTTTCTGTCCCCTTCACCTACAAAACATTTTAGACAGCTTGCTCCTTTGAAAAATCTAATTCTAAATTTACTATGATTTATATTATTTCTGTAAATTATTTTCAAATAGAGTTACTGAGTCGTAAGCTATCAGCGTTGAGATGTATGTGCATTCTATAAGACTCTTGTGACGCATAGGTCTACCACTATTCATGGCTTGATTACCGCAGGGGACACTTTTACCAGTATTTCCGAATAACACCTTTCATTGCTTGCAACTACGTAAAGTTTCCCTCTGTTTATTGAAAGGTTGGACAGGTCAGCGTCTTAATCACTTATTAGAAGACTCAGAAGTAGAATAAAAGTAAATAAATTTTAAAAAAAGAATTGAATATTTATAAGTAAGTTTATCGCAGGTAAATCTACAAAACATAACTCAGATGTCAAGAAAATATTATACATTTTGGTATAATTAAATTAAGGATTTGCTCCTCAACTGAAATATTTGGCACCTTTACTACTTTGGCGCCTGTGTGCGCCGCACACTTCGCACACTGGGTCGGCGCGCCCCTGATGATAACGTATCTTATGTTATGCACAAGAACTTGGATGAAATTTCTCAAAACTGATATTACGTTCCAATAAACAATAAATCCAATTTTATACAATAGATGTCACCACTACCGTTTTAAGAACTTGACCTTGTGAAACTCCCCCTAAAAATGTCAGTATTTGTTTTGAAATTGGTAAATGTAGGTATTGGGCTTTGTTGGTTTCTCCTTACTGTTACCCCTGAGGATGGACACGTTTTTAATTGCCCGAAACTGTAGGAATATAATTGTAAGTAGTTTATATAGTAAAAATATATTAAACATTTGATGAAATATGAGCAGTTGTATAAAATGTTTTTATCTGTGCGTGCGCGAACGATAGCAAAGATTTTTTTCATAATTTAGTACTCACCTTTATATAGCAACTCATGTAAAAAAGCCAGTCAAATATCGTAAAAATTCAGAAAGATACCGGCGATAGAGTGAGCTGATTTTTAGTTGCTCTCCAAAAGCAGCTGAATGATAAGGTATTTTTCATAAATTACCATTTTTTATTTATGTATTTTTTTTTAAATTTTATTTTATTTAAATATAAGTATCAAAATCGAAGCATTTGTTCCAAATCTACTCGTTAACATTCATTAAATAGTGCATTTAATCCTTTTTATTGTCATAAAATTAAATGGTTTTTTCTAGTGCATGAACTGTAATTTAAGTCATATATTAATGAATAAATGATATAGAAGCAATCTAAGAGTAATATAGGTTATTTTTTTAAATTGTTCATGTTAATATTCAAATATTCAGACATAATTAAAAATGTGTTAACCTTTTCTTTTGTTCAATTTCATGCAGTAGACAATGTTATAAAAACAAAGCAAAAGTACTTTAAAAAGAATATATTATTAATTTAACCAGTTAACGCCCAAATTGTTTTAAAATTTTATTTAACCAACACTATTTTTAGAATATATTTATAAGATGAAAAGTTAAGAATTTCTGAAGTTTTTTCTCGTAATACCAAAGTTATCACTTATAAAATAGACCATGGAAAAAGTAGCTAATGCAACAGGTTTCGAAAGAAATACGCTTTTTCATCAGACGCAAAAGAAAGTCCTACCATTACGAAAGCAGAAAGAAATCTTTTTTCCCACTCTCGAAGTTATAGTAAGTACTACAGGTCATACATACATGGTGTGTTCACAAAGTTTAAAGACTGGTCTGAAAATAAAAAAATGTATTAAACATTTTTGTACAGTCAACTGAAATTCTACGAAATATGACCCTTGAGCATCAACACACCGCTGCCAGCGTTTTTTCCATCACTCATAGGCTCCCTGGAAGTCTTCGCGCGCAAGGCTGTTAAGGGACCTCGTCGAAGCTGGAATCGTTAATCGCTAGAAACGTGTCAAATTGCTTTCCTTTCAAGTCTTTTTTGATCCGGCGGAACAAAAAAAGTCGCTGCGTGCAAGGTCGGGGCTGTAGGGGGCCTTGCCACGTTAAACTTAGCCCAAACTTTGGCGGCTGCGAGCGACGTGTGAGAGGGCGCATTGGCGTGGTGAACAATCCAAATCGTCTCTGATGTTTTGGCGGACGCGCCGGGTCAGGTCAGTTTTACGCTGGAATGCACCACCATGTCCGGCGCGTCCGCCCACACATCAGAAGTGATTACATTATTCACCACGACAATGCGCCCTCTCAAACGGCGTTTGCCGCAGCTGACGTTTTGGCTAAGTTTAACGTGACAATACTGCCGCAAGCCACCCTACTGCCCAGACCTTTCTCTCAGCGACATTTTTTGTTCCGCGTATCAAAAAATACCTGAAAGGGAAACGATTCCAGCGATCTAGGCAGCTTCGACAAGGTCCCTCAACAGGCTTGCGGGCGAAGACTTCCAGGGAGCCTATGAATAATGGAAAAAACGCTGGCAGCGGTGTGTTGATGCCCATAGGTCATATTTCGAAGAATTTTACTTCGCTGTACAAAAATGTTTAATAAATTTTGTATTCTCAGACCAGCCTTGAAACTTTGTGAACACACCCTGTATACATAAATTATAGCACTTTGTAGGAAAAAAGATACTGACTTATTCAAGAATCAAAAATATGTTTTTAGGCTCCATCTGATAACGAGAAAACTTGACTATACCGGTAGCCAGAGTAATGGAAGAGAGAGAAGGAATGCTGTGATACACAAAAGCACCAATAGTTCTCAATAAATGATTAGTATTGTGAGACAAACTGAAGCTGATCTATTTATATGACGCTGGCGTTAATAGGTTAACATAATATTTTTTGTTATGAACTGTAAAAAAATGAAACTTAAGTAAAAAAAAAACCTTTTTGACGAAACATTTTTAGTTTTAATTTGCATATTTTTAATAGAAATTTCGTATGAATACTTCTAAAATTCACTACATTTATAATATATACCTTCTTTTTAACTCAAATTTAGTCATTTTTATCTTTTTTTTTACCTGATATTTTTCGTAATTGTTTGAGATTGGCATTTCACTTGGCTAATTCGTTTTGCATTCACACATGAGAAACCCTTTAATGTTTGAACTAAAAGTTGAATATGAACAACCTTAAGGACATTTAACGGACATTTATAACAATTATTAAATTATATGAAAGCCAAATATGTTCCTAATTTTAAAGTTTGCTGTTCGACAAATATATCTTTCGGTACATAATGCCACAAAACACCATTGAAACTTTATTCGCATTTTACCTTGTAAAAAAATAATAATAATAATAATAAAATAAAATGTTTGTGATTTTTGATTACACTGTTTCATATACACAGGTTTGATATTATTTAGCATGTTCTTTTGACTTCCCTTGCGAGACCTTTTGATATTTTTTTCCATTTGCGGTTGCGCGTTTACAGTTACACCAACTGTCACGCCTGTAAAAGTGTTCAGTGGGATGGTTCGTTTAAATGCAAAAACTCCAACCATATTACAGGAACTATTTCTTTATTAAAAATCTTATAAAAGAAAGGTGGTTCAGGAGCCAAAATGGGAGAGAGAGACCCCACAATGCATGGGACGCCGAAGCGCCCTTTCTTATTAGACAACTTTACATCTCGAGAGCTGAAACAGAAGTGCCGTTTTTTGCACGAAATCAAGAAATCTTGGCGTGGCACAGCATCGCCAATTTACAACTTTTGGTGACTGCGCGAAAGTGTACAAAGGCTTTTGGCGATAAACATTACCACAAAAATGTGGACTGCAAGTAAGCGCTTCTAATTAGGATGAGAAAAGTAACAGACAAACCGAAATTGTTTATCCAACAGCTTTCACAAAGTAGACCGCCGCCAGAGAAGAATGCTGGAAATCACAGGCATCTGGCTTTTAGCTCGACCACAAAGCACGATAAATACATGCTTCCCATAAGATCTGTTCATTTTTACTTTTTACTGCTAATATATATATTCAAGGTTCACGTATTAGTAGCGATAAAAATTTCTTATCACTGCGGCGGGGAAAAATATCCAATGCAAGAACATGAAATGAGACTAGCAGCTGTGCTATTTAATTCTTATTTATTTCTTTGCACACGCAGCAAAAACGGGTAGTTACAGATTAAAAAAAAGAAAGGAAAAAGGAAATGATTATTTGAGCGCTTTGAATTAAAGATAATTTTAGAAAAATGAAAGAAATCACTTTACCAAACTCTGGATGGTTTTGAGAAATGAATTTAATCACATATTTCATTATAGGAAAGAGGGGGGGGGATAATATGATCTAAAAGTAAGAAGTTATGTTTTAAATTAAATTTTGAATTAAAAAAAGGTATGGGACAGAAACGCTGTCACATAACTCACCCCCACAACAGAAGAAAGCTGAAACGTGTACGTTGCAGCTTTATATGTACCTAAAATCCTTTGTCCACTTTCGCACTTACAGAATATGCACCAAGACAAAATAAGTAAAAATTAACTATTTAAGTTGATATCTACCAAGAAATCTATTTTAACTTGTCTGTGAAACTATTACTCTTTAGCTACTGTAAAATATTTTATACAAGTATAAGTAAGTAGAAAAAAAATATTTGCTTGCTTTCAAAACAATTCACAAGAATTGTGTTATGTCCATGACAGAGCGCTCATAATATTCAAAATAATCTTTTTTTTTTTAATTAAATATTCCACAAATTAAAATGGCCACATTAGTTGATAACACAGGATCCTATATTTAATTTTTTTTTCTTTGTGGCATTGTATTGTGGCGCTGGTACCAGCATTTTAGTCATGTATCTATTTATATAGAGAAGCATTTACTGTATATACGACTTCTCAAAATTTGATCTTACATGAGATCATAATATTAAATAAATGCAAGCAAATAAAATCAAAGGACATAAACACACCAGTAAAAAAAATTGTTACTTTAAGGAAAGATGAATTCTTTCATAAAATTGAAGCTTATTTGTATTATCTTAGGTTGCTTCATTACTGGCATAAGAAACTTACAAAAATTTGTGCATAACGCACAGGACTACCAGAGACAAAAATTGTGCAAGCTGCATGCACTCAAACAAGTGTAGCCCTACATATTGAAATTTTGTGAATTCTAGTGGCATCAGCTTATGGCTTCTGCCCTAAATAATAAGGGGTAGTTTTTTTTAGATTCCTGCAATTTAACTAAGTCCCCGGTTTCCAAAAAAAAAAAACACAGTATGTTATAATTTAGCATTTTATGAATTTTTACACTGCCATCCTGACATTCCGTGTATTGATCAAAATTTAACCCCTGGCAAACTTATAAAAAAAAATTAATAATTAATTGTATGCAATTTTGTATAGTGTAACAAGATATCTTACTCGATCTGCCACATCCAAGTAAGAAGTATCTAATGAAAGTGTAAAAAATGTTACCTGTTAAAATTAACAACTTCGAAATGTATGTGTAGTTTAATATGTCATGTGACGGATAACTCCTAGAAACATTAAAATCTTTGTATAGATACAAAGTGATGATGCCATTGATATGTTCTGACATTATGCAAACACAAAAAAAAAACTGTTAAAAAGAAGTATTTTAATATTGAAACATGGTGTAAAATTTAAAAGATAGGAAAGTAAAAGGAGAAACTGTATGTGTGTGGAAGGAGGGGGGAAAAACTCCCAAACTCATGAACTACTTGTAATGCAACACATGAACAAGTGTACGCAAGCATACACAACGTGTAAGTAAACACATGAACAAATTGTATAATATCACATGAACTATATGTATTAATGTCTCAATGAAGTAAAATTGTAATGTAATTGCCAACAAAATAAACAGACAGTATATGTGTAATAACCCAAGACACTTACAACGAGTGAGATTCAATTACATAATTAATGAGTTATCATCAAAATGCAATGAATACGGGTTAATAAAACAAATGAACTACTTGTAATGTGTGTGAAAACTCTGGTTAAACTCTTTACCAGCCAGTGTGTACAACGCAATGAACTACTTGTAAGAAAAAAAAACAAAAAGAAATACTGCCGAATAAATCGCTAGCAAAGTACAATGTGTAAAAGCAAATGAACAAAATATGTAAATCAACACATGAACCAGTGTAATGTATGTATAAGAATGCACCAAAATGTATTAAAAAAAACAACTGTTATGTAACACAAACAAATATCCAACACATGAACTACATGTGAAAGACAACTGTTGAATAAGTGGTTCACTAAGGGTTAAAAAGAAAATAAAACTGCATCTGCCAAAGTCATTACGGTCTTAAGTTAACGAAAGCGTGCATAAAATGTATAACTCAACGCTAAAAATTGTAGAAGTTATGTAAGGCAAACATGTTCCAAGAAAAGAATGAAAGGGAAAAGAAAAATAAAAAAATTTTGATAGCCAAAAATAACAAGCAATGTACCTTATGTGGTATGCATGTATGTATCCGTCACAAGACAACTGTGAGACTTGAACTCACAAATTAAAAAAAATTTAAATCTGAAGAAAAAAATGCCAAAGATTTAGTTTAATGAGTATATGTGAATAGACCTTTAAAAAATAAAGTGTACCTAACAGCTCACATTATGGATGTGACTACCTCTTATAAGAAAAACACTTACCGATATCAAATATCATGTCAGTTATAATAAAAAAAAATACCTTATGTTATAACTAAAATAGCTACGAGTCACCAGCCGCGCGTAAACAATGAAGTCCAACAGTACATTAGCTGCATGTGTAAAACTGTACACCCGGTTAATTATCCCTTGAAAAAAAAAAAAACTTTAAGATGACTGTATAAACAATGTACAACAATTACATTATGTTATAATTTCTGCAAAACTTTTAAACACACGAACCCAAAAAAAACTTGACATTAAAAGAAAGTTTATCTAAAAAAAAAAAACTACGAAATTGTGAATGCAGTGAAAAAAAATTCAATTTTTAAGCTAAACACAAATGATGCTAAAAGAAACGTATACATACACAGACGGCACTGAATGTCCTTAACCATGGTGAGTATTAATTGAAATATAACAAAATTCAGCAAAACTGAACGAGTCAATGTGTGTGTGTGTGTGTGAAGTACCAGGCCAAACCTGACATCCCAAACCATGTGCATGAGAGGGGGAAAAAAACATGTGTGATTAATACCCAACAATGCTATCTGCCCATAGCAAGTTAGAAATAAAGTGTAAATTAGTGTAAAGGTGTTATCCAACATCAGCATTAGGAAAACAATTACAGGTGAAATTTTAGAATCTAAAAATACTTTTTTAAATGTAAACAATACTCCAATTGTAAAATTAATATTAGTGTAACTCCATTAATCATGTTAGAAAACATATCCGATCCCTGATTAAGCTAGCGGCCAACTTGCTTAACCATAGATCGAAATACACACTTCAGACATTTTGCTATCCCATGGAAAATAGCGCAATGACTGAAGTATCCCACACAAACCATGACAGATGTACACGCAAACAAACTTACACACCAAAAAAACAAAAAAATTGTATTAATGTGAATGCATGTCATTGAGAAACATACAAAAAACTAACTGTTTACAACTATACGTCAAACCTATGTTGTACATCTTATGTATTTTGCAAAAGCAAACGAGAGCCAAAAGTGAAAAAAATATTTTGTAACCCTGACATGATGACTCGAGCTATGTAATATACCTAAATAAAATGTATGCCAGGCTAAACTAATCTAAGCTTACTAAATATTTTGCCAAAGTTCACAATCCAAGAAAATATTAATGTGAAAGCTAACTAATCTAATATTTTTTTTTTTAAACCTATGACTACGCCAACTGTATGTAAATTTCTAATCAAGTGCCCACATCTAACTGAGAAAAAAAAATGTTATGCTCACCTCCTCTATACTTATTTTAAATTGCCACGAATATGCAAATCCAACATATTTCACATTACTCTTAATTAGTGCAAAAAAAAATTAATAACATCATAAAACATAAAACTTTCTGCATAGAAAAAAAATATCTATTAACTCTAAGAATAAATTTCAAAAGTGTGTCCCAGGTCTAATAATGTAAAAGGTATTCAAAAGCAAGTCATTTACAATCCAAGATAAATATATATATAGACTTTTTTTTTTATCCCAATCTTTAAGAAAGGCTGAATGACAACATCTTAACAATAAAAAAAAAACATTTAAAAATCCCCAGAAAACGACTCATAACAGACACTATACTGAATAAGTTGCAATATGACACAACATATTATTTAAATCATACTGTTAACAGACAGCATACGAGCCAGCGTATTTATGTGCAACAAATGATAAAACAACAGAGAAGCAACTTCAAGGCCTAGAGATAAAATAAAAAGAATATATTATCTCTGAAGTGCGTCAATGTGTCAATGCAAGATACTCAGGAAGTTTCTAATGTGAATCAAATGCAACAAACTTAAAAAATTGCTACCCTTTTATTTATCCCCTTAGAAATGCATCCCAATTATTCATAAATTTTACTTTATACATCAACTGCCGATCTGTAAGTAACAACTTATATTTTTAAAAGCAGATGAAATATTACCTAACATATTAAATATTCATAACATAGATAAATACAAATACATCTCTTTTCAAACAAAATAGAAATTAAATTAAAAATAAACACACCTTTCGTTAAAAATATGTCATTCATAACTATAATTAAAAACAACAAAATGTGTACAGATAAATTAGATAAATTTTAAAAGGCTATTGTTTGTGCAATAGCGACAAGGAATGCAAGCGCAATATCTTTCACGATAACTATTAAACCCAGAAAATCCTTGTCATGCATGAAAATAAAGTATATTTAAACATTCATAAAATAACTGAACTTAAATAGCACTTACCTTTTAAACATTAACATGCAAAGAGCAGCTTAGAATTATAGCTGCAAGTATAACGATTTAAAAAAAAAAAAAAACAATTTTTTTTATAAAGTCGACATCTTCTTTCTTCCGGCTATTACCTTTTATAAGCAGCCTTATTAAAAACAAAATGGAATAGTATGGAGTAATAAAATTTTAACCACGTATGAATATAGAAACATTTATCATAGCCTGAAAAGAGATGAAACTGGAAAAAAAATATAAAAAAAAATATTGTATTAAGTAAAATTAAGATTTTAAAAAGGCGAAAAAAAATTTCCATGTTGAAATTTGTATTGTATTCTTATTTTTTTTTTTAACACAAACTAAAAATGCACTTTTTTTGCTGTGGTAAGTAGTGTCACACTAAGTTCACTTTGAGATTTTATAAATCACAGTAAAGCACATACTTTTTAGATGGTGCGTCCCTGTTATTGTAAGTGAGAAACACTTTTTTTTTTAGATTTCCTTGAGTAAAAACACCTTTAGACAAGAAAAGAAAATTCTATCACAAAGGCAATATTCGGAATGAAGCACGATGAATTTTGACCTTGTCAGGTGCACTTTTTGTAGGAATCACTAGATTTAACTTTTTTCTTTTTTTGCAATTTCACAAACAAACACAAAAAGAATTGTTATTATTATTTTTTTTTTTTTGTTGACACACTTTTGAAGAAAACACAGATCACTTGCAAAAACTCCAATCACTGATAACACACATGTAGAAGACTCCAGGAGAGATTAAGCACAAACTTGGCGTTGATGATAATATCAGGTGAGATGATAGGTAACAAACGTCTTTATTCCAACGTCACTAGTGTAGTATCAGGATTGTGCATAGAATTAGTCCAGTTTTCAATTAAAATGCAAATAAAATTTTGAAGACATGTAGCAGCGGTGCTCCGGCACATACATCATCCGGATCATTCATCATGTACTGGTGTTTACAGAAACATCAGGAATGGGCAGAGAAGTTGAAGAATAAAATTGTCCTTTTAAGCTGCAGGAGTACTACGTCGAAGGTGCGGCATAAAAACATTTAAATAAAAAAAAAAAGGGGTGGGGGAATTTCTCTCTCTTAAATAAATAAGCATTTTTTTTTTTAGGTTGGAGAAACGACCGGCCGATGGGCCAAATTTTATGTAAAAGTGTTCAGTGGGATGGTTCGTTTAAATGCAAAAACTCCAACCATATTACAGGAACTATTTCTTTATTAAAAATCTTATAAAAGAAAGGTGGTTCAGGAGCCAAAATGGGAGAGAGAGACCCCACAATGCATGGGACGCCGAAGCGCTCTTTCTTATTAGACAACTTTACATCTCGAGAGCTGAAACAGAAGTGCCGTTTTTTGCACGAAATCAAGAAATCTTGGCGTGGCACAGCATCGCCAATTTACAACTTTTGGTGACTGCGCGAAAGTGTACAAAGGCTTTTGGCGATAAACATTACCACAAAAATGTGGATTGCAAGTAAGCGCTTCTAATTAGGACGAGAAAAGTAACAGACAAACCGAAATTGTTTATCCAACAGCTTTCACAAAGTAGACCGCCGCCAGAGAAGAATGCTGGAAATCACAGGCATCTGGCTTTTAGCTCGACCACAAAGCACGATAAATACATGCTTCCCATAAGATCTGTTCATTTTTACTTTTTACTGCTAATATATATATTCAAGGTTCACGTATTAGTAGCGATAAAAATTTCTTATCACTGCGGCGGGGAAAAATATCCAATGCAAGAACATGAAATGAGACTAGCAGCTGTGCTATTTAATTCTTATTTATTTCTTTGCACACGCAGCAAAAACGGGTAGTTACAGATTAAAAAAAAGAAAGGAAAAAGGAAATGATTATTTGAGCGCTTTGAATTAAAGATAATTTTAGAAAAATGAAAGAAATCACTTTACCAAACTCTGGATGGTTTTGAGAAATGAATTTAATCACATATTTCATTATAGGAAAGAGGGGGGGGGGGATAATATGATCTAAAAGTAAGAAAGTTATGTTTTAAATTAAATTTTGAATTAAAAAAAGGTATGGGACAGAAACGCTGTCACAACGCCCTTCTAGACACTGACCATTCATGGGTTTATCTACAACAGAACTGCAATGATATAATGCAACAAAGCATGCTCTCTAACTCATTTATATTACTACGGATATCTATTCCGTAATCAATTTGTAGTTTTAAAAGAAAACCGAGAAATTAAAGATTCTTATTTGATAAACAGTTTCAATCCTTATTAAATAAGCAGACGGTATTAGTACAGCGCCTAGAATACCTAGTGTAGAAATATGCTATCCAAACAGTGCTAAAAATTAGTATCCCTTAAATGTGCGACGATACTGCTAAAATTTCAAGTGTCTATCGGAGCGACATCTGCGGGATTTTCGTATTACTAGCATTACATTGTATAGACTAGCAATTTCTTGCAGTTGTAGAAAATATCCTGCAGATGTCGCTGCGATCTGCATATTGCAGCAGTATCATTGCACATTTAAGATATACAATATTTTAGCGCTTTTTCAAATATTACAGGGATAGCCGATTTCGACACTATATATTCTAGGCGCTATAGTATTAGTAATCTCAAAATCCTGCCCACCGATGAAACATTAATTTAAAAAAAAAACTGGATGAAACCTGGATTTTAACTATATTGTATAAACAGTGCATATTGGTGAAACAAAACTAGAAATACTTTGAAAGCAAAATTCATTTGTCAAAACACACTTTGGTATATTTCAGTTTGTAACCGAATTTAATATGTTTTCATTTTATATCAGCTACTTTTCACCTGCCATTAAGAAGAGCTGCGTATCACGATTGCACATTTATAACACAAGTCTGTGTGTTGTTCGAATAACTTGGATGTGGTTTTATGGAAAATTAAATGAATTTTACAATTCTACACTGTTAAAAATATCGTGAAAAATTACCTCTGTTTTTAAAGGCTCTCTATTTTCTGACCAATGAGAACGCTAAATTAATACCAATGAAAAGTTCTCATTGGTCAGAAAATAGATAGCCTTTAAAAACAGAGGTAATTTTTTACGATATTTTTAACAGTATATGATAATTTTGGCTTCAGGATTTACGTTAGAATTGTACTTTGGGATCATTTTAAGTATAATCTATCATATAAATAGTGTCAATGTGTTTACAATCTACGTATAAAAAGGAAAATAAGTGCATTAAAAAGAATTAAAAATTTTTATTAGCAGCCATTTGTTTACTTAATTTTTCATTTAGTATTTGGAATTTGGATAAACCTTACAAAAAGAAAGAATTTATACATCAATTTCAAAGAATGTAATCTTCGCCTTTATTTTGTTTCAATTTCATTACTGAAAACGCTTTTATTAGATATTATAAACGTAGGAGTGTACGTTTTTACGCATGTTTATTTTTTACAATAAATATATTTTAGATTTTATTATAGTCTGGGAGTCTTTTCTTGTTGGATTTAATAATTCCTTTTTATTATTAATACACGATATTGTTTAATTTTTCTCTAAGCCTTCATTTTAGATCTAAAAATGTTTTAAAAAGAATATTCTGTTTGCATTACATCATTGTATCCATTACTTATTCAGATAAACTCAATTCATTTTGCTTATTATTAAATTTTTGACACAAAATAGCTGTCTTCAGAATGTTTTGCATACTCTCATTATAAATCATTTAGTTATAGATTTTTTATATGACCATAAATACTGAATATAAATAGTATAAATAATAGTATAAATGGGAAATTTGCAGAGGTGGCATTTTTCACTATTATTTATTTATTTAATTGCTTGCATTGTATTTTTGTTTTATAAAAATAATCAAATGATTTGAAATTTTAATATTACCATGTTCATATACTCATACCATTTTCATTTGCTCATCACTGAGGCGATATGGAAGTCTAGAATAAATATGAAATCATCAAAACTTGTTCTCTAAATGACAGCACAATTATTCATATTAAATTTAAGCAAAAACAGTATCGAACATACTATCACTATATTACGATTGACAAACACAATTCGATTGGGAAGAAGATGTTTATATTTTAAAAACTTTCATTCGTTAATTGGTTTTTCATTATAACTATGAGGTTGGATCAAATAAAAACGGAAACAGTGATAATAATTTTCTTTCTGTATAGTGAGGCGAAACTTGTGTAGAGGTATAACATGAACTAAAAAAGGCAAATCCTATTACGGAAATGGACTTTCCCTGTAGGTAGTCCGATGAAATACACGATTTGCGCTGGCATTCGCTCAACAGCGTCGTCAGTCAGGCAATCGGTTGTTGCTATTCATATGTGTTTGCGGAACGTTTTCGAGTAAAAAGAATTAACGTAAAGCTATTCAACAGTGTTGGAATAGCCACCGTATAAATCGGATCTTTCCCCATACGACTTTTCCATCTTTCTTCAGTTGAAAAAGGGATTGAGCTATCATTATTAGCTCACAGGCTATCAAAGCCTGAGAGCTAATGTGCCCGCCCGTTCTGTATGTATGTATGTACGTATGTATATATGTATGTATGTATGTATGTACGTAACGCGATAACTCTTGATAGAAACATCCGATTTGCTTCAAAAAAATTTTCTAGGTTCATTGTGATAAGGCGCTTCCCTGATTAGTTTTGGGAGTTCATTGGTTAAAGATAAAGGGGGAAAACGGGGTTAGTCCAACCTCTTAATTCAGATAAATGGGTTTTTCATGCACAATCATTCGATTTGCTCCGAATTTGGTATACCGGTTTATTATGTTAAGGAACTTCCCTGATTAGTTTTTGGTGTTCATTGGTTAAGGATAAAGGGGGAAAAGGGGGGTTAGTCCACCCCCTTAATTCAGATAAATGGGTTTTTCATGCAGAATCATTCGATTTGCTCCGAATTTGGTATACCGGTTTATTATGTTAAGGAACTTCCCTGATTAGTTTTTGGAGTTCATTGGTTAAGGATAAAGGGGGAAAAGGGGGTTAGTCCACCCCATTAATTCTGATAAATGGGTTTTTCATGAAGAATCATTCGATTTGCTCCGAATTTGGTATACCGGTTTATTGTGTTAAGGAACTTCCCTGATTAGTTTTGGGGATTCATTGGTAAGGATAAAGGGGAAGGGGAGCTAGTCCACCCCCTTAATTTATATAAACGGGTTTTTCATGCAGAATTATTCGCTTTGCTCCAAATTTGGTATACCGGTTTATTATGTTAAGGAGCTTCCCTGATTCGTTTTGGGGATTCATTGGTTAAGGATAAAGGGGGCTAGTTCACCCCTTAATTTAGATAAATGGTTTTTTTTGCAGGATTATTCGATTTGCTCCAAATTTGGTATACCGGTTTATTATGATAAGGAGCTTCCCTGATTAGATTTGAAGGTTCACTGGTTAAGTATAAAGGGGGAAACGGGGGCTAATTCCCCTTCACTTTTTTTTTAGGGGCATTATTCTTTAAAATAAGAGTACAATATACAATTAGTGTGAATAGCCTCTGAGCTCAATGCCATTAGTTTAGCTGGGCACTTTTCTTTTTTATTTTTATATTTAATTGCAAAGGGAATTGGATTTGTCAAAGTGCATGTGTGAATGAAGGCAGTGTACAGAAAACATGCTCTGTCATTAACTCCTATGCAAAATGGACACAATTATTTCCGAGAGGCATTCTGATGAAATTTCAACAGACAGTTTTGGAATAGCGACCGTATAACTCGGATCTTTCCCCATACGACTTTTCCATCTTTCTTCAGCTGAAAAAGGGATTTAACTATCATTATTTTTACTCGGACAGCGAAGTCGTACATAATGCTCGAAACTGGTTCCGATCACAGCCAAAGATCTTCTACGAGGAAGGTAAGCGAGATAAATGCTTTTTTAACTTTGAAGATTTCGTTTGAAATAAACTGGGTCATTTCTTTCAGTGCCTCCTGCAAAGTATTCATTTTACCCATCAAAATAATTGATGATTCGTTGTCTCAAGATTTTTTGCTCACAGGCTATCAAAGCCTGAGAGCTAATGTGCCCGCCCGTTCTGTATGTATGTACGTATGTATGTATGTATGTATGTACGTATGTATGTATGTATGTATGTACGTAACGCGATAACTCTTGATAGAAACATCCGATTTGCTTCAAAAATTTTTTCTAGGTTCATTGTGATAAAGCGCTTCCCTGATTAGTTTTGGGAATTCATTGGTTAAGGATAAAAGGGGAAAAACGGGGTTAATCCAACCCCTTAATTCAGATAAATGAGTTTTTCTTACAGAATCATTCGATTTGCTCCGAATTTGGTATACCGGTTTATTATGTTAAGGAACTTCCCTGATTAGTTTTGGGGGTTCATTGGTTAAGGATAAAGGGGGGAAAAGGGGGTGAGTCCACCCCCTTAATTCAGATAAAAGGGTTTTTCTTGCAGAATCATTGGATTTGCTCCGAATTTGGTATACCGGTTTATTATGTTAAGGAACTTCCCTGATTAGTTTTGGGAGTTCATTGGTTAAGGATAAAGGGGGAAAAACGGGGTTAGTCCACCCCCCTTAATTCAGATAAATGGGTTTTTCTTGCAGAATCATTCGATTTGCTCCGAATTTGGTATACCGGTTTATTATATTGAGGAACTTCCCTGATTAGTTTTGGGGGTTCATTAATTAAGGATAAAGGGGGGAAAGGATGGTTAGTCCACCCCTTTTAATTCAGATAAATGGGTTTTTCATGCAGAATCATTCGATTTGCTCCGAATTTGGTATACCGGTTTATTGTGCTAAGGAACTTCCCTGATTAGTTTTGGGGGTTCATTGGTTAAGGATAAAGGGGGAAGGGGGCTAGTCCACCCTCCTTAATTTATATAAACAGGTTTTTCATGCAGAATTATTCGCTTTGCTCCGAATTTGGTATACCGGTTTATTATGTTAAGGAACTTCCCTGATTAGTTTTGGGGGTTCATTGGTTAAGGATAAAGGGGGGAAAGGATGGTTAGTCCACCCCCTTAATATAGATAAATGTTTTTTTTGCAGGATTATTCGATTTGCTCCAAATTTAGTATACCGGTTTATTATGATAAGGAGCTTCCCTGATTCGATTTGGAGGTTCACTGGTTAAGTATAAAGAAGGAAACGGGGGCTAATTCCCCTTCTCTTATTTTTTTTTAGGGGCATTATTCTTTAAAATAAGAGTATAATATACAATTAGTGTGAATAGCCTGTGAGTGAAGAATAATCTTCATATATGACACAAGATTAATTTTAGCACAATTATTCTAATTGGTAAACAAATCATATTAGATGTGAATTTCCAACTGGTCGAAAAATGTCCGGACCAGGATTCGAACCCGGGACCTCCTGGCTGCAGCCGCCAGTGCTCTGCCATCTGAGCTATCCCGGACGATTCTGGTCGAACTTTTTCACCCAGCTAACCTTGAAGATTACAGCATCTGGTCTGAAACATGGTTCAGCTCAACAGAATAAATCTCAGGTAAAGGAACTCCAGAAATCGCTGGATACGAAATCACACAAGATTAATTTTAGCACAATTATTCTAATTGGTAAACAAATCATATTAGATGTGAATTTCCAACTGGGCGAAAAATGTCCGGGCCAGGATTCGAACCCGGGACCTCCTGGCTGAAGCCGCCAGTGCTCTGCCATCTGAGCTATCCCGGACGATTCTGGTCGAACTTTTTCACCCAGCTAACCTTGAAGATTACAGCATCTATGTATAGATGTATCATATATATAGATAGATCATATCATACTATATATATCTATACAGTATTTGATGCTGTAATCTTCAAGGTTAGCTGGGTGAAAAAGTTCGACCAGAATCGTCCGGGATAGCTCAGATGGCAGAGCACTGGCGGCTTCAGCCAGGAGGTCCCGGGTTCGAATCCTGGTCCGGACATTTTTCGCCCAGTTGGAAATTCACATCTAATCTTCATATATATTGCACGAAATTTCACGTTATCACCATTTAAATCCAAGGTTGGGAGAGCTTAATTATAGACTTCACGATTCATGTAAAATCACATTAAAATAATAAAACATATTTCACAACTGAAAATGGCGCTGGTGTTGTTTAGTATAAAATAGCACAAGATGATTAAAAAACTTGAAAATTCTATATTTACACTTTTGAATATATACAGTATATACAACGAAAACATATGAATAATATTTGTTATTCCTCACTAGGAATACCAGATAATTTCTTTTATATGTTCAAGAATATTTATTTCTCCCTTTTCGGAAGAACAAGAAATACACAGCCAGCATGCTGCTTTCGAGATTCACATTCAAACTGAACTAAAAGCAAGAGAAATGCTTTTAAAACAATTAATACTTCAGCAACTATTTCTTCCAAACAGAAGCCAAGCATGATTTCATATTCGGAAATAAATTCCCCCTTTTTTTAAATTAAACATCATTTCTTCTAATAGAAGAAAACGATAAAAAAAACCTATACGCAGCTTATTACCTGCTGCGTTCAAGATTCACATTCACAAAACCAACTAAAAAAGGAACAAGAAAGAAAAAATGTTTTTTAATATCAATTCTCTCAAACGTCACGTGATCCTTCGCGGCGCCCGCCTGGATAAGAGAGGCCCGCGAGAGAAGGTTGCAAAATATTCCACAAACTCCCCCTCGATGAACAAGGGTTCATCAAAATGGGGATTCAAATAATTAAAGTAGAAATAAAATTATTCTATAAAATTATCAGTTACACTATACGTAAATACAATACAAAATCAAAATATATACTTACATACTGGACTTCAAATAAAATAATAAACAATTTAAAAATTTGCCAACAGGTTTCTGCTACTAAAAATAGAAAGAACAATTTAAATCTATACAAATTTTTCTAGAATATTCAATAAAAAAAAAAAAAAATTAAAGTAAAAATTAGAAATATTATCAAACAAGAAACTCTTTTTTTTTTTTTTTTTTTTTTTTTTTTTTTTTTTTTTTAAGTGAAAAAGATAATTTTTTTTTTTTTTTTTAAGTCAATAAACAAAAGAGTTCTTGAGTCTCTAATAATATCAGAGTTTTTTTTTCAGTTCTATTAATAAAAAAGTTCAGAGTTTTTTCACTTCTAAATTATACACAAGAATCAATAGGTCTTTTAATGATGGAATTATTTCCCTTCAGTTCATAAGACCTCAGTTTTTTTTTAAATCTCTGTCCACAAATACCTAACTTCCAGAAAGTTCTTGATACATGTTCATATGCATAAAAATCACATCATATATTTCAAAGTCAGAAGTTTTATTCTGGTCCGTGTAGTGAGCAGATTGTAAGTTGAGAAGATACTCATTTTTCAAGCGCTTCCAAAATGATTCAGAAGAGTCTCGCGCAAACGGAAGCGTTTCACTAAGGATTCCTTGGTTGCAGGTAAACACAAGATATGCTTTAGAGTTGCTATAACTAGTTGACCAGGGCGAACACTAAAGCTCTTGGAGATTGCACATTTGTTTAGGACTGATTTTATGCATTGTCTGGATCTTAAAATCCAAATTTTTTCACGACCCATATAGCACGAAAGCTCCCGAAAACTTCCCCAGGAGCTCCAAGTCATCCCAAATTCCTCCTGATACTAAAATGACAAAATGAGGACTTCCTGAGGAATAGACTTTTAAGATCTCCTCAGGAGTGAGCTCCCAGTGACGTCCTACGGAGCAACGTCCGAGGACGTCAGTCCTGGGGAAATACCTGGGAAGCTATTCCTGGGGAAGTACCTGGGAAAGCATTCCTGGGGAAGTACCTAGGAAGTCGTTCTTGGGGAAGTACCTGGGAAGTCATTCCTGGGGAAGTATTTAGGAAGTCTCAGTGCTGGCGCCATCTCATGAGTGATTCTGGAGTACAATTGCTTTTTATTAAACTTATTTTTTTATACTCAATTGCTTTTTATTAAAATAAAGTGAATTCAATTTGATCGGAATCGATTTTTAACGAGTTTGTTTCATATTATTAAATATTCGATTTATTATTTTTTAGCAAATTAGATAATTGTCAATAAATTGTAATTATTTTTAATTATTGCAACAACTTTTAATCATTTTAGTTAAATTAAAATGTTTAATTCAATATTTCAGTTAATTCATATTTTAAATAATAATTACTGTATGTCTTTTAAAGCAAATTTTGCCCATTTATCATTCTTTTATTAATTTTCAATAAATAACATAATGCATTTTTCTTTTTTATTGTTATTAATTTTTATTAATTAAGTAATTAATTTAAATCGTTTAAATTAACCAAATAATAAGTTTCTAAATAAATACACTAAAACCTCTAAATGGAAGACAGTTCTGGACCATATATTTTTCTGGAATTTAGAGGCAAAAGTATCTATACAAAGAAAATAATATATCCTTACCGTGTGTTTGTTTTTTAGCAGCCGTCTAAAATTATTTTTGTAAAAATAGTGTAAATCGAGTCCTGATGCATCAGAGGCTAAGATTTTTCATTTTTTGAAAATTAGCTAACATACTTATCAAACCCTGCATTAAAAAAAAAAAAAAAAAAAAACTGTCGCGATGAGAAAATTTTTATCTCAGCATATAACACCAACTTAAAGTGAATACATTTCACGTTAAAATGGCATATTTCATTAAAAAATATATAAATATTGAACCGCCCCCCCCCCCCCCCGCCCCGATACGAGTTTCTTTTGCAAAGATTTTCTGTTACAAAAAAATACATTCTTACAAAATCGGTTAAAAGATATAAATTCATGCTAAATTAAGATTTAATTCAGATTATTATCCCGGGCCTGGGCAGTACCGCTAAACTAAGCTCATCTGGTATACTTTATACAGGTGTTGGGAATGAGAAAAATGTTAACTAAATAGAAGTGTCAATTTTAAGTGTCAGTTCTGGAGGTTTAACCATATTTTGTTTTATTTTATCTTTAATTTATTTTTTAAATATAAGTTTGACTTATCAATTAATTATTTTTCTATTATCTTTCTTTAATTACCATACATAATATTATTTTTTCCCCTCAATAATAAAAGTGAAGTCTCCATTTAAAGAACTTCAGAAATATAAATAACATTATAGATTCAGAAAATATAGATAAATATTTCTCTCTATTTCCTAAATAACAAATATTTCTCTAGAATTTTAAACTGAGGAGTATTAATGCGTTATATATAGAGAGAGAGGATTAAAACTTCCATTTAAGAAACATATTTCCCATTTAGCAAATTTTTAGTTTCGTATATATATAAAAGATTATTTTTCACGGAACTTCTTTTCTCTTTTAGCCATGGAACTAACTCCATTCTTTTAGCATGCATATGTCCCACAGACTTCTCATATCTCTTCAAGTATCTTTTCTCTGAGATAATCCCTAGCTAAGGTGTCAGGGAGAATATTATAACTGGATCACCAGTTGACTCTGAATAGAGCGGATCCGCCCCCAATCAATTTTGTCAGCTGAGAATGTGAGTGCATGCTTGCTGAAAGTACATAATACCTGCGAAAAAAAGTTTTTGAAAGGAAAAAAAAAAAAAAAGGTTATTCCAAGAATTTGAACAAAACCCATTTTTGAAATAATTAAGCGAAAGCGTTTGTCCACATTTGTCAGAATTTTTTAAAGAGGATTTTTTAATTCAAAGGTTTCTAAAAATATATATATATATATTTATTTATTTAGTTTGGGATTTATACAAAATAATTCGCTTATAAAATAAAGATCTGTAATAGTTTCTATTTTTATGTAATTCAGCCTGTTTTTTCATTGTAATGATGGAACATTGCAATCTATTTTCAACCCAGATCCTGATATGACACAATTTTACAAGTTTGTACAAAAATGTGTTTTTGATGACAATACAGCATTTTAATGTTTTTATAACGTTATTATAAAATAATAAATTGATTTTAAAGCCTTTTTCAATTCGCTCGCGACAGATGGGAGTATGATAAACAATGGATTTAATGAAGCGTCTATAAATGCTAGCCAAAATGTGCCAAATTGCTGTGAAATTGCAACAATGAACTATTTTAAATAGTAAAAAGTCGAAAATAAATTATAAACAGAAATGTTAATTTTGAAATGTAATTTTTAAAATATGCTTTTAACAGTTAATAGTTTCATGATTTGTGGTTATACGTTGAAAAATCAGTGTAGAAATTCCAAAAAGATGGTTTAAATAATGTTTAACCCCCCCCCCCCCCACCGCCCCTCTTAAAAAAGAAACAGAGTAAAATCTACATATTTTTTCATTAATTTATTTAATAAGAGGGCTTTTTACCAAGCGTAAAAAAAGTCGACTAAAGTTTCTGTAAGTAAAAGAGAGAGAGAGAGAAATATTTGCTCTGAACGGATTCTCTCAATTAGAATTTTATTGTTTGGTTATCATAAAAAGAATTCACATTTTAAATCAAAGTATCCGTATTTTGCATTTTAAATCTCTGGAAATGTTACTTTTATTAAATAAAATTAAATTATGTTGCAAGATATCCTCAGAAATATTTAGCATCATTAATTGTATGAAAAATAGTACAGAATGAATTTTCTAAATACAGAATGATTTCAATGGATTTTAAATATGGAAATCTAAAACAATATTATTGTCATTTAAAAATATAATTTCATGTAGGAATTTGAAAATTGAAAGACATTTATGTTATCTTAAATAATTATTGATGAGCCTTTTTTTTACTTATAAATTTAAATTTACATTGAATATATAAAAAAGGCTATGCATTTAAATTTGCAATAAAAGTTCGATAATTCCGGCTTATACGAAGCACATAAAATATGGATATTTTCTAGTTTTGAGTTTCAAAAGAGGGGAAAAATACTAAATACCTTAGAAACATCTCTTGTTCAACGGCCCTGTAGCATAATGGATAGAGCGCGCGTCTGGTGTTCGTAAGTACCCTGGATCAAACCCCGGAAGGCAGAATGAAGGTAAGAAATTTGTTCCTAATATCTGTATTCATGTAATTCCGTGTGCTTGCTTGATAATTGTAATTGCCTGTTACACGTGAATCTATCTGATAAATAGTTTTAAAAAGATCGTATTTATTTCTGAAAAAAAAATTAAATTGTTTTACATTAATTACTTTAAACCATAGCTTCAAAATTTTTTGTGGAATATTAAGTGACCTTGAAGCTTCCCAAAGTCCTCCAGTATCACTTCCTAAAATCTTCCCCAGAACCTCCCGGTGAGGTCCCTAAAGGATGTCCTGGGGAGCTCTCCAGGATGCTGCAAGGCGGACATTTTCTGTTCCTGAGGACCTCCTGATGACAATTTTCTGCATCCTCAGGGATGCCCTGGGGATGATGGTGTTTTATTGTAAATCTTCCTGGGGATATCCTGGGGAGGCACATGTGCTATATGGGGAGTTGATACTAATGTACTGGGCACTCCTGAATGAAAAACTTTTTCATGTGCATCTTTCACGATTAATTCAGTCAAATTATGTTTTGCAGGAATCACAAAGGGGTGTTTTTCATAAAAAGAGGAATCAGACTTTTGTAACAGTCCTCGTACGAATAGCAAACCTTCATTTGACAACATAGGAATTAACCGTAGAAGATTCAATTCTTTAGGGATACTCTTGCTACATTTCAAGTATTTTACAACTTCAGGGAAACTTTCTTCCTGCATTAGCTTAAACCAAAAATTTTCAGCATGTAACATTTCCTCAGCTGATAATTGTGAAAATGTTCTTTTCTCTACCTTTAATTTTATATTAGAAATAAATCTAAATAGCCATACAGTTACTCGATACAATTTATTTAGTGAGCTATACTTTTCAAGATTAAAAATGGGAATTTCATCAGATTTATTTGTTTGAACAACACAAGAAATGGTTGCTGATTTTCGAGACTTCTCTTTAGAAACATCAGGTAATTGTGTAGCCACAATTTTAACGCTAGGCCACTGATCTTCGAGCAAGGAAAGAAATTCAGGAACATACACATTAGGGTTAGCATCAGGAAAAACATGCAATTGGAGATGCTCCTTTTCCATGATCAGGTTGCTAAAATACTGCCAGGGAATTTTCAAGTGAGCGAGATCAGGGATTTCTGAAAGCCAATTTTGCCAATCATTTTCTAGTTCACCAGAAACAAAAGGGGCAATAAATCCGGCTGAATCAAGGAACGTAGTTGCAATTTTCAAAACATTGCGTTTAGTAGAAGAATCATTATTTAATTTTTCTAACAAGGGTCGTAATTCTAGTCCTAATTTATCTTCTGTATTGTTACAGATCAATCCTAAAATTTTCAAGGAGGTATTTGGGGGTTCGAAACTTGATACAGGAATGTTTTCATCATTTAAAACATTAGAATTCAAGTTAGGGACATGATACAAACATTCGTTTAATGATAGAGAATCATCATATTTGGAAGAAGCATCATAGACTATGCGCATTTTTGTTGTAGTTTTATCGTCACGGATAACAGGTCTGTGTGGCATGTAATAGGAATTATTAGAATCTTTCTCGGTGCACAATTCTATTACACCCTCATTAAACTGCTCTAGCAAAATGGAGTTATATTCCTTAAATAAAGAATCGTTTTTCAAGAATTTATTTTCTAAACCAGAAAACCGCTTCTTTGCTACTTCAAGATTATTTCTAAGTAATTCGCGAGAATCTTTCCACAATAATTTTGCTTCATAACGCCCATTTACGAATTTTAGATTTTCTTTAAATTCTTTTATTACCTCATGATCGGTAATGTTCTTTTCATTGCTTTCAGCAATGCCAATTGATTCAAGATCCCAAAATGCTTTCAGTTGGGTATTTATATTTTCAACTGAAACACGCAAACAAGCTACTTCTTTTTTATTAGACTCTATTTGCCCTTGCACCGTATGACCGAAAATAGTTTCTGCAACGTATAATTCTTTTGTCAATTTTCCCTCGATTCCCTTTAATATTTTCCACAAAAAGTCAGACCCTAGCAAAATATTTATTTCCTGTTCAAGACCTGTATCAGCAGGCTTAAAGCCTCTTGTTCTCATTATGTCTAGAAGTTCTGGTTCTAGTGTTTTCACAGAAGCTCCAGTTATATTATCAACCACAAGCGCTTCGATATTTATCGAGTTAATAGGTTGCACAACACTGGATAATTCAAGAGAAACTACTTCATAACAAGATTCATAAGGGCGTCTCCGCCCAAAAGGATAAACTAATAAATTTTCTCTTCGCAATGGCTTCAATTTTAATTTTTGTACTAGCGATCTCTTCACGAAGCATTTTTCTGAACCACTATCACATAAAACGCGAGCCAACAAGCATTCCTTACCAGCAGACACAGAAACTGTACAAGTCTGCAATAATGTAGATTTATTTTGTTTATATTTTTGTTCCGACATCATAGATAAAATTGCACCTTTCATTTCTTCTTCAGGATTTTCTTTTGCTGTTTCTTTAAAACAAAACAATGGACTATGGGTAGTGTTACCACATTTGGAACAAGGGTTAATTTTTGTTCTACAGTTTACAGATAAATGTGACTTATTTGTGCATTTGTAACAGCGGCCTTCTTTCTTTAATTTATATCGTTTTTGTTCATCAGTGAATTTCGAACAATTTAGTCCTACATGATCAGAAGACTTGCAAAATATGCAAAACTGTTTTGTAGATGTACTTAAAGCAGCAGCTGAAGGTATATTTTTCTTTTGTGGAAAATTTTGATATTTACTTGAAGGATTTTCATATTTAGTTTTAGAATTTTCATAAGTCTTGCTTTGGGAATTATTTACTAAATTAGTAGCTTCACGACATCTTAATTCCGTTTTAATAAAATTTATTAAATCGGTGACTTCACAGTCCTTATCGGGGTCACGTTTTCGATGGAAATCTAGTATCAAATTTTCGGGTAACAGTCTTAATAATATTGGTAGTAATAAATGGCCGTAAGAGCCTGATGTTACTCCTAACGCATCAAGATTTCTCATACACGTTTCAATATTATCATACAACTTTCTTAAAGAAATAACATTGTTAGAGGATTTCACTGGTTCAAGATTCAGAATTTTGTTCATGTAACAGTTTATGATATTTTCCCGCTTACCATACCTCTCTTCTAACAATTTTAAACAAGTAGAATAATTTTGATCTGTCAGTTGAAAACCAGATACAATATTATATGCAGGACCAGGCAACAAGGATTTGAGATATTGGAATTTTTCAATTTTTGATAACGATTCGTTTGAATCTATCGCACTAGTAAATAAATTAAAAAATTCTAAGAACTGGCTTGCATCACCAGAAAATTTTTCTATGTTAAGTTTAGGAAGCTTCACTGCCGAAACTGGTTTACTTCCGATTTTTGAACCGTTACTTGATTCTAGTACAACTTTTGGTTCAGTTTCGATTTTACATTTTTTAAGCCTCATCTTAATTTTAAATTTCAAACTGGATATTTTTTCAGAATATTCTTCTACCGATTTTAGTTCTTTTTCATATTCAGTTTTTTCCTGAATTAGCTCATCTATTTCGGAATCTAATTCCTTTAGTTGAGCTTCCTTTTCATTTACGAGCTCTAATGATTCCATTAATGAGTCGCAATCAGTTTTATCAATATCAACAGATAATAATGTATCACATTTTGTGATTAATTTCGTAATGGCTGCACGAAAAGTAGCTCTTTTACTTTTAAGCTTATCAGGCTTATCCATGTTTAAATTTTATTTCAATTTCCAAAATAAATTATCATGAAAAATGTATATTTTCAAGAAATCAACAGTCATGCAGAATAATAAAGGTATTTCTTACCTTTTGTCCCGGTTGTTGAGGCACCAAAACCTGAAGAATAATCTTCATATATATTGCACGAAATTTCACGTTATCACCATTTAAATCCAAGGTTGGGAGAGCTTAATTATAGACTTCACGATTCATGTAAAATCACATTAAAATAATAAAACATATTTCACAACTGAAAATGGCGCTGGTGTTGTTTAGTATAAAATAGCACAAGATGATTAAAAAACTTGAAAATTCTATATTTACACTTTTGAATATATACAGTATATACAACGAAAACATATGAATAATATTTGTTATTCCTCACTAGGAATTCCAGATAATTTCTTTTATATGTTCAAGAATATTTATTTCTCCCTTTTCGGAAGAACAAGAAATACACAGCCAGCATGCTACTTTCGAGATTCACATTTAAACTGAACTATAAACAAGAGAAATGCTTTTAAAACAATTAATACTTCAGAAACTATTTCTTCTAACAAGAAGTCAAGCATGATTTCATATTCGGAAATAAATTTCCCCCTTTTTTTTTTTTAAATTAAATCATTTCTTCTAATAGAAGACCACGATAAAAAACCTATACGCAGCTTATTACCTGCTGCGTTCAAGATTCACATTCACAAAACCAACTAAAAAAGGAACAAGAAAGAAAAAATGTTTTTTAATATCAATTCTCTCAAACGTCACGTGATCCTTCGCGGCGCCCGCCTGGCTAAGAGAGGCCCGCGAGAGAAGGTTGCAAAATATTCCACAGTGAGCTCAATGCCATCAGTTTAGCTGGGCACTTTTCTTTTTTATTAAATAATTATCTGTTAGGATAACTTCGAGAGAGTCGCCGCGTCCGAGATAGATGCCTTGTCTTTCTTGTAATTATCGATAGATGGCATTCAAACGCGCAGTATAGGTGTGCAATAAAATTATTTTAATCAGTGTATATCGTGAATCCCATTTCGATGTTTACTTGCAGCTTTACATTCCTTATTTTGAGTAAGCGCATGATTTCACTATCCAAACTTTTAAACACGCTATGCTTAAATACTTTTATACGTTAATTTCTAAATGCATGCATGATTTCGAAGTCAAAATTAAGTTTAGCGTTTGTATACAGTAAGTTGCGATGCTTGGAACAAATCGGGAACTGTCGGAAATGCTGCTAATAACTTTAAGGCCACTGGGATCTTCCGTTTCAACAACAACGCTCTCCCAGATCAATTGTTTTCTGCTTTAGCGGATAGTGAAATGCCCTCACCAGAAAACATGACTCAAAAGGAGGCAAATTCATCAAGTAAAGTGCTAATCAATACATCTCAAATTAATTTAAAGCCTGAAGAACCCGGAACAAGCAATGTAAAACCACCATCACTTACCAACCACCTACATAAAATATCTCCTATTCCGACACTTTGTCAGGGGACAGACAAGCACAGAATTAAGAAAATGGGAGTAAACTTAACCTCTATTGATATTTGGAATGCGTTTAATGTAAATTTAGAAAAAAATTCCAAAAATGTAATAAAAAGATACAAAACTACTAAGAGAAAATTTAATTTTTATTCAGGTAGAGGATCCCGAAACAGTCTATCAGACATTGATGAATGTTCAAACAGTAAAAAGTTTACTACACCAAAGGAGAAAAAGAGAAAACTAAAAAGTAAGAAGGCGAATAAAAATGCAAGCCAAGATGATAATAATGAAAAGTTGGATCACGCATGACGCAGACGTTCTATGCAAGGGATTTTAAGAAAACTACTTCAAAAAAGAGGAAGTGTAATTGGCTTCATTGCATCGGGTATCAAATGTGGTTACATAAAGACTGTACTTTTTCGACACTTTTTGTGTAGCTTGCGGTCGAAAAAACATGTCGATTAACAAATAAATTATGAAAACACTATTTCACTTTTTTCTTCTCCTTTCTAATACATTAATGTTACGTTGTTTCTGAAATAACAATTAAAATTCAATGTAAAATAATAAGTCGATAATTTTAATAGTGAAAGTAGGCAGACAATTATTAATTTGACTCTACTAGTACATTTCATTGTACTGATTTAGTTTCTTTTTTGTTTTGCATAGTTCATTATAGTACAGATATGATTTTTTTTTATATATAATTTCATTCTGTTCTTATGACAAAGCACGGCATAACTACCTCACAAGTGCGGCGTCTCAGCCTGAATGTTTGGGTGACGAGCCGCAGTGTAATGTTTTAGAAATAAATTGTTAAATTGTTAAAATATTAATTATTTGTTATGAATTTTTTTGTCGCAATACACGTGTTGTATATTTAACATTAAATAGCACAACATGATTTTTTTTATGCCTACCATGGAACTTTAGACACAAATTCAAAAAATATGCGGAATAAATCCCGAAATTAAATTATATTATATATATATGTGTGTGTGTGTACATACGTGCGCATTGTGTTAATCCTATTGAATCATAAGTAAATTACTACCAATCTTTTTAACAATAGAAAACTTAACATATTTCATATTTTTAAAATAATCATGCAACTCATCAAGCTCTGCTATTCAAGTATACTAAAATCAAAGATGTGAATATGACAAATTTTCAGTTGCTAAGTCTTAATATTTCGGGAAATTATGCTTTTATTTCAATGGCATATTTCAGTGTAAGGAGTATTCTTAATTTGAAAGTTACTTTTAATGGGATATGGGTAAAATTTCATCAAGTATATATTATTAACTAAAATGTGGTGAAATTTTTACCCGAGTTATTAGCAGATGGTAAATACTGTAGACTTTAATTTTACAGTGATCATTACGTTATTTGGTTTTCAAAATAATATCGAAGTATTAGAATTCAATTACTCTTGAATTGTACACATTTGCATAAAAGAATTTTAATTTTATAAAAGAAAAAAAAAACATTCAAAAAAACCTAAAAGAAATAATTGTACAATCAAATTTATCAAATTTGCTAGTAGAATTTATATTAACCGTACTAACACCAAAGCTTTCTTTAAATATTAAAAACTGAAAGAAAATTACACATTTTAGCTGAAGTTTTTTCAGATTAAAGAATTTTTGAACGTTACATTTTTAATTTCATGGAAAATTAAAAAGAATTCGTGCAATTACTGTATATATTTTTATTATCAATTAAAAAAAATATGGTTCTAGTTCTTCCTTCCAGCATTTCAATATATGTTTTTCAATGTGTATTAGGTAGCTTTCATTACAAAAAGCTACCTATTGCAGCCGTTCGGAGGAAAGAGACTTCAAAAAATTTTGGTATATTTTCATCGATCATGACCCCCGGGCCCCGAAACCACCTTCCGTTCAAAATTGACACACACACACACATATATATATATATATATAGGGGAGACTAGGGAGGGTTGACCCACTTTTTACAAAATGATTTTTTATTATGTAAATATTGAACGTAGAATAAAGTTTTATATATCATTTTATTCGTTATACAATCAGTTATCAAAATAAAATTGCTACATAAGTATAATATATAAGAAATTTGAAAAACGAATGATTTTATTCATGACAAAATAATGGGTCAAGGTTCCCCACATACGGGAGGGTTGACCCACTATATGGGAGGCTTGACCCACTTTGTATTATATTGAAATATTTGAGAAGAGAATAAAATCAGTTTAAAAAAAAAAAACAGAGTAACTTTATGCTACATGTTTTAATTATTAAAAAAATATTTTTGAAAACATGACGCTTCAAAAAACCTGTTTTGTCGCAATCGCAAATCATGGGAGAAAACATTTGTTTTAAACATGAATTTGTCTGAGCATATATAATTGTACAGCAGGGAAAATGAAATTTTAACATTTAAGACAATATTCCGTTAGAGACAGGTTCCGTTTTCATAGGGTTTCATGTATGAATATGTCTGGATTTAGGAAACACTGTCCCGCCTTTTTTTTGTCTCCTTGTCCTACTTTTTGTGACACTCGACCTAACAACATAGTTGTCACATAGTTTGGCTTCATCTAACTTTATTCATCCTGGTGAAATTTGTCTACATGCCTTCCTGAAGTTTTTTGAACAATGCTATTTGCTTTTGCAGCCGCATTGGACACTTAACTTATTATTAACATCGTTTAGGCCTTTCGGGAGCAAAGTACTTTCAGTACTAAAATGTTGAAATAAATGACTGGCACCGGAATTTACGAACAAATTTATTTGGAAATAAGAAAAAGGCTATATTTCACATACATATTAAATGGAAAACATTTTAGTAAAATTCTGGTGTCATTCTGGCGTTTGGGAATTCAAATTAAGTGGTTTTATAAACATGCCACTGTCCCTGAAATGGTTAAGACTGCTGTTTTTATACTTTCTATTCTTTTCCACTGTTACTATTTACCTATTTTAAGTAATATTTAGATGGAGAAAAGTTCCTATCAACTTTCCCATTTATATTTCATTAAGTATTTTCTTGCAGTGGATACTACAGCAATTTTTTACATCTTTCTTTAAGCAGTTTCAAACACTTTCTTTTCCATCACCCCATTTTACAGTAGCTTTACAGGATAAATATATATTCTTTTTTATATATAACCCTTTTCATTATGCACAATGTATAATAAACAGATTGCCAAAACCACTTAATTAAGGTAGCCTTCAGCATCTGGTCAACCTACCCTCACATTGACTGGGTCAAAACTCCCCACATACCACTTTTCTAAATAATAGCATATTGTTATGTTAAGCCTAACTTACGGTACAATCTTTATGCCTGGAATGAAACCTCGTTATTTCTGCATTACTTTAAACCTACTTACTTAAATTTGTATGATATATTTTATCTGAAAAAAACTTACAAATTATTTCTAAAAAACGCACTTTTTAGGTTGAAAACGCTCCCCATTTGATTTTTCCACACATATTTCGATTAACTGTATGAAACAAAGACTGTTGTTTGAGCATTCCTATAGCTTTGGTTGACACCTATTGGTAAAACTCTGAAATTATTTTAAATATGAAAAATGATGGGTGGGTCAAGCCTCCCGTATGGTCAACCCTCACGTATGGTCAACCCTCACTAGTCTCCCCTAAATACAGGGTGTCCGGTCTCATCGGTGTCCAATGGCTAATTCCTAAACCGTTAGTCATAGACATATAGTTCCAATTAGAAAAATGCTTTAAATCTGATAAAGAAATATTTTTAAAGCGATTTGGGTCAATAAAAACATTTCTTAAAAAATTACGAAATTTAACTTTTTATACGGTCCCCCGGTCCTATAAGTTATATTTAGTAACATTTTCCTATTACACTGACAAGTAAGACAAAAAAAAGTCCCATTCATATAACGCTAAAATTGTGCGAGTTATGAAACTTTAAAAATGCGTGACTTATGCCACCTTTCTGCTCTGAAAAGAAATGAGTTCGGCTTGGCTTTCAGGGGTCATATTCCAAGTGCTTAAAGTATTCGAAGATCTCATTTCATGTGTATTTGCGCTTTGAAAAAAATCGTACATGTATTAGGATTAATATAACATTTATTAAGTTTCAGATTGGCTGAAATAACATATGTTTTATTTTGTCAGGATTTGAGACTGTTTCTTTTATGATTTCTTTTAATAAAATTATGTTATTTTTATAAGTTTTTATGTTACTTCAATGATCTTATGTATGTTTTTCCAGTTCAAAATTCGTATTCGAACTTTAACCCACTTTCAAATATCCGAACGAGACTACATTTCACATACTGGCGCAAATCCGATAACAATCTAATATTATTATGATTTTCAGTGGTTACCATTTATACTTATTTTATAGGATAACACAAAAAAATTCGGATTGATTACCGCCAAGAAGTTTATGAAAATGTTTTAGATTAGATAATACAAGACGGAGATTGTTGCGTTTTTTAACTTTTATGTATTTTTTAGCACTGAATCCGAAAATTGCCTTAATTTTTAACCATCATGTCAGGATATTTCGCAAATCATAAATTGTCGAATTTAAAGAATAACAAAAATCGGATACTATAAAGTAGAGGAGATAGATGTATTTTTTTACTTTTGATAATTGATTTTTACATACTTTTTAGCACTAAATCTGAAAATGACTTTCATTTTTAACCATCATGTTAGAATTTTTTTGCAAATGTGTAAGTTAAAATATAGCGAAATTCTCATACTATAAAACATATGTAAAAATTTTTATTTTATTTGATTCAATAATTTATTCGATATTTTTGCTTATCTTGTGATTCTTACAGCTGGGTGGTGTGATGAGATGGGGAATGAGATTAAATTTTAACTTTGAACTTTTTAACTTTGAAATTTACAATTTGTGAAAAACCTTGATGCGATGGCTAAAAATGAAGGCCAATTCCGTATTCAGCGGCACAGAATACATAAGAATCAATTATCAAAAGCTAAAAAACATGAAATAACCCAACTTTTGCAGGCTAGTGTAATCTAATAATATTTTAAAATACGTATCATTTTGTAAAGAATTGAGGCTGTTAATTTATCATCATTTTATTTAACAAAAATTCTGTTTTTTTCTTTCTTCTTAAATGTGTATTACAAATTGTATATTTTGCATTAATATGTCAGAAGGACTAAAGATTTCAAATTTATATTGCAATGTTAATTTTACTCTCAACCATTTTTTAATATATCTGACGAAATTATATTTCGACTAAATTTGTGAATGAGCCCCAATTTGCAGCAAAAAATATGCTCCAACTTTAAACAGGTATTATTCGGTCAATTTTAATCGCAGAACAACGGGACTTTTTTGTATTACTTGTCAGTGTAAAAGGAAAATTTTACTAAATATAACTTATAGGACCGGGGGACCGTATACAAATTTAAATTTCGTAATTTTTTAAGAAATGTTTTTATTGACCCAAATCGCTTTTAAAATATTTCTTTACCTGATTTAAAACATTTTTGTAATTGGAACTATATGTCTATGACTAACGGTTTAGGAATTAGCCATTGGACACCGTTGAGACCGGACACCCTGTATATCCATATATATATGACATTTGTCACACTGTAACTCTCGTATTTATGAACCGATTTTGATGTAATTCGGTGTGTACATAGTACATACCAATGTCTCGAACGAGTTCGTTGGCCAGCTTCGTCCGCCATTTTGTTTCAAAATGGCGGCCATTTAAAATTTGTTAAAAAATTTAAATTTGAAATGTGGTACCAAAAAAGTGAAAATGAAAAAATATTTTTTCTTATGTATTTGACCTTTTTTACAAAGATTCCGGAGCAGTTTTTGTTTCGTCTATATCTTAAAAAATGGCTGAGTTATAGCATTTTGGATTTCTAGCGTGGCTGATATTTTGAAACGCCCTGAAATTTGTCACGCGATAAAAGGCGTATTTATGAACCGATTTGGATGTAACTTCGTTTATGCATAGCACATACCAATGTCTCGACCGAGTTCGTTGGCCAGCTGCATCCGCCATCTTGTTTAAAAATGGCGGCAATTTAAAATTTTAAGAAAAATTTAAATTTGAAATGTGGTACCAAAAAATTGAAAATTGAAGAAATACTTTTTTCTTATGTGTTTGACCTTGATAAAAAGATTCGGGAGCAGTTTTTGTTTCGTCTATATCTTAAAAAATGGCTGAGTTATAGCATTTTGAATTTCTAGCGTGGCTGACATTTTGAAACGTCCTGATTTTGTCACGTGATAACGGGCGTATTTATGAACAGATTTGGATGTATCTTGGTGTGTACATATTACATACAAATATCTCGATGCGTTGTCCAGCTTCATCCGCCATCTTGTTTCAAAATGGCGGCCATTTCAAAAATTTAAAAAAAATAAAATTTAAAATGAGATACCAAAAAATTGGAAAATGAAAAAGATTTTTTTGTATGCGTTTGACCTTAATATAAAGATTCCGGAACAGTTTTTGTTTCGTCTATATCTAAAAAAATGGCTGAGTTATAGCATTTTGAACTTCTATTGTGGCTGACATTTTAAAACGACCTGATTTTTGTCACGCGATAACAGGCGTATTTATGAACCGATTTGGATGTACTTGGTCTGTACATAGTACATACCAATGTCTCGACCGAGTTCGTTGGCCAGCTTCATTCGCCATCTTGTTTCAAAAGGGTTGCCATTTAAAAAAAATAAATAAATAAAATTAAAATGAGGTATTAAAAATTTGGAAAATGAAAAAGATTTTTTTTATGTGTTTGGCCTTGATACAAAGATTCCGGAGCAGTTTTTGTTTCTGAAAATTTGTTCTTTTGTTCTATCTTAAAAAATGGTTGAATTATAGCACTTTCGATTTCTAGCATGGCTAACATTTTGAAACAATCTTGTATTTGTCACGCGATAACACACGTATTGGCCTATTTCGATGTAAGAAGACATGTGGATAGTATACATTAATATCTCGACCAAGTTCGCTGGCCAGATTCATCAGCCATCTTGTTTCAAAATGGCGGCCATTAAATTAAAAAAAAATAATAGTTAAAGTGAGGTGCAAAAAAATTAGAAATTGGAAAAGGTTTCTTTCTTAAGTATTTGTCCTTGATATAAGGATTCAGGAGCATTTTTTGTTTGTCTTTATCTTAAAAAATGGCTCAGATATAGCAATTTCAATATCTAATCTGGGTGACATTTTGAAAAATCTGATTTTTTGCCTGCTACAGCACTCGTATATATCAATCTATTTCGATGTGAGTGAGCATGTGCACAGCAATTACTAGGTCTCGATCAAGTTCACTGGTTAGCCTCATCCACCATGTTGTCTTAAAATGGCAGGCACTTTAAGAAATTGCCGAATTTGGCAGCCAAATATAAGTTGCTTTAAATAAAAGCAGCTTGGATAAAGCTGACTAATTTCGCGAAATTCTCATTTATAATGATTTAGTATTGATAAAAATTAGTATTGAATCTCCTATATTCGGTGTCCACTAAATTGAGCTTCGTGTGTTTGAATAATATAAGTTGGCTTTTTTAAAATAAAGAATATGAAAGCTACCTCTTCCTCCCGGCACTGGCCGGAAGGACTTTTTTTATCACAAAAAGTTATTTTTAAAGGTAAAAATTAGTTGTATTTAAGCGCATAAATATAGTTATGTTGTGATCAAATGTTTTAAAATAACATATAGCAAATCTCAAATAGTTAGAATAGATCCAGTATACAACCATATCAAAAGAGTTGAAAATAAACTGACGTGAAGGACGATTTTTTGCTGCCTTGAAATACAGACGTGTGAAAATTATTAGAATAATTGTGAAATTTACGTTAAAATCTTGTTATATTAAAGAAATAATACATTTAAAAATATTGACCCATTTAATATTTAGCGTACACCCTCTTGTTTTTTATTAATTGTTCAATACGTCTTGGCATATTTTGTAAGAGTTTTTTGCATTTAATTTTTATTTCGTTGTCATGATACTAAATTTGGATGAATTTTTCTATCAGAATATTCTTGTTTGTGATGTTGCATTTCTTTAATTTAATTAAAGAAAACATTTTCATAGCCTGGAAACAGTCTAGATATGAAACCCATAAAGAACCTTTGGGCCATTTTAAAGAAAAAAATTAAAGAAATACAACACCACAAACAAGACTAGTCCGATAGAAACAGTCATCCAAATTTGGCATCATGACAACGAAATACAAATTAATTGCCAAAAACTCATACAAAGTATGCCAAGACAAGTATGCCATCATTTCTTTAATAAAAAAAAAGAGGATGCACACTAAATATTAAATGTATCAATATTTTTTAAATATTTCTTTAATATAACAAGTTTTTATTGTAAATTTCACAATTATTCTAATAATTGTGATTCTAATAATAACGTCAGTAGGTATAAGTTATATTTTCGGTTTGTTTTTGATGATTTCAGAGATGTGATTATAAAATTATTGCTGGGAACACACATAAGATGACGAGTGAAGTAAATATTTAAAAGACATTTTAAATACAATTTTTCATAAAGTTTACTAAAAAAATTGATTATATTTTTCTATTTTTTTTTTCATTTTTATTGAATAATTAGTATTGGAAAAATGATTGATAAAAAAAACTTAATCAGTTTTTCTAAGGAAGACTTAAAAAGGAGAAATTTTGCTTTTTTATAATTAACTAGTTAAAAAATATATATATTAGGATGTCCTATAATTATACGTTCTAGAAATGAATAAAGAATTTCAAAATGTAGCAGTATTCTACTATATTGTTATACAGCGTTATAATTTATGTTAGAAACTGTATTATGACATGGAGCAAACATTTAAAAGCTATTTTAAATATTAAAAAAATCATAAAATAAAAAATAAAGCAAATTAATATTCATTTTAGGTACCTTTATTACAAAAAGCTACCTATTGCAGCCATTCGGAGGAAAGCGATTTCAAAATATTTTGGTATATTTTCATCGATCATGACCCCCAGACCCCGAAACCATCCTCCGTTCAAAAGTTGATATATATATATATATATATATATATATATATATATATATATATATATCCATATAGGGGACAGTAACCATATTTGTACCGCCGCTTTAATTGGACCGTTGCCATTCTGCCGTTAATTACAGGAAGAGACTCCATCTACCGCTGAAATTTTACTCATCAGAATGACATCACTCACGATTAGAAGAAGCAGCCACCTATCACATGCTGTTTTCAGACAATTTAAAAAATCGTAAAGTTAGCTGCTTTGATCTAATTTTTTCCTACTAAACATAAGTGAATATTTTAAAACTAAGGTAAGTTGTTATGTTTTCATATACATATATGAATTCATATGTTTATTGCGCATATTTTTCACGCGGATTTGTTTGATTTCGTTTTTGTTCTTAGTCTTGAAATTAACTGTTTTAAAAAATGGCGCAGTTGCCGTAATTGGGCCAATTTAAGTTGCTTAAATTGGACCAGATATCCGATAATAAATTTGAAATGTAACTAATGAATTTCGAGGACGGTACGCTTTGCATACTATTTTTTTATATTTTATCATGGATTACTATCTCCATGCAAGTTTTTTTTTTTGGAAATCTGGATTAATTTTTTTATACAGTTTAGGGCTATATAAACATAAAACTATTTTTACATCTCTATGCAATTAATTTTGTTTGAAATGTATTTTATCTTGTTTGTAATTGTATTTATTTTCTTTGAATTCTTTATTCCTACGGCATATTTGATTTACAGAGTTGAATTCAAATATCTTCCTCCTGCAGGATATTTGTGATGGAAGAATTTTACAGTTCTGGAGAGTGGAATTATACTTTTTTGCCATTAAAACGCATAAATCCCTTTAACCTGAAAATACTTGCGAACGGAGAGAGCTACAGCTATACATGTGAGGTAACGGTACAGTAAAGCGACTACGCCCGACCTAATGCAAACGACAGCAGCACCCCTATTGGCGAAATTTGGAAGATAGCCATTGAAAATTGAAAACGAAAAGAGGTAGAGCAAATTTTCCAATTAGAAAGATTTAGATCATCAATTAATTAGTAGAAAACGACATTTGGTTCACATGAATAAGATAAATCGCCTGTATACCCAAAAATGTCCGAAATCGATGAGCGAGGATTCTACTTTACCTATTCACATTCCGGAAATGTAGCAGTGCACAATTGCAGATTTGACGTTGTACTGTGCTGTGCTGTAATGTCTGTAAAGATTCAATTTCCAATGCATTTAAAATTTTAGAATTACCCTTTCAGGGCCAAAAGAATTCTGTTCGTAAACTGATGAAATAATTGACTGACACCAGAATATTCAAACGAATTTCTCTGAAAACAAAAACCCGCTAATTTGCACTTTCATTACAAAAGCAAAAATTTTTAAAAATATTCTTGGTGCCATTTGTCAGTTTTGGAATTAAAATTGGGTGACTAGACCGTCTAGCCACCGCCCTTGAAAGCGTTAAATATAAGTCGTCGTTTTGAAGAGGCTTGCAATAGGCGTTCCATGCTGAGAAATGTGCATGCAGAATTACTGTCACGAATTCAAACGTGTATCGTGAGTAATGGTGAACTATTCGTACATACTGAATATTAACTTTTTATCACTGTGAGACAGTTTGTCTTTTTTTTTGTGTGTGATGTTATCAAAATGTATTGCGATAAGTACGTATTTATAGCATAAATTGTGCTTATTTCTTCATACTTCTGACTATTCCATTTAAACGTTTACACAAAATGGAGTGCATCGATTTCGGACATTTTTGGGTAAACAGGAGAAGATTTATCTTATCCATGTGAACCAAATGTCGTATTCTATTAATTAATTGATGCTCTAAAACTTTCTAACTGGAAATTTTGATCTATATCTTTCCGTTTTCGATTTGCAGTGACTATCTTCCAAATTTCGCCACCAGGAGGCGCTGTATATTTGTTATTCCATATTTGTTATTCTGTATATTTGTTATTCCATATAGGTTTTAAGTTAACCTTTAAAGACATAGTAGGTGTATTGAGAGAGCCACTCAATGGAAACTAGTCGCGAATCCCATAGTATTTATGTGATTAATTCTCATTAACTTAGTCTGTTTTTAACAATTTGACGTTTATTGCTTTTATACTGCTACTGGGCATTGCATTACATAAATATATCCTTAAAATTTGTTATCTAGGCTTAAAAAGCCGATGGAGAATAGAGTACGCCGTCCCTGTATTATGTATGTCCAAACCGTCCGTGTCTTTAAGGGTTAATATCTCGGCTAATTACCAATGATTTTTTCCGAAATTCATGATCAACAAAGCTTTTATACTTCTTCTACGATGGGTGCCTCCAGCTCCGCTCAATGCTTTTGCTGAATCCCGTAAATCGAAATTTGAGTGTAACGGAAAAATGAGATTATCTCAAAAACTATGTGACCTAAGGTAATCGCTATAATTATCCTGCAAGGTTTAAATTAGTGTCTACTACCTCTAATTTTTTCATAATTTTAGTTTCAATAGATTCGGAGTTAGATGGGATGGGGGAACATATTTTTGCACTACATTTTCCACCATAACTTTAAAAATCTAATACCTAAAATTAAATGAAATATATTTTTGATTTCAGCATTACAAAAGCTTTCGCACGATTCCCCACACGATATACAAAGAAAAGATTTTTTTTCAAGTAACTTAATTAGCCCCTCTACATCTTTCCTAAATATATTTATGAATATTTATTAATCTGTAAACATGTGGGTCAATAGTCTTTATTACTTCCCCGAATTTGAACTTTCTACATTGCATAGTTTACGAGTAAAAGGGCTGTGACAGACAGACGGACAGACACAGGATTGATCTTATAATGGTTCCGTTTTTAATTTTTAAGTACGGAACCCTTAAAAGACAAAAAGAAAGCATTCACAGCACAAAAGCAATTGGAACATCGAGTTTTAAAAAATAGGTGTAATGCAATTAGCACGAAAATAATGGAAGAGAAGAACTACAAACGTAATTTAAAGAAAACTTCTGTTGCAAAAAAAAAGTCTGATAATTGACTATCTAAAAAGAAAAATCTACACAGTGATGGTTGGCTTCGCCTAATTTGTAAGAAAAATAAAATAGCAGAAATGATTCAGTATTCATATTGCCATGTTGTGTTAGCTGGAAAATAAAAACAATAAACAAAATTCATGTATAAGCTTTGCCAAAATTTTCTCCTTACTTAAAAATCTCCTTACATGATACTCAAGTAACTGACAATCAGTTCCATAATTATTTTATGTATATTTTGAGTACATTTTGATTTAAAACAATTACTCTTATTTTCAGATATACGATTTCATTATATTTCCTTGCTGTTATTTTTTTTTTTATTGTTTCATTAATCGCAAACTTTGCTTTTAATAAAATTAGTTATATTTCCTAGTCATTAAAACAACCTGATATTATTTGGTCAAATTTAGGAGACTGGGCGTCCAACTTGGGCGACCAGTTGCTGAATTTGGACCACTTTTGACAAAGTTTTCAATTTAAAATAAAATTTAAGATTTTCAAAAAGAAAGTGATCTAAATATTTATTTAGTTAATAGATGAACAGATTGATCCTGTGTAATGATATTTTGCAGATATTCCAAAAATTGAGCGAGTTACACCTGAAAATATGTGAAGTGGTCCAAATTCGGCTTCTCTCCCCTATATATATATATATATATATTAGGGTGTTCCAAAAAAAAAATTGAAAAGAGACATGCATAGGGGCTTAAATTGTGAGAAATGATGAGATAAATACATTGTAAAAATTTGAAGTTTTTATTTTAATAACAAGTGTCCTCTCAAGAAGCTTAAAGATTTCCTAATTATATTTTTTAAGCTTGTCATTATACCATGGAAATAATTGCAATAACGCATTAATTTTCCTCATAATTTCCTCTATCTATGACACCACACAGTACGCAATGGAATATAGTTTATTAAAATCTTTATTATAAATCGCATAAAGTGAAGTGAAGAATAAAAAGTGCAAAAATGGAAGTGAAGTGAGTTATCTAGTATTTCCTTAGAATAAGCGTTATTTTCATGCGGTTGCAATTGCACATAGTAGAAATATATAGTTTATTAAAACCTTTATTATAAATCACTTAAAGTGAAAAGAAGAAGAAAATTTTCATAAACGCAGTAAAGATAAATGTAGTATTTTTAGAGAAAGGAGAATATTTCATGTTGGTTGGTTACATGTTCTGAAATCTGAATTATGATGTTCCAGTTAAATTTTTAATACTTTCTTTATAACATGTTTCCTCACAATTACTGTGAAAATTGATGAAATTGTTGTACCAAATACAAATTTAAGCAATTTGTTTTGTCAAAGAAGACGAGTGACATATCTCCTGTAGGAAAAACAAAAGTAATAATGTGGTCTTCACATCTGATTTCCATTTTTCATAAAGAACATTATAACCAATTATTACCAACTACTGGTCAAACATTACATCGTTTGCACATGATGTTAATTTCAAGCTTCAACATACTTTAAAAATTATTTTGTTTATTGCTTTAGAAACAATGCACATCAATTTGTAGATTTTCGAAATGAATGCCAACTTTTTAAAATTTTGACAGGTTTGAGAAGTTACTTAACTTTTTCCTAGTTTCTAGATTTTACAAATATGCTTATATCATTAAACCACATAAAATAAGAGGGTATGCAATATCAAAATAAAACATCTTCATGATCAACTAGAAGTGCAGAAAATGATTACGTTTCATGAGGATAGAATGTTTGTACGGCGCGAACAAAAGAAGCATCATAACCTTATAATCATAGCTTCTGCTGTATTTGACTTATTTTCACTTCACCAGGAATCAAGACCTCAAATCGCTATTTTGGGTAGAATTAAAGATTACTGGCCATGATAAATATTGCCAGTTATGCAGCAATTGATAAGGATACTGATGGTTGTGTTTTAACTGAAGATGAAAAGCACTAGCTACAACTAAACAGAAGTGTCATTGTAGCCTTCCTTTACAAACAGTCACAGAAATATTCAAACTTGCGATGATTATCTGAAGCTCATAAAACTAACCCGGGATGGCCACCCAGGGAAACCCAGCAAATGCTTTAGAGTTTTAGTGCAGTCCCTGGCATAAAACTAATCCTTACTACTTTGTGTGAAATCACATCACAATTTCTTAAAGGCAAAAGCAAAGTTACATTCAGCCCTCCTGGTGCATACCATCGTACGCGGTGGATAACAAAAAGAATTTCTTCCATTAAAAAATTTCGCTTTCGTGAGCAATTCAACTTCATGAAATTTGAGGTATGTATACTAAAACGCACCTGTTTATCGTGACAATTTATATAAAAGCGTGGTTCTCTGTAGTTTTAAGCTGTAGTGCAACTTAGAATGATTTGATTCTCTTAAATCTCTGGAATTATTTTTAAAAAATAGACAATGAACTGGCAAAAAAGGTCTTGATAAAACATAAAAGAAAACTTTGGTACCTAAGTGAGAACATGATTGGGTTGTCACTCTTTTCAGATCCTGTATTAATTGAAGAGAAAAAGGCAATTGTTTCAGTTTCAGAAAACCTAAGAAGAAACTTGGTTAAATGCTACGAGATTTTGCAGCCAAGCAATCAATCTTTTTACAGTCCTAAAATTTGTCAGTTCATTTCTAAAAAACAATGTTGATTCATTTGTAGATAAACGATTATAATATTGTCAAAGAAAAAAAAAATATTCTTTATTAGTGGTAAATGATTGTGCCAAACGTGCTGTACCAGTATTCGCGCGTTATTAGACACTGAATTCAATAATGCACTCGTATAAGATGAGGATCAAGGTGAACTCCTCTATCACACAGTAGAATATCATCAGCAATTCATTACTTGGCCATTGAAGAAACACTTAAAAAAACTTACCTTAAGAGATCAAGAATATTAAATTCAAACTTCAACCTACTGTAAAAAGAATTTGTTTATTGATTTTGAAAAAATGGACGTCAATTTGGAGATTTTCGAAAAAAATTCCAATTTTTTAAAAGTCTGACGGCTTTGAGAGGTCACTTAACTTTTTCCTAGTTTCTAGAAATTTTACAAATAAGCTTATATCATCAAACCTCATAAAATAAAAGGGTGTGCAATACCAAAATGAAAATTTTTTTTCGGAACATTACTTTTGAAACTCCCTAATATATATATATGTATATATATATATATATATATATATATATATATATATATATATATATATATACAGGGTGTCCGGTCTCAACGGTGTCCAATGGCTAATTCCTAAACCGTTAGTCGTAGACATGTAGTTCAAATTACAAAAATGTTTTAAATCAGGCAAAGAAATATTCTAAAAGCGATTTGGGTCAATAAAAACATTTCTTAAATAATTACGAAATTTAAATTTTTATACGGTCTCTAGGACCTATAAGTTATATTTAGTAAAATTTTCCTTTTGCTCTGACAAGCAATACAAAAAAAAAATGTCCCGTTATTCTACGATTGAAATTGACCAAGTAATAGCTGTTTAAATTTGGAGCATATTTTTTGCTGCAAACTGGGGGTCATTCACAAACTTAGTCGAAATTATAATTTCGTCAGATATAGTAAAAATTGGTTGAGAGTAAAATTAACATTGCAATATAAATTTGAAATCTTTAATCATTCTCACATATTAATGCAAAATATACAATTTGTAATAAAGATTTAAGAAGAAAGGAAAAACAGAATTTTTGCTTAATAAAATGATGCAAAATTAACAGCCTCAATTCTTTACAAAATGATACGTATTTTAAAATATTATTACATTACACTAGCATGCAAAAGTTGGGTTATGTCATATTTTTATGCTTTTGATAATTGATTTTTAAGAATTCTGTACCGCTGAATCCGAAATTGACTTTCTTTTTTAACCATCACATCAGGAGTTTTAGCAAATTGCAAATTGCAAATTTCAGAGTTAAAATTGAATCTGCTCCCCCATCTCATCGGACCACTCAGCTGTTTAGCTCTAAGAATCCCAGGATAAGCAAAAAAATATGAATAAATTATTGAATAAAATAAAATAAAAAAAAGTTTTACATATGTTTTATAGTATGAGATTTTCGCTATATTTTAACTTACACATTTACGATTTGCAAAAATATTCTAACGTGATGATTAAATATGATTGTCATTTTCTGATTCAGTGCTCAAAAGTACGTAAAAATCAATTATCAAAATTTAAAAAACACAGCCAACTCCACTACTTTATAGTATCGATTTTTGTTATTCTTTAACTTTGATAATTTATGATTTACGAAATATCCTGACATGATGGTTAAAAATTAAGATAATTTTCGGATTCAGTGCTAAAAAATACATAAAAGATAAAAAACCCAACAATCACAGTCTTGTATTATCTAATCTAAAACTTTTTCTTAAACTTCTTGGCGGTAATCTATCCGAAATTTTTTGTGTTATCCTGTGAAATAAGTATAAATGGTAACCACCGAAAATCATAATAATATTAGATTGTTATCGGATTTGCGCCAGTATGTAAAATGTAACCTCGATCGGAAATTTGAATGTTAGTTAAATTTCGAGTACAAATTTTGAACTGGAAAAACATACATATGATCGTTGAAGCAACATAAAAACTTATAATAATAACATAATTTTTGTTAAAAGAAATCACAAAAGAAACAGTCTCAAATTGTGACAAAATAAAACATGTTATCTTAGCCAATTTGAAACTACGATCATATGTATGTTTTTCCAGTTTAAAATTTGTACTCGAACTTTAACTAACTTTCAAATTTCCGATCGAGATTACATTTTACATACTGGCGCAAATCCGATAACAATCTAATATTATTATGATTTTCGGTGGTTACCATTTATACTTATTTTACAGGATAACACAAAAAATTTCGAATAGATTACCGCCAAGAAGTTTAAGAAAAAGTTTTAGATTAGATAATACAAGACTGTGATTGTTGGGTTTTTTATCTTTTATGTATTTATTAGCACTGAATCCGAAAATTATCTTAATTTTTAACCATCATGTCAGGATATTTCGTAAATCATAAATTATCAAAGTTAAAGAATAACAAAAATCGGATACTATAAAGTAATGGTGTTGGCTGTGTTTTTTAACTTTTGATAATTGATTTTTACGTACTTTTGAGCACTGAATCAGAAAATGACCTTCATATTTAACCATCACGTTAGAATATTTTTGCAAATCGTAAATGTGTAAGTTAAAATATAACGAAAATCTCATACTATAAAACATATGTAAAAATTTTATTTTATTTTATTTTATTTTATTTTATTCAATAATTTATTCATATTTTTTTGCTTATCCTGGGATTCTTACAGCTAAACAGCTGAGTGGTCCGATGAGATGGGGGAGGAGGTTCAATTTTAACTTTGAAATTTGCAATTTGCTAAAACTCCTGATGTGATGGTGAAAAAAGAAGGTCAATTTCGGATTCAGCGGTACAGAATTCTTAAAAATCAATTATCAAAAGCATAAAAATATGACATAACCCAACTTTTGCATGCTAGTGTAATCTAATAATATTTTAAAATATGTATCATTTTGTAAAGAATTGAGGCTGTTAATTTAGCATCATTTTATTAAACAAAAATTCTGTTTTTTCTTTCTTCTTAAATATTTATTACAAATTGTATATTTTGCATTAATATGTGAGAATGATTAAAGATTTTAAATTTATATTGCAATGTTAATTTTACTCTCAACCATTTTTTTTTTACTTTATCTGACGAAATTATAATTTCGTATAAATTTGTAAATGACCCCCAATTCGCAGCAAAAAATATGCTCCAACTTTAAACAGCTATTACTCGGTCAATTTTAATCGTAGAATAACAGGACTTTTTTTGTATTACTTGTCAGTGTAAAAAGAAAATTTTACTAAATATAACTTATAGGACCGAGGGAAATTTAAATTTCGTAATTTTTTAAGAAATGTTTTTAATTGACCCAAATCGCTTTTAAAATATTTCTTTACTTGATTTAAAACATTTTTGTAATTTTAACTATATGTCTACGACTAACGGTTTAGGAATTAGCCATTCGACACCGTTGAGACCGGACATCCTGTATAGCAGAGTTTGTAGGTAATCAATGATTTGTTTTAGTCAGAGGTAACTTTTCTACATGTTACAAGCATAATTTTTAAACAATAGAGTGCAGATGTGATTGAATCATTTTAGTGCTGACTGAATAATTCACCAGCTATTTTTAGGCTTGTTACGTTGTCTGCTTCTCTAATGAAATTAGTTGAAATATTTGATTTATTAATATGCACTGCATAGAATATTTTAACTGCTTATAGAATGAATGGAAAACCTTAATCAGACAAACGTCAGATGGAAAAGACACAGTCAGATGTCGTTTGCTTAAAGCTGTGACGTAAAATCAGAAGTGTACAGCTATAAAAGTTATTGCTGACTTGAATGTCGTGCTCCCAATCTCTAGCACAAAAACAGTAAGATGAGAACTCAAGAAGTAAGCTCTAAAGATAGTAATAAATGAGTAAAATAGGGGTTCATTGGGACCAAATTGATAAAAATGCGACTATCAAGCAATGGGAAGTAATCGAACAAGTCACGATTTGCCCTGTTTATATGTTTTGTCTGAATTTACATGTGGAAATCTATATTTGAAACTTATAAACTGGATTTTTTCTTGTCAAGTGTTAAAGATTTCGGGAATTCACTAATGGTACGGGTAGGCATGGTGATCTCTCAGACTTATTATTACATTGCGAAAATCTCAGGGAAAGGGTACGGGAACTTTAGAGTGACCTGGTCCATGCCATATTGAAAAGTGTTTTCCATTATTGCGTTTCTGTGTGTCAAGATAAAACCGTTATTAGCACATCTCAAACATATACACTAGTTTCTCTAAACGCTAAGTTGATCTTCCACATCAAGTCACGTAACAACATTGTTCGATTTTTTCGTACTTACAGTCAGTTCTGAAAATACATGTTTGATAATAACGAAACCTCTTTAAAGAAATATGTTTCGCATAAAATGGTACAAAATAATTTGAAATCTCTATAAGAACTTTATTTCGAAAAGACTACAAGCAATTCTAATTGACAAATGAGACTTCGTATGCACGTTCACCCCCCCTCCCCGAATGTAAAAAAAAAAAATAATAAATTTAATATTATGTTTTATTGAAAAAAATATCTGTCTGGCTTATTTCAGAAAATATTGTAATTAGTGTGTCATGAACAAACACTGTAAAAATTGATTTGTTGATCGGTTTCATAATAATATTTTCTTTTCTTTTTCAATTTATTTTAGAAAAAATCTTAAATAACCTAAAAGTTTTTGCATTGTATTTATTCCCGATAAAGTAAAATCTACTATTTCTATTCTAAATGGTTATCTAAAAAACTTTACTTTCAGAAAAATACTAAATTTGAATTGACATGATTACACAAATGAATTAGAAAACACTACTGGCAATTGTAAGCAAAAAGGGTAAAAATCATTTCCGAAATAGAAAAAAAATATTTTCATAACAATATAATGATAAATAAACAGTCCATTTAATAGACACTAAGTTTGAGATTTATTTATGATGGACATAAATCAAGCTATTTAACTGTGCTAAAGATAATTTCCTCAGTTACATAAATAATGCGTCGTTTCAACTCAGCCATAAATCTATTCAAAAGAAATTAACCTTGGAAATCCTATGATAAAGATAATGACTTGTTGAGTGAATCATAGACATTAAACTGATTTATTATTATTATTATGATATTGCTATTACAATTATTGTTACTGATTTATTATCTTATAATGTAAATATTTTTTCATTCTGAAAATGTAGTCATTCCAGAGAAGGGGCATGAAAATGCTCTCTCTTTTTTACAATTTAAACAATGTGAATTAAATAGCTTAAAGTGTTACCACTGCTTATTTATTTGATATAATAGTCTACAATTTCTTTTGTCAAAGGAGGTTATAAAGAGTGGTTGATTAAAATTATGACAACTAACACATATTGGATTAAACAAAGTGTGGATTTACACCGAAATAGATAAGTATCCTGAAGAACGTGTGAGTCCCAATTTTATCTAACTTACTCACGCCTTTTTCATTGGGATTCAAATCCTAACAAGATTATGAGACTGATCAATGAATAAAAATAAATAAATTAAATAGCCTCCACTGAAATCTGAAATATCAGATATTTGATAAATAAACTTTTAAACTTTCAAAAAGAAAATTTGGAAGAACTTTTTACGGTAACACGTAAGTAATCAAAAGTTAAGAAAATGGCAGCTTCTAAAGATAATTTAGCAATTGAAAAACTTACAGCTACGAACTATTCGGTTTGGAAATTTAAGGCAGAAATGATGTTAACTAAAGAAGACATATTTCACGTAATTACGGAAGAACCGCCTGATCCAATTACGGACGCCTGGTCCAAAAGTGATAAGAAAGCTCGTGCGCTAATTAATCTAACAATTGATGATAATCAAATTACTCATGTTAAAAATTTACAGACAGCCAGACAAACTTGGCAAGCTTTGCGTGAAATCCATGAGCGACATAATTTGTCTAGCAAACTTTATCTCTTAAGAAAACTTTACGGGATTAAATTAGCGGAAGGTGGCAACGTTGGCAATCATATTACAAAAATAATGGAATTAGTAGATAAATTAGCGGCCATAGGAGAAGTTATAAATGATAACCACATTTCTGAACTGTTATTATGCTCCCTACGCCAATCTTATGATACTCTTATTACTGTCCTTGAATCGAGAGAAGAAAAACAACTCACACCATCATTTATTAAGTCTAAACTTATTGACGAATATAACCGACCATATGATAATAATGAGAGAACAGAAAATCCTGCCAGAGCATTTAAAGCACAGAAAAATTACAACAACAAAACAAGTAATAAATACTGCTCCAATTGTCGGATGAGAAACCATTATACCCAGGAATGTTGGCATAATAAAGCCAAAACACAAAATGCACCACAAAATCAACACATTAGACCAAACAAAAAACATTACTCTACATCACTAGTTTTTCAAAAGAGTGAAAACAATTTTAGAAGTGAACAAACACCAGAATCAAACCGTAGGTACAGTCACTCTGAAAATGAAAACAATACATGGAGGGCGAGCGAAAATAAAAATTACGCCTTTATAACACAAGGAATAGAAAACAAAACATTTATAGTAGACAGTGGCAGCTCAAGCCATATTGTGTGTTCAGAATCAATATTTACAGAAATAAAATCACGCGAAAAAACAAATGTAACCATCGCAAATGGGAAAAAACTTATCATTTACGGGTCAGGTGACGTAAATATAAACACGCGAACATCCGACAACAAAGTTCATGAAACAACACTTAAAGATGTATTACTAGTACCTGAAATCGAAATAAATTTATTATCGGTTAGCAAAGCGACGCAAAATGGATGTGAAATTATATTCAGAAATGACAAATGTATGTTCAAACTTAACGGAGAAATATGCTTAGAAGCGCGAAAAGTAAATAACCTATACGAAGTTCAGTTGGCATTCCAAAACTATGCAAACGTAGCACAAAGCTGCAACAAAAAAATTGCCTAGAATTATGGCATCGTAGGTTAGGACATAGAAATCTAACATCAATTAAAGAAATTACACAAAAGGAATTAGCTACAGGAATCCAAATAAACAACTGTAAGCATAACATAGATTGCGAACCGTGCATTAAGGCAAAATTAACTGATGAACCCTATTCAAAAATTGCAGAGTATAGAGCAACTAAAAGACTCCAGCTCATTCACTCCGATGTGTGCGGATCTTTTCAAACACCGACAATAGGGGAGAAATCATACTTTTTGACTTTTATTGATGACTACTCACGATTTACGATCATATACCTATTGTCTAGAAAAAGTGAAGTTTACGAAAAACTTAAAGAATTCATCGCGTTAATTAGCAACAAATTTGGAGAAAAACCGAAAGCAATTAGAACAGATAACGGAGGGGAATTCACATCAGATGAAATAGAAAATTACCTCAGGGCTAATGGGATAAAACATCAACACACAGTTCCATATTGCGCAAGCCAGAACGGTGTGGCAGAGAGGAAAATAGATCGTTAGTTGAAATGGCAAGGACAATGTTAAGTGAATCAAATTTACCATTAAAGTTCTGGGGGGAAGCAATTTGCACAGCAAATCATTTGCAAAACAGACTACCGACAAAAGCAAATGAAAAGACGCCATACGAGTTATGGACAAACAGACAGCCAAACTTAAGTTACGTTAGGGTATTTGGCTTCAAAGCCTTCGCATATATCAGTAAAGCCAGAAGACAAAAATTAGACGATAAAGCTATAGAGGGAATTTTCGTCGGATATGATAATGAATCCAAAGGATATAGAATATATGTAGGAGGAAATGAAATAAAGATCGCGAGAACCGTTAAATTTCTCAAAAACAAATTTAAATATAGAAACGAGAAAGTAGAAAACAAACCAAAACAAGATGAAAATCGGGTTAACGAAAATTTTGTAGAAATAGAAATTTCAAATAGCAATGAGACACCATCCACGTCCAATCAACCAGTAGCAGAACTTAGACGATCAGAAAGAATTAATAAAGGTGTACCTCCTGATAGATTAATATGCATGGTTAAGAACGAAAACGCTACTGAACCAAAAAATTATGAGGAAATCGAAAACATGGAAAATTCGAAGGATAAACAAAATTGAATAGATGCGATGAAAAGCAAAATGAACTCCCATATGAAAAACAAAACTTGGTCAATTGTCAAAACTCCACCAAATAGGAGAATAATAGGTTGCAAATGGACCTACAAACTAAAACGCGACAACACAGGAAAAATCCAAAAATATAAAGCACGTTTAGTTGCAAAAGGATATTCACAAAAATTCGGGGAGGATTATGATGAAACTTATGCACCAGTCGTGTCATATACAACAATAAGAGCATTATTAATAACAGCATTGCATCAAAATTTAAATGTAAAACATATTGATATTAACACCGCGTTCTTACATGGAGAGCTTGAGGAGGAGATATATATGTCACAACCAGAAGGTTTCGCTAAACCAAATGAGGAAAATAAAGAATGTAGGCTAAACAAAGCCATATACGGACTTAAACAAGCCGCGAGAGCGTGGCATAATAAAATCACAGAAACACTAAAAAAGATGAATTTCAGTCAGAGCAAATTTGACTCATGCCTTTTTACGCGAAAAAGGGTCGATAACACAACATACATAATAACATACGTAGACGACATTTTAATTGCTGGAAAAGACGAAATAATAGAGGAAGTAATCGCGAGTTTAAATAAAGAATACGAGATAAAAGATTTAGGTGACATCAGTAACTACCTATCTATGAACATTAAAAAAGTAAATAAAAGCTACATGATAAATCAAACTCAGAAAATAGAAGAATTAATCAATAAATTTAATTTGCAAGACGCAAAACCGTGTAGCACACCCATGGAAACCAATTACACACGCTTTAATGATGAGGATAACATTTTACCAAACAACACATATTACAGACAAGCCATAGGAGCACTTCTATATCTAGCAACTATAAGCAGACCTGACATCTGTGCAGCAGTAAACATTCTTAGCAGAAGAAATGAATCACCAAGAATGAAAGACTGGAATGCAGTAAAAAGAGTGATAAGATAATTAAAGACTACAAAAAATTATAGTCTAGTTCTGAGCGGAGAAAAGAAACCGATACTTGAAGTTTATGCGGATGCAGTTTGGGGAGGAGATGTAGATTCACAAAAATCAACGTGTGGGAACCTATACATGTTAGGAAGAAATCCCATACAATGGTCGACCAAGAAACAATCCTGCATTGCATTATCATCGGCAGAGGCCGAGTATGTGTCAGCAGCAAATGCAGCAATTGAAATAAAGTGGCTAGTCAATCTACTGGAAGAATTAAACCTAAAGCAAACCTTACCTATAGACCTATATGAAGATAACCAGTCCACGATCAAGATGATAGAATTAGAAAAACACTCAAGTAAGACTAAACATATTGAAATTAGATTCCACCTGATAAAACAACTAAAGCAAGAAGGGACTATCAACCTAAAGTACTGTCCAACCAAACTGATGATAGCAGACCTGTTTACGAAACCAGTTCCCAAACCTGTTTTTCAAACCCATAGAAGGAACTTAAATTTGTGTGAGAATGAAACTTCAGAAATTAAGGAGGAGTTGATGGACATAAATCAAGCTATTTAACTGTGCTAAAGATAATTTTCTCAGTTACATAAATAATGCGTCGTTTCAACTCAGCCATAAATCTATTCAAAAGAAATTAACCTTGGAAATCCTTTGATAAAGATAATGACTTGTTGAGTGACTCATAGACATTAAACTGATTTATTATTATTATTATGATATTGCTATTACAATTATTATTACTGGTTTATTATCTTATAATGTAAATATTTTTTCATTCTGAAAATGTAGTCATTCCAGAGAAGAGGCATGAAAATGCTCTCTCTTTTTTACAATTTAAACAATGTGAATTAAATAGCTTAAAGTGTTACCTCTGCTTATTTATTTGGTATAATAGTCTACAATTTCTTTTGTCAAAGGAGGTTATAAAGAGTGGTTGATTAAAATTATGACAACTAACACATATTGGATTAAACAAAGTGTGGATTTACACCGAAATAGATAAGTATCCTGAAGAACGGGTAAGTCCCAATTTTATCTAACTTACTCACGCCTTTTTCATTGGGATTCAAATCCTAACAATTTAATCGCATTAATTTTTCCTAATTAAGTTAAATGACAGCTTCCTGATTATATCTTTTTTTTTTAAGAAATACGTTTTCCTTACATATAAATCTGCATATTTTAATGATGAAAAATAAATTACATACATTATTTAATTACTATATTAATTACTGCATAATTTGTTTATTACATTTCACATAATGCAAATTCCATTTATTTTTATAAAATTCTAGTGGAAGTAGTTAATGTGGCCAGTAAGGGCAAAGTGGCCATTTGAGTTTTTTCCGCTGTTGATTGCTCACGCCATGTAGGAACTAAATGAAACAGTCGTCACAGATAATGGTAGAATTGTCTGTAACTTTGAAGCAGAAAGCTATTTTTTTCTAGTTCTGAACTCATTTTATTGTTTTTTCACATTTTTGATTTTAGGCAAGTTGTACAATTTCTTGATTATAGCTAAATAATATGTAGCATTAAAATTATTTGCTATTGTGCTGTTTGATCAGTGCGAAGTAATCTTTTAAATGATGTGCGTTTGAAAATGCTGTATAGATTAGTACAGATGCTGTATACATAGAGTTGTGTAGATTAGATGCTAGGCCACAGATTTTGTAATATGGTCATTCCGGGCAAAATGACCAGATGGCTACTTTGACCTGAAATGATATATTATTCATTGTTCATAAGAAAATACTATGCAAAAGTATTTTCCGTGAAAGTAAAAAGACAGGTCAGGGCAATAAATTCTGTCCACATTTTCAGCTATCAACAAAAATTTGGGTAATTTCATGAGCTTTACTGATAATCTGGTTCTATTATTTATCTATTTACTACTTACTTTTTTAGGCTGAAACTATTAGCCAATTTTTTACTGTAACTTTTTTAGCTCGAGCTTTACATTTCTCTCTGGTTCCGCCAGTTTTTTTATATCATTTCACACCTTTTTCAGATCCTTTCTGTAACTTAATCTACCAACTTCAAGTAACCAAAAAAACAAAAAAAAAAAAAAAAAAAACAGCCCAGACTAACCAACCAATGACCTCAATCAACAGGCCCAACCAATTTCCCCAATCAAAATCTAACAGAAACTTTAGTGCATCAGTGTATTTCAAGAGTTCTGATGACACCATACTTATTGCTAACCCTCATATGGGGATATTAACCTATACTTTTCTCAGTTGGCCGCCACACTAGTCCTTAGACTAAGTTTTATATATAGTGTGATCTCTTGATATTTCTGTTACGTACCTACGCTCCTCTGGTTTAAGGGACTTTGCAGTATCCAATGTCAACCGCTCAAACACACAAAAAGCTAGGGTAAGAAACAGTCATAAGAAATAAATTAAAACTGCTAAAAAATTGTAAAAAGGGAAAATTTCTGTTTTTGGGACTTAATGGGAATTTAAAATTAAAAAAAGTCTGAAAACTACTGAATGCAGAAAAATGATCAAAAGTGATTGAAAATATTATACAATACACCTGTAAATAATATCAGAAATATTGCTAATATGGGATATTTATAATAATATTTCGTAGGTCAAACTAAAATACCGCGATAATGCCTAACATATTTACATCTAACTGTAACCACTGATAAAAAAATCAGCAAAATAGGAAAGTAGGTGTCCTTTGAAAAGTATGCATTAATTAAAGAGATAAATTACGTAATCGAGTTTATGGCGTCGTTTAGCACATAATTAACTTAACCGTAAGCATACGCACCTATTTTTGTAACGTTACCACACGCGTGGGGTAACTCATTATTACATTTTGTGTCCCATTATATTTTTGGCTAAATGTGTTTTAAAAGCAACCCTACTACCCTATGTTGTAAAATGCACCAGTACTACTTCTTTTTAGGGAAAAATGAAGCGTATAATATTTATTTTCTGATTTTGTAACAGTTTCTGTAAAAATCTTTTTTTTTTTTTTTTTTTTAATATGCAACGATTTGTTTTACCTCTTAAAACATGAATTATTTTATGAAACGTACATTAATTTCATTTAATACACTTTAATCAACATATACAGGTAGCTTTTATGTCACCCTTTCAGTAAAATTATTTTAGTGTGTGTTAACCCAAAACGAATGAACATATCGAAATGAAACGTTTGTACACGCAGGATTACTTAATACCAAAGTCATATTTCTCCCCTTCTAGCAAACAAAGAAAAGACATTCCTTCACAGAACCTTTCTCAACCTTGACCTTGAAAGGTACAAGGAAGTTCAGAAGCGTCCTCGAAAAATTTATCATTTCTTTTTCGAAGAAAAAATGTGAGTGGGGTGAGATTTACCCCAGCGCGTTGCTTACACGTTAAAAAAAGTAATAAATTGATTCTGTGATTTAAAGCGAATCTATTCCACATTCTAATTTGCAGAGAATTGGCGTAAGTTGGGACAAAGTTTTTCGGAGACCTTTCCTTACTTTTACATATTACCAACTCTATACTAAAATGCATGCTATTGCGCCATTTATTTCAATCCTGAACGTGCAAAGATTTTTTGGTACTTTTCCAGTATAGGGACCTTAGCGAAATGGAGAAAGTATCCTTGGCGAAGAAGGAAATTTTGCAACATATTTTCTGGCAACCTATTCACTTTTTCATTTCATACAGAAACATTTTTTTTTCAAGGTTTATACAATTTATTTAACATAAATACACCTTTTATCTAATTTTATATAGAAAAAGAAGTAATTTATATATACAAAATATTAATAAGAGACATATATTTAAAATACATATATAACTAAACAAAAAAGTCCATCAAGTTTGTTTTCATAACTGTTTATATCATTTGGAAACAAATCGAAAGTTCTGACACTCAAATTGCGCTCTTTAAAAATACGCAAGGCCCCTAAACTGGAAAATTACCAATATTTTTTTAACAAACTGCGCCAAACGTTCGGACTTGCTATTTATCGAACGTGAATATCTTTTGGCTTTAATTATTATTTAATCGTAATCATGCAAAAAAGTTTAATTTACTTTTTTTAAAATTGAAAATATTTTTATTATTAAGAAAAATTAAGTTTTAACTTCATTTTTCGATGACTCAAAACTGGCAACGTTTGTGTAGTGCTAAGAGAGCCTTACAATTGCATGTTATGTAGTTTAAAATGCGATTTTGAAAAAAAAAAAATGTATAATATTTATTTGCACTTTTATTTTTAGTATATTTGTATTGATTTCATAAAATAGTTCTCGAAACTGTGTAATTTTGAAAAATTATGTTCTTTAAATGATTACTTTCGCGCCAACAATGTTAATTTTTTTAAATCTCGCGAAATTGAATTTTATGTGGCGTTATATTGACGTAATTATAGTAAAGTGTTTCAGCTTTTAAAATTAAAATGCAGGTTTTCTTTGGCGCGTGCAATAGAAGTATACGATTTCCTTCACAATACGCACGAAAATGCAATAAATACAACGAAAGTAACTACTATTTACGAAAATTTCTTACGTATGACTTAAAAATAAAACTTCCATTTTATGGATGATAGTAATAAGAATTAATGACAGAGAATTAAGAGTTTCCACTCAGATTGAAACATTATTAGAAAGGGACAATAAAAAATGACGTCATATCTAGCAAACTACTTTTTTACAATATTTTTCCTAAATTATCCTTCTGTAATTGAAATACCTGTATTATAGTAGCTGGTTTGACTTCTAAAATATTCAAATGAAGATCGTTCGATGCTATTATAACACACATTTAGCTACAATCTTTTACCCTATTAAAATCTGTGCGCGTATGTACGTAACCTCAAAAACTCTGAAACCACAGGCTAGCACACGGTTAGCGCACGGTTAAATTTAGCACACGGTTAAATGGTAGAGGGCCCAAAAACTTCGAAAATTTTGAATAGTTTTTTTTTTTTTTGACGAATTTTTGTCTTTTTTAATATTTAACACGTAATCGCGCGAGTTCTAACCAATGTGAGATATACATATTATGTACGCCACGCTGTGATACTAAGAAGCTGAAGCGGGTATTACCATAATTGTTTTACCTCATATGAAATCAATTAGATATATATATATATATATTACGTACGCCGTGCTGTAATATTCAGAAGTTCTAGCGGGTATTACGGTAATTATTTTACCTCACATGCAAATAATTAGAGATTAATTAATTGTGATTAATTATTATCTTTAAAAAACAACTAAAATGTTTTATCTCAAACATCAACAAAACTTTTTATTCTATTTATTCCCTTATTCCAAAGATATCGTTTTATCGTCTGCTGCGATAGTAACATGATAAATTAAATATCATTCGAAAATGCACAGTAGTAGTAAAATATTTTCCTAAATCGAATAGTTATTTTTTATTTTGGTTTTAAAATTAAATTCATGAACTGCCGTGCGTAGAACGGTTTAAACATCTAGTTTATATATACAGGGTAATTCATAAATATCGAAACAATAGGCTATTTCCTTAAATATTGCCCCTAGACCCACACTTCCTATTGCAAAGTTTCATAAAAAAAGGTGCAACATTTAATGACATAAGTTGCAACTCCATAGGGGATCTATTTGAAAAAATACGAAAGTTAAATTTTTACACGGCCCCGTAGTGTAAAAATTCCAATCAAGAAAACTTTCCTTATCCATTCCTGAATTAAGCGCAAAAAATTGCATCTTCATATCTGAAAAACTCGCAGAGTTATGTCCGTTTAAATAATTTATCAGGTTTTAAGGGATTAGACACAAATTGAAATGCGTGGAATCGAAGAAACAATGTTAGTTTAAGAGTTCTAGGAAACATGTAAAAAATATATTTGTTGAGATAGAATTTTTATTTATTTTTCTTTTTTTGTGATGGTTAACCGTATAATTTGCAAACAAAATCACATCCTAATATTTCGCGTAAAGTTTTTTAAAAATTTAAATGTTTAGTAATTTTTTAAGCAGATTTATTTAAAAATCTTTATAACTCGAAACGTTATTCATCGGATTTCAATTTTTTTTCCATTTAATTAAAGAGGAAAGTATAATTTTAGTTTTGTTTCAGGAATTTTTTTAATTTTAATTTTATAAATATTAAAAATATTTGTTTAAAAAAATATGCAATTTATTTAAAAAAAATCATAATTTCAAAAGTATTTTTTTTTTCAATTTGCCGAAACAAAATTAATGTAAACTAATAAAAAAAGACATGTTCCAAGTTTGCACATTTTTAATTTACGATTAAAAAAGCATCATGCAGAAAACGCATTTAAAGTTTTAAGCATTGATTGGGCTCCTAATAAAATATTTAAATGCATTTTTAAAAATTGCGCATGAAAAGTCACTTCTTTCGGTAGCTTAAACTTCCGATTTTGATTAATTTTTGCCGTTTCCATCACCTTTTTGTACTACTTAAATGTCCATAAATAAATGTTTAATGTAGAATTTGAAACAATGCTTTTTCGAACATGCCGATTAAGAGTTTTTCATAATTTTAGCCCTTACAAATTCAGGCTTTTTATCGCCCCGGCGACGCCGATAAAAAAGTCTGTATACTGGGGCAGGGCCAAACCCGGGATGGGCGACTATTTTCTGAAGACTCGGCCAGGCCGGGTCGATCGTATTTTTTATACCGAAGCGGGTGTTGGTGTGATTTATAACGGCCAATTATCTATACGAGGGATGTGGGTCCGAAACTGGGGGTGCCTTCCGTGGAGGTCTTTCTAAGGGAACCTAACCCGTATTTACACATGGATATCCAAGGTTCGAAGAAAACCACTGAAACCTCCGAACGATTGGGCCGAAGGACACGATTGGGTTCGAACCCAGCATGAAAGCAGAACCTCTCGGCCATTGGTTATACCGAACTGGGACTGGCTTCCTTATTCCCAGGTCTCCCCTGAGCGAAATTTTCAGTCCCGGTCTCGAGACAACCAATATTAAAATCATTATCTCTGACTGACCTTACCCATGCAAAAATAATTAAAATTTGGCTCAGCCCAAAAATCTTTACAACAAATGCATATATTTTTAAATGGCCATTATTTTACAATAAAATTTTAAAATTCATATTTTTAAAGGATAGTAGATTTTAAGGCAAAAAAATTAAAATACAGTAAAACTAGTGAAAAACATCTGTCTATGACGGAACCTTTCTTAAACGGAAAGATCTGTTGCTCCATGGAAAATGAATATAATAATACCTGAGAAAAAATAGACTACATTTACAACTCCTAAGAAGGGAATTTGTCTATAACGCTTTTTTTTTTCTTTCCTATGTGATTCCATCTTAAACGATTTTACTTTATAGCATTTTTCATTGTCTTTAACAAATGGAATATGGATTAACGTTATTAAAGCAGAAGTGAATCATTTACACATAAATAGAGATTCATTAATAAAACAAATAATTGTAGCGTTTGGCACTTCATTAAAAATAATAATTATAAACAAGAAAAAACAAAAGATATAATAAGTATTTTTGGTCAGAACTCCTCCTTACGAAACAACTTTTAAACATATCGATGTAAAAAACTATGTAGAAATTCAGTCAGGTTGGGCCAGACTGCGATTTGAACTTTTTTCCAGGCAGGGCCGAACTTTTTTCCCTATGGGTCGGCTCGTGACCGGACCTAGATATTTCGACCGGTGCAGACCTCTAGTGCAGACCACCAGCATACTTTGAAAACAAGTTTAACGTAAAATCTATACGCTGCCTATTTTATGTCCAAAGGAGAAGCACTGTCTTATATCGACTTTTAATAATGAACAATTTGCGGCTGATCCCTATCTTGCATTCAAAATGAGTCAAAAACTCGTCGCTCAGAGGCAAGGATAAATGGTGTAAGTCACGAATTTTGGATTTTTATATCTCTGCGAATTTTAAAGATATCGAGATGTTTTTTTTTTTTTTTTTTTTTGCGTTTAATTCAGGAATAGATAAGGAAAACAATCCTAACTGGGAATTTTACACAACGGGGCCCGTATAAAAATTTAATTTTTGCATTTTCTTATATAGAACCCCCCGTGGATTTGAAACTTATCTCATCAAATTTTGCACTTTTTTTTATGAAACTTTTCAATTGGAAGTATGTGCCTAAGGGCAATATTTAAGAAGATAGCCTTATAACGGCTTTACCGTTATATATTCATTATTCCTCCTTTCCCCTCAAAAAATCAACTTTTAACTTTACTGGTTTATTATAAATTGTCTTTATTCATTCTCTCCCTCCCCCTTCAAATATAATATTTAGTTTAAATTTGACATTTTAGAGTTAATTTCATATGTCTTTATTCATTCTCTCCCCCCCCCCTCTCACTACTGTAAGTTTCGCTTTTACTTTTTAAAGTTCTTTTCAAATGCAGACATCATTTATCTCGGTTCCTTTTTCTGTATTTCAAATTCACACGATAGAAAAAGATCTTAACCGCAGTTATTTTCCATTGAAATAAAGTAGAAGAATAAAATACAAATGAATGTCTTTTCGCTTTGCAGCCGGCGTTATCTAATGCATATTTTCCCATCCTCTGGGCTTGCATTAGTATTCAATTCTCACCCGTGTACTCTGTCAGATACAAACCATATGCCCATTGCTGACTAATTTGCAGCTGTAGTTAGATCTGTAACGTGCATCTAAAAATCACGTGTTCCTATTTCTTTAACCACTTTTCCTTACCAGAGGAATGTTAAGAGACGTGTAACCATATAGCCGCGCCATGGCGTAAGTTGAATTCTATGTAATACTTCGGGATGCTTATGATTCCTTTGTCCACGCCACCAATATTCATCGCCAATTTAGTACATAGGTTGCTATTCATCTCGCCAATGAGTGAGTGATTGTAATGAATATTTTACCACTACTGCCTCTGAACTTGAGTGTGACAGACCTCAGCTCGCTGCCCTTCGGGGTCGCTCCCGTCGGGCAGCCTTCCGTTTGACTTCTCCCGTCCCACTGTACAATCATGCCCCGCTTCTAAAAAGTTTCATAATAAAGAAGTAAGTCCTCGAAATCCTCGTGTTGGAGTTTTTTTTTCATTCATCCATGAACCTGGACTCTCTAATAAATCTCCTCTACAAGCCTATTGTTTCGATATTTATGAATCACACTGTATATTTATGAAAAATGTGAATTTTTTGTTTAGGATAACGTTGATTTCAAAAATGCAAAAATATACCGATAGAATCTGATTTTTTATTGACATATAGACGCGCATTATCCTTTTTTTTATTGTGCTATTTTTAGTGGGTGGCAACACAAAAGATAGGATTTAATTAGAGAATCAAAAACGAGAGATTTCTATAATGTTAAATTATGGAAGTTATAGTGCTATGTAAAGTTTAAATGAGTGCCATTCCATAAATATTGGATATTTCTTGACCCGACCTTCGAAAGGCACATTGCTAAATTAAGAGTTTTCCAACAAGCCATTACTCATGCCTGAATGTTTCCTGGTTTGGATTGTAATTGAATTGTTGCATTTTCATCATGTTCCAAAACGTTAATGATGTGGCTGAGCTCTACTAAACAGCACTATCGTGCTGTTTGATATCTTCTTCTTATTTTTTTAGGAAAAAAATATATCTCCGTAAATATAAGTGCTGTTATACACTGGTCATCATAATTAAAGGATAATGAGAAAAAATATGCTTATTAAGTTAATGTTGAAACCAATGCCCAATGGTGCAATTATTTATGTTAATTAAATACTATTGAACTCAAAATTGCACTTCCGAGCATAAGTTAGCGTCGGAAATATGCAAATTAGATGATTGGCAATGTGGTACGCAAAGGACGTATGTTGGAATTCTGGTCTGTAGTGTTCTTTAAAGTGAATGTGGTGTCTGAGTGTGATCACTAATCATTAGTTATTGCTGAAAGGCATAATTTAAGTTAAGCTCAAAAGTGGCGAATAATTGGTAGAATTGAGGAAGGTCAAAAACAAATGGAGGTAGCCCAAGATTTGAATATCACTCAAAGTATCATACCAAGAGCTTCGAGCCGCTTTTTAAGCACCGAATACGTTGATAGACACTTTTGGTCAAGAGAGACCAAGAGCAACAACTGCATCCGAAGACCGATTTTTGTCATTGTGGCTCGAAGAAACTACAGTGACTACAAGAGATTTGGTTTCAGACCTTCAGGCTGCCACAAGAACTCGAATTAGCCGTTGTACTGCCGCACGAAGGCTTTACGAGGATGGACTGTATACGAGAAAACCAAAAGTTTCTGTCTCACTCACACCAGCTTCCCAAGAGGCCCGTTTAAACTGTTGCTGTCGTCATGTTCAATGGAGCCAAGAAGACTGGGCTCGAATGGGCTATTTCACGGACAAGGGAAGGGCAAGTTGCGTCTTCCGTCATCTCTTCAGATCAAAACACGTCTAGAATCAGTGTTCAGACTACATCTGGACTCGTCAGTAAACAAAACTTGAGCCCATTCTTCTTGCCTTCATTGAACTTGACTAGGGCAGCAGTTTAAACGGGCCCCTTGGAAAGCTGATGTGAGTGGGAAACAAACTTTTGTTTTTCTCGCGTACAGTCCATCCTCGTTAAGCCTTCGTGCATCAGTAGAATGGCTAATTCGAGTCCTTGGGCCAGCCTGAAGGTCTGAAACCATATCTCTGGTAGTCGCTTCGCGGTTTCCACAACCCACAATGGCAAAACACGGTCTTCGGATACAGTTTTTGCTATTGGTCTGCATTGACCGGGTTGTCTTTCAACGGATCCAGTGCTTAAAAAGCTGCTCGATGCTCTTGATATGACACTTTGAGAGATATTCAAATCTTGGGCGACCTCCATTAATTTTTTACCTTCCTCGATTCTACCAATTATATGCCACTTTTGACCTAAACTTAAATGATGCCTTTGAGCCATAACTAATGATTATTGATCACATTCAGACACCACATTCACTTTAAACAACACTACAGACCGGAATTCCAACTTACGTCCATTGCGCACCATATTGTCAATCATCTAACTTGCATATTTTCGACGCTAATCTATTCGCGGAAGTGCAATTTTGAGTTTAATAGTATTTAATTAATATAAATAATTGCAACATTGGGCATTGGTTGCAACATTAACTTAGCGAGCGTATTTTTTCTCATTATCCTTAAATTTTGATGACTTGTGTATGTAGAATGAACTCAAATATTGTGCAGGACCCACCTATTCATCTACCACAGCTGTTATAGATCATTTTGAGCATTTTTTTTTTCACAATATAATCACAAATATTATTTTAATCAATTGTTGTTCTCCCCTTAAATGTCCTCGTGAATGAGCCAGTATCATATGCAATACGGGATCATAATCTTCTTTCTTTCGTACGTTTATGCATACTTCTTAGTTTAATCTTATTAGGGTAACAGTAAAGTATTTATGTAACGTTACTCTATAAAATTGGTGGCAGCCTTGCTGCGTTCATTTTATTGAGTAATTTAAGCGTTATAACTGGCATTGTATTACACTAATATGTATTATTAGCCAGCTATATCATTTTAAATTACACCGTTATCTTATACTATAATGCGAGCAAAAATTGCGTGTGTGTGTGTATGTAAATTTTATCTTGAGAACGGCTCTAACGATTTTAATTAAATTTTGCACCCTACCGTTTTCGGGCACGTAAAGACCATTGGGATGGGTCTCGTGTTCGAGAAAATTCGATTAGCGTGTGATTTTGGGTCATAATTGGTCAGGGTCTAGCTAATTATATCTAAAGAACGGCTCAATCGATTTTGACCAAATTTTGTATCCAACCAAGACTATTGGGCTAGGTCACGTGTTCGAGAAATTTTGATTTGTGAGTCATTTTTGGGTCAGTGTGGGTTTAGCTATTTTTATCTAAAAAACGGCTCTAACGATTTTCACTAAACTCTATATTCTACAGTTTTGGATTACGACAAGACCATTGGGCTAAGTTACATGTTATAGAAAATTCGATTAGGGGGTCATTTTTGGGACACCGTGGGTCAAGCTAAGTTTATCTAGATAACGACTCAAACGATTTTGACGTAATTTTGCACCCTACTGTTTTCAGGCACGAAAAGACGATTGCATGGGTCATGTGCTCGAGAAAATTCGATTAGTGGGTCATTTTGGGTCATAATGTGTCAGGGTGAAGCTAATTATATCTGGAGAACGGCTCAATCGATTTTGATTGAATTTTGTATCTAACCATTTTCGGGCACGAAAAGACTATTGGGATGGTTCTCATGTTCGAGAAAATTCGATTAGTGGGTCATTTTGGGTCATAATCGGTCAGGGTCAAGCTAATAATATGTAAAGAACGGCTCAATCGATTTTGACTAAATTTTATATCTAACCATTTTCAGGCACAAAAAAAAACCATTGGGATGGCTCTCGTGTTCGAGAAAATTCGATTAGTGGATCATTTTGGGTCATAATCGGTCAGGGACAAGCTAATAATATCTAAAGAACGGCTCAATCGATTTTGACTAAATTTTGTATCTAACCATTTTCGGGCACGAAAAGACCATTGGGATGGGTCCCGTGTTCGAGAAAATTCGATTAGTGGGTCATTTTTGGGTCACTGTGGGTCTAGCTATTTTTATCTAAAAAACGACTCTAACGATTTTTACTAAACTCTATATTCTACAGTTTTGGATTACGAGAAGACCATTAGGCTAAGTCACATGTTCGAGAAAATTCGATTAGTGGGCGATTTTTGGGTCACCGTGGGTCAATCTAAGTTATCTAGATAACGGCTCGAACGATTTTGACGAAATTTTGCACCCTACTGTTTTCGGGCACGAAAAGACCATTGGGATGGGTCTCGTGTTCGAGAAAATTAGATTAGAGGGTCATTTTGGGTCATAATGGGTCAGGGTCAAGCTAATTATATCTAGAGAACGGCTCAATCGATTTTGACTAAATTTTGTATCTAACAATTTTTGGGCACGAAAAGACCATTGGTATGGATAACGTGTTCAAGAAAATTCGATTAGTGGGTCATTTTTGGGTCACCGTGGGTCCAGCTAAGTTTATCTAGATAACGGCTCTACTATTTTGACGAAATTCTGTAAGCTATTGTTTTTGGGCGCAAAAAGACCATTGGGATGGGTCACGTATTTGAGAAAATTCGATTAGTGGGTCATTATGAGTCAGGGTCAAGCTAATTACATCTAAAAACGGCTCAAGACATTTTCACCATTTTTTTAATATACGGCCGATTCTGGTCATGTGATGATGTTTAGGCTAAGTCACATGTTCGAGAAAATTCAATTAGTGGGTCATTTTGTGTCACAATGGGCCAGAGTCAAGCTAATTGAATCTAAAAACATGCTCAAAACATTTTGACCAAATTTTATATTATACCATTTCTGGACATGAGAAGAGAATTGGGGTAAGTCACATGTTCGAGAAAATTGGATTAGTGGGTCATTTTGGGTCACAATGGGCCAGGGTCCAGCTAATTTTATCTAAAAAACGGCTAAATCGATTTTGACTAAATTTTGTATTCTATCATTTTCGGGCTCGAGAAGACCATTGGGCTAGGTCGCATGTTCAAGGAAACTCGATTAGTGGGTCATTTTGGCTCACAGTGGGTCAGGGTCAAGCTAATTGTATTTAAAAAGCGCTTCAAAACATTTTGAAAACATTTTGTATAATACCGTTTACGAGCATGGTAAGACCATTGGGCAGGGTCGCATTTACGTGAAAATTCAATGAATGGGTCATTTTGGGTCCTAATGGATCAGGATCAAGCTAACTTTATCTAAAAAACGGCTCAAAAGATTTTGACAAAACTGTGTACTACACCGTTTCTGGACAATATAAAACCAGTTGGCTGGGTCGCATGCTCAAGAAAATTCAATTAGGGGGTCATTTTGGTAATAATTGGTCGGGGTTAAGCTAACGGCATCCATCTCAAAAATGTTCAAACAATTTTGACAATTTTTTTTTGTTATACCGTTTCACAGAACAAAAATACCATTGAAATAGCTCACACTTTTGATAAATTTCGGTTAGTGGTTTTTTGAATCAACGTGGGTCAAGCTTATTTTATCTAGAATATGAATAACGATTTTCACTAAATTTTGCATTCCATCGTTTTCAGGCTCGAGAAGAGCAGTGTATTAGGTCGCCTGTTCGAAAAAATTCGATTAGTGCGTCATTTTGGGTCACTATGTCTCAGGGTCAAGCTAATTGTATCTAAAAATGCAAGAATGATTTAGTGGGAATAATATATCGAGATAAACACACAGCTCATTTTGACCGAGCTTAGCTCAGTCATTCCTGCTAGTATACACTAAATGGCCAAAGATGACTGTTCAATAGCGATTTTAAATATTTTGTTAAATATCTAGAAAAATACACGAGGAATTAACCTGAAACTGCAGGTGTATGTAAACAGTATAGTATAGGTCATATATTTCCGCGAAGATTTTTTCCCCAAAACCCCATAGGGGACCGTCAACAAATTGAAAAAGAACGAATATCTTTTGGATAACCCTGTAAAAACTAATGTAGTAAAAGCGTTGAAACTTGAGATTATTAATAAGTGGCTTATTGTAATATACTGTGTTCATTTTTATGAGGATAGTATGTATACTCGTTGAGAAATTTAGGTTTTTATAAAAACAGTTCCAAATTTCGCCAAGTTTTTTGCTTATAATTTGAAGAGTTCTTAACATAAAATAAAGTTCTTTTCCCGAAATATCACAAACAACATTGTACACAATAATCTGCAATGAGACTTAAAAAATATTAAAAATTGGTTGAAAAATGATCTGGTATTCTAAAAAATGTTTCACTGCGCTTGCGCGAATGCAATCTTATACTATAATGCGAGCAAAAATTGTGTGTGTGTGTGTGTATGTAAATTTTATCTTGAGAACGGCTCTAACGATTTTAATTAAATTTTGCACCCTACCGTTTTCGGGCACGTAAAGACCATTGGGATGGGTCTCCTATTCGAGAAAATTCGATTAGCGGGTGATTTTGGGTCATAATGGGTCAGGGTCTAGCTAATTATATCTAAAGAACGGCTCAATCGATTTTGACCAAATTTTTTATCCAACCATTTTCGGGCACGAGAAGACTATTGGGCTAGGTCACGTGTTCGAGAAATTTCGATTTGTGAATCATTTTGGGGTCAGTGTGGGTTTAGCTATTTTTATCTAAAAAACGGCTCTAACGATTTTCACTAAACTCTATATTCTACAGTTTTGGATTGCGACAAGGCCATTGGGCTAAGTTACATGTTCGAGAAAATTCGATTAGGGGGTCATTTTTGGGTCACCGTGGGTCAAGCTAAGTTTATCTAGATAACGGCTCTAACGATTTTGACGTAATTTTGCACCCTACTGTTTTCAGGCACGAAAAGACGATTGCATGGGTCATGTGTTCGAGAAAATTCGATCAGCGGGTGATTTTGGGTCATAATGGGTCAGGGTCTAGCTAATTATATCTAAAGAACGGCTCAATCGATTTTGACCAAATTTTGTATCCAACCATTTTCGGGCACGAGAAGACTATTGGGCTAGGTCACGTGTTCGAGAAATTTCGATTTGTGAATCATTTTGGGGTCAGTGTGGGTTTAGCTATTTTTATCTAAAAAACGGCTCTAACGATTTTCACTAAACTCTATATTCTACAGTTTTGGATTGCGACAAGGCCATTGGGCTAAGTTACATGTTCAAGAAAATTCGATTAGGGGGTCATTTTTGGGTCACCGTGGGTCAAGCTAAGTTTATCTAGATAACGGCTCTAACGATTTTGACGTAATTTTGCACCCTACTGTTTTCAGGCACGAAAAGACGATTGGCATGGGTCATGTGTTCGAGAAAATTCGATTAGTGGGTCATTTTGGGTCATAATGTGTCAGGGTCAAGCTAATTATATCTGGAGAACGGCTCAATCGATTTTGATTGAATTTTGTATCTAACCTATTTCGGGCACGAAAAGACTATTGGGATGGTTCTCATGTTCGAGAAAATTCGTTTAGTGGGTCATTTTCGGTCATAATGGGTCGGAGTCAAGCTAATTACATCTAGAGAACGGCTCAATCGATTTTGACTAAATTTTGTATATAACCATTTTCAGGCACGAAAAAAAACATTGGGATGGCTCTCGTGTTCGAGAAAATTCGATTAGTGGGTCATTTTGGGTCATAATGGGTCAGGGTCAAGCTAATTATATCTAAAGAACGGCTAAATCGATTTTGACTAAATTTTGTATTCTATCATTTTCGGGCTCGAGAAGACCATTGGGCTAGGTCGCATGTTCAAGGAAACTCGATTAGTGGGTCATTTTGGCTCACAGTGGGTCAGGGTCAAGCTAATTGTATTTAAAAAGCGCTTCAAAACATTTTGAAAACATTTTGTATAATACCGTTTACGAGCATGGTAAGACCATTGGGCAGGGTCGCATTTACGTGAAAATTCAATGAATGGGTCATTTTGGGTCCTAATGGATCAGGATCAAGCTAACTTTATCTAAAAAACGGCTCAAAAGATTTTGACAAAACTGTGTACTACACCGTTTCTGGACAATATAAAACCAGTTGGCTGGGTCGCATGCTCAAGAAAATTCAATTAGGGGGTCATTTTGGTAATAATTGGTCGGGGTTAAGCTAACGGCATCCATCTCAAAAATGTTCAAACAATTTTGACAATTTTTTTTTTGTTATACCGTTTCACAGAACAAAAATACCATTGAAATAGCTCACACTTTTGATAAATTTCGGTTAGTGGTTTTTTGAATCAACGTGGGTCAAGCTTATTTTATCTAGAATATGAATAACGATTTTCACTAAATTTTGCATTCCATCGTTTTCAGGCTCGAGAAGAGCAGTGTATTAGGTCGCCTGTTCGAAAAAATTCGATTAGTGCGTCATTTTGGGTCACTATGTCTCAGGGTCAAGCTAATTGTATCTAAAAATGCAAGAATGATTTAGTGGGAATAATATATCGAGATAAACACACAGCTCATTTTGACCGAGCTTAGCTCAGTCATTCCTGCTAGTATACACTAAATGGCCAAAGATGACTGTTCAATAGCGATTTTAAATATTTTGTTAAATATCTAGAAAAATACACGAGGAATTAACCTGAAACTGCAGGTGTATGTAAACAGTATAGTATAGGTCATATATTTCCGCGAAGATTTTTTCCCCAAAACCCCATAGGGGACCGTCAACAAATTGAAAAAGAACGAATATCTTTTGGATAACCCTGTAAAAACTAATGTAGTAAAAGCGTTGAAACTTGAGATTATTAATAAGTGGCTTATTGTAATATACTGTGTTCATTTTTATGAGGATAGTATGTATACTCGTTGAGAAATTTAGGTTTTTATAAAAACAGTTCCAAATTTCGCCAAGTTTTTTGCTTATAATTTGAAGAGTTCTTAACATAAAATAAAGTTCTTTTCCCGAAATATCACAAACAACATTGTACACAATAATCTGCAATGAGACTTAAAAAATATTAAAAATTGGTTGAAAAATGATCTGGTATTCTAAAAAATGTTTCACTGCGCTTGCGCGAATGCAATCTTATACTATAATGCGAGCAAAAATTGTGTGTGTGTGTGTGTATGTAAATTTTATCTTGAGAACGGCTCTAACGATTTTAATTAAATTTTGCACCCTACCGTTTTCGGGCACGTAAAGACCATTGGGATGGGTCTCCTATTCGAGAAAATTCGATTAGCGGGTGATTTTGGGTCATAATGGGTCAGGGTCTAGCTAATTATATCTAAAGAACGGCTCAATCGATTTTGACCAAATTTTTTATCCAACCATTTTCGGGCACGAGAAGACTATTGGGCTAGGTCACGTGTTCGAGAAATTTCGATTTGTGAATCATTTTGGGGTCAGTGTGGGTTTAGCTATTTTTATCTAAAAAACGGCTCTAACGATTTTCACTAAACTCTATATTCTACAGTTTTGGATTGCGACAAGGCCATTGGGCTAAGTTACATGTTCGAGAAAATTCGATTAGGGGGTCATTTTTGGGTCACCGTGGGTCAAGCTAAGTTTATCTAGATAACGGCTCTAACGATTTTGACGTAATTTTGCACCCTACTGTTTTCAGGCACGAAAAGACGATTGCATGGGTCATGTGTTCGAGAAAATTCGATCAGCGGGTGATTTTGGGTCATAATGGGTCAGGGTCTAGCTAATTATATCTAAAGAACGGCTCAATCGATTTTGACCAAATTTTGTATCCAACCATTTTCGGGCACGAGAAGACTATTGGGCTAGGTCACGTGTTCGAGAAATTTCGATTTGTGAATCATTTTGGGGTCAGTGTGGGTTTAGCTATTTTTATCTAAAAAACGGCTCTAACGATTTTCACTAAACTCTATATTCTACAGTTTTGGATTGCGACAAGGCCATTGGGCTAAGTTACATGTTCAAGAAAATTCGATTAGGGGGTCATTTTTGGGTCACCGTGGGTCAAGCTAAGTTTATCTAGATAACGGCTCTAACGGTTTTGACGTAATTTTGCACCCTACTGTTTTCAGGCACGAAAAGACGATTGGCATGGGTCATGTGTTCGAGAAAATTCGATTAGTGGGTCATTTTGGGTCATAATGTGTCAGGGTCAAGCTAATTATATCTGGAGAACGGCTCAATCGATTTTGATTGAATTTTGTATCTAACCTATTTCGGGCACGAAAAGACTATTGGGATGGTTCTCATGTTCGAGAAAATTCGTTTAGTGGGTCATTTTCGGTCATAATGGGTCGGAGTCAAGCTAATTACATCTAGAGAACGGCTCAATCGATTTTGACTAAATTTTGTATATAACCATTTTCAGGCACGAAAAAAAACATTGGGATGGCTCTCGTGTTCGAGAAAATTCGATTAGTGGGTCATTTTGGGTCATAATGGGTCAGGGTCAAGCTAATTATATCTAAAGAACGGCTAAATCGATTTTGACTAAATTTTGTATTCTATCATTTTCGGGCTCGAGAAGACCATTGGGCTAGGTCGCATGTTCAAGGAAACTCGATTAGTGGGTCATTTTGGCTCACAGTGGGTCAGGGTCAAGCTAATTGTATTTAAAAAGCGCTTCAAAACATTTTGAAAACATTTTGTATAATACCGTTTACGAGCATGGTAAGACCATTGGGCAGGGTCGCATTTACGTGAAAATTCAATGAATGGGTCATTTTGGGTCCTAATGGATCAGGATCAAGCTAACTTTATCTAAAAAACGGCTCAAAAGATTTTGACAAAACTGTGTACTACACCGTTTCTGGACAATATAAAACCAGTTGGCTGGGTCGCATGCTCAAGAAAATTCAATTAGGGGGTCATTTTGGTAATAATTGGTCGGGGTTAAGCTAACGGCATCCATCTCAAAAATGTTCAAACAATTTTGACAATTTTTTTTTGTTATACCGTTTCACAGAACAAAAATACCATTGAAATAGCTCACACTTTTGATAAATTTCGGTTAGTGGTTTTTTGAATCAACGTGGGTCAAGCTTATTTTATCTAGAATATGAATAACGATTTTCACTAAATTTTGCATTCCATCGTTTTCAGGCTCGAGAAGAGCAGTGTATTAGGTCGCCTGTTCGAAAAAATTCGATTAGTGCGTCATTTTGGGTCACTATGTCTCAGGGTCAAGCTAATTGTATCTAAAAATGCAAGAATGATTTAGTGGGAATAATATATCGAGATAAACACACAGCTCATTTTGACCGAGCTTAGCTCAGTCATTCCTGCTAGTATACACTAAATGGCCAAAGATGACTGTTCAATAGCGATTTTAAATATTTTGTTAAATATCTAGAAAAATACACGAGGAATTAACCTGAAACTGCAGGTGTATGTAAACAGTATAGTATAGGTCATATATTTCCGCGAAGATTTTTTCCCCAAAACCCCATAGGGGACCGTCAACAAATTGAAAAAGAACGAATATCTTTTGGATAACCCTGTAAAAACTAATGTAGTAAAAGCGTTGAAACTTGAGATTATTAATAAGTGGCTTATTGTAATATACTGTGTTCATTTTTATGAGGATAGTATGTATACTCGTTGAGAAATTTAGGTTTTTATAAAAACAGTTCCAAATTTCGCCAAGTTTTTTGCTTATAATTTGAAGAGTTCTTAACATAAAATAAAGTTCTTTTCCCGAAATATCACAAACAACATTGTACACAATAATCTGCAATGAGACTTAAAAAATATTAAAAATTGGTTGAAAAATGATCTGGTATTCTAAAAAATGTTTCACTGCGCTTGCGCGAATGCAATCTTATACTATAATGCGAGCAAAAATTGTGTGTGTGTGTGTGTGTGTGTGTGTGTATGTAAATTTTATCTTGAGAACGGCTCTAACGATTTTAATTAAATTTTGCACCCTACCGTTTTCGGGCACGTAAAGACCATTGGGATGGGTCTCCTATTCGAGAAAATTCGATTAGCGGGTGATTTTGGGTCATAATGGGTCAGGGTCTAGCTAATTATATCTAAAGAACGGCTCAATCGATTTTGACCAAATTTTTTATCCAACCATTTTCGGGCACGAGAAGACTATTGGGCTAGGTCACGTGTTCGAGAAATTTCGATTTGTGAATCATTTTGGGGTCAGTGTGGGTTTAGCTATTTTTATCTAAAAAACGGCTCTAACGATTTTCACTAAACTCTATATTCTACAGTTTTGGATTGCGACAAGGCCATTGGGCTAAGTTACATGTTCGAGAAAATTCGATTAGGGGGTCATTTTTGGGTCACCGTGGGTCAAGCTAAGTTTATCTAGATAACGGCTCTAACGATTTTGACGTAATTTTGCACCCTACTGTTTTCAGGCACGAAAAGACGATTGCATGGGTCATGTGTTCGAGAAAATTCGATCAGCGGGTGATTTTGGGTCATAATGGGTCAGGGTCTAGCTAATTATATCTAAAGAACGGCTCAATCGATTTTGACCAAATTTTGTATCCAACCATTTTCGGGCACGAGAAGACTATTGGGCTAGGTCACGTGTTCGAGAAATTTCGATTTGTGAATCATTTTGGGGTCAGTGTGGGTTTAGCTATTTTTATCTAAAAAACGGCTCTAACGATTTTCACTAAACTCTATATTCTACAGTTTTGGATTGCGACAAGGCCATTGGGCTAAGTTACATGTTCGAGAAAATTCGATTAGGGGGTCATTTTTGGGTCACCGTGGGTCAAGCTAAGTTTATCTAGATAACGGCTCTAACGATTTTGACGTAATTTTGCACCCTACTGTTTTCAGGCACGAAAAGACGATTGGCATGGGTCATGTGTTCGAGAAAATTCGATTAGTGGGTCATTTTGGGTCATAATGTGTCAGGGTCAAGCTAATTATATCTGGAGAACGGCTCAATCGATTTTGATTGAATTTTGTATCTAACCTATTTCGGGCACGAAAAGACTATTGGGATGGTTCTCATGTTCGAGAAAATTCGTTTAGTGGGTCATTTTTTGTCATAATGGGTCGGAGTCAAGCTAATTACATCTAGAGAACGGCTCAATCGATTTTGACTAAATTTTGTATATAACCATTTTCAGGCACGAAAAAAAACATTGGGATGGCTCTCGTATTCGAGAAAATTCGATTAGTGGGTCATTTTGGGTCATAATGGGTCAGGGTCAAGCTAATTATATCTAAAGAACGGCTAAATCGATTTTGACTAAATTTTGTATCTAACCATTTTCGGGCACGAAAAGACCATTGGGATGGGTCACGTGTTCGAGAAAATTCGATTAGTGGGTCATTTTTGGGTCACTGTGCGCCTAGCTATTTTTATCTAAAAAACGACTCTAACGATTTTTACTAAACTCTATATTCTACAGTTTTGGATTACGAGAAGACCATTAGGCTAAGTCACATGTTCGAGAAAATTCGATTAGTGGGTGATTTTTGGGTCACCGTGTGTCAATCTAAGTTATCTAGATAACGGCTTAAACGATTTTGACGAAATTTTGCACCCTACCGTTTTCGGGCACGAAAAGACCATTGGGATGGGTCTCGTGTTCGAGAAAATTAGATTAGGGGTCATTTTGGGTCATAATGGGTCAGGGTTTAGCTAATTATTTCTAGAGAACGGCTCAATCGATTTTGACTAAATTTTGTATCTAACAATTTTCGGGCACGAAAAGTCCATTGGGATGGATAACGTGTTCAAGAAAATTCGATTAGTGGGTCATGTTTGGGTCACCGTGGGTCCAGCTAAGTTTATCTAGGTAACGGCTCTACTATTTTGACGAAATTCTGTAAGCTATTGTTTTCGGGCGCAAAAAGACCATTGGGATGTGTCACGTGTTTGAGAAAATTCGATTAGTGGGTCTTTATGAGTCAGGGTCAAGCTAATTACATCTAAAAACGGCTCAAGACATTTTCACAAGTTTTTTTTAATATACGGCCGACTCTGGTCATGTGATGATGTTTGGGCTAAGTCACATGTTCGAGAAAATTCAATTAGTGGGTCATTTTGGGTCACAATGGGACAGAATCAAGCTAATTGAATCTAAAAACATGCTCCAAACATTTTGACCAAATTTTATATTATACCATTTCTGGACATCAGAAGAGAATTGGGGTAAGTCACATGTTCGAGAAAATTGGATTAGTGGGTAATTTTGGGTCACAATGAGCCAGGGTAGAGCTAATTTTATCTAAAAATCGGCTTAAACGATTTTGACTAAATTTTGTATTCTATCATTTTCGCGCTCAAAAAGACCATTGGGCTAGGTCGCATGTTCAAGGAAATTCGATTAGTGGGTCATTTTGGCTCACAATGGGTCAGGGTCAAGCTAATTGCATTTAAAAAACGCTTCAAAACATTTTGAAAACATTTTCTATAATACCGTTTACGAGAATGATAAGACCATTGGTCAGGGTCGCATGTACGAGAAAATTCGATGAATGGGTCATTTTGGGTCCTAATGGATCAGGATCAAGCTAACTTTATCTAAAAAACGGCTCAAAAGATTTTGACAAAACTGTGTACTACACCGTTTCTGGACAATATAAAACCAGTGGGCTGGGTCGCATGCTCAAGAAAATTCTATTAGGGGGTCATTTTGATAATAATGGGTCGGGGTCAAGCTAACTGCATGCATCTCAAAAATGTTCAAACAATTTTGACAATTTTTTTTTGTTATACCGTTTCACAGAACAAAAATACCATTGAAATAGCTCACACTTTCGATAAATTTCGGTTAGTGGTTTTTTGAATCAACGTAGGTCAAGCTTATTTTATCTAGAATATGACTAACGATTTTCACTAAATTTTGTATTCCATCGTTTTCAGGCTCGAGAAGAGCAGTGTATTAGGTCGCATGTTCGAAAAAATTTGATTAGTGCGTCATTTTGGGTCACTATGTCTCAGGGTCAAGCTAATTGTATCTAAAACAGCAAGAATGATTTAGTGGGAATAATATATCGATATAAACACACAGCTCATTTTGACCGAGCTTAGCTCGGTCATTCCTGCTAGTGAAAATATAATGTACATAATGTATTCGCTAAGTATACAGAGCAACGTTTTTGAAAGTCTAAAAATCATAGCTTAAAATTCTAAAAATTATCGTCGATAGAATAAGCTCGAAATCCGGTGTTCCGCAAAGGAAGCAAAAAGATGAGGGGGTTGTATCCAAATGTAGTAGTAGGTGCAATATTGTGTACGCTATCTTTGCACTAATCAACAGATATTAGATACAACCCCTCATTTTTTCTTTCTTTTTGGGAACAACGGTTTTCGAGCTTATTCTATCGATGATAATTTTCAGAATTTTCGAGCTATGATTTTGAGATATTTACAAAAGTTTCTCTATGTATTTAGCTAATACATTATGCATATTATATTTTGATTGCATTAGCACAAGCGCAGAGAAACATTTTTTAGTAAACCTGCTCATTTTTCATCCAATTTTTATTATTTTTTAATTCTGATTGCACAGTATTGTGTATGTTTTTTGTCGTATTTTCTGAAGAGAACGTTATTTTATGTTAAGAACTTTGTACATTATAAACAAAAAACTTGGCGAAATTTGGAACTGTTTTTATAAAAACCTTAATTTCTCTACGAGTATACATACTATCCTTATAAAAATAAACACACTATATTACAATAAGCCACTTATTAATAATATCGAGTTTGAACGACATTATTCTATACGCTATTATTAAAACTCTATAATGTTTTGCTAGAATAGTTTTTACAGGGTTATCCAAAAGATATTCGTTCTTTTTCAATTTATTGACGGTCCCCTATGGAGTTTCGCGAAAATATCTTCGTGGAAATATATGGCGCATGCTATACTGTTTACACACCTGCAGTTTCCGGTTAATTCCTCATGTATTTTTCTAGATATTTATCAAAACGTCTAAAGTCGCAATTGCCCGGTCACCTTTGGCCATATAGTGTAGGTTAAAGTCTCCATAAAATTTGAGGCAGCATGTTGCCAGCAATTTTATGGAGTAACTTTTCATAATGTTTTTACAGTGCACCCACGAGTATAATTTTATCGCAGGATCTTTTTTCGACAGTGTAATAACTAACTGAAAATTTGAAAATCATTGCTTACTTTTTTAGCGAATTCTTCACAAATTCAATTTTGAGGGCAATTAGTTGCAAACAACAGAACAGCTATAAGTGAATTTAATCATAAAAATCCACAAGAAAGTATCCACGACATTCTAGTGTTCATTTTTCAATTTGAATTCAGCATATTTGCTCACTATAATTTCCTAAAGAAAGTCTTTCACAGCTGGTGGAGAAATTATGCGAAACAAACACTTTTACTAAATTTAAATTTTATTTAACCCGGTTCATATATATCTCATATTTTACAAAAATTCTTTTAGACATGCTTCGACTAATAGCATTCATTTTTATGTTATCCTTTCCAATTTAAATGTAAACAAATTTAAGGCATTTTGAAAATCATTTTATCCAGAAAGAAAATTATTTCTAAAGTAAAAGTAACCTCAAAATAACACCAATTTCTGTATTTTTAATGGGTTTTTATATTATTTTTATAATACCACGCAATGCGGACTGCATTGGGCAAATGTATGGTATATTAGTAATATTCTTTGGATCATACTGGGCAATATTTCCTTGAGAATTTACATACAAAACACTTTTAAACTTTTTGCAAACAGCGATAAATCGACCAAATCACTCGTCACAAGTCTTGGTATATACAAAACATAACAGATAAGATATGGGCCTGAATTTGCCTGTGGTACTTACAGGAATTACTGGCATATTGTATACTTACAAGAATTACGGAGCGAAAAATAGATTCACCTTAAAGGGTACATTGAAACTGGGTTGTTAATGTTTAAGGAAAAGGAACCTATATGTTTATTATAATTGTGAGAAACAAAGAAAAGCTAAACTTATTAAAATTTGTAATTTAAAAAGCAAAACGTTTTTGTCATGCATTCATTAATTAATACTACATATTATTACTTATATGTTGTATAAATCTGTATTTACAACTTTCTGAACAGCGTTTTTCTGCCTGATTATACCGCCATATATTAACAAAGATGTCATGAAACTCCACACAATAACTTGGATGTTGATATTGGTTCAAAGACAACATTAATGTATTGTTTTCGCCTTTTAAAGCCTTTCGGTGATGATAATTTCAATTTCGACAGAAAACCAACTTTCTAAAAGTCTAGTAAGCAGTGTAAGGCATAATACCAAAATGAAGCAAAAATTATGAGCTTTATCCAAATAAGTACGAAATTTATTTTATAACTTCGATAACTGTGTTTAACAAAAGCTAAATTTGTTCAATTTTAAAAATAACTGAAGCATAATAAACTGGTGCTTCTTGACAAGAGCATACACTTTTCATTTTTGAAAACATTGTAAATTTAATTGAAGTAGAACATTTGTGTTAAATCAACATTTGCCTTCTGTTAATCAGGCGTAAGTAAAGGCACAGACCGTCATGCATAAAAATTAAATTTGATGTGTTTGCTCTACGGACTTTTTTTTTTTCAAGGTAGCTGCATTTCCGCTTAAAAATTATGCGAAGCATTTACAGTTTAATTAAAAGATACGGAGATTGCACTATTAATTTTAGCATTGTAATTCAGTTTCAATTTTTTATTTATCATGTTACAAAATGAATATACAAATTACTTAAAAGTTAAGAATAATTAATGTAAATAAAAAAATGCTAATTAATCAGAAAAATATTGAATACAAACATTAAACAGAAGATATAGTTATTCTGTATATATCATTAAAATTATAAATAATATGATATTATGTATTTAAAAAGTTCTCGCTTCACTATCAACATATCGATCAACCATTTGAGAGATGATAGAATGACTGTATTAGACAATAGTGATTGGTAATAATTTTAACTGGAATGTTCAAAATAATGTATATGGATAATTATAAATTTGTTTTAATATAATTTGATTTTTAAAGTCAATATATTCGTTGTTAGTAACTGCAATCAAGCGTAACTTAAATTTAAAAAGAATGAAGATAAATAAAATTGAAAATTAAGTGAAAACGATTGGATATAAATTTATTAGTAAGAATATTTGAAATAGTTTTTGTCGATAAATTCTTAATTTATTTAGTAACTAAACAACTTAAACTATTTATTTTTACTTAAAGCCTATATATTTTTTTTATGATAATACCAAACAGATTTTTTTTTAATTTGTAAAAAAGAGCAAATGACGAATATTAACGTTTTAAAATGAAAAGTTTTTGCGTCAATATTTCTTATTAGTATTATCTCATATTTTTCGTTATATTTTTCTATAATACCCGCATAATGGACACTTTTTATAATTAACCATATTTTCTGAAAAAATACTTTTAATCCGTTAAAAATGCCCAGAATTTAAATTTGAAGCGACAAACCTTCGAAACAATATCTTGGTGACATTCTCCATGTATGGTGTTTCAACAAAGTTTAATGCCTTCCGGAAACAAGGTATTTATTCCTCAGAAATTTTTAAAGAACGTCAGAAGCAATATTTCCTATAATTCAGAAACGACAAAATTATCATCCATTTTTGTTTTAAAAATTCCTTTAGCATATTCCTCTTTAAGAAATGAATAATTTGTTGCAGTTATTTACTTAAGCCTTACATTACACTAATTGAAAGTACAAGGGAGTGATCATTAAGTTTCGGCTTGACTTATTACGAGAACGGTGTTTTTGTTGTTACTCATTATTATTGAAAACGACTGAAATGAGAACAACAACTAACTTCCTAAACTTCCACTGAATGTTTTATGAAAATCTCATGTCCATGCTTTTGGTTAAAAAATGTTTTTTAGTATTTACTATGTATTCTTAATATTAAATATTTTATGACTTTTATTCAAAACATAAATACAATAGCGGAAAACAATTTTAAATGGTATATTAAATTTTAATAATGGAGCTTAGAGATTACTTGTAGGGAATTTGAATCACTTTCACCTTTAGAATGATTTAAAATATAATTCTGAAGATATTCTACACAGATTAAAATATATTTATTGAACTAAAAAATGCTATGTTTTGATACACAGAAAACGTTTTTAAGTAAACGTAAAGTAAAAAGTCTACTTATAAGAAATTTTCACAATTGTGTTAGGACAACAAATATTATAAGAGTTAATACAAGCATTCAAATATCGTCATTTTATAAGTCAATATTTCCAAAATTTCTAAAAATGGTAACGAGGGGGAGTACGTTTTCATAATTATGTACAATAAAAAGGAGAGTGTTTCTTATACGCCCACTTAGCAAGCAATGAAATATATTTTAATTGTGTGCTCCAAAATGCTGTGAAGGAAAGTAACGATTGGTAGCTTTTGCAAAAGCGTAAAACTTGTCAAATTAAAAGAATCTTATTTTGCATTTCTTTTGATTATTTTCCTAAGTTATATATAATCAATATACTAATAAAACAAAGATACTTTTATGTGCATCATTCTGCGTGCGATGGTAGGAAAGTCTACCATGCGCACAGATCTAAAAATTTGAACAAGGATAGTCAAGGCAAGTCCTAATGCACCTGTGACTCATATTTTTCATTTTTTAATAATTAGTTGAGACATTAATTAATCACTCAACTAAAAAGAGTTTTCCGAAAAAACGTCGACCGTTACGCGCCAGAAACCCCGTTCCGGGGCGCAGACGAAGAATATATCCGAAAGTACCAGAGCGTTTTTTCCCGCCCCGTCTTTCTTAAAGCACATCGTCAGAACTATTTTAAATACCGAAATGCAGATTACACCAAATTAAAGACTTCTACATTTAAAACGTCGCAGCAACTTCGAAAAAAAAAATATTATAGTTAATTCTTTCAACCAAAAAAAAAAAAAAAAAAAAATGAATTGCGTTCGTTTATTCCTATTTATTCGGAGTTCCACATCAGACAAAATTTTAGAAAAAAGGAAAAGAGTCACATAATTTGGATACATTCTTCTTTACGATGATTCAATTCGTTTTGAAACACTCTTTTTTTTCCATACTAAAAGTAACTAAACACCTGTATTTTAACAAAATATTTTTACAAGTTCTTTTTAACCTTGATTTGCATTACTTATTAAAATATCGAAACATTAAGACGTTTAGTATTTTTTTAAATAGAAAATCAGGAAATTTTCGCCTAGATCGTGAACATGCACCTGGGTATTGCTCGTGTTTTTACAACTAAATATCCGTGTTTTTGCACAAACAGCTTTCGCAGACTTTCGAAGCGTTTATAACATTTCAATACGTAATCGAAAACATTTATAACTGATAAAAATTTCAAAAAGTCTGGATCATAAGAACTATTTTGTTTTTAATATAAACGATTCATCTCGAAAAAAAAAACTAGAAGAAAACACAGCCCTTTTACAAATAAATATCAAAATTTTCTCTCGAATTCGATAAACAGGCTTCAAGAGCATTATATTTATAACCGAAAAATGATTAAAGAGTTTGACCAGTAAGAAAGATTTTTTTCAATACAGTATGAACCGATGTGAAAAGAACTAAGTCTACTTCTAAGCGCTTTTATCACTAGGTATCAATAGTTTTCACGAATTTTTTACAAAGGATCACAAACTTTAGATTTTTGTGTCATACAATAATTAAAAAGTTTGGATTGCAAAAACAATTTTCTTTTAAAACATTTAATGTTCACGATGACCTGCCTCCCTCACTTTTTTTCTCAAAATTCAAAATTACGCATACGCTAGGGAAATCGAAATACAAAAACAGAAAAAGTACTAAAACACACGTAGTTTCATTTCTCTTTCAAATGGTGCAATCCTTTTAAAAATACGAATTTTTTCCCTCTGAGAAAAATTGATTTCCGAAAGTCACTTTTAGCGCATTCCATTTTTTTCCTGAGGATTTTGATGCGAAAAAAAGTGAGAATAAAAACGCTGCCTTTTAACACTAAATATCAATATTCCAGCACGCAAATTTTACACAATATTCGTAAACATTATATTTATAACATACATTAAGTGGTAGCTTTTTAAGAAATACATAGTTTCATTAATAAAAATCAAACAATTCCATATATAGATAAAATTTCACATCTCTTAATAGCAATTATATATTTTAAATTGATGTATATCTGAACGGCAAGTATACCATTTTAAGTATTCTGAAATAAATTTAAATATAACTATTCATAAAATGCTTCTTTTCTTTAAAAGCTGATATAAAGATGCAATTTGCCAATGTTTATCTGAACAAAACTCATGAAAAAAATATATATATCAGTCTAAGTTTGACTGATTATGTGGAAGAACAGTTAATGAATCCATATATTTCCTTTCTCCATTTGCTACAAGCAGCATAAATAACATTATAAAATAAATGTATAAATATGACGCCGAGGTTTCACGCAGAAATGGATACAAATTTTCGTCGATGAAATTAATCACTTTTGACTGCTTTCACCTTTGATATCTTTTCTACTTTTTAGTAATTATAATTTTTACTTTTTTTTTATATTCGTTCATTCATTATTAATAATTTGGTTTACGGTTTCTCTATATGATCATGTTATCTCTCATAAAATATCTTTTTTATTGAGCGTTATGAGCCATTATACCCTCCTGGATTGCACCTTTTCAGCTTCGCTCTAAAATGAGCGTTTTATCAACGCCGTCTTTTCGTTTCCTATTTATATCAAATAAATAAAATTCCCTTCCAGATTTGTTTTATATTTGTTTACTTTTTGCATCATTTGATAAAGGGAGCCTGAATTCATTACTCGAGAGACTGTAGTTGCGGTTATTAATGATTTTTTTTTTTTTAAATAAATTGCTATCTTTTATACATTTTTCAGTTCCTAGGTTTTTTTTTTAAATTACTGCTACGTTTATAATAACTGAATTTATTAACCATATTTAAAGCGAGTGTACCTTCATAAGTGAGGTGTCTTGCACAAACTAAATAATGTTTGTAATAGAAATATCACTATGATTTATAAAAATTTATTATTATAAATACTAATTGTATCACTTGTATTTATTATAAATAGTATTAACTTTTCTTTAGTTAAAGGGTGCCAGATAACATATTGTGACGGCAATTTTTCGCTAAGTTCAAATCGTTATTTAAAAATAAATTAATTAAATGTCAGTTACAAGAAAATAAAAATATTTAACTGCATAAAATAGGTGGAACTTTAATATTAAATAACACTTCGTCGCCCATTACGATTTCAGGAAATTATAATGGCCTTGTCATCATATCTCTTAAGATTGTGACCAATTAAGATGTCCTTGGTCTGGTCAAACCTTCCGGAAACTGTGCATAATCTATAATTAGCTGTATCTAAAGAAGGTTCCTAATTGTAATTCAAAGTTACTTCTTTTTGCAAAGTTTATTCAATACCGAAGCATAAACCACGACTTGTTTACTTTTTGCAAAATTATTATACATACTTTGAAATTTGTTGAGGTTGTAATGATTTTTAAAATGATTAAAATTTGCTTTCCATATATTTTCTTGGAAAAGCAAATTAAAAAAGACTTTCTTAAAATGTTGTATTTAATTAATAAAACATAAATTATTGATATTAATAAAAATTAAAAATTCCACTGATTATGCGGTTAAATAAATTTTGGTAATAAAATCTTTGATTATATCGAAGCAGTTTTTGTGAAATATTCATACAGTCAAATAAATACACATTTAAGTAACAGAAAAGGGCTATGGAAATAGTAGAAATAAAAGTGGGGTAATTAAAAATGTTTTTTTCTCATTCATTTATAGATATCCTATTACTTTCTTCTTCAAATTATTTGATCAATGAATGAAATTACACTCAATCGTACATATACGTTCAACTTCGAAAACGAACATTTATATACTTAACAATGTATTTAAAATTTTAATTATCACTTACCACCCTTTGCGTCACCATACAAAATGATATTTTAGAACAAAAATCTGTAATTCATTTTGTAATTCTAACAAAAATAACAATAAAAATAAAATAAAAGTAAAAATCAGATATATACGCATTTACTGCTTTCTATATTATTTGCTGTATTTTTAATGATTTTTGTTCATTAATTATTTTTAAAAATCACTGCTTTCCTGAAGCATTTTGTCTAATCAAAAGAGTTTGCAAAGTATTTAATTCATTATATCTCATTTTTTAACATACTTAATTTTTATGAACAAACTCACTATGCCAGAAAACAACCGTATATAAAGAAAGTTATTTATTTTTTAATGTGTTTTTAAAGACTTTTTTTTGTTTCCTCCAAAGCATAACTTGTATATATACTATTAACGGCCATATATACGTAAAACACTAGTAAATTATAGTATATTATTAACAAAATGATAGGGTAACTACGGGAGAGTCGCCGCATACGGGATAGATGCCGCACCCATTGTATTTCTTGTAATTATCCGTAGATGGTCGTCAAACGCACAGTATAGGTGCGCAATGAGATTATTTTAACCAGTATATAGCGTGAATCCCCTTTCGATGTTTACTTGTAGAAGTACAATCCTTAATTTGACGTAAGTGCATGATTTCACTGTCCAAACTTTTAAAAACGTTATGTTTAAATAATTTTCATACACTAACATAGCTGCCAACTTGTACGGATTTTTAATACCATTAAAATTTAACAGAAATTTCTGCCTTATTTAATTATCAAAATTCACTGCAATTCGGCGATTGAATTAGGAAAAAAATTCTATTAAATTTTAGTGGTAGAAAAAATCCGTACAAGTTGGCAGCTATGCACTAATTACTAAATGCATGCATGATTTCGAAGTCAAAACTAAGTGTAGCGTTTGTATAGAGTACTGTGTGTATGGTTACGCCCTTTCCCTTAGCGATGGCAGGTAACTGTGATGGCCGAATCTGCACCATGCAAAATGAGATACATGCCGCACTGCTATTCCGGTATACATGCCGCAGTTTCTTTTGTACTGGATGATTAAGTGTTATTAACTTTTCCTTTTCTTTTTACACAGACTAACCATGTTAGGCATGTTATCAAGTTCACCAAAGGAGAAAAAGGGGAAAATAAAAAGTAAGAAGGGCAAGAAAGATGCAAGTCAAGATGATAATGATGAAAAATTGGATTACGGGTAACGCGAACGTTCTTTGCAAACTACTCTAAAAAAGAGGAAGTGTAATTGGCTTCGTTGCATCATGTGTTTAAATGTAGTTACATAAAGGCTGTACGTTTTCGACACTTTTTCTGTAGACTATAGTCGAAAAAACAGGTCTCTTGACCCATCCGGTACCATAGATGCATATAAGCACCTTCATAAAGAGCTTACAAAATTTGTTTATGGCACCAGTAAAAAAGAAAAGTAATATTTGCTTTGTTTAATTAGAGCATTTTCATGATTATTTAAGTAAAGGTAACTTCTTTTAAAAAAGTGGTACCAACCGAATAAAATTTGTGCAAAAGCCACCGGTCCCGAAAGGGTTAACAAGTAAACTATGTAAACACAATTTTATTTTTTTTTCTTTTCCCTTTCTAATACATTGATGTTACGTTGTTGCTGAAATAACAATTCAAATTTAATGTAAAAAAAAAAAAAAAAAAAAAAAAAACAAGTCGATAATTTTAATAGTGAAAGAAGGCAACAATTATTAATTTGAATCTACTAATAATTTTAATTGTACTCATTTAGTTTCATTTTGTTATTACATCGTCAATTATAGTCCAGATATAAATATTTCTTTTGAATATTTTTATTTATAGTTTCATTCTGTTCTTATTATAAGGGCGGCATAACAACCGCACAAGTGCGGCGCCTCATCCTAAATGTACGTGTGATGCGCCGCAGTGTAATATTTTAGAAAAAAATTGTTAAAAAATATTAATAACTTGTTTTAATTTTTTTTTGTCGCCGTACACGCGTTGTATATTTAACATTAAATAGCACAGCATGATTTTTTTTTTTTTTTTTATGTCCATCATGGGACTTTATACACAAATTCAAAAAAAAAAATGTGCGGCATAAATCCCGGAATTACCCTATATGAAAATCACTGATCACAGTTTTATTTCTTTTTTTTCATTTACACATTTGAAATTAATGTAGAGAAAAGGCATACACCAATGTTTAATTCTTTTTAGACTTACATTATTTGATAACAATAATATTATTCTGAAAGTTCATATACTTAATTCTATTTTAAATCGCATTTTAATTTGGGTACGCAAATAATAAATATAATCAGAAAATTTCGCATTTTTAAAAAAAAAATTCTTCTTCGTTATTTATTCTAAAGCTTTATTGTACAATAAATTCCTCGTTACATAATTTTCTTATCATAAAAATTAAATTTTAATTCTCTACTTGAGTATATAATATTATTTATATTCTGGACAGTCCTTTTCTGTAATATTTTAAATTTTGTAACACTTTTTTAGCAAACTTTTTTTTACTTTAAAATCATCTACACTATATTTTCTCAACTCTCTCTCTAAAATTAAAAAAAAAAAAAATGCATTATAAATTATAAATTTCGAAATCTTTCGCCACGTGAATCTATGATTCTAATGACATGCTATGCGGAGAAGCTGTCAACCAAGGTTAGACAATCCAAATTCCCCGCTTCGGACACCTGAGTTTTCAGTATTGTAAAGGGGCGCTGCGGGCGCTGTTAAAGCTAGAATCGTAGCCTCGGCGTAAGCAGTCGCGGGCTGAAGCCGCTGGATTGATCATGTTTGAGTGGATCATATTCGTTTCTTTATTACGAGGTAAGAAAAATTTGTCTTTCTTTGACACGTCATTTTTCGGTTATTGCTTCAACATTTGTCACTTTTCCGGCGTCTTCAGAATTTTTTTCTTCTTTGTTTTCTGTGATATTTGAAGATACTTATTGCATGGGACCATTAAGAGAGACAACGTGTTGCTGCGCTAGAAAACTTTTTTAAAGGTTTGAAAACACTCACTAATGTGAAAAAAATATTATGTGATTAGTGAAAATAATAACAATGATAATTTTCAGAAGTTAATTTAAAAAAAAAAACTACCAAATTCAAATTAAAAATAATTTTACTAGATATTTTGTGATAAATAATGTTAATTTTGTCTAAAATCACCATTATTACAGAAATTTACAAAATTTTATACAAAACATGCGAATAAAATATTTTTATGATATAAACATATATTCTTCAATGATATAAATTTGCATTTAGATAATTAATGTATGACAGCGCTTATTGTCTTCTCTAAAATAATTAAAACACCATAATATCTACTATTTTATTTAATATATATATCACAACATAATTTTCAAAGTAATACGAAGCCATAATTCATGTATATATAATACATCTATTTTTTAAACGTTACAAAATTTTTCTCTATCAAGAATACTGATAAATTCACTTTATATTGTGGAATGAATGCAAATAAATATATTTATATGTTTAATATATCAAAGCTGTATGTTAGTCGAGTACAAAATGTGTTTTTAAAACATTTTTAACCAATGCAAAGCTTCACAATATGAAACATATATTTCACCTTTTTTTCTCTTTTTTTATGCGTTTAATTTTAATGCACTTAAGCATACACATACAAATTTAAATATATGTGTATAATTCATTATCAACTGATAAAAGGTTTAAAAAATAAATCTGAAATCGTACATTTACTTACGCATTTCTATACACACATCTAAAAGTTGTTCATAAACTAAACACTAATAACCGAACAAGTAAGCTTGAATTCAAGAACCCAGTGTGTACATTTTTGAAGGTATCGTGTCTGAGATATTGAAACATAATATTAAAAAAAAAAATCCTTTTCTGATAGTAATTTAAAATAAAGCTACACCCATGCTATATATTTAACTTTGAAATATTTACTATATCGGTCTTTTCTATTAAAGATAAGAATAATTTTACATGAATGTTTTGACATGAAAATCTCTTAAGTCACTGCAATATACTGAATACAATATGAAAATAATAAAGAATTAGCGCATAGCTACATTAAACTGTTATAACGACATTTGTTTTTAGGAGCGTGGAATTACAAGGTGAAATAACAAAGTCATCACTAAATAACCAGATTTTTACTTTTTATTCAGAAAACTTTTTTGATTGAATATTTTGCAAAAAGTGCAATATTATTATTTCCTATAATTTAAAGCAAAAATAGTCTCCGATTTTTAAATATTTTTTTATTAACGTACATTTACCACTTTATAATATAAACTGGAGACATTTAATTTTTTTCTCAGAAGATTTTTTTAAAATTTTTATTGCGCTTTGTTTAAATACATTATTCATTTTACGAAAACTTCAACCTTTTCGGTTTATAATATGTAACTGCACGAGAACTGAACAACAAATAATGTTCTTTATTACGGAATAAATATTGAATACATAACATTAAGGAATTATAAAATACCGAATATTTATTACGCTTTTCTAATATGTTTTAACATTTTCAACGCATTTCTAACTTCCTTAACGACACATATTTTATCCGGCTTTTCAGCATGGACAAGAATGATGACCTATGTATGGTTGTCACCTTATTTTATAGCATAGAAAAACATTCTTTCCTTTTTTACCTTTTCCTCTTTTTTGGGCGTTTCTCCGGCGCTTCTAATGGGATAGATAAAAAACATAAATGAAAAGTTTTGTCGTGCATCCGTTGAGGTGGATTTCTAGTCGCGTGATAAATAGTGTCACATAGTGATGGCACTTTGGAAGACTTTCTACTTATGCTGGTTACACGCTGCAATATCAGACGTTTAATAAATTACATAGAGGAGCATCAATCTAAAAGAATTGTGTTGAGTGCTCTTGCTTGTAGCTTAATGTCCGTGGTTAAAATATGTCGTTATTCGTTCTAAAAATGAGCCATTCACATTTCTGTTATTGCATACAAATTGTATTTACTTAAAAGGTCTGTTGCGAAATGTAAGTTACGGCAAACTTTTTTAGAGGACCATAAAACAGCATATAAAAGCGAAACTTTTCATACATTAGAAATAACTTTTAACGGCTTTTCAAATTATTTGAATTATTTTCTATCTTTCCAATCAGTTATTTAACAACTATAAATAACATTAATTTATCATTTTCGTATCTGAATGTGTGTTTTACCGAGCCTTTTGTACGCATGTGATGCATTAATGCATTGTTTTTAAAGATAAATTCAAAATGCTTAATTACTTTACTTTCAAACGAATAACCAAAATAGGATTTTTTTTTAAAGAAGTATTCTCTAATTATTATTATTGTATTATTTCTCGACGTTTTTCAATACAACGATATTTTTATATTGGATGAGTGAATTGGTATTTGATACGGAACCGTCAACTTCGAAAAATTTGTTAGAAATATGAAATAACTAGTAGAAGACTTATTATGTACTCAGTTAAAAATAAAAAAAAGTTATGTGAATCTTACAAGGTAAAGAATGTTTCAAAATCATAAAATATTTTTCGTTCACATTGAATAATTTTCGTGTAACAGAATAGAGATACGTGAGCACTAGTTTAAACGCGAACATTTTCAAATAAAGGTATGTTCTATATTTGTCTGCATGCTTTACACATAATATTTCTAAAAATCTATGATGCTGATTTTTTTTTTTGATTGGTTTTATTGACATATTCCATTGCATATACATCCACCTATTGTGTTTACAAATTGAGTAGCATATTTTAAAGCACATTAATAGATGAAAAAGGCAAATTCTTAACCATACATTTTTTATGAAACCCCCATGTTTGAAATTACCCTATATTTTTATTTATTTTTTATCATTAAAGATCAATTATCCACGAAAAAAATATGGAATTTTCGAATGCAATCACTTTAATACAGATTTCTCCAAAGTACGAAAATTCAGCTAATGTGGTGTTAGTGTGCTAAATTATTATGATGTAAAGAAAACAGCTAAATAGGCAGTATGTTAACTATGAAGTTTTCTTCATAGTAAAATAGAAATGTAAAAACTCTTACTAAATGTTTAAAGAAAAAGTGAACGGTCCTCGAACATGAATAAATTTTCATCGGTTAATTTACTGAGTAGGAGGAGATCATACACTCACTAAATAAACAGAAAAAAGAAAGCAAAACAAAATGTTGAGATCAATGACATAGATTGTTATACTAAATTTGGAATAATAATATAGTCTTTAAGTAAGAAACCAAGGTTAAAAGGATACTTTTAATCATTATGAATTTGGGTTATTATAATGCTGTATAAAAATTTTACAAGCATTTTACGGAATGAAAGGATAATCATTACTGATGGGAAACATATTTTTGCATTATTTTTATTAGTTATTGAAATAAATAAAATTTAAAACTTTTATTAATTACAAGGCATCCATAAATTATTGTCTTTTTTTACCTCAAATCGTTTGATTTAAGAACATGAACGGAAACCTTTATTGTATTTTCGTAAAGTGCAACTTAAAAAGTTTTTAATAACACAAACGCAGTTACAAATGCATAAAGATGAACTCAAAATGTTAATATAATAATGATTATAATAAAATAATTAATGTTAAAATTTTGTTAAATCAAGTTTACAACAATTTATTAATGTATTATGAATTTTTCTCAAAATTCATTAATATTTTTTGATTATTTAAACAAATAATATTAATTACTATTTTGTTATAGTCGTTATTTGATTAATATATTTTTGTGTTGCAGTATTACCCATTTGTAACTTTGTTTGTGTTATTAAAAAGCTTTTTGAACTATAATTTAAGAAAATTTAATAATATTTTTCGCCATGTTCTTAAATGAAAAGTTATGATATAAGGAAACTCCAACAAGAATTTACGGGCAGCATGTATATCTGAAATTTGTGCAAAATTTAAAACAATCGACCAACCTGGGACAGTGATGCATTCTTTGACAGGTGCATACAAGTTAAAGAATAGGCATAATGATACAGCATATTTCCCTTTGAAATGCAGCTTTTCAATGCTTGTTTAAAGAAACTGCATAATTGTTTTTTTTTTCAGAGAGGATACTCACACATTTTATTGTTTACTCTTCCACGTAAACGAGAATACTTTGCTGAAATTCTTTTTTAGGGTTCCATACTTAAAATGTAAATCAGAACCATTATAAGATCACTCCTGTGTCTGTCTGTCCATCAGTCACAGTCATTTTATTCGTAAACTATTGAAAGTAAAAAGTTCAAATTGGCTAAAGTAATAAAGACTATTATCCCACATATTTATAGATTAGTAATCATTCACAAATATATTTAGGAAAAATGTAGAAGGTTAATTTACTTGAAAAAAATATTTTCTTTGTATATTGTGTAGGGTACTGTGTGAAAGCTTTCATATGCCAAAGTCAGAAATACATTTCTTTTAAATTTAGATATTATATTTTCAGAAATATCGTCGAAAATGTTATGCAAAAATATGTTCTCCCTCCCCCCTCTAATTCCGAATCTACTGAAACTAAAATTATCAAAAGATTAAGGGTTGTAGAAATTAATTTCAACCTTGCAGGAAAACTATAGCGATTACCCCTTAGATCGCATAGTTTTCAGAAAATAGCACTTTTTCCTAACACACAAATTTCGATTTGCAAATGTTCAGCAGGGGAATGGGGGAACGAAAGACGTACCTATCGTCGCAGAAGTATAAAAGGATTTTTGGTAATTTTTTCCGGAAAAAATGTTCGGTAATTAGCTGAAATATTAACCTTTAAAGACACGGACAGTTTGGTCATATATAATGACACGGGCGGAGTACTCCATGCGCCATCGGCGTTTAAAACCTAGATAACAACTTTTAATGAAATATTTGTGCAATGCAATGCTCAGTAGTAGTATAAAAGCAATAAATGTAAAAATGTAAAAAAAGACTAATTTAATTAGAATTAATCATACAATTACTATGGGATTCGCGACTAGTTTGCATTGAGTGGCACTCTCAACAAGCGACCCTTGTCTTTAAAGATAAATTAAAATCCTACCTGGAAAATCACGGCACGGACCAAGGTGACGGTGCAAGTTTGCGACCCTTAATCGAAGAGCACTTAGCACAATGCCAAGTTTAAACTTTGAACAAGCGCTTTGTTTTAGGTACACTGTTAAAAAAAAAAAGATTATTACTACCCTGAATTTGGGTTTATGAAATGCCAAATGAAGTTTAAATAGGCACTACATTTATTGTCAACACCGAATTAAGTTCTTCATAAACAGATTAGGATAAGGTTAAAAAATGGGTTATACGGGTTAGCAAAATTTTATACTATTTAGGCTTCATATCTCTCTGAACTTTCATGGCATATCCATTTATACTTTTCTAGTATATACAGATATACCCAACCCTATGTTGTATAGTTTTATACGAAGTCTTATTATTCATTTTTAGCAACGATTTTTTTTTTGTAATAATACAGTACTAATTAATATATTTATTGTACGAAACATTCTGTGCGTGAGTAATACTGGCACTTGACCATTTATTTTACTATTATGTTAACATAATTTCTAAAAGATAAAAATCTAAAACGATCATGAATTCGCTTTGTAAACTGTTACAGCTTGTTATATAACTTGCAAAATGACTCATAATTTAGATAAATATTTTTATTTTTCTTTAAATAAAAACCATTTAAGGGACATGTAATTTAAATTAGCCGTTTGAATCTAAAGAATTAGGCAGTTACGAAATGAATCAGACAACAATTAAACGTTTCTAGTATTTCACTTTCTAACAAAGTTATTAATCTTCATGTAGCTGACACCATCATTTTAGACTGTCTTTCAATTAAGTATTATGCATTCAAAATTTTATTAAATATCTGTGTGCGTATTGATAGATTGATGAGATTAAGGGGTAGTTCTGTGTATCATTTATTGAAGATGTTCTTGTGTTTTCTCCCCATATTGTAGAATTTTAAAGCGTATTGCACACAAAGTTTTTCTTTAAAATTTTTAAAGCAAATAAGTGCTATTTTTTTAATGATAAACGGAAATTTGTATATATTTTTTTTAAGAAAGCTGATTTTAACTTTACATAATTTGTAGCTATCTCAAATTACACAGTAAGCCTCAATTTTGATTACCTGTTTTCTTCAATGAATTACATATTTTTTAAATTAAAGAGACGAATATGGAAAATTTTAAAAAAATCAAAAGATTCTTCTCTAGTAGCAATAAGTAAAAAAGTTTATTTTTTGAAGCTATTAAATTTCTACAAATCATACCTTACATTGTTATTACATTATTTTAATGGGCAAACAATCTAATTTAGTGTAACAGTTTTCAAAACATAATCGGATATGTATTAATATATAATGTGACTTTTTAATGGTGTTTAGTAGAACACTCCACCCATATTTTTATACGAAGATGATGTACTTTGATTATAAATTAATATTTCGGATTAATGTACTACGACATTCAGGGCTTACATTAAGAAGGAAGGGATCAAAGTATTTGATATATGTACAAAAATATTTGTGTACCAATGCAAAAGTTATACATAACATACAAACTATATAGTTAGATGTAAAACTGAAAACATACGGCCGTGGGAAAAAAAGTAAACACCCCCTACTAACTCCTTAACAAATTATCGTAGAAGAATGTTACTGGTACCGAAAGATTGGAAATAAAGTCTACTTTTAAATGATGTATATAAAATTTGCTAAGAGGCCATCTACATATTAAAATGAACACAAACTTAAATTTTTTCATTGGCAATACCCAATTTTAACGAGATATTTCAAATCTTCAGTTCAAACTATGCCTGGACACCAAATTTTAAGTCACTTGAATGATAAATTTTTGAATTAACATTCAAAATTTAGTGCTTCTAATGTTAAATTACATTTTCATATTTTTATTAATATCTCCTGAAATTATACTCTTAATGTGCTAATTTTTCTGTAACAATAATGCTAAAATACCCGAACATAAATAAGTTTATTTTGCAATTTTTATAATTTTATGATATTAATTATGAATTATGAAATCAATATTGTGAAATATGAAATAAAAAATAATGAATTGCAGCCTACAATTTTTTTGATGGATTTGGATTTAATAAGTCCTGCTGTATGGAAAACCAAAATTTCACATTTTTCTTCCAAGTAGTTTTCAAATGATGCTTAAAAAACGGCAAAATGATGATTTAAGGAGTCGTCTATGATAGAAGTGACTAGATATTTTGTAATTTCTTACGCTATCTTGTAATCTAGCAGTCTTTAATGATTGCTTGTGGGGCGCTTAAATTGCCTTGATCAAGAAGAGATCTCTCTCGGTCAAGAATCCAGTACCGAACTTCAATTGTGATACAGTCCCTAAAATACCCTCGTTTTAAAATAATTAATTTCTCGGAAACTTATCGTACGAATTCCATAAAAGTTTGTTTTTAGGCTAATTGAAGGGTGTAGAGTACATTTATACTGTTAGAATTTTGTACTGCTATTGTAAAAAACGAAGTTATGGTTTGTTTTAATATGTAGATGACCCCCTAAGCAAATTTATTATACATCTTTTAAAAGTAGACTTTATTACCAATCGTGTGGTACCAATAACTTTCTCCTACGATATTTTTTGCAAAGTTAGTAAGGGGTGTTTACTTTTTTTCCCACGACTGTGCACAGTTTCTGCTTTCTATATAAAAAAAAATAAAGTAGCAATCCGGTAAATGGTTGTTTTTTGTAAGATATATAGCACAAAGCTGAGAACAGATTAGAAGTGAAACCTTAAATAAGAGTTCTTGATGACATTGTACATAAATAGATTAAAATGATACTTTAGTATTTAGTTCTTTTAAATAACTTTTGCTAGCGCAATAAAAGATGTTTTGTTAATAATATTTTTAAACCAAGTAAGATTTTATTGGATTGTGCATTTTCGCTTGGTTACGTAGTAGTTTCCTCTTCTCTTCCGATAAGAATTATAGATATTCGTTTTTACATGAAATTTTTTCACATTCAGAATCGATTCATCGATTTCATCTACAAAATGCATTCTAAACACTATCGGTACTGATAAATTTAAAATAAAGGCATTTTAGTTTTCAAATTTTTCTTCGTATATATTTTACTATGCATTTGGGTGTTTCTGTACGGTAGGGGAAAATATGAAAATAAAGTAGAACTTAAAAAATTAGTATGTAAGACAAAAGTCCAGTTTTTAAAGCTTAGGAATAAAGTTGTCTGAAGTTGGTTTTGATATACTTATCTATGCTACATTCAATGTAATCCTATTATGTGACACTTTGGCGCTTCAGTGTATCTCACCTTTTTTAAAGAAAGTGCAATTGAATACATTTTCCTAACGTTTTGGCTTAATTTAATTTCTGAAGATTCATTTATTCAAAATATAAATCTCCAGATGTCTATCTAGTAAAAAGCTTTCAATAAACGCTAAAATATAATTGAAAACAGTTAATTAAAAACTTTAAAATTAAAAAAAAGAAGTTATAAAGTTGAATTAAAGTATTATTATAACTAATAAAATAAAATTTAAACATTAGGTTTTTCCACAGAAAAATTGTTTGCTTGGAAATCCATAAGAATACCGTTGTTTATCAATATTTAGCGTATGATTCTAGTATTAAATGCGGCATGAAATTGGCAGGATAGGTAGATATAACCTAGCATACGATGTTTCTACGTTGTTGTTTTTACGTATTTCCTGATATTTTGGGAAATAAACACGCTTCTAAAGCGATCTAAAAGGTAAGAATGGAATTTTTTGGTGTGGTGGGGACGGGGGAGGTGAGACACACAGTAAGGATATGCTTCTTATGGAAGATATTAATATAAAAATATATACTGAAACAAGGCTAATCTGTCTCTTTATTTTATTACAAAGGGTGTTTCAAAGTTATGCGGTTGGTAAGTACTACTGATTCTGAATAGTAATGTACACCTTATTTAATTACATTAAAGATGGCGAATATTACGATTCGGAAATAGTGGCATCAAATACCAGCTGTCAAAGTTGATAAGAAATTTTTCAAAACAAGTAGCAATGAAATTTAAAACAGTTTTAGCAATTTTGCGCAAATAATTAAAGATTCTCTTTAATTGGTTCAATTGTCCGTTTTCTTGTTATATTTTACTAGCCATCTATGAACAATCGGTAAATTTTATACTTCCTTGTATTTTACATGCTAAATTTGAATATGTAATAAAAGTATGCTACTGCCTTGAACATCTAAAGTTGTGGCACAAATTTAATGTAAATAAAACACCCCATCGAAAAATAAGCCATACACTTTTATAAAGATCCTTCCACAAATTGAAACTTCAATTGTAAATCTTTCTTGTATGACTAAAAATTAAATGTACAATCCACATTTAAACTTTTTGGCGTTTTGTGCATATATGCACAAGTCTTTTTTCATTTTGTGAAATAGATAGTATTTATTTTTTATGATTTAAAATATATTATTAAAATTTATATGCATACTTTGTTAACTTAGAAAGGTTTTGTTTGATATGGAAGTGAAGAATGTTTGTAAAGCTTGTCAATATATACATATGTATAAATAGATATTTATTTAAAACATATACACATACATAATAGTACTACGCATTCATATATAATACAACTTATACATGAAGCCTGGTAGAGAATATTTATAACTTTAACACCATAGTTAAGTATTTGGAAATTTACAAAAATCAACATTTTGCCTTTTATATACTTAAAAAAATGCTTTTAGTATACTTGTAGCTGTATGTATTAAAATATATAGCATAATTAATAATAAAATTTTGATTACGTTTTTATTTTTATATTATATGAAACTAAAAACAGTTTGCATGTAAGAAGAAATTTAAATAAATCATCAACCGTGTTAAATGATCTTTCAAAGACAGTGTTTTCTTATAATCGTTAAAAAGTTATTTCTGTTATTTATTTGGTTTCTTCTCTAAATTCAAACAGTATCTAAAGAATAAACTGTTTTTATATTTTATTGCATTTGAAGTCACATAAAATATATAATAATGATTTGTATTTTACATGAGTTATAATAGATTTTATACTGCAAAACATCCTTAAGCATTAAAAATGAGATTTTATTAAACGGGCAAATATACTTTTATTATTTACTTTCAAGGAAACCTTATAAACAGAATGATGAAAAGAGCTCATTTTTATAATAAGAATATGAAATAAGAACGAAGAAAATGCAATGTATGAAAAATATTAAATTTAAAATTTTACAGGCAATAATTTTTTATTTGAAATATATGCCTTATACATAATTGAATGTAACATTAAATCTTAGTTCTATTAATCTGTAATGTTACACCCTACATTTAGTGAATTGTAATGTTCCTACATATATGTAATTGTCCAGGATAATAATTAGTGTCCAACCGAGATCTTTTTTCCAGTCAAATCCAATCCGAAATCGAATTTTTGTACTCTTTCGAGTTTATACCAGAAATAAACATTAAAATTAAACTGTCGGAACTGGATTTATTTTTTATTAATGTATATATAGTTACAAACATATTATTACTGAATTATTCACAAATACACACATCTATCTGCAAATATGGTTTTACCTATGCTCATGCATGGATGAGAATATTTTTCATTTCAATAAAAGAAAAAAAAAACATACCCAGTTATTATTAAGTTTTATAATTAAAATTTTTCAGACATTTATTAATTATTTTATAGTTATTCATTTATTAGGAGTTTGGCCAAAGAGTTTCAAAATGTTTAATATTAAGATTTTATCTTCATTAAGATGAAGTTTTTAAAATTTGATTCTATAAGAGAGTAATGCCGTATTGCATTCTTTAAAAAAAAAAACATAAATATTTAAAATTATTATTACTTCAACTGAAATTTAAATACTATAGGTTTAACTACAATTTTACACAATAAATACTCAAAATATTTTATATATCATTAATGCTTGTACTAAGTATAGTGCTTTGACATATCATTTATGCGCTATTAAAGAAGGGATTTTAAAACGGCTCTTAGCTGAAAGCAACACCTGATAGATTCTTCTGCCTTATTTTTTTTAAACATAATTATATAAAAAGAAGAAAGGAAAATTTTTTATATATAAAGTTAGGCACGATAAGCCTGATTTGTGATAAGACAGTAATAGTTTCTTTCAAGACAAACATTTATAATTTAGTTATTTAATTTATTCCAATTCCTTATATTAAAAAAGTACAATGTAAAATTATATTATATACTTTATGTCGTCTAAAGAATATTTACTGTAATCAGTTTTTATGTATGTTTTCTTAAATACGTGCAAATACGTGCAATTTTATCTAAATACTCATTGTAACTTTACTGACTTAAAAGAGCAATCATCAAAATCGTCTTTTAACAATCTTTTTAAATCATAAAATTCTGAAAGGTATTTCTTTTTCTCTTAGTAAGAAAATCTCCTTGAATTTTGCAAGTACTCAAATTTGTTCTTGTGTAACGAGATGTGGCTCAGAATGAAGCTTTTGATAGAAATACAAAATGCTGTTTTCATATTCCTCATGCCTGGCCATGGTCAATAGAATATTCTCCATATAATGAGAGACGCGTATAATAAGAAAAACGTGCTGTTACGAATTACACCAGTGTTAAAATTAAAAGCAATGCAGAGTTCTGAAGAAAAAAAAAATTACTTTATACGTCAAGATCAAATATACAATATTGACTGAGCTTATTATTTTCTATGTAGTCAAATGTCATCTGTTATATTATTTTTATTTTTAGTTATTTTATTCGTAATGTGTAGATAAGAAGAATCACAAATAATTATAATATTTTGAATGCTTATTAGCTTTAAGAATTACAAGTAATATAAATGCAAATTGAAGCTTTAAAAGGTGTCATTTAACGCCGATAGAAATAGTGATAATCCAAAAAGTTGAAGTGGCATTTAATTTATTTTTTATTTATTTATTTATTTTTTTTTTTTACTGGAATAATTGGTTGATTGAAAATTTAAACAAAGTAAATTGTTAAAAAGAACAATTGTCCTTTTTAAGCAAGAACCTATTATGAACAATCATGATGACGCAAAAAATTTTATAGAGTTACATAAACCTTCTTAAAAAAATTTCCTATTTCGAAACAAATGAAAGTATCAAAATAATTGCAAATTACAAATTATGAAAATAAATTGTTAAATATTGTTTAATATTTTGACCATGTGCTATTTCAAATTTCTTCAATATATTTTAGTCATACTAATCATTTTTAAATTTCTTATTATTAGAAAGAATGAATAGGTATTGCTATTGCTTCATTGTCATCAGTACTTTTTAAATCGTCAAATAATGACAGCATGAATTTCGGAAGATACAACAAGCTAGTTACAGTTTCTTCTGTAGGCACGAAATTATGAAATCCGACTAGAGATTCTGGTACCGCTGAATACTCATCTGTTTTTTCACCAAAATAAAACAGTTTCTGTAACTCAGATTTTCATTGAAAATTCGTCAAAAACGAACTTTTGGTCCATCCATTATTTTATACATGAAGATTCTTGGTGCATGTATTGACTATTAAATACGAGTATCACAATTTATTTGGAAAATATCAAATCTGGTGTAATAAATATTTTATTGTTTTTGTTAGATTCCAAGTATTTATGTGAATTAATATTAGTTTGCTAACAGACGCTAAATATATTTTTTAATCAAGTATTATAAATAATCGCTTTAATATTGAATCCGGCTTAAACTCTCAGTGTTTAATTTATTTACAATAACTTATTACAGTAACTTATTTACAATTTTATTAAATATTAGACAAAAGGTGGGATAAACGGTCCGGTTTGTCTGAAATACAAATCTGTCAATTTTTATTACACAAATACGTAAGATTACACAAACAAATAAGATATGAAATTATACAGTACCGGATATTAACATTTATTCCTGTGGATATTTTTGCGATTTTCATTGTAAAATTGTGAAAATATATGTATAGAGAGAGTGCGAGAGGTATGGATATAAGACTAGTTAAAGCGTTAAATTATTTATTTTCGAAAAAGTGCAAATTAAATCTAATGTCGAGTCGAGTACAATTAATTTCAGCATGCGTTAAAATGTTTTTCGAATATGTCTAGAAGCATAAAAGCATGGTTTTGAAAAAATGTTTTTAACATGTACTTAAACATAACAACATTTGCCTATTTAGATACACACTAAGTAAAAAAGCTAAATATTTCTATTTTAAAATAGTATTTATTAAATGCAATGATTTACTGAACGGATTTTAATAAAAGTTTGTGTTTTCTGCATGGATGATTTTTATATTACAATTTTTAATGAATATTCTTTTAATCTCTAGAAACGTAGTGTGTACTAATTTCCAGATTCATATTTTTTAGATTGAAGATAAGAGGTAAAGTTTCAGCATTTTAATTAAAATCAAGAATATTTAAACAAGTTGCCGCAGTTTTAATTTCTTACTTCGTTGCCGGCACTTTTTTTTTCATGAAGAATTAACATTACACCGTTTATTAACAACTCAGATTTAAAAAAAAAAAACGTTAAAGTAGACTTATAGGCATTTGTGAAATGCGTTAGAGCTTATTCGTTTTCAGAATGTCATATTTATTTTCGTAAATGTTAACTTGTATTTGTGTATAGTGTTCTTTGTATAACTCAAAACTTCACATGTATCTGATCTCAACTGCTTGCATTTGCAATACAAAACTAAGAATAGTAAAAATAAGCCGTCTCCATGATGAAATTGTAATGAACATTAAAATTTTCAGTATTAACACTCATATCTAGCTTCATATTTCAAGTCTAGAGAAAATTGGAACGTAGTATAAAAACGGAAATCCATTTTAAGTAAAAGTATTTGAGTTAAGTTAAAAAGCTTAGAAATTATGAGGATATAAAATCAAATCCTCCCAATGTGAATATTAGTTTTAATAATTTAAAATAAATGATTGGTCCCAGCCAATAGCAATGACCGCAGCCAATCACAATCGCAGAATACCCCGATCGTATTCGAGGAGTCCCCCACTAAGGAAAAGTGCTGGTAACACTGACTACGGAAAATCCACCAGGAACTTCTTAAGTACAACACATCAAATCAGGCGTAAATAAGAACGGTTACGGGAGACATCGTGGCCTTTGGAGTCCAATTATTATGTGATTTTAGCAATGATTAAGTGGTTTTTATGAGAAAATGTAAAAGTTAGAGTGTGAGTTTATTCTTAGAAAAATTTAGGAACTATATAACCTATGATTATTTTAAACTAAATTTTAAAATCTTTTAATATCCAAAATTTCCGCTCGATCCGAAAAAAGTTTAAGAAATATGTTTAGAAAACCAAACTTTAGCATAACAGTGTGACAGGCTATATAAACATTAAAAAAGAATTATGAAAGTAACCGCGGTCTTAAAAAAATATTATATTAAAAAATATTTCGAGATTTTTTTAACTAAAAAAAACGCTTAAACGCATATCCAAATTAGCTGAATTTTTAACACTACACTGTACGAAACTTTCTTTTGGAAGTATGTTTTTTACAATCATATTTTGCGTTAGATTCAACAAATTTTAAAGTGTCGCCTTATTTAATAGCAGATTTCTGTGATTATATTCCATAGTTGTCTTTATATAATGGTACCAGAAGCTAAATTTATTTATTAAATATTAAATTTTGATTGATTCATGTATGCATCACTACTCAGTGTAGGGTTAATATTAAATATCTCTTGAACAAATCACACGAACTCCATGCAAATTTATATTTTGGCTAATTTGAGAGTATACTTTCGTATTCTGGGTAAATATTAGGTGTTCTTATTGAAAATCTTAATACGTGTTACTAAATCTATATTGAAACTACTCCTAAAATTTAATTTTTTAAGTAAAAGGTTTAAGAAAGAATTATTCTCGGTAGAAGGACCATTTTTGTTTTCATCATCAATCTGACGATAAAAATGTATGGCGTGTTACTGATTATGTTTTTTATTTATTTTGATTGACTGCCAACACTATTAAAACAATATTGATTTCGGTATAATGCTGAGAGCTGGGGTGATAGTTTATGACCGTAAAATAAGCTGTAATATACATCTTATAAATGAATTAAACCGTATATTACTCCTTAAAGGCGTATTACTTATTTTACGGTTGTTATTGTTAACATTACGTTTTAAAACTGAAACCACAGCTGCATGTATTATACTGTAAAATGAAGTTTTTTTTTGTTTGTTTTTTCAGTTTGTATCCATAAAGAATAATTGGATTCTTTAAATTCCAGTGTTGTAAATTCTTGTTTATTAGGATTAGAAATACTTTATTCATTATTTATCAACAATCGTTTAAGTTTTCGATTTTTTACTAAACTTTATACTTATTATAAGCTTTAAGCCACTTCGTAAAATTATGTGGATTGATTTAGTTATTCAATTGCTAAATAAGTCATAACATTTGTAAATTTCCAAGTGGGTGAAAAAAGTCCGTTTAGGAAAAAGTGGATCCTGGACCGGACGTTTTTAACTTACTTGGAAATTTACAACTATTATTTCTTTATATTTGCTTAAGGTGAAATAGACGAAAATAACATATTTGATCTATATTTATTATAAATATCTCTGTTTTTGACATATTGCTGAACAGTTGTGTAATTAAGTAAAGAAAGACACGGAATTTAGATTTAATGAAGTAAATTTCTAATTGTTTCACTTGACAAAATTTATCACAAAAAATATTATAATGTCGCACATACAACAAAAATTCCTTCTGCATAGTTTAGAAAAATGTGTTAATATGCTACTTTTTTAGCTAACTTTAATTTCCGTGCCTATCATTCAATGTAGGGGATATTTGGGTATAGTCGACTATTTGAGAAATGTAGAATACGAAAATTTATCTTTTTTAAAGCCTTCCATCAAGAATCAATATAATAAACTATTTCACGACACCACCAGAACACCTTTAGAATTTACCTTTCGTTAGCCGGAGTCAGGGCGATTTGCATGAATAATAATAAAAATTCATGTTAGGAAATTTTAATCATGAAACTTTTCAATATTTTTTTGTTAGTAGTGATATTTTTACATTGAAACTAAGCGTAATGCACACTCAAATAGTGTCAATTTAACATGTAATGCTCTACTTTTAGTTTGCGACTAATCTCAATAAATATAGGGCACTTTTACCAAAATGGCAGGGTCGCGTTATATGGAATACCAGTAATTCGTTATGCCCGACATGAAATTATACTGTTCCATATAGCCATGCGAAATATTTACAAGGCTACTACTTTAATGGACTGCACAATGACACTAGTCAGTCCCAGTGAGCCGATGATAAACTTTTTTAAGGCACAAAACACAACTCTTGAACGTGTTTAACAAAATGAAGCTATTTGACCAAGCTTATCTGAATGTTCCAAGAAGCGTTATAGGAATTCACGATTGAAAAGTCAACTAGTATATGCCTTCTAAATATGAATGTTTATTCCAATTAAGCATTTCTTGCGTACTCAATAATGGACAGGATTAAACATGACTCATTCTAAATATATCCAAAATTTTGTGGAACCAATGCCTATTTCGGAGGAACCTGCTTCTTGTTCATCTAAAATAGCGGTGCACAACCTGTGGCCCGCGGGCCACCAAGTGTACCAGTATTCTTATCCAGAAAAAGTTTCCTAATTACTTGACAGAAACTTTGCTATTAAATAATTCAAATGTTACTTTGAATTTTTTTGTGGTGGCAAACAATTTTCTGGCAAAAAGTTTGTGCACCACTAATCTAAAAGCTATTGGTAGTTTAGTTAGATTCTTTGATATCTCGCCGAAACTACGGTAAAATGAAACTTCCACTATCGGTACAAACCCGGAATATTCTCTATTCGAACGCATTATCCCCATAAAAATTAGTTTGAAGCTGAGCTCAGTGCTAAACATTAGACCAGAAGAACGACAATTTTAAAGTGTAAAAACAGACTTTTCCAACTGAAAAAGAAACACAAACTTTCTAAATATTTAAAATGAAACTAAGCGGATGACTCGAGGGATTATGAGGAAATTTTCCATTCCGGTGAATCGTCTGAATTGAACTTCGCGCCCCTTTCTATTTCAAACGATACAGGAAATCTGTTCTGCAAAGGGAATTTTTTCAACAACGGAGAAATCTGGTTAAATTTTTTTACCCTGTAACGGCCTGCTTTGATTTTGCTGCCGCAGAGACAAATTCTTATATGCCTGATCTATATAAATAAACTGAACAATATTGACTGAATACGCAGATGCTATATTTTGATTATGCTCCATTGGTGCGAATAACTCAAATTTTTGTTTCGAAAAATTGTTTTATTTTCTTCATTTTTAGCCCCCTGTTCCATAGTATCCGATTACCTCGTAATGTTATCCAAATAAATTTTCTTTTACTGTTATTTGTTTGTGGGTGAAGTTTCGTAAAGTACTGTTTCACTATAAATATGCAATAACAGTTAGTAGGCGTTTCTAATTATATTCATTTTCGGGGTTTTAAATAATATTGGGCTGCAGTATTGCCTTACATGTAAATGGTATTGCCCATAATTCCCGAAGTTTCTCTATAAAATAAACACAGACAATTTAAAGTAAATAAAACATCTTAGATAAGGAGAGTTAGTAAAGTGGTGCACTACGAGCTTTCTCTTACTTTGTTGTATTCAAATCCTTACTATCTATAAATATCTATAAAAATTTGTGCTGATATACATAAAAGAAAACGTATTAGTTGATTGCACTTTTTATTATTTTAGGGATTTTACGAGCACACCGTACCTTTTTAAGCTGCCTTTCTTGCTTCTCTTCTCATGTATCCCATAGCTTTATATTTTTGTTCCTTAACTAAGTTTGTTGGTATTAAATGATGTATCTACAATCTTTTATAATGATATTTCCTATATCTTAGTAACATGTATTCAAATTGTTTACAATGATTGAAATAAAAATCTTTAAGACACCAAGTGCATTTCAGACATTTTGGAATATTATCTATACAGCAGTTTATCAGTCCTGCAGCAGTTCGTTACTTTCACAACGTTATAATAAAAATAATGATTACAGTTGAAAAAATTTAAAGAAAATTCCTATATCAATGGGAATAATCATGAGAAAGAAATGAATAACAAAACCAGTATTTCGATAGTGTTATCAAACGTAGATGTTTCACTTTTTTGAATGGAGGTAAAGATGTACTAAAACTGCGGTAGCAAAATTAAAATTTCAATCAATATTTAAATCCATAGATGTAGTAAATGTCGCTAAGACTTTCATTCCGATCTCTTTAATTTTTAATAGATTTTCATGAGTATAATGAATATAGACCATAAAAAAATAACGCATGCGATTAACAACAGATTTTATGACGAAACATCAACGTAAAGTCATGTGGCACAATATAACAAAAACGAGTAGATGATTACAGAGACAAATGTTGCGAAGTACTTATCAAATATTCTGAAAAATTATATCGGATATAACTGTTTTGTTTATGCAGATCAGCACAAATTTCATATGAGATTTTTATAGTTAGGTAGAATCTTCGAACGTCCTGCATTTAAAAATTATTGGAGTACACCACTTTACTTACTCTACTCTTTAGCATTTGTATGAATATCCATATTGTTAATGATATATTCTTAAATGTTTGAAAATAACATAAAACCTATGGAAATGTATTGTAAATGTGTTCGGCATGAGATTTTAGAGCACATTTTTTAAGGATATACAAGCAGTACATTAAAACTAATTTTCTAAAAAGTATATATTGTATGCTTAAAAATTGTCTTAACAACCTCACCATACATAAAGAAAAATATGTTGTAACAATATTGAGGTGATATTGGAAAGTGTTTCATTATATAAATGTAACGCGTGATTTTGTTTTTGCTTTACAAAAAATAGCGATTACATTTTTTTTTCCATAAAAACTATTACAAAAATAGAGGAGTAATATAGATAATATTTAAATATATATTAACAAGTACTAGATGAAAAAATAGAAAATAATTCAATAAAATTCTCGCTTTGTTTACGAATGTACCCTTTCTAGAAGAAAGAAATATTTTCATTACAATCGTAATATATAGTGATACTTTATCCATACAGTAATTACTGAATTGAATAAGCTTATTCAAATTTTGCATTATTTTATGTCTCGTCAATTAATGAAGTTATTTCTTTAAGTTAAAACAGTTCTTTACAAATTTTAACTTAGTTAAAAATTTAAGTTATTAATTTATTTATGTTATTTAACACTGTTATATTTATTTTCGCAATTTTTTTTCTTTTATGTCTGACTATTTTTTCTATCTGCTAAACTTTATACTTTGTTGTTAAGATAAAAATTATATTTTAAAAAAATTGGAGACAACATTTAATTAAAAGATAACCAAGTTTAAAGATTCGCACGCGGCGTAATATTAATATATTTATTATAAGAATTATTAAAGTCATTCTTAAACTGAGAAAAGTCTAAATATATTCTTATTAATTTTTTGTCCATTTTGTATCGATTTATATATATATATATATATTCATGTACAGGGGGTCGACAACACTATGAATAAACCTCTTTAAAACTATATAACCTTGACTAATATGGCATAGGAACACCTTGTTTTTGTGTTTTCAATTCATACTCTTTTTGTGCTAATAGGATTTGTGAACACGGTATTCAGTTTTGCAGACAGTTTTTTAACAGTGGACTTTATTTTTTATCACAACCATATGCAATGCTCGTTTTATCTGTGTTAGTTAACACACATTTCTGTCCAATTTGTGTTTGCCAGTTGCAGTGTTTACAGTCTTCCTGTATACAATCATAAAATTGGACACTGTGCCTCGTGATACACCAAAAATTTTCGTACCTTGCTCACAGAAGCTTCCACCATTTGACGAACAATTTGCCCTCGTTTGAACCCGTCAGCTCTGACTTGATACACACACAACTGCGCTGAACGCTGTCTTGACAACAATTGATGCTTTCAACTTACAGACGAGCTTATGTAGGTATTTATATTATTCAAAAACTGCAAAACTTCAACAAAATTTATATAAATATACAATACCATACTAATAGCATGCGAGTTCACAATTTTAGATTTTACTGTCGTTCGATCACAGAGGACAATCTGATCTTCAAATTTTTTGAGAACACGCGATCTCAACATCCTTTTTTATTTGCATTTTTAATGAAAAAACATTGTGTTGGCAGTCGATTAATACTATCAGTTAATAGTTATTAATTAGAAAGTTATTAGTTATAAAGTTCATTAATTAATACTAATAACTACTTAATAACTAAAATAATAATAGACTAAGTGACTGAGTTCGCTTTTGCACTGAGAATGAAAAAAAAAAGATATAATTTTAGACTAATTTTTTTAGACCAAACCATTTTCTTCAAAATATGGGACAACATGAGTTTTCACTTTGCTGGGAGGCATATTTTAGTGGGTGAAAAAACACTGAAACAATACCGCGTTTCTGCTGGAAATGTCAGGCACTTTGGCTACAAGTGCCTTATTTATGATAGCTATAATTAATTTATTTACTCAATTGAATAAATATAAAACGAATGGCCTGTCATCCTCTCTATTAACATCGCAGCTGTTTCATTAAGTTAAATTAAAACTCTTAGTTAATTGGAAAGAAAAAAAAACAATATGTATATATATTTTAACCAGCAACATTGATTAATTCTTTAAAGAGAAACAAACAACAAAAAAAAATATATGAATCTACTAAAATTCGTGTTAGATACACATGAGACAAATTTAAAATGTAAAATTAAAACTCAATTTATTCTTTTTAATTAATCTTTAAAAATTTACGTAGTGTATAAAAATAAGTTGTAACAAAAAAATATATATATATATTAAAGAGTTAAATCGTGAAGAGAAATAAAATATTAGACTTTTTTAAACAAAAATGAAGCCAAATCGGATAAAATTTACTTTTGTACAAATAGTTTAGCATCGTCACAAAGTAATATGAAAAAAATGCATAAACTATCATTCCAGATGAATAAACACTAAGATCTTTAAAATTAATGACTGAAAAAAATATTCCAAAAGTACTTAATGTATCATTAGTTTGGCAATTTTTACTTTTCAACTTTATGACTATAAAACTTTATCCTTACATAAGTATTTGTTTTATATTTTTCTGAATCAAGACTGTTTCTTTAAATGTTGTCAGATAAGAGCTGATAAAATACTCAAGATGAAATAAATCTCTTTTATGGAGGTTACATATTTTCATTTTTTTTTCATTTTTATGGTTTTCAACGTTCTAAATAGAATCATCCTTTATATCTTTCGTCCATTGGTTCTTCGCGTATTTATTTATTTATTTACATTATTATAAAAAAAAATGGAAGGGATTTTACTATTTTGTCTATAAATTTAGATATTCCATAAATAATGTAAAAACGAAACAGGGATATTTATTTTTAGGGTACATTCGTTTAAAAGTATATACTTTTTTAATTAATATATACTTACTTATATACAGAAATGTTTACTGCAAACAAATTATATTACAACATTTTTTCTCACAAATTTAAAATAATAGTTACGAATACAGAATTCTCTATAAATAGAATTCAAATAATTCTGAATAAATCTAGTGGAACAGTTCAAAGTTGATAGCATTAAATTGTTATTACAGATGAATAAGTTAACGCTTTTTTATTATTTTTGTTAAGCTGACTCTCATATGGGTGGGCACCCTGGTAAGAAATTTGACAATAAGATACTGCATGGGCGAAACAAGAACACCTTAAATAAATATTCTTAAAAAATATTTAGAGTTTATTCATTTTAATTAGAAAGAAATTTGTACTTAATAGCTATTTTGTCCCGCACAGCTGAAGTAACACATACGTGCAGAAAGCGTGATTCCTTTTTTTGCCATTAGATGTACCATTTTTTAAATATATGGAAGGGATGCGTTACTTAATTATGAGCATTGATACTTTACTGAATGTGATGTAAATTCATGGTTACTGTGAAATTTAAAATATTTTTTACTGGGCATAATCATAATTTAGCTCTTTTATTAAGTTTCAAAATATGTACATATTCAGTTACCAAATCTGGTCAAACATTTACAAACACGTGTAAGTATATAAGAAACAGCAAAGTCAAGTGACTGTATAGGTAAAGTTTTGTGCAATCTTGTTCAGTTAATAGCATAGAAATAAAGCTTAAAAGACCGTGTATTATAAAAATGTGTTTTTATATTAATATTTTTCTCTGTATCAGGTAACATAAGCATCTAGCAAGGAATGTCTCCTTAAAGCGTATACTCAGAAGATTTTTTTTAAAGTTGCTAATGGAACTAATTATGTATTTAATAAAGGATCAGTCAAATTTAGCGCCAGAATCCCAGTAGGAATTCTGTAAAAATATAAAATATTTTCGGATATTTGGCGAGAAAAGATGAACGAGCCACGCTATTTGACCTTTCTTCGCCAAATGCACGATATTTTGATGCATTTTGAAATTGCTAGTTAAATGAGTGCTTCATTGCGCACTACATAAGGAATTTAAACTGAAACGCTGCAGCAGTTTATTATTTTTTCTATAAGCTTATATAATGTATACAATTTGCGTGTTTCTGAAGTTATTTAATTTTACCCGGTTTCACTGGCTCGATAATTTTCAAGTGTATTTTAAACGTAACTGCCCGATTAAGAAAGCTTTTCTTATAAATTTTGACATTGAATAAGTTATTATTTCCATGGCGAGAAAATGTCTGTCTTGTTGTCTCCGACGCAATTTTAATTTAATTGACAGTGCTCAGAATCGGACTTAATGAGTTTGAAGCAATTTTAATCAATTTAAATTTTGTCCTAAACCGTCATTGAATTGTCGTTAAATTGCATTATATATAGATATAAATGTATATGACAAATCTTTAGTTAAAGAAGTGTACTTGAGTAAGTAAAACGTACTTGAACTAGTTCAATATGACGAGTAGAAAAAGTTATTCTTTAAAAAGTATTTTTATAATAACAGCTTATTCTTTAAAAAGTATATTTATAATAAAAGCTTATTCTTTTTTTCCCCGTTCTCTTGCTAACCAGAGATACATCGCCAAGAAAACAAAATTTTCATTATTTGTTAAGGAAACTATATCGAGGTTCCACGGGAATTTTTTTTTTTTTTATAATCAAATAGTACATCGTCATTGAAGAACCCTTCTGAAAAACATTGTACAATTTTGCGCTTACCGAGACCTTCCTTGTAAGACAAGTATCCAATTAAAATTTAGCCCGTTTGAAAAATTATACAAACAGCTTTTCTTTAGATTCTTCAAGCAGTTTAAATTATTATTTGAATTTTAAAATTGAAAAACGTAGTCTTTTCCTTACTTTACGAGTTCCTTATTTAACTGGGCCTGGACTTACAACAGTTTTTACATTTGATCGTACAACATTTTAAAAATTGTTTCTCTTTGGTAGATTTTTCTTGAAAATAGCCTATAAGCGTATTGCAGAGATTGCTTTTTAAAAAGTGGCACAAATAAAATAAAATAAATAAAAAAACCAATGGGACTCATATGTCTCAATACGTAATCAAAGCGTTAATCATTCAAATTTTAGATCTGATAACTGCCAAAAGAATTACTCTGTTTCCCATATAATTTTTTAGGTAGATTTCGTATGAAATACTACCAATTACATTCTCTCCCATGTTGGAATTTCTGAAAAAACATTTGCAGATCTACACCGATTATGACCCCTAGAACCTAAAACCACCTTCAGTAAAAAAACTTTATATATAATCGGTGATGATTTGTAATTATATAATGGTTATATATATATATATATATATATATATATATATATATATATATATATATATATATATATATATATATATACATATATATATATATATATATATATATATATATACATATCATATCATAGTTTCTTATTTTGCGTGCTGGTTTCCTGTGTTCATTTCTAAATCATCTTTGGGGCTTTGCCATTTTCTTCATATATTTGTGATTTCAAATTTATTATATATATATATAAATATAAATATATATACAGGGTGTCCATAATTAAACGACCGTACTTTAAAATTGTCTACAGACAAAACTATTGTTCATAAAGTTGTGAAATTTTGTGAAAGACATAATAAAGGGATGGGAATTTATTTAGGCTAAAAAAATTGTAAATAAATGTAATTCAAAATTTTGCCACAAGAGGGAATTTTTTAATAAATTACACATTTAGCATTACGATAGTTTAAAAATTTTATTTATTAACTTAACCTTACTCTAAAGACAGCTTTTCACGACATTTTCACAGCTTTTCCCGAACCATACTGCGGTCAACTGTGGAATATGCTATCTTACGATTTCAGATGGTATCTGAAAATGATCAAAATCATGCAGAACATGCTTTGTTATAACAAAATTTGTTAAACTATCGTAAATGTATGCTTAATGTGTAATTCGTTAAAAAGTGGCCCCCTAATTTTTTTTCGCTCACACATATTTCCATACTTTTATTATGTCCTCCAAAAAATTTCACAACATTCTGAACAACAGTTTCGTCTCTAGACAACTTTAAATTAGGGTCGATTAATTATGAACATCCTGTAAATAAAATTTCTAAACTATCTTAATGCAAATATGTAATTTATTAAAAATCGCCCTCTGGTGGCGAAATTTTAAACTAGTTTTATTTATATTTATTTTTGCATAAACAAATTCCCATCCCTTTAATATGCCTTTCCCAAAATTTCACAACTTTATGAACAATAGTTTTGTCTGTAGACAACTTTAAAGTACGGTCGTTAAATTATGGACACCCGGTATATAACACTTTCTTCTGGAACACGATAACGTCGGTAATTCTGCACAAATCTCTTCCAAACTGATACATAACATCAAGGGGCATAAAATCTCGGTCAAGTTCGTTAATGGGCAAAATCGGACCAAGGGGATGGAAATAGGGAGGGGTTTTGTGAAAAAAGAAAAAAACCCATAACTTCTTAATTTTTGTACATATCAAACCGCTTAAAGTTTTTATTACTTCTAAAAATTGGGCCAAAAATTATGTATCACAGATTTTTGATAAACTTAAAAATGGGCTCAAGAGATGCAAAAATAGGGTTTTAGGGAGAAAAAAATTCACAACTTCTTCAATTCACAAGGTATAATATCTGCATAATTTTATTATATATCCTCTAAATATTGTCTACAACATTTATATTGACATGTTTTTGATAGGACCAATTCTTACAGCAAAAACAAATTAAAAATAGGTAGTGGTTGATGAAAAAAATCATCGTATTAAGGGTGTATTCAAATCCAAACTGCTTATTTTCTGACTCATTTTTAAATTCATTTTTGCTCTCAAATGCATCCAATTGGTAGATTCTCTTATTTAGAAACTATATAATGTACCGTAATGATCAATTTTTTGATAGAGGCAGGATATATTTTTTTAAATGATGGCATTTTGAACCGAATTCGGGCATTTTGAACCGAATCTCTTGAAGCGATTGTGTTGGAAACGAAAAATATGGTCCTCCTGAGAAAATAATTGTTTATAAATCAAGTTCTAATTAATTGAAATAGTAATAAAAATACTGATCGCTTACAAATATCTTCAAAAATTACGTCTGCAAGTTTCATATTTTATTTTTATTAAAAATTAATCTGAAAATGTGCCAGAAAATTTCGAGTTGTTGAGCATGGAAAAGTTTTTTTTTTTGAATACTGCCTTAACATGATTCTGATAAAACCATCTCTTATATAAAAATGAAATAAAAACTCGTCAAAAGCGGTCAGGTAAAATTGTTAAAGTGGGTTTATCTCTAATCATAATTTAGTTTTTTTTTGTGGAAATTATTATACTTAACTACGAAATATACCTCCGCCTGTAGGCCGGGCCGGCAGTGATTTTTTGGTATTAAATTGGCAGTGCAATATCTTTAGAATATTATACACTGAAAAATAATAGTAACAGCACAATAATATATTTTATTAGTTAATAGAATATTTTTAAAAGTACAATTTTAATGACTTGAGTAAAATGGACATGGTATTTTCCAAATGGATAGGACCAGATAAAAGTGTTACCTTGAAATTAATTCTTCATTAGGAATACCTTCAAATTGAAATATCTAGATAATTTAGAGGGGTAATAAATTTTGACTAAAAGAGAAGAAAGAAGCCGATTTAAAGATGTATAAACGCTCTAAAACAACTAGATATTTCTCAAATAAGAACAGTTAGAATAGAATTAAAATTCCGTCCTTAAAATAGAAAAATCTACTCTTTCCACTAAAAGTCTGTCAGATTTTGTTTCTCTTTTACAACAATGTGATTGAAGGTATATTCATAGATTTGAATTTGTATCAGTATCGATTTATCAACTTAATAGCTATATTTTTATGGTATAGATTAAAGATGTGATGACGTTTTTTTAATATTTTTTTAACCTTCCTAGTTTACTTATAGCATATATGAAAATATTCCGCAGTATATGATGTAAAGTATTTGTTACATTATCTTGCAATAATTTATCAATAAACCATTTCTGTAAGAGAAATATTAAGCAAATGTGCTTCAAGGGCTCATCTAGAGTAGAAATTATGGGTCTCTCGAGACTTTTCCCTAAGGTGGACCCATCTGTTTCCTTCTTCGCTGAAACAATGCACGGAAAGACTGATATGAGAAAAAAAATTAAAAAAAAAAAAAAAAGATTAACAGATTCTTTACCGATCACATAAACAGCGACTAAGATTAATCGAAACAAATTTTCATTTATTTTATTGGAAATAAGTACTATACTGTTCTAATATGTGTAATTATTTTCTTTTACCTTGGGGTTTATTAGAACGTTTCATCCGTTTCAATTTTGTCCGAAAAATTATGATTCATATTAAATTACATATTGAGAAACTCTGAAAGCAGCAGCATTTTTTATTTCAATGAAAATGAAAATCTCATATAAGGATAAGCATAACAACGTAACAGGAGACATGAAAAATGGACTCAAAGAAACAAAGCGGGGCAGGGGTCATGCAACACAAAAAATAGACCGATCACGGTGGGTGATTTACCGATTCTAGGTTGCCAAAATTATTTTTGCGTCAATATAGTCGCATCGCTGTGAAACTGAAAATTGTTATTGATATTCATTTTTGAATGTTAGGTATTGCAAAATGTAGCGCGTAGCAGTCATAATTTCGTTACAGGGACATTCGAAAGTATTTCATTACATTACGGCCTATGGGAAAAATCGTTGCGGTAATTTTTAATTTTTTAACGGTGTTTCATGATTTCAAACACTTTGAAATTTATTTACATATCTATGAAGATGATTGCTATAGGATATGGTATGGATAGCATTTATCAATCATTTACAGGGACACTACAAAGAATTATGTTACATTACGTTCTATGGAGAAAAAATGTTTGTGGTGTATTTCGTTCATGTTGCACTATTTCGAAAGTAATTAAATTGATATATATACCCGAGGTGCTCTATAAGATGCTTACTATTGAATATGATGTGCCATCCATCTTTCATATACAGGGGCACACAAATTAAATCAGTTATATTCTTCTCTGTATGAACAATAATTTAATGAATGTGCGTTTTCAGTTGTGGAACACTTTTTTAAATTATAAACATTGCATACTATTTAGTGTGTATAAATTTTATAAGTCTTATACAGGGCAGTACAAAATATCTGAAGTACATTTCCGTTTATTGACGGAAATTGCTAACGAGGAATTTTCAACTGTGATATGCGTTCACTAACTGTTCTAAATTTTAGCATATTTTGAATTCTATGATAAATCTATTGTTCACATACTGGGATATGCAAAATTTTCAGCTATTTTTTCGGCTTTGGTTAAAATTGTGCTTTCAAACGTGTTATATGTTTTACAAATTATTACTTAGACATCGTTTTTCACGTTATTAAGCTATAAAGTTTTATTATAGTAGTCCGAATGCGTTGAGAAATTTTTCATAATCTGATTGACGCATGATTTTGCGTTCTTCTTGATAATTTTAATGAAACTTTCTTAACGGTATGAAATTTAAAGTGATAAAACTATTTTTGTATTATTATAACTAATCCTATTTTATTTCTGAAATTTAAGATACGGGGCAAACATTCGACAGATTAAATGAAAATTGCTGTGGTGTATATTCTGTTCTATATTTATATTTATCTCTAACCACTTGAAATTTGCTGACAAGTAATATATTTTACATAATTTTGTCCTGAGATATCTACATACAACTGGAAATTTTTGTCCAAATTTGGTCATAAATTAACATTTTGCTCTTGCAAAATTTCATATGTTCTTCATTGTAATTTTCCTCTATAAACAAAATATTTTGAACCAAATTCACATATTCGATAAAGTTTAAATCTTGTTGCCGTTGCATAATGGTGCAAAAGTTTATTTATGGACTAACAAATTCTGCTGTCTTTGATTAAAAAAAAAAAAAAAAAAAAAAAAAAAAAAAAAAATGGTACGTGAACTAAAATAAAAAAAAAGACTTAATAAGCTAAAAACAATACTGGGGGGGGGGGGGGCTAACGAGAGACAAATTAAATGGTAACGATAAAGTAATAATCTGAACTATCTAGTCATATCAAAATATGAGCTTAATCGTACTTTATCATATAAATTTTTCTATATTAAGACTAAAAAACTGAAAAAAATACAGTGTCTCTTGTGACATTAAATATGAAATAATAGATGATATGTTTAAATTTTATGCACATAAATTCGATAAAATAAAGTCCGTATTTTGTTTGGAATCGTCCATAATTGAGCAGTATATTTTATTATGCTTCAAGTAACAGATTAAAGAACTATGCCCAAATTGACTCATTCCCAGCTAAGAAGCACCAACTTTGCACTAGTCTATGGACCATACAATTATATTTATATCAAACCAATAACAGGGTACAACGCCCTAACTATTGCACTATAACAGGTAAAAAATATATTATGCTAGGATAAACAATTAAAAATCGACTTTTCGCCAGCTAGAATCGGCAAATCACCCACCGTGCGATGTATATTTATTCAGATTATATTTTATTCCGAGGAAATGTTATCTATTAAAATCTGACTGCATGTTTTTATTTCACAGCTATTCCTCGGAAAATAAAAACAATTACTGACTGAAACGAAAGCCAATTATTCGCAAGGCTAAGAGGATGCTATAATAGCTTTAGGAATTTCAAATTTAATCTGCCAAGATATTAATGTTTTTCAAAAATATTTTTCGAAAATATACATGTTTTGGAATTTAATTTTTAAATTATATGAATTGTTTATAAATTTCTAGAAGCTTCAGATATGCAAATCCACAATTACCGCTCATTGCGGCATGTAGTTTGTGAGTTATGATTAAAAAAACTACCCGCATTGTAAACTGTTATGCAACTATTAGAAACGAATTTAACTACAGGAGTTCTAAATTTCAATCCTTCATAATTCCAAATTTTCTCTGCCAAGATTTTAATGTTTTTCAAAAATATATTTCGAAAATACACATTTTTGGAATTAATTTTCTAAATTATATGAATTGTAATCCATAAATTTCTAGAAATTTCAAAAATGAGAATCCAAAATTATAGCTCATTCGTGTATGTAGTTTTTGAGTTATTATTAAAAAACAACCCGCATTGCAAACTGTTAAGCAACTATTACAAACGAATTTAACTACAGGAGTTCTAAGTTTCAATCCTTCATAATTCCAAATTTAATCTACCAAGATGTTAATGTTTTTCAAATATATGTTTCGAAAATATACATTTTTGGAATCAACTTTCTAAATTATATGAATTGTAATCCATTAATTTTTAGAAGCTTCAAATATGCGAATCCAACTCATTCCGGTATGTAGTTTTTGAGTTATGATTAAAAAGTAACCCGCATTACATACCGTTATGCAACTATTATAAACGAATTAAACTATATGAGTTTTTATTTTCAATCCTTCATAGTTTCTAAAGTACTTGAAAGAAAAACTTACTGTTTGATATCCTAAGTCACAATTTACCGCAAAACCTAAATATGTCTGAATTGAGTGTTTCTATCTTTTCAGAGTTTGGTAAAATTTCTGTGTAAAGAGGATCTCCAAAGCTTATTTTATTAAAAATAAATTGAAAAAAAGATATAATTTATACTCAAATGCCAATATTTTTTTTTGCGACAATTTAGAGGTTCAAACGAATGGGTGCCCTTTTCCTTTTGATTTTACTTGAAAAATCGACTAATTGTATCTTCAAGAAATTTTTTTAAACCCTTGAGGTGTACATTAAAATTCTCTCCTCTATTTTCGAAGTGTAGAAAGGGAAAAGTTAAATAAAAATAATAAAACAAAAAGCTACTTTATTTAGATATATAAGAGTGGTTGAGGTTAATAAACATTTTATGAAATTGTAATTGCCTCCATACACTATATGGCCATTAATGACCAGCAACTTTCAATGTTAGACATTTTGTCGAATATTTAGAAATATACTTGTCAGATTCTTCAGGAATTTCAGGATTAAAAAGACCAGGTATAACCTCATATTTATCAATGTCGATTTGACAAGAGGGACATTTAGGGGGCCAACAAAAAAGTAAAGAAAATAAATAATACTTGGGATCACCCTGTAAAATAAAATGCACAAAAAGATCTATCGCTACAGAATATAAATAAACAGACATTGTGCAATATGTGTATTCATTTGCGTAGGAATAGCACGTATATTAATAGAGATAAAGCGATTGTTTTTAAATTAAAAAAAATGTTGCATGTTTTTTTCTTATAACATGCAGGGTTTTAAGAAAAACACATGCAACATTTTTTTTTTTTCAACCAAATTTAACGCCAGTTTCAGAAAATTTGACAAAATGTAGTAGACACAATATAGTGCAACTGGAATATGAATATATTAAGTATTTTAGGAAATATGAGCAGTTGTATGAAATAATTTTTATCTGCGCATGCGTGAACGATAACAATTATCTTTTTACGTAATTTAAAGAGTCAACTCTATGGAGCAACTTATAAAAAAAATCCAGTCAAATATCGTAAAAATTCAGAATGATATCTGCGATAAAGTGAGTTAATTATTAGTAGCTCGTTAAAACCAGCTGAATGATAAGGGATTGTCCAAAAGTTTTCAATTTTAATTTTAATTTTTTTTTAATTTTCATTTTTTATTGATGCTTTAGTTCTTCTTGGATAACCACCGGAACAAGCCTGTACCATGATAAAAAGAAGTGACAAAATCGAAGCATTTTTTCCAAATCTACTAGTAGATAGTCACTAAATACTAACTTTTTTCTGAAAGTCAGTTAATAAAAAATGACAATTTGTTGAAAATCCCTTATCATTCAGCTGCTTTTAGAGAACAACTAAACATTTGCTCACTCTAACGCCGATATCGTTCTGAATTTTTACGATATCTGACTGAATTTTTTTAAATAAATTGCTCCATAGAGTTGACTATTAAATTATGTAAAATGATTCTTTCTATCGTTGGCGCATGCGCAGATAAAAATTATTTCATACGACTACTCATATTTCCTAAAATATTTAATATATTTATATTCCAATTGCACTGTTTTGTTTCAACTGAATTTTGCCAATTTTTCTGAAACCAACGTTAAATTTGGTTGAAAACCCAGCATGTTATAAGCAAAAAACATGCAAGAATTTTTTAATATTTTTAAATAAATCGCTATATCTCTATTAATATGCGTGCGATTCTTACACAAATAAATACACATATTGCACAATGCGTGTTTATTTATATTGTGTAGCGATAAATTATTTCGTGCATTTCATTTTACAGGGTGATGCCAAATATTATTATTTTTCTTTGATCTTTTGTTGCCCCCCTAATTGGCCCCCTGATCAAATCGACATTGCTAAATATGAGTTCATACCTGTTCTTTTTAATACTGAAATTCCAGAAGAATCAGTCCAGTATATTTATAAATATTCGACAAAATATCTAAAATTGAAAGTTGCCGGTCATTAAGAGCCATATAGTGTATTTTAGTACCATTTACTTCCACATTTAATATATTAATTCTATATTTCATTACACTCTCACTTACATCCAACAATTTTACTTTCATAAATATTTCAATGTTTATACGCATTACAATTCATACAAAATGTTTATACAAATGCAATACATATCAAAGGAAGACAAACTCCTAAGCTTATTATTATTTTTTTAATATAAATTGAAAGAAGCTATAATTTCCAGTACGCATTAGGATGAATGCAATAAACGCAATATATACTTTACGTATAATACATATAACGCTTATTCAACAAACGAAAATAATAAGATCCACTCTTTTTGATGAGGAAGAATTTTCCATAATGCCGACTGAACTAAAATTTGGTTGGTTGGTTGTATTTATGTCGGCCAATTATCAGCACGTGGGATATAGTCCCTAATGGGGGGAGTGTCTTCCGTGGAGGTCTTTCTAAGGGAACCTAACCCGTATTAACGCTTGGAGAACCAAGGTTCCAAGAAAACCACGAAAACTCCGAACGATTAGGCCGACGGGCGCGATTGGGATTGAGCCCAGCACCTCCCGTCTACCAGCTTCGAGAGAACTAAAATTTGATAAATAAATATTTAAATTTAGGACTCGTCTAGAATCATATAATTTTTTTTAAATAATGCATTTTTAAAAATAAAAAATACCTACTCTATTACTCAAAGATATGAATTATAGTTTCAACAGCTGTTATATAAATAATAAAGTCGTAAAAAATGAGATATAGAGAGATAGAACACACTTGCAAACTCTGCAGCAAAAAAATATGTCTTGAGCCAATAGATTCGTAATTTGCCTAGGGGATCCTCTACATACAGAAATTTTAACAAACTGTGAAACTTCGTTACCAAAACCTAATTGTAACATCATAATTGGATTGGTAAATTTTACTTCATGATACGAAACGGGAAGTCACACGATCAAATAGTTCAGGGTATATGAAGGTAGAATATGTAATTCTGGCATCACATATGGAATGTTCGGTAAATTTTATCTTTAGATTCCAGACTGGAAGTTATTCTGTCAAGTATCAAAAGCTATTAAGTTTGAAAGTTTGGGTTGGGTTGGGTTGATTTTTGACGGCCAATTATCTACACGAGGGATATAGGCCCGGGGGGAGTGCCCTCCGCGGGGGTCTTTCTAAGGGAACCTAATCCGTATTAACGCATGGAAGATCCACGGCTCGAAGAAAACCACGAAAACTCCGAACGATTAGGCCGACGGGAGCGATTGGGATCGAACCCAGCACCTCCCGTCTACCAGCTTCGAGAGCAGAACCTCTCGGCCACTGGTGGGGCCTATGAAAGTTTGGAGCTCCGAACTTCGAATTCATTTTTATCGTTGCAAAACAAATTGTAAAGGGAGTCTTTAAATTTAACTTCCAAAATACTTGTCTGAATAAGCTGTAATTTTATATTAGCATATTTAAAGCTACTGGAAATTCATTTAAGTAAAAAAAAATAGGTTCCATTTGATTTTTTTTTTTCAAAATTAATTTTTATTCAGTATACATTTTGAAATTAATTTACCAAATTATATGATTTATAACCTATAAATTTTGCAACATAAAATCATTAAATATGTAAATCCAAAATTACAGCTCATTTTGCCGAGTAGGATGATCTTATAAAAATACCTGCAAGGCAATTTCGTTCGCAACGATTACAAATTAATATACTACTGAGATTTCCAAACTTTAAATCTTCATTATTACTGAACCACTTAATCGAATATGATTACCCGTTTGGTAATTGTAGGTGACATTTACCGAATAGTCCAAATTTGATGTCAAAATTAGTTGTTCATATTGAAAATTGTAAAGTTTGTTTCAATTTCTATATGTAGATGCGCTCCTAAGCGTTTCCTTTTAGACCCTATTCCTAATTGGTGGGTATCAATAATATTTTCTCTCCTTTTTTTCTGAGGACTATACAATAATGATGCGGCTTGCGACAAAATTTCTCCGTGGACTAATTGACTTTGATTTTGACCAGTTTTCAGTTAAGTTTTTTTTTCCTTAATGGAGTCTTTGTTTTGATCATTGAAGTTTTCAATTTAAAACCTAAATATCTTACTTTAATTCTAATTGTCATTTAGTATTTACTCAAAGTATAAACTTTTGTTGCTTTAACAGGAATAAACTTAAGTACGGATTAAATAAGTACATTTGTACAGAGTATATAAATATTGGAAATGTATTTTGAAGGTGGAGTCAAAAGGTGGACAGATGTAGCAGTTAAAGTATTCATATATAAATTAATGGTAATCGGCAGTGAAATATAATTGCAACTTTGTCATTTTCTGTAATTAGCACCAACAGAACCTTTCCGGCGGTACTTGTGCCCCGGATAACAACTTTAAATATACCTACAATTACCTCACCTTTTCAAGGGATTACTATTATTATATCCCAGACGACTCTTGCGCATCGCTATATCAATGATTTTAGAGATACAGAGTTTTCTTAGTATATCAACGAAGGAACTTTTTACACGTTTTCTTCGCTGAGTTTCAGAACAAAAAATCGATAACCTTACTTTCTTTAATAATTATTTTTCAAAAACTTTCTTATTTTTGAATTTCTTTAAACAGTAAACGAAAGCTTACTCCATACATAGATATAAAATATAAGATTGAGTGGATAAAGACTCAAACAGATATTGATTGATAAATGCTCATTACCTCTCATTTTCGGTGAAATAGACACTTAAAAAAAATCCCGAATACTTCAAACATCTCTGTACGAATTCCAAATAAACTTATTGCAAGTAGGATAAAATTTACTATATTGGGCTAAACAATTGAATTCAGATTGCTTTTTTGAGTGAATCAAATAACGTAGAAATACGCGTATTGTTCTGCTAAATATACAATAACGAAACATCTCATCAAAATAAATATCAAACATCTGACCCTCACGTAGATGTGGTCCTCCCTTGGTCTGTATGGAAAGAAATTTGCAGACCTCTAAGACCAATAGATTTTCGTAGATTATGCCAATAAACATACAATCAGGGAGAAAGGCAGATAAACAGACAGACAAAAACTTGCTTTATAAGTATAACGTAAAGCGAGGAGAGTTCGCGCGGTAGGAGAGATTGCGCAGAAAGAGATACCACAGGAATGAGTAGAGTGCACGCGCAGCTACTCCAGGTAGTTGTACAGCAGCATTAGTGCAGTGTCTACATGAATGTTCATATTGACTTTCCCAAGCTTCTTGGATTAAGCAGTGCTATTTTGTTTTGTTTTTCCAAAGTAAGTGCTTGAATTTTCATAACTGTTCTTCAGAATTTTTATAGAACGTCAGTAATACAAAATATTTTGAACTTAAAGGATTTCTTATAAACTACTAACCTGAACTAAGTATGCGAATACCAACAATTCATTTTAGAAGTGGCCATATTTAAATATAAGGCTGCGCAATCTCTCCTACCAAAATAGGAGAGTTTGCGCATCTGCTACTTAGGAGAGATGGTGCATTTCCCCATAAGTTTAAGTGCTAGGAGCAAATACGCAGCTTATTGAAAAATTTGTATGAATTGAAAATTTCGTGTCAAATATATGAGTGAATCAATTTTGAAATAATTTCGGAAAAACACATAATTATCAAAACTAAATTTGGCAACAAATTAATTTGCAAAAAAATACTTTTTCAGATAAAAATTTTATTAATAAATTAATAATACAGATGTTATTAAAATACTTTCATGTAAATATTTTTGTTAATAAATTAATAATATATTTGTTAATAATTTAATTAAATATTTATATTTTTTTGTTAATTTATGAACAATTAATTTGCTAATAAATTAATTTTGTTAACTAAAATAAATTTTCTAATACAATGTTTTGGAAAAGTTTTCGCCCATTCCAAGTAGTGTAATGGCATCCAAATCAAAAGGAAACAGAGTGCAACTAATATTACTGATCGACAAAATATACATGAAAAATGACTTAAGAAGGATGCCACTACAGAAAAAAAAAACAGCTGAAGATAAGGTGCTTCCACAAAAGGTGGGATAAAAAAACTCAAGTAAAAAACCCGAAAGTCAATGAGGATGAGCGCACCGAATGTCTGGATCTGTAGCAAGAGACAACTTCGACAACTGACTGGATTCAATGTATTGTTTGTTGCAGGTGATTGCACGAAAGATGCACGATTTACAACAATAAGTGCATCTATTGTGGACGACGACAACTTCGGTTACCAAACAAAATACGATGAAACTGTGGAAATGGAAATGAAGTAATTTTCAAGTTAAACATGTTATCAACTAGATTAATGTTATTTTGTAATCTTAGTAGGGCTTGCTTTTTGTGATATTTTAATCTATTTAAATTAAAATTTTTAACTATTGTTAAAATTCTTTCTTTTATTTATTATTTAAACATTTGGTTGAAATATTTACTCCTAATACAATAATATTTACTCACAAAAACCTTTCAACAATGTCGATTAAGTGTAATTATTATAGTTAACAGTTTAATTGTAGTTATTAATAATAATAATCTCTTCTACCTATGCGCGTAATCTCTCCTACCCATGTGCGCATTTTCTCCTACCCTGTAAGGAGAGATTGCGCAAAATAGTTTTCTTGGTTTTATTACTGCTGTTCTATTAAATTACAGTATAACAGCAAAATAACAATGGAAATGCATAAAAAAAAATGAAGTCAAAATTATTCATGCATAGTTTAACAAAATATTAATATTTAGATTTTTTATTATTATTCTTTTGAAATGTCCGCAGACTCTCCTCGCTTTACGTTAGGTATGTTAAATGTCAATTTGTTGATTTACCAACATTAATTCAAAATAAGTATCCTCATATTTGGCGCTTTTACACTTTTGCGCATTACTTGATAATAATTGCCCAGAATTATTTGTTACGAAGATTTTTATTTTACTTAATATTATTGGAAGCCAAACAAAATGTTTTTCTTTTCATGAATAAAGAACAATTATACTTTTATTGATTATTAATATGTAAAAAGTAGTTTTATCAAAATTTCATACCTGTTTCAAGTTTGTATTTGTACATGAAGTGATTTTGGGGACTGATCGGATTGTTGTCTGGCCAGATTCGGGTCAAATGTTTATTGTATGTTTCAAAACAAAAAAATATTAGTAAAAAATACCTTATTCTGGAGTCTTTCTATCAATCACCGATCAATTAGAAACGATATTTCAGTTAAATATTCAGTGGATTGTTTTTGTATTCATTTTATTATTTTAATTTAATCATAGTGGTTGCTAAAACAATCATGCGAGTTCAAATATATTTTTCAACTGAGTGAAAAAAGTGTCCGTGCTAAGAATCGAATTCACTATATTTTGTTTAAATTGCCAAAACCGAACGGTAAAAAAAGGCTTAAATTGCCAAAACTCAAATGGAAACCGACTAGGTAGATCTGTCAGACCACGGATTTTTCAATTTCAGCCACAGGTCCTTGATTGGACTGTATTTTTAATGGCTCATATTTCAATTAACACTCTTTTCAAATACACGACAATAGGTATTTTGACTACTTTTAGGAATCTAAATTGAGATAAGCAATAATATAATGGTGTTATTAATATAAAAACTAAAATTTTGGTTCAGTTTTAATATGTAGATTAACCCTTCTGATAAAATAACTCATATACATTTATAAAGTAATTTCTAAAGTAATATTTAGCAGTACATTTGTTACCTTTTCGCATCATATACATGAAACTAAATTCATAAATTTCTTAATGTAAAAGCATTGCTTGTGTATACAAGAGAATGTTATATTTAAAATTATTTGATTTTTTGTTAATTTTTTTGTATATTCGTAATAAAAGTATATTAAACTCCCAATTTAACTCATATTTATTTTCTGTGTAATACATGCTGGTACATTATATACTTAAATTCTGCTTTTAAACGCACATTTACGCAATCATATAAATTATTTCGTTGATCTTATTTATCGCAATATTGCCTTGTTTGTATTAAAAATTATTGTAACTAGAAAACCTTACAAAAACATATGCTAAAATAAACAAAGTATGAAATTTTCAATACATTATATTACATTTTCAATATCAGACCTATTATGCTGACAACACCGATATCTTGTATTATTATACTTTCATTTAAACATTTAAAGTTGAATTTGCTGATATTTGTAATACGTGTAATCGGAAAAGTTGTCAGTATACTCTCTTCATATATAATATCACTTCCTGCCTACCTATAATAAGCACAGAATTTGAAAATCTGTGGAAAATTGATTATATTTGAATTTATGGAAATTTTGCAAGCAATCCGTTTTTATCCGCATTTAAAAAAATCATTTAGTTAAACATATTCGTAAGTTTGTACGAAATAACATAGATATTAAATCTGTTTCAGGACATTATTGTTTCTGCTAAATAATAGCGTTTAAAATCTGTGACAAATTTTAAGAGATTTTATTTATGGAAATAAAACTAGTATGAAAATTGTATGAATACTAGTATAAAACTGGTATTTTGCAAAAAAACTCAGAAGTTTCTTCAATATAAATCAAATCATTTAAATTATTTGGGTGAATGAAATGATGAACTAGTACAAGGAATTACATAGAATTAACAAATAGTTTTTTTTTTACATATATTCTATTTATTTTAACATATACTGTTGTATGCAATAGATAGCCTTAATTCTGTTCATTTGTTGATTAATAAATTGTAAAGAAAATAAAATAATAAACGGATCTATTTTTTTAATAAAATATTCAAATATGAAAATTTAATTTTTGAAAACGTCATATTTTAAAATATTTTCTCAATATCTCTTTAAACCATTGTATTAACTAATATTCGTTTATGTTAAATCGCATACTAACTAAATAAATTCACATAACTAAATTTTTAATGAACAAATAAATGGTTTTTCCGCATAATACATCAACCAAAATTTGTAAGTAAAAATAGAGTTTACGTTTTATCTAATTTTTCGAATTATTTTCAAGATAAAATAATAAGAAAGGAAGCCCAAAAATTAGATTCAGAAAGCGTGTAAAATATCCTAAATCAATAAAGTAATCCTAAGCAAATTTCGAAATATTTTTTTTAAACTGGAAATGAAGCTTTGGCCTCACATTTTCTTGTACGTGGCTTTACAGAATAAAACAAATGTATTGTGGCACAAAAATGTTTTTCTATATAAATAAATAAATGATTTAAATAATATAACGAATTACATCGTTGTAGTTTATGTACATATTCTCTGTAACTGTACGCTATACTGTAGCCAACATGAATTCTGGTGAATTGAATTTGCTGATATAAGCACCACACATTTCGAACAAATAATCGATATTGGACGCATTCTCATAGTGGCCACAAACAAAATTGAGTGACAACCAATTCCCATCACGAGGATTTTAAATTTGTTTCGTTAAATTCTACGCGCACAAACTGGAGATATAAAAATAGAATAAATCGAACAAGTCATCGATTTGCGGCAACACCTCTTGGGGGATTTTGGAAAACCCAATTAGCACTGGTTGCTATAAGGATAGAAAATTCATATGAAATATCATCCTATTCCATAGATTAGTTCGTGAGTTAGAGCGCCCACAAAATTGTGTCACGTACAGACCGATAGACACACACAGGCTTATGGACAGACATTTTCTAAAAACAGTCAAATCATTTTCACGACCTACTAAAACGTATAAAACAGTCAAAAATTTTCACGAATCCAATATTTTCTTCTTGTATAGATAAAAGAAAGTAAAACAAAACCTTTCAGTGTTCATGCTTCTGTTGATGTATTGTACAAAATGTACGATTGTATGTATAAAGAAAATATTCACAATAAGAGTATATGTATTACAAGATAAAGATCGTGAACATAACCATAGATACAAAAAACCCACTTTATTTGGTGTTACAATTAATGTTTATTTTGTTGTTGTATATTGTGCAATTGAACAAAGTTGAAATATCATATAAAATTGTCAAGATTTATATTTTTGCCATGACTTCAAAATAAATTGCGATACTTTATGCAGTTAAGCAATTTAAAAAAAGCGTCTTAACTACGGGAAATATTTCTAAAATATCACAAACAATTTTCACATTGGAATGGTTTACTGAAAGCATAGTTGATTTCAATATCTCATTTCCATTTTCCGAGAAATACTTATCCATATCCTTCTATGCAGTTATAAAATTCAAAGGCTTAAGGAAACTATTTTCTAACAGAAATTTGAAATCCTCTTAAAAAACGTCAGTGAGTTCCAAACGTTACATCGACTGAAATATTTTTCTTCCTATTACAGTACGCGTAAACTCGCGTTAAATCCCTGACGTTATAGATTTTGCTTTCGACACGGTTATAACGCTGCTGCTGTTATTGAAAAGGTATGATGCCATGCTTGGTCCTGATATCGCTTTATCGGGAACATACCCAAGGCGCAAGGATTGATAAAACTTGTTTTTATATATGAAACAGCTTAAGATGAAAGTACTTGAATATATACAACTTTTTTAACACTTTGAAAGCGACTGTGACAGTAAAATCGAATGCTACGTTGTAAGAAAGGATAATTTATATTGTAAAATATATTAAGTATAAACTGACCATCACAAAATATCCCATTATCCAAATTTATTTGTTCCTGTTGAAATAGAAGAAATATACAGAGTGTTCCAAAAAGGTAGATAAATGGTTTAATTTTCCTATTTGTTGGAGATAAATAGGTAATGTAAATTACAAATGTCTTCAAAGATATCTAGCATATAAGATTATATTAATAAAATAGTAATCAAATTAATTTAAAAAAAAAAACCTTTTTTTTATTTTATGGAATTTTTTTGGACAAACTGGTTGATTATACAAATTTTCTCGTATCAAGATCATTGTAAAGCATTGAATTTATCTTAATCTTTAAAATTGTTGCATGAGGTATGATTATAGGACGTTTGCCATTGTGAATGGGGATCCTATGTAATTTTTTTTAATGTAATTCTGTGTGATATTGCAGGAAAAAATATCATGGATGATAATGCAATTAACCGTACGCAAAATATAATAACTACTTGCAACAATATTAATGGATACGAACTCCAAAATATTTATAGCAGCATCATTAGACGAACTCAGTAATATGGTAGAGATAAAACACTGTGAAAATACTTTATGATATATTTTTTAATTGTATATTAGTAGTCTTTAAAACTGCATTAGTCCTTTGCTTGATTTCTGTCTGTATAATGTTTTATTTACATCTATATGCGATTTATTTTTCTCACATTTGTTAAAGCATTCTTTAAAAGAACGTTTCTTCAATTTGTCTAATCATCTAGTTTCACAGATGAAATAGCTTTTAAAATGCTAACAAAAAGCGGCATAAAATTGCTTTATTTCTATTTATTTGTCAGGTAATTTTAAAGAGATTGGGTACTCAGTTTTTTTTTCAATGATCTTGTTAAAAAAATCTAATGGGTCAGTTTTGTTTCGATAAATCATATAAATTTTTCAAAAAGTGTAAACTTTTGAAAATTTATGGAAGGACAATTCTAGTAACATAACTTTATTTTGTATCTTATTTTGAACACTTTTGCAATCTACATTGCCTACTTGTCTTCAACAACTAAAAAATAAAAGCACGTTTGAAAACTTTATAATCATCCTGTATAATATGCATTATATTTTATGTTTGTTAATATATGATAATTTTTAATAGCGCTGCAATGCTCCTACAAGAAATAATAATATTAATAGAATTGCTTCGATTTTAGAAATCTGAAAAGGCAATTTTCTACTGATTAAGTACAAAATAGGAACTCAATTAGTATACAGAAACACTATTTTAGATACATTATTAAGATATAAACACTATTATGTGCTCAAAAGCCTATACAAGACTAGCTGAAAAATTATTGCGATTTATTCATTTTAACCGCTAACATATTTTATAAATGTACTTTTTAAATTTATAGACTATGTTATAGACTTACTAATTAAAAAAGCTTGATGAATTCACTAAAGAAAAAATAACACAAATAAAAATATCCCCCTCCCATTTAAACAGGCGTGTGCATAAGGGCAAAAAGACCCACACATTCATTAAATATAATTCGAAACTCAAATTAGTAGTTCACCTGTATTTTTCACGTTAATCTGAAATTCACATTCCTGTGTAGTTTCCTACTTTACGTACAGGGTTTCTTTAAAGTCTTCATCTGATACCAAAATGTTTTATTGACTTTAAAGTAAATAAAACCAACTTGCTACAAAATTCTAAATTGTTATTATTAAATCATATTTTCAAAAACAAAATCGGAAGTGCTCAATATGGCTTCCACCAACCGCAGGTAACACGTTAAGTAAAATGTTGGATTATCGCCATAGCTGAGTTTTTCCATGTAGCAAGTATACTGTCACAGAATTAACTTCTGCTCTAATGCGTGTCATCAGCTCGTCCAATGTATTCCGCGGAAGAATGTACACTCAATTTTTATTTCGTTCTGATACATTCGGGAACAAGACAGATAAAACAAAATAAATTCATTTGGATGAAAATTAAAGCAAATAGTGTTAAAGCTAGTTTCCAACGACAGTGCGTTTAGAAACTTTTACTTTGTTTATGAGGTTTATGTAAAATTTTATGTGTGCCTTCTAGCTATTTTTTTAAAATATGAAACAAAAAAAGAATTTCCCTTCACACATAGATAAAAAACATAACGGCAAACGTAAATGAGTCGCGTCCATGCAGACATATATGAGGTCACATTGAACATTTGTGGCTATTTCATTAAAGCTTGTTAAAATTAGTATTATTTTGCATTTTGTTGCACAATTATATCGCTTAAATGCAAAATCAAAATTTTAAACCAGAGGAAGACTTTTGAAACATAAAATAAAATTAAAAATTTTAATAAAAACCCCAAAAAAGCTTGAAAGAAAATCCCTTATCAAAGGATACACTTTTACAGTAAAGTTTTGCTAAATACTACCTGCATTTTTTTAGGGCATAAGCAATTTATATGTAATTTTGATCAACTTATATGTAGCAAAGGGTAACTGAATTTTTATCTTAACAATCATTTTTCCTAAGGGTAAATGAATCAGAAATTGTAGAGGTCCACAATAAAAAAATTCAAATGACAGTGAAGTTAAATGACATTAGAAAAATAAATAAATATTTCGTTTATATCACAAAATTTTGCATTGTTTAAAAATTTTATTTCAATCATTCTCATTCTATATTATCATAATAATTTTTCCCTCAGACATCGTCATAACATTGTTCAAGTTACAAAATACGGTGAAATTTTATAAAATTAAAAATACTTAATGTATATGTTTAGAAATTTCAAAGAACTAAGAAAGACTGAACTAAGTTGTTGTAGATATTTACCAAACAGAAACTTTATTCAAAACTTAAAGCACATAACCAACTTTTTAATAGGCATTTTAAAAAAAGTAAACATATCTGGAATTTAACGGGAATTATATATTTTGGCAGCAATAACAGTGACAGCATTCAGCGTGTTCAGATGGTGTGATCTAATTTTTAAGGTATGAAGCTGAAATTTGTAGAATGTTTGCAGAAATCGGGGTAGGAAACGAAAAAAAAGCGCTACATATCCCCTGGTGGTGACTTTTGGAACAAATTTTTCCGCGGAATCCTGTCTTCCCCAAGTCGTGTAATAATCCTACAAAATTTGACTCCATTCTCTCAATTAGATCGCGATACTGAACACGCTACAGTCAGTTTAATTATAGCCGCGCTGTATATTTACAGATCTTGAATAATGTATGCAAAAGGTAAATCAGGTGATGGTAAAGCGTAATGAATAAAAATTTTCATTATATTAAAATACATTTTTTTATATAAACAATGTTTTTTTTTAACTGCTAACTTGATAAATGGAGCCTAGTCTTTTGAAATTATATAGGTACTTTTGAAACTGATGTAAAAATTAATTTATAGAAAAAGACTGCAATATATTTCGAAAGAACTTTTTTTAACATTCCTATATAAAAAGGTGGCTTTTTATCTTAATGAGAGCATTTTAGCCTCTATTACTAAACTGTCTAAAATTTTTTTAATTTTTTGTACACAATAAACTTTTTTTTTTCCTCTTTCGTTCCGTTAATTTAAATCTACTGTTATTAACTAAAGTTTTATTAAATATATATTTTAATCTTAATTTCGTGTCTTAAATTTTAACACGTTGAATGCCAAGTCTATTTCGTCTGTCTTTCCGTTTGGGCCACAAAATGAGTTTCCCGTTACGCAATCGATTAATGGTCAGTCACCGATGACTGACGCGGTCTAAACGGAAAGTTCAATGTCAGTCACCTGTTACTGACGTGTCACTCAACGTGTTAAGCGTAGTGATGAATATAAGTCGTTTGAAAATGTAGTATGTAGAAAAATAACAAAATTTCATACGGGCGTATGTGTGTGTCTGAAACTTATGTTATTCTTAAAAATAAAAACAAAAAATTATATGTGAAATGTTTACAATTTGAATTATAAAAAACACTAAGTTTGTATTAAGCGATGCGCTTTAAAGATATTCCTTTATTTGACGTTTAACTATTAATAGATAAATAAAAAGCTAATAAAATTAATAAATAATTAATAAGATGCCCCAAAATAAGTTTTTTTTAATCAATCCAATTAAAGAATTCTTGCCAAGTGTTACCTTCTGTGTTCAGTTTTATGTCATTTGCTGAAATATTAATTTATTTTAACAAAAAAGGGATATTTTTGTAATATGAACTTAAGGTTTAATAAATATATTTAATAGATAATTTACATTTTCATAAATGATAATTTGATTTGCCGCCTTTTAATCTCCTCGGATTTTATTGGAGGTGTTCGTAAGAAAGGCACGTTCAGGGTGGTTATTATTAAAATTACAGTACTCATAAGGAGACTTAATAAAGTGGTACTTTCTGATGTTTTTAAACTTTGGTAGCCTGAAGATCCTACCTAGGTATAAAAAGTTCCGTATGATATTGGTGCTGTTATTACCTTAACAGTTAAAATAGTATAAACGTATAGAATATACTATCATTTTGTTAGAGGTTCTTGGAAGCGATTGTAATCTGATGCATTTTAGATTTGACATATGAGAATTTCAGACATAGCGAAAAACTGAGAAAAGCAAAAGTAAATCAATTTTTTAGCAGGAAAGGACTTTGTTCAACATTTCGAACTGAGATTTTAGTGTACGGGCTGCAAAAATCAGAACTTTTAGAATTTTTTTCAGAATATTTAGAATTATTATTCTTGCACAGTCTTTGTTTTACAAGTTACCATGTTGCTCTTATCGTTACTTACTCTCCCATTTCATACTTCTTTGAGAAAGTTTTAACTATATTCAGGTTTCATATGTTTTTTCTACTATTTTTACGTAAAATTATTTTTTGCCTTTCTTTATCGCTGAAAAAAAATTTCCAAATTATGAGGTTTAAAAGAGAGTATTCGAATTCCGCAAATTAAATGTTAAATAGAAATTTTCTAATGTGGAATAGTGATGCCAAATTTCTTGGAAATCCTATGGAATGTACCCACTAAGTATATTAATTATTATTCGATCAAGTTTGTTTTTAAATACTCAGCCCAACCATTTTAAAGGTGAATCACATTGACTCTCTGTAGGTATATACGTGTGGAGTATTATGAATACATACATATTCTATAAGGGATACAAATTTTATTACACTTAAAAAATTTTCTCGAACTGTGTTCGTATATAAATTAATAGCATTAAAGGTAGGCATATGTGCACTAGTTATTTAAGACGATGTCGCGCTGTCTATTCGATATTAAAGAAGGCGGACGATCAAATATATATACGTATCAGCCGACTTGATTAAATATTTATTTTATACTCTCATTAAAAGTTAGATTCGTTATTTATAGTATAAAAATTTCATTTAAAAATTTTAAGGGGTAGATAAATAGGCAAGTCTGATAGTGTAGTCCTCGGAACTCTCTTGGTTTCCTACTATATACAGTGGTGGCCAAAATTATGGAATTTTTTTGAAACTTTCATGTTTTATAACTTTGTGCGCTTGAAGGATATATAATAAATTTCACTTAAATACAAATGTTTATATATCAAATTCACTGAAATTTAATGCAGAATTTAATAAAAAAACATAATTAAAATATCTGCATTACAAAAAAGTTACGCTTACAAAATTAAGGTCTATCTTAGATTTCATTGTATTTTAAAGTTCACATTCAATATTTATTAGGATAACCCATGTTTTTATTACAGTTTCACAGCGTCTTTTCAATGAGAGAACTAGTTTTTGGAGTAAATCCTTTTTAATGACATGATACCAAGAATAAATTATAGCTACAATAAGTTGCGTTATATTAGATGGAAGCTTTTTTTTTTTGGAAGGATTTTCAAACGTCGTCACAAACTGTCTATAAGATTCAAATCAGTGCTGTTTCCTGGCCTGGGTAATAATAGTATGAATTTATTTTTAAACCATTCTTTGTATATCTTTGCCGTATGGCATATAGCTGAATCCTGCTGAAATATGGATGGTGCTTTATTGGGAAAAAGATCCCTGATGGAAGGCATCAATTTTGGTTCCAGGACAGTTTCGATGTTTTTATTTCCATGTAGAAGGCTATAAATCACTTGAATGCGGCCCACACCATCTGCGGACATACAGGCCCAAATCATGACATTTGTTGGGTTCGTTGTATTTACTTCAATGCAATCAGGATGCAGCTCTTCCCCTACTTCAGGTCTCACATATTTTCGCCCATCACTGCCAAAGAGTGATATTTTACCCTCATCGCTCCAGATTATTTGCTTCCATTGATTTTCTGACCAATTAATGTGTTATTTTGCCCACTGGACTCGTTTCTTGAGTTACTGAGAATTAAAAATGTTTTTTTTTTTTTCGAAATTCTACCTTTCAGTCCAAAACCTTCTAATCTTCTCCTTATTGTTCTTAAACTAATTGAAATACCGATTGCATTCGTTTCACATTTAACAGCATCTAATTAAATTCTTCTACCTTTGAGGCATATCCTTTTTATCTTTCTATCGTCCGAAGCACTTGTGCATTTTTTTGGCCTGATCTTGCCTTATTTATCACGGATTTGGTTTCTGCGTAACGCAAGCACAACTTTTGTACGCCAGATAAAGTGACTGATCCACCAACCTGTCTTGCAATTTCAGCATAAGAGAGGCCATTTTCTCTCAATATAACAATTCTGCTTCTTTTTGTAGGCATCCAATCAGTTCTTGTCGTTTATGACATTGTTTTTAATTATTTCCATTAAGACAAAAATAGAAATATTAAAAAAAAAAAAAACATTATTCTATTTAGTTACACTAGTATTCACCCATCGGAAAATCAAATCCAGTAAAATACCGCATTTACAAATCAAAACATACTATCGTTCAGTTACTGATATTTAATTCGTTTCCAGAACAGTCATTGTGATTGGTTAGGAAGCTTTTGTTACAATAGACTTCAGCATTCATGACTAATTGTGTTTGTATTTTAGACTAAAGTAGGTGCATCTTTTTTGTAATGCAGATATTTTAATTCTGTCTTTTTATTAAATTCTACATTAAATTTCCTTGAATTTGATATAGATAAACATTTGTTTTTAAGTAAAAATTAATATATTCTATATGCACACAAAGTTATAAAACATGAAAATTTCAAAAAATGTCCACAATTTTGGACACCACTGTATGAAACATCTCTATCTACATATATTTAAAAACATTTGTAAAAGATACAGTCATTCGTTTTAGTTCATAGTCTGTGTACATTTAATATAAAATGACTTTAAATGCCGCCATCTAAATTATTTTAAATGCTTATGTAGAAGACTATCTCTGTTTTTCTAAATACATTTAAAAAATTCTTTATTCAGGCTCAACATTGAAATTATACATTTAAAAATAATAATAAAATTACTGTAATTTAAACATCTCTCTAACATCATTTTTTGCAAAAGTTTATGAATTCGTTTACCCACAAACACTAAATACCACTGTTTGATATATATATATTACAAGAATAATTTGTGGTAAGGCGGGTAGAAGATGTAGTAAGGAGGTTGGATGTTGTTTTTTGCTTCATATAAAAATATACATGCATTATACGCATCTAGTATGACATATTTCATGCGCTGCTTAACCTCTGATCATAATGCATGTTCTTTTCAGAAACAGTCATAAGCACACGGAAACAAAAAGGTCTTGGGAGCTTGTACATATGCCATTCAACTCTTCTATTACATCGTACTTTTCTTCTTACGTCTGTAGTTGTTGATATATTTGAATATTATTCTGTCTTTCCAGTTTTGAATTATGTCTTGTTTCCAGATGTTCTATATAGTCGGAAGTAGCGTATTAGAAGTAGTGAAACTACAGTATTCACTACTTTTTCAAGTAGTTTGTGACGCACTATATTTTGAAAAATGCAAAGTAGAGAATATTACAATACAGCATTTCAGTAGTTTGTGCCGAGCACTGACTGTACTTTTAACGCTACTTCAGAATAAAGGGCTAGTCGTCAAATTACGTGATCGTAATTTGACTCTTTTGTGCAAAATGTCTTCTGAATAACAAATTATTATAATCATCATTAATAAAATGTATGCAGTGTATGATTATTTATAAATACGTTATGTAGCATCTCGTCATATCGTTAATTCAAATATTTAGCTCTATTTTAGTGTATTCCTCCCCAAAAAAATGTTCGTTGTTTAACTGCATGTTTATGTAACAACATGTAATTGGCATCTTAACTTTGCTAACGAAATTTTAATATGTGCGTAAACTAACATATTCGGGAATAGCACAAAAGGTATTCTTGTATGTTATCTTAATTTATCATTTCATGCCTTCGGTTATATAAAATTTACTTATATAACGAAAAACACGATATAACGAGAGGCCACTGTATTAATTAATACTTGCCTTCAATTTAAAGTATATATTGAATCTTTTGTCAAAATCGGAAAGTAGCTAAGTAGCAACTATTTTTAAAAAATAGTTGCAGTAATAGTTGTAGTATATATATATATATATATATATATATATATATATATATTTAAAAGATTGCTAAAAATATTTAGCTACCATGGTATATATTTAAAAAATATATAAGATTGTTGAATGTATGAATAAGATGTATGAATAAGATTGTATGAATTGTTGTATTCAAAATGAAAAGATATCGTAATTAATAACATCATAAATACCTTAATATATGACTTCAAAGATCTTATTAATAATATAGATTTATTAGATTTACATAATATTATAAATGCATTATTTAAAAAGTATCATCAAAAACTGGATTTACCATCTAATGTAGATATCGCTTATTTTAAATCTTTAACTAACTTCATTATCTAAAATAATTATATATTGCAAAATAACACATTATATTTACAACACATCGGTATATTACAAGGTGGCTGTACATCCAGTTTATTACCAGACTTATACTTATATCACTATGAACGTACTTTTACTAATAATAATCTACATTTATATCGTTATATTGATGCCATAATTTTAATTTCCAATGATCAAACTAAAATTTCTCAATTTCCAGTAGATTATCCACTAATTTGGAATTAACGGAAAACCTCTTATCTAATAATACAATTAACTTCTTAGATCTAAAATTACAATAAAAGACAACAAAACAATAACAGATCTATATGATAAATGTAAAAAATTTAAATTTAAAGTTAATATATTTGCAAATTTTAAATCTTCTCTTCATAATTCTGTATATCGAAATATAATACTTATCCATTTATATAGAATAAAATGTTTATGTTCTTCTCATCTAATTAATATAATAATATTAAAAAACTAATTTATGATGCATTAAATCATGGTTTTCCAAAAAAAAAAAAAATTCATATATTCTTTAATATACAATTAGTACTTACATGATCTTTTTAAAAAACAAATTAACACATGCGTAAACAAAATTACAAAAAACTTATAAAATAAGAAAATATTTATAAAAAATTAAAAATTGTAAAATAATAAAAAAAAATATATTATAGGACGGTTGGTGGGTAGATGTTAGAGTACGGAGAAGGGTGTTGTTGTCTGGATAATACGCATTGGTTAATTTATTTTTTAAAAAATGATGGGACATTTGCATTATAACTACATTGCTAATACACATTTTATATGGATGTTGATTCAATATTTTATTTGTATATGGTGACGTTATATTTATATTTCAATTCATATTAAATTTATTTAGCTTAATTAATATTTTATCAAGTTAACAATTAACTTGTTTTTAATTTATACTCTTCTCTGGAGAAATATCATATTAATTTCTAATAGTATACCATCTTTATAGAGAATAATATGCATTTGTTTATTTGATATAACTAATGTTATTATAGTTTGTATTAAAATTAGGTTATTGGTTTTTATTATTCCTCTATACTTTTTAATATTGTTTAATTTTGAACTAAGTATTAAATGATGAATTATCGGTTTTATGTGAATGTTAATCCAAATTCATATTCTTTTTTTTTTTTTTTTTGGTTAATATGAAAATAAACCACACAATTTATTTATGATCATTAGGCAATTGGGAACTGAAGATTCTGACAAAATTCTATAAACATCCATTTTTTTTTCATGTTCATTTTATTAATTAATTATTTTGTTATATTTAAAAGTATTTCTTATAGTTTTTTACATTTTTGTTATGTATAATTTATTATATCTAATTTATTTTGTGTTATAGCATTTTGCTATATAATATTATCAATGTTATAAAATTATTTAAATTTTCCGCATAGATTAATTGGGTTTGGAAGTAGAATATATTGTAAGCATTCTATTAACATTTGTATTTATTTACTATTTATATGAATAATGATACATAATATGGTATTTTTATATTATGATTTGTTGGGGTAAAGCAGTTGGTATATTTTGAAAGAATTAGCTTCTAATAGCTTAATCTTATGACATTTTGATCATAATAGTTTCAAGTTATTATACTAAACGGCAGCACCAAAATTTAATTTCTATTCTGTCTGTTGCTTTAATTAGAGTAATAATTTCAATTTTTAACACATGGTGGTGCTTAATGCTGGTTATTTGCGATATTGTAAACTAATAGTTTTGGTATTTTTTATTTTAGTTAAGCAATATAAAAATTTAAAAGTGTTAATGGGTATTTTAAGAACTAATAATGTAATTATTTTCTATTTATATTATTTTAATTGCATTTATCACGGTATTTCAAAATAGATTAACTGTATCCATTAGGTTTTTAAATCTGTATTAACTTAACTGTAAAAATAACCTTAAACTTATCGAGCTTTTGGATACCATGTGCAGGAGTATATTTGGATTTAAAAAAACTGTGATTTTATTAGGTATGTTGTGTAATATTACTATTTTTCCTTGCTATAATTTAAATATTTAAATGGTTGTATTGCTTTTTCCATTTCATAGCATTTAATAATATTCTGTTTTCATCTTGAAACTATTATCTTGGTTATTTTAGTCGTTTGAGTACAGAAGAAAAGCATTTTTCAGCTTTTAGCTTTTTTTCTCACAGAAAATGACTAATTTGCTTATATAATTGAATTCTGTACTCTTGATAACGTAATTCAATATATCAGCTTTTAAATTATTTTTATCGGTATCCATATTCTCCTTTTTTTTCTTCAATATTAATTCTTGCTACAAGGGACTTTATTTTATGCATAGCAGCTTGTATATTATGTTTTTGGTATCCATTCAGTGTGTTTCGGGGAAGCTATATTATTGTCAATTCATTCATAATATCACAATTTTGTGGGTGGTCGGTAATGTTTAATTAATGGTTATATATATATATATATATATATATTGTAATCATATGTAGAAAATTGCTCGTTTAATATCCAGTTACGCAACATCATAAATGGGGCAGGAGAATGTATTTTAAACGGAACGCTCCATGTAGAAACACTATTACCCACCCCTAACGATTTTTTTCATCTAAGCGATCAAATATGGCATTGTTTTTCATACATTGGTTTTCGTCCAGAAATTTACATAATTTTAACAACAAATATAATATTATTTAATAATCTTGTGTATTTTTTTATTTCTATATATATTAGAGATATCGCAACTTTTTATGTCCAAAAATAAGTTATTAATCCCATCAGATAACTGTAGACGATGAAGAGCCTAATCACTACGCTTGTTTGTGTAGTAATATTTTTTGTCAAGTTTAAGTTAACTTACTGTTTCGACATCTCTTACCTCTAAGCAATTTTTTATTCAAGTATAAATATTTATATTTTGTAAAATTTTGTCGTCGGTCCGATTAGTCATTTAGGCATACCCAATAGCAAAATTGTATGCTTTTATTTTAAATATTAAAATTTAATCAAGCATTTTTGAAAATATTTATTTAAAGCATTTAATTCGCTTCTGACGTAAGACATGAATTAGAATTTATTTTCAGATGTAAAATTAAGTTTCATTCCTAATTTTAACAAAGATGAAATAATTTCTTCGTTCTAATCTTCTTAGAAAAATGAAAATATGTTATATTTTTATAAATTGAATAAGATATCTAAAGAGAGATATATTTTTCCATAAAATAAATTTGTAGATACATTTTTAAATAATATTCACATAATTTTCATATGCATTTTCAATATAAAAGTCACATGATTTACTTTCTTTCTTTTCATTAAAATTGTAACAAATGTAGTTTAAAAATTCAAATCATTTTAATGTAATGGTTTTTTTTTTTTTTAACTATACCATTCTTTTTGGTCATACGTATAAAGGATACATTCTCCTTTAAACAGTATATGATAATACTCTGTAATATTAAAGAAAGTAAAACCTTCATTTTCTTTGTCAGTTATCTCTGCATGAAGTCCTAAATTAAATCCTCTTGCAGTTCCTCAATCTCTCAGGGCTTCTGCCTTTAGGTGTCTTTGCCATTCTTACTTCACGATCTTTGTCTAAACAAGTCCCTTGAAACTTTATAATTAAATTAACATCCTCAGGAGTCGTTGTTCAAAATTAAATGACTTCGGCAGTAAACATATCATTCAATTACTCTTTCAAAAGAAGTATAATCTTTGAAACAGAAAATGACTCTTACAGCTTTTATAACCCGGTGAAAAATAGACATTAAAAATAATATTTAAAAATATCATTTATTTATCAGAATACTCAGTTATATTTCGCATATTAGCTTTTTCTTTTTTTTTAAATTATTGTAAAACTTTCTTAACAAAGTTTAGTTATTGATTGTTTTAATAGTCATATTTATTTAAATTTAACGTGTGAATTCTTTTCACTGAATTTTATTTCGATATTTATTATTTATTCCATTTAGATTGGTATTTTTATAGAAGAGAATGGTTTAAAATATTTCTAATTTTGGAAGAACATATAAATGTGACTTTAATTACAAAAATTGTCTTGGAATTCACCATATTTGATGCAAATATATCTATAGTATACTTTATTTTGCTAAATTGTTATGAAATTTTATTTGAAACATGAAAAACCTATTATTAAAACAATAAATAAATAAATAAGTTTCCTAATTATATGCGTTAACTAATCCTGTAGTTTTAAGAAAAAATTGATCCAACATATGAAAATATTAATCTTTTCAATTTGGGCTAATAAAAATGTTGGTTCAGCAATTATCTCACAGAAGACACGGCGAAAATGTTTTCTGAATTTTTCAAATCTTCCTCGAATGTAATAATGCTTACTTGGGGAATTTCAAATGGAAAAAAACATGCATACATTTCAACAAAAAGTGATTACTGTGAAAGTTTTCCTTTAAAAACAAAGAGAGTTAAACAGGTAGTTTTCACAATATCCAATAAATATAAAATATGTGATTGTTTCTTATCTAATCGTACTAAATATATGCCGTATACAAGAAAGCCGTGAGTTTTTTTTTATTTATGACTGAACTCGATTGTTACAGAAATAAATTACCATTAGAAAATAAAATTCTTTTATTTTTTTAATATTACTGTTACTTTTTTTTATGTGAGGATGAAATATTTACAATCATTTTAATTATATTTCCAATTAAAGCTGCTGTATTAAGATAAATGTTATTCAGTATATTCCTAAAAACATCTAACAAAAAAAACTCGGTATAAATTGTATATTAGATAATTAGGTTAGGTGATATTTCATTTCATGATTATTTTTTATGTATTTATAAATTCCTAAAAATTAATAATAATTTTTGTCGAATAGAGGTTTATAAGATTTGCATTAAGTATCAAAAAAAGAAATTGAATGAGAATTGTTTTTATGAAACACTTAATAATTCGCATTCTAAAAAAAAGCAAGGTTTAATGACATTTTTAAGTACATTATACAGAAGTTATTTCTGCTATAGTTGTATGAGTGCTGCATTTGTTTATCACAGGAAAAAGCTACATTTTTGATCCACAGAAAATTGATAGCTTTATATTAATTGGTGATTTTTACTAAGTTAATTTCTCAGATGATTTAGAAAGATTTTTGCAATTACGTACCATTTTAATATTATCTTTATAAAAGTATAGATGGATAGCGGTATTCTTATTCACCAAGAATTCTAAAGTATTAAGTTAAAAATTTATTGGTCGTGTAAGATTTATAATCAGTTATGCTACAAAAATATGAAAGATTCTCCATTAAGAGATGAATAAAAGTAAGTAGTATATAAAGCAAAAGTTTTTCAATATTGAAATGAATGACAATGATAGCAGTTAATGTTGCTGATTTAATTTACAAAATAAAATGATAAAAAAAAATTATATATTTAATTTATATACTTCTATAATTATTATAAAATACTTTAGAAATTTTTCATTACATTTTCAAGGGAATATTCATAAGACTGAGAACAAAGTCATATAAATAAAACAAGTATAGAAATGGGAAAGGTGAAGTAATGAGAGACAAAGTAAATAACTTTTGTTTTCAATTAAAAAAAAGATTTTGCAGCAAAGACGTTATGTTTCACAGCTTTGATGAAGTTTAGACAAATATATATATTTTTTTAATTTAAAGTCAAATTTTTGTTTTTTAATTTTTTTTTTAATCTTTGCTGACATGTTGAGGCTCCGTGGAGTTACAGAAGACTGAAAAAATATTTTCTTGACTTACACAACATAATTTCTTCATTTGTCGAATACATTAATATTCAGTCTTATGCTTATTCCAAAAATGTAATTTTTTATCTCTGAAGTTCTCTCAAATCAACGTGAACCTACTGTGTATAGCCCGTTGAATTTAGTAATTGAAAATACACAATATAGAAAAATGTTATTTGAAAACTAATACATAAGATATACGTATACATGCAGTAAATAAAAATGTATTTAAATTCATTTATTTTCTTAGTCAAAGATCTTAAATTACCTAGTTTTGTTGGCTAGAAAAGCTTCGTTTATATGTTATGTAATGATTTTGCATTTTCACAGTTACCTATTCAAAGATAATCAGCAACCTTATATTATACTAACAGTAATACTGAAGGTATCGAGACATTCTTGTTTCTATTAAATACAACACCAGTTTCGAGACTTCTTTTATTGTAGTCGATAAAACGCTCACATTCATGGGCTTTGTAATGAACGCTGCACATAAGCATCTATCTATTGATATCCTTTCACTAAACCTTGCACTTGGTCCCTATCCTGTAGACGTAAAAAATAAATTCCTTTTCTTTGGTGAAAAACACAACAGTATAAGTTTTGAGTGCTAATAAGTTTTTCTTTTAGGCTGTTGACAAAAATTTTAGTTGATCGCTTAGATAGCCTCAAATCACTTGTTAAGTCATAATGTTCAGAATCTGGATAAATTGAGGCTTTGCTTTAATTAACTAAAATCCGCATCATCAGAATTATCTGAATTATTATCAGGCGAGTAATCAAATATGTTATCAAAAGAAGGCTAGAAATTTGTGGGCCGTGAGAAACAAGCGGCAAGAGAGAAATGTTTGGGCACATGGAACTTTTCTGTTTAAATTTGTAACCAATAAAATATCTTGAGCAAGACAGCAAATTACCAGTGTGATATTTAGGCCCCCTGCATACCAATGGAAACCAAATCTGAACTGTTATTTTTATTGTTGATCACCATTACTAACAAGGGAACCAATTTTCGTGCTGCTCAAACCTATCATCGAGACCTGGTGAATTTTAAAGTCCTATATTAGGAAGTTTGAGAATCGATAATTTTTTCTATTTAAATGATATATATATATTTTTTTATATTATAGCAGCATAACTCTCTGAAAATGCAATTTTCGAAACCACTTAAAATAGAAATATTTTTTAGAAAAGCATTTTAAAAATGCAAATTAGTCAATGATAAGTATAAAATATTAAAAAAAGTTTTCAAATTACTTCACGAACCTACGATTTTAACTTTGAAAAATTACAGTATTATATTCACATTTTTGCGGGGGGGGGGGGGGGGGGGGAGTTGGCGTCTTTTTCAAAAGTAGAAGTTTACAGGCTACCCTAGCCGAATGTCATAGCTGCTTGTCGTGTATGAGCAGAAGTTTGGACTTCACCAGAAATTCTAAACTCCGACCTAGTTAGACACAGTAAATTTTCTAAATTTTATAAAGCTGTTAATTTACTTTATGATTACTTTTACTAAAAGGCAGAACATTTAATACAACAAAATTTCTTTCTAAACATTCGAAATTTTTTACATCTCTCTGCAAAAGAAAATAGTTTTCTTATTTTGTATTTCACTAAAAAAATAGTTTTGAGTCATCTTGAAAGTTTTAAACAGAAATATATTTATACATTTATCGTCTGCATAAAAAAAATCGCAATTCTTGTTTCTTATGATATCAGTTATCAAACAAATCGCAATCTGATGTATTTCTAATACGCACCACGTACATATACTCCAGGGATAAAACGGGCGAACATTTTGAAGCGCTATATTTGGCGACTTAACTCGCGTTTGGCGTGAAAATAAACAAATAAAAATCCAATAATAAAAAAAATAATTGTATAAAAAATATATAAAATATGATTTTAACAGAGAAAATTTATCGGTTATCTAACTTTTATGCATAGGGCTACAAAATGCACCAGGTCTCGAAGCTAGATAGGAGCGGCACCAAAAGTGGTTCCCCTGTAAGTAATATTTGTGGTTTCACTTGGACTTTCCAGTACTTTGCTTGGAGTCCATTGTCTAGCCTGATACCCTAGTTTCATTCCAAAATACGTGAAATAATATTTTCTAATGGTGTGGTACACTACACAAGCGTAATTGTGTTGATTAAAAAATATGTTTGGTAATTCTCCTTTTTTAACATTTTATTTATAGGCAGTTGGAAGATTCTATACCTATTATTTTAAATTAATGTGCCTTTTCTCAGAAAATACCCAAGATCCAAGAAATATCAAGTATTTGAGATTATATATATATGCATATAACATGAATAATTTCTAATAAATTGAAATCAACTTTAAAAGCAGATATTCTTTAGTTATTTTTTTTAAAAAGCTGGAATAAAAGCCATTTTTAATATAAAAAAATGTTGCATTTTTCAAACGAAAAAGTTTTTGTACAAATGTTTGGAACTAGAATTCACTTAAGATTGATTAGGGATATGCGTGAAATATTCTAGCAAGATTGCAAAAAATAATATGTAGTAGTTTCTATGAAAAGTATATCGAAGTTCAAAAAAGCAACATTTTGAGAAAATTGAGTTTAATGTTTTCGTATGTAATATTTATGTATGATGTAAAAAAACATAATTAATTAATATTTTTTAACTTCTTGTTGTCGTAGAAACAAAAGTAATGTACCATTCGAAATGGGGAAATAAAGAATTCAAAAAAAAAAAAAAAATATATATATATATATATATATATAAACTTTTTTCACGAATTTGACTTTCAACATGAGCTAGGCATTTTAATTTTAATATGCTGATTCTAGCATCAATTACATATCATAAAGTTAAGTTTGTACATAAATGGCACGTAAAAAATCAGTTTTATTGTGTAATTTAAATTTAACGAAAAAAAAAACATTAAAATCATCTAAAATTGTTAAAAATATTTTTTACATTGTATACCTGTGTAATATTATACAAAGAAATAAGTTTTCAAATAAAAGAGTGATGTTTTATTATTACTTATGCAAGCGGATGTTAAAAAAAATGACAAAATTACAGTTTTAATTGAGTATAATCCTGTATATTTTATTCGCATACTTATGATGCAGCGCTAATCCTTTTTTTTTTTTTTGTAAAAATTTAATGAGATTTAAAGAATACTTAAGAAGAATTACTTTAACTCTGTTGAACTTACAAAATTTCTACAGGCATCCTGTTTATATTAATGTTCATTATCATTAAATTTAACTTTTCTATAATTTGAAACACAGCTAATATTTCACAATGTACCAAAAGAAATTTTTAATAAAAATAGTATTAAAAAATGCAGTACTTTTAAAAAACATCTGCCTAAAAGATTTCTACTTATTTAAAATATATGAAGATGTATAGATTTTGTTGTAGCCTTCATTATCGGAGGCACAGTCTTTCAGTTATCTATAACTGCTCTCAAATGATTACTTTTATTTTACTACGTTATTGAATAGTTTAGAAAATTATACATATTTTCCATACTAAAATAATGAAAAGAATAACATGTTATATATCCAAAATTTAAAAAAAAAAAAAAAAAAAAAAAAAAAAAAAAAAAAAACAAGAATATAAATTCAATAATTCGAAAAGCATGGACTAATGCAGGTTGTTGAGCTTTTCAATGAAATGTATAGAACTATGTGGTTTTTTTAAACAATACAAATTTTATTGCCAGAATATTTAATGCATTTGCTATCAACAAGTAGAGTTAAAGTTCTTTAAACATTTTGTATTGCCGTGCAATACTGTTCACAAAGCAAATAGTATTAAAACTGTTCCATTTCATTCATACAATTAGTAAGAATAGCTGTCACATGAGGCAATATACTCTGCTAAGCATTGGAAATAATTAATTCTGTAATTCCTGACAGATGATGACTTAAATAGCGACAGAAAGAAGCTATTGGATGACTACAGTGCTAATTGTCTGTGGAAAATTCCTTTATTCTATTACTAATGTTTGACTGATAATTTCCACGTCTTTCTGTCTATGTGTGTGCAAAATGAATGGTGATACCGTATGTACTTGCGAATTATTCAATTTTTCTATGACTTACATGACTTCAGTGCCTCAATTTTAATGAATCAATAAGAAATATTATGTATGATAATTTATTCTTTCGTTTGTGATATAAATAAAAAAGAGATAATTTTCTTTTGTCGATTTTTGTTTGATAAAATAAAGTCCGTTGGTGCAGAATATCACGTCAGAAACATACGATTATCAACGTATAAAAGGAGAATTTATGTAAACACAATTTCACAACATAGAAGAGGAACTTCTTTTCCAACCATAAGTATAATTTTAGCAGCAGTTAATTGCAGGTTTTCTGCTCAGGTTCAGCAGGGAGCAGTTGGACCACCAATGACAAAACTGCAGGAGTAGTTCTTCTGTTTACTATTCATGAAGAAATGGGACGTTAATTAACTGCGCCCGAAACTATAGTTGGGATTTTCCTCGTGATCTGAAGCAAAAACGTTCCCTTTCTTTATATTCGTGCATATCCTTCTACTTTTTTCTAAAATTTCTTTTTTTTTCTATAAATGAGATATTTTATAACAATAAATATACAAGAAGGATTATTTTTTTTTTCAAGAAATCAGAAAATATAAATGAGTGAAGTAACTAAATCAGGGTTCGTACGGGTACCGTTATTTTAAAGGGCAAATATCAGTATTTTTTTATAGAAATATAAATCTAGTTTAAATAGACGAAATTTCGCCTTATTTAAGGGAGAGATTTTTCCATAAGAAAATACTGGTATCGAAGAGTTTCTTAGTCTGGAAATTCAAGTACCCGTACGAACCCTGTAAATATTAAAATTCTATAACTCGTTTATATTATAATGTTTAGATTTTTTTTTCTAACGAAAATAGTAAATATCCAATTTTATGTAAAATATTTTGTTTTGTCTAGAGTTACTTCACATTTTAAAAATAGATTTCTATAGCCTTAGCTTCCTAGCGTAATATATCTGAGCTACATATCTAAATTTACTGGCATGTTCGTAGTTAAAACCAAACAATGTATCATATACTGAAGCAATCTTAAGCATATCTAGCCGAACTCCTCAAAATGCTAGCGCCAGTTAAACAAAACATTAATTTAATGAAAGGCCTTAACATTAGAGGGTAAATGCATACAAATTTCAGAAATCCACTGAGTTCTTGAATGTAATTAAAATTACAATGTCACAAGTTACTAAAATCGGCAAGAATTCACACAAAGAAGTATAAATGGACTTCCGCAATTTATTTAACTGTGCTAAGGAATGGAATAGTTAAAGGGTCTCCGGGGATTGCTTTTAGGAGTGAGGACTTTAAGTGGATTCAAATCCTCAATTTGTAAATAGAAATAGCGCAAATACCTTACCATTTCAATATCCATTTAATGAAAATTCAGTTCTTTGTAAGAAAAGGGGGTTGCCTTGAATTTTCTTTTAATATTAAGGGAAAAAGACATATATTAAATGGAAATATGAGATGCATGGAAACTTCCTTTACTATAATTTTATGAAACAATTGATGTTTTTGATATAGTTTCATTGAGAGAAAAGCTAAATTTTTATGAAGCTATGTCTTAAATTTTGCATCCCGTAGACGAAATAAACACTTTTGTATTTCAGAAAAACTACACAACTTCCATTAGATATTTAATTTAACAATCATCATATTATGAAGAATAATTCCTAAATTTAAATAATAATAATAATAATAATAATAAAATTCTACTGATACTAGTAGTACACTTTGCATCTATTTATTGAAATATATTTAATCATTTTGGCTGTACACGTTCTTTATTAATTTGAAAATTAACATCTAAATAATAGTATCAAACAATGTCCGGTTAATATTTTGATAGAATATTACTTTTAAAAATTATAAGTTAATGAAAATTAAAGAAATGTATTGTATTTTAATAATTCAGTCATTAAAACAACATATAGAAACAAAATCAAATTATATTTTGAAATCTTTTGAAATAATGAAATGTTTTGCACAATTTACATTTAGAGGTAAATCGGTCGTTCGAAATTATGTCAGTTATGGAATAACTTGAATTTGATAAAATATTCTTACATTAGATTTCACAGATATTCTGCATCCGGTGAATTCGTAAAATGTAATTAAAATTACAATGCAACAAATGTGTTGGAACTTCTTGCATTTTACCCGAAGAAGTATAAATGGACTTCGAGCTTTTCGTTTAACTTAAGCTAGAAAGCAGAATAGAGAAAGAGTCTCCCGAGATAGTTTTCAGGAAAGGTGATTTTAAGTTGATTCAAACCTTCATTTGCGAATGGAAATTATGTTTGTACACTGACATTCTACTACCCACTTACTAAAGTCGGATAAGTTGGGCTAGGTTTAATTATGAGATTCAATCTTTCGTAAGAATTCAGTTTAAACACTGATTTGAAGAGCACTATCAAAGAAGTGAGAATTTACCGAGGATAACAAAATAAACGTTCGTTTATGGACTTCTGAACATTTATTTTTTTCTTTCGTCTTGTATTCAGAGTGTTACGCAAATTTTATTCATGATTTGATACGTAATTTGCAGTGCAGGTTTGGTAGTACCATGCTTTAAATTATAATTTTGATTCTAAACAAAGAAATTTCAACTTTAACAAAATTAATTTAAAAAATATTTTAAAAAGAGAGTTTGAATGCATTCAGTAAAGGGTTTTTTTTTTTTTTTTTTTTTTTTTTTTTTACTTTTGTCGTAGCTAAAATGAAATATTGTAATACGCATAATGCGTTTTGCAAAAATAAAGATTTTATTATCGAGGAACTGAATTTCTTCAAGAAGTTAAATACCAGCACATTAAACGACTACTAAAATTTCATTTTTTAATGATATCGAATATTTTTTTTACTTGTATTCTATTATGAATTAAAATTTATTTTTTACGCTTTAAAATAATCTCCAGCTTCAAAATATTTAAAAGAAATCTGACTAATCGTTTAAAAATAAATTATTAATCTCCTTTTTAATCTAGTTAGAAACGTTGAATAATTTTATATCGTACATAATTTTTTATTTAATTGATAGAAAGTAAAAAAATATATATATTGACTTTTACAAATTTATTTATTTGTTTTTTATTATAGAACGAGTGAGAAGATTGATTGATTTTTTATAGAAGTTTTTGGCTACGTTGTCATGGTGGTAGATACTTTATGGAATGTTTTTGAGAAAATATCCGAATTCCAGTTTTTGGGATGTTTTGTTGTCAACCCTCATTTTCCCATACAACACGTGGATTTGGACACGACAGGTTCAGGGTACTTCATATTTTAGCAATTGTTCTAAACACTTTGCTGAGTTGACTCTTTAAAGCATATAATTTTATGCATAATTTTATATGTGCGCAGAGGAATATTACTAAACGTTTGTTAGATCGTTTTAGATTGCTGTTTTAAAAATAATTAAGATAAAATATTTAAAATCTTCAATTTCAGATCAAGGATGTTATAGATTAGTCGCAAGATTTACCAGTTAGAAACAAGAGTTTTACTTTTGAAGTCATATTTGTAAAAGGTTGTATTATAATTTTAGCCCAGTTGCTTGTAAGTAGTCCATTGATAGGCCTGTTTAAACTTGTTACAAAAAGATACTGAAAATCTCTGAACTCCAGAGTTTTTTTTTTTTTTTTTTTTTATAATTCAGGTTTAACTTTATTAAAAGTCAAATAATTTATGGATTTAGTTGCTTTATGTGTGGTAGACGCCTCCCCACCCCCTCCAATCTCAGTTCAGTAGAAAGTACTTCTTCTGATTCAAAATAATAAAGGAATAGACGAAAATTTACTACGCATGGAAATTTTTAAAACGATATACTAAAATTGCGAATAATAATCGGACACACATTTTGAGAGATTCTTATATTGAAAGACGAAAAACAAGTACAAAACACATAAACTATCCAAAAAGAGCGAAAAAACATGCATCGGGCGTAGATTATGAGACATTTTCAAACACTAAAATTAAACTTTTGTTAAGACATGTCCTTTTCCCCAACATTATTGTTAAAATATTTTCTTTTTTTCCATCACTATTGTTAAGAAATTGTCTTTTTTCAAACACTATTGTTAAGAAATTTCAATTTTTCACATTACGAAATGAGATAAACAATGAAACATAAAAAAACACATAAATCAGTAAAACCCTTATTTCAGCTATTGTTGCCCATATCGAGTAATGTGTGTTAATTCTTTAATGTAGCCTGAATATAATCTATAGAATTTATATACGCCACGTAATACACTAAAATTTAAATAAGTTTAGAAATGCATATCACAGCATGAAACGCACTTTCATCAATTATGGATCACAATCAGACTTGTCAGCTAATTCTTTCGTTCGTATCTCAAAATGAACGATAAATTCTACGCACTCAGTAATTTACAGTAAACTTGTTGTCCATCTTAGTCACCAAAGCCCACCTTAGTAATACCTTCTATTTTCATTATAATTGAAATATCATAAAATCATTAAATTGCACCGCAAACAATTTTATCCATACAGCATAATGTAATGGAATTCTTTTGTTCGTTAACGAATATGTTCGTTAATAATTTTGTCCGGTTCTATACTCCAGAGAAAGGATGTTGTTGTAACCCATATCAGTGATGCATATCAATCTCATTTTATGTTTTAAGGTTTGCAATATCGACCAATTGCACGGTGGATGCTTTTTACACATAGACCTTAATGTAACCGATATATATATTTTGTTCATGTAAACTAACTATAAATGCTATGTACTTATTTATTACATGCATAAGGGGTCTCAGGACTCTTAGAATTGGAAAAAATAAAAAAAGAACTATATTCAACACATAGTATCTTAAAATGTTTTTAATTTTAAGACACAATTTTATATTGGGATGAAAGATATAAGTATGTTCTTTCAATTCATGTATTTAAAAAAATGCAAGATGCAAAATTAGAATTTACAGGGGTATCCAAAATGTCAGACATTCGACTAGCAAAAAATCCGCTTAACCGATTACGCGCACGATTACAAAATAAATTTTGCAATTAGAATGAAATTTTAGTGCATACTTATACTTCAGATTGTATCAACTACCCTAAACCTAAATACATTGGTATTTAAAGCAACTTTATATTTTTAATACAAAGTTGTATTTAGCTAATGCAAAATTTAGAAAATTTCAGCATTATAATCAATTATAATTTCAGCATCGTAAAAAAAAAAATATTTTCTTTGAACAATAAAAAGAAAATTTCAGGTTCAGTTTATTCAGACTAACACGAAACATGTGTTTTTAAAATTTCCCGAAAATAAAATCAGAAGATTTGAGATATCGTGCGCGTTATGCCCAAAAACGTCATTTGGAGAAAAATGACTTCAAATTTTCGGAAATGTCATTGAACGGTTATAATTCTAAAAGCAATAACTTCTGTTCTAATGGGAATTTCAAGAAAACAATTATATCAAAATGTTCAGAAAAGATGGGAGTTTATTATCTAAAAAAACAAATAATAAAATTTCGAAAATTTTAAAGCTTTAAGAGTCCTGGGACGCCTTAAAACTTAAAAAAAAAAACCACAATAACACATAAAAATTACATGGCAATTCGAGAATATTACGGCCAGACAGACATGTTAAATAAATTCGTGAATATTTATCAACTATGTTGAAAAGAGATAAAATTGATTTAAATTACTAATAAATATTCTCTATGCTTTGATATTTTTCTTAAATTTCTATAACCCGAATATGTTCCTTTCTCTAATAAAGTATTCCGCAATGAATTTAAAAACAAATTTGCTTTCACGTTTGTTTTCTGATGTTCATTATGTATGTGTAATAACATTTATTAGTTTACATTTTAATTTTGAATAACATCGTTGCTTTTTCATATATATTGTCATATTCATATTTTTATATATAAACATGTAATAAAGATAATCATGCATTTCAAAATATTTTCAGAAATATAACGACTTATAATACTATATGTTAACATTGTTCAACTATACGTTCCAGTTATTTAAATAAAATTTCTTTTACATTCATCTTCCTGTTTTATGCATTGAAATAGTATCTCTTGACATTATAAATGCATTAAATATGAATTTAAAACGTATACAGAGTGTTACAAAATTATTTTTACAAACGTAATGGGGAGGTAAAAAGAACACAGCCAAATAAACACAAATGAAAAACATTATGGACCAGGAATATAATGACTTATTTAACATCCCTACAAACACTTAATGTACGGTTAATCACGAAATAAACTGACGTTAATTTGAAAATTCTCCATTTCTTCATTTCTTCTTGAATAATTATCCATATTAGCAATTTAATAGACAGAATTAATATGCATAAATAAAAACAGAAATAATTTTTCCGATTTTTTTTATGAAAGCGTCATTTAACATTTAAACACGTAACGTAACCACAAACTGTAGCACGATTTGGGCTTGTTTGCAGTGATGAATCCCCATTAGACTTAGTAATAAATTTACAAGTTTGTATTTAATACATTATTTTTAAGTTGTGTGTCGCAAAAGTTAACAGTTATATATCGGTTTCCTACTGTAAATCTTCTAGCAAAAGTTTAAGATTTTGAAATTTTCATAAAACTTTTGTTTTTACTTTCATTTTCTGCTTTGCTTGATCATGCAAGTTTTAATGAAAGTCTTAAATGTTTCGCTTATATTACTTTCAGAGATAATTTTACACTTTGATGTCTCGTATGATGAATATCGATTATATTACGAATGACGATGATATAATTTCCCTTATTTTGTAAATATATAGTTTTTAAATTATAGAGTTCATTTAAATACGATTTTCCTTGGAAATTTCATTATTTTAAATATATACATGGTACCTAATAAAATGGTACTTAAACTTAAATATTTTTGGAATATTTTTACGATTACTGATGAAGTTAAGTTTTATTTTTCTACTAGCTGACCAACGCCGTTAAAATAACCTTAAATGTATCAGTATTAAATGATTTTATCTTGAATAAATCTATATAATCCTTGGAAAATTTCTCTAGAAACCTTCTCACGCTTTGCATTCAATACTATTTCAAATTTTTAATTGCTTAAAAGGTGTAAAGCCAACAGGTGTAAAGCGAACAGGCGTACAGCTGCAAATGCGTACAGCCACTTTTTCATTCTGTTGGTTGTACGCCTTTTAAGCAATTAAAATTTTTAAATATTATTGATTTTATCTTTTTAATTGAAAATATATGTAACCGAAACTGGATTTCGGGGGGGGGGGGGATACTCACCGAATGATTCTATGTTTTTAAATGAAATCTGTACAACCGAACCCAGATTCGGGAATCACACTGCCTTCCCCTGCGCACGATCCGGTTTCTTTTAATTTTACATTTTAAAACAAAATATTTCCACACAAGCCTAATGCTGGTGGCCCCAATGCTTTTGCCAGTGTACACACACGAGTTTGTATGATTTTATATTTTTAGGCGAAAATCTACAAAAATGAACCTAGAATCGATGGGGAGGTGGCTCTGCCTTTAGCAGTGTACACCGGGCGTAGTATGTACGCTGATTTTTTATTTGTAAATGAAAGATCAGAGTATCCCGAACTCTTGATAACAACCTTAAACATATTTAAAATCAGCGTTATACATGTATCCGATCCTTATGTAAAAAATCGGTGTTAAAATACTGATATTTTGTGATAAAAGGACTTGTAAGAAGTATTTTTCATCTCACTTTTTTTTGCATTTAATATTATCATTTAATTTTTATTTGCTTTTACGCTTAATATTAACGAAATATACAGGGTGTATCAGGATTGATCGTTCAGACATGGTGGGGCGGTAGAAATGAGCAAAACAAGACAATTTCACATAGCAATATATGGGCGAAAACGAACGCATGAAGTTGTAGAGGGCGCTATGTATACATAATTTCTGCTCACGTGCAAAGTTTTCTGACAAATCCAACCAGTCGCCATTGGACAAGGTGTATCTTTTTATAAAGGTTGCAGAAGTAACATGAGTCATTATATGTTTAATGAATATGCATTTAATGTATAGTGTGATAGTGGAAAGTGGTCGGAGACCTGCGCAAATATATGAAAACACTGTAAGATAGCGTCCTCAAATGGAACTCTCCATGTCGATAGGCTGCCTCCTCTATCATGAGAGGTACCGGTAACCGATACAGTTTCGCACATTTGTTGATGAACACATTTGATCCCGATGTTTCTGTTAGTTGGAGTAGCATTCTGGATATATTTTCCCAGTTCTCCGACCACTTTACCCTATAGAATTGTAAGTTAGATACGTATATGCATATTCATTTAACATTTAATGACTCGTGTTACTTCTGGAAAATCACCTTGTCAAATGACGACCGGCTTGACTTGTCAGAAACGTTTGCGCGTGAGCTTAAATTGTGGATACACAACGCACTCTACAACACCATGCGCGCATATGTGCCCATAGCGCCCTATGTGAAATTGCCTTCGTTTGCTATTTTCTACCTCCCCACCAACTTTGAACGATCATTTCTGATACACCATGTATATATTTTATCGTCCAAATGCTTTAAAATTTTATACATGATAAATATATTGTTTCCAAAGCCTGTGCATAATTTTCCTGTTAAAATATTGGAATTTACTTGTAAAAGCACCATTTCCTTCTCGCTACCTTTTTTCATATCTATATCCTATCGGAAATATTTTTATATTCAAACTTATTATTTTATCCCAGATTTAATCATTTTGTACTTTTCTGTGACCAAGTTTTCCAATTTAATAAAAAATTTTGTGTTCGTTCGTTGTTCCATTTATTTTTCGATGACACTGACGCTCACACACGCATTACGGAAATGAACGCTACCTAATCGGAAGTTCACGGAAATGAATGAAACTACATGGTACGCGTGGCTGAAAGTCGTTGATCAGTAATTCCATCGGTTTCGCAGTGATAGCGCCATCTGTGTTTTTTTTACGCACGGGTGCTTTTTGAATGCATTGTGCATTTGTGACTTTTTAATTTCGTTGGACAATTTCGTTACAGAATTAACAATTAAAGTTAACAATTAATAATTAAAGAAACAATTGCTGATTTATTTACATTGTTTTGAGTGCAAATAGGTAAATCTTCCTTAATCGCATTCCACGTTTATTATTGAGATATATTTTAATAAATCATTCTTAAAAAATATTTTTAGAACCATAAAAAAATCAGTAAATTAATGTACGATTTTAAAGAAATTATTTTTAATAATTCATTATCTTTTCTATTCTACAGTGTAAAAGTTAAAATTGTGCAATATTTAGAAGTTAAAACACTTGAGGTAAAACGAAATTAACTGTTCAGGTGGTTGTCACCGCCAATTTGCGCCAGCGTTACTCACGGACATGGTGTTGTTTTGTAATATGCATGCTGCAGACTTTAATCTTTAATCTTTTTTTTAATTAATTAAGCATCTATGTCGGAATAAATGAATATATCTTTTCAGTTTAATTTTTAAATCTCCTTCATTACGAGCTGTTTATATATTTAAATTTCCTGCATCTAAAATTTCACTGACATTATTATTATTCATTCCTATAACGTTAGAGGCATAATGTTTCGTATTTCGCGATAATAAAATTTAAAAATTATACCAATACGCATTACATTTCATAAACAATCGTCTACCAACCACAGTTTCGTTTAATTCAAGGTTCGTTTGGCATAAACCGACGAGCAAGGTGGGCAAAGCGGGCGTACTTCGTTAGTAATGTATGAAAAGAAGAAGAACAGAATAGAAGAATAGGGAAATTAAAAATATATCTTGCAATTTTCTCATCATTTGTATCTTTATTGAGTGTTAAAAATCTGTGCTATTGAGTGTTAAATGCGAATAAATCTAAAAATACCAATTGTATAATGAGCTTAAATTAAGAAAAATAATAAAGTACCTGTATTATATGTAGTCTTGGGGCTATTCATTAACACAAACTTTAGATCCGGATTCATAAATTTTACAGGAATTCCTCGATATTTCATGTTTCAAAGATCTTGGGTAAAATTTCTCCATTTTTCTAAAGAGGTGTCAAGAGAGCAATTATATTGTGGGAAATAGCTCCCAGCATTTTTGGCATGACGTTCTCGTAAAATACAGCCCTGTATTCGCATAAGTTTCCTTTCCCCTGTGATTTTGCAAACATCTCAGCCGTTTTTGGTTTATATATATTTTGAGAGTGAAGCGACTACCAGGTTTATTTGAATCGGTTTACAGTATCACACATAATAACGAAGGATTCAGCAGACATCCTCTAGGGCAAAATCGTACTCAATGAACATGTTTAAGATTTTTTTTTATGTTATTGTCAGTTTCAAGTTATACGTTTCCTTACATGTGACAGCTTATTACAAAGCTGTTGAATGAATTTGACTTAACTATAACATCAATACTTCTGTAAAAATAAGAGTATGAACTGTTTGTATCTGAAAATCAAGCATTTCCTATAAAGTATGTTTGAGTCTAAATAGCATACAGTTTCAGTCCTTCAATCATTACAGTTTTGACAAGTATTATCAGACAGAAGATTTTATTTTAATGGAAAGGAAACTTTTATTTTCACTATTTCAATGTTTCAAATCTTTCTTTTGGACTCTTTTTCACAGCAAAATAATTTTAAAAAAATTCTATCGAAAAACATAAAAATTCTTGTTAAATTGCAAAAATGTGTTATTTTTAAAAATGCTAATATTTATTAGCTCATAAACATTTTACAACTACAGTATGAAAGATAAATGAAAACTTTAAGTGCCGAGCAATAATGATTAGTTTCGTAGTACACTCATGTCCAAAATTAAGGTCACAAACATAAAATGTGTGAAAACTGATGAACTAATCACTGTGTTGCCGCAAAATGTGCCGAGCAATAATGAGTAATTTCGTAGTACACTCATGTCCAAAATTAAGGTCACAAACATAAAATGTGTGAAAACTGATGAACTAATCACTGTGTTGCCGCAAAATTTGGCACAGAGGTTTATTACAATGGAAGAAATAATATAGCAACATAACAATATGGAAAATATTTTAATTGTGAATTAAGATACAGGGTATATCAAAAAGTGTTAAATCATGAATCAGAGATAAAGCATTTATCTCGGGAAAAGTCTGTCTAATATGGAATGCACTGCTATACAAGCATCACAACGAGCTTTCATACTGTTTTGTGAGGGGGTCAATAGATGTTTGTGGCAGCAAAACCCATTCTTCCAAAAGCGCGTTTTTTAACTCCTAGCTGGTATTGGGAGGGAGGTTACGCTGTGTAATAGCTCTTCCTAGATTCCAAACATGTTCAATATGATTGAGGCCTGGAGACCTCGAAGGACAATTCATACGGCAAATATCCTCTTCTTCAAGAAAATCATCAATAATGTGAGCTCTGTGTAGCTTCGCATTATCGTCCATAAAGATGAAGTCCGGGACAACAACACCCCGGAATAACCTCACATAGGCTTCAAGGACATCATCCCTATAGCAATGTGCGTTGAAAATACACGCATCGAAGAAGTGCAGTGGTGTATGACTACGCAACATTATGTCGCCCCAGGCAAGAATTCTTTCCCACCATGTCTGTCGATTTCTTTTACGTAGGAGGGATGATAGCGAGCTCCACGTCGTCTCCAGATGAAGATTCGACGAGAATTACACTGCGTGGTGAATCTTGACTCATCACTAAAAAGAACACGCCCCATTCTTGTTGTGTCCAAGACTGATGTTTTCAGCTCCACAACAATCGGGCTCTCCTGTTGGATGCAGTGAAAGGGACACACACGGCTGGATGCTGGGCATTAGGGATGAGGTCCTTAAAGCCTATGTGAGGTTTTTCTGCGGTGCGGTAGGCCCGGACTTCATGTTTATGGATGATAATGCGAAGCCACACAGAGCTCACATTGCTGATGATTTTTTTGAAGAAGAGGATATTCGCCGTATGAATTAGCCCTCAAGGTCTGCGGACCTCAATCCTATTAAACATGTTTGGGATGGTCTAGGAAGAGCCATTTCACAGCATAGCCCCCTCACATGTCCCGCCAGGAGTTAAAAGCTGTGCTTTTGGAAGAATGGACTTTGTTGCCACAAACTTTTATTGACACCCTCATAAACAGTATGAGAGCTCGTTGTGAGGTTTGTATAGCAGTGCACGGTGTTCACACTCCATATTAGACAGACTTTTCCAGAGATAAATGCTTTATCTCTGATTCATGATTTTACACTTTTTGATGTACCCTGTATCTTAATTCACAATCAAAATCTTTTCCATATTGTTATGTTTCTATATTCTTTCTCCCATTGTAATATACCTCTGTGCCAAATTTCGTGGCTACACAGTGAATAGTTCATTAGTTTTAACAGGTTTTATGTTTGTGACCTTAATTTTGGACATGAGTGTATTTTTTAGGATTCATTAAAGAAGCAATGTTACAAAAAATAATTCCTCGATTTTAACTATTATCCTTTTTCAAAATATTGGCTTTAAAGCTATTTTTATTACATAATTTATCTGCGATAAGATATATTATTCACTTGTTATATTTCATGAACAGACGCCCATTTATTTATCTGATTTTCTCAAGCATTTTGTTAATAAATATTCAATTCAATTCTTCTCTTTCTAGATGTATGTCTAGCATTGTATCTACATACAACTTTTTTTTTATTTATACATTTTTCTATGTACGGTCGTGGAAAAAAAATGTTAACACCCCCAACTAACTCCTCAACAAATTATCGTAGAAGAAAGATACTGGTACCGAACGATTGGAAATAAAGTCTACTTTTAAATGATGCATATAAAATTTGCTTAGGGGGCCATCTACATATTAAAACAAACCATAACTTTGTTTTTTTTCAATAGCAGTACACAATTCTGACATCATAAATGAACTCTACACCCTTCAATTAATCTAAAAACAAATTTTTATGAAATTCGTACCATAAGTTTCCGAGAAATTAATTATTTTATAACGAGCGTATTTTAAGGGCTGTATCCAAATTGAAGTTCGGTACTCGATTGTTAACCGAGAGAGCTCCCTTCTTGATCAAGGCACCTTAAGCAGTCAACTAAGCCTGTTAGATTACACGATAGCATAAGAAATTTTAAAATATTTAGACACTCCTATCATAGACGGCCCCTTGAACCATAATTTTGTCGCTTTTAAAGCATAATTTGAAAACTACTTGGCAGAAAAATGTGAAATTTTGGATTTCCATAAATCAGCACTCTATAAATCTGAATCCATAAAAAAATGTATGTTTCAATTCATAATTTTTTTTATATTAATTTCATAATTTATAATTCATATCAAAAAATTATAAAAATTGCAAATTCAACGTATTTATGTTTGGGTATATTAGAATTATTGCTACACAAAAAATTAGAACATTAGGATCATAATTTCAGAAGTTATAAATAAAAATATGAAAATGTAATTTAACATTAGAAGAACTAAATTTTGAATGTTTATAATTCAAAAAATTATCATTCAAATGACTTGAAATTTGTGTCTAGGCATAGTTCGAACCAAAGATTTGAAATATCTCGTTAAAATTAGGTATTGCCATTGAAAAAAATGAAGTTTGGATTCGTTTTAATATGTAGATGGCCCCTAAGCAAATTTTATATATGTCATTTAAAAGTAGACTTTATTTCCAACCGTTCGGTACCAGTAACTTTTGTCTATGATAATTTGTTGAGCAGTTAGTAGGGGATGTTTTCTTTTTTCCCACGACTGTACCTACAATGGTGTCCATAAATGTAGAGAAAAGCACAGAATTCTAATTTCAAGCATTAAATTTATGTGTTTGTGATTAAAATAATTGATATAAACGACATGTATAAGAAAATAGGTAATTACCTTTCATCACAGCTAGTATATGAGAAATATTGCCAGTGCGTTTGAGTCTAAATATCATATACTTTCACTCCTTCATTTATTTCACTTTTGACAAATATTATCTGATAGAATTTTTTTTTTATGTAAACCGAACTTTTTATTTTTTTTAATTGTTTCAATTCATTCTCCGATACATTTCTCATAGCAATTTTTTTTCTTGTATTCTAATCGAAAAACAAACAAATTCATTTTAGATTGCCAAAAAGTGTGATTTTTAAAACTGCTAATTTTTTTCAGCTCATAAACATTTTATGATAAGAGTACGGAATATAAAAACAATGCGCTGAGCAATAAAAATTAATTGTACCAAGAATTTGTAGGATTCTTTAAATATACAACATTAGAAAAATAAATCCTTGATTTTAATTATTATTTATTTCGCTTTGTAGCTGTTTTTATTTCTTAATTTATCTGCTTTAAGATATATTTTTAATATGTTATATTTTATGAACACAGAGCCAATTATTTAACAGATTCTTTAATAATAAATATTGAATTCAATTCCTCTCTCGGTTTATGTGTATCTATCTGTTTCATTTTATCTCTATATAACTTTTTGTTAGTTATGTGTGTTTCTATGTAACTAAAATGGTCTTCATAAATTTCAATACAATCAAAGAATTTTAATTTTGTACATTAAAGTTATTTGTGAGTGATCAGAATAATTGATATATAAGACAAGCATAGGAATAGGTATTTAGTTTGTTTCACAGAAAGTCAATGTGACATCATGTCAGTGCGACATCACAAATGATCACAAGTGCCACAGTCACTATGGCGAGCCATAAAGCGATATATTTTATTCATCTCATTATTACTCTAAAGTATCTCTCATTTGGGGCTCTACTTTGAAGTCACCGGGTGACTGCTATTTTGTGACAGGCTGTGTTACAATGCAGTGACTTGGTGACTGTCATATGATCAATCAAATGGCATCGCAACGAAGTCTCTTCGAGATTCTCATGGTACCGTCGCGTCGTCTGTACTCCACTTTGAAGTCATTATGAGCAGTACTTTGTGAAAAGCCACAAGGTGATTTCATTTTGTTATCACTTGGGATTTGTCAAAAAGTAACTGTCATGATAATTTCAAAGTGGTTTCTCCAAATAAAGGTTTCGTGAAAAATCACAGGTGACATTACATCGATGCACGCAGAAATGTGTGTATAGATATTTACTACTAAAGGTGTGCATAGATGTGTATTACTATTTTTGCGTAGAATTTTTCGCTTTATTTAATCGCACATTTTTGCGACTAAATAAAGCAATATTTCTGTACAAAAACAGCGGCAAGTGTAGCTCTTCTCTCCAGGTTAACTAAAGTTTCATGGTAACATTATTTGAAGATTTGTCTCGAAGCAACAATCACGGTGGCAGCTCAGTTGAGTAGCTTGAGAGTAAAAATGAAGATGATAAAATATATCACATTATGGTTAACGAACATATTATGATATTTTTGGCTATTTGTGACGTCAAAGTGATGGCACATCGACTGACTGTAATGTTAGTGTAGAACCTAATCTGCACATCTGCTGTTTATATCGAGTTCATTTGATTAGTCACAATTTTTATTAGTGTTTGAAAATTAGCATTTTGTTGTCGCTTGGGACTCGTCAAAAAGCATAGGGGAGGTAGGGGAGGTTTGATACATAGGGAGGGTTGATACATAGACAATTTTTCTCAACAAATGGTATTAACAGCCATTGTAACAGATGTAAAGTCTTCTTTTATTAGCAGAGATCATCATTAGCTGGACTTAGCAGTGAAGAACTGACAAGGTTTTTTTTCTTTTAATTTTGAAGACTTTTGGAATGTCAAAGTAAATTCTTTTAAATATTGATTATCTTTCATAACTCTTATTATTGTGAAGATAATATCTTGTAATTTTTTTTTTATTTGTAGCGCACAAAGTTAGGGTGAGTTTTACCAGAAAACAGATTGGCATTTTGCAACTGCATTTATACAAAGTGACTGAAATTCCAATAAGGCATGATAGGGAGAATTGATACATTAGTGCTGGGGAGAAATGATACACTTGTATATTTGAAATTTAATAGTTCTTTTAAGTTGTAAACTAATATAGGACTGTAATATTCATTATTGTTTTACAGCAAGAGCTACTGAAATTGGTAAGAAGAACAAAGAGAGTATTCATAGACATTATGTATATGTAGGTTACATAGAAAAGCAGTGCGATGATAGATGTTTAGTTCGTTTTGCTCGTCATGTAGAAGAAAAAAAAGGTTAAATGGCCTGAAAAGGAAGATGTTTCTATAATTGACGAAGGGCAAATTAAAAAAACATTAAATCCACCTGATTTTACTTACCAAAATGATAGAGTTATTAGTTTTTCTTTTAACCATTTCAGGGGTGGTAGTATGTTTATGAAACCACTTAATTTTAATTCCCAAATGCCACATTGGCACCAGCATTTTGTAAAATATTTTCCGTTTAATATGAATGTGAAATATAGCCCTTTTCTTTTTTCCAATTAAATTTGTTGGTAAATTCCGGTGCCTTCATTTATTCAACACTTTAGCATTGAAAATCCTTTGGCCTGAAAGGGTTAAAGAAATCTTAAATATGCTAAATTTATGTTAAATTGTTTGCAAATCAGCAATGTTCACGTACTTTTTTCTCGAAGAAAGATCTCTAGGGCTTTTTTCATTATCTATTTTCTAAAAGTGTGTTAATAGAATTGTTTAAATAATAGCAATTGTTTAAATATTTTTGTAAAAAAACATTTCTGAAACAAAAATACGTCAATGTCATTTCTTTTAAAATTTTACTTAAATATTTAAAGATTTATCATAAAAAATTGTATGACACATAAATTGAATTGCCTGCATTTTTTTTTTCAGTTTACATAGCAATGTATCAAACCTCCCTTGCTAGTGTATCAATCCTCCCCAGCTATGGGGACATTTGATACAGTAGTAACCATTCACAATAATTAGAATATCTTTTTTGAATGATTATTTTTTAAATTCACAATATTTTAATAAATGAATAAAAGGTCAATTTATAAGAAAACACGAAAAATTTGTTTAAAAATAGGTTTCTAAGGGTGGAAAAAAATTGGTAAAAAAAAAAGTGTATCATACCTCCCCTACCTCCCCTACGTCAAAAGCACTCGTCAAAAAGGATCTATAAATTAGTCCCTTAATTTATACACAGTAGTGTATTTCCCTACATAAAATACCTACCAAAAGTGATCGTCAGAACTTTCAGGGGTGATAATATGCGTTAATGGAAACAATTTTTGTACAGGACACCCAGAATCACAATCAAATTCTTCAGCCAAAAATGCAGAGTTTCTCACTATATATTAAATCCGAAATTTAATTCTTGACAGTATTGAAAATATTTTAGGAGAGTTTCTTCTGATAAAATTTGTTTTGCATGAAATGAGATAACATCATAAGAAGCGCTGCACGTGAAATTTCGTCAGTGACAATGTACTATCAGATAGAATAAAGTATTATGGATTCGGTTTTACTTGTAAGCAAATTTTGCACATTTTCAACGAGCCATTATATTTCACACAACAGAAAGAAAATCGTTAAATTCTTCCAATACTGTTAAAGATGCGAACGGAAATCCGCACTCAACATGGGTTGAAATATCCTGAATTTTCGACTGAATGTTATCCTGGCTTTCTGTAAAAACCCGTGTTTACGTCTGTTCAACTTGAAGCATCGTTTTAAATACACTCAGTGTATGCGTGTGTTATTTTTTTTCTATTTGATCTGTACTATTTCAAAATAAATATGCTTTAAAAAACTAATTAAAATTAATCAATAGCCATTTAGACACAATTTTCAAAGATGAATCAAATAAATAAACTCTTGATTTCAAAAGAAAAAATTAAAACTATTTTAAAAAATGTTCAAATGTATTGAAAGTATTTCAATATATAAATTTTCTGTTCATCTTGTAAGTCCGCTGATCACCATTTTTAAAATAAGATCTGTCTTTACGTGACAAAATGTTCCGGGATTAACAAATATTTTTAAATGTCTTTTAAATTGTATTTTCTTAATGAAAACTAAAAATTCATTAGCTTTTACGTATAATAGCAATGTCTTTTCGTATAACTTCCGTTTATCTTTTTTAATTTATGCATTTGTAAACAAATGCAGCGGAGACTTGCGATAAAAGTGTTTGGCTATCACAAATCTATGTCTCAAATTCCAAAGAGTCCATTTCCTTAAAAGGAAACTTTAACTTCTTTCGTCTCATTGCATTTATTTCCGCATTTTTCTCTTTTTATTATATATTAGAAATTTCAGTAATTTGTTTATTAAGTTTTAATCTAAACATTCCTTAATTTTGAAAACGCAACTCTGGTTTATAAGGTTTGTATACAAAAAGAAAGAAACAGAAATTTTTCTATGTTATTTATTCATTCTCATCTCTCTCAAAGTTTATCAAAGCTCATCAACGAAGAAAAAATATTAATATAACAACTTTGAAACAACATCCTTTAAATTTAAACTACCTGAATCATGAAATTTAAATTTTCTCATATGTTTATTATCTTTTTAATTGCTTTAAGAAGAATTAATAATTTTACATGATTTTTTGGGAGCAAGAAAACACACATTTACATTTAATATTTAAATGATAATAACATATACAGTTTATCAATTTGTATATGATTAAACAAAATGATTTGTTACATAAATTTGCAACAAATATAATAAATACAATAACGAGAAAATTTTAAAATACAAATATTTTATGCGTATCTTTCAAAATGTCTGTCATTCAGTAATGTATTTTGTTTATTTACGGATTTCAAAATAATTTAAGTTTGGAAATAAATTTTTAAAACAATTTATAACCTACAATGGCTTGTATATGCATTTTAAAACAAATATGGGACGATTACAGAATATTGTGCTCTTCTAGGATGGCATATGGTAAAAGAATTTTAAAATATATGTATCAGCAACTCATATAAGGTCAAATAATTTACTGTATTGCAAATATATATGCCGTTACTAATATTATCATATAGTTATATATTTCCTTACGGTGAACAAATTTTGCATCGATTTGTAAAGATTTATTTTTCATGATGGTATTTGTGAAAAATATTTACATTTATGAATCTTTATATTTTAGTTCAATATTTAGGAAGGAATTTTCTTTTTCTCTTTTTATTTATTTATTTTTTTTTTTGTAATATTTTTGTTGATTTCATTTGTGTAACCTTTTATGTCGGGTTTTCCCCACTATGTTTTTTTTTTTTCTTTTGACACTGCAATGCATCTTAAACTTGATAAAAATGTAAACCAGAGAATATGTTTCACATCTTGTTTGTACATATCATAATGTCTTTTAAATATCTAGAAATGCATGTTTTAAGGTAACTTGCGGAATTTAAAAAATAGGCACACAAATGTAATTTTTAATTCCTATTTTCTGAAGTAATAGTAATTCCTTTAATTATATCTGATAAAAATTATTAAATACATAAACAATTGCTTTCAGTTATTGTTTGTATTATATTTCCAAGCGTATGTTACACTGTTAAAGATTTTCAGCACACTCTCTAGTCATTCGACCGTTTTTACAGAAAACGGTTACATAACCGTAATGTACCTTTATTCTGACCATACACTGTTAAAAATTTTGCAGCATTCTGGCAGGCCTTTCGACCGTTTTTTGCAAAAACGGTTTCAAAACCATAATTTAGCTATATTCTGACCATGAAATGACCAATAATATGGTCAGAATAGTGTTAAAATTACGGTTGTGTAACCGTTTTCGGAAAAAACGGTCAAATGACCTTTCAGATTGCTGCAAATTTTTAACAGTGTAGCATGGTCAATGATATGGTCAGATACGCTGTTAAAAATTTGCAGCATTCTGTCCAGTCATTTGACCGTTTTTTCAAAAAAACGGTCGAATGACCTGCCAGAATGCTGCAAAATTTTTAACAGTGTACACCGTTGCAAGTAACAATGCAAGTAATTTATCTTTGTTTTAAATGTATTATATCAGATACCTGTCTACACTGTTAAAAATTTGCAGCATTCTGTCCCGTCATCTGACCGTTTTTAAAAAAAGCAGTTTCATAAGCATAATTTAACTATATTCTGACCATAAAATGGCCAATAATATGGTTATAATAATGTTAAATTACGGTTGTATAACCGTTTTCAATAGAAACCGTCAAATTACTGGACAGAATGCTGCAAATTTTTAACTGTGTACTGTTTCTAGTTATTTGAAGTGAATTGTGGGCGCAATCAAATCTGAAATTCTTAGATAGACAAGGATAACAAAGCAGCTTGGGGAAACGTCGATGTCCATTTTGCTTCCGTTTTATTATTGTTAGCATGCAAAAAATATTCCATTTTACATTTTTCTCAAAAATATTTTATGTTTTATGTGTTTTATGTACGTTAAATATTAAAATAACTTTCACTAAATATTTAAAAAATACTAATATATTTACACAGGCATAAGACAGACACTAATGATTTACTCACACACATTTGAAATATTATTGGCTATTTCAGAAACAAATTCATGTTCTAAAAAATAAAGAAATGAATTAAGGTAGTTTTTTTTATTTAGACAAAAATCATGAATTGCAATTGAAAACTTTTTTCTTGATGATAGAAATTCTTTAGTACATGATCATAAATGATGGGAGCAGGTGTGAAAAACTAGTAAAGTATTAGGAGACTGAAACCTCTAGAAAGCCTGTTATTAACAGAAATGGATATAAAGATTTCTAGTGATGTCATACATTTTATCACATAATTTTTCTGAGATATATTTTACGGTTTGAAAGTTTCTAAAGTTTGTTTTTTCATAACAAAATATAAAGATAAATCGGGATCACTTTTTCTGTGTATTATAATCATAAATACGTTTATATGGATAGATATACGCATACATACAATAACATTTATAATGTATATAAACAGGAGATCCAAAACACAACCGACAAAACTGCTATAAGTACTCGTCGAGAGAAACAAACTTTTTCTAGGGAATAGAGTTCCGTGATCAGATACCCCATTTTATATGAAAATACAGGGTAGCACTCTCAAAACTGAATCCGAACCTTTGTTAAAAATTTAAAAAATAAAATTGTATTATAATTATATGATTAGTTTATTTATTCGCATAAAATGCGGTTGTAAATCGTAAAAAAGAAGCTAACGCTGCTAAAAGGAAGATTATAGGGTACAGGCACCGCCTTACTCGCAAACCTAGGTATTTTTTTAACCAATGATCTGTTACAATAACTTCATTTTTGTTAGAATTAACACCCGGGTTCTGTATAGAGCGAAAAACTCTGTATTTTTCCAAAATTAATAACTCTATGTTTTGTATTAAAGATACCACTGTACCGTTAGAATTTCGAACAACCCGATACATGTCCATACACACAAATATATATTTTTATTATACGTAGATATACATTGCTCCAAAAATATAGGAGAACAAGCAAAACTATGGAGAAAACCATTTGTAACAGCCCTGCATGGGCATAAAAAGTGAAGAACACACATATTAAATCTTAATACAGAAACGAAGACACCAAAACAGCAGGTATGTAAATTTTCAATCCTCGAAATGATATCAAGAACATGAATAGGGCGTTTAAGGGACTAATTTGGTTACCTGTAACTGCAAAATATATGTTGTTTGAATAGGATAAAGAAGTTTTAATATTGTGTGGTTCAATCACACAGATAATAATGATACACAAATCTTTCCCATGGATGCGATGAAATTGTCGATAAGACGGAATTCTGTTCCACTCTTTAAGAATTACTAATTTTAAATCCTCGGACTGCCAACGAAAATATATATACGTGAGACTAGGGAGGGTTGACCATACGGGAGGCTTAACCCACCCATCAGTTTTCATATTTAAAAGAATTTCAGAGTTTTATCAATAGGTGTCAACCAAAGCTACCGGAATGCTCAAACAACAGTCTTTTTTTAATAGAGATAATCGAAATAGGTGTAGTAAAAATCAATTGTAAGTGGTATTCAACCTAAAAGTTGTGTTTTTTAGAAATATTTTGTAAGCTTTTTTCACATAAAATATATCATAGAAATTTAAGTGTGTTGGTTTTAAATAATGCAGAAGTCTCGAGCTTTCATTCCAGACATAAAGATTGTACAGTAAGTTAGGCTTAACATAACAATGTGCTATCCTTTAGATAAGTGCTATGTGGGGAGGCTTGACCAAGTCAATGTGAGGGAGGGTTGACCAGATGCTCAAGGCTCACTTAATTAAGTGATTTTGGAAATATTTTTATTATACACTGTGTATAATGAAAGGTTAATGTTTATATATAAAAAAAGAATGTAAATTAATTCTGGAAAGCTATAGTAAAATGTGGTGATGGAAAAGAAAATTTTTAAAACTGATTTAAGAAAGATGTCAAAAATTGCTATAGTATCCACTGCGAGAAAATATTTAATGAAATAAAAATGAGAAAGTTGGTAGAAACTTTTTTCGATTTAAATATTACTTACAATAGTTAAATAGAAACAGTGGAAAAGATTAGAAAGAACTAGAAAGTATGAAAGCAGTAGTCATAATCTTTTCAGGAGCTGTAGTATGTTTATGAAACCACTTAATCTTAATTATCAAAGTCTCAATGGCTCCAGAAATGTGCTGATACATTTTCCATTCAATATGTATGTAAAATATAGTCTTTTCTTATTTCCAAAACTTATAAATTTCTTCGTAAATTCCGGTGCCAGTGAACTATTTCAACACTTTAGTACTGAATGTACTTTGCCCCTGAAAGGTTTAAAAGATGTTAATGATAAATTAAGTACTTATGCGGCTGGAAAAGAACATTTAGTAAGATATGAAGACAAATTTCTTCAGGATGAATGTAGAGTGATGAAACCAAACTAAGTGACAACTAGAGTTGTCATTCGAATATCACAAAAAATTGGACAAGGAGACCAAAAAAGGGGACGGTGGTTTCTAAATCTGGACATAATAATACATGAAACTCTATGAAAACGGAACCTGTCCCTAAAGGGAATACTGCCTTAAATGCTAAAATTTCATTTTCCCTGCTGTACAATTATACCTGCTAAGACAAAATCCTGTTTTCTCCTCTGACTTGCGATTGCATCTAAACAGATTTGTTTAAGTATCATATTTTCAAAAATATTTTTTATAATAATTAAAGCATGTAGCATAAATTTATTTTGCTGTTTTTGAACTGATTTTATTTCTCTTCACAAATATTGAATATAAAACAAAGTGGATCAAGCTTCCCATATAGTGGGTCAACACTCCCATATGTGGGGAGCCTTGACCCATTATTTTCTTATGTTTAAAATCAATCATTTTTCAAATGTCTTATACATTACTCATATATAGCAATTTTATTTTGATAACAGATTGTATAACGAATAAAATGATATATAAATCTTTATTCTATGTTCAATATTTAAAAAATAAAAAATCATTTTGTAAAAACTGGGTCAACCCTCCCTAGTCTCCCCTATCGCCGGAATACATCGTTCAAATGTGTCTCAGTCATGATCGAACGTATGTAAGTTAGGAAGGCGCCCGCTCAATATGCTATGTAGTTTCTGTTTCAAACATATTCCCCACAAGTTGAGCTGTATCGTGTGTCTTGCATAAAAATAATCGCCAATGATTGTAGCGTTATTTACCACTTTCTTGTCTGCATACTGTTGGGCCATCAAAGCTTGGTTCCATATAATATGCGGTCCGTACGTTCACCTATAGGGTAAAGTGCCCATATTTAGTCCCCCAGTCACAAGGCCCTAACTATTGTAATTTTCAGTGAAAACCTACCAAATTTGGATTTTACATAGACTAACTACCACTCAGATAGATATATAGGCAAATATCGTACAAAAAATTTTAACAATGCGAAAAATTGTTTTTTCAAAAATATCTAAAAAATGCAAAAGAAAAAAAATGGCCCCAATTAAATCCCCTTAAAAAATCCAATACGCCGAGGCTTAACTTATAACTAAATCAAAATTTAGTCAAAGCAAACACAACATTTGTCTACGTGCACAAAGGTAACCCTTATGAAGCTCGAATTGTTTCGCTTGACACCCACGGCTGCAAATAGGAACTACCTTTACAGCTATGTAGCGTTGTGTGTTCTGTTAACAAACCGTCAACATCTGATACCGGTTATCAGATAATCTGGTAACACACCGGCGACCTTGACCTGGGTGACGACTAATCTTCCATTTTTTGTTAATCGATTTTAGCTATTTCATATGAATTCCCTTGCCACTCCAACAAATTCCGCTAATCTCCTTTGTGTTTACCCAGATTCCAGTCTTCCGATAATTCGAATGGCCATAGATTCTGATAAATCACACATTTTCAAATCATCTTTTTAAAATAGATCTTTAAACAATTAAGTTTTACGATCGAAACAGTGAAAAGAGGACATTCTGTGAAACCGTGATTTCAGCATTTATATCAATTATCTAGTATCTGACGTCATCAGTAATGATTTGCATGTGAAGTTTTTATTTTGCTCTCTGCTACACTTTAGACTATGGCATATTCGTTTAACGCTAGTTATGGGACTTTTTGTACCGTTAAAACTACGGTGCGTATATACAATTAAGGATACCTATATACAGATTTATTTTTATTTTTGCGCACTCCCTTTGGTACTTCTCCTATTTATATGATGTATGAAATTTTTTAGAGCTTTATTTATAAATGTAAAAAAAAAAAAAAAAAAAAAAAGATATTTAGTTACGTTGACTAGTGTAATTCATACATGAAGTAAGATATTTAATTTGAGTAAATGAATACTTAATCTCTAATAAAATCTACTAAGTAGATATAAATGTTTTCTTGATGTAAATATAAAATGCTGATACTAACATAAAACTTGTTTTTAAATTAATTGCAGATTATATTATTATTGCATTTGTATAAATATTTCATTTTAATGACGAAAAATTTGCTCTTATACGATATTAAACAAAGTTTATCATAATATCATGTTATAATATAGTTAAGTTCAGCATAAACAGATTAAGATAAGATTAAAGGGAGAGTTTTACAGTATAGCAATATTTAACACAATTTAGGCTTCCTATCTCTCAGAACTTTCATGGTTTATCCATTTATACTTTTCTAGTATACACAGATATACCCGACCCTACGTTCTATAGTTTTTAACAAAGACTTATTATTATTTTAGCAATGCTTTTTTGTAATAATACAATTACTAATTAATATATTTATTGTACGGAAACCTCTGTATGCAAGTAATAATTGCACTTGACCGTTTTTTATCTTCAAATTAGGTGTTCTCGTTCAATTACTTTTATGTTTTTTCCTAAATAAAAGTGTTAAATTTAGGGATGCGCGTTTTACACCTGCCATTACAGGGTATATATGTTATATACACGCCGGCAGTAGTAGACAGTCTTTTGTTCTCCTTTGTCTTCTTCGAAGAGTTCGAAAGAACATATTTCAATCAAAGTACACTTTAGTACACCTGGAATAAAAGAGATTAGTTTAATTCTGCAATTTTCTGTTTAATGTTTAGTAAATGTAAATGTGCATATTGGTGTTCTTTCACATGAAAAAATATAAATTATTTTCAAAGAAAATAGTGGCAGTTTCAAAAATGTACCGGATGATTGTAAATAAGGGTTTCTTCGCGATTACCTTCCTAACCGCTGATGGTAGAAACATACTTCCAATCAAAAAATTATAGAAATTATGTACAATTTTTAGATATGACATTTGTCTTACAAGATACTGTACATAATTAAAGTATAAATTTATTTTTTATATAATTTGTTTCTTTTAACGTATGTTTAAAAACATGCTGTCCTGTGTCTAAGATCGAAAATTAATAAAATCACTTTATTTTACGACCACAGCTTACGGAGTTAAGATGGTCAAAATTTTATGAAATTTCAGAGTTATTTGGCCCTAACAGAAGGACGTCATTAAGTGCCTGGATAAACTAATTTTTTTCAAAAATTCAAAGTTTCATAACTCGGTACGTTTTCGTCTTAAATAATGCTAAATTTTCGAGTACATCTCGTGAACTTCGAGTTGCTAAAATTCCTCCTATATTACGTCTCATAATCTTCCTCAGAATCTACTAATGACAAACCTAAAGGACATCCTGCAGAACTCCTCAGGATGCTAAAAAGCGGGCATTTTCTGTTCTAAAGGACTTCTTAGCGACATTATTTTACATAGTCCAGCAGGATGCCTAAGGGATGATGGTGTTTGAAGTTGTCTTCCTAAGGCTGTCCTTGGGATAAAAATGTGCTGTATCGGATACCTGATCTAAAAGCGTTTGGCTTGCAGTCTATCTTTTTACAGTATGTTTTTTAAATCAAATTTAAGTTTGGTGTTACGGCAGTGGTATAAATTATTGCATCACTGGTGAAATTTTCATAATTCTAAAGATGAAAGAGAAATACTATGAGGTGAGATCGAAAAGTAAGGTGACTCAGCCCTCCTTTCGAAATTGAGAACAGCCCGACAACCAGACACATGCGCATGACGATCTTCGGTATGTAACGTTAAAGTTCAGGGTCATTTCAAAGTTTCTTGGTTCGTGTTTCTTCGTGCAGTCACTTAAACATAAGAGGTGGTCGTGCATTGCGTAATGGAGCAGAAAACGAATATGAAATTCTATGTTAAAATGGGTAAAACTTCTATGGAAACCTTGGAAATGCTTCGAAGTGTGTATGGCGAAGAAACTAAACTATCTCGCAAGACAGTATTTCAGTGGTTCAAGCGTTTCCGTGAAGGTCATGAAAGCGTGGAGGATGGGCATCGCAGTGGAAGACCGGTGACGAACAGAACCACCGCAAATGTTGAAATAGTTTGGAAGTTATTGCTGCAAGATCGCCGTTTGTCCATCCGAATAATGGCGAAGGAATTGAATCTTCCTCGTGAAATCGTCCAAACAATAATTACGAAAGATTTGGGGAAACGGAAACTTTGTGCGATGTTTGTCCCTCATTCTTAAGCGAAGAACAAAAACAGCAGCGAATGGACTCCTTATTCCCCTGATCTTGCGCCAGCAGACTCTTTCCGAGACTGAAATTGGCACTGAAAGGACATCGATTTTCAAGCACCTCAGGAATTCAAGCTGCTGTTACCAAGGATCTTAAAACAGTCTGAAAGGAGGACTTTTTCAAAAGTTTCCAGAACTTGTATGAACGTTGTCAAAAGTGTATTTTAAACGGCGGAAATTACTTTGAACAACAGTGAGATATTTATCTGCAAATATATAATACAGTGATTAGTATGACGTCAGTCACCTTAATTTTAGGTCTCACCTTGTAGACTAATTGTTCTTCTAATTCAGCGATGTAAATTTGAAACTTTTATAAAAGATATTACTCGCAATCTGCAGTATGGGTACGTTTTCGCAAAAATAGCCTTTTTTTGTTGAACTCATAAAAATTTCTTTAAAAAATTCCAATTTGTTCATAGGTTCTTCCTTCATAGCATTCAGAGTTTTCATATACGTTTCATGAAACTCACAGAAAGAACTAAAAAGTACAAGAAAAATATCTTACTTAAAATATAAATGAATCCAATAAATATTTAATAACATACATGGTGTTTCACTACCAGACCGACAAACTTACAGGAGGTGTAGGGGGCACAGAGACGACTCAGAGTTACATAGCAATGCAGGATCGAGAATGCCGTAGTTGTGAGCTATGGTTCAAAGAAGCAGAGAAAAAGAACAGAAACAGCAACAGATTAATAGGACAGAAAACATTTTAATGAAAACTTGTACTACAGAAGGTGTTCAAAATTACGACCCGAAGTCGTCAGGCTGACTTGAAGCGGAGCTTGCAGTCTTGCGGTAGATGGCGCAGAACGGAAGATAGCTCGAATATCTGTAACTGCAGGGAGGATACGCAACATGCCAGGAATCTTCCGGAACGTAACGAACTCCATTAGGCATTCTGTAGTACAACCTTTCAATAACATGTTTTCTGTCCCATTAACGTGTTGCTGTTTCTGTTCTTTTCCTCTGCTTCTTTGAACCATTGATTTGCTCGCAACTACTGCATTTTTGACCCTGCATTGCTATGTGATTCCAAGTCGTATCTGTGTCCCCTACACCTTTTGCAAGTTTGTCGGTCTGGTAATGAAACACCCTGTATGAACTTTTAATTAAATTTTGAATACATTTGCGCTAAAGTTAACACATTTTTTCTTTCATATTTTATCTGCCAGTAATAACTTACTGCCAAGAATGACCGAGCTAAGCTCGGTCAAAGTTACCTTTGTGTTTCTCGCAATATATTATTCCCACTGAATCTTTCTTGCTGTTTTAGTTACAATTAGATTGACCCTGAGCCACAGAGACCCAAAATAACCCACTAGTCGATTTTTTCCGAAAATGCGATCTAACCCAATGCTCTTCTCGACCCTGAAATCGATGGAATACAAAATTTAGTGAAAATCGTTAGTCATTTTCTAGTTAAATTAGCTTGATCCGCGTTGATACAAAAATGACCCACTACTCGAAATTTATCGAACATGTGAACTATTCCAATAGTCTTCATGTACTGGGAAATGGTATAATACTAAAAAAATTGTCAAAATCGTTTGAACCTTTTTGAGACAAAGTTAGCTTGACCCTGACCCATTATGGCCCCAAATGACCGATTAATAGTATTTTCTGGACCATACGACATAGCCCAATGATTTTCTCGTGCCCAGAAAATATATAATACAAAGTTTTGTCAAATCATTTAAGTCGTTTTCTAGATAAACATAGCTTGACCCACAGTGACCCAAAAATGACCCACTAACCGAATTTTCTCGAACATGTGACTTAGTACAATGGTCTTCTCGTAAACCAAAACAGTAGAATATGGAGTACAGAAAAAAATGTTAGAGCCGTTTTACAGATAAAATTAGCATGACCCTCAGTAACCCAAAAATGACCCATTAATTAAAATTTCTCGAGCATGTCACCTAGCCCAATAGTCTTCTCGCACCCGAAAACGATTTGATACAAAATTTAGTCAAAATCGATTGAACCGTTTTCTAGATAAAATTAGCTTGACTCATAGTGACCCAAAAATTAGCCACTAATCGAATTTTCTCGAACATGTGACTTCCCCAATGTTCTTCTCATGCCCAGAAATGGTACAATACAAAATTTTGTCAAAATCGTTTGAGTCGTTTTTTTAGATGCAGTTAGCTTGACCCACAGTGACCCAAAAATTAGCCACTAATCGAATATTTTTGAACATGTAACTTAGCCCAATGGTCTTCTCATACCCAGAAACAGTATAATACAAAATTTAACAAAATTGCTTGATTCGTTTTTTAGATGCAATTAGTTTGACCCACAGTGACTCAAAATCTACACACTAATCGAATTTTCTTGAACATGCGACCTAGCCCAATGATATTCTTATGCCCGAAAATGGTAAAATTCAAAATTTAGTCAAAATTGTTAGAGCCGTTTTCTAGATAAACTTAGCTTGACCCACAGTGACCCCAAAATTACCCACTAATCGAATTTTCTCGAACATGTGACTTAGCCCAATGGTCTTCTCGTAATCCAAAACTATAGAATATAGAGTTTAGAGAAAATCGTTAGAGTCGTTTTTTAGATAAAAATAGCGTGACCCGCAGTGACCCAAAAATGACCCACTAATCAAAATTTCTCGAACATGCGACCTAGCCCAATAGTCATCTCATGCCCACAAACGGTATATTTCAAAATTTGGTCAAAACGTTTTGAGCGTCTTTTTAGATTCAATTAGCTTGACCCTGACACATTGTGACCCAAAATGACCCACTAATCGAATTTTCTCGAACATGCGACTTAGCTCAATGGTCACCTTATGCCCAGGAACGGTATATTACAAAATTTTGTGAAAATGTTTTGAGCATTTTTTAGATTGAAATAGCTTGACCCTTACCCATTGTGACCCAAAATGACGCACTAATCGAGTTTTCTTGAACATGCGACCGATCCGAATGGTATTGTCGCGCCCGAAAACGATAGATTACAAAATTTCGTCAAAATCGTTTGAGACGTTTTCTAGATAAACTTAGCTCTCCCCATAGTGACCCCAAAATGGCCCACTAATCGAATTTTCTGGAACATGTGACTTAGCCCAATGGTCTTCTCGTAATCCAAAACTATAGACTATAGATAATTGCCTCAGCCTTGCTTTTTCTAGCACGCTGTTCCCTTTTCCCTATCTTGCACTGAAGAAGAATCTCGTTAGTAGATTCGAAACAGCTGTTTGCTGCTTTTCACGCATTATTTGTGCATTTTAAACGTTGGTTTACTGCTTTTTAATATTCCTGCACAATGGCTTTAATTACTATTTTAATGTAGAATATAGAGTTTAGTGAAAATCGTTAGAGTCCTTTTTTATATAAAAATTGCTTGAGCCGCAGTGACCCAAAAATGACCAACTAATCGAAATTTCTCGAACGTGTGACCTAGACAAATAGTCTTCACGTACACGAAAACGGTTGGATATAAAATTTCGTTAAAATCGATTGAGATGTCTTTTAGATATATAGTTAGCTTGACCCTGACCCATAATGACCCATAATGACCCACTAATCAAATTTTCTCGAAAATGTGACCTAGCCTAATGGTCTTCTTGCGCCCGAAAACGGTAAATGAGACCGAAGCTAGTAGACGCAGTTTTTAGTTATTGATTTTTATGTTTTTTTTTTTTTTTGTTTAAGTTTTTTATGAAACTTTAACTGTACTTTTAAAGAACAGGCATTGGCTATAAGTACCCGGAGTTTTGAGTTTGTACCTTTGTAGTTTATGTTTAGCGGAAGCCTAAAGTAAAAGGAAAATTGTGCGCCAACCTACCCGTCACGGGGCAAGTTGCCTATACCTATGGGGTAAGTTGGCACACGCTTTATAAAAATTTAAATGAAGCTCAAATAAGACACGCAGTTAAGCGAAATCAATTTCATTATTACCAGTAAGTTTAAACAAAGGCGTTATATCCGTACAATGTAAATTCTAAATTATACAGACATAAAAATAATGAATAAAACATTAACATTGAAAAACTTCTATTCTACTCTATATCATCATCGGAGTTTCATTATCGCTATTACTATTTTTACAAAATTTATTGCCTGCCCTACCCATCCTAAGAACAATAAAGACACGGCCCGGCGGCCGTTCCGGTTACGGAACTGACGCCAAGCTCGGGCTCTATCAGACCTCTAGCATATTTCTCAACATGTTTAACGCAAAAACCTATACGCGGTTATTTTATATGTAAAAGTTAAGGCATTGTCTTAGATCGACTTTTAATAATGTGTAAATTCATGGTCGATCTCTAACTTGCATTTCAAATGAACTGATATCGCGTCGCTCAAAGGTATGCTTAAGTGGTGTAAGTCACGAATTTTGGATTTTAATATCTCTGTGAAATTTGAAGATATCAAGATGGAATTTTATTTGCTTAATTTAGGAATGGATAACGAAAAATTTCCTAATTGGAAATTTTATCCTACGGGCACCGTATAAAAATTTAATTTTTGTATTTTCACAAATAGATCCCCATGGAGTTGCAACTTATCTCATCAAATATCAAAATTCTTGTGTAAAACATTTTTATAAAACTTGACTCAAAATTCCGGTAGTTCTATTGTTATGGAGATAGCCTATTGTTTCGATATTTATGAATCACACTGTATAAGTACACTATCTATCAACATCAACTTTACAAATTGTATACTTACGTATTATCCGGATCAGCAAGTTGCACTGCCAATTTTAGCGCAATTAATATAGATTAAATATTTATTATTTGCTGGTACTTGGCTACTATTAGTGTATAAATTGTAACATAATATGTCTTATACTTATTGTACGCTTTATTAATTAGGGAAGACCGGGGCTAGTAGGCGCAGTTTTCAGTTATTGATTTTTATTAATTTTTTTGTTTAAGTTTTTTATGAAAATTTAACTGTACTTTTAAAGAACGGACATTGGGCTATAAATACCTGGAGTTTTGAGTTTGTAGCTGTTGTTATTTATGTTTAGCGGAAGCCTAAAGTAAAAGGAAAATTGTGCGCCAACCTACCCCGTCACGGGGCAAGTTGCCTATACCTATGGGCTAAGTTGGCACACGTTTTATAAAAATTTAAATGAAACTCAAATAAGACAAAAAGTTAAGAGAAATCAATTTCATTATTACCAGTAACTTTGAACAAGGGCGTTATCGCCGTACAATGTAAATTCTAAATTATACAGACATAAAAATAATGAATAAAACATTAACATTGAGTAACTTCTATCCTACTCGATATCATCATCAGAGTTACTGTTGTTACAAATAAAAAATCGAGTGCCTCCGTTTGGGCAAGCCTCGTGTGCCCAAAATCTTGCACTGCAACCACTTTTCTCGGTGTTTGCTGTTTTGCAAGCTACCAGCACACACCAGACACCGAGCCAACTTGCCCCGTGTTCAATGCGCCTACTAGCCCCATAATAAATTTCTGCACAAACGGGACACGTATCCATCTAAGCATAAATAATCCAAGTAAATAACATAATTGGAAGGTACAGTTAATCATACATTAAGAAAAACTGCACAAGTTAAATCGCAATTATTAAGATAAGTATTAGAAATTAGAAAAAGAATGAAGCAACAAAAAATTACTTATGAGTGCAAAAAACAGAAAAATCGTAATAAATGTTCCCTGCACGTAGGTAACGCTTCAAAACTACAATGAGGATTGTAAAAAGTAAGAAGAAAGGTACTCTGTGACTGGTTGCACAATCTATCAACAAACATGCTTTTTATGAGGACTGCGCCTACTTACCCCTGTAGCCAACTAGCCCCGGGCTCCCCTATAAGTTAGTTGTATGATATATTTATTCAAATTGCGATATCATCGTTTAAAAATCAGTCAAAAATACAATTTCACATCAGTTTATTAAATTTTTACGATTGTTGTTCTTCTTGCCCAAAATGTATGTATGTATGTTGTATGCATTATAAGATGCATGTCGCAAGATGTATGTAAACATTCAAGATGGACATAGGTCAGAAGTATGTATAAGTAAATTGTAAGTCATACAATGTCATTTTAGTTTTTTAAATATTTATCGATGATGGTGGTGTATCACCTTTGCCCAGGTAATACGTAAGTACCCCCCCCAAAAATGTACGTAAGTATGCTGTATGTATTGTAAGCTATACAGATGTTGTAAGAAGCATGCTGCAAAATATATCTAAACACTCAAGATGGATGTAGGTCTAGTAGTATATTAAGTAAATTATAAGCCATGCAACGAAATTTCACTTTTTTAAATATTTACCATTTTTGACGGTGTATCTACTATACCCGGACTAAACGTAAGTACCCCCAAAAGTATGTGTGTATGTTGTATGCATTGTTAGATATACACATTTTGTAATGTGGGTACAATATGTATCTTACAAGATTTATGTAAGCATTCAAGTTATATCGAGTCAGACGTATATATAAGTAAGAATTTACGTAAGTATGAAGACAATTAAGTATGTACTAAGTTATGGAAATTAATTTACTTTACGTGGTAAACTATACAGCAAAATTTATGCAGCATGCAAGATGGTTAGATGTAAGATGCTTATATGTAGGTAAGCATCATATGAAGGAAGTATGAACGAAATGCTTTAAATTATAATAGAAAGTCATGACAGTTTTTAAATATTTACCATATTCCTTGATGCATCTTCATTGCCCGGATAATACTTAAGTACCCCCAAAACTAAAAAAAATATATAGGCCACATATTGGCTGGCATTTAAAATACTTTCTAAAAGTAAATGGATGATAAGGATTTTCAAGAAAGTGTCATATTTTTGGTTGGAAATGTTCTGTTATTTCTCATTAAAAATTGACAGTTAATATGGTCAAGGAACGTCAAGCATTATTGGACGTGAATTTATAACAAACTCCAATAATTTGATTTTAAAATATAGTGACATTGTACTTTTGTACTGTTTTTAATACATTCCAATATAGCTGAAAAGTAGTTAAGAATTTATTCAGTCTGTCTGCGCTCTAACTCCGTAAATATACTTGGACTGCCATGCAATTTATATATCTTAATTATATTTACGTATGTTAGGTATTGAAAATGATGTGTGTAGCGTTTATAGTTCATTTACAGGGTCACTCCAAAGAAGTCCGTTACATCGCTGCCCATGGAGAGAAATCGTTTGCGGTGTATTTTAATGATCTTACTCTTCTTCAAACATATATAAATTCATATAAGGTATATAGAATATATAAAGAATATATAAAGAATATATAAATTCACTAAGGTGCACTACAACAGGCTTATTATAGAATATGGTGTGCATAGAATTCATCGTTGATCGTTTATATGGACTCACAAAAGAACTCGGTTATGGTACTGTCTAAGAACAATAATTATTTGAAGTGCGTTTTAAGTTAAAGCACATGTTTTTAAATTTTACTTCATTTTCGCCTATTACGAAGTTTTGTATATATTATGTGGATGATACACGGAGCACCACAAAAGATGTATATTTCGTTTATTAACGAAAATTGCTGAAAGGCAATTTACAACTGTGGTATAAGTTTTCTAACTGAACGAAATTTCAGCGTACCATGTAGTACATACACAAATCTGTAGATCATATAGAAGTCGGCACAAAAGAATTCGAATAGTTTTCCGACTACTGAAATTCCTAGAATCGTCTTTTCAAATGTGTTATGAGTTTACTTAGACATCATCTTTAACATGATTATATGGTGAAATTTTGTTCAAGTATTTTTGGACGTATTGGAAAGTTTTAGATAATCTATGCTTGATGCATAATTTTTAGTTCTTCATTGAGACTGCTTCTTGTTATTGTTTGTTACCAGAACACAGAAAATTTAAAACAATAACCTGGAAATTCGTATAAAAATTTGTTTATATAGAATTACTTTTTAAAGTTAGTAAATTTGACCGGTTACTTTAAAATGCCCGTAGTATATTTCCATTTTAAATCTTATTTTTTGTAATTTATGGAGTAACTCCTTTACACTTTTTTATAACTCTATGGAGATGTAAGAAAAATTGCATTGACTACAAGGTTCATAAAAAATAAATTTACATTTACATTTTGAAAATTTTAGAAATAAGATGAAATATTGCAAAATTCAATATCATCTTCTATGTAATCAGTTCATTTCAAAATACGCATTTGCAATTTGTAGGTAATTATTTTATTCCATTGTCATATAATAAAGAAGGCTGACTTTGAAGTCTGTACGCACAAATGGTTGAGAAAGGGAAAGCATAAAGTCGCTAAAAAATACGCGTGTTATCTACAGCTTGTGATTGTTTGTACCTGCATCATCTCTAGTATTTTATCACGAGAGCTCAAGTTTAAAACACCATAACATCATTTCTACCTCACGGAATAGGCGTATTTTTATGTCTATCGCTAAAGTTTTTTTCATGCCCTTAACTTTTCACTTATGTTTTACGTACTTTTTCAGTTATGTGAGGAAGTTATCCTGGATAGCTATTTTTAAATACGAAGTTTTTATATTCAAAAGGCATTTTACCCTTAAAACTGCACTTTACCCAATAAACCTTAGCCACGCCATTCTTATCCAAAAAAATAAAAAAAAATTCTGCCATAAGAAGCATGAATTCTTTCCTAACTTGTTTACTAAAATCTCAATGTCGTATTATTAGAACTTAGTTAATTTGCAGTGCCAACATTTGAATGAGGTAAATAGTGGAAAGTATTTGTTACGTAATCGGAGAAAATGCACGTTATTCCTTGCATCAATTGGTTCCTTATTTGTAATTTGCTACTTTCAATTTGCTTCAAATGAAGATAAGTTGGCGAGTTTCATTTGACTATGATTGTTTAATTTTCTCTATGAACGCTTTATGTGTAATAAATTTTGGTGTAACAGCATGTATAAATAAAATATTAAAAGTGTGAAAAATGAATGTACAAATTAAAAAAAATCTTTTATAAAATTTAAGAGTTTTCATATATTCTTCTTTTTTAATCAGGTGAACAATGTCACTGATAAAGCGGTGATTTTTTCCCGGTTAAAATATAATAGTAAAACTAAATATTAAACTCGAGAAGTTTTAAGCATATTAATTAAGTTTACGCAGCAATTTGTCAAACAAACATCTATATATGAGAATTGTAAGAATTAAAGACTTTAAGCATCTTTTTGGCCGATTTGCTAATAATAAAATAACTTTTAATAGCTCATTTTAAAAATTACACTTGAAGTACATATATATACAAAATATAAATAAAAAGAACAACTCTAATAACACCAGAAAATTAACCTAAAGCATACTAATTTCGGCAAGATTTAGCGTACCGTCCTCAGGGCAATGAATGACGGAAATTTGCTCAAATATATAATAGGCGGATTCAAGTGAAAGGTTTACTGAACGGAAGGGAAAACAGGAAGTCACGTTTGATAGCTAACAGGAAAATGACATACGGAATGGAAACGAAAATATGAAAAATGCTCGAAGAAATTATGAATTTTCTAAATGTATACCAGCATTGCTCTTGATGTAAATGCATTATGTAAATGTTTTTGTTCTTTTTGTCTATGTTTTATTTGTCAATAAAAATCTGCGATATTCCAAAAGTTTTCTAACAATTTTTAAAATTGTAAAAAGTGTGAAAATCTGTTTAGATTTTCAGTATTATTACGCGTTTGATCCAAAAGAAAAATGTTGAACTTCACACGACTGTACCTTCAATTATCTCATTTGGGCCAGCGCACAGTGGAACGTTTAGATGATCTAGGTGTACAAAATTAACTTTTTCCGATTATTTCGTAATTTGACAAAACCCGTATACTGGTAGCTGAAAGCCTGTATTTTCTAGATTAGTACGAGTTTTGTCGAAAAAAATCAGTTGTGTCGATTAATTATGACCGTAAATAAGCCATTTGCGCAGTTGGTATGAGGGAGTTTCAAAAGTCGCACTAGCTTCCTCTCAGTTTGAAAGCACGTCGTGACTATTATGTTTTATTTCAAAGCACGAGTTTGCTGAAAATATGTCACAGGTTTGTCAAGGTCAGATTTAACCCATTATTGTTTGAAAATAAGCGATATTGAATTCGCTTAACTGCTGTTTTCAAAGGTTGTAATTCTGGATGATCCTTGATGTTGTTCACAAATTTCATCTTGACTTTTAACATATTATTCAGCACTATTCAGCAATAAACATTTTTTTAAATCAAAGTGCCATTCATAAAGTATTGAAAAATTAAAAAAAATTCCTGCAGATGTCTGCAGATCATTAAGTTTTTATTAATAAACAAGCATCATATTAACTTGCAGTGCATGTATGTTTAGTTAAAATCTTGGTAGTCAAATTAAAACCACTTTTAATTATCCAATTAAGCCGAAACAATGAAAACATGTGTAATTTGGATGACAATGCAATATTATTATAATTTGAAGAACGTAGAAGTTTGTTTAGAATGCTGTTTCTACAGGGCGTTACAAATATTTAGATTAAAATTTGCAAGTTAATTTAAAACGAATTTCAATAGTCTGATTGAGCCGAAACATTCCTTAGGATGTGTAGCTCTGATGACAATGCAAAATTATTATAATTTATGGAACCTAGCAGTTACCCTTTTTTTTTACAGGGACACATAAAAAATTAGTTCAAATCTTGCAAGACAATTTTAACCACTTACAATTATCTGATTGAATAGAAAATTTACCTACTTTGCTTTGTGTTTTTCCTATGACAATTCTATTAAATTATAATTTAACAAACGTAGAAATTCTGCATTTGTTGCAGGGCTACACAAAAATCTCCGAAAGATTGTTGCTAAAAAAGCATAAATTTTAATTAAATTTCAACAAAATTACCATAGGTTATTCAGATACACAACAGTACTTTTTAAATTGAAAACAAAGTGTGTGATAGCTGTATTTCTTTTACAGGGACACATAAAAATTTTGGATACATTACCGTATATATGCAGAAATTTTATTTCAATTTGAATAAAATTTATATAGGTTATTTATTCACACAGCAGCGTTTTTCAACCGAAAATATTTTTTGTAGCATTGATATGTTTTACAAGATACCACAAAACATTAAAGTTTTTTTTTTATGATTTTATTTAAAAATATATATATATATTTTCAGGATGACTACACAAATTTCTCGAGCAATTTTCAGTTGACAAAAATACAAAAAAGAAATGAATGTTAACTTAGATGTGCGCATTATTTTTTTTTACTTAATTGTGAAATAAGTACGTTTAATACATTATTTGTAATGCATTATACAGGGCGCCCACTAAAGTCCTTCCCATGTTCTTAATTGCCGAACGGTTGCAGCTATAGTCGTAAAGGTGGTGTCTAGTTATAGTAAAGTGGCTGTGCGCTGCCAGATGAGACCGTTTCCAGCACCACCTGATGCAAAACAGCTGAATTAGTATTCCTAAATTGAAGACGAAATTCATTTAGAATTCATGTTCACAAGGTGTTGTCATTCACTTTTATCCTAAATTTCGAACCGTTTTCGCGATAGGAACGCTAATGCCGCCATTTTGTACTAAGTGGCGCTGTAAGCGGTCTCATTTAGTCGCGCATTGCCTTTTTTTTTACCTAGACACGACGTTTATGAATATAGATGCACTCGTTCGGCAGTTAAGAGGGTGGGAACGGTCTTTAGTGGGCACACTGTATTTTCATTTTAAGACATTGTTGTTAAATAACCAAAAGTTTATCACTGTTTGAGTATTTTATTAGTGATGCATTAAAAAAACACAAAAACTACTTAAACTTCAACGGAATCATATTGTCCGCCTAGATCCTCAAAACGTCCCACTTTGCAGCGGGGACGTAATGCATAATTTATATTTAGAGGTTGAAAATAAACTTAAAAAGACTATAATATTTAGTTTCAAAATAGAAATTTCAGTACAAAAGCAGGAGCAAACTCAATTTTTAGCCTTTCTAACGACACTCTATAAACATTTATAATGACCATATATATATATATATATATATATCTGTATGTGAGGGGATGACATACCTCACACTTTTCTCAATCTGTCCTATTCTTCATTTGGAGCAACAGCAAGATTTATTGCATAATATAATAATTTACCACCCATGCCAAACTTCGAGAAATAAAATTACTCACAATAGCAATTTCATGCGCATTTTTACAAATTAAGGAAAATTGAGAAATACATACATGCACATGGTGGCCATAGTAAAACTGGCAGTACCCGAGAAAATAGTTCCAAAAGTCACCGCTAGGTGATATGTAGCGCTTTTATTTTTCGTGGAGTCCTTCGTCCCCGTCTTATTTAAACATCCTACAAAATGTGGCTGCATTCACGCAATTAGATCGCGCAACAGAACACACTTACTACTGTCAGTTTAATTATGGTCACCATGTCTCTGACATATTTATTTACTTCGTAATCAAGAAAACCGAAAAATTTAATTAATATGTGTATGATAGTGCGTTACATGATTTTAAAGTTATTAAAAGCGGTAACCATATATTTTACTTTCATGGTAAAATAAAGTCGTATAAATTTACTTAATTAGATAAATCGAATTACTTCGGCGAATCTCTTAACACATAGTACAAATAATGCATATTCGATGTCATCTATAAAGCATTATGATATATTTCCAACCCATAAATGATATTGAAAACAAATGAGTTATAATACCAGTGAGTTTTTATTTATTGTAAGTTCATTCTTTTAGCAACTGCATTAAGAAATTGATTTCCAATTTGTATGGACATAGTTTTTGAAGACATTAACACGGTAAAACATAGATTTTTTTTTCCCGATAGAGAATTGTTTATCATATTTCTTAATGATCAGTCTTTTCATATTCTTATCTGGTAAAGTTGCAGTATCCAGTATTTGCAGTAATATTCAGCTCATAATGAGAACGACAGTTTTAATAAAGGCAGTCCAAAATTCATTTATAAGGTTAATTTTTTATGACTATAAAAACAAAATTGTTGACAGTGTATTTTTTGTTACACGCATACCTATTTTTATAGATAACATCACGTAAAACTTCTGGAACTAAGAATGGCGGAATGTATATTAATAAAATGAAGTTTTTGTCTGTGTGTCGCCTATAGCGCTGTGATGGAAAGGAACACCTCAGTGACATTTTGCTTAAAGAGAACTGAGAAAGGAAACGGGGCATAGTGGGACATTTTGACGATCCATGTGGACAAAATTATTTCGTTGAAGTTTAATTAGTTTTTGCTGATTTTTCGAATGTATCCCTAATAAAATGCTCAAATAGTGAAAAATATTTGGCTTATTTAACGATAATGCTTCAAAATAAAAATATTATGAGTTACAAAGAATGAGTTAAACATACTTATTTTACTATTCAGTAAAAAACAATTTAATTCACACATGTAAGTTAACATTCATTACTTATTTTACAATTGTTCTAGAAATTTGTGTAACCATCCTGAAAAATAAAACTTTTAAAATAAAATCATATTAAAAAATAACTTTTAATGTTTTCTGTGACCCTGTAAAGCATATAAATGCTATCTAACTTATTTTCGGTTGAAAAAATGCTGTTGTGTGAATAAATAACATATTTAAATTTTATTCAATTTGAAATAAAATTTCTGCATAATTTATCGGGAAATCCAGTCATGTATCAGAATTTTTTATTTGTCCATGTAAAAGGAATACAACTGCTACGAACTTTGTTTTCAATTTAAAAAATGCTATTGTGTATATCAATAACCTATCGTAATATTGCTGAAATTTAATTAAAATTTCGGTTTTGTAGCAACAGACTTTCCGTGATCTTTTGCGTGGCTGTGTAAAAAATTCATAATTTCTACGTTCGTCAAAATATAATTTAATAGAATTGTTATTGGAGAAACACTTGTAGGCAAAGTTTCAGCTCAATCAGATAATTAAAAGCGGGTTAAAATTGTCTTGCAAGATTTGGACTAATCTTTTATGTCGCCCTGTAAAAAAAGAATAACTGCTATGTTCCATACACTATAATAATATTGCATTGCCATAAGAACAACGTATCCTGAGCAAAGTTTCAGCTCAATCGGATTATTGAAATTGGTTTAAAATTAACTTGACATTTTTAATCTAAATTTTTGCGAAGCCCTGTAGAAACAGTATTCTAAACAAACTTCTACGTTCTTTAAATTATAATAATATTGTATTGTAATTCAAATTACACATGTATTCATTTTTTTGGCTCAATCAGGTAATTAAATGTGGTTTAAATTTGACTTCCAAGATTTGAACTAAACATACATACATTAATTGCAAGTTAATATGATGCTTGTTTATCAATAAAAGCTTAACGATTTGCAATCTTTGGCAGGAGTTTTTTTTTTTTTTTTTTTTTTTAGTTTTCAATGCATTAGGAATGGAACTTTGATTAAAAAAATGGTTATTGCTGAATAATGCTGAATAATATGTTAAAAGTCAATATGAAATTTGTAAACGAAATCAAGGATCATCAAGAATCACAACCTTTGAAAAAACTGGTTAAGCGGGTTTAATATCGCTTATTTTCAAACAAAAATATGTTAAATCTGACTTTTATAAACCTGTGACAAATGTTCAGTGATCTCGTGCTTTCAAACAAAACAAAATAGTCACGACGTGCTTTCCAACTGAGAGAAAGCTAGTGTAACTTTGAAACTCTCGGATACCAACTGCGCAAATATCTTTTTCAAGTTCATAAGTAATCGACATCTCTGATCTTTTCGACGGAACTCGTATGGATCTCGAAAATAGAGACATTCAGCTACCACTATACGCGGTTTTCTCACATTCCGCGATAATCGGAAAAGTGGATTTTATCCACCTACATCATCAAAACGTCCCACTGTGCGGAGTATCGCAAACACCTCAGAGATGTTTTTTCTTTGTTCTTTAAATTTAAGATAAGACAGATTATTAACTGTTTTGTTTTGCCGTTTGTACTAGAATCGAGGTGCCATTTTCCGTTTATTTAACAGCATATTTTTCTTCCCATTTTATCTGAAAGAAGAGCAAGTATAAGAAGTAGTAAACTATGATAAGTGTGTTACATTAATAAAAAAAACTTCAAGCAAAGCTTCATAGATCGCTGCAAGAAAAATACGAGTTATTTAGAATATGTATTAATTTGAATGTCAATGCCCGTGAAAGAAATTCATTCCCCTTATAGAATCATAATGTCCTTTATTTACAAACACAGTGTTAAATTCAGACAATTGCTTCAGGGGGGCATTTATGGTAGTGCAGAAATGGACATTATGGAAATTCGTAGTGGAATGTGTACTACTTCTAAGCCAATAAAACATATTAAAACCTGGACGCTTTTGTCAGGTTATGTAGATTCTTTGTTGGAAATGTACCCTTGGGCTACTGGTTAAATACATCGCAGAACTCACACGCATCTTTAAAGGTGGTAACTACCCTAAACCAAAAAATGTAGAAAATTAGAAAACAATTCACTTAACGCAATACTTTTCTGTGTCTATTCAGAAATTTATTTGTTTTATATAATCTATACGCCGGTAAGCTTTAAAAGACATGTTTTGCATTCGGATGTGTATAAATATTTCCAGTTATTCATCAAAACAGTTACTTAGTAAAAATGTAATTGCATTTATCAGTATTCATGCACTATAATTTAATAAAGTAAATAAAAAGATCCAAAATCGTAAAATCACTGAAAAATAATTAAATTTGAAACATGAAGTGTAATTTTATGATATTTACTTATATGTAAAATATATCTAAATAACCTTTCCCGTAATAAACAAATTAATGATAAGACACATATAATAAATCGTACTTTAAAAAACAAATATATTTGACAGACATGTTAAAGAAATAACTTCAAAAGGTTTATTCAAACATGTTACAGTTTTTCATTTTCAGAAAAGCATAAAAAGTTAATTATCACATAAATAAGAATAATTATATTATTTATATATCAGCATTTTCCCCAATTTACTAAAAGCCAGAAGACATAACCATTGTTGAGGATTTAAGTTTCTCTTTCTTTAATGAATCCATTAACTTGATCACAAATAATGTATTAGCATCAAGTAATAAAATTCAAATGTGCAGTGTTTGATGATGTTCAAACATAAATAATAAATGATTCTTCAATAAGAATGATAGAGTAATCATATTCGTTGAATGTTCATTTATTATGTTTCATTTTTCATGAACTGCATTAAAATGGAACGTATCTCTTCAAAGAATTTTTTTTCTTGTTTAATTGCAGTTCGTGAAAGTATAAAATGAAGCATAACAAGTATTTAGAAGAATCATTTTTTGAAACAAAATTAAGCTACTTTTATTACAAAGCTCGATATCTGAAAGCTCAATTTAATAATAGAATGTAAAGCGCTTTTCTTTATGCACAATTGTAATGTATTATAAATAAAATTAGTTCTTTATGGACCTTAGTAAACTTTGAAAGAAGAACACCAGAAACGATTAAATTAAAAATATAGATATTCCATTATTGAAATATCTCTCATTAAATAATTTATGGCTATAAATATCAAAAACAGTTAGCATTGCGTAACCATATATTTTTCTCCTGGTGTCTAATGATCCGATTATTGTTAATAAGTGTTATTTAATAACCTAAAAAATATGAGGCTTTCCGGATATTAAGGGCAACTTCCCACAACACAAGAAAAAACAGTTTAAATATATACAAATATCATTATTGTCAATCTGTCAGTTTATTTTATAAAGCAAATTTCACAGAATTATAGGAAAACTGTACCTGGAAAGAGAAGTCATCCCTTACTGCAGTCTTACATGTTATGTTTACTAAAAAATCGACCATTGTTCAGTTTACCCTTATCATCTGCAACACCTCCTTATATGAGTGTAATTTCATACGTTCTGGGAAACATATTATACTTGCGGTAACGATAAAACATATTAAAAGTATTATGTACTTTTGAAGGAATAAAGGGCTTTGTTTAAATGCTACTAGAAAAAGAAAAAAATGGCTTACAATTTTAAGGCAAAGTCTATTTGTTTTATCTGATTTCAGTGGAGAATTAAATTCATATTTGTAGGACGCAACAAATATGAAATTAATTTGGTGAAAAATTGCATAGTTTTCTTAAACAATAAAGTTTAGAGAAATAAGTTATTAAAACATGCATTTCACATTAGAAGTAAATTATATAAGTTGTTCTAATACATAAACGTATGAGGACGTGACTTTCAAAACTCCCATTATCCAGATTTTAAAAATCGGGTTTTCTCTATCAATCTATTCTATTGGTTAAGGGGACGGTGGAGTTTAAAATCCTTAAAAATAATTTTTTTAATTTTGTAAATTTCAACTTAAATATTATTCAAGGGTACATTATATACATTATAGCATGCATTTATCACAAAAAAAAATTAAAAAAAAATTTATTTTTGAGAAAAAAATGGAATTTTACGCGTCGTGTTAGAAATCTTCGAAATGCCCCATGCGTCTTCCATATCAATGAAAATCCCCAATATTTTTTATAAAAGTTTGGTTTATATATAGAAATAAAATAGAGCATCGAATTTTACGTATTTGAATTTAAAGGTTAAAAAAAAAAGTTGAAAAAAATTGAAATTTTTTCGAAAATTTTTCAAAATTTCAAATTTTTTCAATTTTTTTTTTTATTTTTTGTAAATTTCATCTTAAATATTATTCAAGGGTGCATTATATGAATCATGGCATGCATTTATCACAAAAAAAGATTTAAAAAAAATTTATTTTTGACAAAAAAATGGAATTTTACGCGTCGTCTTAGAAATCTTCGAAGTGCCCCCTGCGCGTTCCATATCAATGAAAATCCCCAATATTTTTTTTATAAAAGTTTGATTTATATATAGAAATAAAATAGAGCATCGAATTTTATATATTTGAATTTAAAGGTAAAAAAAAAAATGAAATTTTTTTGAAATTTTGATTTTTTTTTTTTTTTACCTTTAAATTCAAATATATAAAATTCGATGCTTGATTTTATTTATATATATAAACCAAACTTTTTAAAAAAATATTGGGGATTTTCATTGATATTGAAGACGCATGGGGCATTTCGAAGATTTCTAAGACGACGCGTAATATTCCATTTTTTTCTCAAAAATAATTTTTTTTAATTTTTTTTGTGATAAATGCATGCCATAATGTATATAATGTACCCTTGAATAATATTTAAGTTGAAATTTACAAAAATAAAAAAAATATTTTTAAGGATTTTAAGCTCTACCGTCCCCTTAACGTGCATCGAAAAAACACTATAATCTGAAAAAAAACCTAGTTTTATTGTATATTTCTGGCACTGTAAAATCTTGGTTTACAATCAAAACCAATAAACGCAGTCAGAGGTTTTCGTGATTTGCCAAAATTTGATTTTCTGTATAAGTCGAGTTTTGAAACTCACGTCCTCATATGAATTAATAAATAAAGGATAATTAAATTTTATTCATGAAATTTTGCTCAAACGTGTTTTAAGTATTCACTGTTGTTTGCTTCTAAAATATGTTAAATGAAACAAAAATCAATTATCTTTTAACTGTTATATTTAATGTGTATTCAAGAAAAGACGGATACTTTTAAATTATGATAAAAAGGTGATACACGCATATATAATTTTATGTAGAAATATTTCTGTTTTAAAGCTGTGTAAAGGTGGGAAATTATTTTTAATTTTAGATGATGAAACATCAAAGAGCTCCATTTTTAAAAAAAAATATTACTGAAAGCGCTTTTCCAAAATTGACGCTCAAGGATTTACGCAGTATAATTTATTAAAAAATATGAATAAGGAAATATTTTGGATCATTTTAATAACCCTTGTCTAAGAAACAAAAATGTTGTTTTCTGAAAGCAAAGCTTATTGATGCCTTATAAAAATACAAACTATGTACTATGTAGGATATTTTAAAGATTTCATAAATATTGAATGTCATTTTAAGGATAATATTTCTTCAAGAAATAATTTGTCTAAATAACCGTCTGAATGTGAACTGAAAATAATAATAAAAAAAGTTTAGTCGTACCGTTAGAAATTTAGAAATTGAGAGTAATAATTATAATACAATTAAGAACAGATCAGATTCAGATAAGGTACCTGTACCCAATATGGACATCCTAAGAAAAATTGATTTTTTTCACCCCCGTGTACACGTCATAGGACTCCAAAAATATATAACCACTATATCTGGACTGTTGACTATCATTATTAAAATTAGAGACCTTGTAATTATTATGGTTTAATTTTAATGATAAAAACAAAAAATGTTTACAGGTGTTCATATAGGGAACTACCTGTCCCTATTATGGACATGCATGTCCATACTAGGGACAGGTGGCTCCTTATTGACCTACTACACAGGGTGGGTGGAATAGCCAATATTCCAAGGGATTTTAGAGGAGAGGGGATAAAAGAAATATATCAAGTATTGCGGGGGAAGGGGCGGGTACAGCAAATTTCTTCAGAACGTGCACTTTAGAAGGGGGGGGGGGTCATTTTCGGTTGTGGCTCTTCGAAGATCCATGCAAAGCACATCAGTTTCTACAAAATATTATGAAAAAATATATTTGGTTTTGCTTAACTTTATTGCATCTGTCTGCAGAATTTACATCTGTTATTACTAAGTCCTCAAATGATGGACAAATAAAAACTTCTTCATCATGGGCGGTAAGTTTCACACAGTTCTCATGGTCATATCTGCCGCATGTGATGCATAGCCGCATGTCTGCAACAGCACCAATACTGCATAAGAAGCAGTACCAGCTCTTCTTTTTGGAAGAAGTCATATCACTCGTATCTGCGATTTCACCAACAGATACACTACTGATGGAAGGATTCTTTTGATTTTTCTGCAATGGCATTTTGGAGGATTTTTTCTCGGAGGAGGTTACTTGGAGGATTGGATAATACAGCAAGTGAATCTGAAGATTCATTTTCTGTATTTCCAATGTGGACATACGTTGTCCATATTGGGAATCAGGTATAGTTTTATTAAATCAGGTAATAAATAAACAAAGAAAACATTTTAAATCAATATATGTAATAGCAATCGAAAATATGTTTTATCAGCTTTCTAAAACACTCCACTTTTCAATATTTAAAGTAATTTTACCATATTTAATAAGAATTTAAACTTACCTGTAATTACCATCAGCACACCACGAAACAACAAATTTCCTTCCAAATGGCGAACAGCGCGCTTTTTTGCACTTTCCAGGCTTATTTATCTTTTCAACTGCTTTTCTTCACGGGCATGTACCGCCATCTCTCGATCAAAATTGTTACTTTTAAAGATATTAGCGTTGTCCATATTGAGAGCACTGCCCATATTGGGTACAAGTACCTTACAATTTTTTTAATCAACTCAACTTAATGTAAATTTTATGTCAGAGTACAGTGAACCACGAAAATCTACCTTTATATTTACCAATGAATTAAAAAAATACATGAAATGTTTATAGTGTATAAGGTATCTGTATGCAAATTTTGGTTAAATTATCATTAATGGTTATTGAAATAATCAAAATTAAAATGTTAAAATCCGAATAATTAGTAATCTTCATAGACTGTCCATGAGCATAAACGTTATAAAAACAAATTCAAAATTATTTCACAACAATCATTTTATGCATATAAACAAAATTTACTAAAAAGGTTTTTGTTTGTATCATAAATAAATGTTAAAAGTTTTTAATTACCTAAAACGTTATCTGATTTTTATCAGTTTTTTTTTTCTTTTAAAAATTAATTACTTTAAAATGAAATTATTTTTAATAACTTATATTTATAGAAGTATAAATATCATCTTTAAAAATTTTCAGTAAATTTGGAAAAAATGAAAAGCGCGTAAAACATTTTAAAATCATGAAGACGATGGAATTCTTAAATAAAAATTAGTTTACAGTATATATATATTTAACCACTGAATTTAAAAACCATTAAAACACCAAATAAAATAAATTAAGACAGACTTGAGCACAGTTAAAAAAAATAAAATTTTATAAAAAATATACTTAAAAATAATTAAAAATACAATTTGTAAACGTTTCGCCAAGCGACACGCGAGGCATCATCAGTACAAAATATCCATTGCATTTCAAACGACGGAACAAATCAAGAACAGTTAAAGTTAGTTATTTTAAAAACAGACGATGTTCACTAGGGACAGAACGATCTTCATTGAAAGTCTGCGATCGCAATTCAGTGAACCAACCCTCAAGGAGTATTCTACCGTGGTAGCTGTTGCAACCCGATTTCAAAATACTGGCGTTCGCAATAAGCGGAATGTGATTCGTTTGAAGTGAATGATGGACAATTTTTGAATTCAAATTACCATTTTTTAAAGCACCAGTATGATCTTTTAGGCGAATTTCCAATGATCCACCTGTTTCACCAATATAAACAGTATTGCAATCTTTGCAAGGAATAATATAAACGACACCGAGTAATTTAGACTTATCATATTGAAATTTATGCTTATTGAAAAAGGAACTCAGTTTATTAATTGGTTTAAAAGAAACCCCAATATTTAATGATTTTAGAATGGCAGAAATTTTATTAAAATTATATTAATATTATATTCTAAAATTATATTAATTTTAAAAATTATAATAAATTGGAAAATAATAAAATAACCTGATATTAGTAGATATGTTTCAGAAAGAGGAAATTGCGAAATTTTAGAATTTCTATAACCTTATTTTCTATTATTATTCAATTTCTTAAGTTATTTCTAATGATATGGCAAACTAAAAAAAACTGTCAGAGGCAAAATATGCAAACATTACAGAATTTTTTTTTTTTTTTTTGTATAATGGCTTTGTCGCTGGAGAGATAGAAGTTACACACCTTTACAAATGTAGAAGCCAATTCCATTGCAAAAATAAAAATTTTAGGAGCATTTTGTACTTACGAGTATATATTAAAAGGAAAATAGTTTGTCTTTCTGTGTGCCGAGTTGTGAAGAGACCGCTTCTTGCAGAGCTACAAGATTTGGTAAGAAAGTATCTCTATATCTGTAGTTATGCATGTCGCAGACAGTTTTTTGGTTTTTGTATTTGGTATTTTAAAATAAAATAAATATACTAAATAAAAAACTCCTCAAAAAACCGTTTCTTAAAATGGCACACTGCGGCTCATAAGGGGTTGGCTAGCAGTGAAGATCAGATGATCGAAAACGACTCATTTTTTCGAATTTTTGAAGCTTCCATCTACTTAACTGATCGAGATAAGAAAAAACAAATTTCAAGTCACATCTATGTACTTTAATATTTCTAACGGCGCAACTGTTTAAAAAGATGTGGACTTTAACCCTTTCAAAGAATTATTTGCGGAAGTTTGATTTTTATGTTTCTTTCCCGTTTTTCGAAGCCTTCTTTTGAAGAAATGTTCGAAATGCGGAAAAACAAAGAGAACCCTCCTAATCGGCATATCTTCATCTTTAAAGCAATCTCTTCTGTTTGAAAAATATAATATTTATACTTTTAAAAGTGTTTTAAAAGAGCTGTTGCGGTTTTGTATATTTTTTCTGCAAAGTTTAAAAATATGCATCGTCTTCGTAAATCAAAACACGAAAATAAAACTAACCATTTAATAGGCGTACATATAGCTTTGGAAAAACGTATTCGAGTTCAAAATATATTATTATTAAATCTTTCAAAACTTAATTCCCTAAGTCATTTCTAAAATTTTCGTCTTTTTTTGCAGTCTACATCCGTCTTTTTACATAGAAATACAAAAGAAAAGTTTCAAAAATATACATATTAACCCTTTGAAAAATCTCCTCACAGGAAATCAATTTGCGGCTTCAAGATTCCCATTTTCATAGAAATAAACGTAATTTTTTTACAATTGATCTGAAATTTTAATACAATATATACAAAATTAAAATGTGAAATCTTTACGTCCCATTAATATAAATTAAGAAATAAAATTATTTAAAATACAGACACTTTTAGTTCAAAGAAGCATATGAAAACAGCAAAAACAACGATGTATACGTTTCAGATGACTTATCTCTCTTCAGTACAATTTACGGGAAATACTAAAGATAACAAAAACCAACTTACCTACATCAAAACATCTACTACAGTAGAACTGTAATCCAAAGGGTGTTTTAAATGACTGAAACATCTATTGCTTGCGGCTGCCCAAAAATGCGCTTAAGGTGTTTATAAAGGAAGTTATGATCATAAACAATATAATTAAGCTAAAAATAAAGAATTGACCTTTTGAACATCTTTTTTTCGAATTTGAAAGCCCACTGAACCCTTAAAAATAAAATAACAATGGGTCTTTTAGTTGACAGATTGTAATTTCGCGAAAACGTATGTCTGTTATAGTTAATCTGATCTTTTTCTCTTTTAAATTGTTCTGATTACTGAATTGCCAACTTTGGCATGTCTGCCACATGTTACGTTACATTATTATACCAAACAAATTGTCGCCGTATTGATAGATTAAAAAGAAAATATCTCAAAATTATTTTAAAAGTCATTAGTAGTGACTAAATTGAGCTGCAGTTTTTAAAGTATTTTAATTCGATAATACTTATTTTCCCTTGTTTGATTACGTAAAAATTAAAATTAAGCAATATTTAGAAGGGATGTATGAGCGATAAAAATCGCAACTTCTTTTTTTACAACAACTTCTTCCGCCACAAAGTAGACAACATTTTTCTGTCAACGACAGAAAATTGCGTGATGGAAGAACCAGGACTTTGTCTCTGTAAATGAGGGGTATAATTTACATTAGGGTGGATCGTAGAAAATTTTTTTTAAATTCAAATTCGGCCCGATGTGCGAAAGTTGCGTATTGTATTGCTTATTATGTAAAAAAAAATTCGCCCCCTGAATTGATATCTTCATGCGCCCCAAGGGGTGCGAAATCCTCGAATGTACGCTAAATTTCCTGAATTTTAATAGCTATTAAAAAATTATTTTGTTATTGGCCCATTGTGGATACAATGCCATTATGTCCCCTCACCATATATAAAAAGTTTCAAATCCCTTGAACATCATCTTCATGCTCCCCAAGGGGGGCGAAATCCCCGAATTTTAGTTAAATTATGCTAATTTTCCTGAATTTTAATAGCTATTTAAAAAAAAACTAATTTGCTATTGTCTCATTGTGGATACAATGCTATTGTGTCCCCTTACCATATGTAAAATATTTCAAATCCCTACATCATCATCTTCACGTGCCCCAACAGGGTTAAAACATTATGAAGTCTGACAAAATTTGACTTATTTTAGGTTTGTATGAAGATAGTGTTACATAATAAAAATCAAGTTTTACACACGTTTTTATTAATTTCGGCTATATATGTTTCTTTTCCATATTTACATTTAACTCTTCATTTTTAATAAGCATCAAATAATTATAATAGATAAGAGCGCCCCTTGGGGCGCATGAAGATGATGTTCAAGGGATTTGAAACTATTTGCATATGATGAGGGGACATAATAGAATTGTATCCACAATGGGCCAATAATAAATTATTTTTTTAAATAGCTATTAAAATTTGGAAAATTAGCGTAATTTAGCTAAAATTCGAGGATTTCGCGCCTCTCGGGGCGCATGAAGATATCAATTCAGGGGGCGGATTTTTTTTTTACATAATAAGCAACACAATACGCAACTTTCGCGCACCGGGCCGATTTTGAATTCAAAAATTTTTATTCTACGATCCGCCCTACTTTACATAGACACACACTAATATGTATGTGTGTGTATGTGTATTTAAACTTGTGTGTGTGTCTAAACAAAGCATATATAAGATCTTAAAAGCGAAATGAGATAATGAATTCTACCCATGTTTTAAAATGTGTTGATTTCTTTGTAATTAATTTCGTATATAATGAAAAATAATAATTATTAACATATGTTTTTGAAATACAGATACTTAAATTTTACTTACATTTGATTAATTGATTTTCTTAGTATTGTTCGTTTTGTAAGCTTGGTTCAAAAACTACAATACCTATCACTTTGAAAAAGTTTATGTTTATAAAGAACATGCTATCTTATAACGATAGAAAACAGTTTATGTCATGTTAATAAAAATATAAAATAGTAAGAAATTACAAAAGATTTTGAAAATAATGAGACATCACTTATTACAATTTTTTATAATTTCATTACTGGCATGTATTATTTTTCGTATTAATATTTAATAACATGTCTCTAATGACCATAAAAAATCCTAATGATATATGTTTATAGTTTTCGAGTGAAGTGTACCCAAACAGACACGATATAAAAACCAGTTAATCAAAATTCATAATATATAATAGTTTTAAATATTTCTTTCCATGCATATATATATATATATATATACTTTAATAGGCAAAAGTTTAGATTTTCATAGTTTTTTTTTTCTTTTTAATAATTAATGATAGACTTTTGGTCGAGATGGCACACGTGTTTCTGAAATATTCTCTTACTTAAAATTGATTATATGCGGAGAATGTTACCTATCTTAACTGAAACGATTAAATTGTTTTAAATGCGGTCCCCTCTCTATCTAACTATGCATTTTCTCATGATTTAGGATAATTAATTTTTTTTAATTGAAGCAGTTTAATTTACACCATATATGTGTTTTATAACTTTCTAAAATGTAATTAGGACGTAAAAAGTTCACACGTTAAAACTTCATAGTTAATTTTTTATGCAATGCTTTTTCTTGTTAGCTAATTTAAGCAATAGTACAAGGCAAAAGAACAAAAACTTTCTAAATTTAACTACTTCTTAATGTTTAACTTAAGAAACATTCATTGGTGGAAGCTTCCAAATCAGCCCTAATTATCGAAATTCTATTTTAATGTTTGCACAAAGACAAAGCTAATTACTCGAACTACCACTAAATTAAAGGTTTTAAGGAATAGATAAACGAATCAATACCTTTGCACTATTAAAATTTTTTAATTAAAATATATTTAATTTGTTTCTATATATACATATTGCTACATCCATTGGCAAATAATTAATATTAGCTTTTAAATATTTTCTAAACTTACATGAAATTTACATGAAAAACTTACATGAATTTTCAGCAATTTTATTTTATTTGGAAAAGCAAATATTTTTCTATTTATGTTTTAAATTTTGACAAAAAAAAAATAATTTGTACTTAATATAATATTTAAAGTTAGTTTGAATACATTATTGAAATGTATATTTGTTTTTTAAACATTTTGTGAAATAAAATTCTTGTAATTAGCATGCTTAAAATACATCCATTTAATAAACATAAATATTAATTAAATTAGATTAATATAAAGTTAGTATAACTAATTCATTAAAAGTAATCATGCACTGTTTTTTGATTTAAAATAAGATACTCAGATTTTAAATTTGGCAATAAAGTCGGATGTTTTTGTATTTTTAAAACACCCTTACTAAAAAGAAATGTATTCAATAAAACATACACACACATATATATATATATATATAACATTTCGGAACATACTTCAATTGAATTAATAAACTGTGATTTGCAATATACAATATAGCGTACATTTATGTTAATAAATTGTATTTTATATTACATATTAAAGGGTGAAATATTAGTAATTTAAATATGATAGGGCATATTATGAAGATAAAATAGTTGGAAAAGTATTTGGAAATTTGTAGCCGCAAACTATAATTTTCTTTTTTTTAATTCATTATTATGAAACTTTAGATGAATAATAAATATATATACATTTCATTTGAAATTAATGTCATTATTAAGTGCAGTATAATAGTTAATGACACCAAATATGACAAATATTTTTTTTTTTTTTTTTTTTGTAATTTCTCCGAATGAAGAGTTAGCAAAATGATGCTAAATTTTACATTTTGTTTTTATTATTATTTTTCTTCATATTTGATTATTTGTTGCAAATCAAATAAAAAAGAATATTAAAAGTTTTAGTCTGTATTTACAATGTTTTTTTACGTTTTATAGGTCATGTCCGTTTTAAAAGTTTAACTAAATCTGACATATGCTGCTACACAAATCTCAGTTATAACTAGATGGGGAAAGAAATGTTGAATTTGAATAATCTTTTTCATAATATTCCACCTTTTTTTTTTTTTTTTTTTTTTTACTTTTTTTTTTTTTTTTTTTTTTTTTTTTTTTTTTACTTTTTTCATATTTATAATTTTAATAGTATTTGTATCCAAGAAGAAAATATATGTTGAGATTTTGTTTCCTTTGTTAACTGATCGAATCGAAATATTCAGTCCTAGTATAATATTATCAGTTTTTCCAGTGATTATGACCAGACGGCCGATTTCGTCACATAGATATAAAAAGTAAATTTGTAAAAGGCATTACACATTTGATAAGAATTTTTATATAAAGCCTGTTTTAATCTTTATTTAGTCATAAAAGTCCTATTAATTTTATCTAGAAATATGCGTTTATTTTACTCCTTTAGAAATAATGAATTAGATTTGATAAAAGAAGGAACTTTATGGATTTTTTTGAGAACAGCTAATATTTGTTCGCGTTTGCATATAGCGTAGGGATAGACGCCGATGCTGGAAACCCCCTATTGTAGAATGACGTATTTCTTTTACAAGAGCTATATTTAAATTCATGGTTAAATAAGTATAAAGAGCTTTTATGTTACTTATTAAAGTGTGTATGCATATATATTTGTATGCATTGCTTTTTTTATATATTAAAAAACATTTTTTTACAAAAAAATATAATTCTGTAACTGAGTTTCTGGCCAACTTCTACGAGGTCAATATTTTTAAAGCTTGCAGCATTTAAAATTTATGAGATTAAAATCCATCATTTAAAAATAAATTCCAATTCAATCATTTAAAAATGGTATTGTTTTAGGTTCAAATAAAATGAAGTTTTCACAGCGATTTGTAATAAAGAAACTGTATATTTTTACAAAATAAAATAGTGCTTACTCTTCTTAATTTTTCTTCATTTTCAAATGAATTTTACATGACTTCAAAAGCCTTTCTTTTCCCACTCAGAAAGTGTAATACTTTTGGACAAAAATAGAATCTGAGTGTAAAATCTAACCAGCGCTGCTCCCTACAATTTATGTTATATTCATGAAGCCGATGAGGCAAGAGATCAAGTCTCTTTTTGTATTTTTCTTATCTCATTGCAGTAAATTTTAAGAAAAAAAAATAATGAAATATTATATCACTTTACTTATTTTTGGTTTTATGTAAGATTTTGAAGAGAATCTTATCATTAGATTTTTAAATGATTAAAGGTGAAATTTTGAATGAGTTCAGACTCTCCTGTTGTCATATTTACAAGCTTATTTTTATTTTATCAAAAAGCGAATAAAAGTAACACAATGAAACTAATTATCAGGTATTGATTTTCAATTTTACAATAACTTCTTTTATCACGTGTTCTTTTTTTTTTCAATTCCTACTATTAGTTCACACTCTCCTTATATTTATTTATTTACTTATCTTGTTCAAATTTTCAATCGTTAATAAAATACTTATTATTCATCCTATCAAATTGAAATAATTTTTTTTAACTTGTACTGGATGACAATTGATGTTAATACAGTTTTTTTCAAATATTAATCCATTATTTAAATTTTAATTAATTAATTTTAGTTTTACATGGGAGACAAAATGGCGGCCATTGGTTATTGAAGCATTTAATGCATCTTCATATCTATAAAGGGGGTTACCATAGGTGGGGACTCTGTTCTGTCACCAAATACCGCCAAGTTTGTCGCCAAATTGGTGATATATAGCCAAATTTGGCGGCCAAAATGAGCCACCAAAAGTGACGCCAACTTGGCGATATCTCTAATATTTCGCCAAATTCCCATAGACTTCCATTGTAAACCTACTTGCTTATAGAAAATCAACAACAATTTTTTTATAATAAAAAAATAATATATTAATTTTTTCTTTGATGACCTATGAAGAAAAAATGATGAAAATTTGATGACATATGTAGGAATTGACTTTAAAAACAAAATTTTTGTATTACTTGTTCATTTTATGCATTCTGTAAGTCAGCGAAGTGTAGGTCCATACTTTGCACTCCTTTATTCGAACTTGGAAGTTTGAAACATTTGTTAATTCGAACTTGGATTTTTGTGTATATAGATATTTTTGAACCTCGATCGCCATTGAAGCCTTTGAAAGTGGTATCGTAAACAGTGTTAAAAAGTCCCTTGCACATATTAAAACAGTAAGCATGCAATGCCGAATGTCTAATACTCCGCACAGACAGCAAAAATATAAAGCATTTTTCGATAATTATTTTTCAATCATCTGGGGAAAATCGCGGTTAAATACAATTTTATTTATTAAGGTTAGTTGGGGTAACTGGACCCACAAGGTAACTGAGCCATAGGCTATTTTATAAAAAACCGTTGATGTATTTTAAGTTTTAGCTTTTGTGAGCAATGCCCCTTAACCTCTACTTCCTAAAACAACACGTGTCAACTCAATCATAACTCTCTCTTTGCTGTCATAGGTTGTCGAAAATTTACTTTTTTTTTTTTTTTTTTAACAACGCCAGTTTGGTTGAACTTCCTCGGCTTTTTATTAAAATACTGTAAGTACTTTTATTAAACAATCGTTTTTATTTTTAAAGATTAGGCATATAACAACGTTAATGTTATTAGGTATCTATACCTATTTACTCCATGTTTCAAATGTAACCTCGGTGTCCCAGTTACCCTATAAATTTTTCAAGAATGGGTTAACTGGGACATATATCCGCGGTAACTGGCCCATGCTGGATCCAGTTACCTCAATAGTTATAAATAATATTTTTGAGTTTCTCTTACATCGGGAAGTAAATCTCTCGATTGTTTTTTGCTCACAATAAAGAAAATTATAGAATACCTTATTAAAATCACGTAATAAAATAAAAAAAAGCATATTGGGTGGTATCAAACCAAATTTCTTGAAACCTTGAGAGGCGGCGATGCCGTCATGGCATCACTAATTTTAATTCCTAATTGCCACATTGGCACTGGAATTTTATAATGAAATTTCACCTTTATTAAGTACGCGAAAATATACTTTTACTTGTTTTCAAATAGATTCTCTTGTAAATACAGGTGTCATTAAATTATTTCAACATTTTATGAATGCAAGTACCTTGCCCCTGAAAGCGAGATAGCCAAACCTTGAAATTGCACGATGATACAGAAAAAGTACATAAGTACTTACGTAGTCGTCTGTTCATAGATTTACCTTGCTATTTTTTTTCCTAAAAATACCCATGTGACTTTTATACTTATTACCTATACTGAAGTATATGAGTACTTACTTAATTTTTAAGTTTTTGTTATAAATAAATCTAATATTTTCACATTTAGTGCATTTTTTAGACAGCAAAGTTTTCCCTTACAACGCTCTTTATTGACATATAATTTACATGTTCTGTCTGGTTTAAATTTTTTTTAGGTTGTTTACACTTTTTCAAACAGGACCTGATATCCCATATTAAAACAAAAAAACGCGTGTGGAACATAGACCCTCCTGATCCACTTACCCCACTTTTATGGGGCAACTGGACCCATGAGGAAAGAAAGATGAAATATGCATATTTTTATATTTTTAAATATTAAAATGTAATTTTGCGCATTTCTGTCTGATAGAGGGAACCTAACTGAACACATTTACAGAAGTTGAGATTTTAATTCAAATGAACATTAGCTTTTTGAAGCTGAGTTGTCAGAAGCTAAAGAGTCACATTGTAAAATCATGGCCCAGTTGCCCCAACTGACCTTACTTATTACCGCTAAAATGATGCCATCAAAAGTCAGGCTAATAAAGTGTTTGCTAAAATTTAATAAAATTGTAATTATTACATATGAAGTGGTTTTATACTATGAAAAATTAATATTTTACATATTGTATGTTACACGTTTGAAGGTACATTTTTCATAACTATTATTACACCATCATATAGAACGACAAATTCTCATTTTCATACGTTTGCCCTTATGTAGTGTATGCGTATTTAGCGTACTTTTTAAAATTATAGTAAATATACTTTTTTAGAACTAAAAGAATTTCTTTAAAAAATAATTATATTTTATTTAACGCATACGTGTAATAATATCAGTATTATCGGAATCAATGTAAATTGGATCGCTGTCGATTTTCTCTTATTCATTTCATTTTATTGTCTGTATTTTAATCAGCTCTGTAAGTTTTAAAACTTAAGGATCAATTTCGGCAGCCCTGTGGTGTTGTTGAAGATTTTATGTCATGATTACCGGATCTGAGATAACTAGAAAAATGTGCACGTTTTCATTTGGTTTGTTTGATTCATGATAACTTTCTAGAGTTTCTAAACTGAAATTTCTTAAGCTGTTTGAGACGCTTCTCCTGTGCTTTTTTTCGATATCTGATAGGTATTACAAAATTTTGTTTATTTTTAGCTCATATTGCGGTTTATTATAGAAACTGGACACACTTTGTCTAAAGACACTTATAGTAGAATTGTTAAAAAGTTGTCCTGACTTATTTTCATCCTTGATATTCATCAAGATATTTTCATGATCATTCTCCTTTGTTATGGGGTATGTAATAAGAAATGAGTTTCAAATCGAAATCTTTTAATTACAATTTTTGCTCTCCTCTATGCTCTGTTTTTCTTCAGGTTTTTGGCCTTGTTATATTTTATATTCAACCTGTAAGCCAGTGTTGGGTATGAATGCGTTCATTGAACGAAAGTTCACGAACTTAGCTCACATTCTATGAACGTTGAGTTGAACTTGATTCATGTTTTGATAAACGAGTTTGAACGAAATTTACAACTCAAACTCAATTTTTTTCATAACGTATTTTTTAATTTTTCCAGTCGTTAAGAACACGTTTTTCCCACTCAAATGCCATTTAGAGTCCTAAAACCGACTCGGTACGGGCCCAGTCTGATCATCAGTTTTTCTGGGTCGTGTCCGGGCCTTGCTTTCTCTGGAGGCTCGGGCCGGGTAGAATCGAACTTATTTCTGGACCTGTGCTTTATTCTTCCTAGAAGTCTGCACCGACAGAAATTTTCTGGCCCAGTCGCCCCTGCTTGTATGAAAATTATTGTACCGTCCCAGTCTGATTCGTGGAAAAATCTATTTAAGGAACAACCTACCTTGGGTCAACAATTTTTTCCGAAAAAATATATATTTTTTAAATTGCCATTATTCTACAATTAAAATTCTCTTTAAAGAATAGTACTACATATACATTTCTAGGAGGCGGCAGATACAGTACTTTAAAACCTGTTATAAGAATCTGTGTCTGACGAGATCCTGTTTTAATCGGAAAACTTTCTTGATAGGTGGATCTTAATTTTCAAAATAGGTATAATAAATAATAATCCGTTTGAAAATAAATACTACATTTGCAAGAGACGACGTACTTGGTAAGGAAGGAACTTAGGTATAACGATTTTTTTTCATCTCCTATGTGATTCCGTCTTAGAAGGCTTTTCGATATAGAATTTTTCAGATTTTTAAGTTTTCAAGCCGTGTAAATAGATTAATAGTATTAATAATATGCAGATATTTACATACAAATAGAGGTGGATTAAAAAATCAATATAGCTTACAATTGGATATATAGAAAGAAATGTAGTAGAAACAGTATTTTGGAGCTGAGGTCCCAGTACTATGCAATCTAAGATAGAGGTCTGCATGCGCCGAAATTTCAAGGGCCGGCCCGATCCACAGAAGAAAAATTCGGGCCAGTATAAATATTAAAAGTTCAGCCCGGGCCCTGTCCGTAGAGAAAACATTATTGGTCCGACCCGGCCAGGAAAAACAGCTAAAAGTTCGGCCCGAGACCGGCCCGGCCCGAATGAATTTCTACAAACATTGATTTTTACGTCGATTTGGTTAAAAGTTTGTCTCGTACGAGGAATTCTGACCAATAATACTTATATTTGCTTTTTATTTTCATGTTTATAGATTTCATTTTTACAGAAGTTATTGCGATATTTATTATTTTAATGAATCGCTATTTGTGGTATTTAAATGTTTCAGTTATAATTAATATAGTTAATCGATATTCAAAATATTGGAGATTTAAAAATCTGAAAAATGTAATACGTAACGTCTTACGTATTAGTACTTTAATTTTGCATGGATTAACATATTTTTCACGTTAAGATTGAATTCCGCCATAGACAGGTTCTTTTTCACACGTTTTACTATATTTTAATTTTAACAATTACTACATTTTAATAAGCCTAGAAATGTACTATTTTTTATAAAGAATAAAATTAAATGTTTATTGTAGAACAATGGCGATTTAAAAATGTATGCACTGTTTTCTGGCAGGCCAAATTTTAATGATCTTTGAATGGACCAGGCCACGCCAAGACAATAATTCTGATATGAGGCAGTGTCAAAGCCAAGACTGAAAAATCAGGCCCGTAAAGACTAGGCAGAATAATACCATACCAGTCTCGGTTCGGTACGGAGAAAATAAGGAGAAAATAAAGAGAGGCCCTGCCCGGTCCTTCAGGAAAAAAAGGCCTGAGCCTAGCCTGGAAAGAGTAGCGGCTAGGCCCCGCCCGGCCCCAACCTTCAGAAAAAAGTACGACCCGGGCCCGGCTCGATTGCTGTGAATGAAAATAGGCCCGTGCTCTTGTCTATGACACTTTTATTTAAAATGAACAGTATAAACATGAAAAAGAGACTGTAATAAATATTTTTACTTCCTTCTATCTTTACAAGAAGAAAGTACTGGATTCGTGAAAATTTTCGAATTCCAGATTTCGACGGATTTATATGTTTTAGGCGTAAGAGATCACGAAAAACATGTTTTTACAAAATGCCTGTCTGTGAGGGTGTCCGTCTGTGTGTGACACAAATTTTGTGAGCGCTCTATCTCAAGAACTAATGAACGGAATTTAATGAAACTTTAGATTCAGTTAGTCCCTGATATAAGTTGGTGCTGATTCTTTTTTGGTGTAAATCGCCCAACAAGTGGCGCTAGTATGCTGCATTTTTCACGATTTCCGCAATTGCTGTATCTCCAGGAATAATGCATGAATTTTTATCAAACTTTAGATTCAGTTAGCTCCTGATTTAAATTGATCTTGATAAGTTTATCGTGTAAATTGCCGAACCGGTGCCACTGATATGCAGAACTTTTTCACTATTTCCGCAATAGCTCTATCTCAACTATTAATGCACGAATTTTCATCAAACTTCAAATTTAGTTAGAAGTTCACTAAGTTGTTGCTGTAAATCACCTAACCCGTGCGGTGCTGTGCTGCATTCAGGGCTTAATTTGCGCCGGAGCCCTGCTGCGGTACTTCTCTGGTTTTAGTATTTTTTAAATATTGGTCGGCATACACCGGAGCTCATAAATACAGGGCTCCGGAGCCCAATGCAATAGTGCTTCCGAAAAACCGAAGCTTAAATTATCATTTCCTTCCCTTCCCATCTCCAAGCTTTTGCATTCTTTTTTTTTATCAAAACCCTTATATTTGACGTAATGTGTCGTACACGCAGGAGATGGAGATAAAACGGACTTAATTTTTATATCAGTTTTGGGGCTTGGACTGACTCGAGCTTAATCTGTCTTACATTCAAAATTTTAATTTTAATGCTATTTTGATTAGAAAGAAGGGAAAACAGAAATCGTGTTTTTCTATTTCAAATTTATTATATTCAAATTTATGTTGGCGACGTGTTGCTACAGTGCCACTCAAGAGACTGAACAATGAATTTATTTTCAGTTCTATTTTCTTTTGTGACAGTAGGATAATTTAAATTGGCTCTTTTTTTATTTTATTATTATTTAGATATCTAACCTGAAAATAATATTTTCTGTTTTTAGCCAACGAGCGTCAGCTTGAGGTTTTGTTTGTTTGCGGTTTTTTCTCTTCTATTGCGTACGAGTATTAAAATCATGTTACTGATTTTTCTACTTATTTTTTATCATGAAGCTGCCCCTGCTAAGGCTCTGTTTTGCAGATTTATGAAGTCACTTTCATTTTAAGTAGATATAATTGCCGTGCATTGTTATTCTGATAGAAATGCAATCGAGCGGTGTTCCCCCTTTTTCTATAAAAGCATGGAATCATTCCGATTACGATGTCAAAATTTTTATTTAATCTGATTTTCAGGGACTCAACACAAAAGATTGTTATGCGGAAAGAATCGATTATAGTTTAAGATATGCACCTTTTATAGGAAATTAAAAATATTTGTTCCATTCTTCAGCATACAAATATTAATTTCTGTAAATTTCATTATTTTTTTCTTAAAAATGCATAGCTGCTAACTATCCCTTTTTTTTGTGTGTGTGTTACCATTATTTCCGAATCATAATCCTTACCCTATTTAATCGCAGATTTGTGACATTAATTAACATTGAAATTAAGCAAAGATTACTATTCAGAAGGAGTGATAACTAAAAAGTGGAATAGTTGACAGCTAAGTACGAGTATATGCTGATAAATATACTATTTCAAATTTTCATTTTGATAAAGGAAAAAAAAAATGCTTTAAATTTTGCAAATAATGTACGAATATAAATATGGAAATTGGAGTGACAATTGGGCGGGGGGGGGGGGGACTGGTACAACTGTTAGCACCGTTATCACAGTATATTAGAGCTCCGATAATTTTTTTCTGAGAAATTAAGGCCTGGCTGCATTTATCTCAGGATGTATTAATATGTATGAGACAGAAAAAAACTTTGGGATTGCCAAACCGACTAGTTTTTTTTTTTTTTTTTTTTTTTTTTTTTTTTTTTCGTCAGAACTCTTTTGCACAAGACCAAATTTTAAACATATGGACGTAAAAATAAAATTCTAATCAGAGGTAAACGAAATTCAATAAATGGTAACTCTATCTTTTACGAATGAGAAAGTAAAACAATTAAATTAAATCTTAATTACTATTTTTCATGGTTAAAAAATTAAATCAAAACGTACTTTTCATTTCGTACTTAATAAAAAATATTCCTTTTTTTTTCTTTTCAAAATGCGTAAAAAGCATGAGACAATTTTGCATACATTTTTTTTTTTTTTTGTATAAATTAAATATAAAAAGATATATTTTTTGGAAATCTCGATAATGTACATATTTTTTAAACTCTGCTTCATTGCAAACTGCAATCATATTTTTTTTCGTATGAAAATACGCTAATTTCAAACTTTGATAACTCGTGATGAAATTGTCACAGCACACTGAATTTTTGTGTGAATGAACAACATGACATAATTTTTCCGGGGACATCCGCCCCCCTCTTTTTTTACAGAGGGGATACGTACTTACGTTTTGCAAACACTTATAATTGGGATCAAAATTTTCTCAGCCCGGATAAACAGCCCGTGTGAAAATAAAATAGTGATATTTTTCGGTTATAAAGGTTTCTTTTAAAGAAAAAGGAACATTTATGGAACAGATAATATCTTTGTCCCAGGTCTCACACTACTATAAGAAAAGAATAGAGAAGAAAGAGCATATAAATAAGGCAAACCCCACACTGTGCAAGGACAGAAGAAAGTCATGTTTGGCTGAATTATATAAGCAACACCGTGATGGATACGTACGTTACTGTTACAGTAACGCCAGTAAGCGCCAGTGAAGTTTGTTTTGGTTTGGTGCTTTGTTGCACAGACTATTGCGCCTGTTTAGTTATCTAATCGTCTATCGTTAATCGTTATGGTATGAATAAAAAAATCTTTCTGTTGAATGCAAGGTTGCGGAAAATAAATAAAGAAAAGGAAGACATTTCCCGAAACTGTCCCAAGCAGATAACGCATCTCGCCGGCTGATACTGGGAAATTCACCCAAATTTCTTTATACGAGAAGCGTAAGGCCTTCAATCAATTTGTCAAATGTTGGAATGTCAGTTTCTCACGTTTCAACTTTTTTCATACAAATTTCTCCTAAATTACAAGGATTGTTTTCCGGTAGAAAAATTATATGAGCTTAGGATGTATCAAAAATCATTACATATACAATTATTTCTTAGTTGTTCGATCTTTCTGAAATCGATGTATGTATTTGTTAGAATAAAAAATCTGTGTATATAAATATAGTTAATACATGTTTTTTTTATGTATAATGCGATGACAATTGATTAATGAAAGGTTTTACTTCATGGCCATTCTCTATACGTGTAAAGTGATTTTTCCATTAACCCTTACCGGCGCGGAATAATTCTGTTTATAAACTGATGAAATAATGGGCTGACACCGCAATTTATAAACTAATTTATTAGAAAATACGAACTTGCTTATTTTCATGTACATTATAATAGGAAAATTTTAGTTAAATATTCTTGGTGCCGTTTGTCAGTTTTAGAATTAAAATTAGGTGTCCTTTTTTAAGGACACCGCGCCGGTAAGGGTTAAGAAAGGTTTTTCACATTTAAAATTGACAATTGACACAGACATTTAAACAAAACCACACATCATATATACAAAGATAATTTTCCAACAAATGTGAAATTATACATTATGATTTATTAAATTTTAAATTATTTTTAAAAGATATATAGACAGCATTCAATGAAGGGGTTTTTTTTTTTTTTGGGGGGGGGGAGGGACTATATTTTGTGAAAAATTAATGTTTTTTGTGAAATGTATTACATTGTTATGAAAAATAAAATTTTGCAACGAAAGATGAAATCCACTTACTCAAATATAAAATTCAAGCAAAACAAACATTAATTTCTTTAGTTTAATTTGATAAAGTGAGAGGTCACGAGAGTCACCAGCTCCCCCCCCCTCCCCGTTTTGAACAAAGTAAATTTCTAAGGAACATTTAAAAAATGAAATGTATATTAAATTCTTTAAAAATCCCCCTTGCTTTAGGATGCGAATCTTTCTAAATTTTAAATCTGTACTCAAATCTAAAGTAGATAAATTTTGACACATGTAATGAAGTCATTTTTAATCTTAGATGCAAGCAAGACATTAACAAGTGCACCTATTCAGAAGTTATGCGATTGAAATAGCGTTTTCCATGTTTCGATAAAGGTAAAGAATCTTTTGAAAAATCTTCGTAAAATTTGGGGGTTTAAACAGAATTTCAGAATGCGGCAGCCAATGCTCTCGTAGTCTTATGATGGCACTTCTGTAACTGTTAGGGCTGTTCTTAATTGCTCTTGGATTACACTTATACTCTAAAGCGAAAGCTGGGTTTCCCGGGGTGTTCCCATCCCTGTCATCCCTGCTCTGCTCAACAAGCGCAAAACGTTTTGACACGTTTACAAATTCATTTTTTAACGGAAAGGTATAAAATTGGAAAGCCAGGCCATGGAAGCGATTTGGAATTGAACTGTTTTTTCCATTTTTTGATCCATCAATTACCTATTGAGTTATAATCCATTTTTATCACATGACAAACACGTGTTTTGCCCGCTCTTGAGTGCTCCTTCTTCCTTGGCGTGGAAATTCGACACTACTTTGACACTATTTTCTGAAAGGTCTATTGCGTTTGCAAAAAAAAAAATGGAAAAAGCAGCTCAATTACATAGTTTCTGAACAACACCATCAGCTAGTTTCATGCATTTTCGAACAAAAATAAATTAAAACGTATGTCAGAAAGTTGCCCTTTTGGATTTGAGAACAGCCTTAAGTCCTAAAACTTGGCTTTAAATGTTCTTTTTCTATACGATTCTTTGCCTTTATAACACTTTTCTGGGAATAAAGGTTGGAGAAACGGAGGTATGACAAAAGAATTTTTGTTATTCTTTCTCTGCATAATAAAAACTTTCTCTGCACTATTCGCATAAAGTTTACCCTTTTTTTTAACAAATTAGAGACGAAAAAAATTTAACTTAATTTCAAGATACAGCTGGCTGATATATACCTTCCGAGACGGTGTCTATACTTATTTCTACATTTAAAATAATCAATGAAAACTAATGATATAATACTAATTCCCAATCACCTTTTTGTATAAATGAAAAAGTATAAAAAACAAATTAATAAAAATAAACATTTATTACCACTGAACGATTGAAAATATATCTTCCATGTTCGTCAGATTTGAACTTTATTTTTCATTCGTTTTATATACAATTATTTCATAAAAATTTTAATTTTTAAAGAAAAAACACGCCAAGTTATCACGCAGATGCGATGCAGAAAAAAATACATTGAATTAGAGGTATGCACGGTACGAAATTTTCGGGCCGAACGCGACCAAGACAATCCGCAGGCAATTTTTCATTTGGCCCGGTAAAAAAGTTCAAAGTTTGGCCAGAACTGCTCCGCCCGTTGAAAAAAATTATTGAGTCCTGTATAAAAATTAAAACTTCGGCAACGTCTTCACAAAACATTAATTGACTCCGTTAGGCCCGACCAAGCTGGACATAGATTTTTACACCTATAATGTCAAAAGTGTCTTGTACGGGAAGACCTAACTAAAAATACTTATTTTACCTTTTTAAATCATGTTTATATTCTTCATTTTAAAAAAAGTGTTCTGAGATATGGTATTTAATTTTTAAATGCATCTGATTATATGTAAATATCACAATTACCATTAATATCGCTAATCCACATTTTATGGCTTGGAGGTTTAATTTTTTTTAAATTCTATACAATAAAATCTTCTATGACGGAATTGCATAGGAAAGAAGAAAAATCCACCATGGGCTGGTTCCCCTATGAGCAAGTTCATCGTCTGTTGTAAATACATTACATTCTTTTCACAAGTATTGTTATCTTCATTTTAAATAGATCACTATTTTGTTTTGTTAAACACTGGTTTCTTTCATAGGCAGGTTCTTTTGTTTCAGATTTTACTGTATTTTAATTTTATTGCGTAGAAATGCATCTACTCTTCCTAAAAAAGTAATAGATATATCAATTTTAATTGTGGAATAATGACGATTTAAAAATACGTGTACTTTTTTAAACAAAAATTTGGGCCGGGCCAAATTTTACTGATATTTTTACTGGAGAGGCCAGGGCTGTGCTGGTCCAATGATTTTCATGTTAGCTGGGGCTGAAAATTTTTGCCTGTTCAGACCTCAAGAAGAATGCAGTCCAGCCCCGACGTAGGTCGGAAAATAAATCTAGTGCCGTCTCATCTGGGTCCGTACCTCTAGAAAAAATCATCCCTAAACCAAGCTCGGACAGAGTGTCGGAAAGGAAAATTAGACCGGGTCCAAGAAAATCCTTACATCGAATAACCAAAACATTAGTTCACAAATTTTTGTAGATTTGGACGATGAAGTTCTAATATATTTAAAATTAAAAAAAAAAAAAAAAAAAAAAAAAAAAACGAGTTTTTAGTGAACTTTGTTCACTTTTATAGATGACTTTGAGTTGAACGAGTTCGTTTGAAAAATTTCGAGCTTGAACGCGAACTTGACTCATTTTTGAGATACTGAACTTGAGTTTGAATTAGTTCGTTATTTTTGTTAGCGTGCCCAACATTGCCTGTAACCAATATATAAAACACATTCAATAAATTTTTTTCTGCGCATATAATATTCATAATCCCTAACAAGGAAGGTCTCCATACGGGCATACTCAGAAAAATCTGAAAAAAAAAATGTAGAATGTTCTTCTCCCATGGGTATATATGTTTATAGAAAAATTTTTGGCGGAAACTCAGTAGAAAGGCCTTAAAAAAATAATGAAAATTTCGCTTATTTGGCGACTTATCACCGTTTGGCGAAGAAATTAAGTTTAAAAAAAAAATACGCTTGCCGAATACTCTTTAAGGAAAAAACTTTTTATGTTGAATTTGTTTAAATAAATTTAATTTAAATAATTTTAGCTTTGCCATTTTTAGTTTGTTTTAACTATAGTTTTGTCACATATATTTATATGTACTTATAACGAATTTTAACTATCATATTTTACGATTTAAAACAAAATTTAAATTGATTAAAATTGTTCCAAACTCAAAAATATGCCCTATCGAAAACTGTCGATTCAACTTTCTTGCTATGGAAACAACTTCTTCGGTATGGAAATGTATAACGGCAGCATTATTCATCTGGCGTTAAAAGTTATTTTTATAACCGATAAAGCCGTTTAAATTTTAAAAAATGTGGATTGGAGAATAAAACAATAGCAAAATTTCGTTCAAATCGGCAACAAGCAACAAGTATAATACAAAATGTAATAATAATAATAATAATAAATTCTTTCATGGTTTACGTTTAAATTCATTAAATACCGCATATTCTCAAAATCAATTAACAAACAATTTTCAGATTCATTAAAATCGTTTGCTTTTGGCGAGAAAAAGTGCTGCTAGCCAAATTGCGTACCGCTTTCGTCTTTTCACGCCAATTATTCGAAAGTATTTTATTTGTTACAGATTTTCTACTGTAATTCCGCCGCTAATTTTAACTGATCCTTTATTACATACATGAGTACTTTCACTAGCAATTTTTTTCAACATATTCTGAATATGCCCAGTATGGAGACCTTCCTTGTAAGAATATCTGTGATCTTTAATCGTATATCTTTGAGTCATTTTCACATTATTCATATCCATGGATGTTTTATTGTAAATATAGTATATTGCAGTTGCTTTATTTGAATTTAAAGTAATGGAAACTTTGCCATATACCATTGTATTCTCAAGTGTGGATTGCGTTCTACATGCCTGCTCATCGAATTATTCTAAAGTTGGAGCAAATGATATAATTTGATTTCTAAGATTTTCATATTCCTCTATTACTAAGTAATCAGGTTCCTTTGTATAAATTATGGATTTGTAATACCAAATGGATGACTGAGTTATATTTTGCAATAATATATTTCCGTTACTTATTTAAAACGATATATTTTTAAAGAACCAAAAACGTTATTACAATAGTTGAGTCTTAAAATGTTGTTTCGTTTATTTTTTTATGACAATCGCTTCAATCGACAACACCACCTGCCATTAAAAAATCAATTTAACGAAAAAAAATGTAATGAAACCCATTTTTCCATTATGCTATTTATAAACTACTAGCTGACACGCCCGGCTTTGCCCGGGCCCGTAATAATATTCTTAAATGAATCTGAAATTTTTATTGCAAGTCCGTACAGAGGGGGGGGGGGGAGACGGTGCAAATTACCAAGGCTCGACTCTTGTTCAGTTCCAAAGTTATATAAAGTCAGAGGTTAAGTTTTTAAATTTTTATATGTCTCATACATTCCAAATTAATTGATGAATTCAATTAAAATTTAATTATATTTTCAATAATTTATTTTTTTATTTAAAAACTTTTGATGAAAAAGCAATTACAAATACAACATAAATTGTAATACTGAAAAAGAAATAATAAAATTGTAAGCAAATATTACTATGTAGATTTTTAAAAAAGTACCATCCAGCAAATTTATTTTCTAATAGAGTAAAGCCTGTTTATAACGGAATTCTGCAATAAACGAACAAAAAAAGGTCCAAATCCCCTCCCCTCAAAAATGCTATTAGGCTTTGTTCAATTTAAATAAACTGCATAAAACGGAATTTATCACTGGTCGTTTTCATTTCCGTCTAAGCAGATTTTATTGTACCTTACTTCTGGTAGGCCCGTAATAATACTCTTAAATGAACCTGAAATTTGTATCTCAGGTCAGTGCACAGGGAGTGGTAGAGACGGTGCAAATTACCAGGGACGAATTTTGACACAACTAATATTTTATCAAATCGGGAGTTTCTGATAAGAGAGACAAAATTACTTTAACCTCATGACAACATTTTGTAAACTTCTTGCTGCTGTTTAATTCGCATGTCCAATACAGTACTTTTCAGAAATTGTACGTTTCACTCAAAGTCCCACAGTTATGCCCCGGAACGTTTAAAACAGTAATTTGGATTTCAGAAGCAATGCGTGCATGCTACGTTTATTAAGATTATTTTGGCAACGCGCCCTTTGACGGCATTCTCGATCCAATCTATTTCGATTTTTTCTTCTTAATTCTGCTTCTTTTTTACTTTAAAGCATTCGCCGAGATCTTTTACGGGCATTTCAAACGGTATTTTGAAGCTCCATAATTGCAGCGAAACAAATTGGAGCGAAACGTAAATAAACCTGATCGCCCTAAATCCTGCAAAAGGGATTTTACACAATAACCAATGAGATGTGTTTATCGAGCGTTGCCATTACACAATAACAAATAATCGCGATTTCTGTGCCACGTACGTTAGCGTAATATATATATAGATTTTTGTCTAATATACATTCGTTTTGTTGTTAAATTTACAATTGATAAGCATTTAACTTTGGATGATGATTATAATAATTTGCAAACGCCGTCCGATGCATAACATGTAATTTTCGCATTTTTTAACCTGCGATAGGAGAATGTGATACTTTTCGCAATTTAATTTGACGTCGGTTATCAAAGTCTGCACTTCTTCAGGTGGGTACACGGATGTCACATGCTCGGCTTTTCTAATTTCTTTTTGTTGCTCGTTTGAGGCTTTGCATCATTTAACATCACTTTGGCCAAGTTTTTCCCTTAAAACGGAGACGTCCTAGTCGACACATGGAATGCGTTTCATTTAATGACAATTTTGAGAGTAGCTATTGTATTTAGTTTTTTAACCTCTTAAAAAAAAATTACACTTTTAATAGATCAAGGTTGAAAATCGAGGTTCCTTATGGTAACAGAATCCAACCAACACTTGTTTTACTTTTTATAATTGTTCTTCATACCGTGAATATTTCTCTATATTTTATTCAGGGGTGAAATAAATGTACGAATCATCCAATTAATCTACTCTAACGACAGGAACATTTCCGAAAATTGTACTTACATAGAAGGTACTCATCAGGGTATTTACAGATTGCATTTGAATTATTAACGTTCTGCATTATCATTTTAAAATACATGGCATATTTTTCATTTCGTAATTAACACTACTACATTATCTGTAAAAAGTAACTTGTACTGAAAATAGGCACCTGAATATGAATCTAAAATTTAACAAAAAACTAAAATTGCAATGAAGAAGTACGAACAAACTTTTTGGTAGCTTATTTAATTTATCACATGCCATTACATTTTTAAATAATTTATATCAATTTTAAGGTTTATTTTTTCAAACTTAAATCACAAAAAAGTAATAATTATCTCACTCAGACAGCTGTAAAATACAAAGTACATATCCTGTTGAAAATATTGCGTATCATATCACAAACAAATATTCAGAAAATTATTAAAAACGTTCCATTCTATCAGAAACATATATTTACAAAATAAGTATTTCTCAGATATATATTTTTTAATCAAAAACGCTTATCGATATATTCGCATACTACTTGATCACCTTCCTAAAATGTTTTAATGAAACCATGATCTTTCAGCCGACATTTCATGGTGGTGGTGTGGAGTTTTTGTGTTGTTTTTTTCTGTCCCACTAAATTTACGAAACCTTACTGTTTGCGCTACCACCGTATTGCAATTGAAATTATAAACAAATCTGAATGTGTACTTTAATGAGTATAAACAACTAATGCTAATTTACGGGTACCTAAAAGAATATATAAAAATAACAATTGAACGAAAGAGCTTTTGAAATATTTTGAAGCACATAAATCATATCAAATCATGGCTGTTCTTTAATATTGAACATATCGTGTTATACTTCCTTGATTTTTTTTAAATAATCAGGTTTTGGTTAATTCGAACTTTTGTGTAATTCAAACAGTGATTTGTCCTTTTAGTATACAAAATAAAAATATTCCAATCTAGTTTACAAAGATATCATGCAAATTAGAATCTATTACACAAGTACTAGAAAGTGAGAACAAAATGGTTTCTCTTTAAAACGAAATTAGAGCTCGAAACTCATAAATACATACCACGATATACTTTCTGTTTAAAAATAGACATACATTCCTCTAACATTTCAAAAATATCTTCAAAGTTAGGATTCGTTTACTTGATTATTTATCTTTTTTTTCGTATTTATATGTCTATATCTATATATTTCCGAAATGTCAAGAAAGATAGGATTTAGATCCCATTCTCCAAATCTAAAGTGATATTTTTTTCACGAGAATCATGATATTCACTGATGTGATATTTATGATGAAATTATTCTTCAGATATATAATAAATAATTCAAATGTCATATGTTTATCTGTATCAATATTTCATCACAAGCTATTAGATGACATCATCTTTATGTTTAATGTCGTGTATTACAACTTTCGTAAAAACAGAATACCGAAATTCAGGAATCGTATGATAATTAATATTATTAAATTATGTTTCCATATTTAAAATAAAGTATATTTTAATGAAAATTTTTATGGCTTTTAGACAATCGCCAGGTTGAAAAGCCAGGTTGGAAAAAAAATCGAAAATTGAAACCGGAAAAATTTAAAAAGGAAATTGCACAAATTAAAGACACCGAAAAGCGGGGAGGGAGGGCTCGGGGCGATGAAGCTACCGAACGACTCCTGCTGCTTCTAGCTTATTATTAGTCTCAGTCGACAGTTGGGGGTGGGCGGGTGGATCAATCGCCGCGTCGAGCGGCCCCTGTTCGTCCGCAGCCCTTTATTCTTCCACCTATTCCGACTCTTTTGCGGAAGCAAGGTTCATAGGTCCCCAGCCACGTCCCGAGTAAAATACAGTCTAGCGAAAGCGAGGTTGAAAAAAAAATCGAATATTGAAACCGGACAAATTAAAAAAGGAAATTGCACAAATTAAAGACACCGAAAAGCGGGAAAGAAGGGCTTGGGGAGATGAAGTTACTGAACGACTCCTGCTGCTTATAGCTTATTATTAGCCTATTATTATCAACCTTGGGATAAGACGCCTTCTCGAGTTTCAATGTAAACAATGTTTTTTGTGAAGCAGTGTAAAACATAATGGGATGAATAAAAGTAAATTGAATATTTTAGACATACTAAAGTTGTTAACTTACTTAATATTAGGCAATTAGAAAAATATGAATGTAACAAACGATTTTTAACAACGCAAATTAATAAAAGAACAAACTAATATTTGAAAAAAAAGGTTATGTTTTACTTAACATTTAAAAGAATTATGGCTCTTAAGTATGCCTATTTTTAAACATTATAACAAGTTTAATTAAGGTTACTGGCCGCCATTTATGCTTTGTAGAAAGGCCAGACACTAGTACTCTCTAAAAACATCAGACTTATTTCTCTAGTGTTTAAAATATGGATTTTATATAGGCAAATAAAGAAGTCACGTAAAATATTTTGGACACTTACTAGAAGTGTTAAGATGAAATAGCAATAAAAAAGCACCACTTAAAAATGTAAAAAAAGAACGCAAACGAAATTAAAGTATCAATAGGGAACCTTCTTCCTTACCACTGAGCGGCGTTTCTCTACAGCAAATGCTACCTGCGCATACGAAAACTACGTGATACGGCATCTTGTGCAACACGGCATCCTTCCTCAAGTTACCCTATTTTATGCATGCAATATTAAAATTTAACATCATAGTAATACCGATCTTTATAGCACAGAGTTGTAAGACAAGTATTGCTTATCTAAACGAAGTACCGCCCCACCAGTGGCCGAGAGGTTCTGCTCTCGAAGCTGGTAGACGGGAGGTGCTGGGTTCGATCCCAATCGCGCCCGTCGACCTAATCGTTCGGAGTTTTCGTGGTTTTCTTCGAGCCGTGGATCTTCCATGCGTTAATACGGATTAGGTTCCCTTAGAAAGACCACCACGGAGGGCACTCCCCCCGGGCCTATATCCCCCGTGTAGATAATTGGCCGTCAAAAATCAACCCAACCCAACCCTAAACGAAGTACCTCGTCTCTCTATCTCCCCGTTTTTTTATGTAAACATATTGGTAGCTCATTCTATTTTACATTATATCAAGTATTTTTATTCGGTTTCTGCATACTATGGCGTAAAACAGGCTATTTAATGTCATTTCAAATATTAAAAAATAACAGTGTACTGTTGAAAGAAATTGTTGCTGAAAGAGAAATTTCAACGTGTTATGCGTTTTCTTGCTAAACTAAATTTTCCCATTATATAGTATATATATCAACTTACAGATCAAATACAAGGCTGTTCAAAAGAATTGGAATACATATTTGGCTATAGACGGTAACTGCAGAAATCAGTTTTACAAATGTTTCGAGCTTTTACTTAGATCTCTTATACCCCTTATTTATCTAAATAGCGAAGTTTTGTTAAAGCATTCAGGAAGTGTTGGAAAGTGTTTCATAATCTATGCTTAACGCATGATTTTTTTTTAATTTGTTTCAACTAGATATCGATATTTTTTCCAGATTTATTTCTCACGAGGTACATAACCATCATATTTAAATCTGCTGAAAATCTGAAAGCATTCGGAGAACTAGAGCTATTTTTTTTTAAACTACTGCAATAGACCAAATGAAAAAGTTCTTCGTACGATCCATTTTACCACTAAATATTAATATTTTTCTCGATTGTTTCACACAGGCTACGAAAGTATTATGTTTTTAACTCGTAAAAATTTCGAAGAGTTTGGATGATAAAGACTTTTTTTAAAAAACATTTAAAATACCGGATGACCTGCGCCCCTCCCTCCCCTTTTCCGGCATACTTAATTACGTATACAAAATTATGCATCGACTCCAAAAATCAAAATACGCAAAAAAAGAAAATACCAAATAACATACACTTTCAATTCTCTTTACAATACGGCAAACCATTTCAAAAAATACGAAATTCAGACCTTTGAAAAGAATTCAACCCCGAAGTCACTTTTTGGTTTTTCCCGCGCATTTTCCGTAGAATTATCATTACAAACATTTTAGTTAAAAATATAGATTTATTTATATACAATAGCTCTGAAATTTTAATACTATATACTAACCCTTTAGTAAATGATTGAGTACCGATTTGATTCAGTTATTATCGTATTATGGATGAAACAATTAGTTTGAAAACCAAACAAATTCTCTTAAGATTTCAATGTGAAATAAATAAATCTTACGAATAAAACTCTGATTTTTTTTAAACTTACACAAAGACGTCAGAAACATATTTATAACTCATAAATTTCGTTCCGAAATTATAACATGTATAAGGGAAATAATCAGTTTGAATTTCAAAAAGTTTCTCCTGTATTTAATCAACCAGAAGAAAAAAAAATAATGGAAAAGAAAAATAACAGAAACAAACACTGCTTTTTAAAATTAAATATCCATATATTATCACGAAAATTATACAAATGCTTTTCAGAACAAGAAATGTATATTTTTAAACGCTAAATCCCCCCCTCCCCCCTCCTTCTCCAGTTGCAATTATTCCAAGACCTTTTACAGCTAAATATCATGTTGTTTTTTTACCGATTTTTCATAAAGTCAGCGAACACATATTTTATATAACATATACATCTTTAAGCATTTGGACAATCATAGGTTGTGAAATTTATTATTTTTTGAGAAAAAAAACATTTTGGAATGAAAGGTGAAAGCCTGTTACTCAAATGTAAAAGTTTTCTTACGAGATTATTACTTTTTATTTAAATATAAATTCAGATAAAATCGAGTTAAAGATATAAAATGAGACAAATTTTAGGTTCATTTAAGGTTATTATGACATTTTAAATAATTTTAGGATCACTTACAATATAACTGAAGTATATTTGGATTCATTTCCATAATATTTAAAAAAATAATTTTGCCATATCTGGAATAATGTTTCAGGAAATACTAAAAGATATACTTAGTGCACACACACTTAGTACTTTATCTTGGTAGCAATATTTAAGAACTCTTATATAGGGGTCAATCCATTTCAAGTGGCCCAGAAAATCATTTATTCGTTGCTTGACCATTTTTAAAAAATCTGAAATTTTTTGTACAACAACCCTAACATGATGGAAGTTCAAAATGACTATTATTTTAAATTTATTAATTTTTGTTTGTGCATGGCGGCCATCTTTGTTTCATCGTCTGCAGAAATTTTCTCACAAGGAGGGTTTGCGGAATTGTAAAGAATTCATCGTTTATTTCTCCAATTCAAGTGCAGATTAAAGCAATTTGTACAGAATACATTCGGCTAAAAATTTGGTGATAGAATAGTTTCCGAAAATAAATCCTTATTGGTGAAATTTAGGCATAAAGATACAGTTTTTTCCCAAAATTTGTCCGTTTACAAAAGGAAATTTTTCTAGCAAGGAAAACTGTGAACATGACATATATATATATATATATATACATATTTTTTTTTTTTTTTTTTTTTTTTTTTTTACAAATAGGCCCAAAGTACTTGTACTCACACGCCAAGTTCCAGACCTGGGACTTGCTCTCTCTTCGCAAAAAAAAAAAAAATCCCAAATTTTTCAAAAATGTCAAAAATCGCACTTTTCAGGCTTTGATATCTCTGGTGGTGCACGAGATAAAAACTTGAAATTCTGGTTTCTGACAGTACTGTATGGTTGTGTTATGCCCAAGAAATTTCAGGATGGAGATTTCACTACAAGCTAACATATGGCAAGGGCAACATGTCAAAACAATAATGCCAAACTATTGTTTTGTTGTAGTCACAGCTAAGTATTTATCTCAGAGTGTCACTTAAATTTATGTTTTTGATTATCTTTAAATAATAGTAACAGAAAATAAAGCTCTTTGCAAAGCTTAGCAATTAATTAAAGAAATAATTATACCTAAGGCCATACATTTTGTATGGTATCTGTAATTTTTGTTGCAATTTTTGTAACTAAAAGAAACCTCAACACATTTACATAAAGAAAAAAAAATATTTTAATACCAGACGTGAGACAAAAACAGAATAGGGATAGAGAAAAATTGTTAATGTTAGCATACTTGTTGAGACATGATCAAACGCGTCAAAACTCATTCTCTCTTGTTGGTTTAAAAACCACAATTTTGATCTTTCTCAAAATTTTATTTGTAGGAACCAAGTCTTGTCATCTCTTGATAACTTGATTGAAGATCTTGACCCTGCTGGCTCATAGAAATAAACTTTGAAATAACTATGTGCAAGTCTCACTTCATTAATAATTCCTAGCTTACTTATTATGCAAAAATGTCATTTTTCTGCTGTAAAAAAATTGAAAGGGCTTTGGATATCTTTACTTTCTGAAAATTACTTGAGGCTGATGCATGGTAATATCGTATAATGTTTCATTTACACGAATATACTTATGGTAGGAACAAGATTCAGGGACAGGCAAGCAGCATTAAAATTGAGGTTTTTAAACCAACAAGCAGAAATGTGCTTTAACACGTTTGATCATGTCTCAACAAGTATGCTAACATTAACAGCTTTTCTCTTTTTCTATTCTGTTTTGTCTCAGGTCAGGTATAACAATATTTTTTTCTTTATGTAAAAGTGCTGACGTTTCTTTTAGTTACTAAAATTACAACAAAAATTACTGAAACCATACAAAATGTAGGCCTTAGGCATACTTATTTTTTTAATTAATTGCTAAGCTATGCAAAAGGCTTTATTTTCTGTTACTATTATTTAAAGATAATAAAAAAAAAATTAAGTGACACTCTGAGATAAATACTTATGTGTGACTACAACAAAATAATAGCTTGGCAGTATTGTTTTGACATGTTGCTCTTGCCATATCTCCGCTTGTAGTCAAATATCCATCCTGAAATTTCTTGTGCATAACTCTACCATACAATACTGTCAGAAACCAGAACTTCAAATTTTTATCGCGTGCCCCATTAGAGATATCAAAGCCTCAAAAGTCAGATTTTTGACATTTTCGAAAAATTTAGGATTTTTTTTTTTGTGTGTGAAGAGAAAGCAAGTCCCAGGTCTGGAACTTGGCGTGTGAGTACAAGTACTTTCGGTCTATTTGTAAAAAAAAAAAAAAAAAAAAAAAAAAAAAAATGTCATGTTTACAGTTTTCCTTGCTAGAAAAATTTCCTTTTGTAAACGAACAAATTTTGGAAAAAAACTGAAAGTTTTTGCTTAAATTTTACCAATAAGCAGTTAGTTTCTGAAACTACTCTATTACCAAATTTTTAGCTCAATGTATTCTGTACAAATTGCTTTAATACGCACTTGAATTGGAGAAATAAACGATGAATTATTTACAATTCTGTAAACCCTCCTTGTGAGAAAATAGCTGCAGACGATGAAAAAAGATGGCCGCCATGCACAAACAAAAATTAATAAAATTAAAATAATAGTCATTTTGAACTTCCAACATGTTAGGGTTGTTGTACAAAAAATTTCAGATTTTTTAAAAATATACGAGCAACCAGTGCTGGACCACTTGAAATGGGTTGACCAATAGGACATATCGCTCAACCGCGAGAAAAGTAACACATCTCGCAAAAATTGCTTTCTCGTTTTATTCCATCAATAGGTCTGTCACAAACAGTTTCATAAGTGCAGTTATACGGAAAATCCCTTTTTTACGCTATATGGCCATTTGTGATCACAGAAGAGGGGTGGATTGTGCAGGGAGGTAAAATCACCCAACCTTGCAAAGTTCACCGTACGTCTTCATTTTTAAGGGTTTTACACTTTTATGATTGTTTTTATTTCTGCATGCAGAGCTAAGTGCAGTAATTTTATGTAACAGTAAAATCTAGCAAATTTTCTTTTGCCTCTGCTGTGAAATTTACTTTTGTCGAGATCTGTCACTTTTCTTGCGGGTGAGCGATATAGCCAATTTAGTGAAAAATGGATTAGAAAATAATAATATTTATTAATTAATGGTATAAAAAATATGTTTTTATACAAAAAAGTGCTCTCATTTGGTTTAGTTGAGTATCCCTTCTTTATTCGTTCTCATTACTAAGAATGGAATTTACAATTTAAAGTGGTTTTTTATACTGCATAACCAACATAGTCCCAATCCAGATATATAAACCTCTGAAATGCAGCGAAAATCCGAAGAGAAAGTTATTTTTCAAGGCTTTCAAATTTTGATTCAAACGGAACTTTAAAAAAATAATGAAATGTTTTTTCAAAAAGCAAATTTTTGCGTGTTTACAAATATACATTTTTTCCCCCTTTGTATTAATGATATTAAAGAAGGAAAATTATAAAACAGGTTACTCTTATCAAAATGAATAATAGTTCAGAATATACTTGCTCCAAAATATTTCAAATATTTGTGTCCGTCTGAAATATTCTGCAATATTTCTGCTTTCCTAAAAATTATCTAAATATTTGTAGAGATTAGTGTACTCCAGGTAAAGACACTCATAAAGTCATGTTTCAATAAACTTTTATTCACGGCATTCTTTAATAAACGTTTAATTATTGGTAAAAAATCACATTCCTAGCCTGACATTTATTTGAAACAAATAAGATCATTGTCATGTGTTCAGATATTTAAAAGAGGTAGAGGTAAGTTCGACAACATTGTGAAAATGTACATAGTTAAAGAAAATATAAGAGAATATAACATAATTTTTAACTTTTGATATTAACTACAGTCAAATGTGTTGTAAAACTCCCAGTTTAGTCAATTTTATCTTATATAACCTTAACATTTAGTTTCATATACGAAATAATGTTTGTTTATCTCTATTTATGTTTCCGCATTATGAAAATAAAACAAAAGAAGCATAATTATTGTCAGCAAAAGAACATTTCAATTTACATTTCTGCAGACAATCACTCGATGGAAATATATTTTATTCAATAATCGAAAAATGTTTCATTCTGGTTATTTTTCAGTACACTTCTCTTTCACTTATGAGAAATCTAAATGCTGTGACACAATAATACTTTTGAAACTCTGTGATTTATTTGATTATCGAATATTTTTAAGAATTATTCATTAGCTTTCAAAGTGAAATATTTAAGCTTGAAAGATGTCGATTCTTGTTCCCGCAATAGCGCGTAATTCTAAGATTAACTATGAATAAAATCATAAATTAATTTCACCAGGCATTAATCCGATTTTCCGTAAATGGAAGCCTTATAATCTGAAAGATACTCATATTTTGGAATCGGTACTGGATCTTTCCACGCATTGCACATCCTATCGATTTACAACATCGATTGACAACCTTATCTATTATGCACAAGTATGAGTGACAAAAAATAGAAAAATATATCTATCAGCGTGCAACTCCAGCTCACTTTTTTTTTTTTTTTTTTTTTTTTCTAAACGCGCTTAAGGAAAGAAGAAATTACTTCCTTTATACATGATGTATGTGACGCGAATTTTCGAAGGCAGATCAGTTTTATTTCTATATATCTATAACAAAATATTAGGACTAACTAAATATACACTTTGGTGTTTTTCAGAAATGATAGAAAGGATATATTACAAGATTAAACGGAATGTGTATAATACCCGTTTTTGAAAAATTCGCACATACCAAGGAATGGTTTTAGATCTTTTTAAAATATACAAATAACTAAAACATCCTTATTCTTTTTATTTTATGTTACAAACTAACAACATATGATGTAGAAGATTTTTGGTAAGATTCATTTACAAAAAAAAAAAAAAAAAAAAAAAAAAAAAGACTATTAAAATATTAAAATTTTTAATGAGATGACTTGTTTAACAGCACTTTCAAGTTTCACTTTAAAGTAATAATTATGGTTTAACTATTCTTATATTATACATTTGAAATGAATAATAAAACATAAATTTAACTTAGTCTTTTTGTTTAGTTACTAGTTTATATTTATATTTACTTCAACCTTTAGCGTTCATTGATAGCGCATTTATTTCAATTACTTGGTATTTTTTTCTCATAAAATTTTAAAATTCGCACCAATCTAATAATTGTGACGGATAAATTAAAAAAGAAATGAGAATATTTATCCAAAAAAGCAGTACGCAAACTCATATGCAAAAATTTTATGCATGTGACAAAAGTTTTCGAAGGCAGATGTTTTATTTTAATATTTGCTGACCCGCCAGCGGTTACACGGGCCCGTAATAATAACGTTAAATAAACCTCATATGTGTATAACTTTTTATCGCTAACCGAATTTTTTAAGAATTTATACTTTGAAACGAAAATCTTTCCAGACGAACCTGGTATCGAGGGTCGAAATATTTATATATTTAAAACCGAACGTGTCATTTTATAGTAAAATAAACGCTCTTCAAGTGGAGGCTATATGTTTTTCTGTATTATTTCTTTAAATAGTGGACACGGAATTTTACAGTTTGAGAATTTTTTTTCTTTCTCATCGGATCACTTCATATTTTAACAAAAGTTCTTATTGTCCAAACACATTGAAACTGTTATTAGTTGAAAAAATATTGGTAATCAGTTGTAAAAGGGCTGTGTTTTGTTCTCGCTTTTTTTTTTTTTTTTTTTTTTTTTTTTTTTTTTTTTCATGTCGGGTCGTTTAATATTAAAAACTAAATAATTCGTATTTCCCGGACTGTTTGAAATTTTTATGATTTATAAATATAATATTTTGGAAGCCTGTGTATAGTTTTCGTGCAACAAATATATATTTAGCAGTAAAAACATGAGCTAAACCTATCCGCTTTCTGAGGGAAAATTTTGCAGATATTATAATTTAAAAAATCGTCCAATTTTTTCGAGATTTTTTTACTTGATGTAATCGATTATGTAAATAAAAGTGAAAATATATGTTAAAATGCCGAGATTTATATACTTTTAGCAGAGAAAAAAAGATTATCCTGGGGAGGCGCAAAGTGACTTCCACTCTCGGTGTTTTTTGAAAGAGTTAATATTCATATTTTTGAAAAATCATTACACCGTCTCCGAGACGAAGATTTTCGGATTAAGTGGGAATCCCGTACTATTAAAATTGAGCCAGATGCAAGCTTCGAAATAAACGGAAATCCAAAAACAGCGAAATCGAACTTTATTAAAATATATATATATAGGGTTAAATATCGTTTTTTATGCAGATTGCAGCGTTTGAAATTCAAAAGTATGAAAATGGCAAAAATGTTTATAGTTTGTCCATATTTCAAACGGTTCGGCCGATGCGCGCTTAGAAAGACGGGGTAAAAATAGCCGCTTCCCAACTTTAGGATCCTCTTCCTTTCGGATTCTCTGGAATGATGTTCCGACCGCGAAAATTTCGCGCCATTTTGATATATTCATTAGGGATTTTAATTAATATCTCGGTTAACTAACATAAAATGAAAAATTTGAGCCTCAAGAGCACAAGATATGTCTTGGGCTATCCTCATATAAATTTTCAGATCCCTGCTTTCGGTAGATTTTCCTAGCCGTTACAGATAGAGAAACAAATAAGCAAATATGCAAACATCTTTCTTTTATTAATGCAGATAGTTATATGAAAATATTAGGACAAACTAAAGATACACGTTTATGTTTTTCAGAAATGATAATAAAGATATATATCAACGCCTAAAAGAATGCCCTCAATACGCATTTGGAGAAATTCGCATGTACCTTAAGGGATGGTTATAGATTTTTCTTTAATGAACTAATAACTAAAAGTCATTTTTATTTTATTTTTTCAAAATAATAAAAAGGGTGTATAAATGAGGATTTACGGTAAGAGTCACTTACAAAAAATAACATCACTATTAAAATATTCAAATTTTAAATTATTTGACTTCTGTCGCAGTTAATTTTCTTCGCTTTTAAGATATTAAATAATAATCACGGTTTTAAAATTAATATTTATACATATTTGAAAGAGGTAATAAAAATAAAAGTTTTAACTTAAATTTAGTCTTATTTTAGTTACTAGTTTACTTTTTGGTTTACTTCAATCTGATGGATTCATTCTTAGCGCATTTATTTCTGCTAATTGATATTATTCACTGCTATATATATATGTATTTTTTTTATTATTATTCTCACTGATCATTAAATGTAACTGTTAAATTTAAATATAAACAGATAGAATTTTTATCCAAAAAAGCAGTATAGTAAAAAGAATTTTTTTTATAAATATGACAAAAAGTTCATTTAACGTAAGACTTTTTAAAAATTATCTTTAAAAGTGCGTCAGATTCACATATAAAAGGTTTTAATTTCGTAACTCATGCGCAAAAAAGAAAACTTTCTCCTTTTACGTAAGCTGTACATCGAGGTTCTTGAAAAAAGTTATTATCAATACTCCCTGGCTGTTGAACTAAAATGTTTTATCTTGAGTTATTTTTTCGCTTAAATTTTCTCCCCGTATTTTTCAAGATTAGAGAGAAGGAACTGACAAGAATGTTTGAAGTTATGTTGGATGTTATACTCAATTAAAAACACTTTTCTATTTAACTTTACATGTTATATTACCAAAAATGATTGATAGATTTTTTTTAATCATTTACGGAGCGATCAAGTTAGGAAAGGAAAAATAAAATATTTTTAAATCGAACTATAAACATAATGAAAATATAGTTTTACATAAAAATCTATAGTAACCTTCTTTGAGAAGTTTATGTAATTTAAATATATCAATATATTTTTTTTTACTTAAACAGAATCTGCGACATCTATTCATTCATTACTTGGGATAAAATTTGTTTCAACCTAAGTTTTTTGTGGTAATTTCTGCTTAATACCTTCTCTAGCACATAACTAAAAATACACACTGCACGAAAGAATGTTTGCAGCATTCGAAATTCTTCATTAAAAGATAGAATATTTGCTAGTTTAAAAATTAAAAGAGAATGACTATGCTGTATTTCTTTAACTATCCAAATAAATTATCTGAGGATTCAGGATTCTAGAGTCTTTAGAATCGTTTGGTTCGTTATGAAAGTATAGATGCAAAATATTAAGAAATTATAAAAAAGCCTATCTATTATTTGCAGTTTATAACATGTAAAGTTAAAATAATTATGAATTTCTGGGTCATGGGAGTCGACCGAAAATATCACAAAGTTTAACTAAGTTATAACCTTTTGGAAGAGCTTCTAAAAGCTCAGTCTTATTACTTTTACTAGTTCTGTATTTAAATAAGTCTAATTAAGGAAAATGTTCGCAGATAATATTTTAAATTTAAGAACATTGGTATTTATCTACAAAACTCTAGCTTCGTTTTATAAATTGCTTCGAATCTAACATTAGAATGTCGTTCGAAACAAAAGTGACATAGCCACTACAGGCAGTCTTTAAGAGTTCATGAGTCATTCAGAGTTTTCCGCATCAGTTTTTCAGAAGTTATCGTGATTTTTTTGTGCTATCGGTGGTAGGTACTCTGCATAACATAATGCGTATTTATAATTTTAAAAATTCAAGTTTCTGAATTCGTTAGAATTGGACATATGTATTATAATAATGACTATAAATAAGATCTTTCTTACTAAACAAATTTACTACTTCCGGTAATATATCTCAAAAATGAATAGCTCTTAGTTAACTGGTCAATTATTTTGCTTTTTTGAGATCGATTAATGAAATATTCTAGCACAATCTTTCTTTGTTTTCATCCAATCCAAATTTCATGGAATAATCTTCATTATAACTTTGTCCATAACTGCAATATTTTTAATTCAGTGAAGAAATAATTTATCATTTGCAGAATGTACATTAAAATAGTAATTAAAGTGCATTTAATGCTTTGAAATTCAAGAGTTTTTAGCAAGTCTAATTCGATATAAAGTATAGTATGTCATAATCTCATTTATATGTTGTTGTTATCCTTAAAATGTGTCGATTGATAGATATTAAATATTCAATAAAAATTGCTGTTTCAAATAACGTAAAAATAATATTTTATTTTCAGAAAGAAAAATATTTTTACGAATCTGATAGATGCATGCTATTTAAAATGCTAAAAAGTTTTTTTTTTTTTTTTTTTTTTTTTTTTTATATTTATATAAATGTTGTGGCTTATAGTGAATTCAAACGTAAATGAGTGGTGTCTTTTTTAATGAGGAAAATCTGTATCGGTTTCAAATTTAGGAACTGTACTCACCGAAGATATTATTCTGGTCATTTTATCATCTTATATTTTGGTATACAATATGTTAACCATTGACACTTATAGCTTGGTGCATCTCAGCTTATAAATATAGGGCTCAGTTATTCATTACATATACTTAAGCTAATTTTTTTTAACTATTTATATAAAAATTCTGGAACATTTATCATAAATTATATCAATGACTCAATAATTACAAAATTCCTGTATTTTTTTTTTTATTATTATGACGTATTTGCCTTAAGTATTAAATTTTAAAATGATATCAATGTAAATAACATACGTGCATGATTTATTAATTATTTTACTCTGTCTAAAAGCGTAGTAGTCAGCATGCCTATCTGCTGCGCTACAAGTTGCGAGTTTGATTCCCGGCAGGGCAAGGTTCACTCAAACTTTCATCCTTTCAGGGTCGATAAAATGAGAACCAAGCTTAATTGGTAACTAAACATCAAGGATCTCGCGTGACAATAACCACCTGACAGGGACATATGCTGTACAGCACATTTGTGCCCATGATCAAGTAAACAGGGTTGGGCACTCCAGACCCTGATCTTTCACTGATCGTATAGCCACATATTTAGTTTTTTCCTGCTCAGAGATAAGTACTGTGATTCAATATCATAAAATCATTGTTTGATATATAAAACTTCAAAAATAATTTAAAAAACAAACATTGTATTTGTTTCGTTCTGCATGAAGTAAAAGACTTCCAGATTTGTTTTAATGCCCTCCACTCAAGGAATTATTTTTCAAGCTGATGTGCAAGAAGTAACATTTTTATTTTGTTCCAGAACTAAAAAATATCCATATAATATTTTCTTCGTATAACTTTTCGACATCTTTTCCTTAAGAGGGATTAAAAGTATTTGAAATTACGAAAAAAATGTAATTTTTATTGTCATCATTTAAAAATATTTGAATCTAAGTTTTCTAAGAGTAGATCCGATAGGAAAATTCTTAAATTTGTGGTCGTACGAGCCTAAATCCTCTAACGGTGATACCTGGGAAGGGAGACTTTAAACTCACTTATCTCGAAATATATTTTTCAGAAGTTTTTACTACTATACTTTTTGAAAAAGATAACAGATTTACATGCTTCTTTTCTTTAAATAAAATTAATTAAATTCTCTAAAAATCATACCTTAAAAACAAGCAAATAAAACATTTTTTTCAGATATAACAGAGCATAGTTCAATACTTTGATGGATTGATTCATACTTTTTTTCATGTTTTTCCCAATATTTTTCAGATATAATCGAGAGCAACATAATAAGCAGCACAAAAAATAAACATCTGCTCAAAAATATTGAACCTGGACATCAAAATCGTACCAAGAATTTGTTTTGTAAAATTACTTTTGTTGTGAAATTTGTAAAACTGTTCTTTACAATTAAAAAGTAATTTTTGTTTCTAGTAAATATAATTTAAAAAATGCAAAAAAGTTATAGTCTGAATTAAAGCCAGGGTTCCTAATACACGACTTCAAACTTCAGTCAATCAAACTTCAGTCAATTGTAGTTACTTTAAATCTTTCTAATCCCTATAAATGCTGGAAGGATATATATGCGAAAGTAAAGGTGATTTTTATATCAATAATATATATGTCAATCTCATAATCTGTACTAGATATCGGCGTTCCATATATTTCAACGGATTTCAAAATATCATGAAAAATTAATAAATGGGCATATCGGAGTACAATCCATATTTCGACTGTTTTTAATCAAAATCCATAGTTTAAATATTCATCCATATTTGGCGCTGCTACAGACCATATTATCAAAAATCATAAAAGAAAATACTATTTTATCGTATGTTATTTTAAAAGTTGATAATGCATTACAAGGACAAATATTTGATGAGTTTTATGTTATGGTTATCACAATAAATAAAAACTTTCATTGGGATTCATTATTAAAAATTTTCCAGGCGTGCTTTTTCTGCGATTGTCAATATTGAGGTCATTCAGTATAACGTAATAATTTAGTAAGAACAGTTAAACGATTTGTGTGTACTATTACTAAAGAAGCTGCTCCTAATTTCCTTCATTATCCATTCAAATCTTCTTTTAAAGAGATAGTTTGCATATATTCAGAAAGGCAAACTGTACAACGCTGTTTATCAATGAAAAGTTATAACTCTTTTTGTTCTTTAAGCTAAAAAAATTCCGATTCTTTGACAACTTTTATCGTACAAACTGCACTTCCGATATGCCAGTTTTTAAGATTGATTTCGGACATAGGGGACACCAGCTGTATAGTTTATGTACTATTATGCGTGGTAGGTGTATAACATATAATCTATATGTATTTTAAGTGTTTTAATTTTGAAAGGCATGTACAATTTCTAACCGTAACATTTTTTTTCAGTATCTGAAATATATCATTGAATAACTCATATACTAGCAGCAAGGTTTGAGTAAAACATAAATGCCTTTTGATTAGGTAAAACTTATTTCTAATCTAGATAATGTTAAATAAATTAATGCACTAAAAGAATTTTTAAATATCTTAATCATTTATAAAATGTCTCATCTTTATTTTCTATTTTGATGTAGAGGACATTCACTACAAATTAAATCACACTTTTAATTTATATTGTAACACAATAGACTACGAAACGTCTTTCTTTTAAAGCAGGATACTGTTTGATCTTTAGACATATTTACCAAGTACTTAAAATGTATCACTTTTATCAAAGTTCAAAGATTATTTTGCCACAATTTCCATTCGATATTTAAGAATATTCCCGAACCCTTGAATTTTAAATTCTTCTCTCAATCTATTCTAGATATTTTTTTCGAAGAACAGTTTTTCACCTTCAATTTATTTTTTTAATCTGTTTCTTTCTCCATAGGAGATATCAGTGCCTAAGGCTCTATAATCATATGCCCTCTGAGCGTGAACGGTAAATTTTATTTTTGAAATAATTCGCTTGGCTTTTTTATTTTCTTATTTTGATTTTCTCTGTTATTTGGAGAACACTTTAATTTACTCATTCGTGAAGCATTGTGAAAGAAAATAAAACCTTCTAAGAGAACGGGAAATCGTAGATGGAGTTCGCAGGAAAGATGATAATGAAAAATTCTGCGCAAAAAAAGAATCTGTGTTGAATTATTCTTTAGCTGATTAAGCTTGAATTTTTCTCTTTCTTCAGGTGTACTAATCAGGTGTCGACTTCAAACATCTTGATAAGGTAGAGGGGAAGTTTAATCGTGCCTTTATAGGTACAGGTATTCAAAATTCTCACACACTAAAGGAAATCTAGGATAAGAAATTAGCGCCGTAAGCAAAGAAAATATGTTAAAGAAAATGTTTGATATTTCGAAATACACCTTTAATTTAATATTTTTTTTGCTTTACAAAAATAGTCTTTACAAAATAATAATAATAATATTTGTTATTTAACAATTCGAATTTTGAAGGCGTTTTCATTAAAAGAACATTTATTGAGAAAATGTTTTTGTAGTTGTTTAATGATTTATTGTCGAATGATGTATTATTAACTTTGAAAGATTTTTTGTTTTGCTGTTTCTTGTTTCTTTGATACGTAAAATGGCGTAAAAGAGAAGTATTTCAACAATTTTACATTAAATTGATTTTTTTTTTAATAATTGATCTTACTTTTGAAATTAATGTATTTTAAAGACATCGATGAGGTATAAATTAAAATATAGTGTAGATGGAGATAGGAAATGTAAATAATGCGTTTACCTTACATACATATGTTGTTTATAATTCACAAAGATTCCATGAGATTTTTGGAATTAAGTTTATCCTGAAGAGGCTAAAAAGTTTAAATTTTCTTAAAAAAGAAAAGTACAACGTGTAAAAAGTAATAAACAAAGTAACGTAGGAAAGCTGGTTGCACCAAAGGTGCTATTTTACGATCTTTTAAATTTATAATTTCTACTGATTGGAAGGATCTGTCGGATTTACTTTGCTCTAAATCTTTAAAAATTTCGATACACTCTTATACTTTTATTCTTTCTTTCTGTGCGTCAAGCTTCATTATCATTTAACATAAATTTGCACTTCCTCTAGCTTAAATAAACAAACGTTAAATATATATTTTAAAGAAACAACATGTCCACGAGTAACGCTGATGTCATCTTGACGGTGGCCAATAAATTTATCTATAACATCTGCCAAATAAATTTCACTTTTAATGCAATTTTTGTAGCTTCTACAAATCACACAATTTCCATTTTTTCCCCATAATTAGGGGAAAAGATGCTCTTTCAATACAATTTTTTTGAGAACTGTATAACAGTTTACTGATATTTTTATGGTTTTTGAATTAATTTTCTGGCACAATTTTTTAAAACTATCCCTATCACCTCCAGCCCGAATACAAAAGTTTAACCAGTTTGCATTTAAAACAATGTAAGTAATTCAGAATTTGTTACGCCCTAATATCGCAAAACGAAATTAAATCTTCATAAATAATAAAATAAATTAATAGAAAAAATAAAAATAAAAATAAAAGTCAAATTTAAAAGACAAGTAATCAAACTACTTGGATAAAACACAAAAATTATCAAAATCAAAAAGTCTTCTGTACTAGCGAAATCAACGGCAATTTCTTTCGTCATTATCTCTTGCCATGAGTCTCATAAGAGTGATCGCTTTTAATAAATAGTAAAAGTTTATTTGAATACATTATTACTACTATTCTTATAAAAATGGTTTTTGTTTTGCAATCTAAAAAAATATATTAAAGGTTCTGTTAGAGATTTTAATTTTAAAAAGTTGTTTTTCATCTACGTTCTGTAACTTGGGAAGCTCTCGTTGAATCCCCTTGTATAAGCTAAAATGGGTTATGAGAAGATTCTGCGAATGTTCAGAAGCATGTTTTAAAAGTTGAAATGCTGTTATCTATCTATATACTAATAATATGAAGTTTCACTCTGTCTGTCTCTCTCTGTGCGTGTGTGTGAGTATCTGCAATGGCTAGCGAAATCTTCTGCTGAAAATTTCTGTGAGTGTAACACAAAGTGTCTCCGGATGCAACTGAGAATCAGAATTTTAAAATTCCAAGAATTAGTTGAGTTATTAATTAACAATATCAACGCACTCTCATTAAAAACTCACCTCGGTCTTTGCGAGAGAGATAAAAGCGCTGGTGCATGCGTAATAGACTTATTCACGCATGGGCAGAAAATGAAGTACGAAAAGAAGCAATTTTGGTCGGGGGGAGGGGATTTTGTCATTATTTATTAACTTACATCAGCCAAACCGCTTAGTAAAGTTAAAAATGGAAGACATATTCTGAAAGACCGTGCTCTTACATTTCAAATGCCGCAATCAATTTAAAAGATATTGCAGTTAAGCCTTTAAAAAAAAAAAAAAAATCAAAAAGGGTCGTTTTTCTGAAAAACTTTTTTCTCCCTTATTGCATCGTCTCTTCAGGGTGCAATTTTAGAGGTACCGACAAACCGAATATATGTTCTTAAAGATGAAATCTTCTTTTAGTCGATGGTGTAATCGGTTTTTAAAATGTTAATTTTAACCCTTTCAAATACACCGGCGAACTCACATCACTTCGTACCTGATGGAGATGATATTTTTTCTACGCTAAAAGTATGTAAAATAATTCAACACAATTCTAACAGCATCTCAATAGACTAGATTTACATCACCTACAAAATTTTGAAATGGTCGGTCGGGTAGAAAATTTTTTTACAAAAATATTTTTTAGAGAAACTTGAGTGTTTCTTCGTGGTTTCACCTCCCCAGGGTGCAATTTTAGAGGTTCCAACAAATCAAAAATATGTTCTTAAATTTGTAATCTTCTTCTAATCAGTTGTGTAATCAGTTCTAAAAGATATGATTTTTAACCCTTTTAAATACACAGGCAAATTCAAGTCACTTCGCGCTTCTTTCATGGAGATGATATTTCTTCTACGCTAAAAGCGTATAAACGTCTGTATTTTAACACAATCTTTTTAAGATCATCACGGAAGACCAGATTTACATCACCAACGAAACATTTGAAACGTTCGAAACGGCAGAAATATTTTTTTTCAAAATAAAATGTGCGAAAATCTCGTCGAAATCATTAAAAACCTGAGTGTTTTGTCACGGTTTCATTCACTCTCGGTGCGTATAAACTCTAAAAATAAAATTACGCAGATAATAAAATACCAACTAGCAGGTACATTCAATTCAATTTCAATATTTTTTCATTTTTCAATATAAATTCAGAGAAAATTGAGATAAAAATATAAAATAATACAAATTTGAGGTTAATTTAAGGGTCATTCATCACAGGCTCTTTCTTTCTTTCTAACCGATGGCCAGGCCCGCTGACAGTCGGGTAGCCACAGCTGAAGGGGCTTGATACCTGGTATCGCAGTGGGGTGGCCGCCTAATCGCCGCGTAGCGGCAATACACCTAATGAGCCTAGATAATATCGGCAGTGCCTGTTGCTTAGTTGTTAACGTTGTTATGCCGGTTACTTAACATTTATATCTTGTTGTTTGGAACCTGCACATTGCTACTCAAATTGATCTCGTAATTTTGAACCATGGTCAGGTAACGAGACATTCATCTGGACATCCAGAGGTATAATTCATAGGTAACTTGGAGGAATTTTGCACCCACAACGGATTTAATATGCATCAGGTGGCATTAACGCACATGGCGTATTTAAGCGAGCAGTAATCCTCGATTCCACTGTCTTCCAGCTGCGAATTTCGATGCTCTGCTATCTTGGTCACCGCTGCCGATCTAGTTAGATTTACCAGGAGTTTTGAAGTCTAATTGGTGGTGCAGACTTGTCAAATAAAAATGGTGCCTTGGAGGGGGAAAGCAAAGAATGAGGCACCGCAGGCAGATCATTTGCACCTTAAGTTAATTTTGAGCTGAAATGCTTGGCAAACATAACGATGCATGGGGAATGAGACTCCGCCTGTCTACCGTACCCCACCGCGTAAAAACTGGCTCCGTAGATTTCCCACTGGAGTGGGTCAGGTAGCTTGTGCATGTGCAGGCTATAGGCTATGTGCACCTAATAAAATAGGCGGCGGTCAAAAAAAACCTGAAAGGGAAAGGGGTTAGCTTGTACATGTTATTTGCACTTTATAACTTACGTTTAGCTATCTACTTAATTATCCTTTATATTTTTTTTTTATATTATCCTAGGCACTAGGTCAGATAAAACTAACAAGAATAATTTATTTTAGATTACTTAAATAATATCTGGTTATTTAAAATGCATTTATGTTTTTAACTGTTTATAATGCTAGAATCATGATTTAAATTTTTATTTATCTTATGGCAAGTTAACTATTAATTGACATAATATAACCTACCTAGGATGAAATTGGGAGGAAATTAACAAGCTGATCTAGTGAGATTTGCTTTAATATACTAATACTGCTTTAATATACTGCTTTAATATTCTAATTGAACTAGCTGATTGAGTTTGTAACTTAGACATAAGCTATGGGGGTTTGTCTTGACTTAAATTAACAATTAACTTTATAATAAATTATATTTGTCTAGTATAATGTGCTTATCTCACCCAGCAGTCTTGTTCTTCTGAGAAAGTTTCTTTTTACTTGTATTTGATCTCTGCTCTGGTGGTTGTCTTTTTATTATATATTTATATAATACGCTAAAGTGACGATTACGGATCTTACCCATCTTTGAGAAAACATTTTATCGCGACCATGTTAGGCATAAGTATTTAGATCAGTAAGTATACCGACTGTTCAACTTATGGAAATGTACACACAATTTGCGTTGTACCACATCTATTCTCCTTCTTTTTCTCTAAAACCTTAAAAAACTATGCAATTATAATGTTTTAAATTCTAAATTAAAGATAACGGATAACCAGCTATTATAAACAACGTATAACGAGATACAACAAACCAACATTATTTTGGCGTAATCTGTCGGTTGTCAATATAAATGAAGGAACTTATAGTTATTTATAAGAAAAATAAAGGATATAATACTATGTTCGCACTGAGTTAGTTGAGTCACTTAACTTGAAGTTTTTTGAAGCGGGCGTACCCGGAATCAAGATTATGACTTGAGCAAGTTTCTGTAACTCACTTAACTTTTGATACTATCTTAACTATGAGTTGAGTGGAAATCTACCTGCTGAACTCTTTGTGTTATTTGAAACTTTTATTAAAATTAGAGATCTACAAATAATTATTCAGCTTTTTCGAATGATCTTTTGAATCGTTTATTTAATTAACACGCAAAGAATAAAAACAATAATAAACTGTGTATAATCAAAAGTTGTAGTTACAAATTTAACATAAGTTAAATAAATTAAAACTTTTTGCAATGTGACCAGGTGAAGCTTAATTCTGGTTATCTCGTTTCAAAAAAGTTAAGTGACTCAACTATCTCAGTGCGAACATAGTATGATTTAATTCTATATCAATTTTTAAAAGCGTCGGTTATATAATTTTAAAATTTTGTTCAATATAATACTAATATTAAATCAATATAATATATAATCAATATAATATATAAATCAATATAATAATGTTCAATATAATAATTATATAATACAATAAATATTAGAATTTAAATTTAGTTTTATTCATTTTTAAAAGCTTAACACATATCCGTTTAATTTTTTTTTAATTTTGTTTGCATTATAAATAAACTGATTTTTTTTTTCTCCAGATGTAATTGAAATATAAGATAGCATTAGTATGACTGATTTTTTTTTTTTTTTTTTTTTACATTCTCTTATTAAATTATAGTTCTCACTCCAAAGCTATGTTCATATGTAACTGCGTAAAAAATCGAAATTTTTTCTGCACTGATATAATTAATATATGTAACACATGGTATTATAAATTTCTTACATTTTAATTACATTTCATAAGAAATATATAATTTATTCATAATACAAGCAAATTTGTAGTGTATGTAAGCTAATGTTTTAAGAATTGATAAAATTGAATTCAAATTTTATGAAAGAAATAATAATAATTTTGATTTTATAGTTTTGTAGCAAAATCTTTCGAAAATTGATCTTGGATTAAATCAATGAGTCCATCATTTCAGGAAAAAAAAAATGAATACAATAAAAAAAGTTTCTTCGTTTATATTATGTGCCGGTAGACTAGCGCCAATATTACTATTATAGTATTTTTTTATAATCGATGAGTAAAAGCGTTGCCTCCACTCCTAATGTAAAGTAGTTTCGTCAGCCATTCATTTTTGAGATTCGTCCATTTTTATAAAAATAGTATATTTTAAAATGAAATAAACTTTAATTCATTGAATATTTAATTTTAATGTTTTGTAAAATCTTCAGAAATTGTGTTTCACTTTCTAATTATTATTATTGTTGCAATAAATTGAATATTGAGTAAAATAAAATATCCTCATAATTTATATTTTTAGAAATCATATGTCATCTTTAAAGTGTACTTTTCTACAATACAAAATCTTTAATAATAAAATCTTCATTCTGTTTTTTTTTTGTTTGAAGTCTTATAAAAATTAAACACAAATCAACATTCCGTCATTTTTGACGGGCGTTATATGCTACTTTTAATATATTGTTTTGGTTTTTTTTTTTTTTTTTTTTTTTTTTTTTGCTTGAATATATTTTTCTCACATTCCGTGAGATCCGTGAGATGCTTCTTTTTATCGCAGGTTGTTTTTCTTCGAGCTCGGGCAACGACGGGCGGGTCAGCTAGTAGCAAATAAAATAAGAATATAACCAGTCATTCTTCGATTGAGAGTGTGGATGATTATTTAGAAAATACATTATTTAGAATATACCAATTTTTTGATAGTATGTATAACTTAAATGCATTTTCTATTTGAATTCTACACATTGCCATTTAACGTTCCGTTTTCACATATTTGCACAAAGCGTCTTATCCAATATTTAGAATTCAGTACAGCAATGAAAATTTTTTTGTTTAAGGGGAGGGGAAGGATGGACGAAGTATATTATTTTGAGGACAAAAAAAGTACTTATATATAGTAAAAAAGTACATATTTGTAGTAAAAAAGTACATATTTGTAATTTTTTTTTAAATTAATAAATAATTAAAACAATTTTACCCGACATATGCATTATATGGCTTTTACAAAGTTACCGACATAAAAAAATTAATGAAATTTATAAATTAGTATAGTGCATAGATAAACGACACGGATCTTTATTGTTGATTGATCCAACTTTCAATAATTTATATTGTTCTTACCACTAATTCATATTTGTATTAAATTTATGAAAATTTTAATGGAAATGTGTATCTATATTTATTTTTTTGCACACACGATGTAATTAAATTTGTAATAAATGTACGTTGTTGTTGAACTTTTTAAAGTTAAGATTCATTTTAATATGTAAAAAAAGCCTTACACAAAGTAAACGGTATACATTTTTAAGAACTGTTTTCAAATTAAAACAACACTAACTTTTTTTTAAAATTAAACCAGAAGTAGTATTCCGTATTCTGATTTTTGTGTGTGTGCGCGCGCACTCTGCTATGGATCAACTCGATTTCCTTTATGGGGCATTCTCACAATCTTTTGACTTTTCGAAAAAAAAAAAAATCTGCCGAAATTAAACTTGCTAAAATAACATTTTAATCTGATAGACGAATGTCTTAATGATTCAAAATAAAGAAAAAAGGGTCAGTAGCGAAAATTTTTTTATTTAACCGAGGTTTAAGTTAAATTTGCGAGTTAAGACTAACTGGTAGCCACAATGTTTATTTATTTTTAGAAACAGTTATTTGCATTGGATTAAATAAATAATAATAATAAAAAAACTTACCTCGAAAAGTGCAGGAATAAACCTTGGGGACGGTAAGACTACCAATAAAGCCACGGTGCTTGAAATTGATCTTTAAATGCTGATTTATATTCTGAAGTAAATTTCCTGTCAAAGAATTTTAGATATTCTTTCTCTAGCATACTTCTGCATGAGCAAAAACTTGAAAAAAATTCTGTCGCTGCATCTCAAGTGATTTTCTGTATAATTTTAGAAGAGGGATGGTAAAAAATCTAAAACCCAGTGACAGAGTTCAAAAAATAATATCAACCCTAAAAATGTGTGGAGGTTAATTTTTAGCTACATATTTATATAAAACAATAGTTACAGTTTAAAAAAAGATTACATCGAATTATATTTATTGAAACAATTTTATACAGACAGCCCCAAACTTAAAAATCAGCATCAGGGACACGGCACGGTAGATGAGTTTTCCATGTGTTTGGACCACCAACATCGTCCAAAACTTATTTATCTCGTTAATATTGTTGTGCAATCACGCAATGGGATGTTCCCAAGTATATGAAATAAAAAAAATACAAAAAAATGTATTAAATAAAAAATTATTATTCAGGGACATGAAAGTTAAACGATTGTGAGAATGCCCCTCATACGACCATAAGAAAAACCCGAAATCTCATTGCTTTTGAAGATTTCAGAATTTACTTTCGGATAAATATAGGTGGCGCCATTAGCCACTGTGATTGGAGGGAAATTACCTTACCTTTCGCTTGGGTTTTCCTGATCTTTTAGTTTAACTTAATGAGATTAGGATTTATTACTTTTTTTGTCAAAATTGATAAATTGCTATGTTTCATATTGTACAACAAATTCTTTGCAATATATTCATGGATTTTTTTCAAGATTTTCCTTCTAAACCCTGGTAAGGACCACATTTATATTTAAACTCTTGTATCTTTTTTTCTTGTGTGGGAGGGGTACGATTAACAATATTTACTAAATATTATAGGGTAAAATTCAGTGATTTTTTTTCACATTTACTAATGTATTTCAGAATTTATTAGTTCGTTAAGAAATACGTTCAAAAGATTTTGTTTAGAAAGTTCAAAAATCCCTGCCGGCTCGGCCTACAGGTGGAGGTATTTTCGAAGTTAAGTACTAATTTCACCAACAGACACTAAATCAAGATTAGAAATAAACCCAGTTTAACAGTTTTATCTGGCCTCTTTTGATGAGCTTTCATGTTAATACGATAATTTTTTCCTCTACTCCTATTTTTGTTTAATTTGATCTTGCTGTAAAAGTTGGTCCTATCAAACTCTTGTCAATATAAAAGTTGTAGTTAATATAAAGGAGGTTTAAAATAAATTTAAGTGAATTTCATATTTTGAGAATTGACGAAGTTGTGATTTTTCTTATCCCTAAAACCATATTTTTTGAGCCCATTTTTAATTGCCCCTTGAGTCCATTTTTAATTTTATCAAAAATTATTGATTATTTTATCAAAAATTATTGATACATAAATTTTTAGCCGTTTCCTTCGAAGTAATAATAACTTTAAACTGATCTGATATGTATTATAATTAAGACGTTATGGGGGTTTTGCGTATCTTTACCCCCTTGGTCCGATTTTGCCCATTAACAAACTTGACCGAGATTTTCTGCCTATTGATTTTATGTATCAGTTTGGAAGAGATCAATGCAGAATTGAGTAAGTTATCGTGTCCATAAAAAATGATATATATATATATATACAGACAGATACATAGATACATAAATTTTGAACTGGTGGTAGTTTTGAATTCTAGGGGTTATGATCGACATAGATCTGCAAGACTTTTTCAGAAATTCCAACATAAGAGAGAATGTAATATGTAGCATTTCATACAAAATTTACCTAAAAACTGAACTTCCATAGTAAATTTATGTAATTTTTCTCCGACAATCGATATCATTTTGTTACAAATTTTTAGTTTAAGTAAAAAATGTAATTCACAGTTTTAGTTTAATTGTTCCTAGTCATTTTATTTTAAGTAAGCAAGAATCGTTGCTGCAAAATTTTTATGAGTTCCATTAGAAATCCAATTATACAGCAGTGAAAGATTTTTTATACCGTTAGGGAACATCAAAAATTAATTTTTGTCGAATGTTCAGCTTACGTGTGATTCAAAATACAGGTTATGGCGATTATCTCTTATAGCGTGGATACTAGAAAAATACTTTTATTTACAATAGGTATTAAAATCAAGTGGAAATTTATATAAGTCATTACTTTAGATAGGTGTGCATACCTATCGTCATATGAAATTTAATATTTTATATGATCCTTTCAAATAATGTACGGTTAGAAAATGCTGTGTTTCTTCTAATAAAAAATACAAAATATATGTTTGTAAGTTAAATATTCATTGATATATCTAAATTTAAAAATAGTGACTTACACCATTCCTTGCTACTATTTGCTTCGAAATATTTATTTTCTGATGAGATAACGTTACTTTAGGGGACTAACTATGTGAAAAACAAAATTAAATTAATTTCGTATTATTTTATATGATTTTTTAAATCACATTTGGATATTTGTTTTCAAATCCAAATTTGAAAATTTCTGATATATTTGCATACTCAATTAAATCCTAGATATATTAAATTAAATGGTTATCTTATTCGAAAATAATTAAATCAAATTCCATTTAAAATTCCAAAAATCCATTTTTATAACGCAACCGCCTGGAAAAAGTCGTCATGAGAAAGCAATCGCTTTAAATTAAAGATATAATACATTTATCGAAAATTGCAATTCCAAATTATTTGATTCCAAATCACTTATGTGTTCATGCTTGTGCTTTTACGTTTGAAAACAGCCCCCGAAATGTGTCAAAGAGGCAAGTATTTCTTTTTCTTCTTAGAGGGAAGCCAACATTTTTATAAATATAAATTATAAGAAAAGTCGACTGTATAAAAATTACATTTTGTATTTTAGTCTGTACAGAGCCATTTGTAAATCAATTTTCATATCTAAAAGCTATACGTGATTTGATAACAATCCCATGCATACCGCATCAATTATTCGGTATATAATTCCACAAATGAAGCCTATTCATCTGCATATAAGAGCTCTTTATCAAGAAAATATCTAAACTTTACTTAAATTTCACTTTATAATTTTTTTTGTATATTTCATTTGTAAAATTATCAACGTTTAAAGCATTATAAAGATATAGAATGTACATGTACCTACAGATATATGTTAATTTTTTATTTAAGTATTCTAATAGATATACAAATTAATATACTTAAGTTCTAGAAAAAATGTTCTATTGTTTCGGTAAATAATATTTAAAAATTTCTGAAAAAGATATATTTGTATTAACAGAGTAATTTATAAAAATAAACAAGTTTGGTAATTTTCTAAATATAACGTATTCTGTAAATATTGTAATTTTTCTACTTCTCTACATATTTCATGGTACTTCTAATGTTTAAAATTATCAAAAGTTGTACAAAAACCAATATTTTCATAACTTTTAAGCATAGTGCAAAAGAAACATTTTTCTGAAACAGTATGTTATACGAGCTGATTGTCTGATATTGGCTTAAAAATCTTGGTTATTCTTCAAATATTTTGAAACTTGTAAATATATATATATATTTTTTAATCATGCATATGTATATTAAACATCTATCCTAATTTCCAATATATGATTTTATAAATTTTTATTTTTAATAGTTGTAAACAAAATTAAAAACTGTAAACTGTTATAGTTTCTATTTTTTTTTTATTATTATTATTATTTCATTATCAGTACCTTTAATGTTTAAAATTATCAAAAGCTGTCTGCAATTCATCCTATGTACCTATATTGTCTATCCAAAGCATGGCGCAAATATAAATAATCTACTAAAAAATAATTCTAATAGTGGGTAGAATGTTTGATATTTGTAAAAAAGGTATGATTTTTATCTTAACTAGAGCATCCAATCACCCCTTCCCGTGTTACAGAAAATACGTGAAAATCGTTTTGTTTTTATTAAAAACGTTTTTACATTTTACACTTAATATATATATTTTTTACATTTAATATTTTTTTTTAGATTGTCCACAGAGAACACCAAAAAGTTTTTTTTTATGTTAAATATATTAATATTCTATTCAAATAATGTTTTGAAATTTATTAAAAGCGGTACTTTCGTATTTGCCATATGGTTAGCAGTTAAAAGCCGAAAAAATCGCCAAAGAATTCGCTACAGCAGAGCTGCCACTGATCAGTTTTTTTTAAAACCAATATTTTTTTAAGAAAACAATCCGTGGTAGGTTTCTGTAACAATTGAAATAAAGACGCTTTTCCAGGTAATTTTCGAATTTATAAATAAGAATTTTCTTTGAAAGAAAGTTGTGTTCAAGAAACGGACCAAGTGGGAGCACTGTTAAAGCAGACTTTTTGATTCTGATAATTTCGGTGTTTAAGCGCGTAGTTTGATTACATGTCTGTTAAATTTGTGGGGTTTTTTTATTTATATATTAATGAAATTTAATTATGTTATGTAATATTAGCCGAAAACTGAACCGCTACTAATAATATAAAACTACTGAACTATTTATGTTTTTTCAACTGCAAACGGTTTAAATTTTCGTAACATTAAAATAAAACTGGTACATGGATTTGCTGACATTTGAAAATAAAATGTTTTCCAGATCAAGAAAATGCATTTTGTTTTTCTTCTATTTCCTAATTTTTGTGTATTTATTTAAAATTTTATATATAATAATCAGTATGAGAAATAAAAGTTATATTTGTGGTGATAATATATTATTTTACTGTATTCTAAATTAAATTAAGGTATTTTTAATCGTATACATTGTTTCTCATGTCAACATCTTTTTTCTATGCACCCACAAAACTTATAATGATAAAATAAATATAATGCAAAAGGTTTTTAAAAAAGTTTTTGACATAGTACACTCGCATTTCGTTAAAACATCGATTTGTTGGTTTTATGAAATTTAGATTTAATTAAGAAAATAACCAAAACGTACTATACTCATAAATAAAATTAGAATAATCATACAATAAAAACAATCTCACAGATTGCAGTACGAAAGCCTCGCACGGTCCACTAATAATCATTCATATGTTTTTTTTTTTTTTTTTTTTTTTTTTTTTAAGATAAAAAAAGAAAAAAAATCTTCCGAGTTTTTGCACGAATATTCATGTAATTTACCTTTACAAAGTAGCCTATCATATATTCTCAAATTGATATTTAATGATTTATGTTCATTATTAGATTTATTATTTCAGATCCCATAATTAGGAAAATATAAAAAATATAATAGCAAACTATGGATTAGGTTTTTATATGTCTTTCCATTAACAGACAATTCAGCTCACTTTTTCCAGTAACGCTAATAAATAACTTAAAGAAATGTTAGAATAGGATGTCCCAAAAAGACTGAAATGTGCCTAATAGTCCAAGAGCCAACAACACAAAACCTATGTTATCAAGCACAAGAAAAAAAAAACCTTTACTTTATAGGAGAGTAGAACTAGGGGAATCTAATGATCCATGTGTTCCGGAAGTGAAATGGTGCATAAGCCAAAAATTAATACCACCAGTGATTGACTCGTATGTTTATCATTGTGTTTGTCCTACAAACAAAGGTATGAAAACATGGAGGATAGTTGTAGGACAAACACAATGATAAACCTACGAGTCAACCAATGGTGGTATTAATTTTTGGCTTATGCACCACTTCACATTAGACATACATCTTTAGATTCCCCTACTTCTTCTCACTCATAAAATAAAGGGGTTTTTTTGTGCTGTCGGCTCTTGGACTATAAGTTTTTTTTATTTGTTGGAGATATTGAAGCAATTAAAATTGCCGAAATCAAGTTTATGTTTGGGAAAACTTCTCGCGCTATTTTTCTGAGGCTTACACTTTTGAATATTTTGTACCCCAAGAGACAAAAATGGGCAGTTAGATTTGTTTTCTTTTTTCTGCAACAACATCCTTACAAAAAAATTCATATTTGTGTCTTTAAAATTCGCTGCGTTATACTTAATTTAAAATTGATCATTGCTAATGAGGACCCTAAGTAAAATAATGAATTAAAATTATTGACAAAAATACATACGTAGTTGAAATTAAGCGAAACATAATCCATGACGATTACAAAGATATTAATAGTACAGAATTCCAAACTATTTACTGTAGCATTATTATAAGTGGCCAGGTTGTGTATCGGAAAGAGAAAACACTTTGGAAATTCTTTGCCGTTTGAATTATTTAAATTTTATTTTAGGATTTAAAAAATACATTTTTCTGTTTGCATAATCTCTGATGATTAACCTTTTATTTAGAAAAACTTGCGATCTAAATTTTTAGTACATATTGGAAATTTTTTTATCTATACAATGTCAAAAATTTTTAAATGCCGCTATTTTTGACAATGAAATACCACATAAATGGAAAGAAAAAATTCTGTAAGTCAGCTTATTTATATCATAATTTATTTAATTTTAAACCAAGATGTATGCAAAATTTTGTTATGATGTTGTTCTAACAGAAAAACAATTCTAATTGACTTTTTTTTTTTTTTTTAATGTGTAATCTTTTGAAAATTACGAGTATTAATAAGACGATGATATCAGTATAGTTTTATTTCCTAATTTATTTTTCAATTTACATTACCTACGTATTTTCAACAGTTGTAAACGTAAAGCACATGTAAAACTTTTTCCGTCACCTTGTTTCTCATTTCAGTGATATCGTCTTTTAATAATGTCAATTGTTTCTTAACTTTTAAGTATTATATTAAATTAGAGGATTTATCGATTTTTTTATTCAATTTGTTATCGCAGATACCCAAAGGCACAGAATTATTGATAAATTTTGCTTTCAAAATTGCTAGTATTTTACGTTTTGCTATAAAAATTGAAATTTAAAGTTTATTGAAACTCAAAATGTCTTTTTTTTCCTTTGCTAATAGTATAAAAAAATAAAATCTTTTATTAATAATTTCTTTTTGTTTTACATGTTCAAAATATGTTTAAGTCTATACATTTAGTCTAGTCTATTTTACACGTTTAAGTCTATATTTCTTTGCATATTCATTTTATATATTAAATTTATATATTAAATTTAAATTAAAAAGGTGTAAAATTTTGAAAATTATTAAAACATCTATGTTATCAATATAGTCTTACAATTACTATACAGTCTATCAAAATTATACTTTTTAATTATAATCTGTATATTAATTATTGGGGAGGAATTCTAAAAAATCTAAATTAACATCTGAAAATAATTTTAATTCTCGATTGCTTAACAGATAGCATTTAAAAAGGTTTTAAAAAGCCTAATATTTTCGCGATTTGTATCGTAATACATGTGGGTCATAACATAAGACTCTGCTGCCAAAGTAAACAAAGGGCATTGTAGGTCCTTCGGGATTATTGGGGTGAATTGATCTTGCGAAATTATGGCAATAATAAAAACCATAATAACGGATAAAATTATAAAAGGTCAAAAAACATCTTTCTTGAAACTCAGTTCATTCACCATGAAATCTAAGAATGTATTATAATATTGTTTTTCATGGGTTATTTTTAGAAAGTACATTTTAAACTTTTTAGATTAAATTAGTCTAATTTACACAAACTTCCTTTGATATAAACTTGTCAGCTAATATAACATGAGACAATTAAGAAACATAAAAATTAGGTTATTTAAAATTATTTATTAATTATTACATAATATGAGTTTACACATTGTCTAATAGATTTTGATCTCTATAAACTTAGAAACATTTTACTAATTTAAAAATAATCATGGGAATTGTCGATTGCACAGTTTCTCAATGTTCAGTTCATTTTGTGGTACTAATAAATTAATTATTTAATTCATTTTTATTTTAGATTGGATTCGGTTTTCATTTCTTGTCACTTTATTTCTCATTTTTAGACAATCTGGTATTATTAGGCCATTGTACAACATCCCCAAAAATTTATTTTAAAATGTATTTTATTTCCATTAATGTAATAAATAATATTTAGAATTCACAGATTTTGAGATGAAAATGCTAATTTTTATCATCAAGTACACTTTCGGTCAAAATTGTTAAATAACTATAATTTATATATAAATTATGAGTAATAGTTTTGCTTGAAATATGACTCTACCTATTATAAATAAACAGTCAGTGCGAGTATTACTCGCACTGAGAGGGTTCTGTACAATAAATATGTGAATTATTAACTATTATTAAAAAATCGTTACTAAAAGAAAAAAAAAGACTGTAAAAAACTATACAAAGTAGGATTTGGTATAGCTGTATATATATATATATATATATATATATATATATATATATACTAGAAAAGTATGAATGGGTATACCGTAAAAGTTCAAAGAGATATGATGCCTAAATAATATCAAATATTGCTATTCTGTATAACTCTTATTTAAATCTTATCCTAATCTGTTTATAATAAACTTAAGTCTCAGGACTCTTAAAGCTTTAAAATTTTCGAAATTTTATTTTTTTTTATTTTTTAGATGTTAGACTTCTACCTTTTTCTGAAGATTTGGATATAATTGTTATCTTTAAATTCCCATTAGAAAAGAAGTTATGGCTTTTAGATTTATTCCCGCTCAATAACTGAAGCGGGGTTTCCGAAACTTTGAAGTCATTTTTCTTCAAATGACGCTTTTTGGCGTATTGAGAGATTTACTCAATGCAAACTAGTGGCGAATCCCGCAGTATTTATGTGATTAATTCTAATTAAATTACTCTGTTTACAACGATTTCACGTTAATTTCTTTTATAGTGCTACTGGAATACTATAGTACTGGAGTATAGTACTACTATACAAATGCATAATTAAAATTTGTTATCTAGGCTTTAAAAGCCGATGGTACATAGAGTACGCCGCCACGGTCATTATGTAAAATCCAAACCGTCCTTGTCTTTAAGGGTTAATATCTCGGATAATTAACGACGATTTTTTTTCAAAAAATGTCATCAATACTGCTTTTATACTTCTGTTACGATAGGTACCTCCAGCGCTCCTCAACACCTTTGCTGAATGCCCGCAAATCGAAATTTGAGTGTAACGAAAAAATTAGCTTTTCTCAAAAACTATGTGACCTATGGTAATCGCTATAATTTTCCTGCAAGGTGTAAATTAACGTCTACTACCTCTAATCTTTTCATAATTTTAGTTTAAGTAGATTCGGACATAGATGGGACACATTTTAGAGGATATCTCTGAAAATATAAGAACTTTCACACGATATACAAAGAGAAGATTTTTTTTTCAAGTAACTTTATTAGCCTCTTTATGTTTTTAAATAAAAATATTTGTAAGTATTTAATAATCTGTAAATATGTGGGTCAATAGTCTTTATTACTTCCCCCAATTTGAATTTTCCACGTTCCATAGTTTACGAGTAAATGGCTGTGACAGACAGACAAAGGAGTGATCATATAATGATTCCGTTTTAAGTACGGAACCCTAAAAATCAAATTGAATATACATAAAAACATATTAAATTCTTACAGAATGAAGTACATAAATTTATTTTTACAACTTCATTACATGTAAAGTAGCGTCAAACACAGTTAAAACAATTGATCATTTAGAAATGCTGTTGAAATACTTATCCTGAAATACCGACAGTTACACTTCACTATTAATTTGTTCGCGTATCAATCTCAATAGAAGTTCATCAAGCACTATAAATACGTGTGAAGAGGTAATAGAAGATCCTTTAGCAAAGTTCTAGAGGGAACATGTAATTATATAAGCCTAGTGTTAGATTGTGCTTAAGCCTACTGTTAACAATCTATTCAGTATATAAAATTAGAACTGAAACAATCAACTTGTTCATAATTTTAATAAAGAGACGTGACAGATAAACCTTAAAATACTTTTTAAAAAGTATATCTCTGAAATTAAAAAAAATATATATATATATGTTTTTTTTTTTTTTTTTTTTTTTTTTTTTTTTTTTTTTTTACAAAACACAAATTTAAGTTTCATTTTTCTTCTGCTTTTTGTATAAAACATAATTTCATTTGAAATCTGAATTCATAATCTTATAGGCACTAAATATTTGAAACATATAAAAGTTTGAGTATTAATTAATATTATACTGACCACAAAAAAAAATGAAAATAAATAATGGAAATAATAACTATAATGCATCGTTGTTGTTTTTTGCTTTTACCCCGAGTTTGTATTTTATAGAGAAAAGATAAAACTTACTGCAAGAAACACAAAAAAATATTTCAGAACAATTTATTTTGTATGCACCGTTGAATTTTCAGGTCGTCATTCAAGTAGTATCGTTCTAACAGCGACTTTTTGTCCAGTTATTGCAGTACCTCGCAAAAATTTAAGCGCATTTTAAAATATGATATTAAACTTGTAAAAGGTAAGTATATTAAATACTTTCAAGATGAATACAAAGAATTTAAGTTAAGTTCAATATTATAGAGTCATTGCTTTGGCTACAACAAACGTTATATTAAAAAATAGCTTTTTTCGATTTTTTCTAATAGTTAATATCACAAAAATGCACATTATGACAATATTTTTAAATACCAGATTGAATGGATGAAATGTCGATCTAAACGAGTAGTTTTAAACGAATCTATTTAATTCCATTTCATTACTTAAAATAGTAAAGGTTACGGAGTTCCTAATAATGACATTTTGAAGATTTTTCGTTGAGAGAAAGTTAAAGTCTAAAACTATCCATCTTTTCGAAATTTCTACCATTTTAAATGATTCAAAACGAAGCGTGAGTTCTTTCTAAAATAACAATTTGGACCAAAAACTGAAATGCGGACGGCCACGTGTGACGAACTCCTACAGACTAGTCGAGAAATTGGAAGATTGGTGTCAAAATAAATAATGTCTTTACAGCAAGTTATAAATAATGTTGGTGTAAATGTGTCAAATAACACAATTCATAGATTCATCGGCCCGTCGGCGTAATCGTTCGGAGTTTTCCGTGGTTTTCTTCGAACCTTGGTTTTCCTTGCGTAAATACGGGTTAGATTCCCTAAAAAAGACTCCCCACGGAGGGCACGCCCTCCCTTCGGCCCTATATTCCTCGTCTTGATATTTGGCCGTCATAAGACAGCACCAACACATAGATGCATCGATAAATCCAAGAACATTTTTATTAAAGAAAATATATTGAAAAATCACTCTTAAATCACATCATAAATAGACCAAAATTTTTCTTTCTTAAAAGTACGTGTCATCAGGGGATAGGTTAGTTAGTGTATTATATAAAACAAGAATAAAAAGTACCCGGAAGAATCTGTAGGACCTAGTTCACCCAGATAACCTTATTGACCATAACATCTGGCCTGGTATAGGAATCAACTCAACAGAATAAATCGCAAGTAATGTAATTCCAGTAAACGCTGGGGATACGTAATTACACTAAATTAATTTTAACACAATTATTCTTATTGGTAAATAAAAAAAATGAGTTCTAATTTTCAAATTAGCGAAAAACTCCGGTGAAAAGAACCGGGATTCTAACCAGTGATCTCTTGGCTGCAGCTGCCAACTCTCTGCCAACTGAGCTATCCCGACGACCCTGTAGGACCCAATTCACACAGCTAAACTTATTTATCATATAAGCTAGTCTGATATATGAATCAACTCAACAGAATAATTAGAAGGAAATGCAACTCTAGTAAACACTGGATACGTAATTACACTAGATTAATTTTAACACAATTATTATAATTTGTAAATAAATCACTAGTGATTTATTTAACAATTAGAATAATTGTGTTTAAATTAATCTAGTAATATTATAATGACCTCAGGAAAAATCCACGTTCACAGTTTCATTGGGGGCAAGGCTGCAGTTTGCGAAGCAATTGTTTTAACCGGCTAAACTTCCATGATCATCCTCTATAGAAAACAAAATTTACCAAATTAAGAAAAAAATCTACAGATACATTTCATTCCGTTTAGCGACAAATTAGGGGTACTTGAGTGCAGTTTCAGAGACGCAATGCTCCCACCCACAACTCACATAGTACAAAACAATATATTTTTTAGCAAAATATTCATTATTCAAGTTTTAGTTTTTACGCTGACATTAAACCATTTCAGAATATTCCGGGTATCTTAAACTGCGATGCATTGCAAAAGCAATCCATTTTAATGAAAACACACCTGTTTGGTGTTACCAAAAATTATATATTTTTAATTTTTTTTTTTTTAATTTAACATAACTAGTAGACTTTTTAAAATGCACGGGGAAACAAACTGTATATTTCCGTTAGACGAACACCACTTCGTGCCATGTTCAAATGTTGGAGTCAAAGCTAACAAAGACGCCATTCGCAAATATTACATGTAATATTGTATATAAAGAAGTATTTAATATTATATATATATCATATTAAATGTAATTATTATATATAAAGAAACGTATAGGTAAATCTGATTTAAGTAGAAGACAGTAACGGTAATTCTAATGAAATTTATTATAGTTTAATGAAAAGTATATAAAGTAAAGTATTTTATTGCGTACGAAACATAGAAAAAATTAACAATTAATAAGAATAAGTGTTTCATCACACACCCGGCATAACGTTGAGGATTTCTTTTAGCAGTGTTTCTTTTGCCAGTGATGCTATATAAATCCAATTAATACTCAAGATTATTAGGATTAATTTTAAGTTTTTAAGATAAATTGACGAAATATTCACCAAAATAGATGATTGTACACTAGAAATACGTAGATTGAAAAGTAGTCATTAAAGAAATGTGAACGATGCAACTGTTGGGAGAATCGCTTTATTTTTGAATATCCAGTTGGAAAATTCACTTTTAACAAGTTTCACTTAACACCTTCTTTGCATGAGAGAATAATTTCACAAATAATTTCTGATATTGGATTTGAACAATAAATTAAGCAAAAGTATTATTTTAGTTGTTACTTTGTTGTAACTATTTAAAAAATGTTTAGAATTTCTGAACTTCATATGAGATTCGTCTTGTTATGTTGTAATAAATAAAATAAATATATATTTATTTAATTCAACGTATTTTACTTTTGATAATTCATTTTAAGTCTATTTAAGTGCAAAATAATTTTTTCGCCATTTGAAAAAAATCATACTTGAAAGGATTCGTGAAATGACAACATAATCATCGATTATGGATCAACAAATCGTATGGACCTTTTTAGATATGAAATATTTCTTTTCTTTTAAGAAACCTTTTTTTCGCTCAAAAAGGTTTATTTCAAAACATAATACTACTACACTAAAAATACTTCCTTAGTGTTTCTCATAATGCATAGACCTTTTGAATAAAAGCAGGAAATGTTTCCTTTAACCTTCTATGATACCTTAACCAAAGCCACGAACGCTATCAATGAGCAATAACTAGAAGTAATTGAATTATTCACATTTTGAATATCACGAAAATAAAAATTATTATAACATGTAATTTTTCCCATTTGTCTGCTTTTTAGGCAAACAATAATAAACTCTACTCGAAGCTAAATGTTTATTCTATAATGAATATTTGGAGTTTTCTCTTAGAAAAACGCTTCAATAACGGAACATTACGCAGAATTTTTAAAACTGTTGAAATGGTGGTTTTTGCGTGCTGAAACCTATCATGTTTGCATTGCACAAAATTGAGTTAAAAAATAATGTAGATCTTAAGTATTATTTTCTTCCATTATAACATTCTTGAATTACGATTTTTCTAAAAAAGAGCTAACTTATTATTATTTCGGAAATGACAAGTCCCTAATGAAAAAAAAATTTCCAGGGTTGAGTGTTTTATAATTCAAAAAGTTTATATAAAAGCTTTAATTTCTATTTTATCAACATTTTATTTACCTAAATGATAGATATAATCTACACTGCAAATAAAGGCGTCTTAAATTCAGACACATATGTGACTGAAAAAGTAATTCAGACACTTAAGTGTCTGAATATGAAATTTCTGACATCATAGGCGTCTGAAATTAAGGCACTTAAGTGTCTTACTATGATCATAGTATAAACACTGTAAACTGAAATGTCTTAAATTTAGACATATAAGTGACTCAAAAATGAAGTGTTCAATTTTCAGACATTTTAAAGTGTATAAATGTTTAAGACACGTGTATGTGTCTGTATTTAAGACATTTCAAACGTCTGAATCGCATCCATCTTTGATCAACCTGCATGTTCTGCAATAGGCATAGGCAGCCGTTTTTTCACTTTTTTGTAAGCTTTATACACTGTCAGGACTGAAACTAGCCTTTTTTGCACCCGTGGCAAACATGGATTTACCCCCCCCCCCTCCTCCGATAAGTATATTTACAAAGATAATTTCACTAATTTTCTAATAGCCGACTTATTTTAAAATTTAAAATATGTAATCATACAATATGTAATACGTAATCTACTTTGTCAAATATTGATTCATTAATATCTTGAAAACGGAATCGAAAAAAAATCAGCTTTATACAGGATTCTTATGCCATATCATATCATCTTTAGATTCTTCTATGCTTTGGCATACCCCAGACCCCAGACAGGATGATTTTAACAATACTGTGCTACATAGATGTGCGAAAAATCGACAAACAAAATCTTCATTTTGCACCCTCTCGTTCTGCCGCCCGGGAACCATGCCCCCTCTACCCTCCCCACCCCCCTCAGTTTCGACCCTGTAACACTGTGAAAAGATATCGGTTTAAAATACAGAAACTGTACTGCCAGTTGAGACGCAAATTGACGTATTTTAATTTTTTCTTTTCGTAAATTCCAGGAAAATTTCCATTTTTTTTTTTGCAAATTTCTGTATATAAAAGGATCCATTTAAAATTAAAATATAATCTTTCAAAGACAAACCCATATAGACATGATATTAGAAGTGATTTATTCAAGCTTCAAATTTTTGTTGATCGCTTATAATTCGATATGAAATTTATTCATAAAAAAAACTAATTTTGACCACATAGTTTCTGAATAACATCACCTGCAAATTTCATGCGTGTAAGAACAAAGTGAATTAAAATTTCTGCATTTCTCAAACGTCAAACATGTTTTATAAGAATCTCTTTTGATTTGAAAATAATCATATACCTTTAAGAATTACGTGTGACTCCATCTGGTGTTAGTCAAAGTATTTATTTACTAATCTATTTATTGTATTTATGATATTTAAATATTTATTTAATTATTTATTTAATTAAAATTATCAAAGTACTTATTTATTTTTTTTTGGAATTATTTACAATAGCTCTGAAATTTTATACACTAACTTTTAGCTAAAGATTGAGTTCATGTACAGTCGGATTCACCGTGAAAAAATTTAGTCTGAAAATAAAATATTTTACTCTGGATTTCTAATGATGTATGTTATATGCGTAAAACAAGGATTTATATTATTAAATGTCAATAATTTTGCAGAAAAATTATACGCAATACAGTCGACGCTCGTTTTTACGAACTCGTAGGGAACACCCAAATAGTTCGTAAAATAAAAAGTTCGTAAAATAGAAAAACACCAAATATGATTTGAATACGTACATTATTTATGTCTATTTTTATCAAACTGCCCCCTCTTCATGGATGAAGCAGTATTTCAAGATTATTTATTATTTAATAAAGTTATACCTGTATTTTTAAATATACAAGAAATAAATGCAAATTTATGCACAAAAAATAATTTTAGTACACAGAAACATACGTTACCATGCTTTAAAAGTATTACATATGAAAACACAGACTGTATTAGTACTTAGTAGATGAAAATACATAGATGAAAACATAGATAAAAAATTAGGAATGGAAATAATCACTTACCTTTTTTTAAAAAAAATCACATTTTGAAAAATATATGTTTCCATTTTATCTATGAAAACCTTTACTACCTTTACCTTTCACAGTTATTGTTCCCTTCAAAAAAGTGCCTTAGTCCTGACAACCACTACTTGAAATTGTTGCTATGCCGCCTCTCTACGAAAGAGATTGGGGAAAAACAACACATTCTCGGAATGTACCTGTATAGAGTTTAAATGACGTTGGCACTGCATTCCGATACTTAAAAAAAAAAAAAAAAAAAAAAAAAAAAATTCAGAAGTACGAAAACTGAGTTCGCAAAAAAGAGATTTTCATAATCTGTAGTTCGTAAATGGGAGCAAAAAATTACATTGGTTCTATGGGAGCGTGTTCGGGACCATTCTATAGTTCGTAAAATCGCAAGTGTTCGTGAAAAAGAGGTTCGTAAAAACGAGAGTCTACTGTATTTATAACTGAGAAATTTGGTTTAGAATATATAGCATATAGGAAGAAATTAATCAGTCCAATTTCAAAAAAATTGCCATATGTTCAATCATCAGAAGAAAAAAAAACAAAGAAAACACAACTCTATATCAATTTAAATTTAATTATAATTTAAAATTATACACTGTCTTTGGGCAATAAGAAATGCATTTTTTTATGATTTTTTTTTTACACCCCTGAACGGCACAGGTCCCGAATTAAATATATATTTAATTCAGTATATATATATACATTTTGATATATATATATATATATATATATATATATATATATCAAAATGTTTTAACAGTTTATATATAATATATACACTTTTAGAACATTTTAAATATTTTAAGGGTGTATTCGAAGAAATATTTTTCCACCCTCAACAGCTTGAAATTTTCTGAGACATTTTCAGACTCATTTTTAAAAGTAAAAACATGAAACTTGCAGAGGTTACTTTTGAAGAGATGTATAAGAGGCCGTGTGATTTCATTTTTAGCTCAATTATTTAGAATTTAATTTTTAAACAATCGTTTTCTCAGTATGACCATTTTTTTATTCCCTGATTTCCCGTCTCGGAAAATTCGATTCTAAACGTCGAATTTGACAGTATTTTTTACAATATTTTCTGCATTTGTCAAAAAATCGAGAAGCACCGCACATTGTATAGTTTCTAAATAAGAGAATTTCCCAGTTTGACGGGATTGAGAGCAAGAATGAATTTTAAAATGAATCAGAAAATAAGCAGTTTCTATTGAAATACACCCTTAATATTTAAAAAATAATGTTTCCTCTGTATAAAACAATAATATTTGTGTTCTAAAAAAAAAAAAAATAAAAAAATTCGCTAGAAGAAAAAACCTTTTGCTGGTCTTTAACGCATGAAATTAAACAGATAAATATTCAAAATCTTGGGAGAGAAAATGTGTAAAACGTTAACTGGATCGAAAAAATATTTACCACTGCTATAAAATACGTTATATATACCACTACCGTAAAATACACTCTGAAGCATAATAAGTAACAATATTTGAGGTTTCGACGTGAGAACTCGTGGCCGTGTGGATAAATCGACTCGTCGGGAAACCAGCAGATCACGGGTTAGAATCCTGTGACGGGTAAATTTAATTGTTTAATGTAATGTCAGTTAATAAGTCCTGTAAAATGTTGTGAGTTTTGGCAATCCCAAGTCTGTTAAATATGTCGTTTGCCCTTGAAAGCTTGATTTTTATTTTTTAAATACTGAAATTTCCAAAAAAAAAAAAAAATTTCAACGGAAGTAAATTTCCATTAAAATATGTAAATTGATGTAAATTGTACTGGCGTTTTCATTGGCGGTACAATTTCCATATTATAATAGATTTTTTTAAGTGTATAATGCTTACAAAGAAAAAAAAAAGACTGCTTTTGCATCGAAATGAAAGGTTTTCAAAGATGGATGCTATTCAGTCGATTGAAATGTCTTAAATTCAGATGCATACAAGCATCTTAAAAATTAAGACACTTTAAAATGTCTGAAAATTGAACACTCCATGTAAGACGCTTATGTGTCTGAATTTCAGAAAATAACTAAAACCTGTATTTCAGTTTACACTGTACACAATATACTGGTTAAAGTATTCTGGTACTGGAAAAAGATGATCAATACCGTTAAATATCCCACAGTTTATGTTGTATATGCTTACGTTTTGCTATCATTAGTATTCCCATCCGTGCATCTCTACGAAATGACTCATTACATTGACTTGTCAAACACATTTACTATTTGGAACTAAAATTAATAAAATAATTTTAATTCAGAGAATGTAGACTGTCTAGTTAAAACATATTTTCGAATCTAAAATATATTAATCAATCTCAAGTAAAGAAAAAGAATTTCGGAAAGTACGTTGAATGTCTTTTTCTAAATGAATTTCTCTAAAATAATTCAAGGAGTCAGTAAGTTATAATTTAAACTAATTTTCAAAATCTTCAAGAAAATTTTGTGTTTATTAAATATACATTCTTAAATTGTGTATGGCCATGTATTAGGCAAATATTCAATTTCAAACCAATGAAAAAGCATAAAACGTTTTATTTTTATAGAGGAAAATTGATATGTAGACGAAACCAAATCAATTTATATGTTTTTATAAATATCATTTGTAATTTACAAACACTTCGGGATTTTACCCGAGCTAGCCGAGTTATAGATCTTGGGTGAAAAATATTTTTAATAAATTTAATTTACCAAAATCGTTTTTAATTTTACAATTCATATATTTTTTAGAATTTCTATTATTTTGTATGAAAGAAGATTCAGTTAAAAGGTGTCCTTCCATAGCTTGGATGTCTACCTAAAACAGAACTTCAAATTTAAACATTCAGCATATAAAACTGTCAGAATTTAGCCAAATCGACATATTATGAAAAAAATGCAACTTCCTTTTAGTACGAAAGATTGCACATGTCTATGTGAAATGCTCGCGGATGTGTACGAGTGCGCGTGGTTAAGTATAATTCATATGTCTATGTATGGAAGATAGGGAACAGTTCCATAACAGTATCCGTAGAAAAATGGCACATTTTAGCTAACGTAGTTTGACGTAAAATTAACTTCAGTGTTCCAACTGTCATGTATTTTAAACCACATTGTTTCCAGAACCGTTATGATGCCAGCGTTTCTGGTGCACACGTTTGTGTTTTAAACTGCAGTTAGATAGACTTTACTATTAAATGACAAAAACCTGTAAGCTTCCTTAATCGATGCGATATTTATTGGTGTATTTAGGCGTGCGTCTTTTGGCGAAAATAAAATAATTCGTTTTAACTCGTTTTTAAACTTTCTTCATATGTATGTATTTAAATAAAAATTTTAACAACTACATGTATCCAAATGTCGTTTATCATGAATCTATTTACATCATTTCAAAGGAAATATTTCAGCCATTTCTTTTTAATTTACAAAAGAATTTTTTTGTTATTTGAGAAAGATTAAAATGAATATGTCGTTAAGTATAATCAATAGTCAGTTGTGGTAAACCTGACAATTTTTCTTTTGTTTTGCATGTTTATTTATTATTAGTGCAAGTGTTATTTTACATTTTTTAGAAGACATGTGTCCATTGTTGAGATAGATTTTTTAAAAGTTCTGCTTCGAAATTATTTAAAAATCACAAAATAATCAGTAAACTGAGTTACAGTTGTCAGACAAATTTTATTTGTAATTACACTTTTTATTCTACTCAAGGTGTAAAAATTTAAATTGTGTTACTTTCAGAAGTTAATAAATATTCATTAAAAAAAAATTATTGCTCAAGTCCTTGCCGCCGTTATCTGATATCAGCGTTACTGTTGGACATGTCTTTTCTTTAAACTATAGATACCATTCTTCAACTAAAAATGAAAGGGAAAGAAATAAAAACGAATAACAAGTAAATTCAGCAATAATGACTTAAACAGAAATTAATTTGTAACTGAAAGATTTTAATTATTTTGCTAGAACATTGATATAAAATTTTAAATAATAGGTGGGTCAATCCATTTCAGGTGGTCCAGAAAATCATTTATTCGTTACATGACCATTTTTAAAAAATCTGAAATTTTTTGTACAACAACCCTAACATGATGGAAGTTCAAAATGACTATTATTTTAATTTTATTAATTTTTGTTTGTGCATGTCGACCATCTTTGTTTCATCGTCTGTAGAAATTTTCTCACAAGTAGGGTTTACGGAATTGTGATTAATTCATCGTTTATTTCTCTAATTCAAGTGCAGATTAAAGCAATTTGTACAGAATACATTTGACTAAAAATTTGATAATAGTTTCCGAAAATAAATCCTTATTGGTGAAATTTAGGCATAAAGTTTCAGTTTTTTTCCAAAATTTGTCCGTTTAGAAAAGGAAATTTCTCTAGCAAGACTTGCTTTCTCTTCGCTAAAAAAATTCCCAATTTTTTCAAAAATGTCAAAAATAGCACTTTTCAGGCTTTGATATCCCTTGTGGGGGACGAGATAAAAGTTTGAAGTTCTGGTTTCTAACAGTATTGCATAGTAGTGTTATGCACAAGAAATTTCAGGATGGAGATTTGACGACAAGCTGAGACATGGCAAAGGCAACATGTCAAAGCAATAATCCCAAGCTCTTGTTTTGTTGTAGTCGCAGCTAAGTATTTATCTCAGATTGTCACTTAAATTTATGTTTTTCATTATCTTTAAATCATAGTAATAGAAAATAAAGCCCTTTGCAAAGCTTAGCAATTAATTAAAAAAATAATTATGCCTAAGGCATTTGTATTTTGTATGATTTCAGTAATTTTTGTTGTAATTTAAGTAACTAAAAGAAACCTCAGCACTTTTACAGAAAGAAAAAAAATATTTTTATACCAGACCTGAGACAAAAACAGAATAGGGGAAGGGAAAAGCTGTTAATGTTGTCATACTTGTTGAGACATGATCAAACGCGTCAAAACACATTCTCGCTTGTTCGTTTGAAAACCACAATTTTGATCTTTCTCAAAATTTTATTTGTACGAACCAAGTCTTGTCATCTCTCGATAACTTGATTGAAGATCTTAACCCTGCTGGCTCATAGAAATAAACTTTGAAATCCCTATGTACCAGTCTCATTTCATTAATAATTCCTATCTTCCTTCTTATGCAAAAATGTCATTTTTCTGCAGTATAAATTTTGAAAGGGCTTTGGATATCTTTACTTTCTGAAAATTACTTGAGTCTGATTGATGCATGGTAATATCGTATGTTTCATTTACAGGAATATACTTATGGTAGAAACAAGTTTCAGGGACTGGCAAGCAGCATTAAAATTGAGGTTTTTAAACACACAAGCAGGAATGTTTGATCATGTCTCAACAAGTTTGCTAACATTAACAGCTTTTCTCTTTCTCTATTCTGTTTTGCCTCAGGCCATGTATAAAAATATTTTTTTTCTTTATGTAAAAGTGCTGAGGTTTCTTTTAGTTACAAAAATTTCAACAAAAATTACTGAAACCATACAAAATGTAGGCCTTAGGCATAATTATTTTTTTAATTAATTGCTAAGCTTTGCAAAAGGCTTTATTTTCTCTTACTATTATTTTAAGATAATAAAAAAAAATTAAATGACACTCTGAGATAAATACTTACCTGTGACTACAACAAAATAATAGTTTGGCAGTTTTGTTTTGACATGTTGCCCTTGCCATATCTCCGCTTGTAGTCAAATCTCCATCCTGAAATTTCTTGTGCATAACTCTACCGTACAATACTGTCAGAAAGCAAAATTTCAAATTTTTATCGCGTGCCCCATTAGAGATATCAAAGCCTCAAAAGTGAGATTTTTGACATTTTTGAAAAATTTGGGATTTTTTTTAGCGAAGAGAAAGCAAGTCCCAGGTCTGGAACTTGGCGTGTGAGTACCAGTACGTTCGGTCTATTTATAAAAAAAAAATGTCATGTTCACAGTTTTCCTTGCTAGAAAAATTTCCTTTTGTAAACGGACAAATTTTGGAAAAAAATGAAAATTTTTGCTTAAATTTCACCCATAAGCAGTTAGTTTCGGAAACTACTCTATTACCAAATTTTTAGCTCAATGTATTCTGTACAAATTGCTTTAATATGCACTTGAATTGGAGAAATAAACGATGAATTATTAACAATTCTGTAAACCCTTCATGTGAGAAAATTGCTGCAGACGATGAAACAAAGATGGCCGCCATGCACAAACAAAAATTAATAAAATTAAAATAATAGTCATTTTGAACTTCCATCATGTTAGGGTTGTTGTACAAAAAATTTCAGATTTTTTAAAAATGGTCGAGCAACCAGTGCTGGACCACTTGAAATGGGTTAACCCAGGCATGCTGACGAGTAAAATATAAAATCAACATTTCTCCAGTAAACCGTTAATACAGGTCTTTTATCTGCTGAAACTGCATGTAAAAATTAAAATATATGTAATGACACAAGAACTGCGAACTTCCCAAAATTATGGATCGAATTACTGCAGGATTATAGCTATAGGGATAAATATAAAAAATAATTTATAACGTGATAAATAAAGAGAAAGCGCTGCAAAATAATGCATAAAAAAGGATGCAGTAGTGAGATATTCTCAAAAGTTCCGGTGGTGCCGAAATATGTAGAAAAAAAATCTGTGTTTATTGTGGTTTATATATAACGACTGTTAGCATTTTACAGAATGACTTCGAAGACTTACTGAAAATGTGCATGGATTATCAATTTACTTTTAAGTCAGACACTAAACAGCACATAAATTTGTCACAAGTCTAGTATTTACTTATTTTACTCTCTTCACTTAACAGCTACAAAAATGTTCTTAAATATTTTTTCAATGGTTAGCTTTACTTATCAATTACGAATATCGCTAACGTAAATATTACGCAAGAAACAATATATACTTATATACTATGTATAACATATATGCTTATGCCATTTTAAAACGTGTTATACATTTTTTATCAACAATTGTTAACGACAACCACACTTCAACTCCACTGAATCTATTGTTTTGTAGATTATACTTAGTGATGTCTTCAATAGCATATTTAAAGGAAACAATTATTGTGTCATAGCTCTCATATTGAAAAATTTGTTCAAATATACAAAAGCAAGTTTTTTTTATAATTACGAGCATACTTAAGTTTGTAGGCCATAATGAAATCCCGCTAATTTTATAAAAATAATTCTAAACTTGAAAGTATTAATATGCGTTTACAAAAACAATTTATTCATAATGTAAGTGAAATACAATATTTTCTTAAACCTAATTTTGGACAGAAAACCTGCCGGAAGAACACACATTTTTTCAATTTACGCTTTGGTGTCTGACACAATAAGGCATTAAAAAACTAATTTCTTAACTTCTCCCGAAACTAGTTAAAGCAAATTTTTATTTCGAAAATTGTATTAGTTTGAAGAATAATACCACTTTGGCCGGTTTTAAAATTTGTAATATTATTAGTCGCTTAGATAGCTATTAGTTATAAATCGATATTGAATGGATATTTTAGAGCTGTAGAAGTAGAACGTGCCACGACGAGTGAAAAGTAAGGGACACTTCAAGAAGATTTTTTCTAAACTGCATTTTAAAATTTCGGTGGATATTCAAGCTCCGCAAATTTTCAATCAATCAACTTTGTTTTCTTTGATACTTAATATTCGCATATTTGTTTAGTGAAATACGTTCATTTGTGGTAAAAAATATAGAAACCTTAAAAATTTCTATTTTGAGCTTCTGTGGCTCCAAACACTAGGTATGTTTTAGCAACAACATAAAACTATCTAACAATGGAAGGATAAATTTTGCAAATATGGAATGCAATGCAGTTTTATTTATAAATTATAAATATTTTACCCAGGGTTAGATCCAAATAATTAGAATAAAAACACTAAAAAATGGTTAAGTTGATGTGAAATAACTTTATTTAACCTGAACGTAAAAAATATTTTTCAAAGTTTAGACTGACAAATATATGCCATTTAGTTTGGCAATGACATAATCAAGACTACGGTAGAATTATTGATATTTTCAACTATTGATGTCATGTATTAAATGTGATAGGATAATTATGCAGTTGGATTCAAAGATCTGTCTTTGTAGGAGGTTTGTTGATGAAATTTTCTTCGTTGTCAGGTCTTATGATTTGACAGAAATGTTGCAAAACGCTAACTCACTTTGTTCTTCAATTCAATTCACAATAGAGAATGAAATTATTTGTAGACTCCTGTTTCTGGATGTTCTTATTAAAAGGAAGGAAGGTTTTAATGGTCAAGTAATTTTAATCTTTAACTGATGTGACTAAAATTTGTCACACAACTGATGTGATCCGGTCTCTCAGACCCCTCGAATAAAATGAATAAAAAAAAAAAAACTCAAATGGTTGAATTTACTTAAATTTTGTCCTAACAATATCGTTGAACTTCTCTTAGGAGCATGTGAATTAAATTGCATGAAAAAAGTATTTTATTCATATTATTTAACTTCAGTACAGAAAAGTAAAAAGCTGTAAAAGTGTTTACAGCTGGGAGTCGTGGGGTCTGAGAGACCGCGTGACATTAGTCAAAGGTTAACTTCGATTTTTCCTTAAAAAATCATTTTCTGGACAATATTTGAATTTCAATTCTGCGAATCAATTTCCCATAAAGTTGCTTTTATCAAGAATTTAGACCCTTAAAGCTAGAAAATATTCTTGTAAGGATGAGGCCGTTCAGTTAAAAAAAAATATTTTTTTTTCTGATTATAAATCTTATGCCTATCGCATTTGTTGGATTAAAAAAGTTTTTTTAACTGCATACTGCTGACCCTCTCTATTCGCTCGAAACCTACAGCCTATGTAACGATACCATGCTATAAGACCTTATCAGAAGTATCCTCCTTATTTAAATCAGTCAATATCAATATTGCTTATAAACCACAAAATGCTATCGAATGTATGATTTGTAATTTCAAAGAGAAGATCCCTCCTTTTCGAGTTAATGATATTAGTTACAACATTCCGTGTTAGGACTATAATTCAGCACATATAGGTGAAATTGGGCATATCCGCTTAACAGAGCATAAACTTGCATATATGATTGGAAGTTTACAATCAAAGCTAGTAAATCACTTGTTAGAAACTGATTTTTTTTTTTTTTTTTTGAAAAGGCAAAAATAATCAAGTCAAATTGTATCAGTTATGTAAATCGTGTGTTCCTTGAAGACTAGTTTACGAAATTACAAAGATCCTTCCTAAATGAAGCTAGTTTGGTTCCACCCGAATATGCGATACTGCTGTGACGTATTATTCGGGATGTTGACGTTGAACCCGTTTTCAAATGTACGTGGCTTGTATATTAGCTATTGCAGTCCATAGTTTTTTGTAATGATGAGGGACTGCAGAAAGCTAGAAACGTTTACAATGTTCTTTTATCTCGTATTTTGCGTCATTTTATTAAATATGTAATTTTAATTTTTTTTTTTTTTTTTTTTTTTTTTTTTTTTTTTTTTACACATAGGAGTAAATGTATTTATGTGTTTCAATGATTGGTAAGAAATTGGCAAAATGTTGAGCATTATTTTAAAACGTGGGCTAGTAAAAAGCATAATAACATTAAAAAACACACTGTAAAGTGTTGACTGATTATTCGACAAGCGGTGACTAACTGTACTCTTAAGTGGAGAAGACTGAAGTTATGAAGAATAAAACATCGAAGAAAGTTAACCAAGGGATGTATAAATCTAGATAAAACCAGAGTGGTAAATAAAGTAAATAGTTCATGACCGCAACTCATAAGTAGCCTATTTTTTGGCGTCATGAAAAAATCTTTTCAGTATACAGAAATCGAAATTGCATACAGAAAAATAAGGTTCAAGCTAAGGACAGGTCTATCCCGTAAGGCATGGTGACGTCACGGAGACGTCGTTGTGAAGTCACACTGTGACTTTGTGACCGTCGATGTGACGTCATAGTGACTAGAATGCGAAATCGCTATGGCAGTTTTAGAGGTCGTTTGTGACGTTACATTGTGACCACTCTGTGAAGTCACAGTGTGACAAATTTGTGAAAAGTGTGTCATTTGTGACTACTTTGGCATTAATTTTGTGACGAACATGTGAGGAAAGCGACAATGCTTTGAAGTCACAATGTGACCAATTTGTGAAATATGTGTCATTTGTGACGAACTTGTCATAAACACTGTGATGATTTTAAATGAAACTCAAATTTCAAATGTATTGCTTAAAAGGCGCAAAGGACAACATAGTGAAAAAGATTCCATGCCGGGACGCAATCCGGGACATCAGTATAGCGCACGGACATTCTACCGACTAAACCACATGGAACGATACCCAGTCTGGAAAATTTCTCACTATTACATGTTGGCAAGGCAACAACCGCAGCACAAGATGGAATATTTATTGTAAGCAGCCGACATGGGGCAAACACGAAACTTAATAAAATCCAGCAACGATTGAAACTATACTAATACTTGGAAATTTTTCCAGAGAGAACCATTCGCCTTGCATACAATATTTCAAATGAAAATTAATTTGAATTTTAATTTGAAATTTGATTTTCATTTCAAATACTGTATGCAAGGCGAATGTTTCTCGCTGGAAAATTTTCCAATTATTAATATAGTTTCAATCGATGCTGGATTTAATTAAGTTTCGTGTTTGCCCCATGTTGGTGGCTCAATATAAATATTCCATCTTGTGCTGGGTTTGTAGCCTTACCAACATATAATAGGGAGACATTTTCCAGGCTGGATATCGTTCCATTTCGTTTAGTCGGTAGAATGTCAGTGCGCTATACTGATGGCCCGAGTTCGAGTCCTGGCATAGAATATTTTTCAGTATGTTGTCCTTTGCGCCTTTTAAGCAATTAATTTGAAATTTGATTTTCATTTGAAATACTGTATGCAAGGCGAATGTTTCTCTCTAGAAAAATTTCCAAGTATTAATACTGTGATGATTCTTGTCATGAACACTGTGATGAATTTTAAAGTAAAGTTTTGTTTGAAATACAAAATCTTATCTTTTTACCGTACTTTTTAGCAAAATATTGCTATTTTGGAGTCATATTCTGCTAAAATATTTTCAAATTTTCCATTTAAAAAACAATGCTTATCAACTGACATCTTTTTTTATTAAGTTCTAAGCTTGATCTTGAATTCAAGCTTGATATTAAGAATGTGTAAGTTTTTTAATATGTTGGGATTTGTCATTTCTTTATTAAATACGAACATGGAGTCTAACGGATATTAATACAAACCTTGTTTATAGAACGACATGATAAGCCGTATTTTTTTTTTATTATTATTATTCCCTTGTATATTGTATTTTGTGAATATGAGCTAAATAGATTTGGTATGTTTTATAGGAAAAGACTGATCTGGGAAATAGAAAAACAAGTAAAAAAAAATACGCGTTAAGCATAGATTATAAAACACTTTCCAACACTTTCTGAATTCTTTAACAAGACATCGTAATTTAGGGAAATAACGTAAATAAGATAACTAAATAAACATGAAAACGCATAAAACATTTGAAAAACAGATTTCAGCAGTTACCACCCATAGCCAAATATGTTTTCCAATTCTTTTGAACAATCCTGTATTTGATCTGTAGATTGATATCTATAGTATAGTATATAATGGAAAAATTTAGTTTATCAAGAAAACGCATAACAGGTTGAAATTCTCTTTCAGCAATTTATACTGATATATGGAAACGTACTTAAATACTTTTGAACAACCCTGTTGTTTACCTAGAACCGTTGTTACAAGCCACTATTTAGTTAAAATTTAATTCAAAATAAAACACTCTTAAAACTGCTGAAATCACATTTCCAGAAATTATAATTTACAGACGGCAACGTATCCAATTCTTTGCGTGATCCTGTATATCCTTTTATCTATATTCTACAAACGGTTCTTAGTAAATTAAATGCAGTTCAGCATAAAAATGCATAACTCATTTAAAAACCACCTTTAACCAATTTGCGCCCATACCCAGTAACCCTTACGAATACTTTTGTGTAGTTCTGTATATGAATTATAGCATATATATACACCATATACTATACATAAATATAGTGAATCATAAAAGCGCATATCATAATTAAAAATGCATTTCCAGCAATCATCGCTAATGAAAAGTACTTCGGATAAAATATAGTATCTGAAATATTTTGTGTGTTCCTGTAAATGTACACTTCGTATTATACATGAAATAATTCATAGTATGTAAACCTCAACGACGTACATGAATTTCATTATATATCAAATAGATTACAAGTATTAAAGTACGCCACAAACAATTCCCTCCACCCCTATATCATTATGTATTGGAATTCCTTTTTTAGCCCTGTAAATGAACAATAACTATTCTTTGCATCGCATATTCTACAGAATGCACATTTTAGTGCGCTTCATAGATGCATATGAATTTTATTCTGTTTGAACGCGTGTAAAATCATTAAAAATCATTTGAAACGATTTTTTCCCCACAGGCCGTAATGTAACGGGTTACTTTTGACTGTCCCTGTAAATGAACTAAACATGCTACAAACTTCATTACAAATAGGGACCGTGCTATGGTAAACGTCAGTAACATCCAAAATTTCAGGGCAATCCGGGTGTATTTAGGCGAGTTAGAGCGCGGACAGACGGCCGAAGTCATAAACACTTTTCAACTTTATCCGGCATGAAAAACACTTTATTTCAATGCTTACATATTTTATTTTATTTGTAATGCCAATAATTACGTGTATCGAATACGTAGAAAATGATTTTACAATAGAAGAAAATTTAATAACTGATTCTGAATGTCTAAAATTAAATGTTTGATTAAAATAACAAACAGCGAAAAAAAATGCTTACATACAATTTAAAAAATAAATATATCAATTTGAAAAACATTAAATAATTATTATTTATAATTGCACTATTAAACAATAACAAACTACAATAGATGAATTGAATGCATTATTAGATTTAACAATTTCTCAAAAATCTTTCCATATGTTATAAGAAATTCCTATTATTTTATAATTTTGGCAAATGTCAAATATGAAAACATTGGTATGAAGATTTAGGATTTTAAATACTTATTTAAAATATTATTAGCAATGAAAAAGAATCTTTCAAAAGTTTCACTACTATAATATGTAAAAAGACATTTTCCAAGTAAAATGTTAATTTCTAAATTGAAACAGTTTCGTAATATCATTATAATCAAATATCATATTTAACGCCAAAATAATAATGACGATAAATGCTATGTTAGAATCAGTCTCTGCGTCAGCCTTTTTTTCTAGCGATGGCAGATTAAGGTATTTTTACAGTATCGAATCGGAAAATATTGCTTCTGAAAAGAATTCCAGATCAGCCTCATTGTATATAACGTGAAACTATTTAACTCATGTAATAATCAATAAAACACGAATAAAATATTTAAATTAAATAAGACACACCTTTTATGCTCCTAAATACTATAATAATATCCATGTTTTATCCTAAACTGTCAGATATCTTTCTGTTATTTAAAAAAAAAGAGTTGAGCTAACTTCCCGCGTCAAGAGTTCTATGATCCTTATCTGCGGTCACATTCAGGGCAGACGATTTTCAGAAAGCAGGTGTTTCTAATGTATTATTATAATTATTTTTTTTTTCGTATACAACAGATTTGGAGTTTAAATGCGCAATAATTTTATCTTTTTGAGAGTGTCTGTAATTAAAATTTTCTGTTTGAGTGAAAAATTTCCCTATTTTTCTTTTTTTAAGTAATGTTTGTTTTACCCGTAATAAATACAAAATTTGTATCTTCTTAATAAATGAAAACGGAGTATAGAGGATAAAAACATTTTCTTTGTCAATTTCTCATTCTTTTCACATTCATTTTCTGTAGAATAAAACAATTTGTAAAATAACTTTTTTTAAAGCCATATCTCTAAAACACAAATTTGAAATACGAATAATTATATCATGAGTTTTGTATAAATTTTGTATATATATTTTTCTGAAAATGCTAATTTTATTTAAGGGGTGTCAGGAGTCTTACATTTTACCTGGTGGTGCAATTTAGCAACTTGTCACATTTAATTATTTTTTCTCAGTCTCTATAAAACATAAATGCATAAAATTTTTAATATAGACAACCTAATATCTCTTCTATTTAAAATATATTTTTTTAATATTCTATATTGAAATTTTATTATTATTTTTGTATGATTAATTTTCATAAAAAAAAATTTAAAATTGTTTTTTTAATTGCATGGCACTGCGCGCAAAACTTTAGCAAAACTATTGGTTCATGAACCCCCAGAAATTCTTTTATAGCAATTTCTTTTATAGTAAAATTGCCAATTTTAAATAATCAATTCAATTATAATACTAAATTTGAAGTATAAGTTATTCTTTACCTTAAAATGAACATATTTACCAAGTTTCATGCAAATTTCTTTATTAGTTTGTGAAAAATGTTGCGCGCAGTGCATGCAAGTAAAAAACAATTTTAATTTTTTTTAGCAAAATTAAACATAAGAAAAATAAAATAAAATTTCAATATAGAATATTAAAAAACATTATTTTAAACAGTAGAGGTATTAGGTTGTGTATATTAAAAATGTTATGCATTAATGTTTTATAAAGACTGAGAAAAAAAATTAAATGTGGCATGTTGCTAAATTGCACGGCAAAGTAAAAAGTAAGACTCCTCAGACCCCTTAAAAAGCCTGAAAGAAGTAGAATTTTTAAAAAAAATAGTTACTTAAAATAGTTAAACACTAAGAGGAAAAAATATGATTTTAATGCAAATTCTAAAGCAAGAAATGCATATATGACTAAACTCTGAAGACTCTTACTACGTGCTCATTAAAAGCTGCAGACTTAACTCTAATAGAAAATTTTTAGTTTCAATCCACAGAAGTGTTTCGAATACCACTGGTCGACAAAAAAATATCAACTTCCTCCCTGTAAACTCAATATCTAAAGTGTACAGATTTAATATTCCTAATTCTAAATATCTTATCCAAATTGCTCCAGCACGTACCATTTATCCGAGTAACACTTATATAACAATAACAATCAGTGAAGGATTATTATATTAAATTGCAATGGTAATTAAAATTGAAATCATGAAAAAAGTATACTTTCACTGTCTTAGATAAAAAATTGATAAAATATAGCATGAAAATCTAGTTTGTTGATACTTGTACCGTACATTTTCCTTTTTATGCCCCCCTCCTCTTTTCGTGTCCGAATTTATAATTTGCTATCCACTAATATATTTTCATTCCTTATGCCGCTGTAACTCGGGCTGTTTAAAATATTTCTGTTCATTTTCAAAGATTTTTGTAGTTCATATTTTTATCACACTGTGATTTACAATATGGTGGTTTTTTTCGTCACATATGTGACGTACGTTACATGCAGTGAAATAACAGTGACGTCACAATTTTTTTTTAATTGCCAGAAAATATAATTTTACATAAATAACATATTTCGAATATTTTTTGTAATTCTTTAAAGTTTTCTGAGAAGTTCATATCTCAGTCACAATGTGACATCGCTGAGTGGTGACATTTTGGTCACGGGTGTGACGTGAACACAGTGACTTACAAAGATGTCACAACGACGTCACTGTGACCATGCATTCTATGAGGGATGTAAACTTCAGTAGTTTGATTTGAATGCTGGAATTCCATAAAAAGTACTTTTAATATATATAAAAAAATGAAATATTGAAATGTACTAAATTGCATTTCAATTAAAAAAAATAATAGTGACGAGTTATTTGGAGTGATGACACAAAAATGTACGTGTTTAATAAAGATGGCATTAAATGAGTGAGTAGAGTTATAGGAAAAGATTTGCATTCTCATTGCATTACACATACCTGACACCCAGTTATGATCTGGTTGTTACGATCTGGTATAGAAGGAGATCAAAATAAGGGAGTTCAATTTCTGCGATTAATGGAAATATAATTTCCAAAATTCATAAATACGATATTTGAAACCGATGTGATGCGTTATCTGCCGCGTGTGTTTTCCGAGATATGATTTATTTCTATTTCAACGGAATCCACACCTGTATCATATTGCTGCTGTATAAAAAAGTCGTTTTAAGATAATCGCATCCCAGAACTAAAATGACCTGAGAGTTCAGACGCTTACTTAATTTAAATTCTATGGAGAAAAATAAAGAATGCTCTTTGTCGAAAGGCTCTTTGAAATCATATCTATTTAGCAAACAAAAATAATTTAATCTTGCCTTCATATTAAAATACTCATAGAACTAAAAATACTTTATGCACTCCATGTAAAGGCGTTTTGTGGTTTATATATACGGCAAAGGTTAACAAAAAAAAAAAAATTATTTGACTTGGGAGAAATTTTGACAGGTAATGTTATAGGTTTCAATTTTATTCTCGACAAGTGTTGTTTTAGAAGAAATATCATGCAATCATTTATTGCATCATATTTTGTATTAAGCTTCTTCCTTCTTATATACATTTATGACATTACTTCAGAAATAAGCGTCGTTGTGAGATATTAAAATTTAGAAATCGAGTTTCCCAAAACATTTTCTTAATTTTGGGCACTACTGTAAGGTTTATGTTCGAAATAGGGATGCCTCGCGTTTCTGTATAACATTAAGTTGCAAAATTTTTGTCTGAAAATTTACATTTTACATTGAACTGATGCCACTTCACGAAAAATTCATATATTTTTATTCAGCTGCACTGATCACTAGATTTTGGACGTAAAAACCAATCTGTTTTGTCTCATTGTTCTAGTCTAAGTCTACGATGAGTCACTGTGTCCACCACTTGACCGTTTCTTTTGAAAGAACTTACGCCCATCAGATATACAGCGATCAAGCACATGTGTATTTTTAAAGCTTTTTTATGAATACACCACAATTTTTTTAACATCTTTAAGTCAACAAATATCGATTTCAGTTATCTGTTCGTCTGAATATCTTAAAGTAATCGTCCTAATACTTGATATAGTATACTTTTCCTAAAAATAACACAAAATATAAAACATTTGCTTGAATTGGGATCCAGCCATGATATATAAAGTATTTGTAATGCATACGTTTAGATTTTCTGTATGCCATACGTATTTTTTAAAATTGAATTATAACATATGTTTTATAAGATATTGGACAGTGCCAACATAAAGGAAATCATGAGATAAACTTTTATTTAGAACAGATTTCTCTTTATTCTCAGTCAAATATTTTAAAATTCCAACGCATTCCAATCTATCAAGTATTGAACTCATATCACAAAATTACTACTTCCCCTTTTGCATCCCCTCCTCAGGCTTAGAGAAGAAAAAACCTTTAACATTTTTTAATTAAAAAAAAATATAATATGAAACATCCATTGTTCACTAACAGAAATAAATAAATAATCATTTAAATTACTCGCCTAATCTTCCAAATTTAGTTTTCCTCTCTTTTACACTGCTAGCATATAACGTTTAAATTATTTTAAAACTTTTATTTTTATATAAAATAATCTTCTGCCCTATTTAATGCGCTTTAGTGACAAAAAATTGTCATTAATATAAATTATTCACCTGCTAAGAAATACTTACACTTCCTACTTTGCTCTCACTGCTCCAACATTGAGATTCAAATCTTTAAAATTCATTATTAAAAAATAATAGGAAACATTTGATGATCACTAATAATTATATATATTTTCATATTAATTGAGCCATAACCTCTGGAACCTTTGCTTCCCTCGCCCTTGCACCGCAGCATATAAAGTAAAAAATACTTTTAAAAATATTGTTTCATATAAAAAAAAACTACATCTCTATGTCATGTTGTTTAATAACAATAATCAATCATATAAATTACTCCCCTACCCACCAATATCTGTACTTCCCTCTTTACCCCTCTTCCAGCATACAAGATTCAAAACTTTAAATATTTTTTTTTAATATTCTGCAACATTTGTTGCTCACTAATAAAAATAAATAAATAATCATTTAAATCCCCCCTAACCTCCCAAATTTATGCTTCCATCCCTTCTTTGCCTATAGTAAACAAAGAAGTTTACAACAATTTTAAATTCAATAAATAAATAATCAAATATCATATAAATTATTAAAAAAATCATATAAATTATTCCCCATCCCCGAAATCGCAGTTCCCCCCCCCCCCCCCCAACATTCTCTCTCCTGCATACAAAATTAAAAATCTTTAAAACTTTTTATTCAAAAGAAAAAGTGCCGTATTCGTTGATATAATAACAATGAATAAAATGCCAATCATCTAAAATATCCCCATTCCTCAAACTTTCAGCTTCCCCATCTGTTCCTCTATAGCACAATGTTTAAAATCTTTAAAACTAATTTAAAAATATCGAAAATGGCTTAGATAAAACAAACAGACTAAAGAAAATACACTAGTTTTGGAATGGTTTCTGCCATCCAAAGCACACAGCAGCTCAAAAGTGACATCACATGGACGTGCCTTTTCCATACAAGCAGTAAGATATTTAATCCTAGTCTCACAGTCCAACTAATTTATAGGCTACATGCAGGTGTAACTGTTAATCGAGAAAAAAATTTCAACTCGGAATCGGCGTAATCTTATTTACTCAGATACGCCTAAAACGGTTCCATTTATATTACGAATAAGTGTAGAGAAATAGTCTCATTTTTAAACGGAATTTTATAAGAAATAAGATTTTTCCTAAGTCAATGGAAAGCGATATTCACTTCCCCGAAAACCGATTAATATTAATTTTAGAAAAAATCATTTGACCAGTTTCCGAGGTTGTTTTAATACTATGACAACATGATACTGAATGTACAAATTCATAAATTTCAGAATAGACTTAGACAGAATATATGGCTGCTGTAAGAAAATCGGAACGATATGACCCATACTACTGTTGACATATTAAATGGTGACTTTTGCGTTTCCTATGATCTGAAGCTACGAGTATATATAGAGTGTCGGTCTTATAGTATAGGGTTTTGCTACGTCACTCGAAAAGCTGCCATTTATCATTATACGCTTGATTATTCTTTTGTAGACTTAAAATTTAGGATCAGGGAGAGATAAAATGCTTTTTTCAAATGTTACTTTTTAGGGTATCTTGTTTCAAAATGGCGGCCACTTAAAAATTTCAAACCCCCAAAAATGAGAAAGCCTAAATTTATATTTCTTAAGTTTTAGGTTTTGAAACAAGAAGTCCAGAGCATTTTCGCTTCTCTTCTATCGTTAAAATTTGGCTATCGCTAGAGCAGTTTGAAGTTCTAGGATGGCTGACATTTTAAAACAAGTGAACGGATTCAACATAAGGGATTATTCCGTAATTATGGTCATTGCTAAATTTATGTTTTAGTGAACGTAATTTCTAGTAAATTTATTTTAGTTGCTGTAAGTACTATTGAAACTTTCATAAGATTAAAACTACTTAGTTATATCATCGAGGCAAACGAAAAAGACAGGCTGTCGCACTATCTTTCGCATTAAACCGCAAGAGTCACGTAATGTTCTGTTCATCCATCTACATTCGAGCATCACAAGGCTCAAGCAGTCTGAATAAAGTTACACGTGTAACGTACCGTGGCAACCTATCGTTTTCGTTTCCTTGGCCTACCATAAAATTAAGTGATACGTAAAAAACTTCACAAAATATTCACATTTACTCATGCGTGGACGTATGTATGTATGAAACGTGACAGTCAGTGTCAACTTTATCTTGGTGATACTCGGCGAGTTGTCGCTGAATTTGGTGACTAGAGTGAAGACTAGAGAGACTACAAATGAAGTCAACTTGGCGAAATAGCAGGATGAGTTCAACAATTTTCTCACATAAATTCCGTAGAAACCATCTATAATCATACATGTTAGATGTCGTGTTTTCATATAAAATTAGCTGAATCCTTAAAACCAAGAAAAAGAAAAACATCCCTCTTCTGCAATATTTTTTCCAGAAAGATTTACTAATAGATTACTAAATACTGTGGACATATAGAGCTTATAAAATCTGTACTCACATTAACTGAATATAAAACATAAAATTTTCAATGCTAGCAATAATATGATATAGAGAAATAGTATAAAAGGGCATAGATTTCATTTTTAAACTTTTTTCGCCCGCTTAGCGAGTAATGGAATACTGTTAGATTTTAGTTAATATAAAAGTTATACAAGTGCTCAAAAATTCTACTTTCATTATTTTTAGATATTTGCATGTTGACCCGCATGTTACTCATAATTGATGTACTTATCATGCATAAATCATTTTCGTTTGCAAAAAAAGATTATATGGAAAACAAAATTATAAATTGAGATATAACGATATATAAGACCCTGTTTATAACCGATGATGTTACTAAAATAATCTTGCTTCAGTTCTAGCTGAATATGGCAATGTTTATGATTAAAATAAACTCCCATTATACCGTATTTAGAGAGCATTTATTATCGCATAATACTAAGCATTTCCATTATACACAATCATTTGGCCTCAAATGGTGCAATATCAAGTAATATGTGATACGCAGCTGTTAAAGGTAATTGTGATGTATTTGATGAGTGCTTTAGTTACCACACACAATAATTCTGTTTCCGTATGATATGAACGATTATAGAGTTGACTCCCGACTCAATAGGGTTCGAAGTGTTAGCGTAACAAAATATATATGATTTTGAACGCAATTAAATTGTTCTTGATATTCGGAAATTTATGATTTGAAGGGAAAATTGTGTGGAAACATAAACCAACACTTAAATTGGTATCATAATCAAGATATTTAAAATATTATCCTCTATAAAAGTAAATTGTTTCACGTAAGAAAGTTTATTTGATGATTGTTATTAAAAGTTAAATAACAGCCAAATTAATTTTTGTCTCAATAATACAATTAATAATCCAAAGTTGGAACAAACATTAAACATGTTTTTGTTATTCAACTAATGACTGATTTTTTTCCAGAAACAATAGAGGTACTATCGACAGATTTATGGCTGCATACAAAGCAAAATTGCATTTCTAGATCTTTGTCATTAGGTGAAACTGATGCATTAATCTTATATTTGAATTGCGTTACCCTACTCCATAAAACTGGGTTAGTTATTCTGAGGTTTATTTAATTCAAATTAGCAATTATCTCTAAAGTGATGTCTTTTTAAACTTAAAACAATTAAACACTAACATTCTTTCAGTGCCACCGATGAATCTCAAGGAAATGCAAATCATTAGAGCATGTCAGCAAACATTTCATAGAAAATTACGTATTTATTCAAAATTGGTAAACTGTGTAGAGGCAAAGATATAATGTATTCAAAGCTTTGAAATAACTCAAAACCCTTAAACCATTGCTTCTGCTGTGCTTTCCATAGTAAACCGGCTTATAATTATTTAAAAGTGTAAAATATTATATATATTGGAAAATATTTCAATTTTAGAAGAAAAAGTATATGTTGTAATTATTTTTTTAAATAAAAGAAACGCATAGAGTATCGTTAGCTGTTTAAAAGTTCACGCGACCAAAGGAAAACGTATGGACCAACGTCCTGTATTGCCATTTACAAAATTATTAAAAGTGCGTAGACGTAAGTTAAAGATGTTGCTACTCATATTGTGTATCTTTCCAATTAGTCGTTATATGGTTCAAATTTTTGAAATGCTTGCAAATGAAGTCAAATTTTCCTCTTAGCAAAAGTATGCCTTATATTTTACGTTAGTAAAAATCAAATTTAAGAGTATGCTGTTGTTTCAACAGTGTACAGTGTGCAAAAGCTTGGCTAAAATTTTTAATGAAATTTCTTACACACATGACTTTTAAAATGTTTTAAAGATACTGTTGAGCCATGAAGCGTGATTTTGCGTAAACAAACTTGATGATAAAATACAATAATTATTACCATTCATTCAGATGAAATATTTAGGCTTGCAAACAAAAATGTCCTAACCAAAATTCTAACAGAAGTTTCCTTTTCATAATTTTTTTTCTATGTGTGACTGAAGACATACAATATCACATTGTAAGGAAAAATATTGTAAGTAATATCCAATCATGATAAAACGTAATATCCAATCAATGTTACGTTGGTCAGTAGAAATTATGGGAATGGAACGTCTCATTGACAATAATAAAGTATTAATGGATTACATGTAACACCGTCTGTGGCTATTTATGTTGATGCTGATCAACCTCTATAATATTTATTTAAAGGCTAACATTTTATTTATATATATTTCAAGTGATGGCGACTGCATTGCTTCAAATCATCTTCTTTTATTTTTGGAGTTATAAAAGCGGCTCTAGAGCTTTCTTAAAGTGTAAATTTAAAATTTTAAAACAGCGAACTATATATTTCTTTACTACAGAAAATGTTGACCAATGTTGGCAAATGATGGTTAATTATGATTACAACACCATTTAGCAACAGCAACAGGTTTAATAATTTTTTAATAAAAATGGACTTACTTGAATTATTCCCAAGCGAAATTTTTTTTGTATGGAGTTATACAACCGGCTCCGTGGCCTTTTCAATAGGCCAAACTTAGTTGTAAATCATCTATTTTCATAATATTCTGCATGAAAAAGAAAATATTTGCATGCTATTTTGTATATGTGTATCATTAAGTATACTTACATCTGGTAGTGGATCCTTTACAATAACAAGATCCTTAGCGGCTAAACTAGTTATTAACTCTGCTTTTTCTATATATACCAAAATCTGTAGATTTCAATACGATTTTAACTACAAATAAGTTATCTTAACCCTTTGAGCTCTGATGGTTGAATTTTCTGCCACTTAATTTTAATTCCGAAATGTCACAGTGGCACCGGAAAATTCGACCTAATTTATTTGAAAAACGTTTAATGCATTTTTTCATGTATATCGTAAACCAATTTTTTCCTTTGAAAGATACTGGTGCCAATGTGACATTTAGAATGTTTAAGAAATTTAACCTCCAGAGCTCAAAGGGTTAACAACTATAACCTAAATTTTAGTATTAGCCGGGCAAAAAGAGATACCTCCCAATTTCGCCGCAAATCATTGTAAAAATATACTACCGATATCAGTGGACTAAAAATAATGCCTATCATGAAATGGTATGCGCTGATAAGGGTTTTGGGGAACACTACATATAAAAGTTTAAACTAACTTTAATATTTCAAAGAGCTACATTCCATTTTAACAAAACATTTTTATTCTACGCTTAAATTATCTCCAAATTTTATGAGATAAAAATATTTGGAATTAATACTAACATTATTTGAATTTTTCTAATGTTAAACTAATTTCCTATATTTTTACTTATATCTTAAAAATAATAAGCTTATCAAGCTGATTTCTAGTATAAACATAATTTATTAAAATCAAACATAAATATCAAAGTTTTGTAGTTTTCAAAATTTTACGATATGAATTATACAATAATTGTTAGCAAAAATTATGTCTTATAAACTATAAATATTTTAATGGGATTCGAATTCTAGAAATTTCTAATATTCCTATACCAAAAATCGGCCCATTCTTTATTTTTGCAATATCGTTCATCATATTTGAGTTACGCGTAAAAAACCATCTTCGCTATTAGTTGAGGACCGTATATTAACTGAAAAACGAATAATCAAATAAATAACTCTTATAACTATAACAAGTCTCATTTCTTTGGTGGATTATCAATGTATTTATCTTTTATCTAACAGTAATATTATTTTTTTATTTTGAAAGACATGTTTTTTATTGAATAGTAATATGTTTATATAAGTAACATGTTTTTTTATTGAATCTGAACCTTACAATAACAGATTTTACTTTTGGAACAACAAGAAGATTTACCTCAAAATTAATTATAAAATTTCTCCAGCACTATTCATAGAAACTTCGTATAAATTCGCATTTTGGAAAATGGAAGGATGTAGAATAACACTATAATGTCTAATTTGTGGGTTATTACTGAATTTAGTGTATCTTAATTTTATTATGAATATAGCCGCCCCATTAAAAAATAAATTATAGAAGTAGGCATTATTCAGAAATGATTAACACCTATTTGATATTCTAACTGTTATATGTAGTGGAAATGGAATGGGATCTATCATTTTCCCCCCAATGACTGTACATTCTGTGCAGTCATTACTGTACATTCATTACTATGGTAAAGAAAATGGGACTTCAACCTTGAGTTCAAAACATACGTCAGCATTTAAAAATGCCAACCGCTAAATAAACCCTTTCAATGTTGTTATTACATGTACAGCTTTAAATAATGATAGTCTTTGTCAACAAAATTTTAAAATATTCATAAAACACCTTTAAGCTAAAGCGGATTTTAAAAACACTTTTGCCGAAGTGGAGACATCTAAGAAAAAAGTGCGTTATAAAAACATCATTTCATACCAACGCATATTTTTTTCTTAAATTCTATTAATATATGTACACAAGCGTCTTTTTATTGTTTCATTTTTAAAGTCCTTTCAGAGTGCTTTTAGATTAGTAAAATAAAATCAAATGTTTCTTATATTTGTAACATATTACGTTAGATACGTTATATTGTTTACATTTATTAGACGTGGATATTTTATTCTTATTTTAGCTTAATTTTACGCTTTAAATATTTATCATAAATCTATGGGGATTACATATTAAAGTATAAAATCGTTACAAAAAGTTTCATTTTCAGAGCACAAAAGTGAATTTATATAATTTAAAACTTATTATCTTATTGCAAATAAAATGCTAAATAAAAATTCATCCTAAAATTAAAAAAAAAAAAAAATCCAGCAAGCTACACCTTCATTTTATCTAGAAGTTAAAAAAAATAATCAAGAAAAAATATTTTATTATGTTTTCAAATATTTAAACATTTTCTTTTCTGTTTTGTACGATAAGTTAATTGCGTTTTAGATATTGTAAGCTAGTAAAATGTTTGTGTTAGTATAAAGTAAGCTCTTAAATGCATTTAGAAGTTAAGTGATTTTATAATTGAAGTATTTTATTGATTTTATATTTATATGTGTTTTTAATTTGGCGTTTTCTTATTAACACAAATGCAAAGTAGCAACTTGTCACAATGAGAAAAAAGAATAAAAAGTAAATGCAGTGTAAATGAGGATAAATCTTTAGAGAATCTGCTGTAATCATATTCGAAAATGAAACGTTCAAAGGATTTCTTAAATAAATAACTGGTGTGGAAAATATACAGTATATTCTCAGATGAGATTTTTCTAATCCAACTCTGTCATTTTGTATGCATTTCTCTGATATACAGGGTGACGAAAATTAAACGACCCTATTTTCAATTTGTCTGCGGACGAAACTACTGTTCAGAAATTTGTGGAGGACATAATAAAGGTATGAGAATTTGTTTTATAGAAAAAAAAAATAGTTCGAAATTGGGCCGTATTTTAACGAATTACACATTTAGCATACATTTACCATAGTTTACAAGTTTTATTATAACCAAACATGTTCCACATGACAGCCATCATTTTCAGGTAATATCTGTAAACGTAATATGGTATGTTCCACAGTTGACTGTAGCGTGTTCTGGGGAATACTAAGAACATGTTTTAAAATGCTGTCTATAAGATCTATAAGGTAAAGTTAATAAATAAAATTTGTAAATTCTCGTAAACGAATGCTAAATGTGTAATTAATTTTAAGAAGGCCCGCTGGTGGCGAAATTCTGAATTATTATTTTTTTTTTATCAAACAAATTCACATATCTTTCTTATGTCTTTCAAAAAATTTCGTAACTTTCGGAACAATACTTTCCTCTGCGCACAACTTTGAAATAGGGTAGTTCAATTATGGACCTTATACAATTATTTACCTTATGACAAAGGGTAGAAATTGTGTAATAGTATCTTACTTAGCAAATATTTACATTTTAAAGATGCGTGCTATAAAACAGAAACTACAAGAATGCTATTTTTTTACTCCTGCAACTGTTAAAAATGCTACCAGTAATACAGGGTGTCCGAAATGTATCTTTATACTTTAAAAAAATAATTAAATAGAAACAATGACATGCACTTACGGCTTTTTATGTCCCATAAAAAGAACATCAAAGTTTTTTTTTTTTTTTTTTTTTTTAACGTTTTATTCCACGATTTCAATGTTCGCACCATTAGTCACGCGCAACATATGATAACATATTTCTAACCACCTTGTATGAAACATTGCAGAATCAACAGTCTGGATGGCCGCTGTAATTCGACTTTTCAGTTCATCGGTAACAATAATTGTAAATTCGTAAACAATGTTTTTCACGTATCTCCCATAAAAAGAAATTCAAAGGTGTCCAAAGATATCTGCACTGGTGGCTATAACATTGGGGATCTAGGTATGTTAAAACACTTCAAAAAATAAACTTTGATATTTTCTTTATGGAACATAAAAAACCGTAAATGGATATCATTCTTTGTTTATTTTAAATTATTTTATTTGAAGTGTAAAGATGCATTTCAAACACCCTGTTTTTAATTAGTTTTATTCTTCCTTTATCTGGAAAAACAACAGATCTCTTCAAGAAAATAGTGATTTTTTTTTGCAACTTTTAAACCACTTTGCAATTTATAAAAAAGTTTTGTCTCTAAAAAATGTTTTGCTGTTTACAGATGTAATTTTTTCAAATATACTAAACAGCCCTAATATTTACTTTCCAATTATTTTTAACCTTGCATTTCTTAATCACAGTGGATGGGCCATATACTAGCACGACTTTATATATGCCTAGATACAATTTTATTTTAATAAGTGATCTTTCAAATGTAACCGTATATAAATGTAAACAAAATTTCTTCAATATCCAAAACCTCCTTAGAAAAGCAAATTTTTAGATCAATAGATTTACTTTTCTTTTAATCAGGTTAAGCGTTCAAATTTGTGAGCATGGCTTTTATTATTTGTCTGAGAGATAATGAAAAAAAAAAAAAATACTGGGTGTTTCTAAATGAATATCGGGGTTTTCACGCTTGGTAGTATTTATTATATAAAACCTAAAATTATATTTAATACGTAAAATGAAAGATAATCTCAAACGGTTTTACCTACAAACTTACAAGTATTCAATGTGAGCACGTTTCGCATACGGTACGCATCAAGTCAAAAGCTCAGTTCTTCCCAAACGTTGATTAGCAAAGAAGTTCTGTTCAGACGCTCACCCGATCTGACGCCATGTGATTTCTACCTGTGGGGGTTCATAAAGGATGTGTGGAGGACGTGTATGAGCCTCCACTACCAGCTGACCATTGCAGCTGTTGCAACATTGACCCCACAAACACTAAACAACTTTTGGGAAGAACTGAGCTATCGACATGATGTGTGCCGTGTGACGAAAGGTTCTCACATTGAACACTTGTAAGTGCGTAGGTAAAACTGAGTTGCTCTTTCATTATTCGTATTAATTATAATTTTAAGTTTTATGTAATAAATACTACCAAGCGTTAAAACACCGATATTCATTTAGAAACACCACGTATATTATTTTCGGAACTAGTTTAGATTTTTCGCAATTCTGGAATTTTGATAAGGTTCGTATGCACTTTTGCATCTCCAATTATTTTAATATTGCTTTTGTAATCTAAAACACTCTTTAGTAGCTTTACTAAGCCACTAATAAATATATTAAACGCTGTTTGAAAAAAATATTGTTCAGATTAAGTAACTGGTTTTGTATATTTATTTCGAAAACTATCCTGGAATATGAACATTCAATGCTACTGGGAAAGAGAAAAAAATCAGAACTTTATTCGTTGGTATCTTCTATGTAATTATTTGCACTATAAAGATTCAAAGGTAATACGTTTTTGGCATAAGAATGAACGGATTATTTTTTCTGAATGTGTGCATCTAATATTTTGGTCATATATAGATACTACATAATCAAAAAAATTTCATGCCCTGAAATTTAGAGTGTTAACTGAAAATATTTACTTCATTCTCCATTTATAAGAATAAAGACATATGCGAATCAAATGATGTAATAGTAACATATATACTCATAATTCTTTACAATTACAGCGCACTGCTATATCGAAAAAGTGTTTATTCATCAAATTTAGCCTTAAATTTTAATTAAAGATGATTTTTCTTTCACCCTTTAAAATAATTTCAAGTTGAAGAGCAAATGCGACACTTATGTTTAAGTTCATTTAGAATTGTTGTACAACAATTGAATTTTATATCGATATTTGATGATAACATCGAAGTTGATAATGTCAAAATTCTTACGGTTTAAGGTTAGCATAGTTTGATAAATTAATAACGAACTAACCCAAATTCCTTAACCTTTCTGTGTAACAGATTAAATAAAACAGAAAGAGAAAAGTGCTTCACATTTAAACCAGCATTTCTGCGTGAGTGTCTCCTCTTGTTTATCATAAGGGATTTTAAACACTTGATCTATTAAGGACTTTTAAAACTTTTTAAAATCTCATAAATATATGACAGGTTGAGATACATTATTATTTATTTATTCAGAACGTTGAACAGAACAGTCACTAAAATGCTTATTATAAAGTAAATATGAAAGTTCAATTATTGTTTAAAGTTATTATTACTATACTGCTATAATCTTGATGAGATAAATATCAAATGTTCTTTTGCAATACGTTAACTTATTCCGTTATATTGTGGGAGCTCCAATGAAAAAAAAAATATGGGGGGGGGGGATGCTCCTATCATATGATGTTTGAATATCCATATGTAGATGATATGATTGAAAAAAATTGTTAAAAAAACAGTTATTAAATTGGGATTGCAGTGCAATAATGCATGGTTTAGTTGTTTTAAGCCATTTCTTTTTGTTTCACGAGAGAGTTATGTCCTAAAGCTTTTAATCATTTATCTACTGAATTATGAATTCACGAAAATTTTATCTTCTAAAGCATTTTTCGTGAATTGTTTCAACTACATTAGAAGATTTACATAATCATTTAATAAATTTTAGAAGGATTTTAGAAGGATTGAAGGATTTAGAAGGATTCATTAAATTTGAATTTATAGGGATTTTGTGCAATATTTATAACCCACCCAAATCTTTTATTATAAATATTTTTCTTAGTATTCTGTAGATTTAGGAAATGTACAAATATAATGTTCTTACAATAGAAATATAGAAATATTTCCGAATTAAAAAATCCCCCCCCCTCCCCCAACGCCAAGATAGCTGAAAAGATGCAAAGCAAAAGAAATCATCCTTTTAAAAAAGTGTTTGTTTTGTGTAGCCAATAATCCTTTTGGAACAAGATAAAGTAATGTATCTATAGCACATTCTAAACTGTATGACAACTAATCGATGTATTAAATGAATGTTATAACAAGTTATTTTAATGGTACCCATAAGTACCGTCTGTAGATGAAAGATTTAAATATAGGCTACCCAAAAAATCCTGCAAATATAGAGGCGCGGCTGTACACATTTTATACTGTTTGCTATAGAACTTAAATTAAAATTCGCTTATTTGAGAGTTATAATCGAATAATTAGGAGTGTCTCACCTTAAGCCCAATCTGATTTTTTATTCATAAATTTAACAATAATGAAGGCATTTTAATAACGAGTAATACTAGAAATGAACAGTAACTCGCTCAGCGATGCAGTAGAGATCAGTGACAGAAATTCCACATTAAATATTACTCCTATATATCTATTTTAAATAGAAATTTTTCAGTATTAGAAAAACAATGTACTTAATATTTCAAGCAATGACAAATATAAAAATATGGTCCTAACAAAATGGTCCTAACTGAAACTAGTAACTGAAAAGAAATAGAAAACTTAAGTACTAGAAAAAAAAGAAAGGGAAAACCCTTCCTTGAAGTTTAAAACAGAATTTTTCATACACGTTTGAGACGTTTTTCTGAAAAATGAAGGGTTTTTGATGACAAATTATATTTTATCAGATAATTATACTTAAAAATTAGAAAATTTAATTAATGCGAAAGTCAAGAGCAATTTTGAAAGTTATGATTTTGATCTTTATTTTTTTTCCAGCTAATTATGATACTTTAATATGCTTTGAGTAAAGCTAATTCTGGTGAACAGAACTTTCTTTGAGAAAAATAATTGTGTATGTTTCAAGCAATTGATGTAATTAGAAGTAAATTAAGATGGAAAAAGTAATAAAAATAAAATTAGAAAATACTGTAGATGATTGCGTGAAATGAATCTAAATTGATTTAAATTACTTCTTAAGAATAAAAATGTCTTACGTACCATCAACAATACCGATATGTAAGAACTAAAATAAATATTTTATTTTATCCAGAAATTTTTTGTTGATCTTCTATAGAAAGTTTCTGATGTGTATAATGTATAAAGTAATGTATAATTTTTCATACACATTTGAGACTTTAAAAAAATCAAGGGCTTTTGATGATAAATTATATTTTATCAGATAATTATATTCAAGTATTAGAACATATAATTAATGCAAAAGTCAACAGTAATTTTGAGTGTTATGATTTCGATCTTTATTTTCTTCAGCTAATTATAATAGTTTAATATGTTTTGGGTAAAACTAATTCAGGTGAACAGAACTTTATTTGAGAAAAATAATTGGGCATGTTTCAAGCAATTGATGTAATTAGAAATAAATTAAGATGGATAAAGTAATAAAAATAAAATTTGAAAATACTATTGATGATTGCGTGAAATGAATCTAAACTGATTTAAATTACTTCTTAAGAATAAAAATGTCTTACGTACCATTAACAATACCGATATGTAAGAACTAAAATAAATATTTTTACTTTCTCCAGAAATGTTTTGTTGATCTTCCATAAAAAGTTTTTTATGTGTATAATGCATAAAGTAGAAAGATAGTTTGCGTCTAACATGACAGAGGTTCAGAAACTTCATAAGATAATGTCTGTCGTTTTATGATAAATATCCATTTTTTCATAAAATTCTAAATGAAAAATAAATAAATAATAATAAACAACTGTGCCAGTATATTTATTGACAACACACATTCTTTTTAAACAAGTAGCAAACAATTGCCAATACATCGAACAAATATGATAATAATTTATCCCGGTAAATTATGCAAATTTGTGAGTTGCGGCCATCCAGCTAATGTGTGCAATTGTACGCTTACCACAATTGTAATTTATAGATGTTGGAATAAATATTTTGGAAGTTTTTAAGAAAGCTGAGGTTTGCCACGTCTTTTTCAAAATGGTAAATCTTTATGCTACAAATTATTACGAAATCAAATAGCTTATATGATTGGAAAACATATTTGGAAAAATCTCAGGCGTCTTATACGCCAGTAAGATTTTCAATTGTGCTGTAGGGGAGATGGGGGACAGATATGAACATGGGGCAGATGTGACCATCACTATTTTTCGATAGTTATTATAAGTTTGTTTATTTGAAAAAAAAACTAAAGATGATAGCACCTGTAGATATGGTAAAATATTTTTGAAGATCTTTGACATTTTGTTTCTCCTCTGTAGCCAAAACACTGTTTAAAGGTCTAAAAATTAAAGTCTTTGTTCCAAGTTGATAAGCGAATAACTTTATTTATTCATTTGTTAGAATTTAGGTGTTTTAACATATACTATGAATACTAATATATAATATTTGATAAAGTTATTTCTCTTCTAAAATTAAAAAATGTTAATGATTTATCAATTTAACTCTAGCAGCCATGTGGAGCACTTGTGAACAGACTTGTTGGAGCAGATATGAAAAGTTCATAAGTTCCCCAATAATCATTCTGTGATTCTGTTTCTTTCAGTTAAATTCATGAGAAATAATGTCAGTTCAATTATCTATAATTTTCCTGAAATAGAAGATATTTTCCTCACACAAAGTTGATTTTGCATTGAAACATCCACAAACACATCTTTCAGCAAGTACATAATGAGCAACAAGCTCGCTTACGTTCAATTGTACTTTAAATAAATTTAATGTTTTCTAATATGCAACAAGTGTTATTTATTAATTTAATAAATGGTTTACAACAATTTTTTGTGCATTGTTAATACATAAGTATTATCTTAAACAACTTTGCAAATTTTTCTATTACATTTGTTCTAAACTTTCAATGATGGCTTACTTCCTTCTCTAAAACAGTTATGTATATGATGGTTTGAATGGAGATAGATATGAGTAATATTTTAAGAAAGTAAAATTTTTAAACTGATAACTACCGTAGAATCCCGATTGTAACCCCCCCCCCCCCCTGAAAAGCAAAAGAAGTTAAATGTGGTGGTGGTTGGGGGGGGGGGGGTGAGGTTATAGTCAAGATTTTTTAAATCATTAAAAATCCCTTCTATATCTATAACTTAAAAGTAAATAAGGCAAATACAAGAGTGAGAATCTTTCGTATTTCGGCAGATTTCCGATAAGTAGAATCTAAATGTCCTCGCCCTAAAATTTCCCCCAAACAAAAACCCTAAGCCAAATTTTAAGATTACTTATTTATTTTTTTTCTTGCAACAATACTTAATGAATCATCTAAGCCTCCTCCCCCCCCCCCACCAAATCTAATTATTTTCATTTTATAATCTTTTCCTTAAACATAGCACCCCGAAACTAGAGAAATATATATATATATATTTTCTTTATGGGGAATTTAACAGGTAATATAACTAATGATTAGGATGAAAAATGAATAACAGAGTAAAATACATGTCAAAAGATATTTTTCTTGTGTTCGCAATGTGCTCCACGTGTGTTCACAACTACCTCGCTGAGGGAGCACATGTGAACAATTTTTTGAATTTATAAAACTATTAAAAATGTAGGAAGAACTATACAAGTGATATTAAAAAATTACCACATGTAAAAGAAAGTTCTGTTTACTATATTGAGTATTTTTTGTTTATACAAATTAATCCAGTTATGAGAAAAAGCTATATTTATGCGAACTGTTCACAATTGTCTCCATATCCCCTATTATCAAGATAACCAACATCAATACGATTCTATTAGTCTAAGTTTTTAATAAAGATGATAACTAGTGATTACTCTATTGCTTCATGTTTTCTATTTTGCATATTTTAGGGATCCACAGATGAAATTTAAATAAATTTACTATTGTCTGAGTAATGTTAACAGTTTTAAAGTCTAATTTATTTAACATATCTCAATTAGAAAACAAAATGTAAAAAATTAGATTCTCAAACATCTTCATAACAAATCTTTTTCTGTAATTTTGATATTTTCATAAAATTACAAGTTTAATTTTCTGTCTTTAATCGTTATAGTGTTTCAAACAGTTCTGTTTTTTAAACTATATTTCAGATCTCATGAAAACAAAACTATCAAAAACTGATAAAAATGAAAAAAAATAAAAGGAAACATCGATGGTGAAAAAAGGAAAAAAAAAAAAAAAACAGGTGTTTACCTTTTGAAAAAGTGCTATAATTTAACTTAACATTCAAAGTCAATATCATTTTTACAATCCCATGATATATGGAAAGGAGTTTCTCTAATCGGAAATCTAACAGCGGTACAGAATATTAAGAGAAATTATAAGAATATTTTATTGTACATTGTGATGCTCCCAGCTTTTCGATTCAAAATAAAAATTGATTGGATACAATGAGAGCTTCTCTTCGTGACTTTACTATTGGAAAAGAAATTTAAAGTATTGGAATTACTAATTTAATCATTTTGAAACAAAAAAGCTGCTTAATATTTTAAAAATGTGTATTTCCCACATTCTAGTAAATAATTTTACTCATGTTATGCATTGGACTGTAAATATTGGTATTGGAACATGAATATTTTTCGTAAAAGAATGAAACAAAATAAAAATTTTATGTGTAGAATATTAAGATATATTTTAGATTTAGGTATACAATATAAATAAATGTTTAAGCACGTTTGTATTGAATTGTTATGATACGTGAACAAGTTTAAGAATTAATATCTTCTTTAACTTAAAGTTTTTATTTATTTTATTTATTTTTTTTACTTTCATAATTTTTGTAATATGCAAACTTTTTCCAAAATTATTCTTCTATTCATTTTAACATGTTTAGTTTATTTAACAGGTTTTTTATCCAGTACATACGTTTCAAACATTTCATTTTCAGACATTCATAATTTATTCATGTTATTTAACGTGTTTTTCACCTATTTAAAATAGTGTTTGAATATTAATTATGTAATTTTCTAGAAGCGATTTTTTTTTCTGGTGAATAAATTTACCTATATCGATCTACATCCGTTTAAAAATTTGTGAACTAATTTGTTTTAATTTTTAATAATTGTATGCAACTATTTATATTATAAATGACAAACGTTTCCGGGCGTAACGCTGACGTCATTTTGAGGTTGGCAACAGCAGACGACTAAATTTAAATTTTATTGCATTTTTTTTCAATTCTAAAAGTCGTACATTTTCATTTTTTTAAACCGTCCAATAGGGAAAAAAAACGTACTTTCAAATGCAATTTGTTTCAAAATTATATCGCAATTTTTTTGTAAACTGTATCGCTATTTTCTTAATTTTTATTATTTTAAAAATACTTTTAAGCACTTTTTTATCTATCTCTATCGCGTGCAGATGATTACGAAGATAAATCTATTTGCACTTAAACTAATATAAATAGCTCAGCATTTGTTTCCTGCTTATAATATATACTACTAGCAGGCTATGGCCACTACGCTGGTCTGTTTATCCAAACGAATCTTGAATCAAACAAAATATATTAGTGAATTTGACATTGTGATTTAAAACAATTTGGAACCTTACCTGGAATGTCCTTTCGCACTGCAGAAAACGATATGAAAGCCATTGTGCTATTATATTTTCTAATGTGCAGAAAAATTTTCCGCTATTAACGTCTTAACCCTTTTAACTGATCAATCACAGTAGGATTTGGTAAAGAATGGTAGTACAATATGCAGTATAATAAAACAAAACTTGAAAAATTATTTAACTAATAATGCAAACAAACAAACTGACAAAATCCATCCAGTAAAACATTTTTTAAAGGCTGATCTTTCATATTGGGGTCCATCTGATTATAGAACTTTTTCCCCATAATTCTATAACTAAGCAAAGTAGAATGATAAGCAATAAACTAAAATCTCCCCAAACATTGTCTAATCAACAAAGCGAGTATTATAATTATTCGCCATTTAGAACTTTTTGAAAAGTCTAATCTTTCATAATCGGTTTCACATGATTATGGAACTTCCCGCTTTTATTTTATGACTAAGCAACTTAGAACAATATGCAAAATACTAAAACCATATATAATAGGTATGTAACTATCAATGGAATTCCTATCAAAATCCGTTCTGTAGAACTTTTTAAAAATGCTAAACTTTCATTATCGAGTTTAACTGATTATAGAACTTTCCACCACATCTCTATTATTAAGAAATGCAGAAGGGAATATCATATACTAAAACTCTGCCTGAAAAATTATCTAACTAACAGTGCAAATTCAATCGACCTCCATTCTGCTGAATCTTTTAAAAAGGCTAATCTTTCATAATCGGGTTCGTATGATTATCTAACTTTAAAACATAATTATATGTATAAGCAACGTACAACGATATGTTATATACTAAAATCTTCCCTGAAAAATTATCTAACTATCATTTCGATTCTCATCAAAATCCAGTCAGGTGAGCTCAAGTTATATGCTGTCGAGACGAATTTCCCATTTGCATTTTATTCTCGTATATATAGTAGAAGCAGAAGTCAATAGATTGATAAGAATATTGAATCTTAAAATTTATGAAACTGTTAGTTATTTCTCGTTGTCTCTAGTGAATAATTTTAAAGACTTTTCAATCGGCAAGTATTGAGATTTAGGATCATGTCTACAACAAATGTATTTCATTTTGTACCAAAACATTCTCTGTAAAATGAGCCAGTTTGGTGTGGGTTCGGATACTGTAATTTTTTTTTCAAAATCGCTATTTAAACTACGCCCATGAAATTCTAAGTGTCTCTTAGCATTACAGTAAACATTTCTATTTTTTAATCAGCGAAATATGAAGTTATAACTTAATTTTACTTAATAATAAAAAAATACTTTCAATTTAAAAAAAAATAGTAAATTAAAAATTTTTGCGTGGTTACGATTAAATAATAATTAAAGCCAAAAGAAATTCTCGTTCAATAAATAGCAAGCCAGATTGTTTGGCACAGTTTGCAAAAGGAATTTGATACTTTTCCACTATTGGCCCTTTTACTTTTTTTAAACAGCTTAGCGCAATTCGGGCATCAGAAAGTGAGATTTGTTGCTAATTGATATAAACAGTTAAGAAAACAAACTTGATGAAAATTTTTGTTTGTTTATATATGTATATTATTAATGTTTTTTACATACAAATTACGGTACTACTACTTAGTTATCCCGTCGACCAAAAATCTATCGCCAAACTATAAGATTAAATGCCAATAATGGTTGATCGTAAATGTCACATACACTTGACTTTAAGCAAGTTACATGTGTTTACGTCATCAAGTGATTTTAATTTCGACGTTTTAGTCGTATTTTTATTAATTTTATGCTAATTTATTTGTTCTTCCGTTACTTAAAATAAAAATTATGTCAATTTGTATAATTTGGCGATTTATATAATTTAGCGAAATTGTTCGCCGGGATAACTAAATAGTACCCAAATTACTTCTGCTTCTATATAAAATTAGATAAATAGTATCTTTATGTTAAATAAATTATATAAACATCGAAAAAATGATTGTATATATGAAATGAAACAGCGAATTTGTTCTCAGAAAATATGTTGCCAAATTTCCTTCTCCGCCAATGCTATTTTCTCTATTTCGCCAAGATCCCTATACTGGAAAAGTACCAAAATATGTTTGCACGTTTAGGATTGAAATAAATGGCGCAATAGCGAACGTTTTGGTATGGTGTTGGTATAACGTAAAAGTAGCAAAAGGTCTCCAAAAAACTTTCTCTCAAATTTCGCCAATTCTCTGTAAATTCGGTTATAGAGTAGGTTCGCTTTAAAAACACAGAATCAATTTTAACCTTTTCCTAACTTAACTGTGCGCCAAACCACGCCCGGTAACATACGCCAATTGTCTATAGACTCAATTATGTAACATATCCGTGCCAAATATGCCAATTATCTGTGAACTTAATTACGTAATTTATCTCCTTAATTAAGGCAAACTTTACAAACTACATCTACTTTCCAATTTTCCTGATTTTAGATCAATGGGTACTGTTAGATGTTAAAAAGCTTGGCGCAATTCGGGCTTCAGAAAGTGAGATTTGTGACCAAATGATATGAACAGCTGTAAAAACAAATAAAATGAACTTTTATGCTTTTTAAATTATGTATTCCTATACATAAACTTTTTATTTATGAATATTAATATTTTTGTTATTTATATACAATTTACTTATGTTTTTATATAAAAAGAGATAAATGTCTTCTTTATAGTAAATAAATTCTATAATTGTTGAATAGAAAATACGCATGAAAACTTTCCTTTTCTCGCCAAACCCATTTCTCCCATTTCGCAAAGGGAAAATTGGAAAATTACAGAATTTACCCCCTTGCTCTATGACTAAACGGTGTCGAAATATATATTATATACTAAAACTATCTCTGAAAAATTGCCAAACTAAAAATACAAATTCTATCAAAAACCGTTTATTATAACTTTTTTTAAAGGCTAAATTGTTATAATTGAGCTCACCAGATTACAGATTTTTTCCCAAAACTGTATGTCTAAGCAACGTAGAAGGACATGGTTTATACTGAAAACTTTCCTTGAAAATTATCTAATTAACAGTCCAAGTTCCATCGAAATACATACGGCAGAATCTTTTAAAAAGGCTAATTTTTCATTATGAGGTTCATCTCATTAAAGAACTTTAAAGTATATTTCGATTCCAAGCAACGTAGAACGACGTGTTATGCACTAAAACTTTCCCCGAAAAATTACCTATCTAACAGTGTAAGATCAGCAAAACACGAGTTCTAAGCAGCCAGAATGAAATTTCCATATGAATTATATATATATATATATATATATAAATAAGTAGAATTAGATTTTTCCAAAAAATGCTGTCTCTTACTTGAGAAATAACCAATATTGTGAACGTCGTTCAAATCGATGTCACGCTCATGCATTTTTGGCTTAAAATCAAATTGTTTGGCGATAAAATGAAATCGTAAATAAACAGAAAATATATAACTAACAAGTACCGTCATTTTTATAATTACATCTGCTAGTTTCTTCTGATAGTCACATGATGGATGAGTTAAATAAAATAAAAAGTAAATTATAAAAAAAAATCAAAAACAAAAACAAAATGTCAATCAGATATTATCTTATCAGATTTGCTGATGCATTTTTTTTAACCTGACGCAAGCGATAAATTGCCAAATATAGAGTAAAACTGCAATCTTTCATATTGAATAAATTTTTAAGCATTACAAACATTACTTTCATTTTTAAATTCGATATTGTCGTTTTATAATATTACCACTCGTCAAAACTATTTTTCCTTTTCTCTTTTTTTTCTTTTAAACAAAATTAATAAAAGTTGTCTTCCGAGATGTACAGCCGTTTCAATTCATTTATCAACGAAATTTATCGCCAATAAAATAATAGTAACCCTTTCGCCCAAAATAATAGAACTTTCCGTCATAATTCTATAACTAATCTACGTAGAACTATGTGTTATAGCTTAAAACCTTCCCTGAAACGATACCTATCTAACAGTATAAGTTCCGTCAAAATCCATGCAGTAGAACTCGAAATATAGATGTTCGGAACGAAATTTCCGTTTAGATTTTATATATATAATAGATGAAGCAATTAAAACTTTCATCAATCAATCAATAAAATAATGAAATATAAATAAAAGGCAAATGTAAGCGGTGTAAACCAACTACGCGTTTAAACGACTAAAATTATCATAATCAAAAAGGCTGATTTTAAATAGTGATCTTTGGCAATTTCTTCGGTTTTTAGCTTCTGGGGCGAGGGCAGTATGAAAGATACAGCCAATACAATAGCTTTTAATAAATTTCAAAAATTTATTTGAATGCATAATTGCTATTCTTCATATAACTAGGATTTTTGATGTTGTTAGTAGGCATTATAAATAATATATTAGATGTAAAATATCTATTATATTTATAAGTTTTAAAAAATGGTTTTCACTTATATTCTCTTACCAGGGAAATCCGGTTTATTTTCTTTGTGGGAGATTTTCAAAAGGTGGGATCATTAAACGTTAACTATATGTAAATTTTAAAATTTTCAAATTTAAGGCCAAATTTTTTTAATACTATAGTATTTTGTCTATAAATATAATATATAAATATTTTAATAGTATGTCTACAAAATTATACTCAAACATTAAAAGACAGCAACTATTCTGGAAAATTAATGATTAAAGCATTTGTGTACGTTACAAATTTTGGACATTTGCAGATTTTGGACTTAAAGATTTTGGACGTTGGTCTTAGTATTTAAAAATATCTTAAGACTAAGAATGTAGTAAATTTGTCTGTACACATATATATATGTAAAATTAACTTCTTGTTATTCAGTAATAATAATAATAAAATCAAATGCTTTGTTACGTACGTTACTTTCGGACATAACAAAATACAGAAAAATGCTTTATAAAAAAGTCCTTCTATCTTCAAAAAAGCAATAAATCAGCCTGCCATCTCTTAACGAAATTATCAAAAAATCATCCGTTTCCTTTATGCATTCGTTGTTTACCATTAGAACCACCTGGAAAAAAGTTAAAACTCTTTTTCTTGGTGGTACATTGGAGCAGTTAACGTTATGAATGTCCGAAATTGGCCTCTTTAGCATAAAATAATAAAATTTTAAGATATTTATACAAAGCTTTTACAATAAATTATGTCATTTTCTATCTCTGAATAGAATTAAAAACTCAGTGTAAAAAAAAAAATAAATAAAGTCAATGATAATTAAAGCTATGTTTGAAAGTCTTAAAATTATGACTTGTGTCCAGTGCCCACCTTTTGAGAATCGTCCTTGTATAAAAGTAAAGGTGCAATTAATTTAAATGTATATATCACTGTAAAAATGCAAACAAGGATTCCAAAACTATTTTGGGGGGTTTTTTACCTCGTGAATACGCCATCCGAAAGTGTAAAAAATTTGTAATATATTTCGCATTCTTTAATTTATATTATCCGTAAAAGTATCTTAACAGTTCGTAAAAAGGTCATTACTGTTTAATCATTTTCTACAGGCCCAAAATATGTAGTTTTAAAACTTTTTATTTTTAATTTTAATTTGTCTGTTTATTTTATTTTTTTCACATTATGAACCGTTTATACTATGGAATTATATTGCATTATATAATTTTTCATATAACTACAAATAACAATCATGCGTGTTATTAAAAATATTATTATCTATTTGTTATGAATTCAATTGCAATACTCATAATAGTTTTCAAGCATTTTTTCAACCAGAGACAGCGTACTTAAATTTCTTATTAATACTTATTGACGGAAGTATTTATTTAAGTATTTTAAAGTAAAAACTCTTAAAACTCTATTTTTAAGTAAAAACTCTATATTTACAATGAAAATGCATTATGTTACGTAAAAAATTCAACCCGCCGGTGATCTTTAATTTCTTTCTCGCTAAACATTCTCTTTCGTATAATTATAATAATAATAATAGGGAACTATAATATATATAGAAGAGAAATCTAATTATTTCCTAAAGTATTTCTTTGATTCAAGTACCTTGATTTCTGGTAAACAAAGATTACTTTCAGATAATGCCATTATATTTTGGTCGTAATTTTACTTAAATATTTCATAGATATTTTATTTTAATTTTTATTACTCGGAAGTGCAAATGAAATATGCATTCTAAAGTACCTAAATTCATATATCTTATTCTATTAAAAAGCAATACCAGTGAAGACTCAGCAAAAATATTATCAGTAAGACATATTTTAAATTTTATTTCTTTCAAAATATAAAGAATAATTTTCTTTGATACAAACAGTACTTCGATTGACGATACGATTCTTTGTCGATCGCACTAATTAACATGTATTGTTCTTTTTAAAGAAGGAAGAAAGAAAAGCAATAAGTTTTATTAAGTTGGTTAAACTTACATTTGCAGATTTAAAGGAGCTCAATGACGCTTCATGTTTAATATTATGATGATTTGTCAGATATAATAAAAGACCTTATTCATCTTTTCAAATAATATCAATATTTTTTAATCCAAAATTTCTGTTTAGAATAATTGTTATAAACCTATACGTATTTTTAATTCATGCACATGTTTGTTTCTTATTTTAATGAGCAGTTATATAAAAAAATTCAGAGTCATTCTTCGAAATTATAACTTATCTCAGATGTAAAAAATTAAAAAGTGGAAATATTTACTTTTATGTACACTTGCACTATAGTTCAATTATTAAGAAAACTTACCTAAAAATGTCATACATGCATATTCTAGATAAATTAGAATAATCTTTAATATGAGAGAACATATGTAAGAATGACATGCATTATTAATTAATAAATTCACAAAGCTAATACTTTAAAAAAAAATTTTATTACGCTCCTTCAAAAAACTATATTGGTTTTAATGGTACTTTTCAATTAGTATCTACTTATACATATTTGATAATTTCAGTCACCGCTGTTTCCGAAAAATAATCTGCAGTCTACTTAGTTGCATGTTGCTGAGCTTCAACAACGCATTTAATAAAATACATATATAATATATATATAATAAACATTTTGCAATTAATATAACTATTCATATAAAATTAATATAAATCACAAAATAACCGACACAATAAAAATTAACAAACAATAAGATTAATATAGAAAATCTGTATCCAATATTGTTAATTTTCAATTTGTTAATTGCTTAAAATGCGTAGAGCCAACAGAGTGAAAACTGTCCAAGCCCGGAATCGAACCAGGGTCATTCACTATACGCGCCATTGTTTGCCACTAAACTACCTGGACGATGCTAAGCTTAGCATTTCTCGCTCTTACCTGCTGGCAAGGAATCTACATGTACTTGTAGATTTTTTCACTTTCGTCAATGCTGGATTTCCCTTTCGTTACCTGTTTGGTTGAAGGCTAACGAATATTATTCCATCGTGCTCTGCGGTTTGCAGCCTCACCAACAGGTAAGCCTGAGAAGTGCTATGCTTAGTATCTTCTAGGTAGCTTAGTGGCAAAGCATTGGCGCGTATAGACACCGGGTTCGATTCCGGCTTGGACACTTTTTCACTTTGTTGGCTCTACGCCTTTTAAGCAATTAAAAATTTGAAAATTACTAAAATTCAAGGCGTGTGAAATTTTATACGAAACATTTTCAAAATTATATATATGTAGATTTATTCCCTGTCATCGATGCTGGATTTCCCTTTATTTCGTGTTTGCCCCAGTGTTAGTGGATCACAAACTTCTAGCCATAGTGTGCTGCGGATTTCAGCCTTGCCATCAGGTAAGAGTGAAAAGTGCTAGGCTTGGCATCATCCAGGTAGCTTAGAGGCAAAGCATTGTTGCGTATAGTGAATGACCCTGGTTCGATTCCGGTCTTAGACACTTTTTCACTCTGTTGTCTCTACAACTTTTAAGCAATTAAAAAAATATATGAAAATTACAAAAATTCTAAGAGTGTTAAGTTTTCTACGAAAAATTTCTAAAATTATATATATATGTAGATTTATTCCAATATTGCTAATTGCAAAAATACTTTCCAACTCAAAAGAATATTTAAAGTAAATCATATGAGCAATGAGAAAGTTTAAATGAAAACTAGAAACTAATACGGCATATTATATACAAATATACAAGTCATTAATATATCCCAATAAAATCAAGGTCACGTGTTGCTTAATTTGGTTGTAATATTTGCTGGTAGTGAAGCGTGAGCCATTGATTCGATGGGAAAATGTTAAGTGTTCCAGATGGAACGACAGGTTAGCCCCAAGTTTATTTTGATGTTTTTCGGCAAAACTACCATAGAAACATATGCTATATTAAAAGAAGTGTATGGCCATGAATGTTTATCAGACACTAAAAGTTTCCGAGGAGTTTAAAAGATTCAAAGAGGGACGAGAAACCACCGAAGACGATGCGCGACTTGAACGGCACTGCACCTGAACAACGGACAGGAAATTTTCAAAAATTGATCCACGAAAATCTTCGATGAGTATCCGAGCTGTTGGGGCAAAGCGCACCCGTCGTTGGATGATCCACTGTTCTCGCCGGACGTTTCCCCATGGGACTTCTATTTATTTCAAACGGTCGAAGCTAAACCGAAAGGGGCAAGCTTTCAGTGCATAGATTTGGTTAAATCCAAAGCGGCAGTGACTCCCAACAAGCTGACAGAAGATTACTTCCAGCACTAATTTGCACATTTGAAAATTTGGATGATGTAGTCGTGGACAAGACGTGCATACTGAAGGCGATCAACTTTATGATGTAATTCCTGACGAATAAAAAGTTTTATGACGTCATTCCAATTATTTTACAGCCACAACTCGTGCGTTCGAAGTACTGTAGAACATGTTTAAACGTGCAAATAAATTGCATATTATAATCTCTACGGGATAATTTCTCCTATTAAAAGTACTGCCATAATTAAAAATTATAAGTTTAAAGCTCTATATATTTTTTGTTCCTCCATGTGTGCCTGCTTAAGAAAATTCCTGTAAGTCTAAAAAAAATAATAAGAAAGCAATATTTATATATATTATCTTTAAAGCACGTTGTAACTTTGTATTACACAAAGTACAAATGAAAAAAAAAAAACAATTCGGTGCTCTAATTGTAAGACTGTGGCAATCAAAACAGTACGCAGGGTAATTTAATAACATTATAATACTTTGGTATCGAATGAAATATCTATAAAATGACAAAAGATGAAATCAGAAATTGATAAAATAAATTTCAGTTTGTTTAGTATTTCGTATTATGGCTATAAAAAACAAGAGCGAGAAGGAGGAAATGTAATTTTTTTGCACCGCATGTTTTTATTGTTATGAAATCCGTTTTTGTTTACTCCCCACCATTGGCCTAAAGGTTCTGCTCTCGAAGCTGGTAGACGGGAAGTCCTGGGTTCGAACCGAATCGTGCCCGTCGGTTTAATAATTTGGAGTTTTCCGTGGTATTCTTCGAAACTTGGATTTCCTTGAGTAAATACGGGTTAGGTTCCTTTAGAAAGACACCCACGGAGGGAAGCACCCTTAGAGCCTATATCCCTCGTGTTGATAAATTGGCCACCATAAACACAACCAACCGTTTTATTTATCAGAATTGGAAAATCTGCGTAGGATATAAATAAGGTTTAACATCTATTTATACCAATAAAATAAACATGTCTCTGTGAACATGTATCTGTGTGTGTCTGTAGGTTTGTTTATTTGTTTGCGATGGCTATGACAGCTGTCGCAGTTATAGGTTTGAATTTAATTCCGTATAGACGAAGACAGATCCGAATGCACTTGAGCCTTATATTTTTCCGCTTTGTATTATACTTGTTTTATTTTTTTATTGAACGAAACATTTCACGTTTTTCTCTGACCTTCCAAGTTCGACGGCACTCTTTTACTCCAATATAGTAAATTTTGTCTTCTGTTAAATTAAGTTTATTTCGAATTCGCATAGCATTTTTTTTATCTTTTGCGATATTTTAAATGTGACCATTTCGCCGGAAATGAAATGATTTATGTAACAATATATATTTGAGAGCTTATCCCTCCAATCTTACATTTTACAAACCTCTATACGGCTAATATTCGGAAATCGATTAAAACAAATATATATTCATGCATTATAATATTGTTTTAAAGTTATTATTAAGGAATGTAAGGACATTTCTTTACCGAAACATGAAGAAAAAAACGAGGAAAAAATTCAGCGTGGATTTTTTATATAACCCTGTTTCTCTCCCAAAGCCACTACTATGACAAAGAAGGTTACATCGCGGTCCGAGGATTTTGTTTTTCATTTGAAGCGCGTGAGATATATTTAAAGAAATGGCGCTAAATCGGGGTGTCGTGGCACGATGGTGCGTCGTGAGAAGACTCGTTGTCTAACGCAAAACTTTTATGTCGATTTGTATCAAGATTTTAATAATAAAAATAATCAATAATTTAATAGACAACACTTCATTGTATGCGATTTCTTTCGAAGTGAGATTTAGTGTCATCAAGTTTTAAGGTTATTGAGGAACCGGGTAACGCTGCCCGTGTGTGATCGTTTCTAAATAAAAATGCATATCCGTGCTGGAACGATAAAAACCAACAGCTTTTTGTCATTTATCGCAAAATGTTAAACGAAATAGATATGTTACTTTTGATTAAATGGATGACTTTCAGAAAAATCTATCGTTAGTTCATTGAAATACTAAGCTAGAAGGCACAAACAAGAAATAAAAACAAAGCAATAAAACTTCAGTGCATGATACTTTATTTATTTATTGCTGTAAGTTACTCAAAAAATGTGCAAGGAACGTCTATTACGTATGTCTGTTAAATATTATTACAAACATTGTTTGTGTAGATTTTAAAATGAAATAGCAATTTTATAATATTGGATTATATTACTTTTTTTTTTAATTTTACAAGATAAAAATTTACGTCATTTTCCAATTCAAAACTTTATAAATCTTTTGTTTTTAATATATTTATTCTCATTGTCACCCCATTTGTAATGTACATTTACCATATCATTTTATTTCTGATAAAACATATAAGTCCTTTGAAAATGAGAAATCACAAATATGTAAAAAAAAATATAATTTCTTCTGCAAGCTATAAAGAAAAATCTTTATCTCTTACCTTTGTGGATTTAATGGAAGAAGCGTAATAATGGAATTCATTAAACAGGAAGTACAGAATCAATCCCGAAAAATTCCATCTCAAGTCAATCAATCTCCAGGGAGGTCGAAGTTTAGAAATGGAGTTGCTATTTGTAATTGAGAGAAATAAATGAAAGCAAACTATAATATACAGTAGGCTTATGCAATTACTAATTATTTCCCCACTTTAATACAAGATCTTGTTAAAAATATTAAATATTCAAATTGCCATATAACACGTCCTTAGATAATAAAATAAAAGTCTAAAAAGAAAACAGAAATTTTCATTCATAAAATAATTAGCTTAAAGATGTGTCTTTTATGATAAAGTATGTATTTTTTCAAAATAACTTTCATTCATATAATTATGTATACAGAAAGATCTCACCAGATATATCTTAAAAGATATAATTTGTATAAAATTCCTCAGTTATATTAGTTATATCCTCAGTTTATATTATTTATAGTTAAAGTTCAAAATTATGAGACATACGTTTCACCATGCTTTGAATTTGATGTTGTTTATATTTTTTTGCAGTTACATAAAAAAAAAAAAAAAAAATTCATCGTTAGAATATAGGGATGTATAGAGAAGTGACATGTTAAATAAAAATTCGATAAGTATGCTTAAACGAGTTTTATTACAATAAAAAAATCTAATTTTGGTTATTTATTACATAGATTGTTCCGGTATGTTCCATCTGGTACCTAATACAAATAAAGCCCATAAACCGTATTTTTTAAATCTAAGTTCCTCATGTGTAAGGAAAATTTTATGCATAATTTTTTTCTCGTAATTTTAATAAATTCCACTATGACTGCAATAATGCTTCCCTAGGAATGGTTTCAGTTAAATCAGTCCGTAAAACTATTGGTGCAGACCCCTCTATTGACTATATTGGAGTGTAGCAATTTGGAAAGTATTCCAAAATTATGGGGTCATTTCTATGAGACTACATTGAAATATCTTATAAATTGTTAAAAACGAGATGTGGCTATTAAATAACTGAGCTAACATCATAAAACTTTTCATTAGTCAACAATTACATCAGAAACTTTATTGTCTTCAATATGCAAACACTGATGATTCCTGCAGAGTTTCATTGGAATTTCCCTCCGCGCAAAGTAGCTTGTTGAGAGTCTCCGACACTTTTGCTTTGGCCAATTCCACGGTTTCAAATCTTGTCTCCTTTAGCTCGGATCTAACTTTTAGAAATAATTATGAGACACAGGGCGCTACGTCGGGGACGTACGTCGGATGATGCAACACAGGAATGCCTTGCTTTGCCAAGAACGTCTGCATGACAAAGCAGAATGGGCTGGCCCATTGTCCTGGGAAGTGATCCAGTAGCGAATCTTCCAAACATCCGGCTACTTTTTTCTTACCCGTTCACGAAGGGAAGTTAGGATCTCAATGTAGTAGTGTTCATTGGCAGTCGAATCAACTCAGCAATTTTTTGAATGTTTGTATCTGTTTTTGACATTCAGTGTCGTCGAGGCCACGCATCATCTTCGGTCGTTTCTCGTCTCGCATTAAACCTTTTAAATCTCTCAAAAATCTGAGTGCGTGATACACATTCATGTCCGTACACTTCTTTTGAAACTGCATATGCTTCTGTGGCAGTCTTATCGAGTTTCACAATAAACTTAAAGTTTAAACCGCTGTCCATCTAAACACTTACCGGCGAGTTGCTGGTGCACGGTACATTCCGAGCAAATGCTACAGTCAAACTAAACCGTGAGTGAACTTGACAATCGAGATTGGATGGGGGATATACCGCGTAACAGCGTCAAGGAAAACTCGACTTCATCGAGCTTTCTGTTTGCCGATGAGAGCACTAGTCCTGTTATCCACACCTCGTACATGAAAAGGGTCCATAATTTAGTTTAATGTATTTTATGTTTACTTGCTGGTATCGAACATATGATTAAGTTCACTTAAGAACAAGGATGTGCATTGAATGTGTCTGTAAGAAGGGCCTGTGTTACAATTTTTGGAAATTTGAATTTTTGCTGAAAAAGTATCTATGTGAAATAATTGATGATCCAGCGTTAAAAATTTTAATTTCATAATATATAAGCTTATTTAATTTAAACAAATTTTTAAAGCAATAAACAAAAAATATTATTACTTTTCTTACCCACCTAACGAAATTTTTATTACTCGCCAATGGTCAGCTCGAACAGAAAATAGTAATTAAGATCGGAATAAGGGCATATGTTGCACTAGATGCATCGCTAACAAATGACATGTACTTAGGTGCGAATCATCGTAGATATCGCGTCCCTGGAAATGTTTGAATGACAAATAACGTCAAATCGGGTCCATTTTTCGTCAATTTCCTAAAAAATTATTTTTGATTACGCTAAAGTATAGATATTATTTATTATTGAAATCTTAATACATGAGTCGAGCCAAAAAAAAAAAAAAAAAGATGAAATTCTGAATTTTGCCAAATTTTTGTTAGATTTGCACAGTTGAAACAAATAAATGATTTTTGAAAGTTCTCATTCTCATACATATTGCTTTTAAGGAAATGGATTTGAAAAATGCCAATGATTTTGGTAGGAATCATCCTCACGGTTTAATAAAGATTTAACTTTAACAAAAAGTAAGTATATTATTTAAAAAACAGAATATTGATGATCATGAAACAAAAAATGTGGTTGTCTGTGCCATGTTCTCACTAATTGATTTCCATGATTGCATTTTAAGCTAGAAAAATTTAAAAAAGTATATGCATTTACGAGTTACTATTGCTTAGTACTTAATCGACAGCTGTTATATTCCTGCGTGGTAAAATGACGTCCGTATCTCGTCATGAGCCCTTTGTGCCAAACAAAAAATAACATGTTGCACTCATCATCCAACTAAAGTTATTCAAAATGTTTTTAGTAGCAGGAAATTTGTACAGTTCCTAATTAATAAATTAAATTACAATTGAAACAGCTCATTAATTACAATTTCATCAAAATCTATGCCTAAATTCTGAACATTAAAATGTGTGAATCATAAAATGAAGCATGTTGTTCTCATAGTAAAACAAATGCTTTTTCATATCGAATTTTCCAATATAAATCTTACTGGAAAAGGTTACATGGATACCAAAATGTTTAAAGAATAGTTGTGTTTTTTATGTGCTTCTGACAGTGAATTGAGTATAATAGACTTATTCATCTCGATGCAAATAATTGCTGTTTGTGAGCGAATTTATGCAGTTTTTCTTTCTAGTTTACGTACAACTGTTTCTGCTTTAAAGCTTTTCTAAGCTAAGTCGATTATACACGGACCAAGTACAACAAAAAATGTTGCTCAGGAATGTTTTGAAACCGTAGAGATTGTGATGTTTCCATAATAAAAATTGTTCTCGCAGATTCAATGATATCAATCTTCTTATGGAAATCTACACGCTGATCTAATATACTCCTCCAGATTTAAATTATCATTTTCTCATATTTTGGGGTGTGTATATTTCAATATATTTTTAAGAGCTACCTCAAAATTTAAATAGTTATAGAATCATTATTAGCCGACCGATTTAATTTATTAAATAGGAAACATGAATTTCCTTTTCCAGCTCAGAAATTCATTTACTTGACAATTTTTACAATCACATCTTTACAATAAACAAATGTTCTTTAAAATTTAAAAAAAAATCATGCTGAACAAATTTTAAAATCAATAAAATTAAAAGAATAGCTTTTATATCCACTAGCAGTTTCTGAACACAAAATGTAAAATAAAGTATTTTTAAATACTGCATTGCGAGAAAACGTTTCTTTTTACTCGTCTCAGATTTAAACAGAGCTCTTGGCAATATATTTCTCTACTTTGAATAAGTTATAAAAACGATTTTCACACCTTGTTTTAAGACTTTTTCCTTGTGAAATCCAAAGATCTATCTTAATTCACTTAAAGTAAGTACGAAAACATTGATTCAAAGGCAAGAAACTTAATTAAGTCAAGATCTAAACTTCTATAGCACACCCTGCAGCACCTTTTTCCATTTATCCAAAGCAAGTCGCTGTTCCTTTGTTTACTTTTCTGCGCAACACGTAGATTATCTAATAAATCATATGACTTCAACAAAGTAACAACATAAAATTCACGCAAGGACGCTTTATTTAACTTTCTTTTTACCTTAATTAATTAGATTTTCATCTTCATACACAATTTAGAATCAAAGAAAAATTTTGTCTTCATTTTGTCTTATCCCCAGCTTATTCAGGCCCTTAGTGTTCAAATTTTAATACTTTTTTCCTGTATTCTTTATTACCTTGCTCTGTAAAGACACTTGAAACTCTTGTATAGTAAGAGTTTCTAATTTAACTTATGCCTTTGGCAGTTTATAGCTCCCAGTAAAGTTAACAAAAATCATTCGTTAAAAATTTTTGAGATATTTAAATAGATTTCTCTGTTTATTTTAAATCATCTTTTTATTCATCAAATACATAATTGTGATAAAAATTGCTTTCCTCTTATAGCAATGTATTAAAAGAACATTTTTGTTTAGTAAATATGAATTGACATTCATAAAATAACACACATATTTAAAGAAATGTACGAGTTTAAATAATAGTAGAAAAGAGGGGATGGAAAATTATTTAATCTTGGTTTTTTTTCCCTGAAAGTTTGATTAGATATTATTATTTATTATTTCATTATTGCGCGGTAAACTTAATCTTCTCTTTTTGCATGAAATGTTTACTTAATTTTAAAATGAATAAAACAGATTGGAAATAAATATACCGTTTCAATTTCAGGTTTAATATTTTAGTCATTTTTTTTATCAATAGCTTATGTTTTAATACGATCATTTACAATAAAATATACCTTATATTTTAATAGCGAGCAATGTTTGAAGAATACGCTTAATTGTAAGATATTTATATGAGTATCACTTTTGCGATTTGGATACCACAGGTTATAATTATCCTGTAGAGAAACCATTTTTAATGCCGGTTAGCAAAAATTTTGTAACGTTTGAATACTTACTTTTTCTCGTGAATGTCATTTATTTATCATACAAAGTTTGTTAGTTCTGAAAGTTTGTTACATTTTCGTGTGATGCTATCATCTAAGAAAATTTGCGATTTTCATAATATTATACATACATTGCAAAATTTATTATATAAAAATTTATAACGAATTTAAAATAAATAATACTTATGTTAATTTCACTATGAAAAACGTAACCTGAAATTAACTTTAGAAATTTGGTTGTAAATGCTTAACCTTAATTTCGATTATGTAAATCAGTTTTCATTTAAAACAAGAAAGAAAAATCCTGTGTTATGCATACATTCTGAAACTTATTCCAACCCTTTCAGAAAACAGCTGCGGAACTTCACATTTTAAAAAGGTGAAATCATTTTTCGGCAATTATCGTCTATACCCTGAAAGTTACTTGAACTCTTTTGTGAATCACCCTGTACATGATCTATAGATCTGTTTATATTCTACATTGTGCGATAAAATTTAGATTAGCTACAAAACACATAACACAGGGGCACATCCACCTTCAGCAATTTCAACCAATGGACGGAAATGCTCTCCAATAATTGAAGAGCTGAGCGGATGAACATGTTATGCTACATTTTATTTATTTATTTATTTATTTTTTTTTTTTTTTTTGGATGAAAGCGTTATGAGGTATCCTATCACATGGTGAAGCTAAAATACTAAGATTCTATTTAGTCTTGAAGATTTAAGAGATTATTCATTGATATTTAATATTTTAATATTTAATAATGCCAATAATATTAATAATTTTTAATATTTGAAAATTAAATATGAATAAGTTTTTCTGAGAGAATTTAGTACCATACCTGTTAATGTTTCAAACACATGGTATCAAACAGAAAATAAATCATTAAATTTACAGCAAAAGCGTTCACCTCAAATTTCTGGAAATGTAATTTTTGTTACTTAACATGTTCTTCCACTTAGATCTTCTATTACATATAGCCATATATATATTAATTACATATTTTTGTACACTCCTCGTATTAAAATAAAATGCAATTCATGATAAAAACGCTCAGCACAGTTGAAAGCTTACTTTTAGGAATTACTATAGATAGACGTTGATGTAGCCGACTCTTTCCGTAGCCATTTATATCAATGTACTTATTTTTTTTTTACAAAAATCACTTAATATAAGAAATAAAGTTCAGCTGGAAACTGCATAACTCAATAAGAAAAATCGTATTCATTCTTATACATACTAATGCTTACTAGTTGTTTTGTATTACCATATATATGATTGCTAGAATTTATACACAGCACGTAATATGCAAAAATTCAGTTGAACATAAAAACGGATACTAAGTTGGAAAATGCACCTCCAGTATTTATCGCTCACAGAGAGTACTGCCATCGAAATCTTCTGTGTGCCCCTGTAAATGACCTATAACTGTTATGCACGTAATATTTTTCAGTAAGCATCTTGTAATATTGCACAGAAATGTATATAAATTTCATATTTAAGTTTTCAGTGATGACAATGTAAAAGCAGTTTCCGTTAAAATACGGAAATTGTACAGACAAGTGAGACGCCAGTACTATTTCCGTATTTTAACAGAAAAAAAATCCGTAAATTCTTGAAAATGTTTCATTTCCTCCAAAATCTCTCCGAGTTTGTTTTTTTTTTTTTCATCTTCTCGTATTTAAAAAATTTCCTTTAAAAGAAAAAAAATATAATTTTTCAATGACAAACATACATCTTTATGAATTTCACACTTCATTTTTCTAGGGCATGACTAGAATTTCCTTATTTAATTCAAACAATAGTAAACAAACAACACTTGAACTAGGGAACTATCATTTTCCAGCTTATTGTCTTTGATCATTAAGCCACGGTTACGCAAGCAGTTTTCCAATATCGTTATTTATTTCAGATGCTATTTAAGAAGCATGGTGAATATGTTAAACCAGAAATGTACGTAGAGATAATTTATTTCAACTGAGTATTCAATTCTGAATGTTTTATACATTTTCATTCCATAATTTTGAATATTTGCCTTTTTTATTTCATGCTTTATAAGAGATAAATGTTAGTCTTTAAAATATTACATGCATGAAAGAATTTATAAAGAGTAATTATTTCTTCTGTTATGCGAGATTTTAAAAAAAATATTGTAATATGATGATTATTATTATTATTGCCAGATTACCGACATATTTGTCAAACTTTTTCAAATTGTTCCAATTATTTGTGTAATGATGTACTGTAAACTCAAATAAAAATAATTACTACATGGTATTAAAATAAACTTTCTGTATTCCTTATTATAACTTAGATAATATTATAATAATTTCTTTATTATGTTTCAGATATGTTGAAAGTTTTGTGTGTGAATCACTTAAAGCGAATAGATTTAAAAATATTAAAATTAAAATTAGATTTTTTTCATTTTAAAACATCTTATAGAGATTTAAAAAAATAATAATAGCTTGCTATAAATAAAGCTATCATTATTTTAAAATCATAATTAAAAATAAAATAACAATTCTTTTTCAACTTTTTCAAACTTGAAAAGAAGTAATAATATTTTGATTTTTTTTAATATTTTAAAAATATATTAGCTTTTTATTATAAAAAAAGAAAAGAAAATATTATAGCGAGTTGTTTAAGTATATATACTATAGATAGCGCCATAAATTTTATCGGTTTTACTTGAAATCCGATGTAAAACAGATATTTAGCCAATATCGGGGAATCATTGGATATATTTTCAATGCAGAGCGACATTTAGGCAATATTGGGGTTTCATTATACATAGAATTACACTAAGTGTATAACGCTTCCAGGGTTGAACTCATCCGTTTCCTGATAATCCAAACGCGGCCACGTTAGGCTTAAGCATTCCGATGCCGTATTTGCCGACTGCCTTATTTAATCTGTCTACCTATCCGTCGTGTAACATATTCTTCTTCAATTTTTCTCAAACCTTCAAAAAGTATACAATTAGAACGCATTAAGGTCTAATTTAAAAATAAACAGATACCAACAACATGGTTCCGATGTATACAAGCGATTGCCGTTGCCATTCATAAGCACAAATTACAAATCCAAAAAGAAATGAACGACTCGTTCAGCTATTCATTAAATGCTCTTAAAATATTTTGCAAAAGCATATTAATATTTTGAAATACGTTTTTCACTTTTGTTTACATTTATTTACAGTTTGAATTCAGTATACACGGTTAAAAATATCGCGAAACATTACATCTGTTTTTCAAGGCTATCTATTTTCTGACCAATGAGAACGCTTCATGGTGTTCAGTGAATATAGCTATATTCTGTGATTCATTCCCGTGAATTATTTTGTACTGGATTAACGTTTCCTTTCTAAACACAAACGTATTTCAAATTATTTAAAGGCTTTATTATGGTTTTACAAATATTTTAAGAGCAAAATCAGATGTCGACCGTAATGATTCGTTCAAAGAGTCATTCAATTGCTTCTGGATTTGGAATTTGTGTTGTACATGTGGCATCACGAGTGAATGTTGATTTGATTTTCAATCTTAAAACATTGAGTAAAACGTGCTTTCTTTTCCACTATTCGCAAAAGTTACATTTTTAGACAGATTATTCAAAATAAATTAACATTTAAGAGATTACATTCAATTATCTAATATTCTGCTGCCATAACTTCAGTTAAAATTACATTGGTAGCTTTATCTATCCCTATATGAAAGTAAACAAACAATTGATTCATTCATCTTGAACTTTTAAAATATTAAAACAAACGTTTATATGCTCTGTTGCGCCATCTGTCGGTAGTTAAAAAAAAAGAAATTTTCTTTTTAAAATGTTTTTTGAATTCTGAAGACATTGGGGGGAAAATGAATATTTCTTATAAAATGAAATTAGAATATCAGAAATATGTAATGCCGTGTATTACATATATATATATGTGTATATATATCAATGCAAAATTTATTACAGGTTTTTTTTATGCATGTTTAAAAAAAATCTTGATTTTCTCTGTTCAACTTTTTAAAATTTAAGTTATATAATTAATATTTTGGCAATTAATAGAAACAAATAAACTTTCTGTTGGAATTGTCTTTTATTTTACCCCATACCATAAGATAAAATAGTTAATTGACAATATGTTTTAAAATAGCATTATTAGTACTAATTTGAATGTTTTTGTGAAATATTTCTTCAAATTTTGTGAGTGAAGTTCATTTGCATACTTTATATCAGTATTTTACCAATTCAATTAATAATTTTCTTGCCAATTAAATTTCAATGAAAAAAAGGGCTGTTTTTACTTTACCCCACCTGACCCTATAAGCCAGACAAGACAAAATTTATTACTTCACAATTCTTTTTATAATGCAATGCTATATAATTTTTTTGAAAATGCAAACACGTCATTCTGACGGGCTATATTCTAGTTGAAAATAATATCACTGTAAGACCACTTATATACAACAATTAATTACTTCGTTTTTGCAAACACAGCAACTATTTCTAAACATTTTTTTTACGGAACTTCTACTGCGTCGAAAGCAGTTCAGAAATATTCCGTAAAATTTATGGAAATCTTACTGAATTATACGGATTTGTAAACTCAAATTACCAATTACGGAAATTGAACTGTTTTCTTAGAAAAATTAAGCTATTCCGTAAAATTTTACGGAAAAATTTTTATTTATTGACGGATTTTTTTACAGTCTATTTTTAAAGCTGACAACATTTGTCAAAGCATTTTCTTCTTTCAAAAAAATTTCAAACCGGAGGTATGAAAATAACATTATTTTTACGCGTGGAAAAATATTTTAGTTTTAAGTGTGAAAATATACAATGCATACCAAATATGATGTCATTTCCATCGAATAAAGCGTTTCCATTTTCAGATCCTGGACAACAATATTAAAAAGCATTTACACGTAGTATGCAAATGATATTCAACGGACGAAATGGTGCATAAACACAGAAGAAAGCGATATCCACAGTCAAGAAACTCTGCATAACATTCGGTCATCGTTTTGCATGCCTTCATTTCTTTGTATCATCAGTATTGGTGTAGCGTCTGGAAAAGAGATAGCAACAAGAGCAATTAGTGGGCTCAAAGTTACTTTGGTTTTATTGTATGCATTAAACGCCATGTTCCGTCCTCCCCACTCTTTAACGTCTTTTACTAAAGTCTTTTAACGTCTTTTAGTTGTGTACTTTCCTGGCAGTCATCCGTAGTCGGAGTAAGTGGCGGTGAATGTAATGGCTATTTTTCTGGACCAGCCACGTTCAGTCTTTCTTTCTCACGGGCCACAAACTTATGTTTCTCCCGTTATGTGCGCCCCAACACACTATAATTATATAATGAAGTGGAAAAGGATAATTGAAATTATAAGATAACAAAATAAATATAATTAATATTACCTCTCTAATAAACATAAAACGTAATAATATGCACAATTTTCAAGTTTTAAGCATAAAAAAATAAGGATTTTTCTTTTAATGAATCAAACTTGTACTCAATGGGAAAGCATTTTTCTTTTACTTTTTAATGAAAAAATATGTAGCGAAAAATTAATTAGTTTAAATCATTTTTGATTAATATTGAAGATTAAAATATATATATAGCTTCAATGTTGCACAAAAAAATTAAGATTTTTTTTTTTTTTTTTTTGTCGTTGTTCTTTCAAAACGCCACTTAAGATGTTTTAGCATTTTTTTTATTTATAAATAACAGGTCAAATTTTATCTTTTGATAAAAAATATATAAACCATCAGTGAAGGTGTTAAATATATTTATGTGAATCTCAAATGTTTATAAGTATGAAGTAATGTTGGCTTTTCTGGTGCCGCTCATAAAGAAGTTGCGTCGGTCGGGTATAGCTGGATATAAAGTGTCCAGAATCCAGACGCTATAATATCAGAACTAAATGTCCCATGTTGAAACTCAAGATATTCTATATTTTGTTCAGATTCGGAAAATGATGTTTTCAAACATTTTGAAAAGCATATTTTCTGAACAATTATACTTAATCAGTCATTTTGCAATCCTTCAGCTTTTTGTAATAATTTGCTTTTTCGTAGGATGCAACTCCCAGTAACTGACACCTTAAGGATTCATTTTTGTTCAAATAACTATTACAAAATTTTAAATCCATTTTACACCTATCTTTCTTCTTAATCGAGAATAGCGATACATTAAAAAATTAATGTTGACAAAATTTTGAAAAATTATGCATCGTGTATTTAAATTTTTTTTCATAAATATGGTGAATAACTCCAGTAACTGACACCAACAATATTTTGGAAATCCAATGACTAACACAAAAAGAAACAGTGTCTGGCTATTCAATTATAATGATTACAAAAAAATATTACACAGGATTTATGCTTTAAAAATATTTTAATCTTTATTGTAGAAATATGGATTAAACTTTATTTATATTTGATATCATACTACAGATGCACGTGTCTTCTTTTTCATGTTTTAAATTATTATTAATGCAGATATCCAATAATTGACATTTATGAACCAGTAACTGGCATTTGGTGTCAGAAGCTGGTCGAAAATGTTAATTTTAATGTTGTTTACTACAAGATAAATTTAATTTATTATCATTTTTTGGAACAGTTTAAAAAAAAAAATTGAATTATCTTGAATATAACCAATTCAATTAATACGTGTTCGCAACCACTCCTCGTTATTACACGATGGACCAGGAAGGGACCGCCACAGCGTCCACCAGGGACCCCACTTTGGCCTTCTTCCAGTTCACATTTTGGACCTTCCGATGTCCGGACGCTGCAATAGGCCACCGCTCAACCACTCAAGAAAGGTATCGTAACAGGTCAGACCCAAGTCAGAGAAACCGCCGCATCCTCGATTCCTAATCGCGGAACTTCATAGGAAGAACCATGCTCGGAGACTAACTAGGAAGCTCCACCCCGGTTTACTGTACCGCCAGCCGGAACTGAAGATCCTCTATTGTCAGGCTACCTCTGCGATTCAAGCCAGCGGATGAATGTTAGTAAAAGATATAGAAAATAAAAGGGAAGTTGGTATCCTACAGCCTAGCCGGATGCGTCATGCTCCCTACAGACCTGTGAAAGAGCCTTAAATCTACTTCAAGGCTGTGAAACAAGATGAAAAGATTACAACACAGGATATAAATAACACAAACATAGAACACGTTTCCAGTCAACAGACCATACCACACAACGGAGGCGGTCCTGCACCCTGTAAAATGCGGGTTGGCCAAAATCAACAAGAAATAGGATCCGAAGATCCTTTCGGACGCCACGCAGTCTCTGAAGTCAATACACGTGGTTGGTCAACTTCAGGGGATCCGTAAAACAAACACTTAATGTTAGAATCAATGTATAGTCCAATCGGATCCCAGAGAATACGTAGAGTGATTAGCTGCCCAGATGTTCAAGGGTGCTCTGCGAACCTAAATCTGGACTCTGAGGGCACCACACAACATAAAAAGTTAGTAGATAGTTACAAAAAACTATGAAATTAAAAATCCCACTACCCAAACTGCTTCTTTCCAGAAGGTGTCGCTACCCCCTAGGGTGCACCGACTAAAATCGGGTCCCATCGAACGGAAGAATTAACTCCTTGGTCGAGGATTGGAATAAAAAGCAAAAATATTTTGGCCCGACCGGATCCTGGTGTAGCTAGCTGTGCCCCGTTAGCTCACCTGTCTAAAGTACATCCATCTGCTTCCAACGACCCGAAGAGTCCACCGCTCTCGTCGACGAGTCCGGCAGCTCTTTGTCCTCCCATCTGAAAGGAGATCGCAGTTAGTCATGTCAGTTGGAGACACCTCAATGCATTTCAATAGGAGAAGCAGTTAGGATTATTCGCTAACCATCCACTCTAGCCCTGGTCGACGAATCCCACCACAATGATGCGGTGCAACCCTCCCACACACACGCTCCAAAAGACAAGACCTAATTATGTCTCCCTCGACAGGGTTGACGCCAGCCTACCAAGCCCAAAACGGTGTCTTTCACACGATGACGTAAGCGACAGGCTACCCAGCTGCAAGTTGATCACAGACGTAGTCTAAAAGCTCGACGTGGGGCTCCATCAGTGACCTGAGTCACTCAGGACCCCGCTTTGTTCTAATCTCTGAAAATGGAAAAGGACTGCAACCGCGTCCTCGGCCGGGCTTCCGTTCAATCTCCCGTCAACTAGCCCGGATTGATTCAGATACACCAGGGGGCTCCCGCACCCGAATATAACTAATAGCTGACTCCTCTGTCGGAGACTGGAAAAATGAAATTCCCGTAACCAGTAGCTGGCACTCCCCCATTAAACTAAATTAAATAGCTGTAAACTATAAATTGTGACGCTAATGTAACATTAGCATTTTTAACTAATTTATACAAGTATAAATTTAAGAAAAAGTCTAGGATAGTTGCAAAACAAATATATAAAGAAAACACTTCCTTAATTTCAGAAATAAGATGGTTGCCTCAAAATGTCACTTCTTGAGTTCTCAAAAGTCCCTTTCTCTTTAACTATGTTTTTGGCCTTCTTGTGATGAACAAAATGACTCCAAAATAAAAATAAGTGTTTAAATAACAACTAAGATAATATTACTTTGCAGATTTTTACAAGAAAAGGCTTATTATATATATATAATGGCGCAAAGTGTATAACGCTTCCGGAGTGAATTCATCCGGATCTTGACAATCTTTCGTTAAAATCAGCCATTTTATTTCGGCCATGTTAGGCTTAAGCATTCCAATGCCGTATTATAAGTCGAACAACTGTCTTACTTAATCTATGTTGCATAACATATATCCTTCTTCCGTTTTTTAAAACCTTCAAAATCTATAAAATCATCATATATATTAAAACGCAAAGGTAAAATTGTAAGTAGACCCATTTCGGGACATCTGCACATGCATCAACCCTGTTCAATTTAGAGGGATTGAGAACGAGTTATCGGTGGCTGAGCGGTTTAAAGCAGCAGTTTAAAGCGCCGATATTTTGTAGTGGATAGCAGGTTCGAACTTAACGCCCGGCAAAAGGATTTCTGTAATATTTTTCGCGATATGTTATTTCAATAATGACATATTTTATTAGGAGGAGAAGTTATATGATTTTTATTTTATTATTATTATTATTTGAATGCTTCATAATTAAATAAAATTTAACGCTGAACAATATTTAAAATAATAATAATTTTATATTTAAAATATTTAAGCTAAAATATTTTTAATGTAATTATCAATTAAATAAATTGAGCTTATCTACAATTTTTGTTATATCTTCTGGCCATTATCAAGAATATATGTGAGTGTGTGTCAGAAAGAAAAGTTGCCTTTCTTTTCCTTAAAAAAGCTAAAACGGAAAGAAAGGAAGATATTCATATAAGAACTATTAAAAAAATTACCTTGATATCCATTGTTTAATATTTAAAAAATGTATAAAAATGTAAAATAAAATTCAAGTAATGAAAATTATATGCTGCACCAAGTTTCAAATTTGGGCTTTTAGAGAATGAGACTCATAAAAATAAAATTCATGGCAGCTTTTAATGGTCATGTAGTTAAAAAATCATAATAAATAAATAAAAATAAATGCTCTTATTTTTTCGAAAAAATGAAACCATAGTAAATAAAAATAAATGCTGTACCCACTATTTTTAGTTAAATTTCTGGTAAAAAGAAGCATAATTGGTTGTAAATTATAAAGTTAAAATTCTGTGACTTCATTGAATTGGTTTGGCTGGCTGTACCCTCTATCGCTTTAAAGAAATAGGAATCACTTATGCTATATAGAAATTTGTCACAATTTCAATAATTAATTTAAAAGCAATTCATTAAAAATTCAAGAATTTTTCTAATGAAACATTCGAGTTTTTTGCCGTCAAATCTTGACGGGTTCCATCAAGTTTCATTTAGATTTTTGCTGAAGTGTCAGTTACTTGTTAGGTATCAATAACTGGAGGTTTCACACTAAATGTAGAAATAAGCCATATGAACATACCCTACAAAAGAATTTTAAAGAGAAGGTAAACAAATTCATTAAATTGATTTAGAGAAACGAAACAGAATTAATAACATGTGTTCGGCTTTCGGATAGCAGAAGATGATCCTGAATTACTATTTATTCAAATTCAAACGTCAAATGGAATCATAAAGGTACAATAATCTTATAATTTTTCTTTTCTCCCTTTCTTTCTTTTTTCTTTTTTCTTTTATTTATCTTTTTATTTTTTTTTTGTATATACTAAAACAAAATCCACCATTAGGAATATATCATTAAAAGTTACAAAAAATTAATGTATCAGAAATTAATTATAATTAAAAATTTCAAGAATTATTTTGACATTCTGGGTTCTATGCGAATAACTGATGTTAGTTTCAATGCGCAGTGATGTATATTCTAGGAAGGGTAGTTGTGAAATGTAAACATATGGTGGTATTTTAATATAATAGATTCTTAACCGCATCCATCTAATTATATCATTAGAAGCTAACCCAGGTGATCATTTTTTTTCCTTATCATTGATCCTAACCTTGGATACGAACAGGTTTTGATTATATTAGCACTTTATAATTATATTCAATTAGTTTTAAAGTTAAAGTGAATAAGTTATAAGCTAAAAATCGCATTAATATAAAATAATATCATTTGCGGAATTTTTGTAATTGTGTCTACTGCCCAGTTGACTTATTTTAGAGAGAGCGGTTTGGTGCAAAATTAAATATGTTTTGAAACCTTTTTTTTTTCTTTTTAGAGGTAAACAATTAAAGGCATCTTAACTGATAATTTCCTTGCTTACCATTGACGCCAACCTCGACTATGGACACGCTATTTAAATATTAGCTATTAATTTTTATCAATTAGTTCACGAGTTTTTGAATGTCGAGCGATTTGTTGATTAATTGGTACTTTCAAAAATAAGTTAGTTTTTTCCTGTTTTTTGCAAACTATTTTAAATATCGGAATGCAAACCCTTTATTAGTTTAGTGCAAGTCTCTGTGCCTATGATGGGAATACAGACAGAGGGCAGTAAAAATTAAATGATATTGTTTAACTAAAAGTCGTCTAAATAGTCGAATAAAAGTAAAAGTACCAGTCTGTGACTAAAAGTATTGAACTATGTTAACATAAAATTATGCGACTAAAACTATGTAATTATGTAAACTACGTACTTTTGAAAGAAATTTTTTTTCAAAAAAATAAAGATTCGAAGAATTTCGGCATGACGATTATGAGATAATTTCAGTTCATGAAATGAAATTCTGTTTTCACCTAATCGCGTACATGACAATAGTAATTTTACAAACTGTTTCAAATGTAAGCTTCAATTTGGTTTGATATATCAAAAAGAAGGGAATTTCTCAATTTTTTATCACTCAATTTTTTTCTCTTTACCTGCTATCAGAATGCAAGTGTTTTTTTTTTTTTTTTTTTTTTTTTTTTTTTTTAAACTAATAATGCTATATCATCAAATTATTGATATATCAGAGCATTCAGTTGAAAGTTAGTCAAAATATGTTAAAACATTTCGGAATTTGCTTGGATTGTTCAAGTGTGTTTATAAAAATATATGCAAATAAGAATTCAACTTACAAAAAAATTATTTTAAGAAAAATTGAAATTTAGCGTGCAATATCATCAAATTTTAAAATCACATGCACATAAAATAACTCTTTATCTGAGAATTAACTATCTTATAAAGTATTATATTGATAATAAAATCAATTTTTTATTTCGTTGACCCAATTTTTTTTTTCATCAAAAGTTAATATCAACAGATTCTTAAAGAAAGTAATTCGCATATTTTCCGCACAACCTATTTTTGGCACAGAAAGAATTCTTCAAAAATTGAATAAAATACGCGTGTAAATACCATATGTTCCGATCGATAAATAACATTTAAATATTTTAAAAAATTAACTTTTGTTTCTGTTGCAGAAATATATTTTCTCACATATTTCGAAATAAAAGCCATCGATATAAATGTCTGTTTTAAAGTGCTGCTCTTTGTTTTAATGCTGTACAATTTCCTTATCGAAGGGGAAAATATTTATTACTACAAGAAAGTAAATCTTCTAGTTCAAATCATAACAAAAATTAAAGTGAAAAAATACTTCCGTTAAATCATGAAATGGAATGTCGTGAACATATAAAAATGTGTCACTCGACATTAAAAATCATGTTTGTTTTCATTGATCTAGAATGTCAAAAATGAAATAGAAGTAGAAAAAAATAACTCTATGGACATGGAGATAAAAACAGGTAAAATAGATCCCACAGAAATTTCTAAATTTACTAGATTATTAGAAATCCAAACAGTAATTAAAATATAAGGAAAATACGTTCATAAACATTTCTATCTTTTACCTATTAACGCATCACAGGTTTTTAACCCTTTCAGGGGCAAAGTACTTTTAATTCTAAAATGCTGAAATGATTGAATAGAGCCGGAATTTACATACAAATTTATTTGAAAATAAGCAAAAGCTTTTCTTTACGCACTTAATAAAAGGAAATTTTTCATTTCAAATTTTTGGTGTCAATATGTGGATAAATTTAAGGGGTCCAAATGTGAACCACCGCCCTTGAAGGCGATAATGGTTAGTTGAAAGGAGATTATCTCAGAAATTGGCGATTCAAAGCCACTTCCGCATAGAAACGTATTAAGTTAGAGGTATCTGAAACTTAATACTTTTAGAAAAATATACAAAAACAATTTTTTATTCCTTAATTTTAAATATTTAATAGTAAATATTAAAAAAAATATCAAAATTTCCCATTCTAAATAATAATTTTCTTTTCTGAAAATTCATTAATGCTTAAATGAATGCATATTACACACATATCTAAAAGAATTTGCTGGTGTTTCGATGTCAAAAAATTTTAATAATATTGAAACTAATGAAGATAGAAAAATACCGTTTCACAGAAATGATGAATATAAAGACAGTTTTTAATAAGAAATCATTTATACGCAGACTGTTTCATATTCTAACATATGACACATGGTTTTCTTTCATTTGTATATAGGTTAAGGGATTGTAATAAGTGACGGTTTTTTACACGTTTATCAGACTAGATCATGGTACTTGTTTTCAGAAAACTGAACACGGGAAAAACTGTTTTGTTGAAACAACTAAATTTTGGTTAATATAGCTCCAACCAAATGTTTTGGTTGGAATGATAAATTTTGGTTAACCTAACCAAATGATTTCGTTAATTCAACATATCATTTGGCTAGTCCAACCAAACAGTTTTTCCCGTGAACAAACTGACCGCGTGGATAATCTGATCTATCTGATAGAACTACAGCAGAAGCAAATGAGACGTAAAACGGGTTATCTCTCAGGGTACTATATTTGAGAAAAATCGTTTTCATGCAATACCCTCTCTTTGTGCAGTTCCAAAACCTTTCTGAAAATGTAAAACATGTGCAAGAATTACCAAAAATTGAAATATAAATGTTTTTCAAACTGTACGTGGTATGTAAAATGAATTTTTCAAATTGTACGTGGTATGTAAAATGAACTGATTTATTGTATATAAACACTCTTCGCACGGATAAATTTGCTAATTTTCTACAATAGGATCGATAGCTAATAATAATAGCATCATACAAGACAATAATATATAATTTTAACTGTATAAGATTTGAAAAAATCATTATAAAAGTGAGATTAATTTTTTGTAATACTATTAAATCACTTGATGGTTAGAAATCTAAAAATATCATGAAGCCGCATTTATGAGTGCTACAACCTATGAAAAAGAAACATCACAAAACAAAAATCACTGGATGCGGCAACACCATTGTGCAGAAATCTTAAAAATGTATGAAATTCATTAAAGCCAAGATCACTATAGCATATATGAGGGATTTGTGTCCATAAAAATTACTTGATCCAGCACTTCGGGAAGGAATCTCAATAATGCCTGAAATTCGTTAAAGCGGCAATCAATTACCCATTTATGGGCCTTTAGTGACACACAGGGGTCCACAATAACTAAAATCACGGAATGCAATAAACATAGTTGTACACTGTGCAGCATCTAAAAAAAAACTTGGGACTATTTCATTTCGAGAACTAATAAATTTTTAGCATACATGCAATTGGAGTTGTTACCAGGTAAATAGCAGTTAAAAATTCCTTGAGCAATTCCGAGATTAAAACATAACAGCCTTGATCCGAACCAAGTCGTTATCAGGCAGTTTGGAAATAGAAATAGCGAAGTAATTCCAAGATCTAAACAATAATTAAAATTGGCCCTGTCAGAGACGTTATCAAGTACGCAGGAATTAGAAATAGAGTGAGTAATTCCGAGATCAGAAGAAAAATTAGCCTTGGATCGATTCACGTAAACAGGTAAACGTAATAAAAATAGATCAAACCATGCGCTCGACAAATCAGATGTCACAAAGTCCACAGTTTTTTTAAAAATCGAGTGCCAAGTGCAGGGATTAGATGCCAGTGTTCTTTATCCCATCTATCATCCAGAAGCACAGATTTCAGGCAAAGCCAACTCACTGTTCATAGCTTTAAGCAATGTATTTCATGATATGGGAAACGCATGTCACCATATGGTATCTTTCAATGTTGGGAAAGATAATGGTAGATAGCTGTGTAGCTTTGTTTTCAAGTAATCAATCCTACAGACAAACGTCACATGGTGTCAGGTCGATGGATCTTTCTGGCCACGCATGCTGAACCGATCGACTACGAAAATTATTCTATATGAATATTCATCTTAACAGTCGTTGTACGGGATGAACAATATTCGGTGGTGCTGATTCTATAGAATATAAAGCGACTAAATATATTTGTTTGAGAATGACGTTATCAGACACAGCTAGGCTTAAAACAGTTGGATATATAGTCTTTGACTAAGACACTGTTTGTTGGTTTAAGAAAAAAATCAGGGTGGCTGCAGTTTTACAACAATTTTTTAATAGCCTGAAAAAATTATTACAAATCCTGCTATCCAAAGTGGCAATTACGAATTATGCTATTCAAATATTAAACATAAATTGTCTAACTGGAATTAGTGGTGACAGACTCTAAGTAAATTCCAAGTGGTGTACGCAACTTGGAAACTGTTCTAGTACTATTTTTTGTTATATTGCCAATACACACGCTTTCATTTAATCTTTACTTAGAAAACAGTATCTTTCTATTTGCGAAGTATTGATTTTTCAAAATTTTCCAAACTTTTGATTCATTCGGTAAATACAAAACTAAGTAAAAGCTTTCATTATTAACAGAAATTTACAAGCACTATAATTTCAAGCGTATAATCCTCGGATCAAACAAACATGTTTAAACACAGCAATTTTATATAATAACATAATCCAAACATGTACTGCATTTGAGGAAATTATATTTATTAAATAAAATTTCTGGATCCATACATATTTTCTTGATCCGCGGAATGTACGCCAAAAATTACAGTATTTGACATATACTTAATACCATTTTGTGTTTCGAACAGCATCAAAAAGTGTTAACTTTTCGTTAATCTTTTGTTAATGTAAAATTAGTATTAATAAAATTATCTAATGTTTTTACACGTGCATTATATTCGTAGAGAAATGTATATTCAAAATTCATAGTCACTTTTGAAATTCAGAATTTAAACTTTTAATCTCGATTTTTATTAATAGATTTCTTTATTCAACAGTTTTATGTATATATTTTTTAAATAATTTACATTCTGCTAGCATGTCTTTGATGAAGTCATTTTTCTTTTACTTTATATATTAGAAGATTAAAGATTTACTATTTCTTTTACAAATCTTTCTTTTATCGCGTATGAAATAGCCTTTAAAGGTACTTTATTTACTGAGAGTATGGCTTCTTTCAAAGAGTTCTTTATTTATGGTTTCTGGTTTCACATAAATGATTCTATTCTGTTATATTATGAATGTCACGTACATTCAACTGAACATATATTTATATAAGAATTCATTTCCTCAAATAGCTGTACTCATAATACTGAATTTTCCCGAGGCATTAACCTTGCGAACGAAATTATTATAGGAAAAATGTAGTAAAGTTACATCAAGGGGAAAAAAAATATTGAGAAATACTGTGAGAAAATACTCTGTATGAAATATAAAATAGTTCCATGCATAAGTTAATTATTTATTAAATACTCAAAAAGTAATTAAAAATTTGTATATTTTGCTATTATTATTATAATTACAATGCATCTGCATTAACATTAAATACTTACGTTTTGAATTTAAAAAGATATAATAAAGAAGACAAAATACATAATGTTACTTAGTCTGGAGTTTGATTTAAATGTGATAATAAGTGAATTATAGAAATACATATAAATTTTAAAGCATAAATATTACTCATTATGTATGAGCGAAGATTAATGAAAATTTAATGCCGAGAAAGTCCGTGTTCTCATTTGAAATTACAATATCAGGTATAGTGAGGTATATATAAAAAATTTTCTTAATATTATGTGAAGAAGGAAGTTTATATTAAAAGTCTTTCTAATTGCAACAACTAATTAAGTTAGAAATTTTCTTTTGAAATGTGTATAACTAAAATGTCATTTTATTATAAAAGCGCTCACTCCAGCTTCTAAAAAGTTAAAATTTCCTCTATAGAACTTTCTTAATTAAACTTTATTTTTTTTACTTATTTGCGTATGAGCGCTTATTTTAAACTTATATCTTTAAACAGATTAAATAAATGATGAACATGATATCAAATCATAAAGGACATAATCTACCTGGGAGTAGAAATATTTTTTCATTAAATTTAAAATGAGTTTTCGAATGTAGAGACAATTTTTATTGCTTTTAATAATTCGTGAATGTATTTTAGATATGTAAATTACGATTACTAAAATTATAATAAAAAGAGTTATTGAGATTAAAGGACTTTTATTAAACTCAGTAGTTATAAAAATTCTTATATGTGAATGAAGTGGAAGTTTCGTACAATATTAATCTTAATCGCTTAGCCATTTTGTGGTTTACCTAAAACTTTGAAAAAGATCTAAAATAAGGATCTGTCAGAATAAAACAAATTGCTATAAATTATGTGGCACATAAATAATTCTGTTTTAAAGCGATATCCTTAGAAAGTATTGTCCTTTATTTAAAAATACTTGCCATGCTGAACGTTTATAAATGAAAAAGAAAAATTATGATCTGGGTGAAAAAGATATTCTTATCATACCAAAGTGAACCTATACGACACCAAATATTACAATAGATTTTTTTTTTTTAATGCACAATATTTTCCAAAACGTATGATAGTTTTTCCTAAAATTTACCTGAAATATGCTTGAAAATGCATTAAAAATAGAATTTTTTTAAAAACAAGGTTTAAATTAAGTTGTGCCATACAAATATGTTATCAAGGGGAAACAAAAGTGAATTTAAGGACCATCCATTCATTGTTTTCCTTGTTGGTTTAAAACATTTTGCAATATAGCAGTTTGCATAATTTATATACATATATGTATGCAGAAGTATAAAATAAATAAACGATAGGATATAAATATAATAAGAAAGATAAGAGAGTTAAAGTATGGCGTTGATTCTAAATTATAACAGTACTTGAAAACATTTGTTTTGAAATTCTTTATTATTTGCAATGAATTACACAAAACAATAATTTACTTTCTCTCCATACAATAAGAAAAGTTTCAACTGAAAATGAAATATTTCTGATAACGTATTTACATATTCATAGAACACATCAGTTAGCTGCTTTTCCTTAGTGGGGTTGGAACCGATCGTGTAGGAGCTCCAGATTTATGAACTGTTGAACATGTCTGGAAAATAGAGGAGGGGGAGAGTTAGCGAGCTATAAATCTTCGTCGAACCTGAATTCTGTCAGCGTTAGGATCATCATCTTGAACTCTGGCATTCTAAAGTAGAGAGGGGATCCGAACATGCCTATCTATATGTAGGGTGGCTATTCATTACCTACGTTTAGGAGAAATCCATTTAATATTGAGTTTAAATTCATTTCTGGATTTTAATTATGTTCAAGGTGCAATAATTGCAGCAAAGTTTATAAATATTTGTTACTTGATGACTTTTTATGTGTTATATAATATATATATATATATAAACTGAAAGAACATGTGAAAATTTAGTAAAACGTGTTTTATTCGAATATATATATATATATATATATATATAATTTTCATCAAAATAATACTTTCTGCACCTTACATTACGTCGAATAATCAGAATTAAGAATGAATTTTTAAATTCATTATGTGACATTGCAGTTTCCCAAATTCCTCCTATATCGCTTCATTTAATCTTCCCAAGAGCTTCCTGAGGAGGAACATAAAGGAGATTTTGGGAGCTCCCCAGAATGCTATAAGGCGGATACCTGTATTCTCGGTTCCGGAGGATCTCTTGACGACAATTTTTTGCATCCTCCATAATGCCTGTGGGATGATATTGTTTTCTCTTCAATCTTCCTCAGGATGTCCTGGGGAAGCACGTGAAACAAATTTATGAGAATGTATATTTTTTCAGAATTTTTATACCTATTTTGAAAAACTTACTTAATTTATATTAATAGCATTCTTTTGGTTGAGGAGTTTCTTCTATTCAATAAAGTAAAAATCTTTTTAAATCTAAATACTTGAAAGTTATATTTAATTGGAAAAATAACATTTTATATAGCATTATACATGCAAAAGAATTTTTGCGTCTGATGAGATTAAAATTTATATGCTCTTTTTTTCTGAAAATATCTCTATGTAATTGCATAAAATTGATAATCTGGAAATGCGTTTTGTGATAATCTGATAACTTAACCAAAAATCTTCATCAGAATTTTTTTTAAGTATGCTACAGCTTTTAAACGTATACGATTTTTAAAAACTGAGTTCTCGCTTATGACTACTAGGTAATGTTTAACAGTTTGTTTCCTCTGTGCGAGATTATTTTTTAAAGGAAAGAAGTTACAAATTCATGACTGAAACATTTCTATTTCTCACTTTTATTTCTCACTACACTGTAAACAGCAATGTCTGAAATTCAGACATTTAAGTGTCTGAAACGCAGTGTTCAATTTTCAGACGTTTTAAAATGTCTTAAAATTTTCAGACACTTCTTGTGTCTGAATTTCAGACACTTAAGTGTCTGAAACAATAGTGTTCAATTTTAAGACGTTTTAAAATGTCTTAAATTTTTCAGACACTTCTTACGTCTGAATTTCAGACATTTCAAATGCCTTAATTGCGGCCATCTTTGAACCCCCCCCCCCCGCCTTTTTTTTTGGCCAATATGAAGCCATCTTTGACCACTTTTCTTTCTAAGCCATATACGCAGCCATGTTTAACCACATTGAATCATTTTTTATAAATGGGAATACTTTGTTACCATAAAGCAGAGCTGATTGCAGCATGGGAAAAATGGGGTGCTTCTCTACTCCCTGATTTTAGGGTACCCCAAATTGGATATGAAATTTTCATAAAGCTGATATTTTAAATCAGTTTTGACCTTATGAGGATTGTAATCAGTATTTTGTAGTTTTAGAATAGGATAATTATATGTATATATATATAAATATGTATTTATGTGATATATATGCCCTACGGCATCAAAAATGTTTATTACTTTTAGTGAACTTCAGATTAATTCTACTCTGAAGACCTAGTATTCATTCGCCCCCTTCCCCCACTGCCTTCGTATACTGTTACAAAAAAAAAAAAAAAAAAAAAAAAAGCCTATTCGATGCCGTCAATTACATATTTGGATAAATATATCATTTTCTTTAACCTAATCATGTTCTAAAAGTACAAAATATTTATTAAAATAAGTATAAGATCAAAACAAATTTAAAATATTAGCTTTATGGAAATTTCATACAGAATTTAGGGGCCCGTAAAGCTAAAGGCCCATAGAAACAGACCAGTTTGCCCATGCTGTAATCAGCTCCGCTTTGTGGTAACAAATTATTCCCATTTATAAAAAAGAATTCACTCCTTCAGAAAGAATTCCATCCCTGCTTTGTAGTTCAATTTTTTCCTATTTAAATAACATATTCCCAGTGCAATTCCCAGTTTAAGCATTTTTTGCATTTTTTTGCCGTGTTAAATAAAATCTAATACTAGATTCCCCAAAATTTGCAGTATATGAGAACCCAATATTTAAAAAAAATTGAGTATTAAACTCTTCATTTAAAGAGTAAATTCGATTTTTTTTTTTCTTTAGGAGGGGTTTATTTACCATAAGAAAAGTTGAGAATTTAATTATAAAATATTCAGAATTTCACGATAGCTTCATTCTAATGCTTCTATGATTTGTTTTCATGTTCACACACACACACATATATAATAACATACAGGAAAAGTCACTTTTAGTTTCAAAACCTATTTTGCCTAAATATACATTTTTTTTGGCCTTGTTTGTATAAATGAACTTTGAGGAAAACCGCAATTTTTTGTGCGAAATGTAGTTATGCATGGAAATATACAAAACTCTAGCTGTTTTCTAATTTCCATTTTAAACTTGTAATAACCTTTTAACTTAAAGCTGTTCTCAACTGCTCTGCTCAACAAGCACAAAACGTTTTGACACATTTACAAATTCATTTTTTAACGGAAAGGTATAAAATTGGAAAGCCTGAGCATGGAATCGAACTGTGTTTTCCATTTTTTTATCCATAAATTAACTATTGAGTTATAAGCGATTTTGATCACATGACAAACACGTTTTTCGCCCTTTCTTGAGTGGTTATTTTTCTTTCACGCAGAAATTCCGTTCAAAACGCCCACTTGGACACTATTTTCTGAAAGACCTGTAGAGTTTGAAAAAAAAAAGGAAAAAACAGTTCGATAACATAGTTTCTGAACAACAACACCAGCCAGTTTCATGCATTTCCCAACAAAAATAAATTAAAACTTGCGTCATAAAGTTGCCCTTTTGGATTTGAGAACAGCCTTAAAATAAAATAAGCTTAGTTTTCAATTTCTCATGTTTTGCAAATCCAAAATTTAAAATTTTGAACAAAAAAATCAAAGTAAATAATGATTTTTTTTTTTTTTTTTTTTGAGGAAAAGGAATTATAGCTGTAAATAATTTATATTCTATACAATGTGCTATTAAAAAATGAAAATTTCGAAAACTGATTTTATATATAATAATCACAAAATTGCAGTACTTCTTTTCCTTTCAACTGTATAGTTTAGAGAATATACGGGTGTGCCATATAATTAAAAATTGCTTTGAAACCAAATAATATCATGCAGAATATATATCTATATATATATTTAAGGTGACACAAAAAAGTTTTGACAAATCGGATTTCAAAACACAAATCAATTTTGCCAAAAACAGATTTTTGGCTAAAAAGGTTTTCCTCGAAAATTATACATCTCTAATTATAAAATATAAAAAATAAATCACGATAATGTTTGTTAATTTTCCAATTTTTATCCAATATTAAACTTCGAGTGAATTGCATATCCTTCATAGCAAACAAACAATTAATTTAAAAGTAAGTTTAAAATAAAATGTGGTTATAAGTGCGAGCGTTACAAGGAATTCAACATGTTCATCAAAACGCTAAATTAACCTTTTAAAAAACAAGCTTTTTTTTTTTTTTTTTTACTTCTTTTAAATCCAAACAAAGTATTTCTTCTTCAACAAAAGTTCGACAATTTTACGTTTTTGCTTTATTTTTATAGACATTCTAAATTAACCAATTTTTTACATAATATTACTGATATTTTTACATAATCAAATTAGACTACACTCACACAAAAAATATAATATATAATTCTGGAGCTGCAGTTCTAGAATTACAAGTATGTAAAAATATATATTTCTAGAATTAGCTGTTTTATTTCGCAAACAAATTCAAACCTAAGTTATATTTCATGCAACATTTTATGTGGTACTATAAACAAAATATCAAAAACACTTACTGATATCGATATGACTTGATTTAAAATAACTGTCATAGTGAATGAGAGATAAAAACTTGCTTCTTTTTTGAAGAAAACCCCTTCCTATATCCTGCTAGCCCTGTCAAAATAATGGAAATATTCCATTCTGAAAACAGAGCCCGCGGGACTAGTTTGTAGGTCTGGGGTTAGTTTTCTTGTTTAACGAGATGAATAACTATATTCTTGACGAAAAGCAATGAAAAGTAATACTGTCTCTGTTGGGAACTATTTGTAGAGTCATCTGGATGTAATTTCAGTCGTTATATCCATATATGAAGCACATAAGATCCCTCCAGCCATCCAGAATGCAAGAAACTTCTAAATATAACGCTTCCACTAATAACGCAGCCGCAGTAATAACATAATAACAAAATTTTTCACAGTAAAACCGGACCGGTCAAAGATGCGAACTGTTGAAGAACGTTTAAATTTGAATACGACAACGGACTCCGGACTCACAACACAGATTCGCTTCACAAAGTAAAAAAAAAGCTGCGAGTCAGCATTTCCATTGGAAACAGATGGCTTTATTCATTACGTCAGTCTACGGGTTACAGTATGATAAGTTGTTAAAACTTTTTTTTATCAGCGGGAAGTGGAACGTTGTATAAGAAGAAATCAGAAGCATTTTATTTTCTTTATCTGGCGTTTTTCGTAATGTTTACACTTATAAATTATATGAATATAATTATTACAGTTTTTATTCTTTCGGTAAGAGGGTGAAAAACATATTATAATTTAAAAAAATCGTCGTAACGCTAGTTAAAAAAATAACATTTATTCTTCGAAATGATTACATAATTGAACACTAAGAGAAAAAAGAACTAAGAAATTTTCGTAAGAGGAGCACCGCCCCCCCCCCCCCCCTCCCTTCCTAAACCACTAATAGAAATCAATTTTTAAATATTTCCTTTTGACGTTCGTATATTTAAAATTTATCTTAGATAAGGGGTGTTGGGCAAAACCCTCCACTAGAGGGAAAGAAATGTTCTGCATTTTGAAAAATATTGTTATAAATTTATTTTTATACATCTATTTAATATTTAATACTTCTTACTTGTTAATTTTTTTATATTCCTTTTATATAAAAATTATCTTGTGTTCTCACAAAAGATTCTTGCTTTAGCTTATTTCATATTTATATTTTGCATTTTAGTTAGGCGAACTAGGTAGGGGACTCCAGACACATCTGTCCATCCTCTCCCCTTTCTACATTTTTTATAAAGAGCAATCATATCTCTTTTTATTTAAGGAACGGCCTATGAGTGGGCCATGAGCATACCTATGAGTGGAAGTAGTTTTTGAGAAATTTATATTTTGGGAAAAGTTTCTTTAGCTTGTACTTTTGCACTAAAAATAATTTAGTTCGAAAGTTAGTAAACGGGCATTTACAATTTTGGCAGACGTCCCCATGGTCAAATTAAGTTGCTTATTTTATACACTAATACCAAATTTAGTGGATGGCAAAGCATTTCATCCATTCGAAAACGTTTTCTGATGGTGCTGCCAGATATATTGCGATACAATTGCATATGAGGACACCAGAAGCGAAAGGCTATAAGTGACAAAATTGAAAAAACTGAGATCAGTATACAGGCTATCTGGAAATAAGGCTATTTCTTTTATGATTGCTCTCAGAAGAAAAATATAGGGAAGGAAAACGTTGGACAGATGTGCCTGAAGTCCCCTGCCTTGTTTGCTAAACTAAAACGCAAAATATAAGAGATTTCCTAATTATGTGTTGCATTCTGGAGGTCAACTACTTAAGCTCTATAAACTACTTAACCTCTTTAATCTGTACTTAAAATTTAAAAAATATATTGTACTTCACTTTCCTTCCACAGTTATTGAAATAAGAATTGAAAGACCGCTATGAAATTAGCAAAAGCTTCATATTTTAAGTCAGTCACTTACTATTGATGTTAATCGTTAAATTCAATTTATTCCAAATCTAAATTTTTTCACTTATATCCCTTGGCCGCGGGGTCCTCATATACAATCGTCGTTTTATCATACATATGATACAATTGTATTACATTCAGACATATAAGTGTCTGAATTTCTACATGTCTTAATTTCAGACACATGATCATTATTCAGACATTTTTCTCAGTTCATTTATACCATGATCACAGTAAGACACTTAAGGGTCTTAAATTCAGACACTTATGATGTCTGAAATTTCATATTCAGACACTTAAGTGTCTGAATTTCTTTTTCAGTCACATATGTGTCTGAATTTAAGACGCCTCTATTTGCAGTGTATATTTTATTTCTCACTATGCACTTTTATTTCTCATACAAGTCCCGGTTTATTGACACATTAAAATCTCTTCCCATTTCTTTATGACTCAAGGAATTAGACATAGCCATGAAAAATAATTCATCCATCATACAATTATCTAAGAGAAAACTTTAATATATATTTAAAGCATTCAAAATATTTTAAAACTGAAACTTGAAAAATACCATTTTATGCCCATGCTGCACTCTTGATCCGAATTCGAAATCCGATTTACGTAGCCAAACACAGACAATGAAAGAGACAGGTGGCGATACTTCCACCATTTTTGACTAGCAAATTATTAATATCGGCTGCTTTCTACCAATTGTCGAACTGCCGAATCATCAATGTAGACTGAAAAGTAGTGTGGAGTGGATCGGTGGATTAACGTGACATGTCTCTTTCGTTAGCTGAGCATCCAAATTGAGGCAGCCGTTATGCTGCAAAAACGAAACATAACACCGAATTAGATCGATCTTTGACAGCAAATGTCAACATATTAAAGCTCTTTGAAGTAGGCATTTGAAAAAGCATGTCAATTAAAGCAATCATTTTTAAATGAGAATATACTAATAATTATTTTTTTTAATCATCTTTATCAAAAAAACCTAACGAGTAGTAGTATTCAATTTGAAAGTTTTCCGATTATCATAGAATTCTTGTTTAGGTTTTAAATTTTATAAGGTTATTTTATATAGGTTTATATAGGTTTTAAATTTTGGCCCCCATAAACTTCACAACGTGAGGGTAAATGACTTTTCCTTTATATTTACTTGCGAAATATTGATGTAATTTTTTTTTCTTTCATTCATTTTTCTTCTTTTTAGTAACTCCCTAGCGTATTTGGAACAGGCCGAATGAGGTGGTATAGTCGGTTTAATTTGTTTAAAAGCATGTTTTACGCAAATATAAAAATCAACCATATATTTCATACAAGATTTCAGAAATTCGGGTAGGTGAGTTGATCTTCCGATACCATGTTTTGATGATTTAAAAATGACTTGGTAACTACTCAAGTTTTTCTCTAGTGTGTCCTTTTAAATAAAGGCAGAGGCTGATGGAATCTTGAATTTCACGTCTACTTACTACAAGTGTGCTGCTATAGTTTTGTTTTTTTCATTTTTTATATATAAAGTGTTATAGGTTGGAGTTATATGTTAATATTCTGTTAGATTAAGTGTTAATGCCTGTGCAACCAGTCCTTGCTAAGGATTTCAAAAACTCCCATATAATGATTAAATCTGTTTTTGTTCAATCCATGACATCAAAACAGCTGTTCTTTCAACGGGGTTTCACAGTTGCTAAACAAAATTGAATATAAATTTAATATTGAAGGTATATTTAAACTACCGTTAACAGTTGAATAATTGCGAATACTAATGATAAAATACCAAACTTTTAATAAATTAAGTCCTTTTTAATAATTTTTATTTAACAGAAAATATTTTGCAAATTTTAACAATTTAATATTTATTGCTAAAATATTATTCTTGAAAAATCGAAAATTGTTCATTTTTATCACTAACATATTACTTATAACACCGCGAAGACGATCATTTGAACATGCAGATTTTAATAAACTTTTAAAAATAAAATAAGAATTGAAAGAAGCCTTTTTGTATATTTACAAAAATAGATTTTTAAATTTACACAACAGTAAAATGGTACTGAAATACTCGAAAATTCCCTTTATTTAAATTTTTTTTTTCTCCGTTGAAGGTAATATTTTATAAAAATTACGCAATTTCAAATGTCGCACATTAGCGTTACCAAAGTTAAACCATTACAGAGAATAAAAATGCTAATAAAATTCACAGTAAAAAGGAGAGGATTGAACTTTGTGGCGATATATAGAGAAACGAATAGACAACCTGAATAGAGTACAAAATAAAGGACGCCTTTTTAAAAAGGTAGACGGCAGTTTCTTAGCTTCTAAAGCTCCATCATCAGTGCTATGTTTAAAAATACAAAAATAAAATAAAAACACGTAGGTAGCAAGTAATTCTGTCTGCTATCAAGGGTGGAATGACGGTAAATGTGAAAACAGCGGATTTAGGAATTCCCGATATGGATTGCGTAACCAAAGTTACCAATAAAAATGCACTGTCTAGCACATTTAGAGAGAGGTGCGAAGAACATACGTGTGAAGGACAGTATCGGGGAGGGAGAGGAAAGTGAATTAAAGGAAAAGGTTATCAGACATTGGAAAAACTGTGATTACGTGATAAATACTTATGGGTTATAAGACAAAAGCTTCACTGATGTGCTGATATTACTTTTAGCAGAAGAAAAAGCACAAAAATTTGAGCTCAATGCTAGCGCAATATCTTTTATTGTAATTGCGCAGGAAATAAAAATTCTGCAATGCGCAGAGTGAATAGCCAATGAGAAAACGAATTGGGGAAGTTACGATGAATGCACTAAATACCTATAAAATGGCAAGATTATTAACGGGAATGAAAATTCTAACACCAAAAGAATATTCGGAAATCGAATGAATTTAAAAAGAAGGAAAATTATTATTGGCGTCCATACAATACAAACTTTGAATAGGGAAATGAAAAAAAAATGACACTTATTTCAAATAGGATAAAATTATATTTTAATTTCATGGAATTATCCTTTTAAATTAAATTATAGTAATTATTTCAAGGAAATTGCAATTATTAGAATGTGCACATCACATACAGACTTTTGTATTGGGAAAACTTTTAACAGATTATAGGTTTAGATAAATACATACAAATTGATATGCAATATTACAAAATCTAGAATATGTAATGTTAGGGAATAAAGCTCCTTAGCTGCTTAATAAATATTCATATAATAATTCATGGTTATTAACTCATATATACTTAATTCTTATTCACTTGCTTAATTTACAAATACTCGTACCTTCATCTGAAAATTTTGTACCTGTTTAAGTGCACCGACTTCTGAATCATTATTCAACACTGACAATAAAATATATTTTAAGCTAGGTTTAAGAATTACATAAGATATTTATCCGTCAAAGTTGATCCAACGCGCAGATCGTAATTTCTGATTTAATGGTCACTTAGCGTTCGGTCTCTTTAGCTTTAGGAACAAAGTAATTAAAATGCACATAAGCCGAGTTATACGTAGAAGCAATTAACTGAGTGCACAATTCTCTGGATTGTTCGAACTTATATAGAATTTTAATAGATCCAGGTTTCACGAGGAAGGACATCAAATGGCATTTTGCAGTTCACTTTTATTAAAATAATAAGTAGAAAAATTCAACTTGATGTTTCTCTTACTATTTTTCTTAAAAATTGGAAAGCTAAATTACAAACATTTTAAAAGTTCAATTTTATGTTATTTTAGCATATTAATATTACAAATTATTATTATTTAAGTTTTGTGCTTAAATATTTTTAAAATGCAATATAAATTAAAATAAAAAAAGACAGATATGCTATTCAAGGATCACGTGGGATTTTTTTATTATTTAGTATAAATTATTTTAAATAAAGCTCACTGTAATATTTGCGCAAAGGAGATAATTTACTTTGACACTTTTAGGCTTGCATTCGCAAAGTAAAAAAATAAAATATGACTGGTTGAAGAAACTAAAAAACATGTAAGGAATGTATAAATAATATCTTTATTGAAATATTAATTTTGGTAAGTGTTAATGAATCTACATTTCAAAATAAGGATACCCCTACAAACTTTCGTATTTTTTCTGTTTTGATCATTTTAAACATATATTTAAGTACCCGTTTAAAGAGAAACACTATTGGAGGATCATGCTGAAATTCATAATTTACTAACTTCTATACGTTATTTTAATACAATACATGAAAAATACCATGTAAACTTACCTCGTTGATCCCCCAAAAGTCTCTTCGTATTTACGGAATTCTGATTGTCTCTAATAAGTATCTGAAGAAAACGAATTCACCAAAATGCGTTGAATATTTTATAACTATAATTTAAAAATTGGTAGCCTTTTCTTAAGCTTAAAATGCAGGTAAATGAAACATAAGTCGCAGTCCTTCATGTACATAGAGTTGTTTAATCTTTAAAGTTTAAAAAGAAAAACCGTGAGCCTCTTTCGTGATTTTTTTCTTCATTTCGGGAAGATTAGGGCGCATTGTAATTAATTATATCTATTTCAATGGAAGTTTTTTTTTTTTTTTTTTTTTTTTTTTTTTTTTTTTTTTTTCGTTTTCCATCCAATGAAATGTTTCGGGTTTTTTTTCCTGAAGTTCGGATGTATCATCATTTAGCATTTATTTACGATTCTTGCATCAGATATTAAGTAGAAGAATATTGTCGCATTTAGAGGTCCTCACATTTAGGCACAATGACCTTAATCGTTTTTAAAGATTTTATACTCAATGTTTTCATGGAAGTGTGCAGGTCCCAAATATCTCCCAAGAAAAAATTATTTTTTTTAACAATTAAAATACGTCATCTATTGTATGGATTAAAAAGCCGTTTGATACATATTTTCCCATTCAGTTTTATCTTTATTATGTCGATTTACTGCGATGAATGATTTTTAGTAAGTAATTGTATTTTACAATTCACCATACTTAAAGTTTTGAAAGAAATTATTTAAATGTCTACATTAAATAACTGACATGTTCTGTTAATTTTCAAGAATAACTGATAATGTGCAAATGGGGTTTTGTACATTTTACTGCTTTGATATTGGGAGATTTGATATGGGGGATCCCCCATTTATGGGGATTTTTTCAACCTAAACAAAATATATTATAATAGATGTTTTTAATTTACTATTAGCAATATTTCAAACTATCTTTTTGAATTTTTTGAAGCAAAAAAAAAAAAAAAAATCATTTTATGTTATTACAAGATGGCGGTAAAATTCATCCTATGCCCCGCACACATTTGAAAAATGTCCCATGCTTTCCAGCTGATCAGAAATACAATTTATGAACAAATTTATAATATGTACGCTCGCAATTATCGTTGGAAAAAATAATGACTATACTTTGCGATATTAGGACATTTTAATAGGATCTTCTGTTTATAGATATCGTCAAAAGAAACTTAATTCATAAAAAAGATTACGTTTTCAATGGAAGCTGGAAAGCAAATATCTTTACATTTCTGACTACTAGAGTATATACACACTCTTAGAAATACTTTCTTCATATCACGGAAATTATATTGGCAGTACTGCTTTCAGGGTTTTGCCGTTAGTTGACGAATATTCGTTCATTTCTTCTCCGTTAAAAGAGGTAAAACATACGTGGATTAAAGAAAGTGGGGTAAAAGTAGAAGTTCCTGGCCTGGGACCGAACGAGATATACCCGTCCAGTATGTCCATAAAATAGTGTTGTGGCTGTATAAGAAGGACGGGAGAGTCGCCTGGATGAACCGCCCCGCTTGATTTGGGCCACATACTCTGTCCAAAACGTGAGGTGGACCAGAGGTGAAGTTTATTCTTCAATTGCAATGCCTCATAACAGTTGTTTTGTTTATAACACATTACGAAAGTCGCAGTCTTCCTGCATGTCATGTCGACCAGGTTTTAGAGTTTCGTGATTTTTATCTTCCCCAACGAATATAAAGATTTTCAGCAAGATAACTATCTTAATGACGTAGCTCGTATTGTGAGACATTGTTTTAAAACATTCTGACGAGTTCTTATTACAGTCTTACTATTCTAACACCTTGAACATTAATTCTATTAAACAACTCAGTTATGTCATAGAGCCAGTTCCATATTGACCAACCCCTTTCCTGTTAAACAGGAACTACCTGCCTATTACATTCAAATCTTTGCCAGTTACCTTCTGAACACTTAATAAGGACTAGTATAATTGATGCCATAATGGCTTGGAGCAGCATCCAATAACTAATTGTGAGCTATAAATTATTAAGGGCGCATTCCTTTTCGTATTTTTTAGCGTATGCTTATTGAATATCATGATTAAATGTCCACTTGCTCTTATTTTTTAACTAAATATTAAGTTTTATTAATATTATTGTCAAATGCAATACTCATATTCATGACAGTATAAGTATACAATTAGCATTAATGAAATGTGTTTTGTGCCATATAGTGTTTAGAATCTAATATTAAAATCTTTTAATCTATTTTACTGTTTGTAAGCGTGTATTTGTTTTTAGAAAACAGATAAAAATTCCTTAAGGGTGTTAATTTTTTTTTTTTCGAACGAGCAAATTTTTATACAAATTGCATTATATTTGTAGACATTATTAATGAATCGCCAGAGTGTCGAATATCCTTTTCCAGTTTTCTGTAAATATAGATTAGTTTTAATTCTAGTCATTGGGTCCATAAAGATGGCCTCTTCTGATTTGAAGAGATCTTCGGATCTGAGGGTGTGCCAAAACATCGTCTCAAATCGCCAATTCTGAATCAATAACTTGAAAAATCCGATTTCAAAATTTATTGTCCAACAAGGTCTAAAATGTTTATGCAGTAACGAATATAAATGACTTCATGAATATGTCAAAGTGTAGAAAGTTTAAATTTGAGGACAGTGAACTTCAAATGTTAAAGATAAAGATTTGTTTACAAAGAAAATTTTCCTCCATGTTGAAGAATGTATTAAAATTTCAGCATAAACGTTACGGTGACATGATCTTATATGAATCGTGCTATATTATTATTTCTACATAATATAATGTGTTAAATTAAACTATCACAATTACTAAGCAATTGTGGGAATAAAATTCTGTAATCCTTCGTGGCTATTTACGGGAGAAGGTGGAATTTGGAAGTTTTTTATATATCCACTTGGAATTATTCTAGCTCATGCAACTTGACTTCTGTTGAACTATGCCAATGTTTTTTGAATGTTTTGTTTTTAAAAATATTTATCAATGTGACAGACTAAGTTCAGAAAAACCCTGTTGTAGGATAATACATAATAGGTTATGTTTTCTAAGTATTCGTTAACTTTAAGAACAGTTTATGGATTTCGAGCATTTTATGGAAGGTAATTAAATTCTAGTTTAACCTTTCACCAGTATCCTTGTATATGTTTCATCCCAAATACGAGAGAGAACATGCCAAATTTTATTACACAGAATGACGTTTGCATTGCTCAAAACACACCATATATAATTATTATTATGCTACATATAATTTTTTAATTAATTTTTCAATTAATTTTCAGGAGTGAAATTACGCTCGAAATGATTGAATATATAATACGTGATTTATAATATTGCTAACGAAGCGTAGAGCAGCAATGTGAAAAATTCCCCAAGCCGGGAATCGAAACTGGAACCCTTGGAATATTCCAAGACCCATTCCAAGGCTTCCGTGTTCGATTCCCGGCTTGAGCATTTTTCATATTGTTGGTTCTACGCTTCATTAGCAATGTGATAAATCACGTATTATATATTTAATAATTTAGAGGGTAATTTCGCTGCTGAAAATTAACACGTTAAGCGCCGCGGCAGTCATCGGTGCCTGACACTGAACTTTCCGTTTAGAATGCGTCATTCACCGATGACTGACGGTCTAAAATAGGATATAAAACTATATATATATAGATATACGTATTGTTTTAAGTAATTACTGAAAATTTATTTAAAATTTACTTACCTTTTATTTTTTACAGAATTATACCTTCTTAAAAATTACTTAAAACATTGAAAAATTTTTCATCTTCAGTGTCAGTCACGGTGGCACTCAACGCGTTAATGGAAAAATTAATAAAAAAATTATATATGTGTTCACCAATGCTGGGTTTGTTTGTGTCTCGTGTTTCGCAGCAGGATTGTGTGGTCATGAACACTATTCCATTTGTGCTGCAGTTGCAGCCTTACCAGCATATGTGGGAAATGCTAAGCTGGGCATCGTCCTCGTAGCTTGAATGGTAGATCACTTGGAGTGCTATACCAAGGGCTCCGGGTTCGATTCCACTCCACCAGTGGCCGAGAGTTTGTGCTCTCGAAGCTGGTAGACGGGATGTGCTAGGTCCGATCCCAATCGCGCCCGTGGGCCTAATCGTCCGGAGTTTTCGTGGTTTTCTTCGAACCTTGTTTTTCCAAGCGTAAATATGGGTTAGGATCCCTTAGAAAGACCCCCACTTAGGGCCTATATCCCTTGTGCTGATAATTGACCATCATAAACACAACCAACCGGGTTCGATTCCCGGCTTGCGGAATTTTTCACATTACTGGTTCTACGTTTCGTTAGCGATATGATAAATCACGTATTATATATTCAATGATTTTGAGCGTAATTTCACTGCTGAAAATTAATTGAAAAATAAATTTAAAAAATATATTTGCGTGTTCACCGATGCTGAGTTTGTTTGTGTCTCATGTTTCGCCGCTGGATTGTGTGCTCATGAAGACTATTCCATCTTGTGCTGCAGTTGCAGCCTTATCAACAACCCAATGTGGAGAATGCTAACTTGGACATCGTCCTCGTATCTTAAATGGTAGAGCACTTGGTGTGCTCTTCCAAGAGTCCGGGTTCGATTCCCGGATTGGGCATTTTTCACATTGTTGTTTCTACGCTTCGTTAGCAATGTGATAAATCACGTATTATATTTCCATACATTATGCCACTTTCAAAAATTTCAGTAAATGTATGGCCCTGGGGAAAAATATATCAAATACTATTTGATCATCAAATTGTCACATTGGAATGTGATAGTTACCATTTCAATGGAAAATCTATCTACTTTGCGAATATCAGAACAATTTTTTAAAATAAGTGTCTCTACACATTAAACCTTGCACTAAACTTAAGTTTTTAACTGGTGCACCATATCTGAGTTCCTTGGATTGCAGTTGTGCTGAAAATGGTATAGTTTATATAAATTATTTTAATTCTTTATAGAAGGTTTCTAAGTTTCAAGATACTAATTTTTAATCCAAGTGACAAATTTTAATATATATCATTCCCAAAATCCTAAAATTGAATTTCTTTTATCTGACTATCCGAATAGTAATTGTCGAATGACGTTATTATTATATTAATTAGATTATCTCTTTAAAAGTAATTAAATACTGGTTTCGGTAGGAAATCGCATTAACCAAGAAAATCGACTAGATAATATACTCTCCACAAGTAATTAAAGGATGACATCATAGAGCAATGAATACCTGACCACTTGCGCTCCACAAAAACTCCTATGGAATAAAACGTATCAAATAACAGCCTTGAAATGACTAAAAGCACCAACACCTTTAAAGATCTTTTTTTACAATCACTCAAAATATTTTTACGTGTTTCAACAACAGAACACTTTGAAACAGAGAGTAGAAGAAAGTACAAGTGAAATATTTGCGAAGAAATGTACTTAATGAGGGAAACTATCTTAAGCATTTTCTTTAGAAAGCGGAAAAACATTAAATTTTTAAATATTTACAGAAAGCATGTTAATTAGTAAAATATTTTCGAACAAAATATGTATTAAAACAATTATTTAAATATTAATTATAAAATGATAATTATTCATAAATAGCGGCATTCTAATTGAAAGTTTTAAAGGATGACATTTCCACAACAAGGAATTGGGCATGTTTTTCTTTGTAAAACGCAAAATAATGTAAATAATTAAAATGCAAGAAAGTTTCCTTTAATTCAAAGAATAAATATTGTTATATAGGAATGTTCTCCTCTAAAGGATACAATATATTTTACCTATGGGTGGTAATTAATGCATAAGAAATTTTATTGTGGCTTAAAGTCCAAATATTGCTGTTAAAATGAGTTTACAATGAAAATTCCAATTATTTTATTTAATACAAGATGGAAAACTATTTACATATAAATTGTATATTCAATTAATTAATAATAAAGTACTTTTCAGCTTAAAAGATATGTTATTTTGGAATATTTTTTATTGTGAAAAACACATTTTAAAAATATTTAAATAGATAAAACCGCATTGGAAGTTTTCTTTAAGATATAACTAGTTAATTGGCAAAAGAACATATAATATCGTGATTTACACGACAAAAGTTTAACAAGCGACTAAAAGGTCCGAAACTACTAGGCGAACGCTTCAAAATTGTCCCACTCGTGGTTGTAATGCTGTGTTTGAGAGGTGGATTGCAGAGGGTAATAGAAGCATTTCCTGTGTACCAAGAAAATTTGGTAGATTGGACGCAATATTTTCGGATTTAAACATTCGGTCGAAGTTCGGCCATTTACTACTTGGGATCACAGAAACTTTTTCGATTCATTTTCGATTCAAAACATATTTTTTTTAAAAGAAAATTTTTAATAAGTTCGTGTTTAAAATTACAAATTATGACTCTCATTAACTTTTACAAAACACGAACCACTATCGTCAGAAACATAGGAGTGTATGTTTATGTACATTACATTAATTATTTCAAATTATAGATAAATTTTACTCAACGGCCTCAGGAGACTGCATTATATAACACTATAATGATTTATGAAACAGTATATAAAGTATACCTTTTTGCGGGCTACCTTGATCCAAAGAACTCAAATATGGTGTCAAAAGTTATGGTTATCCAACGAAAATCCAAATTTAGTACCATCTATCTTATGCAGGCAACCTCTATTTCAAAAAATTCTTTCACATTGGAAAGTAGACAAGATTCCCGGTTAAACGGTATCTTTCGCATCTCTCTAGGAAAATTTGAGAATAAAATAGCGTGGGATTTTCAACTTTATTCACAATCTGATCTTCTATTATTGCTATAAATAACAAACATTCTAAATCTAAGAGTTAAAAATAACAATAATCTCATAAACAACTTAATATAAATTGTCGATGATTTAAAGTTACATATTTGCGATATAAACATTAATATAATATACTTATACATTAACATTGCTGGGGATATTTCAGCTACGTTTGCAGGGAATACAATATATATATATATATAACTATTAAAAAACCATTACAAATTACCAACAAGAATTGTGAAATTATAAATAGAAAGAAATTTATTCATTGTTAATTAAACTGTTCCCCTTAGCACATTCAACAAATTGCGTAGAGTTCCATAAGTAAAATGTGTGGTTTCATCGCCATATTAGCCATAAAAGAGCTATATAACATGCATTTGGGACTACCACACACAAAAAACAGAGAAATAAATTATTGAAAAACAAATAAGTTTAAAATAAAACATGATTAACACTAGAACCGCCGGCTATTTTACTCAATTTTTATAAAATAGTGTTTCACACCACAAATTTTATTGAAAACTATTTAACTAATTTAATTAGCCTATTTTTGCGATTCATGCATATAACATATCTCCGGAAAAATTCTGGTTCAAATCGACTGATATTAATTTTGGCAGGGATCAAAATGACCCCTAACGGCGGTTCTACTGTTAAAAAGGATTGAGAAAAAAAAATCACATTACCATATTGAAAGCCTTGCTGACTAAGAATGAGGCAGCATTAAAAATAAGTAAAGGAGATTATTTTTACATGTTGCGAAATTTTTTTCTTAAATGTTGATGAATCAAGGTGTAATAATGTACAGTAAAGCATATTCTTAAATATATGTGACCAGGTCCTCTATAAATAATTTAAAGATAAATTCCACCATGTATACTTAGGAGTCGATGAAGTGCTGCCATCTTAAGAATTTATTAGTAAAATATATTGTTTGGAATAAAAACTAATGTACAATAAAAACTATTTATATCTATATTTGGGTTATATTAATAACTAACAAATATGTTAATAACTTTATACCATTATATTAGAAAAAATAAGTAAATTATATATTAAATAAAATTAATATGTAAATTGGTGATATTGATTATTCATTACTTAATGTTTGACATAAATCAATGTGTCTATAACATATCACTATTTAAATCAAATTGACTACATTGCATCATCACTTAAATAAATATATAATTAAATATAAATAAATTATTAAAATTAAGATGCTAAGGAATTAATAATAGCAATAATAATAATTAAATTTTGAAATTAATTAGTTGCATTTAATGTGTTCACAACCTTTCTTAAAACTTAATTAAACCAGACTAAGGGGAGTGGGTAGAACAAATAATAAAATTTAAAATTAAAACATGTACTTTATTCGCATTTAGTAGAATGTACGATGTATTAGAAATTAATATGATATTATCCTCATTGGGCTAAAATGTAAATACAAGCTAAACGTTAACATTATTAATTATTAATGAATATAAATAAATTTAATTTGAATTAATAAATGTATAAATATAAATACACATATACATATAAAAGTATCGAATCACCATTTATTATAAAATGTATTAAAGCAACGTATTTATAAATCAAATGCCCACTTCCTATTTTTTCAATTAACCATTGCGTATTATCCAGACAACGTCACCCTCCTTCGTATTCTAACATCTACCCACCCATCCATCCTATTATAAATTTTTATTATTATTTTGCAGTTTTAATTTTTTATTATTTTTTTATTATTTTATGTATTTTTTTATATATATTTGGTTTTTAGGATCATGTACTAATTGTATATTAAAGAACATATGAATTTTTTAGGAAAACCATGATTTAATGCATCATAAATTATCTTTTTAATGTTTTTGTTAATTAGATGAGAAGCACATAAACACTTTATTGTATATAAATGATTAAGGAGTATATTACGATATACAGAATTATGAACACAAGATTTAAAATTAGTAAATATATTAACTTTGAATTTAAATTCTTTACGTCTGTCATATAGATCAGTTAATGTTTTGTTTTCTTTAGTGAATGTTTAAGATGTAAAAATTTAATTGTATTGTTAGATAAGAGGTTTTCCGTAAATTCTAAATTAGTAGGATAATCTACTGGAAATTGAGAAATATTAGACTGATCAGTAGCTATTAAAATTATGTCAATGTTAATGTTTTGTTTTCTTTAGTGAATGTTTAAGATGTAAAAATTTAATTGTATTGTTAGATAAGAGGTTTTCCGTAAATTCTAAATTTGTAGGATAATCTACTGGAAATTGAGAAATATTAGACTGATCAGTAGCTATTAAAATTATGTCATCAATATAACGATATAAATGTATATTACTAAAAGCGCGTTCATAATGATATAAGTCTGATAATAAAATGGAAGTACATCCACCTTGTGGTATGCCGACTAGATATAATGTGTTATCTTGTAATATAAAATTATTATAGCTAATGCAATTTGTTAGAGTTTAAAAATAATCTGTATCTATATTCAATAATAAATTCAATTTATGATGATACTTTTAAAATAATGCATTTATAATATTATGCATATCTAATAAATCTATGTTATTAAAAAGATTTTGTAAATCATATGGCGTTATATTCTTTACACATTTAAGATTTTTCATAATATTTACAAGTTGATAGCTATTTTTTATACAATGTGTATTATCATTGGATGTTGTAAGTGTATGTATTTGATTGAGAACATTTATTAGAAGTTTAATGGATATATTATTATATGTATTGCATCCAATAGTTACAGTTCTAAATTTAATTGGTTGCTTATGAAATTTGGGTATAAGAACTAAATAAGGATAATTAAAGTTAGTAGATGAAATATTTACATATATCGTTTTATTTGACATCATCTGGATTAACGTATTCAAAGATATTTACATTTCATAAAATTTTTAATAACTACAATTTTGTATATTTGACATGTTTTAAATTTAATTAAAGCGCTTTAAAAATTGTTAAACATAGTTATGCTGAATAATTTTTAATTAAGCAAACGATAACATGTAAATAACATAAAACATTTTCTGCGATCTACAACGCATTAGTTTTTTCCATTTTGTAAAACTTAAAAGTAATATAAAAAAATTATAATTTTCGCAAAACATCTGAATAGAGCTCGATCCTTTCTTAAGAGTAATATAAAAGATGCTTCTCCATTCACCTTCTATTTTTTAGCCACACATAAAGACAGCCCCGAAAGATATTTATAGATACCCCGCGTGCTAAAGTGACAGTAACTTTGCTGCATATATGAGAAAATTCCGTGAGCTGGAAAACAGTCACATAAAAAAGCCCAACCAATGACATCTCATATGTTTAAGGTAAGTAGGTGATATATATATATATATATATATATTTTTTTTTATCTTGAATATAAAATATTAAATGTATGAAATGCAGAAATGAATAACTTTAAAAGAATAATAAGCGAAAATATATAACATTCTTTTTATGAAAACATAGGAAGTGATTGAAATTATTAAATGGCAGAATTTCTTTTGAAAAAGGTAAGTGGAAATTTATTTTATAATTCATATACAATTGGCAATGAATCTCGATTTAAAAAATTCAAATACCAGCATTTTCCATTCGGATTAATTTATTTCAACAATAAGTATTTTAGTTACTTTATAAAATATTTCTGCATATAAAATTTTAATTTAAAATTTATCTTGCGAAAATACCGTTATAGTCGTAACTAATTAATAATGCATCTCAGCAACTTATAGTAAATATTTTAAGGTAATGCTTCTTATATTCTGGAAACATTAAGATAATAAATTGTTGATACAAATCAGACATACATATTTAAAACTATGTTAAAGCTAATGTCAGGCGTACGACTTTTTGCACGCTTTTTTCCCAACATATCATCCCTACACGATGCTAGCGGTGTTTTGTGGGGATAAAAGCGTGCAAAAAGACTTTCGTCTAACATTAGCCTATGAGTGTTTCGGATAATTTTTGCAGCTGTTTTATTCATAGCAATTAAACATATTTAATTTAAGAGTTTTTTACACTAAATCTCACTGAACGATTAATGTGAGTAACAAAACGGCACGAATAAAAATTAATTAAAAAAAAAATAAATGGCGACTGTTTTACATCATTCAGTAAATTAAGGTGAGCTTTAATAGAGATTTATTTAAATTGCATAAATTATTGTGCATTATTCAAAAAATAATATAGGAAAGAATTACGTGCATAGCATATTATAATATTTTAATAGAAGGGCAAAGAGTTTCCTCAAATTTAATAACGAAGAGGACAGAATTCCTGGTAAAACATAACTGATTAAAAACTAATAAAAAGGTATTTTATAAATACGGTAATTGTCAAAGAATGTTTAATGAATTTTTTTTTTTTTGTGTGTATTAAGAAAGTTGATTTTGTATAATAAGAGTGAATGTCCTTATTAATAATTGACCTTTTTTGATTTAAAATGGGAAAGATATATCCTTTTAAGATTTCTGTTTTCTTAAACATTTAATTAAAAATATTTCAAAGTATTGTATTGAATTCTAATTACTAAAAATCAGACAAAAAAAAGTGTTGTTTTAAATATAAGCCTTATAAAAACCACAGAAATAAATATATTTAGCGTAAAATAATTTAAATTGTTTGCAAAGGACAAAAAAATTATCTACAGACTGAATAAATTGAAGATCGGAAAGACAAGTCGGAGAGGCGAAAATGGAACTCTCACTTCCCTCTTTCCACTTTGGCCAAAATGTGCTTATTTCGAAATATTTTATTCTCCTTTAATTTTTTATTATTAACATTTTTGTATATAGTAACATAGTTTTACAACGAAAGTTTTTCTGTAATTGTAATTGTAAATGGAACAATTAGAAGTGTTATTCATCAATGAATATATTGAATCTAAATGTAAATCTTGTGTAAAGTTGAAATAGGAAAAAATACGAATTGAAGGGGAGTGTTTTATTATCAAAAATATATTTTTTTTTTCGATTTTCAATTTAAAAAAGGGAGAGAAAAAAAAAAGAAAGAAACACAGCTTTAAGCTGAAATGTAATGTATTTAATGAAAGACAATCTTGGCAATATTTCAGAAAAAACTATACGTGTCATAACTTGATAAAATAAGAAAAAAATTAGTTAGCCTTCATTTATCATTCTATATTCATATTATATTAATAATTTGTGAATATTTAAACATTTTTGAAAATCTATCTTCTTATAAGAACAACATCTATAAAAAGATAGGGGTTTGAATGCCGTAAAGTGATTTATGCTCTTAGATGAATTTCACTTTCGCGGATGCCTCGATCTATTATTTCTGCCTTCGTTTGAACAAAATTGCCGTATCAACCTCATGTCAACATTTTATATATTTAAAATGAAGTACAGAGCATTTCAGTAGTATTTTAAAATATTAAATCAGCAATGTTTTCTTAAATTCAAAAGATTTAAATATAATGTAACATTTGTATTAACACTCCGTGTGTAGCAATTAAAATAAATATAAATAAATCCGTGTAAATAAAAATGAAAATTAATCCGTATGAATAAAAATTAATTTTCTGTAACTTAAAAGTAAGCGTTGCATTAAAATAAAAATTAAAAAATTAAACCTCAAAAAGATTATTATTTTTTTTTTTAGGTATCCATTAAGGTTTCAGGTAGGATAATCATTTTTCTATTTCCAATAGTGCTGTAAAACATGAATGAAAGAAACATTTTAATGCGTACTTTGAAGTAAGTTATTAATTTTTGCTGTGAAAGGTTTTAGAAATGGTTAAGGAAACGTTCTTAAAAAGGTAAGTTATTCACAACATGCAATGACAAATGCATTTTACGTCATCCAAAATTATCCAGCTATCCTAAACCTGATTCCAAATAAAGAAATACATAAAGCATATACTATGATACAGCTTATTTTTAACACTTTAAAAGTAATAAAATGTTTCAATTCAAATGTAAAATGTTAAAAAACTTGCAATTCTTCAATAAAAATGGACATTTCTAGGGTTTCTAAATTCAAAGATTACATAATTTTTCTTCACCTAAATATATATTTTTTATTAATCTGCAATTGCTGTCTTTCAAATAATTTAGAAATAATTTACCCCATTAAGTGATATGATTATTTTGAAAATTTTCCTTTCCAAAAAGACATGAATTATTATTTTTTTTAAATCAATAAGCAATAAACAACAATTTACTTCAGAGAGTACTGTTTGAACATGCATAACTGACTTTGAAAATATTCCTTTCAAAGATTGCAGGATATAATTTTTTACTAATCAACTAGCAATAAATAACAGTTTATTTATGACAGGTTTTAAACAGAAACTATTATCATCTTTGCAATATACCTCACTGAACATATTATTTCAAAATGAGCAAAATTATTAGTAAGCAAGCGTTCGTTTTTCTTATATTGTTATTAATTACTCCCCTTTTAGTAAGATTCATAAATTGTATGATACTTTTATCTGCCTCACTATGTAAATTTTTAATACACCCTTAATTTAAAGGGTTTGGTTCCAAAACAGGCAATATATTATTGAAAAGCTTATGTTAAGCTATATATTCAATGAATAGAAAATAGTAAGCAAATATACCTTAATATATTGAATAGAAAATAAATAATATATTATTGATATGTAATATTTAATGAATGTAATAATTATTGATATTATTAAATTACTAATGTAATAAAAAACAATTAAATTTCCGTAGATAATTTTTGAATGTACCAAAAAGGATTGTCTCGTTTTGGAAATAAACTCTTGCTCATATTTGCTTTAAAAAAAATTTAATATTTTGAAAATGTTTAATAAAAAGTAATTTTTGTAGAAGTTTGAATGAAAACAGTGTGATTACTTAGAAAAAGAGGAATGAAGACTAAAATCTTCGTTCATTGTTTCAGGTTTCTTTCAACGAGACAATCTTTTCTGGGAATTCTACGAAAGGAAATACTGTGCGACAAACTGAGTGTGGTATCAACGTGTCACTTTGAAGTGCATCTAGAGCAAAGAGGATATTCACTGGATGCTGTCACAGGAATACTTAACTCTTTATTTTGTTTCAAGTGAAATACAGTTTTCAAGTCTCAAGATACTACGCTTATATTGTGTAAAGTTTATCTCTCTTTTCATGTAACTATCAATTTTAGATATTTAAGAAATAACTTCTGAAATAATTATTAATATTTTAAACTTTTAAATCTACATTAGCCTTTTATTTTATTCTTTGAAATAACCAAATATACACCGATAATTAATTAAGAATATTCCGGAAACATCTCTTCCATATAAAAACAGAAATCAGGAGAAGTAAAAAATGCTAACTAGAAGTGCTTATAGGAATGTATTATAATACAAGTTATGGGTTGGTTTAATTTTTTTTTTATATATATTATGAAACTGCAATATTTTCCATGGTAATGCATTATATAATTTTGAAATGAAAAAACTTACAAAAATAATAATTATTATTTAATAGTATATGCGACTAGAGATAAATGTTAGCTTTTAACATTTTAATATTCATTTTGAAAATATCATTTTATTATAAATAGGATTAATGATTTTTTTTTTTTAATTAATGATACATGCTGTATTTCAAAGGCATAAAATATGGGATAAAAATAAAAAAGACGAGAAACAATAGGATATAGACAAATTTATTTTAGTATCAGTTATTATTTTTAAACGAAAATATTATCTTTCCTTAAAATTGGTCGTTGAAATTTTGATACTCTGCATTGTATGCTATTTTATATACCGTAGTTTCGCGTATATAACCCGCGGGTAATCTGTAGTAAAAAAAAAGCCGAATTTGTATGTCCTGCGGGCTATCATCCGGTGCGGAGTATCTATCGAGAGTCATTCCCCCCCCCCCCCCCCCGTATTTGAACTTCCTTCTACCGTCTGAAGAAATGGGACAAGCCCACGTAATAAGTCTCCGCAAGCGCGAGATCGGATGCTAGACATTAGTAACTTGGAAGCTCGGCTCAGAAGAAACCAATCAGAGTGAGCAAACGAACGCTCTTCGCCAATCGTCCAACATGACGAAAAGAAAAGGTGAAATTTCACTATTGGCAGACTCTGATTGGTTACTCGCAAGTCGATCTTCCTAGCTATTAAGCTCTAGTTATAGAATTGGCTGAGCCTCGTTTTAATCTTTTAGTTGATTTTGCCAGCTAACATCTTGAATTTGCACAATGTCTTCAACTAAAAGGAAAAATTATACAGCTGATTTCAAACTGAATGTTATTTCGAAAGCCGAAATATTAGGAAATCATGAAGTGGCGCGACAATTTAGTGTCGATGAAAAAAGCGTTCGTGAATGGAGAAAGGGAAAAGAAAAGATAGAAAATATGGACAGACGCAGCGTTCCATGCGTTATCGTAACCCTTTTTGGCCAGAATTGGAAGAGAACCTTTGTCGTTGGGCAACGAGAAGCGGGAAATATCGTATCAACTATTAAGATATGGCTTAAAGCACAAACAATGGCTTCAGAAATGGGAATTGATGATTTTAAAGGAGGCAGCAACTGGTGTTATCGTTTTATGGAACGATATGATCTTCGTGTACAAATGAGAACAACAGTCGGACAGAAACTTCCCGAAGATTGGCAGGTAAAGGTTGAAAAATTTAAGAGTTTTTCAAGGACTTAGTTCAGCGGGAAAATTATAATCATAATCATATTGTAAACATGAATGAGGCCCCCTTAGCCTTTGACTGTCCACCTAGCGGAACAGATGATATGGAATGTGCATCAACTGTATCGATTGTAACAACTGGGCATGAAAAATCAAGTATGACGGTTGTACTTGCTTGCTTCGCTGATGGGAGTAGGTGAGTAACCTATGATAATTTTTAAGTGAAAAACGATGCCTAAAGTGGAATTCCCTCATGGTGTCCACCGTCAATGAAAAAGGCTGGATGAATGTAGAGGCTATGATTAAGTGGATAGACGAAGTTTGGGGGAAACGAAAAGGGTCATTCTTTAGCTCTAAAGAACTGCTTATTTTCGATTCCATGAAAGACCATATAGATGATGGAGTAAAGAAAGCTTTTACCTCGCCAAAGGTTGGAGCAAAATTAGCATTCATCCCTGGAGGTTTGACTAAAATATTACAGACATTAGACATTTCCGTTAACCGATCATTCTAGGCCAAGGTTCGAGCTCAGTGGGAGGAATGGATGACAAGCGGGCTTCAAGAATACACTAAATCAGGAAATGTTAAAAAAACGTATCTAGTGGAAGTAACTCGATGGGTGAAAAATGCTTGGTATTCTATTACTATCGAATCGGTAAATTCTGGATTTAAAAAATATGGATTAAGAGTATGATAACTATGAAAGTGGGAACAATGAAGAGGAACTTAATGATGATAATATGCATTATGAAGAGGAACTGCCCCAAACAATGTTGCAACTTTTTAATGCCGACATGGAAGGATCCGGTTTTGATGGATTTTAATGAATTGAAAAATTTATTATTTTAATATTTTTCTATGAAATATAATTTATGCTATATATGTTATATATGCTATATTTTTCTATGAAATTGAATAAAAATGTTTACCATTAGAAGTTATTCCAGTTTATTAGTAATATATATATATATATATATATATATATATATATATATATATATATATATATATATATATATATATACTTATTTATATATATATATATATATTTATTTATATATATATATGTATTACGATTTATTTTGCTTCTTTATGGTTGGTAAGTAAATATATTTGTTTATTATTTTGTATTTAGCATGTCTTTTCCTATTTATCATTAAAATAATAGTAATTAGCCTTGAGATTATAAACGTCAATTGCCGATCACGTGAATTTAGAAGTGCAGGGTACACCCAGAAAAAGGAATTGATTAAAACTACAAAACATGTTTTGTTGAGTACATTTTTGTTGTTTTACGCGAAATTTTCAGTCGAAATAAAAACTCGGTTCTGTTTCTTGGACACAAAAAAAAAAAAAAAATATTGTTGACACTCTTACAAAGTTTTAATAAAATTTCATCAATTTAACTTAAATTAACAAAATCTGTTTTTTGAATTTTACAATAATCTTGTAATTTTAATTTGTAATTCCAGCAAAATTTTGTTGTTTTTGCAAAATTTAAATTGTTGTGTTGTAGCCATAACTCTCTCACGTAATTTGATTTATTTGATTTATATAGTTATATAATTAAAGGATTAACATAATTTTTGGTTAATTAAAACTTTTTAAATTGGGACGGACCAAGGTAGTTTTAAAAATCCCCTCCTCTCATTTATTTTTCTTGATTTTTTATTTGAAATTGAGCATTTAGATTTTAAATAGTTAAGAATTTTTAGCAGGTAAATTACACCAAAATAACGTGTACTGTACAGTACTTAGTTAATTCTTTGTTGAGGACTTAATTTTAAATATAAGAAAAAATAATACAAGACAAAGAATTTTTTTTAGGAAATAAAGTATTTAAAAAAAACTAAGTTATAGTATGAAATATTTTATTACTGCACGGATATTATTTATATTCTAGCCGGGCTTAACCCGTCTAAACTGAAGTCATTGCTACGTTCAGCTGTATGTTTCCCGTGCACCTTCAAAGAAATCACTTCATATTTATAAACTCCTCCAAAATTTCCTTCCTATTCGGTAAAGTAATTCTCAAAAAACAAATTAATCGCAAAGAATCACGAAATGTTCATGGAAAAGGGAAAAAGAAAAAAGAAAATTAATTAAGGAGAGATTACCCCCCTCCGTCCCCGTTCCTTCCTTTATACTTCACCAATGAGCCTACAAATCGCATCACGGAAGTGTCTTATCATAATAAACCTGTATACCAAATTTGAAGGAAATCGGATAAAAAAAATATTTATCTAAATTAAGGGGGGGGGGGGGATTACCCCCGTTCCTTTTTTTATATTAAACTACTGAACCTCCAAATCGCATCAGGGAAGTGTCTTATCATAATAAACCGGTATACCTAATTTAAATAAACCGGTATACCAAATTTTCCTCCTTTAAACTTAAACAATGTATCTCCAAATCTAATCAGGGAAGCGCCTTATGAGAATTAACCAATATACCAAAGTTTAATCAAATCTGATAATTCTGCATGAAAAATCAATCTATCTAAGTTAAGGGGGATTAACCCCCGTACCTCCCCCTCTTTATACTTAACCAATGAACCTCCAAAACTAATCAGGGAAGCGCATAATGAGAATGAACTTAGAAAAAAAAATTAAAGCAAATCGGATATTTGTATCAAGAGTTATCGCGTTACATACGTACGTACATACATACATACGTACGTGCATAAATACATACAGAAACTGCGGGCACATTAGCTCTCAGGCTTTGACAGCCTATTAGCTAAAAAATCTTAAAGGACCGGTTTTGGCGAGCTATTTTATAAATTTTTGTGAACATTTTTTTCGACTAGCAGTTTTTTCTGAAAAAAAAATAAAAAAATAAATTAATAAATAATCGCGAATTTTTAGCGAAAATTTCCGGAATAAAAAAATATTTTACCGAATTTCGCGTTTTTTTTTTTTTTTTTTTTTTTTTTTTTGAAAATCGCGAAATCGCATTAAAATCTGTATTTGTTTTTAAAATTCGGTATCGTCTGAAACAATAAAAGATTACCTTTATTTTGACGTACATTTTTGGCATTTCAGTTAAAAATTAATGGAGATATTCAATATGTGAAAAACAGAAAAATAAATCGCAAATCGCGCGATTCTTATAATTTCTGGTAAAAATTGTATCGACTAGCTTTATAATCCAAAAAAAAAAAAAAAAAAAAAAAAAAATCCGATTTTCAAACGAAATTTTCTGAAGGAATGAAATATTTTATCGGAAAGATGGATTTTTAAGATTAAAATTAAGAATTAAGATTTCTTTCGAAAATCTGATTAAAAGTCCCAATTTTTTGAAAAGGTTGAGATCGTCTAAAAGGGGAAAAAATCTTTCTATTATGACGTCAACACCGTGCATTTCGGATGAAAATTTTGTGCGGTACATAAAGTATTTAAAGAAAACCGGGAAAAAATCGATGTCGGTCCGAATTTGGAGCGCTTATTCTTTTTATAATTTTATTAAAGTTTGAATAAACTTGGGAATATTAAATATGTTTTTAAATTAATGGGTTTTATATATTTTCTTACTTTTCTTCAGGAAATCATTATAACAATATGAAATGAAAATTTTTTTATATATATATTCTTATGTATTATATATGCGTGTATGATAAATAAAAGATGTTATTAGAGAAGTAAAATGATTTTTAAAATATATATTTATATTTCATATATTTCATATAAAATCTAACAGTGATAAACAGAAAATTTGTCAAAAATGGCCTATATATATTTATTTATTTAAAAAATCTTTTTTTGAATTCATTAAAAAAAAAGACCTACAACTTTTTGAATCATCAAAAGAATGTTTTAAATAGCTTCTTAAAATTATTATTCATTATAAACGTAGTCATAGAAAGGGAAAAAAATACCTCATTTGTTAATTCAACTTATTTTCTAATTCTATATTCATTGTAAAACCAAATAGCTAAGTTTCTTATTTCATTTAAAAATCAGTTAATAAAAACGTTTTTTAAATTATTTTACAAGCTATAAAAATAACAAAAAATCTGCCCATCTTTTTAGTATTAAACTTTTCGCTAAGATACTTATTTCATTCATTTAAATAATAAATTTTCTTTTAAATACACGCGCATAAGACAAGTTGAAAAAAAAATCTTTAAAAACACTTCAAAATTCCAAATTTCGCATCTACCAAAGCATCACTTAGCTAAACGCCCACCAAAGCATAAATTATCTAAACGCCCTCCAAAGAATGAATCAGTGGCCGAGCGGTTAGAACATGTACCTTCTGTACTTCGGTTCCTCAGGTCGAACCCCATCTATGCCAGCAACAAAATATGGTCGTTTAAAATATTCACAAACAATACACTGTAAAAAAAAATCTGTGAAGTTACTAAAGTTTTTCTAGGAAACTGGGATTCCTAGAACTTTTCATGTAACGGCAACAACAAAATTTCATGTAACAGACACACTTTTGCGCCGAAAATCAAAAAATCTGTAAGGTTACTAAGAATTTTTTTGGAAACTGGGATTCCGAGAACTTTTCATGTAACTGCAGCCAGGGTTAGAAATAAAAGTTTAGTAAGATTACTGAAATTTTAGCAGATTCATTTGTAAAGTTACAGATTTTTGTAGCTTTACAAAAACTAGTTCTGTAGATTTGCAGGTTTTTTCGTACAGTTACAGTTGAAAGTTTAGTAAGCATGTAACTTTACATCTGTAGACCTACAGATTTTTTTTTACAGTGTACATGCCAAGAGCGCACATGGATAGCGCCATAAAAACAGGAATGTTGTCTCTCAAAAGCAATTTAAGCAAATTTTTTTGCTGCCGAAACTACAGATAATTATTTTGATTTTGAAAAACTTTCAACAAAAGGATTTTGTTAAACAAAATTTGACCATTTTACTTGAATTAACAAAACACTTTTTTGCTGACGATACAATTTTTTTTTTTTTTTTTTGCTGGAATTGCGGAAAGAAAAAGAAAATCAACAATTTTTTTTTTTGTTGATTCAAACAAAATTTCCATTGACCCATATTTAAACGAAATGTTTTGTTAGGCCAACCAAATTTTCGTTACTTCAACAAAACTTTTCTCTAGGTGTATCTTCTAGTACGGGGTATCTTTCGGTCATAATTTTTCTAGAATAAATTTTTTATGCTGCGAGTTATCTTCCACCGCGGGTTATATATGCAAAATTATGGTACTTACTTTTTCTGTATTTTTCATTTATATTTTCAAGATCCGTAAATTGACTAAATGAATCTTATTAAACTTTGATGGTACTCTATTAAACACTCGAACATCTTGATGGTGGAGACTTTCGTAAAACCAATAGAGATTAACAAGAACCCCATTCTATTTCAAATACATTCATAATTTGTTAATGTTCATCTCTTTAAATTTTTTCTAAAATTTTTCTGTTGTATGATATATGGGAGAAATTGGAAAACCATATACATAATTCCATGCAAAAATATATTTATGAATAAATGCAATGAATTATTACTCAACTTCACTAAAGTATAAATATTATTATAATAATAGTGGTATTCATACTCTAATAATAAAATATTACTCCTCTTGATTAAAATCAAAAGAGTAACCATCAATTAATTTAAAAATTTCTCTTGCTATGTATTTTTTTGGTCTAGATTAACACAGCCAGTCGTTTATTCTATTAATCTCTCACGAAATAATAGGAAAATGTAGTACTATATACTGAAATAACTGTGAGTATGCCATATTTTGTGATGAATTACTTGAGAGTAAATTACGTGTATATAAGCTTACTTTATACACATATTAGACACAAAAGAATATTTGTGCAATATTGACTAAACCTTTTATAAATATTGGAATATTTTGTATGTTGTTGTACCAATATTGATGTGTTTGGATTTCGAAACTAGGTAGCGATGGTTTTCTACTATTATTTCACAAGCATTGGGAATATTGTGTGCATTACCATAAATATTTAAAATGAAATTCCATCATTTGTGAAATATTTGGATTATAATCTAATAATGTTTCCATTTAATTTTAATATTTCTAAAATTTTGGAATTTCATTTTATTGGGTTTTTCAGTTGAGTAAGGCACAAATTTCTTTTCGAAATTAATGATAATAGAACAACATAAAAATTGCAGCTATGCTGATTGCATGGGTGTGACGAGATCAAAACACAATATTCGTCGCAGTTAGTTTGAATAATATTTGCATCTTCTGAGACAAACAGGCCATACTGACTAAATCAACCAAGTCAGATAGTGAGTGTTAGGAGGAACATTGAAAGAAGAATTGAAGAAAAACGTCCAGAATACTGACCCGAAAAACTAGACTGGTTTTTTTCAGTATCAAAATGCTTGACCAGTTGTTCGAAGAAATCAGTCAATAAAACTACAAACGCTTCTTTCGAATGTGTTTCACTCTCACTGTATTCATCAGACGCTGCTTCTTCAGCGTACCGTTCGTTTCGCCCCACGCATAATATTCTCTTAGAGAGCGGTTTCATATTTATGTACAAATCCACAATTGACATGATGAGTTCATTGCCTGAAAACAACCAGACATCTTGCATTTCTAAATTCGCTAGTGGCCTGTCAGGAGCGATCGCATATATTATTTTCCTTATTTAATACATTCCAAGTGCCCTAATTGCCCTCATTACAATATGTTCACTGTAAAACATGAGATCAAACATGTTCTTTATAGTTACGAAGTGCAAGAACAATTTGTCAAGTATTTCTTTATATATTCATCAAAACATCAGCCACTGAGCGTGTCTGAGTACGCTTTATTAGGTAATTTATTTTAAATTTCGACATTGATTTTTTTTTTCACTATTGAATCTTTTTTATTCATATCTAAGCAGCTTCAAAAACGCATAAAATTATAAAATGGAATAGCGTTCAATGAATAAAATAAATAGCAAAATTTGCTAGTCTAAATAAATATATATATATATATATATTCATAATTTCCGTACTTTTTACTTTTAAATGCCGTAATCCGTTAAAATATATATTTATATACACATATACATATATAAGTATAACTCTTTCAAAAAAATTTTCAAACACATTAATTTTTTCCACTTTTATGTGATTTTTCATTTTGATCAAAAAACATAATTTTCACTATTAACAAAATTATAGAAAATAATAATTCATCAAAAATAAATAAATAAATAAAGGACAATTATTGGAACATGAACTTGAGATGCATAAATTAAAAGGAGAGAGAAAGGAAAATCGGGATGGAATGGCGCTCCGATCATACTACGACTTTCAGAGCTAAAAGTCCGACTGAGTGTAGAATGAAAAGGAGGCCGAGTTATGTTTGCCCATAACAAAGCATTTCAACATCACTCCATCGTTAGATTTTATTTAAAGTAACTCAAATTGTTCATAAATATCACAGAAGCATGCCTAATATTTTTTTACAAGCATTAAATATGTTAAAATCATATTATGTTCTGATGTAGACAGTTTATTTCTTTCTTCTTATTCTAATTAAAAGTTTTTATCTTTTACGAAAAAGTTTTTTTAACCTGTTTTAGGACAGTTACATTAAATTAATTATGTCCATAGTACAATTTAAATTTTTAGTGCAACAAATACTCTTCTTTACTTAGCTCAAAAATCTTTTTTTCTGATGTCAAAAGGTTAAAATAATACATATAATTACACGTTTATTTTGAAAGTAAAATTACTACATTTAATAGACATTTTATAAGTAATACATATTATACATATATGTAGTATAAGTACCGTAAATATACATATTTATAGATGCTTTCACTAATATTTTATTGCTTTTTAAAGCGTAAGTTTTATTTTTTAAAAGTCGGTTATTTAATTTCTAGAAGATGGAAACAAAAAAAGACAATAGCAAAATAAACAAGTTTTAAAATTGAATAACAAAGAATTTGCTCGAACGAAAAGGGAATCGGCTTGTGTTTTTTGCATTTGTCTTGCATCCTTTTAAAGAGAAAACCAAGTAAATTTCACCAGAAATATCAGGGCATATTGACACTTTAAGAAAAATCTGAAAAAGAAAGCAAATTGTTTTTAATGCAAATCGGAAACAGCTGCCAGAGACTGGGCAAAAACTGTTAGTCGAAGACACCATCCGATAATTAAATTTTGGTTTCTGTTGAATTAAATTTGCATTGTAGAAGGTTGCTGCATTAAAACGCTTCATACATTTATCGCGTAGAAATCGTTTAAAATTTGTAAGCATATTTTCATTCGTAACTTTTAAATGAGAAAGGCTAGGTCAATTATTTGAGTTTGCATTTCATACACTTTATTGAAGTTTTTGTGGTTCTCTATATAGTTAGCTATTTTTAAAGAATCTAGTGCCGAATATTTAATGGTAATCTGATTGTAGAATAAATTGCTTTTTCTTTTAATAAAAAATGCTTTTTTGAAGTAAATAATAACATCTATAAAATTGCAATGGCTTTTTCTTTAGTTGCTATAATTTTTTTATTTATTGCAGTATTAAAAGATAAAAATGTACATAATTAATAAAGGACAATAAATCATGCATCCTTGATAGTTAATAATTCTAAACGAAAGTATATAATATTATTAAGTACGTTTTAATTATTGATTTAGAAGACCAATTTTGTGCCATTTGTGCTTGATTAAAATTTTAAAATAAGTTTCAGATGTTTTCATCCTTTTCTCCGCTTTCCATTATCGGTGTGCATTTTCCTTTTATCGCGATCCAGGATACGTCCTGCTCTATGAAGTGGTATGCAAAATGTATAATTAAAAATATAATTTAAAAGTCATTTTGATGTAGTTAAACGAAATTTATGCTATATATTGAAGTAAATCATTCCTTTTATTAAACATTTTAATAAAATACTCGAAGATTAGTTTCTACTTAAAATATAAAAATTTAATTAAAACTCATTAAGTATAAATTTAAACTGAATTTTTTTCCATAATCGGAGTACGTAACAATGTTTGGTATAAATGCCTTTTTTAGGAAACGAAAATAAATATTATGCTATCGGCAAAATAATGATCGATATTAAATACCATGATCAAGGTGCAATAATCCCAATCTTAATATTTTAAATGAAAACTAAATGAATTTGTCTTATGAAGTTTTAATTTCAATGAGTTATCTTAAATGATACAACTCATTTTATTATCATTTTAATTAACTGCTCAAGAATTAGTTTCTAATTAAATAATCCCTATTTCATTTAAACTAAATTAATATACATTTAAATTGAACTATTTATAATAATCGGAGTACATTGTAATTCTTTATGACAATCCTTCTTTTAATAAACGAATATAAATAATACCCTATCGGTAAAATAATAGTCGGGATTTCATTCGATGGTCAAGGTAAAAGTAATTTGATCTAAATATCTTGAATGATTTTTTAAATGTTATTATCTTAATGAAGATATAAGATTAATGCATTATCTTTAGTAATATCTTTCATTTTATTAAAACTTTAAGTAACGCAACTGGGACTAGTTTACGAGGTGTAACTCTTACATAAGCGGACTCACCTCATAATACTGTATTTATCACCAATTACATCAGAAACTTTATCGCCCTCAATATACTCCCGTTGACGACACCTGTACCACACCATCCCATTTTTCCACAGTGCAATGCAATGCTTGAAGTTCTTTTCTGACAGCTTGTTGAGAGTCACTGCTGCTTTTGCTTCGTCAGTCCCATGCTCTGAAAGCTTGACCTTCAGCTCCTATTTGAACTTTTGAAATAAAAAGAACTGACTGGGGGTTACGTCGGTGAGTACGATGGATGATCAGACACCGGATTGTATGCTTTGTCCAGAACGCATTCAGAGACAAAGCTAAATGGTCTCGCGCAATGTCCCGGTGAAGGGTCCAGGATTCTTCATGTTGAATGTTTCATGCAAAATATGATAAACACTTTGTCGATTCCTGTCTACTCTGCAACAGCTTGGATACTCAGAAGAAGATTTTTGGGGATCAACTAATCAATTTTTGTTAAGGTTTGCGTCTATTTTTTAGGTGCAGGGTCGTAAAGACGCGCATCGTCATCGGTCGTTTCACGTTCTTCTTTAAACCATTTAAATCACTCAAAAACTTCAGTGTGCGATTATCAATTGTGCCCAAACACATTTTTTGACATAGCATAAGCTTCTGCGGTAGTTTTGCCGAGAAACTTCACAAGATACATGAGGTTAACCCGTTGCTACACCTGAACACTTATCTTTATTCAGGCGAGTCGCTGGCGCACAGTTCATCCGAGCAAATTCCACAAACAAACTAAGATTTGACGATCAAGCAGAGGATGCGGGAGATACCACGTAATTACGTCAGGGATGACAGGGATGACCAGCTCGGGAACTCAGCTTACGCTTTAGAGTGATAATGCAATCCCGAGGGGCAGACCAATGCACTAACTGCTCGTGTTACAAATGGCTAGGAAAGTTCGTCCCACGCTTGTCGTATGCCGGCTGCAGCGACAGTACTCGTTACATATACATTGAAGATGAACAATTTCCCATAATCGGGGGCGTCTTATAAATTTTGGTAACAATGATTTTTTTTAAAGAAACTTTAAGAACTACTTCATTGTTCGTAAAAAAATATATATCGGGATTCCTGCCCATGATATAGGTGCAAGTACCATAAATCTAGCACCATGCTTTTGAAAATCGAAGACAATAAGCTCATTCACAATTTTTTTTAAATAATTATAGTTTATGTATGACTTAATACATGCCTAAAAAATATTGACTATAAAACTGGTATGTCCAGTACGAACTACACGAATATGAAGAAGCACCATGAGCCATAGCCATATAAGACAGCATTCATTTGTATTCACATCGTTTTCCATCTATTTTATAACATCATAAATTGCTTCGGGGCTACAGAGATATATGAAATGTATTGCTCATTCACCCAAAATGATTATTATGATTTTAATATACTTCAATAACATTTAACACTGATCTATAGCCTGTTTATGTTTATCTCTAAATGTGCTAATGACTAGAAGTTTAACATTTATGTTACATAGAAATGAAGAGGAATAATCTAACGCAATAATTATGTATGCTTAATACACGAAACTTCTTAATACTTCATGAGAGCTCAGTAAATACAGTGTGTCCTAAAAGTTCTTGTACTCCAACTTAATGAACTCATTGTCCGCAATTTTTTTAAATATTAAATTTTATCCTCTTCTTATCAAAGCATCAATTCTTGAGTTTTTATCGTTTGATTCTTTTCGCACTTAATTGGTCCAGGAATAAAGTTCTATGTTATTTTGTTCTTCATAGTGAATTAAATTTTTTCACGCATTCAGAAAATTGCGCTGCTGGAAACTTATTTTGAATGCAAATCGTTTGAATGGTGCAAATATGTTAGGCGAAATAGATATGCAAATGATGCAACACTGAGTAAAGATACGTTATATCGACTTGTTTGACAAATTCTTAATACAGGTTCAGTGGAAGACAAGCACAGGAGTGGAACGCCGAAAGTTGTTACACCAATCTTTTACGTTCTCAAAAAAATGGCGTACGGTGTGGTGTATTTTGCAAATGGATAGTTGGATCTCTGTTTTTTGAATAAACTGTTGATAGTTTTCTATACAGGGAACTTATCCAGTAATTTGCTTTATAGTTAGAAGTGAATGACGAAATTCTTTGTTCCAACAAGATGGTGCAACAATCTATACAAGTGATGAAACCATGGACATGGTTGAAGATTTTTTTGGAAATCGACTCATTTCAAAAAACTCTTGCCAGCTCGATCGCCTGATCTGAGCATACCGGATTTGTTTCTGTGGGGATATTAAAAGAAAAAAGTTTATGCAAATAAGCCTCAAACAGTAGATGATCTGAAAATTGCCCTTCTCAAAGGATACAAGAAGTCACTCCCAGCATTTTAAAACTCGCTTCTACAAACATGCGCAAAAAATTCAGCTTTGCCCCCTAGAAAGCATTGGATATTCTGAACATTTACGGTAAATATATGTTCAGTATTTTTTCCCTACGTGATGTTAAAAGTGCTTTATATCATTAGTATAAAAGTAATCGCTTTAATATTTGTTCTTTTGTGAATAATAAATACATATGTCGTCAGTACCAGAACTTTTAGGACAATCTGAAGTTAGATTTTTTTAGAACACGTCATTTTAAGACTTTTGTTTATTATTTTGCGTATTAAACAATTTTAATTATAGAAATAACCCAAAATACTTATATTATGTTTTAAGTTGGATAGTAATAGTAACTTTCTTGTTTAGAAAGCAAGTTAGTCTTTATGGTGAGACAAAACTCGCATTTTTTTCTTGTTTGAAAATGCCTCTAATAAATTTAGGAAATTTTATTTATATTATTAAAGAGAGTTATTTCTATTATTTGTTGGCATTATTTAAAAATTATAGACTATTTAAAGTAAAAAATGCTTAGCCTAATTTAATGTCGCCTTGAAATGTAAAAAATTAAATTTTATTAAATTTGAATGATTATCTTAATATTGCATTATAAAGAAATTTACTAGATGAAACTGCTTTTATTTTAGGCCAGTGTCAATTGTTCTAACGTTGTGTCTGAATCGATCTATTTAAAATATTTTATAATTCAATGAACTTAATTATTTAAAAAAAGATATGATAATGCAAGCAAGATGAATATAAGACCTGTTTAATGGAATATTATTTTCTTATTAACGGAATCAACTAAGTTTCCTAGCCAGATACAGTTGTATTTCTTCAAAATATTGAAATTTTCAAAAGTTTTTTTTTCAGAGGGGTGAAGGGGGGTACCCTTTTTTCTAAATTATCTTACGCTTAAGAATATTTTGTATATATGTTATATATTATTAATCATTATATCAATGTTTTTTCTTTTCTGGTCAGGCCCGGAATTACTCCAAAGGCTTCTACGTAGGCATTTATCAATTTATCAGTTAAACAAGCAAGCATTTTTGTGCATAATCAATCACTGATTAACCCCTTGGGGATGAGCTACTTGGGGAAACGAAGTATTTTTAACCATATTGTTTAGCAATAAAAAAAGACACTTTTATTGGACATATTACCTCTATTTATGAACTTTAGAATGAAACGAACACTGCTGTCTTTCATATATATTTTTTGTTTTCAATGTATAATGTTGATACTCCAAAATGCTCTTTCGATATTTTAATATGTATAATAACATTTTAGAAAATAATTAAAATAACTGTTTAGCCAAATGAAAAATATATTAAAGAAATTTTTTTTCCCTATTTCGAAATAAGATAAGCGTTTTGTATATATTTCAGGAACTTCAACGTATTCAAAATCGAATAATTTAATTTTTTCTACCTATTTTTATATACGTGAAATGAAAAATTTCAATGTACGTTACGCAATTTGCAGATGCTTAATAATTAATTTCAAAATCCTTTTGATCTTTAATATAAGCAAATGATGATGATTCATAGGATTCATAGAAGACAGAAACATGTGATCGGGAACAAAATATGTTTAAACTCTGCAAGCTATCAGTTGTACACAGTTACGCAACTCCCATAAAATATTGACATTAAAGTTTTAACTTTTCCCTATTGCCTTTTATTAGATTAAAACCAAAATCTAATGAAATACATTTCTTTAAATAAATACAAAATGAAGTAATACTATTTTTTTTCTTATAAATTAAAAAGTAAACGAAAATGAAGTAAACTAATCTTATCTTAAAAACTCTGAAATCTATTGCAGCTGTTAAATAAAATCATTAAAAAGTCCAAAATTATGAATAATTTAAAAGAATACATGATTAAAAAATTCCCTAATTAGTTTTCGTGCATTTTAAATTAGTCTTTACATTTTAGTAACAAAAATTCATTTAATATTTATATTATTCATTATACAAAATTTGACTTTTAACGACATATCAAAAAATACTTTCTTTAGAATTGACAATTTGATTATCGGATAAAAGTGGGAGCTGGTTCTACTCGCTTAATAAATACCTTTTAAGAGTTTCGGTTGTTACAAGTCATTCCAGGCTTCCGATTGAACATAAATTCCATTTCATTCGATTAGTTAAAAAAACGCAAAGAATCAAAATGATCTCTTGGCGACAATGTCATTAAGACCTCTTCTTCCCAAAATGCAATTTGTTCCAGAATGAAGCATTTTATCTTTCACATCATTTTAAATCAAGATTTCTAATGACATCTTATGGAAAATTTCCACGCTTTATAATGAGCATCATTTTCTGCCCTTATTATGAAGGCAAGTGTGTTCTCTTATCTGTTTAGATTTGCACTCTTCCTTTTTTGACTCAATTATGATAAAACAGTTGACTAATAAAGACTCTTCTTTTTACGTGTAATAAATGTTTAATTGGGCTGTTAAATAAAATTTGATTGTGGATGAAATACATCATTGTCCTTCCAAAAAAAAAAAAAAAAAAAAAATCAGATGTATTATGTAAAATCAATTTCAAATTATTTATATTGGATGGTGTTTCGATTCCTATATTTTCAATAAAATTAAAAAGTTATAATCGAAGGCGGTTCGGATTATGTAAAATGTCTATTTAAATTATTAAGTAAATTATTGTCAATATTCTTAAAATTTTTAAAAACATTTTCAGGATGATATTTTTACTCAAAACAAAGATATAGAAAATATAGATGTAAAAGATATAAGAAATAATATAAATATATAACAAGTTGTAACATGATGCAATAATGTACATCTATTAATTGCTAAAGAATGAAAATTAGAAACCTTAAAAACATTAAAACGCTTTATTACTTCAACATTTTCCAAGATTTTAAAATTAAAATGCATCCTTAAATGTTTCAGTATCTGCTTAAACCTTTGTGACTCAACAACTACAATTTGAAAAATATTTACCACATGTTAGAATACATCATTATGAACATGTAAAAAAATTAATAAAAATTTAGCACAAAAAGTAAAAAATTATTCACTAAAAGGTACTTTTTAACAGCTGCAATAAACAGAAATTTATATACTTCTTATAAATATTGTCAATTTTCTAATGACATGTTGTACAGAATACTTATCTTAAATGTTGTACAAAATACTTATCTTAGCAGAATACGAAATTAAATTGTAAAATATCCATTTCTGGACGTCTCCAGTCTTTTTAATTTCCCGAAATTTACGGAATTAATTTTAGAAATGACAATCCAAAACTGCTGAAATGATAAATAAACTTTGACATGAAAAATAAACTAGGTATCGTCGTCTGATGACAATTCTATGAAAAATTTATGCTAACTGCTTTGTTGGAGATAGAAGCAATAAGCAAAATAGTCTTAAAGCCATCTGTATAAGTACCATTGATTTTTGGGTATGTTGCAGATATGCAACACAGTAATACCAAGGGTTAGTAGCCAAACCCCTCAAAAATTAAAACAAAATGTCATCTGCACTACAATCGACTCAAATAATTTTGAGAAATATACGAAATGCCATTTATTAAAGCAGACAGAAAAATGTATTACTATAGTAGCACGGCTAACAGGAAATGTAGTTAAAGAAAAAAACTGCATTTAGCTGATTAAAAGTATAATAGAAAAAACGCAGCCCTGGCAAGATTATATAAAAAAGAAACTATCCAAAAAATTTCAATCAAAGTAAGATAATTTTTCCCTCCTATCTATGTAATACATCCATTATAAGAAAAACAATAGTGATTGAAACACATAAACATTCAATATCTTCTTATTTGCTTTTATAATGGCTTCGATGTAACCGTGACATGTAAACAGTTAAAGAATTTTTTTACTACTTATAAAGTTACTATTTTACACCTTTTACCAATTAAAAGAAACATATAATTTAATATAATTTATGAATCGGAGTGATTTTTTTTATTATTGTTTCAGATTATTATTAAGAGCGCGGACGCCGTGGACTGCTTGGAGCAGTTCAGATAAATTACAATATCAATATTTTTTTATGACAATATCCAAAGAGTTAGATGAATTTACAGTAAATTTAATTTTACGCAAAGTCATTAATCCAAATCTTATTTTTTTTATTTGCAATATATATATATATATATATATATATATATATATATCCTAAAAATATCCATTTAGCCCCGTAATAAAAAGTTATGTTTAAATATTATGTTGCATCGGCTGAGAGATATTTAAAAAAATAAATCATTTTTTGTTTTTTATTTCTTTTTTTAAATTAAAGATTTTTCTAAACAACACCGATGAAATTTTATTTTACCCAATGTAAATTCTTCTACGTATACAATTTTTATTTTGTGCATTTATTAAAATAATGAGCTGTCTATTTCTGATTTTCATGTTAGACAATACGCAGGATTAATAACAAAATTATTTCACTAGAATGTTGTCAATTTTCGCCCTTTTACATTTTAACATACTTTAAATCGAAACTCATATCAGAAAAATAAGAAAGTCAAAAGTTAAGAAACAAAATTATTTATCTTTAATGCACTTAAATTGAAAAGCAAATACTGGATTTTTTAAAAATATTAATAATATATGGATGTACGGAATACAAGTGAATTACTTATAAACTTTTTTTTTTATCTTATTCATTCAAAATATATGAAAGGGTAATGATTTTAAAGAATGCTTCTTATCTAAACACAAATTTTTATGGAATTTTTTTTAATATTATTACACATATTTTGATATTATTACACATTTTTAACATATTTCTAACCTTTAAGGAGGAATTTATAATAACATTATATAAAAGCAATTCGTTGTTTGCTAAAATATAAAGGATGTTATCTCTTTTCAATACTATTTAGTTTGAATACAAATGCATAACTTAAATTAAAGAATGTGATTTTAAAATGAAATATGAAAACGAACAATAAAATTTCTTTTTTGTCTTGCAATAATCTTATGTATATCTGGAATTGTCTTTATTATTAAGAACATTTAAAAAAAAATAGATAATCAGATTAATGTTTTTTCTTGTTTTTCTTCAGTTTCATCAAATCAATTTTTAATTTCTATTTATATCTTTAATCGGCTGTTTTCAGTTATAATTTTTACAAATGGACGCATTATCTTTTAATTTCATATTTTATATAAAGGTAAAAAATTTAAAGATTCTACTTTCATGTGCATTAAAAATATATAATTGTAGGATCTGAAAATAATTCACGTTAAATTTAAATAATAACGCCTATTTAACGTTCTTGAATGGTTAACAAAATGCACAGTTTTTCAACTAAATTTCAGAAGAAACAAAATGACATTAAATTCTACTAAACAATTTCTTATTTTGCCAATGAGTTTTATAATTTATTTTGCATTTCTAAATCTTAAATAATTATTGACTCTGAAAATTTTTAACTTAAATCATGTTCGCTGAAATTTTATGTACTGTGCAGCGGAACTGCAGACGATCGTTAGACACGTGCTACTGAACAACAGTAATGCATTCTTAGTAAGTTACACGATAAATTTCTTTTCTTTTCTTTTCTATTATGACTGCTATGTGAAATTAAAATGAACTTAAGCAAAATATGCAGATTTAAAATTAGTGAGATCCCAACATGCTTCTCGTGAAACAATTTTCCTACGTTTATCGTAGCCGAAATGCAAAGTAATGAGAATGCAAATTTTCAACATTCTGCATTCATTTATCTTTTGCATTCATGTTTATTCTAAGATAGTGCTGATATATTAATAGTGTCTTTTCTGGGTCATGTAACTAATGCAGATGTTTAATAAATGATTAAAGTATTAATTTAGCTTTAATGCTATGTAAAAATATCACCTGCGTTGTTCAAATTTCGTCATGAATAAATATATCGTATTAGATTTTCAATTTTTAAAGCTTATTTATTTAAAAAAAATCTAGAAAAATAAGTTTTTTTTTATAAAAAATTAAACCATTTTTTGAATGCGGATAGTATAAATGTCATTAGTAAATAATTGAAATTTCACATAAACATTTATATATACAATTAATTCAACACAGTTAATTTTTTGTAATAAGCTCATCAATCTCTTAATTTTTTACACATGTATAAAAATTTATAATGTACGTTTGTGTGTTATTACACGATATGCGTGAGCGTAAGTATTAAATTGGTCATATAAAGTTGCATAAAATTATATTAAAAATAAAATAACCCAATATACCTAATATTGGGTTTTTTTTTATAATGATTTAGGTTGAAAAAACACCTATTATCTTGGTGTATATTTATTTAAGCCTAAAGTAGGGAAGTAGCGATGGAAAAAATGTGTAAAATGTCAAAACCTTTGGTCAAAGTAAATAATTAAAGTTATTGAATGGAAAAATATTTCACTTTGTACATTTACTAAGTCTTAGTATTTGTTTCTAAATACACGTATTTGTCATGTAACTCTGAATTTTGTATAGAGAGTTATAAATTCTTTATAACGAGTGGGGATTTTAAGAGAAAGATAACTACCCTAACTGTAAAAATTGGGTTTTTCATTTGTTTTCGGTTAAAAAGACAAAATATCTCTTTCTTTTCTACCAAAACCAATTCTGCATTTTTTTTTTTTTAATTATTTACTAAATGTAGTAGATATTAAAAAGTATCAAGAGATTATTTTAAAATGTCACATGAGGATCCTTTTCAATAAAAAGTTATTTTTCAAATTTACAGTTTGTCTGATCCATACAGTTTGTCTGTCCATCCATTATAAGAAAAACAATAGTGATTGAAACACATAAACATTCAATATCTTCTTATTTGCTTTTATAATGGCTTCGATGTAACCGTGACATGTAAACAGTTAAAGAATTTTTTTACTACTTATAAAGTTACTATTTTACACCTTTTACCAATTAAAAGAAACATATAATTTAATATAATTTATGAATCCGAGTGATTTTTTTTATTATTGTTTCAGATTATTATTAAGAGCGCGGACGCCGTGGAGTGCTTGGAGCAATTAACAATGAAGTAGCAGTAAAAGTATTTGCACAATCTTTAAAACTTTTTTTTATGGATTTAGTATTGTATTTCTTCATATCCATAATAAATGCATTATATGCAATATACCGCGGGATTCAAAATAGAGGCAATGGCAACTATTTCTTAAATTACCAATAACAGAAACATACTTCCAATTACAAGAAGCATAGCTTTCAAGTATGGTTTTTGTTTTACATACATATTAAAATACTAAATATATTTTATAATACAGCTCCTTTTACTATAATTTCTACTAAGAAAACTGTTACCTTGCGTCACAGAAGGACATTAAAAAAATTCCATTCTTCTTGAATTTTCATAAAGTTAAAAAAATAGTAATTCGGTAACAACATTTTAATGCACTCTTTAGACGCAAGGCAGGCGAAAGTTTTCCAAAATAATTTATAAATGGGAAAATGGTCTGTATAAAAATGTAATTTCGTATTTTAATAAGTAAACAGCTCTTTTAAATCAAAAACACATATCTGAGACCCATACTTCAATTGTATGTCTTCTGTAACTAGAAGCATGTTTCTATCATAAAGGGTTTGAGAGCTAATTGGCATTATGTCTGTTTTAAATCTTCCGGTATATTCATGCCGCATGATAGAAATAAATTTAATTTTTGTGAATGACGTTTAGAACTGCGGTTAAAATTCCTCTGAGTAATTTTAGATTAAATATTTTATCAGATTCCTTCTAAAACGGATAATATTAGAGTGATATTTATTACCTTATACACCAAAATTTAATTTTAAAGCAAAATCCAATCAAAATTTTTAAACATTATTTTGCCTGTATGAGCAACTATCTGGTATGAACCTTGTTAGGTATTTTAAAATTTTTGCATTTCGTAAACAAATCTAAATATTTTAAATATACATAGAAATGAAAAATATTTAATAAACAAATGTTAGGTTTTGACAACACTTTCATTTTTCACACATTTTTATCTACAGATATAAAAATGCTTATGTTCTTTCAAAAGAATATGATTAGACAATATGTAAACAAAATATTTCTTATAAATATGTTTAAATTTTAAAATTTAGTTAAGATGTATTTTGAAGCAAAATTAATAAATTGCATATTTTATATACTAAACTATTCACCGTTGCCTACAATCCACTAAGGTTCATGGAAGGTAGTGCTTAACTCTTTTTTCTTGACAATGGGCCCTGGGGTATTTTACAGAATTTGACACATTCAGATTGTCAGCATAATGTAGAATCCTACATGTTTAAATTAATCTAAAGGCAAAATGGTGTGAAACAGTAAGAACCAAACGAACTTCTTAAGACACCATAAAAATATATAAATGTGCTAGGCTTTTCGAAAGAACTTAGTCTTTCTTCATCAGGTGCAAAGAAGACGTGCTTCTTTAATGTGTATTTTTACTAAGTCCTACAATTTATTACATATTTTTTTGTATTAATTAATTGGTATTTATTTATTTATTAGTATTTTTTAACATATGTGTAATTTGTTATATTAATATGTATTTTTTTTTCAATTCATTTTATTTCATTTTTACTTATTTTTATTTTTTATTTATTTTATTTATTTATTTTTATTTCTTTATTTATTTATTTTTACTGCATTTATTTTATATTTGTCCTTTTATTATTACTCTTTATTTTATATCTCGTGTTCTTTTCTTTATTTGTGACTATGTTTTTATTTAATTTGCTTCATAGTTCTCCTTCTGTGTTTTTATAATTGGGTTATGTGTGATTAGCTGTTTCTTCCTGTCTTCCTATTGGTTGTTTCTTCAACTTGTTCCTTTCCCTTATCTTTCATTTCAGCCTTGCTCTTGCTTCCAACGTTCCAAAGCACGTTTTCTTTGCGCTTGGTGAAGAAAGACTAAGTTATTTTGAAAGGCCTAGATCATTTATTGAGCCGGAATAGATCGCCTTTTTATAAATGTATTATTTAAGTAAACGTAAATAATACGTTATGAAATATCAAACATACCATTTATTTTATTAAAGAAATCAAGTTACGTATGCTCAATGTGTACATCTGCAGCTATGCAATTTCATACATGTGTGAGCATATGTATTATATATATATTCCTATGCTATGTACCGTAGGGTGGAACGAAAGTATAGGGCAAAATATTTTTTTCTGCCTAAAAGTTTCTAATAGCAATTAAAAGTTGTCTTTTTATGTTAAAAATAAAACTACGAAGTTTTTTCGTTCTAAATTTATATCTTGAGGTGCCGCAAGAGCCTTAAAAATAAGGATTTTTTTACAAAAAGTCCAAATTTAACATAAAATTATAATTTTTTTCACTGTTTTATTTTCACATTTTAAAAATCAAATATTGTTTTTAACAGCAATCTATAGATGTTTCTTTACTATAACAACAATAATATTAAGTTTAATTGATATAAATTTATGCATTAATTTTCTGAAAAAGTGAAATAAATGAGCTTTTTTTTAAAAAAAAAAAAAATCAAGATATAATATCAGTTTGAATAACTGCTGTAATTACTTTTTTGCTTACAAATAGTTGTTCAAACACAGTTTTTTAAATAATACAGTAGCGCTCAAAAGTATTTTGAGAAACATAATAATTCACTTAATTGAAAAGAATAATAAAATACAAAAAACAATCATTTATTATATTTAACCATATTCAATGTATTAATTTTAATAAATTAACAATAAATATTAATAATATGAATAAAATTATATATATACTATGTATATATTTATATCTGAATTTTGTCATGCTGTAACTCTCGAATTTTTGAACCGATTTGGATGCAATTTTTCATATGCATAGTACATACTAATGTCTCGACCAAGTTCTTTGGCCAGTTTCATCCGCCATCTTGTTTCAAAATGGTAACCATTGGAATTTTTGGAATTTTAAAAATTTTAGTGGCAAGAACTTAACCACTGGAAGTTCGTTACAATTTTCAAGTTGTTTGCCAAAAACCCCGCCAAATTCCTTAGGATCCTTTGTTTTTTTCCATCTAATTCACGAAACAGGTGGCGCAAAGGCAAATCCTTTAAGTGTAACAAACAAATCAGCTACTGCAATGGCTTATTTAGATCTTTTTCTGTTAAAGCAATCACGCCGTTATTAACTCCAGTGTTTGTGGCTGTCCCATAACACCCAATAGTAGTTACAGTTGATATGTTCAAATGATTATTACCATTAAAGTAGGCTGTCATGCTATTTTTTATAGCTTCACCTGTTCCAAAAGCAGGGGTACCATGTCCTAGAAAGGATGAATTGGGCTCTTTTACTAAAGGAATATGTTCTTCGATGACTGTCTTTTTGTAAAATTTGCTTACTTTTTTATCTTGCACAATTGTTTTATCTTTTCTTCCATCGAAAAACAAATCTATATTGTCTCCAGCTTGGTTAAGGCTTCTTACTATCTCTTTTGTTCGATTCTTGGCTCTCTCTCTTCGAATTTTCATCCTATCAATTACCTTACTGTTGTTCTTCTCTGTAATCATTCCAACATCTTTAAGAACAGCACTTGCGATAGTCGCAGCAACTCTGTCTGAAACCCCAGTTCGGTCACAAGCACTTGCTACTGTTGGAAGTGCTACACGCATTTGCTCGCTTGTAGTTGAATCCAAAAAAGAAGTAGAGGAAATTTGGGATTGTATTAAAGAGTTAAGGTTCCTTTAAATGTTTGCTCAGGATCTGATTGAATCGCATCATTTTCAGCTTTTCTAGTAGCCTTAACCGTTTAAACGCCAATGTTCCAAAATTGGAACAGAAGTTTTAACTAAATGTTACAAATGTAAATAATTTTCGAATTATTACGGGTTGTTTGTATTATGATAAGAATGATTATGAAATATTTTTTTTTATTAAATATTAAAAATTAAATTTTATTTTTGTTATTTTTTATGATTTTTAGAAATTTCTTATTTTTGAGGTATTTTTCACTATTTCAAATAACATTCCCCAACACATATATTATGCAAAAAAATTAAAATTATATTTTATAGTCATAAGAAGAGAACTACTACTTGTAAAAAATTGCTAGTAAAAACTTTCTAAAATAAAATATAAATGTTTGACGCAGTTTGAAAAACTCATGTTCCGATTTTGGAACATTGGCGCTTTAGCGATACAGTTTTCAAAATGAGTAATCACATAAATAAGAAATTCAAATCTCATTATATAATCCGTTGACTGATTCAATGTTGGTATCGTCAAGGTCAAACAGCAGACCGTGTCAAAGCATTTACCCGGAAGAGTTTATTTTATTAGGTAAGTAAAATGTAAATTAAAGGGAGGGGCGCAAATAGAAAGAGGGAAAAAAGCTTTTTCTTTTTCTTTATTTGAATGGAACGTTCGTGTTTTGTTGAGTCGCAGTTGGAATAATTTGCAGCATTATTAGAAGCTAAAGTAGAATAGATTTCTTTAGTAGAATACATATTATATTCAGCAGAATGTTTTTTTAGTAGAATATATGTTTTTTTTTCGATTTTGATTATAAAACATGTCGAAAAAAATTTTAACTGTAGAAGAAGCAGTAGCGTATTTAGAAACTCTTTCGGATTCAGATTTATCGGATGTTGATATATGTCAGTTACCTCCAGATGAACCAGGCGATATAACAGACGAAGAGGATATTGTGGAGAATGACTTTGAGCCCGTTATACCAGCTGACGTGACTGGAATGATAGACGTAATTTGCAAAAACGATAATACTAGTTGCCGAGAAAACGTGATACTCAATGCAGAAGCCGGTCCATCGAATATAAAAATTGAACTTCCGGGAAGGAAACGTAAGTTGGAATCTGCAGATATTGTCCCGACTTCTGAAAAAGCACAGAAAGTAAAGAAACCTCCTAAAAAGAAAATTGAATGGAAGAGAAAATGTGATTTTAAAAAACCTATTATATCAAACAGAATCGAAACAATTTTGCAGACGTTTCCTAACTTAGTAAATCTGTCGCCTGTCGACCTATTTTTTAAAATTTTGCCTCATGACTATATTGAACACCTCGCTAAAATGACAAAATTGTACGCTTTACAAAAAGGAGAAGATATTGAAGTAGTATATGAAGATATTTTGCAGTTTTTTGGTCTACTTCTTCTAAGTGGATACCATTCTGTTCCTACTGAAGATGTGTATTGGAGCACAGCTGAAGATACGTCCGTTCCTATTGTTCCAACTGTTATGACCCGCAATCGCTTTAGAAAGATGAAGAAGTATTTTCACTTGATGGACAATAATCAATTGAAAGCAAACGATAAACTTGGTAAAATAGCACCGATATATAAAGAGTTATCCAAAAATCTGCAACAGTTTGGAATCTGGCACGAGAAGTTGAGCATTGATGAATCAATGGTCCCGTACTATGGCCGGCATAAATGCAAAATGTTTATCAGAGGAAAACCTATTAGGTTTGGATTTAAAATATGGATGATGTGTTCATCAAATGGATATCCATACGCTATGGAGATATACAGTGGAAGAAAAGGATCCTCGTCCGTTGGACAGTTAGGCTCGAGAGTTGTGAACGAATTATTATCTAACTTGCAAGAAAATTCAAAGCATGAAATATATTTTGATAACTTTTTACTTCCTACGATTTAATTTCGGATCTTGCAGCACGTGGAATACGAGCGACAGGCACAATTCGTGAAAATCGCACTGCCCTTTGTCCATTGAAATCTAAAAAAGATCTCGCTAAAGAAGACAGGGGAAATTATGATTTTCGTTCCGATGGAGCGGTATATATCTGCAGTTACAACGATAATGCGGTGGTCTCAGTAGCATCGAACTGCTACACACATGAACCCGTTGGAACAGTAAAGAGATATTCAAATGCAAACAAATGCAAAATTGATGTTACTCAACCTCATATTATCAAGAAATACAACGAAGGCATGGGAGGCGTTGATGTTTTAGATAAACTTTTAGGCAGTTATAGGCCAAAAATGAGGAGCAAGAAATGGTGGTGGAATCTGTTCATAAATGCTTTAAATATGGCAGTGGTTTCAAGTTGGATTATACAATCTGAGGTGAATGACATCAAAATATCGCACTTGGAATTTCGTAGACAAATTGCAACTTTTCTTCTACGGAGAAAAGAGCGTCTGGTCATTCATCATGGACCACGTTGTCATGTGAAAAAGGAAGTAAGAATATCTGATGGACATTATATTGTACCTACATCTCAAGGGCGTTGCGTAGTTTGTAAAAAAAACACAACAAAGAAATGTTTTCAGTGCGATAAACGCATTCATCAAAGTTGTTTCCTAGCATATCATAGGCACTAGAAATGAACATAATTAAAGAATTTTGTTTAGATTTTCCAAAATCAGGTATTTTATTATATTTTAATATTAATTAATTGTGTAATAATGTATATTAATTGTGTAATAATACATATATATACTCAGTAAATACCACAAAATATTATCTGTATTGAATATTTTCTTCTGTTGAAAATTTTGTATAAAAATGTAACCCACGAAACGCCAATGTTCCAATAATGGAACATACAAAAAAATAGGAAAACATTTTTTTTTCCAAAATTTTATTATTGTATTAGATAGAGATGCTCTAAAGAAGCACAATTCCAAAATTTTATATTAATAGGAAGACCCCGTTGTCATGTGAAAAAGGAAGTAAGAATATCTGATGGACATTATATTGTACCTACATCTCAAGGGCGTTGCGTAGTTTGTAAAAAAAACACAACAAAGAAATGTTTTCAGTGCGATAAACGCATTCATCAAAGTTGTTTCCTAGCATATCATAGGCACTAGAAATGAACATAATTAAAGAATTTTGTTTAGATTTTCCAAAATCAGGTATTTTATTATATTTTAATATTAATTAATTGTGTAATAATGTATATTAATTGTGTAATAATACATATATATACTCAGTAAATACCACAAAATATTATCTGTATTGAATATTTTCTTCTGTTGAAAATTTTGTATAAAAATGTAACCCACGAAACGCCAATGTTCCAATAATGGAACATACAAAAAAATAGGAAAACATTTTTTTTTCCAAAATTTTATTATTGTATTAGATAGAGATGCTCTAAAGAAGCACAATTCCAAAATTTTATATTAATAGGAAGATCCGTTCATAGTACGGCGTTTAAACGGTTAACTACTAATTTCTGAATTTAGTTATACTTTAATTGTTGCTGTATTACCTGTTGCTTCCTCTCTTCTGTTTGTGTTAAAATCTTGGAAATAACTTTATAGACTCCACTTATATACATTTTTCTCACTGTTCTTTGGTGAAGTAAAAAATCTTTCAAGTTTGGGTACTTTTTTTTTCTTTTTTCGCACTTACAGACAGAAAATTATTTGCACTTACAGGTTGCTACATAAAAAAGACGTTTGCTTTCATTTAAAAATTTTACTGCAATCAAATCATATTTTTCTGTACCTTTTATACCTTTTGATCTTAAAATACTTCTGTATTTATCGTGATAGGTTTTTCCTATTTCTAACATGCGAGTGCGAGTTACTACAGGAATAGATGCTGACGACAAAATAGATTCAACTTTCTTAATAAGTATATCAAGTATTTCACTCACCGTTCGTTCCTTTGATGTTTTGTCTAGTTTCAGCTCATGTCGAATATAAAGTTAATATTTCATACTGTCATAATAAGTTGAAAATCTTATATCACTTAATTGTTTATGGTACCCAAAAATTGGGCATTCTAACTTTTGTCTGGTCTGAACTTTTCTTGACACTGCCATCACTTTAAAGATAATGTATTAACTGATAAATTATTATACAAATATTCAAACTGACATATTCATAAACAAAACAAAATCCAGTAAAGAACATCAAAAAACATTTGTTACTCAAACGATTCGTTTGTCTGCACTGACTGACGACAGAAACATGTGACCACACCATTGATACAGTTACATGCTTCTCTTCGGCCTCCGCGTCCCTACACCAGGAAATAATATTCCACCTGAATCAAGGTCTCTTCAAAACAAGTACTGTTCTCCATTTGACTATTAATTTTCAGAACTAAAAAATGTTTTGCCGCGTTTTTAAGTTAAAAGTAAGGTTAATCGAAATGTTATTACGAAATACTGTTAAAATCTAAAAAAATGGAAATTAAAAGATGCAAGATTTAGTAGCATAAATATTAAAGGTATGCAGTATAAAACTGTAAATATCTACTGTAAAGTTTTTTATGCATATTATTTAAAAATTTAAAACAGGCATTTGGTATTTAAAATATATATATATATATATTTTTACTAAACCAAATTTATCAAAATTCGTAAAATCTACTTAAAAATACATATATTCAAGTCTTTTGCGGCACCTCTAAATATATTATGTTTGTTAAAATATTTTAACACAGTCTTAACAAAGGCATTAGACAACATTTTATCTCTATTACATATCGAAATTAAAAATTTATTTTTTTCGTTCTACCCTGATGTACAGTCGTGGAAAAAACAGGAAATACCCCCTCCTAACTCCTCAAAAAATTATTGTAGAAGAAAGTTACTGGTACCGAACGACTGGAAATAAAGTCTACTTTTAAATGACGTATGTAAAATTTGTTTAGAGGTCCATCTACATATTAAAACAAACCATAACTTTGTTTTTTCAATAGCCGTACACAATTCTGACAGCATAAATGAACTCTACACCCTTCAATTAGTCTAAAAACAAATTTTTATGCAATTCATACCATAAGTTTCCGAGAGATTAATTATTTCAAAACGAGCTTATTTTATGGGCTGCATCCAAATTAAAGTTCGGTACTCGATTGTTAACCGAGAGAGCTCACTTTTTGATCAAGGCACCTTAAGTAGCCAATTAAGACTGTTAGATTACAGAATAGCATAAGAAATTTCAAAGTATTTAGTCACTTCTATCATAGACGGTCCCTTAAACTATCATTTTGCCGTTTTTTAAGCATAATTTAAAAAATACGTGGAAGAAAAATGTGAAATTTTGGATTTCCATAAAGCAGGACTTAATAAATCTGAATCCATCAAAAAAATTGTAGGTTGCTGCAATTCATAATTTTTTCGAATATTAACTTCATAATTCATAATTCATATCAGAAAATTATAAAAATTGCAAATTCAACTTATTTATGTTTGGGTATATTAGTATTATTGCTACACAAAAAATTAGAACATTAGGATCATAATTTCAGAAGTTATAAATAAAAATATGAAAATGTAATTTAACATTAGAAGCACTCAATTTTGAATGCTTATAATTCAAAACTTATCATTCAAATGTCTTGAAATTTGGGGTCGAGGCATAGTTTCAATCAAAGATTTGAAATATCTCGTTAAAATTGGGTATTGCCATTAAAAAAATGAATTTTGGATTCGTTTTAATGTGTAGATGGACCCCTAAGCAAATTTTATATACGTCATTTAAAAATAGACTTTATTTCCAATCGTTCGGTACCAGTAACGTTCTTCTACGGAAATTTGTTGAGGAGTTAGTATGAGGTGTTTACTTTTTTTTCCACGGCTGTACAATGAACATACTAGAAAGAAGTTCTGAAGCTGATTTGCTTATTAAAATAATTTGTACTTTGCTCACATATGTAGGTTTTATTAGTAAATGTTCATGTCCCATAACATCTTGCTTGTGTTGCCCGAATCTAATTCGGGGAACTGAGAGATGCCGCATTTGGGATGCCGAACTGATTTCGGGTAGATTAAATCAGCAGTTTTATTCTGTAAGTTCCTTTTCCTTTTGAAAATGTAAATTATAATGCAATCTAATATATTTAGATTCAAATTTCCCATGTCATTTGATTTATTTTGCTGTGATTAAGCAAATTTAAGTAAATATGTCTATAATCTATTAATTGTTATCATATTAGGGAAATAATGAAATATATGAGTTATTTCGTTTAAAATTTTGTTTATTTAACAATATAACTTTTTAAAACCTGATTAATTTTTGTTCTGGTAATGCACAAAGTTAATTTTAAATACATCCAACAGGTAAGGGTGTAACATTGCCACATTTCTCTTAGCAGCTAATGATGTATTCAAACAGGCGATTGGATTTTGTGAAATTAGTATTTATGCGATTCTTATGAATATTTGTACACACAAGATACAAATTCATGCAAAATCAAAAACTCTATACACTTTGTAGAGGACATTTTATCATCATCTCTCATAGTTTCGAGATAGGCACCATAAGTTCCAAATTTATATTAGGTTGTAACGAAAGTTTTCCGCCAAATCACCATCACGTAATACTAATTATGCTATATATAATTAACTGTAATTTTATATATAACCACCATTCCGCCAAACCTTCACGGTGTCATATATTACAACACTAGTACCTAAAGCTGTACACTTTATTCGGTGACATTCTGTAGCTGACTTTTTGCAACAGATCTGGATGTAAATAATGGTTCTAATATGGTAGCGTAATAGTTCCATTTCAGACACCTTGTACTTAATGATAGCGATATATTTTTAGAAATTTCACAACACAGTTTTATAAAGAAAGTCTCTTTCTTTCAAATGCCATAAATCGTTTGACAAAATATGAGCAAACACGTCCACGCGAACTGTTTTCACAGACCGTGTTAGCTGTGGCGGGAAACTTTCGTTACAACCTGGTATGTATGTATAATTTTGTTGTTGGTGCAGGTTTTAATTTCGTTTGTATGTCCGTTATGCAAATTCATTTCTTGTATATTTTCCCAAGACTGGTAAATCAGCTTATATAATGAAAAGAGATTTGTGTATATTTTTATATAGTATATACGATATTTTATATTTAAGGTATGGACATACCTGGGGTATATTTCTATAACTTGTATTTCAACCCGAGAAATTTCGAGAAAATCTGCAAAATCGAGAAATAACTTATTTTATTTTTTAATTATTTTTCTAAATAAAAATGAACCAGCATTCTTCTATTCTGACTGATTTCAAGATGCGTTTCTTGTTTTTAGCTTTTTTGTCTAGACTCTGGTTCTGTGGTTTTCTGTATAAAAATGAACGTAAGCTGTAAAATCACAAAATTAAATAAAAATATTTATTAAATAAATTCATAACTATGCTTTTACATTCCTTACGTGTATTTTCTTCCCAATGTAAAAATTTTTAAATAAGAATACATAAATAACACATTTTCACGTTTTTAAAAATGTTATTCCCTTTCTAAATGCATCGTACATACATTTTGTTATTTCTGCAGCTGTAAGTTTGGAATAAATGAAAAAATTTAAAACTTTTACAGCGTATAATATTTGTTATTACAAGAATGAATGAGTTGAATATTTATATTTCAAATATCTGTTTCTCAATTGTTGGGCTTTAATACAAGGTATTTTATGAAAATGAAATGCTCTTTTACAGAACAAACAATAATATTTACTTAAAGTAAATGAAATTTCTTTCAAATATGTGAAAAGTGTTTTTTTTTTTTTTTTTTTACAAACTTCAATTTATTTTAAAGGAATAATATTTTCATACTATCATAACTATTGCATTTAAGATGAACAAAAGCGAAAATTTGTACATCATCGATGAATTCAAACAAATTAATTTTTCTGTAATTTGTTTAATTAAGTACAGTTATCAAACTTTGGTTAAGCGCATCCATATTTAAAAATTAGATATAAGAAATGATAACAAAGTGATGCAGTAGCAACAAAAATAAATTTGATTATAAAATGATGCAGACAGTGACATTCATAATTAAAATCTTTTTTATTTATCTGAAAGACTATATAATATGATTAAGACTGTATAAAATATCGTGTTAAAAATGCTACTTAACACGGCGACATAATGGATTTCTGTGATATTAATTGAAATAAGAATATTAAAGTTTTAGTTAAGATGGCGGAATTTATTTCTAAACGCAGATTTTATAAAAACTAAATGCATGCATTCTCTGTTTTTTTTCTGATTTTAATAAGATTTCGTTTAAGCCATCAGAATTTATGTTCATAAATAGATGTCTAATAGCTACAGGCTCAAGCGCAATATCATTCTTAAAAAATGATGTCTATTCTAATTGATTCAGGCTCAGACATGTATTTAAAATTTGATTATCAGTTCTTCTAATGCTCGCCCCGTCAAATTACGTCAAGTGAGAAAATTTGACAATTTTTTTTTTTTTTTTTTTTTTTTTTTTTTTTTTTTTTTTTTTTAGGGGAGAGTAGCCGAATTTGGACCACTTCACTTATTTTCAGGTGTAACTCACTTAATTTTTGGAATATCTGCAAAACATAATTACACGGAGTCAATCTATTCTTCTACTAACTAAATAAATCTTTAGGTCAATTTCTTTTTGAAAATCTTAAATTTTATTTTAATTTGAAAAATTTCTCAAAAGTGGTCCAAATTCAGCAACTGTTCGCCTAAGATGGATCCCCAGTCTCCTAAACTGGGCCAAATAAACTCAGGTTGTTTTAATGACTAAGGAGTATAACAAATTATATTAAAAGAAAAGTTTGCTATTAATGAAACAATCAAACAAAATAACAGCAATGAAATATAATGAAATCAAATATCTGAAGATAAGAGTAATTGTTTTAAATCAAAATGTATTCAAAATATAAATCAAAGTTATCAGTAATTAAGAATAAAATTTATGGAACTAATTGTCAGTTACTTGAATCTGATGTAAGGAGTGATTGAAAGCTTACATATGAATTTCGTTTATTGATTTTTTTTCCAGCGCACACAACATGGAACCGTATTTGGCAATCTGAAAACTGAATCATTTCTGATATTTTATTTTTCTTATAAAATAGGCAAAACCAATCAACATTATCTAGATTTTTCTTTTTAGATCCTGAATTATTATATTTTTTTGCAACAGAAGTTTTCTTTACATTATGTTTGTAGTTCTTCCCTACCATCATTTTCTTGCTAATTTCATTACGCCTGATTTTTAAAAGACTATGTTCCAATTGCTTTTGTGTTGTGATAGCTTCCTTCTTGTCGTTTTTCAAGATTTACTTTATATAGCGAAGATGTTAACACAACTATTTTTTTTACTCCTTCTGTACTTTGATTTAACTAAATTTAGCAAGGGAGATAACATTTCTAATGATTTTTTGGCTTTTGAGGAGGATTTGTAGCTGCAGCCTTCTCTTGGGTCAATTTCTTCACAACTTACTCTCTCCGTTTTGTTTCCTGCCTCTATCTTTAACAGCTTTTGCTGTCACGGGTGTTTTTCTTCCAGACAGTTTGTCTGTGTCTGTTTCAACATTTTCCACATTATGTTAAAAAAGTGTTTAAAAAATATGCTCTATTTAAAAATACACTACGATTAATCAAACGCAAGCATTATATATTCAAACAGTGTTGAATACAGTCCCCCCCCCCCCAACCCGAGGAAAATGTTTGAATTCAACTCTGCAAACCAAATACGCCGTAGGAATAAAGAATTCATCAAAGGAAATAAATACAAGTACATACAAGATAAAATAAATTACAAACAAAATTTATTGCATAAACATGTAAAAATATTTTTATGTTTATATAGGCCTAAACTGTGTAAAAAAAAAAAAAAAAAAAAAAAAATCCAGATATACAAAAAAAGGGAAAAAAACTTGCATGGAGATTGTAATCCATTATAAAATATTAAAAAAATAGTGTACAAAGCGTACTTACTTTTTAAATTTATGATCGCATATCTGGTCCAATTTAAGCAACTTAAATTGGCCCAATTACGGCAACTGCGCCATTTTTTTTAAAACAGATAATATCAAGATTAAGAACAAAAACAAAATCAAACAAATTCGCGTTAAAAATATGCGCAATAAATAGGTGAATTTATGTATGTACATTAAAATATAACAACTTACCTTAGTTTTAAAGTATTCGCTTACGTTTAATAGGAAAAAATTAGATCAAAACCGCTAACTTTATGTTTTGTAAAATTGTCTGAAAAGAGCACGTGGTAGGTGGTTGCTTTTTCTAATCATGAGTGACGTCATTCTGATGAGTAGGATTTCAGCGGTACATGGCGTCTCTTGCTGTAATTAACGGCAGATTGGAAACGGTCCAATTAAAGCGGCGGTCCAAATATGGCTACTCTCCCCTATATCCTTTTCTTATTTTATTAGCTAGAAAGTTATAAAGAACACAAAATTGAAGCATTCGTTTCGAATAAGAAAATAAAAGGGTCCATGCACTTCTATTGCAACAATTAAAAATACATTTTGGGCTAGTTTTATAAAAGAAAAATATTACAAATCCTGCGATTTAATATGGCGATTATGAATTTGAATTACATATTTTTGTAAATCTAAAATAGTAATGCCAGACTCCTTAGAAATTTTAAGATAGGGTAGACCGGGACACGTTTTCGCGGGGTTTTTTAATGAATTTTCTAATTTTTATGTTTTAACCCAGGAAATTTTAGACATTGTGGTTTTATAAAGCAGTTAATAAAGTCAAAATTTGTGTATTGAGTTGTTGCCCTATTTGCGTTTTTAACTGTAATTTTTTTTTCTAGGTCCAAGTCTTTTGCGCACACTTGCCCCGGAAACAGGGCATGTTTACGCATCAAATGGGGCACGTTTACGCATATTGTAAGTGATATCAGGGAGTAAGTGAAATAAATATTTAATCAAATTGAAATGTTTTATTTATAACTTAAAACACTGTTTAAAAATTAAAAAAATTAAAGCGAATTAATTAAAGAATATTTTAGAGGCTAAACTGAAAACATAGGATAAATTGCTAATTAAAAACTAAAAATATTTAGTAATTTTCATCACCGCTGTTACAGTTTTTAAAAAGAGAAAATAAAGTATTTCCTTTTGAACACTTGTCATGGGAGCACCTTTTGCATCTAAGACATTGAACCTAGTCTTGGCATTTTTTGTATTGGTTGTATGATTTCAAACAATAAATATACACACAGTTTTCATCTTCGTCATGAGATTCATTCACTATTTTCTTTTTTCCAGAGTGTACCAACTTTTTCCCTTTTGCAGTTTTTGGTTTCATACTTTTTCCTTTGAGGTCTTCTTGTTCTGCTTCCATAGAAACAAGTAAATTTTTACGTAATTTCTTCTTTTTGAACATGCGTAAAGTTGCCCCGATGTCAATGCGTAAACGTGCCCCGTCGCCATGTTTGGATTTATTTTTAAAGTGAAACGAAAATTAATAACATTTCTGTTTATACAAATACAGTTCACAAGAAAGGATAAAATTCTGCTAATGTTCATATATTTGTTTATCCTTAACTAAGAATTATTAGTTCACAATAAGTTTCAATAAGTTCAACACAAAATTTACTCAACTTGACAGAAAACAGGTTATCCTTTCCGCATGCTAGACCGAAGCTCAACTGACGCTCAAAAACCTGTGAGAATACCCGCTAGGGAGCAGCACCAATCTGTCATGACTGGTACGCCGACAGCTATAACTCGTTATAACAAGTTATAACTCGTTCGAAAAAAGTGCACTACGTAAACGTGCCCCATGCATAAACATTTCCCGGTCTACCCTGCACTTTAGAGAGGATTTTTAAATTGTTAATTGAAAATTTGACATATTATTATAAATGATAATTTGTTGTGAAGGGCTTGAAGTTTCTAGTTTTGCACAACGCTGGCGTTGGAGAAGAAACTATAAATAATATAAAGGATGAAAAAATATATAGTGACTTCAAGTGACAGTTTCTTTTTCCATGCCTTGCTTGAAATAGTGCCTTATTCACAATTACGTTATTAACAAAATGCTTTATGTTACTTAATAATACGTTACACCAGCGTATTTCAGTGAGAGTGTTTTGACACATATTACTGTTCATTATGACAATATTGCTACATATATTACTGTTATCTACATTCAGTTTAATCTACATTCTTAACAGCCTTTATAAATAAGAAAAATATGAGATATAAACACAAAGCGCATTCTCAGATTGGAAGTCACTTAGACAAGTTCGACTAGAAAAGTGAGGCCATTCAGAACACATTAGCTTGGAAATAATGGCATGATCGATACGTTTTTGTCCAAAATCCTTCCAGGAAATCAAACTTTATTGCTCTTATATCGCGAAATTCTTATGTTTATAAGTACTCAAATTTGTCCTCATTCATATTGTTTGGCAAGCGGTAGACAATCAGATTTAAATTTTTGGCGTGTTCATGTAAATATCTATACAAGATTGGATTATTATTTTTTAGCTGAACAATATGCCTGTTGTAATAGAATTGTAGAGCAACATTAAACTCAGCTCAATGATTAATAAGAAAATTGCAGACGTACAGTACCCCCTCCTCCCCTCCTTCCGAAAAAAGATAGAGAAAACACCTCATACATTTTAGTCACAAAATCATCTCAAAAAATTTTGGAAATAGCCATTCTACTAGAAATTTTATCTTTTAAGTTATGTTTAAAAAAATATAAGCTAACATATCGTCTTCATATTGAAATTGTATCAGTCTAAAATTTTTAATGCTAACATCCAATTGGAATAGCATTTTTGCACCGTGAAGTTTAACTTAGGATACCATACTGGAAATCATTCAATGATTTTTTTTAGGAATTATGAAGGTTTACATTTTCGAACACGTATTGTTAAATTCCTTTTTAATCATTGCATTCTGTGTGGGAAGTTTGTAAATCACAACTAAAACGTTATAATTTGGAATGAGTTGTAATTTTAAAATAACATATTTAAACTTTCTGGAAATCTATCCTTTTTTTTGTTACAAATTATATAGGTTACAATTTATGTTTTCTTCAAAAATTAAGTTAAAAATGTGTATATTTTCAAAATAAATTTCATTTAAAAAAAAAAGAGTTGCGATCTATGATTTTTTTAACAGAAATCCTTTTCTAGAAGCTTTAAATATACGAATCTAAAGTTAAAGATCATTCTGGGAAGTAGTTTTCAAATCATGCTTTAAACGCTACCTCATTGAAAACTGTTTTTCAAAGATTAAAAATAATTTTAACATTCTGACATCAAAACTTTAATCTTTCATAATTCCTAAACTATTTGATCATATGACATGGTGTCTTTTATTCTTCGGCAAAACTTACCAACATAACCAAACATGCAGTTAAAATTGGATATTATTATTGAAAATATTATATTTTCGTTCAATTTCAGTATGAAGACTACCTCTTAAAGCTTTTTTTAAACATGAATTTAAAGAAGATAGCATTTCTAGTAGAATGGCTTTTTTGGTGGGCGATTTTGTGATTTAAATGCATGGGATACTTTTCAATATATAAACATGCATAACAAACTATAACTGTTGGACCTTTTGGTGAAGTCACGGAAAAATATGTCTAAGCTAATTTTTTTTTTAACAAGATATTCTTAAAATTGTGTGATAATTTTTAAGAAAGACTATTTATTTAACTAAGATAAAATTAATAATAATAGCAATTACAATAATAATAATAACAAAAACAATAATTAAGATAAAAGAGGCATTAGTAGTAAATATGTTAATTTTCACAAAAAAATCAAGAACCAAATCTCATTGGGGATTATTCCTTTGAATAAAGGATAATTAAATAAACTTTCCCTGCTGCAAAAGGTTACTTCTGATAGCCATTGACGGGCCTGTTACCGTGGATTAGAATGATGCAGGTTGTGAAATTAATCTTGGAAATACAGAGACAGTGCATTTTCTTTTGGATATGGATAAGAAGTAGTCTTATATTTTTTCTTATCGAACATAATTAACGTTTTCTTAGAAACTGACTCAGAGATATAATTTTTTAAATGCCGTTCTTCAAATACGAAGTGAAAAGTGTTTAAAAAATGTATCATAATTTTTTAGAGCATCAATAAGTGTTTTAAGAATATTGACATTTCTCTTATCTTAAATATTTCTCATGTTTTTGTACCTCAATATTTAGTTGATATTTATGGAAGTTTTAAGAGATTTACTTTACAGGATTATGTAATCAATATTGTACATTTAAGTTAAAAACTAAAGATATGACTTTTCCTTTTTTATCGTTATTGTATTGCTGCGTAAGATTTTTTGTTATCTGACAAAGGTACATTACATAAGACAAAACTAAATCTCCTAGCTATATTATGTTCCATTTTGAGATGTTAAAAAAAGATATCGCCAACAAATTTTGTTACATGAGTCATTAAATTAACATTCGAAAGTTAAGACGGATGCCAAATGTTATTCAATTATTACATGAATGTATTAATTTCTTTCTCTAACGAAAATCATGTTTATATGTATAATAAATATATATATACATGTAAATAAAAATTTCCTTTATATAAGGGATTTTATTTTTGAATATCCTAATATTACATCCAGAAAATTAGAGGAATTTGTTATATGCCAAACCAAGTAGAAATAGATTGTAGCTTAAAATTGGTTTATAGATCAAAGTAAAAATGGAAATTTGTGAGCATTAAAATAATTACTGAGATTAATATTATATAAGAAAATGGTATAAATTACTAAAAATTAGATAATATAGCAAATTTGTTAAATTACATAAAACTTGTTTTCACTTTGATGGATGTTTTCTTTTTTTTAACCTATATATATAAAAAAAATGTTGAATTCACTTTAGTGTATTAATTTGATAGTAGTATGTATCAGTATCACGCGGAAACAAATATTTAAATTTAGTTAAATTACTAATTTTAAACAGTTAAGAAAATAATAATTATGAATTAAAAAATAACAATATTAATTAAAGCAATTTTGCACCAAAATATCTTATTAGGATAAGAATGTGGAAAAATCGCAAATAATAAAAGTTCACATGCAAAGTATTCAGATGCATAAAAATCAATTCGCTCGAATATATACTGGAAAGAGTACAGAAAATAATAAGCAGTTAGTGTAAAAGGTAGCTACTGAGTCTCAAAAGGAGTCCCGAGAAAAAAAAACCTAAGAAATATGTCGTTGCGAAAACTGAGTATCTACTGCTTTTTAATTTATTATGCGTTGACATTTAGAATAAATATGATCAACTGATAATACTAATCTAAGACAGACTAATCTAAAAATATGATCAATATCAAGGATACTATAAAGTAAATTAGCGATATATGCGGTGTCGTATGTTTTTAAAAATCTTTAAGGGGGATCCTAGTGAAATTAAGCAGCGTTCTTTTTTCTGAGAAGCACATTATTACATATCAACATTTTCTTCTTGAAAGTTTAAATTTATGCATTTAAAACCTCCGTGCCCGTCTACAAGTTTACCAGAATTTTGCTGCAATTATTCTAACTCTAAGAAGAAACCAGAGTTAATCTTTGAGGTCGATATACACTGCTCAAGACAATTAGGGGAGCACATGGTTTTAACAAAATTAAGCAAATATTTGCACCGATAAGTAACGTAAAGTAAAACATTCGTAATTTAAAGCGTAGTAGAAAACAAATTAAAAAAAACTTCACATGCAAATTAAAGTTTATGACGTGAAAAAATAGAAAAAGAAGATAAGTGTAGAAATCTGGATTTTGCAGAAACGTCTGTTTCATTGTCTCAGTTGCGAAATTCTCAGCTTGTGTTTTGAGAAAACGTGACTTGAAAATGTCACAACTATGTGATTTAACGACATCCATGACTTGGCGTGTTACCGGAACATTTGATTCTGGAGAAACACAATGAATTGTAGCGGACGCTGTTGGGGTCGCAAGAAGTGTCAATGCAAAGCTGTGGAATCGATTCCAAGACACATGGAATGGTAGCCATCAACAAGAGCAAGGTCGACCATGTGCTACCACAGAAACTGATGACGATATATCCTGTTAACAGTTCTTCGAGACGGAACGGGCAATGCTATTCTGCTGCAAAAGTTGTTCTTGGCCACAGGACGAAGGGTTTCCAGCCAAACAGTCCGAAATAGCCTTCATCAGAGTGGTCTCTATGCATGTAAGCTCATGGTCTGTATTCCGTTGATCTCAAGCAACTGTGCGACCCAAAGAAGGTGGGCAACTGAACATCGAGTTTGGAGGCAAAGTTGTTGGAGTCAAATTCTGTTTACAGAGGAGTCCCGATTCAGTCTGGATGTGACATCTGATCTGTTTTGGCATGGAGATAATGAGGCACTCAAAATATTCCCACATCCGTTCGTGAAAGACCACATTACAGACGAGGTTGGTTGATGCTCTTGGCTGGAATCAGGAAAGGTGGACGCACGCGCCTGCATATCATTCGGAATGGAACTTTGACGGTCCGAAGTTATACAGACGAGATACTGAGACCTCATGTCGTATTTTATTTTGCAGCAATTAGTGATTTCTTTTATTCCATGCACGATAATGCCAGACCTCATACAGTTCGTCTTGAAGAAAACATGCTTGAAGCTAAAACAATACAGCGTATGGGATGACCAGCATGCTCTCCTGACCTAAATCCGATCAAGCATGTTTGGGATATACTCAGACGACGCATTGCTGCGAGACCAAGGCCTCCTTTTACTGTCCGGGACTTGAAGATTGCAATTCTTGAGCAGTGGAACAATATTTTCCAACGTCTTATCGATAACCTCATCGCATCCATGGAAAACAGGTGTACAGCTGTCTTAGCTGTTCGAGGAGACCATAGACCATATTAAAAATCTTGCATCATTTCTAAACAATACTTTTTTTTATCATTTGCATGAAACCAAATTGTTGCCCCAAACCATCTTTTTATGATTTTAACATCTTTTTAAAGGATAAAAACTCCCTTACAAATATTTTGAGTCTTTTTTTCTGTACTGCGCATTGATACACGTGTACTGTCCATTTTATGTCCATACATGGCTGTCTTTCACTGTACTCTTTACTTTTTTGCTTGCCCCCCTAATTTTGTTGAGAAGTGTACATGCAGGCTAATATATCACATGCGTGGTTAACAAATGCCTGCAAAACTACGTTTACAGCAACAATAAACCGTTTCAGGGAAAGTCACCTTTCAAATTTTTTACCAAAAGCAATATTTTAATTTGATTTGATTTGATAGCCTAAGAGGGTTTGCTCAGACCAGGACTTAGTTTGTCGAGCATAATATTCCTCCATAGTCGTCTTTATTAAAGTTTTTAAAAAATTACATTGAAAAAATTAAAATGTTCAGCCGCAGCTGTACTCGCCGTTAAACGCAACAAGGGGCGGGCTTGAAAAAAAGTTTGCTCATGAAAAAAAAATGTAATTACAAACTATGGTCAAAGACCAGATTGCCTACGGGTGTGCTCTGCCGAGGAAATCCTCAACGCGACAGGCGGCGGAGATTGTGAAGAAGTTCTGCATTGGGAATTGCAGCGGACGGCTACTAGGCAAGGTTTGACAGATATCTCAGAAAAAGATGTATTTTAAGTAGCTTTCTGTTAAGGGCGTGTCTATTTAGGATATTGCGAAGTTATTCCTTGGGAGGGTTGGCAGGCTTCTTAATATGCCACTGTGCTGTTAGCGGGCAGGTGAAGTAATCATGATAGGGCGACGCCACTGCGCCACACTCGCAAAGGAATGTGGCTGCACATTTAAATTTGTGGAGGTAAGTTCGAAAGGGACCATGCACCGTGAGAAACGCTGTTGTGTGTGGGGAGATGTTGTAATGGATTACAGATACTTTCGTTATTTGTTTATATGTATGTCTGCCTTTGTCGGTATTGTCCGAGATTAATTGCCATTCCTTAATTATTTTAGCTTTAAGTGAACGTTTTATGTACGTCAGCGGAAGTGCGAGATAGATGTCTATATGGGATTTAGCAGTTTCTTCCTTTGCGAGTGCGTCTGCTGTTTCATTACCCTGAACGCCCGTATGCACTGAGACAAGGCCAAGACTTACTTTATTTTGCAGGGACTTTAACCTGATGTCGACGATTAGCGGATGCTTGTTTATATGAGCATAGATAGCTTGCAAACCAGATAGACTACCACTATAAATTTGCACTATGGGGTGTGTGGTGTTTATCTGATTCCAGTCTTGAGCTTTTAAAATTGCATACAGTTCTGTCTGATAAACATAGTTGCGGTCATCTAGTCTGCAAGAACACTGATGGGTAATGGCGCCCCTTTTCAATGCGCAGAATGCTGCACCTACGCCGTGGCTGTTCGGGACCCATCAGTAAAGAGAGCACTGCTAATCTCTGACATCTTGGCCGATGACCTTGGAAGAATATATTTCTGACCGGGAATTTCAGTGTCAAAGGTTTCCAAGTATAAGTGCATAATTGGCGGACGGACAATCCACCAAATCCTGAAAATAAGAATCTCCTCCTGCAGTAGGGGAGACCCGGGCTAGTTGGCTACAGAGGTAAGTAGGCGCAATTCTCATAAATCACCTGTTTGTGGATAGATTGCGCAACCAGTCACAGAGTGCCTTTCTTCTTGATTTTTACACTCCCCACTGTAGTTTTGCAGCGTTACCTACGTGCAGTGGACATTTATTACGATTTTTCTGTTTTTTGCACACATAAGTAATTTTTTGTTGCTTCATTCTTTTTCTAATTTCTAGCATTAATCTTAATAATTGCGATTTGACTTGTGCAGTTTTTAGTAGTGTATGATTAACTGTGCCTACCCCACATGTGATTTACTTGGATTATTTATGCTTAGATGGTTACGTGTACCTTTTGTGATGAAATTTATTATGGGGGTAGTAGGCGCATTGAACACTGGGCAAGTTGGCTCGGTGTTTGGCGTGTGCTGGTAGCTTGAAAAACAGCAAAGTTCGGAAAAAGTGTTTGCAACGCAAGATTTTTGGCATACGAGTCTTGCCCAAACTGAGACACTATATTTTTTATTTGTGACAACTATAATTCTAATGATGTTATCGAGTAGGATAGTAGTTGCTCAATGTTAATGTTTTGTTCATTATTTTTATGTCTGTATAATTTAGAATTTATATTGTACAGTCGTGGAAAAAAAAGTAAACAACCCCTACTAACTCCTCAACGAATTATCGTAGAAGAAAGTTACTGGTACCAAACGATTGGAAATAAAGTCTACTTTTAAATAATGAATATAAAATTTGCTTAGGGGGTCATCTACATATTAAAACGAAACCAAACTTCATTTTTTTATATGACAATACCCAATTTTAACAAGATATTTCAAATCTTCGGTTCAAATTATGCCTAGACACCGAATTTCAAGTCATTAGAATGATAAGTTTTTGAATTATAAACATTGAAAATTGAGTGCTTCTAATAATAAATTGAATTTTCATATTTTTATTAATATCTCCAGAAATTATGCTGTTAATGTGCTAATTTTTTTGCAACAATAATACTAATATACCCAAACATAAATACGGTGAATTTGCAATTTTTATAGATTTATGATATGAATTATGAATTATGAAATTAATATTCGAAAAAATTATGAATTGCAAACTACAATTTTTTTGCTGGATTTAGATTTATTAAGTCCTGCTTTATCTAAATCCTAAATTTCACATTTTTCTTCCAAGTAGTTTTCAAATTATGCTTAAAAAACGGCAAAATGATGGTTTAAGGGGCCGTCTATAATAGAAGTGACTAGATATCTTGAAATTTCTCCTTCTGTATTGTAATCTAGCAGGCTACATTGACTTCTTAAGGTGCCTTGATCAAGATGAGGGCTCTCTCGGTTAATAATCGATTTCCGAACTTCAATTTGGATACAGCCCATAAAATACGCTCGTTTTAAAATAATTAATTTCTCGGAATCTTATGGTACGAATTGCATAAAAAATCGTTTTTATGCTAATTGGAGGATGTAGAGTTCATTTATGATGTCAGAATTGTGTACTGCTATTGGATAAAAAAGTTATGATTCGTTTTAATATGTAGATGGCCCTTTAAGCAAATTTTATCTATATCATTTAAAAGTAGACTTTATTTCCTATCGTTCGGTACCAGTAAATTTCTTCTACGATAATTTGTTGAGGAGTTAGTGGGGGGTGTTTACTTTTTTTTTTTTTTTTTTTTTTTTTTTTTTCCAGGACTGTACCCTCGATAACGCCTTTGATTAAGCTTACTGGTAATAATGAAATTGATTTCGCTTAACTGCGTGTCTTATTTGAGTTTCATTTAAATTTTTATAAAGCGTGTGCCAACTTACCCCATAGGTATAGGTAACTTGCCCGCGACGGTGTACTTTGGCGCACATTTTTCCTTTTACTTTATGCTTCCGCTAAACATAAACTACAAAAGCCAAAAACTCAAAACTCCGTGTATTTATAGCCCAATGCCTGTCCTTTTAAAGTACAGTTAAAGTTTCATAAAAAAACTTAAACAAAAAATTAATAAAAATTAATGACTAAAAACTGCGCCTACTAGCCCCGGTCTCCCCTACAAGTTTTCTCTTATCTGTGAGTTTAGTTTTCTATTTCGGATCGTAGCGTTCGCTTGTATTTGAGGTTGATCTTACTCTTTGTGTTTTAGATTATTCTTATTATTTTTATCGATCTTTGTCAACCATATTCGTTTTGACAAAATACTACGGAAAAAGAAAATTATTCATTCCAAGGAGCGAAATGTTTTGAGAAGGAAGGGAATGTTGTTTTAAAATTTCTTGCTTGCATTTTAACATTTTTAAATGATTTTTTTTTTCCTAGGGTATGTGAGGTCGATCTCTAGTGGGTTATAACTCAGTTAGAGATATAGTTTTCGATTTTATTATAAAGAATTTTAGATTTTATAATACATAGTTATCCGAAAGTGAAAATGTCCTGATTGAAAAAAAAATGCAATCTAAATCGAAAAAGTAAAAACTAAAAAGTTTTATTTTAACGAAAACTTATAAAGTTTTATTATAAATATTTTTAGATTTGTTTTAATTATACATAAAGTTACTTTCACTTTCGGAACCGGTACTGAAAGGAAGCGGTACTTCCTTATATAATTCTTTAAAATATCGTAATCTATAGTTAAAAATATAGCAATATGTATGAATTGAATAAATGTAAAATAGAATAGAGATAATAAAATAGAATAAATAGAGATAATAAAATAGTATCAGAAGGGAATAAATTCATTCTCTAGCTGATCTTAGGAAATGTGTATGAAATTTCGAGCTCTTGAAAATCATTTATATGATCCTATATATAAAAATAAATATATGCAAACTGGGATCATCAGAAATTTTATCTACTTTAAAATGGGATAAAGAGTTGGTTAATTGTATATGTGTTTAATTATCGTGAGTGAATTTTTGTGCTTAATGCAGTTATTCTTCTCTAAATGTTACGTGAATAAAGTCACGTGCAATAGCTGTTAATTTATATAAATGTTTAACATTTTAAATTTAGTTAGAAAACAAAAGAGAGAGATTTATATACAAAATGAGTACATCCTGACATAATCTAGGCATTTTTAAAAAATTCAAACAATTTTTTTAATTCTAAAATTATTAATGGAAGGAGGAATGGAGGGCGACATTGAGGTGGAGATAATACGGAAATTTAATACGAGAGCGGGGAAAATCAATTGGATTATAGATGTGGATAATGATTGCTTTGACTATTTAATTGAACGTCGTCGAATTTGTGTAAACTTTGAAAGATATAGGTTGGTTGAATATGTACAGATAACAAGATGTTTCAAATGTCAGGCCTTCGGTCATGTAGCTATGAGATGTACTAATGATCAGCAAGTTTGTTCAAAATGCTCAGGAAATCATCAGACAAAGGATTGTACTTCTGAATCGGAGGTCTGTGTTAATTGTTCGAAAGACGACGGAGTACTGGATTCAGATCATCGTGCTGATAGCATTGATTGCCCCATCTATACAAAATATCGTGAGTCATTGCTGTCAAAACGTTTGTAGCGGTAGTTTCTGCGGCTCTCCCGGCAATTGCTGGATTAAATTTTGTTCAAATTAACTTGCATCATTGCTCTGATGCAAACGATACTTTGGTACGTTATGCGTCGGGGCATGATGTTTTGTTTTTTTTATGTCAAGATCCCTACACCTCCGGGGGTAGTGTGGTTGGTTTGGACCCGGACTGGCTTTGCTTTTCCTCTTCTCTTAATACTGCTTGTATAATATGTACTAACAATGCCATGACACCGGTAATTAGTCTAGTGACGGATAATAGTATATTTTTGACGTTAACCTTGGCTAATGGATCAATAGTCATCGGTTCCGTTTACGCAGCTCCGTCAGGTAACCTGGACTCTGATTTAGCTTGTTGGATTCACCATTTTACCGACTGCTCCATGCTTCTGGTGGGAGGAGACTTTAATGTTCCTCTGCGGTCTCTTGGTTACACACGTGAGGATGATAGAACTGAGACATTTCTGGAGTACTTGATGTTGAGTGACTTACGGCTCATTAACGATCCAGGAGCTCCACATTCGTATGTTCAGGGCGATCGAACTGGACGACCAGATTTAACTTTGGTGGGAAAGAATTTACTGCCCTATATACAGAACTGGTCAGTGGATGATAGCTTTTTTTCTTTTTCCGACCACAGGTACATCACTTATAAATTAGACATGGACATTATATTTAAAAGTTTAATGAGATTCAAGACAAAGAACAAGACGATGAAAAAATTTAATAGGATATTTGGGTTACGTCATGATCAAATAATGAATTCTCTTGAAAGGGTGACTAATACTGATGGCCTGGAGGATTGGATGGAAAATTTCTATGATTATCTTCAGTATACAATGAATCGATCCTTTAAATTTAGTCAATTAACAAATAAACCAAGTACAAGATGGTATACAGATGAACTAAGAGTTGAGAGAAACAAGGTAAATGCCCATTACAAGAGGTATAGAAAGAATTTGCAAAACTTGAATTACAGAGATTCGTACATTACGGCAAGACGAGCATATAAACAAAATATTAGGAAAACTAAAAGGGCCAGTTGGATAAGATTTTGTTCCAGGATAGAAGATGCTTATGGCAATTTATATAAATTTATATCAGGCAAGAAAACTAGTCACTCCGACATGGCTTTTTCTACTTTAGAAAGTTCAGAGGTATTTGATTCTTATGACGAGGTGGCGGAATCTCTGATGCAAGAGCATTTCAAGATAAATGCTGTCCCTCGGGTACGACATGAGTTTGTCAGCGATAGTGATTTCAAGGACTCACAAGATTATCATCCATTCACGAAAAGAGAATTGAAAGCAGTTCTTGGGCAACAGAATAATAATAAGGCTCCGGGCCATGATAATATAGATGCTCTAGTTGTTAAAAATCTTTGCAAGACGTTTACTCCACTGACGCTTTTATTGTTTAATACCTGTTTGCGCTTGGCACACTTTCCTAGAGTTTGGAAGAAGGCTGTGATTATTTTCTTTCGTAAACGTAATAGACCGCTGAACAGTCCTCGCTCATATCGACCCATTTCATTATTGCCAATTATGGGGAAAGTTTATGAACGGCTCTTGAAGATTAGGATAATGACGATGCTGGAATCAAACGCCTTTTTTGACGATAATCAACATGGATTTAGAGAAGGAAAAAGTACAAAAACCGCATTACACACATTGAAGATGATTGTCAAAGAAAAGTTAAGCATTTTTAAATACTGTGCAGCTATATCTTTTGACATTTCAGGAGCGTTCGACGTTCTAAATTGGATGATAGCCTCAGAGATAATGAAGGATCTACCATTATATAATTATCTTATCTATATTTTAAGGAATTTTATATCTCACAGACAAATTGGCTTCAAATTTCTGCGTGGTGTTAGATGGTTTAGAGTTTATTTTGGTTGTCCCCAGGGCTCATGTCTGGGTCCATTGATCTGGTTATTAGTGGCGGATGTAATTCTGAAGAGAAGTAAGGCTTTGTCAATAGATACAATTTCCTATGCTGATGATTCTATTGTGTTAGAAGGGGCTAATACAAGATCCGCCCTAGAATATAAAATTAATGATCATGTGGCAAATTTTGTTGCAATTTGTAATTCTTTGTATTTGACCATTAATGTGGGCAAGACCGTGGCTATTCTGTTTGGTACAAAAACGATGAAGAAAAGAAGACCTGTCTTCAAATTAAATAGTAGAAGCATACCTGTGAAAGACAGTATTTTATATCTTGGTTTTCAACTTGATAGTACCTTTAATTGGCTGGAGCACTTGCAAATGGTAAGAGCAAAAGTTACCTTTTTTACTTGTAATGCAAGAAGAACTAGAATTAGAGATCAAGGTGTTCCGTTAAGTTTTCTTAAAATTTGGTACCTTACAGTCCTCAAAAAACAAATCTCATATGGCCATGAAATCTGGTTCGGTGATTTAAAAAAACACGGGTTACAGAGACTGTCTTCGTGTCAAAGGGTTTGCTTGCTTTCAATTGTCAGGTCATACAGGTCCGTTTCAACTGATGCTCTCTGTGTGCTGGCAGGTATACCTCCAATCCACTTGGAGCTGGCAAGCTCTGCGTTATATTATCAAATTATACATGGTAATTCTAGTATAGAGATAGAAGGTTTACGGATAGATTCTGGCAACATTATGAAAAAGCTCTCTAGTTATACATATCCACAATATTATTTAAATCATAGAATTAATTTTGTAAACCCATTGGTAAAGGAAGCTCCATTGATGAATCACCCCATCATTTATACTGATGGATCGAGGATGACAACGGGTGTTTCGGCTGCTTTTACTGTTTCTCTGAAGAACAACACAATCTTTGAACAAAGAATTAAGCTTAATAATTTCAATACAATCTATCAGGCAGAACTGGTCGCAATTCAAGAGGCAGTTGACTGGTGTCGCTCGGCACCTTACAATAGTTTTCATCTGTATACGGACAGTCTGTCTTCTTACAGTTCACTACAACGTCTTTTTCCCACAGATGATATTTTGTATAATATTTTCACTAATCTTCGGTTGCTCCAGAATAAAATTATTCATGTAGGCTGGGTGAAGGCTCATGTCGGTATAGGTGGTAATGAGAGAGCTGATGAACTGGCTAAATCGGTGATTGTGGAAAATAAATATGACAAAGAAATAGACCTACCTGTTCCTTTAAGCCTTGTTAAGAAGTTCTTGAAAGATAAATTAAAACAGGATTGGCAGACCTATTGGGATCAAAGCACCAAAGGCAGAGACACTTATAGGATAATTAGAAAAGTAGATCAGGATTTTTTGTGTATTTCTCAGGTAAGTCTTTACTTCTTGACCGTACATGGGTCCTTTCCCGTTTTCCTTTACAAGATTGGAAAAAGAGACAATGATAGGTGTACCTGTGGTAGACAAGGTGATGTTAAACACTACTTATTTGATAGTTGTGACTTAGTACCTGGAAGGTTTGACTTTATAAGAAATCGCACTTTGGAGTGGAATATCCAAACTGTTTTGTTATCCAGCTCTAATCAAGTAAAGTTACGTGCAATTTACAATATTTTGAATAAGCACTATTCATTTATTCGGTACGTCTTCTGAGTTTCTATAACTTTGTTATTGTAACTATGTGAGTGTCTATTTACTACTTAAGAGCAACATTTTGGGACATTTTGGATCAGACATCCAAATTGTGTTGTGATTTTATAGACTATTGATTAATTATTTTAATGACTATTGATAAACTATTTTAATGACATTTTTAAAGACATTTTCATTTGACTGTTTTATTTTTGCCATCTAAGCAGTGGTTTGAAATACAGGACATTATAAGACCTCTTAGTTTCTTCTTAAAAGTGATTGATATTTATTGCAGTTTGAACATATGCTCAGTCATTAAAACATCAATATTTGGAATGTTTTTTTCAGTTGAAGTGATTGGTTTTCACTTTGAATTATATGTTATAACATAACTAGTATTATTGGGACTTCTGATATTCTTTTGTGGACTTTTCGTTAATAAATGTAGAACAGTTCAGTTAATATTTGTGCTGCAATTTGTGTATTAATTTGGCGTCAGTCACTTTGACTGACTTTTGCACTGTTATTTCCAGTGGTGCAGCCTTGACTGTAGGCTCGTCTGTAATATCGTTTTTTTTTTTTTTTTTTTTTTTTTTTTTTTTTTTTTTTTTCATTTGTTTTATTTTACATGATATTGTACTTTTTATATATATTTTTCATTTTCAGGCGCAGTGGCGTCTTAGTTTATTGTTATTAATATAATATAATTGCCGTCTGTGTTCTGGGCCTTTTGCCTTGACTGGCCCTTCGTGGATGGTAGAGGGGACTTTTCCTCCGGGGCATTCAGCCTATGCCAAATTTGGTGGGCGCCCCGGTTGGGTGATCCTTGTCCTTGTCTGGACGCTTCGCTCGGAGGCAGTTCAAGATTGATTTCATCAAGACTGAAATGTTTTCCTGTGGAAAATTTTTGGATTGTACCGAAAGGATTGGATTCACTGCTACAAAACTTTCTGCATGCTTCATTTTTGGTCGACAGGACGTTGCACCTGTACTCCGCCGCAATCTTCGAATATCTTCCACCCAAGATCTTCAGCTCATCCGCATTAGGATTTAGCCGTCTGGTTGCCTTCATTTTCCGCCTGAGTAAAGTGATTAGGTTACGCTGTGCCCTTAGGTCGGGAGTCCAGAAGGAGAACGAGCCCGTTTTTCTGACTGATTTGAGTCGGAAGCAGGCACTTGCCGCTGAACGAATTTCTTCGATTAATTTGGTAGTGAAAGTATTTATTTGTTCTGTGTTGTTGATATCGAGAAGTTGTTGAATTAGTGCTTGATTCCGCGATTTCAAAATTTATCAAATTTATGGCCCTTACCCCTCGTAGTGATAAAACTTCTTCTCAATGTGTAAAGTGGTGTTGTCTGGCATGTGAAATGTATGCATCGGTGATCAGGGGCACTATATATATCTATTACCTGCCAGTTCGAGATTCTTTGAAGTGTCTATGTGTTCGTGAAAGTGACATCTGGCCGGCCTTTGGCAATGACTTCATCTTTGAAGTTTATTTTAACAAAGGTTGCCTATGAATTGTGGATATTTGGTATTGGTAATTTATGCACCACTCAGTGTTGTGTGAGGAATTCTTATCTGAGGTCTTTCCTGACACAATTCCACACAGCAGAATTGGCATTGATCTTACCTCCGCAGATAAATGCGTAAGCAATATTTTAATTAGATTTGAAACGCGTAACAACACTGAAAAGAATTCAATACAGTAATCGCCCATAGAACAAAAAGTATTCGGATTGTTTTCGTCGGCCCTGTATCGAAACTATAGTTTTCAGATGCACGAAATAATATACTAAAATTCAGATTAGCCCCAAATCACACAATATCAGTTAAAACGCATTTCATGAAGGCATTGTATTGAAATTCAAGTATAAGAATGATTAACTTTACATACTCCAAATACTATAACAAAATTTAGATAAACTAAAATAACCATAGCACAATTGAAATTTCACTTATAATATTTTTCTTATAAATTGTATATAACGTAAAGCGAGGAGAGTCTGCGCACATTTCAAAAGAATAATAATAAAAAATCTAAATATTCATATTTTGCTAAACTATGCATGAATAATTTTGACTTCATTTCTTTTTTATGCATTTCCATTGTTATTTTGTTGTTATACTGTAATTTAATAGAACCGCAGTAATAAAACCAAGAAAACTATTTTGTGCAATCTCTCCTTACAGGGTAGGAGAGAATGCGAATATGGGCAGGAGAGATTGCGTACAAAAGTTGAACAGATTGTTATTAATAATAACTACAATTAAACTGATAACAATAATAATTACACTTAATCGACATTGTTGAAAGGTTTTCGTGAGTAAATATTATTGTATTCGGAGTGAATATTTCAACCAAATGTTTAAATAATAAGTAAAAGAAAGAATTTTAATGACAGTTAAAAAAATTTAATTTAAGAAGATTAAAATTTCAGAAAAAGCAAGCCTTACTAAGATTACAAAATAACATTAATCTAGTTGATAACATGTTTAAATTGGATATTACTTCACTTCCATTTCCACAGTTTCATTGTATTTTATTTGCTAACCGAAGTTGTCGTCGTCCACAATCGATACACTTATTGTTGTAAATCATACATCTTTCGTGCAATAAGCTGCAACAAGCAATACATTGAATCCAGTCAGTTGTCGAAGTTCTCTCCTTGTACAATTTCAGACATTCAGTACACTCATCCTCACTGAACTTCGGGTTTTTTTCCTTGAGTTTTTTTATCCCACTTTTTGTGGAAGCACCTTATCTTCAGCAGTATTTTTTTGCAGCGGCATCCTTCTTAAGTCTTTTTTTCATGTATATTTTGTGGATCAGTAACATTAGTTGCACTCTGTTTCCTTTTGATTTGGATGACATTACACTACTTGGAATGGGTCAAAGCTTTTCCAAAACATTGTATTAGAAAATTTATTTTAGTTAACAAAATTAATTTATTAGCAAATTAATTGTTCATAAATTAAAATATATATATAAATATTTAATTAAATTATTAACAAATATATTATTAATTTATTAACAAAAATAATTACATAAAATTAATTTAATAACAACTGTATTATTAATTTATTAATAAAATTTTTATCTGCAAAAGTATTTTTTTGGAAATTAATTTGTTGCCAAATTTAGTTTTGATAATTATGAGTTTTCCGAAATTATTTCAAAATTGATTCATTCATATGTTTTACATGTAATTTGCAATTCATACAAATTTATCAATCAGCTGCGTAATCACTCCTAGCACTTAAACTTATGGGGAAATGCGCCATCTCTCCTGAGTAGCAGATGCGCAAACTCTCCTATTTTGGTAGGAGAGATTGCGCGGCCTTATATTTAAATATGGCCACTTCTAAAAGGAATTGTTGGTGTTCGCATACTTAGTTCAGGTTAGTAGTTTATAAGAAATCCTTTAAGTTCAAAATATTTTGTATTACTGACGTTCTATAAAAATTCTGAAGAACAGTTATGAAAATTCAAGCACTTACTTTGGAAAAACAAAACAAAATAGCACTGCTTAATCCAAGAAGCTTGGGAAAGTCAATATGAACATTCATGTAGACACTGCACTAACGCTGTTGTACAACTACCTAGAGTCGCTGCGCGCACACTCTACTCCTTCCCGTCGAATCTCTTTGTGCGCAATCTCTCCTACCGCGCGAACTCTCCGCGCTTTACTATATCTATAATGATTTATAAAATATTAAAAATCATTTGCGTGATACTCTAAAATAAACAATGGATGTTAAATCGAATATTTTATATAGAAAACTTGCTAATATAAAATTTAATGTATATAAATTGTATTATGTTTCAAATAGTATATAGTTGAAATGTTTTTATATTTACCGCACATAGACAAAAAAGAGTTTTTTGTGACAACCTGTAAAAGCCACGCACGCAACTCTCCATAGAGAACATGCTTTTGTAAACAGATAATTAATATAAATATATAATTTTCAAGCATATATAAGGCAGTTAAATCACAAATGAAGAGACACTTTAACAGACAGAGAGTAAAATACATTGTAAGTGAAATGTAACGATCTTAAATGAAAATAAGTAAACCTGTTAAATTTTAATATACATGGTGTCCCAGAAGTAATGGGACAAACTTTAAGGGGAGGTAGGGGACATCACAAGGATTCAGATTTGAATAGCAACCCAGTGTCGGAAACGCTTTCCTGGCGCGGTAGTGACGACACAAAACACAAGAAAAACAGGATACGAATAAGAGAAGAAAACATTTTTATTATCCTTAGTACATCAAAAAACTAAGAAGAAAGAACATTAAAGGGACAACGATCGTCATCAAAGTAGGTGTTCGAAATTACGACCCCGGGCCGTGATGCATGAAAGCACATCTCCGGCGTATGGAAGATCTAATGTTCTCGAAAATACTGGGAGTGCTCCGGACTTCCTCAGCAGCTGCCACGATGCGTGCAACAAGTTCCTCAATACTTTCCAGCATTGTGCCGGCATTTTTACCGTACTAAGAATAATAAACATGTTTTCTCTCCCTGTTCGTGTCCTTTCTTTCTTGTGTTTTGTGTCGTCACTACCGCGACAGGAAATCGTTTCCGACCGTGGGTTGCTATGCAAATCTGAATCCTTGTGATGTCCCCTACCTCCCCTTAAAGTTTGTCCCATTACTTCTGGGACACCTTCCTGTATATGCGACGTGCATTCTACGCCATACATACAATCTCTGTAAATAAATATATATATATATATATACATTCTTTTAAGTATAGTATAGTATGCTAATAAAACTTATTATTAAGCAATATTAAAATTTCAAAATATATGTGTATTACAGATATGTATTGTGCGGATATCTATCGTACTAGTTTTAGTTTCGCAAATGACTTTTAATGCGTCGATTAAGTTAATTATATTTTCTCCTACATCAGTTTAAGTATCACGTCTCGAATACGCTACAATTAATGTTTACTTGGTTGGGGTATTAAAGACTTAGGTATGTCTTGTAAATGTCATACCACGTTAAATGCCTACGCAATTTACCTGATTTAATGTTGCTTTATTTAGTCTACACTATTCATTAAATATATTACCTTTTTTTCGTAGTGTGAGAAGGGGATACGATACAGCCTATTACGATTAATTACTTAACACATTATTTTTAACAACAATTACAGCATATTTTACAGCATATTAGGAATTATTTTTTGTAATTTTTAACGTACTTTTACTGTATCATTAATAATGATATTCGGCCTTATACAAATATAAATAAGCGAATGTTTCTTTAATATTATGTATGATCGGGTTTATTAAAATGTCAACAATAGCAATGAAATAAAGATTTTAAAATACTGCTTTATAATATAATGAAACATACATAGTGTCTATAAATATAAGATAGAATGCATTTATTTCTTTAAGTAATATGATATGCTTCTGATAATATAGCTTTATTAAATAGTAGGAAAACAAAATAACAATAGTGGATTTTATTTTTTAATACGTAGTGAGATCATAACAAGAACTTAAAAATATATCAGATTTATTTGTAATTGTAGAAGACGAGTGTTTGTGGAATGTGTGCTTCCTTGTCCCATTAAAAAGAAATGGGAGAATATAAAAAGATGATATCTCAATGGAACAATAAGAAACGACGTCATAATAACGAAGCCGGTAATATTTATCTTTTATTTCGGTAAATATATTTTTTGATATTTTTTTTTTACATGAAAAGTTTATTTTAGAAAGTTTAATATTTATTTTGTGATCGATCTAAAAATTTAGATTATGTTAATACTGAAAATTGATAAAATAGATGGCATATAATGTCACAAAACTTCGTCGGATTTCATGAGCTTACAATATATTTTTCTTTAAAACTACCCAAATTTCTTACATCATTACAACGGGAAAAAGTTTCGATTATAGAAAGTAGAAATAAGTTGCACAATACATCTTGTGGTTCAATCGATATCACTGTTCTTACAAGCTCCTTTCTCTATTTCATTGCGTCTATTTCTCTGTGAAGTAAAGTAAAATAAGTCACGAAGCATACAGTCGGTAAAGCCAGGTGCTACTTTTCATTCTTGAATCTAAACATATATATATATATATATATATCAATTGTAATTAAGTTTAAAATTATTGATCATTTTGTGACTGTACAGTAGAAGCCTATTAAATGCAGCATTTTTAGTAGTACTCTTTTTAAATTATGTTTATACTTTAAGTTACTAATCTTTATAGGCAAATGTTTGTATGTTTATTTTTGGAAAATATTTATATTGAGAAAAATTGTGTTGAGTTATATTAATATATAACAATATTAATATGACTCGGGTAAAGTCGAAACATGTAAACAGTCTAATAAACCTATTATTACTGCTTTTAATGTTTTAAGTAACCTTTTAGAAATTAAAATTTATATATTAATATGGGGTTATGTTGTCAAGAAAAATATAATTTTTAACAAAATCCGAAATTTTAAAAGAAATGTACGAACAAAAATAGTAGATGACTTCTTGGTTACTTATCTGAAGAAAACAAACAAGCTAAGTGAAAATAAATATGTAAAATGTAGCTTGTTGTTAAAGTAAAAAAAAAAAAAAAAAAAAAAAAAAAAAATGTTAAAACATGTTACAGTAATTTTTTTTTTTAATTTGGTTCATTAAACCGTTATATTTAGTGATTTTATCAACTGAACCAGCAAAAATATATTAATATAGGACATTGACCAAAAACATTGAGCACCCCAATATTTTTAATATTTCTTATAAGTAATAGTCAGTTGCACATGTTTATTTGTGTAATCATCAACTTATTTTTTTAAGCTATTCCAGTTTATGGAAACGGACAGAAAAAGAGCACCCCACCTTTTAATTATTCTTAAAATTATTCAACTTGCCTACAAAACGACTTGTATAAAATATTACTAAACTACCTTATTTAAATGGAAGTTTTGTTCCTGTGTTATTCAAAAACAGAATAACTAAATTAGAATAATAAATTAAATAGTAAATAATATTAATATTAATATTAATAATAATATAAAAAATTTAGGTGATTACTTATAATTAGATTAGAGATAAAGGAATGTTCAAAATGGTACTTTAATACTAGGCATTAATTTAGCTTAGTTCTTTATTTTCATTTTTATTCTTTTTAGCTTTTATTATTATTTTCCTTTATTTTTATTTAAATAACTTTTTACAAGTTTATCTAAAGAAAGACATATTTTGATTAGATATTTTAAAATAAAAATAGTACGTTTTCCACATATGGCCTTCCATAAAAGTATTAGGCACCTCCATATTGCTAATATATCTTTAAAAGTAATTTTCGGTCAAAAATGTTTAACTGCATAAAATTATGGTTTTCTTATGAATTTATTACAATAAGTAAAAAATAAAATAAAAAACGAACAACTCAACCTTCAATTAATCTATTTAATTTGATTTAAAACTCAATAAAAAAAAATAATGAACTGCTTTATTTTTCTTGTACGCAAGCTAGTTGATAATCATGCAAATAAAAAAATTTCTTTCCGAAACTGCCAAAATATAAAGAAGTCAGACTTAAGAAAAGAAAAGAAAGAAAAAAATTATGTTAAAAATTAAATAGTTCTTTTTAATTGAAATGTATTTTTTATTACTTTAATTTTTAAAACATGTTAATCTATATAATAAAAGAAATGGTAAAAAAAAATATTTTCTTTATTGAATGTTTTTAACATAAAAACGTTTTCGTTTATTATTTAAGTTCCTAAGACTGAATTTTTCATTGTTAACATTTTCTGCAAGTTGTTTTCATATTTTCATGATTCTCTAATAACTTACCTAACATAACAACAGAACTTCGGGGAAACAAAGTAGTTTACTATTTGTAAATCAAATGGTTTAATTAAAAGAATTAATTAAAAGTTGAGTTGTTTGTCTGCAGTCATTTTTTACAAACTGTAAAAGCTTTACATATTTGAAAAACGAACTATACAAAAATATTCATAAATTTATCCAGTTAAACATTTTGATCCGACTATTGCTTTTAAAGATTTATGGGAGTGCTAAACTAGTATAACATAAAGAGAAGAGCTCAAGCTCTCCTCATTTAAATGAAATATTTTTAATTTACGTAACTTCATAATTTATGTTCTGTCTTTAATGTTTAATAAATGATATCATAAAAATAATTCTGTATATTAAAAGAACTATAACTATTCATTATAGTTCTAAGTTGAAAATCTGAAAAAAAGACGCCTCAGCATCTGCTCTGCAATTCACATTATTATATTCAACTCGTTTATTTAAAATTTGAAAGTTTGCAGTCCAAGATTCTTTTTTCATATTAGTATTATAAGTAGTTTTAATAGAATAGTTATTCTTCCAAATTGTGGTCCGAGATACGATTACATGCACTGTAGTTTATTGTCAGAGAAAACAATGTATTGTATGAGGGGCTCCCCCCCCCCCCCTCCTCCGCTCTTGAATTCCAGGTTGTCGTGTTAATTTGATAAGCGCCACTTTCATTTTCCAGATTTCATTATCTTAAATTTTCTGTTTAAAATAATTAAAAATATAAATCTTGTGACAAAATCATCATTTTGAATGAGTAATTCTTCTTATAAATATTTCGTTATTTATTGTTAATCCTGATCTTTACTCAAAAATGACATCAGTCCTGCCCCAATTTTTCAAATACTAAGTCACCGGAGTTTTCACCGGAGGTAATACTTTTCGCCAAGACCGTATGCGTCAAATGTACTTTTTTTTATTTTGTTAAACACCTCTACAAAAAAAGTCTTTCCTTAGATTAAAAAAGTAAAAAATGGTTCACATAAAAATACAGGAATAAAAGGGAGTAGAATTAATACCCGGTAAATACCGTATCATTTTGAGCTTTGTTTGTATTTATACCTATCACATCCTTTTATCTCCAATTATTAATAGTCCCCTTCATTCACTTAAGATTAAGTAACCTCCCCTTGAAACATTTATCGCTCTTCACTATCACCTTAGTACATTAGATTCCAAAAAGTAAAAGTCATCGATCCCGATGTGTTTAGTTTTCCCACACTTTGGTGTCCCTAAAGTAATCCCTGGAGCATTTATCCAAGGAAATTCTGCTATTCATCTTCAAGGCCACACTACGCTCAGCGGGATATTTATTTCAGAGAAAAAGGAAAAGGGGTTGCTGGTCTCTTTCACTATACTCGATAAAATATTCTTATGTATTTTTTCTTCCATCCAAAAAAGATATAAACTGTAAAACATTTATGTGTGAAAATCTTGAAATATTTAATATTTTTATTGAAATTTTCCAAAGGATGTTTTACATCCAGGGGAAAAAACACTTATAAAAATTTATTGTATTGAGGTACAGTTTTATAAGCATTAACGTAATAAAATACAAAACAAAACAATGAATGTTTTGAGTCGCATAAGTAATACATTGATCCATGTATAATCAGGGACAATTTTTAACCATTCATGTCCCAAATTATCAGTTAATGAAAGTTGCAGTTTTCAAAGTATTTTTTCTACAAATTTAAATTGCTTTAGAATATTTGTGCAATCTTTGAAAGCATATTAGTTAGATTTCGTCTATTAAAATTAATACACTACGATAGACGTTTTGTATTATAATAAATAATAAATATACGTATAAATATATGTATAAATATATGAATAAATATATGTATAAATACAGAAAATTTTAAGAAATGAAACTTTCCCCTCCATGCCTTTTAACTTTAAGCAATTTGAACAGTTATGACTGAAAAATAAATTGTTCATTAAAAAAATATTCTTTGTACAATGATACTTTTGTAATATGCTAAAGCAAATAACTCATCCTAATTAGGAAGGTGCACAATCGATGTATTAAATACATTTTATAATACTTTTTTTTCCAATGGTTTTTCAAGTGCTGCCGGGGCATAAAAGCAAAAAGTTATATATTAAAAAGTTTTTATTTCCTTACCAGAAATAATAAATTATATGGTTTAGTCTAATCAAATTCACTTAAAGCAGCGGTTCTATCTGGTCCACGTACCTCTATGGGTCCGCAACATATCTACAGGCGGCTTGCGAAAATTTCGCGTTCAATGTAAATTTCTTTTTACTTATATAGAATCCGAAGAAAATATTGACCGGGAAATCATAGAAAAAACTAAGGAAATTTTTATAAAATACTTATCATTAGTTTATGAAATGTGTGAAAACAGAATTCTTCGGTACTGGAAAAAATTTGGTTATAGATAGGTTTTCGTCCTATCAGTTACAAAATTATGGCCTGGAAAAATGAAAAGTTGCAGTTTAAAATAGACAAGTTCTGATTCCACAGGTTTTACTGTATCTGAGTATTCGTCTCTATATATGTTACATTATTAGAACTAATTCCGTGATTTCCCTATCTTATTCTAAATTACTACTCTATATTCAATAAATCTTTATTCTTAAATAATCTCTATAGGTAATTCTGTTAAATTCCCTTTAATTTAATGTCTCACTTTTCTAATTTAGTTAAATATTACGTTTTTAGTATTCTTAAATTAAATGTTCCATTTCTGATTTTTTTTCTTTTAGAATGTTCTTTTAGCAGCCATTTTCCCCTTTGGAGAATTTACTTTCCCGCGCTTATTCCGGGGTTTTCCTTTTTACCTTCAAATTCATCCGCTACTCTGTCAACGCACTTTCCATGGCGTGATATTCTGAATTATTAATTGGTTGAGAGTGCGACCTACGTCATATTTGTATTACTACGCTAAACGCACAAAAAGGAGATGCTCGCAACGTCTCCACAGAATTTGTCGTATTTCCAATTTGATAACTTCCCTTGGTCACCTTCTGATATTTTCTATTATCTACAAATTTGCTTACCCATAATTAAATATTATGTAGCTATGTCTTAATTAAAATAATCGGTGGAAACTAGGTCGAAAGCTGCTTAAATAAAATCCTGAGTTGACTTACGTATTGTCTCATTTATTCCGGAGAAACCTACACTGGATAAATGTGTTACCTGTCCAACCATTCTATGACTGCAACAACCTTCCAATATTTGAATAATCTAATATACATATGTATATATTTTTAATATTCTAAAGAATTTCAGTTTTGAAATCATCGTAGTCCGCGAACACAGTGAAATACGAGAAGGTATCCTTAGTAAATAACAGATTAAGAATCATTAGAAAAGATTAAAATTCAATGTTTTGTATTGCAATGTAAAACAGCTTAAAATAATAGCAAATACCGGGCGTTATAAAATAACTGAATTTCTTTTGACAATCAGTTTTGCATCTATGTACATTTTAACATTATAAATTGTACATATACATTCATATAGCTCTTATTGCACCTGTTTTTGTGTATGAATGTAGTAAAAATATTCTTTTCCAAACGTTATTCTGGAAACTAATGATCAAATTTAGTATTTAAACTTTCACCTTATTTATTCCATTTCATCCCATTTCTTTTAAGTTTAAGCTACTTTTTTTCATATTCTTTTTCTCTTTTGTTTCAAAGACGTATCACTATATATCAGCAAATTTTCAACACGATTTGAACATTTTAAACAACAGGTAGCACCATTTTCTCCATCCTTCCAGACAGTTTAATTAGCGTAACTCCATTTGTTCGAAACTATATAAGCACTGCGATTTATTCATAGAAAATATGTTTTAGTATTTAAATAGTTGTTGATTCAACGAAACCATGCTCCGTGTAGATTAATTTGAAAATCATGTATGAAAATTTCCTTGTAATTGACATAAATGTTACGATTCTATTACTTAATGTACACTAGGGTGGAGCGAAAAAAAATTTTTTTTTTATCAAAAACGGGTAGGTGCCAAAAGTTGCCTTTTTATTAGTAAATCATCTGCGTGCAATATTACCGCTGAAAAAAAAATGGCTTGAGTCTGCACTTTTTTTCCAAAAGTCGAAAATTTGTGTAAAATTTGGCATTTTTTCAAAAAAATAAAAAAATTTCTATAGAGATGGTTATTTAAAAGTGTTATTTATTTTTAATGACTTAATATATTTAAACGATAAAACGATATCTTTGTTCTGCATAACTGGAGCAAAACTGACAACTTTTCATGAAAAAAAGGCATTGCCACTCTGTTGTGTCATGCAACTAATTGTTGTTTAGAATACAGCTCTTACGTAGTTGCTTTCAAAACTACCCAGGAGGTACCACGTGGAGTTGACTGCATTTAATGACACAACAGTGCATAGCTCGACCACCCTTCCATCTGAGCACAATGTCTTATTTATACATTGAATTGTGATTTTTTAGCAAAAACTGGCATAAGTTTTCTATGTATCAACCCAGTCCATACTTTGTATCCACAGACATTGGGTGATGCTGCTGTGACACCCTTTATCATATTATATGATAAGGTAAGCAGAGTAATGCAGTGAAATTATTGGCATCTATTCAGCCGTCTAGTATCTTCACCAAAATTGCATCCAGTTACTGCCTAGTGATTGGGAGTTCTGTTCCTATAACATTCTACAACATTTAGGTATTTCATCTTTGAGTATGCCATCATTTACTCTACCTCTTGCATTTTTTATATGCTAATAAGCTTGTTGTTTAATGTTATGACGATCGTCAGAGAGCATTTCAATAAGAATTTACTCCCGATGTGAAAAGCAACAATTGTCCTAAATAATTTTTTTTAGTATTTGTTTTTGCCGTTTTCTGTGATGTTTAGTAGCCGAGTAGTTTCCCATAAGTTTTTAGATCAATTTTTTAGATGTGGATTACATTTGGAGTAAACCATCTTGATGCATAAACTTGGATTACATACTTTGTGAGTGAACCTGAAGACTCTGATGGTCAATCAGTGCTTATACAAAAGCGAAAAATTTTATTCGCCTTTGTGATCCATTTTGCGTGAGATAAGTTTCTTGGATTCCTATTCGCTAGTTCTTCTGAGCAATATCTTGATGAAATAACTTTGCAAATGTCTAGCAATTATTTCTGGTATGTGCTGAGTACCCTTTGCTCGATTTCAAAAAATAATATTTGAAAATTACCCTCTATGGCTTCAAAAATATAAATATGAAGGCAATGGCACTTGGACAAAGATTTTCCTATTGGTCCGGCTAATCCCCGTGGGTTAGAATCTATTTTTTGCCAACGAATTTGTCTAATAAATGATGCAAATGAAATTCACTGGACTTCGAGATGGCATATGATCAATTGTAGTGGTTCATTCTAAACATGTATTTCGCAGAATGGATGACAACAACGAACAGAATTATCTGCCTTTAAATGATCACTAATCATCAGAGTCTGTACGTTCCCCCAAAAAGAACTACGTAATCCAAGTTTGGCCCCAGGATAGTTTACAATCAAATGTAATCCACAGCTAAAGAAGGGATCCAAAAAGTCATGGAAAATTACTCGGCTACTAAAACAACACACAAAACGGAATAAAACAAATACTAAAAAAATGTTATTTAGGACAATGGTTGCTTTGCATACGCAGAGGCAATTCTGATTTCAATGCTCTCTGACAATCGCCATCACATTAAACAGCTAGCTGCTCACCACATAATAGTTAAAAGATGAGAGTAAATGATGGCATACACAAATATGAAATTTCGACAATCAACTTTGAAGCGGATAATTATATAAATCTAATTCATTGAAAAAATGCTGTGGTAACAGAAATCCTAATCAATATGCATTTATCGGGTGATATCTTGGTGAAGATAATAGACGGCTGAATATATTACATTAATATCATCCGCACTGCATTACACTGATTAGCTTCTCTTATGCAAGCAGTAGAAAAATACATGAAGGAGATCACAGCAGCAGTATGTAAAGTCTGTGGATACAAAGAGGAGATGTACTAGTTTGATACATAGAAAACTTATGCCAGTCTTTGATAAAAACCACAATTCAATGTATAAATAAAACATTATGTTCAGATGGTAGGGTTTCACTGTTGTGCCATGAAATGCAGTCACCTTCACGTAGTATCTCCTGGGTACCTTATGTAAGCAACTAGGTAAGAGCTGTATTCTAAACAATAATTAGTTGTATGGCACAACAGAGTGGCAATGCCTTTTTTTCATGAAAAGTTGTCAGTTTTGCTCCTGTTATACAGAACAAAGATATCGTTTTACCGTTTAAATATGTTAAGTCATTAATAATAAAGGTTTAAATAACATTTTAAATAATAACCATCTATAGAGAAATTTTTTTGAAAAAATGTTACATTTTACACAAATTTTCGACTTTTGGACCAAAAGTGCAGACTCAAGCCATTTTTTTTCAGCGGTAATATTGCACGCGGATGATGTACTTGTATAAAGGCAACTTTTGGAACCTACCCGTTTTTGATAAAAAGAAAAGTAATTTTTTTTCGCTCCACCCTAATATACAATAATACACAATAAATATACAGTAGCCTCTTCCGAATTGCCCATGATTCCGAAAGCTCTATTTATATTTAGAAAGTTCAAATACAATATATTTTCATTATTTAAATAAGCGTTTATAAAAATTAATTTACTTTTGCTACAACTGACAGTCGCAAATGCTTCCGTTCGCTTTGTTTTTTATAGCGTGTAAATCACTTTTTTTAGTTTTTTTCTTAGAATTAATGGTTAATGTATATATATATATATATATATATATATATGCATATCTGATCTTTGCCATACTGTAACTCTCGTATTTATGAGCCGATTTGGAAGAAACTCGGTGTGTACATAGTACATACCAATGTCTTGATCGAGTTCATTGGCCAGCTTCATCCGCCATCTTGTTTCAAAATGGCGGCAATTTAAAAAATTTTTAAAAAATTAAAATTTGAAATGTGGTATCAAAAAATTAAAAATTGAAAAAAATTTTTTTTATGTATTTGGCCTTTATACAAAGATTCTGGAGCAGTTTTTGTTTCGTCTATATCTTAAAAAATGGCTGAGTTATAGCGCTTTCAATTTCTAGCGTGGCTGTCATTTTGAAACGACCTGATATTTGTCACGCGATAACAGGCGTATTTATGAACCGATTTATATGAAACTCGGTGTGTACATAGTATCAATGTCTCGACCGAGTTCGTTGGCCAGCTTCATCCGCCATCTTGTTTCAAAATGGCGGCCATTTACATTTTTTTAAATTTAAAACTTGAAATGTGATACCAAAAAATTGAAAATTGAAAAATATTTTTTCTTATGTCTTTGACCTTGATACAAAGATCTCGGAGCAGTTTTTGTTTCGTCTATATCTTAAAAAATGGCTGAATTATAGCACTTTGAATTTCTAGCGTGGCTGACATTTTGAAACGTCCTGATTTTTGTCACCCGATAACAGGCCTATTCATGAACCGATATGGATGTAGCTTGGTTTGTACAAAGTACATATCAATGCCTCGAGCGAGTTCGTTGGCCAGCTTCTTCCGTCATCTTGTTTCAAAATGGCGGCCATTTAAAAAAAATTTAAAAATTTAAAATTTGAAATGAAGTATCAAAAAATTGAAAACGATTTTTTCCTTATGTGTATGACCTTAATATAATGATTCCGGAACAGTTTTTGTTTCGTCTATATCTAGAAAAATGGCTGAGTTATAGCATTTTGAAATTCTATTGTGGCTGGCATTTTGAAACGACCTGATTTTTGTCACGCGATAACAGGCGTATTTATGAACCGATTTGGATTTAACTTGGTGCGTTTATAGTGCATACCAATGTCTCGACCGGGTTCGTAGACAAACTTCATTCGCCATCTTGTCTTAGGGAACATTTAAAATGATGTATGGAAAACTTCGAAAATGAAAAAGGTTTTTTTTTATATGTTTAACCTTGATACAAAGATTTCAGGGCAGTTTTTTTTTCGTCTACATCTTAAAAAATGGTTGAGTTATAGCACTTTGAAATTTCTAGCATGGCTGACATTTTGAAAAGATCTTATATTTGTCACGCGATAACACACATATTTATTAACCTATTTGGATGTAAGAAGGCATTTGGATTGTTTATAGCAAGGTCTCGACCAAATTCACTGGCCAGCTTCATCCGTCATCTTGAATCAAAAGGGCGGCCATTAAATTTAAAAAAAAAATTATATTGAAAGTGAGGTGCAAAAAATTTAGAAATTGAAAAAGGTTTCTTTATCTTAAAAAATGGCTCAGATACAGCAGTTTGAATTTCATTAATGTGGGTGACATTTTGAAAAATCTGATTTTTTGCCTGCGACAGCACTCATATATATCAACCGATTCCGATGTGAGTGAGCGTGTGCACAGGAATTATTAAGGTCTCGACCAAGTTCACTGGTTAGCCTCATCCACCATGTTTTCTTAAAAGGGCAGGTACTTCAAGATATCGCCGAATTTGGAAAACAAATATAACTTTAAATAAAATCAGCTTGGATAAAGCTGACTAATTTCCCGAAATTCTCATTCATAATGATTTAGTATTGATAAAAATTAATATTGAATTTTCTATAATCGGTTTCCACCAAATTGAGCTTTGTGTGTTTGAATAACATAAGCTATCTTTTTAAAAATAAGGAATTTGAAATCTACCTCTTCCTCCTGGCACTGGCCGGAAGGACTTTTTATTACTTTCTTCTAACTTTAGAAGAAGAAAGTATTGAATTCGTGAAAATTTTCGAAATCTGTCTTTTGAGAGATTTACACCTTATAAGGGTCAGAGATTCCAAAAAACATGATTTTACAAAATGTCTGTCTGCCTGTCTGTCCGTCCGTACGTCTGTTTGTCTGTATGCATGTGACACAAATTTTATGGGCGCTCTAGCTCAAGAACTAATGCACGGAATTTAATAAAAAATTATATTCCATTTGTCCCTGATATAAATTGTTGCTTATTAGTTTGTGGTGCAAATAACTCAAATGGTGGCACTGCTATGCTGCATGTTTTACGATTTCCGCAACAGCTCTATCTCAAGAACTAAAACACGGATTTTGATGAAACATCAGATTCTGTTAGTCCTTGAAATTAATTGATGCTCTTTACATTTTGGTCTAAATCGTACATTAGGTGGCGCTACAATTCTGCATTTTCTCGATTTCCGCAATAGCTCTATCTCAATAATGAATGCACGGATTTTCATGAAACTTCAGATTCAGTTAGTCATTGATATGAACTGTTTTTGTTTACCTTTTGGTGTCAATCGTCCAAGAGGTGGCGCTTCAATGTTGAATTTTTCCCGATTACCGAAATAGATCTATCTCAAGAACAAATGCTCCAATTTTCATCAAACTTCCGATTCAAATATACTCTGATAAATATTATTGATTGTTATGTTTTGGTGTAAATCGTATAACAGGTGGCGCTGTTAATCTGCAACTTTCACGATTTCCTCAATAGTCTTATTTCAAAAACTAATGCATGGAATTTTATAGCTTTAGAATCCTCGCGATGGGCATAGATTGTCATTCAATTTTGGTACTGTGATAGCGAATTTTGAAGCATGAACATGTATGAGATAGAAGAAAGTTTTGGGATTGCCACATCCGGCTAGATTTGGATGCTATCAAATCTCTAGTAAACCTTTTCTGTTCTACAAACATATTTTAAAGACAAACATAATCACGTAACAGCATTATCATTAACTTTAAAATTGATATTACTTTGTTCCTCTTGAATGTGTAAATTACGTTACACAGCTGAACATGTTTAATTGACTATTTATAGCTCCTAAAAAACAATATTCCGGTGTGAAAAAATGATTAATGTGCTAAATAAATTCTATAAAAATTTCCGGAAATTAGAAGCAACAAAAACCTTTTCTTTTTTCACACAAATTATACTTTAAATCTAAAATATGTATTGATTTCTGATTTTTTAAAGATAAAAGAACGCTTTTTGGAATCGTATATAACTCGGAAGAGGTTATTGTATATTTCCGTTCATGGTTATAATTCATTTTCATAGATTAAGAAACCTTTGTCTTTATTTGCAGCGTAGCATAATCTAGTAGTTTGCGTGCTCCTAACAAATATGCAAAATACTCTGCTAACGCCTTAGAGTTTTGAATCAAGTTCAGAATCAAGTCCAAGTTTTTGAGTTTTCCTTCTTAGTCCAGGCAATAGAGACCGTATAGGGACTCTACCTAGCAAAATTACTGGAAGTTCTGGAAATAGGCTTACTTTATGTTTTTTAGCTCTCTGAATTCGAATTTGTAACTTCCCACCAAAATTTCCCCCGGCAAGCACCCCTCAAATTTGGTTAAAATGCCCCCAAAAAGGTTTTTATTAAAAAAATCAATTTTTTTATTGTTTTAGGGGAAAAGTATCTAGAAATTCAGAAAGTAGACAAAATTTTCAACAAATTAGATGCATGACATTATGACTTAGGATGAAGGGGAAGGGGGGATCTGCCTCGGAACATGCGCTGCGGTGCTGCGTGGACTAAGTTGCGCGATTCCACTTAACCACTCACACGTTTACATTCGCCCTCCCATATCCCCTCCTAACTTTCTCTATAAGGTTTATTTTAATTTTTTGGGTCGCTGAATCAAAATTTTTAACTTACCCGCAAAATGTCCCCCCCCCCCGAAAACCCCCCAAATAGCTGTTTTTAACTTAAATTTCTTATTGTTTTAGGGAAAAAGCATTACAAAATTCAGAAACTAGACAAAATTTGCAGCAAATAGGATATATGACATTATGACGTAGGATAAACGGGGAGAGAGGGGCCTGCCTCGGAACATTCCCCGCGCGTTTTTCTCAAAAAATCAATTTTTTGGGTGTTGCCGGGTGAAATTTTAGTGGGAAGTTAGAGATTCGGATTCAGCGACCCAAAAAATATAAAGTGAGTCGAAATCCAGAACTAGTATTAATTTTGCCAGGTAAAATCCCCTATTGCCTGGACTTCATAACTTAGTGCACGTGGCGCCGCAGTGCATGATCAGAGGCAGCCCTCTCCCTTCCCGTTCATCCTACGTCATAATGTTATTTATCCTATTTGTTGCAAATTTTGCCTAGTTTCTGAATTTCGTAATGCTTTTCCCCTAAAACAATAAGAAATTTAAGTTAAAAACAACTATTTTGGGGGGGGGGGTTCGGGGGGGGGATTTTGGGGATAAGTTAAAAGATCGGATTCAGCGATCCAAAAAACTTAAAGTAAACCTTATAGAGAAAGTTCGGACGGGAGATGTGAGGGCGAATGTAAACATGTGAGTAGTTAAGTGGAATTGTGCATCTTAGATCACGCAGCACCGCGGCGCATGTTCCGAGGCAGATCCTCCCTTCCCCTTCATCCTAAATCATAATGTCATATATCTAATTTATTGCAAATTTTGTCTACTTTCTGAATTTCTAGATACCTTTTCCCTAAAATAATAAAAAAAATTGATTTTTTAATAAAAAACTTTTTTGGGGGGAATTTTACCAAAATTTGGGGGGGGGGGTTGCCGGGGGAAATTTTGGTGGTAAGTTACAAATTCGGATTCAGCGACCCAAAAAACATAAAGTAAGCCTATTTCCAGAACTTCCATTAATTTTGCCAGGTAATATCCCCTATTGCCTGGACTATCTGTGAAAACGAGAATTCGTGTCATTTTCCCTTTGAAATGCCACATTGTATGCTTTATGGGTCAATATCTGAAAACTGGACAATTTCACTCCATAATTTTTATTTTTTTTAATTAAAGTACTAACTTCCAAATACAATTATATACTATGATACATGTTTTGTCATTTGAAAGCTGTAGTCTTTTGAGATCGAGGATGTATATTTTATGCGTAGGATAAACTTTTATGGAAGAAGGTGTCTGTTAACACCATAATCATTGTCTAATAATTGGGAGTGAGATGATGGGGACTGAGGTGATGTTTTTGTCTTAAAATCTGCACACACATTTTGTTGAATCATTTTGCCCGCATGTAAATTATTATATATGCCATGTGACATTTGCATATTAAGTAAATAAAGTTGCAATAAACTTTTTGTTTATAAATAAAAAGTTAAATAGGGGGACATGAATGATACTATAAAAAAATACTCATCCATATTCAGAACAAAAACTGAATATTTCTGAATATGAAACATAGAGAAAAGCAACTTACCTTCATCCATGGTGGCTAATTGAACTTTAGTTCCTGTTACAATGGAAATGATTCTGGTTCTAATGTTAATAACAAATTCTTGAAAAATTTGCGTAACAATAATTATGTAGATATGTAAATATTTTATAGAAAAAACATGCGCTTTTAAGATAATATTTATTTTTGAAGAAATAATTTTATTTTTAAGGAAGCGCATATAATCAGCATTAAAAAACAATGTCAGTGTACTTAGCGTATGTATTTTTTATTGACTGTATTTTCCTTTTTAATATTTACTTTCAAACTGAAGAAAAGAATAGCTATTACGCTAGAAAAATAATACTAGAACCTATTTATATCACGTAAAAATAAATATACTTGCAAAAAACGCCTTTCAGAAAGCTATTTACCCAATATTTCATCTTCTACGTATAAATGAAAACCACTTTTTCTGAAGTAAAATGTCTTTTTCCCTCACCTTATTTGCATCTTTTTGAGGGTTCTTGTCACCCAAAGCCTGGCTCTCATCAGAAAATAGTCATCTTGATATCCCTTTTCCCAAGGTTCGTTAGCCAGAAGATTACGAGAGAAAAAGAATTAGTTCTGTTTATGATGTGCTTGAGAGAGTTCTCATATTGACATTCGTTTTATTACAGCCTCATTTACGAAATCGATCGTTCAGACATGGGAAATAGCAAACACTGTTCAGTGATTTGTTTTAGCGCTTCACAGAAGGAAAACAACAATGCTGCAGAAACCCATAGGTATTCGATTCATTATCTTTCTAGAGGTTTGATATTTATTTTGTCCATTTTCACAAATATAGAAAATTAAATAAAATCTTCAGATTTTCTTATAAAATCTAACAGGAATAAGAATATTTTATTTATCTTATCATTTGTTGTAAATTTATATTATTTTTAAAAACGTCGAATGATTATTTTTGCTGTGAAAACTCATATATGTTCGATTCATTATGTTTTTCTGGCAGTTTGCTATTCCTTCCATTACTCTAATGCATGTAGAAATGCATGTAAAAATTATTTTTACCAAAATGTTAAAGAAGTGTATTTTCTTATAAAATGTCAAGTGATTAAGAACGCTTACTTGCAATGCTATCGTATTGTAAAACAAAGTTTTCTGTAATATAGGATCGAAGTTTTACAAAGCTCTTTGATCTGCATAGGACCCCCCTGATATGTACAATTTTAATTAATTTTCCAACTACTTTATAGCAGTGAAATTAAGCTAGAAATTATTGAATATTAAAGACGTGAATAATCACTTTGCTAACAAGCCGTAAAAAAATTTAGTGAAAAATGTCCAAGCCGGGAATCGAACCCGGGCCCCTGGAATAGATCTCCAGTGCTCTACCACTAAGCCACAAGGACGATGCCCAGCCTGGCATCTCTTACTTATATAAGTCGGTAAGGCTGCAACCGCAGCACTAGATGGAAAAGTCTCCGTGAGCACACAATCTAGTAGCGAAATATTGGGTTCATTTGCTTCTCATGTTTCGCCATGTCTTTAAAATTCCCTAATATGTATTCGATTTATTACCTCTATGGAGTTTTACGTTTCATTGTTTCATCGTCAAGGAAATGTAATCATTGTAGACGGTTATCATAGTTGTAGATTTCATTTTTGTAGGCTGTTATCGTTGTAGATTTTTGTCATTGTTGTAGATTTCGTTAAAGAATAGTTTAAAGAATGTTAAATGCGGCCGCTATAATGTTCAGAAAAAAAATTATTAAAAATTTAAGAACCCTAGAATAGAATGTAATGTTATTTATACATATAATTCTTTATAAATGTTTAATATATTGTGCGTCAATGTTAAACCAATTATATGGAAGTTTATTTAAAAAAAAAATAATTCTACGAGGGCTGTTTTTCTTTCAACCTCCGATGGGCCGTAAAATAAATACTGGTGTGAATAATGAAGTTCCTTTATAACTTGGAGTCAAGTACAATCAACGCCGCATTTCGACACAGTCGCAATGAAGAATGAGTCATTTGTTATACCGGGGGACGAGGGAGGGGATACTCTCTTCACAGAACATTGTCGCCAACGTATTGAGATAGGTCTCCAAGACGCCCTGAAGATTTTTGTTGGAATGTAATGGTGTTATTACACGAGGAGTCAAAGACGCTTGAAATCCCAGGCATCTAGCGACAACAGCCGCCTCACGGCCCGTCTTTTCCAAGCATTTCATTGGCTGTTCCGGAAAAGGCTTTTCTATTATCATATTTCCAAGCATTTGATTGGCTGTTACTGGCGACTCGCCTCGTTTCGGGCGTCAAAGACGCTCCGACAGAAAAAAGTTGCTCACTCTCCAAGCGACTCCCCTGTAGCCATACGATAACATGGAGACGCCTGGAATCTGAAGCGACTTTGACCCCTCGTGTAATAACACCATAAGTGGAATGTAGTTCTGTCTTAAGATCTCCAAAAATGTGACAATCACTAGGTGCCAGCCTAACTCATGGCCCAACATGTTCTTTCACAAATCGAACACATCTCATCGATTTTGTAAAAGAAGCTTTTGGGCCATCCGTTCAGCTGGCACAGAGTGATTGCCACCTTTTTTTGAGATCTGAAGACAGGTCTGGGACGACAGCACTCCATTCCACTTCCATTCCAACAAAAATTTTCACGACTTTTGAGACCTATTTCAATACGTTGGCGGCAACTATCTTTCAAGAGAGTATCCTCTCCCTCACACACCAGTATGGCAAATGACTCAATCTTCATTGCGACTATGTCTAAAAGTAGCTATGATTGCACTTGACTCCAGGTTATAAAATAATTTTATTATTCACGCTAGTATTTATTTTACTGCCCATCGCAGGTTAATAAAAAAAGGGCCCTCATAAATGCTGTTGAAATCATTTTAATAATGTTAACCTTTTTCTTCAAGTAATACTTTTCGATTAATAAATTCCCTATCACATATGCTAAAAAGAATTAAAAAGACATTGAAAGTTTTGCAATGTATACCGCTCAGTTTAAAAAACAAGACTGTACACAGTTTTCGCGCAAAGGTGAACTAATTGCAAGATAAACAGATAAAAGACATTCAGAAAGTGCCATCAATTCTCATCATCGATGAACAACAACTATTCTTAGTTTTTCATATATTTTAGTTTACACCTTTATTTTTGCACTTGGAAAATTGCATGAAAACTTGTCATGTCTATCACACTGCAGAAAATTGCTATGCTTGTTGGCCACAGTTATTTTTGAAACGTTTGCTTGGCGTTATTCAATTGATGAAATATCTGCCATAAAATAAGTCACATTTTTCCGTTCTAAATACTGGTAGCCAACAAGCATAGCGATTTTCAGCTGTGTGGCAGACATGACAAGTTTTCATGAAATTAGCCACTTATGAATCAATTCTTGGTATAGCCTACGTAATTCGAATAAACCGATTAGTTGCATATATTTTCTTTATGTCTTACTATTTCAATTGATTCACGAATATCTGTTGGTAAATAAAACCTCGAGAGAAAAATTACTATCAAGTGAATAGGCGCAGATTTTGAAATCCCTAGCTGCAAATTTTTAAAAATATTTTAAATCAAATACACACATTTTGAATCGGTCTTTTACCTCAATACATAAAATCAAATACAGTCGAATGCGGTTAAGACGCGTTTTAAGGGAGTGGACAAAAGTCGCGTATTAAGCGGGATCGCGTATTAAACGTCATTTGCATAATGTTGCCAGTGGCGTGGCGTGAAAATTTTCGGTGGTCATCGCAATTATTTAAGTTTGTGGTGAAAAATTATTAACTCTAAAATTCAATGGTTGAATGTTCAAAAAAGAAACTTTAAATCTTACCTTCACTTATACATGAACTCCAAATGTTCTGCTAAAACTGGATCGTAGAGTTTTAAAAGCTTATTAAGAGTTTTAAAATATTGCTTGGTCATCGCCGCATCCAGCGATGACCGGACGCCACGCCACTGAATGTTGCAGGTGCTGGACATCTTATCATCTAAATGAATTTTAGAGACTTTCATATGGTCTTAAATCGTGTCTTAATCATATATGTAGATTTAAATTTAATTACATTGAACTTTACTGATTGTTTCTTTTTATAGGACCGACTGGAATAATAACTGAAAATAAATATGGTTCCAGACATTGTTTTATCGTCTATTAATTGGTTACTACCAAAGATAAAACAACAAAAATAATTTTGTTTCTAGACTTTTTTTTTTTTTTTTTTTTTTTTTTTTTTAACAGAAAGAAAAAAATCTTTGAAGCACAATCTAGTTGTTAAAATCATATTTAGCACTTGTGATAATAAGTATAATGATAAAATGCCCTTCTTTTTAATACTTAAAAAAATTCTTATTAATTTTTTTGCAAAAAATATTATTATTATAGCAAAAAGTAACGAAAATATAGAAAACATAAAAGAATTATACAGTCGTATTTGTTTAATCTTTGCAAGTTTCATTTTTTATTTATTTATTATTTTGTCTATAATATGCATTATAAAACATAGTAGTGGTATAAAGTACATTTAAAACTTCACTGCCAACATGTATAATCATCTCTAAGCATAATATTTTTTATGACGTATCTGAGCATCCTGAATTCGTCAATTCCTCTCTACTACAGTAAAAAAATACACCAAACGAGAAACAGTGAATGGTAGGATGCGGGATAAAAGAAGAATTGCAGTGTTACTAATTTAGCGAGAATTTTTTATTCAAATATCTATCACTATTAACGATTCGCGGTGTTCGCTTTAATTAATCTGTTATTAAATAAATAAATATAATTATTCGAAAATAGTGTTTTTTATATAAATAAAAAATCCCACTAAATTGGCAACACTGGAGAAGAGAGAAGGAATTCGCATCTTAAACGTGACTTTTTGCCTCATACGACCGAAAATCTATTGCGTATTGAGCGGGATCGCGTAATAACCGTTCGTATATTAAACGTGATATTTTTACATTAGCTTTATGGATGATGTTCAAGGGATCAGAAAAAATCCGCGTATTAACCGTGAGCGCCTTAACCGTGTTCGACTGCATGTACTACATATAAACAAGGTTAAACTTTATAAAAATTTCTGGTTCAAAATATTTTTGACTTCGAAAAAAATTTGGAAGTTGAAAGCTAAGGTAATAAATAAGGTAATAATAAGGTAATAATAAGCAAAATATTATAATCCGAATTCTTTAACCCCTTAATTCTCACTCCCGTGATATTCACGGGCTGTGTCTTTTATTCAGATTGTTTGATTCCCACCAGTTTTATAAAATAGGGTAATTGGTTTTATTATGTTATCATTTTACCTGTCCTTAAATAAGGCAAGTATATCTTTTTCAAATAAGTGGTGCTAATAATCAATTAGAATTTTTAAACCGTAATTTAATGCGACCGTTAAGGGGTTAAAACTGACTTCATGTGACAATGAGTTAGCGACATAAAATTAAATACATTTGATTGGAAATGTGTTAGAATTTGAGAAACGAAGAACGTGTCTTTTATTGCTAAGAAATGAGTTTTAATGTAATATTGCTGCAAATTGCCATTTGTTTAAGATTTAACTAGTACATTTTTTTTATATCTTCTATTATAAGTGAGTAAATTTTTAACAATTATGAAAAATGTAACTTGACTTCTGTAATTTTTACATGTAAATATAACGATCTCACTTCAAACAGCTAATTATAAGAGCATAGAGGCACAAATTCAAAACCATTTTACTATATACCAACGATATAACAACTCGAAAAGTGCAAGTGTCCATGTACAAATTATATGCATTAATGACAATTTGATAAAATGAGTTATATTTTAGTATTTGTTATCTACTATAAATAATGAAGACTCTATTGACACTGTAAGTAGGGATGTAGTGTAGAGTATATGGTCGTATACGCCGTATACATTCTGGAATTTTTAAAGGACACCGTTTACCCCCTGTTTCTCAAAAAACCATATACTCTCATTCTATACATTAGAATACATACATACATACATCATCATATACATTAGAGCATATACGCTCTCACTGTAAAAAAAATACGGACTAAAAAACGGAAATACTACTGGCAATCTAGACTCCAGTACTATTTCCGTTTTTTACGGGAATTTTTACCCATAAATTACAGAAAATGTTCCGTTTTTCTGATTAAAAACGGACAATTTTCTGTAATTTATGGGTATAAAAATTCCTGTAAAAAAAAAAAACGGAAATAGAATTGGCGTCTAGATTGGCAGTAGTATTTCCGTTTTTTTTTTTTTTTTTTTGTGTGTAGGGACCCTCTGCCTACAGCGTATACTCTCTGACCTTTTTACGACTACACCACTGACGATAAGACTTTTGTATCCTGAAAAATATCATATAAATGCAAAATTGAGAAAATGCACTATTACTTAAAAATGAAGGTCGGGCAAAAAAAGAAATTTTTTACCCGACTGAAAAGAAGGGATATGTGTTTCACGCGTATCTGTGTAAGCGGATTTCTTTATACCCTCGCAACATCCCAACGGCTGGATGGATTTTAATGAATGGGGTTTCTATCAATTCGTCTTAACGGCCCGATGGTTATAGGCTAGGTTTTGTTTTTATAAATTCAAAATGGCGGCCGTAAAATATAAAATGACGGTAGAGACGAAAAAAAAATTACGCACCTATTGAATGACATATCATTGGATAGTTTTTTCAAAATGAAGACGATGTTTCATTGACTATTTTATAGTCAGAAGATACGTCAAAATATTATACAACCTGGAAGTTGTGTAGGTAGGATCTCTAGCTTTACTGCAACTCTAACCATTATAGATATCTATAGACTTCATCAAAACAGTGTTTATAGACAGGAACTAACTATTTAACACAACTTAAAAGTCATCAATACAAGTAAATAAAAAAATAGGAAAGTAATACAAACAAGTAATATAATAAAAATATTTAAGTCAATTCCTAATTAGGTCAATAAGAGAATTTTTAGGTAGCTTTCATTACAAAAAGCTACCTATTGCAGCCGTTCGGAGGAAAACGATTCCGAAAAATTTTGGTATATTTTCATCGATCATGACCCCTAGACCCCGAAACCACCCTCCATTCAAAATTGATATATATATATATATATTTATATATATCCATATATATATATATATATATATATAATCTTTGTCATACTGTAACTCTCGTATTTATGAACCGATTTGGAAAAAATTTCGTGTGTACATAGTACATACCAATGTCTCGACCGAGTTCGTTGGCCAGCTTCATCCGCCATCTTGTTTCAAAATGGCGGCCATTAAAAATTTTTAAAAAAAAATTAAAATTTAAAATGATGCACAAAAAAATTAGACATTGAAAGAGATTTTTTTCTTATGTGTTCGGGCTTGATACAAAGATTCTGGAGCATTTTTCGTTTCGTCTATATCCTAAAAAATGACTGAGTTATAGCACTTTGAATTTCTAGCATGGCAAATATTTTGAAACGATCTAATTTTGTCACGCGATAATACACGTATTTATGAACCGATTTCGATGTAACAAGGAATGTGCATAGTACATAGCAATGTCTCGACCGAGTTCATTGGCCAGCCTCATCCGCCATCTTGTTTCAAAATGGAGGCCATTTAAAAAAAAATAAATAAATAAATAAAATTTAAAATGAGGCACAAAAAAATTAGACATTGTAAAATATTTTTTTCTTATGTGTTTGAGCTTGATACAAAGATTCTGGAGCATTTTTAATTTCGTCTATCTCTTAAAAAATGGCTGAGTTATAGCACTTTGAATTTCTAGCATGGCTGACATTTTGAAACGATCTGATATTTGTCACGCGATAATATACGTTTTTATGAACCCATTTGTATGCGACAAGGCATGTGCATAGTACATAGCAATGTCTCGACCGAGTTCGTTGGCCAGCTTCATACGCCATCTTGTTTCAAAATGGCGGCCATTTAAAATTTTAAAAAAATAAAATTTAAAATGAAGTACAAAAAAATTATAAATCGAAAAAGATTTTTTTCTTATGTGTTTGAGCTTGATACGAAGATTCCGGAGCATTTTTTGTTTCGTCTATATCTTAAAAAACGGTTGAGTTATAGCGCTTTGAAATTCTAGTGTGGCTGACATTTTGAAACGATCATATTTTTGTCACGCGATAACACGCTTATTTATGAACGGATTTGGATGTAACTTGGTGTGTACATAGTACATACCAATGTCTCGACCGAGTAAGTTGGCCAGCATCATCCACCATCTTGTTTCAAGATGGTGGCCATTAATTTTTTTTTCTATTTTAATTTAAAATGAGGTACAAAAAAATTAGAAATTGAAAAAGATTCTTTTCTTATGTATTTGACATTGATAGAAAGGTTCTGGATCTTCTGGATTTTTCTTCTGGATTTTTCGTTTCGCCTATATCTTAAAAAGTGGCTGAGTTATAACACTTTGAATTTCTAGCATGGCTGACATTTTGAAACAATCTGATTTTTGTCACGCGATAACACGCGTATTTATGAACCGATTAGGATGTGACAAGGCATGTGCATAGTTCATAGCAATCTCCTGGCCAAGTTTGTTTGCTAACTTCATCCGCCATCTTGTTTCAAATGAGCGGTCATTCAAAAATTTAAAAAAAAATTAATTTAAAATGAGGTACAAAAAAATTAGAAATTGAAAAAGATTTTTTCCTTATGTGTTTCAGCTTGTTACAAAGATTCCGGATCATTTTTTTTGTTTTGCCTTTATCTAAAAAAAAGGCCTAGATATAGCAGTTTGAATTTCTTAATGTGTGTGACATTTTGAAAAATCTGATTTTTTGCCTGCAACAGCACTCGTATATATCAACCGATTTAGATATGAGTAAGCATGTGCAGAGGAATTACTAAGGTTTCGGCCAAGTTCATTGGTGAGCTTTGTTGCACCCATTATGTTGTTTTAAAATGGCGGTCTATCACCGATAATTCGGGTTAATATAATTTTTAATATAATTCGGGAGATCACCGAATTTGGTGACAAAATATAAATCACTTTAATAAATCCAGCTTTGATAACGCTGACTAATTTGGCGAAATTCTCATTCATATTAAATATTGACAAAAATTTGTATTTAATCTTCTATAATCGGGTTCCACTAATTTGAGCTCCGTGTGTTTGAATAATATAAGCTGGCTTTTAAAAAATAAGGAATATGAAAGCTACCTCTTCCTCCCGGCACTGGCCGGAAGGACTTTTTTTCTCCCATTCTTCTTTCCTTTTGAGTGGCGCTTAAAATGCCTTGATCAAGAAGAGGGTACTCTCTGTCTTAAAATACCTTGATCAAGAATAGGGCTCTCTCGATTATTGAAAATTAATTAATTTACTTTAATATTTGAAAAAAAAACTAGATTAACACAAGTGTCATCCACTGCAAGTTTAAAAAAATTTATTTGAGCTTGATTGGATGAAGAATAATTATTTTATTAACGATTAAAAATTTGAACAAGATATATATAGCGAAAATGTGAGCTAATAGTAGGAATTGAAAAAAATTGTTTCACTTTGATGAGAAATAATTAATTAGTTCGCTTTTAACGCAGTCGGATTTTTTCATTTTTTAAATTTAATTGTTTATGTTATAAAGATTTTAACTGCTGGTACAAAAAATAATTGAATGTCTGTAAACAAGTGACACTCTCAGAGTGTAAAACTCTCTAAACAAGTGAAGTAAAAACATTTGATTAATTTTTACTTAATTACAGAAAAAAAAAAAAAAAAAAAAAAAAAAAAAAACCATGATATGACTTACCTTTCTGTTAAAATTTTGGCGATGGTTTATCTTTGCGCTAAAATTGTGAAAAGACGACATGTGATCTTTATTTCAAATTGGTTATATTTTTTCAGGTATTTGTGTTTAAGAATTTTGGTTATTATGAGTTGTAAAATATAACAGAAAAAAATCATTTGGATGATTTTGCTCATGACGCAGCTGTTGCTGCATTAGAAAAATGACAAAATATGGAATGAACTAGTTTGAAATATAGGAAATTGAAATTATAACGCTGTCCAACGCTTTTAAACTTTCTGATCAATTGGTATGTGAAAGGGTAGAGGCTAACTAACGGAAAGAGTTTCTTTTTAGTAACAGAGAAAATAAATTTCCATGTTCAATCTCACTTGTCAAACGCGCCTATTTTTTAGCAGGGGTATCATAAAAACGATAATCACATTAATTCTAGATATTTATCAGTTTTTTTCCTACAGCTGGGACTTTCTAATAATTATTAAATACATTCCTTTCACCCTATTGCACAAGACACGACATATTTTAAACATGTCTTATTGTTTTAAGTTCAAGTTAACAGACTTCACTTTTTTAAGAAGATAATAAAAAAAAATCGGTTTTTTGTAAGACGACAGTAAATCTGACATGAATTTCGCACACTTTATGAAGACAGAAATTCTATTGATGTTTTCCAGTGCAATGAGATAGTGGAGTAATAATAGTTATTAACTTAATGTTGAACAGGCTAAAGGATTTTTTTTTAATATGGTCTAATGTCTATTTAGTATTCTGCTATAAGGTCAGATGCGATTATGGTCGAGATGTTTCTATAAAGTAATTCGTATTTGTGGACAATAAAGGGCACTATTTTCGTTTAATAGGAATCAAAAACAATAATAATCAAAATGTATTGGCCTGCATGCTCATGAGATCTAAATCATATTAAGTTCAATGCGGATGCTGGCTGACCGACGGACTCACTGATGAATTAAATGTACCCTTGGCTAAAAAATAATTGATTAAGTCATAAGAACATGGATGGTAGAACATGCATGTGTCTCCTCCTAAATTTCAATTAATTTAGTTTGGAGCATGGGCTATCGTCGCCTTGCTGGCATGAATTTTAAATGTGTTTATGCACTGTGTACATGGTTTTTGTTGAATTTTTAAAATGCATTTTCAAAATTTTTTTGTTTGTTTCAGGCATACTTTTTAAACAGCCTACCTTGCATTTTCTTTTCTTATTACGAAACAAAAATTTCGTAGTTCTACAGAAATTTACATTTCATGCGAATATATTTATATTATCGACGAATATTTGAAATATAAATCTAAATATAGAAGAAAATTTGTAAAAAATAACTGGCCCTTTTTTTGACACTTGTATATATTACCTATTTCTGCGTAAAATATACAGATAGTTCCAGTGAATATTCCATTAAAGTAGAGTTACGAAAGGATATTTTTCAAAAAAAAAAAATACATAATGAATAATTTAAAAAAATTAAGAATATTATTTATGTTTAATAATATATAAATTAGGAATCGAGAAATCAATATGAATATTATAAAAATCTTAATGCAAAAAATATGTTGATTTCTAGGGAAAGTATGAACTTGGAGAAAAAATCTGGCTAAATATTTAATATTTGTCCGAAATTCCTATAACTTTAAAGGCATTTCTATTTATAGCATTTAATCTCCACATCTCCATTCGAGTTATTATACAGCGATCTTCTTTTCTCCCTCTTACTTTTAACACCTCCTTTTTCCAAGAGAATGCGATAATTTATTAAGAATTAAGATGAAAGCATCATTATTTATTATAGATCATAACTATGATAAACTGCTATCAAACCTCAAATAAATGTAAACGTACATTACTGTCTAAAGTGTATTATATTTGAAAATATATGGCAGTTTGAAAAACAATTTAGCCTTTTTTGAATTTCAAATTTATTAAGATTAATCTCTTTCGCCGGAATTTTTACTCCCTATTCATTCTTTCATTTTTTTGTACTTTGATGTAGATTTATAATAACTCAAAGAATTTTAGAGTGTGACATTCTTTTCTATTTAAGAAACGATTTGGTCGGATGTTGTATAAATTTAATTAACTCTTTAACCAAAAAGAGTTTTCATGTAAAAAAGTAATAAATGGCGGGATAAGTTATACACTCTCTTTTGCACTTCGAATATTAAATTTTTGACAATAAAATGCGTTTATGTATTTTGTAAGAAAAAGAAAAACAATAACAAAACCTTAAATAGTTTATACAGGTAATGAGAGTCGCTGGAACTTCGAAAGAAAAACATGAAACAAAAGCATTGTGATATAAATAACATTTGTTTTTATAAACGGATTTAAAATTTGATTTTATCATCAGATAATGAATTTTGTTAGAATAAAAGATGCATGCAGTAAAATATATGCTTCCAGAATGTTAATAATACTTTTGGTTTTTATGCTTTAAAAAAATGTATGTTTAAAAATTATAAATTCAAAACGTGCAAAAAAGCATTTAGCTATAGCAACAATATTTATATATTTATTTTGAGTCTAAACCCAGAAAAATAAATTTAAATACATCTTTCACCTTAAAAATTTATCTTTTTCGTATTTCAGAAAATATAAAGTTAGAGAAATATTTTATTTGCATGTATAACTGAAATTTAATATAATCCAAATTCACAAGCGTTATTTCCACGAAACTGCCAGCATAAAAACATACTTATTTAGCTACTGATAAATATTAGGAATAGTATATTGTCTATGTGTCTGTTTTATTTATATATGTATTTTTCAATTACTTTATGTAATATATGAGGAGCACAAATAAGTTTTAAAACGGTTTAAAAAAAATTTTAAAAGGTAAAAAATGTTGGGAAATGGCTTGCTAAACTACATTGTTTTATTTTTAAGCAAATTTCTTTTGCGTTTGAGATGGTACAAATAGTTAATTTAATTTAACAAGTTCCGTCATTGCAGTGCCAGCTTTCTTACACCTTACAATACTTTCTTACATATTACAATAACCCATTAACCATATAATTTATTGCTACAACCTAGAAAGTTGTTAAATTTGCATTTTTAGGAATTGTTTCTGTTTTTTAAAGACATTTTTCGATTGTTCGACATTGTTTATAATTCTTAGGTATTTCTAGGGTTCCATACTTAAAAAGTAAAAACGGAACCATTATAAAACCACACCTGTGTCTGTCTAACTGTCACAGCTATTTTATTCGTAAAATATGGCACACGGAAAGGGAAATTGGTGGAAGTAATAAAGACTTTTGACCCACATATTTACAGATTATTAAACATTTAAAAATATATTTAGGAAAAATGCAGAATAGATAATAAAGTTACTTGAAAAAAATCGTTGTATATCCTGTGGGGTATCGTGTGAAAGCTTTCGTAACGCTGAACTCAAAAATACATTTCATTTATTTTTAGGTATTATATTTTCAGAGATATCGTCGAAAATGTAGTGCAAAAATATGTCCCCCTCCTCTATTTTCGAATCTATTGAAACTAAAAGTATGAAAAAATTAGAGGTAGTAGACATTAATTCAAACTTTGCAGGAAAATTATAGCGATTACCCTAGGTCACAAAGTTTTGAGAAAAGCGCATTTTTCCGTTACACAGAAATCACGATTTGCGGGCATTCAGCAAAGATGTTGAGGAGCGCTGGAGGTACCTATCGTAGCAGAAGTATAAAAACATTGTTGATAATTATTTTCTGAAAAAATCGTAGATAATTAGCCGCGATATTAACCTTTAAAGTCACGGACGGTTTGAACATACATAATGACAGAGGAGGCGTACTCTAGGTACCACCGGCTTTTAAAGCCTAGATAGAAACATTTAATGATATATTTGTGTAATGCTATGCCCAGTAGCAGTATAAAAGCAATAAACGTCAAATTGTTAAAAACAGACTAATTTAATTAGAGTTAATAACATAAATACTGTGGGATTCGCGGCTAGTTTGCATTGAGTGGATCTCTCAATACACCTCCCGCGTCTTCAACAGTTAATTACAAACCTATCTGGAAAAACGCCGCACGGACCAAGACGGCGATCAACTTTCCGACCTCCTTTCGAAGCGCCCGTAGCACAATACCAAGTTTAAAACTTTGAACAAGTTTTAGGTAGCTTTCATTACAAAAAGCTACCTATTGCAGCCGTTCGGAGGAAAGCGATTTCAAAAAAATTTAGTATATTTTCATCGATCATGACCCCGAGACCCCGAAACCACCCTCCGCTCAAAATTGATATATATATATATATATATATATGTATATGACATATGTCACACTGTAACTCTCGTAATTATGAACCGATTTCGGTGTAATTCGGTGTGTACATAGTACATACCAATGTCTCGACCGAGTTCGTTGGCCAGCTTCATCCGCCGTTTGGTTTCAAAATGGCGGCCATTTAAAATTTTTAAAAAAATTTAAAATATGAAATGTGGTACCAAAAAATTAAAAATGGAAAAATATTATTTTGTTATGTATTTAATCTTTATACAAAGATTCCGGATCAGTTTTTGTTTCGTCTATATCTTAAAAAATGGCTGCGTTATAGCATTTTGAATTTCTAGCGTGGCTGACAATTTGAAACGTCCTGAATTTTGTCACGCGATACAAGGCGTATTTATGAACCGATTTCGATATAATTCGGTGTGTACATAGTACATACCATTGTCTCGACCGAGTTCGTTTGCCAGCTTCATTCGCCATTTTGTTTCAAAATGGCGGCCATTTAAAATTTTTTAAAAAATTTAAAATTTGAAATGTGGTACCAAAAAATTGGAAATGGAAAAATATTTTTTCTTATGTATTTGACCTTTATACAAAGATTTCGCAGCAGTTTTTGTTTCGTCTATATCTTAAAAAATGGCTGAGTTGCAGCATTTTCAATTTCTAGCGTGGCTGACATTTTAAACGTCCTGAATTTTGTCACGCGATAAAAGGCGTATTTATGAACCGATTTGGATGTAACTTCGTTTATACATAGTACATACTAATGTCTCGACCGAGTTTGTTGGCCAGCTTCATCCGCCATCTTGTTTCAAAATGGCGGCCATTTAAAACAAATAAAAAAATTAAAATGAGATACCAAAAAATTGGAAAATGAAAAAGATTATTTTTGTATGTGTTTTACCTTAGCACAAAGATTCCGGAACAATTTTTGTTTCGTCTATATCTAAAAAAATGGCTGAGTAATAGCATTTTGAATTTCTATTGTGGCTGACATTTTAAAACGACCTGATTTTTGTCACGCGATAACAGGCGTATTTATGAACCGATTTGGATGTAACTTGGTCTGTACATAGTACATACCAATGTCTCGACTGAGTTCGTCGGCCAGCTTCATTCGCCATCTTGTTTCAAAAGGGTTGCCATTTAAAAAAAAATTAAATTTAAAATGAGGTATTAAAAAATTGGAAAATGAAAAGGTTTTTTTATGTGTTTGGCCTTGATACAAAGATTCCGGAGCAGTTTTTGTTTCTGAAAATTTGTTCTTTTGTTTATATCTTAAAAAATGGTTGAATTATAGCACTTTGAATTTCTAGCAGGGCTAACATTTTGAAACGATCTTGTATTTGTCACGCGATAACACACGTATTCGCCTATTTCGATGTAAGAAGGCATGTGGATATTATACATCAATACCTCGACCAAGTTCGCTGGCCAGATTCATCAGCCATCTTGTTTCAAAATGGCGGCCATTAAATTAAGAAAAATATATATATTTAAAGTGAGGTGCAAAAAAATTAGAAAATAAAAAAGGTTTCTTTTTTAAGTATTTGATCTTGAAAAGGATTCAGAAGCATTTTTTGTTTGTCTTTACCTTAAAAAATGGCTCAGATATAGCAGTTACAATTTCTATTGTGATTGACATTTTGAAAAATCTGATTTTTTGCATGCGACAGCACTCGAATATATCAACCGATTCCGATGTGAGTGAGCACAGCAATTACTAAGGTCTCGACCAAGTTCACTGGTTAGCCTCATCCACCATGTTGTCTTAAAATGGCAGGCACTTTAAGAAATCGCCGAATTTGGCAGCCAAATATAAGTTACTTTAAAGAAAAGCAGCTTGGATAAAGCTGACTAATTTCGCGAAATTCTCATTCATTATATTGATAAAAATTAGTATTGAAACTCCTATATTCGGTTTCCACTAAATTGAGCTTCGTGTGTTTGAATGATATAAGTTGGCTTTTTTAAAATAAGGAATATGAAAGCTACCTCTTCCTCCCGGCACTGGCCGGAAGGACTTTTTTGTTTTAGCTGCACTGCAAAAAAAAAAAGATTATTACTTCGCTGAATATGCCAAATGAAGTTCAAATATGCACTAATTTTATTATCAGTACCGAATTAAGTTCATCATAAACAGATTAGGATAAGATTAAAAACAGAGTTATACAGAAAAGAAATATTTGATATTATTTAGGCTTCATATCTCTTTGATTTTTTATGGTATACCCATTCATACTTTTCAAGTATATACAGCTGTACCCAACCTTACGTTGTATAGTTTTTTTACAAAGCCTTATTATTCTTTTAGCAACGATATTTTTAATAATACAGATAATAATTTATATATTTATTGTACAGAACTCCTTGAGCGCGAGTAATACTCGCACTTGACCGTTTATTTTATACTTGAAGGACATTGCTTGGAGTTTATAGTAACATTTGGCACGTTTTATCTCTTTTGAAATAATAATAACTTATCCCAGATTCTAAGCTCAGATTGGAATGGTAGTCTTAAAATTTATGAATTATCAAAAAATAAAATCGAGAATAATTATTTTTTGCTTTCTTTATAACGTCCAAAATGATTTTATAATAGGCATCGGCAATAAAAGTACATTGAATTGCATTATCTGTTTACTAATATAGATAAAAATTTCCCATTCCAGACGCTATACCCCTTCCCTTTGTTCGCTCACTATCAAAATGAAGAAACATATTCACTACTAACAACTTAAAACATCTATAGGTATGGAAAGGGGGGCAAAAAATTCTCGTTCATCATTTCTCACAATAAAAGCTCTGATTCAAAACGTCACTTCAAATTTTACCGTAGTTTGTAAAATGGGTATTAACTTTTTAGGCAGAAAATTCATATACTCACATATATACGAGTATGTACCGCATAAATTTGTATGCTTAGTAATTTCATTTCTGCCTAGATAGCTGATAAAAAGTGTATTTCAATCGAACGACCCGTTAACAGAACAATTTGAAATACATTGTGGATTGAAAAAATATAATTTTTTAAATACTTAACATAAAGCATTGAATTCTTTTTGACATCGTATAAGAAATAATTTATCAATTGAAATATTATCCTTTGAAAATTGGTTGAATGATCATATACACAAAATCGTTTTTACTTTCTTCTTTCTGGAGAAATTCTTATTGTAATCCAGATTTTTTTTATTCCAGTTTTCGACGGATTTACACATTTTAGGGGCCAGATATCTCAAAAAACATGCGCATACAAAATGCCTGTCTATCCGCCTGCCCGTGTGTCCACATTGTACCATCGAAAAGTGTATGAAGCTATTCATAGAACTGAACAAAATTTCCTGTATATATTTTTGGCTATGGCAAGCAGGTGCTCCTTGAATTTGCGAATATTCCACCGGATGGGGGGGGGGGGGGACTGTAAAAGCAATTTTTGTGCGATTTTTATTATTCTTTCCTCAAAAACTGTTAAGTTATGCATAGAATTGAACCAAATTTCATGTATATGTTTCTGGATATGGCCGGCAGGTCCCACGTGAATTTAGGAACAATCTGCCGGAAGAGGGCGATAATAGCGATTTTTCTCGAATTTCCATATTTTTGTTGAACATCGGCTGTTGATAAAGCGACGGGCGTTTCGCACCCAGCTAACCCGGCGATTATCAAGCATCTGACGTACAAAAGAATAACGAGCATTGATTTTAATGAATATTATGATCTAGATCAACTGGTTTTTACTACGAGTTTTAACTCTTTTTAATTAGTAAAATGGAGCATCAACTTAAGATGAAAATCAAAGTTGGTGTAGTATTGACGCAATAACACCAATGAATTAATATGTGTACCAACTTTTTTGAATTATTAACATGTATGAGCAAGAAGAAAGTTTTAGTATTGGCACATTCGATTAGTTTTCATTTGTATTTACTATCAAAATTACCATTGCATAATGTCATTAAATATGTTTTAAAAAACTAATTACATAATCTTAAAATGTAATAACTGTGGGTATAAATAATGCGATGTTTTGTTTCCTCTTTTTGTATACAATATTATCACAGAAAAAAAAAAAGTTTCTTGCTCTCATTTTTCCAAAAATCAGTTTTGACAAAAAGTAAAAAATAAAATAAAATGAAATAAATGCCTCAATTCTTGAAATAATTATTGCGTCAGAAAGCAGATTCTCAAGCAACATGTATAAAAAAATTATTTTCCTTTTTCACGTAAATAAGATGCGCGACGGAAAATTTCCATAACGTTACACGCTTATTTTTAAAACTTGAATATCATTAGTTTTTGACGATGTCTGAGATTCTCTCTTTGTTTTGTAACAACCTATAAACGCAATCTATACTAATAAGTTAAATTCTTCTCCTTCAGATGCTTTTAAACTAAAAAATATATCTACGATTCCAATTCCCATCGATTGACATGAAAAGTTTTTACTTATATTGCAGATGTGCAACAGAAGAAAAGATTGACGTATCATATGAAAAATATATCTCTGATTTTTATTATTATTTTTCCTGTGTAATAAACCTTTCAAAGAATCATATATAATTTTTTCGAAAAAAAAATCGCGCATTTAATGGTTAAAAAATGAATTAACGAGATGTTTTAATAGTTAGCTAAAACCTTTACTCTGTCATTTGTTTTGTATTTTACTGCATAAAATAACCAATACTCTTTCATAAACTGCAACACACAAAATCTACTAAAAATATTTGCGTAATTTTAAGAACTCTTTATAAATATCTTCAATTTTTAATCGGCATGAAATATAAATGTCCACCATAATTATCACACTAGTTCCTAAAATAGTTTTTTGAGCAATTAAATGCAAAGCTTAGAAAACGTTATACGCTAATCTTTAAACAAAGTTTTGATTAAATTGCTTTTAATAAGGTTTTGTTAAGCATTCAATTGTAATTCCACGTGTTTGATTTACCGCAGTAGTATTTCACAAGTACACACAAATCAGATTAGTTTACATTGCAAATACAAGTTAAATTTCAATATTTCAGAAATTTAAGATTTTAATATATTTATTAATGTTTAAGTAAACATTATTAGTTTTCAAAGGATCATTAAGTAAACATACATGCATAAAAATTGAAATAGCTTCATTTATCTTTACCAAAATTGCTAAAAATATGGAGGAGTATATTTTTTTAAACCTTGAATTTATATCCATTCTTTTGTGCATCTTCTCTATTCACCTCTTTTATACTTTACGGTATCTCTTTTTCAATCGCATCTTTCTTAACAAAGACGTTTCCTGACAACCTCTGCGGGAACTGCATTTTTACTGTAGTCACTTATTCCTTTCCTTGAAGGCTTTGCAGATGCAGGAATACAGTAACAAGTCAGATATTAAGAGCATAAAAATGTGAGGCAGTTTTCACCTCATAAGCACATATTTCAGGAAATTCTAGTGATTTCCTAAAGGGATAAATAATGTACTTTTCTGCTATATCTCAAAATTCATTAATTTTATAAAAAGGTTAAGTTCGTAAAAAGAAAGATTCGTGGTTATTAAGATAATTAAACTACAATATTTAAGGATTAGATCAGTATAAATTATCATCATCATTGTATAATGATAAGTTTCATAATTAATTTAAGATGAGAAAAATTTCTAAAGCAATATTCATTAAAATTTTATATACAGAATTAATAATGAACCCAATTTATCTAAAATAAGAATATTTCTTAGAAAACGAAAATTTAATAACGCCAAATATTATTTACTATATATATAAGTTCAAAGAAATAGATAGCAATTCACTGAAGTTTTTTGTTACTTATAATTATTTTGTGAAATATTTGACATAATCATAATTAAATTTGATTATTTTTTATATCATATAAGTATATATTTTATGTTGCTATAGCAAAATATTTAACTCGGAAGGATGAAATATGTCTTAAAATAATACCTTAAGCATATAAATTAATTTTTGACATTTTTAGTATGAATGTAGCGCAAACAAGTATAAAGTTGTAGAATTTGGGTATTTTAACTGAAGAAAAAACACTTTATTATACTAAATTAAAACTGTTAATTTAATTTTAGATAGACTACAGATTACCTTCAATAAAATTAAAAGTTTCATTCTAATGCGAAGATGAATTTAGTGTTTAAAGGTATCAGTAGATGGCTATTGACCAAACATGAGACTATTCTTCCTAAATATGATGGGATTCTCCATAGTTTTCTCACATATAGGTGTATTTGGAATTTTATTGAAGAAATATTTATTTTATTGAGAAGAACAAGGGTGAATACTGGACTTTTAATTCAAAACTATAATTTGTTGTAGAAATTGAAGCATTATTTGTAACCTTAGAAGACAATATACGATTGTCACATTTACAGAAGTTAAAACGTAAATGAAACATTTAAAATACCTAAACGTAACAATGTATTTTATACATTTCAGTGCACCTTATATATTCATTTAATTGCTATTAATTTTCGAAATAGTTAATAAAGAGTTAAAATACATGAAACACATAATATTGAATAATAATTTAATAATGAATACCGCAATATTGTAAAAGAAATAAATAAGTAATGAATGAATAATGAAATATAAATTTTTACAAAGCAATGTTTTTACTGTATTTTTTAAGCAAATATTTCTTTTTTCAGCTTGCTTTAACTAATTTTTACCCTTTTTCACGTAGCCAATTCTCAATATTTACTTTTTGGTTTCTGGAGGCTATGGATCTAGGTAACTTTGAGGTTTAAGCCTGTTCAAATCTTCTGTTTCAGTTTTTTTTTTTTTTTTTTTTTTTTTTTTTTTTTCATACAGATTGCTAATGACTGATTGGGTTTCGGATGAATTCTGTTTTTGCAATGCTTTTTGGCTATTTTAACTTTAATTATTTTATTTTTTCCAGTTTTTTTCTTTGTTTTTACTCTATAAATTCCTTGTCTTTTTACTTTTTTGATATATGCTTCAGTTTTTAAGTATTATGTAAAGTTCCACTCTACTTCATTTCGCTTTTTGGCTGGATTTTGATATGTCGGTGAAACTGTTTTTAACAAACAGCTTTCATAAGTATGATATGGATTAGATTCAGGAAGAGATATTTTTGAGTGAGATTCGTTTTGCATTCCAGACTGTTCTTGAACAAAATCTAATATGTTTTTCCCATTAATTTTACGGTATCTTGGTATAAAATGAGTTAACATGAAAATCCTCTGTAAAAAACGATTTAATGGCAAGAAACATGTCAATTCACAAATAATCGCAAGTCATTGGTGGGTGTGTCTCGTCTAGAAATATTTAATTCATCTTCCAAGATTTGTAATTTTTATAGCACTGAAAGGCATTGCGATAGAGATATCATTCTCGAACAGCTCACCGATTAAAATAGAAAATGCCATTTTTTTTTTTTTTTTTTTTTAAATAATTTCCATTTACACAAGCATTTACATTAGCTTCAATCAGAGTATTGGAAAATATAATGATCAGGTGTCTTTATTCTTTGAAAAAAGGAGTTCGCAGTTAATTTTAAATCATATTTTTATTAAAATTTTTTAAAACATGTATTTTTATTTTTAGATCATTTCAAACACATATTTAAGTGCCCAGCCAAATAAAAACCCTACACTGTAAAAAAAGAAAAAAAAAACGGAGTAGAATACGGAAATACTACTGGCAATCTAGACGCCAGTACTATTTCCGTATTTTAACGGAACTTTTCTCCGGTAAATTACAGAAAAATTTCCTTTAAATTCCAAAAAAAACCCAGAAAATTTTCTGCAATTTACCAGAAAAAGTTCCTTTAAAATGCGGAAATAGTACTGACGTTTAGATTGCCAGTAGTATTTCCGCATTTTAATCCGTTTTTTTTTTTTGTTTGTTTGTTTGTTTGTTTTTCTTTACAGTGTAATACATGATTTAGAAAGTCCTAACTTCTTAATTAAACAAAGCTTAATTAATTACTATTTCTGTTTGAAACATCATTTTAATACAATATGTGTAAATACCACATTAACGTATCTCTGTAAATCTCTTAGAATGCTCTCCGCATTTGACGGGAACAATTTGTCACAAACAGATCTCTAAAATACGTATTCCATAACAACTGAAACTCAAAAAACAAGTCACCTTTTCCCCCATTCACTTCCGGTAGATGAAACAGACGTAAAAGTCCTTGATGTCGATAGGGCTATTTGATCTTGAAAGTTTAGGAAAAACGAAACCGGGATCCCAGTTTCGGGATTATTTTGAACAAAGTAGCGAGTTATGCAATGTAAAAAATATTAGTGCGACATTACACCAAAAATGGCAGACAAAACCAAACTTTACACCAAAAGTAGAGTAAGGTAACATCATCATTGAATTATTATAATGAAAAAAAGCAATCAACTGGTGTAAACAAACACCATTTTGGGTGTAAAGTCACACTGCCACTTATTTGGTGTACTTTAACAGCAAAATTAAAATTAATTTAAAGATTACATTTTAAAACTAATACAGTCATAATTTAAAATACATAGTTTCACGCAGAGAGGCTGTTAAACTTACATATAATTGAGATAATTTATTATAACATACATTTTAAATATTTTAGTTGGTAAACAACGAAATTCCCTATATTTAAATGCTTAAAAATATCTTTTCGATACGGGCCATATAGGAGGGGGTAGGGGCATAGTGGATCTAGAGGACCTCTAAATTTTGGTACAGTCAAATTTATCATCCATGTTTAGCATTAAAATGGAACATTTTTCGTGCATCTGAAAGATAATTACTTACTGAACATCTCTCCCTTCCCCGCATGGAAGTGATGAATTTTGCCACTAAATGTAATCAAATGGACGCCCATGATCACTTTAAGTACGTTTTACCAATTTAATTAACTCAGAAGTAAGAGTATGATAATCTAATGTTTTAACACTTTCAGTATCAAAATCTAAAAAAGGAAATTAAAATTATGAAATTTTCACACGTTGTTAATAATGTTCCCAATAAACTGAAAAACATCTAATAAAGAATTCTTGGTGAAAATACTTTTTGTTAGAGAACAGACGAACGTCATTGTCACACGTTTTAAAATAATTCAGTAACAAAAATTATAATTATTTATAATCACTATAAGTTTTATTCGGAGTTTCTAGTTTTCTTAACAAAATAACAAATATAAGAGACATCTGATGTTAAATTACATCGGCATTATATAATTTTAATAACTATTGCCTGGACGAGAGCATCCATTTTGATTCAAAAATTTCTTGATGAAGTTTTTCTTAAAAAAATATTCTTTCGTATATTGGATTGATTTCAAAATATTTGTGCTTTTATAGGGAAATATTTAAAAATGCAGTCAAAAATCGTAAACTGATTTTAAATAAAATTAAAAGTCTTTAAAAAAATTCTAAAATGTATGCCCTTGATAAGGACGCCCATAATGAGAGGGTTAACACATTGAAAATGAACTAAACTACAAGTAGTATACATTCGAGTAAATTTGAATAGTTTTAATTCATAAAAATACCAGCCGGCTCAACCTACTGGCGCAGGTAGATTTCGAAGTTAACTACTAATTTCACCGACAAAAACTAAATCGTGATTAGAGATAAACCCACTTTAACAATTTTACCTGGCCTCTTTTGACGAGTTTTTAATTTTATTTTTATATCAGAGCTAGTTTTATCAGAACCATGTTAAGGCAGTATTCAAAAAATATTTTTCCATGCTTAACAGTTCAAAATTTTCAGACACATTTTAGATTAATTTTTACAAGGAAAAACATGAAACTTGCTGACGTGATATTTTAAGAGATTTATAAGCAACCTGTGTTTATATTTTTCATTCAATTAATTATAACTTGGTTTATAAACAATTATTTTCTCAGTAGGACCATTATTTTCGTTTTCAACACAATCGCTTCAAGAAATTCGGTTCAAAATGCCCACTTTGACATCATTTTTAAAAATATATTCTTCCTCTATGATATCTTGAGAATTGACAAAGTTATGAATTTTTTTCTCCCCTTATGCCCATTTTTAGTTTTATCAAAAATAAAAAATTTGTCATACATAAATTTTTGACCCATTTTTTAGAAGTAATAATAACTTTAAACTAAGACGTTATGTATTATAATTAAGAAGTTATGGGTTTTTTCGTTTTTCACAAAACCCCTCCCTATTTTCACCCCCTTGGTCCGATTTTGTCCATTAACGAACTTGACCGAGATTTTATGACCCTTGATTTTATGTATCAGTTTGGAAAAGATTTGTACAGATTTATGGAAGCTATCGTGTCCATAAAAAGTTATATATATATATCCCAATAGGTAGTATTTTATAAGAAATCTACCTAAAATTCTTAAGGCAATATAAATTGTAGTAATATTTAGGAAAGCTTTCACACTTGGATCAATAAAATCAATTTAATGCATAGCATAAAATGCTTAAACTATACCAGTTAACAAATAAACAAAGCTGCATAAAAAAACGACTGCAACAATATACAAAAGGCATTACCTGTCGTTAAATTCAACCATCTCGCCATTGTTCTTAGATTGGCATTATATTGTTTAAAATATAATGACCTAATTTTAAAAAGCACATACAATCATTATTTTAAGTCTTATATCTTAAATCTACAAAGAATAAGAACTTTGCTATCTTATGTTTATATCTTTACAATATGTTTGTTCTCTTAACTGCAATTCGAAAATTAAAAAGGGCGGTTAAATTTGAAAGTAAAATGGCGTCGTCTGCTAACTTATATCACATCGTAATCAAAACACGAAGAGGATTTCGTACATTAAATTTGGCGTCTGGGTTCAATAATTGAGGGTAAAGAATAAAATTACACTTTTCGGATGTTATTCTAACACTTCATTCTGTGCTACTCAAAAAAAGAGTGCAGATTTAAACTTCATTTGTCATTTCGTGTAATAATACTCCCTTCTTTTTACAGTGTGGGGGACGCTTGATAATGAAAGATGTGTATTTTAGTATTTAATAATTTTAATTAGAAATAATTTTAAAGAAACCTTTAAAATGCAGTGAAATGAATCGCAGTTTGTTCCCGAAGTTCGAGCTTTACATAATGTACCACATATATACGATTCTTAGGTTAAGATTTTAGGTACAAGGGCATTGACGCATTTATGTTTCGCTATATTTAGGCACAATGAACTTTCTGAAATAAGAAAAGACTAGCATCAGGACAATTATGTAAAACATATTTTTAACGAAATATGTAGGTGTTAGGTAGACAATTTTTCATTCCATGTAGCTAGAGACATCTTTATTAAGCAAAAAGAGAAAAAATATATAAAATTTAGTTAGAACCAAATTCATACAACTGATAAAATTCTCAATTTGAGTAAATTGCATGCAACGTATTTCCATAAAAGTTAGTGTACCGGTAATGAGCCCTGTACCTAAAATATGTAACCGGCTTTGACAAATAAAACTAAGTTTATATATGATACTTAAAAGCAACCAGAGAAAAAGTTTAAACTAATTATCTGTAACTTTATTGCTTTTGAAACTGATATAATTATTTTTTTCTCATTTGTCAAAGCACATAGGGCATTAATCCTTTCCGACGCAGTGGTCCCGGGTCGGGATACCTAAATTTAATTCCAAACTTACAGATGGCACCAAGAACATTTGAATAAAATTTGCCTTCACAATGAAAGTATAAAGTAACGAGTTCTTAATTTCTAAAAAAAATCGTATGTAAATTCCGGTGTCAGTCGATCATTTAATCATTTTACAACAAAATTTGTCTGTGCCGGAAAGGGTTAAAGATACACAAATTTGCCTGCACTATTATAGGTACAAAAAGCTACACGATATTTTATTGGTATACTTACCTTAATTACGAAAAAAATATTTAGGTTATACAAGGTTATACTGCACTTCAAAATGTCTTTTCCCGGCCAATTTATGCGTAATATAAATTAGCCGGGAAAATGGTTTATTTTTAATTAAAGAACTCATATTGGGCAGTATCTGAATATTTTACTGTTAAAATCCATCTGATTTTTTAATATTATGTGCAGTTAGACCATATTACACCACCACCCCTTTGAAAGGATTTAACGTAAAACCCGTAAACTTTGTTGCTCTCCCGTTTCTTAAATAAATCGTTTTTTACAGTCTTATATGTATCGAAAACGGGACTTTTTCTCTGTAGTTCAGTACTGTTAAACTTTTAATTACAGCAAATAACTGCTTTTGAACACTGTATGGCCAAAGGTGACCGGTCACTTGCGATTTTTGACGTTTTGTTAAATATTTAGAAAGATACATAAGGAATTAACCTGAAATTGCAAGTGTGTAAACAGTATTGTATAGGTCATATATTTCCGCGAAGATTTTTTTCCTGAAACCCCATAGGGGACCGTCAAAAAATTGAAAAAAACGAATATCTTTTGGATAACCCTGTAAAAACTAATGGAGTAAAAGTATTTAAACTCGAGATTATTAATAAGTGGCTCATTGTAATATACTGTGTTCATATTTATGAAGATAGCATGATAGCAAACTCGTAGAGAAATTAAGGTTTTATAAAAACAGTCCCAAATTTCACCAAGTTTTTTGCTTATAATTTGCATAGTTCTTAATAAAAAAAAAAGTTCTTTTCAGAAAATATGACGAATAACATTGTACATAATACTCCGCAATTAGAATGAAAAAATAATTAAAATTGGATGAAAAATGAGCAGGTTTACTAAAAAATGTTTCACTGCGCATGCGCGAATACAATCAAAATATAATGTGCTTAATGTGTTAGCTAAATGTATAGAGCAACTTTTGTAAAAGTCTCAAAAACATAGTTTGAAAAGTCTGATAATAATGGTTTATAGAATAAGCTCAAAATCCGTTGTTCCCAAAATGAAACAAAAACATAAGGGGTTGTATCCATATATCCATTGGTTAGTGCCAATTTAGCATACGCAATATTGCACGTAATACTGTATTTGGATACAATCCCTCATCTTTTCGCTTCATTTTGGGAACAACGGATTTTGAGCTTATTCTATAAACGATTATTATCAGACTTTTCAAACTACGTTTTTGCGACTTTTACAAAAGTTGCTCTATACATTTAGCTAACACATTATGCACATTATATTTTGATTGCATTCGCGCATGCGCAGTGAAACATTTTTTAGTAAACCTGCTCATTTTTCATCCAAGTTTTATTATTTTTTCATTCTGATTACGTGTTATTGTGTACAATATTATTCGTCATATTTTCTGAAAAGAACTTTTTTTTATATTAAGAACTATGCAAATTGTAAGCAAAAAACTTGGTGAAATTTGGGACTGTTTTTATAAAAACCTTAATTTCTCAACGAGTATACATGCTATCCTCATAAAAATGAACACAGTATATTACAATAAGCCACTTATTAATAATCTCGAGTTTAAACGCTTTTGCTCTGTTAGTTTTTACAGGGTTATCCAAAAGATACTCGTTCGTTTTAAATTTTTTGACGATCCCATATGGGGTTTCGGGAAAAAATCTTCCCGGAAATATATGACCTATACTATACTGTTTACACACCTGCAATGTTAGGTTAATTCCTCGTGTATTTTTCTAGATATTTAACAAAACGTCAAAAATCGCAAGTGACCGGTCACCTTTGGCCATATAGTGTATAAGATCGTTCCCCTGCTTATAAATAAAAATGGCATAGAGATTGAAAGTAATTATCTCATTACAGCAAATATCGAAGTTAGAAATCTGTGTGCATTCATATATGAAAGAGTATGAGTGACACCAAAGCATTTTCTATGTAAATGGCAATATTATATTATCCACAGCTTTAAAAATGAATACGTCCAAAGTCCATAATGAGTTATTCCTCGAGAATTAGTATATCATGGGAACTGAAAACACAGGAGCCTTTTAGATTTTATTTCAAAATTTATAATAAGTATATTAATAAAAATACATCAAAACAGTTTTTGCTGTTGTAGCAATATGACGTAAATTAATTTCAAGCAAAAAACATACCTTCCTTTGAAGTGTTTTAAATTTTCTATATATTTTTTGTGGTTGTTGATAAAAGTTTTGTAATTTTATTCGGTTTTATTTTTATTTTTATTTTTATTTTTATTTTTATTTATTTATTTATTTTTATTTATTTTTTTTTTTTTTTGTGAATCCAGTTATCTTGAACGAACTTAATTAACCTTTTTTGTTTTTTAAAGTTTAAAAAAAATAAATTAAAATGTCCGAAATTTAAAACTAAAACTTTTTTAAATACCTCCTTTTCGTGAATATCATTTTATTTATATTCATTTCACGTACCAGAGCTTTTTAAACACAGCAAGTATTATTTTCGTATACTTAGAAATTAAACGAAAAATCCAGAGTATTCAGATTAGAAATTTTTACGCTCTGTGCTTCCGGTGAACAGCAACAGCACATTTGATAAGCTGCACTAAATCCTTTTAAGCAAATTACCCCGTTATAATTAAATGCTCGGGTTTATAAGGGATAAGACACCCAGATATAATTATCGCGTACTGAGTGAACGTTTGAACAATGAGCTCCAAAATCCTACACGTGCCTAATTCAACCTCTTTGCACTAGAAATGTCATTTGAAAGTCTCACCAAAGTTTAACTTCAAGTTTTATCGAGCATTAGATATTCTAGTGAAACAACCATTTTCATTTAGAATATTAAGATTATTTACACCCTTCCCATGCTAGTATTCGTACATTTATTTTCCCTTTAAAATTCTTTGCTTTACACAATGATGTTTCTCACATGCGAAGCAATTTCAACAAATTGCAGTGTTTGCACGCGTTTAATGTCGTCATGTCTCTAAGATTAAATTCCGTTTCTCCAAAGTTGTCTAACTTAATAACATTTGGGATGGTACAAGGATAAGTATAGGAGAATTATACAATGTTTCGAAGAGTGTTGATTATGTAATTTTGTTTTTTAAAGTCCTTTTTAAATATTGTTTACTTTCAAGATTTAAATATAGTTTACAAAATTAAAATTTTATTATAAATAAATTTAACAGTTGATAAATGCTTAAAAAAAGAAACCTTTTCTTTAAAAGAATTATTTCGAATTTAAAAATATTTTGTAATAATACATTTAATTTTATAACCTTTACAATTTTTTTCTTTATTGTAGTTTTGGTGCTATTGAAAAACATGACTGGTACGGATTTATTTTTTAGAAAATTAGAAATAATTTTATAATGCGTAATATTATGTTTCTTTTTTAACAGCAATTCAGTATACCTGTTATATTTTAAAATACCACTTTATGTAGCATCTCTGGGTCAAGGGATCTGTTATATACCAGCACAAAAGAGATTAGGATACAATACACGAACAAGCAAAAGCGGTGGTGAAGATTTACAGTCATCACCACCCTTATTTTACACTGTAAAAAAAAAAAAAAAAAAAAAAAAAAAAAAAAAAAAAACACTTTTTTTAATTTAGGAAAGTATAATATAACAGAAAACGAAACTATACAATAACCTCTTCCGGGTTACCTACGACTCCGAAAAGAGTTTTTATCTTTAGAAAACTCACAAACTAATATATTTTAGAGATTTAAAGGAACATTTATAAATACAAAGTTCTACTCCAAGAGCCGACAGCACAAAAACTTATGTTATCAAGAACAACAGAAAAAACCTTTATTTTATGGAAGAGTAGAAGTAGGGGAATCTAATGATCCATGTCTGCCGGAAGTGAATTGGTGCATAAGCCAAAAATTAATACCACTAGTGGTTGACTCGTAGGTTTATCATTGTGTTTGTCCTACAAACAAAGATAGGAAAACATGGAGGACTGGGAGCAGGAAAACACAATGAAAAATGTGTTTTCATTGTTCATTGAAAACCTACGAGTCAACCACTGGTGGTATTAATTTTTGGCTTATGGACTACTTCAGTTTCGGCAGACGTGGATCATTAGATTCCCCTACTTCTACTCTCCCATAAAATAAAGGTTTTTTTCTTGTACTTGATAACATATGTTTTTGTGCTGCCGGCGCTTGGACAATTCCTTCTGCTGCAACCGATTTTCGAAAGGTTTTTTTTATTTTTTTGGTGAATTAATCAGTTATCTCAGGGAGCTTGAAATATTCCATTTTCGAGTGCTTATCAGTTCTCATGTAAACATTTTCATGTTCAACAAACATGATAAATTAACCGCACTAACATTAGCAATTAAATTAGTATTATTTAGCTACCATTGTATCTATAAATTCGGTTACGCAGTTCAAATTGTTTAATAAAGAATTAATAGCATCCTAAAAGACCGATATTGAGGTTTGAGAAAAATAATTAAATATATATATATATATATATATATATATAATTAAATAATATAAAGAAAAATATACAGAAACGTACCCGAAAAATTAGTGGCAGCAAAAGAAACTTTTTTTTAAAATGGTACTTCAAATCTGAAAAATACATTGGTTTCTAAAGAAAAAAATCATGAATCGTGGATAACTCGGAAGACGTTATGTAATGTCATACGGGGTTATGATGTATTTTCGAACGTTAAGAAATATTCGTCTTTTTAACAGTGTATGATACACACATTAGAGGTCTGCATGAGCCTCAGCGTAGCACGGCGCATTTTGGCTTCGCCGGAACTCGTCGGGCCGGTACTTTTAAGCTGCGGTTCAGTATACATATTATATCGTTAGAATCGTTATAGTCGTATAGATGTTAGAATCGAGTCTCAGGGAGGAAGCATAAGAAATTAATTTTTGTTTAATAAATTACAGAGAAATAACTTCCAAAGTGCAGTTTATTTCAAATTAGGGATCCATAATTATGACTTTTTAGCTCTCAGGCTATCAATGCCCTAATCAGAGCTAATGTGCCCGCCGGTTCTGTATATACGTACATACGTATGTATATAAGTATGTACATAAAGCAATAACTCTTATTTTTCTCGGTTCATTCTGATAACGCGCTTCCCTGATTAATTTTGGGGGTTCGATGGTTCAGTATGAAGGGAAGAAAGGGGGGCTAGACTACCCTCCCCTTAATTTAGATAAATGGGCTTTTCATGTAGAATTATTCGATTTGCTCGAAATTTGGTATACGGATTTATTATGCTAAGGAGCTTCCCTGACTAAATTTGGAAGTTCATTAGTTAAGTATAAATGGGGGAAATGGGCTAGCCCGCCCCTTAATTTTGATAAATGGGTTTTTCATGCAGAATTATTCGATTTGCTCCAAATTATGTATACCGGTTTATTATGTTAAGTAACTGCCTTAATTAGATTTGGAGGTTCATCAGTTAAGTATAAAACTGGGGAAAGGGGCGCTAGAACCCCCTTAATTTAGATAAATGTGTTTTTCATGCAGATTTATTCGATTTGCTTCAAATTTGATATACCGGTTTATTACGATATGGCGCTTTTCATTAGACTTGGAGGTTCATAGGTTAAGTATTGAAAATGCAAAGGGGAGGCAAGTCCATCAACTTAATTTAGACAAATGGATTTTCATGCAGAATTATCCAGTTTACTTTAATTTTTTTTTCTACATTCATTCTGATAAGAAGCTTTCCTGATTAGATTTGGAGGTTCATTAGTTAAGTATAAAGGGGGGAAATGGGGGGGTTAGTCCCCCCCCCTCAATTTAGTGATATGTTTTTTCATGCAGAATTATCTGATTTGCTTCTAATTTGGTATACCGTTTTATTATGTTAAGGAGCTTCTCTGATTAGATTTGGAGGTTCATTGGTTAAATATAAAAGGGGAGAACGGGGGCTAATCCTCGTTCTTTTTTTCTTTTTTTTTGAGGGGCATTATTCTATGACATAAGAGAATAATATACATTTAGTGTGAATAGCCTGTGAACTCATTGCCATCAGTTTAACTCGGCACTTTTCTTTTTATTTAGTTACTTTTCTCTTTTATTGTACGCTAAATTCATTTGATAATCACTCTGTATTTGAATGCCTTAATAAAGGCATCATAAATGGTTGCTATTTTGCATGCCATGACTTGCGGACATGTAACAGAAAAAGTGGTTTACTTTTTGTGCAAAAATCATGTATGTATCGGATATTGTCTTGGAGTTTTAGTACCCGGATAATATTAGGTTAGTAGCAATTGTACTTCCTGCAGAAGTTGAGTCCATTTGTGCCTGTTCAGGCATTGTAATAATTGAATTTTAAACGAGCCGCAGCAGTATATGAACTGAAAAAAAAAAAAGAAAAAAAAAAAAAAAAAAAAAAAAAAAGATGGGCCGGTGCGTGCCGAAACAGCGTTCTTTCGAGATATGTCCGGTGCAGATATCTGTCGTCGAAGTAAAACCGCAAATTAACTTACCCTTCTACGCACTTGGTGAGAGAATACGTAGCCGATTGGTTTGGCGAGGAAAGTAACTTTGGTGCGGACCAGATACGTTTTTTCTGTTTATTATAAAACTGTAAGTCTTCTTAGCTTTTTTCCTTTTGAAATGAAACAGTAAACAAATCTTTCCTCTTGTGATCTTTAAAAAGGTATAAAGAAAAAAAGACAGAAAACGAAAAGAAAGGAAAAACGAATCGTTTTCCGATTAATGCAATTATTTCTAACACGGTAAATATTCAATTTTACAGAGTTTTCCTAAACTAAATATTATGTCTTTGTTAAAGCCAACATCATAAGGAAAAGAAGATTTACTAAAGTTATTTACATGTTGATTGAACTTGAAATGAAGTTTTAGTTAAAATAAGTTTGTTTAAAATAAGTTTAAAAAAAAATTTATTTAAAATAAATTAAAAAATAAGTTTTATTACAAACTGACAGCACATTCTTGTATTTTCTGCGCTTATTTCAACAGCATATTATACGAAACATATCGTCTCAATGCATGCTTATGAAGGATTTGGTATGAATCACATTTGTTTAATTTTCAGCCCAATCCCTTTAAAGGGTTTTCTTTTCATACTGTGATTCTTTATTAAGCCAGCAGAAAGAAATCTAGGATGGGGAGAAGTAGAAAGGGGCTCTTATTTTTGGAGAGATGATTTTTGTGATAAGTCGGTTTCTTATTATGATAATAAATAAAAAAACTTTTAGCATCAGTACTTCTTTTCTTTTTAAATTATTTTTAGACACCAAGAAAAAAAGATAAAAGAAATCACGTCACGCAATCATAATTCCATATAAGGATAAAGACCTATGCCCATGTCATTTGCTTTTAGTCTTTTTAATATTTATCGTGTTTCATATTATGTAAAATACAGTTTACAAACTTATTTAATTGTAAAAATTCATGTATAACCAGCATAGGGTTACAAAAGTGGTGTTACATTGGTACATAAATGTTTGGAAATCAGTTATGCAAAATGCAAAATTTTCAAAATTAGCCTTATGATAATTCAAACAAACACAAAATTGTTAGTTCAATGATAGTCAGTGAAGTGAATTGATAAAGACAAAATTAACTGTGATAGAAAGGTAAAATTAACATCATTTGACTACAATTTAAACAGAAATCGAGTTGCGGAGATAGCAGTTTTGTTTGATGTGTGTTAGATAAGTAATCATCTACTTAAATCGTATTATATCATTCGGAAAAACAGGGGGTAGGACTAACTTTAAATAGTCATCATACGTGGAACTTACATTTGTCAAAATTGATAAGCTATATTAATATGAGCTATAAATGTAATATAAGGATGATATAAAGATAAGATCGTAGTTAATGAAAAAAGGATTTTAATGATTCTAGGTTATAGTTTTACATATTAAATAGAAATTATATTTACAAGTACGGGAGGGTATGGGGTTTTTCTGCGGCATACGCATTCACAGAATCGTCGGAGATCGGCCTCTGCTCTCGTCTAGAGCGAGCCGCGTCAGAATGAAATCTGCTCTCGGTTGTTACTTGTTTCCAGGCGAAGAGAATGCAAACTGCATATCAGCAAATTCAATACATCTGCTATTCTGCGGTTACAAGTTCTCATGGAAAAGTGCTGACCATATCCTGTTGCTATGAGTAGGGTTTTATGGGAATCTAAAACCACAACTCACATAAATATGATGTGAAATTAACAATTAAGATGTGAAATTAAGAATTAAATCATCAGCTAAATTGTCTTTTTAATGTTTGCTATATTATATAATATTTTTATATCAAGTAATATTTATGCATTTTAATATTTTATGATTATATATCTTATATTATAGAAATATTAATATAATTGCTTTATATTATAAATGCTGAATATATTGGCATAAAAACCGGTTGGAGGACATGGCCATATTCTGGAATTTAAATTTGTTTAAATTTTTTATTACATTTTTGAAGTGAAAAAACTATGATTAATGAATAATATGCAATATGTTTCATAATTAAAAATCTTTCAAAATCCTTTTCTTAAAAACAAGAAGTAATACCATATATACACGAAGTAGAAATAAAATATATATGCAATATGTATATATGGAGAGAGATGGCTCTGAATAATTAAAAAAGAAAAGAAATAAATCAAAAATATTTGTTTATTTTCTCTACTTAAAATCAATATTAAAGAAATAATTAAATAATGTAAAAAGTCCTTCCGGCCAGTGCCGGGAGGAAGAGGTAGCTTTCATATTCCTTATTTTAAAAAAAAACCTAACTTATATTATTCAAACACACGAAGCTCAAATTAGTGGAAACCGAATATAGGAGATTCAATACTAATTTTTATCAATACCAAATCATTATGAAAGAGAATTTCGCGAAATTAGTTAGCTTTATCCAAGCTGCTTTTATTTAAAGTAACTTATATTTGGCTGCCAAATTCGGCGATTTCTTAAAGTGCCTGCCATTTTAAGACAACATGGTGGATGAGGATAACCAGTGAACTTGGTCGAGACCTTAGTAATTGCTGTGCACATGCTCACTCACATCGGAATCGGTTGATATATAAGAGTGCTGTCGCAGGCAAAAAATCAGATTTTTCAAAATGTCACCCACATTAGAAATTGAAACTGCTATATCTGAGCCATTTTTTAAGATAAAGACAAACAAAAAATGCTCCCGAATCCTTATATCATGGTCAAATACTTAAGAAAGAAACCTTTTTCAATTTCTAATTTTTTTGCACCTCACTTTCAATATATATTTTTTTAATTTGATGGCCGCCATTTTGAAACAAGATGGCTGATGAATCTGGCCAGCGCACTTGGTCGAGATATTGATGTAAACTATCCACATGCCTTCTTACATCGAAGTAGGCGAATACGTGTGTTATTGCGTGACAAATACAAGATCGTTTCAAAGTGTTAGCCATGCTAGAAATTCAAAGTGCTATAATTCAACCATTTTTTAAGATATAAACAAAAGAACAAATTTTCAGAAACAAAAAATGCTCCAAAATCTTTGTATCAAGGCCAAACACGTAAAAAAATTCTTTTTCATTTTCAAAATTTTTAATACCTTAAATTATTTTTTTTTTAAATGGCAACCCTTTTGAAACAAGATGGCGAATGAAGCTGGCCAACGAACTCGGTCGAGACATTGGTATGTACTATGTACAGAGACAGACCAAGTTACATCCAAATCGACTCATAAATACGCCTGTTATCGCGTGACAAAAATCAGGTCGTTTTAAAATATCAGCCACAATAGGTATTCAAAATGCTATAACTCAGCCATTTTTTAAGATATAGACGAAACAAAAACTGCTCCCGAATCTTTTTATCAAGGTCAAACACATAAGAAAAAAATATTTTTTTCAATTTTCAGTTTTTTGGTACCACATTTCAAATTTAAATTTTTCTTAAAAATTTAAACGGCCGCCATTTTTAAACAATTTGGCGGATGAAGCTGCCCAACGATCTCGATCTCGACATTGGTATGCACTATGTATAAACGAAGTTACATCCAAATCGGTTCATAAATACGCCTTTTATCGCGTGACAAAATTCAGGACGTTTCAAAATGTCAGCCATGCTAGAAATTCAAAATGCTATAACTCAGCTATTTTGAAAGATATAGACGAAACAAAAACTGCTCCGGAGTCTTTGTATAAAGGTCAAATACATAAGAGGAAAATATTTTTCCATTTTCAATATTTTGGTACCACATTTCAAATTTCAAATTTTTTTTAAATTTTTAAATGGCCGCCATTTTGAAACAAAATGGCGGATGAAGCTGGCCAACGAACTCGGTCGAGACATCAGTATGTACACACCGAATTACATCCAAATCGGTTCATAAATACGATAGTTACAGTATGACAAAGGTCAGATATATATATATATCAATTTTGAACGGAGTGTGGTTTCGGGGTCTGGGGGTCATGATCGATGAAAATATACCAATTTTTTTTGAAATCGCTTTCCTCCGAACGGATGCAATAGGTAGCTTTTTGTAATGAAAGCTACCTAAAACATGATAAATATTTCCTAGCAATGGACTATGTTGAATAGCGCTATGCGATACAAATAAACTAATAGAATGATTAAAAAATTTAAAAAAAAATTCATAATTCTTGAAATATTAAATAAAAAGCTTCAATACACTAATAAAAGAATGGTTTGGAACAGTATAGTTTTCAAATGATTTCAGAACAAATAAAAATAGAAAGAGAAAACTGCAATGTATCAGAATTAGAAAATGTTTTTGAGCTTCCATTTTATTCACACATCATCTGTTTTAATATCTTTTTTAGCATTACAGTGATCAAAATTTTTAAACGCAAGTTACATGAATATGAGAAGGAAAATTATCCAGTACAAGCTATTTATTTCTTGAAAAACAACATTTGTCAAATAACTACATTTCACATTACTAAATGATGCTGTCTACCCTTTATTTTCAGTAATACGGAAAGCTAATATAAAAGAAAAGTGCCCAGGTAACTTATGGCATTGAGCTCACAGGCTATTCACACTAATTGTATATTACGCTCTTATTTATGTCTATTATTCATAAAACAGAGCTCACTCTTTTAGAGCAAAGCAGTAAATAATCAGGGAAGCGCCTTATAACAATAAACCGGTATACCAAATCTGAAGCAAATCGGATAATTCACCAAGAAAAACCCATTATATTAATTAAATGGGATTAAGCCCCGTTACTCCCTATAAGAGCGATATTGTCTTAGGGTGGGTGCATACCATCCGTGGTCATATTTCTAAGGCTTCCTAACACGTAATTTCTAAAGATTCGATGAAAACGATGGAAAACACTAAACGGTTAAGCCGACGATCGCGACATGGTTTCGAATCCAGAACCTCTCGTGAGCCGCCTTTCAGAATTCAACCTCTGATGGGGCCCCATGTTTCAGATAAAAACATTTATCCCGCTGAACCATTTAACTATATACTTTCTCGGCAAGTGTGCTGTGATATTTAAAGGGTGCGAATATGCGCCCGTGCTTGAAATTTGAGGCCCTTGCAGACCTGTTTCTTCGTTGTCCGCCTCTCAATTTGCGTGTTTATTTAAGACTATCGTCTGTTAGTAGATAGAGGATACAGCTCAGTAAGCATATGAAAGATGTCTCAAATTAACTTTACTAATTTATTTTTCCAATGTTGATATGTGGTAAAATTTAACACATGTCAACAACAAATCCCATGGATTTTCAGAAAAGTAATAAATAAACATATTACTACCAACTGATACGTAACAATTTATAAATAAATTTAGTATAAAAAAATTTCTGTGCTTTATAAATGTGAGAATTTTAAGAATATCCTATGAGGTATCCTATTTATACAAGTTTCCCTTATAGGCTGTACGTCTTCGGAATTTTTAAAGCAGAAAATGAAAAAAAAAAATAGGTGTAACAATGAGATTGATGAAAGCTTACAAAACCGTTTTATTGATTGCAGGTATGGTGATTGCGACGCATAGCTTGCTATTCGTACTCACTGATTTAGAATCAAATTAAAAAATCATATATACGCTTTTGAGAAAAAATAAAATCTTCAATTCATTTCTACGTGGGTAAGCCTAAAATTTAAAATTTTGTGATCTTATCTTTGAATTTTCTGTACACCTTTCTAAATTATCTTACTAACCTTAAATATACTAAATTTTATTTACCTAAAATATATTAATTTTCTGTATATTCTTTTAAATAGCATAACGAGATGTACTTATAAAACTACGTGTATTTTTCTAAGATTCTCCGTATATTTCAGAAATATTTGAAAACTGTTCATTCATTGTAATAGTTAATGCAGATTTTACACTGTAAATAAAACAATGGATTTATAAATTCTGCACAGAAGTTTCTGCAAATTCATATATTTATTTTCATTATTTTTACACTCTTATGCTTATTCTTCAAAACTAAAATTACATAATTAATGTTCTATTTAACAGGAAAAAAAATAAATTTAAAGTGTGCTACTTAAATACCCTTGAGATCTGGCTAAACTTTGTGAAATTTATTCTTAATAATAAAAAAATGTTTCAGTATTTTCCATGGAAATTAGAAGTTATCGGCAAATTCAAAAGTTAGAAAAAAGACACCATTGCATTATCAATTTAGACGTTAATAAAAGAAATAAATAAAGTATAGCGTTGAAAACAGCTTTGATGAATAAAATTGCAAGGAAATTTACGATACAGAAATAAAAATAAAATTGAATATGGACATAAAAAATAAATTTTTCATACTCTTTTTTTTTCACCTTACAAAGGATAAAATTATACATATTATAAATTTTTAGAAACAAATAACCCTTTGAAGGCGGTGGTGTATTTTTATATCAATTTATTCGTTCCCAACTGCCGAAGTACTACTAGAATTTTTTTTAAAAATATTATTTTGCATTGCACATGAAGGAAATTATAAGGTACCTGTACCCAATATGGACAACCTATGGAAAATTTATTTTTTCACCCCCGTGTACACGTCATAGGACTCCAAACCACTACCCTTGGACTGTTGACTATCATTATTAAAATTAGCGACCTTGTAATTATTCTGGTTTAATTTTAATGATAAAAACAAAAAATGTTTCTGAGTGTCCATATAAGGAGACACCTATCCCTATTATGGACATGCATGTCCACATTAGGGACAGGATGGAACTATGCTATGGACAGTACTATGGAAGTGCCACTCTTCCAGGGGATTTTAGAGAAGAGGGGATAAAAGAAATATATCTTTCGGTTGTGGCTCTTCGAAGACCCATGCAAAGCACCTCAGTTACTACAAAATATTATGAAATAATATAGTTGGTTTTGCTTAGCTTTATTGCATCTGTTTGCAGAATTTACATCTGTTATTACTCAGTCCTCACAGGATCGACAAATAAAAACTTCTTTATCATGGGCGATAAGTCCCACACAGTTCTCATAGACATATCTTCCGCATTTGATGCATATCCGCATGTCTGCAACAGCATCAATACTGCATAAGAAGCAGTACCAGCTCTTCTTTGTTGAGGAAGTCATACCGCTGGTACCTGAGATTTCGCCAACAGATACCCTACTGAGGGGAGGCTTCTTTTGATTTTTCTGCAAGGGTTTTTTGGAGAATATTTTTCTTGGAGGAGGTTTGTTGGAGGATTGAAGATGACATTAAACAGATATTTTACAAATTTGTGAATCTGAAGATTCACTTGCTGTATTTTCAATGTGGACATAAGGTGTGTATATTGGGAATCGGGCATAGTTTACTAAATCTTTTAATGAATAAACAAAGAAAACATATTTAAGCAATATATGCAATAGCAATAAAAAATATGTTTCATCAGCTTTCTAAAACACTCCACTTTTCAATATTTAAAGTAATTTTACCATATCTAATAAGAATTTAAACTTACCTGTAATTGCTATCAGCAAACCACGAAACAACAAGTTTCCTTCCAAATGGCGAACAGCACGCTTTTTTGCACTTTGCAGAATTAATTATCTTTTCAACTACTTTTCTTCACGGACATGTAGAGCCATCTCTCGATCAAAATTGTTACTTTTAAAGATATTAGGGGTGTCCATATTGAGAGCACTGTCCATATTGTGTATAAGTACCTCATAAATCATGTTTCGATGGTTCACTACACATCAAAAATTGTACTAAAGTTCTTTTTTCAACTAAAAACACCTATTTTTTGACACTTTATATAAGTTCTTCGTATCAGAGCACCCCATAAAAGAATACTGTTTACGCATTTTAGGCTGCCAATTTTAACTACTTGAAGGCCGGTTGTTTATTTGTGTTCTCTCAATTAAAAATCCCTAAATGCCTTATTGGCACAGGATTTTTTGAATGAAAACATTTATTTTATTAAGTACGTGAGGAAAAGCTCATAGTTATTTTCACATAAATTCAGTTACAAGTTCTGGTGTAAATCAATCACTTTAACATTTTGCAAATTGAAGTATTTTGCCCACGAAACAGTTAATAGCACGTGTCTAACTTTAAATCCTATCTTTCAGAAAATCAATAAGTTGATATTTTCTTTTTAATAAGATACTTTGAATAGACCAAACATAATCCAGTTGAATACATTACTTTTAGTATGCATTTTAACACGTTTTTGACAAAACAAATTAGCATGGACAGTTGTAGATATACAACGGTAGGACCCAATTATCACCATGTGGATAATTGTATATTAAAACGTATTTTATTTTTAGCATATTTTTTTTTTATCGAGGGCTAGTTTTTAAAGCATAGTTAAAAGATTGCAACCTACACCTGTAAAAGAAGTAGGTAAAAGTACAGTAAAATTACAAATAAAAGAATTCAACACAAGGCATTTTCTGAAAACAGAACACAAATTTTTCTCCGCTTACACTACGCTTCCGGTTTTGTTTGATCCTAGGTACTAAAATAAAATATCAAAAGTTTCTGATAGTATTTCAAAAATGCAAGCTGGTATAATGTTTAATATAACGATGACCACCGCAGCATAAATTATGAGTATAATAATCAAAGTAATTTACTTGATTTTACTGCAGTAAGAAATTTAATTCTCCTTAAAATGGCTGCGTTAAGACAGTAAATATATAGGGAGGGGGCAATGATTTTTGCACTATTTTTCTATTTTCTTTGTCTCAAAATGGTGCATGCAAAAAGAATTTTTCTTGTGAATTTTATGAACACGAAATCAAAACAGTTTAAAATATCAGTATATGAATTTAATTAGAAAATTTATAAATAAATGTTTAATGAATTAAAAATATAATAACAGTTAAAAATACGTTTGAATAAATTAAAAATCCGTTTGAATTACGCTACAAATTAACCCTATTCGAATCTATACAAAATCTATACGATCCTATCTATACGAAATTTCGTATAAATTTCGTTAGCGTATATAGATTGAAAGGAGAATGATCAAAATTATTGTGAGTTTAGTTTCTATTAAACATTCTACAGGGACCGCTGTTGGAAATTTTACTACAAACATGATTTTTGGAAACCTTGTTTACAAAATTAGCACCTAAATAAAAATTAAAATTATTTACTGTTATGTATAATAGCTCTTATTATGTCTCTTATTACTTCTTCTGAAAAATATTGTTTTTTTTATTGGTATAACTGCTCAAGAAAAAAAAATACATCGCACGAATGCTAAAAGGTTACTTTATATGAATATAGGGATTTGCTTAAAAAGACGAAATAATGACATTCACTAAAAGAAAATAATGGTGGTGTCGTAATAATATTACAAAAATCTTATTTAGAATATTCGTTTAAACATCAGCTTAATTACTGTTCCATAGTAAGGAACCTTTATGCACTAACATAAAAAGAGAGAAAATTACTAATCGACAAAAAAAAAAAAATGGATTAGTGATACTCAGTAATCCCTTTAAGAAGAAATGCGGTGCATATCAGTTATTAAAGATTCAGCGTTTGAACGTAACTGAACTAAATCTAGAAATTCAGCCAATGAATGTATCAGGCTACTTTAGAAATGAAAGAATAAATGTATATAATGAAAGACTAGTCAGTATTATCTTTTCTCACGTGTAACAATATGTCTTACAAGAACACATAAGTTCCTTTGCATGTACACTAGACACAGGATATATATATATGTATAAGAATCTGTCTCTTTCGAATTAAAAAAGAAAATTCATTATGAAATAATTCGACGGAATTTACATGAGTAGCCGAAGAGTGAAAAACATGTATATTCCAAAACTGACATAAAAAAGTATGCGAAAGAAGTCTTTACAACTGGGAAACAAATAAATCAGTATTAGTTTCAGAACGGTATTTTTTTACGTGTTTATTTTTTTCCTATACGGAAAAAACCAGAATTGTAAGATTAAATACGATATAATACACAATTTCTTCTAAAAGAAGGAAATAATCCCGCTTTAAAATAAATAATATTACAATTTATTCCTCAAAAGTTTTACTTTAATTATTTTTAGGAAGGTTTGTATTCCCAGTTATATGCTTATCCCTGTTGGATGAACGTAGCAACATTTTAAACGCTTAATTAAAGCTAACTCGGGGATCCAACCCTGAATTCCTGGGTTACAGAGCATAGATTAATAGAAATTTTCTGTTATAGAAAATTCTAATAGATGTTTACATTTAATATAATTTTCTTTTTAGATTGCACACTAACAACACAAAAATCTGTTTTATTTTATTTGAAATACACCCTCGTGAAAATAATTTGAAACAAATTACTTTTCCCGCTTATTTATAAATCATTTCTATTGCTCTAAAACAATCATGCGGAAATACGTCTAAATATACGTGGGATGAACAGAATAAATAGCCCAAGAATATTTTCCACATATTAGAGTTGTTCTGGGAATGCATGCGCAGAATCTGCCGCCCATATGCTATCACATCAGTGGGCCGTCGTCCGAGATAGTTGTGATGCTGGGGAAGCGTACATAGCTTGTTGCACTCTCCCAACATACGTCGAAAAAGTATAGAGACATTGCAAGAACAGTTGGCATCAGTATAGCCCCTGTGGACCCTATTATAAAACAACAACATAAAAAGAAATGGGATACATTTTTCTAAAGCGGAAATGTTAACATGGGCGAAAATCGGAAACAACGCCAATAGGCGACTCTATTCCAGTTAGTCAAAGTAAAGAAAGTTACCCAAAAGACTCATGCTGCATTGAATACAGATTGAAAAGAGCATGGAATAATTTTTAGCTCATCTACTGTTCAGAGACGTCTTCTTCTAGCTTACCGTTGAGCCTGTACAAACAGCTTTTCTTTCTGTAGTCATCCGAGATGGATGTGACGCCGCAAAAGCTGCACTGAATAGAGATTTAAAAGAGCATACAGTCATTTTAACTCATCTACTGTGCAGAGACGTCATCTTGCAGCTTGTCATTGAGCTTCAAGAAATAGCTTTTTCCCAATCCGCGAAGATAAATCGCTACTTGAGTTAATTATAATATAAGAATTGGGCATACGAAAATTAGTAAAAACAGTTATTTAGCGAATTTAGCCATTTTTTCGTCCAAAGCCAGCGAAGTCAACACGTGCGGAGATCGCCAAGCGAAAATATTCCTGATTACCATATTATCAACACCTAAAACACCCGCAAAGGATGACATTTTGCAGTTGTTTCGGTTATAATGGTGTTGTTTCCTTGCAGCCTGTTGATAGTATTATACTTTCTCAACAATATACTGATGTTCTGGGTAAAAGCATTGTTCCAGAGCTGAAGAAAAGATACCCTGGTAGATCAGGTATATTTCAGCAGCATTTATCTCTGCGTTTACGTCCAAAATGATTCGGTAATTTGTACCTAAAATCTAATTGAAACACTGGCATGTCCTGGAAAGTCCCCCGATGTCAATTTGATTGAGAATCTGTGGGCTATATGCAAGAATCGCCTATTACAATTGGTCTGCAGAACTGTGGAGAAGCTAATCAAGGTACACATTCATCTGTGGTACAAGGACACAAATACTATAAATGACTGCAAAAATTAGGTGGGCTCCATCTCCATACATTCTCAGAAATGAATACTCAGATTTCACGAAATTTTCTTTGTTTTTGACGAAATGGTTTCCTGGAAAATGCTCCGAGCGAACATTTCGTCAAATTGATGAAATTAGTTTCTTCACTTGCTTGACGATAAAAATTTCGTCAATAGTTTCGTCAAAAGAGGGCTGGTGGCGCCATCTCTCAAACAGTTTGGAAGCTCCAGTATTTGACACGGGGAAAGAAAAAAAATCACTCCTCTCTCTTTCCTAGGCGTGATTCGAACTCACGACCTTTCGTGTGGGAGGTTGCTGCTCTTCCAACCTGACTGCTGGGGACTTGAAAGTGTCTGCTTTTAGACTGGTGTAATGAATTCTACTTTGTGTTTATATTTTTATAACGTAGATTGCAATTTTATTGGCGCTGTTATATTTTCTGAAAGTTTTAAGAAAGACTAATTTATTTTTATGGTTTTCTCGTATCAATGAATAATTATAATATGGCTTGATTAAATAATTTACAACTGAAATTTTCTTTGATCAATGGATGATTAGAATATGGTCTGGTTAATTTGTTACTCACAAATAACGAATTGTGAAGTGCATATTGCGTGAGATTTTATCACTTTGAGTAGGAGGATATGATTTTAACACTTTACTGTTTATAAAGAAGAGAGGGATCAATTATGTTTATTTTTAATTTGATTGAAAACATAATATACTTCTTAAAAAAAAAGATATCCTAGAAGTTTGAAATTGTATTGACTTAATTTTCTTATTGAATGGTTTTGAAGAACACAGGAAATTTATTCTTTTCTAATTAAAACATAACGAACGACAACATATAAATAAAATAATAATAATAATAATAAGCATTCCTAAAAATTCTAACAGCTAAAAAAAAAATAACTAATGAAGAAACAATAACTACCTATATTTCAGTATTTTCTGAAAAGCACTAAGTGCTGTTTTAAAATAAATTATTACAGGACTAACGTAAACAAGCAAATATCTGTTTGCTAAAATCGCAGGATTTGAGGAGGATTTGAGGAACTGTTTCCTTAAAATGCATTGAGTCTGGCCGTCATTGAGGCAAAACTTTCGTCAAATATTTGAGGGTTTACGTTTCGTTAAAAGTCACGTGATGTTAATAGGAAATGATCGTCAAAAACGACGAAATATAGCTCGAGGATTTCTGAGTCGTCAGAAGGGAGAGTTTTATTTCTGAGAGTGTACCCGTCCGAAAGTTGATAAAGAATCGTGGTAATATTACGAATTTATATTTATTGATTTTGTATGCATTTAATTTAAAATAGCATCTTTTCTTGATATTTTCATGTGTTTCAATTGATTTTAACATGGATAACTTTAACATTATTGCAGGTTAATTATTTTTCGCAGATTTACTTTGTTGAGTGCGAAATGTAAAGCTGCACTAATGAGTGTCTGAGATGTTTAACAACGGCTTTCAAATCGCACTCAACAAGATGTTTCATATCATCATTTTTTTCGCATTACATACGGTGTCACTGATAAATTTGTTTCACTTCCAGCAATTTGCCTGATGTCATCGCATTTGAAACAAAGAATAGTAATCCATTGAAAATTTCGTTAAAATATCTTCAATATTTTTAAAGTTATGAACAAAAATGAGCATTCGGGTTTCAGTTAGACACGTTGTAATTTTTGACAAAATAAATAAATAAATAAATAAATAAATAAAGATTTAACTAAATCGAATCATTTGTTCCGTATACTAAGCAATTATTTTGCAGTGTTCTCTATGACGAGGTTTTAAAGTTTCTAACTCTGGTACTTAGATTCCTTGTATACGTATTTTTGACGACTATCTGAAAAAGTTTTGTACTGTATAAATATGTTTTTTACTTAATTTAACTCTGTTATTAATTATATGTCAAAAATAAGAGTGAATTATATATTTGAAATGGCCCTTTACTTTACAGCTTTTTAAATATTACATTCTGCAATAACTTTTTAAATATATTTTTATTTTTTTACGTTAGAAAATCGCATATTGTATAGGAAGAAAAAAACATTCAATATAATTGATGGTAATAAGAAAATCTGTCATTAAGGCATAATGTGATAACATGTAGCTAAATGTAATCCTACATGATTGAAGTAAATCCTTATGTAATATAAGTTGTTAAGATTGAGTAAGATTCAGAAATCTTTTTTCATGTGAAAAAAAGTATTGTTTCATTAGCAAAAGCTACTAATAAAAGAATTATTGCAGTTGGAAAAATATTCGTAATATATTATCCCTATAAAAAGCAAAATTTTTGCACTACGCTAAAAATACATTATATTTGACATTTTTACAAATAAGAGTAAGGTAAAGTAAGTTACAATCGTAAAGTCAAGTGAAAGTGGATGTTTGAGTTTTGACCCAATTTGAGCAGGTAACGGTTGAAATACATAACTATAGGCAAGGAAAAGAAGCGGCCATTACAATATCTCCGTTTATATTGAGATATGTGTAGATACTGCGTTGAAAAAATTATTCTATAATTTTTCTTGTATTATTTTTTTTTTACTTTTAAAAATTCTTTAATATAAACACATTTGGAATTACAGAACTTTTTTTTATATTATTAAGTATAGCATATTTAATAGGGAAGTATTCCCCACAACGAAAGAGTTTCTAGCATTTTAAACCTTTCAGTGGCAAGCAGTTGTGTTTCTCTAATATGAATTCACATCGGAAATTTCAAAGAATTTTATTTAAAAAAAAAAAAAAAAAGGAAAAGCGATTTTACAATATTTTTCACCAAAGTTATAAAAGTAAATTTTAATTAAAAGTTTCTGGTGCAAATATGGGTTAAAATTATGTAGGATACAATATATACCACATGGTAAAGATCATTTATACGGCTTGTTTTCCAGACCATGTTCTCTTGAGGTAAAACCGTACATTCTACGTTGCATAAAAACAAAGGCTTGTAAAGCAATGCTGGAAGAGCCCGTAAATAATATTTTTTAAAAAGGTCAAAATTACATGGGCAAGATAATTTATGATTTATATAATGCTGATAAACAGGACTTTTTTCTGTAATTTCTCAAACTGTAACCGAAAGAATTTCCCTTTTATTCTTAAATACTAATGCATCTGATTTATAATTGAAGTATCATTATTCTTAGTTCTTTAGTTAAACTTTTCATAAAAATTTGCTCTTTTAGAAAAAATAATGTAAACTTTCTCATTTCCTATAAAATTAATATATCCATATATCCGTGCGGTCTTACCACACGGTCGGGTTAAGACCAGATAATTTGGCCTTTTGTAAAAAGAACTTTTAACAAAATGTGATAAATACGCATATACTTATAATGATATTATTGTAAGATAATAAGTGTCGAAAATTTACATAAAAGTTTCATTAAATTCTGTTAGAAATTCTTGCTTCAAGAGGCAACTAATATTAGGACTTTTGGTGTTATAACTCTTTCTCATGATGGACAATATATTTCACTGGAAAATGTTATTATGTATAGTAGAAATTATTATTATCTATAACAGTAAGTAAAGTAGAAGTGGGTAATACATCGAGACTTTTAAAGATCTTAGGAATCATTGTTCACAATTTTAGCTACTACGGTAATTTTAAGCATTTACCTAATTTTTTCCATTATTGTCTCTACAAAATGTTTTTCGGTGTATAGAAAATTAAATTCAAAGTAGGTGCACTTATAACGGTTTCACAAATATATATTATAATTTTATTTCTATATTTTACTCATATAAAATAAAATATACCAGCTTTACAACATATGCGGGTTATTATTTATTTTTTCAGAAACTGAGAAGTCTTATTAGGCAAGTAAAGCCAATTAATGGGAAAACTTCCAATGGCTAGATTTCACATAATAGGGGAGACCGGGGCTAGTTGGCTACAGGGGTAAGTAGGCGCAGTCCTCATAAATCGCCTGTTTGTGGATAGATTGCGCAACCAATCACAGAGTATCTTTCTTCTTGCTTTTTACAATCCCCATTGTAGATTTGCAGAGTTACCTATATGCAGTGGACATTTATTACGATTTATCTGTTTTTGCACTCATAAGTAATTTTTTGTTGCTTCATTCTTTTTCTAATTTCTAAAACTTATCTTAATAATTGCGATTTAACTTGTGCAGTGGTTCTTAGTGTATGATTCACTGCACCTACCCCATATGTGATTTACTTGGATTATTTATGCTTAGATGATTACGTGTCCCTTTCGTGAAGAAATTTATTATGGGGCTAGTAGGCGCATTGAACACGGGGCAAGTTGGCTTGGTGTGGTGTGTGCTGGTAGCTTGAAAACAGCAAACAACGAGAAAAGTGGTTGCAATGCAAGATTTTGGGCACACGAGGCTGGCCCAAACGTAGACACTCGATTTTTTATTCGTGACAACCGTAACTCTGATGATGATATAGAGTAGGACAGACTCCATATTAATGTTTTATCCATTATTTTTATGTCTGTATAATTTAGAATTTAAATTGTACAGCTATAACGCCTTTGTTTAAACTTACTGATAATAATGAAATTGATTTCGCTTAACTGCGTGTCTTATTTGAATTTTTATAAAGCGTGTGCCTTTTTACACCGTAGGCATAGGCAACTTGCCCCGTGACGGGGTAGGTTGGCACACATTTTTCCTTTTATTTTAGGAATCCGCTAAACATAAACTACAAAAGCTACAAACTCAAAACTCCGGGTATTTATAGTCCAATGCCTGTTCCTTAAAAGTACAGTTAAAATTTCATAAAAAACTTAAAGAAAAAAAATTAATAAAAATCAATAACTGAAAACTGCGCCTACTAGCCCCGGTTTCTCCTATATGACTTTAAATTACGAAAATTTTCAAAATGAAATAATGGGATTCATCTGAAGCACAATATAAATATTTTTAAAATATCCTTTTTTCAAATTAGAAATTGTGCATTTTAATTTTATTCTAGCAGGGCTGCACGCACTGAAAACTGTGTGGGCATGCCTGTTTACGGTCATCTCTTTACAGCCTGCGTACTTGCACGGACAGTGGTCGAATTTTTCAATTATTATTAAACAATAAATTTCAAAGTAAAATTTCGAAACTTTCGATAGATATTTCAAACAGTAAAGATATTTTTTCTAAAAAATTCTGGTAAATGTTGTCAAATATATATTTTTTAAATCCACTGCTTGAGAAATTATTTAAATCTTTGTGTAAACTTTATTATTGCCAATCAAGGTTTTGAAATAAATCCTGTCGGTCGAAAAAGAATTTGTTAAACATTTAAGTATATTTAAAAAATAATAATAATGGGTCAAAAGCAGCGGTCTGTAAGACGGCTAAGAGAAATTAGTGGTTAATTTAAACTTAGAAGGGTGAAACCTAGCCTTCTTATATTATTATATAAAGTAATTCGGGAAACAAATTTAAAATTCTTAAATTACACGAGTTGGATTTTAAGTTATAGATAATGAATGAGTTCGAAATATTTTTTATATTCTACGGAAGGTTAAACTTCTGTAATTTTAATTAAAGGGGGAGGAGGCAGAAAAATTGCCAACAGTCTAAGAAATATATAAATAAATGAATAAGCATAGTGAGGGATTATATCTATATTATGATGCCCCTATATTAAGTGTTCAGATTTTTGCTGTGAGGAATTTTAATTTTCTATTTTTCATTTGTATTTTCATTTAATGCTTCTGAATATATTTTGATGTACAAAGAAGGAAGGTTCAAAGTTTTTTAATTTCCATTTTGATCACAATGTGACTTTATAATACGTTGTTTCTTTTATCACAGTTGTACCATGGCGTACGTGACTTGCAGTGAACCAAAAACAAATGTAAAAGTGGCTAGATACTTTTATTTACAATGAATAACACGTTTTAAATTGGCTTTTGTATTTTGTTAAAGACCTGGATGAAATTCATATTTTAATCACAACATGGCGTCACTGAATAGTGTCAATTTAATCACAGATGTCACGTGACCACCGTGACTTGTGGTGACGTCATTGAGACCATGCTTACTATACGAGTATAGAATAATTAAGCGCTAAAAGAAAAATGAACTAAGAATTGTCTGTTATGTGAGCCCCTCCCCTCCCACCCTGAATCCCTGAGACATTTTCTTAATTCTTTTCCTTTTAAGTGTTCATGTGCTGCTAATTTATCTGAAAAGAGGGGTGAGTGTAGGGGCCAGAGCATATTACAAAAAAAAAAAAAAAAAAAAAAAATGTAAACGTTTCAGTTCTTCATATTGAAAATTCTCTTACTGTACTATATTTATGCAACAAAAAATAAAACTGAAATAAAAAGTGCACCCCTGAATTATATTAAATCCTCTTCATTTACACACTTGTTTTAATTTATCCACGCATAACAACTTACAGACTTAATGTCATAAACAGTATACACATAAAAACAGATAATGTTTTGTTCAAAATGTGTAATTTTTATGACAAGTGGGTGATTTTAGAAATTTACACACTTATTTGTCTATACATAGTAATGTGTAAAATATAACAACACACCAATCCATGTAAATGCAGGCATTTTTCTACATTTTCTAGCTTATTTTTGTTTCAAGTGATAACAAATTACCCACTTAGTTTCATAAGCTAAATGCACATAAAAACATGTATCATTTTGCTAAAAGTGTGTAATTTTCATGACAAGTGCGTAATTTTAGAAATTTACACTTGCATATGTGTAAATTTCACTTATTTACAAATGTATATGTGTAAATTTCACTTATTTACAAATGTATATGTGTAAATTTGACTAATTTACACATTTGGTTTTGTGTATAGTAGTGTAAGTATCCAAAACAGAACTATCAGCGTCATACATGAATTCAGACTTGCATGGATTTTAATAACATATAGTTAAGTTTTTAAGCTACTTCCAACGAAGGAGGTTCGCATAGCAAATCACCAGTATATGCTTTACATTGATAATTTACATTTTTTAAATAGCCACCGTATAGTGTATAGTATTTTCTACAGAGTCACCTCAAAAATATTAATTTATTATCCACTGCACATAACAGGCGAAATGGAATATTTCACAGATATAGATGTAAAAATTAAATTAGATTTAAAATGACTATAAATTACAGACCTGCATTAGGTAGGGTTACTTGATTTTATATAAACGGGATCAGACCTGCGGATTGTATGGTGTCGGATTACATTTCTTTGTTTTTGTTGCTCACCGAGTTAAGTGTAGTTTACCCGGTTGAATTTCCGGTTATTCTGAAATTTTTGTGTCGAGTTTGGTAACCTGTTTTTTCTAAAGAAGACCCAAAATATTGTTTAAGATGACAAAAGTATATATTTGAGTGTGAATCAGTATTCTTTTTTCTACATAATAGATAAAATTGATATTGCAAATAGAATCACAGATTATTTTTTGGTTAGTTGAATTAAAAGATGGATAAATTTTCTTTTTCTGTGTGTGTTGCGGATCAGTTTTTGGTGCGTCGTATTTAAGTTTGGTTTTTCGTTGAATTCAAATAAAGTTTTCGAGCCCAGTTCGAGTATAACTTAGGCGTGAAGGACTGTGGTGAATAAATATAATGGGTTGCCGCAAAACGAATGCGAGAATCAGTTCTTGAAGTCGTTTTTATTTTTTTACATACACGTTAATCTAAGGAATGAAAATGTGTTTTGTTCTTACATAGCCGATACTGTAGGTGTTATTTGTTTTAAAAATATATTACGTTGTTTCGATATATTTGTTTGACGTTTATTTAAAACAAACCTAAAAAAAAACAATTCGATCATATTCCGTTTTAACAGTACTTATACTGTAATCTCTCAAAAATCACAAGTTATGTGCTTAAAATCTAAAAAAGGTCTTCAAAGAATGTCACAGTAAAAATAGATTTGCAAATCTTTTTGCACCCGAATTCTCATTTAAATGTTTACAATGCGCTTGTGATGCAGTTGACATTGAAAATCGAATAACATCCATAATCGATTAACATCATAATAGAACAATTTGTGAAATTAAATATTTTTCCATGAATAATATAAGTGCACTGGAAAGCGTTTAAAACTACATTACTACCCAAAGTGTTCATTATTTTTAGTTTCACAACAATTCGTGACAACTACAATTTGCTCCGCAAATATCCATTTTTGAATTATTTAATAATTGTCTTTTTTTTAAATGGGTTGTTTATAACGACTTCAGTCAAACAGTTGTAAAACAAGAAATATAAAAATGTATAACCATCCAAACTTCAAATTCGTTAGAAAAATGTTTGATAGAATTATAAAAGAAATGTCTAATTTTATTTTATTTTTCTTTTAGTTAAACCATCAATTCAGATATTATTATTAAAACACAGAAATTTTACCCTACACTCTTTTCAAAATAACATCAATTATAAAGTCACCAACCGCAAAAATCATTAATTAACCCTTTAATGCATGATTTTGTATTTTGTTCGGGAAACATTATATTTGAGTCTATTTTTGTTTACCTACTAGAAAGATAGTGGAAAAATTTATTTATGTTTCTGTTGGACATAATGACATAATGTCACTCCTGATTTACATTAAAAAAAAAAAAAAAAAAACTGCTCGAAAAATGATAATCTTAAAGTCTTTACTTACTTTAAAGTGTTTGATCTTCACAATAACAACTATTCAACGGTATTATAATTTTTATAATGCTTTTAGTACTTTGCAGAACTAATAATTACTACTTTATAAAGATAGAGAATAAACGCCAGTCGAACACATTGCAAGCAATATTAACAAAAGATTTTATAACTACCCCGTGTTAACAAAACAGAACAAACACGGATTTTATGACCTTAAATGTATATTATCACACACTGTAAAAAAATCCGAACAGTATTCCTGTAGGAATCGGAAAAATAGTTGCCCTTATCGTACCGGAAAATTTTCCGACCCAGCTCGGAATAAAATCCGTAAAAGAAGGAAACATTCATTAAAACGGTACTTTACGGAATTTATTCCAAGTTTACGGATTTTATTCTGATTTTACTGATTTTATTCCGGGCTGGGTCGGAAATTTTTCCGGTACGATAAGGGCAACTATTTTTCCGATTCCTACAGGAAATCTGGTCCTATTTTTTTTTTTTTTTTTTTTTTTTTTTTTTTTTTTTTTTTTTTTTTTTTTTTTACAGTGCACGTAAGTAACACATAATAGTTCACTAAAAGACCAATAGAATGTGCCAAATCCAAAAAAAGATAATGCAACTCCCGAGTTGTACTATGTATTTGAGCGTTAAAGAATACCATTTATAAACTATTTGTTTCAGAAGTAGTTTCTAAAACATTTTGGAGTACTATATAGTGCAAGTGAAGAAAATTTTCCATTGCATGTAAAATATTATATTACACTCAAAACTAAATTACACTTTGGTAATAATGTCAGCTTAATGACTGGTCATTTTATATAATTTATTTGTTATTTGTTATTTTTATTGTTACAGAATTTTAACAATTATTTCGGATTATTATTATAACTGCAAGGTGTTCCGCCAGGGATCCGAAATTGCATTGTAATTTATTTCTAAACTTTTCGTTATTTTGTGTTACACGTGGTTAAAAAATACGTAGACGCCAAAAGCATCAACCCATTTAAAGGAGCTTCAAACAGAATGTCTTCTTCTAATAATATTTTTAAATTAATCGTAATATTTTTAAGATAATTTCAATTAATTGTAAATTAATGATTCATATAAGTTAATTAATTTACTACATGAAATGTTAATTTCTATTACGTAGAAAATAGTCTTAATTTGTTTGAAATTTCAGAAAATTGTAGAAATATTTTACAACACATGCAGATTAAGTAAAAAATTATAAGCATCCATATTTCGTTAATATCTAATGTTTAATTAATTACATATATTTTATTGATAAATACCATATTTCTTTTTAATGTACAATAACGTGAGACTGAACTAACTTACTTTTTAGACTGACCTTTACAGTTACTATCGTCAAACAATGATTCGTAGAAATCAAATATAACATCGATTATTAATAACAGAAATAAATTACAAGATCGTGGTTTACCAAACACACACAAACTATAAGCATGCTTCAATGTAAATACTGTTTCTGAATACATTAAAAAGGCAGGTTAAATTTTAAATAAGTTGCTTTATTTGATAATTTGCATTTAATTAAGATTGTAAAATTAAAGATGCGTAGAAATGTTTGACAGATCAATTGGAATGTTTCATTTGTTAGTGTCACACATTTCTAGCTTTAATTTAAACAAATTCGCATTTAGATTAACTCTTATGAATTTAAATGGACTCTTATTTGGAACTGATTAATAAATTGACAATGTTACTTTCCAGTTTCTCACTTTTTAATAATGTTAAAACATTGTTTTCGTTGACGATAAATGAACAAAAGTTATCTCAGCATGCTCGTCCATTAAAATAGTAATAATATGCAAAACATGTTACATATTTCATCAAAATTTATTTTTTAAATGAATCATGTGTTTAATACAACAAAGAATCAGTCTTTTGAATAGTGACATTACTTGAAAAATTACAAACATTATGCTCTTCTTACGCAGTAAGTGGAGGAATTTCATTGAAGTGAGATATTGTTAGAAAAACTTTTAAGAACGAACAAGATAAAACTTGCTCTTAAAATATCACGTGTCACTTAAAATATCACTAATCCGTTCTTGCATCAATCAGAACTAAGGAATGGATAGCATTCAGTATTTTATAGAGGATTACCGAGCATAAGCTATAATATGAAAGTTGAGTAACGATTTCGCTAAAAGGACTGAAATAAATATATAATAATTAAATTTTATGAAGAGTAAATTTGTCTACTTGGAAACTCATAAGTATACCTTATTTTTCTAGTACTTAACATAAATGAATTGAAAGGAAATGGAATTTCAATTTTATTCTAACATATTAGCCTTTAACATTGTATTTCATACATTTATTCATGATGTAAAAACAAAAAATCATTACTGGCTCGAAATTAAGTACTAATTTCGAATAGATTAATAGATTTCGAAATTAAGTACTAATTTCACCAACAAAAACTAAACCAAGTTTTGAGATAAACCCAGTTTAAAAATTTCATCTCGCCTCTTTTGACGAATTTTTAATTTCTTTTCTCTCTAAGAGCTGGTTTTATCAGAATCATGTTAAGGCGGTATTCAAATATATATATATATATATAAATAAATAAAAATAAATAAATAAATAAAAATAAAAATCCGCGCTCAACAATTCGAAATTTTCTGACACATTTTCAGAAACATTTTTAAAAGTAAAAACATGAAACTTGTTGACATGATTTTTTGAAGAAATTCATAAGCGACCTGTGTTTTTATTTTTCGTGTAATTAGAACTTGATTTACAAACAATTACTTTCCCAGTACGACCATTTTTTTTCGTTTTCAGTACTATCGCTTCGGGAATTCGATTCAAAATGCCCACTTTGACAGAATTTTTGAATTATATTCTGACTTTATGAAAAAAGTCGACACAATACGTTACAATACGGTACATTATAAAATTTCTGAATAAGAGAACCTGCCAACTGGATGCGTTTGAGAGCAAAAATGAATTTAAACGTGAGTCAGAAAAAAGCAGTTTGAATTTCAGTACACCCTTAATACGATAATTTTTTCATCAACCCATATTTTTGTTTAATTTGTTTTTGCTCTAAGAGTTGGTCCTATCAAAAGCCTGTCAATATAAAAGTTGTAAATAATACTAAGAATATTTTTTATAAATTCAAGAAATCTGGTATCTTGTGAACTGGCAAAGTTATGAATACGTTGGAATTTCGGAACAAAAATTTGCAGATCTACACCGATCATGACATCTAGAACACGAAACCACCCCCAGTAAAAAACTTTAAATATACATATATCAAAGGACATAAAATCTATGTCAAGTTCGTTAATGGGCAAAAACGGACCAAGGGCGTGGAAATAGGGTGGAGCTTTCAGAAAACGAAAAGAAAACCCATAACTTCTTAGTTATAATACATATCTACTCAGTTTAAAATTATTATTACTTCTAACAAAGGGCCAAAAATTTATGTATGGCATATTTTTGATAAAATTAAAAATGGACTCAAGGGGAGAAAAAAATTCATAACTTCATCAATTCTCAAGCTATAAAATCCAATTAAATTTATTATAATTCATCTTAATATTACCTACAACATTTATATTGACAAGTTTTTAATAGGATCAATTCGTACCACAAACGAAAAATAAATAAAATAAATTAAAAACTGAAACGAAAAGGGGGGGGATGGAGTTGAGGAAGAAAAAAATCCACAACTTCACCAATTTACAAGATATCAAATCCGCATTAATTTACTATATATCTTCTTAATATTATTTACAACTTTTATAATGACAAGTTTATGATACGACCAATTCTTACAGCAAAAACGAATTAAAAATACATAGCAGTTGAAGAAAAAAAATCATCGTTTAAAGGTGTACTCAAATCCAAATTGCTTATTTCCTGACTCATTTTGAAATTAATTTTTGCTCTCAAACGCATGCAGTTGGCAGATTCTCTTATTTCGAAACTATAGAATGTGCCATAAGGTCGATTTTTTGATGAAGCAGAATATACAGGGTGTCCGGTCTCAACGGTGTCCAATGGCTAATTCCTAAACCGTTATTCATAGACATAGAGTTCCAATTACAAAAATGTTTAAAATCAGGTAAAGAAATATTTTAAAAGCGATTTGGGTAAAAAAAAAAAAAAAAAAAAAAAAAAAAAAAAAAATCTTAAAAAATTACGAAATTTAAATTTTTATACGGTCCCCCGGTCCTATAAGTTATATTTAGTAAACGTTTCCTTTTACATTAACAACTAATACACAAAAAGTCCCGTAATTTTACGATTAAAATTGACCGAGTACTAGCTGTTTAAAGTTGGAGCATATTTTTTGCTGCAAATTGGGGGTCATTCACAAATTTAGTCGAAATATAATTTCGTCAGATATATTAAAAATGGTTGAGAGTAAAATTATCATTGCAATATAAATTTGAAATCTTTAATCATTATGACATATTAATGTAACATTTGTAATAAACATTTAAGGAGAAAGAAAAATAGAATTTTTCTTAAATAAAGTTATGCTAAATTAACAGCCTCAATTCTTTACAAACTTATACGTATTTTAAAATGTTATTAGATTACACTAGTCTGCAAAAGTTGGGTTATGTCATGTTTTTTAGGATTGATAATTGATTCTTATCTATTCTGTACCATTGAATCTGAAATTGACCTTCATTTTTAACCATCACATCAGGATTTTTCGCAAATTTCAAAGTTCAAAGTTAAAATTGAATCTCCTCCCTCATCTCATCGGACCACTCAGCTATTTAACTGTAAGAGTCCTAGGATAAGCAAAAATATCGAATAAATTATTGAATAAAATAAAATAAAATAATATAAAGCAAAAAAAGTTTTACATATGTTTTATAATATGAGATTTTCGCTATATTTTAGCTTACACATTTACGATTTGCAAAAAAATTGTAACGTGATGGTTAAAAATGAAGGTCATTTTCAGATTCAGTGCTAAAAAGTACGTTAAAATCAATTATCAAAAGTTAAAAATCAAAACCATCTCCTCTTCTTTATAGTACACTCTCAGAAATAAAACTCTCAATTTTGACGATTCAGCAGTCCTCGAGCTATATTTCGTTGTTTTTGACAATCATTTCGTATCAAAATCACGTGACTTTTAACGACACGTAAACTCTCAAATATTTCACGAAGGTGTTTCTTCACTCACAGCCAGACTCTATGCATTTTAAGGAAACAGTACCTCCTCAAATCCTGCGACTTTAGCATGCAAATATTTGCTTGTTTATGTTATTCCTGTCATAATTTATTTAAAAAATTTATGTTATTCCTGTCATAATTTATTTAAAAAATTGCACTGTTTAGCGCTTTTCAGAAAATACTGAAACACAGGTAGTTATTGTTTCTGCATTAGTTATTTTTTTAGCTGTTAAAGTTTTTAAGAATGTTTATTATTATTTATATTATTATTATTATTATTATTATTATACTTTGCTCGCTATGGTTTAATTCGAAAAGAATAAATTTCCTGTGTTTTACAAAATCGTTCAAAAAGAAAATTTGGTCAATAAAGTTTCAAAATTCCAAGATCTCTTTTTCATTTAAGAAATATATTCATATAACTATCAAATTAAAATTGCATAATTGATCCCTCTCCCTTCTCTTCTGTAAACAGTAAAGTGTTAAAATCTTAACCAACAACTCAAATTGATAAAATCTCCTCCATATGTACTTTAAAATTCGTTCTTTCTGAGCAACAAATTAACCAGACCATATTTTAATCATTCATCGAGCAAAGAAAATTTTCCTAATAAATTATATTAATCAAGCCATATTATAATTATTCATATTATAATTATTCATATTAACCATAGGAAATAATAAAAATAAATTAGTCTTACTAATTAAAACTTGCAAGAATTATAACACCATCGATAAAATTACAACCAACCTTATAAGAATATAAATATACAGTAGAATCCATTACCTGCATGTAAAATCGTATGTGTTCGAGGACTCAATAGCGTAATAGCTAGAGCGACCGTCTCCCACACCGGAGGTCGTGAGTTCGAATCAACCCGAAGCCCGAAGCTATTATTTTTTCTCCTGTCGATACAAGAGCTTCCAAACTGTTCAATAGGTGGCACCACCTGCCCTCTGATTGCACTTTTCAAATAAGCACTTTTGACGAAATTGTTATCCTCAAACAAGCGAAGAAAGTAATTTTCTCAATATGACGAAATATTCGCTCGGAGCATATCCCAGGAAATGGTTTCGTCAAAAATGAAGAAAATTTCGTGAAATCTGAGTATTCATTTCTGAGAGTGTATCCGATTTTTGTTATTTTTAAATTTGACAATTTATGATTTGCCAAATATCCTGACGTAATGGTTAAAAATTAATGTAATTTTTGGATTCAGTGTTAAAAAATACATAAAAGTTAAAAAAAACAACAATCGCAGTCTTGTATTATCTAATCTAAAACTTTTTCCTAAACTTCATGGCAGTAATCTATCCGAAATTTTTTGTGTTATCCTGTAAAATAAGTATAAATGATAACCACCGAAAATCACAATAATATTATATTGTTATTGGATTTGCGCTAGTATTTAAAATGTAATCTCGATCGGATATTTAAAAGTAAGTTAAAGTTCGAGTACAATTTTGAACTGGAAAAACGTACATGCAATCGTTGAAGTAACATAAAAACTTATAATAATAATAAACTTATAAAATAAACTTATATTAATAAACTTATATTAATAAACTTATAAAAAAACATATTTTTAAAAAAAAGAAATCATAAAAGAAACAGACTCAAATCCTAACAATATAAAACATATGTTATTTTAGCCAATCTGAAACTTAATTAAATGTTAACTTAATCGTAATAATTTTATGATTTATTTTCAAAGCGCAGATACACATGAAATAAGATCATTGAATACTTTAAACACTTGGTATGTGATCCCTCAAAGCCAAGCCGAACTCATTTGTTTTCAGAGTAGAAAAGTGGCATAAGTCATGCATTTTTAAAGTTTCATAACTCGCTCAATTTTAGTGTTATATGAATGTGACTTTTTTTGTCTTACTTGTCAGTGTAACAGGAAAATTTTACTACATATAAGTTATAGGACCGGGGGACCGTATAAAAATTTAAATATCGTAATTTTTTAAGAAATGTTTTTATTGACCCAAATCGCTTTTAAAATATTTCTTTACCTGATTTAAAACATCTTTGTAATTGGAACTATATGTCTATGACTAAAGGTTTAGGAATTAGCCATTAGACACCGTTGAGACCGGACACCCTGTATTTCAAAAAATGATGTCAAAGTGGGCATTTTTAACCGAATCTCTCGAAGCGATTGTGTTGGAAACGAAAAAAATACTGAGAAAATAATTGTTTAGAAATCAAGTTCTAATTAATTGAAAAAAAAAAAAAATCATAGGTTGCTTATAAATCTCTTAAAAAATCACGTCAGCAAGTTTCATTTTTAAGGCTTTTCAACAAAGTTGAAAAGTGTTTATCCATTCGGTTTGTCTGGCCGTCTGTCCGTCTGTCCGTCTGTACGCGCCCTAACTCCCGTAAATATACTCGGATCGTTCTTAAATATTTAGATGTTAGTGACCTCTACCATAGCACGAACCCTATTGCAAATGAAGTTTGTAGCACGATTAGTTCATTTACAGGGGCAGTCAAAATTTCTCCGTTACATTACGGCCTATGGGAAAAAATCGTTTAAAATGATTTTTAATGATGTTACACGCTTTCAAACATAATACAATTTATATGCATTAATGAAATGCACTAAAATATGCATTACGTAGAATATTCAGTGTAAAGAATAGTTATTATTCATTTACAGGGCCACACAAAAGAATTCCGTTACATAATGATACAGGGGTGGAGGGAATTTTTTGCGGCGAATTATAATTATGTTAAAATATTTCATATATAATGAAATTGGTATACGTCGCTGAGGTTTACTATAACTTATTTCATGTATAATACAAAGTGCATAGCATTTACAGGGAGACACAAAATATTTCAGATACTGTATTGTATATGAAATACTGTACATTAGTGATGATTGCTGGAAATGCATTTATAATTATGATATGCGCTTTTAGGTTTCACTATATTTCTGCATACTATATGGCCTGTATAAATGCTGTAATTCATATACAGAGCTACACAAAAGTAATCGCAAGTGTTACTGGGTATAAACGCAAATTGCGTAAAGGTGGTTTTTAAATGGGTTATGCATTTTACGCTGAACTGCATTTAGTTTACTAAGAAATGTTTGTAGAATATAGATAAAATGACATACAGCGTCACGCAGAAAATTGGATGCATGGCCGTCTATAAATGATAATTTCTGGAAATGTGATTTCAGTAGTTTTAAGAGTGTTTTATTTTGAATTAAACTTTAGCTAAATAGTGGCGTGTAATAAAGGTACTAGGTTAACTACAAAGTTGTACAAAAGTATACAACTATGTTTCCATCTATTAGTATAAATTGCTGAAAGAGAAATTTCAACCTGTTATGCGTTTTCTTGCTAAGCTAATTTTCTCCATTATATATTATGTATATCAACCTACAGATCAAATACAGGGCTGTTCAAAAGAATTCGAGTACATATTTGATATGGGCGATAACTGCTGAAATCAGTTTTTCAAATGTTTTATGTGTTTTCTAAAAAGTTTACTTAGTTCTCTTATATACCTTATTTCCCTACATAACGAAGTTTTGTTAAAACATTCAGGAAGTGTTGGAAAGTGTTTCATAATCTATGCTTAATGCATGATTTTTCTTACTTGTTTCCTTTTAGAAATGAATCAGCTAATTTGTCAGAAAATTTCGAGTTGTTGAGCATGGAAAAATATTTTTTGAATACTGCCTTAACATGATTCTGAGAACACCAGCTCTTATATAAAAATGAAATTTAAAAGTTGTCAAAAGCGGCCAGATAAAATTGTTGAAGTGGGTTTATCTCTAATCATGATTTAGTTTTTGTTCGTGAATTTAGTACTTAACTTTGAAATGCGCCTGTAGGTCGAGCCGGCCAGGATTTTTGTTTCATTATGATTGAAAAGTATAATATTTTTTAATGTTTATTTTTATTTATTTATTTAGTTATTTATTTTGCTCACTAACTGCACTAAAAATCCTTTTTATATGAGAAATATCATTAAGGTATCGAAAAAAAGTTTGAAATGTATTGCAAGCGATACTTTCCTATTTGTTTTTATTGGTCTCGTGCCAATGTTATTAAGCGAAGAAATCGCCAAAGATCGCCACTTATAGACCAATTTTTATTCTGATAATTTAGTCGTTAAAGCGCGTAGTTTAATTACATGTTTTTTTGTTTTGTGTTCCATTTCTTTTTCGTATTTCTAGCTATGTATAGATGAAGTTTTAATTTCGTTATGGAATATAGGGTGGAAACAAATGCCGAACTAGTTATATTATTTTAAGAGCAAACGGATTCTTGTTTTGTAGTTTCCTGCACGCAATAGAGACAAATTAAGAAAAAAATTCATGTTTAAAAATTATTTTATAAATCACAAAAAAAATGAGTAAATTGCGATATAGTTTTCAAACAAATTGCTATACACATTCCAAGCTAATTGCTTCTGAAAGTACATTTTTGCTTCTTATTCGACGGCGTAAAAATTGAAAATGTGCGGCGTTTAAAAAAAAAAAAAATGCAGTAAAAACGAAATTTTATCATTTGCTTTTACCACCGTCAAAATGACGTCCGCATTGATAATATTTCAAGACAGCTTGATACAATATAAGCATGCGCATTAGGTTTAGGCTTTAACAAAGGATCATATAAAATTTAAAAGAATTAAATACTTAATTTTTTTTCCTCGCTCATGCCCAAATAACAGATGTATTTAATTAACATGACTTCTCGTCAGATTTAAATAATTTATCACTTTACACACTCTAAACTGAAATGTCTTAAATTCAGACACTTAAGTGTCTGAAACAGAGTGTTCAATTTTCAGACCTTTTAAAGTGTCTTAATGTTTAAGACACTTGTATCCGTCTCAATTTTAGACATTTAAACGACTGAATTGCATCCATGTTTGATCACTTCGACAGACATTTTTTCACCTTTTTTTTTTTTCTTTTGTAAGCGTTATACATTGTAAAATATATATATATATATATATATATATATATATATATATATATATTCCTTAAAATATAGAAATTGTACTGCCACTCCAGACTCCAGTACTATTTACATATTTTAATGGAAATTTTCTGGTGTAAATTCCAGAAAAAATTCCATTTATTTCGCATATTTCTGTATTTAAAAATTTCCATTTAAATGATAAAAAATACAATTCTTCTTCAATGAACCATTTCACCAACCACTTTCTTTTGAGGTACATATTACATTTGATTTTTATATTCAACTTAAACTACTGTAAACTGTGAACACTTATCCTTGACGGGGATCGCACTACATTACAGTCGGTCACCAGAAAAGCGCGCTATCCATTCGGTCACATGTTTTGTAGCTGCGATTTGTAATAATGTTATTTATTAAGCACAAAAATAAATTTTAAGTAGCAGTAGCTTTTTTTCCACTCTAGAATAATTTTGAACATTTTACGCGATATTTTTTAGAAATTTGAATATGTGGCATTTTAATTTCACTTTTATTTTAACAAATGAGGACAAAATATCTGGTGTTCAACCGTAACAATTATGTTAGCTGAATTCGAAGCAGAACGAAAGCTAATTTTTAAGTTTCGATGATGAGAAACGGGTGTATTTTTTCTCATAGCTTCACCTGTTCGTTTGATGTAAATTGAAATTTTTTTAAACCTTAACCGGAAACATTAAAATCCCGTTCACAAACGGAAACGTGCCTCCTGTGTGACTGCTAAATTAAAAAAAAAATGCTATAAAATTTTTAAAGGAAAATAACTCTTAATAATTTACCAAATGGTGAATTTAAATACTTAATATTTAATAGTAATGCCTTAGCAGGACCAATTTTTTAATATGACAGCATAAAAATAAGTTTTGAATGTCGGAGATAAATATTTTGAAGTTACACTTTAAGGTTCAAAATATAAAATTTTCGTCATAATAATTAAATAAATGCTAATATTTTTATATATCTCGGCACGATATGAATTAGAAAAAATATTACGCAGTAAAATTAACAAAACATTTAATAGTAAATATTGCAGCATGTTCTAAATGTCTGTCTTTGTTATGCATTTTTGACAATGTTGAGTCACTTTTGTGTTCAGAATTTATATATTCATCATCTGAAATACTTTCAATATCGCTTATGTCACTTACTACTTCATCAAACAATCTCAAAGCACTTTCTTCAGTCTTTTTTATCACTGTTGCGTGCCCGCTTTGACGGCTCCTCCATATCAATACCCCAGAGCAAAAAATTACATAAACGGAAACATGCCGTCCAACAGACTGCGTTGAAAATAAAATATTTTTTCTTTCAATAACTAAAAATGCGCATGTATTGCAAATGGGTGGGGGAGGCAGAGGAGATTGGTGATGCGTTCATTTTTGTGTAATGGGTAGATATGTAGACGTAACCGTCTCACAGACGGCATGTTTCCGGTTAAGGGTTAAATTGATTCATCAATGTTAAATTTATAAATCCTGCATTCCATAAGAAAATTTTTATTTGAAAAGTGTTCTTTCAGTTTGTTTAATGTTTTTTCATACTTTTATAGTTTATATCCGAGTAAATAAAGCTGCATGATGTTTTATTTATAAAATAATACTGTGTAAATAATATATATATATATATATAGTAAATAAGGTACTGTACTAAATTCTAAATTGTTAAAAATTATCATCACTCTTTTCGTTCATATATATATATATATATGTATGTATGTATATACAATAAATATTGCAGTTTCTTACGAAATGTTACCTAATCAATTTACAAATTCGACCTACGTAAAATTCAAGTTACTTATAAGTTTGCGAAACGCATTACTTATATAAATTGAGGGGTGCTTGTAATTACAAAAAAAGTTCGATAGCTTGATAACTTTTTAATCACACGAGATGGAGCCACTATTTATTCTTGATAATTTTCTGAAAGATGTTTGGTGTTTGAAAAAGACAGAAATTTTAATAGGTGATGTTATTCAGAAACTACGTGATCGAAATTGTTTTTCCATTTTTTTATGAATAAATTACCTATCGAATTATAAGCGACCAAAAAAAGTTTGAATTAGCGGCGTATCTAAACATCTAATTTCGGAAAGGAACGCTGAGATAAGTAAAAATTTCTAAAATAGAACACAGGAAACAACAAAAAAAATTCCTCTTTAAACAGGTTTTACAGATTAGGTAACGCATCTATTATGCAATGAAACTTTTTAATCATATGGGACTGGGAAAAATTTCGTTTTTAGCAGTTTTTTGTATTAACAATTTTAAATTTATGGTTATACCGCATTTTTTTAAGCGGAACACTAAAAATTATCTGCTAAATGCATTTCAGTAAACAGTAAATAAAACTGAAGTAAACCTCTGTATAACGGAAACTTGGCTGATATGAAAAATTTCATGGTTTCTGCGAAGTAACGCCACTTTCTAAGATGCATGTCTTTTGCTAAATTTTTGTGATTAAACATGACATTTTCTATAAATTAAGAAGGGAGCAGTGGCCTCATCTGCCTATCCCTTAGATACGCCACTGGTTTAAATAAACATAAATAAATCATGTCTAATATACGTGAGTTGGAAAGTGGTGAATGAAATATATGGGTTTATCCTTGAAATATTATATTTTTTCTTTTAAGGGTGTTCTCAAATCCAAAAGGGCAACTTTCTGACATAAGTTGTAATTAGTTTTTGTTCAAAAATGCATGAAACTAGCTGGTGTTGTTGTCCAGAAACTATGTAATTGAGCTGTTTCTTCCATTTTTCAAAACATAATGTCAAAGTGGGCGTTTTGAACCGAATTTCCTCGCGAAGAAAGAAAGATACTCAAGAGCGGACGAAAAACGTGTCTGTCACGTGATCAAAATTCTTTATAACTCAATAGGTACATGATTTATCAAAAAATGGAAAGGACAGTTGAATTCCAAATCGCTTCCATGGCCAGGCTTTCCAATTTTATACCTTTCCGTTAAAAAATGACTTTGTAAATGTGTCAGAAAGTTTTGCCCTTGTTGAGCAGAGCAGTTAAGAACAGCCTTAAACAGAACTTTTTAAATACAGAAATGCACAAAAAAGGAAATTTTTCTGGAATTTACGTAAAAAAATTTACATTAAAATACGTAAATTGGTGTCTCAATTGGCAGTACACATTCCATATTTAAACGAATATTTTTTTACTGTGTATAAAGCAAACAAAAAAAGTAAAAACGGTTGCCTATTGCCGAACATGCAGGTTGATCAAAGATGGATGCGATTCAGACGTTTTAAATGTCTTAAATTCAGACACATACACGTGTCTTAAAAATTAAGTCTCTTTAAAATGTCTGAAAATTGAACACTCCATTTTAAGACACTTATATGTATGAATTTCAGACATTTCAGTTTACATTGTTTATCATAGTAAAACATAGTAAGACACTTAAGTGTCTTAATTTAAGACACCTATGATGTCTGAAATTTCATAGTCAGACACTTAAGTGTCTGAATTACCTTTTCAGTCACATATGTGTCTGAATTTAAGATGCCTTTATTAGCAGTGCATCTATTTGTGTTTCAAAAGTTTTATTTTTCATTTGCTGAACTGAAATATTTAATAAATTTATGATGTTGTTACTAAACTTTTTAATTCTAGATTGATAGTTTTTTATACTTATGGAAAATGATATTATACAAGAACAATATAGCCTTCATTTTCTAATATGTTCAATCTGATAGCATTTTTGTTGAACTGTCTATCATATAAAAATTTCATTTCCTAGGTAAAAAAACATTTCTTAAAATATCAAGGCTGATTCTTTTTTATGCTCGAATACGTTCTCCCAAAGTCCATCAAATGATTTGGGATGCCGCTTGTAAAAAGATTATTTTGAAAGTCCAAATGCATAGTTATTTATGGAAGAAACCACAGTGGGATTGCATTTAAATTGGATAGCCTCAATTCCGGTTTATTTCCCTCCCCCCTTTTTTTAACATAGTAGTAAACTTAGAGGTCTGGCTTGTATCAACCTTATCCTAATGGAACTTAATGAAGTTTGTTTGGATCCAGGTGCGGAATCTCTTGTTTGAAAACAGGTATTAAAACATATTTCTGATTGTATTCAGAGTTAATTTTGATTTTTTTCCTACTTCCCTTATTTTAAGTTTACCGGTTTAAGAGAATCTAGCATTAATCACAAAACCTTTAGCAAACTTTCCATGGTTTCTCTAAACCTACATTTTAGGTTTTTTTCTACCGTAAACGTAAATTTTAGGATATGCATTTTTTACCTTCTTCCCTGCGAAATGCAAACTTTGACGATTATTTCATTTTTCATTAATTAGGAAATTTATTTTACGTGTATAGATATCAAAAGCATGATTTTTACGCCTTTTTTTAAATATGGGAACAAGAGTATTTCTCTTAGGAATGCGCAAATACATAGCCTTCGATATATTATTTATTTTCCAGCGTCATTTTACATCCCATCTGTGTTTTCGCTTTACAAAATGAAATAGTGTTATTCGATTATTGAAAAAAAAAGGTGTAAAAAACATTATTTTAATATTTCTACACGTACAAAAAGTGACATAATTAAAAGGAAAAAAACGTGATTATTTACATTTGACTGTGAAAAAAGTAAAAAAATGCAAATCCCAAAAAGGTACGCTCCCCACTAATTATGTCTAAAGACACATCTTATGTTTCAGAGGAAAATCCAACCCCCCCCCCCCCCCCCCCACCCAACACCCCATAGAACTGTCGCGAAATCTTTCCACAAGAATAGTAATATGTATATATATATATATAATCTAATGTAAAACTAAAAAAAAAAAAAAAAAAAAAAAAAAAAAAAAAAAAAAACACGATGTTCACCTCCTATTGCGAATACATGTTACTCAGCGTAAGGCTATATGCAGATTGTTGTATGGTAACTATTTGGCAGACGTAAAACGGACACATGTAGTTAAAATGGATGTGGATTGGATATATTTTTCTGATTGCAAAGAAGAAGATATATTTACTTCCAAAAAGAGGAGTAAAAGACCTAAAATATTGGTTCAGTAAAAAGAGGAATGTTTGAAAAAAGTTTTTTGGTTATTGCTTGATTCTTTTACAACAGAAAAATTAAAATCAGGAAAGTAGAAAAACAACTGTCAAAATTAAATCTAATTACTATCAGAATTTAACACAAAGAATACTTCTCCGTCATTTTATCCAAACAATCGTCATTGTGTTAAATTTCATCAGGATAAAGTTACAATCCATACCTCTGAGTCTAATGCTATACGTTTAGAAAAAATGAGAAATAAAAATGTAATTGAGGCTATTCCACTTAAAAGCATTCCCCGACGTGTCTCCTATGGATTATTGTGCATTCGAACTTTTAAAACAAGCTCTTTAAAAATTTCATCCCAATACATTGGATGGACTGTGGCCGAGGGGTGAAACAAAATCATTTCTTGATGTTTTATAAAAAGCTCTTTTATCCTGAGAATCATTATGTAATATGATAGTTCATCTAAAGGGCTATCAGACTGAACATATTATAAAATAAAATTCTTATTTTTGTTTATATATTTCTTTTTTCAAAATCATTTAAAAAATGTTTGAACACCCTTTGTTTATTAACTTTGAGAATTTTCAAAAAACAGCTTTGTAAACATTGCAAAATGATTATTATTTTTAAAAAGGTATCAGCTGTTTTTTTTTTTCTCTAACAATAGTTCGAAATAATAATCTTCGTGGTAGAATACTATTGCACATGTTAAAGAAACCTACCACGTAGATAATTATTTTGTTAATAGTGGTCTGAGAAAAAGGAGGACACTGGGTTCCTTCTTACCCTTTATTCGTTTACTACTTCGCTAAACAATAATAATAATAATAAATAAGCATTTTTGAGAATAATATTTAAATATTTAAGGAAATGAAATTTACTTTATTTAATAGAAAATAAATATTTAGACACGATTTTATATTTGATTATATTACAAATGAAGTTTATCAGTAAATTATTTTCTACCTGTTTATAACTCAAGATAATTTATACTATATCTCCATCACACATTTCATTTACATAAAATTTAGACAATAGTTTGGAATTGAAAAATTGCTTTAAAATGTTCTAAGGCTATTTCGAGATTTATACTATGTTTCTGGTTGTTAAAAATATAGACATATAAAAAATGCAATTCAAATCCATCTAAATATCGTATTCAAATACACATAATATCACGGTTAGTAATATTCAAACTACTAAAGAGTAGAAAAAAATATAAAAACCTAGCACAGCTTTAACTTAAATGAAATACTCTAAAAATTTATAATTATTCAAAGGTTTTGGAGCTTTTAAATTTATATATTATACATAAATAATAACTAAAGAAAGATATTACTTGTGAAATCTGTACAAATATTTCATTGCATGGGTTAATTCATTACCAAAGTATATCTAAGTTATAAAAGAGTATTTGAATATTTATATTTATGTAGTTGAAAAAAAATATTTATCTTTCCGAAAACATAAAATGAAATTGAAAATTTACTGTTCGCGAATCCAGTATTTCCACCATAAATCCCTAGCCAGTAGGAGCAAATGTTTTCCAATTTTATAATATCCCTGAACATGAAACTTTGGTTCTTGCTGCATGTTCTTGTTTTCGTTGTAAATATGTTTATTCTTTTCTAGCCCTTCTCTCGCTGTGAACGATTACTGAACCATAAAATACGGAAATTCTAAAAACGGCTCGATTTTTACTAGATTTTTTTGTACCTCTGTTCTCTTTGCGATCAAATAAACGCTACATCATGATTTTTGCTCAGGCCTTTAAAAAAGTAAGAGGCTGGGAAAGAAGAACTCCAGGGCATACAAATGCAATTTGTTTTTCAACCGAAATTTTGGTACTTCCCTCAACGGTTCTTTTAACTCACTTCCCTTCCGCTTTCCCTCTACTCGACACTCTATTCAATAAAAGACCACGTTTATTGTTACAACCGTCTAACCGAACTGAGAATTACGGTACTAAAATGCTATAAGAAATGGAAACCACCTTCTTTCGTAAGTTGTTACTTTCCGTTTCACTGATTTGTTTCTCTTGTCTTTGACTTACAATATAAGCCTTGCGTAATTTATATCATTGAAAAGATTATAAATGTACAAAAAATTAATATTAGTGCCGTTAGGCTTCAGAAATCATACATATATATTTTTTTTTCGGTGTGTGCTTATAAATTAACTTAAATAAATTATAAGAAAATCACTAACAAAACTATAGCAAATAAGTAATCTATGCATTTTACGACATACGAAAATGGCGAATTGTGGCAAAAAAATAAAATAAAATAAAATAAAATAAAAAAGAAAGAAAGAAAGAAAGGAATTTAAGATCATGGCCATAAAAAGGAACATATTTTTATGTGGAAATCTGTTTAAATAACAGTTAAACTATCGCAAAGAAAAATAATACATGTAGGAAGAAATAACACCTATCTATATAATGAAAGAAAGTTCAGAATTAAGTGGTTAAAATGTCATGTTAATTGCGAATACTCATTTAAGCAGATCATCAGCAGTTGTTAATTGTAACACATATGCATTATACAAAAGACAAAGAAAAAATATTGTTTAAAGATTTTTATTGAATCAAACATTTTAAATAGACGGTTTTTTTATAGTCCTCAAAAAATCTTACAAGTAAACGGTTTATTTATTTAATTAATATATGAAAATAATATAATGTTTAAATCTCATATCCTTAAAAGAAAACATCTGAAACATTCGTAATGCTATCCGGTATCGTTGAACATTCTATAAAAAGAAATCTTGAGAAACACGTACACTGTAAAAAAAAATAATGCCAGTTTTCCGGTAGGAATCGGAAAAATAGTTGCCCTTATCGTACCGGAATAATTTCCAACTGAGCTCGGAATAAAATCCATAAAATCGGAATAAAATCCGTAAAATACCTTTTTACTGACTATTTCCTAATTTTTACGGATTTTATTCCGAGCTGGGTCGGAAATTATTCCAGTAAGATAAGGGCAACTTTTTTTCCAATTCCTACCGCAAAACAGGCAGTATTTTTTTTTTTTTTAAGTGTATTAGAAAGTCTTAATTTTTTTTTCTTTACAGTGTATTAGAAAGTCTTAATTTATGGCATTTTACGATAAAAAGTTAATTTGATTATTTCAGAACCTTTAAACGTTATATTTTGTGTGCTTTAGAAAATGATCATTTCTAAACCATAGCATTTCTTATCAAAATAAATAGCTGTTAAATTTCATGTCTACACTGTAAAAAAATAATGCCAGTTTTCCGGTAGGAATCGGAAAAATAGTTGCCCTTATCGTACCAGAATAATTTCCATCCCAGCTCGGAATAAAATCCGTAAAATCGGAATAAAATCCGTAAAATCGGAATAAAATCCGTAAAATACCGTTTTACTGACTATTTCCTTATTTTTACGGATTTTATTCCGAGATGGGTCGGAAATTATTCCGGTACGATAAGGGCAACTATTTTTCGGATTCCTACCGGAAAACTGGCAGTATTTTTTTACAGTGTGCGGGTAAATTTCTGTATTATGTCTAATATTTAAAATATATTTTCATAAGGAAAAATATTTTTTGTCTATTTCTTCATAATTAAAAGATAATTATACACAATCAAGGTATTTATATAAGTAATTTAGTTAAGATTATTTTCAACATAAGCTTCTTATTTAAAGTTCTTGATTGCTCAAATTCTTGCATATAAGTACTTAAGCGGATAATGAAAAAAGTAACTGTATTTATTGTATATAAAAAAAAGTCAGGTGTTAAATTTTAAAAAAGCTATGAAGACTATTACTTTGTGATTTATGTATTTATGTAAATCAATTTGAAATATATGCTGTTTTTACCAAAGGATGTAAGGTTTTGATTTGACTGATTTTTGATTTTTGTAAAGATTTGACTTTGATACAATTATTTGCACGCACATATTTTTCAAGATGTTTCAAATTATATTTTATGAAACTCCTGTTTCACTTTCCTTTTAGTGAATTCGTAAGACTATTGTGTTTCCTTTTTTTATCGAATTTTGTGAACAATTGTTAAAAACGTTATACATGAAACGGAATTTTAATTGTCAATGTAGTTTTAAGTACAACATTGCGTAAAATGATGATTTTCATAAAAGGAAAACACTTAAATTTATCCTACTATATTTATAAGCTTCTAAGTTTGTACCAGAAGTAAGATGACAGTATGGTTTTTATTTTAATCTTTAGACTTTAAAATTCGTTTTTTCTCAAAAATTGATTTAAAAATCGGATGTTTTTATTTTTAAATCAATGTTAATCTATTTAAAAATCCGATGTTAAGTTTTACTAAAGCTATGAAGATTATTATTTTGTGGTTTAAAGCTTTATTTATGTGAATCAATCAGACATATATGCTATTTTTACTAAAGACTGTAGATTTATTAAAGATTTGACTTTGATAGATACATACATTTTTCTCTGCCTTTAACCTTTAGATACAATTATTGAACGCACATTTTTATTAAGATGTTTCAAAAATGATATTTTTATGAAACTTTTATTTAACTTTCCTTTTACTGACTAAAGACTGACTATAGTCTAGTTTTTTTCTTTGTTTTATACAATGTTGTGAATAATTGTTGAAAACATTATACATGGAGCGGAATTTTAATCGCCAATGTACTTTTAAGTACAACATTGCATAAAATAATGATATTCAGAAAAGGAAAACGATTAAATTTAGCCTGCTCTCTTTATTTATAAGCTTCTAACTTTATGTTAGAAGAATGCTGAAAGTACGTTCTCTATTTTAATCTTTAGACTTTTATATTTATTTTTTCTCAAGAGTAAACCTTTTGTCTATAATTTTGAGTTAATACAAAGTTAACCAATGGCGAGTTTTGCCAATGAAGAGGATCATTTTTTTTAAATTTTCATCGATGTTACTTCACATATAATTAAAAGATTTTTTTCAATCGGTGAAAACATTGCAGCTAAAGATTAAGGATTTTCAGCATTTTTATCATCCTCCCTTTTTCATTTATTTTTATTTTAAAAATTATCATAAAAACTGAACTCATTGTGATATCCAACGACATTTTTTTAATTATTAGGAAATAAGTTTTATTTGTCTTACATTTCTTACAATAAATTTTTTTGTCATCATAATTGGGAGGTAAAGTCTGTTTTATATAGAGTCGCCCAAAAAGATTCAAACTTGCTACAGCTCTTAACCTAACGGGGACACATACGCGCTGTACATTGCAAAATTGTTCAAAATAAGTTATGAATTACGATTATGTGTGGGAAATAGTCCTTCTAAGTTTTTTCAAAAACTTACTTTATAAAACTTCATTTCTTCCACGGTTTTTATTGGTATATTTATAAATGTTTTTTAGAAAACTATTTTCCCTTTCCATGCTATGAAAAGTACAAAAGTAAAATCTCCATTCTTCTACTTTCAAATCTCAACGAGCCATGATACTTTTGAATTTTAGGAAATTCCTTATCTTTGAAGCAATAAAATCAGAAGAAACCGTTTTTAGTACCAGAAAGTCCCTAAGTTTTTTAGATTTTAACCTCTTCGGTCCATGGGTCCCCATACGGGGACCTCTGCTCTTTTCCTTATAAAAACTAAAATGACCGAAATTTTTTACATTTTCACATCACTTCTTAATAGCTGAATGTTTTTTTGCGTTCAAAGCCAACGAATAAATGGCAGCATCTAAGCTGAGTCCCACATAAAATAAATGTTATTTTCATCTCAGTTTGCAAAATGCCTAAAAAAGCCCAAAAGACAGTATGACCAAGAATGTGAGAAATTTTCATAAGTATTTAACTTAAATCTTTTTCAATAAAACATTTTGAGAATTTGCAGATTATTTACTTGTTTAAAGCTCTTAAATTTGTGATTGCGTTAATTTAGGTTAATGGTTATTAAATTCACGTTTTAAGCGGGTTTGTAGTTTTAGATGCATATTTTTTAACCTAAATTACTAAGAGCCTAAAGGATTAATTTCCGAAAAGGTATTTTTTCTGTCATTTACGATGACATTTTGTTTGGAAAAAACCTATCAATAAGCATTTTATTATTATTTTAGCTTCGATAGTGAAGAATTTAAAATATCATAAATCATTCTGGTTTTAGAAGATATAAATATCTGTAGAATATCTACAGAATGCAGCAAAAATGTTTGTAAATACAACTTATAAGTCCTAGAGAGTCGTATTTATATATTTTTTTTTAATGCAAATTTTTGAAATTGATGGCATGAGTATTTCATCAACATAATCTTAATTCCGATCTAATTTGAACATTTTTGAAATTTACATTGCTTATTATTTTCAACAGGACAAAATTAGGTATTCCAAGTATTAATAGAAGTTTTAATTGTTCTTTGCAAAATGATACACTAATACACATATATATAGCTGGAGAAATAAATAATGAGCTAGATTGTGTAGACAATGTGTGCAGAAATTCTTTAAAGTTTGATGTTAATAATAAAATATTTTAAATAAAGCAAATTATTATAAACAATATTACTGCATTATATTAATTTTTAACAGAGAATTGGTTTAATATAATTACTCATGCAGTGTTTACTGCAGTTCCATAAAAATCCCAGCGATTTATGCTGTTGAAATGAATTAGATATCAGACCAGATGCTCTTATCGTTAACGGTTAGCTGGGTAAATTAGTCGTCCAGTTTCACCCGGGATGACTCAGTTGGTACAGCATTGGAGGCTACAATCAATACATCCATGGTTCGAATCCTGGCCCGGACTTTTTTCACCCATTTGGAAATTTACAACTGGTATTATTACTATGGTATAATTACACGTATATATTTATATAATTTACGCACATACATGTATATATGTGTATGTATATGTAGAATATAAAAATATATATAATACACACACACACACATACACATATATATATATATATATTTATGTGTGTGTGTGTGTTTGCGTGTGTTTGCGTGTGTTTGTATGTATATAAATGTGTCATTAAATTTTAAACATTGCTTATTTTATTTCAACTGTATCTAAGTTACAAAATAATGAACTGAAAAGAGAAAAACTTCTTTTAAAGTATAATTACACGTAAAAAAACCCTTATTTTTTACTGTATATTATACTTTTTAGTTTCCAGAATATTAGATTTTAGATTAATATTTTTAATTATTATTATTAATTATTATATTATAATTAGGATTTTATAAATACCTATATGTAAATATTCCATTCAAGTATACGATACAATTGTATAGATATGTCCGTCGTGTATTTGGAGAGACATAAACTAGCAAGAACTGTCTTCAACAGCTTTCGAAGTATAGCTCTTTCTAATTAGTTTCCAAAGAGGTAATGGCTTTCTAAACTTCAGCCATTATTCTTGATTCCATCTGGATTCGATGTTTTGCAGTGACGAAATTTCAAAGATCCCCTGGATTAAAAGATGCAAAGATAAATGCGAATGAAAACCCCTATTATTTACTTTAAATTGAAAAGACGAATAAAGTTTTCGCATTCTTTAATTTCTCTAATAATAAGAATTTTGACAAAAAGACTTTTAATCAATGCATGATCAGCAAGTTTTCATGCATAATTAAGGCTACTTATTTGTGTTTCTGTTGTTTACGTTTCAACATTGTATAATATTTTGTAAGATAATTAAGCGATAAATAAATGGATCAATTGCTGGGAGAATTATTTTTATATGTATTTGAAAAAGAAGTATTGAATTGTAGATTCGTAAATTAAATTAAAATTTTGATGATATTATAAAAAAAATCTGAAAAAGCAGTATTTTATAGACTTTTCTGATGCGATTAAAAGAAGAAACTGAAATATGCAAAACCAGCGTTAAAATTTTGATAATGAAATTCAGTTTTCTGAGACCCACGTTTTATTCACTGTTTTTTTACATTTATCAACAGATCGTAAATATTGGATACATGTAATGTTACAATTTCGACAAATGACACTTAATAAGGCAACAAATGGAAAATATTGTAACTTTACAGTAAATGTGTAAATACTTTAAGTGGAAAATTAACTTGTATTCTTGTTACCTTTACGTATTTTTTGTAAGATTTTGACTAATGTTAGTTTTAAAAGTTAAAAAAGAAAAATAAATAAATTTAGAAGGAAAAGTGAACTGGTTAAACTTATTTATAAAACTTATACACAACGAAGTATTATTTAATTATAAACAAAATAAGAAGTTGAGCTGCAAAAACATATATCTCCAACTAATCAAAATTTTCAGATATGCGAAAGAACTGGTTTCCCCTGCAGTTCTCAATTTGTGCGCTCGTAAAATAATTTTCCGATAATTTTACTTATATTTTTGACAAAATAAATAATAATCCGAAGCTTTTAAAAAAATATCAGAATAGATATACTTAAATGTTCGCCATATAGAAATTGTTAGCTAAAATTGGTTGAACGTTAAATTAAAGCAAAGCATCATGACGAAATATATGCCGAAATTAAGAGAGCTTTAAATAAATCAGTTTAGTATCTTTAACTTCGAAATTTCACAAAGTAAAAACAAACAACATTGTTATTAACCATTCGTTGGAATTTTTGTGCTGATTAGTAGACAGATTGTTTTAATATACGCATTTTTAAATTAATTTTGTACGCCGTATTTTTTAAGGAAAAATGAAAATAGGAAATAGACTAAAATCACCCAACGACTGAGTCGTAAATGAAGAGCTTAGTGGAAGAACTTGTATGATACATTTTCTCAAAAATTGTTTTATTGTATGGATAAAACCTTTATGAGGTATTATGTCATATGGTAAAAATAAAATGCTAAAATTCAAATTAGTATTGAAGATATGAGACAGCATCTGTTAATATTTAATATTTTTATATTTAATAATTTAAATGGAAAAAGTAATTTCTAATAGTTAAAAATTAAATTTTAATAAGGTACTTGTACCCAATATGGACCGTGCCCTCAATATGGACACCCCTAATATCTTTAAAAGTAACAATTTTGATCAAGAGATGGCGCTACATGTCCGTGAAGAAAAGCAGTTGAAAAGATAACTAAGCCTGGAAAGTGAAAAAAAGCGCGCTGTTTGCCAATTGGAAGGAAACATGTTGTTTCGTGGTGTGCTGATCGTAATTACAGGTAAGTTTAAATTCTTATTAGATATGGTAAACTTACTTTAAATATTGAAAAGAGGGGTGTTTTAGAAAGCTGGTAAAACATATTTTCGATTGCTATTGAATATGTGGCTTAAAAATGTTTTCTTTCTTTATTTATTAGAATATTTAGTAAAACTATGCCCGACTCCCTATATGAACACCTTATATCAACAATGGAAATACAGCAAGTGAATCTTCAGATTCACAAATTCGTAAAATATCTGTTTAATGTAATCTGAGCAATCCTCCAAGGAAAAAATCCTCCAAAAAGCCCTTGCAGAAAAATCAAAAGAAGTCTCCCCTCAGTAGAGTGTCTGTTGGCGAAATCGCAGATACCAGTGGTATGATTTCCTCAACAAAGGAGAGCTGGTACTGCTTCTTATGCAGTATTGATGCTATTGGAGACATGCGGCAGATATGCCCATGAGGACTGTGTGGAGTTACCGCCCATGATGAAGAAGTTTTTATTCGTCCATCGTGTGAGGACTGAGTAATAACAGATGTAAATTCTGCAGACAGATGCAATAAAGCTAAGCAAAACCAACTATTTTATTTCATAATATTTTGTAGTAACTGAGGTGCTTTGCATGGGTCTTCGAAGAGACACAACCGAAAATGAACCCCCCCCCTTCTAAAGTGCATGTTCTGAAGATATTTACCGTGCCCCCCTCCCCCGCAATATTTTAAGATATATTTCTTTTATACCCTCTCCCCTAAAATCCCTTGGAAGACTGGATCTTCCATGCACCCTGTGTAGTAGGTCAATAAGGAGCCACCTGTCCCTAATATGGACTTGCATGTCCATAATAGGGACAGGTGGTTCCTTATATGGACTCTTGTAAACATTTTTTTTTTTTTTTTTATCATTAAAATTAAACCAGTGTAATTACAAGGTCGCTAATTTTAATAATGATTGTCAACAGTCCAGGAATAGTGGTCATATAGTTTTGGAGTCCTATGACGTGTACACGGGGGTGAAAAAAATCAATTTTCCTTAGGGTGTCCATATTGGATACAGGTACCTCATTACTTTCTAAGAAAGTATAGTATCACCTGTTAACATTTAAACATATACTACTAAGAAGGGATGAAATGGGTAACTAATTTACAAAAAAGAAATTTCCACTTCAATTTTCTCGAATTCTAACTTTTGTTACATAACATTTTCTTCCACTCAGGTCTCCAAATTTCACGTGAATTTTTCTAAAAGTTCATATTTTCCTCCTAGTTTTTTTTATATTTTACGACTTTAAATCACAAAAATTAAAATTAACTTGTTTTTATATCATTAATTTAAAAAAAATCATTAAACTTTTTAATGTTGTTTAATTAGTTTGTTAAATTTATATTGTATAACAATTATTTTATTAAATTTTATATGTATTAATATGTAGCTAGACAGTACAGTCTTTCAGCTTCATTGAAACAAATTGTATTTTCCAATCTTCCCGGTTTTTTTAAGACAAGTAAATATATTTTTGAAACAGGAATTAAAAATACATAATGAGCGGGATACATCTGTACGACATAAAAAATTCAAATATTTTATTAAATAAATTTTCTGGTTAAAAACATGATTTGAAAAGAAAATCAGAAGGCTAGTAGCTATGATAAATTAATCCTTATTTAATATGCGTAAGAATGATATATTAATACCCAAACAAAGTTTTCAAGGATTAATTTTACTGCATATTTTTTGTCCAAGATAAAATAATAATTTAAAATTTATTTTATAAAACTGAAGACTCACGATTTTGCTCCTTAGTATTTATTTCACTATATTAATGATGTATAAATTGATGTATTTAAAAACTTATATATTTTTAAAACAATAAATATAAAGTACAATTTTCGATTAATTTATAAATCTTTCTTTATGTGTAACGCAATAAATATTTTATTCTTCCAATGTAACGTTCTCTAATTTAAACTTTAAATGAGCTTTTTATACCAAAAATATTATGTAATTTTTTAATTATTTTTTTCTTTTAATTATATTACTTTCAATTCATAATACAACATTAATTTTTATAACTTTATACAAAATATGCAATCAGTACATTCATTTATGCTTATGTTTAGAAAGGAAAAATGAAATGGCTTTCCTTCCAAATAGCGACTGAAGCAAAATGCATAATGGAGAATTTTATTTCAAACGAAATAAATTCATATTTGGTTTACATTCTAAAAAGCAAGCGTTCACAATATAAAGCGAAGTTTCAGTGATAAACCTGAAAATTTGAACAGAAGTTATAGGATAAGGATCCATTTCCATCCCAAATTTCAGAAACAGATCTATTATTTTGAAAAATGAGAGAAGAATGTCTTCGCTTTCATCATAAAAAAAGACGATCATGGAAGTATTATTTGTACTTACACCACAAAAATCAGATTCCCTATAAACGATCTCAAGGGTAAGGTAACTCTCCCAAAACGACCAAAAATGCAGAGATTCAGATATGAAACAACGGGCATTTTCCATCATAGGCTATCAGATATTTGGGCCTAACTTACTGAGTGCGTGTTTTTGTATAGCTCTGAGAATATATAGGCAGTAAAAGAGAAAAGATGACTTCAGTTGTCTGATGGCTAAAGCTGCGTCAAAAAATATTGGTACTGGTGGCTTGGCTGTGTTCCAAATGTTTTCCTGGAAAGAATTTCCCAAAAAATAGAAAATAGAATTTCGCGATTGAAGCTGTGATGTGGAAAACATTGTCTGCTCCTCACATTCCATTCGTTATTGATTTAATTTAATTTCCATTAAATGATAAGGAAAACTTTCTAAAAGTTATATTGCTTTGAAAATTTTGCTTTTTATTATATCGATGAAAACTTCGTTAAGAATTTTATTATTTAACGTGAAAAATGTGGACGGCATATTTATTTTGAAAGTATCTTAAAACCGCTTATTATAATGTTTCTTGTGATTTAACTATTAAATATAGCATATTTAATATTATACACAAGTAATAATACATTATATTATTTTTTACACGGTCGTTAAAGTAAAAATTACTGTAACTTCCTGCTTATGCGCCGCGGCTGAGTTAAGTCTTTTTCAAACTGAAATTTTATTGAAAAAAAAAAGAAGTCAAACAAGTGCTAAGCAGAAGTAAGTCACATTTTATTTAAAATAAATTCTGGTTAGAAAATGAGTTATCTGAGGTGCGGTGAATACGCGCAAAATTACAGTAAGTTTTATATAAAAATAAACTTCTCTATTTTAAATTTCTCTTTTTGACTCATTTTCTTTGAATCTTTTCTGAATAAGATTTAATAGACAAAAATTATTAAAAAATTTCAAAATTAGGAACAATCTTCAATAATTTATTTTATTTTCTACAAATATTTAATTTCAAACATTTATTTTTTAAAAAGCGGCGCTATTTACATGTAATTTATATATATGAACTTTTCATAACATATCATCGAGCTCCTTTTTTAAAATAATAAATACTGTTGCATATAATTCATTCAGTTTATGCAATACGTGCTGCTGTCAGCACAACTTAGAAGCATTCTATTAGTGTAAGCGTCATCACATATTAATTGTTTTCAGTAAAACTGAGTTTTTCTTATCCAGTTGTTGTCAATTTTCTGTTCTGAACTTCTCATTACCAAGGGGTAATCAATACCTAAACAAACAATAATATGTTGTAGGAATCAATATTCATTATAAACGAAAAATCATTAAAGGTCATACGATTTGAAAGAGTGGTAACCTATCAGTTCACGTATTAATATATGAATGAATGTATTAATATGTGCGAGAAAGTGAAAATTACTTTAAATAAATAGAAAAATATCTGTCAATCATGGGAGTGTTCCGGCAACTTGCTGCTTCTGTTGTTGTTGTGATTGTTGAGGTGCATTCACAGAATTTCGAAAAGAATAATGTAAAAAAAAATGCATGAATTAGTAAATAATAAAAATGTTTTTTTAAAGGAGCACACAGGAGATACTGGAGATATTTGCCCCATATTTTACTAAAATACTCGTAATTTTTAATTGATATACAATAACATCTCAGTTTACCTCATAGAATATTTTGACCCTTTTAATCTTTTATTATGAAAATATTGTGCTTATTTCTGACAAATATTGGTTATGTCTTGTTTTATTCAACCTTACTTTTAACACATTTATTTTTCAATTTCTTGATCATTATTATTATTACTGATAAAAGTATGCTTACTATTATTAATTAATTATCCACTTGATTGAATTATTTACTGATTCATTTACACAAAGGAATGCATTATGTCAGCATTTTAATTTAAGAACAATGTAAAACAATTAAAGAATTATTTAAGTTTTATATGAATAATAGTTGTATATCATGTATTAATGAATATAGTTTCGATAAAATCATTTTATGTCATTAAAATTTTACATGTGTGCTTTAATTAATATTTGGTAGTTAGTGGTATAAGTGTCCCTAGGAGGCTGTTTATTACAGTGAAGCCCCATATTGCATGCTTTTAACTAAACGATCTTCATTTTAGTTCATCAAAATCTCAAACTTCAATTTATATTTGTTGAGTAATTTCAAGAATGCCAGTTAAGTTTATTTCATTGGTATGCTGTGTCGCAAATGCATAATTGCGTTTTAAGTCATTTACGTACGACTAATACGACTGCACTCAAATTTATCCATCCTCAACAGATTGTATTATACATTAGTTCTGACAAATTTAATATGATATTGAGAAATATCATTTTAATATCTATCCAGGAGTTTTCATTAACGATGAGGCGATGAACTCACACATCTATTGCCCATTCTTGCCTACGTAAACATTAATAATAGTTGCGTTATTAATCCTTGTTGCGTATCATAAAATCTTGTAGTTCATTACTACTTGGTAGATCCAGCAAACATTAATTATGAAAGCATGAATAAAGCTTGGAATGTTTAGTTTAATTCATTACAAGTTTTCGTATTTTAATGAAGAGATGAATACTTAACAAGAACTCAAACTAAAACCGCTAATATTATTTTTTTAATAAAGTGTAATGTACAAATGTTTATATATATATATATATATATATATATATATTAATCATTAAATAGAAATTTATGAAAACATTTAAAAAAAAGGCGCATACATGATAAAAAGAGCATTTACTTCCAAAGGGGATATTAGCATTCTACTCTTGCAATGTTAAAAATAAATCAGTAAATTCACAGTAAAATAACTGTCAGCAAAATTGTCGGGCTTTTGCCGTTCCGTTAGTAAATTTTCCGTTTTGGGAGATAAAAAAGGGAAAATCTCCGTTTCATGAAATGGTAACTTTCCGTTATAACGTTGATATTACTCCGTTATTTCCTATTGCCAGATGGTAATTTTCCGTTTGTTAATATAACAAGAAGGGTATATTTCCGTTTTTTATCAACTTTTTTCAGGTCACTATCCGTTAATTAATATAGCGTAAACGGCATATTTCTTTTTTTTATAAACTTTTTTAGTTCATTGTCCATTAATTAATATAGAGAGAAGTGTATATTTCCGTTTTTTAACAACTTTTTTCGGGTCACTATCCGGTAATTAATGCAGCGAGAATGGTATAGTTCCAATTTTTATCAACTTTTATCAGGTCATTATGTATTTTTAACATTTCTATTTTTAGACATGATTAGTTTTCAAATATATTCCCATTTAAACAATGGAAGTATAATTTAAAAGTAATTGTTTTTAACTTGAAAGTGGATATATTTGAGGAAAGTAAAAAAAAATATATATATACAGAAAATTACTCCAAACCATATTTTTTAACGCTATAATTTTTACGTTTTAAATGAATATAAATGTATTTTTACTATTTTAAAATTCAGTTGCTAAACAGAATTTTTGTAATAGTAAACACAAAGTTCAATGTAGAACAATTTTCAGCAGAAAAAAATATTTTTTGTCTCATTGTTGTCCAGCAGCGGAGTGGTTGAGCCCCAAAATAGTGTTAAAATTTGAACTTTGGGAACATTTTCTGTAAAATTATTTACTTTTATAAGCAACTAATTTATTAGTCTATGGATAAAACAAGCCAATTTTATACTCTACCTGAAAGATTTATACATTTACGAAATGAAAGTGAATTCGGGTATATGTCAGAAAATAGCCCAAATTTGATCAAAAATATAAAAGATACTAATGAAGACATCTGATCATCCCTTTCGTCTCCTAGAAAAAGAGACATGACCCCCCCCCCCTCCTCTCTCTAAATGGAGGAGAGGTTTCTGGACACAATCTATAACATTTAACAAATTCATTTACGCTTGTTTTGACAAAATATTATGTGCAAAACTGCATAATGTTTACATGTATTACAATTAAATGTAATTTTTATCTCAGACAAATTTTAACAAAACACATTTAAAAATTTATATGATTTACTAGATTTGTTAAGAAATAGTAAATCTAACTGAAAACATAAAAAAATGTAAATTAATTAAAGCTTTAAATAAATAAAAAAATACAAGTTGTTTTGTAAAAAAAAGAAACATGTTTATTTGCAAACATCTGATTTTAATGAAAATTTTGTACTAGAACAATGCAAAGGTAGGGGGAAATCTGAATTTCGGATAAATGCAAGTACCAAAAACCGTTACAGGATTGCAAATGATGGAATCCATATTTAGGTGTTAAGGGGGTAGGATACCTTTGAACACGTCGAAAAAGTAAAAAAAATATCACTATGTTCGAAGCTTCAAAACTTGTGTAATAAGTCAAAAATAAAAATCAAACTTCATTTAAATATAAAGCTCATATTTAAATTTATATTTAAAAAATATACATATAATTGTAAATTCATAAATAAATATTGAAATGTTAAGTTTAAAAATATATGATATTAAGAGAAAAAAATCTTGCGCGCATGATAAAATCTGAAAATATTCATATAAATAGGAAATTTTGGTGAAAATAAATGCATAATAGTGTTACCTTTATACTAAGACCAGAATATTTTTTTTTTAAATATCGATTAAATTAAAAACAATTAACAGAAAATTAAAACTTTTCACTTTAAAAAAAATATTTTTAAAGTAAAAAACAGAAAAAATAAATAAAACATTAGCTTTTTCTGGTTTTAAGTTGTAGATAATACAGAAATGAATATGTGTTGAAAATGTCTTTTGATTTCCATGCATAGTTTTTTAGTAACACGGCGCGCAGTATTAAAATTCATCATTTTGAATAAACGCAACGCAAAGTTTAATTATCCTATTTACTCGTGATATATAGTCTTAATAAAACTGCCATAATTAGTAAGCTAATGGGAATTATTTAATGCGGTTTTTTGCATATTTTTCAGAAATTATTACGGAATCAAAATATGTATTAAAAAAATTCGAAAATTTTGTAGGTTTAAAGGTATCCTACCCCCTTATCTATGCAGTTACAGGAAATGTTTTTTAATAAGACTGAGGTGAAATTTTAGTTTCAATTACTACTATTCTTGAACAGAGTAATAATTGAAATCAAAATTAAATGATAATTTTGATTAAATGGTAAATGATTTTAAACAAATCTTATGCTCATTTACTTACTAGCAGCAGGATGATTAATTGCAAACTTATAAATGATATCAAATTGAAATTTACCCGAAATATAGCATGATTATCATTGATTTTTAGACTAACATTTAAAAGATAACGATAATAATGACTAAGCGTTTAACATGAAATTCTAGATATAAAGAAATTTGTAAACATTGCTTAGTGCAGGACAGGCATACAACACCCATACATTGTATTAATTACTAAGAGATAAATTATTAATGATAAAATAAATGTTTAGCTCAAAAACACAGTTAAATGTGATTGTAAAAGAAAATATAATCGCTAACTTTAAGTATAAATGTGTAAACATTGCGTAGCACAAGACTGACAGATAATATTGATAGGTATACCGTAGTAAATATTAATGATAGTAGAAATATTTAACTTAAAAATACTGAGAAACGTGGTTATTCCAGAAATTAAAAACGCCAAGGAAGGCCTTTAATTTGAACAGCCGAACCAAAGCATCCTCAAATTCAACGACACGATTGTTAAAATATTTGGGATCCATGACAGTAGAAAAGTAATTATACTTCGCTTCGAGATCTAACTGTTTACAGATGATAGATTTACTATTTATTATATATTTATTAATACTCCATGCAACATCTATTAAATAAATTGCTAAAGAATCCAGTCGGATTCCTTGTCGTCACGTTTAACTTCAAATTCAAATCTACATCCAAAGAAATCAAATGCCCTTGAATAGAGCAACACAAGTAACAAACCCGAAAGATCGACAATTGCCGGAGCAAAGTTGCTTCCCGTCTTCGAGATAAACAAATGTGACTCTTGACTGTGAATCCGGGTATTTCAACATCGGAAATAAATATTCAGCAGATAACGCAATATCTCCGTTGTCACCCATACGTCCCCATCCGTTCCGTTATTTTCAGGAAATATGATGAAATTTTCTGTTTTTTAACGGAAAATGCTCCTTTGTAGGCAAAAAGTGACTTTTTCTGTGAAGTTCAGGAAAAAATATCTGTGAATTTCAGATGATTTTTAACAGTGTAGGCTATATTGCGATTAGGATAATGTAAAGCTAGGTTATTTATTTAGAGGAAAGTTCTTTAGTTTATAACATAGAAATTTCAAATTAAAAATTCAAATATTTAAAAGTGTACTTTTCATTTCATTGTTGTTCTATCGAAAATATACATACCTTCAATACATGCATAATATCTTTAAAAAGCTATCCAAGCTTTAACTATAGAAAATATGCATAATACCTTTAAAAAGGGTGAGTTATAAAGTTAATGCCCATTTTTGCAAGCATGGAATATTAACATTAAGTTTTATTCTCGAATATGGAAAAAATTAACGGTAAATAATTACATCAAGGTCACATGTATTTTTAGATTCTATTTGCTTGAAAACGGACAAACGGAAAATTTCAGAGCTGTTTTCAGAAAAAGTATATACCATATTATCAAACGGTTTTGAATTGAATTTTTAATTTGAATTTATATTTCCGTTTTAAAAAAAATAATATTTTATGCGCATGTATCTTATTTACCTGGGGAAAATGCTGTTTAACAGAGTAAAAATGTATCTTGAATGTAAATTTTATTGTTTATTTAAAAAGATTTACTTTAAACTAACTTCAGTATATAAGATATGAGCACTTGAAAATAATGTACACAGTTCGATTATTTATAAATAATAGAGTTATACTGAACCTTGAAACACTCTTTAACGACCATCCATCACTTAAAAAATTTAAAATACTTCTTCGTAAAAATTTACTATTTATGAGGTTTAATATATCTTAAGAAAAGCATACTTTACAATTCTGTAGCTTAATCAATTTTTTTTTTAATCTTCAAAAGTATCAAAACCACATAAAAAAACATTATGGTATCAATATAATCTTATATCGTGAAAAGAAAAAGTTCACAAAATTTCTTTATCAAGAAAACTCAAACTATTTTTTTTTTCATTAAACGAACAATAAATTTTACATTAAATAAATTTTATATATTTTATATATTTTTTCTAATTAACAAATATTAAATTTTATATCAATTATTATAAATTTTTCCATTAAACAAATATGAAGTTTTAAAGTGTTAATTTAACTAAAATGGGAAATCTAGTTTATAAATGAAGAAACCAAACTGATTTGTCACTACACTTCGTTGTGACACAAAAAAGATTAGTAAACATTTTTTAAATTACCTAAGCAGCAAGTTTTCTTTTTTTTAATCTATGCGTGTGAATTATAAAAAAAAAAGATAAATGAGGCATCAAATAAATAAGACTTTATAAGTGTGAAAATAAATACAGATAATGAGTAATTACATTCTCATCTTCTCTTGGGAGAAAATATACTCTTAGAAAAATAAACTTTGCATGCAACGAAAACAAATTGTCTGCATAATTTGATGAATGAACTTCCTTAATTTGTGCGATAGTCAGAACCTACGTTTTTAGGCAATGGAATTATTACACTTTCGATATCAGTGTATTCCAAATCACACAAACGGGTTTTACTGTCAAAGAAAATTAACGAGAATATATGAAAGTATGTAATTAGAATTTGCTGATAAGTTGTATAAAAAACAAACCTCTTGAATATCATTTGAGAAATACATGCAACCGATTCACATAAGCATTGAGAAGATATTATCGTATAATATAGGTTACATTTAATAAAATTTTAATATGTTACATTATAATATATGTTTTATATTTATTCAGTGCATAACTATCACTTAGATAGTTTAAAGCTTTATAAACTGATTATTTTTTATATTAAATTTCAGGGTAATTTTTTAAAAAATCTGTCCTATATTAGATAAACATATTTTCATTTAATCTTCTGCATTATTTTTATTCACTAAGCGAAAATTCAAATCATCTTTTAAGTTTCAGATACGTATTTAAACTCTTTTCCACAAAAGTATATACTAAACAAAATATGGAGATTTATTTGAACCTTAAATCTAATTTATTGCTCTTAGTATGCAACCAATATTGAACATAGTGAAATTGGGCTCCTCGCACAAAATTAACGAAAAGAAAAGGCAAATGAAAAACACATATAATTTTAAATTTACTGAATCATATTTTACTTTTATATTGAAACATTTTATAAGACTTCTACTTTCATAAACAAAATTTGGATACCATATTGATGAGTTTTCCATATTTTTTTTTTTTTTTTTAAGTGCAAGGTAAAAGTACATTTTTATTTTGTAGCATATAATAAAATAAATCACAGATTTCATATTTTAAAATAAATAGATAGGTTTTAAAACTTTTCTGCTTCATACTTCTTCAATTTTTTCCTCCTTAAAGAGATATGTATATTCTATTTCATTCGTTATTATCTAAAATTGCACCTGGTTTGAAACGATAAAACGTTTTCTGATGTAATCATGCAAATGGACATAACTTCCACTGAATGGATATGAGTGGCTCTAGACTTAGAGTGAATATATAGTAGCAGTATCAAACTGGAACATTTAAAATCAATAACGCGTAGTTGTTCAAGCCGATGTTTCAGCTTAACTAGTCAAACAATATGACGCTTTGTCTAATTAAGGGGAATGAAGCATTTATTTGAAGAAAGGGGTTTTAACGCATTGTGAAAAAGAGAAAAAAATACATTTAATCTGCGTACCTTTCGTGTTTGTTTCAATAATTTACACTAGTGTAACAATCAATTGTGTAAACAACCGGGATATTGTAATGTGCGTCGTCTAAGATATATTATGAATACACATTACAGTCTAGCTTTGGAATGTAATGTCATTTTGAAAATTAATTGTTTTATGTGACCTGTGAATAAAATAATTGTGAAACACCCAAAATTTAGATACCTTCACAAATTTATCTATGTATGTAATTTAATATAAAATATTTTTCATTGTTTATGACATCTAGGGTCTCCTTTTATGAAATAAAAATAAATATACTTTTTTGAAATGCACCTATAATATTTTCTCCAATAACATGTATATAAAATACCCAAAATTTATACATGAAACAAATTTGTATTATTATATACAGGGTGGCTACTAAATACTGTTACACTCCACAAAATACGAATTAATTTTAATCGTTTGGGAAAACAATTTATTTCTCTATTTTAGGGTTTGGCAAGCTTCTATTAGTGCAGACGAATTTGGTTATAAAGTGAATATTTAAAATTATGTTGAAGAGGGAAGCCAAAAGAATGATGATTAAACAGCTCTTTGATCGCAGGTTTTCCTCAGATAAAACTTTTAAGCAATTAAAATGCCCTGGTTTTTATGGAACATTTTTATATAAAACTATAAATCGATTATTGGATACTAATAGCTATGTAAATATCGATCTAGGTCTGGTCGTCCACGCTCAGTTCTCACAATAGAGCGCATCAAAAGAATTCGCGAAAAGGTGTGAAGAAATCTTCAACGTTCTGCAAATAAAATGGCTACAGAAGAGAACGTGAATTGCAGAACTATGCAAGTTATTATAAATGAAGATCTGGGTTATTGCCCTTATCGCAAAAGAAAAATTCAAGGATTGACTGCTGCACAAAGTATAAAAAAATTACAAAGAATAAAGAAATTGATGAAGCGGCACGGTAGGAAAAGTGTTGACAGAATAATATTTTCTGATGGGAAGCTATTTTGCTCTTAACAGTGTTATAATGCTAAAAATGATAGCGTATATTTAGCAACCCTCGAGGATATACCTGAAACCTTTCGAATTGTTAAACGCTTTCAGAACAAGAATTCTGTTATGGTTTGGGCCGCAGTGTCAAACAATGGAAAACTGCCTTTGAAGTTCATCGATAAAGGAATAAAAATAAATGCGAATATTACAAACAGGACATATTGGCTACACATTTATTACGGCATGCTGACAGGTTGTATCCCAAAAAGAATTGGATATTTCTGCAAGATTTTACATCTTCACACCGAGATAAATCAACACAGGCTTGGCTCTCTGTCACCTGTCCGAACTTTATCATGCAAGAAGATTGGCCACCTTCTTCACCGGATCTAAATCTTTAGGAGGTTGCGTCTGGGGATTTAAGAGGCTAAAGTAAATAGCAACAAACACAGAAGTTTGGACTCTCTCAAAGCTTCCATATTGCGTGAATGGTACCGACTACCTCTTAAAATGACTCGTGCTGCAGTCGGACAGTGGCATAAGAGATTATGTTTGGTAATCGATAAAGATGGCGGTCAATTTGATTAAAATTATTTCCGGTTAAACTTTCATCTCTGATGTTCATCATGTTAGTGTAGTTATCATTTTTTATTTTATATTTGTAAAATAAAATGACTGAATATTTGTAACAGTATTTAGTAGCCACCCTGTAGAAGTCAATACGAACTGCATTTCAGCCCATAACAAAGTAAAAAATATTTGTAAGTTATTTTATATGAAACAACAGATGTATTGAAAATTCTTACAGTTTTTCAAATAAAGTACAAATATGATGAATCTGAGATTAGTTGTTTAAATATTTTTTTTATAGAAGAGATTGCGGTTTCTGTAAAAAAATGAGCTAATAGAGTTAAGTTTGCAAACATTATTTAATGTCGTGGAGCAGAGATTCATAACTTTTATTTTAAATAAGTATATAATAATAAAATAATTAAAATTTCTGCTTTTAAATTGTTTAACATGCATTTTGAATTATCCGTATCAACACCGAGATGATATCCATATCCGATGGATACATAAAAACAATAGCCACGCATGCGTTGAGAAGGTATCGCTTATATGATTGGTTTGATGGTTGCCTGACGATATTTCTAAAAACACAGTACGTGTACTCTTATTATATCCCTTATATAAGGGGGAAATTATATACCAATAGCAAAAAATGGAAAAAAGTATAATTAACCATTTTCGGAACCTTTCATAATATCTGGGAACAGTCGAAGATTCTAGGAATCAATTTTGGTGCCAGATATAAAATGCAATTAAAATTTTTATGGAAAAGCATAACTAACGATCGATAATTTATACCACGCTATCAGAATATATACCATGTTCTTGTTCCTACGCGTTAGTCAAAAATGGGTAAGTTTACCATAAAACTGTGAACAGACTATTGTCCAATGTATTGACACATGGAGTAGCGTTATAAATTATATAAGGAATCGCGAGCGGGGGATTCAACGTAAGCTTCTAACGTTAAGTCTATGGCACATCTGACCTATAATTATAGCTCAAAAATATAATTTGCATCATTTTTACGCGAATCATTCCGGCCAGGGCAGATATCACTGTGCTGAATTTGACGGTTATCCACTGAAGAGTTTAGAAGGAGCAGCGTCACAAAGGTAATTTTATTAGAGCTTCGTTGGTTCAGCTCAACAATTTCAATTGTAAACTTCTAATACTAAAAAATTGTATTAAAAGAAATCAGTAACCATATAGTTAGAACGGCCTACCTCGGTTTAAAAAATTAAATATAAAGATTAATGATTTTTTTAAATTTATATTCGAATCGACGTATGCTATCGCTCAGAATATTTTCATTCTTTGTTCAAGACTTATTAGACATACATTTATTTAAAATTCTCGAAACAGTATGAATAGAGGAAAATTTAATTAAGAATTTTCACACCGTTCTTTTTTTAGCTTTAATATTTCGCGTTGTACGTCAGTTTCATTAAAAATTCCTTTTTCTGTAGTTCATAGTAAAATCACTACATACACATTTTTTTAAAGGAAAATTTACTAGCTTTACTTCAAAGTAATTTTAATTATTCCTTTTTTTTATATTAATATTTTTCCTCATTAAAAGGCAATGCCACTTTTGAATGAAGTAATAAATTTTTCTTCCAATTTTCTTTCAAAATATTCATTTATTTAATTATAACTAGTTGTCATTTAAATAATAATTGAAATTGTTAATTTTTGTCATAAGTCTGAAATAGAGAAATGTGGAATTTTTGTTTTTCACATTTCAAAGAAGCTTTAAACAATATTAAATCAGAATCACGAATTGATTGTAGAATCAAACGAAAAGTTGTACATCAAATATTGTATTTCTTTTTAGTGCCATGAAATTTAAAAGGTAAACTATTATACAACATTTTAAAATTTAAAAATACATTATGAGATTGCATTAATTTGATGTGCTAACTTATTGACATACTTTTTAAAATATCGAAACGCAGAGCAGAAATCTTGACAGTAAACGTTTCTTGAAATTGGAAAAAGTCGGGTCTGTTTTCAATCGGTTAGCTGTTTCCAATATTTCAAATCCTTCTTAATTTTTACTTATAATTGAAACCTTTAAATTAAATCAATTTCTTTTCATATACCACTATATTCCCTTAATTTAGCAGCTATGTTCTTTTAATAAAGCTTAACATTATTAATCTGAGATAACATTAAATAATATTTATAAAGTTTTATTTTCTACCACTAATTATGTAATGAGTTCATTAATTTTAACGTCGAAGAAAACAGTTAAGATCACGATTCTAGCTCATTCTTCATAATGATGCAATTATCTCTTTTAGTGTGGGTGGGTTTCAGAAGAAAAAATAATTTCATCATAATGCGTTTCAATAGGAATTGCTTTTAGATTAGCCCTTTCCATATATGTAAAAACATTTTAAACTTTATTTTCTTTCACTTAGTCTTAAGTATTTTCGTTTTCTTAATTTTTACTTTAAGCAACTGATTAAAAAACTTCAAAAACAAATAGACCTTTAAAAAATCCGCACGGCATGCATTTTATAAAAAAAAAAAAAAACATTTAATGCAAACTATGTGATGCATCATTTAACCGGAATAATTCCATTACACAAGCCTGCGATGGTTGTGTTTTTTAACTTTTGATAATTTATTATTACGTATGTTTTAGCTCTGAATCCAAAAATGACCTTCATTTTTAACCATCATGTCAGGCTTTTTTGCAAATCGTACATCTCAAAGATAAATGTAAAAAATAGTGAAAATCTCGTACTATAAAATAGATGTGATGGTTGTGTTTTTTAACTATTAATAATTGATTCTTATTTATTTTTTAGCGTTGAATCCGAAAATGACCTTCAGTTTTAACAATCATGTCAAGATGTTTAGCAAATCGTAAATTTCAATGTTAAATATCATAAAATAGCGAAAATATGTCAAAGCAATTTGTCAAATCCTTACCAAAGAAGGCAAATGTTTTAAATACATCTGCGACAAATTTCCAGCCATATCAACCGCCAAAATAAAAGAGGACACAGAGATGAACCCCATAGAGAATATAAAAGGAAAAGCGCGAGGCAGAGCAGAAGCGGTTCAAAGAAACTTTCACACATGGAATAAAATTGTAAGGATTTTAAATACGCAATATTTTACACGTTTGCTCTAAAAATGCATAGTATACGCCATAGGACGAATAACTTATTATGAAAAAAAGTTTTACATCTATTTATAGTAACAGATTTTCGACTTTTTAAGTATTTAAATATTTGCGATTTGTGAAAAATTCTGACGTAAAAAATGAAAGTCATTTTTTGGATTCAGCACTACAAAATACATAAGATTCAATTATCAAAAGATAAAAAACACAACCATCACATCTATTTCATAGTATCAGGTTTTTGCTTTTTTTTTTTTTTTTTTTTTTTTTTTTTTTTTTACTGTGAAATTTACGATTTGCGAAAATACCTGATATGATGGTTAAAATGAAGGTCATTTTCTGATTCAGCGCTACAAATACATAAAAATCAATTGTCAAAAGCTAAAAAACATGACACAACCCAAATTTTACAGGCTAGTGTTATAAACGTATCCTATTCTACAGCTTTACATGCAATACTTTAAATACACGCAAAAGCGTACGCGTATAGCTAATTTGAAAGTAATACTATTTTAAATAAAAAATAAGATTCATAAAAAGGTGGTTGAGCAAACTGTTTATATGTAAAATGAAAGAGTGAAATAATTATTTAAAGAAGTGGAAGATTTAATTCAAATTCAAGTTATCAAAAGTAACACATAGAGATACTAATGATAATAGTTCTAAATTATCAGTAAATTAGATGCCCCACCAGTGACCGAGAGGTTCTGCTCTCGAAGCTGCTAGACGGGAGGTGCTGGGTTCGAACCCACTCTTGCCTGTCGGCCTAATCGTTCGGAGTTTTCGTGGTTTTCTTCGAACCATGGATTTCCATGCGTAAATACGGGTTAGGTTCCCTTCGAAAGACCCCCCACGAAGGGCACTCCTCCCCCCCTGGTCCTATGTCCCTCGAGTTGATAATTGGCCGTCAAAAATCAACCAACCAGTAAATTAGACTAAAATACATGTAAAATATATAACGTAAGGAATAGATTTCATTTATTTAAGTAGTTATGTGATATAATTTTTTTTCTAGAATATAATGCACACTGAAATAATCCTACAAATATTTAGAAAACAGTTGTTCATAAAAATATAATTCATGGATTAAAAACATTAAGCGAGTTTTACTTATAGAAAGATAAAATGAAAAATAAAAAGAATGATAGTGCTCCAGTAGTTAAAAATGAAGCATATTTGATTGTAAAACACAATGATATTCAACCTTTGAAGACCATCGAACCTTTATGAATTCAATTTTGTTTTTTTGCAAAATTTCAACTTACCTTAAATAATACTGCGTTTCTATTACCGTTGATGTAAATCGTAATAGAATAGCAAATCTTGATATAACAGTGTTATAATCCACTCATAATTTAGACTTATTCTATATACCACCGCGCAAAGTGTCTCCATCAACTTAAGAAATTTTATGTAAAAAGAAAAAACAAACAAAAACAAAACAAAAAAAAAACCTTTACTTATTCAATGAAACTTTAATTAGAGTAAAATTTAATGCTTTGGATAATATTTCTTCAAAATTCTTTATTTTATATTAATTTTAAACAGGTAAATGTTTTAACTAAAAACCGCACATCTTAAAGTTTAGATATACACTTGATGATTAAATTTTACCGAAAACGTAAGCCAAAATCAACGAATTTCTTAACATAACTTGAAAAAAAACAAACATGTATTTAGTTCATGCTGCTTAAAATGTTTGGTCTTTGTATTAAAAGAACCCCTAAAAAATTAACGTAAATTTTAACTATGAATTCAAAGTATTTATTTCTTTTTAAAGCACTTTTACTAATCTAATTCTTTTGCTACAAATTCTTTTGAATAAACGAAGTTTCAAATAACTTGTTTCTTTAACATTAAACAGCAAGCAAGAATTCGATTTTCTTCTCATCTGTATCTGACAGTTCAGAATTACTTGATTTCATTTACAATAAAGGACTGGGTTATACTTTTCATTCTTTTTTCCTCATTATTCAAATTCTCTTCTGTTATGCCTCGTAAAACGACACATATTGCACTTACATTACGTTCAGCTTTCAGGCGATTTTGAAAAATCTGCGTGTTTGACTGTCATATATATAACCACGGGAATTTCAAAATTTTTATTTAGTTTTAATATGCTTATTTATGTAAAATTTTCACAATTATTTTATTAAGCGTATTTAACATGAATATATTTCCTTTTTCACGTACTTTTTTAAACAAATATTCCTTCTGTTTTGGTTGCTTTAAAAATAATTTTTCGAGAATTTAAACAATAGGCAGTGTTTTATCTTATAATGCAAATTTTTGTACGAAAGGTAGAAAATATTATCGTATAGAAATAACTATGATAAGCATTGAAAGATTATTTATTTTTTCAACTCACGAAAACACGTATTGCATTAAATAAACTCGGTTATGTTTCAATTATATTTTTAAAAATTCCAACCTCTTGAAAAAAATAATTAAACTTTAAGCAGCTTAATTTTCAGAACAACTACTCTTGTTAGATTATTAATTTTCGTTCAAAGAGTCCTTGTGAACAATCTTGCGCTTAAGAATTTGGGTGGAATATACTTAACATGTATACCGCAAAGTATTCTTTACTCGAGATACATACATAAATCCAGAAAAAATAGTACTAGCAGAAAAAGTATGGCTATGTGAGGATACCATGTAAATATATTTTCAGTTAATCTATTGTTTAAAATAATATTTTTAACTAATAATAATATTTTAATAATATTTTTTAATAATATTTTTAGTATTTTTAGGGAATAATGTTAAAAACTGAAACTTTAAATTTCATAATATTACTTTATTACTTACAAAATTATAAAAATATTAAAAGATGTAAAATTACACTATACAATTCTTAGCACTTTCAACTATGGATATAGTCATCCTCAGGAACAAAATACAAAAACTGATGTTACGAACATCTCAGTGTTTGTATTTTGTCCCTGTGGATGAATATGCTTATAGTTGAAGGTGTCAGGAATTGTACAGTGCAATTTAACATCTTTTAATATTTTTATCATCTTTTATGCAATAAAACACATTTTGTGTAATTTTAATTTTTTTATATTTTAAAGATTAATTTTAGCATTCTAATTTATTTTCTTATTTAAAGAAATAGATAAGGGATTATTGTATTCCATATTTTGAATACCACTATTTCGGAATAGCAAAATTTCTCGTACTTAATGACAGAAAATCCGAGATTAAACAAAGCGAAGACTGCTTTTTGGCATAGAAAACTGGGAGCACATTCATCTTTGTAAACGTAGAAATCGGAAACTTTTAGAAGTTTCTTTGTAATAAGTTTTTCTTTACTAAAATAATCATACTAGGAAAAGAAATAATAATAATAATTTATTTGATAAATTGGTTTCTTTAATTTTTTCTTACCAAATTTGGGTTACTGCTCTTCAGAAACTTTCTAAGAAAAGATATCACGTAATAGACATTTTGTGTTTGTATATACATATATTTGAAAAACTGTTTAATTCTATTTGCTTAAAAATGCTGTTATGCATAATATTTCTGTACCTCTCATTTCAAATACTAAACAAGTCAAATTTATTTTTCGGAACGATGTCAAAACCTTATATATATATATTTAATTAATTGCTGTAAAATAAATAATTCCTAAATCACTTAAAATTTAAATATCTAAGAAATATAACTAATTCCAAAATGCAGTTTTAAGTAAATAGTGTTAGTCTGTAGCACAGTTTTTATTAATTCCTAACACTTTTTAAATCTACCACTCATGTAGTTTTAAAACTACTGATTATATTGAACCAAGAGTGATAGATAATATTGTGAACATAAAAAAATGTTATCGAAAGACATATTAAGAAATTCATCTGAAAATGCAATGAGGCACCTGTAATCACATTTAACGTTAAAATAACAGTTCATGTTGATTATTAATTTTAGAAATCAAATATTTATTCTCATATAGCTGCTAGTAACCTTTCGAGAATCGATAATGACTAAGAGACAAATACAGCTGAAATAAAAGTATATATCAGTTTCCTCTAGTTTTCATATGTTGATTTATTTTTTAATTGAAATGTACAGTATAATTGAAGTCTTTGATTTTAAGGAGTAGAAATATTTTATTGGTTCATTTCTTTGAAAATTGTTATGTTCAATTCTTGCTGTCTGAGATGATTTCCCTCAAAATAAGCAGTTTATTTTACTTGTAAGAATCATAAATTTGATTTAAATATGATTTTTTGATAATGACAAAAACGTCGGATGAGTTTGAAATGGAAATTTCTTTAACATATGTCGCTTATTAAAAAAGAGGTCTACTCTTAATTCTACAAGAAATGAAACTTATTTTAACACTAGAACGCCCGGAAATTTTACTCAAGTTTCATAAAAAATATTTCATAACAGAATTTCTATTTAAAATTATTTAACTGATTTATTTAACGCATTTCTGTGTGAATTTAATTTGTTTTATTAAAAAAATTTCTGACTCCAATGGGCGTTTAACCATTTGGTTGGAGTCGGATCAACTCCTTCCGGGCGTTCTAATGTTAATCAATGGGATTTCTTTTCAACTATCACCACATTTTCAATGAAGAAGAAGCGGTCTATAAAATTTCTTAATAAATATGTGATTTGTTGAATCCGGTACCTATTTATCTTTCGATCACAGTTTTCTGGACTACGAAAATCGTACCTATTCCTTAACTACACGGGTTGGCAATTATTATTATTTTTTTTTTATTATTCACCTTTCACTTTACTTCTTTCATTTTTTTTCTAATTCACATATATTTTTATATTTTCACTACCATTGCTTAAGTTTTCATGCAAACATTAGTCTACCCCTACGTCTACTCTTTATCAAAATGTTGTTTTAACTTCTTTGTTCTTTTAATTTATTTTTCGTCAATCTATACATTTTATGTGACTTTTAAGTTGGGAAACTAAATAATATTTTTTTATTCAGTAACTAAAATATGTGCACAGTAAAAATCTGAGCTCACTAACGTTGATCTCCATTCTGGTCCATATGAAGGATGCTTAAATAATACTTACGCAATGTAATTTTTATTCCATTTTGGCGTTTTGAAATATCGTAAAGAACTAAGACAAGAAACTTTGAGTAATATATATATATATACATATATACAACCATTAAATAAACATTACCGACCACCATCAAAAATTGTGATTATGAATGAAATGACAATAATACAGTTTTCCCCACATGGATACCAAAAACGTAGAATATACAAGCTGCTATACATAAAATATAGTCCCTTGTACTATATTACGAGAATTAATATGGAAGAGAAAAGAAAAATATGGATACCGATAAAAATAATTGAATAGCTTATATATTGAATTACGTTATCAAGAGTACAGAATTCAATTATAGAAGCAAAATAGTGGTTTCCTGTGAGAAAAAAAGCTAAATGCTGAATTTTTTTTTTCTTCTGTACTCAAACGACTAATATAATCAAAAGAATAATTTCAAGATGAAAACAGAATAAAATTAAATGCAATGAAATGGAAAAAGCAATACAACCTTTAAATATTTAATTTATAGCAAGGAAAAATAGTAATATTACACAACATACCTAATATAATCCCAGTTATATTTAATCCAAATAAACCCCTGCGCATGGTATCCAAAAGCACGATAAGTTTAAGGTTATTTTTGCAGTTAAGTTAACACATGTATTAAAGCCTAATGCTTGCAGTTAATCCATATTGAAACACAGTGATAAATGCAATTAATATAATATAAATAGAAAATAATTACAATATTAGTATATAAAATACCCATTAACAGGTTTAAATTTCTTAACTAAAGTTAAAAATCCCAAAACTATTAATTTACAATATCGCCAATCAACAGCATTTAGTACCATCTAGTGTTGAAAATTAATAATAGAAAATATTACTCTAATAGAAGCTACAGACAAAATGCAAACTAAATTTTGGTGCTGCCATCTAGTATAATAAATTAAAACTATTATGATCAATGTCATAACAGTAACCAAATTGAAACTAATGCTTTCAAATTTTACCAACTGCTTTACCTTACAAATCCTGATAAATAAATAACACCATATTATATATAATTATTCACAAAAATATTAAATAAATACAAATGTTAATATAATGCATACAATATATACTACTACCACACCCAATTAATCTATACAGATAATTTTAATAATTTTAATACATTGATAATATTATATAGCTATATGCTATAACATAAAATAAATTATATATAATAAAATTATAAAAAACTTTAAGAATTACTATTAAATATAAAAAATAACTAATTAATAAAATGAACAGTAAAAGAAAAATGGATGTTTATAGAACTTTGTCGGAATCTTCAGTGCCCAAATGCCCAAAGTTCACAAACAAAGTGTGTGGTCTATCTTCATACTAGCCATAAAAAAAGCTAACGAATATGAATTTGGGACTAACAGACACAAAAATCGATAATTAATCATTGAACACTAAGTTCAAAATTAAACATGATTAAAAAGGATAGAGGAATAATAAAAAACTAATAAAACAATTTTAATACAAACTGCAATAGCAGTAGTTATATCAAATAAACTTATTATGCATATTATTCTATATAAAGATGGTATAATTAGAAATTAATGATATTGTCCTGAGTAGACTAAAAATTAAAAACAAATTAATTGTTAACTTGATTAAATATTAATGAAGCTAAATAAATTTAATATGAATTGAAATAAAAATATAACTTCACCATATACTTATAAAATATAGAATCAACATCCATTATAAAAAGTGTATTGGCAATGTAGTTATAATTCAAAAGCCATATTTTTTATAATAAATTAACAATTCCGTATTATCCAGACAACACCACCCTCCTCTGTACTCTAACATCTACCCACCCAACTGTCCTATAAAAAATTTTTATTATTATTTTACAATTTTTAATTTTTTATAATTATTTTCTTATTTTATAATTTTTTTTGTAATTTTGTTTACGCATACGTTAATTTGTTTTGTAATGATCATTTAAGTACTAATTGTATATTAAAGAATATATGAATTTTTTTGGAAAATCATGATTTAATGCATCATAAATTAGTTTTTTAATATTATTCTTAATTAGATGAGAAGAACATAAACATTTTATTCTATATAAATGATTAAGTATTATATTTCGATATACAGAATCATGAAGACAAGATTTAAAATTTGTAAATGTATTAACTTTGAATATAAATTATTTACGTTTATTATATAGATCAGTTTTTGCTTTGTTTTCTTTTATTGTAATTTTTAAGATCTGAAAACTTAATTGTATTGCTAGATAGGAGCTTTTCCGTTAATTCTAAATTAGTAGGATGATCTACTAGAAATTGAGAAATATTAGTTTGATCAGTGGCAATTAAAATTATGTCATCAATATAATAATATAAATGTAGATTATTATTAGCAAAAGTACGTTCATACTGATATAAGTCTGATAATTAACTGGATGTACAGTCGTGGAAAAAAAAAGTAAACACCCCTACTAAATCCTCAACAAATTATAGTAGGCAAAAGTTACTGGTACCAAACGATTGGAAATAAAGTCTACTTTTAAATGTGCATATAATATTTGCTTAGGGAGCCATCTACATATTAAAACAAACCCAAACTTCATTTCTTTCAATGGCACTATCCAATTTTAACAAGATATTTCAAATCTTTGGCTCAAACTATGCCTAGACACCAAATTTCAAGTCATTTGAATGATAAGTTTTGGAATTATAAGCATTCAAAATTTAGAGCTTCTAATGTTAAATTACTTTTTCATATTTTTATTTATATCTCCTGAAATTATGCTCTTAATGTGTTAATTTTTTGTGTAGCAATAATACTAATATACACAAACATAAATAAGCTGAATTTGCAATTTTTATAATTTTATTATAAGAATTATAAATTATGAAATTAATATTCGAAAAAATCATGAATTGCAACCTACAATTTTTTTGATGGATTTAGATTTATTAAGTCTTGCGTTATGGAAATCCAAAATTTCACATTTTTCTTCCAAGTAGTTTTCAAATTATGCTTAACCCTTAAATGCCTGGTGTTGCTTTTCGGCAACATACGCAATTTAGACTCTAAAATACTATTAGAATAATATTGAAGCTATAATGCCTAATGTTGCCCATAAAATACATTCTGAAAATATTATTAAATTGATTTTCAACATCTAGATGGCAACACTTGTGCTGTTTAAGAATAAAGATAGATTTATTTTTTCAATTGTTGCTACTTGTTCTTTTTGTTTTGTTGGGAGCTTGCAAAATACCCTATTTTGACCTGCAGTAAGCAAGTAAAATTTATTTCTTATTATATATCCCAAAATTCTTGTGTGTTTAATATTATAGAATTTTATCAAGGGAAATTATTTTTTCAATTAAACACCAGTATTGCCGATTAGTAACAAACTGTTTTTTAGCCTAAACTATACTTAAAACAAAATATGATTTTTTTAAGTATTTTTCCCGTGATTTATTTAAAAAATTAAATCCGAAAAACATTATTACAATGATTTTTGAAAAATCAGGCATTTAAGGGTTAAAAAACGGCAAAATGATTATTAAAGGGGTTGTCTATGACAGAAGTGACTAGATATTTTGAAATTTCTTATGCAATCTTATTCTGTTATCTAGCAGGCTTTATTGACTGCCTGAGTGGCGCCTAAGGCACCTTGATCAAGAAGGGGGCTCTCTGGGTTAACAATCAAGTACCGAATTTGGATACAGCAATTAAAATAATCTTGTTTTAAAATAATGAATTTCTCGGAAACTTATGTTACGAATTGCATTTGTTTTTAGGCTAATTGAAGGGTGTAGAGTTCATTTATGCAGTCAAAATTGTGTACTGCTATTGAAAAAAAACAAAGTTATGGTTCGTTTTAATATTTAGATGGCCCCCTAAGCAAATTTTATATACATCATTTAAAAGTAGACTTTATTTCCAATCATTCGGTATCGGTAACTTTCTTCTACGATAATTTGTTAAGGAGTTTGTAGGGGGTGTTTACTTTTTTTTTCCACGACTGTACAACCACCTTTTGGTATACCGACGTGCTGTAAATATAATGTGTTATCCTGCAAGATATAATTATTATAGATAATGAAGTTTGTTAAAGATTTAAAATAAGCGATATCTATATTAAATGGTAAATACAGTTTTTGATGATACTTTTTAAATAATGCATTTATAATATTATGTAAATCTAATAAATCTATATTATTAAAAAGATGTTTGAAGATCTTTTTTCGTTATATTTTATACACAATTAAGATTTTTCATAATATTGACCAGTTGATAGCTATTTTTTATACAGTGTGTATTATCATTGTTTGTAGTCAGTATATATATGAGATTAAGAATTTTTAATAGAAGTTTATTGGCTTTATTATTATATGCATTGAAACCAATAGTTAGAGTCCTAAATTTAATTGGAGTCTTATGAAATTTGGGATTAAGAACTAAATAAGGATAATTAAAGTTAGTATAGAGAATATTTAATAGTTTATAATAATTTTGAATTTTACGATTATTTACAATTACATTTTCATTAGTTTTTTGAAAAGATTTATTAGAAGAAATATAGGATGTAAGAAGTTGGTGATAATAAGATTTACATATGATTGCATAATTATTAGGAGATTTGTATACATATGTAATAACGTAGTTTTCTTGTAATTTAGTAATTTGTTCGAATAAATGCTTTGTGTTAATAGTAACCAAATCAGAAATATTATATTTTAAAGCCAAAGTTAATTTTTCAACAACTAATATTTTCCATTGATTAAAATATGCAATAGGTTTATTGTAAGAGATTGAAATTATATATATAAAAATATCTATATCATATGTAAACTGTTTGATAATAGATTTAACATTAAATTTAGATGGAAGTCTATATTTAGTACCATAATCCATTAGTTTTTTCAATTTAAAATCATTAACAATATTAACATTTCCAGTGATTATATGACCATGATCATTGTTTATGTATTTTTTTTTAGAGTGGGGTCATTGAATTTACACGGAAAATTACTTGCAGCAGATGCATTTTTTGAAAATGTATTGTAGTTAAAAATCTTTCTACCAATTGTATTCGGATATTTAAAGTTTTTTATATATCTTTCCATTTTGAATGTCAGCAATTCATTTTGAATTATTTTTTCTTATTAATTGGTATATTTTATATATTTTATATATATACACTGCTCAAAACAATTAGGGGAGCACATGGTTTTAACGAAATTACGCAAATTTTTATACCGATAAGTAATGTAAAATAAAACATCCATAATTTAAAGTGTTGTAGAAAACAGATAAAGAAAACTTCACATGTAAATTAAAGCTTATGACGTTAAAAATTAGAAAAAAGGTGATAAGTGCAGAATTCGGGATTTTGTAGAAACGTGTGTTTCACTGCCTCAGTTGTAAAATTCAATTGCTCAGCTTGTGTTTTGAGAAAATGTGGCTTGAAAATGTCACAACAACATAATTCACCACAATCCATGGCTTGGCGTGTTATTCGGACAGATGAATTTGGGGGAAGCACAGCGAAGTGTAGTGGATGCTGTTGGAGTCGCAAGAAGTGTCCTTGAAAGGCTGTGGAATCGATTCCAAGACACGTGGAATGGTAGTCATCGACAAGTGCAAGGTCGAAAATGTGCTAACACAGAAACTGATCACCGATATATCATGTTAACAGCTCGTCGAGATGGAACAGGCAATGCTACTCAGCTGCAAACACAGTTGTTCTTGACCACAGGACGAAGGTTTTCCAGCCAAACAGTCCAAAATAGGCTTCATCAGGGTAGTCTCTATGCACGTAAGCCAATGGTCTGTATTCCGTTGACCTCAAGCCACTATGCGGCCCAATGAAGGTGGGGAACTGAACATCGTGTTTGGAGGCAACATTGTTGGAGTCAAATTCTGTTTACAGACGAGTCCCGATTCAGTCTGGATGTGATATCTGATGTGTTTGGCATGGAGAGAAAGGGGTACTCAAAACAATCCTACATTCGTTCGTGAAAGATCACATTACAGACGAGGTGGGTTGATGCTATGAGCTGGAATCAGCATAGGTGGACGTACGGGTGTGCATATCATTCGGAATGGCACTTTGACGGTTCGAAGTTATACAGATGAGATACTGAGACCTCATGTCGTATTTTTTGTTGCAGCAATTAGTGATTTCTTTTTATCCATGCATGATAAAGCCAGACTTCATACAATTCGTCTTATGGAAAACATGCTTGAAGCTGAAACAATACAGCGTATGGAACGACCAGCATGCTCTCCTGACCTAAATTCGACCGAGCATTTTGGGACATACTCAGAAGACGCATTGCGAGACCGAGGCCTGCTTTTACTGTCCGGGACTTGGAGATTGCAATTCTTGAGCAGTGGAACAGTATTCCCCAAAGTCTTATCGATAACCTCATCGCATCCATGGAGCAGCCTTGGCTGTTCGAGGAGACCACACGCCATATTAAAAATATTGCATCATTTCTAAACAATACTTTTTTTTATCATGTACATGAAACCAAATTATTGCCCTAAACCATCTTTTCACGTTTTTTTCATCAATTCAAAAAATAAAACCTCCCTTACAATTTTTTTGCGACTGTTTTTCTGTATTGCGCATCGATACACGTGTACTAACCATTTTATGCCCATACATAGCTGTCTTGCACTATTCTTTTCATTTTTTTGCTTGCTCTCCTAATTTTTTCGAGCAGTGTACATATATATATATATATATATATATTATTACAAAATACCTTTATTTTACAATAAAAACCAGAAATTTGAAACGCATGCTAGTGTAAGAGATGAATCATTTATTCTTTTCCTCACTCAGCAGTTTTTACAATCTCATAATTTACTATTGCTTAAAGTAGCTGTTTTTAGATGGTATTTCTAATCATGCGTGTTAACACTTTCTGATTTTCGTGACCGAATTAAGTTCATCAGGTTACATCGATACTCTAATTACTGCATCATATTTATCAGGAAAAATAAATATTGATATTATTGCTAATTTTTTATAAGAGACAATAGTTGAAAACACACAAATATATAACACAAATATATGTTTTATCGATTTTTATAATATAATGATTCATCGCAAATTATGTGGATATTATATCTATTCGATGAGTAAAGCCAAAATGCATAACATAAGCTGGAATATCTAAAATAAAAAATATCTTATATCACAGATTCCAATACGCTACTCGTCGTAGTATTTCGTAAAGCTGTGCTAATTTTACCAAAGTCAAACAAACACGATATTGGACTAGAATTTCTTTAAATAAAATATTTATTGTCTCCATGAGGTACTAATTTAATTTCATTTATTACGAGACATTTCAGGTTCAAAACATATTCATTTGTTTTTGTCAAAACTTACACTCTATTAAGGAATAATACCGAAATGATAGCAATTATTATTTTAATCTTTAAGTAGTTTCCAAGTATTAAAGTTAGAGATAATACCTATGTACATATAATATATATAAATATATTCAAACATTACGCAGAGTCAACAAATCTACATGAAGTGTCGTAGGTCAAATAGTTTACGCATTTAATGTTTAAAAATTTAAACTCTCTTACATTATAACTAAATTCAGAAAAGAAACTTTTGCCGATAAAGAATAATTTATTTTGAATTCGAAAACTATCTCTAGAAAGAAATTATTCTGTAGGGATTTAGAGTGTTTAAATTATATTTAAAGTGTCTTGTAAATAATCTTTGAAGAAGCATAATCATTCTCCAGAAAATCTTTCGCTATTCAAATCAGTCAAGAATGTTTAAGCAGTATATTTTAGAAAGATTTACATTTTTATGAAAACAAAATCACATAAAAGACAAATAAAAAAATGGTTTGCATCTTTAATTCTCTTTAAAATCAACATGTAAAACAACTTTTTAGCTTAAAAAATGTATTAATTAAATAAGATAATTCAGTGGAAAAAATACAATTTTATTTAATTTAAACTGGGCATAAACTAAAGAAAAATAATACCATTTATGAATGTCTAATATATTCATAATAAACCATATTGTACAATTTTTAAATTACTATGGTTATTGAAATAATAAAGCACATAATTTTTAGAGAAATATATACAAAATTTTATCCCTCTGTTGCTAAACACATTTATACAGATTTCGACAGTTACATTCTTTATTTTAAATTTTTGTTTTATTGTACGTTAAATTATCATATAAATATTAAAATAAAACCAAGAAAAACATCATTTTATATACAGCTCATATTCAAAATATTAGAATAATTGAGAAAAAATAATAAGACACAATTATTTTTCATTTATTTATTTTTGATACTAAGTAAATGCAATTAAATTTCTTATAAATTAAATCTGGAATATTTAGATAAGGTTCCAACATTCAAAAAATATAAAACATAGTACAATAAATTAGGTACACGGCTTTCTGAAACACATCAAAATATTAGAATAAAATTTAGATTGATTCAAAATATTAGAATATTTTATTTTACGCAACAATATTACCTTATGAATATGAAGTAAATGGTAGTTAATATTTTGTAGCCAATATTTTGTAGTTAATATTTTGCATGGTAGTTAATGGTTTAATGGTAGTTAATTTGCATGGTAGTTGTAGGGTTTGGTAGTTAATATTTAGTAGTTAATATATTTGGTGGCCTAGAAAGTACCGTAAAATTGCGTCGGCGGAACCAATTCTTAGTTGACACCAAGGTATGCGGTGACGCTAAATCTTGTTGAAAGATGAAATCATCATCAAATATATCTTCTGATGGTGGAATCATGTAATATTCCAAAATTTGTTCATATATCTGAGAGTTAACCTTTTCGTAGACGATGCATAACTTTCTAGGTCCTTCTGCACTCATGCAACCCAAACCATGCCACTAGCAACAAATTTTACGGAACGTTCAAGGCATTCTTCGTCAAATGCTTCTGGCTTCAGTCTCCAAACTCGAATACCTTGATTGCTATATGAAACACAAAACACAATTTCATTGCTAGATAATATATTTTCCGATCTTCTTCGCTCCATAAATGTCTTGAATTACACCAGTTCAATCTTATACGCTTTTGTTTTGCAGTCATGAGAGGTTTTGTTTTCAGTACACGAGATTAAAACTTATATTTATGGAGACGTCTTTATGTTGTCGATGTAGAACTCCTTCTTCTTTCCATTTTCGGAGCAAGAATCGCACACACAAGATACTCTTCAGTTTACTGTCATTTCAAGCAGATATTTTTGGTTTTTGGCCACTATTTCGATGATTATTTTGAAAATTTTCATTTTTTGTATATTGTGTTAGTATTTTACTAACGCTTGATTGCAAACAATGTAAATAATTCGCCATATATCGTTGATTTTCACCGCGCCGATACAAATCAACCATTCGAAGTTTAATAGATTCAGGAATATCAATCACACGACCCATTTTAAGACGAAAAAGCAAACAAACTGCAAAATGAATACTGATTTTAAATAAAATCGTCTGAATTTAATCAATGATGCCTCCAGTTATGAATTGGTGATAATTAAAGGAGAATTAATGTGAAATATTCTAATATTTTGAACCACTTGAATAAATATTCTAATATTTTGACTTTTCAAAATATTTTTCTTTAATTTATCTTTTCAAATATGATATGAATTTTTAGATAATCAACAGATTAGTTAATCAACAATAAGTCCTTAGAAAAAATATCGTTTGCATATTTGCATTAAAATACATTAAATTACCAAACGAAATTTTCCTTTTGTAAAAAAAAAAAAGTAATTATTCTAATATTTTGAATATTAGCTGTATATGGCGGTAATCTATATTACGTTATACGTGTACAACGATTCTATGACTGATATAAATTGCTAATTTACGCATGAATTAATTCATTAAATTTAAGTGTATGTATTTACTCATCAGTCTTTATTACTGTCCATGTAATGTTATATTATTTAATTAAGTAAAATCAAAGTACATTTGCCTAATCATACAGAAAGCCTTTTTGACGCTTTCCAACGTAGTTGAAAGTGTTTATAACTTCGGTTTGTCTGATGGACATCTAGCCGTACTGTATATCTCGTAAATATACTAGGAGTGCCATGTAATTTTTATATGGCATTGAAACTTATTACTGAATGTTCAGTAGTAAAGATGAAGTTTGTTTTATTTATAGTTTATTTACAGAGACATAGTATTTTGGCCTATGGGGAAAACAGTTAGCGGTGAATTTTATTGATATTACGATATTTCTAACATAATTAGGTTGATATACATCACTGACTTGCCCCAAAACAGGCTTTATCAGAAGTATAGAATAAGTAGCATTAATAGTTCGTTTGCAGGATCACGCGACAAATTTTATTATAATATGATCTATAGAGAAAAAAATATTTGCTATTAACTTTAATGATTTTATGATAAACTATTACTTTAACACAATCAAACTGATTGGTAAAGTTATCATACGAATTTGAATATTTCAAACTGAGCGAAAAAATGCCCAGACTGGGAAACGAACCCAGATCCTTGGCTTACAAGGCCAATGCTTTTCCGTTTAAGCTAACTGGGCCGACAACCAGCCAGCATATTTCGCTCAGATAACCTTATTGGTAGTAACATCTGGTCTGTCATGTAGACAGCTCAACAGAATAAACCGCAGGTAAAGGAACTCCATATAAACCATATAGCATTTTTTCGCTCAGTTGGAAATATTCAAATTCCTATGATAACTTTACCAATCAGTTTGATTGTGTTAAAATAATAGTTCATCTACGTATCCATCGTTTATATGGAGTTCCTTTACCTGCGGTTTATTCTGTTGAGCTGTCTACATGACAGACCAGATGTTACTACCGATAAGGTTATCTGAGCGAAATATGCTGGCTGGTTGTCGGCCCAGTTAGCTTAAACGGAAAAGCATTGGCCTTGTAAGCCAAGGATCTGGGTTCGTTTCCCAGTCTGAGCATTTTTTCGCTCAGTTGGAAATATTCAAATTCGTATGATGTTATGATACTTAAAATAAAAAAAATAATAATAAAAAGAAACACTGAAGTGCACTCCAACTTATTTTCTATAAATTATGGAGTGCGTAGCATATATCGTTCATTTAAACAGACGCGCAAAAGTATTGGGTTAAATGGCTGCCTATGACCAATAATTTCTGGAAGTGGGTTTTCTGCTGTAGTATGCATTTTAAAACTTATTGAATTTTTTGCGTATTATGCGGCGTATTGAAATAATTGTTGATCGTATGTAGGCCTGCATGAAAGAATTCAATCGCGTTATAGGTTATGGACCGAAATTTCTCAAAATGGATTTATACTGAGTTATGTGTTTTTAATTTACTTATTTTCAGACATCTCATTTCATTGCATATAAAAAAAATAAAATTTCTCAATAATATTTTGTTAGTGTTGGAAGTGTTTCATAATCTATGGCTGATGCATAACGTTTCGTTTTTTTAAATTCTTGTTACCGGGAAAAATGCGAAGATAAAAACTTCATTTATTTTCCACCGAAAATAAACCCTGTAATCAGTTGGTCGGGTATAATGATTTTGATTTAAAGCCGTTACGGAATTTTTTTACTTACAATACTTAGAAAAAAAAAAAAGATCAAAATTCCAGAGAACAGAAAAAAATAGAGTAAAGTCGAAACAAAAGAATGATCCAGTTTTTATAGAAACAAGGGTATAAATCCAGGCTTCCCGAAATACCGAATATAGGCAAAAACATCATATATATTATTTCCAATGTTAACATCCTGTTTTCTATGCACAATTTAAAAAGCACAGCAGTGAATGAGATTTTTTAGAAAGGTTCTGCAAACGGTTTTTGACGTAGTATAGTTATATATCGCTAAAGCACGTCGTTTGATTTAAGAAATTGCAGTTTATAAAAAATTAATCAAAAAACTTATCAGCAAATAATCTCAAAGATTGCGGCAATAAAACATCGCACGGGTCTTATATATATATGTATATCTTATACTATAATACGAGCAAAAATTGTGTGTGTGTGTGTGTGTGTAAATTTTATCTTAAAAAGGCCCTAACGATTTTGACTAAATTTTGTATTTTATCAATTTCGGGCACGAGAAAACCATTGGGCTAGGTCACATGTTCGAGAAAATTCAATTAGTGGGATACTTTTGGGTCAATGTAGGTCAAGCTAATTGTATCTAAAAAGGCTTAAAACATTTTCACAAAATTTTGTATTATATCATTTCTGAGCATGGAAGACCATTGGGCTAAGTCACATGTTCGAGAAAATTCGATTAGTGGGCTATTTTTGGGTCAGTGTGGGTCAAGCTAATTGTATCTAATTAAAAGGCTCAAACGATTTTGACACCATTTCGTATTATACTGTTTCCAGTCACGAGAATATGATTGGGTTAGGTCACATGTTCGAGAAAATTCGATTAGTGGGTCATTTTTAGGTCACTGTGGGTCAAGCTAATTTTATCTAGAAAAAGGCTGTAACCATTTTGATTAAATTTTGTATTCTACCATTTTCAGGTTCGAGAAGACCATTGGGCTAGGTCGAATGCTCAAGAAAATTCGGCTAATGGGTCATTTTGGGTCACAATAGGTCAAGGTCAAGCTAATTGTAACTAAAAAATGGCTCAAACGATTTTGACTAAATATTTTACTACACCGTTTCCCAGCAAGAGGAGGTCATGGGGATAGGTCACATGTTCGATAAATTTAGATTAGTGGGTCCTTTTTGGGTTACCTTGGGTCAAGCTAATTTTATCTATAAAACGACTTCAACGATTTTGACTAAATTTTGTATTCCATCGTTTTCGGATTCGAGAAGAGCATTGGATTAAGTCACATGTTCGAAAAAATTCGGTTAGTGGGTCATTTTAGGTCACTATGGCTCAGGATCATGCCAATTGTATCTAAACAGCAAGAATGATACAATGAGAATAGAATATCGAATTGAACACAAGGCTAATTTTTACCGAGCTTATCTCGGTCATCTCCGCAAGTATATATATATATATATATATGTGTGTGTGTGTGTGTGTGTGTGTATGTGTATATATATATATATATATATATATATAACCTTTATATAATTACAAATATATATATTTCTAATAGATTTTTTACATTTAACATATCTTTTTTCAGAATGAATTTTTTACCAAAAATCATATTTATAGGAAAAATAGCAATAGTTTGTGAAAATAAAGTTTTAAAACGTATTAAAAACGATATTTTCATATTGGCCTCGCGTCAGAAGTTAACAGCCGAGGAAATCGTCAAGGATTGCAATTTAAAATCAACCTTTTTGATTCTGTTCATTTCAGATGTTTATGCGCGTAATTCGATGACATGTCTTAAAGTTGTATTTTATTTAAAGATTGGTGAATGTTTTGATTCCGTTATGGAATATAAGCTGGAAACAAATGATGATCTATTTATATTAACTTAAGAGCAAACGGCTTTATCTTTCGTCATCGTCTGCACGCGATAGAGATTGATTTGAAAAAAAAAAAAACCATGCTTCAAAATTATTTTTAAAACTATAAAAACTGAATAAACAGCGACACAGTTTTCAAATAAATTGCGATACTGTTTTCAAACATTGGCATGAAATATTGCCACAATGCTACTATTTGCGCATTATAACTGTCACATAGGAACATTTCCAAAATAAAAGCAATATTTCGCAAGTATATAAATTTACTAAGGTTAGCAGAAGAAAACGTTTTAAAGCCTGAATTATATAATCAAGGTTATTATTTATTTTTAAGTTTAAAACTCTACTAGTGACAAACGTAGCTCACCTAGTTCTGGAAAGAGATGTCGAAATACTCAACATTGTTCTCCATAAAGTTCTTTTAACACACTTTCAATTTGAAATTTAACTGCAATATTAAGTATCTAAAAAATATATTGAGATGATTCCCGAACATTCTTGAACAAACATTGACCTATGGTATCTTCTTGAAAGGGAATATTCCTTGGAGTTTTTAATGTTCTAGGAGCTACCAGTAAGAATTTTGGCAATCCTATATTTCAGGGTGCCGCTGGCGGTTTTTCAGAATTGAACCTTCTTTGCGTGTGACAGTAGTGTGTGTCACTTTCTTGGAAAAGTTTGTCTTTAATGTAAGCCACAGATAGTGACATAATTCTACATGGTTAACTGTACAGTCGTGGGAAAAATGTAAACACCCCCTACTAACTGCTCAACAAATTATCATAGAAGAAAGTTACTGGTGCCGGACGATTGGAAATAATGTCTACTTTTAATTGATGTATATAAAATTTGCTTAGGGGGCCGTCTATAACAAAGCCAAACTTCAATTTTTTCAATGGCAATACCCAATTTAAACAAGATATTTCATATGTTCGTTTCAAACTATGCCTAGACACACAATTTCAAGTCATTTGAATCATAAGTTTTTGAATTATAAACATTAAAAATTTAGTGCTTCTAATGATAAATTACATTTTCATATATCTCAATATCTCCTGAAATTATACTCCTAATGTGCTAATTTTTTGTGCAGCAATAATACTAAAATACCCAAACATAAATACATTGATTTTGCAATTTTTATAATTTTATGATATGAATTATGAAATTAATATTCGAAAAAATTATGAATTGCAACCTACATTTTTTTGATGGATTTAGATTTAATTAGTCCTGCTTTATGGAAATCCAAAATTTCACATTTTTGTTCCAAGTCGTTTTCAAATTATGCTTAAAAAAGGGCAAAATGATGGTTTAAGGGGCCGACTATGATAGAAGTTACTAGATATTTTGAAATTTCTTATGCGATCCAATAATCTAGCCGTCTTCAAATATTGCTTGAGTGGCGTTAATATGCCTTGATCAAGAAGAGGGCTCTCTTGGTCAACAATCGAGTACTGAACTTATTACTTAAACGAGTACTTAACAATTAGGATACAGCCCCTAAAATACGCTCTTTTTAAAATTTCTCGGAAACTTATTGTACGTATTACATAAAAATTTGTTTTTAGGCTAATTGAAGGGTGTAGAGTTCATTTATGCTTTCGTAATTGTGTACTGCTATTGAAAAAACAGCGTTATGGTTTGTTTTAATGTGTAGATGGCCCCCTAAGCAAATTTTATATACATCATTTAAAAGTAGACTTTATTACCAATCGTGTGGTACCAGTAACTTTCTTCTACCATAATTTTTTCCAGAGTTAGTAAGGGGTGTTTTCCTTTTTTGCCACGACTGTACATAAGGAAAATTAATCAAACTACTTTCGCTCGACCTCGTTCGTATATAACATTCGTCCTGTAATATCATCAAGATAGTTCCTATTGATACGAAAATGGTGAGTTTTAATTCTGCATCCCCCAAAAGGTGTGCACTTAAATGAATATAAATTATCTTTTCTTTCCTTTTCATTCATAAATAACTTTATAAAAGAAATAGCCACAATCTCTAAAAAATTTTGAATATTGTATAGATTTCTTTTCCATATATTTATAGTGATGGCATTCTTTCCGACAGGTGCGAATACTCCCTAGTTAGAAAAATAAAATACGTTCTTCCACTAACTAGGAGCCTATATAATTTTTCACATAAAGCATTCAAACTGTTGCTTGAAGACCATATAAAACAGTAACCAGCATGTCAAAAGAAAGGGAATAGCGGCAAAAGTCAATCATGCATATCTTTCTCGGGTGAGAATTATCTGTAAAATTTGTAAAGGTAACAATTATGAAAATTTGTGGATTCCTGCTCTATATGTGATTTCTTATTATAAGCCTTAAATATCCGAAAAGAAATAAATTTGAGATTTTTATTGTTATTTGGTGTATACCTCGTATGATGTGTCAATGATCGCACTCATGAAACTATAAATTTTAGTACCAGTTCTAAATACTGATATGTTTTACCGGCTTTCGTTATACATCTCATAGGAGAGGTATAATTTCATAATCATAAGTCTATTTGCTGTAAGTTATACTATTTTTAATTTGCATTACCAAACATTTTTCCTGTGCACTAAATAAAATACTTAATACTTTAAGGACATTTGTTTAATCACTGTTTTCGTGCACCGTATAATATTTTATAGAGTATTTTAATGAAAGTAAATAAACGTGTCCATAATAATGTTGAATGTTTTTAAGCAGAGCTATGTCGAAAAATAAAATTTAGTAAATCAAATATATATCCTCAAATCAGTTACAAAATAAGAAAAAACGCATTTACATTTTTCCATGAATTACATCAAAATTATATAAAGTATCTTACAGAATAATCATTGTAAGTTTATGACCCTATTTTAAATCAACAACATTTCAATTAAAAATCGAGCCAGTCATTTTAATGAATTAAATAAATTTTCCTTTTTAAAGCTACAATAAAGTTATAACTGCAGATAAACGTATATACAATCGATAGTCTACTTCAGTAAATCAATTAATTCTTTTCAAATTGACTGCATTGATTTTAACATTTAATAACACAAATTAAGCAAAACAAGAACAAAAAATTCAAATACTCTTTAAAAAATATTAAAATGCAATTAGAAATGTTTAAGAATTCTTTCAGCTTTCCCAAAGTTACTATTTTCTGGTTCATTTGCTGGTTCTCTTTCTTTTTTAATTATAAAAATGTTTCTGAATTGGAACAAACAACATATTTCTTCACTTGTATTTTCATCTTTATTATAAAGTCGTTTTCGAAAATTATAACTTTAATCCTAGTTTTACATAAATGTTTTTTCTTTAAATACATTTTATTTGTTCGTTTTATTTTCAAACTACAACTTTGATTACTTTAATTTCTAGTAAATTATTTATAGTAGAGGAGATTTTCCGAAGTATGCAGCGGTAACATCATTCTTAAACTATACGGCAAGCTGCAAACAGGCGAGTAATTATTTTGCTTCATAATGAAAATATGTAAATTATGAAATTTTAATTAACAATGCGCCTAAAATTGAAACAATGCAACTAATTCAAGTTCCAACGCATAATGGCAAGGAAAGGAATTCTGAAAATAACGTGAATCATTCCATTGTTAATATTTATGTAGAAACTATTCCGTAACTGCAAAAGTTATTGTGTAACTATTTTAAATAATAAATATATACACTTGATAAAAATTTATCTGATTTCAAATGAAGAATGTTTTTAATGTTGTATCTTATAATTTTCTATTATCAAAACTTAAAAAAAAACACACCCTCGCAAATAAGACTAATAACGGGTAATTTTTATATTTTCTTAGTTATAATAAAACGTGATTTTAGTTTTTGTAAATACATTTCATATCAATTGCAGTTTTTGTATTTTGTTTTGCATTACTTTAATGAATGTTTAAAATATTTAAAATATTATTTTATTTATTAAATAATTTTGACCAAGTGCGTGATCATACGACATTTTTACCTCCAATGAAATCAATCCCAAACAGATGTCCCATGATAAGACTTGACCGTATAATAATAATAATCCATATTAATCTGGCTTTTCATCTGAAGTATGTATACATAACAATACAAAGAACTAGATCATCAACAAACAATATTTTTCTAATCATTGTTACAAGGATATATATCTTTTGGAGGGATGGGAGATAGGAGAAGTTAATTTATAACTTGAAAAAGTCATAACCAAGAGTTCATAACGCATGTTATTTACAGCTAAGGGAGACCTTTATGTATGAGATTGAATTGTAATTAAATGTATTTATACAGTATTTACAGAGATATCAGAGTATTATGTTGCTTGTTCTTTTTTTATGAGCCATGCAAGTTTCCTAAATGATACTCATACTTTATGGATTTGATATAATACTTTTAAAACTTAATCGGTTAGCCTTAAAAAAGTAACATAATTTTAATTAATAGATGAACCATATGCTGCATTTTCTAAAACCTATTTATACCTGCCTACCTTCCGGTTTCTTTTAAATAAAATAATAATATTTTTAACCAGAAATTTTATTTAATATATGAAATTAAAGAATAACCTTGTAGTAGCATTTTATGTAGAATATATGTTTATATGACGTGAAATAAACCGAAATGAAAAAACACCCCGTGGAGTTTAACACTTACAGCCACATAAATTTAGTGCAGGCCAGGGGGAAAAAACCGGGAGATTGACATATATGCATGTTATAAAAAGAGCTCTATAACTTGTAAAACTTTAATAAAAAATATGCGTATTCCACCCACTAAAATTGATCACAGGGATCATTATTTTTTTTTAATTTTAAAAATCACGAGCTATATGTTTAAATAAAATCACATGCAGATATTTTTTTTATAATTAAAGTTTCGCGATGTTCATAGAAAAAGGTTATATGTAAATATTTTTAAAACTAGGCTAGCCGGAAAGTAAATAGTATCTTTAAAAATATTTATTTCTATTTATTTGAACTGTTGCAATGTCAGCTCAAACAGCTTTGAAAACCAACTCTAATTTATGATTTAACATGAATGTTTTTTACTGAATTATAAAAAAAACAAGATTAGTTAATGCTTTTCACCTCTTAGCGGTTTTGCACAATAATAACGCCATTTTCATAGATTTGAAAGGACTAGAAATATAAAAAAAAACGATGAGTTAGAATCTTCAATACCGCCCTTGGTATGACGTGTCTCTTCTACTCCGACACAGTCCACACTCTTGATAAATCCTATTATGTTATGAGCGCAATGATAACAATGCAACATGCAGTAACGCAATTCAAATTGTATCGAGTATTCTAATACGTTATAAAAACTCTCTAAAATATGTAAATGAACGGAGACTAAGTAAATCAGAACCTGATATTTTCAAATCTAGATATTCATCTTTCTAAAAGACCCATTTTAAATTAATATCTTGTATTACCAATTGCATCTTATTTTTAGTAATCGAAAGACTCATTTCCGAGAGAGAAAAAATAATCTATTTCTTTACAATTTAAAAAGTCTGTCATTACTGTGTTAAATAAAATAGTCAAATAATAATAAGCTCCACTAACGATATTCTTACTTTTATGTACTTTTAAACACTATTTGTTTCCGTTTCAAAAGACACAGTAGAGGTAGAAATTAAAATAATTGAATAGAATGGACAGTGGGACGGTGCCTGAATGTACCTGAAATGTACAGAAAAGACAACTTTTCCCTCCTTATAAATAATGCTTTATTGCCAGAATAATTACATTTACCCGCAACAAATGATGCTTCAATTGTGACAGTAGTAAGGAAAGATCCCATTGTTGTTTGCTGGGGAGAGTTGTAACAAACATGAGGTCTTTTTTGGCGCTTTAAAGCTTGTTGGTTTTGGCAGTAATCGTTTCCTTGTCAACTTTCTGATTTCACTCGCGCAATAAAATAAACTTAAATACAGAAGTGAAAGGGAAGCTAAAGTAGAAAAGCAAAAGCTGTCGCATTCTTAATTACTCAATGATATTTTATTTGTGTCAAATCTACACACAACCAAGACAGTAACAAATGCAACGAAATTTCATTTATATTAAATCCATTTTTTATTTGATTTCACGACTTGTAATTTCAAATTTCTATAATGTTTAACACGGATGTTTTATTTAAATAGGGCCTTGGTACAAAATACCTTTGGGGGCTCTGATTTATTTTGTACCCCCCCTCCCCTCAAAAAAAAAGATTATTTAATTTTCTGGAATTTTTTTTTATTATTTAAATGTTATAAAATGGCTTGGGGCGCATGTTTTGTACGCATGACAGCCCTTCCTTGTCTAGTCTAATAAACATTACTTTAAAAAATATGCTTATTTATTATCAGTAATATAAGATATTAAATAAGGTAACCCAAAATATTCCAAGATTTCTCTTTGGAAAGCTTCATTTTGGCACAATCATTTCACGAAATATAACAATATCAATGTCAGATTTTTTTATTCTAAAAATGCATTCAATTTTACTGGCATTATTATAATAACAGGAAATCAAACAGTTTTTCCCATTTTTTACAAAGACGAAAGTGTAATTTTAATAGTTAAAATAAATAATAATTTCTTAAAAGAACTGTTTAAAAGGAAAAGCAAAAGTGCAGTCAGCTCAAGAGGAACAGGAACGTGCCTCAATAAAGTTTCGTCGGAAATTCGGAAATTCCAATGAAATTTTGGCGGGAAAAACCGATTTGGCGCACCGCCTTTGCCCACCATCACGTGACACAGTAGACAGGTGATGTTAACTTTAAGAAAATATTACCAATTATCGGTGTAGTTATTTGAGAAGTCTATTGGTCAGAATGAAACTACAATTACAATGCTTAATTTGAAGTTTGCAATAGTAGGGAATAACTGCTAGTAGGTGTAGAGATACTCAAAAGAGGAACAAGAAGTATTCCTGCTATAATTTCTGTAATAATGATGGCTTAAGTAGCTACTAGTAGCAATTTTCTGAGCACTACGGGGATCCTTTAGAGAAAAAAGAAGCTATTATGAATCTTTTTTTTTTGGGGGGGGAGGGGGGGGGGTATCAAAAAATCCTACATCTTTCGGTGTATTTGAGTGATAGTAATACCGTGTTTATCCTTTTCTAATTAGTAAAAAATATTTTTCTCTCTGACTCGCCTCTGATCACCCAATATTTAAATTAAGATATGCATATTCCTCTAAATGATTTGCTTATCCTGTTATCCTTTTTTTAAATGACATGCTTAAATGTTTTGACTTTTTTTCAACTATGATTAAGTTTAAAATGAGTCAGTTAAAAAAACTAACTCATATAATTGTAAGTAAATTTGAAAATATTTAGCTACTCTAACTTAAAAAAAAATTGTATTTTGCAGAAATACTATCTCACAATAATAACCTTTATTTTGCATTCTACTTCATAATATGCTCATATGGCTTCTAAAAGTAACTGCTTCAAGTTACTTCATGTATGTAAATGGAAATGTGCAGTTATTAAATTTAATAAAATTATTCATTTAACCGCAAAAATTACCTCTTCAAAGATTCACTGATACATATTTGGCATATTTCACTTATAAATAAGTTTTAAAAGATTTAGACTTTTCAAGCGGTTCTTTTAGTATAAAAATAGAATACCAGTAACTTAAATTACTTCTCTCATGTTTAAAACATTTATTTTTCTTCGGAAGCATAAGTTGCATTTGTAATTTTTCTATCCAGATATCTCAATTTCCCTTGTGTCTAAATATGCAAATTAGTGCTGTTGAAAACAACGCGAAAATCACGAAATTTCAGAATATCTTACTATTTCCTCTTGCCATCTCATATCCGAATAACTTCAATGTTTTCATTTCTTTTAAAACTTTAAGTATATACGGGAAGTTATCACAATGATTCTTTACCCTTTTTTGTATAAACTTTGAACAGTTAATTAACTTTTTTTTGTGCTGATTGTGCTTCTTGAAGAAATAGAAATGTACATCCTAAAGAAATATAAAATATAAATATATGTTAAAAAATATAAATAAATATGCAATTGGTAAAAGGACGACCCCCCCCCCCCCCACACACACACACACACCTAATTCTTCAATATGTTTTATTACCGATATTATCTTTTGATAGACCCGCAGATAAATGAAAATAGTCATTGGATTGGTAATTGCGTCTTTTTAAAATGTTTAATAAAAATTTAGCTGGGAGGGGGGGGGGGCGTCTTCATACCACTATTATAACAAATTCTGAAATTGTGAATAAGAGCTCCCAAATTTAGCATCATATTTAGATTTTTCAGTACATTTCACCTTTGTATACCGAACAAGGCTTCATTCAGTGAAGTAATTTAGGAATTATGCAAGTATAAAGTTTAGAACTCTTAATAATAACCCTTGTTGTACACACTATCTGTATGTAACGAAAACTGCAGTACGTAGTTCAGTACACACTAAGATTTTAAATCGGTGACGTTTCAATTTTTTTTTGTCGTTTTTAGATGGCTATTTCTTTAAATCACATGTAAAATCCCTGATAAAAGTTTTGATATATTTATATTAAATAAAATTTTGGTCTTCCTTAGTAATTGCGTTGCTTATATTCTTTGAAAATTGTACTAATACAAACAGATTTGTTTATGTTTATCACTGTGCTACTGTAATAGAAAAAAAATATATATGTATATCATTTATTGTACATGCATTTTTTTAAATGTACATTATTTTAATAATTATTATGGAAAACGAAAAAAAAAATCACATAAAAAAATCAAAGGATAACATATAACTCTCACAATAACTGAAAAGTGTAATTTTTTAATAAGTTTTTCTCACTATCACAATGTATTGGGTTTTATAAGTAGAAATAAATAAAAATAAAACTATTTTCGGATAAAAATAATAATTCATTTTACATTGCGAAAAAGAGACAAATGTTTCTTAATATAGTAAGATAGTAAACGAAAATATATATTGAATATATTCTCTTCAGAGTTATTGACGATCACGCAACGCGTTTCTTTTTCCTTTGAAACCTGAGAAAGGAATAGATTTTGGTGATTTGCAGACCTATTTCTAAAACAAAAGTTTCTTTTGCTGTTCGTGTCTTTTTGGATCGTTTTTGAGTAGTTATAGAGTGTACTAATAAGTTTTCTCAAACCGGAATAGCATTCTCAAGCAAACATTTTAAGCCGCGTAACAGAATTTATATGTGCAAAAAAAAAAAAAAAAAAAAAAAAAAGTATTGTTAATTTTAATGTTAACGTTAATGCTGTTAATTTAGCACTTTTATTTTTGGAACATGTTTATTTAATATCAAAATATTTACTTGAGAATTGATAGCATACAATCAGAATATACAATGAGAGCATACATTGAGAATATCGGACAAAAAACCGATATTCTCAAATAAGAAAAATGCTTGATATACTCTAAAGAATACCCGGAAACCTTTCCAAATAGGACATACAGCAAAACATACTTTTGTTTCTGAAGATAAAGTAATGGTTTTCGGAATCGTCGGGAACTTAGGGAAGTGGTTAACACTAGAACCGCCGTAGCGGTCATTTTGACCGCTGCCAAATAAAAATATTTCGATTATCACCAGAAATTTCTTTCTAAAATAAGTTTAAAATGTACCACGGAGAAATGAGTTAAATAAATAAGTTAATTGTTAAAATTAAAATATCCGGTGTAAAATATTTTTATAACACTTCAGTAAAATTTCCGGCGGTTCTAGTGTTAAATTATATTTTCGTAAACATGTTTGCTAGGTGAAGAAACATTTATCTTGTTTTCTTTTGTAGTGTAGCATAAACTATATTTTGATGCCTTTTCACATGTACACACAAGGAAAAGGATAATATCGAATGCGCAAGCAGTACATTAATTTGATCGATATTCTTGACAACGTGGTCTTTTGCATTCAGATTAAACATATTTTGTGTTTTAATCTTTATCCAAAGAGTAGCAAGAGGAACATCTTTTTTTCCGTATAATGAATTTATGCTTTATTATTTCTTGAAAATCTTGGTACTTTTGCTTTAACAGCTTAACATATAATTTTGTCAGCATAATCAACTTCATTTTCGCTGTTCGAAACTTGATTTATACTCTGCTTTTGACTCGAAATTCGATTTGTTCTTTATCTGACTCGTCTAATTCCTTCTCCATATCAATTTCCGTGCCACTAGACAAATAATTTGGTAGTTCTGGTAAATCTTGATCAGATAACATTTCTGCTCGAATCACTTCTGTTTTTCTTACCTATGAACAGGTTACTTTCTTTTCTATAGTTTTATCTTTTAAAAATATTTAAATACAGTTTGAAATTTAATTTTGTATGATTTCTAACAAAATATAATTTAAAAAAATCAAAAATTTACATGAAACATTATTTTAAGATAATATCTCCTAATATATTTCACGAAATGACTACCCGTTTAATATCTCAGGGTTAAATATACTGAAAAATCTAAATATTACATCAAAGTTTGAATTAATTTTACTAGAAATACCGCCCGAAAATAACACTTTGACATTAACATACATATAAGAAGGCATAATTCCCAATCGAATAGCTATTTTCATTTTTTTCTGCATCTATTTTGCGATGGATGGATAATGGAGTGGCGTTTTATTATTATTTGCCAAAGGTTCATTACCGGAAAGGCTTCTGTAATATGGGCTGACTCACTCCGCCGTTTAATTTCTCATACGGACGCCTGACTTGGCGCCTCATGGCGTAAGGTGGCTAGTTAATGGGGAAATTGCACGTTTTTCAATTTAACTTGCATTTTATAGAATACAAAAGTACGAGCATTTTGATACCATTTTTACTTTTTTTGAAACTCAGAAAATCCATTAAATTAACCTTTAAAATGCAGTTTTTGTCTTGGCGGGAAAAAGCCGCGTCACATGGTGGAAGCGAATTTAACGTCACTGCACATATAAACAAATCTTTGCTGTATTTTACCCTGTTCTTTTCTATGAGGATAGCTTGTGTTACGCTGAATGATTTCTTTCTTTTCTTAAAAATGATTAAATTTAGTTGGACAAACTAAAAGCATTATAAATTGTTGTAACGAATAAATAATATTGTGAATTCGAGTGTTATTTTTCCCCCTCGTTGTTCTAAGGATTTTCATTTCGAGATCTTGATGTAGAAATAAAATATCGGTACAAGTTTATACTACAATTGTATTTTATAGAATAATGTACTTTTCTTTTTCATATTAATATTCCACAATAATCGATTTCACAAATTGGTTTAAATAGTATTTCTTTCATTACCGCGGGGGGGGGGGCAACTTATAAAAAAGTTTTCCTATTTGTATTTCATATTTGAAATAATAATTTACCCTGCTTTCGTTAAATGTTTTATCTCTTCAGTTGTTTTTGAATCACAAAACAGATAAACTCAGAAAAAAGAGCAATTTGCTGAGGTAGTTTAAGATAGCCTTACAGAATTTGTATATAAATATACACAAAAAATTTAATAATTCTTCAAAAATGTTTCCCATGGACAAAAAAAATAACAATTACTTTAAATACTATCAGTTTTGTGAACTCCATCAGACTTTGGGATTGGAAATTTTACGCTTTATAAAACTGCAGTTTACAACACACTGTTTAGTTCATTAATTCTACTTTTTATTTTTGTTATAAATTAACAGTATTTCAACGGAAGTTAATAGAGCCAAAAGAAAAATATAGGCATCCTCAGCTTTGTGTTCTGTAAACTTTTACATAACTTGAATAAGTCGAAATTGTAAATTGCTTAGGCATAATTTTATAATAAAGTGCAACATTTATTACATATATAATATTTACACAGTAATATATTATAAATCAAGAATAATACAGCTGTGCTTATTCGGATATAAAGTAGTACGAAAAAAATATAAAAGCAAATTGAAAGGACACTTTTCAAATAAAAAATATTTTGTAGATTACGGAATTTATATACGTATAAGTAATAAAATAATAAATATTATAGAATAATTATAAACTTTTATAAAACATGCTTGTATGCTCACAAATCCAATGTTTGAGATTTATTACGTAATTGTGAATCTACATAAATCGCATAATACGTAAGTCGGGGGATGCCTGAGATTGAAAGAAGGATAACATGTTTGAATTTTTATTCATGATCAATAAACGCTTTCTTTATTCTTTATTCTTTGGCATTATGTTAATTTTTTACTGCTAAATTGATACTCAATCCATACCTTCCAAATAATTAAAAAAATAATAATCATGTAAATTCGTGTCTTATTTAGAAATTGAATTTAGAAATAATTGAGATTATTATAACAAAGTATTACCATCGCTTAACGTTGCCCTTATGATACTAACGCATTATCCAAACAAACAATTAGTCTTGAATGATTGCTAAATTATTTATATGTCACGATAAAAAGTTTATGCATAATGAGATGTCTGCTATCAAAAGTGAAAAGAGTGTTCTCCACTTGAACAACATATTAAAATTCTGCAGTTTTCTACAGTATAATGCTTATCTTCAAAATGAAAATACTGCTTTCTTTAAAAAGATATTCAAATCATTTTCATTATTATTGTTATTATTGTTTTTTTGTTCCCTTGAAAGTTAGAGCTTTGAGGAAAAGACTGATATAACAAGTTTAGAACTTTTTAAATGTTACGTTGGTCATTCTAACAAACTTATATTTCAAACAAACTAAAAGTACTACATGCATTCAATAGATATTCGTAAACAAATAATACTAAAACGGTAATTAAATTATTGTTGCACTTTTTTTTTATTTAACTTAACTTGGTTTTTGCATGTAAGTTTAGGATGCTGCATTTAATTTCTCACTCACTTTCAGATAAACTAAGAAATATGAAAATCATGCACAAAGATATGCTTCCAGTGACAATACAATATTTTAATATTTTTAGAAGTTAATTATAAATTAATACATTAATTTTTAACGGGTTTTTTCGTAGTCCATCACAGTTGATAAATCATCGATTACTCTTTGTCGTTACATGTCGCAACAACAGTGGATTTATTATGGTCTAAACCGCGGTCGCCCCAAAAAAAGCCAAATGGCTATGAAGCTGCAAATAGTTTATATACAGTAAAAAATAGTGTATATAAGTAAAAAATAAAGAGGTAATATATTTAAGAAATATACTTGAATAAATTAACATTTTCATATTAATTGAACAATGATTATACGTTCAAAATCAATTAAGAAATTCTAAATAGTAGTTTAAATAATGCTTTTCTTTTCTTTCCTCTTGCCATATATTAAAACAAAAATATAGAAAATATTATAATTTTTTTTCAAAATAAATTCACCAGCTTACATTTCTACCAAATGTAAAAAAAAAAAAAAAAAAAAAAAAAAAAAAAAAAAAAAAAACAGTGAATTTTCTATAATCAGGTTCGATAGCCATGCCAAATTATCATATTATATTGGACATTTTATGGAAAATCATGAATTGCAATCATAAAATGGGGTGTGATTATAAAGATAAACATTGGATACTTATAAAAGAGTGTATTTTTTTTTTTTTTTAAGTTTTTGCTTTAATACTGATTTTTAAGTAAGCACATTAAAAATAAATAAATAAAATACAATACTTGTAAATTTACTCACGTATGTTGTAATAATATTTCTCTTTTCTATGAATACGCAATTATTACTGACAGTAGTTAATTTAAAATTTTGTTCCATAAGTCAATATTAAATAAAGATTTTTTTGTTGTTGTTTCCTGCGTTACTGCTCAAAATTTCGTTTTCTCATAATAAATTCGAGTTATTTTTTTATCTGTAATATAACCTGCATAGCACGAAATTTCATAACAAAAAGAATTATTAAGCATTACAATGAATTAATGAAATAATACATTTCAGGAACTAGATAAAGGTGATTTTACTTACGTTTTATTTTTTAATAAAACTATCATTTTTTATTCTTTTAATTAAATCAAAAATAAAGTCAAAAATAAATGTGCCTTTTAGCTTTAGCTTCTTGTACCTTTGCCCACATGAAATGCATTTTTTACGCCCTTAAAATAAATTTGAGAAAACAAAAACTACTTGCAGATGGTATAATTTTGTATTTTTCGAATCCAACCAGCTGCAGCACTTTTCTAAATGAAAATTAATACAAATGTATATATTAGTAGTACATTATATTTGGATATGTTAAAATAATCTTTTGACACTAATTTGATTTTGTTTTTGTGTAAATGAGTCTTAAAAGATGTTTATAGTAGATAACAAACAGAAAGCAATGGAAAACAGCCTGCATGCACAAAGCAGACCGCTAAGAAGAATCCGCGTTTCATGTGTAGTGATGCCAAACCAAACCCGCCCCGTTTTCGGATCACGTGGTTTTGTTTTGCTTCTAACGGAGTTTAAAACTGCAATAACTAGTTATTTTAAATTCTTTTCACAATTCCGAGTTGAGTTTCGAGGAATCTAAGATCGTCTTCATCAATTAAACATAAAAGAAGGCATAATCTAAAGTAAGTGCAACTTCCCCATTTAGTTACTTAATCTCATGCAAAAATATAAGAATTAGTAACTAAGACATTTAATTATATCGTATGTTAAAAGGTAAAATAATTACATGCAGTTATGCTTTTGCATAATGCTATATTAAAATTAAAAATTCATTTTAATCAATTAATATTTATTGATATGTTTTACATGCATATTTAAGAAAGACAATATAAATTGAACTAATGCTAAATTTGATTTAATGTGCGTATATATATGGGGGAGGGTAGTACACAGTAAGACGAAAATTATTATTACTTAGCGAATGGCGCCGATTTTTATTTTTTTTTTTAAATATTTGCTACATCTTTAAGCTACACAAATACGCTACACATTAAAAATGGTTTTTAAAAAGTTATTTATAAAAGCACAGAAGCAGCATAACGGAGTATCGAAAATTGTCTTACTGTATACCGCTTGTGGTACACAGTGAGACAAAGTATATATTTTCATAAATGATACATTTTTACACTATCAATAATTTTCTGCAGTTTATGATTTCGAATTAATATTTCTAGATTTCCAAAATATTAAAAATATGAGCATCGGATGAACAATGGAAGACCTTGGGCTACCTTCATACAAATTTTCAGCCTTCGTTTAGTAGATTTCTCTAGCCATCGAATGTCCAAACACACACACACAGAAAGAGAGAGAGAGAGGAAAAAAACCCTTCTTTTACTAATAAATAACTTTTTAACATCATAACCACATAATAAGTACAGAATGAGACACGTCTCACTGTGTACTTTTGTAACGTTGTAACAAAATGGATGCCACATCTGTGACATCAGTTTCATCGCTTTAAAAACTTTATGTCGTTTTGTCGAAATAGTCTATTATTTGACATAGCTGTGTTTGGTTAAGTAAATGTATGTCATATTGAAGGAAATAAAGTCTAAAATAGACGTTTATGTAACCATTATAAAATAAAGAACTATTTATTATTTTGTCGGAAGAGTAACTGAAGTGCCCAAACTACATCCACGTGTTGCATAAGATGATATCGTTATGGGTGTGTGGAAACTTGGAGAAGAAGTTACAACTATATGTCAAAGAGGCTGCTGTCTCACTGTGTACCATGTCTCACTGTCCACTACTCTCCCCTAATATATACATACATTGGGCTATCTTTTTATCACTTTCACTATGAAATTGTGATATAATTTTTTATTATTAAAACAATCATCAAATGCTAATATTCCATGCAATAAGTTTTGTAATCTATATATCCAGTTTTTACCATTTAATTGCATGTAAAATAACCCTTTTATTAAAATTTTAAAAAGGAAACAATTCAATAAGGAAGAATGAGAACCTTCCGCGTTTCGAATGATTTTCATTATCTTTTAATTTCATAGTAACCTCTCCCCCGCCCCCTTCCCACGACAACCTAAAAGTTTAACCCAAAAGTTTAAGATTTGTAAAACTTATTATTATTATTTTTTTACTTTCGTGCTCATTTATTACTTAAGGGGACAAGGGACCTTTAAAACCTTAAAAATAATTTTTTTTTTATTTTTTGTAAATTTCACTTTAAATATTATTCAAGGATACATTATATGCATTGTGGCAAGCATTTATCACAAAAAAAAAAAAAAAAAAAAAAAAAAAAAAAAAAAAAAATTGAGAAAAAAATGGAATTTTACGCGTTGTCTTAGAAATCTTCGAAATGCCCCCTGCGCATTCCATATCATGAAAATCCCCAATATTTTAAATAAAAGTTTGGTTTATATATATAAATAAAACTGTGCATCGGATTTTATATATTTGAATGTAAAAGTTAAAAAAAAAATCAAAAATTTTCGAAATTTTTAAAAATTACTTAAATTTCAAAATTTTTCAAAAAAAAAATTTTTTTTTGTAAATTTCACTTTAAATATTACTTAAGGGTTCATTATCTGCATTATGGCATCTATTTATCACAAAAAATAAAAAATAAATTATTTTTGAGGAAAAGAATGGTATTTTATGCGTCGTCTTAAAAATCTAATAATAATCTCGCAGTTTTAATTTCGACGTTGAACTATTTCATGTTATCTTTCTATTGTTTTTATTACTTAGCGCCGTTCGAGAAAATATTATCATATAGTTTATATTTACGAAAACATTATGCGATTTATAAAATTCTTTTCACTTTGCGTTATTTTTTCGAAGTTTGTTTTTGATATGTTTTGTTTTGAAAATCTTTTTAACAAAATTTTGGCAAATTAAACTGCCATGGCTGTTGTCATACGAAACCAAGTTTTTAATGTATAGTCAGTAAAAAAACAACATCAAACATTAGTTTATTGAGATAACACTTTTAAAAATGTACCTGATAAAAAATCACATATATTTAATCATTTTAAAATATTACTATAAACACAAGTTTTTAGAGTTTTTATATTCTTTTAATAAATAAACAAAATACGGTTAATCCTTACCTAATATTTCGGCGTAGTATGTAGCACTTATACAGTAATGTCTTTAAATTTCAAGAATTAATGTATGAAAAGTGTTTCGTGAAACTGGTAAAAATATTCACGATATCGAGCGAAGAAATAAACATTTAAAAAGATATATTTAAGTAGAAAATTATAGTTCTTAAAATTCGCAAAATTTCATATAAAAATGCTGTATTTTAATTAATGTTTTCATAACATTTATTACTTTAATTTCTGTTTAAATAAAGTATTAAAAAACTGGTATGATACACAAATAAAGGCAAAAAACTTCTGAATAATACCATAAAGATAAGAAATGCGCAAGGCCTTTCGAAATAACTTTGTCTTTCTTCTTCAAGCTAAAAGAAGACATGCTACCACTTTCAAGTCTGAACGGAAATTAAAAACACACGAACAGGTCAAAGAAAACAGTCCAACGAAATCAGAAAACATCATCCAATTACTCAGAAAGCATTGTTTTAATACTCAAAATGCTAAAATAGCCTTTAATGGAAGTTGAACCGCTGGATTTGACATTGTAGAAAATATAACTATTTTATATCTTAATCCTGATGATACAGATAATTAAAACTCCGATTTTACTGTGCGCTGTACAAATTGGAAAAATTTGATCAGTTTAACCGTATGAAATTTTTACCCGACTGCGAAGAAGGGTTATGTGTTTCACGCGGATCTTTGTATGTGTATTTCTTTATACCCTTGAAACATCCCAAGGGCTGGATGGATTTTAATGAAAGAGGTCTTTATCGATTCATCTTAACCGTCCAATGGTTATAGGATAGGCTTTATTTTTATAAATTCAAAATGGCGGCCGTAAAATACAAAATGGCGGTAGAGACGAAAAGAAATTTTACGCACAATGTTGAGTGGTATATCATTGGATAGGTCTTTCAAAATGAAGGCGATGTTTCATTGAAAATTTACAGTCAGAAGCTCCGTTAAAATATTACACAACCTGGAAGTTAGGTACCTGTAGGTAGGATTCCCAGATTTACTGCAACTCTAACCTTCATAGACATCTATATGCCTCTTTAAAACAGTGTTTATATATAGGAACTAACAATTAAACACAACTTAAAAGTCATCAATACAAGTAAATAAACAAAATAGCTAAGCAATATGAAAATAGCTTCACATTGATGAGAAATAATTCATTAGTTCGCTTTATACGCAGTCGGGTTTTTTGATTTTTTTTTAAAATTATTATATTTATACCTTTTTTGTATTATTATTATTATCCTCTTTATTTTTTATTAATTTATTTATTAACTTTTTTTTCTCATTTCTGTTTTGTTTAATATGTATGAATTAGGGGGCTCAGCCACCTGCGAGCTACGCCCGCGAACCCCCGTTCAGGCTTCGCAGCCTCTGAAAATATACTAACGTTCCCTGTTTAAAAAAATATTACCAGGTTACGGAAGATTGAATCATATTATCACTGAAACAGCGGCTATCTTCTGCAATCGCGTTGCCATGCTTTTCTGTTTGGATGGGCATTTTTCGGTTACCATGGCCTCATTCATACTTTAGGTTTGAGGTTAAAAAACTCTGTCTGCTTGGGAATAACTTTTAGATCCACGTATTGCAAAGTATTGTGTTTTGAAATTTTACGCTTATATTTTACTCCTTGATCGAGTTTTAGCTATTTCAAGAACAGGTATAGTTTATTCATGAATTCTTTACTCTATTTTAATACGCCATCATGAACGTTTTCAAGATAATTTATATTGTTTGTATAGTACTATTTGATTATCCCGTCGACCAAAAAACGATCACCAAACTATAAGATTATATGCCAATAATGGATGATAGTAAATGTCTCATTCGCTTGAGGTTAAACATGATACACGTACTATTACGTCATCAAGTGATTTTTAATTCGACTTGTTATTTGTATTTATATTAATGTTTTGCTAACTTATTTGTTCTTTCGTTATTATTACATGCTTTCTTTTAACAACTGTTTGTGTGTGGCAGTCAAATCTTGTGACTCGTTTTGTACCCGCTTCTTGTTGACACAGAGCTTCGAAATTTGAAATGTATGTGTATTCATGAGGGTAATACATGAATTTTACATTCATTTTTTTTAATTCGATCCCTAGGGGAGTTAACGGAGAGGGACCAACGGTTGTTTTTCTATGGAAAGGTCAGTATCAGCTTCAACAATGAGTAATTGTTGAAAATTGTTAATGGCCACAATAGCGCCACTTGTTGACTCACTTGGCGCAATATCGTCGAATTTGGCGGTATTTCGTCAAATTTGGAGACCAAAATAAATTGCCATATATGAAAACATCTTGGAGATAGCTAGCTTAGCGCATTAAAAAATTCCACATTTTTGTGAATTTTAATGAAACCATGTTTCAAAAAAATCTTTTTCCGAATTTATATTAACTTTAATAAAATTATATGAATCTGTATAATTTGGCGAAATTGGTCTGCGCTATAATCAAGCAGTACCGTTTGTATTAATTAATAAGAATATCCGAGTTCTCTAATATATATATAATTCAATAGTTATTCGTACAAAATAAATAGAAAGTATTTTGCGCGAACATTTATCTGTATTTATGCTGCATTAAGTTATATAATATATAAAGAAATTTGCTTGCCGCACTAACAATTTTATACCATATGTCATTTTATACCATTATTGTCATTTTCTCTTTAAAATTGAAAAGGAAACCCTTTTTCCGTCTATGGAATCTGAAATTGACAGACGATTTTTGATTCCGGATGATCGAAATGTGAAAAAAAAAGTATTTTTTTTTTTAATTTTCCTGAAAAGCATAATTTAATCTCAGTATTGTTTCACTATCAATTGAAACAAAAGATATAATTTATATTATCAATTTGAAATTGACAAAAAAGAAGAAATCTAATAATCACTATAGTTTTTCACTGTTCTTCCCTTTAAAAATAAATGGAGTAATTTTGTTACCATTAAAGATTTTCACTAGATAAATGTAATTAAAATTAGAAAAAAAATTAATATTTCAAAAACTAATTAAAATTTTAAAATTCTGATTCCATTTTTGAAACCTGTTGATCAATACGGATTTTTGGTGTTAATTTCACCGCATAATATTCCATATTTTAGGAGAAATCGCCGTAAAACTTAATCAGACGTTTAATCAGTCGTTTGATTAGGATTTTATGTATATAGGGTAGATATATATATTCTGGTAATTTCGTTTAACTTTTCTGACTCAGCCTTTTTTTTTTTTATTTCCTTCGTATTGTTTTTCTGTCTTTGGCTAGTAGTCTCCGAGTGATTGCTTGATGCTTTCTGCTAATCTATTGGATGTTTTCTTTAACCCGTACCTTTCTCTTCTTTTTCTCTTGGTCTAGTTCCTGCTTTCAAAGTGGTAGCTGGTGCAAAATTGTTCTTTGCGCCTAATGAACACAGACATAGTTCTTTCAAAAGGCCTTTCATCTTTATGGTATTATTAAGTAGATTTTTAACTTCATTTTCATTTTAAATGCTTGGAACCCACTGGCTCAAATATCATAATTTTATTATAATTATAAAATTTTCCTTAAAATGTTTTTGAAAATTTTCTGTTTCGGACATCTATAAAATATAATAAGTTCACTATAGAAAAAAAAAATAAGCTTCACAGGTAAAATTTAAGAGAACATTTTATAAAGCTTAGACTACATTCTTGTTTCCAAAATCGCAAGATATTTTTTTTTACCTTTTTTCAATTTGTAAATAAAAAAACATTCCCACTTTGTGCCCAAACCGGAAGACTGGTATAAAAATTGAGTCCGAGCCTATTTAGGGAATGAGTCGGGCTCCAGCTGATCCGGTCTCATATCTAATATTTATGTGTGTGTGTTTAATTTTGCGTAAACGTCTATCTTTGAATGCACATATTTTTCCAGAGCTTTTATAACATGTTAATCAAATCCAAATAAAAAGAATTTGATGTTGCTAATTTTCCAAATATTTGAAATTCTAATTTTATTTTAATAGAAAAAACAGCGTAGAGAACTTGGTCCCTTTTATATTAGAAAGAACTGCCATTTTACCTATATTTTTTAAAGTAACTTTTGTTTGGTATGCTTGCCATTAAAGAAAAAAAAAAAAAAAAAAAAAAAAAAACTATTATACAAAAACTCGGTAGATCTTAATACAAAAATGTCTAATTTAGCAACAGTATGTAAAGGAAAAAACATCATTTATGCCTTTCAATAATTTGAAAATAAAAAATGTATCATTCTTTTCACTTTTCACTAAAATGCAAAAATTTTAAATGAGAACATTTGAAATTTGAACACATTATCATAATATGAACGACATGAATATTGAAGTCAATCGAGATTGAAAAAAAATCTAATAATTTTAATAACTATTACAAATGATAATGTATATAAAAAGAACATGGAATGTATCCGGATTTTTGTGTGGTTGTTTTATGTAAATACTTGAGGTTTTAACATTAGTGAGCAAGATTGAAGGTAATGTTGTGCATATTTTGCTATTTAGCATTTAAATATAAAATATCTAAAAAATGTCAAATATTTTGCTTAATGTTTAAAATAGTGATTTCAGAAAACAGAAATTATTCCTGATTTTCTTTTAATGTTTAAAAAGAAATCGGTGTGCTTTAAATACATGTTTATTTAGCATCTCATTCCTAATTACAAATTCACATACAATCATAGCATATTAATATAAATATAAGATTCTGAAAAGGCCTATATAGCGAGAGGCTGTCATTAAATATTAATAAAAACTACACTTGTCTTTTGTGAAATACTACAATTTAGAACAAATAAAAAACACACAAACTTATAAACAAGCCAGCATTGCAAATTTAAATAAGATAAAAAATTAACCTATTGCTGGTATCTATTATCTCTGTCTTTAGTTTTGTCATGTAATAATACTTCCTATTATTACAGAGCAATTCAAAACTCATAATACAAACCTCATTGGGGGATGGTGCATACTACAACAAATAGTTTTTATATAGGAAACTAGGGCCGTTACTTATTTATTTATTCACTCAAAAATTGAGAATATATCACTCTAATAAGGAACATAACTATTGTTCATAACTTTAACAAAAATAAAGATAGCTTAAAGTAATTTGTAACAGAGATACCTGACATTGTGGGAAATGTAATGACATCATGAAAAGTGACAGACGTTTACAGTATTTCGGTAATTGAAACTTTATAGTATACGGTCTAAAACACTCGAAAATATATGTAACGTCCAGTTCAGCGCTTTTTTTATTTGAATAATGGCAATTTCATCACTTCTCCTGATAAAACAACAAAACACAAAGATAAACAAAACACAATATCTTTCTCTGTGTTTTAAAAAACACAAAGAAAGATAAGAATGTTGTATATTTCGTTAATATAAATATCTTCATTATTATTAAGATTATGAACTAAAATCCGAGTTTGGAGTACACTGAGACAACTTATATCTAATGCCTATTATATGGATTATGACGCTGGATTTTTGCACAAAAAATTGTTTTTAGTAGTATTCTCTACCTTTCCTTAAAGTTTGTACCTAGAGTTCTGAATCACCTTGTACAAAAATGGTTATTATAAGCATTTGTAGAAATATTTAAATTTATAATTTTTTATAATTTATAAAAAAATTAAAGAAAATTCAACATTTTTGTTTTGTATAAGAATTTTGAACTAGTAAAAAATATATCCGAAAAAATGATAGATTCAAATTACTTACAATAAAACATAGGACATTTTTCGAAAATACATTGTTTATTTTTTAATAGTTGGGCGAGATTCTATCTGCTCATGATCTGTAAATTATAAATCTCTTCCAATTCTTTTATTCTTGTGTAAAGTTTATTCAAATGAAAAGACACGAAAAAAATGCTCTCACAATTCAGATTTTCTTTCCGTGTCACTTAAATTAAAGAAGGAAGTCCCATAATTACAGTCAATTTTTCCACGCAATACCACAATGTCAAGATTCATGTTCGAAACGAACGAAATAGATAACTGCAAATCGAACTCAAGATCGATTTTCAATTAGTTTTTGGTTTGTCGCTTTTAGTCGTTCCAAAGAACTTTTATAATACAGATCATCAGAATATATGCTGTCATTGAGTTCCCTTTACTCTTAACAGTATATTGAGATTTCACTCCTTTAAATGTGGGTAATTTTTTTTTTCTGTGATTATAGAACGATCATTAGCTTACGCTAATAGATTCATGTCTTGGAAATAAAGTTTGGCAGAAAATTTGGGAGAATAATTTTTCAAACAATATTATTTTATCCGTGAATCAAAAGATGAAATATTACGTCGACTATATTTGCACTGAAATTGCATAGAGATATACAAATATCCGTGACACGCGAATACTAAATGACTATCAAGTATTTATGGGAACTTCCTTCAAATAAAATGTGTAAAATTATTGGATTTTGATTACCACACTGCTGTGATTGATATAGTGCTTTTTCATAATCGATTTAAAGAGGAGATAGCGTGATAACTATGAAGCAATTACTATGTAATTTTTGTGTCTAAAACGATGTGGATATTCACGTGCGAGTGCGGGTGTTGGAATATTGTTTACAAAAGCAAACTTTTAGAACATTTGTCTTTTTCTTTTTCAGAGTACATTCTATTGGTTTATCAGTGTGACTCATAATAGAATGTACACTGAAAAAAAATAACAAAGCTTTCTTAATCAAGGTAAATATAATATAACCTGGAACGAAAATATTTACTAACAACTTCCGAGCTACGCAGGATTCCGAAAAGCGAGCGTTATCGTAAAAAAACCATAGAAATTGATATATTTCGAGATTTCAATATACCTTTATAAAAAAAAATTGCAGAAATTAATATGCTTTTGATATTTAAAGATACAAATATACGAAAAAAAATTCCTGCCGCTGATTTTCAGAAAAGTTTCCGAATAGTTTTTATAGTGTAATTATCAGTTTTCACAACAAGGAATTACCACTGTTTATCGTATGCTATTAAGTCTCAAGTTAAACATTTTTATGTTAAAAAAATATTTTACATGCAAACATAATAAAGTAACTGCAGTACATTAACATTAAAATTAACGTTATTTTGTTACTCTTGCCTGTATAAATTCAGTTACACAGCTGAAAATGTTTAATATATGTGCATTGATAGTATCCTAAAAACTGATAATACTGTTTGAAATAGCTGATTGATACACTTTAAAAACTACTCAGATTGGATTCCAAAAATCAGTGGCAGTAAAATAAACTTTGTTATCGTTAATGCCGCTTTAAATCTGGAAAATATATCGATATCTGAGACTTCTAAAGATAAAGAGCACTTTTCGGAAGTGCGGGTAACTCGGAAGAACTTATTGTATATTTTTTTGTGGTTGTATTATATTTTCATAAAATAAGAAATATGTGGGATTTTTTTACGGTGTAGAGAGACCCGCAGATTAGGTTTATTCAAATTTGCTCCAAAACAGTATAAATAAGTTTTCTGCTGCTCTACTTAGTAACAAAATAAGTATTAAGAAGCATTTATCTTTTAATGGAGGGCTTGAGGAAAATCTGTAACAAACATATATTTTTTTTTCATAATAGAAGTCATGAGTTTTTTTTTTTTTAAATATTTAAGGATATTATTGTTTCAGCACTTTTTTTGGAAAATGATAATTCAGCGCTATTAAAAAAAAAAAAAAAAAAAAAAAAAAATCGGCAAATTTTGTTATATATAGTAAAGTGGGGACAGTTGCCGCAGTTTTACTTTTCTTCTTTTAAAATGTACAACAAAGCAAAACACAAAAAACTAAGTACCATAAATCATTAATCAAACCCTTTAGAATTAAATTTCTATGTTGAATAAGTTAAAGCCCTCTTAATAAAGCAGGCATAATTATTTTCCCAAACGTTCTTTTTTAATATAATTTTTTATGTGCTGGGAAAGATGTCGCATGGGGTGTGGTACAGATGCCGCATGAAGAAATAAGCTATGCTGTTTATTTTTTTTTTCAAGTAAATCACATTTTTATTTCCTCAAACTACTTAAAATGAAAATAAATAACAGTAAAATTACATAAATTATATATATATATGTATATATCACTAAATTGTGAAAAGTTTAACGAAATTGCAAAAGTGAAAGCTCAAAAAATAAAACTTAAGGCAAAAAAAGGAAAAAAAACATTTGGCTGGAAATAATAGACAGCATAATTACAAAAAAGATATAAACCACTTATTTATATCCAGGCGACCATTGTAGTTTGCTCTTAAGTACTAGTTCCATTCATTTGAGGCCGTAGTCTTTTTATTTTTGGCTTTTCTTCTCATTTTTTTATTTTCGTATTTCTATTCGCTCACAATCACCACACTTTCCGTTGCAAGAGTAAAGTGAGCATGTTTCATGCAGCCACCGATTGCATGTTATGCACTGATTCCAGTCCGCTTTAAACTTTGTTTCTTGATATGACTCCAGACACTCAGCACATTCAGTCATCAAATTCCAACTGAATACTGCCTTTAGAATGCATAAGAGGAATACTTTCGTCACTGTCGGAAGATAAGTCACATTTCAGTTTCTTCCTCAAGTGCGGTGTTTTCAGTTAATCTTTCCCTTCCTTTTTTTGCACATTTTACTTCCGCCAAGCTGTCGTTCTTTGACGCTTCCTTGCTTCTTTTACTTTTTATTTCCTTCTACTTTTTTCTTGTTTATAAAATCTGTGCTTGTGATATTTGCAGCCTTTTGCTGCCCCTTACTTGGCTGTATAGGTCTTTTGACCGTTGGAGTAGGAGACAATTTGTTTAATAGTTTAGATATTGAGAATTGTAAACGGCCTACGGTTTCCTTATTCATACTTGGAGAGCCACCACTGTTGCTGAGAATATTTGATAAGTAGCAGAATGCGCTAATATACATTCATTTAAATGTAAGTTCTACTTAAATCGCAGTGATGAATTTATTGAACCGAAAACAAAAATATATTTTGCGGCATCTGTCCCTCAACTTCGGTGCGGCATCTGTCCCAAAGTTGCGGGTAAGATGCCGCGTCGCCCTTTTGTGTCATGTGAGCGACATGAGAGAAAGACAAGCACATGTCTGCATTCTACGAGGATCTAGTCTACAGTTGCAATTGATTTTGGGATGAAATCTCTGTTTATTTTGCTTAAACTATATTATAAAACTTCATTAGAATAATTTTAGCAATTTACCGAGCAGGTTCGAACCATAAAAACCGGCATAAATATGTAAATACTGACAATTAAGCTGTGGAAACGCTTACAACACAGCAGACAGCACTTAGGCACACAACGAAATTCTTAATTTGGCCGAGGGAGCGCTAGTGTCGCCAGTACAATCTCTGCGGCATCTGTCCAACCGCGGCGTCTGTCCTCACTGTACTATATATTTATTTATTTATTCTGGTTAAAAATATTTGATTCATCCATTAATAACGGATAGTTATTTGATAGTTATATGAATTAAAATATGTTTCAGAAGGATTTTTTCCCTCCTGTGTATCTCATTTTAGCTTTCATCATATTATGGGATATGTTTCTGCTGCGTACACTAATTATAGATAAATCCAGTGTATTTTTGTCTATTTTATAAAATTCTGAATCGTAATATTATTTCAAAAATTAAAATATATGTCATTTTAATGAATTTTTGAAGTGTATTTTCTAGTGGTACTTTTAAGTGCCACCAGGAATAGATAGCAGTTTCTGATGCATTTAATTCTACCTTAGGAATTCAAAAATAAAATAGGTCAGCGATGAAGATAATTTTCGTTAAATTCTTATGCATTTGTTATGATTATTTTGAGGAACATACACAAAACTTTTTATCGCGGACAATTTTCATACAAATCAAGGATTGTCTGATTAAATTATAAATTTATTTTGAAAGACATCAAGATTGCGAAGTGATAAGTTTAAAATTAAATCAGAACGATACGTGACACTAATAAATATGATAGACTCAAATCATTTGTTGTGTAGGAAACATCCTCAAACATTGCAAAGGAAAAAAGGAAATCGTTACTTTTTTTCGATATGAAGTTCGATACGATTCATTTCATAATTATATTTAGCTTTGTGAAAACTATGACAAACGTAGCTACTTTATAAAATGCAAGATATGGATTATTTTTCAGTTTTTTCTATAAAGGTTTTTATTCTCTTACACCTTTTTTTTTTGTTATTTTGCAGGATATTCAGCCTGACATTAGAAAAAAACCCTAACACATAGCGTGAAAGTCGAAAAAGTTCGTCATTTTTAATTCATCGCGTCGAAAAATATTAAAAATACCTGAAATACAGCCGGATGAAAAATATTTTGCAGACCTGTGGAAAATTAAGTTGATGTGCAGTGTGTTTTTATGTTTAAATGAGAAGAAAAATTGTTTTCATAATTTTCATTAAAAATAGATACGTTGCTTGTTATAAATGGCATTAAAAAATACAATGATATGCACAGTACAGTTTCTTTACACCAAAGTTGTGAATTCCTATCATTATACTGACTAGATGTATTTAAAAGTACCATTTCAGTTTATTCAATCTAATTAACGATCTAATTAATCTAACTAATTAATATTTTTTAGCATTATTATTATTAGTTGCATGGCAACCCGAGATGTTGCTGTTGAATTGCATGAGATCATTAGATTTTTTTGGGGAAAATTAAATCTAACTTTATTGTAAATTTAGAAGACAACTATAGAATCAATTCTATTAAATACATTATTTCAAATAATAAATCTTAATAACAATTTAAGTCAAAAGCTTTTCAAATAAAAAATGCACATATTTTACTACTTTATTCGCCAAAAGATTTTCGTTCTTCCAAGATTTGGCTTCTAGTTTCGGAGCTGGTAGAAATGACGTCATTTGGGGAAATTCATTCAAAAGCATTTTATATTTATGATTTAAAATAAATTCTTAGAGTAATATAATTTTTTGGCCTAAAACTAATTTTGTTTTTAACGTTCTTGTGAAAAGTTTAAAACGCCATCTTAAAGAAATAGTTCAAAAGCTGTTTTTCTACTATAAATTAAAAAAGCTACAATGGATTTTTTTTTTTTTTTTTTTTTTTTTTTTTTTTTTGCGTCAATGGGATTTATCTCAATATTCTAGTCGACAGACTATTTTTTCTCTGTCTAAAATAAACTCATTCCTGAAGCTTGAATATGCGATTTATAATTTAATCAAAATATTATTTACACTATCCATTCAAATAAAAGTCAATTTCAATTTCAAAATTATGTTAAAAAAAGAAATCTAATAATCCCTATCGCTTTCCATTTTCTACCTTTTATCCACAAAATTTGGTGCAATTTAGTTACAATCTTTACAGAAATGTCATTAAAAATTACTAAAAGATTAATATCTCGAAAACAAATTCAAATTTTCAGATTATAAAACCATATTTGACATCCTCGGACCCATGCCAATAACTGGTGTTAATTTGATCGCTCAACGTTCCATATTCTAGCTGTGAAATACAAACGGACAGTCACTTTATAATATAATAGATTAATGAAGTTTTAATTTCGTTATGAGCAATTAGCCGGAGACAAATGCTGAACTATTTATATTGTTTTAAATGCAAATGTGTTATTTCGTAATGGAGCCTGCACGCGATGAAGTTGGACTAAAAAAAATTATGCTTGAAAATTTTAAAAGCCCTAATAAATCAGCCAATTAAGATATAGTTTCAAACAAATGGTATTTGAAAGTATATTTGTTTTTCTATATGGCTGTGTAAAAACTGAAATTGTACGATGTTTAGAAATTACAAAATTTACAATAGCAAAAATTGCAAAACTGAAATTTCATCGTCAACTGTTGCCAAAATAATAATTATTATTTCTATAAATATAAGAATTATTCAAATTATGTAATTTTCAGAATAGTTTTTAGTATTTTATATTTTTATATTTATTTAATATTTTATATGTCGTTCTAGTGTAAACACTTGAGACATTATGAATAGCGCGTAAAAGCCATGTTATTTTTCGCTTCCTTTCTTGTATTTAATGTTTCATTTTAAATTTGAAAAAGTAATTAATAAACACTCCAAACAAAATTTTGTGTTTAGTCAATATAATATCACATGCATTTTGAAGCACGGGATCACAGAATTTATGTTAAGATAAAATAAAGACTAAATAAATTTACACATTATTTTCAAGATTACTAAATCAACATTTAACGTTCCACAATTTATCCATTTTAACAACGGCAATTTCCTTCTTTTATGCTGTTAGCACACTTTGAAAACCATTGGTTTAACGAGTTTGTTTTAAGAAAGTTCTGTAATTTAACGATCCATTTACAAAGTTGTGTCAATGTAAGACTTTACAAACATGGTATGAAAAGAAGTACGTTTTAAGATTAATTAATTCTGATGCAAAGGAAAGTGTCCATGTGATATTTAGAGACCAATTTGAGAGAATTAAGAATCATATTTTAATGTGCATTCACAAATATCTTAGAACAAAACAAAGATCTCGGAAGCTGTGAAAATAAAGAAAATTTCTAAATTAGGAAATCATTGTCAGTGTTTAAATGCATTATCCTGGAACGATGATTGTGCTTCTTAATGGTGCTATTTCTGTGCAATAAATTACTATTAAATCTTTGTATATTTCTATTTTTCTCAAAAATGATTAATTAGAGTTAGCATTAACTAAGCCACATTGCGTAAAAAATAATCTAAACTTTTTTATTTTGACATTTAAATATGCATAGTACACAGGTGTGAAAATATGCATGAAACTGTATTTTAGAAAGATATATGAACAAAAATGTACGGAAGAACACAACACATGTGTATTAATTTAATATTGTGACATTCTGTATTGGGAAGTTTTAAATATAAGAATAACAATTAAAATTGATTACATTTTAAATTGTTGTAGATATTTCTTGGATAAACAGAATAATCCATATTTCAAATTATTTCGGATGATACGAATCATATAATGATATATCAATGTTACGGTGTTATATTTTTTGTCTTATATTGATAATAAAATAACCCAGATTTTCAGAGTGAAATTAACTGTTTATCCTACAATTAGGTTTTCGAAATTATTTTTAATAGAATCACAACTTTAGTGAGCATAAGAAATAACTATTATTGAGGTTATGTTCATTAAGATATGTCACATCAAAAAGTTAGAAAAATTTCAAACTAATATGTATTTTCCTAAAAACTACGATTACATAGACCAGAGTCCAGGAAATAAGTTGAAGACTCTCTGCAGTGAGAAGGAATTAATTAAAAATCACAATTTAAAAATAAACTACACATATTTTATGCATAACTATTCCGGAAAAACTGGTACTACGGATTGATAATTTTTAAAAAAGATTTCGTTTAACACTACATTAATTGCATATATACTCAACCTTAAAAAAATAGTAGAATTTAAAAATATTTTTTTAATTAAGTATATACTGCAACACAAAGTCTTTGGCAATCTGTAACAAATGTATATATATAAAGAATATTTTTAGACATTACACGGGTTTACGTAACTTCCTTCATACATACGTAAAAAATTTCTTGTCTAGCCAAAAGTTTTCATTATAGTTCTTTAATATATTATAATCTAAAAAAAGTATAAAATATATATTGATAATTCAAATGAATTCATCCATACAATTAGCTTTTTTTTTCATCCATTAGTTAACCAAGAGTATGCAATGGAAAATTTAACATTTTTTTCTAAATCTGTTTTCGCATATTCTACATATTAAAAACGATTCCTTAATTCAGTTTTTCCTCAAATAAAATTTGAACCGAATTGTCTATATCAATGAATGTGGTATCTAGGTAGATTAAAACGTTTCTGCATTTCACAATAATGAATGCATACAAAATACATGCTGCCGATCGTTCTCATTAACTTATTAAACTTGATTTTCTTATTTAAATAAACTGTACCTCGCTTAAATGTGTTAGTTTTATTAGTAAACGTTCATCTATCATATAATGCTACACTTCTGGATGCAATTCGTAATTAATCTGGTGATTAGATATAAAAAATACATATTTCAGGACTTATATGACAGTTAGTTTTACATCAAAGAAAACATTTCATACTTAATCGAGAACATTCTATAACTTTCTAATCGACTCTTTATCGTATCTCCTAATATTTTCGTGAGAGGAATGCTAACTTTGCCGCTATGTGGCGCTACAAGGTACACCATCTTGACGCGCATACCAGTTTCACTGTGACATCACGTTTATGGTTATAGCCAACTCAGTTCACCAGTTATTTGGAGAAAAATACAATTAAAGAATTGCACTGTACATAAATTTCCATGCTTTAGTGAACTAAAATTAATCGTATAAATCTTTAGAAATATAATTAATTAAAATTTTCGTTAACTTATTTCGAAGCAAAATTTCAAATATTAATTGCATATGTTAATGAAATCCACAAAATTTTTTATAAATCTTTTATTTTCTTAACGAATACTAAAAGCTGTACAATTTTGTTTCAAAATACTTGAAAATTTATCGTTAAAATAACTCTCATTTTTTTAAATCGACCGCCGACAAAATTATACTTCTCATCTTTCACGTAAGAAACATGCTTTGAATTTGTCCTGCAGAAAGTCACCAATAACATAAAATCAACGCCGAATACTCCTCTGAAGTCTTGTTAAAGTTCTCTCTCATTGCAATTAACAAGATCATCCATGTGTTAATTCTAAAGAGGGCACGTTAATTTTTAAAGCAGAAGTTGCTCCGCAATTGAATAACTTAATAACTATTTTAAAAAACGGAAAAACAAGTTCCGCATTCGCGTAAATTGTGACAACGGTTTTGAGTTTTCAAGCTCCAGGCAAATCACAGAGTGTGTTCTAAGGCTTTCGCGATAATGAAGGTTCTGCATATTCCCGTCTCCTTGTTGAATACTTTAATGATTTTCCAGATTTCTATTTATGTCAGAATGATCAAACAGCGCGATATTATCTGGTTTCAATGATTATAGAAATTAGTGATACAGAAAATATTTTATTTCAAACTAGATACCGTCTGTATTATATCTGATACACATAATTGAGGAAATTCATAAAATTTATTTTAAGTGTTTATGTTTATTAATCGATCATCATAAAATTAATAAGGTTTATTTTAGTAATATTTTGTTAGAGGAAAAATATTTGAATTAGTGATGCAAATTATAAATCTAAAGAAATATTTGAAATGAAATAAAAATTTTCTTTTGATCGACAATATGCTCAGAAAACCTTTGTAAATTTGAGTGAAATTCATTTAAAGTACACTGAACTGTGCTATGGATATGTTTATTTAGATAGAATATAACTTTGGAGACTCTTTATCTATCAAAGAAGTACTTAAAAGTTTGATGTTTGCATTTTCTTTAATCTAAAATTTGTATGTATTACAAAAATTGATAAAAACATTTCGAATGTAACATGGGAAAATTAATATAACGGGCTGTTTAAAAAGTATTAGTTATGTGTTCTCATTTTTTTTTTCTCAAATACGAAAATTAATCTGATAAAGCTCTCCAGATGTTCCTAATAGAAACAAGTCCTTCAGGCATTGTTGAAAGAGAAGGTTGATTTCTTTAATATATATATATATATATTAATTTAAATTATATTCATCAGATTTAAAACAAAATAAACAAGTTAGTGTCATTCCATCTAAGTTCGCTATTTTGATGAGAAAGCTAATTTGCAGGGAAATTATTAATTAGCCTTACTAAATGTAATTGTACGGATATGAGGCGATTATATTTAAAACTTTGTTGTAATCAAATTTTAAAAATCGCCCATAGATTGTAATATAACGAAAAACATCCAATTAATGCCATCGAAAACTTTTGGGTGTTTCCGCAAATAAACTATTACAGCAACATAGTTGTTTAAAGTATTCATCAAAGATAATTGTAGTATATATATACTATCCCAATTAGGCTTTAATTAGTTCAGAATTTCCGAAATTATCAAGGAAATTGCTTTTGTGTGTCCGAATAAACGAATTATCAGAGTTACATACACGATTAATTAACTCATTCAATATAGTTTCAATATCACTATACTACCTCAATTTGGTTAGAATTGGTTCAATATTTCGGGCTTAATAGGTTGTATGTTTGTCTAATTATAAGTCCTTGTAAACAATCTATAACAGCTACAAATTTCGTTAAAGAAATCACCTATGATACTGGCAAAATTAACACATTGTCTTATTTATGCTCGATTGGTGTCACCATTTTAGACGATATCTGATGACAAAATTTGTATTAAAAATTGATAGATAAGCGAAGTTATTACAAAACGTCGATTTCTAGAAAAAAACACCACAAAGTACACAAGGAAAATTAAAAGTTTATATACATAATAAAATTAATAGTTTAAATAATTATCTATTCATTTATTAACCTAAAAGGCTCGAAATGAAAAAAACAAAGCTGATGTATCAGGATTTGTGTTTGTTCAATTATACTGAAGTTTGGAATTTACCAAAGTTTGAAGTAATAGAAGAAATTTTATTTTCTGCATTAACTTATCTTGTAAAATTAAATGTGTTCACAATTTTTATAATTTTTGTAAGCAATGTAATACAAATTGAAAGCAGTTCTCAGCGTTTTTTATTAAAATCATTTATATAGAGAATGCATAAAGATAGCGAAAAAAAATGTCAATTATAAAAGTGTAAAAAGTACTTCATGTATTAGGAAATTGCGTGTTGCATGTAACATTAACTTTATTATAAGCCATGAACTATTAATTTTTCAAAAAACATCACTAATCGCTTGCATATAAGTAAGGCATTATAAGACAGATGCATAATTGCTAACAAAACTAACACATGTAAGAAAGGTACAGATTGTTTTGATAAGAAAATTAAGTAAGAAATGAGCTGCAATTTGGATTTGCATATTTGAAGCTTCTAGACATTGACTTCTGAAAAACAAAAGTTACAAATCTTTTGTTTCTTCGAACACTGTAAATTGAAATGTCTGAAATTCAGACATATATGTGTCTTAAACGGAGTGTTCAATTTTCAGACATTTTAAAATGTCTGAATTTTTCAGACGCTTGTATGCATCTGAATTTCAGACATTTCAAACGTCTGAATCGCATCCATGTTTGACCACCTTTCATTTCTCGACAGTAGCCCATTTTTTCACTTTTTTTTCTTTTTTTTTTCTTTCTAAGCATTATACACTGAAAAAAAAAAAAAAATCCGTTAACATGTGGAAATTGTACCGCCGATCGAAACGCCGCCAGTGCAATTTACGTATTTTAGTGGAAATTATCTTCCGTAAATTTCAGAAAAATTTCTGTATTTAAAAAAAAAAAAAAAAAAAAAAAGTAAGTTTTTCAAGGGATAATCCACTCATTTCAAATTCAGGTCGCGCGCATTCTACTGGATTTATTTATCTAATTCCCTTTACTTCAGGATTTGACGCTCACCCCGTCGCGGGATCGAACTCGGGACCTGCTGCACGAAATGTATTTTACGGTCGTGGTAATTTTTTCTAATCTAGTATAATTTTAAACGTTTTACAAATTTTCTTTCTGGAATTTTGAGTATTTCGCTTTTAACTATCTTGCGTTATAAGGCCAGAACAACGCTTTTTTCTCTTCTGACGGAGAAATTTTTAGAACACAAATATTATTGTTTTATACAGAGTAACGTTATTTTTGAAATATTAAAATATTTAAAACGTTTTAACAATGTATATATATATATATATATATATATATATATATATATATATACAGCAATGCCTTAACATTCGCGAGTTTTGATTATTCTCGAAATGGAACATTTCAACATTCGCAAATACTTAACTTGGTTATTCATGAATTTTGTTTTGAAAAGAATATTTTTTACAAAGTAAATTCGCTTTCTTTTAGCAATTTCGTAAACTGTTTGACACATGACAGCTCTGCAATGTACTGTATAACCTAAGTTTAGAGAATTTCAGCCCTTGTATTGAGGCAAAATGTATATCGGCAATTCTATATGAATTTAAAAATGAATCAGAAAATAAGCAGTTTGGATTTGATTCACCCTTGTGACCAGGGACCGATTTACGAATTTAGGGGCCCCGGGCACAGATGCTTACGGTCCTTTGCGCCAATGCTTAAAAAAGGCTTGCGTAAAAATAAATAAATAAATAAAATAAAATAAAATAAAATAAAATAAAATAAAAAAAAGAAGGAGAGAAAGAAAGTAATTACTAAGATAACTAATACTGACTTTAATAATTACTTTAAAATAGCCATTTAAAATTTTAAATTTGATAATCATTAATTTACTTTAAATAATTATTTCCTAATTATGAAGTTTAAATGAGCAGACGTTTTATAATGTATTATACGAAGCTGATTATCTTTTACTGTGCTAGCTCCTCCTATTTAGGACTGACTTATCCATTTCCTATGCTAATATATTTGAAATGTTAAGTATGCAACAACTAATAATAAATTTTATGCCATACGAAGCTACAATTATTTAAATATTAGGGACTTGGCTGCCTACGAGCTACGCTAACCAACTCTCAAATAATCAGACGAGATCAGGAACAGGATTAAATAAGAATTAAAAATACAATACATTTTTAAAGTTATAAAGAATTAAAGAAAAAAGAAAATATTCAATAAATAATAAAGTATTTAAATACGGATGTTTCAGACAAAACATACAATTTATAAAAACACAATCGAATGTAGAATGAAATGTAAAAATCCACCAGATGTTAAAACTACATATGATTTTGGAGAATAATTGAAAGCTTCAGCATCATTTGGGGGCCCCTGAAAATCAGGGTCCCTGCGCCTGTGCCCCGAATGCCTTGCCGTAAATCAGGCACTGCTTGTGACCCTTAATAAATATATTTTTGCGTTTCAATTTCTTTTCTCAATTTAAAAAAATTATTCACGCCAGGTAGCGCCACTTCTTTTAAACAAAATATGAGATCTATGAGATCGCCTGATAACAGATCTTAGGAAAATAATTTTGTCAAGTTTCTAAAAGCTGATTTATATTAAAATGTAAAATATGAAATCATTAAATACGTAATACTGAACATCTTAATCAGCTTTGTATATAAATATATTAATTTTTCATTTAAGACAGGATTATGTTATCGACAAATAAAACATTATCATCTTAACTATAAAACCAAAGCCGAAACTAGCCTTTTTTGTACTCAGGGGAAACATGGATTTTAATGCCCCTTTCTCCGCAAAATATATTTACAAAGAGAATTTTACTAATTTTCTAATAACCGACTTATTTTCTAATTTAAAATATGTAATCATAAAATATCTAATACTAAACTACCTAATCTGTTTTGTCAAATATTGATTCATTGAAAACTTGAAAACGGAATGTAAAAAATTTCCGCTTTATACAGGATCCTTATGCAATATCATCCTTAGATTCTTCTATGCTTTGGCCTATCCCAGACAGGACGAATTTAACAATACCGTGCTAAACATAGACGTAAGAAAAATCGACAAACAAAAACTTCATTTGGCACCCCTTCGTTGCGCCGGGGCACAATGCCCCCTCCCCCCCCCCCTGTATAAAACATTATCTAGATGCTGAAAATTATCTGTCCAATAGAAGACAGTTAATTGTAATTTTTGTAGCAAACAAAAAAATCTTCATTTAGCGCCCTCCTCGCTTTTCCTTATGGCGCCCGGGGCAGGCACCACCTCTGCCCCCTCTAGTTTCGGTCCTGGTTTGATTTAAATAAATACATCATGTTATATACGTGACTTTAGATGGTGGTTGAAATATGCAGATTTTTCCTTAAAAGGTTGATTATATTTTATTTTTGTAAATATAAAAGAAAAGGAAAATTTTCTGGAATTTACGGAAGAAAATGTACCTTAAAATACATAAAATATTAGCACAATTTCCATATTTTAAGGGATATATTTTTAAAGTATATAATGCTTACAAAAAAAAAATGGCTGCTGATTGTCGAACATGCAGGTTTCAAACATGTCTGCGATTCAGACGTTTGAAATGTCTTAAATTCTGACGCATACACTCGTCGTAAAAATTAAGACACTTTAAAATGTCTGAAAAATGAACACTCCGTTTTAAGACACTTATATGTCTGAATTTCAGACATTTCAGTTTACAGTGTTTATGCTATGATCATAGTAGTGTCTCAATTTCAGACACCTATAATATCTGAAATTTCATATTCAGACACTTAAGTGTCTTAATTACTTTTTCAGTCACATATGTGTCTGAATTTAAGACGCATTTATTTGCAGTGAAAACTCACAAAAAAAATGTCGTAATTTCCGAAATTAATTTGCAATAAAAATATGAATTTTTTACCACAAGTCGATTTTTAAAGTTGCAGCATATTCCGGAAAGTAATTCTTGAGTTTTTCTTAAGCCAACTACCCGAATTGCAATTTGTTTTGTAACGATGAAAAATGAATTTAATATTGAAAGCTAAGCTGTAAATTTTCATAATTCTTAAAGTACTTGATCAAATGATTTCCCATTTCGTATCCTAAAATAAAATTTACCGATGAATAAATGTTAATATTAAAATTTTCTAATTGTATTACAATTCCTAATATGTAGGCGATCTCCTAAAGAAAATTTAAATATGGCATTAATTAATATATTTTATATTTAATTTACTGGTTCGAGTCATATTTTAATACAAGCATTTGCAACGGAGTTAGTAGGGAGATGATCACTTATTTTTCCATGTACATTTTATCGTACATGCTGTAGGTACTCTTAACATGCCACACATTACAAGAAATTCTTTATGTATTTAAGATGGTGATTGGTTATAAGAAAGAAAATTAACATTCAGTGCTTCAAATATTTTTTTTTACATGGGATACGTCATTTCGTGCAAAATTGAGGGTGTCTTACACTTTTGAAATGGTCTTTTTTACGGTATCTCTCAAAAGTTTCGAGATAATGTATATAACTTCGAAATTTCGCTAGTAAGTTCGCTTCAGTCCATCTCATATGATATAACATTGTCGTTTTACTAAAAGTATACTCTTTTTTCGCTTTTATAGTTTTATCCTATCAAGAGTAATTTAAGTATAAATTGATTTATCTCTGAACCCTGTATGAAAGATGATGTATCAAGATAATCGTGAAACAACCGTTAAAATTCTGAAAACTATCTGTTAATAAACAAAAAAGTGCTAATTTCATTATGATTATATAATATGAAAAATATAGTAAATAATATTTGAAAATACTAAAAAATATTATTGTGATGTTTTTATTGCTATGCAAGCAATGGATTATAAGTATGAAAATTAAAAACATCCATGATGTGAATGTGTATTAACTTATATTGTAGAAGAGGCTGTTTCACATTTATCATAATAATTTCTTCGTCGTTCATATTTTTCTGCATGAAATGTATCATATCAAAAATTAACAACATGACGATGAGCTGGATCATTAGCGAGAAGGTTATACTTCAAACACACGTGTTAACATACAAGAAAAGCTGAATACTATATTAATATTAATATAGTATTCAGATATTAATATTTGGTAAAAAGATAGTTCATGTGATAGTCGGAGGAAGTCTTATCAGTTAACACATTCGTACCGAACACCGTGCTACATCTGCATTTTTAGAAGCTAACGGGTTGCTTCCCAATTTTTGTGCAAGGGTAATGTATAAATTACTTCATATTCATATTTTCATTCTGTAAATTAACAAGTGACTAATTTTATCTATTCTTCTAATGATTTTTTAACTAATACAAGTAAAACCTATCGAATTTCTTAAAACAGACCATACAAGTAAAATAGTTTTTCAGTAAGAATATATGCATTTTTTACAAGCATTCTTAATACTCAGCAAAATCAGTGCACTACACTGAAAGAGAAATATTCTACGGAATCAATGTCAATATCTTCAACAATGCCATATAACACATCATGATCACCCTTGCTACATCGTTATCATAGCTATACACACAAGGTAATTTTTTAATTAATATACAAACACACAAACTTGTAAATTTATGGAAATTATTTATGTTTGATAGCACAGAACGCTTATGTTAAATTGCAAAGAAAATGCTGTCGCATATATTCTTCCTCTTCCAAAACTAAATTAAATTTAACGTTTTTCTATAACTATTATATCTACCGCATACTAAACAAAGAAAACGTTCCATAAATTGTTTTTCACTCCAAAAGGAAGAACATTTACATTTCAGACATTTAGTCAATATACGATCCCCAAAACATATGTCCATTGTGAATTAAAAGTGTTTATCAATAGATTCTAGTAAACATTTCAACGCAACAAATTTTACGCAACTTTGCACTCCCATTAAGTTTAAAAAAATTTCTCATCTCTAGTAAAGATGATTTTGTTTAATTTCGTCACTGTTCGGAATAAACACTTTAATGTTTACAGTTTCACAGACGAATTAAAAACTATAGAATTAAACATGATATGGAGGCAAAAAATATTTCAACAAAAATTATTTACGACTCCGAATTTAATTGGGGAGAATAAACTACATAAGTTACTCAGTATAATGCTGCTGTCAGAAAATGTGTCCTGAAAATTACTGAAAACGTATAATTAAAAATTCGTAATTTATCCGCTTCATTTGAGTAAAGAATATAAAAACACATAAATTTAAAAGACAGTTGGGAATTATCGACAAAATGTCTGATTGTTATCCCTGTTGATATAGCTCAATATCAAAGATAAGCATTGATTCTCCTTTGAGTGTCTTTATAATTTAGTAGGAACATACGGACAGCTCAGATTTGAAGTTTTCCACAATCCATGGCATAGATTAACTTACCGGATAAGACAGTTACAGAAAAATCTTCAATGACACCTTCAGTTAGCGACACTATTGAAAAGGGGGGGGGGGGATAACAAGCTTATAAAAAATTGTTTATGCTCTATAATTTTAATATCTTTTGTTTGATTGTTTAGGGATTCGTTCATCTGATGAAGCCTTATTAGTTTCACTCCTCTGTCTGTCTGCCTGTTACAGAGCCTGTTCTCAGAAACTATATATGTTGGAGACTTGAAATTTTGGATTATTATAGCTGAATACCTCATATCAAACGAAAAAACCCTAAAATTTTGAAAAAGTTTTATATTTACCCCTCTGGGATCTAACTTGTTTATTTTAAGCTTTTTTTTTCTAACTGAACCTCTAATTAAGTCGAAGACTTTAAATTTTTAATACTTATAGCTGAATACCTCACATGAAACGACAAATCATAAAATTTTGAAAAAGTCTTATACTTACCCTCCTGGACTCTAACTTGTGTATTTTAAGGGTTTTTTTTTTTTTTTTTTAAATGAGCCCCTAATTAAGTTGAAGACTTGAAATTTTGGATATTTATAGCTGAACACGTCACGTCAAACGACAAATCATAAAAATTTTAAAAAGTCTTATATTTACTCTTCTGGACTCTAACTTGTGTATTTTAAGCAATTTTTCTAACTCAGCCCCTAATTGAGTAGGAGATGTGAAATTTTACATACTTATAGCAGAACACCCACGATCACACGAAAAATCATAAAATTTTCGAAAAGTCTTATATTGTTTACCCCTCCGGGCTCTAACTTCCTCATTTTTAATAATTTTTCTAACCTCTACCCTTTTTACCAGCTGTGCACTTTTCTAACTTTTGCCGACACTCCTTTACCACTCTTTCATGTTATGCTCCATAGCCGTACATATTTTAATTGCAATTTTTACAGCCAGGGGGCGACTACCTATCTCGGGTGCTATGGGCCCAATCCTCTCGACTAATATAACTACGGATAGTTTGTAAAACGGAGTTTCGTTCGGATAGAAATTTCTTTAGAATGAAGTGCGCTCCCTGGTTGCGAAATGTGGAACTAATAGATTTCAAAAGGATAAAGTGTTTTGAAAGGAATATTAAACGAAACCCTGTATGCGATCGGTGATCACACTTATCCACTTTTTTCTATTTACTCCGAGGCAGACGATTTTCTCTTAACCCGCAAGTGATCGCGCATATCCAGGATATGTACGATTTCCACTTTGCCACCAATAAATTCAAACAAAATCGTCTCTTTATTTAATCGTTGGCATTACTCACAAATTCTGCGATAAAGGAATTCCATGATTACTTTTCAATAATTAGTAGTGAGAAATAGAATAACCGTGTGGCCCTGAGTACGTCATATCCAGAGCGTGTAATCCCGGGTTAATTTACCGTTGGCGCGTAGTTTTAAAGTATTTTTTTATTAATTTTTTTTTTTTTTTTTTTTTTTTTTTTTTTTTTTTTTTTTTTTTTTGCATAATTAGTGAAGCTACAGTTAGTTTCAGAATTTTTTTTAACATGTCAAAAAATGGTAAAATACATCAGGCGGAATCTTGTCTGCACAAAAATCAGTCGTTTACACATAACAAAAAACGATTTAAATCACTAATTTCTTCGCCAATTATTATTTGACAGCTTTTACAATATACAGTAAAGGAAAAATATATTCATTTATGCGGCATCTAATTGGTTTTTATGGCTTTTTGGTGTTCATAAAGTTTTAAATGAAAAAATCTAATACGAATTGAAACAAATAATTAATTATTAATGTAGGTAAAAAGAAACGATACGTAAAAAGAAAGATATTCTTAATACTTTTGCCTATAATTCTAATAATATTATACCTAAGCATAGTAAATTTTTTTACATTAAGATTACACTTAATGTACTGTAATGTAGATTACTTAATTACACATATTGATCATAAAAAATTAGCGAAAACCGTAAAATAAATAAGTTCATAAAAAAAGGCTACTTGATAAAAACATAAACGTCACTTTTTCCAAGATAATTCAAGTATGTCTGCTTAATCCCAACATTCCCAGCTTATATTCCATAACGAAATTAGAACATCCATCAATAAATAAATGAAACAATAAAATATAAATAAAATACAAATTTAAACATGTGATCAAACTATGCGCTTAAACCACTAAAATGATCAAAATAAAAAAAAAGGTTGATTAGAAATAGTAATCTTTGGCGATTTCTTCTTCTGCTAACTCCGGGCGCGAGGCTAATTATACAAAACTGTCGTTTTTAATAAGTATCAAAACTTTATTCAAACTAATTACTATTTTTCACATAAATATGATTTTTCGTGTTGTTAGTGCGTATTCTAAAAAAAATATATTAAATGTAAAAAATCTAATATAGTTATCAGTTAATAAATGGTTTTCATATATATTCTGTAATCCGGGAAGCCCTGGTATATACCCTTTTTTATAACGTAGAAATCGAAAATACTTTTCACTAAGGTGAGATATATGTATATACGTATATGTGAGACTAACTAATATTCCTGGCAATAGGGGATTTTACCTGGCAAAATTTATGGAAATTCTGGAAATTGACATACTTTGTGTTTTTTGGGTCGCTGAATCCGAATTTGTAACTTCCCACCAAAATTTTACCCGGTAACCCCCCCCCCCCCCCCAAAAAAAAAAAAATTGGTAAAATGCCCCCAAGAAAGTTTTTATTAAAAAAATCAATTTTTTTATTGTTTTAGGGAAAAAGTATCTAGAAATTAAGAAAGTAGACAAAATTTGCAACAAATTAGGTATATGACATTATGATTTAGAAAGGGGACGGGGGGATCTGCCTCGGAACATGCGCAGCGGTGCTGCGTGGACTAAGTTGCGCAATTCCACTTAACCAGTCACACGTTTACATTCGCCCTCCGAACTTTCTCTATAAGGCTTACTTTAAGTTTTTTGGGTCACTGAATCCGAATTTTTAACTTACCCCCAAAATTCCTGACCCCGCTCCCCAAAAATAGTTGTTTTTAGATTAAATTTTTTATTGTTTTAGGGGAAAACTACGTAGGAATTCGGAAAGAAGACAAAATTTGCAACATATAGGATATATGACATTACGACGTAGGATGAACGGGGAGGGAGGGGGCTGCCTCGGAACATACACTGCGGCGCTATGTGCACTAAGTTATGCAAGTCCAGGTAATAGGGAATTTTACCTGGCAAAATTAATGCTAGTTCTGAATTTCGTCTCACTTTATGTTTTTTGGGTCGCTGAATCCGAATTTGTATCATCCCACCAAAATTTCCTCCGGCAAACCTCTACAAACTGATTTTTGGAAAAAATTTTGTTTTTGAAAACAGCGCGCTGGGAATGTTCCGAGGCAGCCCCCTCTCTCCCCGCTTATCCTACGTCATAATGTCATGTATCCTATTTGTTGCAAATTTTGTCTACTTTCTGAATTTCAACATAGTTTTCCCCTAAAACAATAAAAAAATTAATATAAAAACAACTATTTTTTTTTGGGGGGGGGGGTGGGGGAACTCTGGGCGTAAGTTAAAAACAATATTTAAAAGATGTTAAATTACTTTAATACCTTAGTACTTTCAACTATAAAAAACATAGTCTTCGTCAGAGGAATATAAGAAATACTATTGTTATTAACATTTAATTTTCAAAATCCACGTAGATGATGACGAAAGGAGTGAAAGTGGAAGTAAATTTTTAGACCCGGGAAACAATGGGAAAATAAAACATGGGTATAGAGAAGTGAAATTTTGCACTTTTTATGATACTACTTTAAGCAAACTGAGCCAAATTCTGGGTATATTGTAGAATAAAACATCATTACAAACGGTATTTTCTTTGGTAATAATTTCTATTCATTCGCGGATAATTAAATAATGATAATTCTTTGAGGGATATATAATTTTTGCGTCTTCGAAATTAACTTGTATATTCTGCTTCTGGTTAAGTCTTGACAGGGCTGTTGTAGGTCAGTTGTACTATAAATCTCTGATGCTCTTTAATACGAACTTTAAGTTTACGCGAAGTCATTCCTATGTATTAAAGATTAATATTTTCTGCTTTCAGTGGAATTATATATACTCCAGAAACTTCATCCTTCGGGGTCGGGTCTATTTTGGCAGTAATTAGATTTTTCAGTTCTGCTGGAAGAGTGGCAATTAAGTTTACGCCGAAGCGAAAAAGTGCAAATCTGAGTTTTTCGGAAAGTCCTGGTACGTACTTCATTTTGCAATATCTCATATTACTCCGTGGAGTTTTTTCTATTGCCATATGGTTCTTCTGTGAGTTTATTAGCTTATCAATAATGCGTATTGGGAAACCATTCTTAACTGCAATGTTTCTAATGGTATTTAATTCATTTTCAAGGTGATTAATAGAGCAGACACTAATGGCTCGTCTTATATAAAAGTTGATAATTACCTTGAAAATGAATTAAATACCATTAGAAACATTGCAGTTGCGAATGGTTTCCCAATACGCATTATTGATAAGCTAATAAACTCACAGACGAACAATATGGCAATAGAAAAAACTCCACGGAGTAATATGAGATATTGCAAAATGAAGTACATACCAGGTCTTTTAGAAAAACTTAGGGTTGCACTTTTTCGCTTCGGCGTAAACTTAATTGCCACTCCCCCAGCAAAACTGAAAAATCCAATTAGTGCCAAAATAGACCCGATCCCGAAGGATGAAGTTTCTGCAGTATATATAATTCCACTGAAAGCAGAAAATATTTATCTTGAATACATAGGAATGACTTCGCGTAAACTTAAAGTTCGTATTAAAGAGTATCTGAGAGATTTAAAGTACAACCGACCTACAGCAGCCCTTTCAAGTCTTAACCAGAATCAGAATATACAAGTTAATTTCGAAGACGCAAAAATTATATATCCCTCAAAGAATTATCATGATTTAATTATCCGTGAATCAATAGAAATTATTACCAAAGAAAATACCGTTTGTAATGATGTTTTTTCCAACAATGTACCCAGAATTTGTCTCAGTTTGCTTAAAATATAATAAAAAGAGTAATATTTCATTTCCCTATACCCATGTTTTATTTTCCCATTGTTTCCAGTATCTAAAAATTGACTTCCACTTTCACTCCGTTCGTCATCATCTACGTGGATTTTGAAAATTAGACGTTAAGAACAATAATATTTCTTATATTCCTCTGACGAAGACTATGTTTTTTATAGTTGAAAGTACAAAGGTATTAAAGTAATTTAACATATTTTAAATATTGTCATCTTATAAGTAGTTTTACACATAGTGTAAATTTAAGTTTAACTTTTAAAGATGAATTAAGCATTTCTATTTATTGAATTATACATTTCCATTTTTAATTCCGATTATATCGTATTTATTTTACTTATAGAGTTACGAGAACTTTTCAGCTTTTTTTTCACCTATATTGTTCACTCATAATTTACGTAAAAAAAACTATAAGCTTCTGCTGTAAATTGTAACAAGTAAAATTTTTAAAAAGAAAAACTTATAATAAGGTATACGTTCAATAGAAAAATTTTCCATATATGAGAAATAACTTCCCACTTGTCACTAGTGGCGTTACGATCGTCATCGCGTTGGCATTATGCCCTATGATAAGTGTCCTATTTTTTAAGTCAAACTTTGATCTATGGAAGTCCTATATTCCGGAACAGGTCGATTCTCGGAAGGATAAATTCGTATAGACGGGGTAAACGAATAAACATTGCTTGGTAGATAATAGCAGGCCCTTGAAGACCAAGAAAATGCCACCTTTGCCAAATATTTTGTCCTAGCGAATTGACACATTCGCAATGAAATTATCCCTTTTAACTTAATTACCGAAGCAAATTATTTGTTTCATTTCGTAAAATTTATTAAAGAATATTGGCGTCATGATTTATTTTCATCCTTTTTGTTCGAACGAGCTTACATGCAATATTATTTTTTCCAAAATAAAACATGCGGTTCTTTCCATTAATTTTTTTTAAAAATTATAAATGTAGAAAAATTCTGCAAAATATACACCTAGATTTTTTTAATTAAAATTAAAACTAAATTTAATGCAAACTCATTATTTAATTCCATTAAAATTAGTATGTATTATTTTTATGACAGATCTTCAAATGTCTACAATATCTATCCTAAAAATAGTTTTTTTTTTTTTCCTGAAAAATTCTAAAATGTATCGCAAATAATAAATATTTTATTACACTATTTCATTCCTCTGAAAATCACGTTTTGTGCAGTTAACACCCTATAGTGAATTAGAAAATTCTGGTTCCAGAAAAAAGTTAATCGACTGTCCATCCTTGCATAGATTGGATTGCTTGGGAAAGCAGTGATAATCCTAACACTGTACTAATTATATTCAATGCGCAGTCGGGAGACGAAGTAGCGGATCTGATGAAGCAGCATAGCTCGCATAATAACGAGCTTAATAGCTGCCTCCTCTTATAAAAAAATACCAAGCAGCTCGGCAGAGGAGATGTATGTGTGTGTGTGTGTGTGTGTTTCTGCATTTTATTTCTGTCGAATGAAATTAAGTTTCAGTTTTAGATACTCACGTACAACGATAAATGTTGGATGCGGAATTTTTCTACGTGACATACTCTTTTACAAAGGGTGTTTGCTACTCAAATACGCAGGAGAAGAATTGGAACAAGAAATATAAACTAAACCACTAATTGAATGTTTACTCGACAATAAAATTGTTTGTTTTCAGGCTCCTTAATGTGATTTACTTCCAATCATTTGATAGGAAATAAATGAGGTTGCGTTTTCACGGCAAAATTACATGGTTTGAGGCAAGGGAAATATTTGAATGACCATGCTTTATTACAGAGGGAAGTGTGACTTTTAAGTTTATGCTCGTCTTATTATTTTATAAATGCACTAAAACATACAACTAACAGTGATGTTAGTCTTATTTAGTTAGTCTTATTTAGTTAGTCTTACATATACGCAGTCTTAAGGAAAAATATTTTCGATTTCTACGTTGTAAAAACAAGGGTATATACCAGGGCTTCCCGGATTACAGAATATATATGAAAACCATTTATTTAATTGATAACTATATTATATTTTTTACATTTAATATATTTTTTAGAATACGCACTAACAACACGAAAACTCATATTTATATGAAAAATAGTAATTAGTTTAAATAAAGTTTTGAAATTTATTAAAAGCGATGTTTTGTATAATTTGCCTCGCGCCAAGGGTTAGCAGAAGAAGAAATCGGCAAAGATTACTATTTGTAATCATCCCTTTTTTTTTCATCATTTTAGTGGTTTAAGCGCATAGTTTGATAACATGTCTTAAATCTGTATTTTATTTATATTTTATTGATTTATTTATTCATTGATGAATGTTTTAATTTCGTTATGGAATATAAGCTGGGAATAAGTGCTGAGCTATTTATATTAATTTAAGTACAAACGGATTTATTTTCGCAATCATCTGCACGCGATAGAGATAGATGAGATAGATTTTTCTTTTAGTCATGCTTAAAACTGATCTTAAAACAATAAAAATTGAATAAACAGCGATACATTTTCAAACGAATTGCGATACAGTTTTCAAACGAAATGCATTGGTAATTACATTTTTTTTCTATTCGACGGTGTAAAAATTTAAAATGTGCTTTGTTTAGAAGTTTAAAAAATTGCATTAAAAGTTAAATTTAATCATTTTGCTGTTGGCACCGTCAAAATGTGTTACTTCAGCGTTACGCACGGACTCGTTCGTCCTTTGTAATGTAGATGTATTAATTTTTGCTATTCTATATCCACTAAAAGACAACTTTTCAAAAGTAAAAAAAAAAAAAAAAAAAGCCAAGCAAAAAAAAGAAAAAAGGTGAAAGTTGTGGCTAAAAAATAGTGTGATATCAAATTTCCAAGCTTATATTACGGTACTTATTTAACATTTTTTGATAAAAATTTACCATATGTAAGTCGAGTACCTAAGTATACGTTGATAGAAAGCCTTTTCTCCTTTACTAAATACATCATAACGTGTTTCTGAAAATTAAATTTTTTTTAATTATGCATGATGGGCTTGGCGGCCATCTTTCCATATTTTACACAAATTTCTAAGCACACAAGTTCATTGTTAAGATTGGAAGTTCGAAATTGTTACTAAAGCAAACATTTTATTCTTTTAATTTATGGAAATGAGTGCCTAAAAATTTGTGTCTAAAAATAAAGCTGAAGTAACTTCAGGTTTCATCTTATGATTCTCTTTTTTCGGAGGGGGGTTAATTAATTAGTTAAAGCAGTAAAAATCAATTTGTTTTTTCAAAATAAAAAACTTTAATTTATCTGTCTGTAGCTAAAACTAGAAGTTCGAAATTCTTAATAATGCAAATATGTTACGAGCTTGAGTGCTTAGAAATTTGTGTAAAATATGGAAAGATGGCCGCCAAGCCCATCATGCATAATTAAAAAAAATTTAATTTTCAGAAACACGTTATGATGTATTTAGTAAAGGAGAAAAGGCTTTCTATCAACGTATACTTAGGTACTCGACTTACATATGGTAAATTTTTATCAAAAAATGTTAAATAAGTACCGTAATATAAGCTTGGAAATTTGATATCACACTATTTTTTAGCCACAACTTTCACCTTTTTTCTTTTTTTTTTTTTTGCTTGGCTTTTTTTTTTTTTTTTTTTTTTTTTTTTTACTTTTGAAAAGTTGTTTTTTAGTAGATATCAGTTCTTTTTTTTAAAACAAGTGATATATTATTGAAATAATTCTACTAGCTCAAATTAAAATTAGTCCTTGTATAGCCTTTATAAGCAGGAAGCAAAGACAATATTGTACATTTTGTTTACCTATCATTCATTTTTTATAGTGATTAATAATTTAAAAGTAAAGAAAGTCAATTTCTTCTTTCAAAGTATCAGTCTTTCTCAATTTATGTCTCCTTAAAATTTTCTACGAAAGATGAAAATTTAGTCAAAAACAGAGTCGAAATAAAATATATATTTACAGTTAGTCTATCAGTTAATTATTTTTTCTAACTTTTTTTTTGCTGACGGTTTTGCAAAATAAATTTACCTTTACAAATACCTACGGTTAATCCGAGAATGAAACCCTGCAGGCATCTAAAGAATCGAAGATCTGTAAATCTAGCAATTCTAGACATAATAAAGGAACATTTTTGATAAAAAAAAATCTAAAAATTTAAAGATATAAACTGTACATATAACTTCATCTTCATTTAGATTGTGTTATAGATAAGTAAGAATAAATATGTAATATTACTCAAGTCTGTTTATCCATACCTATTTGCATAAATGTGAGGATATTAATTTACTATAAAATTTCCTCTAAATTGATTATCTTTAATAGTCTATTATTAAAGTCTATGCATTAGAATTAAATATTTTTCGGTTAAAAATTGCCTGAAATCTATAGTCTTATCGTTCGTCAAATTTGTTTTTTTTTATGCCCAGACTCTTTTTCTGAACTCCGACAAAAGTTCACAGACATATTGAAGCTATCCAAATTCCTATATCTTTCTATCGTATTTCCTTTTTTGAGGGGGGTGTGAGGAAGAGCCCTTAAGAACTTCGTTTTGTTCTCAGAATTCTGAATTATTCATTCAAAAGATCTACCTACATAAGTCTTGTAGCAGAATTTTCATTAGCTAAGAGTTGCATCAAGTTATACATCATGTGAATCTATTAAATTAATTTTGTGAAATACTAGATGGGAGCCATTGATATTTCCAGACCATTTGCCTACATTTTAAACTTGAGTTATTTACTACTATTCATTAATTTTCTGTATGAATTAAAGAAGTCTATGTTTCCATGCCAACTGTACCTTTCACTATTGCTTGCTTGTTTGTTTGTTTGATTTATTGAACACATACATTATATCACATGCGGATCACGCGGGATTCGAATCTGCTTCCACCTACGCTCTCAAGCGATTAGCGGCATGGTGTCTTATCCACTCAGCCACGGTGGGCCACTATTGCTTTCTCTAATGCCCAGATACTCAAATTTAACCAACTGCACTTAGAATCATGGTCATAACAGAGAACATTTATATGTTAGAGCAGTGTTGCCAGTGGGGTACTTTTTTTTAATTCAGATTTCTTGATTGCCAGCACTTATTATAAACGGTAAAATTCCCTTTGTTTTCGCCTTAAATAATATGTCATTAAATAAGGCACATTTTACAATTTTAAAAAAGTGGTGCCAATCAAGTATCTGAATTAAAAAAAGTAGCCCATCTGGCAACACTGTGTTAGAGTGGTGACATATGCACAAGTCGTGTACTCATATTCAATTTTTTGTCCAAAGTACGGTAATTCAGTTTTCAGTAATAGACGAGGAAGATTTCAATTAAACTAACCAGAAAAGTTAAAAAACATTGGCTTCCTGATTTGATTTTATTCAAAATTGTTTAAACCAACCAAAGTTAATGTCCGGGATCCAGATAAATTTTTCTCTGTTAGTAAAATTACATTGACCAATCAGTAGCCTCCATCCTTGCAGGCTTTCCGGTATTTACTGCAAACATCAAAAAGTTCGGAAAAATGCAGACGTCTGATTGATCAATCTCACCCCGCTAATAGCGAAAAGTCTATCTTGATCCCGGCCTATTCAACGCCCTTTAAATATTGGAGAAAACCTTGACACGTGTCAGGAAAACGTCACACAAAGCAGGCAAAACAAAGAAGAAAAATCATTCATTGGCTCGTTCATATTCACGAGCCAATGAATGATTTTGTTTCTTTGCTTTGCCTGCTTTGTGTGATGTTTTCGTGACGCGAGTCAAGATTTTCTCAAATATTTAGGAGGCTTTGGCTTATTTCACCACCATGAAGTTATGAAAGGAGAGGAACAGACATGTCAATCTTCCCGTGTGAAAAACTAGTTAGCAAAAAAAACGAGTTCTTTCCCTCTCTTCTGCCCTTTTCTCTCTTGATTTTGACCGATAGCAGCCCATTTAGCAGTCCCCAGTACAAGATGCCGCTATATACGGTGGACGCAGGAGGGAGGGTGTTAGCGCGACCAATGACATAATAGGCCAGTTCATGATGTTTAAAAGTCACACGGAGTTAGATCGAGGCTAACGAAAAAAACAGGCTACCGCGGTGGGTCCGATTCTTCTTTTTTTACAAACCACTGGAGTCACGTGATGCTCTTTTCGCGCACCTTCTTTGGTGCATTCGAGCATCACGTGACTCCAGCGGTCTGTAAAAAAAGAAGAATCGGACCCACCACGGTAGCCTGTCTTTTTCGTCAGCCTCAGAGTTGGATCATCTTTACACGATGATTAGTACAAAGCTGCGCGCCGATTTTTTTTTGTGTCCATTGCCGTGTACAGATAATCAACTCCGTGTGACGTTATGAACTGGCCTTATGTGTTGTTGGCCACAGTTTAGAGACAGCTACAAATGACTTCATCTATATCTACTCCGAGGTAAACGAAAAAGACAGGCTACCGCGGTGCTACAGCGCCTAGAATATATAGTGTGGAAATCGGCTATCCCAGTAATACTTTAAAAAGTGCTAAAATATTGGATCTCTTAAATTTCAAATGATGCTGAAATCCAATGAATCGATCACAGCGATATCTGCAGGATATTTCCTAAAACTTCATGACGATTTGGTAACAGCGTCTAGAATACCTAGTGTAGAAATATTTTATTAAACAACGCTAAAAATTTGTATCCCATAAATGATCGACGATACTGCTAAAATCCCAAGTGTCGATCGCAGCGAAATCTGCGGGATTTTCGTATTACATTGTATAGACTAGCAATATCTTGCAATTATAGAAAATATCTTGGAGATGTGGCTGCGATCTGTATATTTCAACAGCATCGTTGCACATTTAAGGATACAATATTTTAGCACTTTTTTAAGTGTTACAGGGATAACCAATTTCCACACTATATATTCTAGGCGCTATAATTTGTTTTAGACGCTGTAGTATTTTTTTTTTACATTTTATTAACATACATCTGACCCGTGTGCTTGGCGTCAAGCCCGCTGTAATAATACGATGTTTACTTTGAAAGTATATCACAGATGTCGCTGCGATCAGCTCCCTGGATTTCAGCGTCAGTGCACATTTAAGGGATACAACTTTTTAGCGCTGCTTGGATAGCAAATTTCCACATTATGTATTCTAGACGCTATAGCGGTGCATTACACGTGTCTCTTTCTTCTTTAAAAAATATTCTGCAGATGCCGCTGCAAATGACTGTTTGGAATTCAACATCGTTGTATATTTAAGGGATTCACTATTTCCGCGCTTTTTTAAGTATTGCTGGGATAGTCAATTTCTGCAACATATAATCTAGGCCTATAACGGAACTATAGTATCTAGAAGATATAGTTTAAAAATCGGCTTATTAAAATGGTGCTAAAAAATTGTATCCCATAAATGTTGAACGAGGCTGAACGATGAATGTCGATCACAGCGACATATGGTAATGGAGAATATTCCATCTGCGTTTTGATCACGTGATCAAGGTAAAAACGTCTAGCGTAAAGAAGGGAAGACTCCGTAGACGTGTAATGTAAATCCCCGCTAGCCAATGAAACAGTTCATCAGGCAAAGCAGCAGCATCTTCCCTTCTTATCAGTTAGAAGTTCCTCGGGTAAATTACCGGTACCACGTGATTTTTTTCAGCCTCGAACCCATATTTGGAATATCCTCCATTCCAACGTAACTATTTCAAAAGACATCAAATGAGAAAACGTTTCGCTCAGAGAAGATCTAGAAAATGTTCCTGCTATCGACATTTGTCATGCAGTATTTTTCAATATTTATGGGATTCAATTTTTAGCAATTTTTAAAGTATTACTGGAATAGCCGGTTTCCACACCATGACCATGATCATGATCTAGGTAGATTTTTCTTTGTTATCGCAACGAGATTGACCAATTAGAAGCCAGAATTATTGCTAACTTTTCACTGTTTGCAAAAATGTACCTGGATCTCGGCCTATATTTCTAGACGTTATAACTGAGCTCAGGAATAGTACAGAAAGCAAACTCCGTATTTTGATACATTAAGGCCGGGATCCAATTAGGAACAAGTGTGTCGCTATAACGAAGTAGCGACATATGGCCAATAAAGGTTTTTTGGTAGAAGTGATTAAAACAAATCATTAAAGGTCTTTGCGAGCGTGTCATTATCGTCAGGCTAATGCATATTGAATTATTTCCCTAGTCTAATAAAGCTCGTCCATGCGCGTATCGTCTAATGAAGGATATTCCAAATATGGGTTCAAGGCTGAAAAAGTCACGTGGTACCGGCAATTTACCTAAAGAACTTCTAACTGATGAGAAGGGAAACAGGAAACTACTACTGCTTTCTACCGTGAACTGTTTCATTGGCTAGCGGGGATTTACATTACGTCGACGGAGCCTTCCCTTCTTTATGTTAGACGTTTTTGCCTTGAACACGTGAACATAACGTAGATAGAATAGCCTCTATTCAAGAAAGTGGATTGCCGTACTATAGCACCTAGAATATATAGTGTAGAAATTGGCTATCCCTGTAATACTTAAAAAAGTGCTAAAATATTGTATCCCTTAACTGTGCAACGATGCTGCTGAAATATACAGATCACGGCGACATCTGCAGGATATTTTCTCAAACTGCAAGATATTGCTAGTCTATACAATGTAATACTAAATCCCGCAGATGTCGCTGTGATCGATACTTGGGATTTTAGCAGTATCGTCGCACATTTAAGGGATACAAATTTTTAGCGTTGTTTGGATAGCATATTTCTACACAAGGTATTCTAGACGCTGTAGCCATACTTTCGGCAAAAACTTGAAATGAGCATGCTTCCTGTGCATATATCACCCCTCTTATGTATAAAGGCTCTCTGTTATGGAGTTGATTCTGAGCGCTCTTTCTTAAATTTCTATATTTGTGTTTTAGAGAAAGAAATACAGAAAAGTACTGTTACTATGGAAACAACAACTTCTTTAATATCGAAATGTATAGCAAAGGAGTTCGGAATCAGTGCCTTAAATAGTTTCGAATATGTATTGTTGTTATGACAATCAATACCCTTCCTGGATGTGGAAATGCAAAATTGTGTTCAACATAATGGAGGATATTCCATCTACATTGTGATCACGTGGTCAAGGTAAAAACTTCTATCGTAAAGAAGGGAAGGCTCCGTAGACGTGTAATGTAAATCCCCGCTAGCCAATGAAACGGTTCATGAGGCAAAGTAGTAGTATCTTCCCTTCTTATCAGTTAAAAGTTCCTTGGATAAATTACCGGTATCACGTGACTTTTTCAGCCTCGAACCCATATTTGGAATATCCTCCATTGGGCGCAATCTATATAGATTTTTGGCTGTTAGAGAAACGAGATTCATCAATCAGAAGCCTGCATTTTTGTGAACTTTTCGCTGTTTGCAGAAATGCAGGGTATTGATTGGTGATTCTTGTTTCGCTAACAGCGAATAATCTATCTGGATCCTAGCCTACATTTCTACAAACATTGTACTTCATCCACGGCACTAAAAAAATGACTCAAAACTTTCATGGCATAGGCCGGGATCCAGAAACAGCAAATATTCTCAAACATGCAGGCTTCTGATTGGTCAAACTCATTTCGCTAACAGCAAAAAATCTATCTGAATTTCAGCCATAGTTATCTTCGATGAAATCAATGCAAAAGGATAATATAAAAGAAAAGTATAAGATTTCTAAAATATTTCGGCGGGTTTATCGCTATTTGGCATAATTTGTAAACTTTTGAACTAATTAACAGTTTTTCGCTAATTATGTATAGAAAATTAATGTTTTTAAAGCTGAATTTTATAAAAGCACGTAGATTGAGTAAATATCTATCCAAAAATTCCATCCTTACTTTTTTCTGTCCATTATTTAAGTCTCTACCTCGATTTAAACATAAGTTGTGACGAAGAAAATAAATCTGTCATTTTCAGTATCTCGACGTTATTTTAAAAAATCTATATCTCTGTTTATAATTAATTTATGAGGATGCATTTGATCTCAAATTGAAGATCTTGTTTATTAGGTCCTTTTGGTGTTGGTTTTATTTTTCTTTGATGATTGCTTCTTTTGATATGGGAAATTTTACGCTGGCATATTTCGTCTATTTAACATGGAGAAGTTGTCTGCAGTATAATAAGCAGTTACGATGTCTTGCCGTTATTCTTGGCGTTTGTTTGTTTGGCGGGGTTTTCATTTTTTTCAGCTTGGCTTGGCAGAACGACCGTCCTGCTTGATATCTACATAGGGTCTGTCATATATTAAGCAGTAGCTAAACCTTGCCATACCGCTTGTGTCAAAATGTCCACACGGGACAATATAATCTGTATTCTCGTATTCTAAACAAAGAAAAAATTAAAATTCTCACACAGAAAAACCTTTCATTCGTCTTTGAAATCATGAAAATTTTGAACATTCCGTAAACGCTCGAATGCTGGGTATCGTTTTAATTAATCTCCATTATGATTTTAAACTTTGCGTAATTTGAAGTTTTTGTAATATTGTTACCTAAACATTTTATATCTTTCTGAATGTCGAATCATATAAAGATTCTTTTTCATTTCTTTCGTGAAAATTCATTTTTATATAGCTTAAAAGTCATTTTCAAATTAAGTGTCAATATTTAATACGGTAAATGAGTTTTCGTCAGCATACAATTTCCCTAATTCTGTCCACACCCTATTTCAATTATTAAAATTCTTTTGTCATTTTATTCATACTCTCTCTCTTAAATATATATACATATCGGTGTTTACAAATTGAGGTGGTTTAAATTTATGATATCACAATAAATCTCTTTTTACGACCTTATTCACCACAACTCTAAAAATGCTGCTCCCATGGCACTTACAAAGTGTTTCATAAAAATTCCCTAATTTTAAAATTCAATAAATAATCAACCCTATATATATATAATCCTAATGAAACTAATTAATGAAACGGATATATGAAACGGATTTATGAAAAGATTCTTTGAAACGACTGTTTAAACAACTGATTATGTTTCTCGGCGATTTCTTCTAAAATATAGAATACTTTGAATGAAACTAACGCCAAAATTCCGTATTTATCCGCAGATCTCAAAACTGGTACTATAATTTTTAAATTCGAATTAGTTTTCGAAATATTAATTTTTTTCTAATTTTAAATTCTTTTTTCTAATGATGGCAACTCAAATTTTAATCATAACAGATGTTTTTTTCATATTTCAGAAAAGGTTATTATTTTAAACTAATTTGGCGACCAGTTTGGCCTCCCTTAAATCTATGCTAAGAACAATGCTTTTTTTTTCGTTATAATTTTACTTAATACAAAACTTTCATTTAAAATTAATGGCTTTTACTTCTTTCTTAAAAAGAAAGAAAAAAAAAACAACGAAGCGAAAAGAAAAATATTAGGCACAGATGTCATACATGCACTGGGGTACCTAATTGGTGCAAAAATGGCGTTATTTTGCCTGACATGGTAACCCAGCTATTGTTGCTTATTTATTAATAAATGTTTATTTACCTTTATTGTATTTTTATTTTTTTAAAAATGTTATAAATTGTTTTGTTCTATAGTTATTAATTAAACTTTTTCTTATTTATTGTTATTTCATTTAAAAAATAATAGAAAATAATTTAAAAATACATATGTAACTCGTATTCGAAAACGAGGTTTTCGCCAAAAAAATATTAAATAATGCACAAATCATGACATTTAATTTCAACTTCAAAGCAATGCTTTAATGGTACTACTTAGTTATCTCGTCGACCAATTTCGCCAAATTATATAAATCGCCAAACACTCGCCAAATTATACAAATTGACATAATTCTTATTTTAAATAACGAAAGAACAAATAAAGATACTTTTCTGCTACAGGGACACCATTGTCGTCAAGCGTAATATTTGGCGCAAAATGAAAATCACGTGATTTGAAACATTTGAAAAAGTAAAAGAAAAAACATTGTCGATAGTAAAACAAGCATTAAAAAAAATAACATTTGAAAATTACAGACTTTTACGAAATATTTTATTAAATCACAAATATATACTTAAAATAAAGGAACAAATAATTGTTATGCAATAAAGTAATATAATAAAACTAATATTAAACTGCTAAAATACAAATCATTTTCACGTTCAGGGTTGAAATAATTGGCGCATTAGCATACATTTTGGCATGGTGTCCGTATAACGGAAAAGTACCCAAATAAATTAGTATAACATTAATGAAATAGAGATAAAAACGTCGAAATAAAATTCATTTGATGGCTTAAACACGTATAACTTCCTTAAAGTCAAGTGAATGTGATATTTCCGATCAACCATTATAGACATTTAATCTTATAGTTTGGCGATAGATTTTTGGTCGACGGAATAACAAAGTAGTAGTACCGTTTTAATTTACCACTCCAAAAATAAAAATAAATGCTAACTGGCGAGTTAAAAAAAAAAAGGCTATTGGCAAGATTTTCACCCGACTAACATAAAAGTACCAAGAATATTTTGCGACCATAGCAACTTTTATGTAGTTTTATTCGAAAAAATAATTTTATTCTTTAATCAAAATGGAAACCTTTCATAAGAAAAGCGAAGGGTCGTAATTGTTTATCGCAGCGCTGTTACATGACTTGGACTAATTTAATATAGGTGAAATGGTGACGATAGAATAATATTTGGCGACTTATCACCCGTGGCTGGCTAACATTAAAGTACCAAAATGGCCGCCTGGAATATAAAAAACGAAGGGATTCGTCCGGAACTTTTGATGATAGACATATGACTTAGGCTTTTATTATAGAGATTCTTTTCCATTCTAAAAACAGCGCAAAGAATAATAATTCATTACGATTAAAAAATTATTTACAAGTGTCTATTAAAAACAGACAAAAGCCCTTTAAAATTACTATTAAATGGGTACGTGTTAAAAGCAGGAAAATATTGAAAATTCCGTCTTGAAAATTGTATTTACACGTGAATATTAAAAGAGAAAGGAAACTTTAAAATAATAAATATATTAATATGCGTTTATCCCTTTCAGGGGCAAGGTATTTCTATTCATAAAATCTTGAAATCAGTGAAGGGCTCCAGAATTTACAAACAAATTTATTTTGAAGTACGAAAATGCTTTTGTTGGCTTACTTGATCACTCTACCAGGGAGCCAACCAAATAATGGCAAAGGCCCTGAATTCCTGGCAGAAAAACGTCCTCCACCATTTGTTGGCTTACTTAATAGAAGGAAAATTTTCATTCCAATATTCTGGTGCCAATGTGGCATTTAAGAATTAAAATTAAGTGGTCCAAAAATGAACCACCGCCCTTGAAGGGGTTAAAGCAGTAAATTGTAGTAATTGCAGTAAATTGTATTATGTCAATCGTTTTATAATGCTGTTAAGAAATACCGGGAATCAAAGATATTTTTATTTTTGCTTGTTTTCAAATGTTTAACTGATCTTCTTAAATCAAACACGAAAACAACCAATGGTTGTCTTAACAGCAACTGATTCGGCCTTAAAATTTCGCAAACAAAGGGAATTGAATGGGAACCCGTTTACATGGAGATCGCTACATGTTTTTTCATTCTAATGCAATCTTCTCTAATCTTTTAAAACCCGATCAGATTAGCGTGCTTTTAGATTCTACGGTGTCTGAACGGGGGTTGGCGAGCGTAGCATGCAAGGGGCAGAGACCCCTAGTTAACATAAAAAAAATAAGTAATATGTTTATCAAGTAGCTTTGAAATGCTGTAAACATTAATTTTAAAAACAGTTAATTTTTTGTCAATATGCGCTGTTTAAAACTGTAACGTTTTTAAAAACGTGTAAACAACATAACAGATATCTCAAATATTAACTATATAAACACAAAGAAAGATTTCCGTTTTTAATTTTTAAAGCTTATTTCAGCATTCTTACAGATTGAGGAAACTTGATGCATCTATTGACGAAGAATAGAATCATTTTTTAAATTACTTTATACATTTTTTTAAAAACTTTCTCATAAAAGTTTCATCTTCTATTTCTTTATATGTATTATATTTAATGAATTTTAAAATTAAAGAGTGGTTATGAAACAGATGCAGTACATTCTGTGCGCCCTATTTATGTAAATTTTATATTTACTGTTCTGTAAGAAATTTTCTGAAATTTCCCCAATAAAAGATCCTTTAATTTTTTATTGTCTATTTTCTTACAATACATTTTTGCGCAAAATCTGACATAAGAAAATCTGCCTTTTTTTTACACCAATTTTATTACTTCATTTAAAATCAAAGTTTGAACTTCTGCAATTATTATTTAATGTTCGCGCAAATGGCTCATAATTAATTTTCATCTACGTAACTATTTGAACACAGCTGTGATTTACATAAATAGTTTTGTGCTAATACAGGCATAATTTTTAAGAATAAATGTAGAATTTTAATAAAACTTTCTATTTACTTTAGTAGGAAAATTCAATACAAGATATAAAAAGACCAACAATATTGTTAACAATGGGGAATAAATTAGTAACAAAAATGAATGATAAAGATAAATTTTAAAAGTTTAAAGAAAATGCTACATTTTTACAAGTTTGTACGGATTTAAATAATTTATTTAAGACCAAAAAATGTATTTAAAATGTAAAATTCTATGATACTTTAGTTTAAATTACACCAATTATTATTCCAACCATGAAAATTCAGTGTATTTACTCTTTCGTTCTTTCTTTTGAATTTTGTCATTTTTTGATGAGAACAAATCAGAATTGTCTCCAGGTTTTTAGTAAAAAACACGACGTTTTCTGAATACAAAGTCAAATTTGAAAGGAATAGAAAGCAGAAATATTAGAATGCTTTATTTTTCCGTCCTTGCATTTCGTATGAATTGAAAAGCATTTTGATTCCGATACGGTCGTCAATTATTCAAAGCGTCTTCTATCAGACATTTCCCAGGGCATTTCTCATTTATTATTAATAAATGAGATATGTACCTTTAGTTTTACCGTAAAACATTAGTTTTAGACTTCTGTGTTAAACTTTTAAATGAAGAAGAAAAAAAGATGAAGCTCATTTAAGATTTATATGACGAGATAAAAGTGATGCATTTTATACGTCGATACAGATAATTTTAACTAAAGGTTGTTTTCAAAGAATCTTGTATGTTGCTGTCTTTATTGCAGTAAAATGTTTTACATGTTCGAAAATGTAGTTATATTACACTGAAAATGTAAAGTAAATTTGCTTATACTGATCAAATAGAACAGTGCAGTAGAGAAATTTTCATAAAATAATACTGAAATTTTGTAACATAATTTTCTTTATTTTTGTGCATTATTAATGCTTTTATTCATTTATGAAAAACTCTTCATACATAGTATTCTTCGTAAATAGAAACATAGTTTCTCCTCTTTCAGTGAATCTCTTAATTTAAATCAAAATGTGTGCTTTAATTTTAATAGAATTTCTTTGAGTACGTCATCATTTGTGTATCTATACGTCAAGTATAATACACACTGTTTGACTTTTAGGAGAGAACAGCAAAATGTCAGAATCGCACAAAAATGTGTATTCGTTGAATTTTGTATGTTTAGGAAGCGATTAGTTTATGTGTAACAAAAGATAAACTACACATTTTTTTTCTTTTAATCTTATTAACCGTTTCACCGTCCGAGGGTTTTGCAGTAATTTTATAAGAATGCTTGTAAATCCCAGGATATATATTTTTTAAATCTCAGTTTGATGCTATAATATCTTTAATATCTCTACTTTCTATATAAGGTTAAAAATAAAATTCTGTTTAAAATATTTTGGTCTACAGCCATTTTAACATGATTTCTAGGAACGGAAAAATCCGGGCCAGACGATTAAAGGGTTAACTATCAAACATGAGAATATTAGAATATTAGAAGTTCCAAACTGCTGGAAAAATTTCATTTAACTTATATCATCTTTCATTTAGATTTCACTAACGTTGTAAATAAAATTTCCTATTTCCTAAGAGACCACCAATACAGAATTTTGCGTAAAATTTATAATTTCTTAAAGAATACCAATAATCTATTTTCTCTTGCAACGCTACTTTAGATAGAAATTTCCCGTTTTAATTTGCTTTATTTCAGTCAAGGAATATTACTTTTTGAAATTGAAATCCTTTCTTGTTTGGCAAATCAGGAAGAGATGGTGACAGTCAACAACAGGCATTCATTGCAGAGAAGCCATTTACAGTTAAATTTCTAGAATGACAATTTGTGTTATCTTCTTGGAACTCGACATAAGTGCCTAAATGAGACAAAAAAATTTAAAGATTTGCTGATAATTTTTAGCTATAGGGTATACTGTAATGAAGGCTATAGTGAGACTTGCTATTTATTTATTCATAACACAATCTGGTTTTAGCACCAGGACAAATTCATATAGGGGAAGGGGAGCAAAATCGGTACCATAAATGTCTCTTATTCTCAAATGCAGTGAAATGGGAAAATTAACTCTGAAAACCGTTTTTAACATAAAATGAAAATTTGGCTATAATAAAACATATTCTTTTCAATAAAAAATAAAATCGATTACATAAAATTTGCTTTTTTTGGCATATGGAAATATCCGGTTTTACCTCATTGGTTGGGTGAAACCGGGGTCCATTTATAAGTGCTGGAAAACTCATCTTGGTCAACAAATTCTTGTTTAACATAGTAATATATATATACTTTTGATATTTTTAACAAATCGAAATTACACATGTGTTCTTCCACGTGTCAGAAATAAATCTGAGGCAATTTTCAACGTTGACCTACTTACTTTACGGCATTTATAAACTGCATATACCCAGTTTTGACCCACTCTTAAGTACCAGGTTTTACTCCAACGTGACACAGATTTTAAAACATGGCGTCACTACTCTTAATCCTATAGCAAAAAATCAATAAAAATGTTAAAATATTAGAAAGAAAGCGCAGAATTATATATAGTATTTACTAATATTTAATATGATGAAAAAATAGTGGTTATATGCGTAAAACCTAGAATCAAACTAAACAATTTTTAAGAGTAATTTAAACTAAATCCTTCACACAAAAAAAAGAACCGCACACAGTTTAACGACAGATGCCGTAATGATAGTCGACAAGTAATTTCACGTGTTGGCTTATAGATAGCCAATACAACTCAAGGAGGAATCTGCGATACCCAGTTTTACCCACCTACCCGGTTTTGTACAACTCTGCCCTACTTGAACAGAGGTTTCTCACAATTTTTAGCGATATCAGGAGGGGATATCAATCTCATCTCTGTACCCCACTCTCACTTAGCGAAAGGATTTTACGTGCATGTATATTGAATATATAGCAGAGTGTTTCGATGGTCGTATACCGAAATTATGCTCATGCTCGATACTCTAACACACGTTCAGCCAGTATAGACAGCATTAAGTCTTGTTATGTCAGTTTAATTCCTTTCAAAACGGTACACCACCATCACCTACTTTGATATCTCGGGAAAAATCAATTCTTTCTCCCAGTTCATGCCAGTTACATTTTCATCCATATGAAGCATCTTAATTAATTTCTTTCGTCACTTGTAACGGTATTATTTCATATTCAACTGTTTACATTATATGATTAACATATTCAACAAAGTTTTCTCTTGTAAACCTTTCTGTAAAAATTAAACGACATTTTGTAATGTGTAAAATATTTTCAAAAAGATATAGCAGCTAAATTTAGCCAAATGGTTTCTGAAAAGATGTTACTTGTCTAATACTTGTCGTGGAATCGCTGGGTTTGTATAAAGGAATCTAATTTGCTATATATAGAACAACCAGATAAAATTTTCTTCCGTATATTCCATTTGGATTTAATAACTTAACGCAACAGCATGGCAAAATCAAGGCAAAATCTGCTGGAATTCTGCTGCCCAAACTTTCGCTATACAAATTTACTATACAACATTTTTTATAATAAACTTTTAAAGAAATAAAAAACAGATTTAATATCCATTTTTTTTCTTATTTCCTGCAAAAATTGTTGCAAGTACATTGCAAGTGCGATTTTCTGTATTTTTTTCTCCTTTTCATTTTATTTATATTTTTTATTTATGTTATTTATTCTTTTTATTTTATTTATTTTTCAGTACTATTTCCTCTTGAGTGTCTTCTTCTATGTAATCTAACAATTTAACGTTTCTCTTGATTCGTTATACCCTTCTTCACAGTCGGCCAAAAATAAAAAACAGAACGCTTGCCTAAATTGTAACCATCAAAATGTCCCCTCCCCGACAAAAAAAAACCAAAAAAAAAACAAGAAATAGCGCTTTCTTTTACTTTACGTTATCTTCACTTAGGAATTTCAATAAAATTCTGATATTTACAATACGAAGTCCGAAAGTTAACATCAAATTTGGATACCAAACAGAAAATCATTACTTCAAGTAGCTTAGGAATTATGAATGTTTAAAGTTTGGAACTCTTTATGTTAAATTCATTTGTATTCCTTACAAAACAGATTGCAATGCGATAGGTTTTTTTTAAAGCATAACTCAAGAACTATTTGGGAGAATAATCTGAAAATTCGGATTCGTTGATTTGAAGTTTCTAAAGATATATTTCTGTTAACAAAATTATATCTTAAACTTCATAATTGATTCTAAAATTTTTGTCGTAAATATGTATTTTTTACAAATAATTTTCTAAAAAAAACACAAATCGTAACATGTTAATTTTTTACTCATGTACATAAATCGATTTCTAGAAACTTCAAATATACGAACTGAAAATAGTTTAAGTTAATATTAAAACATTACCTGCATTACAAAATATTTTTAAACAATTACAAATCAAATTAGCATTAGCATTTCCATAATTTAACCTTGTATAATTCCTAAACTACTCGGCAGAATGACTTACTTTTAATATCCTGAGGTATAATATACCGAAAAAGCCAAATATAATGTCACAGTTAAGTTTTTGTATCGAAAATTTCAGAACTTGATACAATTTCAATTCAAAGACAACCCCAGCTTTCTTTTTTCCAACATAAATTAGAATAAACGGTCAAGTGCGAGTATTACTCGCGCACAGAAGGTTCTGTACAACGTAGTACTATACAACGTACAACAAAACTATACAACGTAGGGTTGGGTATAGCTGTATAGTATACAGGGTGCAAAGGAAAGTCCTTTAACCTAAAATACTTCCGAACGGAGAGAGCTACAGCAATACAAGTGAGGTAACGGTACAGTAAAGCGACTACGCCCGACCTAATGCAAACGACAGCAGCACCCCTAGTGGCGAAATTTGGAATATAGTCATTGCAAATCGAAAACGAAAAGAGGTAGAGTAAATTTTCCAATGAGAAAGTTTTAGAGCATCAATTAATTAGTACGAAACGACATTTGGTTCACACGGATAAGGTAAATCGTCGCCTGCATACCCAAAAATGTCCGAAATCGATGAGCGCCGATTCTACTTTGGCTATTCACATTCCGGAAATGTAGCAGTGCACAACTGCAGATTGTGGCGTTGTACTGTGCTGTAATGTCTGTAAAGATTTAATTTCCAATGCATTTAGCATTTTAGAATAACCCTTTCAGGGCCAGAAGAATTCTGTTCGTAAACTAATGAAATAATTATCTGACACCAGAATATTCAAACGAATTTCTCAGAAAACAAAACTCCGCTAATTTGCCCTTTCATTACAAAAGCAAAATTTTATTAAAATATTGTTGGTGGCATTTGTCAGTTTTGGAATTAAAATTAGGTGGCTAGACCGTCTAGCCACCGCTCTTGAAAGGGATAAATCTATGTCGTCGTATTGAAGACGCTTGCAATAGACGTTCCATGCTGAGAAATGTGCATGCAGAATTACTCTCACGAATAGAAACGTGTATCGTGAGCAATGGCGAACTTTTCGAACATACTGAATATTAACTTTTTATCACTGTGAGAGAGTTTGTCTTTTTTTGTGTGTGTGTGTGTGTGTGATGTTATCAAAATGTATTGAGGTAAGTACGTATTTAGAGCATAAATTGTGCGTATTTCTTCATACTTCTGACTATTCCATTCAAACGTTTATACAAAATGGAGTGCATCTATTTCGGATATTTTTGTGTAAACAGGTGAAGATTCATATTATCCATGTAAACAAAATGTCGTATTCTATTAATTAAATGAAGCTCTAAAACTTTCTATCTGGAAATTTTGCTCTATCTCTTTTCGTTTTCAATTTGGAGTGGCTATCTTCCAAATTTCGATACTAGGGGGCGCTGCTGTCTTTTTCATTAAATCGGGCGTAGTAGCTTTACTATACCGTTCCCCTACTTGCATAGAGGTAGCTCTCTCCGTTCACAATTATTTTCAGTTTAAAGAGACTTTCCTTTGCACCTTGCATACTAGAAAAGTATAATTGGATATACCATAAAAGTTCAAAGATATATTGGACCTAATTAATAGCAAATACAGCTATTCTGTATATTTGTTATTCCATGTAGGTTTTTAGTTAACAGTTGAAGATATATTAGGTGTATTGAGATAGCCACTCAATGGAAACTAGTTGCGAATCCCACAATTTTTATGTGATTAATTCTCATTAAATTAGTCTGTTTTTAACAATTTGACGTTTATTACTTTTATACTGCTACTGAGAATTGCATTACATAAATATATCCGTAAAATTTGTTATCACGCTTTAAAAGCTAATGGAACATAGAATACGCCGTCCCTATCATTATGTATGTCAAAACCGTCCGTGTGTTTAAGGGTTAATATCTCAGCTAATTACCGACGATTTCTTTCAAAATGCATGATCAACAATGCTTTTATACTTCTACTACGATAGGTACCTCCAGCTCTGCTCAACACTTTTGCTGAAGCCCGTAAATAGAAATTTGAGTGTAACGGAAAAATGCAATTTTCTCATATACTATGTGACCTAGAGTAATCGCTATAATTTTCCTGCAAGGTTTAAATTAATGTCTACTACCTCTAATTTTTTCATAATTTTAATTTCAATAGATTCGGAATTAGATAGGGGGAATATATTTTTGCTCTACATTTTCCACCATAACGTTGAAAATATAACGCCTAAAATTAAGTGAAATCTATTTTTGATTTCAGCGTTATGAAAGCCACACGATATACAAAGAAAAGATTTTGTTTTCAAGTAACTTATTTAGTCCCTCTACATTTTTCCTATATATATTTATGAATATTTATTAATCTGTAAATATGTGGGTCAATAGTCTTTATTACTTCCCCCAATTTGAATTTTCCACGTTGCATAGTTTGCGAGCAAAAGTGCTGTGACAGGCAGGCAGACAGACAGACAGAGACAGGAGTGATCTTATAATGGTTCCGTTTTTACTTTTTAAGTACGAAATCCTAAAAAGTAAATATTCTAGTCGAATGCCTATTTTCGCTTTTTTTCTGCGACAATTTAGAGATTATAAAATATGGGATCTCTTTTATATCTCTTATTTTTTCTTCTTTTGGCCGAAAGTACATGAATGCAAATTTAAGCTTTAAACAGGGCTGCGGAGTCGGTAGGAAAAACGACCGACTCCGACTCCTGGATTTCTGAAAAAATCGACTCCGACTCCGATTCCGCCATACACACAGGGTTTCTCAAAAAGAGTGAAATGCGCTTTAATTTTTTACCTTTTGGAGATATATAGATAATGCAAATTGAAAAAGTGTTCAAAATTAAATAGTAATTAAGATTAAGGATCGACCGAAATCGAAACAGAAACCGAATTTCGGTAATGTTTCTATTTTCGGCCGAAAATTTCGTGCAATTAGTTCTAAATACAGTAATAAAAACAATTATATTTATTACTTTATATAGGGTGTCCATTACTGGAATAGATCGTGTCCATTACTGGAACAAAGGGTGTCCATTACTGGCATTTTAGGGGTTTTGATATATTTCTGCTAAATTTACAATTTAGCTTCATATTGGCAGTTAAATTTTGATTCATATTGGGGAATGAGACTATGGGAATGTTTAAATGTCACTGATAAATTAATATAATATTGAAAAAACTAGAATATAATACACATAACTAATACTTGAAAAACAATTTTTAGAGAAATTCCTTAAGGATGTCCATTACTGGCACATCTACCCTATTTATAGATATAGAACCCATATAATCCGACTAGCAGGATTTCCTGCCAACCATTATAGACAGTTTAGCGCTTAAAAAAATTGTTCGGTTGGCACCAGTTTTTGAAATAATAATTTCCCCCTTACTTGAAGAAAGATATATTAGATGAAGGAATATTACCCTTAAAGTTCCGAGTAATTACTCTCATATTATAAAAATGTAGTTATCTACATTTGAGATTGTAATGCCTGTATTTATAATTTACAGTTTATATACAAATTTCAGACATTAATTCATACTTTAAAGACAATTTTAATCACTGTAATATATACAGGTCTGTTTCCATAAAATACATTTAAAAAATATATATTAAACTTCACATTAAAAATTCGTTTGGATTTTTTAAATGTGACGTCTAATATATATTTTTTTAATGTTACATCAAATATATTTTATGGAAACAGACCTGTATATATTACAGTGATTAAAATTGTCTTTAAAGTATGAATTAATGTCTGAAATCGGTATATAAACTGTAAATTATACAATACAGGCATTACAATCTCTAATGTAGATAACTACATTTTTATAATGTGAGGATAATTATTCGGCACTTTAAGAGTAATATTTCTTTCATATAATACATTATTCTTCAAGTAAGGGAAAAATTATTATTTTAAAACACTGGTGCCAACCGTACAATTTAATTTTTTTTAAAGCGCTAAACTGTCTATAATGCTTGGTAGGAAATCCTGCCAGTCGGATTATATGGGTTATATATCTATATATCTGTAAATAGGGTAGATATGCCAGTAATATACATGTCAATAAACTGAAAAATAACTAAATATTTATTAATGTATAGAGTTAAAAAAATAAAATAATAACTCCGTTCATAAATTTAAAATTAAGCGTAATTGGTTTTATTTTTTGTTTCACTTCAAACTGTTCAACAAAAAGTTTGGAGTAGGAGTCGACATATTTTTAGCGACTACGACTCTTTTCACCGAAAAATCACACCGACTCCGACTCCGACTCCGCAGCCCTGGCTTTAATTTAATAACATTTCATACCAAACCATACAAAACTTCATGCACGAAAATATCTTCAAAAGTATATCGTCTAATGAATAAAATTCTTATCTAGTTTTCAAAATACATAAAAATATATACCATAATAACTCTATCATTTTCAGACGTACTTATAATTTTTATGTAAGACATATAAGGCATTTCCATCGTAACTGGCGTAACATTTTATCATCGAATTTGGTTTTGAAATCTATGTAGAAAATTTGCTATTAAAGCTGGAACAAAGTTTTTCAATTTAAAATATTTCTTACTAAGGTCATAATGCCCAAATTCCAGCAGATTATTTCAATCTCTCTTTGAGTCCCAAAAATTGCAATTCAAAATTCTGTAACTGACGTAACATAAAATATACAAACATTTTTTCTGCATTCATTGAAGTGTAAAATTTATCAAAACTATCCAGTTAAAAAAAGTGATTTAATGTTCTCAATAAGACGAAGTGATGCCAAATTATAACAGTAACTTGCTTAATTAATTTCTGAATAATAAAAATGAAAAAAAAAATGGCATTTACAAGAGTAATTGACGTAACTTTCATTGTGTAACTGACGTAACATTATGACTTTACAAAGACAATAATGGTACTTAACTTAGTTTGTAAACAGTAATTTACAATGCTTTTTTATTAGGATTTTTCCATAGAATATAAAAATATCAAGTTTTCCAATCATACCCTAAAATTAAACATATTATAAATTTTATTCCCCCCCCTCCCCCCCCCAAAAAAAATGATGATTTCTGTGGAATTGCTCTATAGTTTAACGTTTTCATTAATATACTATAAAATACATTTTTGATAAAAAAAAAATTATTAACACTAAAAATCCAACTTTAAAATAAAATCTCCGATTAAATATATCGCCCTGGATATACTTTAGATTGCAATTATTCAGAATGAAAACTTATCCCCCGATGGTACACTAAAAATACCTAAAATGAATGAGGCGATGTCACAAATGTAGATATAAAATATTATAAAAAACATTCTGAACTCACATGTAGGCATGAATTTGAATTTATATTCTTCTGCATTATACAGGGTGATTCATAAAGATTATAACAATAGAATATTTTATTAATTATCGGCTCCAGACACATACATCCAATTGGAAAGTTTCATAAAAAAGGGTGCAAAATTAGATGACATAAGTTGCAGCTCCATGGGAGTCTATTTGAGGAAATACGAAAACTAAATTTCTATACTGCACCAGTAGGGTCAAATTTCCAATTAGGAAAATTTTCCTCATCCACTCGTAATTTAAACAACAAAAAAAAAATTCCATCTTCATATCGGAAAAACTCACAGAGATATGCCGGTTTAAATAATTCGTCAGGTTTTAAGGATTTAGACGCAAATTGAAATGCCTCTAATTGAAGAAACAATGTTACTTTAAGAGTTCCAAGAAACACGTAAAAAGTATATTTATTGAGTTAGAATTTTGATTTTTTTTTTTCATTTTCTTGTGATGGTTAACCATATAATTTGCAAGCAAAATCACATCCTAAAATTTCTCATAAAGTTTAAAAAAAAAAAAAATATTATTATTATTATTTTTAAAAAAGTGCGGTAATTTAAAATCATTATAACTCGAAACATTATTTGTCGAATTTCAAAATATTTTAATTTAATTAAAGAAGAAAACATAATTTTAATTTTGTATCAGGATTTTTTTAAATATTAATTTTAAAGATATTAAAAATATAAATGTAAAAAGTAATGTAACTAATTAAAAAAAATCATATTTTCAAAAGTAAATATTTTTCAAATTTGTAGAAACAAAATTAATGTAAAATAATAAAAAAAAAACATGTTCCAAGTTTGCACCTTTTTTCTTGAACAATTTTTGACTTATAGTAATTTAAAGTCACGAAATGGTGAAAAAAATCCCGTCATGCAGAAAAACGCATTTAAAGTTTAAAACAAAGATTGTCTGCTAATAAAATATTTAAATGCTTTTTAAAAAATTGCAAGTGAGTAAGTAACTCCTTTCTTTATCTTAAACTTCTGTTAAGCTTCAGGATTTTGGCTAATTCAGTTGGCTATTTTGTCTATTTTCAGAATTCTGCCTGATTCCGTTTAACTTTTGCCCTTTCAACCTTATTTCTGAACTATTCAAATGTCCGTCAGTTGATTTAAAACAAAGCCTTTTTCTAACATGCCGAGTAAGAGTTTTTTAAAAATTTTAGTCCTGACAACTTCAGGTTTTATATCTTCCCTGCGAAGCCGATAAAATGTCTGTATTCTGGGGCCGGGACACGCCCGGATTATAATTTTTTCTGATGGCTCGGCTGCTTCGGGCCTAGTGTATTTTTCCATACCGAACCGGGAGTCTTCCTTCTTCCTAGGTCTGCACGGGGAGAAATTTTCAGTCCCAAATGGGTCTCGACCCAAACCCGTACTAAAATCATTGTCTCTGACTGACCTGATCCGTGCAAAAATCAGTAAAATTTGGCTCAACCCCCCCCCCTCCAAAAATGCATATATTTTTAAATCGCCATTATTTTAAAATTAAACTTTAAAATTCATTTTTTAAAGAATAGTAGATTTAAAGGCAAAAAAAAAAAAAAAAAAAAAAAAAAAAAAAACAGTAAAACGAACCTCCAGATAACGGAATCCTGTCTTAAACGGAGAAATGTTGTGATCCATGTAAAATGAATATAATAATACCTGAGGAAAAAATAGATTACATTTACACCTCCTAAGAAGGGAACTTGCATATAAAGCATTTTTTTTTTTCTTTCCTATGTGATTCCATCTTAGAAGATTTTACTGTATAGCATTTTTCAATGTCTCCAGTACATGGAATATGGATTAACGATATTAAATAAGTGAAACATTTACATACAAATTGAGATTTATTTTTAAACAGATATCGCATTCTTTGGCGCTCCTTTAAAAATGAAGATTACAAACATAAGAAAAGAAAAGTTTTAATAAGTATTTTTGGCCAGAACTCCACTATACGAAACAATTTTTAACCATATACAAGTGAAAAACTAAGTTTTTAGAAATTCAGTCAGGCCCAACCGGGCCGGGATCGGGCTAAGATTTTAACTTTCTTCCAGGACGGGCAGAACTTTTTTTTCTATGGGTCGGCTCGGTACCGGGCCTGGCTATTTCGACCCATGCAGACCTCCAGCATATTTTTAAAGCACGTTTAACGTAAAACCTATACGCTACACTCTAAATAAAAAGGAGTGACTATTCACTCTAGAGGAGGGAATACCCCTGGTAGGAGTGAATAGTCACTCTTTCATAGAAGTGAATGTTCATTTATTATGGAGTCAATTCTTTTTTTATTTTGCTTTTATGGGCATTTTAAAAGAATCACGTCTTTTACAGCATGCAATGAAAATAGACACAAGCGTGGTAAAGATTGGAATAAAATAGTTTATCATCAATATTTATTTAATTCATAGTTTGTAACACTAATTGAACTTTTAAGGAAAAAATCAGTTAAAGTTACATATGAATTTAATTTAGATTACTGACATAAATAAACTAATATATTTTATTCCGATTTTATCCTTTGTGTTTGCTTTTATTGCATACCCTATAAAAATATTACTTTTAAAGTTTTATAAATAACTTTTTAATAGGTGGATATTATATGTTTAACAATGTTTGATGTCATTTTAATTTTTGGTTTTAAATATAAATTCCTATCATTTTACCGTACTTTTTCCGTAAATTATTGCTATTTTTGCAAAGTCCTATTGTTCTAAAATAATTTTCATTTTTTTCTTAAAAACAAAGCTTATAAACTTAATATATATATATATTTTTAATGAGTTCTAAGTATGATTTAAATATTAAGAATGTGTATTTTTTTCCGCTGTGATTTGCTTTTGTTTTATTTAATATGATCATGTAGTCTAAATTTTAAGATCTCTGGAATATGTATATATATATGTATTTTAAACATATTCCTGAACTTAATCATGATTTCTAATTTTAGCCCATTATTGTTGAAAACAATACTTATTAATGAAACGACATGGTAAATCATATTTAATTGAAATTTTTTATTCCCGTAGATATTGTATTTTGGGAATATGAGCAAAATAGATTTGATATGTTTTATAGGAAAAGATTGACCTAGGAAATAGAAAAAAATAAATATAAAAATAAACATATTACATTTATTTGTATCTGTATGAATTTTAATAAAAATAAAGTGAATGACTGCATATAAACGTTCTTATTGTTTGAAAAACATTTTAATGTAAAAAAGTAGTTATTAATCTCTTTAAAAAATATTCAGTCCTAAATCATGTAAGAAAATATGAACTTTTTAAAAAATATACTAAAGCTGTCTTATCGATAAACTTCAAAACAGGCAGAAAAAACATTTTATTTCAATGCTTAAATATCATGTTTTATTTTTTAGTGCCAAAAATTACGTGCATCAAAAACGTAGAAAATGCGTTTAAATTGAAGGAAATTTAATAACTGATGCAGAATGTCTATAATTATTTTTTTTTTATATTACTCAGTCTCGAAATTTTAAAATCATAACCCGCAGAAAAATGTTTAGATAAAAATTTAAAAAATTAATATACAGTAAAACCCCCGTAAAACGACCACGTACTGTTCCAATAAAAAATGGTCTCTCCGAGAGGTGGTCTCTTAATGGAGGTCATGTTTAAATCTAGATTTTAATTGTTGAAAAATGGTAACAATGTTACTTAAATTTATTTTTCACACTAGGAAAAAATATAAAAATTTAAGTATCAAAATAAAAGTTAAGTAAATAAGTTAATTACTGCAGAGTTCAAAAAATTAACACATTGAGCTTTGCTTTAATTTTACAGTTTTATATTTTATAATTTTTATTTCCAAGTACTTTCGAAGTTCAGTAAATAAATGCATTTTTTTGTGGACGGGAACAAATAATGACGATTTCATTACTTTATCTATTTCTTTGGGAGTTTTCCGACACAACAGGGCAGAGGAGTTTATTAACCGCCAGTCTTAATTTGTAATCAGAGTTAAATTCATTGCCTAAAAAGGCACAAAGGGGTTTAAACACATAAAAGTTACCGGGATAAAAAAAAAAAAGAAAATCTATACTTAGTTTAGAAGTTCGATGAATAATGCACTCTCCGGAATTAATTTTTTAATAAAACCTTCTTCAAGCGACCAGGAAAAAACGGAATTTATTTCATTTTCTTCAAAGAAATCGGTCTCTCATGGAGGGGGTTCAACTGGGATGGTCTCTGAAAGGAGGTCAAATTAGTATTGAGCCTATGGGAATAAATTTCGTTCCATGAAAAAATGGTCGTTGAGGGAGGTGGTCCCCTAATAGAGTTGGTCGCACAGGGAGGTTTCACTGTACCAACCTTTTCGTAATATCATAAACATCAAATATCATATTTAACTCCGAAGCAATAATAAATACTCTTAACTGTATATAATCCGAAATCAAAAATAAACCAAAAATAAATCTCATTATACGGCAAATTAATGTTTTCGAACGACGTGTCTCCTACGATTGAGAAAATCTATCTTCTCTTATGAGTCAGTCCCCCTTTCAAACGAAAGAGATAAAACTTGTTTGTTTTGGTCGCTGGTAAAAGTTTTATAATTTGCAAACACAGCATTGAAAGGGAATAAAAAAATATTTTCACTCATTTTTTTTTAATTCACATTTCCCGAACTAATGAAGTTTGGATTAATTTTTGCTAAGCATTGTGAGCTTAGAGGTCTGCACGGGCCGAAATTTCCAAGGACCCGGCCCGACTAATAGAAAAAAAAAATCGGCCCGGCCCATAGAAAAAAATTTGGTCCGGCCCGGTAAAAACTTAAAAGTTCTGCCCGAGCCCGGACAGAGTGAATTTCAACAAAACATTGATTTTTTATTTATTTATTTATTTTCTTTTGAAGTGTTAAAAATCTGGAAAATGCGATACTGTAAGATGGAATTGTATAGAAAAGAAAAAAAAAAATGCGTTATAGACATGTTCCCTTCTTAGCGAGTGTAAATGTATTATATATTCTTTTCTTATGTATTAGTATATGAATTATACATGGATCAATACGTTAGTGAGTTTAAAACTGGGTTCCGTCATACGCAAGTTCTTTTCACACGTTTTACTATGTTTTAATTTAGCTATATTTTAATAAGCGCAGAAATCTAGCGTTCTTTAAAAATAATAAATTTTAATGTTTAAGGGTAGAATAATGACGATTTAAAAATGTATGCATTTTTTGCAAACATTTTTGGGCCAGACCTAATTTTACTGACCTTTGAATAGACAAGGCCACGGTGAGACAATGATTTTCGTACGGGCTGGGTCAAAATTAGGACCGAAAATTTTGGGTCGTGAAGACTCGGAATGAACCAGTCCCGGCTTTGTACAGAAAAAAATAAGCTAGGCCCGGCCCGACCCTTCAGAAAAAAGTGTGGCCCGGGACCGGCCCGAGTTCCGTGAGTGAAAATCGGCCCGAGCACGAGCCGGCCCGTGCAGATCTCTAGTGCGTATTCAATTGCTGAAAGAATTATATTTCAAACCGCTACATGAAAAAATATAACAGACAATCACTTTTGAACGATCAATCTTTTTCTATACAACATACAACTATTTAGTGCATAATCTTAACATATGTACACGAATAAATGGTTAAAATTAAATAAGACTTACCTTTATTTTATGTATTCCATTAAGAATAATTTTAATGATATCCTTATCTGTTAATCCTAAGATGTCGGACCAGACGAAAATGTTCTTATCTTACGAGGGCGCTGTCGCCTTGTTGTTCTGATTGGCTAATAAGCAATGCATACGCAAGCCACTCTTTCGGGAGTGACAACTTCACTCTCGATAACGGAGTGAGATATTGCACTCCTTTCTAGAGAATGGGAAATTCCACTCTTTAAGGAGTTTAATTTTACAAAATTCACTCCAAAAAGAGTGAAAAGGCCTGTCACTCTTTCAAAGAGTGAGATTTTCACTCCTGCTAGTGTACTACTGTATGTCCAAAGGAAAGACACTGTCTTAAAAAGAATTTTAATAACGGACAATTTGTGGATGATCCATATCTTGCATTCAAAATGAGTCAAGACTCGGAGGCATGAGTAAATAGTGTAAACCACGAACTTTGGATTTTAATATCTCTGCGAGTTTTGCAGATATCGAGTTGAATTTTTTTGTGCTTAATTCAGGAATGGATAAGAAAAAAATTCTTAATTGGGAATTTTACGCTACGGGGCGTATAAATATTGAGTTTTTGTATTTCCTCAATTATAACCCCCATGGAGTTGCAACGTATTTCGTTAAATTTTGCACCCTTTTTTTTATGAAACTTTACAATTGGAAGTAAGTGTCTAGGGGCCATATTTAAGGAAATAGCCTATTTTTTCGATCTTTATGATTCACCCTGTATTACTTAATACTCATTGTATTGCTTAATTTTGCTATATTTAGTGAAATTAGGTAATATGAAATAATTGGTCTTTTTCATTTGGTCGTTTATATGCTTCATTTAAGAAAATAGCATAAACAAATTTACTGTTAATTATTTTCTCCTATTTTAATGTGAAATAATGAAAGATTTTGATTTTTTTTTTTTTTTTCGTTTGCTTACTACATTATCTAATATATTTCATATCTTGTTCTATAAAAGACAATTTTTATACTATGATACACATAAATGGTAAAATATATTTATGTTATACATTGAATCGCTAAAAGTGAAGAAATACTCACTTAAATCTATTAATGAAATATATTTTGATGTGTGAACCTGTATCATTGTTAATTGAATCATTTTCTTGAGATTAATCGCTCTCGGAAATTTACTTAATGGCTAAAAACACAACGTGACTGCTTGGGTACACCCATAGAGTCCTTTTCTTCTTTCCGGGTAAATCACTTATAAAGTGTCATAATAAATGAAGCAGAAAGACTCTCCTTCTAATCAAATGCTCTCTTACGCTACCATGTGCTATAAAAGAGCAAAGCTTTCCAAAAAGAAAACAAAATATATTGTGCGAGTAAATATCTTGTAAGGTTGTTATAAATTGCTTAGAAGTATATAGCGGGGGCACTTTCCAAAACTGTATGGTTTAAAGTGGGTGTGTTTGTATTAGTTAAAATAAATTTTTGCTTGATAATTGTTTCTGTATCTCATTCGAAAAAGTGGCGTTTCTTATACTGTATTACATAAAAATGAGGAAAACAAACATTAAATATTTTACAATTAATTATTTATCCTTTCAATTAATTTAATAGCTTTCCGAAATTTACTTAATGAAAAAAGACCCTACGTAACTGCTTATGCTTAGTACCCATCGTGTCATTTTTTTTTTTTTTTTTTACATAAATCATTTATAAAATGTCATATTAATAAAAGCAAAAAGACCCTACTTCTAACAAAATGCTCTGTTAGGTTACTGCCTACTGTAAATGAGCAAAGCTTATCAAACATATAACGAAATGTAGTTCGAAAGTAAATATCTTCGTTATAAGTCCTTTGAATTATAATTGCGACAGCAATTTCTAAAACTATACATTTTAAACAATATATTTTTGTATTATTCCATTATGTTATATCTTTCTCTCAAGAATATTTCTAAACTACTATATATAATAATAATAGTTTATATATTTACTCAAGTTTTCAACATCATTTTCTCTAAATAAAAACATTTCCGCAAAACAACTATCACAAAGTTAATTGCTGTAAACCTCCTTAAATTCTCTATAAATTGTTATCAAAATAAAAATAGTGATTCATCTTCTTTAACGGTGCTCATTAAAATGAACGAAAGTGCTAGGGAAATCAGGTATTTGGCGGAAAAACGTCAGTTTGTTTTTCTTTTAATTTATGTTAGAGAAATTATATGCGTAATTTAAAAATGCTACATATGATAAAGCTTTTATAGTTCTTTGGAGTGTAATAGATTGTAAAAATGTATCCTTTATTTTAAATTGTTTTAATAATATTAAATTATTGTGAAATGAAATTTTTATATATGTAAATTTCGCAGTAAAGCTAATTTAAACACCATGTGGTACCATGCTACCGTTTTCAAACCAGCCATCTTTAAGAGATAGAAAATTTAAAACTATCATGAGTTTTGCACATCCACGTAAAATCTTCTAAAACCGCCCTAATATTGTGGAACACACCGTCAATTAGAAAGGGTTTTTGATGTGTAAAACACAAAATATTAATGTGTAGAGTACAACTTTTTATTGTTGCAAAGAAGATACTACGTGTTCATGTAATTAAAGTATCTAAAACACTTAGAAAAATTATACAAAAGGGAAATAATTGTTCATGTGTGTAACAATCTAAGGGAGGTTAAGGAAGGTTTAAAAGGAAATACTACGTGGAATCTTACATTCATATTCTTAACTGTTACTGAATAACCATAAAAAATGTAGCTCATATAATTAATGTAATTCATATATCACGGTATTTTCATATAAATTTTATAAAAAAATATTAACAGAGAGGTAAAAAGGCACTACTTATTACTTGTGATAATAAGCAAATAATCAGTTAAAATATGTGCAAAAAAAAATGGATACTCAAATTTTTGAAGTCTAGCGTAGCGATTGTTTTTTTATTAATATTGGTTGCTATGTATTAATAATTACATTTATTATGTTAAAATTTACTAGATTATCATGAATTGAATTGATTAAATTAATTATTTGTTTAATTTTTTAAAATTAATGAGTATTATGTCGCATGTCATTTTATAATAAAATCCATTTTTTCCCTTGATTTAGAAAATTTAGAAGGTTTTTATAATTTATGATATTTTTAAGCAGGATTAATGTTTTTTTTTTATATATTACTGTTACGTTACCAAAGACTGACAATGTTAAGAACACAAAATTTATTTAAAATTTGCAATACTAGTTTGAAAACATATCGCTCACTCACAAGAAAAGTGAACATATCGACAAATGTAGATTTCACAGCAGGGTCAAAATAGAAATTTCGCAAGTTTTTACTGTAACATGAAATTATAGCACTTAGCTCTGTATGTAGCAGTGAAACCATAACCTTTTTCGAGGATTTAGTAATTTTACCTCCTCACGCAATTTGCCCTCCCTCCCTTCTGTGGTCGCGAATGGACATATAGCGTAAAAAAGCGATTTTTCGGATACCTACACTTATAAAACTTTTCCTGTAGCAAGGCGCATCTATGGCAGATATATTAGTGGAATAAAACGCAAAATGATTTTTTGATAGTAGAGTCACTTTTCTTACGGGTGAATGATGTAGAAAGCGGTTTTTTTTTTTCTTTCGGAGTCATGAGATATAGATGACATTTGAATGATAAATTTAACCAGGATGTTTATAAGTTATTATTATGATTTTATTTTCGATTATGATTACTTTAAAAGAGTTTTGAAAATATTATCATATAACTGAAAAAAAAATATTTTTTAAATCCTTTAAACGAAAATAAAAATAACAAAGATGCCAAGAAAATTTGCACATCACATGAAATACATTTCTTCTAAAATATTATTGACAAAAATATTTAAAATCAGGAAAATAACTGAACATTTATAAAATTTCGAAAAGTAACTAAACTCCCCCTTAAAATTAACAAAATGTTCTGTGAAATTTAGGAGAGTGGTGAAAACATAATTAATGTTTTTGATAATTATGTATCACTGTACTATTAAGTTAATATTGAATGACAATACGAACATAAATTTAAACGAATTTTATGTAATATGAAATTAGTATATTAATATTATCTTGACTTTATAGGTTAAAACTAAAATATTACATGTAACGACGAGAAATAACTTTTTAACATTTTATTTAAAATAAAAGTGGATATTTTAAAACTTAGATTATTAAATGCTTCACAATAATAATATTTATAAATTTCTGAGCGATAATAATAAAAAAAAGAAACAAAATCAAATTTTAAATAGTATAAAGTTTCTTTATTTTTCCGGGTACTTTTTACTTCATACTGCGCCTCATTTTACAACCTAGCTAAATAAATACACTCTGGCTTTCGAAAATTTGATCGTTTTCATTCAGACTCTGTCGTTAAGTTTTTTAAACGAAGGATGCGCAAATACGTGTATCTTTCTTTCATTACAGAACTCCCTGTAACAAATTTGATGCCGGAAAAAGATAAAACAGCGTTACCTATGCAGTCAGTATCACGCTATTGAAACGGTAAAAAACATGAAACGTCGATATGAACGTTTCAGGGCAGCTTGTTATATAGAAGGACGGGTGTAAATGATGCATTATGTTAAACAACTGTTTCTGCTATCCTTTGGGAGGGATACTCGATCGTGAAAGGCTTATCTTTTATATCCTTCGACAGAACTTTTTCGAATTTTATTTCCCTTCCGGTATTTTACAGCTTTCGTTCTCACCTAAAGTGCGTTCTGTTAGCAGTTATTCTTTCCCTCGTCGAAATTCTGAACTTGCGGTTTTGAAGTGTGAACCATTCTTCTTTTGGTTCAGTTTATTAAAGAGCAGAGTTTTTTTCATGCATAAAATGGCATAAAAAGCGTTTCTACTTACCAACTAGTTATTTATGCAAAGCAACAGATACTTAATAGTTGTAGCGCTTTCAAATACAGAGGAAATAAAATTTGAAACCATCAATATATAACTATTCAAGAAAACTTGCCACGTAATAAAGAATATAATAAACAATATGGAATTTGAGAATGTTTTAAGATGAACTAATTTAAGGTTCACATATGAATGTTAAAATATTTAAAAGCTTTTTTTTAAAAGCCTTTGAAGAATTAATAATACAAAAGTATATCTATAATAAAATTTAAATTATCGAGCAAAAACGTTTAGTAAAAGGTTTTGTATTTACGAATTGATATGTTAATATATTTTAATTAAGACAGCAAATTTTAAGCATAAAAATGGCATAAAAAGAAATTTTACTTGCCAATTAGTTAGTTCTATAAAGTAAAAGATACTTAATTGGAATATAACTTTGAAATATATGGGAAATACAATTAAGATCTACTAATGTAATACTGCACTCTAAAATTTTTAATAAAGATCGAATTAAATAATATTGAATTGAACTTTATTTTATGTTGAAGTAATTTAAAGTACAAATATCGCTATAAACTATTCACGAGTTTTTCTTTTTTTTCGAAATATTATTCAAAATTTAGCATTTAAAGGTAAATTTATATTAAAATTTAAATTCTGAAACAGAAATCTTCTTATGCAGCAATCGATACCTAATAGGAGTAGCGCTTTCGAATATATAGGAATTAAAATTAGAAACTACCAATATATTACTAATTATTACTAATTATACTACCAATATAACTAATTAGTAAAACTGCCAGAATATAACAGCAATAATAAACAATGTGAAATTAGAACATATTTTATGTAGAGTAAATTTAATGTGGAAATATGAGTGTAAAAAATATTAATGGGTCTATTTTTTAAAAATTTTCAAAAATCATAGTGCAAAATGAGTTTAATTTACGGTAATTGTCATAGTAATGTAAACGTATAGGGTATTTTTTGCCTATTTTAAGTGCATTGCTGTTAGTTTTGTGACAACAGTGAGTGTTTGATATCTGAATTAGCTATTTTTTGATAAGACTGTGCTACAAAAGTTCCTACTTTAAACATGTTTTCGCAAAAAAAAAAATAATTTCTTTCGGATAATTTAAAATTCGCCAGTGTTGGACACGCAAAATGCAGAAGTGGACACATTTACAGCTCATATTCAAAATATTAGAATAATTGAGAAAAAGTAATAAGAAAATAATATTTTTCATTTATTTATTTTTTATACTAAGTGAATGTAATTAAATTTCTTATAAATTATATGTGGAATGATTAGATAAGATTTTAACATTTACAAAATGTAAAATATAGTACAATAAATTAGGTATACAGCTTTCTGAAACACATCAAAATATTAAAATAAAATTTAGATTGGTTCAAAATATTAGAATATTTTATTTTACGCAACAATGTTACCTTATGAATATGAAGTAAATGCTAGATAATATTTTGTAGCATCCCCTCCAGTTTTCATAACAGCGTGCAATCGATCTTGCATACTATATGCAAGGTGTTTACAATCATTTCTATCAATATTAGCCAAAATAGACTTTATATGCCACTAACTCAGTTTTACTTGAAGGAGGATTTTCTTGGAGATTTTTCTTCATTATACACCATAAGTTATCGATGGGATTAAGGTCTGGTGAGTTTGGTGGCCAAGGAAGTACCTTAATGTTGCGTTGGTGGAACCAATTCTTAGTTGACATCGAGGTATGCGGTGACGCTAAATCTTGTTGAAAGATGAAATCATCTTCAAATAAATCTTCCGATGATGGAATCATGTAATATTCCAAAATTTCTTGATATATCTCAAAGTTAACCTTTTCGTAGACGATGCATTACTTTCCAGGTCCTGCATCCATGTATCCCTTAACCATGATACGAGCAGCAAATTTTACGGAACGTTAGGCATTCTTTATCAAATGCTTCTTGCTTCATTCTCAAAACTCCAAACTCAAATTACCGTATGAAACACAAAACATACTTTAATAACTAAATAATATGTTTTTCCAATCTTCTTCGCTCCATAAACGACTTGATTTACACCAATTCAATCTTATACATTTTTGTTTTGAAGTCACGAGCGGTTTTGTTTTCGTTACACGAGATTCAAACTTAAATTTATGGAGACGTCATAATCGTGTCAATGTAGAAACTTCAACTCCTTCTTTCCATTTTTGATGTAAGAATCGCACACTTTTGAAAACCTTTTCTTAACTATACACTTCAGTTTCCTGTCATCTCTAGCAGATATTTTGGTTTTCGGCAGCCATTATTATTTGCAGACAGGGATTATTTTGAAATTTTCCATTTTTTAATATTGTGTTAGTATTTTACTAACACTTCTTTGCGAAAAATGTAAATAATTCGCTATATAACATTGATTTTTACCGTGCCGATAGGAATCAACGATACGAAGGTTAACAGATTCTGGAATATCACTCACACGACCCATTTTAAGACGAAAAAGCAAACAAACTGTAAAAGAATACTGATTTTAAATAAAATCGTCTGAATTAAATCAATGATGCTACCAGTAAGCTCTTAATAAAATTATTGCTTGCATATTTGCATTAAAAGACATTAAATTACCAAACGATATTTTCAATTTTTTTTTAAAAATTAATTATTCTAATATTTTGAATATGAGTTGTATACTCCAGTACAGGGCATGTTGGAATTCTCGAAGAAAAAAAATTCAGACCCTCATTAAAAATATATTTATTTTAACGATTAGACACTAGAAACCCCAACATTATCTGCCTCCTTTGAGTCTCCAATAACGCTGATACAAACGACTTATGAAATTGAATACAATATAAGTCTGTGCTTGCTCTTTCCAAGGCAATGAGGGGTACTCCACATTCAGTAAAATATATGTTGTAGTGAACCACAATAATGCATATCACTTTCATTACGTTTGAAAGAGTGAAAAAAATCCCCAAAATACACCTATTTTTTTCTTATAAACGGTATTGTAACAGAATTATTTTGTGTGTTCCTGTAAACGAATTAAAAGTTTTATGCATAGCATCTTCAGTAGGAAGTGTTCTACATTAAACCTTCGGAACATAATGCCAACTGCGTGGTAGCCCAACAATATTTACGAAAGTTAGAGTGCGACTGACGGGAAGATAGATAACGCACAGCCAGGCAAACTAACCGAAGTCATAAACACTTTTGAACTATGTTAGAGAGTTTTTTAAAGACACAGTTTTACAAAAAAAAAAAAAAAAAAAAAAATCGTATGGACAATTATTGGGCATCACTGTCCGCTTCTGGCTATGATGGTAGTTCGACCAACCAGTAGTGGGCAAGCATATGGTTGATGCAAAATTTTAAAAATGAACAAAATAAATGTATCCTGCATGCCATATGGAACACTCTAGAATACTCACCACTAGGAATAAAACTTTTTGAGTTGAACTGACTTCGCTCAGGAACTGGTTGTTTTAAAGCTCTGTAATTTCGAGGTCTTTGCACTATCGATGTATAGCAGTAACCGCACTTAAAGTGCGAATCTTTTTGTATTCTTCAAAACCTATTAGTTAACGTTAAAACATAAACTGTTCGCTACTGATACAGAGTCCAGCACTAATTTAGGTATCCTAAAATTAAAATTGTCAATAACATTTTTTCAATTTAATAATATGTTAACTAACATAGTATATATTTTTTTCGAGAATATCTTCATCAGCTTTGTAGAGTGCATGATGTGATGAACAACTAATACTGTTTCATTAAAGAAATTAATACATGAATGTGCAATATGTATGTCTTTTAGAAAATAATACATTTTAATAATTATTCTTAGTATGAAACATAATAATTTGAAATAGAATGCGTATAATCTATTATAAGTATCGATAACGTTAAAGATAAGTAAACATTTTTAAGAATAAAAAATATTAAACAAATCATTAACAAAATTGTTTTAAAGAAATATTTGAAAGATTTTAAAAAACGGTTTATGCAATACAAGTTTATTAGGTAGATTTCATTACAAAAAGCTACCTATTGCAGCCGTTCGGAGGAAAGCGATTTCAAAAAATTTTGGTATATTTTCATCGACCATGACCCCAGACCCCGAGACCACCCTCCGTTCAAAATTTATATATATATATATATAATTATCTGACCTTTGTCATACTGTAACTCTCGTATTTATGAACCGAGTTGGATGTAATTCAGTGTGTACATAGTACATACCAATGTATCGACCGAGTTCGTTGGCCAGCTTCATCCGCCATTTTGTTTCAAAATGGCGGCCATTTAAAATTTAAAAAAAAAATTTAAAATTTGAAAAGTGGTACCAAAAAATTGAAAATAGAAAAATATTTTTTTCTTATGTATTTGACCTTTATACAAAGATTCCGGAGCAGTTTTTGTTTCGTCTATATCTTAAAAAATGGCTGAGTTATAGCATTTTGAATTTCTAGCGTGGCTGACATTTTGAAACATCCTGAAATTTGTCACGAGATAAAAGGCGTATTTATGAACCGATTTGGATGTAACTTCGTTTATATATAGTACATACCAATGTCTCGACCGAGTTCGTTGGCCAGCTTCATCCGCCATCTTCTTTAAAAATGGCGGCCATTTAAATTTTTAAGGAAAATTTAAAATTTGAAAAGTGGTACCAAAAAATTGAAAATTGAAAAAATATTTTTTTTTCTTTTGTGTTTGACCTTGATAAAAGATTCGGGAGCAGTTTCCGTTTCTTCTATATCTTAAAAAGTGGCTGAGTTATAGCGCTTTGAATTTCTAGCGTGGCTGACATTTTGAAACGTCCTGATATTTGTCACGTGATAACAGGCGTATTTATGAACCAATTTGGATTTACCTTGGTGTGTACACAGTTAATACAAATATCTCGACCGAGTTCGTTGGCCAGCTTCATCCGCCATTTTGTATCCAAATGGCGGCCATTAAAAAAAATTTAAAAATTAAAAATTTAAAATGAGATACCAAAATATTGAAAAATGAAAGAGATTTTTTTCGTATGTGTTTGACCTTAATACAAAGTTTCCGGAACAGTTTTTGTTTCGTCTATATCTAAAAGAATGGCTGAGTTATAGCATTTTGAATTTCTATTGTGGCTTACATTTTAAAACGACCTGATTTTTGTCACGCGATAACAGGCGTATTTATGAACCGATTTGGATGTAACTTCGTCTGTACATAGTACATACCAATGTCTCGAGCTAGTTCATTGGCCAGCTTCATTCGCCATCTTGTTTCAAAAGGGTTGCCATTAAAAAAATTAAATTTAAAATTAAAAATGAGGTAGTAAAAGATTGGAAATGAAAATATTTCTTTTATGTGTTTGGCTTTGATATAAAGATTTCGGAGCAGTTTTTGTTTCTGAAAATTTGTTCTTTTGTTTATATCTTAAAAAATGGTTGAATTATAGCACTTTGAAATTCTAGCATGGCTAACATTTTGAAATGATCTTGTATTTGTCACGCGATAACACACGTATTCGCCTATTTCGATGTAAGAAGGCATGTGGATAGTATACATCAATATCTCGACCAAGTTCGCTGGCCAGCATCATCAGTCATTTTGTTTCAAAATGGCGGCCATTAAATTAAAAAAATTATATTTAAAGTGAGGTGCAAAAAAATTAGAAATTGAAAAAGGATTCTTTCTTGAGTATTTGACCTTGTTTATCTTAAAAAAAATGGCTCAGATATAGCAGTTTCAATTTCTAATGTGGGTGACATTTTGAAAAATCTGATTTTTTGCCTGCGACAGCACTTGTATATATCAACCGATTCCGATGTGAGTGAGCATGTGCACAGCAATTACTAAGGTCTCGACCAAGTTCACTGGTTAGCCTCATCCACCATGTTGTCCTAAAATGGCAGGCACTTTAAGAAATCGCCGAATTTGGCAGCCAAATATAAGAGTTACTTTATATAAAAGCAGCTTGGATAAATCTGACTAATTTCGCGAAATTCTCATTCATAATGATTTAGTATTGATAAAAATTAGTATTGAATCTCCTATATTCGGTTTCTACTAAACTGAGCTTCGTGTGTTTGAATAATATAAGTTGGCTTTTTTAAAATAAGGTATATGAAAGCTACCTCTTCCTCCCGGCACTGGCCGGAAGGACTTTTTTATCATTTAATTAATTACACTTCAGTGATACAAATATATATATTTTCCAAATCTATCAACATTTTAAACATTGTTGTTACTAATAATGATTGTCTATTCAATATTTAATGTCACATAAACATTCAGATAAAATCATCAGACGAAACGCAATTACTCGTCTTGATTCAACATAAAATATATAATGTGAACATTAAAATGATCCACAATCTTACTTAAAAGGCGACTAAATTAATGAAAAGTTGTTATAAGTTTAAAATGTACATTTTATTTAAAACTTCTTAGTACTTTCAAACCTCCCAATTTAAATATAATAAAATAAATGGATCATTTTTTGGATCCATTTATTTTATTAGTGGATTTTATTAGTTTATTTTATTATTTTTATTATACTAGAAAATTAAAAGAGTTAAATTGCACGAAAATAGATCCAACACCGAAAAATGAATTAGCTGGTTTATATACCATTCCTTTTAGACCTGACAGCAATAGACTAATGGAGTACATCGTAATGACCAAAAGAAAACTCAAAGAAAGAATAAAGGAACATAAAGCAGATATAAAATTTTGTCATCAATCCACAGCTCTCTCTCGTTTAAATTTCATTCTGAATATTGCAATAAATTTTGATCATGCAAAAATTATATTCCCAACATCCAATTATTACGCATCCTTTATAAGAGAATCAATAGAAATCCTATGTAAAAACAACCAAGTATGTAACGACGTCCTATCGTACAATATCCCCAGTTTATGGTTCAATATCCTGAAAATAAATCCTGAAATCTTGAGCAAAGTGACGAATTAAAATTTGAAGTACGGAAGTTAAATATGTTCTTCTACCCATGGAAAGTGACATATGACAAACAGAGTGATGTCATAAAATAAATGGAACTGCAATTAATAATAATAAATATATTTCCTCTAATTAAAGTCAATCCAAGAAACTGCTACTGCCACTTCTACCTTCAACTCTAGTAATTATTGGCTGTCTCATTTTCAAAACAAAGGGACGTATTTGTATAAATAAACAACATTTATTTAGTAATATATTCCCTGATCATGAGCTTGGAAGGCTTGAAAGTACTAAGAAGTTTTAATAAATAAAATGTATATTTTAAACTTGTAACATCTTTTTCATTACTTTAGTCGCCTTTTGAGTAAGATTGTGAACATCATTAATGTTCACATTATATATTTTATAAAAGTTCAGTGTTACATTTAGATCAAATAAATGACATTTATTCTCAATATAGTAAAGTAATGAAACCTAACACAGCATTTCAAGAAAGAATATATTTAAAGAAAAAAGCATGTGTAATGAATAAGTAATCATCTATTTAAAATTAAGAGGTAATAATTTTAAGGTCAAGGTATTTAAATAATCATCGTAAAATTAAATGATTTGGATTTGTGTTTTCCCCTAAACTAAACTTGTTACCGGTTCTGACTCCAAACCTGTCACGTTGTTTATATTTAACAACAAATTTTTGAGATATAACTTTTTATATAAAATATATTTATATTATTTTATCAAATGCAACTCTAAACTGAATTTGTTCTCGGTTCTGACTCCAAACGTGTCACGTTGGTTATATTTAAAAACAAATATTTGAGATATGACTTTTTTACATAAAATATATCTATATTATTTTATCAAATGCTACTCTAAACTGAACTTGTTTTCGGTTTTGAATCCAAGCGTGTCACGTTGGTTATATTTAACTAAAATTTCTGAAATATGGCTTTTTGTATACAAAATATATTTATATTATTTTATCAAAACGCTAAATATTCCAAACAATCGATAATCATGCGACAGATTCCGGCTATTTTAACAAAACTATAATAAATTAACAAATAGAGAAAAACATGGCAAAGAAATTATCTTTGATTCCATTCTTTTAATACATGTAATGATTGCGTTAAATATATACTGGGGAAAAAGCGTGAAAGTTACGGAGCCTTTTAGTTTACAAATGGATATCCGTACAAATAAAAACGTAGTACCGACACATAAGAAATTGAGTATGCGCTGCACATTGAGACTTCTCGAAAGGCCATTATCAACTAGTGTAGAGTTTAACAATGATAGCTTGAAAACTTCTAGAGATATGAGATAACAATCAAATTGGTTTAAGCCTAGCCAATTCATTTTAGGTAGACAATAGACTAAAACCCTGGGAATCACAAAATTGGCGCATGCGTATCTGCAGTCTTGGCTTTCGTATGCTTCTAGAAAGGAGCGCCATCTACTGGCTAATCTTCTAAAAATAACGTTCTGGAGGGTTTTTTAAATTAATTTTACATTTCACTTTTCTTTTTTAACTATGAATTAAAAACATTCTTCATTGTATTCTTAAGTATAATAAAAATAATTCTTAAGTGCAATTCTTAAGTGTAATAAAGTTATGTGCTTATGCCACACACTATGTATCATTCATCCATGGTTGCCGGCAAAGAGGCAGTGCAGAGGAAGGACACTGCTCCTCCCTGGATTTTCAAATTTAATTAACTAAATATCCTTTTCTCTGATGATTTTGAAAATAACAAGTGGGTAAGTGTGATCACAGATTGCACCGAGATTTTCGTTTAATATTCCTTTAAAAACACTTTATCGTTTTGAAAAATCTGTTAGTTCCACATTTCGCAACCAGGGGCGCACTCTATTCTAAACAAACCTCTATCCGAACGAAACTCTGTTTTGCATACTATCCGTAGATATATTAGTCGAGGGGATTGAGCCCATAGCACCCCAGATAAGTAGGTGCCCCTGGCGGTAAAAAGTGGAACTAAAATATGTAAGGCTATGGTGCATAAAATGAAAGAATGGTCAAAGGGGTGTCGGCAAAAGTTGGAAAAGTGCTCCCCAGGTGAAAAGGGCGGAGGTTAGAAAAATTGCTTAAAATACACAAGTTAGAGCCCATGTGAGTAAATAATATAAGACTTTTTGAAAATTTTATGATTTGTCGTGTGGTCTGAGGTATTCAGCTATACGTATGCAAAAAGTCATGTCTCCAACTTAATTAGGGGCTCCCTTAGAAAGAATTGCTTAAAGTACATATGTGGTACCTCAAAGGGTTAAGCGTAAGACTTTTTCAAGATTTCATGATTTGTCGCCTGGCCACAGGTGTTCTGCTATAAATATGCAAAATTTCAAATCTGCCTTTTAATAAGGGGCTCAGTTAGAAAGAATTGCATAAAATACGCATGTGGAAGCCCAAAGGGTTAAATGCACGACTTTTTTCAAAATTTTATGATTTGTCGCATGATGGTGTTCAGCTATAAGTATGCAAAATTTCACGCCTCCAAACTAAATAGCATCTCACTTAGAAAGAATTGCTTAAAATACGCATGTGGAAGCCCAAAGGGTTAAATGTACGACTTTTTCAAAATTTATGATTTGTCATTTGATGTGAGGTGTTCAGCTATAAGTATGCAAAATTCCACACCTCCAACCTAAATAGGGGGTCACTTAGAAAGAATTGCTTAAAATACGCATGTGGAAGCCCAAAGGGTTAAATGTACGATTTTTTCAAAATTTTATGATTTTTCATTTTATGTGTGTTCAGCTATAAGTATGCAAATTTTCACGCCTCCAACCTAATTAGGGCCTCACTTAGAAAATTTTGTTTAAGATACACATGCGAGAGCCCAAAGGGTTAAATGTACGACTTTTTCAAAATTTTAAGATTTCTCGTTTTATGTGAGGTGTTCAGCTATAAGTATGCAAAATTTCACGCCTCCTACTTAATTAGGGCCTCACTTAGAAAGAATTGTTTAAAATATCTCAATTTTTAAAATATATCAATTTGTTGATTTTCTGTAAGCAAGTAAATCCAGTAAACCGCCAGTAAGTAGATAGGTTTACAATGCAAGTATATTGGAATTTGGCGAAATATTAGAGATATCGCCAAGGTGGCGTCACTTTTGGCAACTAATTTTGGTCGCCAAATTTGGCGAGATATCGCCATGTTGGCGAGAAACTTGGCGGTATTTGGCGACAGAACAGCGCCCCCTCCTAAGGCAAATTAAAATTTCGCCTAATAGACGTAATGTTAAAGTAAAAATGGGCACCCCTTGGTGGGTAATTCATCGATTTTCTCAATTTTTTTTATTTTTTTCTTTAGTTTTATAGTGTAAACGAACTTCGCACGAAATTTGAAGTCTGTAGCTGCAGTAGATATACGAGATCTTTTTGATGAGTGAGTGAGTCAGTCAGTCAGTCAGTGGTAAAATTATCGATTATCAGACATTTTCAAATGTCATTATCTCGGAAACTAATTATGCGTTATTTATAAAATTTTGGATTTTAGGTAATTAGGCTGGCCTTACTACACATTTCGTACAACAAGTACGTAGGTCTCATCGATTTTCAGTAGTAGTGCATCGAAATTTGACGAAAACAGCTCGAAATGGTTCGTGTAAACAACACTCGGCTATGTCAGGCGAACTTGGCTGACACACTGCCGTGTGTCTAGATCACTTCCCTGTGAGTAGACAACACTATTATAACAGTACCTATGTTAATTCATAAATTAAATGGCTTGGTAACTTCTACACTTTACACCATCTATATTAACCCTTTCAAAGCTGTTAATTTCAAGCGATTAGTTCTGAAAATATATTATACATATAATTATAAATTAATATTTATCAGCACATTTAATTTTGTGTTTAATCACCCTTTAAATCTGATTAAGAAACTGGAATTCTTCAAAATGAACGACGCATGAATTGCAAATTTGGAGTTTCGGAATTAATTTTCTAATATATCTGTTTAACATGATATAGTAAATTCTTTACAAATAATTTAAAATGAGACAAAAACATATGAAACACGAAATAGAATCAGAATTTATTTTGAGCACGTATTCTGCAACGAGTTTTATCTCATGGGTTTTTTTAAATATTGTTATATTAATTCAATATGATCGTGAGGAAATGCTTGGAAAATACAGGTTGAGGCAGCTTGCCAAAACAAGAAAATATTTATAACATAAACATTATGTTTAAACAACAAGAAAACATGCAACAAAAATACTCACGTTCCTCTGACACAAGAAAAATAAAATTCAGCCGACTATTTTTAGACCAGATTTGACTTATTAAGGTATAATGACAAAGATAAATTATTGATCTTTAGAGTTTATCCTATCAGGAACATTTACATTGCATTTTGTAAACTGAAATACGGTGTTTTATTGGGATATTTATTTTTAAACACATGTCTTCTAAAATATCTGGCAGGATGCTGTAAAATTATTCAGTACTAACTCAAGCAAAATAAGATGCAATTGATTATACTTAGAGCAAGAATTCTCCTTTTATAGAATGATGCCAATGAATTATTGATTTTATTTTTTGGCTATCATCAAGTTTTTTACGCTTTTTTGTACAATTCATTTGTTTCGTGCGATATTTATTTTTTAAATACGTCACTTTTTATAATATCTGGCAAAGTGTTGAAAAATTATCCAGGAATATACTTCTGAAGAAAATAAAATACAATCGATTATATTAAGGCCAAAATTAGCATAATAAGGGATGATGCCAATGATAAATTATTAAAATATTTATTCTGTTTTAGCAAGCAGAAAAATTTGCACTTTTATTCTTAAATGCATTATAGGTCTTTAATGCAAAATTTATTTTTTTATGCACAGGTCTTCTTTGAATACCTGACAACTGTCAGTTCACATGTCATTTACTTTGAATGAAATACTCTTTCCAGCGTCTTTTTCATTCAACTCCAGCATCATACATTCCTATTCAGCAGGATAAATGACATATTAGCAGCTATATTTTTTATGAAGAGCATTTACTCTTTTTGATTGCATTAAAAATTCTACGTTAATTCAATTCAAAAATAATATCTGTTAATAATAATTTTGGAGCATTTCATTAAAACTAACAAGAGCAAAAGTTTCTTCAAAAAAGAAAAAAGAAGGAGAAAAATGAATGATAAAGAAACAAGTTAGATACGTTCAATTGTTCATTTACAATAGTTTCGGGAAGATAAAGATACAAAGTGTTTTATTCAAAATGAAAAATATATATATATATATATATATATATATATATATATATATATATAATTTTTTTTTTCAGAAAGTTTCCGCATAAAACAGAGAATTAAAAAGAACGGTATTTTTTTTTTTTTTCGTTTTCTGTGTTTTATATTGTAATCATATATTTTTTATTTAAAATAAATAAATTACCAAAAGTTCTTTTTAATGTAATGTGACAGAAAAGTAGTTTTATTTTTAAGTATCGAATAATAAAATTATTTTGAAAATACTTTCAGAATTACATATCGTTTAAAAAATTATTAATTATCACTCATAATTTTTCAAAAAAAATAGAAATAAAATATTCTTTATTGCTCTAAAACTATAACTGATCTCATAAAAATTAATAATTCAATTCATATAAAAATTAATAAAACATTTAATAACAATACCATATCGTTACTTTTGTCACTCAAACATAACCAATCTTTATAAAACTCATTTGACTATCCTCGGATTATTTACATTACATGGTTTCTATATATGTGTTTTAATATTACATCTGTTAAACATAGGGGGGGAAAATGTAGTTTTATATAAAAAGATAATTACAAAATTTTATAAAAAGCCATAAATATTGAGTGATTTGTAACGATAAAAGTTATTTTACTTCATGAGTAAACAGTTACTGTGTTCTTTAAAGGAATTTGTAACAGTTGAAAAGATATGATATTATGCAGTACGCTAAAAAATTGAGTTTGGTATTCATTTGTTCTGTTTGGTTTTCTGCTTCTCTTGTTTATAATTAATTAATAACGCTGGATGGGACTTATTTAATCCCAGAAGATATTCCACATCAAAATCCGTATTAACCCTAGAACTACCGGAAATTTTACTCAAGTTTTATAAAAACATTCTACACCAGAATTTGTACTTAAAACTATTTAATTTGTTTATTTAACTTATTATTGTCTGATTTATACATTTAGTTTGTTTTGAAGAAATTTTCTGGTTTGAATAGATATTTTGAATATACATGTCGGGTCCATTGGACCCTTCTGGTAGACAGAGGGTTAAAAAGCTAGAAAAAAGTAAACATCTCCTGTTTTAAAAGTACAATTAAGTTTTTCTAAAATATCTTTTGCCAAAAATTAAAATTTAACTTTTCTAAAGTGGATCTCACACGTGACGCAATGCGTAGCTACTTTTGTGACGGCTAATTAACTATAAAATATCAAATTATAAATCATATAATACAGCATTTGGAAAGGATTCAGGTGGTACCATACATTGAAAATTAGAGTTCAAGTAACTCTTTATAATACGCTGTCTGTAGGACTGAAACAATCAAAATATGTGCTATGAAATTATTCAAAAATTGAAAACTTTAATATAATTTTTCATTTGAAACTGTATTATTATTGAATTACAAATATTTTATATATTTTCCCATTAATCTCAACTCAAGGTGTATTCGTAATGAACGATGTATTGCGCAATTTCTTTATATTGAAGTAATTATCACAATAATATCATATAAAAAATAAGTTTGCGATGAACTTTAAAATATTACTATAGCAATAACTAACATTATTCTGTATTTATTCAAATGAAATACTACTATGCATTCATCTGCCTATTTATTTATAAATGTATTTGCCTATGTACCTGTATCTATGAATACAAGCGTGTTAGCCGTGTTTTTTTTTTTTTTTTTTTTTTTTTTTTTTTTTTTTTTTTTTTTTTTAACATTTAATTTTTGTACAACGTTATCGATAAATTAAAATTTATCCAAATTATTAAATATTGCAAAAAGTCTTTAACTTGTGTACCAGTACTTTTTATTACATGAAATATGCTCATTTAAATGTAGTATAAATGATTCCATCGAAAGAAATCTTCAAGGATTTCCCAGAGGTAGCATCTTTAACTAATTTTCCATTATGGCAATTACGAACACATACTAACTTAACATTGATACTAAATCTATTAGTTTTATTGCATGTGGTGGTACTACATACCGTTTAAATATAAATGTACCGTAGTAAAGCAGTCAGCATTTGGACTGTTAAAATTCGATTCAGTTTATTTCTGCGTATAATTTCAAGATCGTTGTAGAAAAGAATTATTGTCCATCATCCCATAAAATCGTCTTAATGTTCAGGGAAATTAAAGAAAGTGTGATTATTTTTATTCAAATCATAACTTTCTTTGTCGGACATTTTCCGTAATTTGTTATTATTGTGAAAAACATGAAAAATATGTAAGGAAAAGCAGCACATTTCCTGTACAGCGCCTTATGTGAATATTAAGTAAGAATAAAAACGTCAGAACCTGTTTCATTTTTTAAATCAAATAAGTATAAAATTTTTTCTTTGACTGAATCAAGATACATTTATTCATAAAATGTTTATACGCGAATACTTTATTTTTGAATACTTAACTGTCAAATCTAATTTCTTTCATAAAACGAAATCTGAATTCCGAGAAATCTGTTTTCCATTTAACGTGTCTTTACTGTTTTACAAAAGAAATGTTAATAATTTAGTAAACATAAGGTTGCATGTACTTCCTTTTTTTATATATATTATCTAGATTATTTTCATCTTTCTTTTTTATCTTATTAAAATAAACTGTTTTGTATTTCGTGTAATAACAGCACTTTAATTTCGAAAACACCGAAAAGTTACAAAATTTCACTAATTTTAACAATCACTTGATGAATATAAATCGATTATAAATCTATTTTCGTGAGTTAATAAAATGTATACAAAATGAAAAAAAAATTAAAACAATAAAAAAACATCTGGATAACGCTTCAAAAGCAAAGGTCGCCTAAAATTTTGAATTATAGATATTTTATAGATGCCTGAAATTTTAATAAAAATGTGTTTAATTTTAATGATATACATTCAGCTTCAAAATTACATGCTTTGTTATAATCAAATATATATCTCATCACATGGAGCAGATAATACAAATGCAGAATTTCATTTTAAGTTTCTTATTTCTTCTAGCAAAATTATGATCAACGAATTTAAATTTTCGATTCCGAAATATGCTTCTCCTCGTTACATCTTACCATCTGTGTCTCGATTGCAGAGCAAATTCTTATTGATTTATTAAAACCCTATAAAAATATGGAAAAAAATCATCAAAATTTTCACACACTTTAAATATGAGACCACACCTAAAATCGTGTCGTTTAGTGAATGAAAGACTAATGATCATTTTAATAAAAAAAATTAATATCATTGGAAAATACAAGAGAGAGCAGATGTGAATCATAGCGGAATATTTTGATTGAAAATGACGAAAAAAATAAAATAAAGAAGGGGAGAGTTTGCAGCAGAAAGTTGTTTTTTTTTTCTTTCTCGAATTCGGTTCTTTTTGGAAATTAAGAAAACAGCCTTTTAGTATTTAATTTTAAAATTTCGCCAAAAGTTTTTCTTTCATCTATGAATTAGTCAATGGAATTAACATTGGTCCCCAACAGCATCCAAAAATAGTTATTCTGAATAATTATTTTTTAACAAGAAACTAAACTTCTCAAAAGTACCAAAAATGAAGCTAATACCTTTGTGGTGAAAGCCTCTTATATGTAAAAGTCTTTTTTTATACTACACCAATTTTATTTTATAAAATAAAATTTTAAATCGACGTGATTTTGTGAACAGATACAGCTGTTAAAAAGACTGATAAAAAATAAAGGTTTGATTCACAGCATTATAATGAAAATAACATTTAACTGGAGTAAAATGTACAACGGCAGAAATATATTTGAATTCCATAACTCATCATTCAATTGTTTAGAAACAATTAAAATTATCCATTATTTTAACAAAAAAAGATGAAAGTAGCATTTTCTGACTTTGGGAAAATATTAAAACTAATTGATCCATTTCCCCTGAAGCAAAAAACCGAACTAATTTTAATAAGTTATCTTAAGTAGTACTGTAAAATTCAACGTAAATTGGCTAGAGAAATCTTTCTCTCTTATACTTTAAGCTAAGTTCCCTGGATTTCAAAGAAAATTTTTATTGATTTCAGTCAAATCTTTTAACTCTTTCAACTAAGCTAAAATAGCTGACACATTCCTACGGATGTGATCCGCAGTGGTTGCGCTTTATTAACCCCTTCAAGAGAGGTGGTTAATTTTTGGACCTCTTAATTTTAATCCCTAAATGCCATATTGGCACCAGAGTATTAGAATGAAAATTTCCTTTTATCAAGTACGCGAACAAAAGCTTTTGCGTATTTTGAAATAAATTTGCTTGTAAAATCTAGCGTCAGTCACTCATTTCTACGTTTTGCGAGTACCTTGTAGACCATGGGCCGTAAGCAAGAATTGTTCAGTTTCGCTTACCAAACTTCGGGAGTTTGCGAATTTTTGTATGTTTAATCATTACATATTACTTATAAAAAAACACAAAGTAGCACAAAGTAAATGTGCACATAAAAAAAAGTAATAGCTGTATAAAGTGGAACTATATTTCAACACCGGTTTGCATCATTTTACATGAAAGTTGTCACTAGATGGCACTTTACACGGATATTTTTTAATGAAAAATAAAATATACATGTAATCTGCTTTCATAAAATGGCTTTTATTATGTTTTATGATGATATAATAAATAATTTTAATAAGTAAAACTATTTTCCGATTCTTAAAAAGGTTTTGTATCCTTGCGCATGTTTGTTTACAAATATGGGATATGGATTTCGTTTGCAATCACGGTAACCTACCTGTCATTAAAATACGAAATTGCTTCAAAAGTAACTGCTCATAAATAAAATCTAATAACATTTATAAATAATAGAACAATGATTGTTTTAATAAAGGCACAAATATTTTATCTATTGTAAAAATAAAAATCCCCCACCCCCCCCCAAGTTATAATATAAGAAAATGAAAATAATTAACAATCATCAGTCAAAATATGCATTAACTACACATACAGTAAAAGAATAATTAGGTAGAAACTTAGGAAAGTGGGAACTTTGAGGCTATCTATCATTTATTCTGGAGTAATATAATTACAAAATATACTAAATTCAGAAAAGTCTATAAAAACAAACAAACATAAAAAAAAAAAAAAAATTCGACATTGACAACTTTACTTTAAACTATCTGCTTTCGAATAAGACAACACTGAAAAATATGTAGATTAGTAAATTATGTAGATTAGTAACAGATAATTAAACAAACTTGCATACATATATTATCCTTTTAAATAACTTCTTATGAAAATACATATTCCAAACTTATGATGATTGTGTTATAACTGCATATAAAACATGTTTTAAATAACATGCTTAATTTATTGATTTTTTAAGAATTATAATGCAGTAAATACAGGGGCGTGCCAGTAGTGTTCAGCACCTGTGCGCAAAACTTTAGATTGTGCTCTATAACCTTCCCCGAAGCAATATTTCATAAAAACTTATCAACAAACAAAAATTAAGTGCAAAATGTATTAATTATAAGTTCATAAAAAGTATTAATTACAAAAAAAATGAAAGAGCAAAATGAAAAATACATAACAGGCTAGTACAAAAATTTCAAAAATATATAGGGTAAGATGTGCCAGTAAAGGACATACTTCAACGTTTTTGGTTTTAAAAAAATAACCAATAAAAACTTTTTTTTTTCTATGACTCCCCCTTGCATGTTTTATAATCTGGTTTATTGTTGACACTCTTTATCAAACTAATCAGGAAGCAGAAAATAATGTTTAGAAAATAGTAATAGAAAGTTAGTAATAGAAAACTTTTATATGCTAATGACCATTTATAAAATTTAATTTATTTTTAAGATTTTAAGACTTTTCTAACACTGGAATGCTTAAATAGTCAATTTCCAGTAAAAGATATCCTATATGGACAACAGTAAAAGTGCGATTTCAGTAATCTTCGTAGTGCATAGGATCTTCTGACTTAACTTAAAACCTGATTAATCAAATTTAATTTTTAAATTGCATTTATCAGAAGGTAACAAGAACGAAATTTTTATAGCTGCTTTTAATTAATTTCATGTGCCCAATAACATTTTTGATATTGTAAGCAAATTATTAAAAAAAAAAAATAACACTGACTTGCATATTTTATAATCTGGCAATGAATCAAACCAATGAGGAAGCTGAGAAAAGATGTTTAAGTGCATAGGGAAAAGAGGGTCTCATGGGGCTCAACCCCACACCATTACATAACTTGTTAAATATCTATAATTTTCTATCTTAAATGTAATTCATTTCTGAAGAAATTACGCTCTTCTCTGAACAATTAATTGTTGATTCACATTGGGAAATGCGACTATGAGAATAGTCAAATACTGTTGATAGATTAACATTGTAAGGTATCGTTACTCCTTTATAGAGGCACTTTATTTGAATGAGAGCGTGACGCCAACGTTTTAACATTTGTAGCGTGAAGAGCGACATCTGTACTTTATTTTTCCGAAGTATGATTGTTGTACCTGGGGTCTACAGTTAGCTGCGTCCGCGAATGCTTATGCAAATTTTTGAGTGAAGTCAGTTCCTTGGAGACGGTTTAGACTAGAGGGACGAATCCACCTAGCGAGTTTTGAAGTCAAAGAGGGAGAGTGCCGTTGCGTAAGAACTATTTTTAAGTCAAGCTTAGTGAGTTTGCCCTGTTGATGTGAATAAAATATGTCGGCTGCCACGGGCGGCATTTCAGGCTAACTGATGTGCATGACTGTTTAGAAAAAATTTGAATCTGCTTCATCAGGCCACTCACCCTATTTTAGTTTCAATAAAAGGATTTTATCCTATAAGGCTTGTGTAATGACTATGACGACACGTGGCGGTACTGCCGGGTCCGTCACAACATAATATTGAAATAACAGGAAAATAATAATTATAACTATTAATTAAAAACAAGTGGGTAAGTGTGATCACAGATCGCACAGAGGGTTTCGTTTAATATTCCTTTCAAAACACTTTATCCTTTTGAAAATCTGTTATTTCCACATTTCGCAACAAGGGGCGCACTCTATTCCAAACAAACCTCTATCCGAACGAAACTCCGTTTTACATACTATCCATAGATATATTAGTCCAGGGGATTTGGACCCATAGCATACGAGATAAGTGGGCGCCCCTGGCGGAAAAAAGTGGAACTAAAATATGTAAGGCTATGGTGCATAATATGAAAGAATTGGTCAAAGGGGTGTCGGCAAAAGTTGGAAAAGTGCTCCCCGGGTGAAAAGGGTGGAGGTTAGAAAAATTGCTTAAAATATATAAGTTAGAGCACGGATGAGTAAATAATGTAAGACTTTTTGAAAATTTTATGATTTGTCGTGTGGTCTGAGGTATTCAGCTATACGTATGCAATAATTCATGTCTCCAACTTAATTAGGGGTTCTCTAAGAAAGAATTGTTTAAAATACACATATAGGAGCCCAAAAGGTTAAACGTACGACTTTTTTCAAAATTTTATGGTTTGTCATTTGATGTGAGGTGTTCAGCTATAAATATGCAAAATTTCATACCTCCAACCTAAATAGGGTTCACTTAGAAAGAATTGTTTAAAATACACATGTGGGACCCCACAGGGTTAAATGTACGACTTTTTCAAAATTTTATGATTTGTCGTATGATGTGTGGTGTTCATCTATAAGTATGTAAAATTTCAAGTCTCCAACATGTATAGTTTCTGAGAACGGGCTCTGTGACAGACAGACAGACAGACGGACGGACAGACAGAGGAGCGAGACGAATAGGGTTTCGTCAGATGAACGAAACCCTAAAAATAAAGAAATTTCTTAAGTGTGTCCATTACTGGCACTTCTATCTGCCCTATATCTTGTGAGTGAAAAGAATATAGACGAAATGAACCATACACAGTTTTAAATAAATTGATAGTTTTATTAAAACAAAAGCATATCACATTTCTCACTTATAAATAAACAATATTTTATTTGGCAATGACATATTTTTTGTCGTTTATACTTTCTATAGCTATAAATAAGAAACCTATACTTACAAGCATATAAAATGAGAAAATAAAATAAATAATACACATTATTCGAAAAAAGAGATAGGTTAAAGAATATGTTTAAAAGACAGTTTCTTAGTGAATTGAACTTAATTCATTTTCATATAATGAAAAATATCAAAAGCAGTTACGACCAGTGTTCTCGAACCATTAAACCAATTTCCAATACAAAGGCTCCAAGAAAGAAAAAAAAACTTACGTTGTATCTCCATATTGCTTCAATACAGGCAGTTAAAGAAAAACAATAAAACATGCAATTAAACAAAAAAGAGAGAAAACTAATGAAAAATAATAATGCGATAGTAATAATAATAGCATAAATAAAATGGAAAATTTGGTCGGAGGATCAGATATGTTTGTAAACAAATGTGCAGAAGGATACAAAGCTGTTCTTTAAATTAAAAGATATCAAAATATTATTTTAAATACTTAGGTTGCTTTTATTTATAAAAATGATTCTTATATTATTATAAAATATAATAAAAACAACTTTTTGCAAGCTGCTTACATGCATATTTTATTTGTAATTAAAAAATATCCGTGTAAAGCTCCATCTAGTGAGAACATTCATGTAAAATGATGTAAACCGGTTTTGAAATATAGTTCCACTTTATACAGTTTTTTTTTTTTTTTTTTTTTTTTTTTTTTTTTTTTTTTATGTGCACGTTTCTTTTGGGCAACTTTGTTTTTTCAATAATAAATAAGGATTAAACATGCAAAAATTCATATACTCCCGAACGTTGGTCCCGAACGAAACTTATTTTTAAGCATCTTTTAAGCTCTTATCCCGTGGTCTATTGCCCTGAAAGGGTTAAGTACTGAAGTAACCGGTAGGTCCGTGCTCAAAACCCCCTCGATCAGTGAAAATGTTCCGTTTATAGGGAGAAAAACACATCCAAAAAATAATCTCAATAAATTAGCAAAATAGAAAGGAATATTTTCATTTCATCAAGGCCGTTCACACGAAGGGGAGTTAAAGAGGACAAGTTCACAAACAGGACATATTCACTCAATTAGGCGCCTTTTGTTTAGTTATGAAAACTAGGCGTTCACAGGTTTGATAAAGGCACAAATGAGTATCTTCGTACACAGAGTAGCAAATACCCTCATTCGAATTCGTAATAGTGGTTGTAAAATTATACCCAATGAGAGTAATTCAAATGAAAAAGATTTGTAATTCATGCGAATATGTCAAAAACTGTTAAGTAGTGATATAGATGAATCATCATTGCATCAATAAGGTGCTTATGACAGTGATGTATAAATCTATCAAATTTGCTGCCGTTGAGAAATGAATTACACTAAATTATTTATAACTTCTTCCCCAAGAATTTTGTAAATAGGGATTTCTCTATCAATAAAACACATTTATCCTTCGTAAATATTTTAGATTGTGCATAACAGATTTCTTCATTCTATTGTTAGGCCGACAATTCCTTACTTTCTTTTTCTGTGTGTAAAAAGTCTTTTTAAAAAGCATAATTTTTAGAAATACTTTTACTTAATTTTCCAGGATGTTTTTCTGAAACAAAATGAATATGGACAATTAAAAAATTTCTGGTGAGAGAAATCGCTATGTAAGATCTATCTTAATATTTATACGGAAAGTCAATTTTTAAATTTTAAATCAAAAAAGGCAATGACAACTTTTTTCAACAATGTTCCATTTTTATTTTTGCTTCACTTCGAATAGACTTTTATCGCTTTCTGGGATTGTCTACTAATTTATTATTTTTGCATTTGATTTTTCCTGTTACGTTTTTTTTGTATGGGATAAATGAGTGCAGTATATCGACCTCAAAGGGTGTTGATCTTGACTACGAACAAGCGGACAACTGTAGGGGAAACGTTTTTGCAAAACTCGCGAAATTAAGCCACTGCGACTTATAGAAGCAAATGTATTAATAATGTTTTAGTTACCTCTAATGAAATCATGCAATTTTCTAACCAGAAAAGAAATCAGGTGAAGTGCCAGGAGAAGTCATTATAAAAATACGAATAAATATGTTTATTTAAAAATTTCTTCTTACTGTAACAGAATGTGAAGAATTTTTAACAATATGCAATTTTTGATAAACCATTTCATTATTTATGGCTGATGCATGTTTCTTATTTCTTGATTAAATTTTGTATGCATTAACAATTAAATCATATTTAGAATTTAAATCTGCTGGGGTTGAAAAATAGCAACAAAAATAAAGGGAAGATATTTGTTCCCATAACAAAAATCACGCTGACTGTGTACATAATACAGAGTGACAATTATTGAACTATATGAAGTAAAACGCAAATTATTTAAAACCTACTGAGTGCACAAATTTTATTCAACATGTAAACGTTACCACAGATATTCGGATTTAGGTAATGACATGTTCGATATGGGTGTCATCATTGGCTATGATGTGGCGCAGACGAATAGCAAAATTCTGCATGACCCTCTGAAGTGTCGTAACATCGATGCTGTCGATGACCTTCTGAATGGCAGTTTTCAGCTCAGATATGGTTTTGGAGTTATTTCTGTTCACATTGACTTTAATGTAGCCCCACAAAAAATGACTCGCATGTGTTCAGATCCAGAGAATATGGCGGCCAAGCGACTCCCATTCCAGTGGCCTCTCGATACCCCAGAGCCAGAATGAGATTCCCAAAGTGCTCCTCCAGGACATCAAACACTTTCTTGGTCCAATGGGGTCGAGCTCAGCCTTGCATGAACCTCATCTTGTCGAAATCAGGGTTAGTTTGGATAATGGGGATGAATCCATTTTCGAAAAACTTCACGTATGCTTCAGTAGCCACCGTGTTGTCAATTAATATCGGACCGATTATACTGTGACTGGACACTGCACACCACACAGTCACCCGTTGAGGGGGGTGAGACTTCTCGATCGCTAAATGTAAATTCTCAGTCCCCAAAATGCGCCAATTTTTCTTTTTGAGGAAGTTGCGTACAAGTTGCGTGCGCATGCGCATACTAATTCACATTATACCCTTAGGCTAACCACGAAGTTTGAACTTCATTATGCAAACCGTTCAGAAGTTATGACGGTTTAATTTCATATAGTTCAATAATTGTCACCCTGTACATTATTCGGTTTGTGTGAATGACAAAAAATTAATATTAGTAGTTTAATTATAATTTGATTGATTGCATTATAGATGTTCAAAATTAGAATAGAAGTTTTAGTGAATGTCAACTTGAAAGTTACAAAATCTGATTCAAATATTTTCTTTAAACAATATGATTAAATTTATAAAGTTTAATAGTTTGCTGACTACAATTTTAATAAAAATATATTTTCTCAATATTTTAGAGAAACAATTATTAGTCAAATATTAATTACAATGAAATTTCATCCATTTTTCTGACATATTTAAAAAATGAATTTATGTGACAAAAAATTTAAATAAAAAACACGAAAATATATTCTCTGTTGAAAAATAAAATTAACATATAATAAGATTACGTGATTTTTAAAATGTTACTTGGGTGATAGTAAGATTTAATTGTCTGATGATGTATTATCCTTTAAATAAATATTTTTTTCTTTATGTTACGACACACGATTTTAAAAAATGTGGCTATTGTTAATACCTCATAATTAAATAAGATTAATCAAGCGGTGCAAATGAAGTAGGTTATCGTTTTCTTGTTATAAAATCCGACCTTTTTTTGTGAAAAGTTAATAGTTGCTTTATTTCCCTTTTTTCAATTTATTTTTGAAGATTTCATTTCATCAAGACATAATTTATCTATACGTACCCTTAATAATGTCATAGTTATAAAAATGTAATCTCAAAATTAGTACGTGTGTTTATCTTTGTATTTCTTATTTTCTGTCGAAAGTGATTTCTTGATGAAAAAAAGTAAAGTAAACATAGCATTTACGTCTCCCTTTGAGATTTGCTTTTTCTTCCTCTGGAATTTGCAGCAAAAATTTCTTTACTGGAAAAAGATTATTTCTCTTTTTCTCATGAGGGTTTTTATTTTCTCCCTAGTGCGCCACTGAATTTGAAGTTACCTGACCAGCTGAAGAAATATTTGTCGCAAAAAATACAAGTGGGAAACAATGTTTCCTATGTCTTTGTTTGTAACGACTACAATCAGACCCTTGTCAAACTAAATTACCGATAAATTTTCCAGGAACTCAAGTTATCACCAGACTGATCTTTTTTTCTCATGAGTCTCTTTTTGGTGGGCTTTAAAGTTCTCATTGATGTAGGGATGAGGTCTTCGTTTTTAAAAGAGATTGAGACCACATGTCTGTGACTTTCTACCACTTTATTTATTTCTTCCGCTTAGTTTAATAAAGGGATGATCCAGCAGATAATTTTAGATGTAGTTTTTAAGAATTTTGTTGCTTAAAAAATTAAGATACTTGTTTTGTTTAAGTTTATCGAAAATTTTATAGCAACTTCACGTTCAGAATAGAACATTGTCAAAAAAATGTTTTCTGTTCTTGTTTAACTACAGAATAAATATCTATTTACATATTTTTATCTGAAGCTCAATCATTTTCATTAAATGTTTATTTAGCTTTAAGCTATGAAATTAAATAAAGACAACGAATTTTATAGTGACAAATAAATATCATAGTCCGCTCGCGATAACTTGGCCGATGAGCTTAAAAAAAGCTCGGTAAGTTAGTGGGTACAAATGTTATTAACAGACACGAACAGTAAATGAAATAACAGTATTCAATTAAAACCTATAGTTTGCTAGTTGCTAGTAGCGATTGCCCCTTTAATTAAGGAATAAATTCGTCTAAATTTCCGTTACTCATCAGCCGAGTTATCATGGGCGAACTAAACTTAGCTCTATTTAAGCAACATTATGCATTACATATTGCAGCATTACAAAATTACTTCAAATTGTAAACTTTATTCTTTATCAATAAATAATAGGCTACACATCTTTAGTGTATACGGAAATGACTCTGCAGTTTAAAAAATAAATAATAAAAAAGCCCGTGAAAGATAAATAAAACTGAATGTACAAATGTGTATGTGTGTGTGTAAAGTAAGCATCTATAAATAATTTTCTTGGTAAATTTTGATGTATCGCACATTCTCGGCAAAAAATATACTGGTTTCGAAAAGTAAAACTTTAACACATTTTTTTTTTTTTTTTTAATGTTTGCGATCAATTAATCTATTTTCCATATTTGTAACGCTGTATTGTTAATTATTATAAATTAGTTTATACGTTTTATTCTATAAGATTTTCATTGTGTGTTCCGCATAAAATATTGGCACGAACTTTAAACAATTATATATTAAAGCACAGTGTTAATTACAATTGTCTGATAAAAATTCAAATATACTCTATGGTGTGCTATGTTGGTAAAATTACAATGAATAACAACAAATATCTTTATTAAATTAATGTATTTAGGCATCAATATTCAAATTTAATTAATATATATCACCATACTTTTTAAAATTATGTATCTCTAAAATCTTATAATATAATAACATTATATAATTAAACAAATATTTTGTAATTTTATCGCAAACATAAAACTTTCACATAAAGATATTATTTGTAGGAATATTTAAAAATATTTTCCTATTGCTTTGACATCTTAATAATAATAATTGAATTTCCTCGCTGTTCCTCTTTAAACTTCATAACATATTATGAAAAAAAAACTGCTAAGATGTAGTATTAACATAAATAAACTATGTATGACGTAATAATTCGTTTAAAGTTACTGTTTATTTTTATATTTAACTTTATCTGTTGAGATTCCGAGGAACATTCTTACTTCCTTTAACAAAAGGAGGAATACCATTATATAAATTAATTCATATTACCGTATATACTCGTGTATAAGCGGATCCCTACATTCGAGAAAAAAATATGTTGAACACTAGTATTTTTCACTTGTTTTATTCGCCTCATTTAATATCGGAAAATTTTAGAATATTCTGCAGTTATATAAAACGAAAATAATATTTTTGAGAAACTGGCATTCACTCTGTTATTTCTCTCAACTTTTGAGTCGTCTTATACGCGAGTATGTACCTTAGTCATCCATATATATAAGTATAAAAAAAATATAATAAATAAATACAAAAAAAAAAAAAGACTGAAAATATATCCAACATATAGTACATGTTTTATGTATAATGAGCGCATTGCTAAATCAATAATAATTTTTTATTAAATATTCTGAAGACTACCATTATATAAGTTAATCAATATTACCGTATATACCCTCGTATGAGTGGATCCCTACATTCGAGAAAAAAATATGTTGAACACCAGTATTTTTCACTAGTTTTATTCGCCTCATTTAATATCGGAAAATTTTAGAATATTCTGCAGTTAGATAAGACGAAGATAATATTTTTGAAGAATTCGTATTCAGTCTGTTTTACTCTCGAATTTTGACTCGGCTTATACGCGAGTATATACCTTAATCATTACCTTTAATATTTAAAATAAATAATGAGCTATTGTTACCAATTAAAATAAAATGCAAATTTAATTTAAACGACAACATTTTCTAAACTTACATTAAAACATATTTTATGTTAGAACTTAAGTAACACGTAAATCTATAGTTATCAGAAATAATTTATTAACGTATTCATTTTTTAAAATTAAATCTAATTTCTTTTTACTTCAAGTTATGTCAGTTAATGTAAATAAGTATTTGCTTTTTTTTTTTTAGTTTGATATTAAAAATTACGGCCTAGATTAAAATGCCGTTTTGGGGAATATTTTTTTTATTATTTTATTTGAAGGAGCAATATTTTACGCTTCCAAATCTGTTTTAATTTTAATTTTACTTTTTCTAGAAGTGAAATTATGGACAATTTAACAAACATGAAGTATGGTCAAATACCGGAAGTGAGCAGGAAGCCCAGGAGAAATAAATGTAAACAATGTTTCTATGCATGATTTTCCTGCTTTTTACATAAAAGCGCTAATGTTATAACAACTTCATTGACACTTCATTGACACTTCTAGGACTTCATTGCCACTTCTAGGTACTTCATTGAAACTTCTAGGTTAATTTTATAGATAAGAAATAATACAGTTAAGAAATCTTTAAATGCGATTTCTGGAAAGTCACATTTTCCAGTATATAATGCAGTGAAAATTTTTTAGAATATTTTCCATATTACTCATTATGTTCTGAACTAGAATCTAAGTTTTATGTGATAGTATCAATTTTACTGACAAGGGAACCACTTTAGGTGTTGCTCGCACCTAGTATTGAAACCTGGTGCAATCTAAAGCTCTATATTAGCAAGTTTGGGAATCGGTAAAAAATTTTTGTTAAAATAATATTTTTTGATTTTACAGCAGATTAACTTTCTGAAAATGCAATTTTCTAAACCACTTTTCGGGCTTTTACCGTAGTTTTTTTTTTTTTTTTTTTTTTTTTAAATAGTTAAAAATATAAATTAGTCAATAATAACGATAAAATGTTCAAAAAAGTTTTAAAATTTCTTCAAGAACCTACGAATTTGATTTAAAACACAATACAATATTATATTTACATATTTGGCGGAGAAAGATTGGCGTCTTTTTCGTCCTGTACATTTTCCGGCAACCCTAGCTCAGTATTTTCGCTACGTACCGTGTTGTAATGGTTTAGACGTAAACCTATTACAGGTATAAAACTAGTGAAAATTTTGAAGTGCCATATCTGGCGACTTAACTCTCTTTTGGTGTAAAATTAACAAATAAGAATCAAATAATAAAAAATTATAAATATAAAAAAGTATATAAAATATGATTTTAACAAAGAATTTTTATCGGTTCTCTAACTTGTATGCATAGGGCTACAAAATGCATTAGGTCTCGATTCTAGGTGCGAGCAACACTTAAAGTGGTTCCCTTGTGAGTGTAGCAGATCGCACACTAGTGTTCAAACCGATTTCTTCTTTGTTAACATTATGAAATGTCTCTTGGCTCACGCTTTTTTGTCGCTTGACTGTTCAGCGTGCTATCTGCCTTTAAGGGAAATTTTCTCCTGTCCCTTTTATTCCGTCTAAGCAGGTTTGTTACACAGCACATTTTCCCAAATATTTAAAAAATAATTAAACCATGAAGCATAAAGTTGTTTTGCATTTTTAAAATTTATTTTATTTCCCTTAACAAATATTTCAATATAAAATAAAGCGGATCAAGCCTCCCATGCGAGGGGAGCCTTGACCCATTATTTTCTCATGTTTAAAATCAATGATTTTCAAGTTTCTTATGTAGCACACTTATCTTGAAATTTTATTTTGATAACTGATTGCATAACAAAATCACATATGAAACTTTATTCTAGGTTCAATATTTAAAAAATAATCATTTTGAAAATATGGGTCAGCCCTCCCCAGTCTCGGTACTTTATACTACTATACGCAGCAGAAAATTTTGATAAATTTAAGATTATGTTTCTCATTTAAAAATGCCATCTTACATAGAAATAAGTATTAATACTATATAATCCCTCATGACAATGTTTTGTGATTTTTCTTCTGTTTAAAATAGAAAATTTGTTAATTATACTTAACCACTCGCAGAAATCGCAAAAGTTAAAATCCTCATTCTTTTAAAATATCATCGTAATATGTGACATTACGACATAAGTTTTGTCTTTGAGTAATTCTGGAAAAATACTTCTAAAGCGAGGATATATAAGGGATATTCCTCAGCTTCTTTATGTTTCTGACACTCGGCTTCTTTATGTTTTTGACACTCGGCGTCTTTGTTTCAGAATTAGATTTATCCTTATATCCCATCGATATCAATTCAGTTCCTTCTGAAACTGATTTTTATAAAATTGTAAAACACTTTATGAAACTTACCCTAGATTCTTCTTTCTCAAATTCAATTTTTTTTTCTAATTTCATTTAAGGAATAAACGAAATTTTCAAATTGAGCCTGAGCCGGATGACTGGTATAAATTCGAGCCTAAGGCCGTTTCGAGTGTCGAGCTCGGGCTCAAACTCACGGTCTTATGGACACGGGCTGAGCCCGTCTCATCTCTGTAAACATCTAACACATGTACAAAATAGGGAACTATTTCTAATCGCTATTCTCAACCGTTTTACAGCCAGAACAAAATCAAGAAAAAAAAATCGATTGACATTTGACTATTTCCTTACCAGCAACTAAACCTGATTTCTAACATTTGGAAACGCGCAGAAAAGCAATTAGTATTGAAATATGACTTTAAAAAAATCATTTAAAGCGAACAGCACAAATCTTTTGAATATATTACTTATTTGAACTTGAATAACGTTTATTGATATGTTTATCTCCGTTTTATACTCTTTCATTTTATTTAACTTAATTAAGTTCTTGTATATAAAGATACATATATACAAGATAGCATTTTCTGTTAGATTTTTCTCTCATTTTCTGATATGCTAGAGTTCGTAAAATTCGCACACATGTGTTTTTCTGATTAGGGGAGACCCTTACATCCAATTGACCCTTACATCTTACATCCAAATAGGTTAATAAATACATGTGTTAGGGGAGACCGGGGCTAGTTGGCAACAGGGGTAAGTAGGCGCAACCCTCATAAATCGCCTGTTTGTGGATAGATTGCGCAACCAGTAACAGAGTACCTTTCTTCTTGCTTTTTTCAATAATCATTGTAGTTTTGCAGCGTTACCTACATACAGTGGACATTTATTACGATTTTTCTGTTTTTTGCACTCATAAGTAATTTTTTGTTGCTTCATTCTTTTTCTAATTTCTAATACTTATCATAATAATTGCGATTTAACTTGTACAGTTTTTCTTAGTGTATGATTAACTGTACCTACCCCATATGTGATTTACTTGGATTATTTATGCTTAGATGATTACGTGTCCCTTTTGTGAAGAAATTTATTATGGAGCTAGTAGGCGCATTGAACACGGGGCAGGTTGGCTCGATGTTTGGTGTGTGCTGGTAGCTCGAAAAACAGCAAACAACGAGAAAAGGGGTTGCAATTTTGGGCACACCATACTTGCCCAAACGGAGACACTCGATTTTTTATTTGTAACAACTGTAAATCTGATGATGATATAGAGTAGGATAGAAGTTACTCAATGTTAATGTTTTATTCCTTATTTTTATGTCTCTATAATTTAGAATTTACATTGTACGGCTATAACGCCTTTGTTTAAACTTACTGGTAATAATGAAATTGATTTCGCTTAACTGCGTGTCTTATTTGAATTTTTATAAAGCGTGTGCCAACACGCTGGTAAGGGGTAACCCTTAGGTATAGGCAACTTACCCCGTGACGGGGTAGGTTGGCGCACAATTATCCTTTTACTTTAGGAATCCGCTAAACATAAACTACAGAAGCTGCAAACTCAAAACTCCGGGTATTTATAGCCCAATGCCTGTTCTTTAAAAGTACAGTTAAACTTTCATAAAAAACTTAAACAAAAAATTAATAGAAATCAATAACTAAAAACTGCGCCTACTAAAACTGCCCCGCTCTCCCCTAAAATAGAGCATTTAATCTTTTTAGAACTTAATTATCAGCTTATAAATTAATTTAAGGCATTTTTCGATACATCGACGCAGGTTATAAATCGCCAAATATTCCGTATGGTTACAACTGTATATGAATTACAACATAAATGTAGTTGATTATGCATCAATCCACGTTCCCTAAAATAAGTACAATCCTGTAAAATTGCTACAATGAAATATTTTAAACACTAAATAGTAGAAAATAAAATACATATAAAATGTAGAGTGTAATATTTAAAAATATATACGCTTTGGTTAGATATAAATATGTATTAAAAATTATATGAAATAGCTGAAGTAAGTAGTTACAAGATGTTATAAAGTAAGAGCGCGTTTCACAAATGAAAAAATTTTCTCTAATACTGTTTCACAATATTTCACGCATTCACTGTACACTCTCGGGAAAATTCGTGAACTGAACGAATTTTTCCTTTAATTATATTCGTTAAAACACGAAAATGTTCTCTTTACTTTACACTTTTCCTTCAAAATACAAAAAAATCCTAAATCTAATGCAAAAATTACATGAAATCGCTCAAGGCAATTGTGCAGTGAAGAACTTATTCTTATTAAAATCTGAATTTTTACTCGTGTCTTCATTTCCCCCAGACACGAAAAATTCGCGAACCGCAGCTGCAAATTTTGTGAAATTCAAAAAAGAAATTTCTAAAGTATCAGCCAAAAGACTAAAAGACAGAAATTTGTTTAAATAACACAAGGGGTGTTCCGGCATCTTGCTTCGTGTATTTATACTTTTTTTTGACGGATTTAGTTTTGAAAGTGTATTTCGTAAATTATTTCATTTTGATATTTTCTAAAATTTCTTTAAATTATATTCATTAATTTTTTAAATATATGATCACTCAAGCGCGCTCATCCTGGTCCATGCACACGGAGGTATACAAACAGATATATGTATTCAGTTAGGTCAAAGAAAAAACCCTTTACCGATATAATCCTAGAAGTATCATCCCGATATAATCCAAGAAGGTGAGGCTCTAATTGAGATGTAGTTATTTTAAGATATTCGGTCAAGAATAAAATAAACATAATAATTAATCTATGAGATACGATTACAAAGAAGAAATGTCAATATTTCCAAATGATAGCATTCACTTTATTTCATTGTAAAATTATCTTCACCAAGGAAAACCATAAATGATTTTGAAACGGTACCTGTAATCCTGGAAACAGCGAATTAAAACAAACACAAAAAAGATCCGTTAAGACAATAGAAGACGCCATTCAGGTGAAGAAAAAAAAAATATTTTTTAAAAATCTAATTACCAAAATTTAGTGTGCTTTCACAGCTGATCACTAATCGCATGCTTGTGATTGCAGGCAACAAAGCATCATGACAAGAAGAACGTACAAAATCGCAAGTTTAACGACATTTCTATGCCATACGTAATTTAACATTTTAAATAACACAACAGATTGAAACTCATTGTAGTGTGTTCGAGGGAACATGGCCTCGGAAACTCATAATGGCGATAGATGACGACGTCATTAAAATGTTTTTTCTGCACACGTGGAGCGCAGAATTCTCGTCTATGTTTAAGTGGTCGTTTGTAATGCTTTAGGTACATTTTGAACGAAAATTTACGATTATTCGCTCTGATAAAAAACCGGGTGCTGTAATTTAAAATTTTAAAATTTTGTTAGCGTAATCGCATCTGTAAAAGCTCCATATAAAACATGTTTAAAAATAAAGTAAAAAAGAAATGTCCCTAGGAATCATATGTCCATTTTCCATGAACCTCTATATATGTGCGTGTGCGCGCGTGTGTATATATCTATCTACATATTGATATGTATACACATACATGTCGTATATATATATGACTATATATATGTATATTATACAGGGAGAATGAGACGCGTTTTATCACTTTCTAGAAAAACTATAGTTTTTTTTATAAGGAATGTTTTATCAAGATATAAATTTTTTCACAGAGTTTCACGCCACGATTAATCTTTCCTGACATTTCATAAACCATTCAATATTCTTGTGCTTTTAGTATTAGAAGTGTCTACAAAAAGTTTCGATTCATTTCTCGCTATATATCTTACAGTTCTAAACTAAAATTCTGTTTTCGTGATAATATTGTCTACGATAAACGTATATTTTTACATTAATATTAAACGAGGCATACATTTTGTTATAAATTCTGCTCCTATCTTCAGAAAAAGTCTCGAAAAAAGATGACTTATCAAAAATTCAATAAACATTTATCCCTGAAAATTTTTATGATTATGTAGCCAAAATTCTTGGCCTTTATAGAAAAGAAGAATTTTTGAATAGTTTTTTTATACTTTTATTTATTTGCTGTTATACGTTATCCATAGGTTATTTCGGATAGAGTGAAATTATACAAACGGCCATAAAGGGTAAATTGCATAATTGTATTGTTTTGGCCACATATAGTATATTTATTTTTTTATAGAAGAACTGTAGTTTTTGTCTGGTATTGACAATAAATTTTGCATATTTATATATATTATACTATATACTCTTTACTGTAAAAAAAAAATTAAATAGACAATTTTTTAACATTTAATGAAAAAGTTTTCAAAAACATTTGAAATTTCCTCAAAAGCAGATACTTTAATTATGTAATTAATATTGTGAAGCGCGCAAGTTTGAAAATTTTATTTTGATATTCAGTAATGAATTGGTGTGAACTGCTGATCAATAAGTTTTTTGTTAGCTTTCTTAAATTACGTTGCAGCTAAAATATAATTTGAAATACACTTTTTATGATATAAAATTCATATTTAAAAGAAAAAGCTTATGCGATATCGTTGAGCTATAAGTATATCGAAAAACAATTGGATGACTTACAGCGAATTCATTTTCTTAAATGTCACTTCTCTTCGATATGCAATTAGCCGAATAAATTTTACATCCAGGTGAAAATTTTAATATTATGCCTCAAAAGAAAAAACTGTTTAATATTTAAATTTTATAGAGACACTTACGGTAAAATGCTATTAAAATAAAAACCACAAATGGAGAGATTAAATTTAGATGAATAGTGCCATTTGATTTATTCGTTATTTCTTTAAACGCTGAAAAAAGCTTTATTATAATTTCTTTATTTTCTAGAAATTATGCTATTTTCCGAATTCAGTCTTATCTTTTTTAAATTATTTTCTACTCTGAATTGGGCGATTTCAAAGTATCTTTAATGTTAAGAATTAATTTGAAAAACATCATCTTAGTCAGTGCTGGCATTACGCATAAATTACCTTAACTACAGTTTAGAGTTTCACTCTTGTAAGAATTTCAAACCTATTTTTAAAATTGAAATGTGAATTCAAATTTTCCTTTAAAATATATGTTTTAAGAAAGCAATATAACAAATGTTTCATTGCAGTTTAAGATTTTTAGCACTATTAGACTCAAAACATCCACATGTCACTCACCCGCAAGAAAAGTGACACAACTCGCAAAAATTCATTTTGAGTTTTATGCTACACTGCAAAAAAAATTGTAAAGTTACTAAAATTTTTTCTTAAAGAAACTGGTATTTCTAGATTTTTTTATGTAACGGCAACAACAAAAATTCATGTAACAGATACAATTTTGCACAGTTAATCAAAAAATCTGCAAGGTTACTAAGAATTTTTTAGGAAATTGGGATACCTAGAACTATTTATGTAGCTCTAATCCAAGTTACAGGTAAAGTATGTATACAACGACTACTACAATTTTAGTAGATTTAGATTCTTTTGTAAAGCTACAGAAATCTGTAGCTTTACAAAAACTAGTTTTGTAAATTTACATCTTTTTTTGTACAGTGTACAGGTGCACTTTTAGTAAGCATACTGTTTTCTGTAACTTTACATCTGTAGAATTACAGACTCTTTTCTACAATGCACTGATAAGTCTCTCGAACAGGAAACGTTCCATAAGTGTAGATATCTGGAAACTGCTTTATTAAACTTTATGTCCATTCGTGACCACAGAAGGAGGGTACAAACTGTGTAAGGAGGTAAAATTACTTAACCCTCTAAACCCCATCTACGTCTTCATTCTTAAGGATTTTACTTTTTGTGCACGTTTTTACAACTGCATGCAGAGCTAAGCGCTATAATTTCATGTTACGTTAAAAAGATGCGAATCTTTTTTTTTTGCCTCTTCTGTGAAATTTAGTTTCGTCGAGATGTGTCACTTTTCTTGCGGATGAGCGATATGTTACACTATAAAAAAATCCAATTCTTGGAGCCGAATTTTTGTATCTTTACAAAAAAAAAAAAAAAAAAAAAAAAATCTGATAAAAGTGATTTCTTTAATGTCTTATAAAATAACGAATATGGATATAAGAATATTCATTACATATAACTCTGTATAAAATCTAGTTAATTTACCATGCCCACTAAGGTTTCAGGAAGTAATTTTATTTTACGCTGCAAAAAAATTTTATCGGCAAAATATGGAACATTTTTACAGTGTAAAATTACAAATAAATCTAAATAGTCTTAGTGTGAAAATGCCATTTGACTAGACTTTTAGCACTATTATCTGTCAAGAATATTCTGAAATTCATATTTGCTAATTTCTATAATTTCTAACATGTTCAACAAATCATTTTTATTGGATTTCCCCCCCCCCCCCCCAAAAAAAAAAAAAAAAACAAACAAACAAACAAACAAACTTGTAGATTATGTACTAAAAAAAAAGATTTCATAAAAACGTTTTATAATATTAAACAAAAACGAAAAACCATGCGTAGCATATAGATTATGAAACACTTTCCAACACATTCAGATCACTATAACACAACATCATAGTTAATTAAGGGGAACGATGATGTCTAGACGAACATTTTGGAAAACACATAATTTATTTGAAAATCCAGTTTCTGCTATTACCATGAATAGTCAGAAAATATACGATTTTTACGTGCATCACTGTATATTATCTACAGATATGTACGTAAGATACGTAAGCTAAAAGTTAGTTCAGTTAAACGCGTAGCACGGTTGAAAATTTCCATTCAGCAATTTCCGCCAATAAACGGATGTTTTTAAAAAATTTTGTGCAGCCCTGTATAGGATCTATATAATTTATACACACCAAGTAATATTTAAAAAGTAGCTCAATTTAAAAACACATGCCACTACTGAGACACACTTACATCAATTATTGCTCGTAGGCTTCAATAGTTCAATTATTTTTCATTTTCTTCTGTAGCCAAATTGTTTTGTTTGTCCCTGTAAAAGGGCGATAAATTCTATGCTCACCACGTCCTATAATAAGAAGTTTGTAGTACACTTTAGTGATATAGATCCATTTCAGTATGTATCAAATAGTGAAAAAGCATTAAAAAAACAAGTGGGTAAGTGAGATCACAGATCGCACAGAGGGTTTCGTTTAATATTCCTTTCAAAACACTGTATCCTTTTGAAAAATATGTTAGTTCCATATTTCGCAACCAGGGGCGCACTCTATTCTAAACAAACCTCTATCCAAACGAAACTCCGCTTTACATACTATCCGTATATATATTAGTCGAAGGGATTGGGCCCATAGCACCCGAGATAAGTAGGCGCCCCTGCCGGTAAAAAGTAGAACTAAAATATGTAAGGCTATGGTGCATAATATGAAAGAATTGGTCAAAGGAGTGTCGGCAAAAGTTGGAAAAGTGCTCCCCGGGTGAAAAGGGCGGAGGTTAGAAAAATTGCTCAAAATATACAAGTTAGAGCCCGGAGGAGTAAATAATATAAGACTTTTTGAAAATTTTGATTTGTCGAGTGGTCTGAGGTATTCAGCTATACGTATTCAAAAATTCATGTCTCCAACTTAATTAGGGGCTCTCTTAGAAAGAATTGCGTAAAATACGTATGTGGTAGCTCAAAGGATTAAACGTGAGACTTTTTCAAGATTTTATGGTTTGTCGCCTGGCCTCAGGTGTTCTGCTATAAGTATGCAAAATTTTAAATCTCCGATTTAATAAGGGTCTCAGTTAGAAAGAATTGCTTTAAATACGCATGTGGGAGCCGAAAGGGTTAAATGTACGACTTTTTCAAATTTTTATGATTTGTCGCATGATGGTGTTCAGCTATAAGTTAGCAAAATTACACGCCTCCAAACTAAATAGGGTGTCACTTAGAAAGAATTGTTTAAAATACACATGTGGGAGCCCAAAAGGTTAAATGTACGACTTTTTCAAAATTTTATGTTTTGCCGTTTGATGTGAGGTGCTCAGCTATAAGTATGCAAAATTTCACGCTTCCAACCTAATTAGGGGCTCACTCAGAAAGAATTGTTTAAAATGCACATGTGGGAGCCCAAAGGGTTAAATGTACGACTTTTTCAAAATTTTCTGGTTTCTCATTTGATGTGAGGTGCTCAGCTATAAGTATGCAAAATTTCACACCTCCAACGTAAATAGGGTGTCACTTAGAAAGAATTGTTAAAATACACATGTGGGAGCCCAGAAGGTAAATGTACGACTTTTTAAAAATTTTATGATTTGTCGTTTAATGTGAGGTGCTCAGCTATAAGTATGCAAAATTTCACGCCTTCAACCTAATTAGGGGCTCAATTAGAAAGAATTGTTTCAAATACACATGTGGGAACCCAAAGGGTTAAATTTACGGCTTTTTCAAAATTTTATGGTATGTCATTTGATGTGAGGTGTTCAGCTATAAGTATGCAAAACTTCACACCTCCAACCTAAATAGGGGCTCACTTAGAAAGTATTGTTTAAAATACACATGAAGGAGCCCAAAGGGTTAAAGGTACGACTTAATTTTATGATTTGTCGTTTGATGTGAGGTATTCAACTATAAGTATGCAAAATTTCATGCCTCCAACCAAATTAGGGTTCACTTAGAAAGAATTGTTTAAAATACACATGTGGGAGCCCAAAGGGTTAAATGTACGACTTTTTCAAAATTTTATGATTGGTCGTTTGATGTGGGATATTCAGCTATAACTATGCAAAATTTCACACCTCCAACCTAATTAGGGGTTCACTTAGAAAGAATTGTTTAAAATACACATGTGGGAGCCCAAAGAGTTAAATGTACGACCTTTTTCAAAATTTTATACTTTGTCGTTTGATGTGAGGTGTCCAGCTATAAGTATGTAAAATTTCACGCCTCCAACCTAATTAGAGGCTTACACAGAAAGAATTGTTTAAAATACACCTGTGGGAGCCCAAAGGGTTAAATGTACGACTTTTTCAAAATTTTATGATTTGTCGTTTAATGTGAGGTGCTCATCTATAAGTATGCAAAATTTCACGCCTCCAACCTAATTAGGAGCTCACTTAGAAAGAATTGTTTAAGATACATCTGTGGGAACCCAAAGGGTTAAATTTACGACTTTTTCAAAATTTTATGGTTTGTCATTTGATGTGACGTGTTCAGCTATAAGTATGCAAAATTTCACACCTCCAACCTAAATAGGGGCTCACTTAGAAAGAATTGTTTAAAATACACATGTGGGAGCCCAAAGGGTTAAATGTATGACTTTTTCAAAATTTTATGATTTGTCGTATGATGTGTGGTGTTCATCTATAAGTATACAAAATTTCAAGTCTCCAACATGTATAGTTTCTGAGAACGGGCTCTGTGACGGACAGACAGACAGACAGACAGAAGAGCGAGAGGAATAGGGTTTCGTCAGATGAACGAAACCCTAACAACGAAAACGATTTTTCCCCATAGACCATAATGTAACGGAATTATTTTGAATGTCCCTGTAAATGAATCGTAAAAACTACACACTTCATTTTCAATACGGATCATGCCAAAAAACATATATAAATTTCATTGCAATCGGATTATATTTACATGAATTAGAGAACGGAGAAACAGACGGACGGACAGACGGACCGATAAACCCAATTCATAAACACTTTTCAAGTACGGTGGAAAGTGTTAAAAAAGTTTACTTTAATAACAGTTTTTCCAATTCTAAATTATTTATGTTATTGTTTTCTTTATTAAATATTTCAATACAACTTCTCAGATACTTAAACTTTGAACAGTCTTTTAGAACTCTCATTTTATTGATTATTATCATTTAATGATCTTGTGTTTAAAACTTTAAACAAAAACAGACATCAGAAAATTATTTTCCGTGCCTGGCACCTCATGCTTTGATTCAACTGGAGATTAATGTAGTCATTTTCTTTGTGATTTTTCATCCTTAGTAAATCGGTTACATACGTAAAATTCTATTTTTTGGAATTTTTAGTATCAATAAAAGATTGGTAATTGTCAAACATATAAAAATATATTACTGTATTTATAAAATGTAGAAACGAAAAGTAGTAGATCTGTTCAAATTTTATTGAAGTAAAGATAATTTTGTAAATCGCCACTTCTTGTCAGGATTTCATTCACCTCAGATTCACAAGCAGCGCCATTTATGCATTTAATTTTTAACGTTACAGTTTTCCTAAAAATTATTGTTTTGGATAGAAAGATTATATTTACGATCATATTTCAACATTTTGCAGCTAATATGTCTTTATCATGAAGATCAAGATTGCCTTTGTTAATAATAAAATATTTTTAGATATATGGTTACTAGAATAAATGACTGTACTATCATCAGGCAGAAAAAAAATAAATAGTGTTATTCCATATTTTCTCTTTTTTCTCAAAACTAATTTTTAATCCCTCGTATACTTCCTTGTGCTGTATGTTACTGGGGCATTCTCACAATCTTTTGACTTTCGGGAATAAAAATCTGGTGAAATTAAACTTGCTAAAATAACAGTTTAATCTGATAGACGAGTGACTTAATAATTCAAAATAAAGAAAAAATGGTCAGCAGCGAATTTTTTTTTAAAATTTAACTGAGGTTTAGTTTAAACTTGCGAGTTTAATTTTCCTTACCATTTTACCACTATAACTTTTTATTTTTTTCTAAATTTTTACTTATAATGAATTTGCATAGTACCCACAGGACATTCGAATAGGAAATAATAACAATGTAATATTTTTAGTACAAAATTTTGGTATAACATTGTCTTAAAGGGGTGTTAAAAAAGGGACGGAAGGAAAAAAGGACGTTAATGGAAAAAAAGGGATGGTAAGGATGGGACGTTAAGGAAAATTACCACTATTTTTAGACAAATCATGTTAAGACTAAGTGATAGCCACACTGTTCATTGATTTTTAGAAACAGTTATTTACATTGGATTAATAATAATAATAATTTATCTCGAAAAATGCAGGAATAAACCTTGGGGACGGTAAGACTACCAATAAAGCCACGATGCTTGAAATTGATATTTAAATGCCAATTTGAATTCTGCAGTAAATTTCCTGATAGAGAATTTTAGATATTCTTTCCCTAGCATACTTCTGCATGAGAAAAAACTTGAAAAAATTTCTGTGGCTCCATCTGAAGTGATTTTCTGTATAATTTTAGAAGAGGGGCGGTAAGGAATCTAAAACACAGGGACAGCGTTAAAAAAATAATAACAACCGTAAAAATGTGTGCAGGTTAATTTTTTGCTACATATTTACATAAAACAATAGTTCCAGTTTCAGAGAAAAATTACATCGAATTACTTTTATTGAAACAATTTCATACAGGCAGCTCCAAACTTAAAAATCAGCATCAAAGACACGGGAAGATATAGGAGTTTCCTGGATATTTGGACCCCCAATATCGTCCAAAACTTATTTATCTCGTTAATATTGTTATGCAGTCATGCAATGGGATGCTCCCCAGAATATGAAATAAATTATAAAAAAAAAAACACGAATGTGAACTAAAATAAAAATTATTATTCAGGGATATACAGGCCAAAAGATTGTGAGAATGCCCCTACTATTTTGTTTCTCAAACATGAATATTAATAACTTTCTGTTGTATACATTTCGTATTTGTTTATAATGCATTATTTAACTCTTAAATATTTTGAGACATAAGTTTTTATTTCAAGTTCTCTCTTTCTTATTTTATTTCATCGTGTTACATTCTAACGATCGGCCAGTTAGGTTTAATTTAGGCACAATATTTTGAACTCGTTTAGCTTTTCGTTTAAGTTTCAGTTAACTGGTAGCAATTTGGATTTTTTTTTCATTTCTGTGAACTGCAGCATCACGGTATAATAAATTTTCAGAAAAATACAACAGCAATAAGCTCTTTTTAAAATTAGAATCTGAATGATCCTATTGATTGGGTAAATCCCCCCAAAAATTTCTCTATATATACTTGCGTCATTATAAATCGAATAATACTTATGGAAATAAACTATATTCTGCTGCGCTATAATCCCTAGGGGTAATGGACTACAATGTCCAACTCTGTTTTCTTGAACATGGAACCCGGAATGCTATACAGCATTTGTCTCGTTAAAGTGGCAAACATGATGCTAGACTGACAGTATTTATGGAACTGCTGATAATAATTATGCAGATGTAATAAGAAATCTTGTAGAAAAGCTGAAAGGAATATTGTAAAAATTATGGATTGTGGGCGTCTTCAATAATGGAAATATAAGTATTTATATTTCAGTAGAATAATGTTGTCGTATTCGTTGAATTTTTAATACCTATAACTCAAATAATCTAGAAAATAAGTTAAACAATTATTAAAATCTTGATTAAATACTTAAATTAAATAAATTTTAATTGTAGAAAGAACTTGTTGAAAACTTAAATAATTTTACATGACTTTTATGCTCGAATCTAACTAGATGATTTGGAAAATGCATGATAATCTGGGAAATTGTGAGTTGAATTACAGAGTTGCTCAGTAGAATATTCAGGAAAAAAGAGCAAATACTTTTTATATTGTATATTGAATACTTTATTATGAGTTTGAAAAGTTTCATATTTTGCTATGATTTTAAAGAAAGTCTATCTTTTTACCGTATGTTTTCTAGCAATTTCTCTGCATTATCTTAATCTTTGCTGCAGGCTAATTATATTTTTTTAATAATCGTTTATTCTTTATCTAATTTATTTTCTACATTTTCAGAATATCAAATAAAATTTTCAGGTTTGTGGATTAAATTTTTTTCCTGAAGAACTATATTTAAATTGCCATCATATGCGGTTTCCAAGATAGATTCCAAGGATGAACTGGTTAACACCTGCTGCACTTTATATAACATCATTGAATGTTTCCTACAAAAAAAAAAAAAAAATAATAATTTACATTTTATTGTATAAAATGCCAGTGTTCAACAATAAGATTTTGTAATTATTAGTAAAAATCACGTTAAAAAAATATTTATTTTTTAATTTATTTTCTTTCTTTCTTTGTTCACTAACAAACCATTAACGCACATATTCAGATTTCCAGAAAGTACAGAAAACCTATTTCTTATTTTTGGAATTAAAAACATAATCATGATTCAATACTATAATAAGATAAATTGTTATATAACATTATACCTGACTATCCTTTCTGATTTCAAATACAGTCCCTATTCATCCATTGGAAGTAAAATGCTGTAGGTCTAGATTTTTTCGTTAAACCGCTGTCCACTTCAGAAACGGTTTTTATTTCTTCAAGGAGACTGTTTCATTTTATTTTCTCGCATGAAAACAAAGAGCTCGACAGTTCTGTGAGTTTAAAATTTGCTGTCTCCGTCAAGTATTCTTTCCAATTTCGAAATAGTTGGAAGTGTTTGCTTCTTTCTCGGCGCATTTTCTTTTCTTTCTTTTTCTAATGACGTTTTCTAGCTTTTTTTTCACACTCCACCCGTCCCGACAACCCTTATCTGTTAGCACTTGTAACTTAAACGAAAAGGTAAAAAGTATTTAAACAGGATTGATTGGAAATTTTTTCCTTCAAAGCTGCGAAGTGTTCAAAGGCAAGAAATGGGTGACCTCTTTTTTTTTCCTCACTAAATTAAAAAAAAATATATTTTTTTATATAATATTAACAAAACACGTTCGTTTGCATTCAATTTTAAACACGTTAAGAAATATAACTTCTTGTGCATTTCATTTACGACATATCTAAATAAAATAATAAATGCAGTAAAATACTAGTAATTGACTAAAATTAATAAATTGACTTTACAAATAGACCATTTTGGAACGCCAGATTCCCCTTTGTTTACTGCATAAAAACATGAAAACACTCAAAAATGCTCCATCAAAACACATTACTAAATACGTGTGATACAATATATTCAACAGTTTTCCGAAATTAAAAAATACTTAATTACTTTATCATTTTAATATCTAGTGTTTTTTTATTTTGGAAAACATTTGTACATATTTTATCACAGCTATTTAGTAATGTGTTTTGATGAAACATTTTTGAATGTTTTAACGTTTTTATATCGATTAAAATCATTTCAATTTAAGGATTCGACATACTTTTTTCTATTTCTGCACATTATGTTGCTGTCAGATTTTTTTTCAATATACAACAATTACAATGATAAAAAGCGATAGATGTCAAACGTCTATAAAGCATAAATAGGCTTTAGCTTGTACAGCTTCAAATCAACTTTAGAATAGCAGTTTTTAAGAAACGAGTTTATTAGTATGAAAATTGTCTTTATAAGGAAAGCAAATTTTATAACTAGCCTTTAATCCTTACCATACATAAGTATAGATATACATTAAAATAGCATTTTTAAATTATATTAAATATTAACGTACACGCACCACAGTAAATCGATAAAAAGTTTGGTTTTCAATTTTTTTACAGATCATAAACTTTAAAACACAGAATTTTGTTGGAAAAGTTATGATTTTATACACTATTTAGTCTTCAGTCTTATCTCGAAGACATTGAAATATTTATAATTTCAGTTTTATGATAGGAACACCTCATTTTACATTTACTTTTATAAATGCATTTAGAAGGTTTTTTTCGCTATATATTGTTTTATTTTCCATACATTACTTTTCAAATTATATCTATAATAATAAGAACAAATATATGTATATGGCAGTATGTGATCAACTATCGTAGTACACAAGTTTTATGCTAAAAATGCATTAGAATTTAATATACTTCTCACATTCTGATAAGCATAATTTAAACAGTTACAATATATGTCGATGATTACAAATATTTATTTTCGATGATCTTACACGTATCGTACCAAATTTAAACCCCTGCTAATTCAATAAATCGAATTAAAATTTGACATAAACCACATATGATTTCTTCAAAGAAATATTTCGTAAACCGAGATCGTTAAAATGATAGCAGAGAAACGATATTCAAATTTCTGAAAACACGAAACGTTTTATTACAAACAAAATATTTTTTTAGGATACTATGAACTCGAAAGCATTTGTCACCAGACTATTTTTTTCAGTTTGAAGACGTTAGTAATAAATGCTTAAAACTATTTCATATGAATTTTCTATACATACATAAACAGATAAACATAATATATACATAAATACGCACAAATATACACATATACATAATGGGATTTCAAATATGTTGAAAACACTTTAATTTTTTAGCTGTTGTAAATAAGTAGACAGTGTATATTGCAAAAATCTTCAAAATAAAGAAGTGTTCGGGGAAAATACTAGGCATTAATTTCGAAGCAATTACACTTTTTAAAATTTTTATCTGATTCCCATTGACAAAACCAGTTACATAATTTCTCATTTTGATTTAACGGGATCGTTAAAATCTGCATTTTCATTCTTTAAAATTAGATGAGTTATTCTTAAATAAAAATTGACCTTTATGAATACGGACCATAAAATATATATAATGTAAATCTTTGAGATATTTCAACAAAAAAAAACCACGGATGAAAAGTTTAAGTTCTGAAAATTAATGAAAGGACAATTTCATAAATATAAACGAGTTTTTTACTTTTCTAGCTTACAGTGCCTAATTACCTCCAACGAGTAAAACATTGAAGCGCATTTAAACATTTTTGAAAGAACCCGCATAGATCCATTTGTTATTGCTCCTTTCTTATATTATATATATATATATGTATATATATATGTGTGTGTGTGTGTGTGTTTGCAGTAGGGACCAAGAAAATTCTGTAAAATATAAAATAATGGCATAAATAAAACAGTTCTATCAGAAAGCGTCTATTTCAACAAATATTTTTATACTTTTTACACAATTTACACTTGCAAATTTCAGTATACTTCTTAAATACGAATGAAAAAAGCATTCAAAATGGCGTGAGACATATATTGTCTAATAAATCCACAACAATGCCTTTCCATCTCACATACAGATTAAAGAATTTTTTACTGCTACCTCACCAATTTTCAATTAGACGTCTATGGAATTCACTAAAAATGTGGAATTTTTCATTCTGAAGAGTGTTAATATAGATTTGGAATTACATGAATTAGAAAAAATTGTTGCAAAATTCACCTATCAGGAAATGGAATGTTCAAGGTAGGATGACACTCTTTCAAATCCTTTTGCTTGTGGAAGTATATGACTTGTTCTAGAATGTTTCTTTGTCCTCAGAAATATATTTCTGTTCCCGGTAGCACACTGTGAAATAATTTGAAGTTGTTTTCAGTGCTTCTAATTCCATAAAATTTTAAGTATAACAAAATCTTCAAAAAAATAAACCTCCCTTTAGAAAAAGAAATACGATGTCATTAACTTTAGTTATTAAATATGTTTAATATTAAAGAAAATATACAGCTACAGTATTTATTTACTACTCTTTAATATTTTTACACTAGGTTTAAAACATCTTTTCTATGAAATATGTACATATACGCTGGATCTCATAATGATATGAAGACCTAGTAATTTTGTGATATCCTGGCAAAAATTCATAAATAATTATCAGAAACCTTATTCTCGAGACAAATACAGTAATTTTACATAATACATAGCTGTAAAACAAATATCAAACTTTAAATTCCTTGAAAATATGAATTATGTAAAAAAAAATGGTGTTGCAAAATGATATGAACATTGATAGAAATTATCGCTAAACGAGCATGGACACTGTGCATTAATACTGAATGCCACTTCGAGAAGAAGAAACCGAAATATGCAAATTAGTTTAGCATATAAAGATACTTCACAGACTAGGAAATTTCCAAACCTGATCGCAAAGTGAGTTATAGAAGTATGGGTCGTAAAAGCGCTTTAAGTGGTTTTCAGAAAGGAAAAATTGTGGCTTTTAAGGATCAAAGACTTTCGACCAGAGCGATCGTAAAAAAAATGAAAAGATCTTCAGGAGTAATATTAAATTTTCTTCGATTAAAAGAGGATTGTGGAGCAAAGTAGTCTCCGGGACGTGCATCAAAGGTGTCCAAAAGGGGAAAAGGAGCTATTATAAAAAGAATAAGTAATGGAAAAACAACTTTAAGCGAACTTTCAACAGATCCACTGATAGCTGTGTCAAGCAGTACCTTGTCCAGAGTAGTCAAGAACTCTAAGATGATGAGATACAAGAAAAGAAAGCCCCAACCTCGTATGACTAAAATGCAATAGTCCGCAAAAGCGCCTGGATGGGACAAAAAATCACCTGGAAGTTAGAAAATGAAAGAGTAATATTTTCCGAAGAAAAAAAAAATTCAATTTAGATGGTCCGGGCGATTTTCTTATTATTGGCAAGCTCTGTGCTAGAAACCAGAACCGTTTTCAAAACGGCAGCAGGGTAGAGGTTCACACCATATTCACACACAGTTTGGGCTGCGTTTAGTTTTCATGGTAAGATCAACGTTGCGTTTCCCTCTGGCAGAATGAGTACATTAACCTACCATGATCTACTCGAAGAAAACTTTATGCCATTTGCTGACGAAATTGACTGACCTTTCTGGATGTTCCAACAAGACAATGCATCCATCCACACGGCAAACAGCACTTGGGAATGGTGTCCATTTAATTCCATGGCCATCTGTTTCTCCTGATTTAAATCCAATGGGAAAATGTATGGAGCCTACTGGTTAGAGCTGTTTACGTAAATGGAAAACGATATGCCACAATTCCAGAATTAAAAGCTGCTATCATCTTCTATTGGAATGAATTCGATCAAAAATCTGAACTGATCGCATTTTTGCATCGATTAAAAGATCTGGTACATACACCGGTTATTAATCTATATTTTTGGCCAATGTTCATATATTTTTGAAACACCTAAAAATGGAAAAATGCAGTTTATTTTATGTATAAATCGCTGTTTCAATTATATTTTGTTATAAAATAAAACGATTTGTTCTATCTCTAACATTGATTAGACTGCAGTTTGTTTTGAAACATTTTCTTCTTTTTTATGCTTGAAAAACTAGATCTTCATATCATTTTGAAACCCAGTGTATATCAATCATTTATGATATGAATTTATTTATAATCAACTAAAATTCATCTGTGCCAGTTTATTGTCTTATTTAAATTCATTATAAAAGAAAATTAAAGAGTTCAGGAACAGTAAAGACAAAGAAAGCAAAAAGTCAAAATATACTAGTAGGATTTCGTTCAAAACGACGACCATCGCATGGCCTTTTAATCTTTCAAAGCAGCTTTATAAGAAATCCCTTTGAAGATACAAGAAGTAAATTTGAATTTCTTGAGCCTAATCTTATTGCTGGTGACTTCTTCTAAAAAAGAATGCTCTTTTCCTTATAGATCAAGGGGGAAATATAAAACTTATAGTTAGAAATATATCATCTGTAAAAATATAGAGCTCAATTAATTAAAATTTGAGAAATTACGCATATTTGTTTCACAGTTTGTCATAATTTTTTTTACTTCTTTATTTATATAATTCATATTGAATATTCAGCAATGATGTGTCCATAAAAACTTAGAGATTATTTCTTTTCCTTTATTCTTCACATAACGTTTTTGTTTCTTCCGTGTTTGGTTCAATTTTTGCAATACGTAAAAATAAGACGGTTTACTTATGTAGAATGCATACAATTTTTATATGGAGTAAAAATATATGCTATGAAATTTAATAATAAAATCACATAATATTTCTATTTTTTATTTAGAGATTAAGATGATGTAATTAACAAATCGTCATATATCCATATTTAAATTTAAAATCCTCAATTCACAAGTATAGATTTAATCGAAACTTCCTTTCCCTTTTAAAAAGGTCTCTATTTCTTCTTCTCTTTTGCACTTAATAAATAATATTCATTTTTAGCGTCCACAAGTTCTCTCTAGTTGTTAATAACATAAATGAAAAACAAATCGACTTTCTCATCCTAAAATCTCCAAAAACTCTCCACGTTAACGAATAAATAAAAAGATATTCTATGACTATGTGCTCTTTTGCAGCAGTAATTTAAACACTTATTATGAATGCTCAGATTGGTAGTCAATACAAGATTTTATTTCCAACTTAAGGATCCAGTCTGTTTATGTTAAAGGAGGCGCCAGACATTCATTAATGTTTGTGTTGTTGCTCCTAAATATAATTTTTTCATTGCTCGGGCTTGACATCGAATAAGTATGTTAAAATTTCTCATAGCGTGAATTAGCGGATTGTTTGACTCGATTCAAATTCAAAATTACATTAGATGAGGTACCTTGTACAGTTATGATAGTTCGATTTTCCATAATTTGTATCGACACACTTGCAATACTATCTGACAACTGTTCATCATTAACTCTCTGATACTGGTCTAAGTAACAAATCCTGTTGTCGGTTTCCCCTCTGACACTAATATTAGATGCCTGCTTTATAAAAAATAAAAACCAATTCGACAGTAATATCTGCTTTTGATTCCTGTATTCTATATCAAATTTATCAAGAACCTATTTCGAAATCTGGATTTTTATTAATATTTACTTACAAAGCTAAATCTCAATAAAACCGCTAACTTAGTGCCACAAGAATTTTTTATTACGATAATTCATTACAATAGAGATAATGTTTGAAAATGCAAATATTAGTATTAATATTATTATTATTATTATTATATTATTTTGTAAAAATATCATTATTGAAAATCTAATTATATATATATATATATATATTAAACCTTGATTTTTTATTTTAATAACACTTCACTTATAATTTCTGTTCCTAATAGATAATAATCATTTTTAATACTCAACTTAAAATATTATCAATAGATGGTAACACTAAAATTAGTTTACAATCCTTCATATCTATGAAAAATAGCTACAGATATAAGTACTTCAAATTTCGTCAAATACTTCATGTTCCATTTAATACCTGTATTTTTTAATCCATTTTTTTAATAAATGATCTCGTAAATTCTTTTAATTAGAGTATAAAATAATTTATTATGTTTTCTTTTATTACACTAAAATAATTAATAATTAGTTTATTATTATTATTATTATTCTTTATTTTTCTGTGCATCATTTGCTAATTTTAAACTGTCATTTTCGCTGTTAACTGTAACTGCCTCTTACACCAAGTGAAAAGAGATTTCCAGTGCAATTTTTGACGATTGTTTATGCGGATAATCAGCAATTTTTTCTATCTTTCGTGATAAATTCTTATCATTTATATATATTAAAACAGTAGGTTTTTCACTTACATGTTTAAATTTTAATATTTTTGTCTGGCTTGTTTATATCTATTTCTCTCTAAATCTGTTGGATACGATTGATTGAGCATTGAGAGAAATAGGCTTTAGAGCATTGATTCCTACTTCACTTTCATAAATCAGCTGTACTTAACTTACGATGTCGAAATAATGCCCCTGAAGACGAGTTTCACATCATAAGTATAATTTTTATTCGTGTCTCTTTCTCTTTTCTGTATTCCTTTTGTAATTTATTTTACTGAATTTATATATTGTCCACTTTGATATACTGCATTTTGGATAATGGGTTTAATGGTACTATCAATGATTTCGTTTTTTTTCTGATCAGTTTTCATTTATTAAAATGTTTTAATTACGAAAAGTTTGACAATATATGTTAAATATTTCTATTTTCCAATGTATTTTTAGCATTCAACTTCCTGTTCATATTAATATTTTTCCAAATTTAAAATTTATAATGTTTGAATCTGATTTAAAACCTCATTTATAAATATTTGGATCTTGTCTTAAATCTTCATTAATATAATTACTTAATTTAATAATTTGTTGTTCCAAATTTAAAATAGATGATAATTTGTAATACTTTATAATGATTATATATATTATTCCACGATGCACTCAAAACGAAAACAGACTAATTTTAAAAATTAAGTCTTACAGAAAGAGACAGTCAAGTATGTCTCAATTACTGAATGACGAAATCTAATCAATGGTATCTATGGACTTGCGCCAAATGTATTTTTGGCTTATAAATATTTGAATTAGTACGCTCTTTTCTATTTTCATGCAAACTATGCTAGAACATTCAAATATCGAATAAATAATTACATAAAAAACTGTAAAATTATGCAATTTCATCATTTTTCACAAATATATTTACACTGGTGTGCAAAAATTAAGGAGAAAGGGTTTTTCGAATGTAACGTCGGACAGACGTTTACCACATCAACCGATATCTTACCATAAGATCTCCAAGATGTGAAAATGTGGGACAAGTGATTAAAAACCGTGTAAACTAGGAATCAAAAGGATACAAAAGCGCTTTATTGAAAAGGTCACTTGGAGCACAACTGCACAGAAGACAGAAACGTCTATCTTACAAGCACCGGGCAGGAAACATTTAGTCTCTAATAGAGGATATGGTCACTCCTGACTACGATGCAAGATTTACAACGTCTTTCCATTCTGAGGACGAGGTTCACAAGGAGCTATTGTGGGAACGAGTCCCATTCCTCTTGCAACGTCAATTGCAGCTGCGGAATCGTTGCTGGCGAATGGTCACGTGCTGCCAAGCATCTCCCGAGATGGTCCCACACGTTTTCTATGGGATTTAGGTCCAGTAACTTAGCAGGCTAATCCATGCGCTGAATATCTGCAGTCTACAAGAGCTCTTCGACAGCCGCTGTGCTATAAGGGAACCATTTTTGTCCATGAAGAGAAAGTACGGACCCACAGCACCTCTAAACAGACACACATGAGGCATGAGAATCTGGGCGGAATAGGGACACCAGAGACTGAACCTCCTTGGAAGACGTGGAGGTTCATGCGGCTATCAAGCATGATACCGCTGTAAACAAGAACTCCGGTACCTCCAAAACTGTCCCTTTCGATGATGTTGTAAGGGAGATTACGTGTTCCCTGCTCTCTACAGATGTGTATACGTCCAGAATCGCTGTCAGATTAAATCGGCTCTCATCCGTACAGAGTACTCGACTCCACTCATGTTGCGTCCAGTTCTTGTGTTCCTGGCACAACAGAAAGCGACGTCTCCACTGAGCAGGCGTTAATGGTACTCGTCGTGCGTATAAACCACATTTGTGTAGCCTCCTAGCCACCGTAAAATGTGATATCCGACTTCCAGTAGCCTGCTCCATCTTCCTTGTGATTTCTCCAGCTGTCAGCCGCCTGTTTCTTTTCGCCTGTAGGACAATATAACGGTCTTCCACTGCTGTTGTTGATTGTGGGCGACCACTGTTGAATGCTCGGACAGCTGTTCCCATTGTTCGAAATGCACTCCAGGCTCGTAAAACAATACTGCGAGCGACCCCGAACTGTTCTGCCACACTTGTCACACTTCGACCTTCTTCCAACCTCACTTTGATGACACCTCGTGTAAGGTCATCTAGATGATATCTCCTGGATTGCCTCTTGGCCATATCACACAATATTAGCAAAAAAACCGTCGTTGAAATCACCGTACATCGTGCAATAGATTTCACCGAGTTGCTGAACGTCCACCACCTCTGCACTTTATCTCCTTAGGACCTTTTCCTTTTACGTCATATGCCATATAAGCGCATGTCTTACTGCATTTGTTCCAGGTCTATCTCCTAATTGGTCTTTAATTTTGTTCTGTTTCTGTTTCTACTTTTATGCTAATTTATCTGCTCCGTCCTTAATTCTTGCACACCAGTGTATATCTAAATTTCTCTAACAAACACCATTTCGCTAATTTATTAAAACAAGTAAAAAATTGCAAAACGAATAAACGAAATGTATAATAATTTCTGCACCAAAAATTATGCATAACAGAATTTTTCAGTAACAGACTGAGCAAATAAAAAAAAAAAAAATTGAGGTTTTAAAGCTCTAATGAAACTTAGTCTTTGTAAATTCTAACAATGATATGAATAAAAGGATGAAATTTCGTTAAAAAATAAAAATTCACCTAATTAAACTCTACACATAAAAGTTTGAATGAAATTGACCAAAACAATTAGAATATAAAACCCTCAAAGCAAAATAACTATTTTCTCTTTGGAAAATCAAAAACATTTGAATTTTTGATTAATCTCAATTTAAACGGAATTGTTAATTGAAATTAAGAATAAATAGATAGAATTTCTTTACACTACTCAAATAAAGAATTTTTAACTTTATGTACATGATATAATATTTGAGATAAACTTGCAAATTACATGCTCGATACAATGACTTAACAACGATTATAACCTTAAATTTACACAAAAGCCTCTAAAATAAGTGCAAACCGGAATCTTTCGAAAATTGGAAAAGAAACAAATGAGTTTAATTATTCATTTGTTGCTTTCTCGATTTTCAAAAGATTCCGGTTTGCACTTTAGTTTCTTTGTAAATGAAATAAATATACATTATTTTCTTTATTTTGCTATTAGAAATGCCGCTTCCTATTGTTTAACGGCATGCACGATTCAGAAATATACTTTTATTAATCAAGAAAAACACTTTCTTCAATTAAAAGTAGGTATACTTAAAAAAAAACAAAAAAAACAAACATAGAATACCTTATTGATTTTTAGAATGCGAGGTGGAATTAGTTTTTATTATATTTTTTCCTTCACTCTAAAGGTTTTTCCTTTTAGATTCATCTAAATCAGAAAAGCACAAATTGATATTTAAATGAGTTACGAATTATTTAATTCGTATTCTTGTATCATGATTTCCGATGTAAAGTGTTTTGTTATAATATTGATTTCTGTATAAATGCTTTATTTTGTTGATTTAAGAGTATATATTACTATCAGTTTTAGATAAATTTCGATATCTGTGCTTTCGATGTAAGGTTTTTTTACCAAATATCTGTAGTCGTAGTTTGGCGCAAAAGAATTTCATTGTTTTAACCAATATGAAAACTCTTATTTAGTAAAAAATAGTTTGTTATCAACATCAGACTCCTTTGACGCTTACTTTCACTGTGAATCGAATTACTGGATATTGAACGCCTATTACATTTTTAAATCGATTAGACACTAATTGAAGCGTTCCGGGGAACAAGTTACATAAGCCACATTTTCATAAAAATCTAGTTATCTGTATGAGAACATGTTCCACGAAGATCTCTAGCCACTCAACAAATACAGCTCATATTCAAAATATTAGAATGATTACTTTTTTTTTACAAATTAAAAATATCATTTGGTAATTTAATGTCTCTTAATGCAAATATGCAAACGATATTTTTATTAAGAACTTATTGTTGAATAAACTTATTTATTATCGTAATATTAATATCCTTTTTGAAAAGAAAAATTGAAAAAAAAATTCTTTTGAAAAGTTAGAATATTTATTCAAGTGGTTCAATATATTAGAATATTTGACATTAATTCTCCTTTAATTATCACCAGTTCACAACTGGTGGCATCATTGCTTAAATTCAGACAATTTTACTTAAAAGCAGTATCCTTTTTGCCGTTTGTTTGCTTTTTTGTCTTTAAATGGGTCGTGTGAGTGATATTCCTCAATCTATTAAACTTCGTATGGTTGATTTCTATCGGAAATGTAAAAATCAATGTTATATAGCGAATTATTTACTTTGTTCGCAATCAAGCGTTAGTAAAATACTAACACAATACACAAATAAATGAAAAATTTCAAAATAATCGCCGAAATGGCGGCCGAAAACCATAAACATCTGCTAGATATGTCAGGAAACTGAAGCACGTAGTTAAGAAAAACCGTTTTAAAAGTGTGCGATTCTTGCACCGAAAATGGAAAGAAGAAGGAGTTGAAGTTTCTACATCGATAACATTAAGACGTCTCCATAAATTTCAGTTTGAATCTCGTGTATCTAAAACAAAGCCTCTCATGATTGCAAAACAAAGAGTATAAGATTGAATTGGTGTAAATCAAGAAGTTTATGGAGCGAAGAAGATTATAAAATTATATTATTTAGTGATGAATGTATGTTTTCTGTTATATGGTAATCAAGGTACGAGTTTGGAGAATGAAACAAGAAGCATTTGATAAAGAATGCCTTAAACGTTCCGTAAAATTTGCTGCTAGTTGCATGGTTTGGGGTTGCATGTCTGCAGAAGGACATGGAAAGTTATGCATCGTCTATGAAAAAGTTAACTCTCAAATATATCAAGAAATTTTGGAATATTACATGATTCCATCATCAGAAGATTTATTTGACGATGATTTCATCTTCCAACAAGATTTAGCGTCACCGCATACCTCGGTGTCAACTAAAAATTGGTATCACCAACGCAATATTAAGGTACTTCTTTGGCCACAAATCTCACCAGACCTTAATCCCATCGAAAACGTGTGCTATATGATGAAGAAAAAAAACAAGAAAACCCTCCTTCAAGTAAAACTGCGTTAGTGGCACGTATAAAGTCTATTTTGGCTAATATTGATAGAAATGTTTGTAAACACCTTGTATATAGTATGCAAGATCGATTGTATGCTGTTATGAAAGCTAAAGCGGATGCTACAAAATATTAACTACAATTTACTTCATATTCATAAGGTAATATTGTTGCGTAAAATAAAATATTCTAATATTTTGAAACAATCTCAATTTTATTCTAATATTTTGATGTATTTTAAAAAGCTGTATACGTAATTTTTTTGTACTGTATTTTATATTTTGTAAATGTTAAAATCTTATCTAAACATTCCAGATTTAATTTATAAGAAATTTAATTGCATTTACTTGCTATCATAAAGAAATAAATGAAAAATAATTTTGTCTTATTACTTTTTTCTATTATTCTAATATTTCGAATATGAGATGTAAATATGTCCACTTTTGGATTTTGAATATAAGCTGTATTACTAAAAACAACGAGAGATGACTCATTTTAATGTTTCCCCAAATGAAATATTTGGTTTATTTTGAGCTAAAAGAGGCCCAAGTCACACAAAATTCAGAATGGGGAACAAGCAATACACGTATACACGAATAGTGTTTAAAAGTTATTAAAAGACAGTGAAAGGAAAATGACTTTGATTAAGACGATTGTATTAGGGTGAATATCACAACTTGTGAGATTTTGAAAACAAAAATTTTAAAAATTTAAATAGTTTCAAAGCTTCTGATTTTTTTTTAAATGTTGGTTGAACAGCTGAATAAAGGGATTTATATGTAAAATTGTTAAAGTTTGATCATCTTAAGTTCATTTTTATGTAATTATAATTATGTGTCATTTTCTTGCCATATGTATGCCAGGATAATGACAATTTCATTCTAAAACCATATTCATTTTTTTTTTTTTTTTTTTTTTTTTTTTTTTAGATCTAACATTTTAATTTTGTTTAAAGGAACATATTTCCTCTATAGTACCCCAAATTCAGTGTAATGTTGAGCTTTATTTGTGATTTATAGAAGCCAGGAAAATGACATAATAAAAGTCTACTCAATTTTTACAAAACCTTTAAACACATTCCTTTCAAAGAAATATCTAAAAGATGTTGCTGGTAGAAATGATTTTACTACTTCTGACTTGAACTATACCAAGAACAAGAAGAATTGCTCTGCTGCGTCATCTTTATGTCTCATAAAGGACTAAAATGAACAGGCCAAGACAATGACATTCATTTTCCGTGACAATCATATTTTAATTATGAAAAATTATTTGCAAAATACAGAACTTGTTACTTTCCACATATATGTGTTATGTACAGTATAATTATTAATTAGAAAATTAAAAAAAAATTAGAAAAAGATATTAGTACATGATAGCAGAAAGCACTTTACTTTGCACACATCAGAAGAAAATGACCACGCACAACCAGGAAAATGACAATCTGAAATTTTAAGTCTTTTAATTGCTTTATTTTTGTGTTATTATGAATATAATGTGTCTTGAAAATACTTCTAAGAATATTTTTCATTAGAATGTAAAAAAGAAAATTGCATTACATAACATTAAATAGAAATTTTATTATGTGCATTGCAAATTCCGTATTTTGTGATATTGATCCATAAAGAACAAACATTGTTATCCAACGGATTGTCGTTCTAACTTCTTATCAGAAGAGGATGTATTCATAAGCAATTAACAGTGTGGCTTACAACCTTGGTTGCCTATTTTTAGTATGGCATGAGACATTCATTTATTACTCAATACAATAGCACATTTTAGCATGCGTTTCATTAATTTCGACGACCTACACATATATTCAGAAGTAACATCTCGCCATTGGTTCGCCATATATATGTCATAATTTGCGTTTTGATAATAGAAAAATTGTTTAAATTCCCATTGTGGCTTATGTGATTTTTTATTTTAAAATTGTCGTTGAAAATTTGTATTGGTTCCCATTGCGGCATGTGTCCCTTTTGTTTACAAAATTGTACATTTTCATAAAGCTAACTTTGGAAAAAGAGCAAAAAACTGTTTTTCCAATCCATTAGTGTTCTAAAGACCTTAAACAGTAAATATAAAGAATCTGTGCAGCTTAATCGCAAAAAGTGTCCAATTTAAGAAGACTGCTTCGATATACACCTTCTATCAGCCAGTGCTTCTACTTAGCTATTTTTGAGGTATCTGAGGAGCGGAAATGCTGACCAGGATGACAAAAATGTGGAAATGAAAGTGTTAGCTTAAATGTTGAAGTCGATTAATAGAAAGAAAAAACAAACAAATTGTTTAGAGATTTCGTTGAGTTGTGAATATAAACTTATTGATATAAAGTAGTTGAAATTAATTTTTTGTAAATCATAACTTGTAATAAACGGTGTCCTTTTTGCATCTAAAAAAAAATATAGGTTAATTTAAATGCAGAAGGTCACATTTTTTATAAACATTCGTTAATAAATTTGTTACAAAAAATATTTCTATTTTTATAATGATTTAATGCGACTTGCTACACTATTATTCTATGAAATTATTAATCAAAAAACCAATAGGATTTTCAGGATTTTACCAAAACCTTTAAAACTGTTTTTCTCAAAACAAACCAAATGTGACTTATGTACCTTGTTTCCCCTGAGCGCCTCAATTTATATCCAAGCATATACATAAAAACAATTTAACATGTTTAAATTTATGCATTAAATTATAGAAAGTTTTTAATGTTAATAATTACAGAGTGGTAGAAAAAAAATCTTAATTTAAAAATTCGTTAAGTCACTATATATACCAGGGGATCCAACCCAGACTCCCCGGGTTCCATAATATATGTGACAAATATTTGTGTTTTATTTTTTTTTCCTATTCCAAGATGTAAAAATAAAAATTGTGCAATGCTTAGAAGTTTAAAAAATTGCAAAAGCGAAATTTAATCGTCTGTTGTTGTCAAAGTAAAAATGACGTCAGCGGCACGTTCACTTTTGTCTATACAGATGTGTAATCCTCACGTTTATTAATAAAAGAAAGATCTGTTTGCCTGCGATGGCGAGGAAAATCTACCTTGGGAAGAGGTCTGAAGATTTGGATAAGGCTAGACAAATGTAGTGTACCTGAGGCTCATATTTTTCATTTTTTTTTTTTGTTAACCGTGTTTCTGAAGGAAGAAGAGGAAAAACGTTCCCTTTGTCTCGTATTTTGAAACTGGTGTATCCTCAGATCATAACTTAATACGGAAAAAATACCCATTTATTTCTGGTTCGTTTGCCTTTATAACGACGTCTGTTTTTTTTCTAAACATTAATATCTACGCTTTTAAAAATTATTTTCCAGCCGGCGATTTAGTGTTTTATTTTTCTTTCGCATATTTACAAATCCGCATTCGTTATCCTTATCAAAATACGGCAAAACAAAGAATACGCACTTATTCTTAGAACTTTATAACTTTATCCCTTTATGCCTTTATAACAATATCTTTGTTTCTAAAATATACTAATATTGCTATCTAAAAATAAGCATTTTCTAAATGCTAATTTCATGATTTTTGTTCATTCTACAATATTTAAAACTCCTTATACGGCTTTCCACATCACAATTTTTAAAAAAGAAAAAAAAGTCTTATTCCTAGTACTTTCCAGTTCCAATGATGTCTTCATTTAGAAAATAATAATTTTTACTATTTAAAAAATATATTTTCCGGAAGTTCTTTCACGAATTTACGAGACTTATTTTTTCTATGTCCCTCTGTGTTTTTGAAAATAGTTTCCGTTTTAATTCTGCTTCAAAATATTTTCGGAGGGGTTTTAATTTTTGCGCATGCATTGGGAAACCTCTACATGTTCAAAAGTGAAATGTATCATTTAAAGTTTTAAAAGAGGGGGGGGGGCATTTGATATTTAAGGTATCTTTGGGGAACTTTTGATCAAAATTCAAACTTTAGTAGTAAACGCCAGAAACTAAACCGGGAAACACTGTAAAGTGGGCCTCCTAGTACGTTTGCATAAATTTTCATTTAAAAATATAAAATTATACAAATTAGTAGGAATACGCCGCCAAAGACAGGGCAGCCCCCAGCATTTCACTTGGACAGGTTTTCGTTTAAAAAGATAATTTATTTTAGCACAGATTTATGTATACTTAAGGTTCTTATCACGTGCCTGGGTAACGTGTTTTTTTTTTTCGCATATTTACATTTCCTCCTGTTCAAAAATTGCAAAAAAAAATAAAAATAAAAATAAAAAATAAAAAATACTCACTTATTCGGGGTACCTTTCTAATTCCAACGGTGTTATTTATTTTAATATTTATTTCTCAGAAAAATAAATAAATAAATAAAACTAGAAACCGGAATTCTTCTTTTTCAGAATTTAGTGTCGCCCCCGAGGGAAAAAAATATATGTGTATATAATTTGTACAAAACATATTTTAATTTTAAGACTAGCACACGCTTTTATTTTATGTAAAATGACGTCATTCGCATCCGCTTTTATTTTCACATTTACGACCCACTCTTAAACATCTACAGTAAAGTATGCATAGGACATCATTATCATGAAATAATACAGAAATGTAGCAAAAAGATGACGTCATTAAAGATACTCGACAAAGAAAAAAAAAAACAAAAAAGTCTATCTAATGATTTATAGGCATTAATTTGTTTGTAACATTAATATATATACTTAACGCTATTATTCGCGCACTTGAAATCACACGCTATGTAATGTTAATCCTATGGGCAGGCTATTTTCGAATTTCTCGTTTCAATTTGGATAATTTTAAACGATTTTTTTTTTTTTTTACATAGGATAGCTGAGTTTAATCTTTAATATGACTCTTCTTTACTTTTTCGATTTTGGCTGCAGATATATTTTTTTAAAGTACTTACAGTTTCGAAGCCGGTTTGGAAACTAAAAGTACCTTTAAAAAAAAAATCTGCAACCAAAATCGAAAAAGTAAAAAAAAGTCATATTAAAGATTGAGCTCAGCTATCCTATGCAAAAAGAAATCGTTTAAAAATATTAAAATTGAAACGAGAAATTCGAAAATAACCTGCCCATAGAATTAACATTATGGAGCGTGTGTTTTTAAGTGCATGAAGAATCCCCTTAAAATTAAGTATAGTTTATAGTAAAAAAGTTTATAATAAAGTTATTACTATTAAATATAGTTTATAATAAAGTCCATGTTTTAACAGAAATCATTCATTTATATTTTTTCAATATAGCGCGTATTTTAATTACATTTTCTTTCGGTTGTTATGAGAAAAGGGCAATATATAATTACTATTTTGCCGCTATTTTTCCTTTACTTTCTACAGAAATGGAGTGCTTCCGTTACCAATATTAAACAAATGGCTCTAAAAACTGCAAAAAAATTAATATTTCAAAAATAAATTGAGATGCAGTTTTCAAACAAATTGCATTTAAAAGTACATTTTTTCCCAATACGACGGTATAAAAATTGAAAATGCGCGATGTTTAGAAATTAAAAAAAATGCTGTAGAGTATTTAATCGTACGATGATTCAACTGCTTTGTTTTACGTCTGGGCTCTGTAAGGTAACGTTATTTTTTGGAGACGACACAAAATAAGCTGTGGGAAAGAAATAGCATACCGGGGGCTAAAAAATCTGAATTGCAATTTCGTGTTTTTCGTTTCATCTGCATTATCTAAAACTCGATATTGGCTTATCGGCTTGAAATACAAAAAAAAAAAAAAAAAAAAAAAAAAAAAACAACCCTCCCACTTATTGGTACTTTCCCGTACACTTTAAAAATTTACTATTTAAAAAAAATCATTTCTAGAACTCCTTTCACCAATTCGCCAGACTTCTCTTTTTCTCAGTATGTTCCCAGATATCATTTGTGTTTTGTCAGAAACGCAAATTGTAGCTTTATGGTCTTCACAGTTTAAAAGAAGGGAGCGAGAAGGGTTTTTAAAATATATAGGTTTTCTCAGAAAACTTTGGCCTTAATTGTAAGATCACTATAAAAGGGTACTTTTATTTCATTTAAACACATTTTTATTTGAAACATTTTATTCTTTAAAATCCGGGGTGTACACTGCTAAAGGTAGTGAGCCGCGATTCAGGATTCGTTTGGAAAGATTTTCGTTTAAAAATATAAAACCAAAATAGACCACAGTGTGAGTAGCTCGCCTGCATACGCTGACAAAGCCAGTGGGACTTTACCTGTTGGTTCATTCGGAAATATTTTCATTTACAAATATAAAACCTTACAAATTCGAGAGTGTACGTTGCTGAATGCGATGGGGACCCCAACAATAAGCTCATTCCTAAAGATTTTATTAAAAAAATATATATTCGAAACAGACCGCAGTGTGTCTTGCATGCCCGGCGTACGCTGCCGAAGGCTGTGGGGTACCATCTCTAGGTTCATTTTGATAGGTTTTCTTTAAATAAACAACATCATACTAATCGAATCGTTATATGCTGCCGAAGGCAGTGGGGGACTGCGAAATTATTTTCTCATAGAAAGATTTTCTTTTAAAGTTATAAATTCTATTGATTTTAGGTATATTTAAGATTATTATTATGGACCTGGATTGGATCAACTAATTAAAATTATAGAGGTCAAACCAGTGATAAAATCATTTGAAATCAGTGTATAATGTAATTCATGAATTTTGTTTAAAATAATTTGAAAAATATTTAAAATTTTAGTTAATATAAATGTATTCGTGGATATAAATTTATGCAAATAAGTATCTATTTTTTAACGAGATTATATTGCTTAACATTTATTTTTTTAAGGAGAATAACGATCTTCCGATGGAAATCCATAAATACACTGTTGATTTGATGGGGTGTAACACACGCGTTATAGAAGAAATAAATTATCAACATTGCTCAAAAATAATCTCTTAAAATTTACAATGTTACATAGTTCGCGTAATTGCACAACAATAGCAAATGGAAATTTCTCTTGGCGGGAGAGAGGACGATTCGACCATGCAGATCTACTGCTGAAAAAAAAACCCGATTATGTTTGTATGAATTAAAAATCACATCATTAAGTGTAAATTAATATTAAAAATAGTTTGATCAAATATATACATGTGTAATATGTTTGTGCTTTTAACAAATCCTATAAAATACAAACATGAAATCTGTAATTATTTTTCCAAGAAAAGTCTATATAACCGACACATCTTCAACGTTCACTTGGTCCTTTTTTAAGTGATTTATATGTAACAAACGTATCGTTCAATATTGATAAAAATTTGTATTTCTACTGAAATTAAATGTATGATAAAGATATGGTGTTGTTATTGAGCTTTTTAAATGCGCTCATTTTTGATAAGTAATCTTTTATACGAGAAAAACCAAAAAATATGAAAAAAAATAATACAATTTAAACAATACATTTTTTTTCTTTCATCTATTAAAACTAAAGTTATATCCAGCGTTCGGAATTTTTTATTTATCAAACCATGTATGGTTTAATATTAAGATATAAAATAATCTAAAATTAAACAAACTTATATCTTTTCACATTCAAGAAAACAACACTGAAACAAATTGTTCTTGAAATTTTCAAGTGATTTTAATACTTTGAAAATTATTATATTTCATTTTCACTTCATCTTATAGAACCCTTCTCAGCATTTGCCTCTTCTGACAAGCCCATCTGGGGAAATTGCATATTTGACTTCCGTATATTTTATGTAAGTTTTCGCTTACTTTTGTATACTCAATAAGTTTCTCGTAAATCTGACGAAAGAATAATAGAAAACAATTCAAAAAATATTTATTAAACATAATTTTTTATCATAATTACCATCATGGCAAATTTAAAAGGTAAGAAATCGTTGAACATGACGTTTGTGTATTATTGACAAAGATTGATTTTTTATATATATTTCCAAAATAATTATAAATGAAATAAATTTTGTCATATGCAGGGTGGCCATAACAAAAACTTAGGTGATCCCCTAGTGATCGTACTGCTCATGAAAACAGGATGTCGTTTAGGATGCGGGATATATTGAATTTTGTCAAGAATGAGATAAAGGGAAAAATAGATATATCATACATTTACCGATATGACAAAATTTAAAAGAATTCAAATGCCTATACACAATTTTTTCATCGTCAAATTAACTTCATACTGAAAAGCAAAAGTAGCGTTAAAACACTAATTTTAGCAGCAGAAATAGCGTCATAAAACGAATTCAAATAAGACCATTTCACTCTTCACGGGTGCTGCAAGGAGAAACTGCTGACATTGTTACCTACTGCTAATTTTGCGTTCCAGTTATCTACAGAGACACCCGAATACGCTTCAATCGATTTTTGTCTTTTGGAATATTTGAAATTCTAGCTATATGTGCCAAAACCTCTAAGTGAATCTGACATAACAGGCAAGTGGAAAATTCTATGTTATCTTCATGACATGATTTAGCGTTACCCATATTCTTCTGCATAAGATGTGTAATTATTTGCGAGGGCAAATGATTTGTTTTTTATTGCCTGTGTGCGCGCAAATGTTCTTCTGCTTTCCATTGTTTGCGTTTGTTTTACGTTACCATTAATATTCTTAAAATTAGTTTTTTAACGCCATTCATTGTTTTTCAGCGTGAAGATCATTTTGCAAGAAGATAATTGGGTGTTGCCTTTTGAACTTTGCAGTTTGTAACTGCAACCGTAAGTGTGGGAGAAATACTGTTGTTCGTTACCTCATTATCCAGTCCATGCCATAAAGTACCTACATACCAAATGGCATTCCGTTTCTTTAAACGGTACGGTCACTATGGGCAATATATATGGGCAAATATTTTAACGACCACGCTCTCAAAAAAAGATCCGTCAAAACAAGTAAAAAATACAGGCAGCAAGTTTTCGGGACAGCCATGTGATTGAAAGATATTTTTTAGTTATTTGAGAAAAATTCTCTGTTTTGACTTACGAATTTCAGGAAATTTTGAGTTTTGGTTCGCGAATGTTTGTTTTCAGGGGAAGGACATACATAAAAATTCCATATCTAATACAAAAAAGCAACACGCAGCACAGTTGCCAGAATACCTTTGGGATTTGTCCAGAATGCAGCTATAAATTCAAAGATTTCAGGTAACTTTTATAGATTGGGGAGATTTCTCTATTTTCGGGCAAAATGGGAGGATCAAAGTGGAAATTTTCGTGTTTTAACTTAAAAAAAAAGGCAGAAAAACATTAATTCCCGTTTTTTATAGTACATACTGTGTTTTATAAACAAACATATGCCGTTCGTAAGCCTCTATGCATGTTAATAATTACTTTATGCAAGAAGTATTAGTTAGAAAAAAAATATATATGATTTTAACTGTATTAATAAATTAAAACAAACAGTGATTATTGAGATGAATAATTATAAAAATCAATATAAGTGACAGAGACAGAAAGAGAAAAGGGAAAAGAAAGATCTTCCAAGAGGACGTTTGGAGTTCCTTCATAGCTTTTAATATATATATATATATATATTATGTATATATATATATAAATTTATTATCTTAAAGAAACAGTCAATTGCCAAAGATATGTATCACCTGAATTTTGTGTAGCTGTAGAGGGTTCATACATTAATACAGAGATATGCATGACATTTTTTGTATTTTAGTTTAAGTAACAAAGTTAAATCATTATTAAATATGCATCGGTAACTACTATAATAAATGCAATTATTTGTATCAAAGCATATACATACATGTTTTATGTTTTAATATAGCAGCATTTAGCAACAATGTCTAAAATACATACATACGTATCCGTTTATAGCGTTATCCAATTTGGCAGGTCAAACTTATTAACTTTCAATTTTTTAATTGCTATGTTTTATTGGGTCACTTTAAAATCTCGGTCTAAGAATGATGTGTTGGTGATTATTTTGTAGGCACGAGGTCTGAATAGCAGGAAAGTGGAATCGGAGTCAGTGAAATCATCCATATCTGAATCGGGGTTCAAACCTGACACAACTTCACTACTAGAAAGCAACTTAAACCTATAGAAGCCATTGAGATCTGAGCGCAGTGATCATTGAGCGCGGATATACACTGACTACCATTATAAAAATTGAAATGTAATAATAATGTATTTTTCTTAAAAGTTACTTCTGTTTATAAAATTACGCATATGAGTATTCAAACGTATACGAGAAATAAAAAAAATATTTTTATATCGCATTTCATGATTGCCTATTATTTATACTCAGTACTTCTCTTTACGAGACGTCTTAATAATAATATTCTTCAATTTTCATTCGTATTTATAAATTATTTCTAAAGTCATTCTCTATTTTTTATAAGTTATTTATTTCATTTAAATTTTAAAATAAAGGATAAAAAATAACATAAAATAATATGATCAGAAAGTAACATTCTCCGTAAAAATATCCTAATATGAAAATTTTTGGAGTAATATGTATTAAATAAAATAGTATTTTTTAAACAGAACTTTTTTACGTTTCATTAGGTTAAAAAATTATTACGTCACTATCGACACAATTTTTAAATAATTGAAAATAATATTTGGGATTACATATGAATCTTGACTATACATTGTCCACATGACAGTCAATAAAATTAATATACCACAATGACAGCAACAAGCAGCAATGTGTCGCATTTTGTGGCAGCTAAAATAATACATCTATATAACCGGCCTTCAGTTTTGAGCTCGATATCCTCGATGACTAAAGCTCATCATGCAAAATGCCTAAAGTAAAATAACTGGAGACTGAAATCCGCAACATGTAAGAAAGTTATTAAAATGCGTGACTAATAAATCCGGAGCTCCAAATTGCTAGAATTTTTTGCTTTTTCTCTCTCCATCTCTTTAACATACGCAATTATTATTTAATTATTCTTGTAAAAAAGTATTTGTTTGGTTTGATTAAATATTTTGCTTAACAATTCATATAATTTTCCTTTTTTCCTTAAAGAAAATACCTCTTTCTTTATTTTTGCCTTCGTCTTGAATGTTAGTGGAAAATTTTACTTAGAATTATTGAATTACAGTCCCTTTATTCTTCTTGCGGTATTCTTTTCGTAGAAACAATTGAAATATTTTCTTCTGCTGCAATGCGTAAGCAAGTAGGTAGGACTGTTTCGGAGACTACTTGTAACACCGATCTTTGAAAACGAAAAATTCTGCCATCCCCCATGGAAACTGTGAAAAATCAATCGCTTTTCTTTAACATTAATTTGCTTGCCTGATCTTTGGAATACAAATCACCGTTTCTTTTATTTCGACGGGTATTCTATTGGGGATTTTTTCGCTTTTCTTTTCTTCTGTAAAGAGGGTACTATTTAAGAAGAATATCTGAACGAGTTCTTTATAGAACGATAACAACGCTTCGATGGACTTACAAAGAGAAGTTAGATGCATGAGGCTTTTACAAGACGAAAACTGCTGCATTTAAGAATCTTATTGAGTCCGTGTGAACGTTATTCTTATCACTGACTCTTCAGGCTCTTTCAACACTTAAACTTTCGAGTTTATGCTTGAAACTTCACATTAAAGTAAGTTATGCTCATAGGCAACTTCTAGAGGCAGTTTTTCGTTGATATCAGAAAGAATTGAAGTACACAATGTAATAATTAATCCTCTTTGGAAATCATGAGCTGTAAATATAAGAGAAAAATTTGGCGTACTTCTAAGGATAACTTGTACTAATGCTTCAGTGAAATTCTATGCAGAATTATCAATACTTACATGAGTAATGTGTGCAATATATCTGCTAGGATTTTGAAATGAATTACGTTATACTTATTCTAAGTTAAAAGTAAAATACTTTATTTGATGTAAACTGAAGCATATCAAAATTTACGAAAGAAAATTATAAACATTGATGCATCAGTAAGCCTATTTAACTTCCGTCAACGTTGGATTAAACTCAAAAATTATATCTCAAAAATATAAATGTACTGAATGCGATGCGAAATATATGGATATGCAACCAGAAGCCATAGATTTTCTTAAAATAGATTTGATTCAGAAATTTTAAATATTTTATTTTGAAAAAAGCATTGCATTAAATGTTATTTATTTAATTATATATTAATATTTTAATGCATAACAATGTTTTTTGAGAAATAATAACCAAGCAGTAGTTAGTACTGTGTATCCCGCTTTCAGAAATGACTTTTGATTTTCCCCCTTTTAAAAATATGAACATTTTGAACATTAAAATTATGGCCACGTAAGCACAATAAAGTATTTAGCTCAAAAATATAACACCTTATTCAACAGAATGGTCGTACTGTCAAGCCGAACTTTAAAGAAAACTATGCCCGCCAAACGAATAAACGCCAAGGAGTACACAACAGATCACTGCTTATTATACAGGACAAAACGTCTTGATGAAATTAGACCAAACATGCAGCGTAAAAAATCAGATATCAAAGGAACGAATCATAGCAGAAAATAAAATAGAAAGTAAAAGAATCTTATAAAGCTCTATAATTTGAGAACAAAGATAACTTTGTAAGGATATTATAAACACAGAAGTAAAATTTTAAAATTTACGTATAGACACATATATAAACTATTTCATATTCTTCGACAGATTTCTAAAAAAAAAAAAAAAACACGGGGATATAAATCTCATACATACAGAAGTAAGGAGTGAATTTTTAGTTATGTAATTACTTAATGCTATGTGATTTTGTAAAATTGAGTTTCAAAAATTAAAATTTTGAGACTTGATTAGCAAAAATATAAAAAAAAAGTTCTTAACGCTAAACTGAACAAAATTCTCCAAAACAGCAAGAACACCAAAAAACGATAGTGTAATATTTACTACATAATATCGATAATTAAAAGTACAGAAATATTTCAAATTACAGATATGTTGGAGAATAAAAGCTATTTTTTTTTATTATTAAACGCCCCAAAATGAAAAAAAAAATATTTTTACAAGCACTCTTACCAGTAAATACCAATAATTTTTCGAGATTTTTTTACACAGCTTACGGAAATATTATAATTTTGACTCATAAAAATTTTAAAAAGGTTGAACGATAACAACTTAAAAAAAACATTAAGAAATCAAAATACGGGAAAAGGAATAATAACAAACCACATGTAAGTTCATTTATCTTTCCAAGGGTACAATCCATTTTAAAAATACTACTATTAACCCTTTATAAAAAGTTCATTTCCGAAAGTCACTTTCGGAAAATTTCTTTTTGCATGTGAAAAAAATAGAAGAAAAATACCGCTTTTTACATCGAAATATCAATATTTTAGCAACAAATTGTACGCAGACTTCAGATACATTATATTTATAACTCAGAAAAATTTCCAAGATTTATAACAAAAAGCTTTTTTTTTATGTTTAAATGCATTCAAAGGTTGTCGACGAAAAAAAATGGCTAAAAGCTTTTTCCAAACCCTTTTAACTTAGATTTGTGTTTAAAAATATAAAATCATTCAAAACTTATTTTAGATATGTTTAAGGCAATCATAATCATTTTAAACATAGAAACATTTTATAATGAACTCATATTTAAATAACGAGTTTATACACTGGCCTCCAAAAGTTAAGGTACATGGACTGGATGCTTTCGATTGCGCACTTTTTGTCGAATATCTGCAAGCATTATTGGCGAATTGTTCTTAAACTTCTGGGATGAAAAGAACATGTTTGATTTCATATTTCTTGAAGAAGATTTAGTCGGGCCGACAATTAGGGGGCTAATAATAAATTTAATAATAAAATAATATTTGCGATCGCCTATGTAACAGAAACTGCTGAAAATGGTTTGTCACTGTGTTAAATGACTATTTGCGTCTTGTTCAACGTTCGTGTGCATTTGTGTAAGCATAGCACTCATATTTGTGAAGATGCTATTGTGTCTGTGAAAAATTCAAAAGTTTTTTGCTTATAGCAAACAGAGTTTTCAACCAAATTTAACACAACTTTCCGAAAACTTGCCAAAGAATAGTAGCAACAGTATACTGCAACTAAAACATGAATATATTGCACATTAGATGAGATATGGGCATTTTTATGGGTTAATTTTTAACTGCGCATGCGCGGAAGATTTCAAAATTTTTATTTCATAATTTGGTAGTCAGTATTTTGGGGCAACTTCTATAAAAAGTCCAGTTAAATGTTGTGAAAACTTAGAAAGCTATAGAGAGTTGATTGAAAAGTTGTGGAAAATCCCTTATAATAAAGCTATTTTTAGGAAGCAAGTCACTATATTGACCCTATCTTTGTGAATTTTCGCGATAATGGGCTGGGCTTTTTATATAAGTTGCCCTAAATAGCTGACTACCAAATTATATAATACAAATTTTAGGATCTTCCACGCATGCGCAGTTAAAAATTATTTCATACAAATGCCCATATCTCATCAAATATTCAATATATTCATGTTTTAATTATAGTATACTTTTGCTACTGTTCTTTTTCAGGTTTTTGGAAAGTTGTGTTAAATTTGGTTGAAAACTCTGTGTGCTATAAACAAAAAACTTTTGAATTTTTGACAAAAACGTTAACACTTTCACGAATATGAGTGCTATGCTTACACAAATGCATACAAACGTTGAACAGGACCCAAATAGTCATTTACCAAAATGTCCAACCATTTCCAGCCTTTTCTGTTACATAGGTAATCGCAAATATTATTTTATTATTAAATTTATTATTAGCCCCCTAATTGTACCACCCGATAAATCTTCACCGATAAATATAAAATCAAACATGTTCTTTACATCCTAGATGTTCAAGAACAATTCGCCAATAATGTTGGTAGATATTCGCCAAAACGTGTGCAATCGAAAGCATCCAGTCCCTGTACCTTAACTTTTGGAGGCCAGTGTAGAAACATTCTAAGATATAAAATAATCGAAAAATTATCCAAGAAGTATCAATAGTGCAATATTTAAATTCCGTTCTACCAAAAGTTAGTAAAATGAAAACACATTATGTAAAGTTACTATATACTTTAATTTTTTACTATATACTTATAAAAGTAATTCCAGAACAAAATATGAAAAATAGCCTAGAAATAAGAAAGATAAAATTTACCGTAAATTTACAGATTTACAATAAAATTTGTACTCCAGTGTATCATTTCTCATTCACGCAACAAGTCTTCAATAAGTCAATTCTGCCACATGACTTAGGGATGGTAAATTCGTTGAAAGAACTTTTCAGGCATTTACGAACAAGTTGAATCTCTTAAGAGTGAACCCAACCCCTAACCCTCAACATAAAAAAATTAGGATAAAGAAATAGAAAAAATTAACAAAATTGGTTAACACTCTGGTTTCTGTGATTTTTTGAGATAGTTTATTTCAGGGGTTTACGTAATAAAAAATTATCATAAAGAAATGTGACAAACAACGATACTTCATGTATCAAGCAATTTTTTGCATTCAAAAACTAATTCCATTAAAATACATTTATATGAATTCAATAGTAGCCTATTTAAAAATATCCTTGTATCCCTGTGGGGCTATTATTATATTTAAAAAGATTCTCACATTTATGCAAGCAGTTATGGATAATCATAATCGAGTAACATTATACCAATCATCTTTATTTTATGTGTGATAATGCATGATTTTATGCGGATGTGAAAAAAGGTGATAATTTTGTGGATAGTTTAATTCTTTAAATTTTTAGATGAATTTTTGTTAAACACACTTTCTTTCCTCATGTTTTAGACAATCCATTATGAATCGAATTTGCAGATCCACACATCGTCAATCTGATCCTAGAATCTCTAGATGCCTTCTGGGCTCGATTCCTGAATTATCCTTTGGTATTTACAATGACAAAATAATACTGCAAAACTGTGCGCAACAATCAAAAACGTACAGCTACCCAGCTAGCAGGTAAACCGCAGATTTATATGTTATTTGGTCTTCATGAGACTTTTACTTAATTTCTATCTATAATAAGAACTAACACTAAATATACCACCAATAATCATTTGACATGTACCAAATGAAAATATGTCGATTCGAACCAGAATTTTCGTTGTAAAATAAATAAAATGTAAATCACACAGAAATAAGCTAAATATAAAAGACAAATAGTTTTAAATATAAATTCTGGTGTGAAATATTTTTATAAAACTTGAGTAAAATTCCCGGTAAGTTTAGCGTTTACCCTTTCAGAGGCAAAGTACTTCCATTCATAAAATGCTGAAATTATTCAGTGACAAAATAATTTAAAACAATTTTAATTGATAAAAAGAAAATGCTCTTCTTCGGGTACTTAATAAGAGGAAAATTTTTATTCCAAAATTCTGGTGTCAATGTAGCATTTTGGGACTAAAATAAACTTGTCGAAAAATGAACCGCCGTCCTTTTTGTTAAATAACATACAAATTGAGAAAGACTTACATATTAACCAAAGAAATTATTTTTCACTGCTTTTCAACTTGACTTATATTTATCTTTCTATTATGACTTATACTCAAATTTTACGTATGAGATGAATATATAAATGAAATGTATTGTTTATCCCGTACTGGAAAGTTCTACTATAGCCCATGTTTATTTCAATGAGTCGATTATTTATATCAAGCATATAAACTGCTTTTAAATAGAAATGATATCTACAAAAGCAACTTTTTTAAAGTAAAAAAAAAAAAAAAAAGACCCCAGCTTTACAAAAAAGAAAGCAAGGTAAAAATGCCTGTTTCTAAATATGTTTTAAGAAATTTCCAAGCTTATATCCTGGTATTAATTTAACATTATAAATTACCTAAGTTACCATATGTACCTACGTATGACATGATAATAGAAATCCTTCTTTATTGTACTAATTACATCATAACATATTTCTGAAAATCATTTTTTTAGAATAATGAGGTACATGTTGATTTTGCTGCCAGGTTAAAATAATATATTTTTTATGAAAAGCGTAAAATGTTAACTTGAGTGGCAATTTCGGAATTTGGATTTTAACTGCGCTCTTGGATATTTGGAACTTTGGGTAAAATATGGAAAGATAGTCGCCAAGACCATCGTGCTTAATTAAGAAAAATTCAAGGACGTATTATGATGTGTTTAGTAGAGGAGAGAAGGATTTCTATCAACATATTATGTGTAGGCACTTGACTTACATATTGTAAATTAGTTAATAGAAAACGCATTTTAACCATAGCTTTCTTTTTTTAAGTGTATTTTGCATGTACTTTACAGGAAACAAAGTCACTAAAAATGCGATTCCTTAACTATGTCTAGCTTTCCTTTATAAAAAATATTAAGTGAAAATAAATTAATACAATGTTTTATTTTATGATTCCATTAGTAATATAAAAAGAAAATATTATTTTTGCATCATATTTTTTTTTTAAATATCTTTCCTTTTTGAGTCGTATTATATATCTTGCATTTATACAGAGCACTTCCATCTTTCCTTTTATTATTATTATTAGATTTTTCTTTTTTTTGAAAAATTACGTTTTTTTTTTTTTTTTTTTTACAGTTACGTTTTATGAAGTTCATGAAATTTTATGATTACATCTTGTTTACATTAAAGCTGATATCGACTGCAATTTTTTTCTTTTAACCGTCTAAGCTTGTCGTTATTATGATGCGGTTAAATTATATAATGTCGCAGATAACGAAACGCATCAATAATCTACACTTAATGCCCATATTCAACTACAATGAAGATATTGGTTTTTAAATTGTCTATTAGGATTCTTGTATAATACAATTAAATAATTGTGATAATTAATGAAACAATTCAATTTACATTGAAAGTATTATTATGCTATAAAGCCTTTTCTGTAGATCTTTAATGATGTATTTAAAAGTTTTTATGATGATATTCGTTAGATGGAGAATGAAACTAATTTGGCATGAGTCATAAGAAAAACATTAATTATACGAAAAATTTTATTTTATGTTTTTGGCACAGACTAATGCAAATTAATTTCAGTAAGATTATAATAATCCGCAGTATTTTAAAAATGAATACAAATTTGTAAGATTTTTTTTTTAAATTAAGAATTATTATAACTTCGATTCTGATAATTTCAATTGCATTATATACATAATATATTTCCAATAATGTTAGAATTAAAAAAAGCTTTATGAATTATGCATTAAGAATGAGAATTTATTTCAAGAGCAAATATTCTCAGAGATTTTAAAATCAATGTCTTTTATTATGAATGAAACTTGGAAATATCAAACGCATATTTATGGAACACTGCATTTTTTTTCAAAAGTATTCCTCTACTCGAAGAAAGATTCCAACTTTCAAGATTTTAAATTGCCAACTCTTTATAAGTCAAGCATTCCTCGCAACCACATAGTCAAAAGATCCAAGAGTATGATCCTACAAAATAGAACGCTTTGAAGTAGGATAAAGAAGGATGATTTTTGATGGATGATAAGTCGCTGTCTTTCAAAATATTGGGAAGTTTCTAACAATAAGTTGGCAGATGAGTAATGCAAATTTAGGAGAATTTATATTGATTAAACAATGTGTTTCCTGCGTTATTGCTGTCTGTCAGTTACTTTCTTACCACATAGTATCAAAAGTTCTTTGAAGATCATCGACCAACTTGTTGTGGCCTGAGTATACCTCATTTTGTATAAATATTCTCCCGTTAAAACATGCATGTGTGTAGTTTCCACGAAAGTAAGTATCAACAGACAATAATTTACTGCAGTAAGAGAGCACGAGACTGTTTTTGCCTTTTTCACTTTTAAAGAGTATTTGGTAGTTACGGTAATTAACTGTAAAGAAGACTGCAACGCTTATCGACCTCACGAATGTCCGTTCAAGAAATTAGTAGTTCAAGTCCACGAGTTGGCCTGTTGGTTGTGTTAGTTTCGGGGCCTGTGGTAATTTTTTGCTAACGAGAGCTTAAGGTATTAGCGTAAGGTAAACTTCATGGGGAAATTATCAGCGTTGACAAATATTTTATATAATGTCTTGACCTGCCCATGATGTTATCCAAGACCATACATAATCGCATATTATCTAAATCACTGAAAAATAGGATAATATTGATCGCATCTCTACATTTTTTGAACTAGTGATGAAGCATCAGACTGTAATTAATGTAACAAAAAAATTAAATTTCTACTTTTTTTTTACCATATATTGATATTTTTATTATTAATCCATCATTACTAAATCAAAAGGAACTCGCCCACTTCAAACGTTATAAGCTTTGACTGTGACAGTTTAAAGTTTTCAATTTCTGAATTTAATCTTATTTTGAAAACTCTTTCAAATTTCACAGATAAAGTTCCTGTCTTTTCGAAACGGAAAGACCTTTTAATTCAATAAATAGTTTTCACTCAATATTATGTCCATTTCTTTAGAAATTTATCACTTGGTTTATATATCTGTCTATATACTATGCAAAACTTGTCATCACGATAACGTTCAAAATACTAAACCGATTCCAACCAAATTGGGACAGTACGTTGACCTTGAAATATCGTAGAAGAATTCATTAATAAAGTATACAGCTTTTATACTTGCTCCAGAGGGACAAACGCAAATGTCCTTTACCTCTGATGAAAAATCGTTTGCGATGCATTGTAATGTTGTCAATATTATACAAGATCTTCAAACTCAGTTAGAAGAGTAGGTTAATTTCTTAGTCTTTTTTTAAGTTAAAATATCTTGGATGAGTTATTTGATAAAAAAATTCGGTACTCTGTTTCAAAATAACAGCTTTTTGAATGTCCGAATAAATTTATTATTGAAATTTCCAGTTCTTTATTAAGACATAATAAATTACGCCGATTCCAATCGGATTAATAGGATAGCTTTAGTTTAGTAAGTGAGGCATACTAAAAATATCCATTGGTATTAATTGTATGGTTTGTTATCGAACGTCGTTTGAGCGTCGAAGATATGGCTTAGTATTATCATTTGTTACAACCTTGTGTCATCATGATAACGTCCAAAATACTTGACCGTAAATGTGGTTATGATATAGTTCACTGCGTTAGTTAGAATCAGTTCTATAATTGGTATTATAGGTTAAAACTGGGTAATGCATTGTTATTGAGTAAGAATTATTTTAAATAGATACTTTAGATTATGTGATTTTTAAGATACATATTGTAAATAAAATATGCTATTGTTTTTTTTTAGTTGTGAAAGTTCAAGCTTAGTAGTACTACTTTTATCTAATATGTCTTAGTATCAAAAATGTAATAAAAATATTATAATAAAAAGTATTATACTTTTAATTCAATTGTGATACATAGTTTTATTTAAGCCTGAAGGAAATGCAATGAAATTTCCATAAATTTACCACTTTTAAGCGATAGTTCAAATTGTTCTATTGTTCCATGAAGATCGTTCATTGTTACGTCAATACCTCATTACATCCATTCAACTTTAAGCAAGGAAAGACGGCGGGCAATTTTCTTATATGTTTTTATGTAACATGGGGTAATATTAAATCCATAATGTGTTCTTCCATCCGATCATAAAATTTTTTAATTGTCTTCTATTTGAAATTGCTTTAAACCTTTATAAGATTTTTTTCAATTTGTATTTGCATATTTCACATAAAAATATAAAATAATTTAACAGTTAATGAGAAGAAACAACGTACTCTTAATTAATGTTGAAAAAAGAGTTCTTGATCTAGTGTTAATTTTATATTAATTGACGTAAAAACCATAGAACAAATAATTAATTGGACAAGATATCCTATCAGCTTATATATTAAGTAAATTATTGTATATAGTCATTAGGGCAACTTTCTGAAGAGTCTCTTAAATACTAAAGCTTTATTCAGTTACTTAGACTTCAGGGAAATGAATGAATTATATATAATCCAACTTCTGTTTTGCATGGAAGAGATGTAGCCCTTTAGATGCAGCAAAACATAATTCATGGTCTGTTACTCTAATTGCATTTAATTTTCCATCTTTCGGGACATAACAACACAAAAGTAACAACTATTATGCTGTACATACGTGCATTTCCAAAATCCGTTTATTCCCTGCTCCGTAAAATGTGATATTGATTGTACTTAACAAAGAACACACAGAACTCTCGTTGCATAATTGCATTTTGTAAAACTAGGCACATTAAATGACAATGAAAATTATTTTACAAATGTAAGTAAACCCACCAACTGAGCTTCAATTCATTTTTCTCTAACGCGTTGAAATTGAGATAAATGGAACACTGTTGTAATTTAATCCCTTTTTTGTTCAACAATTTTTTTTATCCATCGTGCCTAGAATATAAGTTTGCACTTATTACTTTTGATGTAGTAGTGTCGAGAATGTGAAGAGCGAATCTGTAAAATTATAAAAGCAAAGAAGTTTAAGGAAAAGTTTTAAAACATGGTCATGTTTGACATAAAATATTTATCGAATATATTTTTGATCTCATTGGTGTTAATTATTTACAGAAATAGTTGCAGTCTTTAGTGATAACAGTTAAAGTGTTTTATTCAACGAGTTTACTTTTTTTTTAATCAAATTATACATTTCATATTAAATTAATTGTTTTAAACAGTTAAATTTCAATCACTGCCATATTTATTTAACACTATTTTATTACTATTTTACTTGTGAATACATTTCGCTTAATTATTGTACAAATACAAGTTGACTGGGAATAAATAGTGTATTTTAACATAAAATAAGTATAAAACGTTTAGTTAAAAAATATTAATTAGAATTGAACTTTTATGAAAAATTCTAAAAATTAAAATAGTTTATTTATTAAATTCTTAAAATACTACTGTAACAAATAATTTTAATTTTTACATGATGCATAACATTTCATATTTTCATGTTTATAACAGAACCGCTGTTATCAAAATCTTCATTAGGCGTGAGACTTGAAGTTTAAATTTTTGAAATATTACTCAAAATTTAAAAAAAGACAAAATTTATACTTGCATTTGCCATATATTGTTACATTGTTTTAATTCATTTATAATTTTATCTTTGAAGAACGCAACTGTCCTATGCAAAAACCGTCATAGAATCGTTCCTAAAATAAATCGAAATATGTAGTTATAATTGGTAGTTAAAACGGTATAATGATATATTCAAATTATTTATATCGGTAATAATACACAGTTAGACCACCAATAAAAAATATGTAAATTTAAATAATATGAAAATGCAGCATTTATGTTCGAATTTCTTTATTCTGCGAATTTTCGAAGGGGACTTATTTCTTTACTATCTTTATACATCAATATTCAAATCGAATCAATACTTTCTCTAAATTTTAATTATTATTTTAATTTGTTAGTAATTTTCCAGATACCGTAGAAATATGAAATTCTTGTGTTCTTTTTGTGTGCAAATATTCATTTATTGCATTCAAAAGTATTATCATCTAATATTTCTGTAATATTGGAAACGGATTTTTTTTTTTTTTTTTTTTTTTTTTTTTTTTTTTGTACAAACTACTATATTTAAAAACATTTTTAAAGATTTATTTACTATAAATGATAAATTATTTGATTACTTTGATTTTTGAAAAATAGTCTCCAAATTTCGAAAATTATATTTTGCTAAAGTTATTTTCTTATGGAAATTTTAAGTTAAATACTAATAAAAAGTATAATCTATTTAATTTCATGTTACATATTAATATAAGTATTTAAAAAAGTTTTGCATGTATTACTTGTTAACGATTATTTAGGAAAAATGTTATCTATTTCTTACAAAAAAAAAAAAGACACAGAATAAATATTATTTTTATAAGTTATGCTTTTTGGTACAATTCTAGATATTTCACTAAACACAATCCTTTTAATTACGATATTGCTTTTAACAGATTAAACTCTCATAGACTAACCAGTGATTTTCTTTCAATTTTAGAATACAGTTATGAAAGTAACATTCAAAAGCTGAACATTCTGAACTAACATTCGGAAATTAAAACGTATTAACTACTTAAATAAGTTCGTAAAAATCCATTAATAAAATAATGTTTAAAAAATATGAGATATTTATTCGTGATTAGATATGTATTTGTGATTAATGAGACATTAGGAAATGAATGCAAACTCCCTAAAGAAGAATTTCATTATTAGATGTAGATATATCAGGTAGTCATTGTAATAGGGGAAACTCATTTTTTACAAAATGATTTTTAAATTTTTAAATATTGAACCTAGAATAAAGTTTCGTACATCATTTTATTTGTTATACATTCAGTTGTCAAAATAAAATTTTAACATAAGTGTAATATATAAGAAAATTGAAAAATGATTGATTTTAATCATGAGAAAATAATGGGCCAAGGATGGGCCAAGCCTACATATGGGAGGCTTGACCCACTTTATTTTATATTGAAATATTTGTTAAAGGAAATAAAATCAGTTTAAAATAAGGCAGAATAATTTTATGCTACTTGGTTTAATTAAGGTGTGTCCCACCGAAATAAAGCCACTGCGATTGTATGCTGTAATTGGACACGAAACAAACCAATAAGAAGGAAACAAATATATTAAGAAAATCTATATACAAATACATATTTACAAGGGGTAACTCACTCCATGCATTACCAGGACAGGAAAATAAAATAGTTTGTAAAAAAAGAGGGGGGGGGGAGGTGTCCCGCCGAAATAAAGCCACTACCGTTGATAGACAATATATCCGCCATGGTTATATATGACTTAGAATATACGATGTGGCATACCATTTACCACCCCTTGGAGGACAGTAGCAGCAATCTTCTCCCACGCTTCAATGATGACGACCTTCGATTTTGCCACAGACTGAAACTGCCGGCCATAGGCATATACAGCCCTACTGAGGATACCACACACATTTTCTTGAGGATTGAGATCATGAAAAATATGCAGGTCATTTCGTGACATGCACCTGCTTCTCCAAAAACCATTCCCAGGACGATTTTGTAGCGTGAATGGAGGTTTTTCCTGCTGGAAAATCCAACTTAGTCTACCAATTCTGTTTGAAAATGGCAGTAAATGGTTTTCTAGCATTTCTTGGTAATCGGAAGTCTTCATGCGGCCTGAGAGAACAGCCAGGTTATGTTTATCTGCATACCCGAAGCCTCCCCACACCATTAATGAGCCTCCACCTAGCTGTCTTTTAGAGAAAATTTTCTCTTCTTTCCTCATGTCATACCAATAGAAAGCAAGGCCGTCTGGCCCATCCAGATTATATTTTTTCTCATCTGAGACTGTAACACGATGTCCCTGGTCCTTCCAGGTTTCATTATATTTGGCCCAGTCGACCCTCCTTTGCATGTTGATAGCTTTCAACATGTGCTGATGTTTACTTTTCTTATATCGCAAGTTGCTTGTACGTTTTTGAATTCGTGACAGTGTTGATTTTGTCACAGGATGTTATCCTCTTTGGCCAACTGTTTTAGGGAAATACCAACGCCTGAAAGACGACGTAAAACTGCTCTTGCCTGCCTGGAAGTCATTTTTCTGCAGGTACACCTCCTTTTTTTATACCCGTTCGCAGTGCCCTGATTTACATAATTGTCTATTACGGTTTTAGATCGTTTGATTTGCTTAGATATTGGTTTATGTGAAAGACCTTGTTCCTTAAAAGCTGTTATCTGACCTTTCTCAAACTTTGAGAGCAACGTTTTCTTTTACATTGCACTACAGCAGGAGAAATAGAAAAATACAACATTCTAAAGTCCGTACAAAGCTCGACTTGCACAGAACAAGTACTTGACGACTTCCTGACGTCATAAACATGTTGAACTCAGCAGCTCGAATGTCGGTAGTTACCAATAAATACTAATATTGGCAGTGATTTTATTTCGGCGGGACACTTTTCCCCCTCTTTTTTTACACATTTACCTTTTTCTCCTTCCCAGGTGGGGCTGGAAGTGAGTTACTTCTTGTAAATATGTATTTCTATATAGACTTTCTTAATATATTTGTTTCAATCTTATTTGTTTGTTTTGTGCCCAGTTACGGCATACAATCACGGTGGCTTTATTTCTTTGGGACACATCTTATTATTAAAAATCATTTTTGAAAATGTGATGTGTAAACAAACCTGCATAGACGGAATTCATGGCACATGAGAAAAATTCCATTTTAAACATCCACTTTTTGTGACACTCGACTTGGGAATACTAGTTACCGCATAGTTTGGTTTCCACATACCTTGCTAAAGTGTTTTCATCAATTTAATGTTTTTTTTTTTTTGTTTTTTTGTTTTTTTGTTTTTTTTTTTTTTTTTGCAGAGGCATGAACACAATATTTTACTTTCTAGTAATTTCCATTCTTTCTATTTAGCTACTATGGATACTACTTAATTGAAATAAAAGTTTCTATCATCTTTTACAGTTTACATTTTATTAAATATTTTCTTGCTTCTATTGCAATTTTTCACATCTTCCTTTAATCTATTTGAAACATTTTGCCTTTCTCTCACTCCATTTTCTGTAGCTTTACAGAATAAATTTACATTATTTTAGATATGTAACATTTAACCCTCTATTGTGTACAGTGTATAATAAAAAAAATGTATAATAAAAAGATTTTCAAAAAGGTTTATTAAGGGACTTACTTTGAACGTCTGGTCAACCCTCCCTCACATTGATTGGGTCAAGCCTCCCCACATAGCCACTGTTTAAATTATAGCATATGGTTATGTTTTTCCTAATTTACGGCACAATTTTTATCTCTAGAATGAAACCGCAAAATTTCTGCATTACGTAAAACCTATTTACTTAAATTACTATGATATATTTTATCTGAGAAAATCTTACAAAATATTCCTAAAACATACACATTTTAAGTTGAAAATTCTTCACAATTGATTTTTCCACAGCTGTCTCAATTATTTGCATGAAAGAAAGACTATTGTTTGAGAATTTCAGTAGCTTTGATTGCCACCTGTTGTCAAAACTCTCAAATTCTTTTAAATATGAAAACTGAAGGGTGGATTAAGCCTTCCGTATGGTCAACCCTCCCCAGTCTCCCCTTTATAATGTCACACTTAAATTGGTATAAATGCCTTCTTTTTATCTGTTTAACACTCGATTTTTTTTCTAATTCTCTATAAATTACTATTGCTGAGTCACTCAGATTAACGAGATGCTTGTGCACTCAGATTAACAAGATATTTCTGTAAACTGTTGACTACATTTCTTTCTTTTTGACAATAGTTTAAGTTTATAAGATTAAGTAAGCCTGAATTAAAAAAATAAATAAAAAAAATAAAAACATAAGGCAAGAAACCGCAGTTGCTGCGTTTTAGTTTTAGTGATTACATCATTCGTAAATTAATTTTATATTTGAAAATAAATCTTTCGATATTATTTAGTTTTAATGTAATACAACATTAATTAACATAAACGTATTGTTCTTGCTTCTATTATAGCCAAAAATTCCATTTCAGGATGGTATCCGAAAGTAATAAGCCTGAATAAAAGAGACCTCAACATACGAAAAAAAAATCAGCATTCTTCTAAGCTGTGTTATAAGTAATTCTTATTCTTTGGGAATTTGGTGTTTCAACTGCATTTCAACATACTGAACTAAGCGTAATTAATCTAATTTTTATATGGAAATGTTGTGTATTTATAAGACATGCTTTTGGCCCAAAGGAATTTAATGTCTTTAAACTGCGTATGTTTGAAGCAACGTCATAAGAAATAAGAAAACAAAAAACAATGTTCAAAATATATTAATTAAAATCGTAATTATAACATGAGATACAGAGAAACAGGCACGTAGCAAAATGACATTTTTGATCACGTGTCAAACAGGTTAACACATTCATTTTTTTATCTATATGTTCAGGCATAAAATCTATCTTTTTAAGATTCTTTTTTATCATTTTCGTGACTTTCTGACAAGTGGGATGTGGTAACATCTGTGATAAAATCACCGTAATTAGTATTATAAGGTTTCACTTTTTGGATGTTTTCTGGTATCCTAAGTATCATAAAAAGTTAACTACGTGCTGACAATATTTCACTGCATGTGTGTACCTTGCATTGATAATGCGAACAATAAATAAGTGGGGAACAACAGTTATTATACTTTATTCAATCATTGTATATGTTTGATAATATATATCACTATTGTAATTGGAAAATCTTCGAAGGCATGTTAAAACTGTAAGTCGGTTATTTTTTATTAATACGGTACAGAACAGCAGAAGAATTTTTCATACATATAGCTTTTACTGACATGACTCTCTTCAAACAACAATCACAAAAGTGTTCTTATTGTTTTTTATTAATAGTTCTCATTTTGTATCAGACGCACGATTCACAAACATTAAATATAACACATACTATAACGCTTCTGAACACTTTAATACAATTATTTCAGAAGCATTAGTAAAGAAGACCACACTTCAATCGGAATAAAAAAAACCCGCTATGCACATTTTTTGAACTGTACAAGTTGCGATACGTTTATGTTGTACTTTTTTTTATGTTGTACTGTAGCCGCGCAGTGTTGCAACACATTTGCTTTCAACATATGACGACGTGAGTTTCAAAACTCGCCTCATTCAAAAAATCAATTTTTGGGAAAAAGCGAAAAACCTCTTTACTGCGTCCATTGGTTTTCATTGTAAACCAAGATTTTACAATGGCATAAATGCATGATAAAACTAGTTTTTTGCATATTGCTATGTTTTTGAGGTGCAGGCTTACGAATAGAATAGATTTACTGAGAAAACACGATTTTTTAAATTTTGGATAAGGCGAGTTTTGAAACTCATATCCTCATATTATACTTCGAGACTTCCTTAAAAACATATCTGACAGAAAAATTGATTCGTCAGTAAGTTAATATTGAAAATTTGGATAAATATGCAAAAGCAATGATTTTATTAAAAAAAAAAAACGAATTAAAGACATAATAAAAAGAATGATGATGAGAAAAATGAAGACAGTGTTGACAATACGCTTCCTTTTTACCCGACTTAAAAGAAGGGTTATGTGTGTCACACGTATCTGTGTAAGTGGATTTCTTTATACCCTCGAAACAACCCAACGGCCGGATGTATTTTAATGAATGGGGTCTCTATCAATTCGTCTTAATCAATATTATTCTATGACAGATGGTTTAGCAATGGGTAATCCCCTTAGTCCTTTTTTAGCAGATTTATATATGCATTACTTTGAGGTTAAAATGTTTAACCTTATCAACTTCCCATTTTACTGTAGATATGTAGATGATTCTTTTGCACTCTTGGACCTTTCTCTATTTTCTGTTGACAATATATTAACGGTTTTAAACTCAATAGATTCATTCATTCAATTTACTTATGAAGTTGAAATAGATAATAGATTGCCATTTCTGGATGTGTTGGTTACACGTCAGCTTAACACCTTTGAAACTTGCGTTTACCGTAAACCTTTTGATGTCACCCCCCCCCCCCCATTTCAATTCATGTCAACCCCCTTCCCCAAAAGCTTCGGCTTTTCTTTATTTGATTAATAGAGCTCGCTTAATTTGTTCAGATAATAATTCACTTATTACAGAATTAAATTACATTAGATCTGTGGCTATTGATCGAGATTTTAGTTTATCTAATATCAATAATTTAATTTCTCATAGTCTTAATAAATATGTTAATAATCTTGATTCTCCTGTTACTGCGGTTTCCATTTCTAACCTTATCATTTTACCATTTTATAATAGCATTAGCTTTAAGATGGCTAATATCTTAAGACATTATGATTTTAATGTGGTTTTTAAACCAGTTAATAAATTAAATTTTTCGCAACTTAAGGATCAAATTCCTCCTCATAATTATTGGGACGTTTACAACATTCAATGCTAATGTGGTTTGTCCTACATTGGACAAACTAAACGAGAACTCCGTTACAGAGTCAATGAACACAGAAACTATGTAAAGAAAAAATAATTGCAGAAATCCTCTATCGCCTCTCATTGCTGGGGGGAGGGACATAATTTTAATTTTGACTCAGCTACCATTATCAAGAAATGCATTACTCCTCTGGATTTAGACTTTTTTGAGGCTGTTCATATCCATAAAATTAAAGACTCCTTGGTTAATGATTTATCTATTACACCATACATCTCAACTTTCTGGATGGATTTGTTGTGTCACGACCCTTCACTTCCGCATTAATTTCATTGGCTGTTGGAACTTTATGGTCTTTTGGTATTATGTTTTGACATTTGGGTTTTTCACCGTACATGTAGTTGGGGTGATATCGTTTTTAAAGTTTTTTACACTGAGGATGTGAGTCCTAGTACTCACGAAACGTATACGTCTGATCAAATCAACTTATTTTATTGTGTGTTTAAACGTTGTTTTCAAATAATTAAACACAACTTAAAAGTCATCAATACAACCCCAGTAGCAAGAGATATCGGCTAAATTTCGGCCTAATACCAGAATTGTCGGCAAATGATGAGTAGTCGAATGGAGAGCTTCACATAATATCGTCTGAACAAAATCTAGCGATTTATCTAGACAATGTCGTGGGAAAACGTCGGCAGGAAATCGTATTATTACTACAAGTCAATTAATCGGGCTTTATTCTTATGCATGTAATCGGCCGGCAATCGGAAAGTAATGAAAAACGAATCTTTTTACTGAGGTGTTATTGTTTGTTTCCGCTGTATAGATACCCCCTGCAGTGATGATAGGGGATGTGTGTCACGTGAATAAACCGGCCAATGCCCTACAATATCTTATCTCTCTCCGGTTCAAAATACGTTTTCACGTTTCAAGGACATCATTTCTAAATGGACAATCGGAGGAATGTAAGGGAAAAAATACTTTCCAAGAAATGTTCTTTGGTGAGAATACATTATTATTTACAAATCGGTAAACTTAAATCTCTTAAAAACTTACAGATAGCAGGGCAATTAGTGTAAGAGTAAACTAACAATTTAAAAGCGTTTGTTTGTTCTTTATTTCTTTTTTTCAATAATAACGTATAGACATTCGTACTTAAAATTATACTTAATAAAATGATTAGAGATATTTGCTGTTTTGTTGATTTAGATAACTAAATTAAAAATTACAAGATCTGAAATTTAGATTATATCAGATAATATCTGAAATTTAGACTATTACAACAACAAACTATTTGCTCTAAATATATTTTCTTAGATTAGAAAGTCTTGATTTTAAATTTAATTTATTTAGAAATACTTCAGGTAAAGTTATTTATATAAATTACAATGAAGTTAATCATCTTTTTTCCCGAAAACAGTAAAAAAAATTAATTTTATACCTTTTAAAAGTTTTTAAAAATGTCTGAACATTTTTTTAAAATTAAAATTAATATTAGATAAATAAATTGAAAATTATAAGATCTAAAATTTAGATTATATCAGAAATTTAGACTATTAAAATAAAAAACTATTTCTTCTGAATGTATTTTCTTAATTATGAATTAGAAATTTCTGATTTAAAAATTAATTTATTTAGAAATAGTTCAGATAATGTTATCGTATAAATTATAAAGAAGTTGATCATCTCCCCCCCCCCCCTAGATAGTGAGAAATATAATTTTATACATTTAAAAGGTTAAAAAAAGGTGACTGAACATTTGTTTTTAATTAAAATAATTAATAGATGGATAAATTGAAAATTATAAGATCTAAAATTTAGATTATATCAGGATAATGTCTGAAATTGTCTGATAATGTCTGATAACGTCTGAAACTATTACAACAACAAACTATTTGCTCTAAATGATTGTTTCGTAGTTGTGAATTAGAAATTTCTGATTAAAAAATTAATTTATTTAAAAATAATTCAGATAATGTATCGTATAAATTATAAATAAGTTTATTATCTTTTTTTTTTTCAAATAGTGATAAATTTAATTTTATACCATTTTAAAAGTTTAAAAAATGACTGAACAATTTTTTTAATTAAAATAATTATTGGATAAATAAATTGAAAATTATAAGATCTGAAATTTAAATTATATCAGGATAATGTCTGAAATTTAGACTATTACAACAACAAAATATTTGCTCTAAATGTATTTTCTTAGTTACGAATTAGAAATTTCTGATTAAAAATTTAATTTATTTGGAAGAAAAAAACAGATAATGTTATTGTATAAATTATAAAGAAGTTGGTCTTCTTTTTTTTTTTTTTTCTCCAAATAGTGATAAATTTCATTTTATACCTCTTAAAAAAAAAAAAAAAAAAAAAAAAAAAAAAGACTGACATTTTCTTTAAATTAAAATAACTATTTAGGTATTGAAAAAAAAAAAAAAAAAAAAAAAAAAAAAAAAAAAGAATTTTTTTCCATAAATAACCAAAATTTAATGAGACGCTTTAAATGACGAAATTTTCACAGCTTGGACGCAAATGTTAAATGAGAATATTTTACACTGTAAAATGCAAAAATTATCAAATTAAAATGTATCAAAGTTCGTTTTAATTCAAACAATAAGTATTGTTAGACGGAAATATTTTCCTCTATAAAATACAAAAATGTTTTCATATCGAGGGAGTAATTAATTAAAAGTTAAGACATTTTGTTTAATTTAAATTCTAAATATTGCTGATCTTGGGATGAATATTACAGTTAATTATTCTTTGTAAGATACAATAATATTTGTTTATCAACAGTGTGAGTCACTTATAAGCAAGAACATAATTTTTAAATTAAATGTAATTCTATTTGTATCTTACAATAGAAAAATTAATTGTAATTTTAATTGTAAAATTATTTAACAGCAATATTTTGACTTTAAACAAAACAAGATTTATTACATTTCAATTAGTTACATCCTCGATATGGAAATATTTTTGCATCTTATAGGGGCAAATGTTCCCAATTAACAATATTTATTTTTTGAATTAAAACAAATTGTTTTACGTTGTAAATACTATTTTCGCATCGTACAAATTCTTCCATTCGATATGATTAGCTAATCGGCAAAAGATCATATGATATTGAAATGTACTCGGTAAAAGATTACCAAGTGACCAAATTATCGAAAACTAATACGCAAAGGCTTCAAAACCGAAACAATTGTAGTCGGGAGGCGATGCTCGAAGGGTGATTTGCATTGCGGACAAGAAGTCATATCTGCCGACCCCAGAAAATGAGATCGCCAGGACGAAATATAGTCGAGTTAGGACTTTCGGCGGAAGTTCGCCCAAGGATTATTTGCTGTTTGGGAAGTAAATAAAAAAAGAATAGGTAAGCAATATTAACAAGTAATATAAAAGAAATATTTTAAGTCAATTTCTACTTAGGTCAATAAGAGAATTTTTTCTCCCATTCTTCTTTCGTCCTGAGTGGCGCTTAAAATGCCTTGATCAAGAAGAGGGCTCTCTCGGTCTTAAAATACCATGATCAAGAAGAGGGCTCTCTCGATTATTGAAAATTAATTAATTTAATTTAATTAATGAAATAATATTTGAAAAAACTGGATTAACATCAAGTGTCATCCGCTACAACTTCAAAAAAATTAATTTGAGCTTGAGTGGATGAATAATAAGTATTTTATTAACATTTGAAAATTTGAACAAGATATATATATAGCGAGAGCGTAAGCTAATAGTAGGAATTGAAAAAAAAAAAATAGTTTCACATTGATGAGAAATAATTAATTAGTTCGCTTTTTACGCAGTCGGGTTTTTTGATTTTTAAAATTTAATTGTTTATTTAAAATTCAGATTGCTTGGTTTCCACTAATATCATGAAATAGTGTAAGTCGCCTTGTTTTCGCTTTATTTATTCTGTGAGTATATAAGGCGACAAATACTATTTCAATTCATACTATCTAAATAATATAAAAGTAGCGGACTAGCAACGATGTATCTTAAATGTATAGAAATCATCATAATTAGGTAAAGCTATTGTTCAATCTTGAAAGTACTAATATTCAATATTAAAATAAAATAGTTAATACGTACATGCAAAATAATATTTTTGTATTACACCATTGCTTCAATTTTTGAGGGAAAAAATCCAGTTTTATTGATCCTTACGTTTTATGCAGGGTGCCGACAGCCCCGTTTTTTTAATACCAGTTATTGAAAAGAAGTTCTTGGGTTATAGGGTTTTAAAACATTTGCAATAGAAAAAAAAAGTAATAGTTCAAATAGTAGTGTTCAAAAAACGGATCGAGTGGGAGCCCTTTTTATTCAAAAATAATTTAAAAAATTTCTCTGTCACTTTACGCATGGTTGAGCATGGTTTTAATTCAAAGGCGCCTATTTAAAGCTGAATGTACGCTCTTTAAGTGCCTAAGATACGTTTTACGTATTTTTGTTAAATATTTGAGGTGCAGAACGATAAACTTAGCAATAAAAGGCGAAATTTTCGGAAAATAACTTAGAAAAGGTTAATATTAATATTTTTTAAACGAAACGCGTTTTTCAAAAGGGACATTAACGCAGATATGGTCTTCTATCATTCGGTCATTTGTTTTTTTCATATTTTAGTTTCCGAAGCCGATTTCGATTTTTAATCATCGCAGAAAAAATCGGAATTCAGAAAAACGAGTTTTTTTCAAAGATTAATATTAATATCTTTTCAAACTGATTACAAATTTGCAAATAAAAATTAATTTAGATGGTCTGGTATTTTTCGTTTTTTAGTATTTTGATTTCCGAAGCCGATGTTCATTTTTAAATATCGCATAATAAAACGGAAAGTGTGAGAGCGCCTTATAGAAACAAACAGTTTTGAAAGGGTTATTATTAATAATTTTTAAATCATATTGTTGCATTCTAAAGAAACATGAACGTAGACATGATCTGCTATTGTTACTTTTCTGTATGAAGATCAGATTTTTGCAGATCAGATTTGGATGCAGATTTTTAAAAATTGCAGAAATCTCGAAAAATACCGAAATGGCTCTTGGGAAATATTTTCTTTAAAAAGGGTAATACTGATATTTTTTCTAACAGATTCCAGCATTTTAAAATGTAAAAATGGTACATTTCCTTAGGTGTAAACAATTATTTGGTATTTCAGTTAGTTAAGCGGATGCGAGTTTCGAAAAACAGGGAAAGAGAAATACGAATTCGGCTTTTCTTAATTAATTTTTGATAAGTTTAATATTAATATTTTGAAAACGGATTTCTCCGTTACAAATCTTAATAAATGCAGATGTGTCTTTTTATCTTTCTTTTTAGGGATCGATACTTAAATCTTAAAAACGGAAGCATTATAAGATCACTCCTGCGTCTGTCTGTTCGTCTGTCACAGCCATTTTACTCATAAGCTATGGAACGTGAAAAGTTGAATTTGGCTAAAGTAATAAAGGGTATTGAGCCACTTTTTTACAGATTATTAACTATTCACTAATATATCTAGGAAACATACAGAGGATCTAATTAAGTTACTTGAAAATAAAAAAAAAAATTCGTGGTACATCTTGTGGGGTATCGTTTTAAAGCTTTCGTAACTCCAGACTGAAAATACATTTCTCTTAATATTAATTACAAATATATTTAGAAAAAATACAGAGGGGATAATTAAATTACATGAAAACAAAAATCTTTTATTTGCATATCTTGTGGGGTATCGTGTTAAAGATTTCGTAACTTCACACTCAAAATACATTTCTCTTAATTTTAGGTATTATATTTGCAGAGATATAGTCGAAAATGTGATGCAAAAATATGTAACTCCCCTATCTCTATTTCCCAATCTACTAAAACTAAAATTATGAAAAAATTAGGGGTAGTAGAAGTTAATTTAAACCTTGGAGGAAAACTATAGCGATTACCCTAGGTCCCATAGTTTTTGAGAAAATCCCATCTTTCCGTTACACACAAATTTAGATTTGCGGGCGTTCATGAAAAAAGTTGAGGAACGCTGGAGGTACGTATTAGCCGCGATATTAACCCTTAAAGACACGGATGGTTTGGACATGCATAAAGACTCTATGCGACATCGGCTTTTAGCGCTGATAACAACTTTTAATGATATATTTGTGCAATGCGATGCCCAGTAGTAGTATAAAAGTAGTAAACGTCAAACTGTTAAAAACAGACTAATTTAATTAGAATTAAGTACGTAATTGCTATGGTATTTGCGACGAGTTTGCATTCAGTGGCTCTCCCAATACGCCACCTGTGTCTTTAAAGGTTAATTAAAAACCTATCTGGAAAAACGCGGCACGGACTTAGGCGGCGTTGAAAATTTGCGACCTTCCTTCGAAGCGCGCTTAGCACAATCCCAAGTTTAATCTTTGAAGTAGGGTTTTGTTTTAGGCACATTGTAAAAAGAAATGATTATTAACTACCCTGAATTTGGGTTTATGAAATGCCAAATGATGTTTAAATATGCACTATTTTTATTGTCAGCACCGAATTAAGATTATTCAAATTAGAACCGTTTATGTCCGTATTTCGAATGGTTCGACCGTGTTTAGAAAGACGGGTCGAAAAAAAAGCCGCTTTCGCATTTTCGAAAATTTTCCGATTCCGAGCTTCGGAACAAGGTTCTGCCAGGCAACGACGTGACACTTTTTCGGCTAAACCTTTTTTAATGTGGATTTTAATTAATATATCTTCGAAGAATCTTTGACTACACTCATCCGAATTTAAAGACCCCTTACGCGCTCCAGATTTTCCTAGCAATTTTCTTAGACAGACACACACACAAACATCTTTCTTTTATTAGTACAGATGATTCAATATTTAAACACCGTTCATCAACACAGCTTAGTTTCAGAAATGCAATTAATAAATTTCATTGTTGAAAAATCTAGACTTTTAAACATATTTCCGTATTAACATGCAGTTTAATACTATTTAATTTTTATGTTATGTTACATGTTCACTTTTATGCTATAGATTATGTCTGTGCTAAATATTTAGGTTTATGCTATAGATTATGTCTCTGCTATATACTTACGTTTAAGCTGAAGGTCATGTTTCTGCTACAGACAAAGTTTAGGCTTAACGTTTATGCGCCATGTGAAAGAAATGTCATTTCGGGAAGTCATTTACGCTAAATTTGCGGTCATTTACGTTAGCGTCTGCTTTATAACAATTTTAAATTATATGCTTGCATATTAGACATTATATATATTGACAAATCGAGAACTAATTTAATCTAGTTTTTCTTGCCATAGAAATAGTTGACATGATTAAACAATCTAGTACTCTAAATTCACCAAATCCGCATTTTAAACCAGAATCGTACGTAGAATTCAAAATGGCGTTAATTGCATTAATTTTAATAATAAATTATATAGCAATCTATGCAGTCAATGGATTAGAGTTTTTAGCCAGGTTTACTCTTTACATCTGTTTAATAGTGGCATTGTGGCATACACATAAAGATATAATAACATTTATCAGAATCTATATTCGGAAAAATATTTATTAGAGCGTTTATCTATGTAACTACACATTATATATAGAAATTAGTATGAATCCAACATTTAACAGCTACACTATTAAAAAAAATGTAATTCTATACAGAAATCTGTATACTTACTAAAATTCTATCTGTACACTGTACATAAAAAGATGTAAATCTACAAAACTAGTTTTTGTAAAGCTGTAGAAATCTGTAGCTTTACAAAAAAAATCTACAAAAATTACAGTAATCTTAATAAAAGTTTATCTGTAACCCGGGTTGCAGCTACATAAAAAGTTCTAGGCATCCCAGTTTCCTAAAACATTCTTAGTAACCTTACAGATTTTTTGATTTACAGTGCAAAAGTGCATCTCTTAAATGAATTTTATTGTTGCCGTTACATAAAAGATTCTAGGCATTTCAGTTTCCTGGAAAATTCTTAGTAACTTTACAGACATTTTTTTTTTTTTTTTTTTTACAGTGTACGAAGTTGTTTGCATTATAAGCATACGCCATATTTAGCATACTTCAAACTACATGTTGAGCGGCTCATATAGATTCCAGCCGTAAAATTTGTTAATACCGAGCTATAGTAAAAACGAATAAAGATGACAAATTATAAAAAATCTCATTTTAAATAACGACTGTACTTTCAGGAGCAATTAACTAGCAATACCTCCACCTGATTTTTTCTTTATTTTCGTTCATCTATAAATAAATAATTAAAAATGAAGATAAATAATAATATTTATTTTTATCTATAAGTGCCTGCCATTATTTTAATTCTTTTTAAATCATTTTACGTTCCTCCTTCCATATTCAGAATTTGTTTATTTTCATCATGGATCAATGATTCATGAAGTCTGGTTGTTTATATTTATACTTCCGCCTCATGTTAAAATGTGTGTGGTTATGTCCTTACATATTGCATTCCTCTCCTTCACAATGACAGGTTTATCATCGTGATTCTAAATTCCTATTTATTGACGAGAATTCAAAATCCTTTTGCTGAATTCGTTTTACTTTTACTACAACTTTTTTAACTTTTGTATGCTACATTCGAGGAACGGAGCCACAAATTATTTGATTAGAAAACTGTGGTCATTTCATAACAAGTCGATATATATCCAATCAAGTTTTACTTTTCACTAATATAAATTTAAAGTAAGAAAATTAAATTTACCAGAAACTGATTTTCTATAATTGTGTTAGTGCCGGTATGTATATTTAATAATATCTTCTTTAATAATGATATAAATCATATTAATAACCCATTCTTGGATTTGTTCTATTATTTTATATTACAAGTAGTATTATTTACTTTTTTAAACGCTAAACACTCTCTTATAAAACTATATATAAACATTACTTTTATTTCAAAAACTAAAATACTAAATCAGATATTGAATACAGAGAAAAGAAATACTTCCAACTTACATTTACCTTAAAGTTTGGACCTAGCACAAGAGCGGCGGCAGCTTATAATAAATTTTCAAAGTATGCTAAACGATATATGTGTTCTTTTTCTTAATATTTGAAAGGATATGTGTTTGTTTTATTCCATCACTCACTTCTGATCTCTCACTGGCAGATTTTAATTTCCATAGTAGTTTTAAAAAACTACATTTTCGCAAGATTTATTCAAGCTAATACATCAGCCTGAAAACTTTCGGGAGGAGAAAGAAGAAAATATTCTTTAAAAAACTCAAGTTTTGAGGCTTGAAAATTGGAGCACCTGTATCGATCGGTGGCCTAAGGCAAATATCACGTGAAAGCGCCCTCCGCCTCAATTGTAAGGCGCAAGGGAGGAAGCGAAGGGAGAAATGGACCATTATCTTACCTCCCAGGTGGACAATAAAGCTGCCCTCAGACTTGATTAAGTTTACCTTCAATTTTGTTACTGACATCCCGCGCGAGTCATAACATGCAGCAAAAGCAAACACACCATTCTCTGTCGGAGCTGCCAATACTCCAGACTCTGAATAAATCACGAACGGCTTGAGCACGGTACACTTCACACTGCGATAAAATCATTTTATTTTAGTTTCCATTTTCCCTGACTATGTTTTTTATAAACCACACTGCGTTCAGATTTGAATTATGGAAAGAAGGATGTCAGTTTCTAAAATACTTACCTCATTCAAACAGACGTCAGGCTTTGTAAATGAATTGCTTTGCTTCATTTATCACCGACACTTGACATTTTATAAGCTTTAATATTACAAGATTTTAGAAAGTTATGTAAAATGTCATGTATGCAAATAAAGAATTGAATTCTGCACAATGTGTGGTATCCTAAGATTAATATTATAATGTTTAAAATTAAACACAATCGATAAATAAAAATTCCTTTGTTTAATATTTATCATATAAGTATTGAAATTATAGGGATAGATATATTAGTGAAATTTAATTTCATAACCAATGTTTTCTAAATTTCATTTTGAATGCAAACTTTTACTTTATTGCATTTACGTATAAAAACAACATAGATTTAATTTTAGGCGTTGATGCAATAAATTTCTAATTGACATTTAAGGTAATGCAATTTGAGACATACGTAAATTAAGAAAGAAAACGCCGATATCAAGTTTACCGATTTACTTCTTAAATGTTTGCCCATTTTCAAAATTGAACGTGGTATTGCTTGCGCACTTGTGGTCTATTTTGTACTTATATTGAGCTACCATGGCATTGCGCAGTTGACTTTATTTCTTTTTCTATTTCATTATATTCTATATCCTTTATTTCTTTATGATTCCCAGTTCATGCAATATAAGAAAATTATTTTAAAATATTAAATTATAATTACGAAAAATATAAGAAAAGGTGATAATTAACCGATTAGTTTCGATAATTGTGGTATTAGATAATTCCACAGGGGCGATTATAATATATTATTATCTTACACTGTAAATTAAAATGTCTGAAAATCAGACACTTAAGTGACTGAAACGGAGTGTTCAATTTTCAGACATTTTAAAATGTCTTAATTTTTAAGACACTTATATGCGTCTGATTTTAAGACATTTCAAACGTCTGAATGCGCATCCATATTTAACCCACCTCTCCTTTGTCGACAATAGCAGCCATTTTCTCACCTATTTTTGTAAGCATTATACACTCTAAAATAAATATCCTTTAAAATATAGAAATGGTACTACCAATATAGACGCGAGTACTACTTATGTATATGTTAATGGAAAATTTCTGCCGCATATTCCAGAAAAATTGTCCTTTAAAAAAAATCCTGTATTTAAAAATTTTGCATTTGAAAGATCTACCCTATATATATAAAATCCTAATGAAACGAATTTATGAAACGGATATATGAAAAGACTGAAATGCGACGAATTTATGAAACGATTCTTTGAAATGAGTGATTAAACAACTGTTTATGTTTCACGGCGATTTCTCCTAAAATATGGGATACTTTGCGATGAAATTAACACCAAAAATCTGTATTGATACCTAGATCTCAAAACTGGTATTAGAATTTTTAATTTTTTTCTAATTTATTAATATTTTTTTCTAATTTATTAATATTTTTTTCTAATTTTAAATACTTTTTTCTAATGATGGCAACTCAAATTTTAATTATAACAGATATTTTTTTTTCATATTTCAGGAAAGTTTATTAGTTTAAACTAATTTGGCGACCAGCCTGGCCTCCCTTAAATGTATGCTAAGAGATGTACACTGGTGGAAATTGATTTATGAAATCGCGGTTTTTTAACAAGAATTTCTATAATATTCAATAGAAACGAATGAAATTTCATACGTTTTATATGCTATGTACAACAAATAATTAAAAAAAATAAAATTTCATACATATCAATAAACTAAAACATAAGGTCAAAAATTAGATTTTAGTAACGTAAAAGCATGGAAATTGATTTATAAAATATCACATTTAATTGAAATTAATAGTTAGTAAAGCCGCTTTTATTCATCAGAGTTTCTTTTATTCTAGATGGCATTGATAAAACAAGATTTTGAATGTATTTCTGATCAATTAATTTCCAGCTTTGACAGATTGAAGCTTTCAATTCCATAAGGGAAGTTTACTGAATCCCATTTGCATAAATCATTCGAACAAGCTGTCCCCAAACGTTTTCGATGGTGTTCAGATCAGGAATAATAGGTGGATGTTCTAAAAGAACAATATTCTGTTCGTCAAACCAATCTTTCATTGCATTTGAAATGCGAATACTTCCATTGTCTTGCATGAAGATTTAATCTAAACAGTAATATTGCCATGCAAATGGAAGAAGTGACTTTTCTAAAAAAAAACTGTAATCAAAAGAAGTCTGGCGACAGTTTAAAAATACAATTTTTGCCATCATAAGCGATCGCTGCCCAAATGATCAAACTTCTGCCATCAAAATTTCTGCTGAATGTAGATTTTGATTCTTTTCGGAGATCTCTCCAATAATATGTCAAACCATCCGGGCCATCCAAATTAATCATTTTTTTCGTCGGACAAAATGACTTTCTTCCAATTGTCACCCATTGTCATGTACTTCTCGCAATACTGCAAACGCATCTTCTTGTGATGCAGAAGTAATTTTGGACCAGACTTCATTTTCGACAACCTCAAGCTTCGTGAAGAATGTAAAATTTGAAGTAACAAGAAGGGATAGATCTGCACATATCTTCTTTGAAGTGTGGTCGACTTTCGATGCAAGTTGAAGAATCCCCCTTTTCTCTCTCTTACTTAAACGTAGATTACATTTTTGTTAAAATTTTTCCCATAATTTGCTGGATCTTTTCTGTAGTTATATAACTGATCTTTTAATTAATACTAATTTACGTAACACACTTTCCACATCCTATATATATTCATTGATTTTAGCTCTTTTTTTCCTCAGACAACATCTTTCGTTTACCCATCGTGAAAAGTATAACTGAAACGAATTGCTTCCAAAATATAACACTTTTTATGTCTACTGTGCATGTCACGCTACCCTGTTTTATGCAAATTTTCGTCATATTACTTCGGAATAGCCAATGAAATGTGATATTTCATAAGTCAATTTCCATGTTTGCATATTATGAAAATCTAATTTTTTACTTTTTATTTTTGTTTAATACTATGTAAGAAATTTTATTTTTGTAACTCATTTGTTATTCATACTATGTATATCCCATGAAATTTCATTCATTTTTAATGAATATTATAGAAGTTCTTGTTAAAAAAACCGTCATTTCATAAATCAATTTCCACCAGCGTATCGTGTTATTTTTATTCATAATTCAATTTACTTGAAAAATCTTTCGACAAATCGAAAGATTCTGATAGAGAAATCAAGAACTCGGTATTTTTATGTTAGCGAGACGCAGGTGATAAATCGCCACAAATCTTTCCCGTCGCATTTTTTTTTATATATTTCATTAATTTCATTTAAAATATAATCCTTTCATTCATTTTATTTAAAATACAAAACTTTCATTTAAAATTGATGGCTTTCACTTCTTTCTTTTTTTTTTAAACAAAACGAAAAGAAAAATATTAGGCACAGATGTCATATACGCACCGGGGTACCTAATTGACGCCAAAATGGCAATACTTTGATTGACATGGTAAACCGGCTATTGTTGTTTATTTAATAATAAATGTTTATTTACTTTTATTTCTTTTTTTTTAAAATTATATAAATTATTTTGTTCTATAGTTATCAATTTTTTTTGTTATTTCCTTTTGAGAATAATAGAAAATAATTAAAAATACGGTAGTATTTAGTTATTCCGTCGACCAATTTCGCCAAATTATATAAATTGCCAAACCACTCGCCAAATTATACAAATTGACATAATTTTTATTTTAAATAACGAAAGAACAAATAAATTAGTATAACATTAATAAATATACAAATAAAACGTCGAAATAAAAATCACTTGATTACGTAAACACGTGTAACTTGCTTAAAGTCAAGTGAATGTGACATTTGCGATCAACCATTATTGGCATTTAATCTTATAGTTTGGCGATAGATTTTTGGTCGACGGGATAACTAAGTAGTTCCAAAAATACATATGTAACTGGTATTCGAAAACGAGGTTTTCGCCAAATTTTCGTAAAAAAAAATCACACCAAACCTGCGGTATACGACATCTGGCCAAATATTGTATAAGGCAACAAACCATGACATTTAATTTCAATTTCAAATCAATGTTTTAATTTACAACTCGAAAAATAAAAAAAATGCTAACTGGCGAGTTGAAAAAAAAGCTATTGGCGAGATTTGACCCGGCTAGCGTAACATTACCAAGAATTCTTTGCGACCATGGCAACTTTTATGTAGTTTTATTCGAAAAAGAAATTTTGATTTTTTAATCAAAATGGAAAACTTTCGGTTACATCATATACGGCCCCATATTGGCACGATTTTTTTCTGACGCCAATGTCATATACGCAATATGAAATCTGTGCCAAACTTTCATATGAAAGGCGAAGGGATCAGACCGTATTTGTTTATGGCAGTTGATGACTTGAGCTATTATAATATAGATGATGGCGATAGAATAATATTTTGCGACTTATCACCTGTGCCTGGCTAACATTAAAGTACCAAAATGGCACCTAGAGTATAAAAAGCGCAGTGTTCCGCCCGGAACTGCTGATGATAGTCACATGACTGAGGCTATTGTTATAGAGATTGTTTTAAAATACCGGGAAACACAGACTCTGTATACTTAATTCATTTTATTTTAGCTTCTTTTCAAATGTTTAGCTGATCCTCTTTAATCAAAAATGAAAACAACCATTGAATGTTTAACAGCAACTGATTCGGCATTAAATTTTTGCAATGAAAGGGAATTGATTGGAAACCCGTTTACAGGGAGATCTGCACAGCTTTATTCAGTATAATTCAATCTTCTCTAATATTTTTAAAACCCATCAGATTAGCGTGTTTTTAGATTCTGCGGTGTCTGAACGTGGGTTGGCGAGCATAGCGTGCATGGGGGCAGAGCCCCCTAGTAAAATATAATTTTTCCAAGGACAGTCCTACATTTTTCAGCCTCTATATTTTCAGAGTCAGCTATATGATGCAGGATTTATATATTTCATTCATTCAAACTGCTATAAACTTGCAAGACTTACCCGTTGGAGGTTTGAACCAGGAACTTGCCGCTTACAAGAAGAATGTCTTGACCACTGAGCCACGTTTCCGCAAGTTGAATCTTCAAATATCCTTATTTATTTATGAAACACAAACAATGTAATGTCAGTAGAACTATATTTTTTTCGCAATTATAATTTTGAACGTTTCATACAATGTTTTCTAGAATTTTAAATATTTGGCTTTTTAATTTTATGCATCAGCCACAAAGATTTCTTTTTTCTAGTAATATATATATATATAGGATATGTTGTTTTTGGAATATTAAAATACTTAAAATGTTTTAACAGTGTTTACATTTGTATATACATAATCTGGTCTCGGCAGGTTTGGGAGACGTTATTTGTGTAATACCGATGTATCCCAATGCATGTCGTTAGCCAAGCATCCTGCCTCCGGTTACTGTATGCGTTGAGCTTTTCAAGTTTGTTATAGATTTTTTGTTGGATCCATTTCATACATTTTCCAACCTTTACTTGTCCCAATGCTTATTGATTTAGGTGCGTTATATAAAATGTCTGTACGCGGTAAAAAGAGAAAAAGTAAAAGATAAAACTGATAAATTTAACAGACGTGACTACTTTTACTTTTGATAGATGGCGTCACTATTTTCCTTAAAAAATTATATTAGAATCTATTTCAAACCCAAAGACGCAATCTGAATCAATTTTTATTTCATTTTTATCGGAAACGCAGGAAATTGACAGGTGAAGGTAATGTTTTTCAGAAACAGTGTAATCGAAATGAGATTCCCATTTTTTTTATAAATAAATTACCTATCGCGTTATAAGTGATAAACAGAGCTTTCATGTCTAATGCACTAGATTCTGGAATGTTGAGGTTGAAATATGTGGGTTTCTCTTTGAAATATTATATTTTATCTTTTAAACGGAAATTTTTAAATACAGAAATATGAAAAGAAAAAAAAAGGGGGGGGGGGGATTTTTTCAGGAATTTACCGAAGAAAAATTTCCATTAAAATATATAAATAGCACAAGCGTCTAAATTGGGAGTACGATTTCCATATTTTAACGAATATATATATATATATATACAGGAAACTCTGTCTAAGACGGCAGCGATCGAGACCTAGAAAATTTTCCGTAGTAGAAAATATTCCGCTTTACACAAATTTTGCTCTATGTCTATGGATTCGCAAGGATTTGACAATCTCTCCGAGTTAAACAGATTTCCGTCTTACAATGATTCCACATTATAGAGAGTTTTTCTATATGTTTTTACAGTGTACAATGCTTACAAAAAAAATGTGAAAAAATATCTGCCTATTGTCGACAAATGAGACGTGGGTCCAACATAGATGCGGCTCAGACGTTTGAAATGTCTTAAATTCAGACGCATAAAAGTGTCTTAAAAATTAAGACACTTTAAAATGTCTGAAAATTGAACACTCCATTTTAAGACACTTATATGCATGAATTTCAGCCATTTCAATTTACAATGTTTATGCCTTGATCATAATAAGACGATTGAGTGTCTTAATTTAAGACATCTGTGGTGTCTGAAATTTCCTATTCAGACACTTAAGTGTCTGAATTTCTCTTTCAGTGACATATATGTCTGAATTTAAGACGCCCCTATTTCCAGTGTAGGTGTGACAGATTTTCTGTCACATATATCCCCTTTATTCAAAATCAATTTAAAACATAACTTTATTACTATTAAAAGATGTTATCCTCCCCTCCCCTTTTTCATACTGAAATATGTAATTAAATTCATTTCTTAAAACCATACGGATTTTTATTAAAGTGTTTTTTACCCTTTTGGTAACATCTTTAATTCATTGCGCTTAAATATTCAGTTACTTTTTCCCTTTCTAATTGAGTCATTTTTCTGTCCGTTGCTACTTCTAGTGCAAAAAGTAAATAAAAAAAGTTATAAAGATAACTGCTGGTAACAGTATGTGTTCATTTAATTGCATCGGCTTTCGCCCACGTCATAGATATTCAATTCTTAATCTCTACTAATATTTGACCGTTGAAAATGTAGTAACAACAATAGTAAAAGAAAGTATTTTATGGGAATCATATACGCTATCATGAATAATGGTCGAGCTATAAACCAGATGCCCTTTCCTCTCAGCATTTTCCCCACGCAGCAGTCTGCATTGTACAATTTTAAGTAACAGTCATTTAAGCGAATGCCTGTCTGTAATATAACCATGTCCAGATACTATGTCGACTTTCTCATCTTAATTAGAAACGGTTATTGCAACCTAGGCGTCACCCGTCTAGTTGGGACATCAAATATTTTGCTGTAATGTATATCGCCAAAACCTTTGTCTGTCTACGTGCAATGACCAAAAATTTGTAAATTAGCGTTACTGTGCAATACCAAGATTTCTGGACTTCTATGGAAAGCTTTCTTTTTTTCTCTTCTGGCCTTCGGTATGTAAGGTTGTAAAGGAAAGGCGCTTTGGCGCCCCGTCTGTCATTGGTGTCTCTCTCCCATTCGATTGTACGAACCACCGTTATCTAATATGTTTTAAAAATAAAATTATACAAGTCCAGCAAATTAATAGTTGGAGTTTTTTTTTTATTTCTTTCTGCATTCAAAGAACCCGGTCGTCAAATTGCATTAGAGTAGGTTTTCATTTTATCTTCTTTTTAGTAAATTCTTCTAAAATAGCTTTATTCTTTTATGTAAAATTCAATATCCTGGTAGAAAATGGGGAGTAATATTAGATGTGGAATCTTAAAGATACTATTTTTTTAGAATGAACACGTGAACATAATAAATGATTTTCTAATTTTGACAGATGTTAAAAGAAATTCTTTTTACATCTACAAAATGAAATTTCAAACTTATTGCTTAGTAAACAATATTCAGAGTTCGACTAGGAAACAGTTTATTTGCGGCTGAAAATAAGGCATGACCCTAAAATTTTTTTTGGCACATTTTGAGCACTAGAAAGGACAAAGTTTTAAAATGGTATCCAAAATAGCCGTCAAAAATACGCAGGTCCTATATTTTCACTCTGCGAAAGTAATACCTATTCCGACGTTTTAACGGCCACAGCATACATTTATTGAATCTAAAAAAAAACCTTATTTATCCTTAGTAGACCCAATTTTCAAGGTGGCGTCCAAGATGTCCGTCACAAATATCAAATTCCTACTGGTTTCATCCTACAAAATAAACATTGGCGTCTATGTCTATGGTTTTATGACACAATTTTTCACATCTAAAGTGTAAAAGTCATTCGTTTATCTTTAGATTATCAAAAATTAAGGTATTTATTATCGTTAGCGTACTTACAAATAGAAGTTTTCACAAACATATTCATTAAAATAATTTTCAAACTTTTCTGTTTCGTACAGTTCACAAAGAGACATGCATGATAGTCTATATCTAGTTCTAGTGCACCTACACCATTTCACACTGTAAAAAAAACGAAAAAAAAACGGACTAAAAAACGGAAATTCTACTGGCAATCTAGACGCCAGTACTATTTCCATTTTTTACGGGAATTTTTACCCATAAATTACAGAAAAAATTCCGTTTTTAATCAGAATAAAACGGTCAAGTGCGAGCATTACTCGCGCACAGAGGGTTCCGTACAATAAATATATGAATTAGTAATTGTATTATTAAAAAAAAAAAAACCGTTGCTAAAAGAAAACTAACACTTTCTAAAAAAATATGAAAAGTAGGGTTGAGTATAACATTATATACTAGAAAAATGTAAATGGATATACCAAGAAAGTTCAAAGAGATATGGAAAATAAAAAATATCAAATACAGCCATTCTGTATAACTCATTTTTACTTTCTTCTATCTTTACAAGAAGAAAGTATTGGATTCGTTAAAATTTTCGAATTTCGGTTTGCGACGGATTTATACGTTTTAGGGTACAGAAGTGATGAAAAACATGTTTTTACAAAATGTTTGTCTGTGAGTCTGTCTATCCATGTGTGACACAAATTTTGTGGGCGCTCTATCTTAAGAACTATTGAACGGAATTTAATAAAACTTTAGATTCAGTTAGTCCCTGATATAGATTAATGCTCATTACTTTTTGGTGTAAATCGCCCAGCAGGTGTCGCTACTATGGTGCAATTTTCCCGATTTCCGCAACAGATGTATCTCAAGAACTAATGCATGAATTTTCATCAAACTTTAGATACAGTTAGTCCCTGATATAAACTGATCCTGATAAGTTTTTGGTGTAAATTGCCCAAGAGGTTCCACTGCAACTCAAAACTTTTCACGATTTCCGTAATAGCGCTATCTCACAAAAAAAAAAAAAAAAAAAAAAAAAAAAAAAAAAAAAAAAGGACGAATTTTTACCAAACTTCAAATTCAATTAGAAGTTCACGAAAGTTGTCCCTGATTAGATTTGGGTGTAAATCGCCTATCCGGTGGCGCTGCTGTGCTGCATTTATCAGAAAGTATTGACATGTATGAGATAGAAGAAAGTTTTGGGATTGACACATCCGACTAGTTTAATATTATCTTAATATCTTTATAATGAATTTAATTCGGTACTGACAATAAAAGAAATGCATATTTAAACTTCATTTGGCATTTCATAAAACTAAATTCAGCATAGTAATAACCTTTCTTTCTACAGTGCAACTAAAACAAAACATTCGTTCAAAGTTTACATTTGGCTAATAGAAAATTTTGCCAATAGAAATATTTGAGAATTTGAACAACATAATCACTTAAAAAAATATTTTTTTGAACAATAAAAAGGAAATTTTAGGTTCAGTTTATACAGATTAACATAAAACGTAAGTTTTGAAAATTTCATGAAAAAATATTGATGATGTTTTTGAGATATCGTGCGCGATATTCCCAAGAAAGTCAATTGGAGAAAAATGACTTAAAAGTTTCGAAAATGCTGCCTAAGCAATTGAGCCGGTATAATTCTAAAAGCAATAACTTCTGTTCTAATGAGAAATTGAAGGAAAAAATTATATTAAAATGTTCAGAAAAAAAGGAAGATTAACATCTAAAAAAATTTAAATTAAAAATTTTTTGAAGCTTTAAGAGTCCTGAGACTCCTTGAATTAATCTGTTTATAACAATTTGACGTTTATTGCTTTTATACTATTACTGACCATTTCATTACACTCATATATCATTAAAAGTTGTAATCTAGGCTTTAAAAGCCGATGGTACATAATGTACGTCGCCCCTGTCATTATGTATGTCCAAAGCGTCCATATATTTAAGGGTTCATATCTCAGCTAATTATTGATGATTTTTTTCGAAAATCATGATCAACAATGCTTTTATACTTCTACTACGATATGTATCTCCAGCGTTGCTGAACAGTTTTGCTGAATGCCCGCAAATCGAAATTTGTGTGTAACGGAAAAATGCGCTTTTCTCAAAAACTATGTAACCTAGGGTAATCGCTATAATTTTCCTGCAAGGTTCAGATTAATGTCTACTCCCTCTAATTTTTTCATAATTTTAGTTTCAGAAGATTCGGAATTAGATAGGGGGGAACATATTTTTGCGCTACATTTTCGACTATATATTTGAAAATGTAATACCTAAAATTAAAAGAAATGTATTTTTGAATTCAGCGTTACGAAAGCTTTCACACGATATACAAAGAATATATTTTTTCCAAGCAACTGAATTTGCCCCTATACATTTTTACTAAATATATTTATAAATGTTTAATAATCTGAAAATATGTGGGTCAACAGTCTTTATTACTTCCCCGAATTTGAACTTTCCACGTTCCATAGTTTACGAGTAAAGTGGCTGAGACAGACGGACAGACACAAGAGTGATCTTATAATGGTTCGGTTTTTACTTTTTAAGTACGGAAACCTAAAAACGGAAATTTTCTGTAATTTATGGGTAAAAATCCCGTAAAAACGGTAACAGTACTGGCGTCTAGATTGCCAGTAGTATTTCCGTTTTAGGTAGCTTTCATTACAAAAAGCTACCTATTGCAGCCGTTCGGAGGAAAGCGATTTCAAAAAATTTTGGTATATTTTCATCGATCATGACCCCCAGACGCCGAAACTACCCTCCGTTCAAAATTCATATATATATATATATATATCTGACCTATGTCACACTGTAACTCTCGTAATTATGAACCGATTTCGATGTAATTCGGTGTGTACATAGTACTTACCAATGTCTCGACGGAGTTCGTTTGCCAGCTTCATCCGCCGTTTTGTTTCACAATGGCGGCCTTTTAAAATTATTAAAAAAATTTAAAATTTGAAATGTGGTACCAGAAAATTAAAATTGGAAAAATATTTTTTTCTTATGTATTTGACCTTTATACAAAGATTCCGGAGCAGTTTTTGTTTCGTCTATATCTTAAAAAATGGCTGAGTTATAGCATTTTGAATTTCTAGCGTGGCTGACATTTTGAAACGTCCTGAATTCTGTCACGCGATAAAAGGCGTATTTATGAACCGATTTCAATGTAATTCGGTGTGTACATACTACACATCAATGTCTCGACTGAGTTTGTTGGCCAGCTTTATCCGCCATTTTGTTTCAAAATGGCGGCCATTTAAATTTTTTTTAAAAATTTAAAATTTGAAATGTGGTACCAAAAAATTGAAAATGGAAAAATATTTTTTTCTTATGTATTTGACCTTTATACAAAGATTACGGAGCAGTTTTTGTTTCATCTATATCTTAAAAAATGGCTGAGTTATAGCCTTTTGAATTTCTAGCGTGGCTGACATTTTGAAACGTCCTGAATTTTGCCACGCGATAAAAGGCGTATTTATGAACCTATTTGGATGTAACTTCGTTTATACATAGTACATACCAATCTCTCGACCGGGTTCGTTGGCCAGCTTCATCAGCCATCGTGTTTAAAAATGGCGGCCACTTAAATTTTTAAGAAAAATTTAAATTTGAAATGTTGTACCAAAATATTGAAAATTGGAAAAATATTTTCTTCTTATGTGTTTGATCTTGAAAAAAAGATTCGGGAGCAGTTTTTGTTTCGTCTATATCTTAAGAAATGGCTGAGTTATAGCATTTTAGGTAGCTTTCATTACGAAAAGCTACCTATTGCAGCCGTTCGGAGGAAAGCGATTTCAAAAAATTTTGGTATATTTTCATCGATTATGACCCCCAGACTCCGAAACCACCCTCCGTTCAAAATTTATATATATATATATATATATATATATGACCTATGTCACACTGTAACTCCCGTAATTATGAACCGATTTCGATGTAATTAGGTGTGTACATAGTACATACCAATGTCTCGACCGAGTTCGTTGGCCAGCTTCATCCGCTATCTTGTTTCAAAATGGCGGCCATTTAAAAAAAATTAAAAACTTAAAAAATTAAAATGAGATAGCAAAAAATTGAAAAATGAAAAAGATTTTTTTTTGTATGTGTTTGACCTTAATACAAAGATTCCGGAACAGTTTTTGTTTCGTCTGTATCTAAAAAAATGGCTGAGTAATAGCATTTTGAATTTCTATTGCGGCTGATATTTTAAAACGACCTGATTTTTGTCACGTGATAACAGGCGTATTTATGAACCGATTTGGATGTAACTTGGTCTATACATAGTACATACCAATGTCTCGACCGAGTTCGTTGGCCAGCTCCATTCCCTATCTTGTTTCAAAAGGGTTGCCATTTAAAGAAATTAAATTTAAAATTTAAAATAAGGTATTAAAAAATTGGAAAATGAGAAAGATTTTTTTTATGTGTTTGGCCTTGTTACAAAGATTCCGGTGCACTTTTTGTTTCTGAAAATTTGTTCTTTTGTTTATATCTTAAAAAATGGTTGAATTATAGCACTTTGAATTTCTAGCATGGCTAACATTTTGAAACGATCTTGTATTTGTCACGCGATAACACACGTATTCGCCTATTTTGATGTAAGAAGGCATGTGGATAGTATACATCAATACCTCGACCAAGTTCGCTGGCCAGATTCATCAGCCATCTTGTTTCAAAATGGCAGCCATTAAATTAAGAAAAAAATATATATTTAAAGTGATGTGCAAAAAAATTAGAAATTGAAAAAGGTTTCTTTCTTAAGTATTTGACCTTGAAAAGGATTCAAAAGCATTTTTTGTTTGTCTTTACCTTAAAAAATGACTCAAACATAGCAGTTTCAATTTCTATTGTGGGTGACATTTTGAACAATCTGATTTTTTTCATACGACAGCACTCGTATATATCAACCGATTCCGATTTGAGTGAGCGTGTGCTATTACTAAGGTCTATAATTACTAAGGTCTCGACCAAGTTCACTGGTTAGCCTCATCCACCATGTTGTCTTAAAATGGCAGGCACTTTAAGAAATCGCTGAATTTGGCAGCCAAATATAAGTTACTTTAAAGAAAAGCAGCTTGGATAAAGCTGACTAATTTCGCGAAATTCTCATTCATTATATTGATAAAAATTAGTATTGAATCTCCTATATTCGGTTTCCACTAAATTGAGCTTCGTGTGTTTTAATGATATAAGTTGTTTTTTTTTTTTTTTTTTTTTTTTTTTTTAAATAGGGAATATGAAAGCTACCTCTTCCTCCCGGCACTGTCCGGAAGGACTTTTTTAGTCCGTTTTTTTTTTTTTACAGTGTAAGACTGGAAGTTGAGCAATTACTGTGGGGCATAAAGATGAGTTTCTGGTGCAACATGTATATTAAACAAAAACGTAATTTGGAGAACAAATTAAAAAAACAAAATTTATTTCCTAAATTGTTTAAGCCCGAGAAGGTGCAGATATTAAGATATTTCATTCAATTCGTTCTACATTTAATTTTAAATTTTTGTGACAAATAAGCTAAACCAATTGAACATTAAAAAATAAAAATGAAATTCATACAATATAATGCTTTAAACACCTATATACTTAGATTCCGTTCAAATGAAATCGAAATAAATCTTAGACTTTTTTTAAAGTTTTGTATTTTGCATGTACCTTATCATATTATGTACAATCGTCATAAACATAATGCAAAATCTGCGGTACAAATATTTACAACTTAAAAATGGAAAAAGTCTAAGATTTATTTCGATTTCATTTGAACGGAATCTAAGTATATAGGTGTTAAAGCGTTATTTTGTATGAATTTCATTTTTATTTTTTAATGTTCAATTGGTTTAGCTTATTTGTTACAAAAATTTAACATTAAATGTAGAACGAATTGAATGAAATATCTTAATATCTGCCCCTTCTCGGGCTTAAACAATTTAGGAAATAAATTTTGTTTTTTTTAATTTGTTCTGCAAATTAGGTTTTTGTTTAATATGTCAAGTTTTTTAATAACTACTGCATTCAGACAAACACATTTCAAAATTAATGGAGGGTATCATCATCAGGCTTTGATTTGTGCGATATTGCATCACAATGTGTGATGCAATTTACCTATGTATAATTCAAAATGTTTCACCAGTGCAGTAATGCAGGTTGTTGTAGTTTGGTCAAAAATTTACAATCGGAACTTAAAAAATCTGCTTGAAAATGTCATTTTTTTCCCACTATGACGTCATATTCATCTTCTTTTTAATTCTTAAGAAAAAAAAATTTCAGTTTCATGTTTCACGTGAACATCATTCAACTAAAAATAGGAAAATTATTATTACGGCTTTTGAATTATTTACAACAATGAAGGAAAAATGTTAAATTTTATTAGAAAATGTCCGTTGATTCTCAATGAAAAAAGCGAAATTTGGAATTATTAAGAAAAATATTTGAATAATGTAAATAAAAATTAGCCCATGTTACTCTCTAGATTATAATTCACCCATATGCAAAGGCATTTTATGATCCGTTTAGATCTTGACGTCTGGCAAATGTTTTTACACTTTGAATTTATAATATTATTAGAATTAGCAAAGAATTAAAAATGAGTGGCATCAGGGACAAAAAGGTGGGAAGAAAAAATGAAAAAGTTATGATCTCCATAGGCTTTTCTATGTTAAATTAACATTAAGAAGTGACACTGGAAATAAATAAGTATTGAGCTGCCGCGCAATACTTAAATTAGTTATAAGGTATAAACTGTTTGTGCAATAGCTTTCTGTTCATATAGAAAGAATATTTGTAAGAGTCCTTCCGAAACAAACTAAGATTTGATAATATACACTAAAACTGCGTTATTTTACGAATTACTCGTTAGTAGGAAGGCTGTTACAAATGCTGTGCAGAAACAATTTTACGACTGAATAGTTGGTAGATCAAAGAGACAATGAGTGCTTCTTCTCCTAAACCAGACTGCCATTACCTTGCTTCCTATTTCCTCTAAAAAAAGATTTGCATGATGCATGCATAGAAACATGTTTAGTAGACACATATAGACATGTTCAGTTCTGAATGATCTGTTCATGTCGTTAAGCGTGAATGAACAACAGCTACGAACACACATTGCTACACAAAACTCATTCCACTTCACTAATGACACATACTTATGAATGTGGGCTTTACCGAATGAAACTATAGGCCTTTATTATTCAGCTTACTAATCTGAAGATTATTTTAAATAAATTTCTGCAAATTTTACACAGATTACCATGTACATCATCATTAACATTAGCAGACTGTATAATGTCAAAAATGTCCTTTGCGAGCACGCAATTACTTACTTTGCACTATGTCTAGAGAACAGCTCAATTTAAATTATTTTCACCACAGCAAACATTCGACATGTACCGCGTCGGGATTCAAACTTGCGTACTTTGACTGAACGTCTCGTCATGTTAAGAGGCTACTTCAGTCACCTGGAAAGACTCGCTCGCTAATGCTAATCCTATGGAAGAAATTTTTAAATTTATCTCATTTGCATTTTAATATTTTTAAATGACTTTTTTTTTTTTTTTTGCATTGGTAGGTGAGATTTAAAACTTACATCTGCCCTTTTTTACTTTTTCGATTTTGTTTGCAGATATTTTTCAAGAGGATGCTTTCACTTTCGAAACCGGTTCCAAAAATGAAAGTGACTTATTAAAAATACTTGTAAACAAAATCGAAAAAATAAGAAACGCCTTATGTACAGATCGATCTCAGCTAGCCAATGCTAAAATAATTGTTTAAGGGGGTAGGATACCTTTAAACTTTCAAAATTTTCGAACTTTCTTTTATACATATTTTGATTCCGTAATCATTTCTGAACAATATGCAAAAAACCGCATTGAAAAATTCCAATTAGTTTACTAATTATGGCAGTTTTAGACATATTAAGATATAAGAAGCCTACATAGGATAATTAAACATTCTGTTGCGTTTATTCCAAACGATGAAATTTGATACTGCGCGCAGTGTTACTAAAAAACTGTGCATGGCAATCAAAAGAAATTTTAACTGCATATTCATTTCTGTACAATCTACAACTTAAAACCAGAAAAAGTTAAGATTTTGTTTGTTTGTTTGTTTGTTTTTGTACTTTGAAAATATTTTTTTAAAGTGAAAAATTATAATTTTTTAATTTAGTCAATATCTTTTACAAATATTCTGTTTTTAATGTAAAAGTAACGCTATTGTGTATAGGGCCGAGAGCGCTCCGACCGAAACGGTTGATTTTCACCGCTAAATTTTATTAGTCTTTTTTGCTTTATTAAATCTCAGAAATTCTGACATTGAATAAGGCTAGAAATACCATTAAAATTTAGTGGAAGCAAGCAGCCATTTGGGTCAGAGCGCTCTTATCCCTGTATGTATTTATTTTTACCAAAATTTCCTCGCTATATGTATATTTTCAGATTTTATCATGAACGCAAGATTTTTTCCTCTTATTAACATATATTTTTAAACTTATAATTTCAATATTTATTTATGAATTTACAAATATATATACATTTTTAAATATAAATTTAAATATGAGCTTTATATTTAAATGAAATTTGATTTTTATTTTTCACTTATTGCATAAGTTTTGAAGCTTGGAACATAGTGATACTATTTACTTTTTCGACGTGTTCAAAGGTATTCCACTCCCTTAAAAATATTGAAATGAAAACGTGATATCATTAAAAATTTCTTTCATGGGTTTAGTATTAGTGAGCCGGACATTTTAGGTGACTGAAGTAGACTTAAGCAGCCGACCATAATTACAAGAGTAGCTTCGTGATATATTGATACTTATTTTAGATACCTTTTAAGAAATACACGAAAGTTGTAAAACAGGTGTGAAAATTAAATTCGGTAACTACAACTCAGTATAATTTTCAACGCTTCATGTACTTTCTTTCAATAATTCTATTTATTTGGCTTCTTATTTCATGTTTTAAAAATAAATCAAACTTACAGCATTTATTTTCCTTAAAAAAATCTGTATTTTCAAAATTTTGGAGTTATTTTTTGGGTTGTATATATATATATATACTTATATGTATTTATTTTCTATGTTTAATGGTAATATTTAATGTTTTTTAATGGCCATATACATCCATATATATATATATATATATGGTGGATGATACAAACTGATTCGGGCAGGCATAAATGAAAATAAAAGTGAGAGTAAAACACTTTCCTTTAGAAAAAGTATAACACTTTTGAATCTGTTAAAATGCTTAGTGTTATTAATTTTAATGAGGAATTCATTTCTATTTTTCTGCGTTTCACTATTATCTTAACTTGAAAAATAATACGAAGATTAATGTGAAATAAGCCTACTACCAATTCCAGTAAAAGTAATAGTTATACTAAGCAGAAGTACTTATTATGTGCTGCTAAAATAGATTTTTGCTATTGCTTATTATTTCTTAGATGATTAAACAACCAACTTTAAAACAAGTAAAATTGCTACATTTGAAATGATTTGAATATTTTAGTGTATGGTAATAAGTGAAAAAGAATAGTTTAATAAACGATAAAATAAAAATAAATAGATTTAAGAGAAAATATTTTATATATTAATTTTCTTCTCAGATTTAAGTCTAATTTCAGTTAAAAAAAAGAAAAGTAAAGAAATAAACTAAAAGGAAATAAAAGAAAATGAATGAGGCTGTAACATTTATATTTCAAATGTCATAGACTTCAAAAGAAATTATAAAGTTTAAAATTAAAATGGCCCAAAAGAAGAAAATAAATTAAACAAAGTTTATTACACGTAGTCTTAGTTTACATACGTTACAATAGATAATTATTCTGTAAACGCCATAATTCATCTGTAAATGAAGCCGGGATATTTCAAAGAATCAAATCTCCAGATTCAGCCCACATATAAAAGCGCAAAAACTACCCAACCAAAAGTTTTGAAATTTAATGTACATAATTGTTGCAGAATTTTGTCGAGTCGCTTCAAATTTCATTAAAATTGAATCAAAACTTAATATTATTTTAATACAAGTTTCCTTCATTCTAATAAATCCTATCCTAGGTAATTAATTCAATGCTATCCTATGATAGGTAACGAAACTAAGTTGCCATGGTCATTACGTCATATTTAAGATGGAGTCATATTACTGAGGTATTACTGATTTTAATGTATATAATCCTAATAAATTTTATATTCATGCATTTTTGCATTAAAGTGCAACAGCTATTGTACCAAGATCTGAGTATTTATAAAACTAGTTATAGTAGAAACGCACCTCATTTACTATATAATTTCAGACTTCTTTTCTTCTTATTATTTTTATTTTATATATGCAGCTTTTAGTGAAAGCACACTTAAAAAAACTCTTTGAAATCAAAATGTAGTGATATTTAGAATGTTATATTTTAAAGAAGTTCTGCTGAAAAAGTAAATCTTATGAATTCCATAGACTTGTTGCTGTAATTTAATTTTTAATATATTTTTAATTCTAATTATTATTGAATAATCTAAAAAAAAAAGGTAAATGTAAGATTGTTTTAATATCCGAGCTCCAAATATCATTATTTTTTAATAACGATTTGAATTGAAGTGCAGTGAAATATTTCATAAAATGTTTTAAAATCTTATATTCTACCAAATAGCTAAAAATAAAATTAAACATTATTAAAGTTATGAAGCCATAATTATTTTTCAAAATATAAACAAAAAAAAAAAAATATTTGTCATAAATTGTTCAGACTACCTGAAATATATCTTCTACAGATATTTCAAAGAAAACGTGTAAATTGTCGTGAAATCTCAGCAGTTTATTTAAAGAAATTAACATTTTCCTAAGGTTAATTTTAGATTGTTTTGAATGGGAACTAGCCGAAACGTGGGTTCAAGCTATACAATTAGCTGTAAGTTGGTACTGCAAAGTTATTTTACACGTTCTAATTGTATTTTAAAAATCTAAAAATATAGAAGTTTTCGTAGGGTGAAAACCGTAGATGTTAGATATTAAACGGTTATCTTGAAAATTACTTACTAAGGTTTTTGTTTTTAATTTAAATGTGATAAATACAATATATGGCCATTAATTACCGGACACATTCAATTTTAGACATTTTGTGAAATATTTAAAAATATACTTGTCAGATTCTTATAGAACTTCAGGATTATAAAGAATACTAGTTAGTGCCCGTCAAGAATTGACGACAAATAACTTGAATGTTTCATTAGAAAAATTCTTTAATTTTTAATTAGTTGCTTTGAAATTAATTATTGAATGGCGAATTATCTGATGAATTTTTATATTGGATAAGTGATTCTTATTTCTTTAAGGGGGTAGATGGTGCTGCCAGTCTAACCTATTCAATGAAGTGAAAGAATTTTAAGTTTATAATTTACAACTAATTATGCTTTCTTTTTATCAGAAATTTACCTAAAACACCGGGTAGAAAATTTATTTTTACTTATTATGACCTCATTTTTTTTTTAAATAACAATATCTATTTTCATTGATTTATTTATTTATTAAAACTACACGGCCATTAAAAGCTGCCATGAATTTTATTTTTATCTGTCTCACTCTCTAAAAACTTAAATTTGAAACTTGATGCAGCTAACGATCCATAATATATATTTTATTACTTGAATGTTATTTTACATTTTATACATTTTTTAAATATTAAAACTGGGTATCAAGGTAATTTCTTTTATAGCTTTTATGCGAATATTTTTTTTTCTATTTTATTTTTTTACGCAAATGAATGACAAACTTTTCTTTCTGACACACACACACATATATATTCTTGATAATGGTCAGAAAATATAACGAAAATTTTAAATCAGCTCAATTTATTTAATTGATAATTACATGCAAAATATTTTAGCTTAAATATTTTAAATATAAAATCATTATTTTTTCAAAATATTATTTAGTGTTAAATTTTATTTAATTATAAAGCATTCAAATAATAATAATAAAAAAATAAAAATCCTATAACTGCTCTTCCTAATAAAATATGTCATTATTGAAATGAATTACCGACAAAAATATTACTCGTTTTGCCACGCTTGGGTTCGAACCTGCGTCTTGTACTTTCTTCAGAGCTTCAGAGTCCTGCGTAAACCCGCTCCGCTAGCGGGGACTGACTTTACATCCTTCTAATTTGAAGAGGTTCGAAAAACAGTTGACGCATATGAATGTCTTGAATTTGAGTTCTGATCTCACAGAAATAGTTTTGCGCTTTAATACTTTATACCTTATTTTTTCAAAGAAGTAGCTACAACTTAGTATGCTAGTTTCTTTCGAGTCTAACTATTGGCAATTCATAAGACGGATCACAGATTCCATAACTTTTAACCTCAAATCACTGTGTTTATCTTCTGTGTGTAATATGACCAAAACAAAATGACATTCCGAAATAAACTGTATCTAGCTCTTAGTATAGAGACAATACATTTTTTAATTGTTAATAATGCTGAAAGAGCCAAATAATATTAACTTTGTGAAAGAAAGAAAAGCTTGTTTACAGTAAGATCGAATAGCAGACGAACTTGAACGTGTAGCGCGTCACTCCAAAGGCAGACTTGTACTTATGTACTGCGCATGCGCAAATGTAGAATTTTAATTTAAAATTACGGCTAATTAATAAAACATTTAAACAAACGAGTGTACGATAACAAATCTGTGGCCAAATATCTTTCATTTAAAATGATTGGTGTAATTTGATGCAGTAGTTTCTTCTCACGGACTGTCGAAAGAAAACGCTTAGCGTTTTAAATATATAGATGTTTGACCTCATATTTAGCAACGTATATTTGATAAGGAGGGCAATAAATGGGCCAACAAAAAATCAAAGAATATAATAATATTTGAGATCCTCCCGCGAAATAAAATACACGAAATGGTCTATTATTACAGCATACAAATATCTGGATATCGTACAATATGTGTATTAATTTGTGCAACAATAACACTTATATTCATTGAGATAAAGTGATTTTTTTGAAAAGAATTTAAAAAAAAATCTTGCATGTTTTTTTACTCATATCATGCAGGGTTTTCAACCAAATTTAACGCCAATTGAAGAAACAAGTGGTTAAGTGTGATTACAGATCGCATAGAGAGTTTCGTTAAATATTTCTTTCAAAACACTTTATTCCTTAACAAATAAGGCCAAATTGATAATAATTTAAAATTATTATATCCTTAAAAACTGCACATAAAACGGTAAAAAACGCTAAGGTTGAAAAAAAATTGCGCCCCCCCCCCTCCCCCACGAAATTTCTGGCTTCATTCCTTTTAAAACTTTTTATTATGTGTTATAAACTATCTTAAAGTTTCAAAAAGGTCGCCTTGTTAGATTTCATAATTTAAATAAAATCGCAGTTTGTTAGTTCCGCATTTCACCAATAGGGAGCGCACTCTATTCTTAACAAAAGTGTACACGAACGAAACTCCTTTCTACAACTTATCCGTAGATGCATTATTCGAGGTGGTGGCGGTCTTAAACACCAATTTAAGATATTTGCTGAAATTACTATTCTAAAATAGTGGTATTAACACTTATGAATTTTTTTATATTGAATAAGTAATATTTATCTCATCACGCCTTCAAAAAATCCGCACGCAAAACGCTACAGTTTAAAAATGGTCTTAAGCAAGAATTTAAGATATTTGAATTATTATTCTAATTATTATTTGAATTATTATTCGAAAATAGTGGTCAATCAAATCAATACTTATGAAATTTTTATATTGAATAAGTAAAATTTATGCTGTATTTTTAAAAATGTGACACCGCTCGGAACAATGCTTTAAAAGCGAACGGTTTTTTAGTTTTCCTAACTTTAACAAATTCCCGTCAATTGTGCGAAAAAACTTTAAATATAGATTTTGTCACAAATAGATTTTGTTGTTTTTGTCAATTTAAAAATAGATTTTGTTTGTTCCGATTTTTTTTAGTTTGATTTTATGAATCAGCGTATGAAATAACATCCGGATGCGAAAGATCCAAATTTGTAACATCAATTGTTAAAAAAATTTGTACTGCCATAAACAAACCCTAGTATAAAAATATCTCTTTTTCTTTCCCTGTCAAGTGCCCTGCTGTGCAAAAAAAATGCAATCCCGGAATTAATTACCAAAAATTAATTATCTTCTCTTCCGATTGAGGAAATTAAAAGATAAAGACATATTCTGAAAGAGAATGAAATTTTACGTAGGATGGCATAGAAATGGTAGATCAAAAAATCGAGTGAGAATAGTGAGGAATTTTCCGAGCTGTGTATCGTTCCAAGTGGTTTAGTCGGTAGAACGTCAGTACGCTATACTGATGGCCCGGGTTCGAGTCCCGGCTTGGAATCTTTTTCACTATGTTGGCCTTTGCGCCTTTTAAGCAATTACTTCGAAATTTGATTTTCATTTGAAACTTTTGGTCCTGTATAAAAAATATGTGTTCGTTTTTGACAACAAGACGCACCTGTTTTATATTCTCTGATTTACCACCGAAAATTCAATGACGTCAGACATCTGTCGCCTTTACAAATGAAGAAAAATAAAAGATTTTTTTCTCGATTTTTAACGAGCTTTCGAGTTTTCATGGTACAATCCAAATAATTTTTAGAATTTCTGAAAGCTGATTTTTTCGCCGTCTTGTGGTACTAATTTCGAATTTCTGGGATGCGTAGAAAAAAAGTAATTGCGTCTTAAAGAAATCGCCGGTCTTTATCTGCCGTTAATAGATAGCTGTAATTAATCCGTGGAAGAGATCATTTGATAAAAAATCCATGCATTTGTTGAATTATGAATACCTTTCCTATCTTGTAATTGGGGGTTTTTAATTAATAACGTCCGTTATTTACGACATTTTTCAAAATTGTATGATTTGTCGTTTGATGTGAAGTGTTCAGCTATGCAAAATTTAGAGTCTCCAACATATATAGATTCTGAAAACGGGCTCTGTGATAGACGGACAGACAGACAGCTAGAGGAGTGAGACGAATAGGGTTTCGTCAGATGAACGAAATACTAAAAATGGGAAAATGTAGCAGAAATAATATAGTGCAATTAAAATATAAATATAATAAAGTGGGGACTGACGCCGCGGTGGCACAGATGCCGCAGAGATTGTGTAGATGACACTAGCGTTCCCTAGACCAATTTTAGAAGTTCGTAGTTTTTCTTTGTGTTTTGTGATGTGTTGTATGCGTTTCCACCGCTTAATTGGCAGTATTTACACATTTATGTCATTTTGTATGGCTCGAAACTGCGTGGTTAGTTGCTAAAATTATTCTAATGAAGTTTTATTACATATTTTAAGAAAAATAAACAGAAATTTCATCCCAAAATCGATTTCAACTGTAGACTAGATCCTCGTAGAATACAGACATGTTCTTGCCTTTCTCTCGCGTCGCTCACATGACACAAAATGGCGGCGCGGCATCTTACCCGCCACTATAGGACAGATACTGCACCGAGGTTGAGGGATAGATGCCGCAATATATATTTGTGTTTTTCGGTTCAATAAATTCATCACTGTGATTTAAGTAGAACTTACGTTTAAATGAATGTATATCCGCTACTTTTCAAAATATTCTCACTAACAATATTGGTTCACCATGTGTGAATAAGGAAAACGCAGGCCGTTTACAATTCTCACCATGTAAACTGTTAAACAAAATATCTCCTACGCCAATGGTCAAAAGACCTATACAGCCATGTAAGAGAAATTAAAAGGATGGAAATATTACAAGCACAGAGTTTATAAACAATAAAAAAGAAGAAGGAAATCAAAAACAAAAGAAACTAGATAGCGTCAAAGAACGATAACTTCGCGGAATTCAATCGATAGCTGCATGAAACTTTACTTTTGCAACGGGTAGTGAAGTGTGATTATGGGCGAATGGAAATACAAAACCAAAGAATGAGAGGAAAGGCCAAAAATAAACAAACTAGGGCCTAAATATAATAGAACTAATACTTACATTAAGAGCAGACTGCAATGTTCGCCTGGATGTAAACCAGTGATTTATATATATATATATATATTTTTGGAATTATGCTGTCTAATGTTTCCAGTAATTATGCTATCCATTCATGTAAATTTAAATGATTTTATTTTCATTTTCACTTTTTGTCTTAAGTTTTGTTTATAGAGATTAAACTTTTGTATTTTCGTTAAACTTTTCACAATTTAGTGATTTAATATAATTTTTGTAAGTTTACTTTTGTTTATTTTCGTTTTAAGTAGTTTAAGAAATTAAAAATGTGATTTGCTTGAAAAAAAAACAACAGCCTAGCATTTACGGCATCTGTCCCACACCCCATGCGGCATCTTATTAAGCACATAAAAAATGATGTAATAAAATGACCTGTGGGAAAATAATTATGGCTACTTTATTAAGAGGGCTTTAACTTGTTTAACATAGAAACGATAACATAGAAACCACGATTCTAAAGGTTTTGATCAATGATTTCTGGTACTTAGTTTGTTGTTTTTTGCTTTATTGTGCATTTTACAAGAAGAAAAAAAAACTGCGGCATCTGACCCCACTTTACTATATATTAAACATTTGATAAAATATAAGCAATTGTATAAAATATTTTTTATCTGCGCATGCGCGAATTATAAAAAAGATTTTTTTTCATGATTTAATAATCAAATCTAAGTAGCAACTCATATAAAAAAATCCAGTCAAATATCGTGAAAATCAGAAAAAAATTGACGACAGAGTGAAATGATTATTAGTTGCTCTCTAAAAGCAGATGAAAATAAGGGATTTTCTATAAATTATCATTTTTATTTTTATTTTTTCATTTTTCATTGATGCTTTCGTTCTTCTTGGAAAACAACCACAATGAGCCTATTCCAAGAAAAAAAACCATGTATCAAAATCGAAGAATTTGTTCCAAATGTACCCTTTCAGGTTCGTTAAATACTAACTCCTTTACTGAAAGTCAGTTAATAAAAAATGACAATTTTTGGATAATCCCTTATCATTCAGCTGCTTTTTGTGATCAACTGAAAATCAGTTCCCTCTATCGCCGATATCTTTCTGAATTTTCACGATATTTGACTAGATTTCGCATATGAGTTGCTCCATAATGTTAACTATTAAATAAGGAAAAATACTTTGTTATCGTTCACGCATTTACAGGTAAAATATATTTTATACAACTGCTCATATTTCATCAAATATTTAATATATTTATATTCCAATTGCACTATATTGTTTCTACTAGATTTTTCCAAAATTTCTGAAACTCGCATTAAATTCGATTGAAAACCCTGCATGATATAAGCAAAAAAACATGCAAGAATTTTTTTATCTTTAAAAAAAATCGCTGTATTTCCACAAACATACGTTCTATTCTTGCACGCATGAATACAGATATTCTGCAATAGCCACATATTTGTATGCTGTAGCGGTAGATCATTTTGCGTATATTATTTTACTGGATGATCGCAAATATTATTATTTTTCTTTGATTTTTTGTTGGTCTCCTAATTGTCCTCCTTATCCATTCGTCGTTGATAAATATGAGGTCAAACATCTTCTTTATAATCCTGAAGTTCCAGAGGAATCCGGTGAGTATATCTATAAATATTCGACAAAATGTCTAAACTTGAAAGTGTCCGGTGATTAATGGTCATATAGTGTATGTTCTATTACTCTAAAAGTATAGGGTTAATCAAAATCCTGATTTTTGTAGGATGAAAACTATACGAGTTAGGTATTTGGCGTCAATCTTAGACGCTATTTTAAATACAAGACCTACTAAGCATATATGTTTTTTTATAAATCGGAATTGACATATGTATTCTGTGACCCTAAAAGCATAGAAGTAGACACAAACATTATTTGTGTAGAATAAAAACTATAGAAATTAAGTATTTGACGGTCATTTCGAAAGTCATCTAGATAATTAGCCTATCCCATGGTAAATTTATAGTATATATTACTCAGCTCACTTTAAAATGTTACTGCAAAAAATCGTTCAGAAGCCTTTTGTAGCAATTTTATGAGAGTAACATGAATTTTTATTCATATTTTCAGTCGGATTATAGAATTGACTTGTTGTTGTTGGCAAAAATTTTGATTATTTGAATTCAAATGCATGGGTTCCTTTGAATGATCTCATGTGATATTTTTCTGGGAAAAAAAAACCTTGACTCTGTACACCTCTTCCAATCAAAAATATACAGATTTGTATGTTATGCTACAATGGCTATAAAGTTTAAAAGAAATAATTATTCCTTTCGAAAGAATGCATATACAGTACTAATTCAATAAGGCAAAGTTTTCTCGTAAATAAATTTTGCGTAAAGTAGTTTTTCACGAAAAATACGTATATTATTCAGTATGTACATTAACATATCTATTATAAATATCATAACTCGTCAAAAAAAATACTAATCTTTTAATATTCGTTAATTTAATGTTTCAATTCTTTGTATTTTTTTTTTTTTTTTTTTTTTAGAACGGAATAATACTACACTACATCGAACATCCACTTTCCTGAGAAAAAGTAGCATATAACTATGTGTATTTTCTTTTTGTATTTATAAGACAGTTGTTAATGAACTTGCCAGAAGTTACTTCTGCATCCTTATAAGTTAGAACAACTGTGGTTTGCTTGTGATCACTGCCTGTGGCAATATTATGTGATACAAGTTCAGCCGTATTATTTAGCTCTTGGGAGCACGGAAACTTGAGCCAAATGTTATATATAGATAAAGATGCATTTGTTAGTGAAGTCTTCATGTTAAGTTTATGAAAGACAAAAGGAGAAAATGTTTATTTAATTTTTGGAAGGATCTCACGAACGATGTTACTCGTAAAAGTATGCTGCTTATTTCTAGACATATTTCACCAACAAAATATATAGAAAAATAAGCATATAACTCTAAAGTTTTTAAATAAGTTGTTCTAAAAACTATAGACAAAAGAAATAAATATGATATCGTTCATTTTTTTTAATTACTATCCATTTTTTACAGTTATTTAAAATAGACACATTGAAGAAGCAGAAATATGGAGCACAGTGTTTCTGGTTGGGTTTCAAGATTTCAGAAAACTATGCTATTAATAAACATTTATTAAATTTATTAATATTTTTCTGTTTTATATTTTTTGTGTGATATTTCTTGATTTCATATAAATAAATAAATAAAATACATCTTAAATATATTTATTTAAATTTATCAATTTACGTATATTGTTATGTTTTATTTAGTTACGGGAAAGTGGGTAAAAGTACATAGTTTAGTAAAAGCGAATATATCAATTTTGTTCCAATTCGATCTGCCTTCTAGCTGGTAATGGTTGAAATACTTCGCTTATAGACCAGAAGGTGAAACGGCTATTACGATTTATACATAGTGGCCTTTACGTAGTTTTCTGTTTAACAGTTTATTTTATCATTTAAAAAAAAACTAGTTTCCAGAAATCCTAAATATGTACATGGTTGAAGTTACTGCAACATTTTCTATAATTATGTGAGCATATTTAAGGATTTATTTAACACAATGGTACTTTTGCTAGCATTTAACAAGCGCATTTGTACGGTTTGATTTCCGATTCAAATTTTCTTAGGATAAAACCGGATATCCCACGTAAGATAATAATGTGTATTCAAAAGCAATAACTGAATCGCCCGTAAACATTGTTGGAATAAGTGTCAGGCCCTGCTACATGGATAAAAGTTCTTATGATTTTTATAAAGCCTATAATAATGGGAACATCTTTCCTGAAGTCTCGAAACTGTTAATGAAGATATTTACACTTAAGTATTAAAATTAAGTATTAAATCGATATCATTACAATATTATTAGTTTAGTTAATTAATTAAACTTGTAAAGTAAAATATATTGTTCCTTTTAAATGAATGTCTTAACTTTTTCATTTCCTATGCCATTAATATATCCATGCGATTTTACCCTATTGGTGGGGTAAGACTTAATTACTTCAGATTTTATAAATAATCATTTATTAATAAAAATATGGTGAACCAATAATAACTTTAAAATAATATGCTAGTATATTCGGCTAAAAAAAGAGGCATTTTAATATTTATAACACTATATATATAAAATTTGGAACTTTTAATGTTAAATATATTTGCTGCCGTTGCACAACAATGCGAGTAGTTGTTTAAACATAACTCAAAACATACTTTGCGGAATGAGCTGTAAGATTGGATTCGCAAGATTGCTTCTTCTAGAGATAGATTTATGTCCAAATATTCAACATTCTATTTATTTATTATTATTATTATTATTTTAAAATATATCTTTGAAGGAAAAAATTATTATCTATGATTTTTTTTTAACTTTCTTGAATTTTTAATTATACGAATTCAAAATTATAGCTCATTCCGCTCAGTTGTATTTGTAGAAGAACTTAAACCAGCATCTTGACTTTTTTAAGCATAAGTTGCAAACTATGTGGAAGAAAAATTTTGTAAGTTACAATTAATAATTTTTTCGAATATACATAATTCATATTATAAAATTATAAATATTACAAATTCAATGTATTTATGCTTGGGTTTTTAGAGTTGTAACCATGCAAAAAATAATCGCATTAAGTATTTTAATTTTAGGAGATACTAATAAAAATATGAAAATATAATTTAAAATTAGAAGCTCTAAATTTTGAATAAGTATAATTCAAAAACTTATCATCCGACTAACTTACATTTCGTATCTGAGGCATAGTTTGAAGTGAAAATTTAAAATATCTTCTCAAAAGTGTGTGTTGCCATTGAAAAAACAAAGTTTTGGCTAGATCTGATTTGTAGACGGCCTCCTAAGCAAATTTTCTATACAGGATGTTATAAGTTAAAACGTAAACATATACATAGTTAAACGAACATATATTATATGCACAAATATATATATATATATATATATATATATATGTGTGTGTGTGTGTGTATGTATATATAACCATTAATTAAAAATTACCGACCATCATCAAAAATTGCAATATTGTGAATGATTGACTACACGCCATAAACCAACAATATAGAACTGTATGTGTAAAATAAAGTACCGTATACCTAATTATAAGAATTAACATGGAAGAAAAAAAGAAGAATATGGATACCGAAAAAATTGAAAAACTTATATATTGAATTACGTTTTCAAGAGTACAGAATTCAATGATATAAGCAAATCGGTTGTTTTCTGTGGGGAAAAAAAGCTATAAGCTGAAAAAATTTCCCCTGTACTCAAACAACCAATATAATCAAAATAATAGTTTCAAGATGAATTCAGAACATTATCAAATGGCATGAAATGGAAAAAAAACTACAACCCATTAAATATTTAATTTATAGCAATAGAAATCTTATAAAACATACCGTATTAATTCCCAGTAGATTTTCAAAATATATTCCCGCACATGGAATCCAAAAAGCATGATAAGATTAAGGTGAATAAAACAGTTAAGTTAACACAGAAATTAAAAGCTATGGAGTCAGTTAATTCATGTTGAAATATTGTGATAAAAAAATTAATATAATATAAATAAAAAATAATTGCATTATTTATAATACCTAAAAATAATTTTAAATTGTATAATAACAATTTTACAACATTGCCAATATCCAGCGTTAATTACCACCTAGTGTAAAAAATTAAAATTATGACTTTAATAGAGGCTATTTAAAAATACAAAATTTATGGTGCTGCCATCTATTATTTTATTTTAAAGACTATTATGTGTCATTCAAAAGTAGACTTTTTATCCAATTGTTTAGTACCAGTAACTTTCCTCTACGATAAATTTTTGCAAAGTTAGTAGGGATTGTTTACTTTTTTTTTTGCATGACTGTACTTTCCAACATTACAAAATAATTTGGCTCCCATCTTATAGATTAATATGATAATATATACAATAATATTTCCTTAAAAAGGCAAAATATCTGTTTTAATATTTAAAAATAGATACAACACGTGTTTATACTAGATAATATAAACTTTTTAACCAAAAAGAAAAAAAACGCTTCAAAAACTACTACAAAGTAAAAGCCGTCACTTAATGAATATCGTTGAAAATTAAATATTTTAAAGATGTTTATATACCGGGTGATTCCAAAGTCAGGACAAACTTTAAAAAGGAATAATTCGAAAAGGAATCAAGAAAGAAAGATACGGTTTGCACCAAACAGATGGAAAAGAAACCGGGTTTTGTGTGGCATCGAAAAATAGTTCTGTTGGCGACCAACAGATGGAGCTGTCAGATTTCTGATGTAGAATTATGCAAAGCAGCAAACGATATAAAAGGAGCAACTGCAGCAGGTAAAGGTAGTCGAATCTTGTATGCATCGAAATGCTGTGCATAGTTGAGAAAGCATATCGCTACATATCGCGCGCATATCGCTGAAGGGTATGCGAGATAGCAAAGGATCAATAACAGTTTCTGCTTTGAACAAAATGATGAAGAAATTTGAAGCTACAGGTTCTTTGGCGTCACGTCAAAGAAGTGGACGTCCCTCAAAAGCCGTTGCTGTTGCCACGACAGTAGAGCAGACGGTGCAATCCATTTCGGCGGTTGCTGCACATGGGGAGTGCAATGCTCGAGAAGTTTCGAGGCAGACAGGAGTGTCGTACGGAAGTGTCTGGAGAGCACTGCGAATAACTTTGCAACGGTATCCCTACAAGTTGCAACATAACCAAGAACTGAAACCCCCTGACCTCGATTCTCGTCGAGATTTTGCGAATTTTGTTTTCAATAAGATGGAAGAGCAGCATGACTGGCTTCACACTGTGCTTTGGACAGATGGGGCGCATTTCAGACTCTCTGGCGCTGTTAACACCCACAATTGTTGAGTGTGAACCACAGAAAATCCACATGCATTTGTTGAGGTACCCTTGCAACAGCCTAACGTGACAGTCTGGTGTGGCTTCACTGCTCATTTCATAATTGGTCCATTTTTTTTTCGAGGAAGTCACACAGACGGGTTTCAAAACAGTTTCTGTCACTGGTCAGCGATATGTAGCACTGTTACAGAACAACATTATTCCTGAACTGCAAGCGCGACAGGCACTCCAAACAGCCACCTTTATGCAAGATGGAGCGTCATCTCATATTGCTCTGCCTCTGCAATGCCTGCTACGCTCAACATTTGAAGAGGATCGCATTATCAGTCGCTACTTTAATCACTCATGGCCTCCAAGATCTCCCGATCTGACACCCTGTGACTTTTGGCTGTGGGGATTCTTGAAATCAAAAGTGTACCGCGACCAACCGGCATCACTAGCAGCACTGAAAGATGCCATACGCAAAAATATGTCTGCCATAATGCAAGAAATGCTACTAAATGCTGTGAATGGTGTGGTGACTCGTCTCACAGCTGTACTTCTGAATGATGGACAGCACATTGAACATTTACTGTAGCATTAATTAACTGTAATTAAGCTGACTTGTAAGTTGTAAACATTTTTTCATTTGTAAATCATCTTTTGGTGCAATAAAACACTACAGTGCCATCTGTTGGTCACCAACTGAACTATTTTATTTTCGTTGCCATACAAAACTTGGTTTCTTTTCCATCCGTTTGGTGCAAACCGTATCTTTGTATCTTGATTCGCTTTCGAATTATTCATTTTTAAAGTTTGTCCTGACTTTTGGATCACCCGGTATATATTAAACAAAAACATAATTTTAAGAACAAATTAAATACAAAAGTTACTTCCTACATTGTTTAAGCCCGAGAAGGGACCATATATTAAGATATTTCATTCAATTAGTTCTACATTTAATGTTAACTTTTTGTAACAAATTAGTTAAGCCATTTGAAGATTAAAAAGTAAAAATAAAATTCATACAATATGATACTTAAAACACCCTAAAAAATTGGATTCCGTTCAAATGAAATCAAAATAAATCTTAGACTTCTTCCATTTTTAATTGAAAATATTTGTATTGCAGATTTTGCATTATGTTATGACAATTGTACATAAAATGATATGATGCATGCCAAAATACAAAACTCAAAATAAAAAACCCCAAAGATTTATTTCGATTTCATTCCTATAGCAAATAAATAAAATAGCAGAAATGATTCAGTATTCAGATTGACAAATATGATTCCATGATGCGTGCGTTGGAATAAAAAAATGAAATAAACAATTAAATTAAAAAAAAACCGGACTGCGTAAAAAGCGAACTAATTAATTATTTCTCATCAATGTGAAACTATTTTTTTTTAATTCCTACTATTAGCTCACAGTCTCTCTATATATATCTTATTCAAATTTTCAATCGTTAATAAAATACTTATTATTCATCCAATCAAGCTCAAATAATTTTTTTTAAACTTGTAGTGGATGACACTTGACATTAATCCAGTTTTTTCAAATATTAATTCATTAATTAAATTGAATTAATTAATTTTCAATAATCGAGAGAGCCCTCTTCTTGATCAAGATATTTTAAGACCAAGACAGCCCTCTTCTTGATCAAGGCATTTTAAGCGCCACTCAAGGTGAAAGAAGAATGGAACAAAAAAAAAAAATTCTCTTATTGACCAGGCAAGTTGTCCAGGCAATAGAGACCGTATAGGGACTCTACCTAGCAAAATTAATGGTAGTACTAGAAATCGGCTTTCTAGATGTTTTTTGGATCGCTGAATCCGAATTTGTAACTTCCCACCAAAATTTCCCCCGACAACCCCCCCCCCCCCATTTTGGTAAAAAGCCCCCCAAAAAAGGTTTTTAATAAAAAATTCCATTTTTTAATTGTTTTAGGGGAAAAGTAGCTAGAAATTCAGAAAATAGACAAAATTTGCAACAAATTAGATATATGACATTATGACTTAGGATGAAGCGGAAGGGGGGTTCTGCCTCGGAACATGCGCCGCAGTGCTGCGTGGACTAAGTTGCGTAATTCCACTTAACCACTCACGCGTTTACATTAGCCCTCCCAACTACCCTCCGAACTTTCTCTATAACATTTACTTTAAGTTTTTTGTGTCGCTGAATACGAATTTTTAACTTACCCCCAAAATTTCCCCCCCGAAAACCCCCCAAATAGTTGTTTTTAACTTAAATTTCTTATTGTTTTAGGGGAAAAGCATTACAAAATTCAGAAAGTAGACAAAATTTGCCACAAATAGGATATATGACATTATGACGTAGGATGAACGGGGAGGGGGAGGGCTGCCTCTGAACATACCCTATTGCCCGGACTTCATCATTTAATGCATGTAGCGCCGCAGTGCATGTTCCGAGGCAGGCCCTCACCCTCCCCGTTCATCCTAATTCATAATGTCATATATCCTATTTGTTGCAAATTTTGTCTAGTTTCTGAATTTTGTAATGCTTTTCCCCTAAACCAATAATAAATTTAAGTTAAAAACAACTATTTGGAGGGGGGGGGGATTTTTTGGGGAGAGTTAAAAATTCGGATTCAGCGACCCAAAAATCTTAAAGTAAACCTTATAGAGAAAGTTCGGAGGGGAGATGGGAGGGCGAATGTAAACGTGTGAGTGGTTAAGTGGAATTGCGCAACTTAGTTTACGCAGCATCGTGCGCATGTTCCGAGGCAAATTCCCCTTTCCCCTTCATCCTAAGTCATAATGTCATATTTCTAATTTGTTGGAAATTTTGTCTACTTTCTGAATTTCTAGACACTTTTTCTGAATTTCTAGACACTTTTGATTTTTTTAATAAAAACCTTTTTTGGGGGGCTTTTTACCAAAATTTCTGGAGGTTGCCTGGTGAAATTTTGGTGGGAAGTTACAAATTCGGATTCAGCGACCCAAAAAACATCTAGAAAGCCGATTTTCAGTACTACCATTAATTTTGCTAGGTAAAATTCCCTATTGCCTGGACTATAAGTAGGAATTGACTTAAAATATTTTTTTTTTATATTTCTATTACTTGTTTATGTTAATTACCTATTTTTTTATTTGCTTGTTTTGATGACTTTTAAGATGTGTTTAATTGTTATTTTCTATCTATAAACACTTTTTTGATGAGGTCTATAGATGTCTATGATGGTTAGAGTTGCAGTAAATCTAGAGATCCTACCTACACAACTTCCAGGTTGTATAATATTTTAACGGAGCTTCTGACTGTAAAATAGTCAATGAAACATCGTCTTCATTTTGAAAGACCTATCCAATAATATACCACTCAATAGGATGCGTATTTTTTCGTCTCTACCGCCATTTTGAATTTATAAAAACAAAACCTAGCCTATAACCATCGGGCCGTTAAGACGAATTGATAGAGACCTCATTAATTAAAATCCATCCAGCCGTTAGGATGTTTCGAGGCTATAAAAAAATTCACATACCGAGATACGCGTGAAACACATAACCCTTCTTTCTCAGTCGGGTAAAAAAAGAAATTCATGGGTAAACCTTGTAGCACTTCTTATATATGCTATATTCGAGTAACTGCCATGATAACTGACAATTAGTTCCATAATTTCTATTTGTAATTGCTTATAAGTTTGATTTACGTTTTGAATATATTTTGATTTAAAAAAATTATTCTTAATTTCAGAACTCTGATTTCATTATATTTCATTGGTGTTGTTTTGTTTGATTGTTTCATTAATCGTAAACTTTGCTTTTAATAAAATTACTCCTTACTCATTGAAACAGCCCAATATTGTTTGTTCCAATTTAGGAGACTGCGGGTTCAACTTAGGCGACCAATCGCGGAATTTGGACCACTTTGGAAAATTTTTTCAAGTTAAAATAAAACTTCAGATTTTCAAAAAGAAATTGTTCTGAAGATTTATTTAGTTATTAGATGAATAGATTCACACTGTGTAGTGATATTCTGCAGATAATCCTAAAATGAAGCGAGTTATATTTGAAAATAAGCCAAGTGGTCCAAATTCGGTTACTCTCCTCTATTAATTACTGTAAAATTGTAGTGTTTATATTTAATTTATGCTTTTTGTTTATTTCTAATTAGTCCATCATAATAGATCTATCTGCTTGTTTAATTATACACTATACACTATACAGGGTGTCCACTCTCAACTGTGTCCAACAGCTAATTCCTAAACGGTTAGGGCCCCACCAGTGGCCGAGAGGTTCTGCTCTCGAAGCTGGTAGACGGGAAGTGCTGGGTTCGATCCCAATCGCGCCCGTCGGCCTAATCGTTCGGAGTTTTCGTGGTTTTCTTCGAGCCGTGGATCTTCCATGCGTTAATACGGATTAGGTTCCCTTAGAAAGACCCCCACGGAGGGCACTCCCCCCGGGCCTATATCCCTCGTGTAGATAATTGGCCGTCAAAAATCAACCCAACCCAACCCTAAACGGTTAGTTATAGACACATAGTTCCAATTACGAAAATGATTAAAATTTGGTAAAGAAGTGTTTTAAAAGAGATTTCGTTCAATAAAAACATTCTTAAAAAGTTACATTTTATGCGGTCTACCGGTCCTATAATTGATATTTAGTAAAACTTTCAAATTACGATAATAAGTAATTAAAAATATGTCCCATTCAACAAACAGGAAAATTGACCGAGTTATAAAACTTAGAATTGCAAGAGTTATACCAATTTTCTGCATAAGAACCCAGATGAGTTAGGCTATGTTTCGAGGAATCATACACAAAGTGCTTAAAGTATGAGACAGATTTCCCACGCGTGTATCTGCACATTAAATGAAAGTAGTAGCATCGTACAACTATTATGATAGTTTCAATTTTTATAAATTAAGTTTTAGATTGGTTTAAATAATTGTATTGTAACGTATGTTTTATTTTGTATGAAAATAAGGCTGTATCTTTACATATTTTTTAAACAAAAATTGTGTAATTTTAATCTTTTATTTAACTTGGAACATTCGCATGCACAGTCGCGGAAAAAAGTCCCTCTGCTAACTTTGCAACAAATTATCATAGAAGAAAGTTGCAGGTACCAAACGATTGGAAATAAAATCTAATTTATTCATATATATAAAATTTGTATAGGGATCATCAACATATTAAAACGAACCCAAACATTGTTGTTTTCAAAAGTAGTACCCAAGTTTGACACCATAAATAAATTCTACACCCTTCAATTAGCCTTGATCCAAATCTGCATGAAATTCGTACGATTAGTTTCCGAGAAATTAATTATTTTAAAATGAGCATATTTTAGGGGTTGTATCCATATTGAAGTTCAGTACTGAATTATTGAAATGCTACAGAATGACTATGCCACTTCTATTAATGTATTATTTCTTGCCAATAGGACCATTTCACGCGCTTAATATCTTACGAATATTACCAGCCAAAATATTTCAATAAAATGGGTAAAATATATTTTTTTCAAATTATGCTTATCTGCACATCATAGACGGTCCCTTAAACCATCATTTTGCTATTTTTTAATGATAATTCAAAGATTAATTGAAAGAAAAATATGAAATTGAGAATTCGCATAAAACAGGACATAATAAATATAAATATATAAAAAAAATTGTAAGTTGCAATTCATATTTTTTCGGATATTAATTTCATAATTCACAATTCATATTATGAAATTTTTTAAAATACAAATTCAATGTATTTATGTTTGGGATTTTTAGTATTATAACCACACACAAAATTATCCTATTAGGATTGTAATTTGAGGAGAAATTAATAAAAAATTGAAAATGTAGTTTAACAATAGAAAGTCTAACTTTTGAATGTTTATAATTAAAAATCTTATCATTCAAAGGAGTAAAAATTTCGTTTCTGGGCATAGTTTGAACCAAAGATTTAAAATATATTGTCAAAATTGGGTGTTGCCTTTGAAAAAAAAAAAAAAATTGGTCTAGTTTTGATTTGTAGACGACCCCCTAAGCAAATTTTATATACATCATCGAAAAGTAGATTTTATTTCTAATCGATTGGTATCAGTAACTTTTTTCTACTATAATTAATTGCAGAGTTAGTAGGTGGTGTTTACTTTTTTCCCCGCGACTGTACGTTAGTGTATGCCGAAAAAAAAACACTTTTTCGATTTTCGATGATGGTTAGTGAGGAAAAGTTGCCACTGGTGGCATTAAGTTTACACAAAAATTTGAGATTTTTTGGACAATTCCTTCATTTGCCGCAAATTGCTTGAAGATTTGCTAAAATACTGATTTTTTAACTTTTTTATCAAAAATTTAAAAAAATTAAATTAATTTTCGCTGAATTTACTTGAAATGTCATGTTTAGTGTACGAAATGTTTAAACAAGCTCTGATTACCTATTATTTATTAGTTATGTGTATTTTGAATTAGGCGATTTTTTCAGCCTTTTCGCGTATAACTGAGCAAAAATTGCAAGTATTGTTTGGTTTGTTCGCCGGTTTCTCTCGTCGGTCTTTATTGTGTTCCTCGCTCTTCCTTAGGTTTTTCGATGCGTTCAGAGTCACATATTTGAATGCCGGACCAGAGAATATCTTGACAGCAATTCTGGAAGGAGAGGAAAATAAGGAATATAAATTAATGAAAACGCAATCAGCCATTATGAGGATGTGGGATGAAATAGGAGATGAGAGTAACTGCGAGATGGGATGTTAATTATTTTTCTGCTCTAAAATACAGCTATTTTCAGAAGATTCAAAAAGTGGGAACTTTAAAGCAGGCAGTTCGTCTGAATCAGAATTTGAACAGGGGCCTTCTAAAGCAGACACTCTCAAACGCATATCCCGTTCTCACACAGCGTGCGCCGGATTTAGAACTTATATATGATATAGGTAAATTGCGGTAGGAGCTTCATCTGTGCTTCAGGATGCAGGAATTGTGACAACCAGGAATAAGGATCTCGTCATGGATAAAGACATGGTCAGAAGACAGAAAAAAAAACTTGAAAAGAAGATACAGGAGGAAGAATATCTTGGAGGATGAAAAATTACAACCATATTTTTTGATTGTAAAAATAATATTACGATCAGCATAAAAAAGGGAACAAGCGGCACTGTCGAGGGAAATAGGAAGCACATATCACTAACGGCGTTCGAAAATATACGTTTGTATTTCTACGAGCCTGTTCCTCTTTCATGGACATCAGAAATGCAAAAGGCTGAAGATTTGTGTCCTCTATTAATCTAGCTCCGTTTTAGTTGGTAAAGGTCTTAGGTCAAGTGGTTCTACCATTTAGTTTAGACAGTTGATGTCGCTGTCAGAGTGGAAGCACGTTCGTATGAAGATACATATCAAATGTTGCAGATATCTTCATGATTTTTTCCAAAGCAGACTTTATTCTGGCTTAGAAAATTATATAATAATTTTACTATTTTTCCGCAGTGCCCAAATATAACGAACCACGTTCACACAACATGGTGATATTTGTTTTGTTTTTTGTGTAGACGGTGCTGCTAGTCCCCTTTTTTTCCTATGAAGATCGTTTAATATTTTCTACTATCAAAAAAGACGCTTGTAATTTTTCTTCTCCCAAGATCTTCCTCCTCCTGTATCTTATTTCCAAGTTTATTTTCTGCCTCCCGACCAAGTCTTTTTCAATGACGAGATCCTTATTGCCTGCTATCACAATTCCTGCAATTTTTGTTCACTTATAAGAAAAAAAGCTATAAAAGTCACCTAGTTCAAAATGCATATAACTATTAAATAACACGTAATCAGAGTTTATTTAAACATTTGGTACACTAAACATGACATTTCAAGTAAACTCAGCGAAATTAACTTAAATTTATCATTTTTTTAAATTTTTGCTAAAAAAGTCGGCATTTGAGAAAAACATCAAGCAATTTGCGGCAATTTAAGGAATTGTCCGAAAAATCTCAAATTTTTTGTGTGATCTTAGTGCCACCAGTGGTCACTTTTCCGCACTACCCATCATCGAAAATCGAAAAAAGTTTTCTTCGGCCCACCCTACTGTACGTCATTCCAGTTCAGTATTTGTACTCGAATATAACTCACTTCTAAATATCCGATCGAGGTTAAATTTCTCATACTTATGTAAATCCGATGACAAAGTAATATGATTCAGATTTTCGTTGCGTTTTATTTATACTTATTTACAGGACCACACAAAAATTTCGGATACATAACCAACTACAAACAGAAATTTAAAATCAAAATCAGTAAAATTTATGAAATGTATTGAGATGCACAATAACATTTTTCTAGCGGAAAGTGCGTTGCATTTACATTTTTTTAAAGGGTCGCACAAAAGATGTCAGATATATTACGATGTATGAGCAGTTATTGCTTAATCTACATTTTAATGATATTATGCTTTTTTCAAATTTAACTTTTAGTTCTTCCAAGCAAATATAAAAATTTTTAATATTTTAGAGGTAAAAATCAAAAAGCAATTTCTACTTACTAAACAAAAAATAAATATTAAATAGAGCGAACACTTTTGCTATTAGACAAAGACAATGACGTTAACAACTTTATTTGGATAAACACAATTGCTGTACCAGAACATTTGCACACTCAAATCATGCAGATAGAAGTAATTTCTATGAGTTCACATACCTACGATATGTTAATAGTATTTTGACTGTTTTTTTTAATAAATATAATCCACTTACTATTCGAAAATTTCATAAGACAGAAAATATTTTGTACTCTTAATTTATGGAAAACCGTTTGTACCATATTGGTGTGAAAACACATATCTTCACTTATTTAAGTCTGCGCTTTAATCCGTTTGCAGGCATTTGTTAAATTTACACGTTAGGAAAGAATATGTTTACTAACAATCAGTACTGTGAAATGGTATCACTTTGAAGACAGAGTAATCGGAATAAGCGAGAGTTTGCAAGGCTGTATGCTATGAAATATCCGGATCAAAACCAACCACATCCAAACACCATAGTTAAAATTGTTAAGAGTTTAAGAGAAACGTCTAGCTCTAAGAAGCATCCTCGGTTAAGTTGGTTCAGTAGTTAAACATTACCTACGGAGGATTTTCTAGAGTTCCACTTGCTCATCCTGAGCGCAGTGTAAGAAATATTAGCTAAAATTGTGGGTATTCAAAAAGCAAGTATGAAAATTTTTAAACAAGTATATTGCATATTCATATCAAACAATACTAGACAAGGACTAGCATAAGGATACAAAGAGCTTCGTTTTAAGTTTTGTAAATTTATTTTAAGCAAACGAGATGAAAGACCATCATTTCTGAATGAAATTATGTGGAACGATTAATGCCAATTTGCAAGACTTGGGATCTGAAATACTCAAAACATTCACTATCGCTGCCTGGAAAATCCACACATTATTTGTCCAAACAAACATCAAGTTTGTTAGCTTATAAATGTTTGATGTGGTATCTGGAAGACATCCTCAATTGGACCATTCATCTTCGACTTGATACGACGATACTTCGACTATATTTAAAGAATATATCTGATATAGAATCTGAGTAATGCAGAAACATTAGAAAATTAAAACATTTGTACTGTGTAAATATTTCATACATCTTAGTAAAGTAGTATAAAGGCAAAAATGATCTTAACCCTGAACTAAAAAAAAAAAAAAAAAAAAAAAAAAAAAAAAAAAAAAAAATGTATCTTCTTTTCGGTATTATAGCATATCGAAGATCATAGTTTGTAAAATGTGATTTATTTAGTATTTCAAAAAGACTTATAGTAGATTTAATGCATAAGCGCTAAAAAATTGTTTTAATGGGTAACCTAACCACTTTCTCCTTAGTTTTTATCCCTTTATTAAAACTATATTTGCGTTACATTATATTTATTCTATTTTATTAAATTTTAGAAAACAAATGTTCATTGTTACGTCTATAGATTAGAAATTTACGATACTGAAAACTAATTTAAAAATCAGCAAATCTCCGTACTTAATGTTGCAGTTTCAAGACAATCTTTTTTAATCTACATTTATGGTCTATTAGATGTAGTAAATATTGACTTTGTGTGATATTTAGAAACGAATATATATGCAAACAAAGCGATAGCACAGAATGCGACATTTAGTGTTACTTTTGAGCTTTGGAATAATGGCGGACAATTTTGGTCTATACAATATAGATGTTACTTTAACTGTCTACACAGCACTTCAAATGATATAGAATGAAAACAGTTAATTATCAGGGATACAACGGAATATTAACACGATGCATAAAAATACTTGCAGAAACGTATTAAATGTTTTATTAAGGATGGAAAGAAAAATGAAGTATATACTGGAATTTTCTAGAAAGTTTTTATCAAAATATTAATTAGGTAGTGTGAATTCTTACGGTGATACTGTGTTCCCTGAAAATATATTAAAATAAAAATAAAAGACTTCACCAATAATTCCTGATAATATTAACTAAAGGACAATTTTTGTAAAAAAAAGGGGGGGGGGACTTTTTAGAAAATAAGCAGAAATGCGACTTTAAGAATAGGAATGCTTTAATCGGCAAAAATGTCGTTTTCTGACATCATATTACAAAACGTAAAAAGAAGATTCCTAAAGTTCGTGACGTGTTGTCATCTGTTGATGATAAATGAGAGATTGCTTTAAGAGAATTTATAACTTTCATGAGAATTGCGATTTTGTTAATTTTTAATTTTATGAGACAAGTCTAGTTGTCTGACAAATTGAGAAATTGAAAAACATGCAACTGGTTAATTTAGCACAATATATATGAATCAAATACGAAATCTCGGCAGTATTTTTAATAATCCTTTAAAAATTAAAAATAAACCTTTTGTAAAAGCTCTTCAAACTTTCAGTTAAAATAATTTTTTAAATTGTATTACTTAGTTAATTTATGTATTTATTTTTTGACATAGTATTTCCATTATTGATTAAAAAAATTAAAATTTTTTTTATTTTCTTATACTGAATAAAAGAAGACGATAACAAAAGACATGACTAAACTTGATGTATATATTAAAACAAATCTTTCAAAACTATCTGTAAATATTTCTTATCTTTCTTTAAATATTTCTATAAATATTTCATTTTTTTTTTTAGTTTGTCATACATGATTATATGTCACAACTAAATGGCAGTTTCAATAAAATAATTTCATAAGAAAATATGTTCCTGTTCCACAAGATATAGGCGTGTTTTCCGATTTTATTTCTAGAACAATTTTTCCTCTAAACAATCCTAACACCTTTCTGTTGAGTGGTAAAACTACTTGAAAAAAAATCTCATTTAGCTCGATGATTTCTTACACTTGTTTGTCAAAAGTGGGAAATAGGATTATTTTTGTTTTTAATCGAACAAGTATTGCGATCTTTCTTACAATTATTTTTATTGCGAAAATTTAGTAATTCTGGTTTACGTACATTGTTTAAATAATTGTGACATCTATATGTTGGAGTTATTTCTTTAGAAAATATGTAATACTTTGTGATAATTCATGCAACATAATTATTTTTAGCTGTAGCTTTTTTCTATGAAAATTTCAATTATTCTTTAAAGATATAGGGATTAATTAATGTTTAAATTCTTAAAAATATATCGCGATTGTTGCATATCAAAAAAATAAATTCTTACTATAATGAAAATTTCTTGCGTTTTGATCAACCTCCAATGTATACCTTAAAAAGTTTAAATAATGGACTACCTTAATTTTAAATGTGATAAATAAACTTTTTATCCATTTTTATTACTATTTGTGAATTTCATGTGTTTTTGCATTATTTATTTTAAACTGATATGAGTCATTCAAATATTTGTCCAATATTCATTGATTTTTTTACAAATGTGCATAATATATATTTTATAGAGAAAAAGACTACATTCTATTATAATTCTATTGTTTCATCTTACATTTATCTTGCATACTAAAGAAACCATCTAGTGGTAGTTTAAATTTTATTTTTATCATTCAGCAAACTGTATCGCTAAAATGAATAATTAATTTAGGATTTAAAATTGTGAATTTTGTATATAACTTTTCCAATTATTTATAGAATAAATTTTGTAGGTTATCCAAATAGTTTTATATTCTCTTTTAATCTTCGTTGTGCAGACATTCTCCATTAAACATGCTATGTGTAACGCCACAGAGAACTTATATTGTAGCCCTGATAAAAACATTTTTTAAACAGTAACAAACATTGCAGAAATAATGAATATTCTGGATTAGAAATGCACAACCTATGTGTTAACATGTGGCCCGCGATGTGTTAACATGTGGCCCGCAAATTTCGTCAATGTATAATTGGAAAAATTTGTAATTTTTGTCCATAGGTCGCAGGAAAAAATCGCGCATTTCGCCTGTTTGTCACGGGAAAAGGGAAAATTTCATCAGACATTTAAGAATCGCGAATTTCGTTGATATGGCACGGAAAAATCGTGAATTTTCTTAATCGAGTGCGGAAAAATAGAGCATTTTTCGATCAGACAGAAAAATCGTGAATTCTATCGCTGAGGCGAGGGAAAAATCGCAAATTTCGGCATTCGGGCACGGAAAAATAGCGAGTTTTGTCGATCGGGCTCGGAAAAATCGCGAATGTTGTTGATCGACACGAAAAAATCCTGAATTTTGTCGTTCAAGCACCGGAAAAATTGCAACTTTCATTGATTCGGCAAAGAAAAATCGTCAGTTTGTTGTAAATTGCGCAAAAAATTGCAAATTGTTCATCGGATGCGGAAAAAACGCCTGTTTCGTCTTTTTACCGCAAGAACAATTCGCGAATTTTGTTGATCGAGCGCGGAAAAATAGAAAACTTCGTCTATCAGGAGCGGATTTATCGTAAATTTCATTGATCAGACATGGAAAAATCGTGAATTTCGACGAAACTCGCGAGTCTTCGGAGCTCGATTTACAAAACTCGCCCCCCCCCCCTGATCAACAAATCAGTTTATCGCGAGAAAATATCGTGAATTTTAGTCCATTTGTTGTGTGAAAAAATTTAAAATTTTGTCAGTTAAGAATCGCAAATTTCTTTGATCGGGCATGGAAAAATCGTGAGTTTCGTCAGTTTATCGCGAGAAAAAATCGAAAATTTTTGTTAATGTGCCTCGAACAAAATATGCAAATTTCGTCAAAGTCAGTGAAGAATCGCAAATTTCTTTGATCGAGCGTGAAAAAATCGCAAATTTCGTAAATCAGGGACGAAAAAATCGCATATTATGTCGAGCGGGCACGGAAAAATCGCGAGTTTTGTGGATCAGGTGTGGAAAAATCACAAATTTCGTCGATCGGGCACGAAAATATTGCGAGTTTCGTGATATATCCTTATGAACTGAATTGGATATGTTGACTGGGTAAGGGAGCCTTGAGGGGTAAAACTCCCCCCTCCTCTGAAACCATATTTTTAACTGATTATAGGCCACAAATCACGTCCTAGAAATAGAATTCTCTTCTTACATATGTGACCCTCGACAACCCAGATATTTTTCTCTTCTCTATGGCCCTTCTCTTAAAAAAGGTTGTGCACCCCTATTCTACACAGTTTTCTGATACAGTTTCAGATGTTTTGCCGAATATCTGGCAATGTATACTTCACTGATTTTTCTGGAACTTCAGGAATATAAATAACACGTTTAACCTCATACATTTCAGTGGAAATTTGGTCACAAGGGCCATTAGGAAACCAACAGCAAATTGAATAATAAATAATATTTGCAATTACTCAGTAAAATAAAATGCTCAAAATCAGCTATAGCTATTGTACAAAGCATCCTGTACAACTTTGTTTTCATTTTTGTAAGAAAGACAGTTATATTCATAGAGAAATAAAAGTTTCTTTTGAAAATTTTCGTATGTTTTTTGTTTATCCTCTTCAGACCCGAGGTTTTATTTTCCTATATTTTTTTTTACTTCAGTTATGAATTTATATTCGCAAAGTGATAACTAAGAAAAATTGAAAAGCAAAAAAAAAAAAAAAAAATAACTTATTTTTTGTATATAAAATTTGATATGTCATATATGACACATAGGAAAATTTTACATTACCTATAAGTACATATTTAACAATTTGTTAGGATATTTTCTTTTGTTTTGCATGGAAAAAATAATGAAAAATGTGAAATAATTATGCATTTAGTAATTTTTTATTTTTAATAGGCTCTCCATATGGTATTTTAATATGTAAAAAATTGTTTGCCTTTCGTTTTTGTACATTTTTCTCATTTTTGCAGCAAGTCATTTTCAAATCCCCTATTATGGCCGAAAAATCACTATAAGAAACAAATTTCTATTAGGTAGCTTTCCTTACAAAAAGCTACCTATTGCAGCCGTTCGGAGGAAAGCGATTTCAAAAAAGTTTGGTATATTTTCATCGATCATGACCCCCAGACCCCGAAACCACCCTCCATTCAAAATTTATATATATATATATATATATGACATTTGTCACACTGTAACTCTCGTATTTATGAACCGATTTGGATGTAATTCGGTGTGTACATAGTACATACAAATGTCTCGACTGAGCCCGTTGGCCAGCTTCATCCGCCATTTTGTTTCAAAATGTCGGCCATTTAAAATAAAAAAAAAAAAAATAAAATTTGAAAAGTGGTACCAAAAAATTGAAAATGGAAAATTATTTTTTTCTTATGTATTTGATCTTTATACAACGATTCCGGAGCAGTTTTTGTTTCGTCTATATCTTAAAAAATGGCTGAGTTATAGCATTTTGAATTTCTGGCGTGGCTGACATTTTGAAACGTCCTGAATTTTGTCACGCGATAAAAGGCGTATTTATGAACCGATTTGGATGTAACTTCGTTTATACATAGTACTTACCAATGTCTCGACCGAGTTCGTTGGCCAGCTTCATCCGCCATCTTCTTTAAAAATGGCGGCCATTTAAATTTTTAAGAAAAATTTAAATTTGAAATGTGGTACCAAAAAATTGAAAATTGAAAAAATATTTTTTCTTATGTGTTTTACCTTGATAAAAAGATTCGGGAGCAGTTTTTCTTTCTTCTATATCTTAAAAAGTGGCTGAGTTATAGCATTTTGAATTTCTAGCGTGGCTGATATTTTGAAACGTCCTGATTTTTGTCACGTGATAACAGGCGTATTTATGAACCAATTTGGATGTAACTTCGTTTATACATAGTACATACCAATATCTCGACCGAATTCGTTGGCCAGCTTCATCCGCCATCTTGCATAAAAATGGCTACCATTTAAAAAAATTTAAAAATTTAAAATTTAAAATGAGATACCAAAATATTGGAAAATGAAAAAGATTTTTTTTGTATGTGTTTGACCTTAATATAAAGATTCCGGAATAGTTTTTGTTTCGTCTATATCTAAAAAAATGGCTGAGTTATTTTGAATTTCTATTGTGGCTGACATTTTAAAACGACCTGATTTTTGTCACGCGATAACAGGCGTATTTATGAACCGATTTAGATGTAACTTGGTGTGTACATAGTACATACCAATGTCTCGACCGAGTTAGTTGGCCAGCGTCATTCGCCATCCTGTTTCAAAAGGGATGCCATTTAAAAAAAAATAAATTTAAAATTAAAAATGAGGTATCAAAAAATTGGAAAATGAAAAAGATTTTTTTTATGTGTTTGACCTTGATACAAAGATTCCGGAGCAGTATTTGTTTCGTCTATATCTTAAAAAAATGGCTGAATTATAGCACTTTGAATTTCTAGAATATTTGAATTTCTTGACTATTTTTATTAGTTGACAATGTCCAATATATTTCGGAATTATTGGACATAATTTTCTGTATCAGAGGATACACGAAAAGCTTTTGAACTTCATTTAAAAATATAGTTCTATAATTGTTTTCAATATAAAATTTAAGTTACGTGTACAGGATTTATCAAGAAAAATATATTATTGAATAAATAATATACCGGGTGAGTCAAAAGTTCGTTACAACTTTAAAAACTCATAAAAAAGGAAGGAATTATGATAAAGGAATGCGGTTTGCAAGAAAGGGCTTACAAGGAAGTCGGAGTTTTTTTAGCAACAACAACAAAACAACAAAAAAAAAATTAGTTAAAAAATCACATATAGACAACCCGAAACACAATGGACGGTACAACAATACGCTCCATTCATTTGTTCTTCCGATAACAAATGTTCAACATGACCTGCAGAACATTCTACTACGCAACTGTTGTCCCTTTCCTTGTGTTTTGGGTCGTCACGCCCTCTACATGTGATTTTTAAACTAATTTTCTTTCTACTAAAAAATAATCCGACTGCCTTGTGAGCCTTTTCTCTCAAACCGCACTCCTTTATCATAATTTCTTCCTTTTTTAAGAGATTTTAAAGTTGTAACAAAACTTTTAGTTCACCCAGTATTTATGACATTCCGATATTTACAAAATAAATGAAGATGTTATAAGAAATAATCAGGTGTAACACGCAACGTAGGTATAAGTGTATACCTCTATTCAATAAAAATAGAACAAAATTTAGAAAGCATCAATTTTTATCAAATATATACAGGGTGTCAAGCGAATAAGACCCTGATTTCAAAATTAAATATCTCAAAAAGAAAGATCAATAGAATTATACGGTAAACGATTTGTTCATTAGCTAAGTTGTAAAAATGTTATAGAGAAGTTTCATAATTTAATTCCAAAAACCGTTAACAGATGGCACTGTAATCGCAATGCCTATAAATTGGGCTTCGAAGTCCAGAGCACTAGCGTCTCATTCCTAGATGGTTCCCTATGGAAAGAACGGAAACTGGGAAAGTCCACTTTGTCGTTGGGGTGATTTTCAGAAGTGGAGACATCTGGTCACAGAATTATCGCATCATCTTTAATTTTAGAGAATTTCAATTAATAGAATTTTCAATAAATGTTTAGAAATCATTATATAAGAACTTATTAAAATATTTTATTCAATTCAATTTTTAATGTCATATAATTATTTAAATCAAAATATAAAAATTGAGAAAAGTAATTTTGTACTTTTTATTTATTTTTTATATTTTTAAATCATGGCATAATATCTTGGTATTATAGTTTATACCTGAATTATTATAAATAAAAAAGTAATTTTGCTCTTTTCATTTATATTTTTCACACACGGCATAATATTTTGGTTTTAGCACAACACATATATCTCTTTTCTTTATAAACAAAGTTTTTTTTTTTTTTTAATAGAAATTTTATATTTTTTAATTCAAACTCTTTTCTACAATTTAAAAAAATGATTTATGAATCATTATTATAAATGCTCAATGATTTTTCAAAAAAGGGGTTTCTTTCAGCTTAATTCAATTTTAAAATTAGGAACTTTTTTTTATTCAAACTTTTTTTCACAATTTAAATAAATATTAAATAAATATAATAAAGATTCCCATTTTCTTCACATCCTCCTCTGATTGAATTCGTTTCCATGATCTACCAATTAGGAGAAAAAAGACATACCACAGATATACTGGTATCTAGACCGAAATAGCTTATAACAAAATTTGAAACAAATCTTAATTTTGTCAACACATGGCTCCGTTTCTGCACATTACCCCAACTAAGAAGCGGTCTTCCCACTTTTCGTCCTTTCATAGGGAACCATTTAGAAATGAGACGTTAGTGTTCTGGACTTCAAAGCACAATTTATAGGCATTGCGATTACAGTGCCATCTATTAACGATTTTTGCAACTAAATTATAAAACTTCTCTATAACACTTTTACAGCTTAGCAGTTAAACAAACCGTTTACCGCATAATTCCATTGATCTTTGTTTTTGAGATATTTAATTTTGAAATCAGGGTCTTATTTGCTGGAATGAGTCATATTATGCAAAATCTCTAAAGCACTTAAATTTTGATATTCAGTCAAAAATTAACTTCCTTATAGGGAATTTGAGGTGAAATGCAGCGTGGTACAAGATGCCGAATAACGTAGTTTTCAGATGCGTAGGCGCTGTAGGGAAACGCCGCTCAATTGTAAGGATGAGGGTTCCCTTCTGATATTTTAATTTCCGTTTGCGTTCTTAAAAAAAAATAAAATAAGTGGTACTTTTTCATTGCTCTTTCGTCAAATCACTTCTGGTAAGTGTCAAAAATCTTTTATATGACTTTTTTATTTGCCTATATAAGTCTCAGTTTAAATACCAGAGAAATAAATCTCATGTTTTTAGAGAGTACTGGTACAAGGCCTTTCTGCAAAGCATAAATGGTGGCCGGTTCCGACATCTTCACGTCAGTGGAGGCACCGACGTCTAGCCCAATACTTTGGGGTGAGTGGACGAAAATTTTTGGGGGTAAGATGCCGGTTATTTTCGTTGCGGCCAAATGCCTGGTTGTTTCTTCATTGTTTAAATTACTCTTGTATATTAACTAAATTGTCAACAATTTTAATCAGATAATTTAAAGTTAAAATTATAAATTAGTTAAAATTATACATTAGTTAAAATTATAAATCTTCTAAATGTTTAAAATGACACAAAGAAATAATAAAATCTAAGGGGAACATAATTTGAAAGCTTTCTATATGTATTCTGCCTTATAAATAAAGTTTATTGGCCTTATAAATAATTGTTTAATAATTATTAATTTTAATCATTTTGAAAAATTTGATGTTAAATGCAGTTATAAATAATTTTAATAGATGTAAATATCGGTAGTATATAATATTGTTTCAGATAACTAGATAACTAGATTTAGATAACTATAGTTTTAGATAACTGCCCCCTACGAGCTACAGTTCCCAACTTCCATCAAGACACTGCTGACACTAAAAACACGCTAATTTGATCTGCTTTGAAAATACAACGGATTAAATTTCCTTCCAAGATTCAGAAGATGGGGATTTTTTTAAAGTGAATGAGAATCAGTGTTAAGAGTGCCCTTATCAGACTGCAATAAAACCTCTGAAAAATGTGATGGAATCAAATGCATTCAGTGAAAGTGTTAGTTATATAAAAGTTGCTCAAAGTGCCTAAACAAATGTGCTGTCTGTGACAGATCTGAGTTATAGCTGAAAAGAACAAAGAGGCGTATGAAAAACCCCAACTAAAAATCTGCATTCTAAAGCACTTATTCTCAGTGACTTTATTGTATTTAAACTTATTATAATGTTTAAAAATAGGCATACATAAGAGCTAAAATTCTTTTAAATGTTAAGTAGAACATAACTTTTTTTTCAAATATTAGTTTCTCCTTTTATTAAATTGCCAACGTTTCTTACATTCATATTTTTGTAATTTCCTAATATTAAGTAAGTTAACAACTTTAGTATGTCTAAAATATTGAAATTTATTATTCGTTCCATTATGTTTTATACTGCTTCACAAATATTATTGTTTTCATTGAAACTCCACAAGGAATCTTACCCCTAGATAGTTGGCCATCTTACCCATTGGTTTGGGTAAGATGCCGAAATGCAAATGTTTACAAAAACAAAATTTTTTATTATTAAAGACGTGAATTATCACATTGCTAACAAGTCGTAAACCAACTTAGTGAAAAATGTCCAAGCCGGAAATCGAACCCGGGCCCCTGGAATAGATCTCCAGTGCTCTACCACTAAGCCACAAGGACGATGCCCAGCTTGGAATCACTCACTTATATAAGTCGGTAATGGTGCTACCGCAGCACTAGATGGAAAAGTCTTCATGAGCACACAATCTAGTGGCGTAACATGAGACCCAAATGAACCAATATCGGTGAATATACAATTTTAATTAATTTTTCAACTACTTTTCAGCAGTGTGATAATTCACGTCTTTAATATTCAATAATATGAAGCGTAATTTCACTGCTGAAAAGTAGTTGAAAAATTAATTAATTTTTTTTATGTTTTATATAATATCCGTAAAATGAAATATGGTTTTAAATGATACATAAGGGTGCAAACTTCAACAAGAAATCAATGAATAATAAATAAAAACAAAAGGCGATTTTTAAAACAATAAAATAAAAAATTACGGCATCTTCATCCAATTTACCCTACAAAAAGTCCTTCCGGCCATTGCCGGGAGGAAGAGGTACCTTTCATATTCCTTATTTTAGAAAAGCAAGCTTATATTATTCAAACACAAGAAGCTCAATTTAGTGGAAACCGCTTATAGGAGATTCAATTCTAATTTTTATCAATACTAAATCATTATGAATGAGAATTTCGCGAAATTAGTCTGCTTTATCCAAGCTGCTTTTATTTTTTGGTTGCCAAATTCGGCGATATCTTCAAGTTCCTGCCATTTTAAGACAACATGGTGGATGAGGCTAACGAGTGAACTTAGTCGAGACCTTAGTAATTCCTGTGCACATGCTCTCTCACATCGGAATCGGTTGATATATACAAGTGCGTTCGCAGGCAAAAAATTCAGAATTTTCAAAATGTTACCCACATTAGAAATTGAAACTGCTATATCTGAGTCATTTTTTAAGATAAAGACAAAACGAAAAATGCTCCGGAATACTTATATCATGGTCAAATATTTAAGAAAGAAACCTTTTTAAATTTCTAATTTTTTTGCACCTTACTTTAAATATATTTTTAATTTATTTTAATGGCCTCCATTTTGAAACAAGGTGGCTGATGAAGCTGGCCAGCGAACTTGGTCGAGACATTACGATATACTATCCACATGCCTTCTTACATCAACATAGGTTAATAAATATGCGTCTTATCAAGTGACAAATATAAGATCGCTTCAAAATGTCAGCCATGCAAGAAATTCAAAGTGCTATAATTCAACCATTTTTTAAGATATATACGAAATAAAAACTGCTCCGGAATCTTTGTATCAAAGTCAAACACATAAAAAAAATATTTTTCATTTTTCAATTTTTTGATAACTTATTTTAAATTTTAAATTTAATTTTTTTAAATGGCAGCCCTTTTGAAACAAGATGGCGAATAAAGCCGGCCAACGAACTCGATCGAGACATTGGTATGTACTATGTACATACCAATTTACATCCAAATCGGTTCATAAATACGCCTGTTATCGCGTGACAAAAATCAGGTCGTTTCAAAATGTCACCTACAATAGAGATTCAAAATGCTATAACTCAGCCATTTTTTTAGATATAGACGAAAGAAAAACTGTTCCGGAATCTTTGTATTAAGTTCAAACAAATACAAAAAAAATCTTTTTCATTTTCCAATTTTTTGGTACATCATTTTAAATTAAAATTTTTTTTTTAAATTTTAAATGGCCGACATTTTGAAACAAAATGGCGGATGAAGCTGGCTAACGAACTCGGTTGAGACACTGGTACGTATTATGTATGCACCAAGGTACATCCAAATTGGTTCATAAATACGCCTGTTATCGTGTGACAAAAATCAGGTCGTTTCAAAATGTCAGCCACGCTAGAAATTCAAAGTGCTATAACTCAGTCATTTTTTAAGATATAGATGAAACAAAAACTGCTCCGGAATCTTTGTATCAAGGGCAAATACATAAGAAAAAAATATTTATCAAATTTCAATTTTTCGGTACCACATTTGAAATTTTAATTTTTTTTTAAAAATTCAAATGGCCGCTATTTTGAAACAAGATGGTGGATGAAGCTGGCCAACGAATTCGGTCGAGACATTGGTACGTATTATGTACACACCAAGGTACATCCAAATCGATTCATAAATACGCCTATTATCACGTGACAAATATCAGGTCGTTTCAAAATGTCAGCCAAGCTAGAAATTCAAAGTGCTATAACTCAGCCATTTTTTAAGATATAGACGAAACAAAAAACGCTCCGGAATCTTTGTATAAAGGTCAAACACATAAGAAAAAATATTTTTCAATTTTTAATTTTTTGGTACCACATTTCAAATTTTTAAATTTTTAAAAAATTTTAAATGGCCGCCATTTTGAAACAAGATGGCGGATGAAACTGGCCAACGAACTCGGTCGAGGCATTGGTATGTACTATGTATAAACGAAGTTACATCCAAATCGGTTGATAAATACGAGAGTTACAGTGTGACAAAGATCAGATATATATATATATATATAACCATTAATTAAACATAACCTACACCATCAAAAACCGTAATATTGTGAATTAAAGCTGTAAGTATAAAAAAAAAGTGCCAAATAATTTATTATAAGAATTATTATGGAAGAAAAAAGAAAAAAGTGGACACCGACAAATAATGGAAAAGCTTATATATTGAATTACGTTATCAAGGGCACAGAATTCAATGGTATAAGCAATATGGTTGTTTTCTGTGAGAAAAATAAGCTAAAGCTAATATCATTTTTCCCTGTGCCCAAACAACCATTATAATCAAGTGAATAGATTAAAAATGAGAACAGAATAAAAACAAATAATATGAAATGGAAAAATCAATAAAACCTGTTTAAATATTTATAGGATATAAAATAGCAATAATACACAACATACCGATTAATATTTCCGTATTTTTCAATATATCCACACGCACATGGCACCCAAAATATCGTAAAGATTAAGGTGAATGAAACAGTTAAGAAATCAAAGTGCCATCAAAGACCAAAGGATGCAGTTAATACATTTTGTAAACTCATGAAAAATAAAATTAATATAATATAAAATAAAATAAATAGAAAGTAATTACATTATTTAAAATAACTAAAATGCACTATTAAATTAATTAATAACTATATAACAATATCGTCAAAATTTAGCTTAAAAATCCACCTGGTGTAGTAATTTATAACTGAAAAAGAGTTGCAAAAGACAAAAGTTATATCTTATTGTCAAAAGACAAATTTTGGTGCTGCCATCTAGTAGTATTTTTATTATTCAAATGTCACAAGATAAACATTTAAAATCCTAAGAATGTATTTTTTTTTTAACAGCAAAACCAAACAAATCCTCATATATAGATAATTATAAACCTAATATAAACCACATTATATATATATTTTAAAAACTATTGTTAATAAAATTTTTAAAAAAGAAACAAAATATTCTATTATCTTACTCATTTAAATTACACTAAGAATTTAAATAATGCTATAACATTGAGAATGTATAGCATATAGCTATATGCTATAAAACAAAATAAATTCAATTATAATTAATAAAAATATATTAAAAATAATATAAAAATCGTTAATGAAAACTATTTTATATAAGATAATTATAAAATGAACAGGAAATAAACATATGGAGGTAAATAGAAGATTATCAGATACTTAAATTCCCATTACCTAAAAATCTCAAATATAGTGCATAGATTATTTTCATACAGCCATAAAAATCCTAAAAGTATGAGTGTGGGACATTCAAACACATTAAACCGATAATAAATTTCATAACACAAAGTGAAAATAGATCAATATTAAAAAGAATAGAGGAATAATAATAATAATAATTACCCCATTTTAATACATACAGTATAACTTTATTTATATTAAATATACTTATATATATATTAAACACTATAAAAATGGCAAACTATTAGTAATTAATATGATATTGTCCTGAGTAAGTTAAAATTTAATAACAAATGATTGTAAATAAGATAAAACAATAATTAAGCTAAATATAATATTAATGAAAGTCACCAATTACATATAAAATATCAAATCAACATCCTTATAAAATACGTATCAAAAATATAGTAATAATACATAAGCCCCATTTTTTTTCTAAATTAACCAATGCATATTATCCAGACAACACCACCATCCTCCGTACTCTAACATCTACCCACCCATCCATCCTATAATAATTTCTTTAAATTATTTTACAATTTTTAATTTTATATATATATTTTTGTAATTATATATATATATCAACTTTTGAACTGAGGGTGGTTTCGGGGTCTGGGGGTCATGATCGATGAAAATATACCAAAATTTTTTGAAATCGCTTTCCTCCGAACGGCTGCAATAGGTAGCTTTTTGTAATGAAAGCTACCTAAAAAGTAACTTTTTTTATAAAGACTCCCTCCTACGGACACAGATATATATATATATATATATATATATATATATATATATATTATTCTATATTTTTTCGCATTCAATTTACTTACGATTACTTTAAAATTCTTTTTTTTTCTGTTCTGCCTTAAATTTGAATTGCTTTGACGCTTAATATCTCACATTTCCCGTTTAAAAAATTCCTTCATTTTAGAATATTCTATTTAAGCTGTAAGCCTATTTTTTAATTCTGAAAGGGAAGCGTTCCGTGTATTTTTGTGAAAAAAGAGCAGCCGTACTGCATCAGTTTTTAACATCGTGAGTAACGAATTCTAGTGGGCACCCTGATTGCTCCAGAATTTTTCACAATGCGCTTTTTCGGGGTCTTATACTCCTACACCGTGAGTATGTTAATTCACGATCTCAGACCGTTCTTTTTTTCTTGTTTCTCATGCCATCTAAAACCACCCGATATTAGTGAATGTTGCAATACGTTTTTTGGTAGTATAAGAAGCTATTTTTTCACGTATTTAATTTTATTAAGACATTTTTATATGCGATTTTAAGATGAAGTTGTAACATTACATTAGTGTGGTTTTAATAAATAGTTATGTAGAAAGATCCTTCATCTAGTCCAGGCATGTCAAACTCGTCTACCGCCGCAGGCCAAATTAAGTATTGCATAAAAAGACGCGGACCACATCAAACAAAGTAGATAGTGTTATTAGAATTGCACACAGCAATATTTGTACGTACAAAACATAGCCATATTAAACAAGTTAAGTTCAAGTAAAGTTCCAAAGTTATTATTATAATTCATAGTTTATTTTATCTTATTTTTCGAAAAAATACTTGGCATTACTTTTTATCAACTAAATCTACAAAGTTTAATCGGATTTTCTAAATTGTATTACCTTAAAAAAATTATTTTACACAAGCTATGTTAATCTAGCAAAAGTATAACTTTTAATCTTCCGGATTTTCTTCAAGTAAAAACTTTTTTTTAAAAAGCATATTTTGAAAAAAAATTATTTAATAAATTGTGTCTTGTATTTATGCGCTACGTATTTTATTTCATTTATGAAAACATTTTTTCGTTCAAATTATGTTGCCTTTACCAGACAAATTTTGCTACCGAACATAGTTAATGAATGCCTAATTGAACACTTTGCCTCATTGCCACCTTTTTCACTCAGTTGGAAAATTGCAACTCGTAACTGAAATAAACAAAGCTAAAATGCCAAAGGATTGGCGGGCCAGAAAGAAGTTGTCGGCGGGCCAATTGTGGCCCGCGGGCCGCGTGTTTGACATGCCTGATCTAGACTGTTGACTTGATTTTCATTTGAATAAAATCCTTGCATTGACATTTTCTTACTTTCCTCTCTGTGGAAAAGCGACCTTGGATTTTGTCTTCGTGCTTTTCCCTAAAACCGCTCGGTCGATATTTTAAGACGGCAGTATCATAAATGACATAACTGGCTCACATAACTGAAACTGTAGATTGCGGTTTATGTTGTCCAGCGAATATCTCTTGCTTTTTTATGTTGCTGAGTGCCATCTTGCCCGCTCCCAACTTCCGTCCAATACTTTACAGTACAGAACCATATTTCGGAAGGAAGTTTAGCACATCTTGTTTTAACTAGCCGAAATCGTGACATATACATATATATATATATATATATATATATACATATATTGTTTATTGTGACATAATATATATAAAGGGTGTCCATAATTAAACGACCCTACTTTAAAGTTGTCTACAGACAAAACTATTGTTCATAAAGTTGTGAAATTTTTTAAAAGACATAATGCTGGGATGGGAATTTGCTTAAGCTAAAACAAAAAATAGAAATAAAAATAATTCAAAATTTTGTCACCAGAGGGTGATTTTTAACAAATTACACATTAGAATTACGACAGTTTAGAAATTTTATTTACTAACTTAACCTTATTCTAAAGACAGCATTTCACGACATGTTCCTAGCATTTCCCTGAACATACTGCGATCAACTGTGGAACATGCTATCTAACGATTTCATATGGTATATGAAAATGATGAAAGTCATGTAGACATGTTTGGTTATAACAAAATTTGTTAAACTATCGTAAATGTATGCTACATGTGTATTCGTTAAAAAACGGCCTCCTAATTTTTTTTCGCTCAAATTCCTATATTTTTATTATGTCCTCCAAAGTATTTCACAACATTCTGAACTATAGATTCGTGTGTAGAAAACTTTAAAAAAGGGTCAATTTATTATGAATATCCTGTAAATAAAATTTCTAAACTATCGTAATGCTAAATGTGTAATTTATTACAAATCGCCCTCTGGTGGCGAATTTTTGAACTATTTTTATTTTTATATTTATTAGCTTAAACAAATTTTCATCCCTTTATTATGTCTTTCACAAAATTTCACAACTTTATGAACAATAGTTTTGTCCGTAGACAAATTTAAAATAGGGTCGTTTAATTATGGACACCCTGTATATTCATCTACTGTCTGTCTATTCTTTGTACTTCTATAACACCAAAGTTAAATTCAAAGTGATTTTAGGTGATTGTTTCTTAATCCACGAATTGCTTGCAATAGTGAAAAAACACTCATCTTATTCACATTAACTAATTTATTTATTTATTTATTGCGCGCCAGTTAGCATATACTAGAGAATGTGGTTTGACACAACCGATCTTCTTTGTGACAACCTTTTGTGGTTAACCACATTCAATTTTATCTACGTTGCTGCCAGTGGAGTGTCATTAAAATATGAAAGGGGTGGCATACATGCAAGGTATATTCTCAGATTGCAGATTTTGCCCTAATTATAAAAACCCTCATTCCAGATTTTGGAAACAATCGCCTGGACAAATTCGATTAGACGAATTTGACAAATGAACAAAAGTTAACTTGGTGATAATATGACATTTTTGTCTGAAACCTTTTCAACTAATAAAATTTTAATATTCGTATATCGCTACTTTCCTGTTTATAGATACATTATATTTATATCTATTGCTCACGTTTGGCGCGCAGTAGAAAGATACATTGCAGTAGAAGTTACATTGACTTCCGTTCAGTGGTTGTTGTAAAAATTGAGGACGGACGTATATACATACACATATAATTCACACACGCATATACAGGGTGAGTCTAAGTAGTTTTTACAAATAGAGAGTGATGATAGTACCCATCCAGACGAGCAATAATTACCGTAGAACATGGACTCGCACACCACTTATTTAGACACAAATACAGGTTGTTTCACGCTAACTAAAGTTGCCTTGTAGGTAATAATTTTGCGAAAAATAAACATATTACTCTAAAAATGTAACGATATGTACGTTGTTTTATATGAAATGTGATAACATAAACAAAAACTACTGATAAAACAGGGTGCTCACGCAATCGATGATATCGTATGAACTGATACTCAGAGTCCAAAATGTGGAGCGTCAAATGCATGCTGCTGGCACGAATAATAGAAACTTCTACCGCCGTTTTTTGGTTTTATCATATTTATAAGAAATATGAGTATGTCTATTAATAGTTTCATTATAATATACTTCAGTTTTTCTGAAAGTTATTACCGCCAAACAAAGTTGGATTCGGTTAAAACACCCAGTGTTTTTGATTAAATGGGTGGTTTGCGACCCTATGTGCCATGGTAATTATTGCTCGTCAGGATGGGTACTAACACACTTCTTATTTCGTAAGAACAATTTTGACTTATCTAGTATAACTGCCGAAAACAGAAGCTCCTATTTCTGTCGCTTAATTCTATAATTGGAAAGACATGTAATATTGAAGCTAGCAATCTTGATTTCGTTAGACTATACCTAAATTGAAGCATATTTTCGTAATAGTTGAAAATTCTACCTTAGAATGGTTTTCTTTAAAACCTTTGCTATCATAATGTAGCTGATGCAAATTAACTAATTTACTAAACTAAATTAACTAAATTAAGACAAACTTTATGCAATTTTGAAGCCACACAGTATATTTAGCAATACTTTTTAGTTGAATAAGATGCAAAGGTTAACTACTCATAATTTTCCTTTTACTAAATAATGTAAAAAAAAAAGTAAAAAAACTGAATTTTTAGGTAAATAATTTTATATAAATATAAATATATAAGTCAAATATGAAACAATTAAAAATCATTTAATTTAAAAAAACATAATTAAGCTTTTTAAATAACACTTATTTAGGTTATTGATATTTTTTAATACAAACCTTTCTTGAAAATACTTTTTTAAAAACACATACTATATTTTAAGTTTGTTAAAACAAACATATCATAATTTAAACATTTACCAAGATTAAACCATCAAAGCATTTTTCTTAAGTTTACCGGAAGATAAATAAATTTGCTTAGGAAAATTTGAAGTATAAAATTAATTAAAAAAACAGTTTGTGTATCTTTACTTAAGTTTAAGCCAACTTTAGAAGTATCATCTCCAATACCTACTGTCTCATCAACAATAACTTTCATTCATCTAGCGTTCCCTAATTATGTATGATTAACAATTAAATTCTGAGGTTAACACATCGTCACTTCCCTTCAGCGAAAGCCTTAATTTATCACTATGATACAGGATATTTGATATAAAGATTAGCTTGTCGAAAGTAATTAGTAACTAAAACTCTGGAAGTATTTCAGAGTTTAAAGTTCCTTTTTAGTATTAAGCGAAAAGTAAGAAAAAATTGCTGCAATGATGTGAAGTGCATGTCTAAATTATCTATTATTTTAACAAATAGCTGTGTGTAGTTAGTAATGTTCTAGAATAAACTTATCAACGAAAACAAAGTATTGAGGAAAGTTCAAGAAAATTTTTTCATACAAAATAAATGTAAACAATTTCAATTCTTCGTTTGAAAGTTAAGGCCTCATTCAAACTTTATATTTACAATAAAATAAAATAGCATAATAAAGTTTTGCAATAAATCATCCAGCTTAGTTATATATTTTGAGCTTAATAAAATATTCAGATGTCAAAAATTCATATAGGATGTTCCTTGCGTTGTTGTTAAGGGTTATTCCGCAGAAATTTGACAAACATGGATTGCCACAACACTTTTGATTTTTCACATATGTTATAAAGGAAAAACAACATATAAAATAAAACAAAATCCATTTGAAAATTTTAGACTGTCGAAAACAGCAATTTTACAAGTTTTTATAATAATTAAAATGTTTTGAAATGTTATATATACTCTGCAACAAAAGAGATAATATGAAATATACCCATGTTTTGTATTACATTGTAAAAAAACACAAACGTTTCTTAATATAGTAAAAAATAACCACGAACGAAAGTATATAATAACCTCATCCCTGTTACCCACAAATCCAAAAAGCGGCTTTTATCTCTAGGAACCTCTGAAACAATCTTTTATTCGAGATTAAAAGAAGCATTAGTAAAAACAAAATTTCTTTTACGAGCAGTGGTTTTCGGAATAGTTTTTAAAACTTATTAATTTGTTTTCTTAGCCCGGAATGCAGCTTCGCCGGATGTTATCAATTCTCAAGTAAACATTTTCTTGCTCAACAAACATGTTTTACTGACAAACATGATAAATTAGCCGTGTTAACATTAAAATTAAAATTAAAATTATTTTATGCATGTATAATTTCATGTATATCATGTAAATGCATGTATAATTTCAATCACGTAGCTGAAAATGTTTAATTCAGAATATATTCAGAAGTGATTCAGAAAGCGCCCTTAACACCGAAAATTCGGTTTCAGAAAACTTATTAATACAGTATAAAAAGTAATCGGAATCGTTTCCGAAAAGCAGTGGCAGGAAAAGAAGCTTTGTTTTTATAAAAAAAGAAATCTCGAAAAAGTAATGCTTTTCAAAATATCATATTTGCACCGATATTGGTCTGTTTTAGGAGTGATAAATTAAAAGAAAATGTTGATTAAATAGTTCTTGTACTACATCCCAACACTGTGGTATACGTCAGCGTAATCTACATACCTTTTTGAAGCATGAATATATTTAATTTATATGTCTAGTATAATAATAAGAAAAAAACTGTGAATGATAAAAGCTAGAATTCGACTCATACTCATATTAAAACTGTCCTTTTTTTCATTATTCAAAGCGCATCAAACTAAGATTGTTAACTTGCGGTTTAAATAACATTCATTGGATAATAAATGTGTTATTAAATTTACCGTATAAGAAATAAAATTTCTGAAGGAAAACCTTTTGCCCCTTAAAATGTATTTTTTTATGAGAAACTATCAACAAATGACTGTGCAGTTAGTGCTTTGTACTATAATACCGTTAATCTAGTCAGACAGGAATTTCTAAATCATTGTCTGCCACGTATTATTCCGGGAGTCCCTCGTAAACTCGGTTCAGACTTTCTTTGAATTTCCCAAATTAAGAATAATGATTGAATCACTTCTATTTATCAATTATGTTAATCCGTTCACCGTAGCATAATATACGACGACTTGTAATTCAAAGTTATTAGAGAAAGCATTTTCTACTCATCGGACCGGTTTTAAATAAGGAGGAAACAACAGACGTGAAATCTCGCTGAAAAAAGCTGATATTGATACTATTCTTTTTCAAGAACTATTGAAGCGATTTCATTTTTTGTAATGTCTTTGTATTATAGTTCCCTGTATTTTAATAACTTTGTTTTCTTAATAATAAATTCATTTTTATAAGCGTTAATTTATAAAAAAAAATCTAGAATTGCAGACGCTGATTCCAATTATTTTTTTATTAACTTTTACATTTTAAATTTCTATCGATTGCCTAAAGTTCTTTTTATAGATTATCTACTATAAAAAGTACTTAAGCCATACTAAAATCGCTTCAGCCGTTCCCGAGAAAAAGGCATATTAGTACGTTTAAAGACGTTTAGAATTATTCCTACTTATCGTTCGGAAATTTTTATTACTTTATAATTTATCTACTACTATAATTATTTAAAAGATGTATTGAAATCGCTTCAGCAATTCCGGAAAAAAAGGTGCACAAGTATCAACTGTTTTTCAGAGACTTTCAGTAGTTTTGTTGACCCATAAAGATACAACTCGGTACTGTATCTCGATACTCGGTACTCTAACAATGAAGTAAAATATCCAACTCTTGTTTACCCCCTTAATTACATGTTTAATACATTTGCAAAAACAAAGTATCAACTATCTTTTAAATATTAAAAATTTCAAACTTCTTATCAATTTCAACAAATGAAAATAATTACTATTAAATTAACACAGATAGATACGAAATACTAGTAGACATAATTATAGTTGCCTGCCTAAAGATTAGATTCAATAGAAACTATCAAATAATCAAATGTGTATTATTTATTTTATTATATTTTTTTACCTACTAAATAAATCAGCAGAGATAAACTGATTTTACATCTGTACGCATGTACAAACTCTCTCAAGAATACACTCTTTGAAATTTCCCTCTTCATTTTGTCTTAGGTTTAGTTCTATAAATCTTATGAAAATTCACGTAACAAAATTCTTAATACATTCACTTTAAAAATGAAGTTATCTTGCTTCACCTGTCCAGGAAGTTTTCCCTTAAATCATTTTTCTTTAATTCATGACCTCGTCAAGCGTTTCTTAAGAAAATTTTGAAAAGTAAATTTGGATGTTATCCAATGCATAAAACCTTTATTTTTCTTTTCCATGTCTGTTTTAATATACAGGAAAAAAGTCTAAATGCAAAATTTAGTCCATTTGTTTCGATAGGATCAAGTAGAATAGTAAAATTCAAATTCAATTTTCTAAACTTCGTGATGCGTCTGTTTCAAACCATGATGTTCGAATGTTTTATCTGAATGGATTTTAGCAGTGTCGAGAAGAATATATGAATCCTACAGTGTTTTACTCAGAATAATATAAATTTAACTTTATATATTTAAGAAACGCTTGGGGATATTATTTTTATGAATGACACTCATAAACGCGTGCGCCTCATTTCTTTTCTATTAGTTTCAAAGTATGTCAATTTATATCAATCAGCATACATAAATTAATTACTTAATAGTTAATTACACTCTATATTTAAATTAGCGTTTTTGAAATGTATTTTCATAACGTAATGCTTTTTTTTTCTAATTCTGGATAAAAGTGTTTTTCAATTTTAAAAAATGTAATTTTACGGATGTAAAAGCTACAGAAATCTGTAAGCTTACTAGAATTTTATCTGTACACTGTAAAAAAACCAAAGCCTTAAAATTAGTTTTTGTATAGCTACAGAAATCTGTATACTTGCTAAAATTTTATCTGTAACCCGTGGATAATTACATGAATTGTTTTATTGCTGTTACATAAACAGTTCCAGGCATCCCAGTTTCCTAGAAAATTCTTAGTAACTTTATAGATTTCTTAGTTTTAAATATAGTCAAATTCTTTTTATGGTGTTTTTCCTAAAACATCATTTAAAAAAAAAATCAGAAAAGAAAAAATATTGTTAAAAATAAAATTTTTTTAGAGCTTTTCTCTTAACACAAAGTGTACTTAACTTAATGTTCACATTTTACTATGTTGAATGACACGTGTGATAAACTTGTAAAATATCTACTTAATTCCCCGGATGTCCTAAAACATATTTATTTTAGGGACAATGGGGGGGGGGGGTGATATTGTAAAGGCTTTTTTCTGGTTCTTTAAACCCAATCACTTAATTGTCTCTTTGTCTTATAACTATTTCTGTTCTTTTAAACTTTTGACCCGCTAAATTTCCTTTATTATCTGTATTAGGATATTTCCTTTTTAATGTTGGAAATATCCAAGCAACATTTACTCAAACGCGTATTTTAGGTCTACTATAAAATGCACTCAAGCATCTTTATCTTTCTTTTCAGATCACATGTGGGACAGAAAACAAGACTTTTCGTAATTTCTACGATAACTAAAAGTATGTGCCGTTTCTTAATGAAACGCCTTGTATATTAATTTAAAAACACAACTTATTAGTTAAAAGCAGAATTAAAGCACACTATATTTAGATTAAATGACCATACCTATTTTTGTAAAAAAAAAAGTTAAGTTGAATGACTTCTTAAAATGTAATCTATAATTTATGAAACACGCCCTATGTACAGAATGTTTACAAATTGCCGTCTGGTGTTTAAAAAACAAGCCAAAAAAAGTTACTTCAAAAAAGTAAATTCTGCAGTACTATTGATGAATAAATACATAGATTCTAAATAACTCACATTTCGTTAAACATATCAAGTTTCGTGCCAAGTCAACAATTACTTGGCCTCCACGTTCGGAATATTTTGTTCAGAGTGCTAAAGTTCGATAAGAGGAATTATTTTCAAATGGGTATGAATTTTTGCTTCCAAGAAGTTCCATTTTCATACATGAATATTGAATTATATTGATGCAACATTGATACTTAATAGTGAAAAGTTATTGAGATCCATTTGGAATTATATGCATAAATGCGATCATCTACAAATAGAAAATTCCGCGAAGATGCCTGCTGCCGTCTAAGCAATGCTCAAAAATACAGTTTGTTGCTAGGATATAGAAAAAGTTTTAAGAGCTATTTTATTAATTTATATAATAGGTTTCCTTATTTGTACTTGTCTATACAAGTTGCAAGATAGTAAGTTTAGTTGTGAACTTAGAAGGAAAGCTATAAAATGAATAACTGAAAAATAATTCATTTTTAGTTAATTTGAATTTATTTTGTTGGTCCTTTTTGTATCAACTATCGCGGTCATCATAAATTACGTATTAATAGTCGTTTATTCTGAATAATCATATATCACGTGTAACTATACAAAAGACAACAGATGCTCTAATAATTAGGAAAACACAAATGTTTACACTTTTTGGAAATATTGAATCTTTTTATAAAATTTCTTTTTAAAGTTATATGCATTGTAAGATATGCATTCTTTCTCTTGTCTTTCCATGTTAGCTTTATCTATATCCCTTGTAAATTCTCTGTTAATACAATGAACAACAAAATTGACACCATACGCAAATTATGCTAATGTAATTATTGTACATTGCTTTTTAATAATTAATGCATTTATAGTTTGGAAGTGTCTTTCATTTACACATAATTCGGACTATTTTGTCTTATTTTATTCTTAATTCATAGTTTTTTTTATCGAGTGAGTCGTAAAAATCAACGACTACTGATTTCAGTAACTAAACTTTTGCTTTTGCCATAAATTGCCGCCCAATTCTTTCTTCTATAATATTTTATTCACGTTTAAATGATAATATTGTCTTTACAATTCCGATAATATCTCTAACATGCGATGTATTATTAATATTAATTCTAAATACTGCAGAAATTTCCTCTGATTCACCTGACAAACGAAGACGATAAAAAAAATTGTATTGAAAGTAATTTTGTTCAAAATCTATTTAGTCATGTGGAACTCCAAATCAAAATATATCTATGCTTCCCTATTGGGCTCTAATAAAGTAACAAATCGCTCTGTGTGTGATGGCTAGCGAAAAATACTGCACGTAGAAGTCTGAAAATTTCGATGTGAATAGTCCAATATAGGTTCTGATGCACCTGAGGCTCAGATTTTTATTTTTTAAGGGTCGGGGCCCCTGGGCCCCTTTAAGTTTTTATGCACTAAATTGTTAATAATTGCACCCTTTTCATCTAATCTTCTTCGTTTTGGAGGACCTATCACCATTTAGTGATTCTTGCCTTTCTATGTTTCATTTAAGACCCTAGGCCCTTGGGGCCCGATACAGGGCCCCTTGAAGTTCTTGTGCAAATAAATTGTTAATAAGTTTCTTCCTTTTAATCCGATCTTCATTTTTTGTATACGTTTTCCATTTAGACATTCTCACGTTTTTACATTCCAGTTAAGACCCTTGACCCCCATGGGACACGTAGGGCCAGTCCAGCGCCCCTTGGACTTTTTATGCGCCAATCATTTTGTATCCCCTATTTTTCGCATTTTCTCGGTACATAATTTTAAAGTTGAGTCTTAGACTCTTCTTCCCAAACCAATACCCTCATACTTTATTGGGCCCTAGGGCGCTTTTTAAAACATTTACCCCTTTTTGTGCATTTCTTTAAAATGTTATTTTAACGAATAATTCATATTATTCCTTATTTTTAATTTTGACTAATTGAAGGTCTAAAGCGCTAAGTACTAAGACATTTTAACATGTTTTCATGTTAGGGCCCTATTTTTAACTATCAGTTGGCCCCTTTTGGGCTCCCTATTATAGCTCATTTAAAAATGGTCCGATTCAGAAGCTTTTTTTTTTTTAAGAACTTCTTAGGTCGTCCAGCTATTACACGAGTTGCAAAAAAATTTCTCAGGCTTCAGCTATCGCCAATTTTGAATATCAATTGCCTTTTTGGGGCCCTTTGTGCAGCTTCTTTAAAAATGATCCGAATAGCTTGCTTTCTTTAACATAGTTGTAGCGTCCTCCGATTACTTTAAAATCTACTAAAAATATCTTTATGCCCAACTAAATGCCAGTTATGTCACTGGCTTCTTGGAGCCCGGTACAGGGCCCCCTTGAAGTTTTTGCACCATAAATTGTTAATAAATTGCCCCTCTTAATCCGATCTTCATTTTTGGAACCCTTTTTACATTTAGTTATTCTCACGTTTCTATATACCCCTGGGGTCCGTACGGTCCCGTAGGGCCCAGTCCCTTGAACTTTTTGTGCGCCATGCATTTTTCACTCCCTAATTTTCTCACCTTCTCAGTGCATAATTTTAAAGTTGAGTCTTGGACTTATCTTCCAGGACCAACATCCTCATATTTTTATTGGGTCCTAGGGTCTTTTTTGAAGCAGTTACCCAATTTTGTGTGTATTTCTTTAAAATATTATTCTAACGGAAAATTCATACCCTATGCTAAGTTTTGACTAATTATAGATCTAAATCGTTTATTACTAAGACAGTGTAACATGTTTCCATGTTAGGGACCTGTTTTTAACTATCAGTTGGCGCGCGCCTGTTGGGCCAGATACTATAGCTCCCTTAAAAATTGTCATTTTTTTGCTAACAATTTTTTAGACCCGCCAGCTACTACATGAACGACAAAAAAAATTTCAGATTTTAGCTACCACCAATTTTGAATATCAATCGCCTTTATGGGGCCCTTAGTGCAGCTTCTTTAAAAATGATCGGAATTGCTTGCAATTTTCTTTAACACATTTCTAGCATCCTCTGATCACATTCAAAATTACAAAAAAGTCGCTTTATACGTAACTATATGACACTTAAGTCTCTGGCCCTTTGGAGTCCGGTACAGGGCAGCTTAAAATTTTTGCACCATAAATTGTTAATAAATTGCTCCCTCTTAATCCGATTCTCATTTTTGGAGCCCTTATTCCATTTAGTTATTCTCCCGTTTCTTTATATCAGTTGAGATCCTTTGGGTTCCATAGGATTCCATCCGGAGCCCCTTGAACTTTTTGTACGGCATGGATTTTTCACCACCTAATTTTCTCGCATTATCAATGCAAAATTTTAAAATTGAGTCTTGCACTCTTCTCCCCGGACCAACACACGCTTATTTTTACTGGATGCTAGCGCCTTGTTTTACGCATTTCCCCCTACTTTTTGCGCATTTCTTTAAAATTTTATTCTAATGATTAATTCATACCGTATGCTTAATTTTGACTAATTGAAGATCTAAAGTGCTAGAACTTAGATCTTTTAACAAGTTTTCATGTTAGGGCCCTGCTCTTTACTATCAGTTGGCCCTCTTTGGGCACTTCGTTATAGGTCCCTTAAAAACGGCCCGATTCACTAGCTTTTTTTAACAACTTCTTAAGTCCTCCTGCTACTACATGAATGACAAAAAAAAATCCTCGACTTCAGCTACCACCAATTTTGAACATTAATTTCCTTCTTGGGCCCTTTGTTACAGCTTCTTTAAAAACTATCCGATTCTATTACATTCTTCGTTAATGTAATTTCAACGTACTCCAGTTACTTTAAAACTACTAAGAAATTTTCTTATACGCAGCTACATTCCAGTTAAGACGCTAGTCCCGAGGCCCCGGTCTGTCTTTATACTTCAGCTACCACTTTTTTTATCATTAATCTCATTTTTCAGCATCAACTTACGTTTATTCACTACAGCCGTAAATTAAAAATCGCATTAATTTAAAGGTAACTTTAGATAATGGATTTCATTAGTGTATTAAATATCGTGTTAATGTTAAATGTAATCCATGAAATTTACAAGGGGAGACGTCGTCTTGCACCGCTTGGGGGCGCATTCTTTCCTCCGATTCTAAGGACCTAATTTGAACAAGATTTGGTTCATTCAACATAGATAACAATTCGCCTACTTTCTGTATTATGAAATTTTATCTTAGACTTCAGTTACCAACATTTTCTAACATTAATGAGGCATCTTTTTTTGGATTGTATGGGCTTAATTACTACGAGGTTTGGCTCATTCAACTTGGTTTTCAATTATCTCCGCCACGTGCGGAACACTTCCACTACATTCTGCCTTATGTAGCATGGACCCAGATTAGAGGTTAGTTCGGAAAGAAATTTGTTGGGATCACACTAGACGCTGCGGAAGGCAATGGGTGCCTCCGAAATTAGGTTAATTTAAAAGAATTTGAAAGGATATAAAATCATACACACTTGAGTTTTGTTAAAGATAGTATATATATATATTTGATAGTATATATATATATATACATATATATATATATATATATATTATCAAAGAGGAGCATTATTGCGCAAGAAATGCCTAGAATATGCAGAAAAATATAAAACTTCAGTACTGTACCGAATTCTCAGATTATTTCAAACTTATGAAATAAAAATTTTACATACTTTCTCTTTCTAGTAATTAACCACATTTTGAAAATTGTTTAAAAAAAATATTAAAAATTGGGAATTTTACAACTATTACGATATATATTTTAGTCTTCTTTCTACTTCTACCGATAATAACAAGATCAGTTCAGATACTGAATGCTGTTGGTAATAATACAGTTTGAAATATATATATAAAATTGACATCTAGGCATTGTTTCTTATTGCACAGATATTTATTTATTGCGCATCATTTTCGTCGGGGTGATTTGGAATAGCAAAGAATTTGTGGCAACCATTTATTGTTATTAACATTCACTTTAAATCACATAATTGCCAAAATCTTTTTTTTTTTTGCGCTCATTGGCGAAAATGTAATAAATATTTCACGTCTTCCTGCAAAATGTCTATATTTAATATGACGACTATTTAAAAACATAAAGTACAATTATACGTCGCTAACATCTCTAATGTAGATAATTCATTTCGGAATTATATTAGTTAACAGAAACTTTCCTTAACGGAAACGCAACATCCTGTTTAATTAACCTTCCAAAGCCATTAAGTATGTTTTGTTAAATTCGTTGTTTTTATTGCATTCTTTTCACTAAAAATCTGTAACAAAGTGAAGCTTTTACTAATTGTCACCAATGGTTCGCACACAAATTCTATATCGCATGACGGAAAAAAAATCAAACATTCGAACTTCCACAAATCCGAACTTCCACATCATATTCAAATTTCACGACAGTTACTAATTTTAAAGAAAGTTGGAATTTATCAAGTAAAACAAAAATAAGAAAACCGACATTAGCTTTAAATACCATTTTTGGATCCTAACGAAATTTAATACATCACCATAACTAGTAATTTCTAACGTAAAAGTTAAGAAAATAACAATATCTGCTCAAACCTTATCAGTGGACATACATAAAAAATATACAGACGAATTGCATAATCTCCTTGATTGACGCTCGGTTAAAAATACAAATACAGTAAAGTGTACTGTAAGGCGGAATCAATCGGGACCGAGAAAATATTCCGCCTTATGCAAAACTCTTAAAAGAAAAACGACCATCATATTGTTTCACGTTATATTGAGTTAGTACCAAACTTCAAACTTAAAAATTTTAAAGCAATTAGATTGTTATTAAACTAACTGGATTTAATAAACTTGAAATCATTATTTGAACAATAAAACAAATAATACCAATACGAAATTTCTTCAATTCTGGCAAACATTTACATCAAAAAATAAATTTACATACCTTATTTTTCACATAGTAGTTTAGAAAGTCGAAAATTATTTTTTCGACTTCAGAAAAGGAAGCTCCTGTTTTTGGTCGTTATGTATGCGAATATGTATAAATGTATGTCCTCAGTTTTCTCAAGAAATCACTAAGCGGAAGTGAATGTTCTACAATTATTTTACACCATGGAAGGCTTTTAGATAAAAAGAATCATCTTATCGTGTATAGTTTTTTTTTTAACCGTTTGGAAAAATGGTTATTGTTCTCTGTCAGGGTAGGAAATCAAAAACATATCTGAGGCGTTTGATTGGTTGAATCCGCATTTTATTCGTTTTCTGATTGGTCTATACAGTAATCTTTATTTCCCTTTACTTTCAACAGAGATGGATACTTCTGTTGCCACTATGACAAAAAAGTAATAAAAACTACAAAAAAAAAATAATAATAACTCAGAAACAAATTGAGATACAGGTTTCAAAAAATTTGCATTTAAAAGTACATTTTTTTTTCTCTATACAACGGTGTAAAAAGTAATATTGTGGGATGTTTAAAAGTCTAAGAATGAAATTTCATTTAAAATGGGTCGATGGAAAAAGCCTTTTCCCGAACAGCTAATGAAATGCTTGGATAATACATAAGTTTCAGGAAATCTGAGAGTTTATACATCAAACACCACATTCCACACTATCCTACCCAACAATCTACATACACAGGTCTTGACTACACGGGAATTGTTGTACAATTGCCACGAGTTAATAATAATTTTGTTTCCTTATATGCTAGACACTCACCTTTATTCCCAGTCAATGATCTAACACAGTTTTTCTCACAAAATACGCACTGTTTCATCGCAGGTGATTATAATGCGCACAACCGGCGATGGAACTGTCATTCAACCACCCGTCGTGGCAGTGCACTACACAACTTAATCACTCACCTAGGATTTAGTTTACATGCACCCAGCACCCCTACACGTAATGCTCTTGGTAGAGGTCGCCCCTCCATTATTGACTTTGCAATTTCAAAAAATTTGGTTTTTCCTATTAGTTCTACAGTTATTAATGACTTAAGTTCTGATCATCTTCCTGTTGTTTTCAAAATTGACTGTGTTGATCCTCCCTCTCCCCCCCCCCTTCTGTGGCTGTGGACTGGAGTAAATTTAAAACTATTCTTTCCAATTCTGACCTAACTTTCCCTAATATTACTAACACTGATGATATTGACAAGGCTGTTGATAACTTTCAAAATATTATTATTAATGCTCAAAAACAAGCTACTTACCAATATACTAAAAATAACTCTTTTACTATGCCTAACTACATTCATAATGTTTGTAAGCAACGTAATGACATCCGACGGCTGTTTCAAAATACTAGAGATCCTACTTTAAAGACCATGATTAATCGGCTTAATAATAAAATTAAAAACCTCATTTCTAAGGAAAAACAAAAAATCTGGAGCAATTTTCTTAACTCCCTCTCTCCTCAAGATAACTCTCTTTGAAAAATAAAGAAAAAACTTAATAATAATTACTCTACAATCCCCCCCTTAACTGCCTTTAATACCACGGCATATACGGACAAAGACAAGGCGGAAATCCTCGCCAGGTCCTATGCTGAGCAGTTTTCCCCTAACCCTTATCTTGCCAGCCCTAATCATTATTTTGAAGTAAATGAAACTGTTCAAAATTTTTTAGCTACCCCTCCCACGGACCCACTCCCGGAAATTCAACCAATTGTTATTTCTAATATTATCAAAAATCTTAAAAATATAAAAGCCCCTGGATACGATAACATAACTAATTATGCTCTTAAAAATCTTCCTTGCAGCTGTATTATTTATCTAACTAAACTTACTAATGCTATTCTTCAGTTCTGCTACTTCCCTAAAGCTTGGAAGACTTCTATTATTGCACCTATTCCTAAACCTCAGTGTAATCTTTAAGATCCGACTAACTATCGACCCATCTCTCTATTACCCTCTAACAGCAAAGTTATTGAGCGAGTCATCAGGTCCCAGTTACATGACATTCGAGTCGCACAAAACATACTCATTCCTGAGCAATTTGGCTTCAGAGCTAAACATTCCACATTACATCAACTACTTCGTGTTGTAGAGTTCTTGAGTGAGAAACTAAACACGAACATACCAGCTGCGGCTGTTTTTCTCGATGTCGCTAAGGCATTTGATAAGGTTTGGCATATTGGCTTTATATACAAACTAATTAAGCTTGGAATTAATGCTAGACTTATCTTTCTCATACATTCTTACCTTAGCGACCGCACCTTTCGCGTCCGCCTTAACAATATACTTTCCACTTTATACCTTATTCTCTCTGGTATTTTACAAGGGTCGGTCCTCGGCCCTACATTATTTAACATTTTTTTCAACGATATCCCAAGAACACTGAGGACTTATCTTGTTCTGTACGCGGACGACACGGCAATGTACGCCTCTGCACAACACCCATTCACATTATACAAAATTCTCCAAAAACACATAGATAAATTCCTTAACTGGTGTACCCTGTGGCGTGTTAAGTTCAACGAGCAGAAAACTGCTGTCTATTTCTCAAGAAAACTAACATTTCCCAATCGCATTACTATCAATAACACTACTATTCCTTGGACTAATGACACCAAGTATCCGGGGGTTACCCATGATAGAAGACTTACCTGGAAAAATCATTTTATTAATATCCGAGGCAAAGTTGCTGGTATCTCCTAGGCCCTCTCTACTCTTCTCAAAAGCAATACTCTTTCTATTCATAATAAGCTAATCTTGTATAATGCATGTATTAGATCAATCTTAACTTACGCTTGTCCGATCTGGGGATTCGCTTGCAAAACTAGTATGGAGTATCTTTACGGTGCTCATAACAAAAACTTACGCTATATCCGTAATGGTCACCATTTTCTTCGTAACACCACTATCCGCAGGGATTTGAAAACCACTTCCTTAAAACAGCGCATTAATAAACTTGCTAAAAAATTTTATAAATCTGTATACAAACTCCCTAACCAAATTATAGCGGAACTACCCGACTACGGGGTATCCGACCCCACTAACAGAAAACGCCCTAAATACTCGCTTTTGCTTAACGATGAAGACTGAGTTTCCCTCACCTTCTGCTATACTTAACCTTTCTGTTTGCTCTGCCCTGTCTATAGTATTAAAAAAAAAATGTTTTTCTGCTAGTTTTTTAGCTTTATATATTTTTTAACTAATGTATGGTCTCTGAAAAGAGTCTTTTTTTTTATGGGGCACTCCCCGGTAGCTTTTTCGTCTTTTCCTTCTTTTTTTTTGGAACTAATGGAATTTTCTTCCTTTTTTAATTAATTTTTTTCTTTTCTTTGTTTTTTTTCTTTTTCACATATGTTATACTAGTACTTATGTACTTTGTCATTTTTTGCTAGTCTTTTCTTTTTCTTAAAAGTAAATTTAACTTTCGTGGCTACCAGCCACGTCTAAACATTATTTTTTTAAGGCTCCCTAATGCCCTTCCAACACAATCACCTATCCACTGGATGTAAAGTTGCAACAACTAGGTAATCCATTCAGCTGCTGACATTGCTCCATTGCTCCATCTGACGAGTCGCAGCGATTTTTGTCGCTTGCAATTTTTTCGTGTAATAAAACTATTAATGTTTAATTCATGGCGTGCGTAATGTATGATAAACTCCGTGCGATTTTTTATGTCTTAAATTTTAGTCTTTGAAAAAATCATTTTCCAAATGGTCGTTGTAATTTGTTAAATTGCTTTTTTTTTTTTTTTCCGGCGACCCTTTAATTATTTTAATCCATGATTGTCTACTGTGTTTCAAATTTGGGCGATAAGAAATAGATTGCTTTTATAGTTGCGAGAAAGGTGGCATACGGTAAATAAATTTTGATTTGTTGAAAGGATTTTAGGCAAAATCTTGAACAATAACGAAATAAAAAAAAATTATAAATAAGAAAACGTCGATATACGAGCTGTATATTTTTATAGTACAGATGATTTTAGACAATATCGTGATTAGAACCTAGATTGCCTTTATGCATAAGATTGTGGTATACGAGTAGTAAAGTTTGTTTGGTCAAGATGATTTTGGACCAAAACTTACCAAGCTTGCCATTATCGCTAATCTAATATTTGTTGACTTATTTAAATGGTTTAAAAGAGCTGGTCTTGTCAATTATTTCAAACATCTGGAATGTTCTCTTCAAATATCTTCAACATCTTCAAAACATCTTCAACAGTTTGGATAAAAACTTAGAATCAGAGCATGCGCCATTTAGTTACCTTTATATGCGATTGGCGACATACTGGTAATAACATTTGATAGGTTGCACCGATTTGGGACATAAATGAATCGCAATAGCATCTTGACCAGCCTTCTTTTATCGCCAAAACAATATTTTTTTAACTTATCGCATTCGAATGATAAAGCTTATCAAGGCGAGTATCGCCAACTTCTGGAATGTAGTTTTACCATAGTTTGGACAAAAGCTTTAGTCTAAGCATGCGCGCTGTGATTATGTCGCTACTCTGTTATACTGGCATCCAATGCGGCATGCGCGTATGCCAACACTCTTATTTTTAAATATGCTGAAATTGCAACATTATAGAATAAAGTCAACGTGGTTGTCACAAAGAAAATGGCTGTTGTAAAACCACACTCGCTAAAATATGACAACTGGCACTCAATAAGTAAACAAAAGCAATAGGCAATATTAATAGCATGAGTTTTTTGCACAAATGCAAGCAAGTATATTACTAAGAAACTAGCTGACCCTCTTTGCGTTGCCCGGTGCCGTCATAATAGCATTAAATATACCTAAAATAAGTATTGAATGATTTTATATTTTCAAATGCTGAATTTATACGTATTAAAAAACGGGATTCGCGAAAGTGGCTCACAGAATATAATGTTCTTCAAAGGGTTAATATTGATATTGTTTAACCGAAGGGCGTCGTTTTAAAGGAAAATGAACTAGACATGATTCGGTATCTTTGGTGTTTTCGCGTTTGAATTACGAAGCAGATGATTGTTAAACATTCCATTAAAAAAAAAAATCGTGTTAATGACTTTCGGAAACGAATAATAAATAGTTAATAATAGTCATTTTTTTTAATAGACTGCGTCATTCAAAGGAAAAATTGACATAGGTGTGCTCGCATATATTTCGCGTTTTCGAATTTTGATTTTCGAAGTCGATGCGGAATTTTAAACATCGCAGAAAAAACGGAATTCGCAAAAGTGAGTTATGGAAACGTGTTTTTTAAATGACTAATATTTATATTTTTCAAAACGGATTATGGCATTTGAAGAGAACATGAACTGAGATATGGTCTGGTACTTCTATTTTTTTTTCGCATTTTTACCAGAATCCCGAATGCAAGATTTAAAGATTGTATAAATCGCGAAAAACACCTAAGCGAGTATCGGAAAACATTTTAAAAAAGTGTTAACATTAATATTTTTTCAAACGGATTGCTGCTTTTTAAACCGAAAAAACAATCTTGAATATGGTGTAATTGTTTTTTTTTTTATTTCTAAAAGTTAAGCCACAGAAATCTTCGAAAAACTAATGAAAAGCACGTATTCGAGATTTAACTTAAAAAAAATACGTTTCTTATTATCCAAACTCTTTTAAATTTTTATGAGTCATAAATATAATCTTTCCTAAGCCTGTGTATAATTTTCGTACAAAGATATTGTATTTACATGCAAAAATCTGATCAAAATTCACCTGTTTATTCACATTCTGGGCGAATCTTAGCAAATTTTATCTTTTTAAGTAATTCTAATGGTCCAAATGTTCTGACATTATTATTTGTGATATAAATTAAATGCTCAATAAATCTGTAAAAATTTTGTGTTAAAATTCTGACATTTAGTTACTTTTAGCATCGAAAGAGATTATCTGGGGGAGTCGCTAAGTCACTTCCAGTCACGAATTTTTTTGAAAGAGTTAATATTTTTATTTTTGGAAACAGATTGCACCGTTGTTGATAAGAATGTCGGTATTAAGAGGGTATTTTTTTTTTTACTATATTTACGATATTACTTTTTTACCGTATCTATAAAATTGGCGGTTCGGTAAAAGGAGGCAGGAAACACGAATCGAGCTACCTTTTGTTTTTGAAAGGGTAAAAATCATTTTTTCTTTAAACATATTGCATCCTTTAAAGTTGTTGATAAGAATGTATCCGAATTAAGTGGGTACTTTTTGTTTTACTATATTTATGATATTACGTTTTTACCGTATCTATAAAATTGGGGGTTCGATAAAAGGAGGCAGGAAACACGAAATCGAACTGCCTTTTTGTTTTTGAAAGCGTTAAAATCCATTTTTCTTTAAACAGATTGCATCGTTTAAAAGTAAAATGTAAGATACTATTCATGTATTTTCTGCTTTTTTTTCGTTTCATGAACGGTTTGGCAGACACGACTGCGAAAGACGGTCAAAAAAAAGGGTGTTTCCGATCTTCACTGCTTGCGATCTTTCACAACGGGTGCTTAGCTACATTTTGAGAAAATGAATGTACTTTTAATGAGTGACTTTGAATTAATATCTGGGCTAAAAAAAAAAAAAAATCTAAATCTCAGGCGCACTGGTACCTGTCTTTGACTATCGCCATCCATATATTCAAAACTCTAAACGCGGTAGATTTTTTTAGCCATAGCACACACACACACGAAGACAAACTCTTTTCTTTCATTAGTAGATATAGTCACTCGAAGTCGGCTTGATATTTTGTTTCAAAGCATTATTCCGATTATTTAATGTATCTATCAGATTTAAAATTTAATAAACCTAATAACTTTCATTTTTAAACTATCCATTATACCGTTTTATGAAAAAGTTTGTTTTCGATGGAACCTAAAATACTTTTTCGTTTCCGGAGTAGGTAGGGGAACCCGAGACACAACGGGGTACCGGGGCGGAATGAAGTTTGATGTTTTTCGGTGTCAAAGAGGTGCTGCCAGCGTGCGGCTATGAGCAGAAGTAGGAAAGCCTGTTGTCGCTCAACTTCGACAGGCATATCAGTCTAGCTTTCTCGACTGTTGGTGCGTGAATTCTTTTTTCATTGTGTGATATTTTGCTCATATATTGTAATTTCTGATGATTTTGTAACCAAGGTAAGACATACATATTTGTTTACAACACTACAACTAACTACAGTTAGTTCATTCTTGAAGTACATGTTTTGCGTTTGACGCAACGTTTAAAGCGTTTGTTTACGTATCTTTCTCCAGTGACCTTACCTCCGTAACCTAAACATTATCCCCGTGGTGGAACGGGTGAGGCGGAATAGTGAAGATGCCCGAAATGTTTTTAACTAACTTGTTCTGACTGTGAATGTTTATATTGCGGTAAATTTTACTGAATCGGATGAAGCTTGGATCGCTCTTTACATGTGCAAAAAATGGGCACACATTTCCTGTAAAGCAATAGATAGCGAAGATTGTGAGACTGTTCTAGTGTGTGAATTTTGTCAATAGGATTAAGAAAAGGACGTAATCAAGGAAAACTGTAGTTAAACCTTTATAGTCTCTTAAGTCTAAATAAATATAGAAGAAACTTTTTTTGCATTTCAATTAGTTTTATGTGTTTTTTTATAATTACTTGTCCTTAACAACCGTACTGCACCATACAACAAGGCAAATGGCATAATTTTCTGATTCTGAAAAAAATATATTGTTCTTTTGTTTTCTTGCAATATTATTAATTTTTTGTGATTCTTGCATTATAATGTTTTCACAGAAATTTTTTAACTCCTTAATTAACCCTTTTGTATTTTTAAAACATAATTTCAACCACATTATGTCCCGGATTCCCCTAGATTCCGCATGAATTAAATTTATTTTCTATGGATTTCACGGCACTTGAAAATCTTTCCGCGTTAGACAGATTTTCCGCTTACACAAAATCCGTCTTTGACATAGTTTATCATGTTAGAAAATAATTTCTCTCATATTATTCAATAAAATACCAAAAATCTAAAACTTCATTAAATTATTCGCGCTTCTTTCGAAATAATAAATACATTCAAAGCGAACACTCATTTATGTATTTTTTTGTGTTCTTGAGCTAACATTATTGAATTTATTATGGATTTTAAAGAGTTAAAAAGAGAAACTTTTCTTAAAAGTGCGTTATTAAGTTTTCTTTTCGCGTTTAAATTTTAGACATAAAAAAGAACTGTTTTTTATGGAGAAAATAGCAGTAATTTTCTATGTTTAATTACCCATTTCACGTACTTTTAAGATGAAAGAAATGTTTTCGGCGATTTTTTTTTGTTACGGAGATAATGTGAATGTTAAGGGTCACTTGTTTTTTAAATATTACAATAACTAATGCATACATAAATTCTCCTATTAATGAATTTTGTTCGGCTTTCTTCATCGGACTTACAATTTTAAAAAATGATGCGGATATAAAGAAATGTTTTATGACACCTACATTTGGTCAGAATATGTTCTGTAAGAGTGTAAAGTGTGCTGTATTTCAAAAAACAGTGCAAATCTTTATGTATTTCAGCCCACATTCGAATAAACAAAATTGATTCCTCCTAGCTATGAATTTTGCTTCTCTCTCTATATATATATTTAAATTATATGAAAAAAATATTTTTATATCTAAATATATCTTTTAAAATTTTTAACTTAAGTGAATTTAAATTTTCTTACAGATTATTATCCAAAAGCCATAGTTACATATTTTATTTCAATTATTTTTTAACTTTAATAGAATAATATCTAATTGATAAGTATTTTTATAGTAAACAAGTTATTAAACTTATCTAATCAATAGTTATTTATGTAAATTTGCGCAAGTTTCATGTCTTAATATACCGGTGCTACATAAATTTGGATGCATTATAAAACGTTTCAAAAGTAACAACAAATTAGAGATTAGAGTGCGGTTTCCACCTTCATGCTGGACAATGAGTACTATTTTTTCCGGCATAAGAAACAAAACAATATAAAATTTTACTGATAGATGGCACTGTACAGTATAAGTTCCTACTAATATGCAATTTTGATCTCTTAAAAAAATATTGGTAATCAAATACTGTTGAAACTTGTGAAAAACATCTTTAATAATAGTGTGTGCGAAGAATTGATTTAAGTTTTCTTTTAAATTATTGCTTTTCATTAAACGACTGAAGTGTTGAGACTGGTGGAAAAAATTTGCCTGAAAAAATTGTTTTATTTTAACAATTACTCGGAAACTTAAAAAACTGAACTTAGAACTAAAAAACAGTCAAGGAATATCCAGAAGTTATAACTAAAACTGTACTAAGAAAGATAATAAAAATTTTCGAAAAAGCTAAACGCTTGGAAAATCGTCCCCAAAGCAGCAGATGCGAAAAATATGATCATTCATGATGTTTTGAATTTATACTGTACAAAAACATTTACACGATCTAAAGCCAAACCATATTCTAAAACGAGAAGAATTCGCTGAGTGGGTTTAGCAAACAATCGAAAAACATCCACATATGTTTCTTGAAACTCTTTGGACGAATGAAATCCATTCGGGACTCAATTTGTAGGATTGATTCGCTGCATTGATTCTCTTGTATCCTTTTTTTTTAAATTAAGGCCTCATATGGAACAGGTGAATGCAAAATTTGCACCGTATCAGGAGAGCGTTTTTCTCAAATGTTGAAAATTTGCATTGTGCAATCTCTACATGAATATCAGCCTCTGAATAACAACTTTATGCAATACACATTTCCTGCACAATTTTTGAACTTGGCTCATAAGAGCCAAGTCAGCATATTTGGTTATCGGTCAAATTAAAATCTTCAGAGCATGCTGGAAGCCGATATACCTTGTCTCAGCTGAAAGATGTCCTGCGCCATCTGATCTCCGCTCTCTACACTGATGTGCTGTACTCAAGTGTAAAATGTTTTCTCATCTGATTGAAAAGTATTTTTCAATCAGACGAGAAGTAGTGGACACATCGACCATTTATCGTTGGAACACATTCTTAAGCGCAAAGGAGAACCTGTTGTACACTCTTAATGATTTCCATTAATTTTTATTACATGGCCTCTAATAGTGCCACCCATACGTGAAACTTTTAACTACTTTTCCCTTGTCACAAAAAAAAAGACTTTTAAACGAGTCGCAGGAAGCTACCCACACTCTGACACGCAAATTTGTACAGGTTTTTCTGGTATTTTTAAAAAATATCCCATTTTATGAGACACTCTCTATAAATAAGTATATCTTTTTTTCAATGTTTAAGAAGATGCATTTTATAATTTGTGCATTTAGAGCTAAAAGAATCAGCATATATAATGCTGGACTCAATTAATATATATAATAACAAAAAAAATATCATAAATTATTAAAACTTAAATGTAAAAACTTAAATTATCCATATCTTGTTATCATTTCAAAATTTCAAAGAAATCTGATAAAATTTCGTACTGTTACTATTGGTTGTAATTCATACAATAATTTTGCTAGTAATTTATTGCTCAATATTCTTACTTAGATATACAATATAACGATTAAAAATGACAATCAACACTGCTTAAAAAACAGTTTTTAACTTATTAATAAAATGCAAAATATTAATACTGTAAAACACATAAAAACATTTGATTTTAATGATTTATTTAATAGCATACACACAAAAGATTTTCATAAAAGTATGTGCATACTTTTTAAAACATACCACACTCAATTAAATCTGAAAGATTACATTTCTGGTAGATTCTTTACAAAATTATTGAACTTTACCTTGCATCATAATTATATTATCTAAAATGATACTACTTATAAATAATGTAAAGGTATATTTCAAGGTGGTACGGCTTCAGGTATACTTTCAGATCTTTATCTATATAACTATGAAAAATTTTCAATTGCCAATAACGTTGATTATGTCTACTATCGTTATATTGATGATATATTTATTTTTTATTTCAGTGGCTCTAATATATCATCGTTACCTACTAAATATCCCGCACAACTTACATTAAATCAAAATGATATGTTAAATAATACAATTAGCTTTCTTGACCTAAAAACAACACTTAATAATAATCGTAAAATGATATTTGGCATATATGATAAGAGATATGATTTTCCATTGAAGGTAAATATTTTTACACATTATAATTCATGCTTACATAAATCTCTATATAAAAATATCTTACTAAATTACCTACACATAATTAAATATTTATTCTCAGACATAAATAATAATAAAAATATTAAATTTATTAGTAATCAAGCTAAAATATATGGTTATCCTAAATATCGGGTAAATTTAATAATCAATTCATTTAAATAATTTGGTATTTATATAGAAAAAAATATATAAAGATTAGAGAAGGTTGGGTTCGTGGTTTGTATGGCTTATATATGGGTGTATACATGTGTTACATATATGCATTTATATATATTATTAAAAAAATCTGTGGTCATTGCCAAGTGTTTATTTCACTATAGGATTCCTGATAATATTTCTTAACGTTATTAAATATAATTTTTACATGAGGCTTCAGTTAAATAAAAATGTAATTTATATATAAATATTAAATATATACATTATTCATCAATATTTTTAAGAGGAAATTATGAAAATAAAAGTATTAATATTATAGATTTTATTTTTTAAATATTATGAGCAATGTAAAGTATACTTAACTTTATGATGATTACTTTTATTGCATAATGTCAAGAAAGTTTCATGAAATATATTACTAAATAAATATCTAATACAATATATTATTTATCACATGCGTTTTAATATAATAAATATTTAAAATTTATTTAATAATATTAAGTAAAATCTCTAACATTAATTAAAATTATTAGTATGAAGTATGCTATATTATTTCAGTATATTCTTTAATCTAATTATTTATTTTAGAGATATACTAAATTCATTTTTGCATTATTTCACTCATATAATTTAAATTTATTTAAAATTTATTTCAATATCATTTTAAACAAAATTTCTTTTAATATTATCTCACATAGTTAATATACAACGTGTTACATTCTTTCTGTTTAATTATTAATCCCATAATTTTTTTAAAAGTTGTATTAAACTGCACAACACATTTTTATAATGATGACATTTGAGTTGATTTTATACACTCCATATAGGTTTAATCTATATAATATTGACTTTTGATTTCGAATAATTATTTTTTTTTGGGTATGATACATTTCATAAAAATATAATGTTTGATTCTGATGGTATTAGTTAGATATCTCTTAATATTTATTAAATAATTTATTCTCTTTAATATTTTATTACTTAAAATCTAATCCATAGATGGCAGCAAATCCACAAGGCTGTTTAAAAGCAACTCATAATAAACTGTAGTCAGCTACTTCTAGTTCCAAATTAGTTTATATATGGTTCTGTTGTAGCTACATTTCGAACGTGGAGTTGGTGCATTTCAATATATTAGATTTGAAAAATAAATTATTCAATTTATTCCTTATTCTTTAATTATTCACAGGGGTTGTTAAATTTAATAATTTAAACTGTTTATACCTATTTCATGAATGTTCCAATATAAATTTATTTATTTATTTATTTTTGTATTTATTTGCAATTTTGAAGTAACTGCAAACTATGACTGTGCTATGATTCTATTTGCTTCTCAGTCTTGAGATGGAATGATAGCTATATGCATCATTGTTCAACATTTTTGTATGATATTGCTTGGTAATTATTTTTAATTCAATTTTCTATAAATAATTTTTTTTCATTACATTTCATGGAATTTAATAGTTTTGTTTTGATTTTGTTATTCTTCTCTGTTTTGATTTACTTATAAATCTGATTTCACAGTTGATTGGGCAATATGAGAAATTGCTTTTGAATGCACTGCATGCTTTTTTCGATTAGAAATCAATTGTGCTTCACTTATATTTGTGGGATATTTCCCATGATGAAAAAATCCACAATATAAGTGTTATTCGTATTATTGCTATTCATGATATGTCTTCTTCTTTGTTTCATTTCGTAAATATTTCCTCTTAAAAATATTGCTCCTCTATTTTTTTAAACTAAAGTTTTCCACTTTTATTTTATTCAACTATTTTATAAGATTTGCGATATTATAATATTTAACTATTTATGTTTTTCAATATTTTGAGCTTTCTTAGAGAGTTCTGTATGCCGATGAGCTTTACTTTAATATTTTTTCATAATGATTAATGTATTAGATTTTTACATGCCATCTTCATTAACCCATTTGTGCCTAGCGTCCCATTTTTGGGACGTTTTGAATTTTCATGAATAAGTACATTTTTTCTTCTCCTTTATAACATGATAATTGTATGAAATAATTATTTATAAATGTCTTTGTCTATTACCGAGAGATGACAGCATAAGGTTAATATTTATTTGTTTAAATGAAGGCTTTTTTCGGTGTTTATAATTTTTTTATTTTTCAAAATGGCGAAATGTAAAAAGTAAGTTTATTTGTATTTTTTCTATGAAGGATCCAAAATCGCAACTCATAATGTTAGCTTGTAGACTTTTTTTAAATACGTATTTTTTTAAATTGCGAAATTAAATGTTCAAGTCTATTTTTTATGCATTTTTGTACCGTCCAAAATATAGGGTTCTGGGCACAAATGGGCACATATTTTTGTTGGACATTTAGGAGACAGTTATTTATGTAATCTGAATTTGAAGATATTTATGAAATAAATGGTTTTCAAGTCAGCAATACGATTATTCTTATTTCATTATTAATAATAGTTATAACGTTATTAGTCTCTATAAAGAAATAAATATATATTTTTTGTAGTTCATAAAAATACTAATTATAGTGCATAATATACAATTTAAAAAATTTTAAATATAAATATAGACAAAATATGTAATTATGCATATTATTCTACTAGAAATACTCATATGTAGTTTTTTTTACATTTTATTAAATAAATACAAAAAAAATTAAGTGTAATTTTTTTCAGTATTTTTCCAGTTCATTTTGCAATATTTTAAAGCGATTTTACCAAAACATTTGAGTAAACCAAAAGAATTTTGGTTAACATATTTATGTAAACATGTAAGATAAATTTTTATTCAAAGGTATTATATATATATATACAGTGTTGGCCAAAATTGTGGCCATTTTTTGAAATTTGCATGTTTTATAACTTTGTGTGCTTATAGAATATATTAATTTTCACTTAAATACAAATGTTTATATATCAAATTCAAGAAAATGTAATGTAGAATTTAATAAAAAACAGAATTAAAATATCTGCATTACAAAAAAGTTACACTTACTTTAGTCTAAAATACAAACACAATTAGTCATAAATGCAGAAGTGTATTATAATAAAAGCTCCCTAGCCAATCAGATTGACTGTTCTGGGAACCAATCTAATGTCAGTAAGTAAACTGTAGTATGTTTTTAATTATAAAAGCGGTATTTTTCTGGAATGAATTTTACAGTAGGGTGAATAATAGTGTAACTAAATAGAATAATGCTTTCTTAGAAAAAATTATATTTATTTCTTAATGCAAATAATTTAAAACAGTGTTATCAACAACAATAAATAATTGGACACCTACAAAAAGAAGAAGAATTGTACTGAGAGAAAATGGTCTCTATTATGCTGAAATTGCAAAACAGGTTGGTGGATCAGTCCCTTTATCTGGCATACGAAAGTTGTGCTTACGTTATGAAGAAACTAAATAAGTGAGAAATAAGGCAAGATCAGACCGAAAAAAATGCACAAGTGCTTCTGACGATAGAAAGATAAAAAGTATATGCCTCAAAGATAGAAGTATTTCATCAGATGCTGTTAGATATGAAATGAATGCAATGGGTATTTTAGTTAGTACAAGAACAATAAGGAGAAGATAAGCAGGCTTTGGACTGAAAGGTAGAATTCCGAGAATTTTTTTTTTTTTTAAATCTTAAGCAACACAAGAAACGAGTTCAGTGGGCAAAAGAACGCATTAATTGGTCAGTAAATTAGTAGAAGCAAATAATCTGGAGCGATGAGGGTAAAATATCGCTCTTTGGTAGTGATGGACGAAAATATGTGAGACGTAGAGTAGGGGAAGAGCTGCATCCTGATTGCATTGAAGCAACTACAAAGAAACCAACAAATGTCATAATAGGGGCCTGTATATCTGCAGATGGTGTCGGTCGCATTCAAGTTATTGGTGGTATTCTTAATGCAAAAAAACAACAACATCGAAACTGCCCTGGAACCAAAATTCATACCTTCCATCAGGGATATCTTCCCCAATAAAGCACAATTTATCTTTTAGAAGGCTTCAGCTGTATGTCACACGGCAAAATAGTAAAAAAAATGGTTTAAAAATAAAAGCATACAATTATTACCCTGGCCAGGAAACAGCCCTGTTCTGAATCCTATAGAAAATTTGTGCCGACGTTTGAAAATCCTTGTACAAAAAAGGCGTCCATCTAATAAAACACAAATTATTGAAGCTATAATTGGTTCTTGGCATCATGTTATTATAAAGGATGAACTCTAAACCCTAGTTCTCTCAATGAAAAGACGTTGTGAAGCTGTAATAAAAAACAAGAGTTATTCTATTAAATATTAAATGTGTAAGTGTAACTTTAAAATACAATGAAATCTAAGATAGATCTTATTTTTTGTAAGCGTAACCCTTAATGCGGATATTTTAATTAGGTTTGTTTTTATTAAATTCTACACTAAATATCCTTGAATTTGATATATAGGGATTTATATTTAAGTGAAATTTATTATATTCTTCAATCACACAAAGTTATAAAACATGAAAATTTCAAAAAATGTCCACAATTTCGGCCACCACTGTATATATATATATATATATATATATATATATATATATATATATATATATATATATATATATATATATATATATATATATATATGTACAGGCGTGTTATAATTAAAGTTCGCCTATTCAGAAGGCTCTAAAGCCGGTTCTATAGAGCCAAACGAAACAAAATTTCACTAGTACGTAGTTGAAGAGATGCGCTCTGCAAAAATCGAAAAAAAAAATTAGTTAAAATTTTTGTCAATAGGTAGCGCTGCGCCAATATTTAAGCCGATATTTGCAGATTCCTTTATTTTGTAAAAAACAAAATACAGGAAATTTTATTTCACAGTTGGTAAAAGTAACTTTTTCACATTCGTTATATCAATTTCGGTCAATCCAGATGAAACACACAAAATCACAAAATTTCACCCAACGCTTGAAAAAGATCACATTTTATTCAAATTTTCGACGAACGACGTCAAAGTGACGTCTCAACTTCGAAAACTTGAAATACCCTTCTACCACCTGACGATTTAAAACTTGCTGATAAAGTGTGTCTATGATTTCTTTGACACTGGAACAGCTGATTGTTTCTGAAAAGCATTTCAATCTACGCTTGGTAGAGAATGGTAGCTTTGAAAGAAAAGGTACTTCTTCTAAAGTTATTTTATCAAAATAACAGCAACGCAGCTGCAGCTCTTCGAGAATTCCGGAAACTAAAAAATGTTAGACGTGAACCAATGTCGGACCGTGGAGTTCACAAAATGATTAAAAAGTTCGAGGAAACAGGAAAACTCTACATTCTTCCTGGCAGAGGACGAAAAAAGGTAGACATTTTTAGCATTGAAGATATTGCTACTGCTGCCATGGATTTAGCAAGTCAGTCAGCATTTGTAATGCAAGTGTGCCAGCTATTGCGAATGAAGTCGATATGCCGATTTCCACTGTGAGAAAAGTGATGCGTCAAATTTTGCGTTACTATGTATGCAAGATTCATAGGGTGCAACAACTAATACAGGGTGATACCAAAAGTCGGCTATCATTTTCACTACAGTTTCTTGCACGGATGAATGTGGACAATTCTTGGCCCTGGAATATTCGATGGACTGATGAAGCGCATTTTTATTTAAACGGTCACGTGAACACACACAATTGTCGAAGTTGGGCGAAAGAGAATTCTAATGTTGTCCAAGAACTTCCATTTCATGCAGCTAAAGTGACGGTGTGGTGCAGTTTCACAGCTACGTTTATATAGACAGTTTACGCAATGCTGTAGAAAGCACAATTCTGAGAATGGAATGCGTTATTGAAAATGGTGGAGGATTAATTGAGCATGCGTAATGTTATTCTTCGTTATTTCCTCGTTGCCAAGCTACATGTTTTGTTTTTCTTGATGTAGATTACATCACATGAAATTATATTCATTTTCTGTATTGTTTGGAGTCACAGGTTCGGCTCTAGAGCTGTCTGATTAGGTGAACTTTAATTATAACAATTCGCAGTTCCTCGAAGTTTGTTGAAAATTTTAAATTTGTGTGCTTCGTCTGGATTGACTGAAATTGATATAATGAATTTGCAAACATCGCCTTAAATATTGGCGCAGCGCCACCTACTGACGAAAAACGTAACTATTTTTTTCGATTTTCGCAGAGTGCATCTCTTCAACTACGTACTAGTGAAATTTTGTTTCGTTTGGAGCCATAGAACCGGCTCTAGAGCCTTCTGAATAGGCGAACTTTAATTATAACAACCCTGTATATAATATATATATACAAACTTCATTAGTGTTTTTTCTTCATTATCTTGTCGTAACGGTTTTAATATTAATTTAATTGGGAATATTCGAGCGTATTTCTTTATAAATAGAGCAGTTATACTTATGTCTGCTTTTTACATTACATGCCTGACTCAGTTAATATATTCATATACCATACATGTAAAAACTTCAACAGTGCTTTATTTCATTAACTAGTCGTAACGGTTTCGACATTACTTTGATTAGAAATTTTAAAATTTATTTCTTAGAATGTGCCCCTTTAAATATAAATTGTACAATACCTATGTCCGCGTTTTTCAAAATACTAATAAATAAAATAAAAATAATAATTCCAGTGTGTTTCACCGGCCGTTTTATTTTTTAAAAAAGAAGCAGTTTTAGAGTTCTGTGTTATAATTAAGATTTTTGTATTTATTTCCTAAAATCAAATTTACTTCATTTAACTTTTCTTGCTGATTACAGTTACTTCCAGAAAATTTTAAAACTGTTAATTTAAATAGAAATGCAATTTTTTTCATTGATATAAAATTTAATAGTAATGCATTTACTAACTTCATTGTTAATTTTCTAGAAAATGACATTATGCAAACGCTTTTAAAAATTGACATAAAGCTCGAGTCATAAAATAAATAATTTTTCCATTCAAATTTAAATTCCTATTTCTTACATTTATTTTATAAGTTTTATATTACCTCGGACCTTCCGGGTATCAAAATATCGCTGAAAGCCCTTTATTTATTGAAAAATCTAATAAGATTTTTTACATTTAATATATTTTTTGACATTCCAAACGACACTAAAAAACATTTTCATATGAAAAATATCAATAATGTATTCAAATAAAGTTTTGAAATTTATTAAAAGCAATACCTTCATATTATCCACATTCTAGGAGTTATAAGAGGAAGAAATCACCTCTAATTTTGCATCTTACAGGAGCCTTATTGATTCTGATAATCTCAGTGATTTACGGGCGAAGATCGATTATATGGCTGTTATATTTGTGTTTTATTTATATTATTTTATTATTTAATATAATGAGTGATGAAATTTTAATTTTGTTATGCTATAATAGTAGGAAGCAAATGCTGAACTATTTATATTTTTATGTGGAAATGGATTAATCTTTCGTTATCGGGGTGCACGCAATAAAGATAGATTTTTCTAAAATCATGGTTGAAAATTACTTTAAAAAACATAAATATTCAGTAAATTGAGATGAAGTTTTTAAACAAATTGCAGTTCAAATAACATTTTTTTCTGTTCGACGGTGTAAAAATTGAAATTGTAAGATGTTTAGAAGTTACAAAGTTTGTAAAAAAGTGAAATCTATTGGCCAGGAGTTTCCACCGTCAATGTGACATCACTATTACTCGAGCACATGGTTTTGCTTTATAATATAAACTAAGATATTAAATTGAAACAATCAATGCCTAATTAACCCTCTTGCTCACGTATTACGAAAAGCAAAAAAGAAAGAAAGAATTATTATGTAAATTGTTATACATTAAAAATGCTGTTCTAAGATGTGTCGAAGACCAATTTGTTTTGCATGAAATTATTAAGTAAACTTCCACGAGCCTCATAAGAGGTATATGTCATCGAATGAATGCAATTGTGTGTGTATTTAAGATGTCATAGGACTTTCAAAATGTCGAAAAGTGAAAGAAGATGATTAATTTTAGCACTTTATATCTTAAAAAGTATGCAATACAAAAACACAATTTTTAAAGGTGGCAATAGATATGAGTGTCTTTTTTCATTTCATATTTTTTTTTTTAGATCATAATTGGGAAAATTAGTTGTAATAGTAGTTTTTAAACATGTCGAGCAAAAAATTGGAAAAACAGGTTCCGCCCATGGTTAGGAAAGAATTTCTGCATGCAAGGTAAAATTTTTGGTGTGCCATTATACTTGAGAGTCTTGCGATTACACTGAAGATAAAAATAAAGTGTTTATTTATAAACTTTTTATTTTTTAAAATCAAACTGTACAGTGCTTATATAAAATTTTCAAAAATTTAGCAATAGATCTCCAAGAAAAAATATGTTTTCAACAAAAAATATGAATATTTAGGTTCTCATTCTATAGCCAATCTTACTGTATATACAGGGTGGAATATGTTATCTATCTCTGACCTTTAAGTTCTCAACCGTTGGTCGTAGACATATAGTTCTAATTACAAAAATGTTTCAAATGAGGTTGTGGTATTATTTAAAGTAAAAAATCAAAAAAAAAAAAAAATTATACGGTCCCCCAGTCCCTATAGTTATATTTATTAAAAGTTTACACATATCATAACAGATATAACACAAAACGTCGACATCTGTACTACAAAAATTGACACAGTTATTAAATTTAAAAGTTTGAGATTTTTGCACATGATTTTGTCTTTCATTGAGGGATCAGTTAAAAGATGAATTAAAGTAATTCGAGATCAAAATCAGGGTGCAATGTCCTTTTTACAGTGAAACCACCTTAAGCCGGTATCGCCAAATCGGGGTATCACCAATGAAGGTTAGTTCATCTAAAAATTTGAGCTGACTTTTAGGGGTCGTATACAAAGCGAAGAATGAAATATTGAAATTAAACAGAAAAATAAAAATTAATTTATCATAATATCAGAAAACGGTCTACTATAAAAAATTAATACATAAAACGCCGGAATATACTAGAGATACTGCTCAATGTGTTCTCTATTGGTGGAAATGCGCAATTTCATCTAAACATTTGAGCTAACTTTTATGGGTCGAACAACATTCAAACATCAAAGAAGGTAGAATCGACATCCGGGAAATAAAACATACTCACTAAGGCCTAGATAAATTTCAGCGGAATGCAAACGACTAGCTGAGCTATAAAGAGCACGAAAATTCATATTATACAAATTACAGTAGTACCGCAGGGCCACACGTTCAGGATAAAACACGAGCCATCTACCAGTGGAGATGCTATTCAGCGTTGAGGTCGTGATCGCTAGCTACCCATACATGCAATATGCCGAAACGATATTTATGGTGAATGCCAAAGGAATGCCAGGGGGCTACGAGTGTTTAATCAGTAAGTTTTCCTAAGGATCTACATCCAATGCATGAAACTATAACTGATGCATTGCACCGTCTTAGAGAGACCAGCTCTGTTTCACCACGACCCAGAACAAGAAGACGAACAAGGTGTGATGTTGGAGTGCACCGGAGGATGTGCTAGCATTCGCTCTTTTAATTCCGCAACTGAGCACAGCGGAAATAAGCGAGGCATGTGGTCAGCATGTCTGGAATTTGATACATCCACATGATGCACATCCATACCATCCGACACTAGTGCAAGCATTGATGCTGGGTGACCACGCAGAACGGTTTGATTATTGTAATTTCATGTTGAATGCCTTAGAGGAAAATCATTCGTTCCTTTGTGACATTATGTGGACAGATGAATCAATTTTTACATGGAGTGGCATTGTAAAAGTGCACAATGTGTATTACTGGTCTCTGATAAACCTCCACATCGCCCGCACAGTACGACACGTGCGGTGCGATATATGGGGAATCCAGATTGTTTGACCCATCTTCTACGATAGGATATTAACGGGCGATCGTTACCCGCATCTGCTACAAAATACAGTACGTGAGTGGTGTAAAAGCTGCATCTCCGACATGCAGGCCGGTTTTGGTTTCAAAATGATGGGGCCCTCTCCGCATAAAAAATCAAACGTCCGGGCGTATCTGGATACCTAATTTTGTCAACAGATCCTTGAATATGGTGGTCCGGTAGAGTGGCCATCGCGTTCGCCAAACTTGACTCCCATGGACTTCTAGTTTTTGTGTTACATCAAGGCATAGTTCTACCTGACTGGGGCTACTTCTCTGGTTTATCTGAAGCAGCGCATCATCCTTGATTGTCACACAGTTTGCACACTTGCTATGCTCTACCGTGCGCAGGACTCATTACTGTCCCGCATTCAATTGTGCATTGCTACCAATGGAGAACCCTTTGAGCAGTATCTCTAGTAAATTCTGGCGTTTGATAGATTCATTTTTTAAAGTAGACCGTTTTCTGATATTATAATTCATTTATATTTATTTTTCAGTTTAATTTCAATATTTCATTCTTCGCTTTGTATACGACCCCTTAAAGTCAGCTCAAAATTTTAGATAAAATAACCCGATTTGGTGATACCCCGATTTGGTGATAACGGCTAAAGGTGGCTTCTCCGATAAAAAGGACATTGCACCCTGATTTTGATCTCGAATTACTTTAATTCATCTTTTAACTGATTCCTCAATGAAAGACAAAATCATGTGCAAAATCTCAAACTTTGATATTTAATAGCTGTGTCATTTTTTGTAGTTCAGATGTCAAACTTTTGGTGTTATATCTGTTATGATATGTGTAAACTTTTACTAAATATAACTACAGGGACTGGGGGACGACAAAAATTTATATTTCTAATTTTCATAAAATTGATTTTTTACTTTAAAAAATGCCACAAATATTTACCTCATTTAAAACGTTTTTGTAACTGGAACTATATGTCTACGACCAACGGTTGAGAAATTAAAGGGCGGAGATATATGACATATTGCACTCTGTATACCGTGATAATTTTATGAAAGAAAATGGAAAAGTTTTTTAACTCTCTTGCGCGCAATGCCCGAAAATCACATTATGAGGAAAATGACTTTAAAGTTCTGTCTTTGTAAATATTCCACATTTAACATCTATTAAGAGTGTCATTCATTTTGTTTTAAAGTTTTCAGAAATGATTCCTTTTTAATAATATTTTTTTTTTTTCAAAGATTGAATATTTTGAAGTTTTAAAAGTCCTATGGTACCTTTAAGAATTTAATAATTTAATAATTAATTAATTAATTAATAATAAATTTAATAATAGGAATATTAATTCAGTTAATAATTGATAATGAATATGACAACGAATTAATAATTTAAGAATGATAAGATCAAAAGCATTTATAAGATAATGCTTCTTTTAGTCAAGTACTATTGTATCAAGTTTTTTCAGGGATAGCATGATACGTAGCGTTTAGCAACCTACTTACTTTAAATTTCTGTTGAAAAATTCTAACACCTCATATCAATTTAACGATAGTAACGGTCTTGATAAATACATAAAATCACAATAAATGCTTAATAATATTAAAACTTCATGAATTCAAACTTTTTATATTAATATTTTATAGGATTTATCAATCAGCAACACAAATAATAAGTATTCGGTAAAAATTTTGAAAATACTTTTTTTTATTTATTTATTTAGTTTGTAACTGCACTGACTTAACAAAAAAAAAAAAATAATCCGCCATGTCCTTGTTTGTGTTATACAACATCTCTGTTGATGCAATTATTGGAAAGTTGGCAAATTTGTCTTGTTGACTTTAAAGTTTTATAAATCATGCAAGATTCTTTTCTAAGAAAAGTCGAGATTTCATGGAAAGCTGTATCATCCTAATATCCATTCACAATTACGTTTTAACTAGTTGTTGTAACGAAAAATGTTCATCTTGGTTCTTTTCATTTCATTTATCAGTTATAAACTATTTGAAACGCCTTTTAGACTATTTTGTACTAGCCGTTACTGCTGAAAGAAAATCTCATTCCAGATTTGTTTAAACAGGAATTCGTAATAGGAAAATACGTTGTCGAAGACAATTTGTGATTTTTATACATTACATATTTAGATAATTTCAATGCGACACCTCCATTGATTGGAATTCTCACGAAAATTCCAGAGTTTCAGTCTTCGCATCTTCATAAATTTCAAAAGCGTAAGCATAGAAAAAATTTCATCTAATACGAAGGTTTCTGTTCACAAATGATGTCTTTTATCTCTTATATGTTGTTTTACTTTTAGCATGCCTTTGGAAAAAATCGATCTTTCCTCTATTGATAAATATTTTTCAGGACCGCAAGATTTTGCGTCAACTTTGATTTTTTTTTTATTTTTTATTTGAATGTCTAATTTCAAAAACCTATCATTATTTTCATTAAGGGGGTCCGGGACACACTTTAAAATAATTTTTATTTATTGTGTTAAAATGCTGAATTTTTTTGTGATGGTTAACCTTATCATTTGTAAACAAAATCAAGTGATAAAATTTCTCAGAATTGAAAAAAAAAAATTTTTTTAATTTATTTAAAAAGTGGGGTTATTTAAAATCCTTATAACTCGAAATATTATTTATAGAATTTCAATTTTTTTATTTAAATAAACAGAAATATATAAGTGTTAATTTTGATTCAGCATTTTTAAAAATATTAATTTATAGAAAATTAATTTATAAAAAAATTAAAAACATTTAAAAAACTTTCAAAAAAAGTGGTACAACTTTTTTTTTTAAATCATATTTTCAAAAGTAAATATTTTTTTTTTCAAATATGCTGAATCAAAATTAAAGTAAAACAATTGAAAAAGATATGTTCCAAGTTTGAACCCTGTATCGTTAACGGTTATCGAGTTATAAGAATTTAAATATGAGAAATGGTGAAAAAAACCTATCATGAAAAACACGCATTTTTACAAGAAATCCTTTCCATGACAGCCATTGCTTGAAAGCTAGATTTTGAAAACAAACCAAAGCGAAAAAAATAATAGTTTTTGTTCTAATTCAGGTAGAAACCTGATATAAATGTCATTTTAAGGAGGAAAAAACAGAGAAATTTTTTATGAAATAAAATGTTTTTGCAAAATTTGAAGATTTTCGTGTCCCGGACCCCCTTAAGCAAAGCATTTCGAAGAAAATGATTTTACAATTTTCTATAATATAAATATATTACCTATTTTAACAAATCTTGTTTTTTCTTGTGTATATTTTATATTTCAATTATATAAAAGTAAGGAATTCTTCTATTTTTTATGAAAAATTATAAAAAAGGAATGAAATTGTAAAATTATGTCCTTGTAAAATTAAATGCATATAAATATTTTGTATTTATCTATGAAATTACTTTTCAAATTCTTAATAATATTGCCCTCTTCAACCACTTTAAGCAGCATAAGTACGATGTTTTGCAACATTTTTTAATGAATATTTTTAGAAGAAAACATTTTGAGTATCTTAGGAACACACATGTATGTCTTGAAATGATAAAAGAAGGTTATTTATCACATTTAAGTTTTATTTAAGCAATAAAGACAATTTTGATGGTACTTGCACTTAGTAAAAAATCTGCAGGCAATCATCTTTCTACATTTTACTTTTTTTTTTATCGAAAAAAGTTCAGTTCAAGAAACATACAAAGTTTGAATGTTTAAAATACCGGGTGTCCCAAAAAGGACTGACTGATTTTAAAATTCAATAACTTGCAAACGGTGACAGATATTTAAACAATTCTTGCAGGAGGGTTATGCATAAGGTCAAAAGTTTTATTACAGTGATTTTCGATTTTAGTTCGAATTAGAAACTATAGATGGCGCTGTAAGCAATAGTCGGTAAATACAGGCTCGATTTCTGATCCTTTCTCTTGTTTCATGCTGAAAAAGGAGATGGAAATGTATTATCCGGGCCACGAAGTACCAAAACTCGAGCCTGAATTCAGCGTCTATTGATCGCAGCGCCATCTATTGTTTGTAATTCGAACTAAAATTGAAAATCCCTGTAAAAAAACTTTTGACCTTATGCATAACCCTCTTTCAAGAATTTTTTAAATATCTGTCACCGTTTGCAAGTTATTGAATTTTAAAATCAGTCAGTCCTTTTTGGGACACCCGGTATATCAGTCACAGTAAATGTTAGTCGAATAAATTACTGTAATAAATGTTTACAGGACTTATTTTAGTATCCTCCTATGAGGTCATGGTGAGCCAGAATGCTACTGTTTTCTTTTCTCTTTCTTTCATTAAAAATGTTTTTCTAGCTTTAATATATAGATAAATATATATAATTACGTACAGTAGACTTTTTAATAAATAATACTATGTAGAAATATGTTTTAAAGTATAGAAAATAATATGTAGATCATAATAATATGTAAAGAATCTTATACAACTCAGGATAGAAAGGCATATCGTTAAGACGGTGCTAAAGTACGAACGTCGCGCTTTGTAGCAGGTTTCAGATATAGATTGACGCTGCTGGAGATAGAACCAGGGATCTCACGAAGCGTAGGTGAGCACATTAGCGTCTACCAAAAGTCCACTCCTGTTACTCTTAAGCTAGTAACTTGCTATATACTGTTGAGGTGAGATGAGATTGCTATAAATTCTACATTGTAATCAGCAGTGAAGGAAATGGAGAAGAATTTATAATAAAAAAATTTTATTGCCTTTCATTTCAGAGGCTACTTCAGTCAAGCGAAAAAACCCGTTTGCTAATGCAAATCCCATAGAAGAAATTTATAAAGATATCTCGGTTTTATTTCAATATTTTTTAAACGATTTCTTTTGCATTGGATATCTGCCGTCTATTTGTACATGTGCCCTTTTTTTTACTTTTTCGATTTCGGTTGCAGATATTTTTTATGAGGCTGCTTTCACTTTCGGAACCGGTTTCGAAATTGATAGCATCCACATAAAAAAATCTGCAATCAAACTCGAAAGAGTAAAAGACGGCCTTGTACATATCGACACCAGCTGTCCGATGCAAAATAAAAAAATCATTTGAAAATATTGAAATGCCCTTTTTTTACTTTTTCGATTTCGGTTGCAGATATTTTTATGAGGCTGCTTTCACTTTCGGAACCGGTTTCGAAAGTGATAGCATCCTCATAAAAAAAATCTGCAATCAAACTCGTAAAAGTAAAAAACGGCTTTGTACAGATCGACCCCAGCTATCCAATGCAAAATAAAAAAAAATCATTTAAAACTATTGAAATGCAACCGAGATATCTTTATAAATTTCTTCATATAGGATTACCATTAGCGAACTTGACTGAAGTAGCTTCTTAATATAAAAGTATTACATTTAACATATAACGCATAAAATATTTACAAAACCATTAAAAAATATTAAATTTATAAATAAATTTTCTTGTGCCTTTCATTCTATAAATAAATACTAAATTAAAAAAATGATAAATTTATAACTTACTTTCATTAATGAGGAACTGAAATTTTGGGATTTAAAGTATGTATTTTTATTCGAAATTGTTTTCTTAAGCAATTTTTTTTCATTTGTATAAAAAAATGTGCAAACATGCGAATCACTCAAATGCAATTGAAGCCTTCTATAAAGGGATTTTTTTTAAAACCCTCCGAAAATGATTTAAAAATAATCCTAATGTCGATTTATTTTACAACATCCCGTAACCTAAAACAAACGCGTTTATCATAACAGGCTTTATGAACATTTAATGATAGCATAAATGAATCCTTACAGTCTCCATTCTATTGTAAATTAATCTTATTCGAGGAAATATTGATCTAAAACCACTTCAGCAAGTCACCAAAAATTGTTCCGCTTGATTGAAGTTTGATAGCTCAATTCAATTCATTTCAACCGTTAAAAAGAATGTTATATTCAAAATAAATGACAAATTTTAGTAAAGGACATAATTCGTCGTGAAACAGAATTTTATGAAAATTTAATGTTAAATAGAAAATATGAATTTTTTTAAGAACGAAAATTAAATATAACTGTTGATATTTTTCATATTAAAAAATATATTAATGTGTTATTAATAAAGATTCATTCTTGAAACACGTATAAGAAACAGAAGTTTTTTAAGTTTGAAATTTAAAAATTTATATAACAATAACTGCAGCTTGAAACGTTACATGCCTTCATATGCTAAATTATTTTTGTATCAATTGATTTGGAACTTTTTATTTATATAAATGGATATTCATAAATTCTAGCTCTTGATTTACACCAGTAACACACGTTTTTAACACGCTTCCTAAACAAATGCCACCGAATGTGTTAGATAATTATTTACGAATTCCTTTGGTCAGCACCAAAATCCTTCCTGATAAAATAATTGATGTTTCTTAGAGATTTCGTGTTAGAAAATCAATACATGGCAATGAAATATGCAAATGTATAAGGGTTTGCTTTTAAGTTATTTTATGTCTTAATAAAAAATGAGTGAAAATTGCGTAAATAATAAAATTTATATAAAAATATATAAATAACCTTCAGAAAAATGCATATAACACATTAGCCTCGAACACTGCTGTACGAGAAGAGCCAAAATAGTTGGTAGTTCCGGGTTACTGGACCCGGACCTTCTAACACACACAATCACGGTACATTCAAAATCACTCGAATTTCTTATTTTCTCTATGAATAAAAAAATTTTAAAAGTTCACTGCTACTTCTACCAGAGAAGAGCTGTTTATCAAAAAAATCCAGTTTGTTACATCAGTATATATGGTGTATAGATTAGTCGGCGCTTGAGAAAGGAATGTTATACATATTTTATCTAATTATTGATTTGTTATACAAGGTAGTGAGAAAATGTTTTAAATGTTTTAGATTTTTTTATCATTGTAAACTATTACAATCCCTTAGTATTTGTTATTATTATAAAACTGTTTCCAGGTAAAGTGGTACGCATGTGAGCATTTTGGTTGGCTTTTTTTGGATTTAGGAATGTCAGATCTATATATTTCACTTATTAGTTTTCAGGAAGGTAATTTTTTTATGTTTTTGACAACAAGTGATAAACATTTCACGTGCATTTTGCGCATAAAAGCTTTATAATTTTTTTTCTTTTCTTTGAAATTTAAAAATATTTTCTCTATACGAATTTATGTGTAAAAAATGAAAATCTGAAAGAAATTTTGAACACATGCATTGAGTTTCTTAACTTATTGAAATCGTGACAATCCTGTTTCCAAAATATCTGCTATAACAGTAGTTATCCAGTTAATGCAATATATTGCATTAACTGGAATTTTTTTTTTTTTTTTTTTTGTTAACAAAGCAAGATGGACTTCATAATAAGCGCAGTAATAAAAAACATGCTTTAATATCTCAGTATGCTTGACCGAAAATTTAAGAAGTTACGAATTCGAAACCAAGCATCTTGTTTGACAAAATTACACAAAAATTGAGTTCTAAAATGAGTTTCAAGTTATATTTTGTATATAGAAATCTGTAATTATCAATGTAAATAGAATTTTTTTAAATGAGCTAATTAACATTTTTAATAATTCTTATAAACTTAATATAAATTAAAAAATATATATTTCGCCGTATGACAACTACTGTGTCGAACGTGGAATAATTTGAATATCAGTATTAAATAGATTTTACTTCACTTTCCCCACATTTTCTTTTTTGAAAGGGTGTATTTACTATCACTTTTTTATACATCATATTGAAATATATGTCTAATTTCAGCTTAAAGAATATAAACGATTCTTTTATTTTTTTCACAACAAAAATATTCATCTTTCTTTGCTGAATATTTACATGTAAGAACAATAGGTTAGTTCAATATTTTCTGGCTTTTAAGACCTACCTATTTGCTGCATTAATTAAAAAAATATTTCTCCCCTTTTTGTAGTGAAAATATATAAACAGGTTATCACATAAATTTTCAAAAAGTTCCATTTTTCTAAGTATAAAATTAGCTCCAGTTTTTTGGGCAGAATTTCAGTAAGAAATATGTTATACTATACAATGATAAGAACGGAAATAACATAATACGAAAATTAGTACAAAAAAAGTCCCTTTAACCCGCAAGGACTCTTGCCGGGCCTGATAGACCCAGATTGCGTATGTTTTTTTACAATTGTCACCACTTTTTTTTTTTAAAGTAATCTTCAACTAATTTTATCGCAGAATTAGTAACAATTGTCTCCGACTAAATAAGATGACGATTATTATTTGTATTTATTGGTGAGAAAGTGAAAAAAAATCATACCCTGGGTATGCGCGCGTTCTCCCTGGTTAAATTTATATTTGACTATGTTTACAAATAGACTAATTGATATTTGATGGAAAAAAACAGATTTGTTAATGATTAATTGTTACATTATTTATGAAATTTGAGATTTTCATAAGCTCAATAAAATAGCTGGACATTTTGTTTTTAGAAGTTTTGTCAAATATCTAGCGAAATACTCGACGAATACTTTTGGAACTTTAAGGATGTAAAAAACATGTTTGATCTCATAATTTTCAGCAAAGACTTATTCATGATTTCAATTAGGGCCAACAACATACTGAATAAAATATAATATTTCGATTATCTTGTAAAATAAAATCTATACCAGATGATTATGTTGGTTGAGTGCAACATTTGTGTTAATTTCTGTAAAATTACCACATATATTCGTAGAAATATGAAAGTTTCCTTAAATAATTTAAAAAATGTCCGCATGTTTTATGTTTCTCGCATGCGGAGTTTTCAACCAAATAAAAAGCTACTTTCAGAAATCTTGACAAATTGAAGTAGAAACTAAAAAAATATGTATATTAAGTATTTGATGTAATATGAGAATTTTTTTGGAAATAAATTTTAACTGTGCATGAGCGAATAATTACATAATTTAATAGTAGATTAGTTTGAACAACCCATATAAAAAAAAAAGGTTATTTGAATATCGTAAAAAATCACAAATATATTGGCGATAAATTGAGCTGAATTTCAGTTGTTTTCAAAGTGTTGCCGGATGATAAGGAATATTTTCATAAGTAAATACTCCGGTATTAATGCAATATTTCTGGTAGTTATTGCTAACATAGACTAAATATTGTTTTTCTGCTAGGGTTCAGATCATGATACCGTTTTCATTTTCACCAATGCAATAACTTAAAATTTACTGAAAAAATATTATTTTTAACTATTTCAGAAAGTACATGTCACATTTGATTCGAGTAAAAAAAAAAATTCACTTCACTTTTCTATTAAATAGATGAATACTAAAAAATGTTGAAAAATAAATTTTATCTTCTATTTTTTGAAAAAAAAAAAAAAAATTTTTTTTTTAAATTATTCACGTTTTATTACCTTGTAATGTTCTTGATTCACTGAAATATATCTCGCTTATTTATGGATATACGTTAGAGAAATATTAATAGATATAAAGTATTTAGCATTTTTTATGAGAAACTTTATAATATTGCTCTTTGTCAGTTTAGTGGAATTTATATGATTTTCCTAGATAATAAGCGTCTTGAAATATTTCATCAAATATAAAAATGATTTCATACAAACTGGTTGGTATGGAGGGTCTAAATCGTAAAACTTTAATGTATTTCCATTTTATAGGTAAGTGATTTGATAGATAATTGATGTGTAAATTATGAAATATGAATCAAATCCATTTCACATGCACTGTAAAAAAAAATCTGTAAAGTTACTAAAGTTTTTCTAGGAAACTGGGACTCCTAGAACTTTTTATATAAGGGTAACAAGAAAAAATCCTGTAACAGACGCTATTACAGGAACTTTTGTTGTTGCCGCTACATAAAAAGTTCTAGGAATCCCAGTTTCCTAGAAAAACTTTAGTAACTTTACAGATTTTTTTTTTTTTACAGTGTACTGCTTTGCTTGAACTATTTACTCTTATATCGTTAAAAACGTTGGTTAGTTTGCATTTGTGAGTGCTCAATGTGTACTTTTATTACTTTCATTTAGTAACTTAAATTGCATTCGTTTAATGTGATAATTACATTTTCTTTTGAAACAAGAGCTATAAGTACAGATAAAACGATACGCAAAGATATCTTTTGTACTTTTCATTTAAATAATTAAAAAATGAAAAGCAATAAACGTTAAAAATACAAAATTAATTATTTAATATAAATTACCAAAAAAAAAAAATCTTCATTTGCTTGATTAGTTTTTCAAGAGAAAAGTTCCCTTTATTTTAATAACAAAATGTATACACTGTAAAAAAAAAAAAAAAAAAAAAAAAAAAAAAAAAAAAATCTGTATTTCTACAGATGTAAAGTTGCATACTTACTAAACTTTCATCTGTAACTGTACGAAAAAAGCTGCAAATCTACAAAACTAGTTTTTGTAAAGTTACAGAAATCTGTAACTTTACAAACGAATCTGCTAAAATTACAGTAATCTTTCTAAAACTTTATCTGTAACCCTGGTTGCGGTTACATGAAAAGTTCTAGGCATCCCAGTTTCCTAAAAAAATCTTAGTAACCTTACAGATTTTTTTGATTTTTGGCGCAAAAGTGTGTCTGTTACATGAATTTTTGTTGTTGCCGTTACATAAAAAGTTTCAGGAATCCCAGTTTCCTAGATAAACTTTAGTAACTTTGCAGATTTTTTTTTACAGTGTACGAGGGTAAGTTTAGTCAACTGGGCCAAATTGGAACACTGCATACAAATGAAATTTATAACAACAATTGGTGGTTCGCGAAAGAGGAGAAAATTTCCCTTCCAGAATTAGTTGCAAAGTAAAGTGTCCATTAATTTATTATTATTTAAATGAAAGGCACTGTGGATTTAATGCTACACTATAAGAAAAAAATCTATAATTCTACAGATGTAAAGTTACAGAAATTTGTATGCTTACTAAATTTTTATCTGTTCACTGTACGAAAAAAATAATGTAATTCTACAAAACTAGTTTTTTTTTAAAGTTACAAAAATCTATAGCTTTACACAAGAAACTACTAAAATTGTAGTAATCTTACTAGAAATTGATCTGTAACCCGGGTTGCAGTTACATAAAAAGTTCTAGGCATCCCAGTTTCCTAAAATACTCTTAGTAACTTTACGGAATTTTTGATTTGCGGTGCAAAAGTGTATTTGTTACATGAATTTTTGTTGTTGCTGTTACACTGTAAAGAAAAAATCTGTGAAGTTACTAACATATTTCTCGGAAACTGGGATTCCAGGAACTATTTATGTAACGGCAACAGCAAAAATTTCTGTAACAGCATCTGTTACAGGAATTTTTCTTGTTGCCGTTACATAAAAAGTTCCTGGAATCCCAGTTTCCTAGAAAAATTTTAGTAACTTTACACATTTTTTTTACAGTGTACATAAAATGTGCTAGGAATCCCAGATTCCTAGAAAAATTTTAGCAACTTTACAGAATTTTTTTACAGTGTATAGGGTAGCCCTCGACTATACAAATGTACTCAATTGAATCTACAAATAGCATTTATGTTTTTTACCTTGATATGACCTTTCAACGGAAAAGTAATATTCATATGCTGGCGTAATTTGTAATATCTCACCGTGTATCAATCAGTCCAGTTACGAAGAAGAAATTTAAACTAGCTTTCGGGTAGTATTCTTGTGTACCGTATAAATTTTCATCATAGTTTTGAAACATTTAATTTTTTTTTATTCAAATAAAATCTTGTTTTTTTTTTTTTTTTTTTTGTTCTATCAGAACAACAATCACAGAAATTGCGTAGGTCGTAACACATCTTGAGTGTTATTACTCATATAATTTTCATCAAAAAATCAGGAAAGAATAGTTCGAAGTCTATGCTACACTGTAAAAAAAAATCTGTGAAGTTACTAAAGTTTTTCTAGGAAACTTGGATTCCTAGAACTTTTCATGTAACGGCAACAATAAAATTTCATGTAACAGACACACTTTTGTGCCGAAAATCAAAAAATCTGTAAGGTTACTAAGAATTTTTTTGGAAACTGGGATTCCGAGAACTTTTCATGTAACTGCAGCCAGGGTTACAAATAAAAGTTTAGTAAGATTACTGAAATTTTAGCAGATTCATTTGTAAAGTTACAGATTTTTGTAGCTTTACAAAAACTAGTTTTGTAGATTTGCAGCTTTTTTCGTACAGTTACAGGTGAAAGTTTAGTAAGCATGTAACTTTACATCTGTAGAACTACAGATTTTTTTTTTCAGTGTACAGCATTTTTGCGGTAGACAAAGCTACTTAATGATTATGTATGCATGAAATTAAATGCTATTTTTAATTTAGACATCTATTAGGACATTATCAACCGTCGTTGATTATATATAGAGTTTTTGATATAGTACTCATTCAAGATCCGTTGATGAAGGTGGTGACTGCCATGTATTTTCACATCATATAATATTTTTTGCAGATTAGTTTACTAATATGTTACAGCAAAAGAACTGTGTACCACATATCTCTAATTTAAATTATTATTATTTATTTAGTAAAATATATTTATGCGCTTACACAATACTAATTAAAACTTAAACCTAAAATATTTATTTGAGAACAATAAAAACTAATCTTGAAAAAAAGATGCGTTCCTTAAAAGAAGAGATGAACATATATGAGATGCAATTATGCAACAACTTTTCTCGTTATTTACCAACTTATGCTAATATATGTTGTGGAAAAAAATCCTACTAAATCTCCAACACTGTAAAAAAAAATCTGTGAAGTTACTAAAGTTTTTCTAGGAAACTTGGATTCCTAAAACTTTTCTTGTAACGGCAACAACAAAATTTCATGTAACAGACACACTTTTGCGCCGAAAATCAAAAAATCTGTAAGGTTACTAAGAATTTTTTTGGAAACTGGGATTCCGAGAACTTTTCATGTAACTGCAGCCAGGGTTACAAATAAAAGTTTAGTAAGATTACTGAAATTTTAGCAGATTCATTTGTAAAGTTACAGATTTTTGTAGCTTTACAAAAACTAGTTTTGTAGATTTGCAGCTTTTTTCGTACAGTTACAGGTGAAAGTTTAGTAAGCATGTAACTTTACATCTGTAGAACTACAGATTTTTTTTTACAGTGAATAAATAATAATTTATAGTTTTTTTGAATTTGATAACTATGCTACTAATAAATATCACAAAATTTTTTTAAACTAAGCACATTAAAGCATGTTTCACTATAAATGTACCTAAGTTATTGAATATTAGATTATTATTTTATATAATTCTAAACGATAATAAATTACCATAAAATAAATTTAAAAAATATTAAAATGACATTAACGTAAAAAACACTCATGTACAGCGAGTTTGTGGTAGCTTACAAACACATATGTATCCCTAATTTAGTTAAACATTAAGCAACAAACATCCTTTTGTCCAAAAGTTAAAAATATTTTGAATAATTTGAGAATGGTGTTGACACACTTCATTAATCATACAGACACTAAGTTATTATACAAATTGCAATATTTACAAAGGTTAAATTTCCTTTTCTCTAAACACCAATATGTCAAAAAATATACTGAAAAGAAATCAGGTAAAAGTCTACTTTTCCCCATCTCTTTTCCTTCCATATAACCAATAAGTATATCATTCCATAGAATGTTAATATTTAGTAAGTATTTGACCCTTTGTGTATTCCTTCCGGGAAAACAATTGGGCATGTAGCCAAGAAGCCCCCAATTTGCCAGCATTAATGACTAGTCTATGGAGGCTATTCTCGTCTGAGACGCAGTTACAGTCGTGCCTTGGGCACATTGTCCCAATAAAACATGAGATCTCTTTCTACCGTCTTTTTCTTACTCAGTAAGAACGGTTTTGTCTGGAAGGCACCATATATGCCTGAGAAAAAGAGAATTCACTTTCTTTGCTCTTACACATGTGCTTAAGCAGCAGACTTGCTATAATTTCAGGAACAAATTATCTTTACTCATATATCCTTTTTATTGACAAACGATATATTCTAAATATCCATTCTAAAGAAAGATACAATAAAAATATGAATAACTATAAATATGTATATACATGCTGATAGTTTTACATGTATGCACTCACACATGGAAGCTAATGAATACACACATACACACTAATATATAGATAGATAGATACACATACACACATATATATATATATATATATATATATATATATATATATATATATATATATACACACTATATGGCCAAAGGTGACCGGTCACTTGCGATTTTGGACGTTTTGTTAAATATCTAGAAAAATACATCAGGAATTAACCTGAAACGTCAGGTATGTAAACAGTATAGTACAGGTCACATATTTCCGCGAAGATTTTTTCCCGAAACCCCATAAGGGACCGTCAAAAAGTTGAAAAAGAACGAATATCTTTTGGATAACCCTGTAAAAACTAATGGATCAATAATGTTTAAACTCGAGACTATTAATAAGTGACTTATTTTAATAAAATGTGTTTATTTTTGTGAGGATAGCATGTATACTCGTAGAGAAATTAAGGTTTTTATAAAAACAGTCCCAAATTTCGCGAAGTTTTTTGCTTATAATTTGCAGAGTTCTTAATATAAAAAATGTTCTTTCCAGAAAGTATGACGAATAATATTGTTCACAATACTCTGCAGTCAGAATTAAAAAATAATAAAAATTGGATGCAAAATGAGCAGGTTTACTAAAAAATGCTTCACTGCGCATGCACAAACGCAATAAAAGTATAATGTGCATAATTTATTAGCGAAATGTATAGAGCAACTTTTGTAAAAGTCTCAAAAACATAGTTTGAAAAGTCTGATAATAATCGTTTATAGAATAAGCTCAAAATCCGTTGTTCCCAAAATGAAGCAAAAAGATGAGGGGTTGTATCCAAATACAGTAGTACGTGCAATATTATGTATGCTAAAGTGGCACTAATCAATGGATATATGGATACAACTCCTCATGTTTTTGCTTCATTTTGGGAACAACGGATTTTGAGCTTATTCTATAAATGATTATTATCAGACTTTTCAAACTATGTTTTTGAGACTTTTACAAAAGTTTCTCTATACATTTAGCTAACACATTATGCACAATATATTTTAATTGCATTCGCGCATGCTCAGTGAGACGTTTTTTAGTAAACTTGCTCATTTTCATCCAATTTTTATTATTTTTTAATTCTGACTGCAGAAATTTGTGTACAATGTTGTTCATCATATTTTCTGAAAATAACTTGTTTTTTTATTAAGATCTCTGTAAATTATAAGCAAAAAACTTGGCGAAATTTGGGACTGTTTTTATAAAATCCTTAATTTCTCTACGAGTATACATGCTATCTTCATACAAATGAACACAGTATATCACAATAAGCCACTTATTAATAATCTCGAGTTTAAACGCTTTTGCTGCATTAGTTTTTACAGGGTTGTGCAAAAGATATTCGTACTTTTTCAAATTTTTTACGGTCCCCTATAGGGTTTCGTAAAAAATCTTCGCGGAAATATATGACCTATACTATATTGTTTACACACCTGCAGTTTCAGATTAATTCCTCATGTATTTTTCTAGATATTTAACAAAACGTCAAAAATCGCAAGTGACCGGTCACCTTTGGCCATATAGTGTGTATATATATATCAATGCAAAAACCCTTGACGGGTTAAAAGTTTCTGACGCAGCACTTTATCTTATGCTCTAAGAATTTTAAATATGGAACTTAAAAATACTGATATCAAATTTTGAGTGACGTTATGCTATTTCTTAAAAAATATATTTGTATTTATTTCATCATTTTATTTTTGTTTTATTTATAATCGCATGTGCAAAAGTTATGTTCAACAACAAATGCTGCATAAAATTTTATTCGCTGTTGCTTTATCATTTACATCTCTCATAAATTCAAAATATGAGTTTTAAAAGATGTGATATAAAATTTAAGTGACGCCTTTATGTGACTTTAAAAGGTTTGTTTTAAAATTCAATTTAAATTATTTTTGACTTGGTTAAAATATTTTTTTACATCTACACAATACTTTTAATTTTCCAATTCACTGTTAAATATACCACTTTCATTGAATCTATACTATGCATTGAAATATATTTATTTCAATAAATTGATTTATCTTTTGTGTCACGCTATTCAAAATTGTGAGTAAGATTTATGTAAATGGTTTATTTGCGTCAAACTATCCTTTTTCATACATTTCATGTAGTTTGGACACAATGACGCAAAGAAACCATTTACATAAATCTTACTCACAATTTTGAATAGCGTGACACAAAAGGTAAATCAATTTATTGAAATAAATACATTTCAATGCATAGTATAGATTCAGTGAAAGTGATATATTTAACAGTGAGTTGGAAAATTAAAAGTATTGTGTAGATATAAAAAAATATTTTAACCAATTCAAAAATAATTTAAATTGAATTTTAAAACAAACCTTTTAAAGTCACATCAAGGCGTCACTTAAATTTTATATCATATCTTTTAAAACTCATATTTTGAATTTATGAGAGATGTAAATGATAAAGCAACAGCGAATAAAATTTTATGCAGCTTTTCATGTTGAACATAACTTTTGCACATGCGATTATAAATAAAACAAAAATAAAATGATGAAATAAATACAAATATATTTTTTAAGAAATAGCATAACGTCACTCAAAATTTGATATCAGTATTTTTAAGTTCCATATTTAAAATTCTTAGAGCATAAGATAAAGTGCTGCGTCAGAAACTTTTAACCCGTCAAGGGCTTTTGCATTTATATCATTACTTTTTTGAGGTTAGTGATAAAATGATTAAAAAAAAGATACTTATGGGTTTAATGCAGATTTAATTTTTACTATTTTATTACAATTTTCCTTATAGCAGTTTGTATATAAAAACAAGTGGGTAAGTATAATCGCAGATCGCACAGAGGGTCTCATTTGATATTCCTTTAAAAACACTTTATCCTTAAATTAATAAATCCAAAATGTTAACTTATAATTATTAAATCCTTACATAGATGGTGCACCAATAGTTCCAATTTTCATGGGGCAGGGAACGCACTCTTTTAAACAAACCACCTTCCAATTGAAGTCATCAAAAACCAAGTTGAATAAGCCAGACCCCGTTGTGTTGTTTGACAAACAGCAGTCTCATGTCCCCTCCTTCCCCCCTTTTTCAAAATTTTTCAGACCAGTACCTATGAATGGAGCCGAAATAATTTTTTCTCTTCAGAAATTACGATAAAAAAATAGTATGCAGTACTCATAAATTTACTTTAATGCTATATAGGGTGATTATTAAGTTAATTATAACGTTTGGAATCTGTTGCATTGATGTCCGAAAGGTAGTTTCTGAGTTATGGAAGCTGGGCCCATAAGGCGCCATAGAGGGGCGAAGCCCGCTAGTGTCTATCATAATTATATCTGCCATGTGGACTAATTGCGATATTTAATCAAAATAATCCCCCCCCCCTCCTCATCCCCGGAAATATAACAAATACAAAATGTGTCTTTATAAACCTATCGTCAAATAGGTTTTTATTTCTTTTTCCCTTAAAAAAAAAAAAAAAAAAAAAAAAAAAAAAAAAAAAAAAAACATGCTTTTTATATCCGTAACTTAAATAGCGGACGAAGCCCGCTAGTTCCTATCATAATATATATTTTTAATAATTTTATATAGTCTATAATAAAAATCAGACTTAAAATAGTCTAGTTCCATGAGTACTTGTAGTGCCAGTTACATGCTACGATTTTTGGATACCAGTATTTTAGAACGGGAAAATGTGACTTATTTTATCGGAGATATCTCATTAATTGAATAAGGTGAAGCAAACTTTTTGAAAAAAAAGTGGCCAACAAGCATGGCAGTTATCAGCTATGTGACTTTGTGCTAAAGTCCATTAATTTGATCTGCTTTAAAAAGATTACGGAAGATTGAATTATAGTAGAACCTGGATTAACCGAGCTTCGATTAATCGAGGTTTCTGTTAACCGAGCCGATAACAAAGTCTGATTTTTTTTCCCTTTTGAATGAGCCTTAAAAATAACCACACTCTTTAGCTCACTGTCCGTGCTATACAGGCCCTTCTGCCCCCAAAAGCACTCAACTCCAAAGAAACATTGGACCCTGAGAAGTCAATAGAGAACAATGCTTTGTTTCCAGTGGCTGTGTGAACTTTCGTAAATTTTTCAATTTGCATTTTAAAATTTACTACTGGTAGTTGATTTTCTTTTTAAATTTGTTAAGCTGTAAAACAGAACTTTACATATATTTATTTTTATTATTTAAAAAACGTTCTATATATTTTTTTAAAAGAGATGTTAAATTCGCAAGCACGGCGAGTTTTTACACACAGTTTCTATTAACCGAGATTTCCGATTCCGATTTACTAACAGTCCCAATTAGCTCGGATAATCGAGGCTGCTCTGTATTATTAAAAAATCAATGGCGATCTTACTGTAAACGGGTTTCCCTTTTACTGAGGGATTTCAAGACCGAATCAGCTGATTTTAGTTGCTGTTTCCGTGCTTGATTAAATAAGATTAGTTAAACATTTGAAAATTACCAAATATAAAAGGAACTAAGTCAACAGAGTCTTTGCTTTATGGTATTTTTTAACAACGCTATAAGAAAATGATTTTAAATAAGAGATTTTAAATGTAACGTTTTAAATCTGACATAATTTTCACCAAACTTTCCTTTCTCTTCGTAACATTCAACTGAAAATATTTTTATTATTAGAAAGATAATATTATTATTTGCACTACCTTAAATTTGGCAACTATAGTTAAAAATATCATCTCGAAATTTGAAATAAATCTCTCATATAAATATATTTTTTAATTTAAACTGTTTTGCAATATTATTATTTGGCCACTTTGGCCAATATGACGTAATTTCCTCCATTTACGACTTTTAACACATATCAATGAATTTATTATTTAAAAATTTTCTTTTTCTTTTAATATTCACGTGTAAATATAATTTTTATGACGTAATTTTCAATGTTTTCCTGCTTTTAATGCGTAATTATTTAATTCTAATTTGAAAATAATTGATTATTTTATAATTTTCTTTCATTTTAAGTAAGCATGTCTAAAAACAATTTTTATGACGTAATGTTTAATATTTTCCTGCTTTTAACACGTTATCATTTAATTCTAATTTAAAAGGATTTTTTTCTGTTTATAACAGTATCGTGTGAATAATTTTTTAATTTAAAGGATATATTACTCTTTGCGCTGTTTTAATAATTGGCAACAATTTAAAATAACCTTTTCTAAAATATGTAAAAAATATCTCTGGAAATTCTGAAAATTTTAATTTAAAATTGAAATAAACCGTCAAAAAATTAGGCAAGTTAACAATAATAAATGCACTCTGCAAACTTTGAGTTTCTATTGAATGATTAAATTGAATGAAAATGATTAAATTCCCATGTATATTTTTTTTTCCTATGAGACTTTTTTTAATGAGATAATTTTATCCAGATTTAACATTAAATATCTCTTAAAATAATTCTTCGATTTAAAAACTGTCTATTTCAACGTTTTTATCAAACATTTCTCTATAATACTACCCGTTTTAATATTTTTGTATGCAGTAATTTTCTTAATATTTGCGAAATAGACCTCTAGTCACAAGAGATTCTTTCAAAGCGGCGAAGAGTGTTGGTTTTTTTTTCCGAATAAGAGACAAAATGTAGTACGCAATTGCGTCAAAAGATGGTGACACCAGAATTCTGATATGCTTATTATGTAAACTGTAAATATTGCAAAGTTAAATAAAAACAATTGTCTCGGGGTTATCAAACTTCATTCTTATTTAAAAATAAAATATTTCAACTAAATTATTTATTATAAAAGAATTATTACATCACAATAGTTTTTATGCAAGGAAAATAATAATTATAATAATAATAATAATATGGATGTCAGTGATTATATATTGATCGACCGTCATAATAATAAAAAATGATATTATAAAAAGAAGAGCTGAAATGAATTATTTTTTTACGTTTCTGATCGTGTGATTTATATTCAAATAATAATTATTAATGTATATTTTTTCTAAAGTGATTGAAATTAAATATATTTATAAAATTTATGGTAATATTTTTATTGTTGAAAAATTGCCAAGAAATAATCATCATCAAATTGGCGTCATTATAATTGTAATTTTATTTAACTTAATAGCAATTAAAAAATTACAAAGGAACTGAGAATAATGGTCAACTAACAAACTTTAAAAGAAAAAAAACACATTCACAAGTGAAAACACGTAGCAGGGAGTATCGAACTGCCTATCTTAAGATCAGTAGACGATGGCCCTTAACCACTCAGCCAGTGGGAAGACAAAATTTTTCTCCCCGAAAGTGGTTAAAAAGAAAGCATGTGTATGAATACAGTGTCATGCATTTTCGGTGAATTTTCCATAGAATGGTGAAGAAATATAGTCCGATTTTTTATGCGCATTATAAAACGAACAAGAGTCTTGCTGGAAACAAGTAAATTGTTATTTGGTTCATCTGAAACATATTTATTTGATTTTTAAAAAATCGCCCGTGTCATTTTCGAGAGAAAAAAAAAATTGAATTATTTAACGAACGAGAGTTTTCCCAGAAAAAAAGAAAAGTGTTATTCACCTCGCCTTAATCACATTTATATTATGTATCAATTTAAAGATAATCGTTAGAACAGTTTTCGAAATTTTCAAATTAGGAACTTCCTCGATATCATACCAACGTTTTCACTTTTAAAATGGCTATTTAGATCTCAAAATATACTGCACGTAGAAATGTAAAAATTTCAGTATACGATTAGAATGCAGATATAAGACTGTTCTAGAAAATTCAGAACAATAAGACATATATCTGCTGAGTTATTAAAAGGCGGCTTTTCGCGTTTTCTTTGATGTCGAGTTAGCTGTATATATGAGTTCCGCCATCTACGAATTCTATGATACGATACGATACGATACGATACGATTTTAGGCTTAAGGCTGCGTCACTCGGAATACTACCGTCTTCCATGATATATAACCATAATATATAACAAATCGTCATCGATTTCCGATAATTGAAATTAAATTTATAATTTAGCAAATATTCATAACAGAGACATTTTACAGAATAGAGAATGAACATGTAACTACCCGTAAGGCATGGTGACGTCACGTCGACGTCGTTGTGACGTCACGCTGTGACATTGTGAACGTCGATGTGACGTCACGTGACGTCGATGTGAAGTCACTGTGACTAGAATGTGAGGTCGTTATGGCCGTTTTAGAGCTCTTTTGTGACGTCACATTGTGACGACTTTGTGAAGTCACGGTGTGACAAATTTGTGAAGAGTGTGTCATTTGTGACTATTTTGGTATTAACTTTGTGACGAATTTGTGACGAATGTGACACTGCTTTAAAGTCACATTGAGATCAATTTGTGAAATATGTGTCATTTTTGACGAAATTGTCTTTAACACTGTGATGATTCTGTGACGACAGCGACACTGCTTTGAAGTCACATTGTGACAATTTTGTGAAAATTGTGTGATTTGTGACAATTTTGTCATTAACGTTGTGACGAATATGTGATTAGCGGCAATGTTGTGAAGTCACACTATGACATACTTGTACAGTTGTAAACACGTATGCATGTCACACATAGTCATAATTATGCATGTTGTAAAATCATTTACATCTATAACGTTAATATACTTCGGCGATACATCGCAATTAAAACTTGGGGGCCGATATAACAAGGGTATACCAAAAGAATTTTATTGAATCAAAATGCAATGCCCCGCAGACTTCAATTTTTGTTGCACCTTTCTTTCCTATTGCAATAAATGAGAATATTGAAGACAACTGAATGATCGATCTATCACATTTTTTTTAAAAAATTAGCTATTTGTTAAAAGCATTAAAATTACCAAAGAAACAATTTGTTTAAATTTTCAAATCTTTATCAAAATAAAATTTGTGTTGAAAATATAATATTTTATAATATATACAGTACTTTTTATATTCTTTAAACTATAGAAAATACTGAATGAAATTAATTTATTTCATTTAATACGCATTACAAACTCGAAGTCACTGGTGAAATTGAATTTTTTTCGATTACACAACATTTATAATAAAAAAAAAAGAAAGATAAAAAGAAATACCGATATTAAGTAATTAAATTTTATATGTTTTATGATATTGATTACCATAAAAAATATATATATATGATTGTAATTCAAACAAGTTGGGGCTGAGAAAATAGGAAACTTCTTTGTTATAGAGGCCCCTATAAATTTGATTATGCAAAAATTGCAGTAACGACATTGCTAAGATCATTGTGAAGTTTATGCATGCGTTATATACATATATATATATATACACTCGAAACGCTCATCATGTGCCATATAGTCATTATATATGTATTGTTTACGTCTTTTATGTCCCATACATGCATTACAAAATTTCCGAAGTACATTTTAGCAATAACCATTTGAAACTACTCAAATGAAAAATACAGCTTTGGTATAAAAAATTAACTGAGTATCACCAATATCATTATGTTGAGAATTCTAAGAACAATTTCGGCAATAATCGTTATGTTGGAAGATAGCAGCAATAAATAAAATCGTATTTTTATGCTCACTGTAAAAGTAAATAAAACTTTTAGGTATGCATAGAACGGTGATACAAAGGGTTAATTTATTTTACATCAGGGTTTGCTTGGAGTAAAATCCATATATAAAACAACTTTTTGATTATTAAAAAATAACTTTAATAATTGATTGCCAAAATTACATTTTTATTTATGAAATTATATATTATAAAAATAACTCTTACTATCTATGATTTTTTAAAACAATAATACCTTATTATTTATAAAACACAGCACCGCAGCTACTCTATTTTGCGTCTAATGTGAAAGTTTTTATGTTTTGCCAAAGATCTATCTGGCTGGATATATGTTGCCATGACATCTATAACTCTGATAGTGTCATAAATAGTGCAAACAGATTAGAATCTACAATGAAATTTTTAGAATAAAGTCTGGTGAAAGTTTTATAAACAGTAGAACGCCGATTATTGGAACTCCCATTAACCGAACTTCCAATTATCCGAACAGCATATTTCTCTCAAAGAATTCTTTTTAACCGAATTTTCAATTATCCAAATATTTGTCTCTCTAAAAAAGAAAAAAAAAACACCTAACTTCCAATTTATTTTTTGCTTAAATTATAATCTCTCAAGTTTAGAAAATGATAAAAGGAAAAAAAATTAAATAATAAGTAAACAAAAAACAATTAAAAAAAACAAAACAATTTTTAAGCACTCCAGTACTAACTGGTGCTGTCAGTCCTAAACCTAGATAAAGTGTGAAGGTTTTATAATAGTCAGGAACATCCCTTAAACTGTCTTCCCATTTATCCGAACTTTTGCTTATCCGAACTAGGGTCGGTCCCGGCTTGTTCGGACAATCGGCGTTCTACTGTATATATTGTATTAGAATTACAAATAATCATATTTATTTTTATATGACACAATAAAACAAAATAATGAACTCAGTATCAAATGGTTAACTACTTTTTAATGTAAATAAAGTATAAAAATTGAGCCCATAAACACAAAATAGAGCCACACATAGGTTCATTATTATTATTAATATTTTATTTACAAGATTATGGTAATTATAAATAAGAAATCCATATTAATCACGCTGTTTATAAAGAGTGTATAATATCGATACTTTGAAATTTATCTCGATAAAATCATTCAGGAGATAAAATGATAAAATTATCCAGAAGAAAAGTAAATAATAAAAGATGATTATTACATTTTAGATTCATACCGTTCAAGTATTTGCGTTATTTTTAAAGTAAAATCATATTTAAACACTTACTGATTGCGTAACTTCTATATTTTCATTTTCCAACAGACTTCTAGTTCACTTTGAAAACATTTCAGTAAGAATGTTTAACAACTGAAAAGCTTTCACCCGCTATGACTATTTCTTTATAGATTTTAAAACATTTCTCAGGTTGAATAATACATTAAATAATCATTTTTTTTCTTAACATTTATCTACGATCTCTTTTAATAGATACGTTTCCGTTGTGTCTTATTTTTTATAAATTCCTCTTCTGAGCAGATGCAATTTTTTTTTAAATAAAAACATGCAATTCAAATTGTTTAAGACCATCACTTAATACAAAATTAAAAAATTATGTTTGCCAATAATTTTATTCCATAAAAAGACTTTTTTTAAAAATAACTTAATTATCTTTAAATGGTTATTAATTATATTAATGACTGATTATAATACTTATCCATATACTTTCATATTTAGGACACTATGTGGTTTTAACCAAATATTTAAATAAGAATATAAACCAGATTAAAATGCAATTTAAATCACTAATTTTAATAATCTGATCAAAGCTGTTGAAAAGGAAGTTAGATATTTTAACAAAATAAAAAATAAATGTAATGAAATATTTGTGTTCTATAACATATTTATTAGAAGATAACTAAAATCATTGTAATTAAAAAAAAAGCAAACAGGGAAAATAATATTTTAGATATTTCAACAAAATAAAAAATAAATGTAGTGAAATATTTATGTTCTACAGCATGTTTATGAGAAGCTAACTAAAATTGTTGCGGTTAAAAAAAAGCAAACAGGGAAAATAATATTTTTACTTACCTAATTTCATTGACGTTGTACGTGATACTTTGATTTTGGGGAACCAATTAAATCCGATAATAAGTACCATAGCAATGACTTGAATCATCTTCAACAAGTCAAAGCTACCGTAATTTTCTCGGGTTTATATTTTGTTAGCTGAATTAACTTGGATCCTGAGAACGTTCTTGTTTCACTTTTTAAATCCGTGTCAACACGTCTATGCTGTCCAGTGTCCACATAACTTCCCGCGTTTATTCTAAAAAGCTTCTCTGTTACTTTTATCCGTTATTCTGCGGTGAGTCGTAACAACTGAAATAGTGCAGATGCAGACGATTTTTAAGTTTCGAAGTTCGAAGCAGATGTTTTTTCGGTTTTATTTGTTTTTCTATACAACAGTTTCGGAAGGAAATTAAATGCGTAATAATTTTATCAAATTGTCTCTAATTCAATTTCCTGTTTGAAAATGTTTTATTGTATTTCACCTTTTATTTTTATCAGTTTTATTGAATTGTAAAGTTTCATTTACGTAAATTATAATAATAATATTATCCATAATTAGAGTTTACTAGATAAAATATTGGTTAATTTTTCAAAATGTGTATAAATTAATTTAATGGTAATAATGATGACACCCTCCTTTTTTTAAAAGTAAAATTTATATCACAGGTAATATATACAAAATATCTTCTTAAAAAATACAACAAGATTATCGAAAAGAGATGAGTTTTTGTTTGCCAATCTGTCATTATCTTAATATTAATTTTCTGTAGAATAAAACATCTTGTCAAATAATTTTTAAAGATATATTTTGAAAACAAAAAATAAAATATGAATAATTAATTATGTCATGGGCTTTGCCTAAATTTTGTACATTAATTTTATATTCGGAAAATGTCAGTTTTATTTTGAACGTCTGAAAGAAGTAGAATTAAAAAAAAAAAAAAAAAGTTACTTAAAATAGTGAAACACTAAGAGGAAAAAAAAAATGACTTGAATGCAAATTATAAAGCAAGAAATGCATATATGACTAAACTTTGAAGACGCTTTCTGCGTGCTCATTAAAAGCTGCAGACTTAACTGTAATAGAATTTTTAGTTTGAAACCACAGAAATGTTTCGACTACTCTTTGAGAAACTTCTACTATAACAGGATGATCATTTACAAAAATCTTTATAAAAGATAAGTCGGGGTCTGTTTACCTAAACCATTTTTTTAATAATTTGAAATTCGCATAATTAGGAAATATTTTTGTGTCGCTGATGAATTAATTACATTTTATGTTATATGAAAATAAAAAGTTTTGGTTAGAGGCACAGAGGCAACTTGGACCACGGTTTAAAAAAATTTTAAATCCAGCAGAAAAATATTTTTTACAGTAAATAACATGATTTAATAATTTTTGTAATTTTTTTAAGTTTTCTAAGAAGTTCACATCTCAGTCACAATGTGACATCACTGAGTGGTGGCATTTTGGTCACAGATGTGACGTGACCACAGTGACTTACAGTGACGTCACAATGACGTCACTGTGACCATGCATGCTATGAGGGTAGTAATACAGAATTTTATTAAATGCAACTAATTCACTAGCATATTGTTGGCAATAAATCTATATGAAACATATGAAAAGAAAAAAAACGCAATTTTTGATAAAGTCTGATTAAAGACAATAGATAATAAATCCAGCTAAATAATGTTGAACCAGAAAAAGCCGTAACAAAAACATACAAAAGATAAAATGGATGAATGGAGCTGGAAGCTTATAAGGTATTTCACTTGATCACGGGTACATGAAATACATTTATAAGCAAAGTCGATTTCTGTAACGGAATTCAGCAATAAGCAAATATTGAATTCCATTATGTACCCAATCGACTAATCACCAGAGAATATTAAACAACCATGTAAAATATTAAACAATGTGAAATCCACAACTATGAAAATAATAAAAAAATGAAACAAATTAAATCATAGACAAACCAGCACGAGGACAGCCAAGACATATTAACATTGACACAAACAGATAACGCATTTTGGCTTAAAATCCCGCTTAAATACTGACACAGTTAAAAGCTAATGCCACGGTTGCCGCAACAGATAGTCCATATAATAATTATTAGTACAATCGATAATAATGATTCTGTAATAAATTACAAGAAGTTGCTTAAAATTAAACAATTAATAAATAATAGATAATAACAACTATAAGTTTAATTTAAGAGTCCAAGGCAACCAAATAATATTAGAACAAAATAAATAATTATTTAAAGCTGCTAACTTACGGAAATTATAAGAAGTTATATTTAAGAAAGACAATAAAGTGATAAACTAACTGACTAAAATAGTGCTCAGTGCTGCCATCTCGGAAAGAAAACCGAATATAACATTAGATTAAATGTATTTAAAACCAAATATGTCATTTAGACTGCGGATAAATATCATTCCATAATATGCAACTTAATATTGATAATTATCAAATAACATTTTAATATAATGTGTACCGCAACAGATAGTCCATATAATAATAATTACTACATACAATAATAATGATCCTGTTATAAATTACAAGAAGTGTTTAAAATTAAACAATTAATAATTAATAGATAATAATCACTAAAAGTGTAATTTAAGAGTCCAAGGCAACCTAATAATAATAGAACAAAATAAATAATTATTTAATGCTACCGTCTTGCTGGAAATATAAGAAATTATATTTAATAAAGACAATATATAATAAACAATTAACTACATGACTAAAATAGTGTATAGTGGTTTCATCTAGTACAGAAAACCGAATATAACTGTAGATAAAATGTATTTTAAACCAAATATGTCATTAAGACAGCAGATAAATATTATGCTAAAATATGCAACATAATATTGACAATTATAAATTATTATCTTTATATAATGTGCGAAAAATAGTTAAAATTAAAATTATTTTTTTAATTTTTTTATTTTTATATTTAGATTTAAGTAAAACAATAATTTCGAATAAGTAACTTTATTAATAATATAAAAATTGTTTGTAATAATCACTTGATAAATATTAATGTATCAATACAAATATGGGGGGGGGAGGATGGTGATATACCAATAAAATACAACATTGCTACAAACATGTATCAGAAACTGTGAAAGCGTATTACCATTACAAGGCATAATATAAATGAAATATATCAAAAGAGTAAATTAAAATGATAGAAATTAAATTAATTTAAAGATTTTTATACAGAGTTTAAAATTAAACAATTAATAATTAAGAGATAATAACTAATAAAAGAGAAAAAAGAGTCCGTAGCAAACTTATAATATTAGAACATAATAAATTATTTAATTCTGCCGTCTAGCTGTATTATAAGAATTAAATTAAATAATCAATATATTATAAATTACAAGACTAAAATTAGAGGAAATAGTGTTGAGTGCATCCCTCATTTACATTATACCATAAATAACAGTGAAAAATGCAATTATTTATTTATTTATTTTATTTTATTCTTATATTGTAAATATTTAACCCAAAATGTCACTGAGATTGCATAAATATATCATTCTAAAACAGTGCATCAGAATATTTATAATATTCAACTAACTTTATAATATAATGTATTTAAAATTAAGTGAATTAATAATGATACCAAATAAGTGAATTTATAAATAACATACAAGTTTGTTTATATTAATCACTTAATAAAATTAATGTATCATTACTAATTTGGGGGGCAGGGTAATATACCAACATAATAGAACATCTCTACAAACTCATAAATACAAATATCATAAACTGTGTAATTGTATATCATTACAAAGTTAAGTGAAATAAATCTATAATAGTAAATTAAATTGATGCATATGAACTAGATTTAATTAAAGAATGTTATACAGTATACAGGGCCGCGACCTCACTAGAACCAAACTGATAGTAGAACCATGAATAATCAACGTAACATTCCTACATTTTTTTAAAAAATATTATATATATATAATCAACATTTGCGTATAAATTATCCAGACAACTCCACCCTCCTCCTTAATTTAACATATACCCACCCAGTCATCCTATTTAAATTTTTTATGTATATTTTCTATTTTTAATTTTTGTTTGTTTATTTTTAGTTTTTTGTAATTTTTTATATATTTTTTTATGTACGCAAAATGTGAATAGTAACATACAATAAATCACCCAACAATACATTGTTTAGATCATAAATTAATTGCAGATTAAGGACTATATGAATATCTTAGGAAAACCATGTTTTAAAGCATCAAAAATTAATTGTTTAATGTTATATATATATATATATATATATATATATATATATATATATATATATATATATATAATATAAAATATAAAATATGAATATACATATATACATAAATATGATATATAATTACTTAGGTGAACTACGATCAATTTTTGTACACATGTTTCCCTGAGGATGAATTTTAGATTTTTGACAAAAAAAAAACCCTTCATTTTATTGCAGATAGTGGTAAAATGATGCTAAGTAGTAATTATATTTTCTATTGCTAAAATTTCTTAGCAGCTGTTACAAAAATAATAGTAAATGCATAAATAACTCGTGAGTTAAATAACCCGTGATGATTAAAAAAATGGAAATAAATACAACAAAAACGAGTGATTGCTTTATTGCAATGTCATGCTGGCAGAAACTGAAACAATTTGCAATAAGTTGCAAGCACATTTGCAATTTGCAAACACATATGTAATCATATTATCATTTCTAGTTTGTCTAAAACTGTTCTTGCACCAAGACACTGGATTAGAAGAATCTTCAGTTTCAGTTTCATCCAGACGAGACTGTCATCCTGATCTGTTTATTGCAATTAATAAACTCGCTATTATAACTCGCTAGCAAAAAACAACAATGTCATTTTGTTAACATTATATTGTCCTGCCTGTTTTACTATTTTTACCCGGCTGAAAAGAAGGGTTATCCGTTTCACGCGTATCTGTGTATGTGGATTTCTTTATACCCTCGAAACATCCCAACGGCTGGATTGATTTTAATGAATGAGGTCTCTATCAATTCATCTTAACATTCATCTATCAATTCATCAATGGTTATAGTCTAGGTTTTGTTTTTATAAATTCAAAATGGCGGTAGAGACGAAAAAAATTACGCACCCTATTGAGTGGTATATTATTGGATAGTTCTTTCAAAATGAAGACTATGTTTCATTGACTATTTTACAGTCAGATGTTCCAATAAAATATTATACATCCTGGAAGTTGTGTATGTAGGATCTCTAACTTTACTACAACTCTAACCATCATAGACATCTATAGGCCTCATGAAAACTGTGTTTATAGATAGGAACTAACAATTAAACACAACTTAAAAGTCATCAATACAAGTAAATAAAAAAATAGCTATGTAATATAAACAATATAAAAAAAAAATATTTTAAGTCAATTTATAAAAAAAAAAAATATTTTAAGTCAATTCCTACTTAGGTCAAGAAGAAAATTTTTTTTTTTTACCATTCTTCTTTCCTCTTCAGTGGTGCTTAAAATGCCTTGATCAAGAAGAGGGCTCTCTCGGTCTTAAAATAATTTGATCAAGAAGAGGGCTCTCTCAAATATTGAAAATTAATTAATTTAATTTAATTAATTAATTAACATTTGAAAAAAACTGGATTAACATGAAGTGTCATCCACTACAAGTTAAAAAAAATTATTTGAGCTTGATTGAATGAATAATAAGTATTTTATTAACGATTGAAAATTTGAACAAGATATATATAGCGAGAGTGTGAGCTAATATAAGGAATTGAAAAAAAAAAAGTTTCACATTGATGAGAAATAATTAATTACTTCACTTTTTACGCAGTCGGGTTTTTTGATTTTTTAAATTTAATTGTTTATTTGTCGTCTGAGCATAGTCACTTTCTCGATATCCAGAAATTGACTTATGGGATAGGTATTCGAATAATTTCTGGATATACGGTAACACCGTTCTACAGTCGGATAATAAATCAGAGTGTTATTCATCCGAAAATCTGACATATAGAATTATTGACTTGAAAATACACTGATTTACCTGTGTTAATCTTGCACAAAGAATAATCTTTTGAATGAGGCATGGTCTGTTTGAAATAGAGAACTATTGTGGATATGAAATTTATGTTGGCTTTCTGCAATGATACGCCAAATTTAGGGAACATTATTCGATATAATGTAGAGATTTTGCATGCCCTATATATACACAGAACGCCCATAGCCCTTTGCTCAATCTGTATCAGTAGACTACGAATAAGCCATGGTCATAATTATAAGTTTAAAGAGTGTCTTCTGAGACTTCTCGTAAAGATTATATATCTTCCATTTTGATGATTTTTTCCACTATTTCTTATTGCTTTCTGAGTTGTTTTTAGGTAGATTTCGTATGAAATACTACCTATTGGCGTCGCTCTTATGTTGGAATTTCTGAAAACATTTTGCAGATCTACACCGATCATGACCCCTAGAGCCCAAATCCACCCTTAGTAAAAATCTTTATCCATCTATCTATCTATCTATCTATCTATCTATGTATCTATCTATATGTATCACTTTTTTCTGGACACGATAACTTCCACAATTCTGCACCAATCTCTTCCAAACTGATACATAAAATCAAGGGGCATAAAATCTCGGTCAAGTTCGTTAATGGGCAAAATCGGACCAAGGGGATGGAAATAGGGAGGGGTGAAAACCGAAAAAACCCCATAACTTCTTAAATTTTGTACATATCGAATCAGTTTAAATTTTTTATTACTTCTAAAAATAGGGCTAAAAATTTATGTATCACAGATTTTTGATAAAGTTAAAAATGGGCTCAAGGGGCGCAAAAATAGGGTTTTTGGGAGAAAAAAATTAATAACTTCGTCAATTCTCAAGATATCAAATCCAATTAATTTTATCATGAATCTCCTCAACATTATCCACAACTTTTATATTCACAAGTTTTTGATAGGACCATTTCGTACCGCAAAAAATAATAAAAACATAAACAAAAAAGGGGGGTGAAGAAGAAAAATTTCCATAACTCCGTCAATTCAAAAGATATAAAATCCCCATGAATTTATCATATATCTTCTTAATATTGTCTACAACATCTATATAGACAAGTTTTGGATAGGACCAATTCTTACAGCAAAAACAAATTAAAATTACAAAGCGGTTGAAAAAAAAAATCATCTTAGTAAGGGTGTATTCAAATCCAAACTGCTTATTTTCTGACTCATTTTACAATTCATTTTTACTCCCAAAGGCTTCCAATTGGCACCTTTTCTTACTCAGAAACTATATAATGTACCGTAATGGTCAATTTTTTGATAGAGGCAGAATATATTTTAAAACATGCTGTCAAAGTGGGCCTTTTGAACCGAATTTCCCGAAGTGGATTGTGTTGGAAAAATTATCGTATTCAGGGAGTATTCAAATCCAAACTGCTTATTTTCTGACTCATTTTTAAATTCATTTTTGCTCTCAAACGCAACCAATTGGTAGATTCGCTTATTCAGAAACTATATAATGTACCGTAATGATCGATTTTTTGACAGAGGCAGAATATATTTTTAAAATGATGTCAAAGTGGGCATTTTGAACGGAATTTCCCGAAGCGATTGTTAGAAACGAAAAATATTGTCTTGCTGAGAAAATAATTGTTTATATATCAAGTCTTAATTAATTGAACGAAAATTAAAAACACAGGTAGCTTATAAATCTCTTCAAAAATCACGTCAACAAGTTTCATGTTTTTCCTATTAAAAATGAATCTGGAGTTATGCCATAAAATTTCGAGTTGTTGAGCATGGAAAAGTATTCTTTTTAATACCGCCCTAACATGATTCTGATAAAACCAGTTATTATATAAAAGTGAAATAAAAACTCGTCAAAAGCGGCCAGATAAAATTGTTAAAGTGGGTTTATCTCTAATCATTATTTGGTTTTTGTTTGTGAAATTAGTATACTTTACTTCGAAATCTACCTCTGCCTGTAGGCCAGGCCGGCAGGGATTTTTTAAGATTGTTTTATGAATAAAAGTTTTAGAAGGTGGAAATTTAACAAATTTGTATTTTTTACCACTCTCGCATATTTAGGTAAATAAGCGGCTATATCATTCTTGCGGACACATGTATGTCTGAACTAGAGGCATAAGACATTCTAGAACATAGTGCAATGTATTTGCATATAGATGTGGAACACAACAATTGCTCTTATAATCCGACTGTTTAACTGAAAGAGATATCGAAACGCCAAAGACATAGTAAGTTATCTATTAATCGTCTTACCATAAACTTTTCTGCAATTTATTTTTCAAAGTTAAATGGGTGCTAGAAAAACCTGTTATGACATAAAAATTCTGGCCAAAATTTCTTCCGTATAAATTCCTCAAATTCAAAATTCTGCAAAATATCTGAAAATCCAAAGTCAAAAACTGAACATGTAACCAGAGCTGAGGCTCTGTTTTCTTCCAAAAATGCAACTACAAATCATGTCAAAAGACTTGAAGAGAGGACACCATCAACATTAAACCATGCAACGGAAAATGCTACAAAATGTGGGGATCGGTTTCAGTAAAAGTTCGCCAGCTACGCATGCTCACAATGTCATTCGATTGGAGTGAGAGTGGATTCTCCACTTAGTATGACAAGGTATGATAAACTTAAATACTTGATAAGGTATATAACTAATATTAAAGCAGATTTTTTCAGCACATTTTAGCAACAGCGCGCAATTTATGAGTGTGGGATATTTTACAGCGGAAAAAACATAAAGAATATTATTTCCAAAGAAGTTTGCTTATTTGTAATTCAGATACTGATTTATTATCAGATGTAGCTAATTAATATTTTACCTCCTTTTCTATTTTTATTTTATTTTATATAAATAATCTCCCTGCTGTCTCATTTTAATCATTTACTTTTTATGTGTTATTATCTTTACATTTTATTTGATTCAGTAACGCAATATTATTATTGTAACCCTTTCAGCAAAAATCAGCAAATGAGAGTCTAAATTACAAAATAATAATAATAATAATAAATTAGATATTAATAATAATAATACTAATATTAACAATAATAATAATAGTAATGATAATGATAATAATAAATAATAAAAAATGTGTAAAGAAAAAACTCATTATGAACATGTCTTTCAGTTTGTAGATGATAAATGAAAAATTGTTAAAGCAGCATAAATTCTTATATAAGCAAGAATAATGCAAAATACTTGTGTTAGTATTTGCTATTCACTGCAAATTTAGCTGCATATTTAGTAGAGTTGATAGTGCCGGTTGACAGTAGTCAATACCAAATAAGGTTTGAGCTTAGGGCCACAGCTTGGATAGTTTCTAGTCTCTCTGTTTTTCTTTCTCTCAAACTATTAAATAAGGGTCAAACTATTAAATAAAGTCGGCTTATTTGAAGATTTTAACCTTGTTAATCCCTCCACGCATACACTTAAATGTGGGTGCAGAGTGGACATCCACATTCTAAAAGCTATAGACGATGAATGGATGTATATGTAAATTAAGAAAAATACGTGCGCTAAATATGAATATAAAATATGTATTTTTTAAAATTTTTATTGTTTTGAGATAAATAATGTATTACATAAGTTCTCGGAGGCGAAAAATTGACATAGATTTGGACGTTTTCGGTCGCGAAAAATTGACATAGACTTGGAAATTATTTTTAGGAAGAAAGTAAAATTAATTGAAAAACTAATAATTCCACATTGTTTTATATGGCTCTAAGTATTTAAAAAAAAAATTTGTTAAATTTGGTGACATATTACGTTGGAAAGCTGCAGCCGCGTTGACTTGTACCAAAATATCCGGGCTCGATGGGCAACAACTTAATTTCCCGTAGAAACAAAACATTATTAAAATATCAGTTTCTTCTTTAAGGTTACAGGTACGGGCCATAGACTCAAATCTTTGAATATTTGAAAAATTAAATGAAATTGCGCTAATTTGAAATAAAAATCCATTTTTCGTTTAAAATTTTCACATTTAAAACTATTGGAAAAATAATAAAAAAAGTTAAAAAATGACTTGATGGCCCTTAGACAATTTAATTATGTACAGAGGAGCGCATATTTTATCTAAGAGGGTTAAAAATTGTTCAAGTTATAATGTTGTCCATATTGAAAAATGTAGTTTCTAGAAATCCGCGTTTAAAGTTTTAGAATTCAATATATTTTGATCGTGCGCACGCCATATTTTTGCTGATATATTTCTTAATAATTGACATATTGCTTTAAATATTTTTGCCCATAATTATACACAATATAAGAATTTAATATCCGTCAAAAACAAAAATTCGATCTTTCGAAAGTTGAAAACGTATGTATCCCTTAAGATGAAACAAAAGGGAAAACTTTGTATTTAAAGTAGCATGGAAAACCTGAAAAGTGTGAATGGCATTTAATAAAATACCACACGTAAAAGAGACCTTCATTTATAAATAGCCTTTCAGACATTGACTGCAAATGTGTTGTGTAAAAGTGGAAATGCTTTTCAGAAATAACTTTTGAAAATCAGTATAAAAATTTTAGAATAATGTTCTATTTAGCACTTCAACACACAATGAGGATATAGTTTTATTTTTCAGGATTATTATTTTGAAGAAAGCTAATTTTTATAAATATGTGGAATCGACGAAGGTGGATGAATTTTTAAAAGAGAAAATTAGTAAATTGTACCGTATCATATAACAACAATTTGTTAAGCACTACCATCTTAGAGCGTTATTATATTAGAGATACAAAATTCAAAATTCTAAATGTTCAGTATTTCTTTCCGAAGTATTATCTTAACTGGAAACAAGATAAGTAATATTTGATCACTTCAAAAGATTAAGAAAATCAAATATTAGCGATTCGATTGGCTGAAATGTATGAAAACGACATAAAAAAAAGATTTATCGACATTTGTACGCATATGTATTTCTTTACATCATCTGAAATCAATGTGATTAATAAGATATCACTTGCTTAAAGCTGCAGTTGAGAAATCCTGATTTATGTTCAAGAGACCCGGTTTATTCCCAAAATAACTAGTTTATTCAAAAAAAAAAAAAAAAAAAAAAAAAAAAAAGTTTATTTTTTTTTTATAAAATCGTTTTAGTTCACCTTTAAATCTTTTTTTTTTCTCTCCAATTTTACTTGAAGTTCAAACGCTCACAACGTTACTAAGTATAAAAAAATGTGTAAAACCTAGTTTTTACAGAGAGAGTGCTTTTTTTCAATATGCATTTTTTTTTCAAACCCGAATTCTTTTTGAGACAATACCGTATAGATTTTCCACATTCCATCAAAAATAAAAGTTTCTACATTTTATAACTGCAACATATCTACTTATCTATATAAATTTATAAAGACCTTGTAGGTTTTAAGGAAAAGGATTGATAGGCGCGTGATCTATGACTCCTGGTATACTCGATTTTCTATGCATAAGCGTGATATTAGTAAGCATAGATTCGCTCTACAATATTTATGTTTGCACCAGTTCTGCATTTAGATTATGTTTCATAATTTTACAAAATAGAGAAATTTATTATTTAAGCTGAAAATTAATATTTTTTTACCTTTGTATATCGACGATGTTTTTTGAAAAACATGAAAGATTTTTAGTTCTAAAATTTTATTTACATTTTATCATTTTACAATGTTTAAGGATATTGTGTATAATATTTTGCCGTTTACGCATACTGGATAAATGGCAAAAAAAAAAAAAAAAAAAAAAAAAAAAAAAAAAAAATGACGATAATTATCTTCCAAAAACAAAGATTTAGGGCATCTCAACAAGTTTTAAGGAAAATAAATATTTTACTTGTTTACCTTTTGAAGGGTAACAGTACATGGGTTATATCAATTAACTTTAATAAAAATTTTCAGCAGAATTTTTAAATGAAATTTTACTTCGATAATTTACATAAAATTTTAATTCAGTTCATTTATTTTCAAATGGAATTGTTCACAGATGCTTGTGAGTTTTGAGTGTTTCAGAAACATAATTCCTTGCCCCTAAAAGGGTTTAATAATACAAATTATGAACCAATATGAATACTATCTTTTGAAAGTTTTACGATAGGGTACACATTTTCGGTTCATTCGGTTACCATTGGCGGCCAAGAACTTCAGTCTCGTGTCTAGAAGGCAGCGCAATGTTTTGGTGGAAATATAAGAAAATGATAATTTTTATATGTCAGAGAAACATTTTAAATATTCGTATCAAAAATTGGAGAATTGTCCCTTATGATATTCTTGTCCTTTTTTTCTTATCCGCAGAAAATAGCTTTTGGTTTCTACTACACCTGCTGTCTATAATTACGTAAACATGTAAGATACTATTTCTAAATAAATTCAAATGAAAATGTTTCCCATTTTAAAATAAAATTCTGAATTAAATCTATGCTATATTCCATTCCCTTTACAGGATAAAGTTTCAATTTTTTAATATTATATTTATTTGTATATTTTTAAAATCAGTGCTGTCACATGACAGCATGTTGATCATAGTTGTTTCCGTGAATTGATGAAAACTTCTACAATTTTATACAAATAATAAATATAACATCAATCATTTTTATTGATCGATATGTTCTTTTATTATCATTTTATACAATTCTATGAAGTGTTAATGGCATGTAAAATACTTTAAATTAATAACAAATGGAAGAAATTTGCTTACTACGTATTCATACCAGAGCTTGTAGCTTCCTTTTTTTCAAACTTCTATCAATTCCTATATATAATAATTTTCTCAAAATTTTTGTCCGAAATTCTGTGTTTAAACAAACTCGAAAATCTAGTGGAAGCGTACCACCGCAGTAATCAGGAATTTTAGTATCCCTTCTATATGGAAACATATCGTCGGTAACATGTCGAACTATTCAATATGAAAACGGTGTTGCCAGTGGGCTACATTTTAGGTAGATTTCTTTACAAAAAGCTACCTATTGCAGCCGTTCGGAGGATAGCGATTTCAAAAAATTTTGGTATATTTTCATCGATCATGACGCCCAGACCCCGAAACCACCCTCCGTTCAAAGGTTGATATATATATATATATATATATATATATATATATATATATATATATATATCCATATATATATATATATATATATATCTGACCTATGTCACACTGTAACTCTCGTATTTATGAACCGATTTGGATGTAATTCGGTGTGTACATAGTACATACCAATGTCTCGACCGAGTTCGTTGGCCAGCTTCATCCGCCATTTTGTTTCAAAATGGCGGCCATTTAAAAATTTAAAATTTGAAATGTGGTACCAAAAAATTGAAAATGGAAAAATATTTTTTTCTTATGTATTTGACCTTTATAGAAAGACTCCGTAGCAGTTTTTGTTTCGTCTATATCTTAAAAAATGGCTGAGTTATACCATTTTGAATTTCTAGCGAAGCTGACATTTTGAAACGTCCTGAATTTTGTCACGCGATAAAAGGCGTATTTATGAACCGATTTGAATGTAACTTCGTTTATACATAGTACAGACCAATGTCTCGAACGAGTTCGTTGGCCAGCTTCATCCGCCATCTTGTTTAAAAATGGCGGCCATTTAAAATTTTAAGAAAATTTTAAATTTGAAATGTGGTAGCAAAAAATTGAAAATTGAAAAATTATTTTTTTCTTATGTGTTTGACCTTGATAAAAAGATTCGGGAGCAGTTTTTGTTTCGTCTATATCTTAAAAAATGGCTGACTTATAGCATTTTGAATTTCTAGCGTGGCTGACATTTTGAAACGTCCTGATTTTTGCCACGTGATAACAGACGTATTTATGAACCGATTCGGATGTACTTTGGTGTGTACATAGTACATACAAATAACTCAACCGAGTTCGTTGACCAGCTTCATTCGCCATCTTGTTTCAAAATGGTGGCCATTTAAAAAAATTAAAAAAAAATTAAATTTAAAATGAGATACCAAAAAATTGGAAAATGAAAAAGATGTTTTTTGTATGTGTTTGACCTTAATACAAAGATTCCGGAACCGGTTTTGTTTCGTCTACATCTACAAAAATGGCTGAGTTATAACATTTTGAATTTCTATTGTGGCTGACATTATAAAACGACCTGATTTTTGTCACGCGATAACAGGCGTATTTATGAACCGATTTGAATGTAACTTGGTCTGTACATAGTACATACCAATGTCCCGACCGAGTTCGTTGGCCAGCTTCATTCGCCATCTTGTTTCAAAAGGGTTGCCATTTAAAAAAAAATGTAATTTAAAATTTAAAATGAGGTATTAAAAAATTGGAAAATGAAAAAGATTTTTTTATGTGTTTGGCCTTGATACATAGATTCTGGAGCAGTTTTTGTTTCTGAAAATTTGTTCTTTTGTTAATATCTTAAAAAGTGGTTGAATTATAGCACTTTGAATTTCTATCATGGCTAACACTTTGAAACGATCTTGTATTTGTCACGCGATACCACACGTATTCGCCTATTTCGATGGAAGAAGGCATGTGGATAGTGTACATCAATATCTGGACCAAGTTCGCTGGCCAGCTTCATCAGTCATCTTGTTTCAAAATGGCGGCCATTAAATAAAAAAAATTATATTTAAAGTGACGTGCAAAAAAATTAGAAATTGAAAAAGGTTTCTTTCTTAAGTATTTGACCTTGATATAAGGATTCAGGAGCATTTTTTGTTTGTCTTTATCTTAAAAAATGGCTCAGATATAGCAGTTTCAATTTCTAAAGTGGGTGACATTTTGAAAAATCTGATTTTTTGCCTGCGACAGCACTCGTATATATCAACCGATTCCGATATGAGTGAGCATGTGCACAGCAATTACTAAGGTCTCGTCCAAGTTCACTGGTTAGCCTCATCTACCATGTTGTCTTAAAATGGCAGGCACTTTAAGAAATCGCCGAATTTGGCAGCCAAATATAAGTGACTTTAAATAAAAGCAGCTTGGATAAAGCTGACTAATTTCGCGAAATTTTCATTCATAATGATTTAGTATTGATAAAAATTAGTATTGAATCTCCTACATTCGGTTTCCAATTAATTGAGCTTCGTGTGTTTGAATAATATAAGTTGGCTTTTTAAAAATAAGGAATATGAAAGCTACCTCTTCCTCCCGGCACTGGCCGGAAGGACTTTTTTAAATTCAGATTTCTTGTTTGGCACCACTTTTTTGAAATGGCAAAATTCCCCTGTTTTCGCCTTAATTGATATCTCATTAAATAAGGTTAAATAAGGCAAATTTTACTATTTCAAAATGTGGTGCCAATCAAGAAATTTGAATTTAAAAAAAGTAGCCCACTGTAAACACTGTTTTCATATTATATAGTTTGACATGGTACCGACGATATACCTAATAAAATTAATCCAGCAGATCTTTGATCTAGAGACTCTAAAGCAAAACAGTTTATATCTCTCAAATGGTGAGAGATCTTGGATTATAGATGTTGAAGAATACTATAAATATATGAATTTCATGTGTCAAAAAATAAATGAAGAAGAAACTGAAAAAGAAAAGAATGTAGTATTGAAAATTATTTGTAAATGCTGATGAAAGCCCAGAGGAAACTTGGTACAAGAGGTAATTCTTCAGTTACGACAAAATTGTGAGTCTTGTTGGTTGTATACTTCATTTCAGACTTAATTCGTTTAATCAAAAGGCACAAATTGAAGGAGAAGATAATATAAAGATTTTAAATTAATATGAAATTATTTTATTTTTGTTTTGTGATTGCCTTCAAACTTTAAATTTCGCGCTTTGTTTTACGGTATTTTCAAAATTGTTATAATGTAACGTTAAAACATTAAGTCTCCAATATATAAAGTATGTAAAATATTTTTAATGTGGAACGGCTGTCTTATATGCAAACCATAAAAAAATTCGGAATTTCTTCTCTTTTTCAGTTTATGTCTTTTCAATAACACAGGCCTCAATTATATTTGAAGTATTGGATTTCAAAAATAATTTTAGTAGTTTTGAATCACCAATATCATGGACAATTTCGGCTTTTAATTCATAAACAATCCAAAATTGCAAAATATAACTTTATTTTACATATTATAGTCCTTAAAGACTAATTTTTTATTATTATTTCTGCCTCTTTTCTTGTTTTAAATAATAAACTTATCACGAAGATAATTTTTTTTAAACCAATAGTAGATAAAATGATAAAAACAATACACGCCACTGACAACCTTGTCTTTATAACACTCAGACGCATATTATATTGTAAATTGCAAATTAAAATTCCACGTTTATTCTTTTAAAATATTTTCTTTGACTTCGGTAAAATAATAAACTTAGTAAAGATAAGCTGCAAACTATTGTTTTATCATTTTTCTTTCACTGAAACTACTCTAGCTTTTGCTTTTAAATTTCTTTATATTCACTTCTCTGAATTATACACAAAGAAAGTATTTAGCTGAATTTGGTTAATTTATTTTTGTACTCTGTTTATTAAAAGATGTTCTATCTTTCCATATTTTCTAAGCACACACATTTCTCAAATTCGTAAGGTAAATTTAAATTCATATGTTTGCAAGTATTGTGCTGTTTTAATATCGTAGACACGGCTTATAATTAAATATTTTCAAAATTTTAAAATTTTGCTAGGAAATTATTTTCTATAGCATATTTTACATTATTTTTCGACTCCGTCACAAAAACATAATTATAACATGTTTACTAAAGTGATAAATTCATTATTGTAAATTAAAGAGACAATTTAATATTTTTTACTCATATTAAAAAATATTATTGAATTAAAAAAATTGAAATAAGAAAAAATTTTGGCATTCAACTTTTCAAGTTGTTTTAGATAAAATTTACTAATTACTAGTATGTTTTAACATTTTACGCTAATAATTTGCATGCGAATGAATTTTGTTTTTATTGAATTTTTTTTCCCTAGATAAATCTGAGGCTGTCTAATACTTTTTTCTCATGCATAATTTCTTTTTCATTGTTTTGAAATATTTTTGTTTTCCACGGAAAAATATCCTTACTAGCTTAACCTAATTTTTACGAACTCGTATTTCTTTTTAATTTTCATCTCACCAGTAATTAAGCCATCAAAGTTTTTCCTTTTTCTTTTGAAATTTTATCATTAAAATGCTTTTTACGACATGTTTTTTCGTCTTGTTCGTTTTGATCTGCGCCACCAGCACTCCACATTTCATCTACAAACTAATTACAGGCTCCGCTTCCGCCATTGAGGTGCAAATTATGAATGTAAACAAAGACCCTGTTTAAAATGAATTATGGGGTGATTTTTTGCGCTTTGATTACTTCTTTACATTCTTCAAATAAAAGAAAAGAAAATGGAAAACACACAAAAAATAAATCGCTGAAAAAAGAATTATTATGACTCTCCTCCTACATAAAGTAATAAAATAAAAAAGCTTCTAGAAGTTATCAGTTGTTGGAAAAATGACCGCAATACGGTGAGAAGGTTTTCCCTCTCTCTTTTTTTAATGCCTGTGAGTGGGGAATTTTTTCCCCATCATCATCTTCTGAAGAGCGAATCTTTTTTAGTCGCTTGGCACTTGAGTTAATACCATGTTTTATCTCATTTTCTTCTCCGAAATAATCAAGTAAAAAAACAACTTCTTCTTTGAGAAGCAATCAAAATGTTTGCCAATAATGTACTGCAACATTTGGATCATTAATCAAGGCTGTTTTACAAGAAAAGATAACTCGGAAACTAAAGCAAATGCATAATCAATGAAGCCTAACCCCCTCGGACTCCAGATGATAAAAAAAAAATGCTTGTCTTCATCGTTTTTTGGTTCGAGATTTTTTTTTTCTATTTCAGTTCAGATAATGAAAGTGAGCTAAATTTTCCGTATTAATTAACTTGCATATAGATCAAAATGCTACCGTTATATTATTTCTTTTAATGTGCTTTAAAACATTGGAGGGGATCTTAAAGCTATTTGTCAAAACAATTTATTTCAAATAAAGCTGTTTAAGATTTAATTTGGTTAAGGAATTTTTAAATTGTATTTCATTACAGGACTGTCATGCTCAAATTTATATCTAGCAGGCTTGTAATGCTACGTGTAAAGGAAAAGAAACTTTATATTTTAAAAGATATTCTAATGTGTTTCATATATTTATTTTCAATGACAGGATTTCGTTAATGAGCATAAATATTAAAAAATATATTGTTCTACTTCTCAATTTATAAACCAATAAATTATTTGCGGGCCACGTTAGTTTGAAAATAAAATTATGCAACAAGTTAAATGTAATAAAAAAATAAACAATTAAATTTAAAAAATCAAGAAACCCGACTGTGTAAAAAGCGAACTAATTAATTATTTCTCATCAATGCGAAACAATTTTTTTTCAATTCCTACTATTAGCTCACACTCTCGCTATATATATCTTGTTCAAATTTTCAATCGTTAATAGAATACTTATTATTCATCCAATCAAGCTCAAATAATTTTTTTTAAACTTGTAGTGGATGATACCTGATGTTAATCCAGTTTTTTTTCAAATATTAATTAATTTAATTACATTAATTCATTTTCAATAATCGAGAGAGCCCTCTTCTTGATCAAGGAATTTTAAGACCGAGAGAGCCCTCTTCTTGATCAAGCATTTTAAGCGCCACTCAAAAGGAAAGAAGATGGGAGAAACGAAATGTCTCTTATTAACCTAAGTAGGAATTGACTTAATATATATATATTTTTATTACTTGTTTATATTACTTAGCTATTTTTTTATATACTTGTATTGATGACTTTTAAGTTGTGTTTAATTGTTAGTTTCTATCTATAAACACTATTTTGATGAGGTCTATAGGTGTCTATGATAGTTAGAGTTGCAGTAAAGCTAGAGATCCACAATACATACACAACTTCGAGGTTTTATAATATTTTAACGGAGCTTCTGACTGTAAAATAGTCAATGAAACATCGTCTTCATTTTGAAAGACCTATCCAATGATATGCCACCCAATAGGGTGCGTCATTTTTTTTTCGTCTCTACCGTCATTTCGTATTTTACAGCCGCCATTTTGAGTTTATAAAAACAAAACCTAGCCTATAACCATCGAGCCGTTTAGACAAATTGATAGAAACCTCATTCATTAAAATCCATCCAGCCGTTGAGATGTTTCGAGGGTATAAAGAAATCCACATACACAGATACGCGTGAAACACATAACCCTTCTTTTCAGTCGGGTAAAAAAAATAAGCAGGCTTTTTGAATTTAATAAAGTATAAAGTATCTTAATTATACTAATACGATATTTTCATAATTATTTATATGGAGAGTTTTAACAATATTAAATATTTACTGTGCAAAGAAATAAAAAAAAAATCTGAAAAAAAAAATCTGACTCTATCTTTAATGAATTTTACAGAAATGTTTACGAGTTATTTATAGATATCATTGTATTGCATAAATTTTTATTAAAAAATAATTTAATGCAAAATATTGATTTCAGATAATAAAAATTCCTTTAAAACTATGCCCGCGATTGAAGTCGGATGATGCCTTTTAAGATCAAGACTTCATTATTTTGAGTTAATTTATTACTGAAATTTAAGAAAAATCATAAGTGATTTTCTATTTTATCGAATACTTATATCTACAATTACCTACTTTTATAAGCAAAGATGCCATTAGAATTTTTTCCTGGTAAAATTATACTAATAAAAGTGCGGTAGAAGAAAACAGCATTATTTCCTGCTATTTTATTTTTCTTAATTCAATTACTAAAAATATATTCCTTTAGTTCTTAAAAGAACATTTTAAACCATACTTTATACGAACATACCTTTTATAAAGTACCTATATATTTCAAAACTTTCTAATAAGTTTTTTATTGCTCCGAATGAAATAGCCTTATCATACTTTACCGCTCAACCTCTTAATTTTTTAACTGCAGAATAATTTTAAGGATCAATATAATTTTTAGGTAAAAATATTTGAGTAGACGTTAGCTTTTTCAGACTTTTAGTGAGTATTTGGTAATTTGGAGAATATGTAAGATAAAAATTGCTATTTCTTCAGAAAAATTTAAAAACTGGAGTAAATAGTTCACATGGTTGAGTGATTAATGACAGCTAACCAGAATCGAAGTTGATTGATTGACTAAATGTCGTCGTAAAGCTTTCGCTATTTTTATTACTGCTTATCCTTTCTCCGCCACTTTTGAAAGAATTTTAGTGGTCACGGAATTACTTGTAATTACTTTAATGTACTTCCTTATCGTAAAACGTCCATCGAACAAATAGATCTTTTAAAGGAAGAGGTGTGTAAAATCATTTCGAAAATTAAATTATCTTAAAACATTAAGATTAAACTTTAAAATACCTTTTTTAATTTTAGTGTTTTGACATAAAATTCTTACACCTGCGGTTTTTTAATGTATACTTATTTTCCTTGAATATATTAGATCTTATGTTGAATATCATTGTCTTCGTTTTTACGTTTATAAAAGTAATGCTACATAACTCAACTGCAAGGATTTATTGTGAAATATATACACTATTACAAGAAAAATTTCAGGCTGGACGTCAATACTTAAAATATAATTAAACCTTAAACGGTCTGAAAAGTATTTAATTGCAACCTTTCATGATTTTCCGACTGATAGATTTATTTTGAAAACAATTACCCCAAATTTTCTCCACTTGACAAAGGAAAGTCAATAAATGGTCTGTTTTCAGTATACAACTCAGAAATTTGTCGATTTTAAAGAAAGAGACTGCCATTGAGGACTCCAGTAAAAAAATATTTCTTATTTCACGGAAAAACAATCTGTACTTATGATGAACTTTCTGCTCTTTTAACAGATTTTACCTGTAAAATAAGCAGTTAACAGATTTTCACCGAAATCAAATCGGTATTTATTACGAACTTTCTCTTATTGTAACAGATTTCTCAGTAAAATGAACGGTTTATAGAATTTTTTTTTCTTTGTAAAATAAACAATTTTTTACTGTCATCCTGGCGGACAGTTTTATACTGCAAAATTAATTGTTTTTTTATAGTGTAAGTGTAGAAGAAAGTTCGAGATCAACTCTATTTTAAAGTAAAAAAAAATATATTTTAGTAGACGTCGACTTTTTAAGACTTTTAGTGAGTATTTGAGGAGTTGGAGGATATGTAAGATAAAAATTCCAATTTCTTCTAAAAAAATAGAGTAAATAGTTCACATGGCTCAGTGATTAATGACAGCTAACCAGAATCGAAGTTGATTGATTGACTAAATGTTGTCGTGAAGCTTTCGATATTTTTATGACTGCTTATCCTTTCTCCGCAATTTAAAAGAACATTTTGGTTGGCGCGAAATTACTTGTAATTATTCTAATGGACTTTCTCATCGTAAAATGGCCATTGAACAAACAAGTAAATAGAAAGTAAATAGATCTTTTAAAGAAAGTGGTATGTAAAACCATTTTACAAGTTAAAATTTTTTGTAACTGTAAGATTAAAATTTAAAATACTTTTTGTATTGACTGTTTTGACATAAAAATTTTTCACCTGCCATTTTTAAAAGTATATTTATTTTCCTAGGACCTTTTAGGACTTAAGCTAAATATTTCTCCTTTCATATTTACTTTGAATAAAGTACTCTTGTCATGCTATATCACTTAACTGAAAGAATTTATCTTATGCGTTTTAAATGTAGAATAACTTTTGGGATCGATGCTTTTTAAAGTAAAAATTATTCAGTAGACGTTAACTTTTTCAGACTTTTATCTCGTATTTGAAAAGTTGGCGTGCGATAAAAAACGCAATTTTTTGCAGATATTTTTAGTACGGTAAATAGTTCACATGGATGAATGATTAATGTCAGAAATCCAGAATCGAAAAGAGTTGATTGACTATATGTGGTCAAAGCGTTTGCTGTTTTGATGAATGCTAATCTTCGCTCCACAACTTTTGAAAAAAATTTAGTGTTCACGAATTTGTAATTACTTTAAAACACTTTCTTTTCTTAAACCGCTCATTAAACAAACAGATATTTTAAAGAGAGCAGTGTGTAAGATGCTTAAGAAAATAAATTTATCCTTTCATCGTAAGATTAAATTCGCAACTTACGAATGAGAAAAATGCCGTGGTATTCCATCGATCTCGACTTCTTATGAGCCTACCATGATCCCATGGCGATTTGACAAGTGATGGAAACCAGTCCATCTTGATCACATGATAGCCAGGCCGGGTGGAAGAGTCACGGACTGTCGTTGGTTGTAAATTAAATGAACAAACTCTAAAATACTTTTTGTATTCAGTGTTATAAAATAATAATTTTAACTCTGCATTTTAAAAATATATTTTTTTTTCTATGACACTAGTAAACTAATTAAATACTATTGCTATCATATTTAAGTTAGCTTTACTTTTCTTTTACTTTTCGAGATTGAAATGTAAGTAGTTATCGCCTAAATAAATCTCTCCCTTTACTATCAAACTTTTTGTTTCTCTACAAAGTTTTAATCTACAAAACATTCTTGCAAATTTCATCGGTTTCAAGGAGTACATTAATTTTTAGCTAGGAAGAAATTCAGTTGATTGAAGAACATTTAGTAAGTAATTTTGTTGGGTTTTCTTTTTCAAACATGCTACACTTCGACGTAAATATGTTACTTCGGGAAAAAAATAAAATTGTGGGTTATTTATTTTTTATCAAAAATTTTGCTTGATAGCAATAATAATTTGTTGAAGAACACTATAAAAATAATAAAGACTGTAATGTTAACAAAATTTATATCTATTTATGTTTTCTGAACATACCTAAATATACATTTAGGTGCGTTCAGCAAACATAAAACCGATTTAAAGTTTAGGAAAATGATTATTTTACCCCTTAGCTTTAACACACTAACTTTACTTCCGAACATATTAACATTTGATTTTATTCATTGTTCAACAAGTATTTATATTAACAGTTTTTAATTTATAGATTCTTTTAAATTCATAAATTCAAAATTACTATACATTAATATTTTTTGAAAACGTAAAGTTCAACTAAATTAATTTTACATATTTATTATTTTACATTATGTTTTATAAAGACTGGTAATTCATTTTTGTTATATAATCTTTCTAAAAAATATGCTATGTGGGTTTCCTTGCGAGACATACATCTATAACAGAAGAAAACCTTAAGCAGATAAGTTTAAAAATAGGGTTTTTGCACTTTTTAAGTCCCCTTGTAGCCTTCATTAAAAAAAAAAAAAAAAAAATGTTACAAATTTAGTGATTCTTCTCAATAATTAAAGCCCATAACAGACATACTTCTTAATTTATGTTTATTATTATTATTATTATTTTTTTTTCTTAACGGCAATAAATGCTTAAATAATTGCTGTTCATCTTTGCTGAAGTTCGTTGATAGATAATATTCTACCGCATATATTAATATATTTCATTCTAGACATTCTTGGGTTCGAGTTTATTACTTTATATAGATAAGCTGAAATCTCTGAATGTAAAGCATTAAAAAAAAATTCTCACTTTTTCCCTTTATTTTTAATCTTTTCGGGTTTAATTTACTGCCATTGTATAATAAAGGGCACTTCAACCTGTAGCTCGCTAGCCACAGGGCTACCACTAGTTTAGAATAGAGTAATTTGCATTATTTAATTACAGAAAATTTGCGATTTAATTGAACGACTATATGTAAATTGTGATGACAAACGAATTTTAGTCAAAAAGGTTGAAGAACACGTAGTATAACAAATGTCTTTATAATATGTTGTTAAATAATATTTGTTTACATTCGATAACTTATAGTTAAAAGAATTTATTTACAACTTGCAACATGCAGTGAACAAATTTCAATACATTGGCTAAGCTTGTAATCAAATTCATTGAAATTTACTTAAGAAATTTAGTTTATTGCAAAATACGCTAGATATAAAATTTACACAAAGTAAAGAACTGTATCTTGATGAATCATAAAATGACTCTGCGCTGCTGCTACGGCTGAAAATATTTTCAGCTACATTTTAAATATTTTATCACAGCAATTTTGAATTTTAGCAAAATAACTACACGAATTTTCATGTTTTAGAATAATATAATTTTATTAAAATTATTTCTCATTGTAAATAAACGGATAAGTGCGAGTATTATTCGCGCTCAGAGGGTTCAATACAATAAATACATGAATTATTAAGTGAATAATATAATATGTTGTTAAATAATACTTGTTTACATTCGATAACTTATAGTTAAAAGAATTTATTTACAACTTGCAACATGCAATGAACAAATTTCAATACATTGGCTAAGCTTGTAATCAAATTCATTGAAATTTACTTAAGAAATTTAGTTTATTGCAAAATACGCTAGATATAAAATTTACACAAAGTAAAGAACTGTATCTTGTTTAATTTCTTGTTTAATTATTATTCTTGTTTAATTATTAACTGTGTCGTTGAATTTTTAAGAAAAAATCGTTGCTAAAAGAATAATAAGACTCTGTAAAAAACTATACAACCTAGGGTTGTGTATAGCTATATATACTCGAAAAATATAAATGGGTATACTATAAAAGTTCAAAGAGATATGAAGCATAAATAATTTCGAATATTGGTATTTTGCATAACACTTTTTTTTAATCTTATCCTAATCTGCTTATCATAAATTTAATTCGGTACTGACAATAAAAGTAGTGCATATCTAAACTTCATTTTGCATTTCATATAACTAAATTCAGCGTAGTAATATTTTTTTTCTTTTTACTGTGTAGCTAAAACAAAACCCTTTTCAAAGTTTAAACTTGGTATTATGCTAAGCGCGCTTCGAAAGGAGGTCGCTAATGTGCAACACCGCCTTGGTCCATGTCACAATTTTCTAGATAGGTTTTTAATTAACTTTTAAAGACGTGGGAGGCGTACTGAGAGATCGACTCAATGTAAACTAATCGCGAATCCCATATTATTTATGTGATTAATTCTAATTAAATTAGTCTTTTTTAAAAATTTGACATTTACTGCTTTTATACTGCTACTGGGCATTGCATTACACAAATATGTCGTTAAAATTTTTATCTAGGCTTTAAAAGCTGTTAGTACATAGATTACGCTGCACCTGTAATTATGTATGCCAAAAACGTCCGTGTCTTTAAGGGTTAATATCTCGGCTAATTACCGACGATTTTTTTAAATCATTATCAACAATGCTTTCATACTTCTGATACGATAGGTACGTCCAATTCTCCTCAGCGCCTTTGCTGAATGCCCGCAAATAGAAATTTTTGTGTAACGAAAAAATGAGTATTTCTCGAAAAACTATGTGGCCTAGGGTAATCGTTATAATTTTCTTGCAAGGTTTACGTTAACGTCTACTATGTCTAATTTTTTCATAATTTTACTTTCAGTAGATGCGGAAATAGATGGAGAGGAACATATTTTTGCATTATGTTTTCGACGATATCTCTGAAAATATTATACCTAAAATTAAAGAAATGTATTTTTGAGTTCAGCATTACGAGAGCTTTCACACGATATACAAAGTAAAGATTTTTTTTTTTTTTGAAGTAACTTAATTAGATCCTCTACATTTGTCCTAAGTATATTTGTGAATGATTAATAATCTGTAAATATGTGGGTCAATAGTCTTTATTAATTCCCCCCAATTTGAACTTTCCACGTTCCCTAGTTTACGAGTAAATTGGCTATGAGAGACAGACACAGGAGTGATCTTAGAATGGTTCCGTTTTGTCTTTTTAAGTACGGAAATCTAAAAATTATACTTTTCAAGGAAAATTTTGTATTAGACGTTATCTTGCATTGGGTAAAAAATAAGTAATTTATAATAACAAGTTAAAACGGACTTCACATCGATATGAGTATCTATTTAGGAATTTCGCAATGAAAGTAAATTATAGAAATGTAGTATATGGGACCTTCTCACAATCTTTTGACGTTTGGGGAAAAAATCAGGCAAAATTAAACTTGCTAAAATAACATTTTAATCTGATAGACGAATGCCTTAATGATTCAAAATAAAGAAAAAATGGTCAGCAGCGAAAATTTTTTTATGTAACTGAGGTTTAAGTTAAACTTGCGAGTTTAATTTTCCTTACCATTTTACCCCTATAACTTTTTATTTTCTTCTAAATTTTTACATATAATGAATTTGCATAGTACCCACAGGACATTCAAATAAGAAATAATAACAATGTAGTACTTTTAATACAGAATTTTTGTATAACATTGTCTTAAAGGAGTGTTAAAGAAGGGACGGTAAGGTAAAAAAAGGGGATGGTATTCGAAAAAAGGGACGAAATGGTCAAAAAAGGGACGGTAAGGATGGAACGGTAAGGAAAATTACCACCTATTTTTAGGAAAATCATGTTAAGACTAAGTCATAGCCACAATGTTCATTGATTTTTAGAAACGGTTGTTAACATTGGATTATATTATTATTATTTTTTTTTAATTTACCTCGAAAATTGCAGGAATAAACCTTGGGGACGGTGAGACTATCAATAAAGCCACGGTGCTTGAAATTCATATTTAAATGCTGATTTAAATTCTACAGTAAATTTCCTTCCAAAGAATTTTAGACATTACTTCTGTAGCATACTTCTGCATGAGAAAAAACTTGAAAAAAAATGTGTGGCTGCATCTGAAATGATTTTCTGTATAATTTTAGAAGAGGGATGGTAAGGAATCTAAAACCCAGGGACAGAGTTTAAAAAATAATAACAACCCTAAAAATGTGTGCAGGTTAATTTTTAGCTACATATTTATATAAAACAATAGTTCCAGTTTCAGAAAAAAATGACATTGAATTATTTTTATTGAAACAAGTTTATCCAGACAGCTCCAAACTTAAAAATGAGCATCAGATACACGGGACGGTAGATGAGTTTTCCTGGTATTTGGACCCCCAACATCGTCCAAAACTTATTTATCTCGTTAATATTTTTATGCAATCATGCAATGGGATGTTCCCCTGTATATGAAATAAAAAAAAACACATAAAAGTGTATTAAATAAAAAAATATTATTCAGGGACATGTAAGTCAAAAGATTGTGAGAATGCTCCATATATCAATTTTCTACAAATTCATCAAACTTATTAAATATGAATGTTATATCCTTTAATTATTCATCAATTGCTAAATTTTACAGAATTATTAGAATATTTGACATTTCATTCACAGCATAGAAAGTTAAACATTCGTGATAGTTTTTGCAGTCATTGTCTTTATGCTAAATATTCTTTAATGTAAGCAAAGAGACATCTATTTTCTGAAGAAATGTTCCTAGGAATCGAAAAATTGCTAAAATATATTTCTGTGCTAAAAGAACACAGTTAGTTTTCTTTTTTATATTTTAGATATGAAAAACATGTTTGAATTTAAACATGCCTCTAAGTGTTAGCGATATCATTGATGAAAAATGACAAATATATAAGATGATTAAGCTAATTTTTTCAGTAAAATTAGCTATAGAAAAGTAACAAAACATAGGACATGAACATTGATAATGAAATATTTGTTTAATGAATATCCACTTAACAACTGTAACAAAAAATGCTTAATAATAGTTTAAACTTCCAAATAAGTTTTCTGTACATTTAAAATAAATATATCTTTAATGGATTAATTACATCTAATTAGGGTAAATCATTTATTCAGTTTGCACACCTTCTGGGAAAAATATGTTATTGTTAGTTTAAATATCACAGAAAAGGGCCATTTATACAACAGAACATTTTTCGACATGCGTATTTGACATGAATTTCATAATTAAAACGGCAGTATTTTCTTTTTTGAAATTCAATTTACAAAAAGTTTTTTAAGTTTAATTTTCAATTTTTTACTGTAATTTTTTATTTTATTTAAGATAGTCCTTAATTTTCAGGCTGAAAAAAATATGTAGAGGAATAAGTGAGACATGATTTTCAAAGTGTATATAAAATGTGACGATCAAAGTTAATTTATGAACTTCAGATAATCTAAAATAAGTACCTCTGTATATGTATTCCGTTACAGTGTGCCTTACTATTCATAATACTATTTATTTGCACATATGAAAGTGAATACATTTTTCATAGTAAATAGTGAATATATTTTTCATAAATAGTGAATATATTTTTCATATAGAATTTTTCACAGTTTAAGCTATTGAAAATTTGACTTTTCCACTTGTGACTACCGAAACTAATTATGAACAAGCTGTTTGTATATAAAAAATAAATATAAGACTTTTAAAATTATTCTTTTAAATACATAGCATAAATAAATAGATCTTTTAACAAGTGGTGGTTCATCACCAAAAAATGTAATTTTAATTTTTATAAAAATTCACTGATAGCTGATACATTGAACTTCGGAATTATTATATTTTACTTTGATATGAAATGAAATTGGTAAAAATCATCACATTTAAATCGTATTTATTAGATTTTAAAATGGTTTAAAACATAGAAAATTTGAAGAAAATTAGTTATATGTTTATAAAAATTGAATGTTTGTAAAGAATTTTTTTCTTTTATTTGTATCTTTTTTAAGGGTATATTATGTACTATATGAACTCAGGATACGACTTTTGGACTTCTTATGCTTCTTCATATCTGTTAATATTCCGTATTTTTCCCCCGTCAAATAAATATATTTTGAACCAGATAAATATTTAATAAATGAAAGTAAATAACTACTCCACATAAACAAGATACATTATATTAAATATTCTTTTAGTATTTGACTTAAGGTGTCTCAAGACTCAAGCTTCAAAATTTTCGAAGTTTTAATTTTTTTAAATGTTAAATTCCTATCTTTTCTGAACATTTTGATATAATTGTTTCATTGAAATTTCCATTAAAATAGAAGTTATTGCTTTTAGAATTATACCCGCTCAATATCTGAAGCGGCGTTTCCGAAACTTTGAAGTCATTTTTCTCCAAATGACTGTTTTGGGCATAACGCGCACGATATCACAAAATCTTCTGAATATTTTTTCATGAAATTTTCAAAACATATGTTTCACATTAGTCTGTATAAACGGAATCTAAAATTTCCTTTTTATGATTAAAAAATACTCTTTTAGGTGTTTACACTGTTCATATTTAAAAAAAAATTGCATTAGCTAAATACAAATTTCTATAAAAATATAACAATGTTTTAAATACTACTTTATTTAGGTTTAGGGTAATTATTATAATCTGAAGTATAAGTAGGTGCCAAAATTTTCATTCTAGTTGCAATTTTTTTTTTTTTTTTTTTTTTTTTTTTTTGTAAGCCTGCGCGTAACCTGCTATACCAATTGTCTGCTCGTCAAATGTTTGACAATTTGGAGTCCCCTATAAATACTAATTCTGCATCTTGCAATTTTTAAATATATGAAATAAAAGAACATCCTGATATCTTTTACTCCAATAAAATTGTGTTTTAAAATAATATACATTTTAAGATATTAAACGTTAAAAATGTTCTTTTTTTTAATTTTATCCAATTTAGGAGTCCTGAGACCCCTTAAAAAATAGAAAGTTTGTAGCTATGCTTCATATTTCAATGTTGAATTTATCAATTTATATCATTCTTGTATCAAATTATATATTTATCGTAAGACACAACATATTTATTTTTAAAAAGTAGCTAATAAAATTTATTCATCCAATTTAATTTGCTTTATTTTTATTTGTACTGAAATATTCAATATGTTCCATTTTTTTCTTTACCTTTGAATGGTTATTTTTTTCTGACATTCTCTTAATATAAAATCGTGCAATAACTTTTTAATATTCTATGTTCAATTTTATCTAAAATTTTCGACGATATTTTTAATGTTTCATCTCTAACCTTATTTAACTTTCCTATAACAATATATTCTCTTGTTCTTCATGCCACGCAAGCGGAAAATTAAATTAAATCTGTGATATTTGATATACTTGACATATAATTATCTGAAAAATCTTTCTCCAAATATCTTTTGTGGAGTCAACTAAAAATACTATCCAGTTACTAGCAATGTAGAAGAACAGTATTTTTAGATGCAAGATTCCAGGATAAATATTATTTTCCAAATGGTCCATTAAAAACCCAAGAAGCTTTTAAGAAAAAAAAAGGCACTGCGTTTATCCATACGAATCATGCATATAGTATGGAGTATTTGTCAATAAGGTATTTTTTCTACGCTTTGAACCATAATATTTTGTGTGTGTGTGTGTGTGTTGGTTTGACTTCAAAATATTTTCATAATGATCGTTGCATTAATAAAACATTACATAGTTCTGTGTAATGTATTGTTGTATAATAGCCAGGGTTCGTAAATGACATGATATTTTAGAAAATATATAAAAAAAAAATATCCGATATTATTTTAATATATATCCGATATTTTCAAAATAGTGAACTTATTGATAATTATAAATATTTTCAGACCTAATATAAATTAGAATCTAAAACATATTGTATTTAGCATGAAAACTTAATAAAACATTATTATTATTATTATTATTTTATTTTACACAGTTGAAGATCAAATAATTGAAAAAGGAAAACCGACACAATTTGCTTTTTACACTCACAAAAAACAAACTATGGTAATAATTATAAAGTTTCCAGGAAATTTTGTGTTTTATACAGCAAAATTGTATACAAAATAATTTGTTTTATTGAAAAATTTAACATAAATGTAAGCTGTGTGCTTTTTCATTCTCTAACCTGTTGCCTAGTTTAAACTAAAGAAAATCAAAACCAGAAAAGATTCTAATGATGCTGTAAATAACTTCTCTAAATTAGACAGGTTATCTTTCAATAGCTGTTTTAAGTAAATATTGACTCCCATAATAATTGGTTCTACGTTTTAAAAATTCAGCTTCAAACGTAAAGCTTGGAAAAGATTTTTTTATGCAAGGTGTTGGAGGAGGGGGGGGGGGAGCTAAAAACGACTTGCCAAAGCAAAAGTTCCTATCTACAGAATAACACAATCAATAAGAGTTAAAAAAAATAATTTACACTTGTTTTGAATGACAGTTTCAGAAATATACGCAATATTTTGAAAATTAGTGTCAAATGTATGAAAATATCGAAAATATCAAACTTCTTGAAATTTTGACAAAAAATATCGGATATATATGATGATATATATCAAGATATATATCCATTGATATATATCACCGAACCCTGATGATAGCCATTCCAAAACTATGGGTTTTGACCCACTACGTCTTTTGGCGGGTCGAGAAATGACCAACCAGTTCATCCAAAATATATTTGACGAAATTTATGTGCTGAAAGGAAATATAACGATTGCAATACATTACATTAAAGAACATATTGTGAAGAAACATACTTAATCAATTATGGGAAATGTCCGTGTTTTATTAACGCATTTTGATCATCAGTGCTTATATGCATCCATTTCAGTAATTTACTTTTTATTTAGGAATTACGAACCATTTGACAAAACTGTCTGCCTTCAAAAAAGCAAAATTTTCTTTTCAAAATTTCTTGTATGAATTCTGAATTATTCAATAAAAAAGAAATTCCTGAAATGTAGGCTTCGGATATAAATGCAGCTTTGCCAGATTGGAGAGTTTTTTAATTCAAATTATTTGGCTGTCACCACTTCTTAAAAATAGTATACTTCGCCTTATTTTTCAGAATTTTTAATCCATTTTTAAATAGGTCAAATACTTCTATTTCAAAAAAGCGGTGACAATCAACAATCTGGGGACAAAAAAGTCCCTAATCTGGCAACACTGTATAAATGGGTAAAACTTTATGTCGAGAGCAACTTGATGATAAAATTAGTTTCAATCTTGGTATAGAAAAGCCTTTTCTTACAGAAAAAAAATTCTAAGTCGAATTGTTTTTTTTTAAATGTATTGTTAACTTTATAATTATTAATAAATGTACTTTTTATACTTCGTAAAATAAGATTGTTTTTTAATTTTTATTCCGCATTATTTTCATTGATTATTCTTATAAGAAAATCTATTATTATTAGGTAGCTTCCATTACAAAAAGTAAGAAGCGGCCTATTGCAGCCGCCTGGAGAATAGTAATTCCGGAAAATTCCGGTATATTTTCACCGATCATGACCCCGAGAATCCAAAACCTCCCCACTTCAAATGTTCATTTATATATAGAGAGATAGATAGATAGATAGATAGATAGATGAGTTTAATTTTTAGTTAAACAAATTTTTCTCCATCTCTAACTGTTATGTAGAGTATTACTACATAGTCCAGGCAATAGGGAATTTTACCTAGCAGAATTAATGGTAGTTCTGGAAATCGGCCTACTTTATGATTTTTGGGTCGCTGAAACCGAATTTTTAACTTCCCACCAAAATTTCCCCCGGCAACACAACCAATTTTTGGTTGTGTTGCGAAATTCAGAAACTAGACAAATTTTGCAACAAATAGGATATATGACATTATGACGTAGGATAAACGGTGAGAGAGGGGGCTGTCTCGGAACATTCCCCGCGCGCTTTTCTCAAAAACAAAATTTTTTCAAAAAATCAATTTTTTGGGGGGTTGCCGGGTGAAATTTTGGTGGGAAGTTACAAACTCAGATTCAGCGACCCAATAAACATAAAGTGAGCCGAAATCCAGAACTAGTATTAATTTTTCCAGGTAAAATCCCCTATTGCCTGGACTTCATAACTTAGTGCACGTAGCGCCGCAGTGCATGTTCAGAGGCAGCCCTCCCCCTCCCCGTTCATCCTACGTCATAATGTCATATATCCTATTTGTTGCAAATTTCGTCTAGTTTCTGAATTTTGTAATGTTTTTTTCATAAAACAATAAGAAATTTAAGTTAAAAACAACTATTTGAGGGGGGGGGGGAATTTCGGGTGGAAGTTAAAAATTCGGATTCAGCGACCCAAAAAACTTAAAGTAAACCTTATAGTGAAAGTTCAGAGGGGAGATGGGAGGGCGAATGTAAACGTATGAGTGGTTAAGTGGAATTGCGCAACTTAGTTCACGCAGCACCGCGCGCATGTTCCGAGGTAGATCCCCCCTTCCCCTTCATCCTAAGTCATAATGTCATATATCTAATTTGTTGCAAATTTTGTCTACTTTCTGAATTTCGTAATGCTTTTCCCCTAAAATAATAAGAAATTTAAGTTAAAAACAACTATTTTGGGGGGGGGGGATTTTGTGTGGAAGTTAAAAATTCGGATTCAGCGACCCAAAAAACTTAAAGTAAATCTTATAGCGAAAGTTCAGAGTGGAGATGGGAGGGCGAATATAAACGTGTGAGTTGTTAAGTGGAATTGCGCAACTTAGTTCACGCAGCACCGCGCGCATGTTCCGAGGTAGATCCCCCCTTACCCTTCATCATAATGTCATATATCTAATTTGTTGCAAATTTTGTCAACTTTCTGAATTTCTAGATACTGTTTTCCTAAAACGATAAAAAAATTGATTTTTTTAATAAAAACTTTTTTGGGGGTCATTTTACCAAAATTTGGGGGGGGGGGGTGGAGTTGCCGGGGGAAATTTTGGTGGGAAGTTAAAAATTCGGATTCAGCGACCCAAAAAACATATAGTAAACCTTTTCGTAGAATTACCATGAATTATGCTAGGTAGAGCCCCTACACGGTCTCTATTGCCTGGACTAACATGCCATCTCTAAATTAGAGTTTCCATCATGTTGTTGTTCGAATCTGTTATCTATTTTCTAATTTAAATGCATTTTATATATAAATTAATTACTTGTCATCATTAAATTATATATTTGGTCGGATTTTGTTGGAAGAACTTCACGCATTTCCATTTCAAATGTATTTAAGTGATCCTGCCAGCAGTTGATACCCTTCTAGTGTTTCATCAAATTCTGAAATAATGCGCCATTTCAGGCAGAAATGAGTTTTATAAGTGGCACTAGCATTGCAAATTTCTAGTGTGGCTGATATTTTGAAACGATCTGCTATTTGTCACGCGATAACACGTGCATTTATTAACCAATTTGGATGCGACTAGGCACGTGCATAGTACATAGCAATGACTCAACCAAGTTCGTTGGTCAGCTTCATCCGCGTGTTTTAAATTGTCGGCCATTTATTTTTTTTTTAACATTAAATTTAAAATGAGGTACAAAAAAAAATTAGAAAACGAAAAAGGTTTTTTCTTAAGTGTTCGATCTTGATACAAGGATTTCGGAGCACTTTTTGTTTTGTCTTTATCTTAAAAAATGGCTGAGATATATCAGTTTGAATTTCTAATGTGTGTGACATTTTGAAAAATCTGATTTTTTGCCTGCGACAGCACTCGTATATATCAACCGATTTGGATGTGACTGAGCATGTGCACAGTAATTACTAAGGGCTCGACCAAGCTTACCCTTCATGTTGTTTTAAAATGGCGGTCACTTCAAGATATCGCCGAATTTGGCGACCAAATATAAACCACTTTGAATAAAGCCAGCTTGGATAAAGCTAACTAATTTCGCTTAATTCTCATTCATATTCAGTACTGACAGAAACTAATATTAAATCTTCCATAATCGATGTTCCACTAATTTGAGCTTCGTGTGTTTGAATAAAAGCTGGCTTTTTAAAAAATAAGGAATATGAAAGCTACCTCTTCCTCCTGGCACAGGCCGGAAAGACTTTTTACACAATGTTCGTCCGTCCGTATGTCTATGTGTGTGTGTACTCTTTGTATTATCGAAAAGTATACGAACGAACCAAACTTCACACATATGTATTTGACTATGGCCGTCAGGTACCGGTTGAAAATGGTAATATTCTCTCGTAAGGGGGCGCTGTGATAGAAATTTTCGTGCAATTTTCTCGATTTTTCGTATATCTGTCGTACATCACCTGCCATACAGCGATGGGCTCTTCACATATATAGCCCGGGAGCGATTCGCAAGCAGCTGACGTACGACAGAATAACGAAAATATTAATTTTAGTACATATTACGATCGAGATTAACTCATTTTTACTCCGATTAATAAAATGAAGCAAAACTTTATGATGAAAATTAACCTTTGTGTAGTATTGAAGTTATGACATTGAAGTATTAACATGTATGAGATAGAAGAAACTTTTGGGATTGGCCCATCCGAATACTTTAATATGAAAGCAAAATTAATTATATTTACATTTGATTGCAATTTATAACTCAGCGCAAATTATTTACATTCAAATACGTATAAAAATAATTCAAACGTGTAAATCTCTTAAAATAGACAGCTTTATGAAATTTCATTTTTTCTTTCTTTTTTGTAATTTTGCGTAACGAATTTCTTCCGTTATGCAAGCAATGAAGTTCCGCTGTCTCTACATAGCAAAACTTCAAAGAATTTCCCTCTGGGATTGGTCAACAATATGACATTTCTCTATTTTATTCCAATATTTTCTGTTGGGTTACGTCTTTTCGGAGAAGGTTTTTTATTTTATCCTTTTATAGATTCTGTTTTGATCTAGTAAACCACATACTATGCGTTCAATGCTTCCAATGTATTTTTCTTTAAACTAGGCAAATGGAAATAAGAAAGTATTACGAAACTTATTATGATAGGGTATTAAATTACAATAAGAAATTACAAGTGTAAAGATAAAAATATGAAATTAAATAGGTAATTTAACAATATTTTTAAATAAACAAGTATTTAATGCAATTGAATCCACCGTTTCAGATAAAACAGTTTTTTTCTTGTGATAATGTAATTAACTTAAGATATAGAAATTTGTTTTGTAGAATATTTAAGTCTTTATTTTTAGGAATTATTTAGAATTACTAGGTGTGCATATATAGGTTTTAAAGCATTTTAGCATGCATTTTCATACTACACTTGACACATATTTACGAGTCAGTTATAGAAATTTTCTCCAAAATAAATAAATAAACTACAAAAATTATTCTGCTAATTGGATATTAAAAACATAGAAATCAAGAACGTAGGACATATTTTAAAAATTTCTTTAAATATTATTCTACTTTATTTTATGGCATCAGATTTTTTTTTAATTAAAAATATTAAATATTGAGAAACTGAGTTTTCATACATATTTACAGTATTTTAAATTGCTTAAATATTTGTAGTTTTAACTCCTATGATTCTGCAAATTATGTTTACAGATAACTGTAATATGCTTAAATTATGTTTTATCTTTGTTTTTTTAACGTAGTTCTCATATCCACTCAGTTATGTTATAAACTGATCATTTTGCTTAAAATTTTATACATGTAATTAAGTTTACGTTTACATACTTTTTTCTAATCAAAGTACATATTCCGTTCAAGTACAAGTATATCTTATATATTTTACTGTTTCCTTAAGCAAAAATCAAGCAAATTGAATCTCTTAGCAATTTAATCAAATAATAAAATTTATCAAGTTTTTGGATTAAGTAAGTTGTTTTTCATATTTAACGGAATTTTAAAGATGTGTAAAAAATCGAAGAATTGTTTTAACTCTACATATTCTTATAAGACTTTAAAGTGCCTTTAAGGAAAACATGATATAAAATTTATTTAATGCATCTATTAATAACAGTATATTTTCACTTCATAGAAGACACCTTAGTTTTGCATATTTAAAATTCACAGACAACTTTATGAAGCTAAACATTTTTTTAAATGGATATTTCCTCATACTTATATATAGAGAGATAGTTTTTACATTTTTAAAAAACGCGCTGCGGAAAATATTGCATACTGACAATTTTTTTTTTTTTTTTCAGATAAAACAACAACATATTTACTGTTATTATTTTATTCGAATGAATAGATTAAAAGATATACATTAAATAAATATGCTATGAATTGTTGTAAATATAACACGAGAAGAACAATAACTATCGATTTAATAAATGAGTTTTAGCGAATGATTCCGTTCTAAGTTTCATATTACTGTTTTTTTTTTTTTTTATTGCCTTCCTGAGCTGCTTCCTCATATTAAGTGGGGGAAATTTTCAGTTGAACATTTTCTTAATAAAGAATTTGAGATATAAAGGCATAAAAGATTAAGTATAAGTATTCTTCTTTTTTTAAGTGCATTAATTTTTCGCGTTTAGAATTTCATGTAAATGGGGTGCCCCGAAATTAAGTTTCGTTTGATATTTTTAAAGCAGCTGTTTTGAAATCTCAAGAATACGCATGATTAGCGAGTAGTTATACCCATCAACAAATCAGGGACAGCAGTAAAGACACTTCGTAGTAGATTGACATAATTTTTAAGAAATCTGAAACGTCTGTCACCTGTTAAGTGCGCTGAATCATGTACGCTAATGGCGCCTGGTGCATGTAAAATCTGTGGTGGGTGCAAAGTCCTCCAAGTTACCTGTGAATTATACCTCTGGAGGTGCCTTGCCAGGTGAAGGTCTCGTTACCTGACCAAGGTTCCAAATTACGAGATCAACATAAGTAGCAATGTTCGGATTCCAAACAACAGGATATAAATGTTAAGCAACCGATATAGCACCGTTCACAACTAAGCAAAAGGCACTGCCGATACGTTCTAGGCGCTCGTTAGGTTTATTGCCGCTACGCTGCGATTGGGCGGTCACCCGCCCTGATACCAGGCCTGTAGATTCCCGGCATGTAGGGGCCTGGTCATCGGTTAGAAAGAAAGAAAAGTGCGCTGAATCATTTGGAATACACAGAATGTGGCAGCAACTGAAACTCGCCAATATATTGGTGATTCGTATGGCGAACAAATCATAACAAACTTATTGGTACAGTGATGGGTGCTAAAGTTTAAAGAATGGGCCAGTGTGAAAGACGCAGTGAGCAACCATTTGTTGATCTGTTTTTCTTATCCATCTTATTACCCAAAGTTTAATTTTCATATCCTTTTGAACATGGAAACGTTGTTAGTTAGCCAATAAATCTATAAAGATGACGATGATGATTATGATAATGATGCCAAAACATCTTGATTATTATAAAAAATGGCATGATTCATAAATATGGGTATACAAAATATGGTGCATCGCTGTGGTAATTGTCTCAAAATGAATGTAAATTAAGGTAAATCATAGTCCAAGACATGTACATTGTACAAATAGCCAAGAAAAAAAAAATAGAGCACCCCATAGATTTTAATCTCCAAATTGTAACTGAAGAAGCATTGAAATAATCTCTCCACTGTTATCTATTTTTCCAAATTTTGTTTAAAAAAAGCCTAGGGGTATTTATATGGAAATTGCACTAAACTCTAAAAATTTCAAAGCATGACATGGTGATTTTTGATATCAATTTCAGTCATTTTTGGTGCATTTTACTTTAGGATACCAAAATGGAAGTCATCCTCTGAAGTAGTTTAGAATTATGAAGGTTTAAGCTTTGAACTTTTTACGTTAAATTCATTTGTAATCGTTGTAAAATAGGTTACAGTGCAGGTTTTTTTTTTCAGCGTAACTCTAAACTACATTGCAGAATGAGCTGCAATTTTCGATTTGCATATTTAGAGCTTCTAAGAGCTCTGCGAGCTTCATATATTTTGATGTATAGACTAATCGTGTGATGAGGAATAAATTCCGTCTTTAACCAGTTCGCTACCAGTGCGGTGAAAATAAAGCGTTCCACTGGGCCGTGGGGTGGAACGTTCAATGTCCAAGTAAGTTTAAATAGAAAGTCTAATGCATAAAAAATAAACGGATCTAAGAATTGGTTTTTCATTGAAATAATTCGAGTTTGGTATGTGATATCTTTTATTACTATCTAGAATGAATATCAATATTTATATATATAAAGTGCAAAAAGTCTAAACGCAATTCAGTTAACGACACTCTCGATCCGCTTCAAAGAAGCATCGCTGGGCACAGGAAAGACGTTTCAAGAATAGAGCTTAGAAACGGAAGAGAGTGAGGGGATTAAATCTCTTTAAATCTTTGCGTTTTTTCTTTTAAACTTTATGATTAACTTTTTCATAATTAATATTTCTTTTTACTATTGCTTACATTATTAAAATTATTATTTAACTTTTATTTATTTCTTTTTTAAGTGGACGCCTGTGGTATGTAAATGTTTCTATTTTTCTTACTACTTTCTAATGAATTAAAATTGATATTGTATTTTATTTTAAGGGGACAAGGGACCTTAAAATCCTTAAAAATATTTTTTTTTATTTTTTGTAAATTTCACCTAAATATCATTCAAGGGTACATTATATACATCATGGCATGTATTTAGTACAAAAAAAAAATTAAAAAAATTATTTTTGAGTAAAAATGGAATTCTACGCGTCGTCTTAGAAATCTTCGAAATGCCCCCTGCGTTCTCCATAACAATGAAAATCCCCAATATTTTTTATAAAAGTTTGTTTTATATATATAAATAAAATAGAGCATCGAATTTTAAATATTTGAATTTAAAGGTTAAAAAAAAATTAAAAATTTTGAAATTTTTTCGAAAAAATTTCAAAAATTTTCAATTTTTCATTTTTTTTAACTTTAAAATTCAAATATATAAAACTTGATGCTCTATATTATTTATATATATAAAACAGACTTTTATAAAAAATATTGGGGATTTTCATTGATATGGGATGCGCAGGGGGCATTTCGAAGATTTCTAAGACGACGCGAAAAATTCCATTTTTTTCTCAAAAATAAATTTTTTTTTAAATTTTTTTTGTGATAAATCCATGGCATAATGCATATAATGTACCCTTGAATAATATTTAAGGTTAAATTTACAAAAAATAAAAAAAAATATTTTAAGGTCCCTTGTCCCCTTAATCTTACGATGACGTAAACTTCAATTACATTAGTTTGTTAAACTGGCGATTATTTTAGCTAATTTCCTATACCTGAATAGTTTAGGTTATACGTTGTATTTTGTAACTGGATTATCATATTTATTATCCTTGTTATTCGCTATCCTGATCTCTAAAATAACCAATTTCACTTTATAAAGTAACAATATTTAATTAGCTGCATCGAAGAGTTAAAAAAAATAATTTTTAATGTAACAGCACCCTTCAGTATTATTATTACAACGCGATTTAGAAGTTTATTTAGTCAGGTTTATACGAATGTGTATATATTAATCAATAATTTTAAAATAAATCTTATTAACTGAAATGGTATCAGTATTAAACAAATATTTCTGGCTTCCATCCATATCGCGTGCATATCAACGAATGTTTGGTGGAATGTTTACATAAGATTTTTAGTAACATTTTCGGATTACTTTTAGTAGTTGTGATGATTTTCCCATTTATTTTATACACGCATCTTTTTTTTTTTCGAAATATCATTTAAAAGCCTCCTTGAAAAATTTCACATAAAACTCATTCTCTAAAACCAAGAGTATAGCAATAAAATATGAAAAGATATAGATAAACGAGAAGTATATTGTCATTGAAGTATATTGTATTCATCAGAAGTATATTGTATAAACATATCGCCTTCCTAACCATTTGCACTCATCCAGTGTTACAGTGGCAGATTCATTATTGCTGCTATTTCAGTAAATCTTTTACAGTAGAAACAATGTGAGCATCTGTATTAAATTTTCTTCTACAAAACCACAACTTCACAATGCCCCATCCCCTTCAAAAATTGAAGTCATGTAAATATTATTGAATCACAATTTTCTTTGTGAGCTTGTTTAATTATTTTTTTCTGAAAATGCGTTGTCCAAATGATTCAGTGGCGAAAAACTCAATATAGAAACACGTACTATTTTAGATATAAATAGTTCACTCAATCAGCTCCAGGAAAACATTTGAGACACTTCTTTCAAAATAAGTTACTACGATGCTATGGTACGTATCATTTGAGAAAATATATTTCAGAAAAAAATAATATGTGTTTGTTGTATCTACGTAGGTTTATGAATGTTTTTGTTTTACTCTTATAGAATTATATAGTAATATTTTACTCTTATAGAATTTTATTTTACCCTTAGAGAATACCCCCTTTCTGAGCTTTCTGGAGTGCATTCTACTGCACCAAGTGAGATGAAATTTGAACGGCCATAATTGAAATGATGCGCTTGATTTTTATTAAATAAAAGTCCTTCCGGCCTGTGTCGGGAGGAAGAGGTAGCTTTCATATTCCTTATTTTTAAAAAGCAAGATTATATTATTCAAACACACGGAGCTCAATTTAGCGGAAACCGATTATAGGAGATTCGATACTAATTTTTATCAATACTAAATCATTATGAATGAGAATTTCGCAAAATTGGTCAGCTTTATCCAAGCTGCTTTTATTTAAAGTAACTTATATTTCGTTGCCAAATTCGGCGATATCTTGAAGTTCTTGCCATTTTAAGACAACATGGCGGATGAGGCTAACGAGTGAACTTGGTCGAGACTTTTGTAATTCCTGTGCACATGCTCACTCAAATCGGAATCGGCTGATATATAGAAGTGCTGTCGCAGGCAAAAAAATCAGATTTTTCAAAATGTCACCCACATTAGAAATTGAAACTGCTATATCTGAGTCATTTTTTTAAGATAAAGACAAAACAAAAAATGCTCCGGAATCCTTATATCATGGTCAAATACTTAAGTAAGAAACCTTTTTTAATTTGTATATTTTTTGCACCGCACTTTAAATATAATTTTTTATTTAATTTAATGGTCTCCATTTTGAAACAAGATGGCTGATGAAGCTGGCCAGCGAACTTGGTCGAGACATTACGATATACTATTCACATGCCTTCTTACATCGAAATGGGTTACTAAATACGCGTGTTATCACGTGACAAATATCAGATCGTTTCAAAATGACAGCCATGATAGAAATTCAAAGTGCTATAATTCAACCATTTTTTAAGATATATACGAAACAAAAACTGATCCGGAATCTTTGTATCAAGGTCAAATACATAAAAAAACATCTTTTTCATATTTCAATTTTTTGATAACTCATATAAAATTTAATTTTTTTTTAAAGGCAGCCCTTTTGAAACAAGATGGCTAATGAAGCTGGCCAACGAACTCTGTCGAGACATTGGTATGTACTATGTACACACCAAGTTACATCCAAATCGGTTCATAAATACGCCTGTTATCGCTTTGCAAATATCAGGCGTTTCAAAATGTCAGCCACAATAGAAATTCAAAATGCTATAACTCAGCTATTTTTTTAGATATAGACGAAACAAAAACTGTAACGGAATCTTTGTATTAAGGTCAAACACATAAAAAAAAAAAAAATCTTTTTCATTTTGTAATTTTTTCGTACCTCATTTTAATTTTTAAATAAAAAAAAATTAAATGGCCGCCATTTTGAAACAAGATGGCGGATGAAGCTGGCGAACGAACTCGGTCGAGACATTGGTACGTATTATGTATACACGAAATTTCATCCAAATCGGTTCATAAATACGAGAGTTACAGTGTGACAAAAATCAGATATATATATATATATATATATATATATATATATATATATATATATCAACTTTTGAACGGAGGGTGGTTTCGGGGGTCATGATCGATGAAAATATACCAAAATTTTTTGAAATCGCTTTCCTCCGAACGGCTGCATTATGTAGATTTTTGTAATGAAAGTTACCTAAAAATGTAAATACCTTAGTTCACCAATATATGGCGTGGCAACACTATTCTTTTCTCCACATATTTAACAAGTGAAACAGCATTCGCGTTCCAGCGCACACCCAATAACATTATTTGTTGGATAAGAAGTACGCGGATTGTGCACGAGCATTTTTTTCTGGCACATCATACGTACGTTGCAAGAAAAATCTCTAGCGGTAAAATCTTTCTACCGTAACCAACAAAACTTTGTTGCAACCAGGTACTGATAAACATCGGCTAAAACTTCCACTATTAAAAACGAATAGAAAATTTAGACTTCTTTATGGCAGAAATTATGTATGAATAAGGCGTTTACATAAGGCGAAAGTTTCTTTTTGTTTTTACAAGTGGAAATTTTCCCCGGCGGTAATCAGGCACTAGCTGCAACAAAGTTTTGTAGATTCTAGTAGAACAATTTTACTTGTGCAACTTTTCCTTACTACGTATAGGCATGATGTGCTGGATAAGTAATAAATGCTCGTGCACAATCCACATTCTTCATATCCAACAAATAATGTCAATGGATATCTGCTGCAACTGGAATGTTGTTTCCCTCTTTCAATTTAATAAAACAAACACCTTTCGTGTTATGGTGCCTTCTGTTGGTAAATTTAGGTATGTAATTTTTTTTTATTTAATAAATTTCAAGCGTACGATTTATATTGTTCGTAGTTCAAATTTTATCTTATTTGGAACAGTAGAACGCACTTCAGAGCTCTCTAAACTGGGAAACATCTTTCTCGCAAACCCTGCAATTAACTGGCTTCAAAATCAGTAATTATGTAAATATAATAATTTTGTTTGCAATGCTAATTATTTTTTTTATTTACTCTCCTGTACTATAGGGGAGGTGGGAGATGAATGGGACATTTTCACAAAAATATTTTTTTATATTTTTTTATTTAAGTTACTATCAATATTATATATCACATTTCATACATTAGGTATTTGCCAACATATATGAACAATATTTATTCTAGATTATGATTTATTCATAAAAATATTATGAAATCATAAAACGTTCCTCCCTGTCACAATCATCCCCACAGCAGGGGTGAATGGGACACTAATAGTGATGGATGGGACACAAAGATTTTCCTCCCTGTATTCAATTTTACCAAATTAAAATTTAGAATTATAACCTTATATGAAAATTATATTTGTAATATATGATTTTACAGCACGAATCGATATGGTTTTTTTTTTTTTTTTCAATAACTTCTTTTATTGCAGTTTTAACTTTTAATGCCGACTTCGGCTATCAACCTGTTCTTTTTTTCCACTTATGAGGCATTTCAGATTTGAAATGAAAGTGCAAAATGTCTTTTAAATATAGCATAGCTAATAATTTTCAATCATAACTTATTAATTAATATTAATTAAATGTATCGGAGAAACATGCAGAACGGAAATTATTGTGTCGATCGGAAAGTCATGTCGTGTTGGGAAAATCAATTCGTACCGGAAAATTCTGCCCGATAATTATTAGACCTTAGATATCGGAATCAATGTCTAATAATTAAATGATTGAATTTTCCGGTACGAATTGATTTTCCCAACACGACCCGACTTTCCGATTGACCCAATATGTTAGGGGTGGGGATTTATTTGTGCAACATTTCAAAATTCAATATAATTTTCCCCATTTGATCAATACACATATACTATTTTTATCAATTTTATCTATTTTGATTAAGTTTTAGTACCAATTTTTTGATAATCCATTAATAATTATTACAATACAATAAGTAACACTCAGAAATTTTAAACAATAACAACTCATATAATACTATTTAATACTATTAATTGACGTAAATTATGGATTTATCATCCTATATAATACAATTTAATTAATAAATAAAATTTTCAACATCTCTAGGGAGGAGTGAGAATGTCCCATTCATCCCCATTTGAAATGTCCCAATCATCCCCATGATGCATAATATCCCTTCTCAGCCATTTTACCTCAAAAATTATCTTGTCACAATGGTTACTATTCATTCATTTTAATTATTGATATTGAACCTTAAAATAAATAACTACAACATAGCATAATTTTTTATATTGTATAAGATATTTCACATCTTCAAATGTAAAAAAAAACTTACATTTAAGCAGAGATTTCAGAAAATGCAACTTTGAAGGAAAATGAAAACAGCAATGTGGCCCTACTTTTAGTTCTGAAGCACACTGTGGCAGAGGTATATGGGGATAGGAAGCAATTTAAAATAAATGTTTATTGCCTGAAATATTGAGAATGTCCCATCCATCCCTTTTCCCGTACATCCCCTAGCTCCCCTACATAATTATTTTCTTTTTACGCTGTCGCTACTGAGCTTGTTCCAACTCATAAATGTTGACAACTAATGCGGTTTCTTGAAAATTTGATATAGGAAATGTGCTCGCTGGATCATCACCGCTAGTAACCTGCTTGGCAATTTGATTGATGCATAATTAGTAGTTAAATAACTGCTTGCATGTATAAAGGCCAAAATCGAGCGACATTAATCTTCGTTATTAAAAACAAAACCTTTAACAGTTTTGTGTTCGTTAGAGATACATCGCGATAAAAATATTTAGAATGCCTGTTTAAATGAAGTAAATTTGAAAACATATTACTGATTTTATTAATTAAAATGCTCTACTTTAAAATAATTTATACAGTTCTTTTAGCGAATATCCAATCTGCAGTTTCTAAAATAAATAGCATCAAATATCATGAGTTAATAATTTTCATTGATAAGTACCTTTTTCTTAGTATAATAAGCACCTTTTATAACTTTACTATTTGTATACTTTTAAAATAATTTTCTTTGCAAAATGTCGCTAAATCAATATGACTTTCTAAACAATACAAATGACTGTTGACCTAATCTATACCGATGTCAGTTTCTGACGAGGCACATTTTGATTCGCAAAATGTATAAAATACTTCAAATATGATGAATTTTTTACAAATTTTTTGCGTAGAATTTTCTGAATTTTGAAATTTAATTTTTGCCCTTAACTTGTTCGTGGTCTGGCGTTCTAATTATAGGATGTATCAATACATTAACTATTATTTTGTCTTAGAAATTATTTTTCTTATTATTCGCATGTGGTAAGAATGAATTCCTAGTTTCTCACACATCTGGTTGCCATTTCTTTAACGCACTCCATCGCCTTCTATGCTAGGCGCTACCTTCTCATTGGTCTCCTAGGGCTACCTCATACATACTAGTACCGAGGTTACTTATTTAGCTTCGTTATTTCCCAGCTTTTCGTCAGTTCGCATTTGGGCGTAAGCTGCATTGCTTGCTCCCTCCTTTATATTTTCATGTAGTTGTTTTTAATATGTTAGTGATTTTCAACCTTGCACTGAAGATGAATTTTTACAAATTCCGAAACTTCTGTTTACATTTAAAATTTATTTTGTGCTTTTTTATCGCGCTGCCTATTTACATTTTTATATTTTGGCACAAAGTTCGATCTATTGATTTTAAATGTGCAATTAAATATAATAATAAATTTGGAAACCGTTTTTCTTTTCAAGTATAGAAAATTCATATCTCACTATTAGATTCTACAACTTTAAAAAAATTAATCTTCTCACATTTATAAAATGTTTTACTCTCAATAAATTTGTCGTAAAATGTTCCCATACGTTATCGCCGCAATCTACATTTATATATATTCAATTTCTGTTTAAAAATCTTTCTTTATACACTAGATAATTTTAATATATTTTTTTTCTTACATTTGTACAAAATTAAAAATCATTATAACCAGGTGAATGTGTACAAAAATAGTTTAGCATTATCTTTTCATTATTATAAATGCGATTTTACTTTTCTTGATATACGAATATTAAAAATAAATTTTTGTTTTCTAGATTCACGAATTATCCATTTGAAATATTTTTTTTATTCGTTAGCGTAGCTACGACAATTATGTGAAATTGTTATTTTAGACATTTAATTTTTAACACCTTACAATAAGATAAAAGCAACCAGTCTTAAACAAAATGAGGGATGATTGCTGTTCTTAGTGTATTTTTTTTTCTAAAAAGCTTCCGTAATTAAATGTTGTACCATTTTTTCCCCTCAAATAATTAGAAGTATCAAAGTGAAATCATTTATATTCATATATCGTATCTAAAATATTTTTGTTTTATAAATAAATAGCCAGCAAAAAGCAGTAATAAAAGTTATAAACGCAACAAAAAATATCTCAATAACAAAAAAAAACGGGGATTGAGAAATCATTCGAAAGCAGAGAGAAAAATAAGTATCAAAGCGGAATCAAAATACAAAATCAGAAAAAATCTCGTTTTCTAGTATTAGAACATCATGAAAATGATGACATGGCAAAATGCGTTCTATTCGAGATCAAAAACCGAGACTCAAAAATTAGACCCACTTTTAGTATCATTGTAACGGTTAGAGATATTTTAAAGAAAATAATGGCCTGTTTTGTCATACTGTTGATTAGAACGTGGATCACAGAAAACTAAATTAATGCTAATGATCCATTAATATCCATTCTATATTAAAGCTATGGAATTACTAAAACTATCAAAATATTTAATTATATGTTTAGATTTGTCGATTAAATATCCCAACATTTAAGATTTTAAATTATTGTTCATATTGTTATATTTTTTTTATATTGTTCTGTTTTTCTCTTATAATTAACTATAATAATTTTACATCATCCGCCCATATATTCCGCATTCATCACTGCAGTAGACACAGATTTTGTTCTGTATCTTGCTTGATATTTGAGAATTCAATACTTACAGATTTAGATTCGACTGAATGACAATAAATGTCTCGAACAATGGAAAACATACGTGATAAATGAAAATTAATAAGTACAATATTTAATTCTGGTTTCTATTACAGAATATAAAACCTTTTTTAAATTGAATCACGGCATTAAGTAATTAAAAATGAAAGATGGATTTCGAATATACACGTTTTAATTTGCAGGTCTGAAACAATAAAACAAACATATTAATTATAAATATGATAGTCATAACTAGTGTTGCCAGGTTCCCCGCGCAAATCAGGGCTCCAGATGCTTATGACACCACTAATTTCTTAGAGTTATTTTCGCCATTTTTAATCGCAGATAATTCTGCCATTAAATAAGCGAAAATTACTTTAAAATACTGATGTCCACAGCATTTGGAGCTCCGATTTACGAGAAAAACCGGGCAACACTAGCCATAACAACCAGCTTTTCAATGTTAAAATAAAGCTGCTTATATCACAAGTGCTAAGTATTTTCAGAGAAATTTCTCTGCATACGGGATCAGAAGGACATGCTAGTAAAAAATACAAAATAAAAGTACATTATAAAAAGCGCAAAATCAAATTATCTCTTATCAAGTTTCTTAGTTTTACAGTTATATAAAAAAAAATAAAATGACATTATGGTAATTTTAGCAGATGTAAATTAACATACCTGAACGTGGTTGGACGTTATATGTTAAATTTTTATTACTTTGAAATTATTTTAAACAAATTATTAAAAAATATGTAATTTAGGAGTTAATTTAAGCATAGATTATAAATATTTGTCAAAATTGTTTATTGCCATTCATGTTTAAATATTAGTGCATTTGATTATGCAGACGAACCCGAAAGCAAAATCCAGGTACACCTATTAATAGTAGACGTTAGTCCAAATCAATTAATGTCCGTATCTTTTATTGAGATTGATTGGCGTTCTTTAATTTTTTAGGACTGTATGTGATTAGAAATTGCTTATTTTTGTCATTCAACCATTTATTTTTTAATACATAAATGTACGCAATAATAAATAAACTCTACAACTCATTCGTCATTTGATGCTCACAATTTCTCTATGTTGAACATTTCTTGAAAAACAATCTTTTATTATTATTATTATTATTATTATTATTAAAAGAAGGTGCTTTTTTCTTAGACTAAATTAATAGAGAACAATTTATTCGAAATATTATATTATGAAAATATTTTTTCCCTTCATTATTAAGTGTTAGAATAAATATTATTCGAGTGCACTGCCACATTAACTAGATTATTGAATTAATTGAGATTATACATAACTTGACACTAATGCATTCGAAAGTGTATTTAAACAGTTAATATACATATAAATGAAAGCTTACTCAAATTTGCAATCCAAATTTGATTTTGATCTCTAGACAATTCTTTAACTCAGAAGATTTCAACAAATTGATGACAAGCATTGTTTAACAGTCCGAGCATTAATTTCTTATTAATTAAATCACTCTTTTTTTTAAGATGAAGGGATCTATTTTTTTTCGACATTACTTGAGTTTCAAGAGGTGATATTTCTAAGACATTTTTCTTTCTTTCTTTTTTTTTTTTTTTTTTTTTTTGCTACATTCTTTTTCGAGCTTAAAGAAAGAAAGTTCAAGTACAATTTGAAATAATAAAATTTTAAATATTTTATTCCTCATTTTCTAATTTAATGTTGTAAATTAAATGTAAAAAATAGTTTTTAATGAAATAAAAAAAATAAATATTTCTGGTAGTAGACGTTAGCCCAAATCAATTAATGTCCCTACCTTTTATTGAGATTGATTTGCGTTCTTTAATTTTTTAGGACTGCATGTGATTAGAAATTGCTTATTTTGGTCATTCATTCATTCATTTTTTAATAAATAAATGTACGCAATAATAAATATACGCTACAACTCATTCGTCATTTGATGCTCACAATTTCTATATTTGGAACATTTCTTGAAAAATAATCTTATATTATTATTATTATTATTAAAAGAAGGTGCTTTTTTCTTAGACCAAATTAATAGAGAACAATTTATTCGAAATATTATATGATGAAAATATTTTTTCCCTTCATTATTAAGTGTTAGAATAAATATTTTTCAAATGCACTTCCACCTTAGCTAGATTAATGAATTAATTGAGATTATACATAACTTGACACTAATGCATTCGAAAGTGTATTTAAACAGTTAATATACATATAAATGAGAGCTTACTCAAATTTGCAATCCAAATTTGATTTTCATCTCTAGACAATTCTTTAACTTTGAAGATTTCAACAAACTGATGACAAGCATTGTTTAACAGTCCAAGCATTAATTTCTTATTAACTAATTCCCTTTTTTTTTAAGATGAAGGGATATATTTTTTCCCGACATTGCTTGAGTTTCAAGAGGTGATATTTGTAAGACTTTCTTTCTTTCTTTCTTTTTTTTTTTTTTTTTTTTGCTACTTTCTTTTTCGAGCTTAAAGAAAGTTCAAGTACAATTTGAAATAATAAAATTTTAAATATTTTATTCCTCATTTTCTAATTTAATGTTGTGAATTAAATGTAAAAAATAGTTTTTAATGAAATAAAAAATTTTAAATATTTCGGGTTCAATTCAGTCACGCATTTTAAATAAAATAAACGTTTACAAAAAATATTGAACTGCTGTAACTTCAATATGTTTTGTTGAAAAAATAAAAGATGTCAGTTTTCAGGCCAAATCCTTATAAAATGATTGTGCTGGGACACAGCCAATTCTGTGGATTTAGATTACCGGACCAAAAACGTTTGATAAATTAATAAAGGATAAATCAGCTTCGTCACAAAAATTAATAAAGGATAAATCAGCTTCGTCACAACCTTAAAATTGTTTTTTATATGTAAATAATTTTCATAAAATTTTCAAATATCAAAATCTGAAAATAAAACTTATAAATATCAATTTGCTCAAATTTTAAATTTAGGCAAATATAAATTTTATCTCAAACATTGGTTTGAAGACTGGCTGAAAATTGATCAGCGATGTCTTAAAACATCACATAAGTGAAAAAAAATCGAACAATTATAGGCTCATTGTTTTGGTATTATTTCTAAATATTATATTTCATGAGAAACTTCGATAATGATTAACTATTTGAATAATTTATAATTTCTCAAATATTAATCTTAGGCAAATATAAATTTTGTCTCAAACATTGGTTTGAACACTGGCTGAAAATTGATCAGCGATGTCCTTAAAACGTCACATAAGTGAAAAAAAATCGAACAATTATAGGTTCATTGTTTTGGTATTATTTCTAAATGTTAGGTTTCATGAAAAACTTCGATAATGATTAAATATTTCAATATTTTATCATTTCTGCTTTCAATTTCTGATTTTAATACATAAATATTAAATGATGACAATAATAAATACACCCTAATATTCATTCGTTAATTCATGCTCTGAATTACTGTACTTGAAACATTTCTTCTAAAATAATCTTGAGATTTTTCATTATTAGGAAAAATATGCTTTTTGCCTTATTCCAAATTAATAGAAAGCAATTTATCCCAAATATTATGTGATTAGGGTTAAATTTCTCCTTTCATTAATAAATGTTAGATTAAATCTTTATTTGGTGCACTTCCACCTTCTTCGAATTCGTGTCACTAAAATTGGCATATCACAAAAACAAATCCTATTTCCAGTAATGTGTTTACATGTATATATTCAGTGTTGTCAAAGTAGTCAGAAAATATATATTTAAAAACAAATAAATGTTTCATTTTATGGAATGGTATTATGTGAAAAACAACTAAGTGATTGAACTTTAATCTTTATGCTCGATATGAATTATTTCCACAATAAGACTGATTTTAGCTTCTGGCTGTTTTGCAGGTGCAGTCACTCTGAAGCTCGTCTCCTTGGAAGTTCCTGACAAAGTTGCCCGGGGACAAGGCACGAGATTAACGTGTGGTTATGACCTGGAAGGTGACATTTTGTACTCCATCAAATGGTATAGAGACGATGTCGAGTTTTTCCGATATGTCCCGACCGATAAGCCTCCAGGCCAGTTTTTTCCTTTACAAGGCATCAAAGTTGATGTACGTTTAACTTCTTTTTTCTATTAACTTAATTGTTTAATAGTATTTAAGTTTAATGCAAAAGTTTAAATATAATAGTGTTATTTTAATTTATGATGTTCGAATAAAAAGCATGATGTCATTTTTATATTTTTATTTTCTCTGATGTGCGTATAAATAGTATTTCCAAAAATCAGAATTTGCAAGGTTGTGCAACTCTAAAAAAGATATACGAAAGTGAGAGATATTTTTAAGGATAAAGAACAATGTTCTTAAAATTGTATAAATAAAAAATATTTTTTATTAATCACTGGCCGTAACTTTCTAAGTCATTTCTGTTGAACACCAATCTTCTATTTTAAGCAATATTTGTAAGTGGCTGTATGACCTTAGCGGTTCATTTTATGCATATTATCCCTGACTTAATGTGCAAGTCTGCACAGTTGCAAAATAAAAAGATCGTAGAGTTTTAGAATCTCAAACAATTACAAACTAAAGGAATGACGTCTATGAAGGTACTTACTTTTACCAAAGTCTCATTTTTGTCTGTATTCATAATTTGAATTAAAATTTGTTTCGAATTTAAATGTTTCGAATTTAAATCTTACAATAGAAACAAAGTCAAACAAATTTAGGTTTTTATATGATATATTTTTTCATCACCAAAATTAAGTTATTGCTGTCATAATTTGTTGCGTTAACGATATAGAACGCGTGATCAGCAATGCTTTTAAACATTGTGACGGAAAATTTGTCCATTTCCAATTCGTGAACCTCATGTTCAGTTTAGCAACTCCAGTTTTACAACATTATTTATAAGTAAATTTATAAATAATAGGCTCTAATAATTTGATTTATTAAATTTTAATCGTATCAAAGTATTGCTTTCTTAATCTTTGCATTTCTATCGTTATTAAAATAACAGGAATACCTATTTTAATACATGGAAATTATTCCGGAGGGAAACATTCGCCTTGCATACAATATTTAAAATGAAAATCAAATTTCAAAGTACAAAGTAATTGCTTAAAAGGCGCAAAGGCCAACATAGTGAAAAAGATTCCAAGCCGGGACTCGAACCCGGGCCATCAGTATAGCACACTGACGTTCTACCGACTAAACCACTTGGAACGATACCCAGCACGGAAAATTTCTCACTATTATGTGTTGGCAAGGCTACAAAAGCAGCACAAGATGGAAAATTCAACGTGAGCCAGTGAACTGGGGCAAACACGGAATATAATTAAATACAGCATCGATAGAAACTATTTTAATACATGGAAATTATTCCGGAGGGTTGGGTTGGGTTGATTGTTGACGGCCAATTATCTACACGAGGGATATGGGCCCTAGGGGGAGTGCCTTCCGTGGAGGTCTTTCTAAGGAAACCTAATCCGTATTAACGCATGGAAATCCACGGTTCGAAGAAAACCACGAAAACTCCGAACGATTAGGCCGTCGGGCGCGATTGGGTTCGAACCCAGCACCTCCCGTCTACCAGATTCGAGAGCAGAACCTCTCAGCCACTGGTGGGGCTATTCCGGAGGGAAACATTCGCCTTGCATACAATATTTCAAATGAAAATCAAATTTCAAAGTACAAAGTAATTGCTTAAAAGGCGCAAAGGCCAACATAGTGAAAAAGATTCCAAGCCGGGACTCGAACCCGGGCCATCAGTATAGCGCACTGACGTTCTACCGACTAAACCACTTGGAACGATAACCAGCACGGAAAATTTCTCACTATTATGTGTTGGCAAGGCTACAAACGCAGCACAAGATGGAATATTCAACGTGAGCCAGCGAACTGGGGCAAACACGGAATATAATTAAATCCAGCATCGATAGAAACTATTTTAATACATGGAAATTATTCCGGAGGGAAACATTCGCCTTGCATACAATATTTCAAATGAATTTTTATATTATATTCCGTGTTTGCCCCAGTTCGCTGGTTCACGTTGAATATTCCATCTTGTGCTGCGTTTGTAGCCTTGCCAACACATAATAGTGAGAAATTTTCCGTGCTGGGTATCGTTCCAAGTGGTTTAGTCGGTAGAACATCAGTACGCTATACTGATGGCCCGGGTTCGAGTCCCGGCTTGGAATCTTTTTCACTATGTTAGCCTTTGCGCCTTTTAAGCAATTACTTTGTACTTTGAAATTTGATTTTCATTTGAAATATTGTATGCAAGGCGAATGTTTCCCTCCGGAATAATTTCCATGTATTAAAATAGTTTCTATCGATGCTGGATTTAATTATATTCCGTGCTTGCCCCAGTTCGCTGGCTCACGTTGAATATTCCATGTTGTGCTGCGTTTGTAGCCTTGCCAACACATAATAGTGAGACATTTTCCGTGCTGGGTATCGTTCCAAGTGGTTTAGTAGGTAGAACGTCAGTGCGCTATACTGATGGCCCGGATTCGAGTCCCGGCTTGGAATCTTTTTCACTATGTTAGCCTTTGCGCCTTTTAAGCAATTACTTTGTACTTTGAAATTTGATTTTCATTTGAAATAACAGGAATACCATAGTAAAAATTATCAATATCAGGATTTTTATTTCTACCCTGGGTTGTCCTATTATTGTCCTATTATTTTGCATATTTCAAATACTAATTAATCTATTTGAGACATAGGATTTGAAATCGTACATTATTTTGAAAAACTTACAGTTCCTTTTTGAAAACAATTTAAAAGAGTTTCTGAAATTAAAATATACGAGCGCGTTAGAACAGAATTGTTTGTTTTTTCAGTCCATCTACAAAGCCTGCAAAGTCTATCATCGAGTCAGCTTTTTAAATTAATGTTATTTGATGTGAGCTAGATTACGACGAATTCTCTCAAACAAAAATACTTAATAATTTTAAAATATATTTTTAACTTTAATACTATAAGTTTTTTTTTAACATTTTCCATTCACACATTATGTAGGTTTAATCCCCAGGTCATTATTTGTTGTGTATCTAACAAAATTAAGTATTTCTATATGCATATACCCTTAAATATTTCTATATACATATGTATTATATGGAAACAGGAAATGTTTTAAAATATTTATAAATTTTCTGCATCAAATAAGATAAAATTGTTTTGAAAGTCATTGAGTCCGTGATTGTTATTTCATTGCTAAATAAAAACATTTTTTTTTAAGTATTTTCTTCTGAATGAAAAAAAAAAAGACAATTTTGTATTGAAATTTTAAAGTATATCTTTCCAATATTCCACGCAGCTGCCCTCTGGTGCACAAAAGATTATTCATATATCCCATTTATCGGATTGTTGTTTTTTTTTTAATACAAAGAGGTTTAAACCGTGTTGAGAATATAAAAATGATTATGTGGAAAAAAGGAACCGTGCAATATAAACTTATTTATATTCCGGAAAACTGAATATTAAAACAAGATACGTATATTTTAAATCTGAAACATTATTTTTGCAGAATATTTTTACAATATTTATGCAAAATAGATCAGATGTTCATGTTAGGCGTTATTCTACGTCACTTGGTTCTAGCATAAAAGAAATTATTGTCAAAATTTTAAGCATGAGATAGCTTAACTACTTTTTTTTTTGGTTATACACAGCTACCGGTATATATTGTTAAGATATTTCCTTGAAAGTTTCTATTTATGAATTATTTAATTTATTTATATAAAATATAAAATTAGATGAATGAATGTTTTTTTAAGTACTAAAATAACATGTAATTATTAACCCATAGACGTTTCCTGCAGTTTTCCGTAAGTAAGGAATTCACGTAGGAGAGAATTATTGCCGTCTGTCGGATAGTTTTTTAAATTGTTACTCATTAGTCAGTTATTTTGTTATTATTTTTAAGACTGACATTTTGAAGTTATCATTGCGTAGAACTTTTGTAAGCATTTGTACTAAAGCAAACTTACAATTTAAAACTTTAAACTAGCTTAGAGTATTTTAATACGTTTGTTGGCAAATTTTTATTTTTATTTTTGAGGAATCCTTTTGTTTTTTAATTGATTTAAATTTTTATTATCTACTTGTAACTATTCATCTATTAGTCGAAATTTTAAGAACCTTTTCTTTAACTAAACATAATGTGCGAACATTATTAGCAATGGACTAATTTTCGAAACTAAAAAAAAAAAAAAAAAGCCCGCATAATTTTGCAGATATTAATTAGTATTCAACTGGATTAGTTATTTCCAAGTAAAAATAAGTCTTCAAAATAGGACATACGTCTAATGACGGGATCCTTAAAATTAAATTCGCAGTGCTTCCTGTAAAATTCGAATTCAGCTTGTTTGTCCCAAAAGAAAACTAATACGCTGATTTCCCAGGCTTTAAAACTATCTTTCTTGGCCCCAGTTTTACAACTGAAATATTTTACTCACAGTAATGTGTTTAAGGATAATTCAGCTACTTTCATTATTTAAATATAAAAAGTCCCCAGTCAAATTTTCTGCCTGTCATTTTTTCTACTGAATAATAAAAAATCCCTGCCGGCTCGGCAAACAGACGCAGGTAGATTTCGAAGTTAAGTACTAATTTCAACAACAAAAACTAAATGATGATTGGAGATAAACCCACTTTAAAAAATTTATCTGGCCGCTTTTGACGAGTTTTTAATATAACTAAGAGCTGGTTGTATGAGAATCATGTTAAGGCGGTATTCAAAAAATTACTTTCCCATGCTCAACAACTCGAAATTTTCTGACACATTTTCAGATTCATTTTTAAAAGAAAAACATGAAACTTGCTGACGTGATTGTGGAAGAGAGTTATAAACGAACTGTTTTTTTTTGTTTGTTCTTTTTTCGTTCACTTAATTAGAACTTGATTTATAAACATTTATTTTCTCAGTAGGACAATATTTTTTTCATTTTCCAACAAAAACGCTTCGGGAAGTTCGTTTTCAAATACTCACTTTGACATAATTTTGCGAAATATATTCTGCCTCTAACAAAAAATCGACCATTATGGTACATTATATAAGAAACCTGTCAACTGGATGCGTTTGAGAGCAAAAATGAATTTAAAAATGAATCTAAAAATATAAGCAATTTGGATTTGAATACAAGGATTTTTATCTTCTTCAACCCCCCTCCCCCCTTTTGTTTTCGCTTTTTATTTTTTTTGCGGTACGAATTGATCCTATCAAAAACGTGTCAATATAAAAATTGTAGAAAATAGTAAGAAAATTTATAATACATTTAATTGCATTTGATATCTTGAGAATTGACGAAATTATGAATTTTTTTCTCCCAAAACCCCCATTTTTTTTCGCCCCTTGAGCCCATTTTTTATTTTATCAAAAATCTGTCATACATAAATTTTTGGCCCTTTTTTAGAAGTAATAATAACTTTAATCTGATATGATATGTATTATAATTAAGAAGTTATGGGGTTTTTTTCGGTTAACCCCCCCCCCCCTATTTCCACCCCGTTAGTCCGACTTTGCTCATTAACGAACTTGACCGAGATTTTATGCCCCTTGATTTTATATATCAGTTTGGAAGAAATTTGTTCAGAATTATGGAAGTTATTGCACCCATAATAAGCCATATATATATATATATATATATATATATATATATACTCTGTTAAAAATCTGCAGCGTTTGCTGCATAGTCACTCCACCGCTTTTATAGAAAACGATTACTTGATTATACTATGGAGCATTCTCATTGGTCAGAATAGAGATATTCTATAAAAGCTGTAGAGTGACTATTCCGCTAAAGCTGCAGATTTTTAACGGTATATATATATATAGGGTGGGTAGATGTTAGAATACGGAGGAGGGTGGTGTTGTCTGGATAATACGCAATGGTTAATTTTAAAAAATGGGGCTTTTGTATTATTAATATATTTTTGATACGTATTTTATAAGGATGTTGATTTGATATTTTATATGTAATTGGTGACTTTCATTAATATTATATTTAGCTTAATTATTGTTTAGTCTTATTTACAATCATTTGTTATTAAATTTTAATTTACTAAGGACAATATCATATCAATTACTAATAGTATGCCATTTTTATAGTGATTAATATACATATAAGTATATTTAATATAAATAAAGTTATACTGTATGTATTAAAATTGGGTAATTATTTTTATTATTATTCCTCTATTCTTTTTAATATTGATCTATTTTCACTTTGTGTTATAAAATTTATTATTGGTTTAATGTTTTTGAATGTCCCACATTCATACATTTAGGATTTTTATGGATGTATGAAAATAATCCACACACTATATTTGAGATTTTTAGGTAATGGGAATTTAAGTATCTGATAATCTTCTATATACTTCCATATGTTTTTTATTTCCTGTTCGTTTTATAATTATCTTATATATAATAGTTTTTATTAAAGATTTTTATATTATTTTTAATAATTATTTATATTAATTATTATTGAATTTATTTTGTTTTATAGCATATAGCTATATGCTATATATTATCAATGTTATAGAATTACTTACATTCTTAGTGTAGTTTAAATGAGTTAGATAATAGAATATTTTGTACGTTTTTTTTTAAATTTTATTAGCAATAGTTTTTTTTTTTTTAAATACACAGTGTGGTTTATATTAGGTTTATAATTATCTATATATAAGTATATGTTTGGTTTTGCTGTTAATAAAATTTTTTACATTCAAAAGCTTACAATTGTTTATCTTGTGACATTTGAATAATAAAAGTACTACTAGATGGCAGCACCAAAATTTGTCTTTTGACGATAAGTTTTAAATTTTGCTTTTTCTAGCTCCTTTTCAGTTATAATTTACTACACCAGGTGGATTTTTTAGCTAAATTTTGACGATATTGTTAAATAGTAATTAATTAATTTAATAGTGAATTTTAGTTATTTTAAATAATGTAATTACTTTCTATTTATTTTATTTTATATTATATTAAATGTATTTATCATGGTATTTCAAAATGTATTAACTGCATCCTTTGGTATCAATTACTGTGAATTCTTAACTGTTTTATTCACCTTAATCTTTACGATATTTTGGTGCGCGTGGATATATTGAAAAATACTGAAATATTAATCGGTATGTGGTTTATTCTTTCTATTTTATATCCTATAAATATTTAAACAGGTTTTATTGATTTTTCCATTTCATAATTTTTGTTTCTATTCTGTTTTCATTTTTAATCAATTCACTTGATTTTAATGGTTGTTTGGGCACAGGGAAAAATAATTTTTAGCTTTAGCTTATTTTTCTCACAGAAAACAACCATATTGCTTATATCATTGAATTCTGTGCCCTTGATAACGTAATTCAATATATAAGCTTTTCCATTATTTGTCGGTGTCCACTTTCTTCTTTTTTCTTCCATAATAATTCTTATAATAAATTATTTGGCACTTTTTTTATACTTACAGCTTTAATTCATAATATTACGGTTTTTGATGGTGGTAGGTTATGTTTAATTAATGGTTATATATATATATGTATGCATATATATATATATTATAAAATCTTTTACTGAGAGTGGTTTTGGGTTCTTGGTAGTTCGGTGTAGATCTACAAAATGTTTTCAGAAATTTCCAACATAGGAAAGATTGCAATAGATAATATTTCATACGAAATCTACGTAAAAATAATAATTCACTAATAAATAGTTGAATTGACAGTTTTCATATTGGTCCCTGTGAACAAAACGTAAAATTTGACAGGCTTAATTGCCGTATCAGGACTTGCAAAAAAGTAGTAATATAAATAACATAATCCTTAACTATTTTAAAGGAAAAAATAGAGTAATACAAACTTTGTGAAAGTTAGGACTGATACACAAATTTTAAGATGTGAAACTGGTAATATACTATTACAATATATTGTTTATAATATAATAATACATTTTTTATAATGCCCAAATATTGTAATATGACTATTATTTTCAATTAATAATTATTTTTTATTTAACTGTCTTCTAAATCCTTTTTTTAGGGTGAAAAGCCTTTAATCTGAAACTGTGTGTTCATCTGATGTCGGCTTAATAAAGTACCAGGCAAATTTGGACTTAATAAAACAAATACCACTTTCAACAAGTGCCATTATAATCGAGACAAATTAATCAAAATTTCAACAGTGTCTCAAAACAACGTGTTTAATTGACATACATTCCATCTAAATTTTCTTTATTTACTATTAACGAGTTTCTTCATAAGATGGAGTAAAAATATCTGTAGTTTATCTTTTAAATAATATGTGTACTATGAGATCATAAAAGAAGTTTTAAGACTTGCTCTTTTAGTTATTTTTACAACTGAATTACACCTATATTTTCCAAGATAATATTGAAAAATTTCGACTTTCGTTAATAGCCCCCACAGTTTTTTAAAATTAATATAAATCCATGTCTTTGTGATCCGCGTTATAAAAATTTATATACTCTTATTATCAACATACTTAAATAACTTTTCCAAACTTTTCAAAATATATAAAATATTTATGTTTTAATTAAATTCCAATTTTTGCATTAAAAATGAACTATGCATTTTTCCTCTGAATATTTTTTAATGTATATTTGTACAAATTTGTAAATAAGTGATAGCAGCAAGATATGAATTTTCATGCACTATAAATTTGCTTTATTATTTCTTATTATTCTTTTGAAACTCTTCACCATCTTCTTTTATACTCGAATGCCAAAAAACAAAGAAACGAGTAATACTTTTTGCCATTTAAACACATTACAATAACCGAATGCTAAAAGTGAATATAGATAGTTAGTTAAACAGTTTAATTCCCTTAAGTGTTACACAATTTTGTATTTTCAATGCTAAAAATTTCGAATAATGAAAACAAAAGGCATCATGTACATTAATTGAATAACAATCAGTAAATGTAGTTCTAAACTACAATCCATTTTCCATAATATATTTTCTATTTTGAAGTTTCATTCATAATTTTTACAAATTTTCTTCCAAACACATTTATCAATACTTAGTTAAAAACTACAACACCTTAAAATTTGTTTTCAAAAGCATGCTTTCGTTACAAGAATAAAGCTCGAAGAAAATAAGAAAAAAGTCTTATTTGATTATGCTTTAAAGCATAAAACTCTCTGAGTTTCAGTGGTGTTTTTCATATATCTCCTTAAAGTTAATATCATTTTACTACTGGTGCATATATTATGAGAAGCTTGAAAAAAATTCTTGTACTAAGACATATGTGATTTATGAGAGATTTAGAACAAAATTTTTGATGAAGATAAATGATTATGCCCTTTTGAATTTCATCGCACGAGATGTTAAAAGTATGAGTCGAGAGAAAAATTTCTTATTTTACTTCTACTTTCGATAATGTGCTCTTCTTATTAAGATGGAAATTTTTGAAACCTTTTATGAATGTATAAATTATGCACAATAATATATATTTGGGTAGATTTATGTTATATAAACTGAATAAAATTTCCCAAGTAAATGTTCAATGAAAAAAGGTTTAACGATTGATTTATAGATATCTGTATCCTTAGTAGTCTTTTAATAATGTTTAACAATCGATAAAAAGATTTTTATCGAATTCAAAGCTTATTAAATTACTAAAAATTACTGAATGTTTCATTTATCTTAATTGAGAGTTTTAATTTTTATTTCAGTGATTTGTCACGATACAATCGCAAATGTATAATTGTCAATTTAAAAATTTAATTAAAATTAATTATAATCATTGTTTTTTAAACATTTTTCAATATAGTTGAAAAGTGTTTATGAAATCGGTTTGTCTGTCTATCTGCTCTTTTCTCCATGCTCTAACTCTCGAAAATGTTGAAGACTATAGAATGTTCGGTACTGAAAATGAAGTGTGTAGCGATTGTAGTTAATTTACAGGGATACTCAAACGAATTCCGTTACATTCAGGTCTATGTGAAAAAAATCTTTTCTAATGCGCATAATTTTTCGTTCTTTTCCTTTGTGGGGTTTTTCTAAAATCGAAACGTTTTTAAATAAGTATAAGATAAACATTACACAAATATTTATTACTTTGTTAAAGTGGTTACATATTTAGAAAACAAGAAATTTTTTAATTCTATTGTTGATGTACTGATTTATATTTATATATATGACTGAAAACACAAAGCAATAGTGGGAGATTCATACTTTATTTCATAACTCTTTTTATGGAAAAAAACGCATGTCCTATGTTAAATAATGTTTATTCATTAAAGGAAAGGAGATGAAATAAAGTTTCATTTCATGTACTGAGAAACTTTTATTTTATGCATTAAAAACACACTCATAGTCTGTGGCGCTGTGGAAGATTTATGCTTAAGTTGTGATTATGCATTATGTTTGTATTATTTAAGTGATAACGGTGTAGGAGAATTATATAATTAAATAATTTATATAAATTTTAAAAGTAAACGAAGTAAAACACAAATAAATTATGGTTACATTATAAAAATTGAATACAATAAATAATATTAAAAATACAATAATAAAAGTATTCCTAAAAAGAAAATTCTGTTAAGGGTTAACAGAATTTTACTACTGGGTGAGACCTGATAGCAAATTGACTATTTTAAAACAATTACCAAAATATATTCATGCACTAAAGATGCAGAGATAGGAAAAACTAATGAAAAAAATATTGTACTCAAACAAATAATACGATCAGTATCACTTGGTGTATATAGGCTCCAGCATTAAACAGGGGTACTTTTGTTAAATTATTAAACCGAAATGTTTAAATACTGTATTCGGTTCAATATTTATACAGACAACAAGTAAAAATTAAATATAAAAAATCAAAAAACCCGACTGCGTAAAAAGCGAACTAATTAATTTTTTCTCATCAATGTGAAACTACTTTTTATATTACTTGCCTAATTTTTTTTTTTACTTGTATTTATGACTTTTAAGTTGTGTTTAATTGTTAGTTTCTATCTATAAACACTGTTTTGATGAGGCCTATAGATGACTATGAAGGTTAGAGTTGCAGTAAAGCTAGAGATTCTACCTACACAACGTCTAGGTTGTGTACTATTTAAACGGAGCTTCTGACTGTAAAATAGACGGTAAAACATCGTCTTCATTTTGAAAGACCTATCCAATGATATGCCACTCAATATGGTGCGTAATTTTTTTCGTCTCTACCGTCATTTTGTATTTTACGGCTGCCATTTTGAATTTATAAAAACAAAATCTAGCCTATAACCATCGGACGGGTAAGACGAATCGATAGAGGCCTCATTCATTAAAATCCATCTAGCCCTTGGGATGTTTAGAGGGTATAAAGAAATCCACATACCCAGATACGCGTGAAACACATAACCCTTCTTGGCAGTCGGGTAAAAAGAAATATTGTTAAAATATAACAGAAAAGCTGTAACAATTATTTTTATATTTAGTTGAAATTATGTTTTAGCTACAATATTATTTTATTTGTGATTATAGTTATTTGCTGTTTCGCGCATGCGCAAAGGTACTTACTTATTGCACTTCTACAATTCCAGAATTTTTTAAGCATTCAGCTATTACTATTAAGCTTTCAGCTATTACTATTATCACTATTAGGTTAAACACGTAAATGCAGAGCTGCTACCATTTTTAAAAAATAAATTTTTTAGTACATTTCTCTTGCACATGTTGTTATAGTGTATATGAAATATTTTTGTTTTGTGAAAGTGGTGCGAGATAGGATTAAGAAATAGAGCTCCAGTGGAACCCATGTAAATGCAGTGTAATGGGAAAACAAATAAGTACTTTTGAGCTACGCAATGAAGAATTATACAGGTGTATTAATAGTATGGCGTAAGTACTCTACGCAAAATCAAATATTGCCTAAAAGTCACATATAATTTCTATAAGAAAATATTATTGTTTCTAAAATTTTAATAAAGTGAACGCAATAATTTAAGTAAATTATCTTTATTGAAAATGATACAAAACACATACTAAGAAGAATAATTTCGGAACATTCAATAATTTTAATAAACATACCTCGTATTTATAAATAAACTTCTTTTATATTTAATAAATTATTTTTTAATAAAATTCAAATAACGATATTTAAAATTTCTTTTTCATGTAAGTTTTAACTACTTTCTAATTATTATATTAAACATTATTTTATGTTTTGTTTGGAAATTTAAAAAATATATAATTTCCTTATATATATAAAACATCGGATTAAAATTTAGAGCAATTATTCTACAATTGTTACTGGTGTTTTAACCTAAAAAATATCGAAAGATTAATTTTATATCTATGTTACATCACAGAAAAGTTTTTTCATATTTTCTAAATCGCCAAATCAAATTGATAGAAAGAAATCGAAAAAGATCAGGATATGAATTACTGAGAAAAACTAATTCAAAATAATTAACGAATGAACACTTCGAACGCTAACAAGCTCCAACTCTCATTGTTATTTCTTTTCTTTCAGGAAGGACTTTATTGTTTTTTCGCCTTCAACTATTCTTTTTATTTATAAATTCAGTAGAAACTTTTAATTACAGGCATTTTTTAACCCAGGTTTTGTCTTTGAAATTCTTTTGGTTGAGAAAGAAATACTTAAACACTTTTAAAAGCGATATAGTAGTAAAATGTCAAAATTTTATGAATTTTCAGGCGAATATTGAAGTGATTGTAAAGGCAAATAAGGATAGAAACAATTAGTTACGTAAATTGTAAGAAAAGCAATTTCCATTATGTAACAATAAATTGTTCAATGAGATACAATATAATGATGCCTTCTAATCGTTAGCAGTAAAATATACAACTAAAAATAAATTTTCCACCACAGTTTAGAAAAATTATCAACTTTGGTAAAATTCAGATGATATTGTACCAAACATTATGTACTGTGTTATCTTTGTTATTTGTGAAGAACCCCAATAAATCCGAACGATAATCATTACCCCAATTTTAAAAGTCGTAGAGAAAAACTAAAATGTGTTGGATATATTGATTGTAAAATATGTCTTCTCCTGATTTATGTTAAAAATATAAGGTTATGTGGCCTTTTTGACAACAATGTTGTACCAAACGTTGACAATTTCAATGCGAACGCCCAATTTTATCAGCGTATTTGGATTTTTTGATAATTTTTACCTTAAGATATATGGGAAACTCATTCGTTCAAATACTTTAAGAATTTTGAAGATTTCCATTTTTGAACTCATAATGTTAAATTCATTTTTAACCATTTAAAAGACAGACTGTAATGCGGGGCAATTTTAAAGCATAATGCACAAAAAATATTTAGCAGAATTTTCGAAAAGGATTTTTTTCAAATATACATTTTACACAAAAGTATTAATTGTAACATATGCGTGTTTTAAAAATAAATTTCTATAAGCTTGAAAATATGCGAACGCAAAGTTACAGCACATTCAGCACAGCAGATTTTGAACTATTATTTAATCTAATACTAAAATCTAACCTAATACTTAATCTAATACTTCTTTCGCAATAAATTCTTCAATTGTATCCTATAATTTCTTTAAAACAGAAATACATTTATAGAAGCTTCAAATCTGCGAATCCAAATAATCCAAATTCATTGCTAATTCCGCCAAGTAGTTCTTGAGTTATGTTTAAAAACTACCCGCATTGCAATCTTTTTTCAACGATTAAAGTGGAAGTTAACATTAGGTGTTTCAAATTTTAAGCCTTCCTAATTCGTAAACTATTTGATAAACTGACTTTCCGTTTAATAACCGAAATTAAATTTTATTGAAAAATCAAAATATCTTGTCCAAATTGGATGTTTGTACAGATAAATTTAAATTCTGTTACAATTTCTGTATGAAAACGACCTCTTAAATTTATTATTTTAACATAAATTGACATAATTTCCTATCGAATGTCTGTTTCGTTTTCCTCTGTAACGTTAAGAATTAGAGTAATGATGCCATCCATAATTTTTTTGTGGTGGTAGGGAGAGCAGGTGGCTCGGTAATTTATGCAAAATCTCACTGTAAAAAATAAAACAGAGACTGTTGCCTGACTAGACGGCAACAGGCGTTGTAGTCGACTAAATGCCTCCAAAATAACTATTAATATTCAAAAGCCACCTGACTTGAATGTTAGAAATGCTAGACATATTAAAACTGAAAATAAGGGGGGAAATGTGGCAGGTAAATATAGCAGAATTTAGAATAAAGGAAAGCCAGATAATAAAAGAAATGCTGAATGCATACTACCACTAATTTTATTATACTTAACCTCTTCATTTCCGAAGCTAAAATAATAATACAAATGCTTATTCATTGGTTTTTCCCAAGCACAATGACATCGTAAATGACAGAAAAAATATCTTTTCTGAAATTGATCCTTCAGGCGCTTAGTAATTTAGGCTAAAATATAAGAATTTAAAACTACAAAACCCCTTAAAAACATCAATTTAATAACCATTAAACTAAATTAACACAATCACAAATTTAAGAGCTTCAAACAAGTAAATAATCTACAAATCCTCAAAATTTTTTATTGAAAAAGATTTAAGTTAAATACTTATGAAAATTTCTCACTCACTTGGTCATACTGTCTTTTGGGCATTTGTAGGCATTTTGCAAACTCAGATGAAAATAACATTTATTTTATGTGGGAATCAGCTTAGATGATGCCATTTATTCGCAAAAAGCATTCAGCTATTAAGAATTGATGTGGAAATGTAAAAAAATCGAACATTATAGTTTTTATAAGGAAAAGAACAGAGGTCCCCGTATGGGGACCCAGGTACCGAAGAGGTTAATGTTACAAAAAAAATACGCTAAATAAACATTTAAAATAGAGAGAATGCAGCCGACATTTTATCAATAATATTATAGCTTTTAAAATTTCTGAAATGTAGACCGACTTTACTGAATGCCTCAAAGTTAACACCCTTTAGTTTACACGTTTTATTTTTTGAATAGCTCAAAACGTACGCACTACTTTGAATTCAAAACATCTTTTCTAGCTCTTGCGCATGAGCTTTAAGGTTTGACAGTATGGTGTTGTATTAGAATACTTTTTTATTAACAACACGGCATACATTACGTTTTTCGTTGCTCGTTGTTTTTTCTCCATTGTTGGTACGGGACCATCCTCAAAGACTCTTACTTTACTTTCTTGACGTTTTGAAATATAAAAAGGTATGTATGTCTCATTATCAGTTATGATTTTAAAAAGAATGCGGTGCCCACCCTCATTAACCCTTTATGCACATAATTATGTATCCAGAATTTGCTCTACCTCAATAATTATCTTCCTTGGTGTCAAAACATATATCAGAAAACTTTTCTATTTACAAGTATAATTGGATTAATTAACAAAAAAGTCTGATAACAAAATCTTACGATTCTTTATAAAAACAACCTAAATAAATGCATTGCCATCCTGTCAATAAACAGAAAGGTTTTTGTACTCAAATTATTTTTATATAAGATATCTTTTAAAAGGAAAATGTTACACATTTGCAAATGGTTGTGAAAACTACTACTTTATAAAATAATTAGCTTTGACTGTTTCGCTATGCTTTCTAAATGGGATCGAGCAAAGTATTTTGTATTAAAAGTAAAATCTACTTTTAGTAATAGATGGATTAAATACATTTTATATTAAATTTTCTTTAATGGTACTTAAAAGTACAGTAAGTTGATGAAGGGTTAAGTAATTTTGAGGATTCTTTACTGATTTTGACCCGCTCTGCATTTTGGTGTTCTGAATTATGAGGGACCCAACGACAAACTAATTTTTTCATATGCAGTTTCATATGCTTCATTAGTAAGTTTAGGTATCGCTGCGGACCCAATGTTAAGTTTCTTCTGTATCATTTAGTAGGTATGCAATTATCATCGATTAAAATTTTTCGTAAGGCCAATACACTTTCTGGGATTACAGCTGACAGCAATCTTCCTGTGTGTTCTTCATCCAAAAGAAAGTTTCGATCTCTTCTAAACAAGGTAAACCTTCTAAATATAGTGGCACGAGATCGAGCTTCATTTCCATATGCTAATTGTAGACGTTGAAGGCATTCTTCTTGATTTAGCTCCACTTTAAAAACATAGAAAATCATAGCTCGATAATGCTCTCGCGTCACCTCCATTATCTCTTCTTTCAAAATTTATCCTTCGATAACTAAATTGCAATTGTTGCCACAAATTATGATCTATGGGCATAAAAGTGCTCAAATTGAAAAATCCAACCATTGTTATTATTATTATTTGGCGCATATTGTCTGCCCCTGACTCAAAACTTTCAGAGTTGTCCTCGTACCTTGCTCTTGCAATTTAGTTTACATTTGTCAAACAAAGAGAGCTTTAAAATTCAGATTAGGCGAGCATCAGAGGTATATTGCAAATCAAGAAATCTCTAAATCTTCGGTTGATTCTCACTGTTGGACTTCCAGTCATTGTTTCAATTTCACCATAGGCCAAAATTATTTATTCCCCTGCCTTCTCCCTCTCACTTGGATTTTCATGTAGCTTATTTTATTTCTAAAAGTTCTGATAATCTTGTCAATGATCTCTCATCATCTCCTTTCCTCTCTCCAGCGTGGAAATTACTTTTGTAATTATTTTCCCTCTTTTCTTGTTTCTTTTCGTTTTATTTTGTTAAATAAAAAAGGTTATTTTGGTGTTTTCTTGTTTTATTCTTTTATATCCCTTCATTTATTATTATTATTTATATTTAAATATATTTTAATATACTTCTTTTGTTTTATTTTAATTTTGTTTATTTCTTTTATTTCCCTATAAATTTCTCTTCTATCATTTTGGCAATACTTTCGTCTTCTGCATGCGCTCCTTTCAGCGCCATCTGTCACATTCTTTGCAAGCTTTACTCTCTACCTTTCCGTTCATTTTTTACCTTGTCCCCTTACGGGCACGTGTTTACTTTAGCTGATAACGAGCTGTTAATATTTTTATCTCGTAACGCATCCTATGTATTGTTTTTATTTTATGGTGATTTTTTACAAAGTTTTATTATTTTAATTGTCACATATCGCTAGTTTTCGGTGCTGTTTCGCTATATACAAGTGTTTAAAGTTTTATCAAATTTTGGAACTCTTGTTAAGTATAGGATACAATGACTGTTTTCAAACCAATTAAAAATCATGAAAAATAAATTAATTAAGAAAAATTTTAATATTTCTTTCCATTCCACAGGAATCATAAAATTATATTTAACCCTTTCTGGCACAGAATCTTCGTAAAATGATGAAATGATTGACTGACATCGGTATTTACAAACGACTTTTTTAGAAATTAAAAACTCGTTACTTTAAACTTTCATGTAAAAGCAAAATTTTATTAAAATCTTCTTGGTTTCATTTGTAAGTTTGCAGTTAAAATTAGGTACCACTGCGCCGAAAAGGGTTAAAGAAATTTTATTTCATCATGCCGCATTGTCTCTCTAGCGACTGACTGAAGATTTTCAGTTTCGAAAAAAACACTCTTTTTCTTTCGACACGATTTCCGTATTCTATTTCTTAAATTAAAACTGTTCTAACTTTTAGTTTCGTTTTTAAAAATAGTATTTTATTGAATAATTATCAATAGCTATCTTAACTGTTTGTTTAATTAATCAGTTTCTGTTGCGCTTACGTTAGAACCTACATATTAATTTCTTTATAAAAAAAGACTTTCTATTACTTTCGGAAAATTACAGTTTTACGCAAATTTCCTGTATTAAAGTTTTAAAATAATAAACATTGTAGAACTTGGAGCGATATTTTTTTTCAATAGTAGATATTTGTATTACCTTCGAAACGCACATTGGCATAAAATATAAAATTGCGCAAACTGTAAACGATGTATACGACTTGGACGGACTGATAACACGGAAAAGAAAAAGATAATTGCATACGTATCTGTTCTTAAATCACAGAAATCAAGGAATTTACATTTTTAATAGTTTCCATCATAGTTGAAAATTGTTTATGAGTTTGGTCTGCCTGTCCATCTATCTGATCGTATGTCTGTCCGACCTTCGTACTCTAACTTGTGGAAATATAGTCTAATTTGATTTATATATGTTATTTAGGTTGCCATGGCATGATCGGTATTGAAAATTAAGTGAGTGGCATTTACAGTTCGTTTACAGGGGCCCCCAAACCACTACACTATTGTCTATAGAGGGGATTATTTTATAGTGTATTTAAAACAAGTTACACTATTCCAAAGACATTTGAATTTATATAAATCACTGACGGGCACATCAAAATGCTTACTATACAAGTAATGAGCATAGCGTTTATCATTCATTTACTGGGACACACAAAAGGATTCGGTTTCAGTACTGTCTAAGAGTAATAATTGCTGGAAATGTGTTTTCAATTGTAGGATGCGTTATTAAATTTAACTAATTTTCTGCATACTATTTGGTGTGTTAAAACTATAAAAATCATAAACAGGGCTGCACAAAAGAATCCGAGTACACTTCCGCTAATTGTGTGAAATTGTTGAAGGGGAATTTAGAAAGGGGAATTTTGAAAAGAGAATTTTGAAGGGAAACTTGAAGGGAACATGTTTTTTTTTAATTTAAAATGCTGGCGAATAGCACATACAGTTTCACCTTACTTGACTTAATTTTACTTAAAATTTTAGGCTCTTTGTACCGTTTTCACAGGGCTGTTTGTCCACCTTATAAAACTACACATACATTTTTAACACATGTGGTTAGCCTGTGGACAATAGAATTCCCACCAACATTAAAATAAATTGAATTTCGTTGCCATTTATAGGGTTATGTATTTTTACATGTGTATATTGTGTATGTACACTTAATATTTTGAAAAGTAAAAATTCTACATTTTACTTGCTTTAACAAGCCTGCAATAATTTTCTTTTCTTTTCAGCTCGACAAATCTGCAAACGGATCAGTATACATCCGTGATATTAGTCACTTAACAGCAGGCATATATAAATGTGAAGTTTCTGCAGATGCACCTTCCTTCCAAACTGTATCTGCTGAAAAACCTATGGCAGTACAGGGTAAGAGATACTTTATTGTCAACTCTAAAAACAATATATGCAGTTTAATATATTTGTAATATATAAAATGTGAAAATTATTTTAAATCATACAAAGTAAAATTGAAATTTTATTAAATTACTTTTTCCAAAGAAAATTTAGTAGTTGACAGCGTAATGTAAATTTATATTTCCATAATAGAATGCGTCATTTACAAAAGAAGGAGACAAACATGCTTTACAGTTTACATTATTTGAAATTTTAGATAAAAGATAAATATACAAGTTAAAAAATTAATTATAAATCTTTTAATATTGAAAACTACAGATGAAACATGCATTTTAAATACGAAAAACATAATTTTTATGATATACTGATGTATTTAGGACCTAAATAATAAACGTATAGACAAATTATAAATACAGTCGTGGCCAAAAGTTTAGGACCACCGTGCAGAAACTAGCGTTTTTAAAATTGAAACCACTGATAAAGCAAATCTATTTCTTCAGATGGCGTCATTCCGTCTGACAGTGGAGTTACTGTATTCGCTTTTCGTTTGAATTTTGAGTAATAAATGTTGCAGACGCAATTTATTGTCTGGATCTTAAATTTCAGTGGTGGTCCTAAACTTATGGCCACGACTGTAATTTTAAATGTTATTGCGGTTAAAATTTAAACTAGTGACCATAACTTATAAACTTATTATAACCTATAAACTAGTGACCATAATTTAAGGAACAAGCGCAAAATCATAATTTTTTTATCACTAACAAGGAAAAGTCTCGATGTTGGGTTCACCGAATGCGGTGAAATTTTGTGTACCGATAGATTTTAGTTAGTATATAAATATATGGCAGCCATAAAGTGCAACACCCAGGGGTCTTGAGAAAATAAGTCGCAAAGCTTACGCTACAGTTTATAATCGGAAAATTTCCCGTCTTTGGTAAGCTGCTCAGAAGCATGGTCAGTAGCATGCTGGATTTGAGATTTTTCGACGTGAGTTCGAATACCGCTCGGGCTTATTTTTCGGAACGAAAATTTTCATAAATTATTTTCGAACCGCAATTGAAAAAAATATGTGTAATAATTGAAATTTACGAAAAATATAAATTAAATGTAGAAAAATATAAATTTTTGTAGCATATAAGTGCATTTTTATCTATGAAATTTTGCATGTTTAAATATTTAATGAAAAGTAAAAGTAAATTGTAAGCCGATTTATATGTGTATCGACCAGGAAATTTTTCTTGTTATTTAAATTTATTTACAGTTATTTCAATGAATAATCTACTATTTTTCACAGAGAAATAAATAAAAATACGTGATTTTACAGGGTTGCCACGCTTCAGGGAATTTTTCAGGTGAGATATCAGTATTTGTTTATAGAAAAATAAATGTAATTAAACGCCCAAAATTTCGCCTTATTTAAGGAGAGATTTTCTATAAGAAAATAGTACTATTTTCATGTGGTTCAGAAGAATTGCCTTGTCTGGAAATTCCCTGAAGCTTAGCAACCCTGTGTTCACACGTGAATAAATATATTTTTAAAAATTTTGTTTCATTACTCAAATATTTCTAATATTTTACGATTTTGTAAAACTATTGTTTTAAATTTTTAAAATGGATTTTTTTTCGAATTCTCGATTTTGTAGTTACTGCCTGCTTAATAACTATTTTGATCAATTCATTATCTCTTTAAAACTCATTTTTAAGTACATAGTTAGTTATTCTAACTGTATGCGTATGAATCCAAGATTTAAAAAAATCAAAAGTTAAAAAGCTAGTTGTTAAGAAAAGATACATTTATGTATTATGACGCTAATAAAAAAATTACAATTCAAAAAACAAAGCAGTATGTTGTAATTTTATATAACGTATTTTAATTTATTTCACTCAAAAAAATAGTAGCTTACTTATGTAACTAACAGTAACTAAATTTTTACATTAGCGCAATTTTATGGTCTACAACAGGTCCAAATAATATTTTTTTTTAGTTTATTATTATTATTTATTTATCTTTATTTTTCATTAAATATGTAAACATGCGAGATTTGACAGTTAATATTTTATTTATATAATTAAACTGCATTGGGTAAACATACTAAACAAGTAAAAAAAATAATTGCTAAAAAACTTACGACGTAAACACTTATTTTAATTAAAAATCAAGAATCCCAGACTTTCAAAAATCATATTAAAAATACAAAAGCATAAACCATGAAATATTTGAAGTATCTGCATGAGGAAACGAAATGAAAATAGTATATTTCTAAACGTATTTTAATTTATTTCTCTGTTAGAAATAGTAGACATTCTTTGAAATAACTGTAAATAATTTTAAGTATCAACAAAAAAATTCTCGTCTGTAGACATATAAATATGCATTTTTTTTCTTTTTACTTTTCATTATACATTTAAACATGCATAATTACGTAGTTAAAATTGTAATTATATGCTACAAATCATACATTTACTTTATATTTTTCGAAAATTTAAATTATTATTCATATTTTTTCAAATGCGGTTCGAAAATAATTGATCAAAATTATGTCCGAGCGGGATTCGAACTCACGAAGAAAAACCTCAAATCCAGCGTGCTACTAACCATGCTACTGAGCCGCTTACCAAAGAAGGAAATTTATCCGATTATAAACTTAACATAAATTTTCCGACTCACTTTCTCAAGATACCCTCCCGGGTGTTGCGCTTTATGACTGTCATATATTTATATGCTAACTATACTATATCGATACGCAAGCGTTCACCGCATTCGGTGACCCCAACCTCGGGACCTTCCCTTGTAAGTTAATTGTGAGGTATCAAAAGAAACTTATATAAAAGTCTGAAGTACCAAATAACGCCTTAATATTATACCTTGTCGATATGACAGTGTGACGCCGTAAATGGCCGCAAGTATCACAGCCACAAAGCTAAAAAATATGATATTTTGTATTCGTCTCACTATTACTCTAATATGGACATCAGTTAGGGAGTGGTTTTGCAACGAGTCACCAAGTGGCATAACAATGATTTCACCTGGTGAAACTGTAGTATATATCGAATTGCTTAACTACCAACAAAAAATAAGTCTATAATACACTATAAATGTCATGATGAAATAGTACACATTATATTCTGGTTGGAGAAAGTAAATGCTTTTTTACGATTCAAATTTGTGCAAATGATTTTAACCTGGTTTGAGACGAGAACATACCGGATTCGGTCTCCAAATGGATTGCCTCTAAGTTAGAAAAGTTTGCTTTCACTTATTTCTAATTCAATGAACTCTAAAATTGCAAAAAAACCCGACTCTTTTATATATTTCAGAGAGAGATCAGGTAGTGGTATATTAAGTAGTAATCAATTAAATCTTTTTCTGGTTAGATTTCCAGTCATATACCTAAGTATGTTACGGGTCGATGAGGAAAGTGATCATAGTGAAGAATGTGTCTAATACATATTTCTTGTTTAATAAACTGTAAAATTAAAATAATATATTTGTAAAACTTTCAGTATCATATTCAAGGATGGAGTAGCATAGTTGAAGTTTATTCCCACAGAGCGAAAAATTTCCAGACCAGGAATCGAACCTGGTTATTTGGCGTGCTGTATAAAGCATTTTCAGGGCACGCCTAGTATCCAGGTTCGATTCCTGGTCTAGAAATTTTACGCTCTGTGGGAATAAACTTGAATTATTCTACTCCAGCCTTGAATATGATTTAATCCAGTTGGGAAAATATTCGTTCTCTTCATTATGACCCAATTTCATGGTATACAGGAGTTTCTGTGTTAAAACACACTTTCATTATGTAAATGCTATGGTTATAGTTCGGGTGAATGAAACTAGCGCTGCAGTTCGCAGCGATGTCCAACAAATAATAGTGAATTATGTCAGCCAGGTATCGTCCGGATAGCTAAACAGGTAAAGCATTGCCACGGCTCGCCAAGTATCCAGGTTCGATTCCTGGGCTGGACATTTTTCGCTCTGTTAGAATAAACTTCAACTGTGCTACTCCAACCTTGAATATGATTTAATCCAGTTTGAAAAATATTCGTTCTCTTCATTATGACCATTCAGCATCATTTATACCTTTATTAGATTGTGATTAATTTAACTTTCAGTTACATATGACTCTACTTATGTATCTAAATTTACTTAGTGGATTGCGGTTACGTCAGAAAAATGCTCATTGTGGAAACATGACTTTCATTTTCCCAATTTGCAAAACTATAAATTTATAATTAAATAAATATTATATCCATTTCATATCATTTACACCTCTATTAGGTATATTGACAAATAGAACTTTCAATTGGGTAAGTCTTCCTGCCATAAATAAAAATTTACTCAGAACTGATTTCTAGAAATTGATGTCTTGTGTCCCAATATAAGACAGCATTTAAATGCATTGAAAACCAATTAGTGTAGTTTGACTAGTTATATTTCTGTGAGCTTAAATTTAGTCATGCAAAAGAACGTTGCAAGGTCTTTTTATAGAAGCTGTTAAATATATTTTCTGTATAAAACAATAAAGTTGACAAATTTAAATTTTGAAAACTGCAGAGACACTACCATACTTTATCTTCATTTTATCGCAGGTTTATCTGTGATATTATAAATTATAAAATTATCAGAAACTTGATACAAATCGCATAGTTCTCTTTTCTCTACAGTTATGAGTCATTTAAAAACACATGGAAAGGTATTTTTACTGTATGAGCACACACATGTGACACATGTTGGTACATGTGACATTAATTTTAGAAATAGATGAATTAATTTTTTTGGAATGTGGTATGATACTACATCCATATTATAGAGCAATGTTTGCAAACAACTTTAGTTTAACTAAATATTTACTTAATAAACATTTTTATTTGATTACAGAATCGTCTGGACAAGCTCAATACGAAGCAGACAGAAGCACTGTGAATATGCTGTTAGTTACCATGCTATTAATATTGCAATGGAGGTATCATGTGTGGTGACGTAATTTATCACTTTTTGGATTTCTAAACATCAAGCAGTTGCTTTGTGCCTTGAGATTTCGTGTCCTCTGTGTGAACAGGGCAGCTGTGTGAAACTCGGCAATGAAAAGATTCCGATGAAACTTCTTATTGTTTGAGACATCATACGTATAGTAACATTCCAAGCGACAGAAATATCAAACAACAAAGAAGGTGGAAGTAACTTGGTATTGTCCTAAAGCTATATAAATACCATTTAGCAGTGGAATTTGATAATATGAATTTTGCTTCATTTACACACATTGTTGTGTTTGTAAAAGGGATGCACTAAGATTGTTATTGGTTAAGAGAAGTATACATAATCGTAATGATGAGAAACTTTATTCTGCTTAAAAGTTTCATTTTCAAAGAATGTATGTCGTCTGCGAATACAATATATCAAGATATACGTCAATGGACTATAAGAATACAATTCTTTCCGAATTTCCTCAAACTTTTATCGACTTAGATTGATTTTACCATGTACCCTAAATGAATGGGCATTGTAGGTAGATATTTTATTTACGATTGTATGATGCCGGTGTAGCCATATTCTTTCCAATAAAATTTTATTATTTAAAAAATAAATACACCTACATTAAGTTAGCGGAAAATTTTCAAATATACAAAAAATGTGTATTATATGTTAAGATATAAGAGTCCTTTATTTGAAGTTGATTTTTAAATATCGTGTGCTGTTCAATACCCTTGATCATTGTGATATTTTTTACTTTTGTTCAAAAAAATGGTGCAATGCATAATCTCTAAAGGAAATCATTTTACGAACAGAGAAATTAAAAAGAGTTGCTGTATGTCTTATTAATAAATGAAAATGCACAGAAATTGGAAACATTTTTCTCGAAGTTTTGTGAATAAACGTTTCATGTGAATTGCCATGGAATCATATCATTTTCTAGTTAACTAATTCAGATATTCTACAATATTAACTTAATCTTTAGACTCTGCTTAACATTATTTAGCCTGTGAAAATTATCAATAACGTAACATAAAAATTAAATTCAACTTTAAAGAACATGGCTACGTTGCAATTAAAGTATCCGAGTTTTCGGGGATCTACAACAAAACACATAAAAGACTTTTCATCAGAAAACATTTAGTGCCAACATCAGAGCCTCAACTGTAATAGGATGTTACCATTGTACATTGAGTTTGTTAAACTGTAAAATTGTATAAACTATGTTTTAACTTCAGATATTAGGAACTATATATCAGAATTATTCGTATTTTAAAAATAAATGTATTAAGTTCTTTAATGTGTTTTTCGTGAAAGTTAAACAATTGCTATTGGAATAAAAATAAAATATATTGTTGTATAATTTATAAAAGTTTATCTACATTTTGTTTGCCTCATTATTTTTTATTAAAACAAAGCATGATTTTTCCATGCGTTATTTGAATGCTTTGTTTGCGTAATATTTTTCTGTCTTTTGGTATAAATTCATATAAAAAATAAAGAGATTTCTTAATTTTACGTATTTAAAATTAACTAATGATATAATAGTGATATATTTTATGGGTAGTCAAAAAATGGCACTTGACACGTGTCTGGCACAGTTTTTGGGCCACGATCCTTCAGCCAGATATTCAATTTTATTCGATTGCGTGGAGCATATCGTAATCAATGCAAGAGATTTTATAAACAATAGTTTTTTTAGTGCCTCAATTACGCCAAAAAAGTAATTCTATTTGGTGGTGAGCACGCTCAGCAGTTGTTGTTGTGAAATACTTGTAAAGTATTTCACAACTTGTATTACTTACTTGTTACTTACTTAACTTGTTATATCAGTATTTCACTGATATAACATTAAGATTAAGATTTTAGAAAACCGCTTTAATCTACTCATTAAACAATTTGGAGCTGACACTACATACAAGATGTCCAATAAGTCCGTTTACATTTTAAAATGTCATAAAAACATGTATTAATGCACTTTTTTAAACATATCTGTAATGAAGGGGACTTTTTTAGTTGCACCCACGAAAATTAGTTGAAATATTTGCCAGTCAAATGGCATCGAACGACTAAATCAAAAATAATTCCGTGATTAAAAAAAATAACTTTTTTTATTCAGAAAAACTTTAAATGTTTTTTAAACGTAAAATGTTTAACATGAATGCCACCACAAAGAATTATACTGTTCAAGCCAGTGAGATCATCTCTAATTTAAGCGTGGAGCATATCGTAATCAATGCAAGAGATTTTATAAACAATAGTTTTTTTAGTGCCTCAATTACGCAAAAAAAGTAATTCTATCTCGTGGTGAGCACGCTCAGCAGTTGTTGTTGTGAAATACTTGTAAAGTTTTACTTGGAATGCGTTATTTATCATAAAATTATCCGATTTTAATTTATGAAGGGCCTTCTTTTAGCAAATTTTTGTAACCGAAATCCCCCATTTCACTAAACAGATTTTCTCTTTATTACAGTATCTCCCCAAATATCTAATTAATATACCGATTCAGTTCAATTTTGCGAATTTTTAATTTTGAAAGTACTTGCGAGTCACTCGGAAATTATCTAAAACTTATCTAGAAATCTACAAAGTCTAACGTAATTACATTTTTAAGCATTAGATTAAATATTATATCTATAATAATAAGCAATCGATCTACTTAAACGCGACATGGTAGAATTGACTGGCATAATGACTCAAAGTTGCAAAATTTCGACACCCAGATAGAATCCGTAAAATCCACAATATGTATTAGTCCAAGAGCTGTTAAACATTTTAGGGAAGGTATTTGAGGCACCCTGAAAATTTGTGCAACACTTCTTTTGTAATGGCTGAATACAAAATTGAATATCTGGCTGAAGGATCGTGGCCCAAAAACTGTGCCAGACACGTGTCAAGTGCCATTTTTGACTACCCATAAAAAAAGGTATTTGAGGCACGCTGAGATTGAGACAGAATAATATTTATACTTAGAAAAAAATATTTTGAAAATGACACACACTTTAGTCGGCCCAAAAACTGTGCTAGACACGTGTCAAGGGCCATTTTTTGACTACCCATAAAAAAGGGTATTTGAGGCACGCTGAGATTGAGACAGAATAATATTTATACTTAGAAAAAAATATTTTTTAAATGACAGACACTTTTGTCGGCCCAAAAACTGTGCCAGACACGTGTCAAGTGCCATTTTTTGACTACCCAGAAAAGGTATTTGAAGCACACTGAGATTGAGGCAGAATAATATTTATGCTTAGAAAAAAATATTTTGAAAATGACAGGCACTTTAGTCGGCATAAAAACTGTGCCAGACACGTGTCTGGCACAGTTTTGGGCCACGATCCTTCAGCCAGACATTGTATTCAGGCATTACAAAAGAAGTGTTGCACAATTTTTCAGGGTGCCTCAAATACCTACTCAAAAATGTTCAACAGCTCTCCTACTATATTGCCTGAATTCTTTTGTAACTGAAAAAAGTTGTTAGAAATTGTTCGTCTTTATTTTTTTCTTTATTTTAAAAAGATTCTATTTTCTTTCACAAGATTTGTTTACAGCAAGAAAATACACTTAATTTTAATAATTGAAAATCGCACTTATATTTTTAAGTTTGCAATCACAAAAATTTAATTTTTTACTTCCAGGCAGTAATTATGCTTTGGGAGATCATTTTAGATAAAAAATCACCAGGTGCGTCAAATCGGCAAACGTTTAGTCTCAGCCATCGAAAATTATCATATGTCATTACTTATGGTATATGCAGGGTATTCCTGAACTCCTGGTCTGGATTATAAAAGAAGATAATGTACACATAAAAAAGCAATTTTAGTAAAGCAACGTCGTGTAGGAAATGGAAAGTGTTGTCGAAAAACAAGAAATGTGGAGGAAATGAAAACAGATATTTTATGGACATAACAATTGGAGTAAGAGCTCAAATATGCTACTACTAACATCGATTAGGGTACCTTTTCGAAGGTTCAAGGTGTTTATGAACAATTGCAGTTGCGACTGAATGTCTTGCAATGAGGTCGTCATCAGAGCCTAATGTTGTATCGTAAATGAGTCCCTTGGAATTTTTGAAAGAGTATGCCAATCACTTGCTAGACACTGCAATGCTCGTATTGTTGGCGGTGGTGGCACATTTAAGCACTTACTGTAATTGTTATTTCAATAAAACATTTATTTTCATTTGCTCAGCATTTCTTGTTTTTCGCAAGGACTTTTTATTTCAGACCGTAGATTGCTGTACCAAAATGCCTTCTTTGTGTGTATTTTACCTTTCTTTACAGTTTCGCCCATGAGTTCAGGGACACATTGTATTATGCGGTTTAGAACAGTGATTGATATCTCTTGTATATGGTAATGGAATTGTGGAATGTTTAATAGTGGTTCAATGTTTCAATGCACATTATACAAATTGCTCATTCCTGTGAATTAATTAAGGTGATATTTTCTATTCTATTAAATGAATACATTGTTTTATAAAATGTTAATGAAAGTGATGCTCTTCATTCATAAATAATACTTTTGATATCTATTCCAATATTATAAAGAAGAAAAGATTGTTTGTTTGCTTATTTGCAGGAGGTAATCTCTTGAACTACCGAACCAATTTCAAAAGTAATGGCATCAAAATGATGGTGTTATTCTAGGTTCGAACATAGGCTATATCTTAAGTTGATGCCACTACCCCAAAGGGGGTGAAGGAGCAAAAAAGTTCTAAAATGCGATTTTTGTGTTACTGAGGGGCCTAGAAACATAACATTTGGAATGATAGTTTCATATAAGATATAAAAGATCTCTAAGAATATGTCTTAAAAAATTAGAAACTAAAAAGAGATGAAAATGCGCAAAAAGAGTTTTAAAAATGTTCTAAATGATGATTACTACGCAATCTCAGGAAGTAACGAATTGATTTCAAAAATAATGGTGTCAAGATGATGATGACAGCCCTTGCGCCAACATAGGCTATATTTTATGTAGGTTCAACTAACCCAAAAGGGGTCAGGAGAAAAAGCATTCAAAAAATGCAATTTTTGTGTTACGGAAGGGCCTAGAAACAGGAAATTCGACATGGTAGTTACTTATTAGATATACACGAACTCTAAGAACATTTCCTGAAAAAAATCGAAATTTAAAAGGCGTGAAAATGCGCGAAAAGAGTTTTAAAAAATGTTCTAAATTGCGATTTCTACGCAATCTCAGGAAGTAGCAAACCGATTAAAAAAATAATGATGTGAAAATGATGGTGACAGCACTTGCTCCAATATCGGCTATTTTTTATGTCTGTGAAACTACGCCAAAAGGGGTACAGGAGCAAAAAGCTCTAAAAATGCGATTTTTGTGTTACTGAAGCGCCTAGAAACATGAAATTTTACATGTTAGTTATATATTAGATATAAATGATCTCTAAGAACATTTTCTGAAAAAATCGAAATTTAAAAGGGGTGAAAATGCGAGAAAAGAGTTCTAAAAAACATTTTAAATTGCGAATTATACACAATCTCAGTAAGTACCGAAAATATTTTTGAAATAACGGTGTGAAAACGATGGAGGTAGCACTTGCTCCAAGATAGGCTATATCTTATGTCTGTACTATCTCAAAGGGGGTGCAGGAGCAAAGAACGTTTGAACAATGCGATTTTTGTGTTACTGAAAGGCGTAGAAACAGGAAATTTGGCATGGTAGTTATATATAAGATATAAAGGATCGCTAAGAACACTTCTTAAAAAATTCGAAATTTAAAAGGGGTGAAAATGGGTGAAAAGAGTTCTAAAAAACGTTCTAACTCGCGATTTCTACGCAATCTAAGGTTGTAGCAAACCGATTTCAAAAGTAACAGTTTCAAAATGATGGTGTTAGTACCTGTTCTGACATAGGCTATACCTTATGTCCATTTTACTACCCCAAAAGAGGTGCAGAAACAAAGAACTTTCTAACAATGCGTATTTTGTATTACTGAAGGGCCTAGAGACATGAAATTTGTTATGGTAGTTACTTATATGATATAAATGATCTCTAGTCACATTTCTTTAAAAAATCGAAATTGAAAAGGGATAAAAATGAGCAAAAGCATTATAAAAAACGTTCTAAATTGCGATTTCTACGCACTCTCATGAAGTACAAATCCAATTTCAAATGTTATGACTGGAAATTGAGGTTGATATCCCTTGCTCCCACATAAGCTCTATTTCATGTGAGAGTCACTACCACCTGGGGTTGCAGGAGAAGAACACGCTCTAAATTGTGATTTTTGTGATACTGCCGAGGCTAGCAACTTTAAATTGTGTATGGTAATTACTTATAAGATGTAAATGCTCTCTAAAAACAGTTTCTAAAAAAATCGAAATTTAAAAGAGGTGAAAATGCGCAAAAAAAGTTCTAAATTGCATTTTCTACACAATCTTAGGAAATATCAAACCGATTTCAAAAGTAATGGTTGCAAATTGATGGTGACAGTCCTTGCTCCAATATAGGCTACATTTTATGTTGTTGTCACTACCACTTGGGGGTTGGCAGGAGCAAACAATATTCCAAATCGCGTTTCTGTGATACTGAGGAGCTTAACATTTGAAATTAATTACATAAAAGATGCAAATGCTTTCTAAGAACTGTCGAAGTCGAAAGAAAATTCCAAAATTAAAAGGATGAAGTGAGCGAAAAGCGTTCTAAAAATGTCCTTAATTACGATTTTTATGCAATCTTATGCAATACCAAACCGATTTAAAAAATAATGGTTGCAAATTTGTGGTGATAGAATCTGCTCAAACATAAGCTATGTCCGTGCCACTACCAAGAGAGGGTTGCAAGAGCAAAAAACTTTTCTGTGATACTGAAGAAGCTAGAAACTTTATGGCATGGTAGTTACTTATAACATATAAATTCTCTCAAAGAACTGCAGAAAATAAATTCGAAATTTAAAAGTGGTGAAGCGAAGGGAAGCAGAGAAAAGCATTCTAAAAAAGTCTTAAATTACGATTTGTATGCAATCTCAGGAAATAATAAACCGATTACGAAAGTAATGGATGCGAATCAATGGTGATAGTCTCTGATCCTACACAAGCTATATTTTATACGATTACCGCTACCATCTGGTGTTGGCAGGGACAACAAACATTCTAAACTAGCCTTTAAAAACGTTTTAAATTACGTCTTCTATGGAATATTAGGAAATACCAAACCGATTTCAAAATTAATGTCGGCAAATTAATGGTGACAGTCTCTGTTTCAACATAGGTATGTTATGTTAGTGCCACTACCAACAAAAAGGTGGTAGAAAGTTAGATAAGAAGTGTGGAATTTGACATTATATTTAATTTAAGATGTAAATGCGTAATAAGAACAGTTTCTAAAAAATTCAAAACTTCAAATGAATATTGAAATGAATGTATTAAATAAGCATAATAGCTTCAAAATACCTTTTAAATTATCCTTTATTTAGAATAAGTTTTAGTTCTTCTTATTAATTTAAATGTCCTTTATGCCTATCCAGTGTAATTATGAAGTTTATTCGAACAGCGGCTTAATTGGAAATTTTTGAATTATTCCTAAAAGTGTAATTTCTTCTAATAAAAATCAAACATATGAATATCACTTGGCATATTTCAAATATTACGCCAGCAAAGACGCGGGTTTTGCTAGTATTTAATAATCTTCTGGTTGCTACAAAATAATATCCAACTTTATGCGTTTTTAACTTTTGGACGTGCTTTTAAACTAAGTTTATGTTTTTACATTTATTTTTACATTCGTTAATTGCTATTTCCTAAAATTAAAAAAGGTGAACTTGAAAGTATTTTATTATTATTTTTTTTTTGAACTGCTGTACCAGGAATGAGGTTGCTCTTAAGTATACCAATTTTAGAATTCTAGACAAAATTGATCTTAGAATGATATATGAATTGGAATGATGTAGAACTTCCTATAGTAACATTCCGAACTATAAGTTTAATTATTTTTTCTGAAACAATTGAACATATTCAAAATAAATTACTATAGCTCATATAGAACATAAGCTTCCGCAGGACATCCGCAGGAGAAAAAAAAATATCTTCCTCAGGCTCTTGAAGGATGCAAAAATATCTCACCAGGAGCTCCTTAGGAACAAAATATATTCTCATTATACCATCCTGAGGAGCTGCCTTTGACCTCCTTTAGTTCCTCATGAGAAAGTTCTCAGGAATATTAAAGGATTTGATATCCGGGAATTTTGATAAACTTCAAGGAAATTTAAGGGGATCTGGGACACATTTTAATATAATATTTAATTATTGAGTTAAAATTTTGAAATTTTTTATGATCATTAACCATATTATTTGTAAACAAAAACACAGGATAAATCTTCTCATAATTATTTTTTCATTTAAAATTTAAAATTTATTAAAAAAGTGGGGTAATTTAAAATCGTTATAACTTGAAATATTATTTGTAGAATTTTATTTTTTTTCATTTAAATAAACAGAAATATATAAGTTTTAATTTTGAATCAGCAGTTTTTAAAATATTAATTTAACTGAAAATTAAAAATATGTAAATACAACAACAAAAAAAAAAAAAAATAAATAAATGATGTAACTTAAAAAAATCCTATTTTCAAACGTAAATATTTTTTAAAATTTGCTGAATCAAAATTAAAGTAAAACAATTGAAAAATACATGTCGAAGTTTGAACTTTTTATCTTCACCGGTTCTTGACTTATAACAATTTTAAGAACGGGAAAAGGGGAAAAAACCCATCATGAAGAAAAATGCATTTTCACAAGAAGCCCACGATAACCATTGCTTGGAAGTTAGATTTTGAAAACAAACCAAAACGAAAAAAATAATATTTCCTATTCCAATTAAGATAGAAACGTGATTTAAACGTCATTTTCAGCAGGAAAAAAAAAATTAAAGCAATAAAAGTATTTTAGAAAAATTGAAGATTTTTGTGTCTCGGACCCCCTTAACGTACTTTAAAATGCATTGGTGTTTATGATTATATTCGATGTAATATAAAGTTCAGAAAGAATTATTATCTAAAAATTCGTTTTCATATATTTTTTATGTAATATTTTTTAGTTTAAAAAATATTACCCTTTAAAAACACTTTATTTAATTTCTTCTACAGTTAAGTATATACAGTAACGAAATAACAATATCAGATACTGTTGCTTAGGGACATATACCTGGTACTACGAATGAATTATCATGACGCGTAATCAGTTGCCATCATAGAAACAAACGACATCAGAAAGAGACTGGATTCTGACAAACGTCCCCTCCGCTGTGTTTAACCTGGAATCACTCCAATACCAGACGCGTGGTCTACCATCTAAGGCAAATGTTTACTGCCAGCAATTCCTATTATACGACATTAATCATAGAATTGATCTATCTTCTTTCTTTTCTAGGAAAAGACTGTCTGTTTTTTAAATTCATGCACATTTATTGGGTTTTTTTTTAATCAGCAGTTCTGTAATTTTTAAATAAAAATCAAACTAAATACTCAACAGTTAAGACAGAAGTATATTTAATAATATTATATAAAAATACAAACAATTCACTGCTGGTTACGAAGTAATGCAGTAATGAGTACGTAAGTGGTACGTATAAACAGTGTAAGTACGAAGTAATCGTACAAAAAACACATTACTTATTAAAAAGACTTAGATGTAATTAGAATTTAGTCCTTACGTGAAAAGTGTTTTTTAATATACAAATAATTTTATTTCAGGTTTTTATATTTAAATAATAGATATTTCTGATCACTACTCCAGTAAATATGAACTAATTTATTACGAGTAATAATAACAACAATAATAATAATGATAATAATAATATATATGTAGATAGATAGATAGATAGATAGATAGATAGGTGGTAATTTTTATATAATATTCGAAAAAGAAGTAATAAATCAATTTTTTCTTAAAAGTATATTATTAATTAGAAAATTATTATGCAATTAATTCAATTAAATATAAAATTTTTCGACAGTTAATAAAAAAGTACGATTATATGTATCTATATATCTGTACCTTGGAACAAAAAGGGCCAATGTCCAAAATTGAGAAATTTAAGTTAAATGCACGAATGAATTGAGGATGCGATATAAAGTAATTGTTAAAATGGCCAAAGTCCTCCCAATATCAGACCATTGAAAACAAACTAATTTGTCGGGGCCAATGTTACTTAGTGTTAATAAAAAAAATGGCTAATTTAAAATGCAAAAAAAAAGTCAATGTAACATTAGATTGCAGTGAGAAAAACATTACTGAGCTGAAAGGTACAGTCGTGGAAAAAAAAAGGAAATACCCCCTACTAATTCCTCAACAAATTACCGTAGAAGAAAGTTACTGGTGCATAACGAATGGAAATAAAGTCTGCTTTTAAAGGATATATATAAAATTTGCTTAAGGGGCCATCTACATATTAAAACGAATCCAAACTTCATTTTTTCAATGACAATACCCAATTTTAACGAGATATTTCATATCTTCGGTTCAAACTATGCCTAGAAACTAAATTTTAAGTCATTTGAATGATAAGTTTTTAAATTATAAACATCCAAAATTTAGTGCTTCTAATGTTAAATTACATTTTCATATTTTTATTTATATCTCCTGAAATTATGCTTCTAATGTCCTTTTTTTTTTTTTTTTTTTTTTTTTTTTGTAGCAATAATACTAATATACCCAAACATAAATACTATGAATTTGCAATTTTTATAATTTTATGATATGACTTATGAAATTAATATTCGAAAAAATAATGAATTGCAACCTAGAATTTTTTTGATGAATTTAGAATTATTAAGTCCTGCTTTATGGAAATCCAAAATTTCACATTTTTCTTCCAAATAGTTTTCAAATTATGCTTAAAAACGGCACAATGATGGTTTAAGGGGCCGTCTATAATTGAAGTGACTAGATGTTTGAAATTTCTTCTGCTGTCCTGTAATCTAGCAGGCTTCATTGACTTCTTAAGGTGCCTTGATCAAGATGGAGGCTGGCTCGGTTAACAATCGAGTTCCGAACTTCAATTTGGATACAGCCCTTAAAATAAGCTCGTTTTAAAATAATTCATTTCTCTGAAACTTATGGTACGAATTGCATAAAAATTTGTTTTTAGGCTAATTGAAGGATGTAGAGTTCATTTATGCTGTCAGAATTGTGTACTGCTATTGAAAAAAAAACAAAATTATGGCTCGTTTTAATATGTAAATGGCACCCTAAGCAAATTTTATCTATAACATTTAAAAGTATACTTTATTTCCAATCGTTCGGTACCAGTAACTTTCTTCTACGATAATTTGTTGAGGAGTTAATAGGGGGTATTTACTTTTTTTTCCACGACTGTAGAACTTTGAAAAATAATAGCACAGAAATCGTAGCAAAATTCTTAAAATTCCTCTAACATAAATTGGGTTTCCTGCCATTCGAGAAAAATGGACATTGGCTCTTTTTGTTCCAAGGTACAGATATATACATAATATATATATATATAGATATATATATTATGTATATATATACTATTTGTCTCATTTCTCCGGGCATAAATTTCCGTTAAGAGTACTGTACCGACTTCCTTCCAATAAGAAAAGACAATTAATATGTCTTCAGATTAAAGTGCGAGTTGCCATTAAGACTATATTAGACCAACCGCCTTTCTCGGATACGACATCATTCTAAACGGCAGAGTAAATGCTGAATGAGTAAACGCAAACATCCAAAGTGTAAACTGGATGTAAACCTGACTCAGCGAAGCATTATAATGGTAAAAAACACTGCAAGCGGCATGGTAGAATCTTCAGAATGCTCTATCACAGGCAATGATGGTACTATAGCAGTTTAGATTCGCAGCACAATTAGCCGTTTCCGTCTTGTACTTTTTTATTTATGGCTATCAGATATTTATTACGTCAGTACATATCTTTCAGAAATTGTTGCTACCAGCACCTTTCAACACCCTTTGTGACATATTCCTCAACAGGCCGAGCCAACGTCATACATCCTGAAAATCTGTTTTCTCTCCATGTCGTCTAGTTATATGTAAAATTACAGTGTGCATCATAAAAGTTTTAATAGTAGTCTGTAAATTAAATTAGCATGCGCGTAAAACAGTGACCAAAACTATCACTGAATCCGATTTTTAACTGTGTTATTGGATGCCAATTGGGTCTTAACTTTCAGCGTGTATGAAAATTTATTCATTTGCTAACTTGAGAATAAAAATATTTTTTGCTGAATTTCGATATAATGGGTATGGTAAAGTGTCGTAATTTCGTCCCCTTTCCTAATTTCATTTTATTTTCATTGAAATAAAAAAATATTGATCATTGCAGTTGGTGACACGGAAGAAGTGGGATAAATATTTTCACGGAAGAACGGTGTTATAATCGTGTGTTTGCCCCCCCCCCCCCCCCATTCAACAGCAAAACTTCAACTTCTCGGTGTCGCTTTTTTTTTTTCATTTAAAGCGTTTCATTCTAAAACAACAGAAAATTTGCTATCAAACCATCCTCGTAGAAAAGGTGAGAACTTACAAATCGCACAACTTTCCAATGAAGCCTACGAGCGTGCCTGATCAACCATCATCAAACGGTTAAGTTGTTGTTGCCATCAGCCCTAAAGAGATCAGGGAAGTACGGGTAATCCCATCAGCAACTTTTGCCCGTAGAGGTTCAGCGACATTGACCACTGGATCTTCACATAAAAATAAAGTGTAATATTCCCATGCGAAGAAGAAACATTCAGCCGTAAAAGAAAAAACTTCTGGCACTCACAATTCTCAAGGGAAAGGGGAAGAATCAACCATGTAAAATTTCCAAACGTGATCTAACCAGCGATTCTGATGACGAAAGTGATCCTTCTGTTGACATTCCTTTTGATGATAACACAAGCTATAATGATGGCGACAATGATACAGAGTGCCCTCTCTGCTAGAAGCGTTTTCTGATGATAAACATGAATAATGGGTTCAGTGCCTTTATCGCTGCAATTGGTCACACAAAATATGCGAAGGAGCCAAAAACAATAGAAAATTTATATATTCCTCCTCACGTTTGGATTGCTAATGTTCCGTTATGTTATTCTTCCACTGATAATTAGTACATTTCTTTGTGCGTTCATTTAATGTAAATTAAATTGTTTACTCATTTAGAAATAATATTTTGATTTAGTTATAAGTTAAGCCCGGCGTATTGGATTTTTTGAGGGGAACGAAATTGGGACCTTTTTTTATTTCGTCATATATAGATACTTTTGAAAAAAAAACAATTTTTCGCATTGTTAAATTTTTTGTACAATATTTGCCTATGTATCTATGTGCGTGGTTATTTAGTATATGTAAAATCCATATTTGGTAGGTGTTTACTAAAAATTAAAACTTCCAATGGCCTAAAAGTGACAGGAGAACTAAAATAGGGCACCTTACCCTATAGAATTTAGGAATTTGTTTTTTCTTCTAAAAGAGCGAAAACTTCTTATTTGAAAAACTACTTCAATTATCTTAAAGATGGGAAAATATATAGCTTTTAAATCAGATTTGAATATTTCAATGAAGATATATAATAACCAAGGTAGATCGTCATGTTTAGATAAAATTATTAAATATTGTCATTTTTAATTCTTCTCTTAAAGCATAATCCCTCAGAATGTCCTTTGATTAGAATAGTATTTTATCATTAATCACTGAGGATTGTCCAAGTTTAAATTGATTCATCGGAATTGTTTCTTAAATTTCCAGAAACTCTCGGGGAACTGCAATTTAGGTTATGAAAGGTAAAATGCACATTAAGCAACGCCCCTTGAATATTAGGTCTGAGGGCTGACACAAAAATGGCGGCTGCTGAAGGCGAATTTTTTTCGGCCTGTGTACGGTCCCTTAAATATCCATACCAATAATTTTTTTAAGTTTTGTCCGCTTTATTTTTCTGAGATTAAACAAGTCTAAGAAATCTTTTATAAAATACTGGTGTCAACATTTAAGGAATCGTACCTACGTTAAAAAAAATCCGCCTTCGGCAGCCGCCATTTTTGTGTCAGCGCTCAGGCCTAGTATTCAGGGGGCGGTGCGTTAAGTAAGCATTACGTAATTTGGCAAAGAAGGATGTATTATTTAATACTATTCAACTTTATATTTTATGTAATAAGAAAATTTCCTAAAGCAATAATAAATATTGCACTGTCACAGGGTTTTTAATTAATTTCATAATAGGCGTATTTATGAATAAAATAATTATTTTATTATTTTATTACGTGGTTGCTGTGATAGTGATACATAACAAAATTCTTTTATCTACCAGACTCCGTTTTGTTTTTCGTTAAAATATTCTATGCTTATTTTAAATTTTTTAAGGTAAAGAAATAATAATCATTCAGCAAACCTATTAAATTCTTTATAACACTGAAATATTCTTGACTCTAAAACACTTTTGTGTTAACATAATTATAAATTATGCTTGCAAAAGTTTTGACACCATTTATCATTTTGTTGCACGTGTCTCAAACCTTCCTTTGCACTTTGTTCTCCTTACAATTAATTCTTGTAAAATTAGAATCAATATTACTCACTAAAAGCATCCTTCATTAATAAAATAAATCTAAAGCACACTTCTCAATAGAAACTTAATGAATATTTTCTTAAGATAAAATATCTGAGAGTGATAAAATATTAATAATCTAATCTAAATTTTTATATATTCACACAAATATTAATACTTATATAAGTACAATACAGAAAAATTTCAAGAATGATATATAAGTAAAAACATACGTGATCGATTTGTTTAATTTTTAATTATTGTTACAGAACTGTTTTAATTTTATGTTTTTATAAATGTTTCGGCTAAGATCATTTCAAAAAGAAGCCAATGTACAGTCGTGGAAAAAAGTATACACCCCCTACTAACTCAGTAACAAATTTAAGTAGAAGAAAGTTACTGGTACCAAAGTATTGGAAATAAAGCCCATTTGAAATGGTGTATATAAAATTACCTTAGGGTGCATCTAAATATGAAAAAAGACAAAACTTGTTTTCTTCATTGGCAACACACAATTTTGACAACACATTTTAAATCTTCAGTTCAAACTATGCCTTGATAAGAAAGTTCAAGTCATTTGGATAATAAGTGTTTGCATTATAAACATCCAAAGTTTAGAGCTTCTAATGTGAAATTGCATTTTCATATTTTTATTAATATCTCCTGAAATTATATTCCTAATGTGATAATTTTTATGTGTGGTTATAATACTAAAAACCTCAAACATAAATACATTGATATTGTAATTTAAAAATTTTTATATTATGAATTATGAAATTAATATTCGAAAAACATATGAATTGCAGCCTAAAATTTTTTTGATAGATTTATATTTATTACGTCATGCTTTATGCGAAAACAATTTTTTTTCAAAGTCGTTATCAAATTATGATTTTAAAATGTCAAAAGGATGGTTTATGATGTGCAGAAAGCAAAAATTAAAAAATATATATATTACTCATTGAAACATTTTTGCTGCACTGTAAATTAAAATGTCTGAAATTCAGACACTTAAGTGTCTGAAATGGAGTGTTCAATTTTCAGACATTTTAAAATGTCTGAATTTTTTCAGACACTTCAAACGTCTGAATCGCATCCATTTTTTGTGAGCATCATACGTAGCCATGTTTGACCACGTTGAATCCTGGAAAAATATTTGGCTGTGGTCCTGCCCCCCCCCCCCCCCAATACAGCCTGATTTTTTTGGTGCTCTAAGTTTTGGTATGCAATTTTCGTTACGCTGATAATTTAAATCTTTTACGACATTGTACTGATTATAATCAATATCTTGAACTTCAGGAGTAGAACAAGATTAAAAAACAAAAAAATATTTATCTAAATATTAGATTTTTTTTATTTATTTTGTTTTTAACCTTATTTTACTTTAAAAGTTCAAAATATTGATTATAATCAGTACAATTTCGAAACAGATTTAAAATATAAGCTTTACAAATATTGCACATCAAATTTGGGGGCACTACAGTCGTAGGGGGACGGGGCACTTCCCAGTTTGCCCATCCTTTAATCAAGAAGTACTTTTGCAAAAAACGCAACCCTGCATTATAGTTGTCTAAATTGAGATGTCCGGTATTCGGGAGTATCCGTTGTGGGGGTTAATGAACATTCCCGAATAGCGAACACCTCTGTTTAACGAATACTTTTTTAATCAGCAGACATACATATTTGTATATTTTTACCTCATAAAAGTAGAAAAAAAGAAGAAAAAGATCTCCAATTATCGGACAAATTCTGCGGTCCCGAAGTGTTCGCTATTAAGGGCTTTTAAGGTACATAGATATATATATATATATTTTATAATCTTGTCCTACTCTAAAAGTTCAAAATATTTATTATACTTGGTTGAATGTCGAAAAAGATTTAAAATATCAGATGTACGAAAATTGCAAAAATCCCCCCCCCCCCAAAAAAAAAAAAATGAAAATTCATAATTTAAAAATTAGATTTTTTAAAAAATATATTGTCACATAGGCAATTTTACACATACATCACTTGATAATCACAACAGCCATTTAATTATGAATAATGAAAATAAATAAATAAATATTCTACTTTAATAACATTGAGGAAAAAATTACTTTGGTATTTTGTTAAATATATTTGCGTTTTTAATATTGTCCTACACTAAAAGTTCAAAACTTTCATTATAATCAGTGCAAGATTTAAGATATCAGCTTTACGAAAATTTCATGCAAAATCCCCCCCACACCTCCCCTCTCCCCCCCCTAAAAAAATGAAAATACTTATTTAAAAATTACGTTTTTTAAAAAATTATATTTCCACATGGGCAAGTTTTTATGTAGATCAGAGGGTAATCACAAAAGCTATTCAACTATCAATAAAAACAAATAAGTACATAATCTATATTAAAAACATGAGGAAAAAAATCACTTATAGTTTCCAAACTTCTTTCGCCTTAAATATATACAGTAACATCTGTCATTTTTGTATTTTTCGTATAAGTGCATATAAATAAAGTTACCACAATTTTAAATACGAAATCAGTTATAGGTTTTTACTTTTTCCCATTATAAATTTCAAATTACTTTTTTATTAAAAATAATCAAAAAATCAGTATTAGAGTTGATTGCAAATCAAATACATATGTATATTTTTACAGGCAGCTTCACATAATAGACGAGTCTCATGTACTTTATTTATCTTTTTTTAATCTGCGGTTTTATGCCAGGAAGTAAGAAAGCATTACGTCATCTTTCAAAGTTTTTTTTTCTTTACTTCCTTGTGACCGTCGTTTACTGTGAGATAAGAATTATCCATTGAAACTAAGAACTGACATTGAATACATAATTCGTAATAAAAAACAAAGTCATAAGTTTAAAAATATATACTTCTAGAATTAGTAGGGTTTTTTGCGAACAGATTCAAAACTAATTAAATTTCATGCAGGATTTTGTTTAGTACAATAATCATAAAATACACTAATTTTGAGTACTATAAAGAAATTATGGCACTTACTTCAGTTGCTGCAAGAGGTAAGAAAAATTCATCGATTTGAAATTTCAAAAACTACCCCAGTGAAGGAGAAAGGCTTGCATCATTTTAGTACGAAATCCCATAATATATCCGACTAGTCATATTTAAAGAATGAAATGTTTCATCCTCAAAATAGGACCCGCCAGACAAAAGTTTCTTTTTTTTTTTTTTTTTGCTAGCTTCGACAGGACGAAGATGAATAACACAACATTATTGATATAAATTAATACGAATTAACACTAAGTACATTGCACACGCTTTGTAAAATTTCCGGGTGTAATCTTCAAGCGTCGTCTACTTCTGTTCTGTGTCTATCCCGCCCTTATATCGACGACGGCTTCTAAGAGACATTTCATGTCAAGCACACGCGTCAAATGTATGTATTCAATAAATAAATAATCCAAGTGAATACGAATTTAAATCAGAGAACTTCACATTCCGCGAAAAACGAATTAAAATTCACGCGTACATAAAAACAAACTTTGTTTGAATTACAACGTATACCAACTTTGAACGAAGACATCTAAAACGCATGCGCGACTGGCAGTACCCCCTGGTGGTTATTGCGTCGGAAGAATCAAAACGTCTTAAATTAAGACACGTTTAAAAAAATGAAATGTCTTAAAATAAGACGTTTGCGGATCTTTTAGACATTATTTTCAGTTCGTTTACACCATGGTCATAGTAAGACGTTTATGTATCTTAAATTAAGACATCTATAATGTCTTAGTTTTCAGATTAAGACACTTAAGTGTTTAAAATTCTTTTTCAGTCACATATGTGTCTAAATTTAAGACGCTTCTATTTGCAGTGTGAAAATAGTCGTAGCATATTAAGTGAGTGAAATGGTCACATTGACAAGAAATAATGCATTAATAGAAGTGACTTAGTCATTCTGTAACATTTCAACTACAGAACTTCAATTTGAATACAGCCCCTAAAATATGCTCATTTTAAACAAATTAATTTCCTCGAAACGAATCGTACGAATTTCGAGAAAATTTGTATTTAGGCTAATTTAAATGTGTAGAATTTATTTATAATATCAAACTGGGGTATTGCTAATGAAAAAAAGTTTGGGTTTCTTTTGATATGTAGATGGTCCCCTAAGCAAGTTTTATATACCTCATTTAAAAAGTAGATTTTATTTCCTATCGTTTGGCACCAGTAACTTTCTTTTACAATAATTTGTTGCAGAATTATTAGCGAGTGTTTACATTTTTTTCCACGGTTGTACAATAGCATTTTATATTATTGCGATTGTCATTGCTATTTTTGTTTAAAAGATTGACTTCTTTAAAAAAAATCTTTATAATACACGCGGATATGTTAAATGGCCTGAATTATCCCATTCATGCATTAATATATTCTTAATTACCATTTTTATATCTGGATATATTTTTTTAAACTCTTGGAAATTCATATTAAGTAGATTAAAAAACTGATTATTACGTATTATTACTTATGAGTTCATTATCTCTGGAAATCAATATTTGTTCTCTGAAGAGATAATAGATAATTGTTGTTTATACATATTAACCAATAGTTCTTTTAATATAAGGAATAAAAATTTATGTTTTACTTTTAAAATACAATGATGTATCAGGTTCTTTTATGTCACTGCAATAGTCGCTTAAAAGGTCTAGCCGGATAAGCATAGCGAAATGGCACCCACGGCCAATGTTTGAAATAACATATGTGGTAATAAGGCTCACCGTGAAAAAATACAATATAGAGTGTTTTTAGCGACTGACCTTGAACTGTCCTTGAGATAATCGGAGAATTATGTGCCGGCGCTACTATTTTTGAAATACGTTTTTCTCAAACATTGTAAAATTTAAAAAAGTGAAACAAACGCCAATTATTGAAGAATATATTACTTCATATTATGTATTTTTTTCACATTTTTACACAAATTTTAACATAGAAAAATAAACAAAAATATTTAAAAAAATTATTAATGTAGTAATATTATATTTACACCAACTAAAAAATTAGAGAAAAATGCTCAAAGTATGTATTTTTAAGAAAAAAATTTCGTTAAAATCGAAGATGCGCTTTTTGAGTTACAAAAGAAATAATGCTAGAAACTTGCTAAAATATTCGTAAATTTCCCTGTTTGTATTTGCAGAAATACGCTACTATCAATGAATTGATTGATTCCTGGCATTTCTACTCGGGCAGAATGCGGAGTACGCCAAAATAAGAGAATGTTTCCATGTCTACCACTTCCCTATAGGGTAGTTTAGTGTTTGTAAATACGAAACAATTTTGTTATTTTGGAGTACTGCGCATCCTTCTCGCGTAATAATATCAAGTCGATTGTGCAGCTGAAGTTGAATAGGGGCTGTAAATATATAAGGTTATCAACTTTTTGGCAATTTCAAACTCCCCTCCCAACCTTCCGATGTCATACATTATCATTTCTTGAATCCCCCTACCCCTAATAATATTGTTATCAGTGTCTAAAAATAATTTTATTTTTACAATTTTTTTCCATTTTTTTTCTTTTTATGCGTTTGCAATGATATACATATATGGTTGTACATTTTTTATTTGCATATTTGGAATGAAATGTTTTATAATCATTCAATGGTTTTAATAATAACTTTGTATTTTCATAAACAGAAGAAAACAGACTTAAAATAATTAAGCTAACAGATGTAAAGTGAAACATACAAAAAAAGTATATTTTGGTTTTTCAAAAATGATAACGATATCAACTGACAACCAATGTCAAGTGCCACCCCCCTCTAATGTGATACGTTATATATGTGCACTGTACGTGATCAGCCCCATAGCCTTCTTCAATGTGAAAAGCATAGTAGGTAAATGTTATCATTTTATTTGTCAATTCTTGATATTATTACGCGAGAAGGAGACGGAGCACGTCAAAATAACAGAATATTTACAAACACGAAACAAACCTATAGGGAAGTAGTATAAATGGAAACATTAATCTTATTTTGACGTACTGCCCATCCTGCCCGTGTGGAAATGCCATGAATCGACCAATTCATTAATAGTGGGGTTTTTCTTCAAATGCGAGCAAGGAAAGTTACGAATATTTTAGCAAATTGCTAGCATTATTTTTGTAATAACTCAAAAAGCTAATCTTCGAGTTTAATGAAAAATTTCTTCTTAAAAGTACATACTTTGAGCATATTCTGTAATTTTTTGGTTGGTGTAAATATAAATTTCCTACTTTAATGATTTTTTAAAAAAAATATTTTTGTTTATTTTTCTATGTTAAAATTTGTGTAAAAATGTGAAAAAAATATATAAAGTGAACGAATATATTCTTCAATAATTGGTGTTGGTTTCATTTTTTTAACCTTTATATTTTTTGAGAAAAACGTATTCGAAAAATAGTAACGTCGGCGCATACTTCGTCGATTATCTCAAGGCCAGTTCCAGGTCAGGGGCTAAAAACACTTTATATTGTATTCTCATGGTAAGCCTTATTACCACACATGTTATTTCTAACATCGGCCGTGGGAGCCATTTCGCTATACTTATTGCTTACCCGGCTAGACCCTTTACGTTGACAGTTGTTCATTTATTTCTTCTGTTCAGTTCTACTCTTGATTGTTCAATAAAGACTGATGATGGAGTTTCATAACATTGTATTTTTTGATTGAGCTGTTATAATTAGAAACATCATATTGAAACACAACATTGCAATGACATGGTATAACATAAATCAAATTCACTTAATAAAGAGTAAGTTTTACGATGGCTATATAAAAAATAGCTTATTTTATGATACTCCAATCACGATCGGTATTTGTTTATATCTTTTAAAAAGGATAAAGACTATAAAAAATAGTGTGGTCAATTCAACAAATATTTGTTAATGTTTTTCCATTTAAGAACACACAGTATGTAATATCTATGTTTAATAGACAAGAACTATATTAAAACAACCTAACAAAGATGGTATTTTTACCAACAAGAAAAAAAAAGTTTATGGTAGCCTTGAAAATGTATAATACATTTTTTAATTTTTGTTTAAAAAATATTTTTAATATTATTAACGATTGATATTTTGTTCATTTTCGATAGAACTAATAGCATGAAACATTTTTAAGACTAAACAATTTTCTCTATCTCTCACCATTAATGAGTTATAAAGTGAAGTCAAAAAACATTCCGTGGTAAAATTTATCCATTTAAAATGAGTTTGAGCTACAAAAAAATAATTGCGTATTACATACCTCCATGAGACGACATGTATTCAAAGTTTCATAATTGTTTTAATTCCTTGTTTGGAAACGTTCTTTTGTAAGTCTGATATTTTTAACAGTATGTGTAAAATAGCACACAACTAAAACTCAATAATGAAAAAATTGGTTCGCGCATGAAACTGTCGTAATATGTTCCTTTCAGGTCTAGAATAAAGATTACAAAGATTAGATAAAAATTCTGGAGGTGGAAGGGTGAATTTACGGAGAAGGATGGGGGGAATAAACGGGTAAAAATGAAAACCTGATCATTGTGATATCAATTTTCATGTTTTTTGAATGATCAATCCAAGGCAAGTAATACCAGTTAATAATAATAATAATTAAAAAAAATAATAATAATAAAAAAAACAGTGCATTTATGGTGGAGGGTGAAGCTGGAAGAAATAATGAAAAAAAAATGAGGTTTGTGCAACATAGTCCAGTGAGTCCTTTTCCATATTTTTTGGATGCTGAATCGTATAAAACTGACAAAAGTTGAAAAAAAAAAGAAACATTTATTAAGGAAAACTGTTAATTTAAACTGTATATTATACAGTGTAAATGTATAAATTGTAAAAACGGATACCGCCTCTAACTGAATCCGGCTTAAAACGGAAAATATATTATATTGACAGTAAAATTATAATAGACAGTGTATCTGCTACTGCGGAAACCTATTTAAAACAATTTTTTTCTGTCATTTTACGATTCCGTCTTAGAATGTGATACTGTATTAGGTAATTAAAGTCATATTTTTTGTTAAACAAAGGAAAAAATTAAATATTTAGACGTGCTGTAAATAAAAGTGCATTATTGTTAAAGGGCGTATTAATCTAAAACCAGATCAAATTATCTTTATTAAGAATTTCACAGAGCATTTAGGAAACTATGTACTTTTTTAGAAGAAAGCATCCTTTGTCCCAAACATTTTCTATCGAATGGGGAAATTAAAAGATCGCATAACAAAATGTTTTTCTTAATAAACGCAGGTATACTTGTATGACTCCGTTACATCTTACACCTAATTTCCTCTATTGGCATCTTCACTTATTTTGTGAATGTGATAAATATAATATTTATTCAACAATATATTTATTTCTCAAAAAGGTTTTCATATGTACATATAATTTTAGTATGAATAATACATTAATATTTTTTTTAATGTATTTAAACTACTGTTAGAAGTTTTTCTTTTGCATGTGTTCTCCGTTCTTAGTTTAAAACGTAAGCATAATTTATTTAAAAAGAAAAAATAAGTTTTTAATTTATATAATTCATTAAAAGATTTTTTATTTTATTTTTATTTTTCTTTATATTTTTGCTATTTACTTCAAGACTTATATCCTACCCTAAATACGCATGTCATTAGGAAACAAAACGTATTTGTATCTTCCGTGGAATTATCTCCAGCTATAATGTTATTACAGAAATTACACCCTACGTCTTTAGATAATAACTTAAGTACCAAGTATTTACAAGACAATTTAGAGTTAAATAGTATATAGTTTATAATTATAGTATTGCGTTTACATAGATTTACCCACGTGTTTCGACGTTTATATGTCATTTTAATATAAATATAATCATTAAATAGAAGAAACAATAATTCGCGGAATTTATTAAATATATGAAAAATAAATTTTTGAGAATATGAATAACAAATTAAGAATATGCATAGTCAGAAAATATGCATAAATATATTTTGTATATTTCGGAACATACTTTGTGACGCACGCTTCCGGGCATTTCATGTACAAAATGGCAGTGACATGAAATTAAAAAGAAACAGCAATTTATTTAAAGAAATAAACAAGGTGATTCGAGGAGGAGCGGGCAGACATTAGTTTATAGGTGATCAGAAAATAAGCTTAAAATGCTAAAATACTGAAAGGTACTTCCTTCTCCTCATATTTATTAAATCGAATCCCTTTGCTCAAAACAAAATGGTAACGAATTTCGTTTCTAGGAACCTAATTTAGCTCACTGCAAAATGTCACTAAACACCCTTTTTATGACAATAAAATATATCTTTATACATTAAAATATTATATTTTTCTAAGGCGAATTTTCACTTATTACTCTGATGACGAACTCAAAACCGTAGATTCTATCCAAGAACAGCTAAATGTAGAACTCGACAATGAAAATTCAGACTAATTTACCATTAACGGTGAGATGCGACTGAATCCATAGACATCAACTACTGTCACAGTATATAGAGCAACTATACAGCCACAAATACCTAATTATTATATAATTGAAGAAATAACGGTTATAATCAGACCCGGAGACTCCGAAATATTTCAAGAAACTTAAACAAATTAGACAATAAATAGCTCTTCTAAGAACATATATTAGAATTCAGGACACCACGATTGCAAACAAAATTTCAAATTACATTACAAACAAAAGTTCATTCTTATTAATATATCGAGAACAGAGAAAATTAAAAAATGATGTTTATTATAAGAATTATAAGAAACCGTTACAAAGAAAAAATTTGGGGAGTTTTCAAATTAAACAATACCGATTTAGTGATATTTTCTTGTTGAGAACTAATAAAAATATGTAAATTAAAAATTTACATCTTTCTTATTATGTATATTGGAAATTTCATTTATAACATAAACATGAATAGATCAATTTTGTAGATATTTCTTTTAATGTTTCTAAGCAACACTAGTTTTTTTCAACAATACATATACATCTTTTTAAAAACTACTTTTTACCATTTACGTGATAAAAAAACTGACTAAATTAATCTCTCAGTATACAAGTAGCTTTAAAAATAAAATTTTTATAGTTAACTTCATTCGTTTCATTTTCTTTTTAATCTTAAGGAATTTCAACCTTTCTTGAAAGCATTTTAAGGAGATGATTTCATTTAGTTAAACGTGGATTTTTACATAATTTTTTTTAAAAAAGATCATGGTCGTTAAGGGTTTTGTAACGCATTTTCATTTTTATAATTTAATTTTAAATTAATAAAGTGCCATTAATTTTTACAGCAATCTAAAATCAAATGTGGGATCCTACAGTGAATGCAAGTGAATACATTTTTCATAGGTATTTCTGTAGTCTTCATGTTTGCAGCTTGCGGCTTATTTCAATACAACCTAAAACATTAGTTTTCAAGTGGGTATAATATGGGTATAAAAGATTTAGAAGAGTATCATTAAAAACACAATGTATTGAAAATCTGAAACCATTTTAGATGGATATTACAACAAATTCTGAAAAGAAAAATGGAATGTTTTTCATGCATTAAATAATATGCTTTTCATTTACAGAAAAAAATATTAATACTTTTAGAAAAAATATAGTAAATACATGGCAAAATATACCTTATTTTAATGTAATCACAATAATTAAACTTATTTTAATGATTAAAAGTCAATTATACTAATTTCATAACTTATAAATAATCTGGAGATTTTATCTATCGGCTCAACATTAAAAAAGTTATTTACTGAGTAGATCATCATAAAAAACAAGGACTGTAAAACATTTCTGTTTCTATTTGATTAATTCTATTAATAATATTGCTAACATATTTATGTAGCAGGCTGAACATATTTACATGGCAGTAATAAACGTTTTAATATATTTTAACTCTATTTCAGCAGGAAATATTCACACGAGGTAACAACCAAACGTAAAATGGAGAACAGATGCGGGATAAATAAAATGGGTTTGAGAACGATTACCGGAACTGAGCGTGTAAATCTTGTGCAAAATCAAAAACCTTCCATTTTTTTTTCTCGGAAACAATCTTTAATATGTTTTTAGATAAAATATATGGTAGTTTTTATCAACTGCTTCAATTATATGTTTTAATCAGCTTTCTTCACTTTGATGTACAAACCTGCATATTGACATTGTTTGTACAGTTAAGGAAATTTTTTTCAAAAATAAAACGATTTTGTGTCGTCTTCTGACTTATGCTTCGAATAGCACTCAATCTGTAATCACTTAAATGTGTACTCTCCTTGAATCAATCAATAAGTCAAAGAAAAAATAAATAAGGTATTTTATTATTCAGAATTAATTTATTTTTTTATTTTATTAAATCTTTATGAAAAAAAAACATTCGTGTAACTGTGTAAAAGAAAACTATGATATGTTTGATGTAGTTTCAAAAGTTAAGGTAAGTTTTGCTTCAGAACAAAGTTTTAATTTATGTTTCATATTTCTTTGTATTGAGATTAAAACATGAAAGAAATATATAAATTTTAGTCGGTATGTTAAATTCTTCTTAAAAACACAGGGAACACAAAATGCTATCTGTATTGAATGTGCTATTATAAAATAGCGGCGTAAAGATCAGAAACTAAAAAAAAAACAAAAAAAAAAAAAAAACACTTTATGTGCTTGACAAAACTAGGTTTTCATATTGAGCAATATAAAGCAAATTTTGTGGGCTGGCTAATGGGACGTGTTTTACATTTTACACTGTAGAAAGTATCATTTATAAAATTCACACTTTTTTAAGGACAATCACTGTATACAGTTTCCTATGGATAGTTAAAAAACGTTAGTCTTAGATTAATAGAAGAGAAAAGGCTTAATTTGTGAAATGAGAATTTGCTCCATTAAGATCCCGATCTCGTCGTCTAATGGCACTTGCCATGGGTGTAATTGATAAAATTAGCCAAGCATAAATATTTCTTAAATAGTCAAATTTCAGAGTTATATTAGCACTATTCTAAATTAAATTAACAAAATATATTTCTTTTAACATTTTATTTTGTTTATAATTTTGTAAAACTTTGAAAGGGAGAATTGATTGAGGTCTGTATTACCTTGTCATGCTTTTATTGTAATTAAATTTTGTAAAATGATTTTAGTTTGATTAGATATAAGTGAATAAAGGGCATCCAATTTTTGTACACAAATGTATATTTGAACATAAATTGTAGGTGCAATCTTCATATATAATCACTTTGGGGGGGGGGGGGGTCCACCATTCTGACATGCCCAGTTAGTACTCATACTTTTTTGAACAGCATTTTGACTGATTGTAAATTGACAAATTATCACTAACACAAAGCGAAGATTAAATGAATAACATTGATTTAAAGCTTCATAATCGTATATAATACAGCTAAAAATGGAGTTAATTAAAAAAAAATCAAAATAAATATTTATTAAACGTAAACAAACCCTCAGAGTTAGGCTTAGGAATTATTTACTTCTTACTTTAGAACAAGCAAATAGAAAAAAAAATCCATGTGTTTGTTTGAATAACATTAATGTAAAATGTAATCTAGACTATCTATCTGTAATGCTATCTATTGACAAAATCCGAAACGACTCACTAATTAATTTTATTGAAAAATCCCCTTGCTCCGATAGCCGCTAATCTCCCCTATGGTTTTATATGTAATTAGAAGTATTTAAAAATTCGAAAATTATTTTTTTTCATTAATAATATATTCTTAAAGGCAAAATATGCCTTTTATACCTTTAAAACATAAATAACAATAAGTCAGCAATAGAAAATATTCATTAAATCTTATTCTTTATTGTTTAATTTTTTGGATTCAATTATAACTATCCGTTACATTATGTGTTTTAAAACAAGTGTAGTAAATTATGTATATTCAATGAGGTGCAAAATTAAAGAATTGTATACTAATATTTTACAGGTTACCTAAAACATTTTATTCGTACATTCAAAAATGTCTGAAAACGATAAAAAATGTATTATATAACACAGAATAAATAAATCAGAAACAGTCATATCATTATTAAAATTTTTTGAACAATTTATGACAAAAAAGGATTATGTGATATTATTTTTTCATGTTACCATGTCATCCTTAAATTGACATAAATTATAATATTATTCCATTACATTTATTTTCTACAAAGTCTCGAACTCTGCCAATTTCTTCTCTGTTAACAATTCCCGATATTTAATCTATATTTTAAAGGAAGTCTGTAAGTAGAATGTTTTTTGCTCTTTGTGCGTAGAATATAATTCATTCCGAACTCTATATTTCCTGGCTTTTTTAATGTATTTTATTAAAGTTATAGACCTATTATTTCATTGAAAAACTGCATTAGAATTAATTCTTAGAATGCCCATATAGAAACATGAAATTAAAGCTTCGGCAGAAATATAATGTTTACCTTCTGTGCTACACAAAAATTTGTAGTCACCCTGATTGTAACACACACGAAATCTTACAATGCGCTTTGAGATATTGGAAAAAGCCGAGAACAATGTGAAAATTGAAAAAGATTTCTTCCTTGATAAATCTCTTAACGACAAAGTTAATGCATGTTTTGAAACTACAATTTTTCCCCCATCTCTAATATTCAATCAGTGAACTGGAACATATATACCTTTTTTAACCTTTTACTTTCTGACTTCCGATTATGAAAGATTTTCTCTTTTGCATATCTTTGGATTAAAGCTATCAACCAGATCAGTTCAAAAGTAATATGGTTTTTTGAATTAAATGTGCATTACTAAAGTCGTCACAAAAATTCCTGCAACGCCATATCAATAAGATAAAAAAAATGTATAAAGTATTTTTGAACCGAATAAACATTTTAAAGTAATAAATACTGATAACTATAACAGAAAATGCAAATGGTTATTTAACATTGGAAAAGTAGCCGTTTTGAAAGTTTATGCAACTTTTAAGTTTTATTCTAATTTTATCATCATCGAAATTGTTTACGACTAAGTTATGAATATTATCTGCGCATGTTTCAATAAAAACAGTTAAATTAATATATGCTTAATTCCTAAATGTATGCACATTTGTGTATTCATTTAATACACATATATTTTCTCTAAAATTATAGAGCTATTATCTGTAACTTTGGTAAGATTTCTTTATATTGCTCTTAACACCTTCAAGGGCGGTGGTTCATTTTTGGACCACCTAATTTTATTCCCTTAATGCCACATTAGCACCAGAATATTAGAATGGAAAATTTCCTTTTAAGTACGTGAACAAAAGCTTTTACTTATTAGGTAGCTTTCATTACAAAAAGCTACCTATTGCAGCCGTTCGGAGGAAAGCGATTTCAAAAAATTTTGGTATATTTTCATCGATCATGACCCCCAGACCCCGAAACTACCCTCCGTTCAAAAGTTGATATATATATATATATATATATATATATATATATATATATATATATATATATATATATATATATATATATATATATATATATCCATATATATATATATATATATATATATCTGACCTTTGTCATACTGTAACTCTCGAATTTATGAACCGATTTGGATGTAATTCGGTATGTACATAGTACATATCAATGTCTCGACCGAGTTTGTTGGCCAGCTTCATCCGCCATTTTGTTTCAAAATTGCGGCCATTTAAATTTTTAAAAAAATTTTTAAATTTGAAATGTGGTACCAAAGAATTGAAAATGGTAAAATATTTTTTTCTTATGTATTTGACCTTTATACAAAGATTCCAGAGCAGTTTTTGTTTCGTCTATATCTTAAAAAATGGCTGAGTTATAGCATTTTGAATTTCTAGCGTGGCTGACATTTTGAAACGTCCTGAATTTTGTCACGCGATAAAAGGCGTATTTATAAACCGATTTGGATGTAACTTCGTTTGTACATAGTACATACCAATGTCTCGACCGAGTTCGTTGGCCAGCTTCATCCGTCATCTTGTTTAAAAATGGCAGCCATTTAAATTTTTAAGAAAAATTTAAATTTGAAATGTGGTACCAAAAAATTGAAAATTGAAAAAATATTTTTTTCTTATGTATTTGACCTTGATACAAAGATTCGGGAGCAGTTTTTTGTTTCGTCTTTATCTTAAAAAATGGCTGAGTTATAGCATTTTGAATTTCTAGCGTGGCTGACATTTTGAAACGTCCTGATATTTGTCACGTGATAACAGGCGTATTTATGAACCGATTTGGATGTACCTTGGTGTGTACATAGTACATGCAAATATCTTGACCGAGTTCGTTGGCCAGCTTCATCCGCCATCTTGTTTCAAAATGGCGGCCATTTAAAAAAATTTTAAAAATTTAAAATTTAAAATGAGATACCAAAAAATTGAAAAATGAAAAATATTTTTTTCTTATGTCTTTGACCTTAATACAAAGATTCCGGAACAGTTTTTGTTTTATATATATCTAAAAAAAATGGCTGAGTTATAGCATTTTGAATATCTATTGTGGCTGACATTTTAAAACGACCTGATTTTTGTCACGCGATAACATGCGTATTTATGAACCGATTTGGATGTTACTTGGTCTGTACATAGTACATACCAATGTCTCGACCGAGTTCGTTGGCCAGCTTCATTCGCCATCTTGTTTCAAAAGGGTTGCCATTAAAAAAAATTAAATTTAAAATTTAAAATGAGGTATTAAAAAATTGGAAAATGAAAAAGATTTTTTTATGTGTTTGGCCTTGATACAAAGATTCCGGAGCAGATTTTGTTTCTGAAAATTTGTTCTTTCGTTTATATCTTAAAAAATGGTTGAATTATAGCACTTTGAATTTCTAGTATGGCTAACTTTTTGAAACGATCTTGTATTTGTCACGCGATAACACACGTATTCGCCTATTTCCATGTAAGAAGGCATGTGGATTGTATACATCAACATCTCAGCCAAATATAAGTTACTTTAAATAAAAGAAGCTTGGATAAAGCTGACTAATTTCGCGAAATTCACATTCATAATGATTTAGTATTGATAAAAATTAGTATTGAATCTCCTATATTCGGTTTCCACTAAATTGAGCTTCGTGTGTTTGAATAATATAAGTTGGCTTTTTTAAAATAAGGAATTTGAAAGCTACCTCTTCCTCCCGGCACTGGCCGGAAGGACTTTTTTGAAATGAATTTGCTTGTAAATGCTGGTGTCAATCACTCATATCAGTATTTTGCGAACAGAAGTACCTTGCCCCTGAAAGGGTTAATACTGCGTTTAATAATTACAACTTTGATAAATCATTTTTGTTTTTCATACGCATTTATTTAAAAACTGACTGGGTCATAAAATACCATAAAGACACTTTATAATTCGATTGGATTTGCAAGTAAAATATAACAATGGACACTTTAATCATTGGTCTAACAAGTAAGATTTCCAAACAGCAAAAAGCTAGTGAAAACCTTGGTCTGATTTAAATCACATTCGGACTGATTTAAAAGGAATCTAGATAATTAATAAAAGAAACTTTTAACTAAATTAAACAGGAAAAAAATTACACTGAACAATGAGTTTTATAAAAAATATATTAAACTAAACAATGAATTTTGCTGACCTTTTTAAATGATATTTTTTTAAAGTTTTGCTAAATTTCAGAATCCACCGTCTCCATAACACAGAAAATTTCGAAAATTCTGAAATTGTACGGCAGTTTTGAGAATTTTGGAATAAAATCCTAAAGTAAGATTAGTTAGAGGATTGAAAAGTTACCAAATATATATGTCCAACAATTAATATTCTCATAAATAAAATCACAATGAGAATGCCTTTATATAGAGGAGAAGGTCCAAATACCGGCTAGGGTCCAAATACCGGCTACTATGTGTTCTGAGAACTAAGTACAGGCTAGCAGTGATAGGCAGAGTTTGAACATTTAATTGCGAGAAGAAAGTTGTGAGATGTTTTTTGCTGAAGTCTGTTTCGTTCCCAAACAGCAAGAGCGAAACTGTAGAAATGACGAAATTTGGGACATCAAAAGTTTTTCATATATGAGTTTTAAATTTTTTTAAATAATGATTCTACATTGCTTTGAATTGATGGCTAAATTACTTTTTAGATATATTTATCTCCTAAATGCCGCAATCATATTATTGGTATTTCACTATATGAATGAGCAATGCCGGTTTTAACGTAAACATAGCAGTGGTCCAAATACCGGCTACCATGAGTTGTCTAAATTCCGGCTAGCCGGTATTTAGACCTCTCTAGGTTTGCTTTGCTGGAAGAGGAGGAAAATAAATTAATTTATGGGATCACGGACGCAGTATGTCATTGTTGCGTCATTTGTCTATTACACTGTATCGCTTTACGTACATTGTGCGGTTTCATATGCCGCTATCAACACTTCAAAGATTTAGCAAATGAATGAAATTAGGGAGAAAACCATGCCTACCACCAGAATTTCAGGAAGAGACAGTTTCATATCTTTTGACTATGGAAGAAGAGTTTTATGGGTGCACTCGTAATGAAATGAAACTTGATTACGAAATGATTGATTATTGTGTTTGTAATTTTAGTAGATAAAGTAATCTAGATTTCAAGCAGCTAACTTTTCTTTTACACGTTAAAAAACAAAACTAGGAACAGGATGGAAAGACGAAAGTCAAAGATAGTCGTTAAGATTTTTATAAAATTGACAAAAATCAGGTGTCGGAGCATATCGGACTAATTGTTTTGTTCTTACCAGTATCTTTTATCAATAATCTTCAAGATATATTCTTATTGCATATCTTATAAAAATGTCTCTTGAAGATTACTGATAAAAGATACTGGTAAGAACAATAAAATTTGTCCTATATGCTCCGACCCCTGCAAAAATGCTTATTTATTAAAATTTACATATTTTTTGATGTACATAGGACAGATTATTAATCAATGAAATTTATTAAAACAATGTACTTATTGCTTAATCATTGAAATTAGCACTATTTGTGTGATTCTTTTGAAAAAAATGTAGGTAGCCGGTATTTAAACCCCATTTTCAAAATTCAAACTTTGCAGACCGTCAAAATTTTGATTTTTACAAAGAGAAAACGCTTTTCAAACCGATTATTTTTTCTCTAAACAGGTCAGAAACATACCAAGGTACACTGACTTTTACTTTTACTAATTAAAAAAATTCTAGGATCTAGATTGAAAATAAAAGTGGTAGCCGGTATTTGGACCTTCTCCTCTATTAATTGCGGGTAAACGGATAAATGAATTTTGAGAAAGGCAATCACACAAAAATCTGTCCGTTACAAAAAAAGAAAAAAAAAAACTATCTATATGCTTCTATCATATAGTACTATCTAACGTCATTTTACGAATGGCAACACTTGACGATGAAATTTCGGTTTTGCAATTTTTACTATTATTAGATTTCTCTGTTTGGCATTATTTTCAAATTGAACTTAACTTTTGTTTAAATAAATAGTGTAAATAATATTGTGATTGAATTGTATTTTTCTAGAAAATTTCAAGAAATACAAACATATTTTCACAGATTTGAGCTTCAGAAATCAGTTTATATTAGAAATCAAACAATCGTTTATCTACTGGAACATGAAGATAAATTCCATTGATATAAAAAGAAAAAAATCATCGTAGCTTTTGTAATTTAATTTAAAGTAGACAGATTAAAACAGATTTTCAACAATTTCCATCGGATGAGGATTCAAACTTTTCACAAGGACGTTAAAAACAAAATGTTTTAATGAAGAAAATTATATTTCTCTAAGTATTTATTTTAAATAATAAATATAAAATGCTTTTGAATAAATTTTCCAAAACAAAGTAATTTTTGTATAATTTCACCAAAATGACGTCATTTCTACTAGCTCCGAAATTTGAAGCCAAACCGTGAAAGAACGAAAATCATTTGCAAATAAAGTTATAGAATAGGCGCATTTTTATTTGGAAAGATTTTGACTTAAATTTTAAATGCAATTTATTATTTAAAAATATTGTGTTCAATAAAATTAATACTATAATTGCTTTCTAAATTTACAATATAATTAGATTCGCCCCCCCCCCCCCTATAGGATTCGAATTATCTCATGCAAATCAAAAGCAACACAACGGGTAGTCACGCAACTAGTAATCGTTAAAATATCAAAATATACATACACTGAAGACCCAAGACCTCATGACCACCAAAGTTAAACTTTGCTGATCCACCTTTGGATCGCTCAACACACGGCTCCCAATGGAGGTTTTTTTAAATACCATATCCGAAGAATATTTTGCGAGTATAATATTTTTACAATACTTGCAATATAAATAACTATCGAGATAGGTTTCTGCAACATTTACAACAGAAATCTAAAAAGAAGATATTTGTTTGTTAATAGTGGAATTTATAAAACAGGCCACTTATGAGTATTGCACAACTGCTTCAATAATTATGAGTCGTAATAAAAAAGCTTATGGTATTTGCCTGCAGACAAGGTATACCAAATGTTTCAGGAGCGGTTCAACTAATGTAGAGTATAGGCTTCTCTTTTCAAAACTCTATAAGTACTTAATTACATACTCTTTTTTATTCTATAAGAAAAAATGAGTCTGATTATATATGAAAATAAGACGTTTCCATATTCAGAATAATTTTTAAGGGGTTAATTATTTAATACGTTGAATTTTGTTCATTTAAATTAATTAAAATACGTTTAATACGTTTGTAAATTTTAATTCATTTTTTTCTTACACTAATTCATTCTTTCAAAATAATGCCTTTATTGTACTATTAAAAGTAACTTACGTAACTGAAGTTCTGTTCCCGGTTAATGGAATATTCCACTTAACAGAAAAATCCATCTTGTCAAAAACGCCTTTTCTAAATAGTGTATTTCTTAACATATTGTACCACTGTTGCAAATACCAGTCTTTTATGCAGAATAATTTTCCATAATTTAAAATATTAAAGAAAAAAAGTCGACTATATATACACTATATTGCCATTAATGACCGGCAACTTTCAATTTTAGACATTTTGTCAAATATTTAGAAATATACTAGACAGATTCTTCTGGAATTTCAGGATTAAAAAGAACAGGTATGACCTCATATTTAGCAATGTCGATTTCTTAAGGGGGGCAATTAGGGGGGCAACAAAAAACCAAAGAAAAAAAATAATACTTGGGATCACCCCGTAAAATAAATGATCAACCGCTACCGAATATAAATAAACAAACATTGTGCAAAATGTGTATTATTTTGTGTAAGAATAGCACGTATATTAATAGAGATATAGCGATTTATTTAAAAAAATTAAAAAATTCTTGCATGTTTTTTGTTTATAACATTCAGGGTTTTCAACCAAATTCATCGCCGGTTTCAGGAAAGTTGATAAAATATAGTAGAAACAATATAGTGCGATTGAAATATAAATATATTAAATATTTTAGGAATTATGAGCAGTTGTATGAAATAATTTGTATCTGCGGATGCGCGAACGATAACAAGGATCATTTTACATGATTTAATAGTCAACTCTATCTATGGAGCAACTTATTAAAAAAAATCTAGTCCAATATCATAAAAATTCAGAAAGATATCGTCGTTAAAGTGAGCAAATTTTTAGTTGTTCTCTAGAAGCAGCTGAATGATAAGGGATTTTACACAAATTGTCATTTTTTATTAACTGACTTTCAGAAAAAAGTTAGTATTTAGTCAGTATCAACGAGTAGATTTGGAAAAAATGCTTCGATTTTGATACTTCTTTTGATCATGGTATAGGCTCGTTCCGGTGGTTATCCAAGAAGAACTAAAGCATCGATAAAAAATGAAAATTAAGAAAACATTAAAATTAAACATGGCAATTTGTGGAAAATCCCTTATCATTCAGCTGCTTTTAGAGAGCAACTAAAAATTTCTCATTCTAACGCCGATATCTTTCTGAATTTTCACGATATTTGACTAGACTTTTTTTAATAAGTTGCTCCATAGAGCTGACTATTAAATTATGTAAAATGATCCTTGTTATAGTTCGCGCATGCGCAGATAAAAATTATTTCATACAACTGCTCATATTTCCTAAAATATTTAATATATTTATATTCCAATTGCACTATATTGTTTCTACTATATTTTGTCAATTTTTCTGAAATCGGAGTTAAATTTGGTTGAAAACCCCGCATGTTATAAGCAAAAATCATGCAAGAATTTTTTTTAATTTTTTTAAATAAATCGCTACATCTCTCTTAATATACATGCTATTCTTACACGAAAGAATACGCATATTGCACAATGTCTGTTTCGTTATATTCGGTAGCGATAGATCATTTCGTGCATTTTATTTTACACGGTGATCCCAAGCATTATGTTCTTCTTTGATTTTTTGTTGACCCCATAATTGCCCCCCTTATCAAATCGACATTGCTAAATATGAGGTCATACCTGTTCTTTTCAATCCTGAAATTCCAGAAGAATCTGTCAAGTATATTTCTAAATACTCGACAAAATGTCTAAAATTGAAAGTTGCCGGTCATTAATGGCAATATAGTGTATATCCACACACACACACACACACACATATATATATATATATATATATATATATATATAACCAATAATTAAACATTACCGACCACCATCAAAAACCGCATTATTGTGAATGAATTGGCAATAAAAATGGATGTCACAAACCTATAATATAGAACTGTATGTATAAAATAAAGTACCTTATACTTAATTACAAGAATTAATAAGGAAGAATAAAAAGAAGAATTTGGATTCCGAAAAAATTGAAAAACTTATATATTGAATTACGTTTTCAAGAGTACAGAATTCAAATATATATACAGGGTGTCCGGTCTCAATGATGTCCAATGGCTAATTCCTAAGCCGTTAGTCATAGACATATAGTTCCAATTACAAAAATGTTTTAAATCAGGTAAAGAAATATTTTAAAAGCGATTTGGGTCAATAAAAACATTTCTTAAAAAATTGCGAAATTTAAATTTTTATACGGTCCCGCGCACCTATAAGTTATATTTAGTAAAATTTTCCTTTTACACTGACAAGTAATACAGAAAAAGTCCCGTTGTTCTACGATTAAAATTGACCGAGTAATAGCTGTTTAAAGTTGGAGCATATTTTTTTGCTGCAAATTGGGGGTCGTTCACAAATTTAGTCGAAATATAATTTCGTCAGATATATTAAAAAATGTTTGAGAGTAAAATTAACAGTGCAATATAAATATGAAATCTTTAGTCATTCTGATATATTAATGCAAAATATACAATTTGTAATAAACATATAAGAAGAAAGAAAAAAACAGAATTTTTGTTAAATAAAATGATGCTAAATTAACAGCCTCAATTCTTTACAAAATGATATGTATTTTAAAATATTATTAGATTACACTAGCCTGCAAAAGTTGGGTTATTTAATGTTTTTTAACTTTTGATAATTGATTCTTATGTATTCTGTACCGCTGAATCTGAAATTGACCTTCCTTTTTAACCATCACATCAGGATTTTTCGCCAATTGTAAATTTCAAAGTTAAAATTTAATCTCCTCCCCCCTCTCATCGCACCACCCAGCAGTAAGAATCCCAAGATAAGCAAAAAAATATCGAATAAATTATTGAATTAAATTAAATTAAATTAAATTTAAAAAAAAGTTTTACATATGTTTTATAGTATGAGATTTTCTCCATATTTTAACTTACACATTTGCAAAAAAAATTCTAACGTGATGGTTAAAAATGAAGGTCATTTTCAGATTCAGTGCTAAAAAGTACGTAAAAATCAATTATGAAAAGTTAAAAAACACAACCATCTCCTACACTTTATAGTATCCGATTTTTTTATTCTTTAAATTCGACAATTTATGATTTGCGAAATATCCTGACATGATGGTTGAAAATTAAGGTAATTTTCGGATTCATTGCCAAAAAATACATAAAACTTAAAAAACCCGACAATCTCAGTCTCCTATTATTTAATCTAGAACTTTTTCTTAAACTTCTTGGTGGTAATCTATCCGAATTTTTTTGAGTTATCCTGTAAAATAAGTATAAATGGTAACCACCGAAAATCATAATAATATTAGATTATTATCGGATTTGCGCCAGTATGTAAAATGTAATTTCGATCGGATATTTGAAAGTGGGTTAAAGTTCGAGTACAAATTTTGAACTGGAAAAACATACATAAGATCGTTAAAGTAACATAAAAATAACAAAAACAGTAACATAAAAATAACAATTTTTTTAAAAGAAATCATAAAAGAAAGTCTCAAATTCTGACAAAATAAAACATATGTTATTTCAGCCAATCTGAAATTTAATAAATGTTAACTTAATCGCAATACTTGTACGATTTTTTTCAAAGCGCAGATACACATGAAATAAGATCTTCGAATACTTTAAGCATTTGATATGTGACCCCTCAATGCCAATCCGAGATCATTTGTTTTCAGAGCAGAAAAGTGGCATAAGTCATGCATTTTTAAAGTCTCATAACTCGCTTAATTTTAGTGTTATATGAATGGGACTTTTTTGTCTTACTTGTCAGTGTAATAGGAAAATTTTACTAAATGTAACTTATAGGACCGGGGGAGCATATAAAAATGTAAATTTCGTAATTTTTTAAGAATTGTTTTTATTGACCCAATTCACTTTTAAAATATTTCTTTACCTGATTTAAAGCATTTTTCTAATTGGAACTATATGTGTATGACTAAAGGTTTAGGAATTAGCCATTGGACACCCTGTATATATATCTCATATTAATCATACTGTAATTCTCGTATTTATGAACCGATTTGCATAAAATTTCGTGTGTGCATAGTACATACCAATGTCTCGACCGAGTTCGTTGGCCAGCTTCAGCCGCCATCTTGTTTCAAAATGGCGGCCATATAAATTTAAAAAAAAAATTAATTTAAAATAAGGCACAAAAAAATTAGACATTGAAAAAGATTTTTTCCTTATGTGTTTGGGCTTGATACAAAGATTCTGGAGCATATTTAGTTTCGTCTATATCTTTAAAAATGGCTGAGTTATAGCACTTTGAATTTCTAGCATGGCTGACATTTTGAAACGATCTGATTTTTGTCACGCGATAATACACGTATTTATGAACCGATTTGGATGTGACAAGGAATGTGCATAGTACATAGCAATGTCTCGACCGAGTTCGTTGGCCAGCCTTATCCGCCATCTTGTTTCAAAATGGCGGCCATTTAAAAATAAAAAAAAAATTACAATTTAAAAGTGAGGTACAAAATAATTAGAAATTGAAAAAGATTTTTTCCTTATGTGTTTTAACTTGATACAAAGATTCCGGAGCATTTTTTGTTTCGTCTATGTCTTAAAAAATCGCTGAGTTATAGCACTTTGAAATTCTAGTGTGCCTGACATTCTAGTGTGCCAGTGAACCACACTCTTTGTGGAGCTCAGGGCTGTAATTTTCTGGTTTTGAAAATTTCGTTGTGCTATCTCGTCCTTGTATATTAATAAAATTGTTATGTCTAGTTTGTGTAATTATTTCCGTGTATAAAATAAAGGATCATTCAAGGGACATCAACTGAAGCTGTAGGCCCCAAAGCAATCTTTACGTCTGTGGTCTTCAATGTCAATGTACTCATATTTATTTTTATTTATCTATTTTAATCAATCTGTGATTTCTTTTATTAGAAATAAAACTAAACGCTGAACATTACATATAGAGGTATGTGTAATAATATTTTGAATTCACACCTAGAAAAACAACATACAGATAACTCATTAGTCATTAAGAAGATTTTAATGTGATTTGATTTTAGTTCTTACATGAAAATGCTGTTAACAATAAATATAAAACTTTTCTTTTTCAGTTTTCTCTACTTAAAAAATATATATTTCTGATCACTAATCTAGAAAAAATAAACACCTATATCAATATCTATCTACCTATATATATATAGCTCTATCAAAAGTAAATGATTCATGAAAAAGAGGGTGCAAAACAACAATAAAAAAATCAATGAAAATTTATAACTAAAAAACAATAAACGAACCACTCCTTGCTCCTCGGAAAGTGGGAGGAGTGAAAAAAACAGGTACCAAAAAAAGAAATTGGATCCTCACAGGTTTCGAAAGATATGGCCAACCCACATACTCCAAAAGTGTAAAAATCAGCAAATAAACTTAAACTTTCAAAAACTCAACAGAACAAAACTACTTTAAAAACATTAACGAAACAAAATTGCTTTAAAAACATAAACAACCAACCAATTCAAAATCAAAAGAACCAATTTTAACTTATAAAACGTAAATAAAAATTCTTATATAACTAAATCATTAAGCAATTAAAAACATTGAACATGTGAGAAGGCCTACCCCCACCTTGACCCGTGAAGACTTGAAAAAAACTTGCTACCTTTAAAATATCCACTACGCTCCACATCTCTCCAACAGCAGGAGTTGCAAGCAAGGCCACAATCCAAGTTAGACCAGCGTCATTCAGACTTGTCTTTCCGTTATCTTCATAATCATAGATTTCTTTCCATATCACCTCAGTTCCTACTTGAAGTTCATCAACATGCAGATGTTCTTAAAAAGACTTTAATTCACACCTTTCATATATTCAAGTAGTTTCATCGGCATCCATTACGGTGTTTGGCCGCTTAGCTGTTGCCACTTTAAAAAACTTTTTTCAAGCTGATTTACATAATGAAAAATAAACTGGTATGGAAATAAATTATTGTAAAAAAGACTAGCAGTAAATTTAAAAATCTGTGAACTCAAAAATTCTCTATTACTACAAATTCTATAAAATCTATTAACTTGTTCCAAAATAATGTTGATAAAAACCCTTTTACTTCAATTTGAAAACCAGTGTGGCATTGATTGAATATCAAAATTAAAGAAATCCCGTTTATCAAAAAGCTTAACTAATATATTGTTGTCTTTAATTAAAATGCCTAAATCCAAAAAATAACATGCAAACTATCAACAGAAGCCTTATTTAATTTTAAACATGGAGGATAGATATCGTTAATCGATACCAAAAGTTTGTCATCGAATATTATTAAATCATCGATATACTTTAAAACTGCAAAACTCTTATTACTGATTAAAACTTAGTTAAATAACATAGTTAAACATAGTTAAAACATAGTTAAATCATAAATTATTTACTTTTGATAGAGCTATATTCACTTAGTGCATATAAGAAGATGCGTTGCGCCTGATGCACTGGGTTGTTTGTTTTACACCTTTTAAAAGCATTATATATATATATATATATATATATATATATATATATATATATATATATATATATATATATATATTTATATATATATATGAGGATGTAAGTTTCAAAACTCGCCTTATCCAGAAAATCAATTTTGGCAAATCGCGAAATACCTTTGAGAGCATCCATTGGTTTTCATTGTAAACCAAGATTTTACAATGACAGAAATGCACGATAAAAGTAGTTTTATTATTTTTTTTTTCAGATTGTAGTATTTCTTTGATGCAGGTTCACCAATACAATAGATTGATAGAAAAAACTTGATTTTTTAAAATTTTGGCTAAGGCGAGTTTTGAAACTCACGTCCTCATATATAAAAACAGTTGCCAAATTTCTCATTGGTAACAAAATTCTTATAATATCTTATCATAGTAAGTAAAACTAATTTATTAGCAGAAAAGAAAGGAATATATAAGTTATATAAATATATAAGTATAGAAATTTTTTAATGATCAATGAAAAATAAGTAATAAATAAAAATTTTAATTAAAAATAAATTATTAATATATACATTAAATATATAAATAATTCAAATAAATATAAAATCATTTGGTAGTTAAGAAAAAAGTAAGTCTATATATATATACATATTATATAATATGTATATATAACATAATATTTAAAATATCAATAACAATAATTAATAAATAATTAAATTTAGATTTAAATATTAATAAAATACTTAACAAATTTTAACAATTAATTATATAAATATAAAATTACATTTTTAAGTTAAAAAATATTTCATTTTAACTACACTCTATAGATTTAAAACTTATCACATTAATGAAAATAATTAATAGTTATTACAAAAATTTAAAATTGTTGTTATAACATAACAGTAAATGCAAATTAAATTAAATGTAATTTACAAATAACAAATTTATTCATAGCAAAATTAGTATACTTTCGAATCATAGTTTGTAAAACGAATTTATGTAACACACGCACACAAATATATATAAATACCTACATATATATAACCATTAAAAAAAACATTACCAACCAGCAACAAAAACTGTGAAATTATGAATAAAATGAAATTAACTAATTGACACAATACAGTTCCCGCCAAGACACTCACCATAGATTCCAAAATCATAGTAAAAAAGAGCAGAAATTTAATAATGGAAATTTGTAGAACCTAGACAGAATTGTCAGGTCCCAAATACCCAGAGTTCCACAAATAAAGTGTGTGCTTTCATCTTCATATTAGCCATAAAATAGCTAAAGAATACGAATTTGGGACAACCACACCCATAAAATTAGGATATACATTTAGAAAAAAATCTAGATCTAGAGAAATAGAATATTGAAAAACAAATATTTCAAAATAGTAAGATCGAGAAAAAACAACAACAAATCACCACCTTGAAAGCCACTCTCTCTGAGCATGCGGCAGCACAAAACACAAGCATTGGAGATCACCAGAACATCTTGCAAAAAAAGTTTTTTGGCTTAGATGCGGTATATTCCCAGATTGCCGCCATCTTGGATATTTTGAGATTTCTTGGCGAGTTTATGTTGGCGATCTTTATCGATATGTGGAGCCCCGTGTGATGTGTGTGTTCGGGCGTGACGTGTTCTGGCAACCCCGTTTTTCACTCGAGATTGTGTTGGGAGTACGCGAGAAGGCCGTTTTTGCTTGTAAAATGGTGTTGTATATTTCTGTCTATTATTTTTATGTTAAATTTACTGGATGTATTTGATTGAATATGGGTTTTGCAGTCCATTTAAACGCTCTTGATGAAGTAATTAAGAAATATGTAGAAATTTTGATGAATAAAAGAGGTTTGTTTAGAATGCGTATTTATAAGCCTATTTTGGAAAATAACGGTGATACTAGCAGGTATTTCGTGCTTGAGCTTTCAAGAAAGCCGATCTCTGTTAAGGTATGCTGATAATTTTATGTATATTGTGTTGCCTTACGAGTTTTGTACATTTTGAGATTGCTATACAGCGAGAACTGCTGAATTTTGAGATTGCCACACAGCGAGAACTGCTGGATCCAGTGATTTTTTTTTCGGTTAATGAGCACGTAGCGCTTATACTACGTTTAGTGATTGCCACTTTAACGAGTTTATTATTTACATTTTATTTTCGTTAAGCCTAACATGAGTATAAACCGGTGCTTGGTGACATTTACTACTTGGCAGAAAAGGAGTTTTCACACCAAGAAATATTCCAAGATGGCGGCCCCGGGAATTTATGACATATGTTCCAGTTTTTTAAATGATGATGGACCATGGACCCAAGGCACAACAACGTACAGCAGAGCCAAGCACACTCCCCAATATATATAACTAGCACACTCTATAGAAAATTTAGAACTGAACTGCACCATGTATTCCAATAAATCAGTGAGGTGCTGCCATCTATGGAATTATTAGTAAATAAAAACTATTATATAATAAAAACTATTTATAACGATTAAAGGATTACGTTTTAAAGCAAATACTGTCTCTAGAGACAGATAAATGATAATTAAATAATAATTAAAATATGTTAATAAATATATACAATTATATTAGAAAAAATGATTAATTGATATATTAAATAAAATTAATATGTAAAAAGGTGAATTTGATGATACATTAATTAATTTTTCACGTATATATATTACAGGGTGTCCAGCGAATAAGACCCTGATTTCAATGTTAAATGTCTCAAAAACAAACATCAATAGAATTATGCGGTAAACGGTTTGTTTATTAGGTAAGCTGTAAAAATGTTATACAGTCGTTTAATAATTTAGTTGCAAAAACCTGGCGATGCAATCGCAATGCCTATAAATTGATCTTCGAAGTCCAGAGCACTAGCGTCCCATTCCTAGATGGTTTCCTATGGACAGACGAAAAGTGGGAAGACCGCTTCTTAGTTGGGGTGGATTGTAGAGGCGGAGACATGTGTTTACACAATTGACATTTGTTACAATTTTTGTTATAAGCTATTTCGGTCTGGATACCACTATCTCTCTGGTATGTCTTTTTTTTCCTAATTAGTAGATCGTGGAATCAAAGCAGAAGGGGATTTGAAAAATTGGATATCTTTACTTTTTAATATTTATTTAAATTGTGAAACAAAGTTTAAATTTAAAAAATCTAAAGTTTCTAGTTTTAAAATTTAATTAAGCTAAAAGAAACTCCTTTTTTTTAAAATAATTGAGCATTTATAATAATGATTCCTAAATCATTTTTTTTTTTAATTGTAGAAAATAGTTTGAATGAAAAAATACAAAATTTCTATTTTTAAAAACTTAATTAAGTTAAAAAACTCATTTTAATTTTAAAAACTAATTTTCATTTTCTTTGTTATCATCGAACACAGAAGTATGGTGCAGCTTCTAGCGATATGATCTGAAGTTTTGAAAAGGAGTGCATCCTCCAAAATACTTTTGAATCGACGTTGATGATATGACTTATCATCAATTCCTTTTAAAAAATGAAATAATTTAATGCATAAATTCTGTCCCTAAAACTTTGGGCTTAAATGCTGTATATGTTGGATTTCTTGGCGATTTATTTGTTGGCGATGTTGGAGATCATTATCGATATGGCAACCACGATTGCTTGAGTAACGTGTTTTTCCACAACTTTTCGTGATGATATCACATTTCACGCAAAACAAGGTCCATGTCGTTGCATTTTCATTGCAATGTTTTAATTTTTCTCGAAATTATGACCGTTGACTGGAGTTCAGTTAGGATGAAACACCTTGTATTTGTGACTCAATAAGTGGTTTGCGACCCTGTGTTCCTATGGGATTTTTTATCCTTGTTGTATGCCTCATTTGCCAACATTTTGCCCATTCTGTCAACATTTTTTTAATCATCCTATATATATATATATATATATATATATATATATATATATATATATATATATATATATATATATATATATGATAATTTTAAAAAGATCAGCGAAAAAATAGTACTAAATAAAATTTATACATAAAACTAAATTATTAATATATATATGTAAATAATTCAAATAAGCATAAAATCCTTGGATATTAAATAATAAAATAAGAATGTGTGTACATAATATATGTACACACGTTATATATATAAGATAATTTTTAAAAGATTAACAAAATTAATAATTTATTAAATTTAGATTTAAAAATTAATAAAAACTAGTTAACAATTCATTATAAAAAATATAAGATTCAATTTTTAAATTACACTCTATAAATTTAAAATTTATATAAATAATGAAAAATAATTAAAAGGTGTAACAAATATTATTTGTTATAACTTAAGTGTAAATACAATTTAAATTAAATGTAACTTAAAAATAACTCATTTGTAAGAAAATTAGTACGTAATTTCTTATCATAATATATAAAACAAATTTATTAGTACTATTAAAAGACACACACACAAAAAAATATATGGTACTTTTAAAAAGTTCAGCGAAAAATAAATAATGCATCAAATTTATACTTAAAAATTAATTATTAATACATAAATTAATTACGTATATAATTTAAATAAATATCACATAGTTCGATAGTCAATAGAAAAGTATGATTATATATATGATAATTTTGATATATATAGATAATTTTTAATAGATCAGAAAAATAATTATTAAATAATTAAAATTTGATTTAAATATTTATAAAAAATAGTTAATTAATTTAACAATTATATAAAATATCAAATGTAATTTTTTAATTACATTTATTTTATACATTTTAATTACATTTATTTTATACATTTTAATTACATTTATTTTATACATTTTAATTACATTTTATAAATTTAAAATTTACACAAGTAATAAAAAATAATTAAAACTTATAATAATGATTAAATGTTAAACAATAATCTAATGTGCTTTGAAAATAAGATAAATCGAATAACTGATAATATAAACTTATATAATTAAAAAATGGTACCCTATCAAATCGAATTGCGTTTATTTTATAAACATCAAGTTATTGTAGAATCAAAATCAGCCATGAGATGGCGTCAGCACCATGACTTCCGATTTTATCATTTACCCCCATGAACGCCTGATCGTGTCATTTTACTATCATGAGGAGTTTGGGTAGATTTGCAGTTCCTGGTCCGATTTTCAGGAGATTTGGTACTATAACGGTATACATATGTGGCATTCTCCCAATATTTTGACTTTCAGGAATAAAAATGTAGTGAAATTAAACTTGCTAAAGTAACATTTTAATCTGATAGACGAATGCCTTAATGATTCAAAATAAAGAAAAAAGGGTCAGCAGCGAAGATTTTTTTATTTATCTAAGGTTTAAGTTAAACTTGAGCATTTAATTTTCCTTACCATTTTACCATTAATTCTTTTTATTTTCTTCTAAATTTTAACTTATAATGAATTTGCATAGTACCCACAGGACATTCAAATAAGAAATGATAACAATGCAGTATTTTTATTACGAAATTTTGGTATAACATTGTCTTAAGGGGTGTTAAAGAAAGGACGGTAAGGTAAAAAATGGGACGGTATACGAAAAAAGGGACGGTAATGGGAAAAAAAGGGATGGTAAGGATGGGAGGGTAAAGAAAATTACCACCTATTTTAAGCTAATCATTTTAAGACTAAATGGTAGCCACAATGTTAATTTATTTTTAGAAACAGTTATTTACATTGGATTAAATATGAAAAAAAAAAAAGAAAAAAAAAAAACTTACCTCGAAAATTGCAGGAATGAACCTTGGGGACGGTAAGACTACCAATAAAGCCACGTGCTTGAAATTGATATTTAAATGTTGCTTTAAATTCTGCAGTAAATTTCCAGTCAAAGAATTTTAGACATTCTTTCTCTAGCATACTTCTGCATGAGAAAAAACTTGAAAAAAATTCTGTGGCTGCATCTGAAGTGATTTTCTCTATAATTTTAGAAGAGGGACAGTAAGGAATCTAAAACCCAGGGACAGAGTTTTAAAAATAATAACAACCGCAAAAATACGTGCAGGTTAATTTTTTGCTACATATTTATATAAAACAAAAGTTCCAGTTTCGGAAAAAAAATTACATCGAATTACTTTTATTGAAACAATTTTATACAGACATCCGCAAACTTAAAAATCAGAATAACGGACACGGGACGGTATATGAGTTTCGTGGATATTTGGGCCCCCAACATCGTCCAAATCTTATTTATCTCGTTAATATTATTACGCAGTCATGCAATGGGATGTTCCACAGTATATGAAATAAAAAGAAAACAAGAATATGTAGTAAAATAAAAACTATTATTGAGGGACATAAAAGTCAAAAGATTGTGAGAATGCCCCGCACTCCACCCCCCCCCCCCCCCGCCACATATATATATATATATATATATATATATATATCACCATTTAAAAGGGGGTGGTTTTGCAATCAATTTGTCATGATCAATCAAAATACACCGAAAGTTTCCGGACGTGCTTTCCTCCGAACGGTTGCAATAGGTAGCTTTTTAGCTCACAGGCTATCAAAGCCTGAGAACTAATGTGCCCGCCCGTTCTGTATGTATGTACGTAACGCGATAACTCTTCATATAAATATCCGATTTGCTTAAAAAAAAATTTTCTAGGTTCATTCTGATAAGGCGCTTCCCTAATTAGGTTTGGGAGTTCATTGGTTGAGTATAAAGGGGGGAAACGGGGCTAGTCCCCACCCCCTTATTTAGATAAATGGGTTTTCCAAGCAGAGTTATTCGATTTGCTCCAAATTTAGTGTACCGGTCTATTATGATAAGAAGCGGCATTGATTAGATTTGAATGTTCATTAGTTAAGTATAAAGGGAGGAAAGGGGGCTAGACACCCCTCCTTAATTTAGATAAATGGGTTTTTCATACAGAATTATCCGATTTGCTCAAAATTTTGAATACCGGTTTATAATGTTAAGAAACTGCCTTGATTAGATTTGGAGATTCATTAGTGAAGTATAAAGTGAGGAAAGGGAGGTCTAGACCCCCCTCTTAATTAAGATAAATGGGTTTTTCATGCAGTGTTATTCGATTTGCTACAAATTTGGTATACCGGTTTATTATGTTAAGGAGCCGCCTTGATTAATTTTGGAGGTTAATTGTTTAAGTTTAAAGGGGGGTAGATACACTCTTAATTTAGATAAAGAGGTTTTCATGCAGAATTAATCGATCTGCTTCAAATTTGATATGCCGGTTTATTCCGATATGGTACTTTCTTCATTAGATTTGTAGGTTCATTGGTTAAGTATAAAAAGGGAAAAGGGGGCCAAGACTCCTCCCTTAATTTAGATAAATGGATTTTTATGCAGAATTATCCAATTTACTGTTTTTTTCTATTTTCATTCTGATAAGGTGTTTCCCTGATTAGATATGGAGGTTCATTGGTTAAGTTTAATATGGGGGAAAGGGGGCTAATCCTCCTTCATTTATTTTTTGTGGGTGTTATGCTTTGAAATAAGGGTATAATATACAATTAGTGTGGATAGCCTGTGAGCTCAATGCCATCAATTTAACTGGGCACTTTTCTTTTTATTACATTTTATATTGGAAGTTATCTAAAATTTCAGCTTATGCTTTGAAATATGTTGATGAAAACTGAAATTGATTTCCAGGACAAGTCAATTTGAAATGTGAGTATTATATTCATTTTCTGCACCAATTAATGAAGATGATATCCTTGAAAACTTTGAAATAGCGAAGGGATAAAAATATTTATTTGAGCTAGGCGTACTCGGAAAATAGTTCACAAAAATTGTCACTGTGTAGTTCTGAAAAATAAAAATAATGTTGTTTATTGGAAAATTGCGTAGAAGTCATTTTCCTCCTCTTTACTTCAGGAAAGGGAAAGAAAGATAAGATTATTCTATTTTTGTTTACTTCAAAATATACGTATCGTTTAGGGGGAACTAGGGAGGGTTGACCATACGGGAGGATTGACCCACCCCTCTGTTTTCATATTTAAAAGAATTTCAGTTTTATCATTAGGTGTCAACCAAAGCTGATAAAATTCTCAAGCAACAGTCTTTGTTTCATACAGATAATCGAAATACGTGTGGAAAATTCAACTTTGAGGTGTTTTCAACCTAAAAATTGTGTTTTTTATAAATATTTTGTAAGCTTTTTTCAGATAAAATATATCATAGAAATTTAAGTAAGTAGGTTTTAAGAAATGCAGAAATATCGAGCTTTCATTCCAGGCATAAAGATACAGCAAATTAGGCTTAACATAAAAATGTGCTGTTCTTTAGAAAAGGGCTATGTGGGGAGGCTTGACCCTGTCAATGTCAGGAAGGGTTGATCAGATAAAATCTTATTATTATACATTACTAGCTGTTACCGGTGACGTCGTTCACATAACATAAAAAGAAGAAGAAATGAATTAATTAAGCAAAGCATTTCCCTTCCGATAATTAAAAACATATTATAATAAACCAATTCTTTATCACATTTTATAGTAGACAATCTATTTATATATTACGCTATCGTACGTGGCACAGAAATCGCAATTATTTGTTAATTGTTTAATGACGATGCCCAAATGAAACGCATCTCATTGGTTATTGAACATTGGTTACTGATTGATTATTATTGGTTATTTAATGCATCCCCATACCTATAAAGGGGTTTATTTGAATACAGAAATTCAAGAAATTGAGATATTTTAATGCAACAAAAACAAATATTAGCTTAAGGGATTATATTAATTATATTTAACCCTCTCGCTTCGTAATTTTTTAAAATCAAAATAGGTTCAAAAATAGAACATTTTTTATTACATATTTCAAATCTATATATATTTTAGAGTTTAAATAAGTAAACATTTTTTGTAAAAGAATTCAGGTTCTCAGATGGGATAGGATATTAGAAATTAGGCGAAATCAGGGCTGTCACTGGTGACTATTTCTATTAGTCTCCCACCACTATTTTAAGAAAATCAATTTTGCAGTGTATTTCTCGTGCAGATGTTGTTAAAATCTATATGGAATTTTTTGTGTTTAAAAAGTGGTCCGAGTTGAATTAAAAATAGTCGCACAGTGGAAAAAATGAATCCCCGAGAAAATCTCGGATTGCGCAAATTTTGCTACCTTTACGTTTCCCGAGGAAATCTCGGGTTGCACGGCGAGAGGGTTAAGGGAGTCCAAGTAAATTAAATTATGAATAAAAGTAACATGACATAATGCTTAGCATGCTTTCCCAAACACAAATTTTAAGGGAGACCAAACTGGTCGCCAAAGGTGACTAGTATGAGTAATTTAAGGTATTTTTTTATTATAGGGTCGTTGACATAACTCAGGTTTATACGCGGAACCAGGATATCTGTTTATATAATGAAGTAATAAGAAAATTGCACAGATGTCATATACGCACCAGGGTACCTAATTGTCGCCAAAATACATTATTTTGCTTGACATAGTAACACCAGCTATTGTTGTTTATTTATTAATAAATTGTTCATTTATTTTAATTTTCTCTTAAAATTATATAAATTACTTTGTTCTATAGTTTTTAATGAAACTTTTTTTATTTATTGTTATTTCCTTTTTTAAGTAATAGAACATAATTTAAAAATATTCATGTAACTGATATACGAAAGCGATGTTTTCGCCAAATTGGCATCAAAAATAGATCGCGCCAAACCAGGTGCGTATGTGTGCCAAGAAAATTATCGGATGATACTTTTTATATGTTTTACAATCATACTTGGCATCAAAGGTGGGCAAAGAAATGATCTTCTAGAATATTATAAAGTCTTTACCACACAATAAACAAATCTGTTTACAGCAATTTATTTACTTTAGCACCAAATTTCTTTCTCTAAAAAAGCAAATTGACAACGAACCCGATTACAGAACATAACCTTTCTATTCTCAGCTAGAATCTACCCGTATATGAAAAAATTTCAAGTATATGAACTGCGCTGTTATGTTTATAATTTTAGAAATGCTTTTGCTTCAATGCTCTTGCATTACGCGAATTTCTCGATAAATTAGATTTTCCCTTTGATAACATTCCTATCTTTAAATGTTTATAAACATTTTAAATTTAGTTAGACATTATATTAAAAGCTAAGGGATATTTATCTCAATTTATCATACTTCACAAAAAACTATTATAAAAAAAGAGTATTAAAAAAAGCTACTTTTTAAAATGTCAACAAATATTTTACCCTTTTAAAGCTAAAAGAAATGTAGAGTTAAAATTCCGCTGCCACACTACGATTTACAAACGTTTCTCCAATAAAAATATTTATACTGAATGTTACTTTGACAACGCAATCATATTAAACATTTATGTTCTTTGAACGAAATTGAAAACTTCTTTTAAAAATAAAGTAATTTTTATTTAAATTTCCTGAAATGAACGGCTTCAAGAATTAACACTGGCAAAAAACTGTTTTATTCAGGTAATCTAGTTAAATTTTTACTTTTTAAGAATGAAAATACATATTTCCTGCTAATCAGTACGTCATTTTCAACATTGATAATTCTGGTGTGCATATTATTGATATTTGCTATCCATTTGCTTTTCAAAAGTTTTTTTTTTATTTTAAACTTAAATTTAAATCTGTATGTTAACCGTGTGCAGACGATAAACCGTAATCATTGATAACAATTTTCTTTAAATAATAAGCATTAATACCATAACACAATCTCATTTTATTTCGACATCAAAGCATATCCGTTTAATTTTCCATATATGACGTCACGTTTGACTTCTTTCCGCACTTACTCAAAATTCATGCACCTTGTATTATTAAAAATACTTGAAACACTCCGTTTTAATCTTTCAATTGGAAATTAAATTATTATTCTGGGCTTTTATTTTTTGGCAACGATAAAAGGAAGATGGCTAAATTTTATCGGGAAAATGCCAATTCATTGTGTATGAAAAATAAAGAAATTTTGGATTATTAAGCAAAATATTTGAATAAAATAAATTAAACATAGCCTATGTTCATTTCCGGGTTATAATCCATCTATATCCGAAAATACAAAAGCATTAATTCATCCGTTTAGATGCTGAATTCATTGAAACTTTCGGACACACATTGACATTTATAATATTATAAGGATAAGGATGCATAATGCCAGGTTAATGGTTATATATAAAAAAAGAATAAATTTATTCTGCAAAGTCACGGTAAAATATGGTGATGGAAAAGAAAATTTTTAGATTAAAGAAAGATGTGAAAAATTGCTATGGTATCCACTGCAAGAAAAATTTTAATGAAATATAAATGTGAAAGTTGATAGGAAATTTTTCCATTTAAATATTACTACAATAGGTAAATAGAAACAGTGGAAAAGACTAGAAAGGACTAAAAAGTATGAAAGCAGCAGTCTTAAAACTTTCAGGGGCAGTGGTATGCGTATGAACCCACTTAATTGTAATTCCCAAACACCACAATGGCACCAGAATTTTACTAAAAGCTTTTCCATTTAATATGTATGTGAAATATATCCTTCTTCTTTCCAAATAAATCTGTTCGTAAATTCCGGTGCCAGTTATTTATTTCAACATTTTAGTACTAAAAGTACTTTGCCACTGAAAGGGATAAAAAAGATAATGATCAGTTAAGTGCACATGCGACTGCAAAAGAACATAGCTTTGATCGAAAACTTTTCGAAGGTATGTAGACAAATTTCACCAGCATTAATACAGTGAGATGAAGACAAACTATGTGACAATTAGAGTTTTCAGGTCGAGTGTCACAAAAAGTAGGAAAAGGAGACCAAAGAAAACAGTGGCTCTTAAATCCGGACATATTAATACATAAAACCCTATGAAAACGGAACCTTTCTCTAACGGAATATTGTCTTAAATGTTAAAATTTCATTTTCCTGCTGTACAATTATGCCCACTACTTATTCATCCCCTATATTTGCTTCGGATGTGCCGCTAGCGAGCTCCCATGGCCCGGTACTAAGTTAAACGTCTTAGGTAAGCCAGGGACCTAAATTATGCTTTTTCTGTTCCGTGAAGGTTTACTGACCATTTTAAACTAAACTGCATCGAAATCGGTCCGGTGGTTTCGGAGATATAGGTCTTTAAAATTTTAGTCCTCTCTGTTAATCTCTAACCCATACTTCGGAATCCGCCATTGCTGCTGGACTGATACCTTTTCAATGCTTATAATAAATAAAATAAATTTTTCCCAAAGTTCTGGGAATTTGTTACATATTCTAAAAACTTTAATGAACATTTGCATAGTAACAGAACATTCGTATGTTACCTATTAGCGAAGTTATGGATTTATAAATTATTTTGGTAATTGCTCTCGGTGCGTCAGTGTGTTGTAGCTCATCTTCAATTTTTTTTTTTTTTTTTTAAAGTGTAATAATAGCTAAAAAATTGTTGCTGTAGTATTTCTTTGCTAACTTAAAAGCCTCCAGGACCCATTTCAGTAAGTGTTATTGACTTTTATCATGATTAAGTGTCTCCTCCCCTCAATTAAAAACCTCATGTTTTGGCACGTCCGCCATGTTTAAAGCTTTCCTATGTTACAGATCGTAATATTTACCTTTTTTCATTGCCTCATAATTTAACTTATAAAGCTTATTTGTTTCTTAAAACTGATCATTTCGTGTACTATAATGTCTTATCATTACTCCGCCACCAATTTTAAATTGCTGGCAATATATTAAGGTACTTAAATGATTTTTTGAAAATACGTAGTAAAATGTTTCAACAATTCAGGTCGCCTATAGAAATAGCATGGGTGACATCATTTTCTAGTAAAATTAAAAAAAATACTTTTAATGCTTTTAGCAATTATTAATTGTATTAGAAAGAAGTAGGAATCTTTAAAGTTCATTTCGACATAATTTTTACAAAAATACATTGTATGTAAGTGCTATTTTTACTACTCAAAACTTGTACATATTTTCTGTTTTTTGTCCAAGTTGACGGATAGGGGATTCCCCATTTTAATCATTAAATCTCCATAGGAATAAATGTGAATTGAATATTTTTTGAAAATTTCTTTAAATAACTAATACTGTTTATTACATAAAGTGGTGTGCATGTATGTAAAGTAGAAAGTTTGAAGTTTCCTCCGCCATAATTTTTATTGAGTTTTATTATGTTATTAAGTGATTTAAGAGCATTTTAAAATATGTTATTTTATGTATCTAATTTTACTCAAGATGGCGGCTGGTTTCGTTCTCGTTACTCATTGCCGCCCAAGTTAGGCAAGGGTTGGGTTCTTTTGGCCTGGGGATGAGTCCTTTGCAGAACTATCCCTTTACATTCTTTAGAAAAGGTTTTACATAGATATAAAACATGTAGACAACTAATATAATGATGCCGACATGTTAAAGCTTTGAATATTTAAATCTTTGCTAATCAATGATACATTGTATCATATGCCACAATCTGAAATATAGTACAAGGGGTGCTCAGTTACATTTAAGAAAAGTATTGGGAGTACAAAGTACTCACAATAATGGTAAAAGTTAAAGATTGAAAGTTGTAATGAAGATAATTATTACAAAGAGAGCCAATTTGCTGTATTTCCACAAGGCTAAGAATTGGAATCATCATAGGGTGTTGCCACAAACTAATTAGCACAACGAGTGACGTTTAATAATTAAAATAGATATGGTACAATCTGTACACGGGAGGTATTTATAAAGTTAGCATTGAATTATGGGTAGCTCTGGGTGTCTGTTAAGTTTCCGACACTATTTCACTAACTGAAATACAGAGAATCATGGGTAATTTTCATAAATATTGCTTTCAATTGCTTCAATAAATCACCACTTATTCATGACCGTACATTACACACTTAACCCTTTGGGGTTTGCAGTGTTTCAAGAGTTCAGAAGTTCCCAACCCCTTGCAGGCACATTTTTACTGAAGTTAGTTATTTAACCCCCTCAGCGCTTCCCTTGTTGTGCAAGTCACTTCGATAGTCTTTTCCATCCTTTATTTCGTAATTGTTCCAAACCGGAACTTACAAAGAGTAATTTTCTAAATTTGTCTTTTTTAAGCGAAATTTTACTCGGAGGGTGCCACATGTACGTATGTCAGATCCTTTTTGGGACGGAGCATCGATTGGCTATCTCCATTTTCCCCTAGCTGTCACCAGGGGGGAACCGGGGGGAAGGGGGGGATTTTTAAAATTTTGTCACAGGAAGGTCATGTGACATATCTAAAGTTAGGTCTTGATCTAAGCTCCACATTCCTGTCTTTCTTTTTTTAGTTCTTTTTTTAACCTCCAGGGGGCGTTTTTAGGCGTTTTTTAGAAAGCGCTTGAAAACCCCCAAGTTTGGTGTCCACTGAAAGGTCATGACATAAGCTCTTCATTTATGATCTCATCCCCGAATTTAACTCATATTTTAGGCAGTAGTAGGCTCTTTAGGGCAATTGTTCCAAACCGGAACTTGCAAAGAGTAATTTTCAAAATTCGTCTTTTTTAAGCGAAATATTGCTCGGAGGGGGCCACATGTACGTATGTCAGATGTTTTTTGGGACGGGCCATCGATTGGCTATCTCCATTTTTTCCTAGCTGTCACCTGGGGGGAACCGGGGGGAGGGGGGATTTTAAAATTTTGTTACAGGGGGGTCATGTGACATATGTATAGTTAGGTCTTGACCTAAGCTCCACAACCCTGACTTTCGTTTCCTTTTTTTAGTTTTTTTGCCTCCAGGGGGCGTTTTTAGGCGTATTTTGGAAGGTGCTTGAAAACCCCCCAAGTTTGGTGTCCACAGAAAGGTCATGACATAAGCTCTTCATCTATGATCTCATCCCCTATTTCAACTCACAATTTAGGCAGTAGTAGGCTCTTTAAGGCGCATTTTCAGTCATTTCTCAAAATCTTATAGAGAGTCGTACAGGAAGCCAGTATTTTAAACTTCATAGATTAAATTCACAATTGCATATGCTACATGCCATTTTGGTATTGTAAGGGGACTCTAAAAGGGTTAACATTTCAACTTCTTTTAAATAAGCTCTGAAACATGGCAGGTGACATTTCAAATTAAAATCCTCGTTGAACACTCGTGATCCCTGACGTTATTTACTCCCGCAACTTCCCCCCACGATTACTTTTTTATCATACCAAGTGTAGCATGAACTTCTTTCAATCACAGGGAAGCCTTAAAAAGTTCATTTAGTTGTTAATATTCCCTGTCTGGTTTTACTTCAGTGAAAAACCTCAAAACTGCAGGACTGGTCTACAGTTAATATTAGACATTTTGTGCAACTACCTATGGCAAAATGCGTAATTATCAAATGTGAAAAACATTCACAGGACATACCACATATCATTGGTAAGGTTTGGTGGAGAGAAACAGGAAACTTGAATAAACTTGTCAACAATGTGTACATAAATGTAAATAAAGATTAAATGAAAAAAACTTGTAAGTAACCAAGAAAAAAATGTTTGTAAATGGCACATCGAGAGCAATGAGGTATATTAGCATTGAAACTCTTTTTATTTATTTATTTATTTATTTTTATTTATTTATTTTATTTGTTTTTGTCAGTTTTCTTCAAAATTATGTCCCTAGTTTTTGTAACTTATCTTCCAAAGCCTCTATATATTTTTTTCCCCTTAAGATTACTAAAAACCGCCCACTGTCCGATCATTAATTTTTTATCTTAGTCATTTACGGTGATCTAGGTCACTGATTTTTACTTTAAACTCTTCTATTTTCCCATTCCTTCAAAAAGCATGGTTGGGTCCTGGTGATGCCTGGGCCATAATTGAAAAAGTGAATTAATTATACTAAGTGAAAACGCTGTGCAAGCAGTATAATCAGGACCAAAAAAGTCACAATAGAAGACATAAGCTGATAGAGAAAATCAGAAGTATTTTTATCTACTGAAATTATAAAAATATATATTCACAATGAAACAGGGCGATCCGCGAAATGAAAAAGAGTTGCAGTCGCAAAGGAATGATTCCTCTGTCATAACAGAGTCAAATGAAGATGGGCTGAAGTCTAACGACAAAGAAACACAGCTACCACAGCCAGCAAACAAAAATTACCAGCCGGGAGATGAACTATTGCCATTTGACGCCGAAACAGCATCACGAATGACGATACTGGTTTTAATAGATCAGATGGTTAGACATCAAAAGAAACGCGACAAAGGAAGTAATGAAAATGCACAAAAATACCGAAAATTTTTGGAAGAGAAAGCGGTGGAAATAGAGAAAGAAAGCGTAAGACAACACGACAAGGCTGAGAAGGAAGAACACCAAGAACGAGACACGTTGTCGAAAATTGCAGACCAGGTAATAGAACTCATGCACCAACTACAAACGCAGTTAGCGTCAAACAAAGAAGTAAAGATAAAGAATACCATGTCATCAGTAATCAAAAACTTTAAGCAGCTCAAACAACAGTCAGAAGAAAAAGATCACTTAATAACGATACTCAGAGAAAGAATAAAATTCCAAGAAGAGTTAATCAAACAGACAAAACAAGATAAAATCGAAAGAGAAGATCAATTGATCAATGATATGAACAAACTCATACAACAGAACCATGAACAAATGGAAAAAAGACTCGTCGAACATGTTACCACTCTTCAGGCAGAAAACCGAAAGGACTCAATTAATCCTAGAGAGGGAGAAACAGCAATAGAAAATGACCGACCAACATATGCAGAAATGACAAAATTTCCACCGCTCCCACAAGAAAGACCGACACTAATATTAACACCAAAAGACAATGAAACAAAAATGCCAATAATAAAGAAAGTTCTCAATTCTATGAAAATGTCTGAATTACCACCAGTAGACTGCCAAACAGCTAAACAAAATAAAATAATAATAATATGTAAAAACAAATTTGACCTGGAACAGGTGAAAGCTAAAATCTGCACTACAGAAGATATGGCGGAAAAACTGGATATTAAAGAACCAAACCCGAAAACAGCCCGAGTGATAGTCTTTGGATCCCCAGAAGCCCCAGTAGTCACACAGAAAAACGTCGAAAGAGAAGCAGACAGTTCACAGAACAACTTAGAAGAGCAACAAGAGCTATATGAAAAACAAGTTCTCTATCCGGCTTTGGAAAGAGCTCTTAGGAGGAAGGTGCAATATAAGCTGATAAGAGTATTGAAAGGAAGAGAGGGCGAGGAAACCTCGCACTTGGTGTTGCAGCTACTGGAGAGAGATGCACTGCAATTAATGGCAGGAAAATTGTGCATAGGATTTAACCGGTGCACGGTAAGATGGTATGTCTTCATTCAAACGTGTTATCACTGTCAGGAAATAGGGCATACAGCAAGAGTGTGCCAGAATGCAGAGGCCTGCGCTAAATGTGGCAAAGGCCACAACATCAAGCATTGTGCCTCAGAAAAAGAAGAGTGCGTTAACTGCAAAAAAGTGCTCGACTACTACAAGGGGGACCATAGGAAAGCTGGACTATATGAAAAACGTCCATCTTACGATCCATCCTGCAGCGTGTATCAGCGAAAGAAACAAGAAGCGCTAGCGTCATTGTTTTATAGAGGTAAAAATTCAAATTAATTCAACAAAATTTACAGAACAACAGATCACAAACCGCTGCTTTTATGAAATTCCTCTCAGACTCGGACTATTCCCTGGTTTGTCTTTAAGATGCATACCTTTATGAAAATAGACCTCTATCACTTCCTCGAACAACACCATGTTATAGTTCAAGCTCTAAAAAAGCCCATATTTTAATCCTAGACCAAAACTTAAAACATAATCTCTCTTCTAAACACTATAACTCAGTTTTTATAAATTTAGACCTTAAGCTTTTAACCTTAAGCATTGGCATCCTGTATAGCCACCCGAGTGCTGACTTTGTTGAGGATATTGAGAACTGGCTGGGTTCTAAAAATCAGAGCCCATTGCAGTTGGTTCTCGGTGATTTTAACGCTCACAGTCAGCTTTGGGGCTATAGGAGTGAAGACACCAGGGGAAAATTTCTTATCGATAGAGTCATAGCGTATCAACGAGTTATTCTAAACTCTTCATCCAGTCCACCAACGTATGAGTCGGGGAAGGACCTGGGGAGGCGGAATCTGTCCATCTGCACGCAGGCTATGTTTTCACACATAAAACACTGGGAAGTAATTCCTTCCCTTTTTGGAGTCCACTACCCAATAGAAACAGAGCTAAATTTCCCAATACCCAAACTACCAAGAAGAAGATTCAAAACAAAGGGAATCCCTTTAACACAATTTTCCGAACAACTAACTCGAAAATCCTCACAGATTAACTTTAATGACATAGAAACTATAGACCAGTTTAACGAAGAATACGAAACTTTTAAACAAGAAATATTATTACAAGCCAATAAATCTTTTAAAAAGAAAGCCCCTTCAAGAAATTTAAAATTTCCTGGTGGTCTCCACAATTGAGGGCTCAAAGAAATAAAGTAGCAGCTCTTTTAAAAAGAGCAAAAAATTCAAACTACGACTAAAATATAAACCAGCAATACAATAGGGAAAGGGCAATTTATCAAAAACAGATTTTATCGGAGAAGGAAAAAGCTTGGACAAACCTGCGTCGCAGAGAGACGGATCCTTTTGGTTTAACGAAAAAGTTAGCCTTCCAGCGATTCCAGGACTCACATATCAGTTACCAATTTCATTCTTTGTCACCCATTTCCAGGTCATCAACCCTTTTAAAACTAACGATGGACATTTTTGGCGATGAAACTCCAAAGCTACTACCACAGCGACTAATCTAGCAAGATCAGGCAAAATTCACGAAAAGAGAGTTGCGAAATGTTATTTTCTCATTCAATATTAACAAGGCGCCAGGACCTGATCAAATTGATCACAGGATGGTCAGGAGCATATTTTCAAAAATTCCTAATATTCTGTTGGATATGTACAACAGTCTTTTAAAGTTAAACTATTTTCCTGATGACTGGAAATTGGGAGAGCTCGTGTATTTTAGAAAGGAGGGAAAACCCTTGAATGAGAGCTCTTCATATCGCCCCATCACTCTATTACCAATATTCGGAAAAATCTTAGAGAAATTAATTCTAAGACGAATACATCACGCATTAGACAAAACGAATTTCCTATCGGGTAAGCAACACGGCTACACGCAAAATAAATCTACGGAAACGGCTTTGGAGCAAGTGATTTCATTAGTAGAACAACACAAACAAAATAAACAATACACATCACTGGTGTCACTGGATTTCAGAGGAGCATTTGACAACCTCCCTTGGGACCAGGAGATCCTAGCATTGCAAAGACTAGGTATTTCTAAACAACTCATTAATCTTGTCGTTTCCTTCCTTTCGGGTAGGCGAACTCAGGTGGACTGGATGGCACCATTTTTGTTGTACTTCTTTAGTAAGGGTTGCCCGCAGGGATCGTGTATGGGTCCTTTTCTTTGGTTGGTTTTGTTGGAGACTCTGTTGGGGACCTTTGATGTACAGGACTGTGAACTGGTGGCATACGCGGATGACGTGATATTACTGATCTGGGCACAGTCGAGACAGCAACTTGAACAAAAAGGTCAGAAAGCTTTAAAATTTATTCAGAATTGGGCAGAAACCAACAAAATAGAAATTTCGCATGAAAAATCTTCATCATTAACTTTTGGCAAACCCAAACACCTTAAGCGGGGCCCCACATTTAAACTTCAAGATAAATCAATAAAATCAGAAACAACACTAAAATACCTGGGGGTAATATTAGATAAACAATTATCATTTCTCCCACATGTGGCACAAAAGAGAGTAGAAATCGGAAAAATAACTCAAAATCTTTATAAATTTTCATCAATCTCAGGTCGACTCCCTCCGGAATTTTTTAAGATTTGGTACTCGGTGATCTTACAAAGGAAACTGGCCTACGCGTGTGCTGTCTGGTTTCCGCGTATGGCGCAATATCACGGTCGTCGACATTTGCTCTCGGCACAAATGAAAGCTTTGTTGCTGATAACGAGAGCATATCGCAATACGTCAACAAACGCCCTGCAGGTCCTCACAGGTCTCCCCCCACTGGATTTGCAGTTGGAGGCGGAGGCTTCGGGGACGATTCGTCTCGGCAAGTCAACAGAAAAGGCTTTTGCTCCACTATACTATCCCAAATGCTCAAAATACAAAACATCACCACTAACAAGTGAAATACAAATTTGTGAAATAAACGACTATTCGGGCAAAATTACAATATACACGGACGGTTCCAAAATGTCCGAAGGCACAGCCTCGGCATTTTGTGTGTACGAAAAAAACGAGCAAATCTATACTTGGAGAGTGAAACTGTCCCAGGATAACTCCGTCTTCCAGTCAGAACTCTTCGCGATCTCTTCAGCATTAGAGTGGATAGAGTCGGACAAACATTCTCAATACTTAATCATAATGGATAGCCTATCAAGTTTAAAAGCATTAAACAATTTTGACAATACAAACTATTTAATACTAAAAATTCTTCAACAATTACAAACAACAGTAAAAGACATATACTTCAATTGGACAAAAGGACATTCAAGTGTTGAGGGCAATGAGGCAGCTGACCAACTGGCAAAATCGGCAGTAACGGATGAAACACTAATACATACATTTTTACCATATCCAGCTTCTTCACTAAAATCACAGACAAAGCAGAATCTGTTAAAAAATTGGCAAAAACGCTGGGCGGATTCAGACACTGGTCGATAGAAGAAGGAATTCTTGCCATTGGTTGACCACAAGTATTTCGTAAACAACAGATACTTACACATATTTTTAACAAATCACGGCCCCTTTCAGGAACACTTATACAAAATTAACAAAAGAGACTCCCCACTATGCATTTGTGGCTTGCCGTCACCATCGTTACACTGTGCATTATACTGTACATTAACATCGCATTATCATCTCAAAAAACACACACGTATGAATTTAGCAAGTTGGTGGCGGGATGTAAAAGAGAAACCACAACTACTCAACAAGATCATACAATGCATGAGGTTTATAGAAACAAACGAGTACATCTTTTCAAATCCAGAGCCATTCTAGTCCGACTCCATCACTAGGGCGTAGCATGGAGGGAGAAACGGGTTATTAGCGGGTGACAGAAACTTCTATCACTTTTGAATTTTTATCTTGTGCATCTCTCCAAACTCTAGTATGTGCAAATTGTAAATAGTAGGTGTGTTGTAATGTGTTTCTAATTGTGATGTTCAATATTGTGTGTTTAATGTACTGTGAAATCCCTGTAAATCCATGAAAAGTGTAAATAATTATGCAATCACATTTAAATGATCCTCATGTAATCACTACACACAGTCATGTAAATAGTAGGTGTTTGATATTGTGTTGTCATGTGTTTCTAATTGTCATGTTAAATATTGTGTGTTAAATGTACTGTGACGTATATATATCCAAGAAAATTGTAAACAATTATGCAATCACATTAGGTGAAATGATCCTTATGTAATCACTACATACAGTCATATATCTCGATGTGAAATCTTCGGTTCGCCCAGAAAAATTGGGTAACCAATCGCGATTGTAATTGTAAATCTCACAGTAACCGAAATAAATCTTAGCAGCTTGATCAGGGACCCGACGCTCCCTCTCAGACTCTGGTTGAGAGTCGGGAGGAGTGGATGTGGTCTACCCCTCGGGATTGCACTAACACTCTAAAGCGAAAGCTGAGTTCCCGAGGTGGTCATCGCTGTCATCGCTGTACAATTATGCCTGCTCAGACAAAATTCTGCTTAAAACAAAATGTTTCTCCTCTGATTTGCGATTGCGTCTAAACAGGTTTGTTTAAGCATCATATTTTGAAAATTATTTTTTATAATAATTAAAGCATATAGCATAAAGTTATTTTGCATTTTTAAAACCGATTTTATTCTCTTTGCAAATATTTCAATATAAAACAATGTAGGTCAAGCCACCCGTATGTTGGGAGCCTTGACCCATTATTTTCTCATGATTAAAATCGATCATTTTTCAAATCTCTTATATATTACACTTATGTAGCAATTTTATTTTGATAACTGATTGTATAACGAATAAAATGATATATAAAACTTTATTTTACGTTCAATATTAAAAAAATATAAAATCATTTTGTAAAAAGTGGATCAACCCTCCTTAGTCTCACCTAATTGTAAAATTTATAAATTGCGATCTTTTTCGCATATACCTAAGATAAAAATTTTAAATAAAAGCATTTTCTATACCTGAATGTAATTTGAATTTAACTTACAATCAAAACTCTCTGCTTATGTGAGTTGATTCTATACGCGGGATAATTTTATTCGTTTGGAACTTCGAAGAACATTTATAAAACATTGCCCTATAAATCGGTACTTCATTTTAGCAGTTTCACAACCTTCACGTTTTTCAACCTTCTCATCTAAATGAAGCGCTGTGTATTATTTATATATAGATGGACGTAGCAGTTAGTTGAAAACTGAGGAAAGGGACAAAGCAAAATTTTGTTACTTGCGCCATTCAAGAAGCAAGTAGGGGGGAGAAAACAGCACAAGCTTTGGGTTATATTTCTGGTATTCAAAGGTTTTATGTTTTTTGAAGCTTGAAATTTAAAGAGTTAAAAATCAGTTACTCAATAAAGTAAAAACGTCCCTCAGTAATCTCAACTGTTCTTCAATTGTCGGCGCCATAACAATAATATCACCTAAATAGACCAAGACATCCTTAGCTATTAAATGTTTAAAGATGGTATTCATGGCCTTCTGAAATGAACGCGGATCCCCGATAAACTGAAACTCATTCTCTTGAAAGCGAAACAACCATTAATAGTTATAAAGGCGGTTTTCGCAATATCTTCCAACTTCATCCCTATCTGAAAATACACGGAAATCAAGTAGACATAAAGTTCGTACTATTGATATTTGCTAAAATCTCATCTGTAACAGGAATCGGATACCGAAGATATTGATTGCTATCATTCAATTTCCTGTAATCGATAGTGAACTTCCGTGACTCTGGATCATCCACAATTTTATTATCCTTTCGACATCGTAGAACAGATAATATCGGCACTATAATATCGTCAGCTGGAATTCTTAATAATATGATAATGAATATTTCCCTGTATAATCTTGTCGTATTGATGCTGTTTGCTAGGGGCAGGTACAGTAGAACCCGTATTAATCTCATGCTAAAAAACCTACATGAGTTGAGCCTGGCATATCTGAAAACATTTCACCAAATGCAACCAAAAATTATTTAAATTTATCTTCTCAATCTTACTAAAAGTAAAATCTCTCAAATCAACCCGAAACAGATGACGACTCGAGTTTGTGAGCATTCTCATCTTGATTCACTGCTTAAGTCCTCTCAAAAAATCCAAACTAATTCCTCTATATCGCATATCATCGAACCCAACTTTACAATGTGCGATTAAACCTTCGAGAACACGAAACCTCCAACCGTTTTCACCGAAATGATCTCAACATCTTAATCAACTACTCGTTTATTAACACAGAGTGAACCTTGTGCTGCATGAACTACGAAATTCGAAAATTTCAATTTCTTATCATCTAAATTTTCCCCATAAATATCATTCGAAATAAAACACCGCTCTGCACCTGTATCAAGTTAATAGTTAACCAAATTTCCACGCATTAATAACTCAGACAACTCTAGCTGTCTTCACGTACTGACTGACAGCCACTCACTAGTTTTACTGATCAGACTTCCTATCAGATCGTTTTCCAGATTACTTCTAGCTTAACACTTTCAATCATCCTCAAGTGTTTTAAACAGCAATGAGGGAATTCCTATCCCGACCCCCAACTCTTTGACCATTACAAATACTACAATCAACTATGAAATTTCCACCATTATCTCTGTAACTGTTATCATTACCAGAATTCCTATAATTTTCAACATTTCCTTTATAATAATTATCATAATATCTATACTATTTCTATACTAATTTCTTTCTTAATCTAACCCTCTCAAATCATATTTATCTCCTTCATTCCTAAACTAATTATGGTAAGAATCTCTCTGTCCTGCGTTGCCCAAATTTTCATTACGATCCGAATCATGACGAGTTTCACATTTTAATAAAATTGCATACAGTTCACGAGAATTTCTCAGTGCTCTCATTTCAGTACAATCTTGACTCGAAATGTGAAAAAGACGAAAAAAAATGTCCATTAATTCATCAAAAGATACATCACTCCTCAATTTCTTATTTTAATTTGTGCAAAATAAAATTCGGATGCCTTTTGATGTAATCTTTGCTTAGTACAGTAAAAGTCTTGATGTAAAGAACTTTTATCTCTAATATCAGGAAATTCTTTTATCAATTGAGCCATATTTTGCTTATAAGTTTTGGATTCATCAGATACCGAAAATTGGCCAATATTTTTTAGCCACAATAATGCATCAACTTTCAGTGAACCTTGCTGTACTAAATACTTGTCCAGACCATGATTAAAAGACAAGTTTCTCATGTTTAGAAATAAAGTTATTACCATCCTCTCTACCGCGAAAATAAGTTCTGGGGATCATTTCTAACGGCCTCGGTATGAAATCATTTTTTTTTTTTTTTTTTTTTGCGCCAACTGTAACGGGCATACCTGCACGTCACGTGAAGGATGCTACATGATACAGATTACATGATACATTTTAAAATAACAGATTTATTTAAACTAGAAATAAGTGAAGTGTGATCTCCAGTGGAGACCATATCTGTTGATCTGGAGTCTTTTACTAATCTGTTCAAATTTAGATTCAAATTTCACTTTTACTAACTCTTAATCCAATTTAAATGCAAAGCTATTACTAAAAACTTAATTTACGTGGCGAATAAAGTTCTATATGTCACTAATGAAACACAATATCACTTTCAAAACTACGTAAAATGCCACGAATTAGCGGAATCCAGCGCCCCACCCCCTTACTTTACTTTATTCAGAATACTTAAATTCGAATTCTTACACACTGATACAAAACTGCAGGAAGTAACAGTGAAACTCAGATTCTGGAGGGCAGAACTACACTTAAAATAAAGGAAAGATGCCATTTTCAGGCCTACGTGCTACTGTCGTACAAGGACTAGACTCCTGTTATAGGTGAATAGCTAACACATACCATAAAGTTTATTTGGTTTTTTATATTTCCGCCTTAGTAGCGACAGTTTTTACAAGTAAAAACACAAAATACTAAAAAGAATTGGTAAACAGGAAAAACAATGTGATATCGAAGTTAAGAAAAATAAATACTTTTGAAATAGTAAATATTAATATTTTAAAAAAATCACCATTACAAAGGGTAAGATACCACTAATAAAAGTTTCTTTTTCCTTGGTTTTTAATTCTGCTAGTGGCTGCTACAGTTTCAAATTTCAGAAAATATGTAAAATTGAACAGAATAGAGTTCCAGTAAAAATGATTTTTTAATTAGCAAATATTAATACATTATTTCAAGCAAAACATAGCGTTGCCACCGAGAAGGTAAGGCACAATTTTCCATTCTTTCCCTCTTTTTTGTAACTGTATGGGGAGACCAGCGATCGCGGTTTTAAAATGCAGTAAAAAACGAACCCTTAGATTTCCTATGCCGGAATAATCGATGAACGATCGCATATGGACAGGCACAATCGGTAAACGAAGGAAGCTCGCAGGTTTCGTATGTTCAATATGGCATTTGATTACACTAGCCTGCATTTTTAAACTTTTTGTCAGATGCTTCCTTATGAACAAGTTTTCTGAATCAATGTTTGATGCTGATTCCGGAAATGATCTTCATTTTTGTCTATCACATCAGGATTTTACAAAAAATGAGAAGTTGTGTTTTCAATATTTTAATTAATGCAATAAAAAATTTATCACAATTTCATACAAAGTATTTAATCAAACACGTTAAAAATACTGTAAAAATCCTCCTTATAAGTTCATGAAATTTCTTTAATAAAACAAAAAGCAAACAGTTTTCAATTAAACAAACTTTCTTCTTTTTGACTTTCTTGCAGATCCTCCTTCATAGTTTATGTACCTCTTCAACATTCAACAGTAGTCTGCCATCATATTTACATTCCTTCTTCCCTTATGCTCTTCAATGCAATGTCCCAGATTTTCTGGAAAGTAGTCGACATGGGAATGCAGAAATGCACTTTTACACTCATATTACAGCCCAACTTCTTGAAAGTTTCCAGCATTGTTTCAACAATATTCCAGGAATTTGGATATTTCTTATTCCCTAGAAAGTTTCCGATAACACATTTAAAAGGGGTCCATGTATATTTTTCTGTCTCATTCATCTTTTTTTCAAAATCCTTGTCCTTCATCAGTTTTTTGATTTGAGGACCAACGAAAATTACAGCTTTTGATTTTTCGTGTGTGATGAAGGGAAATTTACGTTATGTGTGACTACCACATAATGCTTGTTCTCAGCGATGAATATTCGCAATCAACTCGGGTCGATTGCAAACAAACTATATGTGATACCAGAAAACTAAGAACAGTTTTGTAATCGACATAAAAAATGCATTAAGAGTAGTCATTGGTTTTTAATTATCTGATATCATGCAGACTAGTGTTATTATGTCGGCGGATTCTACTGTCTGGATTCGAAGTATATAACATCAGATATACAGGCACCTATCTACCAAATCTTATAGCTCTTTTCCGAACGCAGCACACAAATGCACACATCCACAAAGTTCTATCTTTATCATCATAGATTTCTGTGGATCATATATGAAATGAAATGTGTGGAAATAGGTTAGCGTATAAAATATAATTTATATATAAAACTGATCAAAATTATGTGATCATTCATTTAATATAAATATAAAATTAGATACTTACATTCTTTTTCTTTCTTTATTTATTTTCGTATACATAATACATAAATCTTGAACCCTCTCGCTGAGCATCCCGCAATTTCCACGGGCAAGGTAAAAGTAGCAAAATTTGCGCAACCAACGATTTTCGCGATTTTATTTTTATGAAGATATTCTATATTGAAAAGAAATTTTTACAAAAAATGTTTACATGATTCAACTCTAAAATATATGTAGATTCGAAATATATAATACAAAAAGTGCGCAATTTTTAGGGTTCCGTACTTAAAAAGTAAAAACGGAACCATTATAAGATCACTCCTGTGTCTGTCTGTATGTCACAGCCCTTTTACTTCTAAACTATGCAACGTGGAAAGTTCAAATTCGGGGAAGTAATAAAGATTATTGACCCGCATATTTACAGATTAAAAAATATTCATAAATATATTTAGGAAAATGTAGAGGGGCTAATTAAGTTACTTGAAAAAAAAATCTTTTCTTTGTATATCGTGTATGGTATCGTGTCAAAACTTTCGTAATGCTGAAGTCAAAAATATATTTCATTTAATTTTAGGTATTATATTTTCAATGTTATGGTGGAAAATATAGTGCAAAAATATGTCCCCCTCCCAATCTAATTCCGAATCTATTGAAACTAAAATTATGAAAAAATTAGAGGTAGTAGACATTAATTTAAACCTTGCAGGAAAATTATAGCGATTACCATAAGTCACATAGCTTTTGAGAAAATCGCATTTTTCCGTTTCAATCAAATTTCGATTTACGGGCTTCAGCAAAAGTGTTCAGCAGAGCTAAAGGTACCTATCGTAGCAGAAGTATAAAAGCATTGTTGATCATGAATTTCGGAAAAAATCGTCGGTAATTAGCCGAGATATTAACACTTAAAGACACGGACGGTTTGGACATACGTAATGACAGGGACGGCGCACTCTACAGTTCATTGGCTTTTAAAGCCTAGATAACAAATGTTAAGGATATATTTATATAATACAATGCCCAGTAACAGTATAAAAGCAATAAACGTCAAATTGTTAAAAACAGACTAATTTAATCAGAATTAATCACGTAAATACTATGGGTTTCGCGACTAGTTTCCATTGAGTGGCTCTCTCAATACACCTACTATATCTTTAAAGGTTAACTAAAAACCTATATGGAATAACAAATTTACAGAATACCTACATTTGCTATTATTTAGGTTCCATATATCTGGAACTTTCATGGTATACCCATCTATACTTTTCTAGTACACAGGGTGCAAAGGAAAGTCCCTTTAACCTGAAAATACTTGTGAACGGAAAGAGCTACAGCTATGCAAGTGAGGTAACGGTATATTAAAGCGACTACGCTCAAATTAATGAAAACTACAGCAGCGCCCCCTAGTGGCGAAATTTGGAAGATAGCCACTGCAAATCGAAAACGAAAAGAGATAGAGCAAAATTTCCAGTTAAAAAGTTTTAAAGCATCAATTAATTAGTAGAATACGACATTTGGTTTACATGGATAAGATAAATCTTCGCCTGTTAACCCAAAATTGTCCAAAATGGATGCACTCCATTTTGTGTAAACGTTTGAATGAAATAGTCAGAAGTATGAAGAAATACGCACATTTTATGCTCTAAATACGTACTTATCTCAATAAATTTAGATAACATCACGCAAAAAAAGGACAAACTGTTTCACAGTGACAAAAAGTTAATATTGAGTATGTTCGAAAAGTTCGCCATTGCTCACGATACACGCTTGTATTCCTGAGAGTAATTCTCCATGCACATTTCTCAGCATGGAACGTCTATTGCAAGTCTCTTCAATACGACGACATAGATTTAACCCTTTCAATAGCGGTGGCTAGGTGGTCTAGCCACCTAATTTCAATTCGAAAAATGACAAATTACACCAAGAATATTTAAAAAAAAATTTGCTTTTGTAATGAAAGTGCAAATTAGTGGGGTTTTGTTTTCTGAGAAATTCGTTTGAATATTCTGGTATTAATTAATTATTTCACCAGTTTAGAACAGAATTCTTCTGTCCCTGAAAGAGTTATTCTAAAATTTTAGATGCATTGGAAATTAAATCTTTACAGACATAACAGCACGGTACAACTACACAATCTGCAATTGTGCACTGCTACATTTCCGTAATATGAATAGGCAAAGTAGAATAGTCGCTCATCGATTTCGGACATTTTTGGGTATGTAGGCGACGATTTATCTTATCCGTGTGAAATAAATGTCGTTTGGCACTAATTAATTGATGTTCTAAAACTTTGTAATTGGAAAATTTGCGCTACCTCTTTTCGTTTTCGATTTGCAATGGCTATCTTCCAAATTTCGCCACTAGGGGTGCTGTTGTCGTTTGCATAGGTCGGAAGTAGTAGCTTTACTGTACCTTTACCTCACTTGTATAGCTGTAACTCTCTCCGTTCACAAGTATTTTCAGGTTAAAGGGACTTCTTGCACCCTGTATAGTGTATACTATACAGATATGCGCAACCCTATGTTGTATAGTTTTTACAAAGTCTTAGTATTCTTTTAGTAACGGTATTTTTTTAATAGTACACTTACTAATTCATATATTACTGTACGGAACCCTCTGTGCGCGAGTAATACTCGCACTTGACCGTTTATTTAACCTAATTTGATTAAAAAAAAAAAAAACAGCGAGAGAGTTAAAACTACATGACAGTTTAAATAAAAATCTCACTCGATTTTAAATGTATTGTTTATTTTATTTTGTATAAGATACACGTTATTAGAAAAAAAAATGAAAAACCTCGATACAATTTATTATGTCGATTAATAATGTTTGTACTTAAACAGCAAATCCTGTTAGTTTGAACACAGACAAATAATGCTTTAATGTGCAATATTTATAAGAACATGGGTTTAATTAATGATTTGTCAAATTAAGAATACAGCAAAAACAATAATTGCGGCATTAATCTCATAGTTCCGGGGGGGGGGGGATTATTATAAGTGTTTTACATTTCTTGATATGAAGTAAATATAGTGTCATTAACCGTTTCAAACAGTTATTTCTATAAAAAAGTATAAATGAAGTAACTAAGACTCAGCAGGAAATTGCTTTGGTTCTTTTAATCGATTAACACTTTCCTCTTTCATTAATCATTGGAACACGATGTTTTTGTAACCTTCATTTGTTTAGGGGAATATTCAAAAAACATTTTTTTTTTCTTTTAAGAGACGTAATAGTTTTTCAATTTTATGCCATGATGTGATAAGTTTTGATGTATTACTGTGTTCTAAACATTTTAAAATGAAACGTCTACATTAGTAAATAAGTAAATACAAATTGATATATTAGTGTTTACTTAAAAATTCAACATATTGAAAGAGAATTTGGCTTTCGGATATTAATTGCTTTCTAAACTTGTTTGAAACCTTTTGCTTCATATTTGAAACGTTTCAACACAAATAAGTAGAAAATAACACAATGTTTTTGTACATCTTATTAAGAATACGTATAAACAAAATGTTAATTCTAATTAAATGTCTTATTAATAACGTAATTTAGCTTTTTTTCTTAATACTTTGATAATTATTAAATCAATCTTGATAAAAAGTAATCAATCTAGGTAACGCTGTAAAAACTTTGTAAAAGATTGAGCTGCTATAAGGCATAATCTTTAAATACACAAACTAATGTAAATATACAGTTTAGTATTCTTAAATAATATATGATTAATACAACATATTACAAGTATGCAAACTAATATTGTCACAATGGCATCCAAACTGTTCACTGTAAAGGAAACAGTGACAATGTTTTAACTTCAGAACAAACTATTTATAACAGTAAACAGGAAATTAGCTGTGGATCAGGTTGATTTAAATATAGACTATCAAAAAGCTGAAATTTATGAAAGACTGAGAGGGGGAAATGCTTTTCCAAAACATTGAATTTAACTCATTAAATTGCCGAAAACTGCCGGCAGCACGTGACGTGAATTTCTGGAGAGAACTCAAATTCCAAAGACAAGATGCGTTTCAAATCCATTGATTTAATCTCATACTGCATTATTTATAGCTACTACACAACCAAACTTACCTAATTAACATATCATTGCAAAGAAAACCCTTGCAACCAGATTCCCGGAGATACATACGTACTTTGCAAAGCTTAAAGAAATAAAGAATAAGTCTCATTAAGCACTTTCAGGACACCACGATCTGAAGAATAATGTGAAATCTCATTCGCCCACTAAAGTATCCTTATAAAAGTGTAGCTCTTGATAAATTATTTTTTTTTATCTATGTATAATAAAATCGATGTGTATGTCTTCTCTCAGAATATTTACTAGATGAGAGTGGAGCACAAAGCTGGGCAATCGCCACCCACTTCTGGTAAAGACCATGTCTGTGGGGATTTTATTTATGAAACATTTTATCCACAAACATCAGATATATACTCCGACGTCAGGTCGATTTTCAAAAAACGTATATTTCGATAAATTATTATGTGCGAAATATCCTTTGAATTCAGTTAAAATTAATTTTTAGTAGCAATAAAATTTAAAATAAAATATGCAAAAATATATCCAATGCATATGCGAATTTCAATCCACTATAAAGAGGAACTTCATTCCAACACATTGTAGTTATGTGATAGTGATGTATAATAGAGTTTAGATGTTGTTGGTTGGGACGTACGTGTCTAGCCCAGTATTGTTTCACCTATTTTCGTTGCGCAACGGATTTTAATCAAATTGATTACAACGATCCACATAATGCCCAGCAAATAATTGCTCGCACCATAAGCGTACTTCCAAGAAACAAGAAAATGCAGAGTCTGCAATTGGTTGAAATGTTCACAGAACGGTAAGAAACTGTTTAAAAAGATACCCATTCTCGGCAATGTCAGATAAGTGTAATTTATAAAAACATCCATTCTGTTTACAGCAGCCATACTCAACCTGCGGCCCGCGGGCCGCATGTGGCCCGGCGGCCTTTTATATGCGCCCGAGGCACATATTCATATTTATACACACATATTTACACCCATATTTATACAATTAATTGAGATGAGCATAAAAAAGTATTTAAGATCCTTAGAGTTGTTTTATATATTTTTACTAGAAGATTAAATCTTTCTTGTTATTTATAATTAATTTAAGTTATGTTAATTAAGTTATGTTATGTTAAGTTATGTAAATTAAGTTATGTTAAAAGTCGTTCCCTTAATCAAAAGTTAATTTTGTATGTAGTCCTTCTTGTCTGACAGTGTCTTTCATATATTTCTTAATCTTCAGAATTAATCAAACATCATTCCAAATTAAGTTTGAACTATATATTTCTACAATTAAAAAAAAGAAAATCATCGTGCATAATTATGATTTATTACAGAAAATATGATTTTTTTCCTTAATAACCTTGAAATTCTGCATTGTTATATTATTACGTTTTATACTTATTATGTAGCTGATACTGCGTTTTAGGGTTGTACTTTTGTCGCGGAAAAGATGGCACCGAAAATATTTTACAAAACTACTGCCAAGCAGCAAATTTCTCGGCATATTTCTGCAGCATTTGCAATAGAAATCTACTACACTGTAAAAAAAAAAAAAAAAAAAAAAAAAAAAAAAAAAAAAAAAAAAAAAAAAATGTGGATTTGCTAACACAAACTGCTGGCGCCCGAATTGACAGCACATTGTGCTGTTAACTTTATGTAAATACTGTATTTTTCATGTTTATATAGTCAAGAAACCAATGAATGCTACAGCACTGTGATACAGTTTGAGCGCGAGATGAAAAAAGGTTGAGTACGGCTGGTTTACAGTCTCATACTAATGCAGCATTTTTTCTCAATAGGCACCATGACAATGCCGCACCATATGGAAGCTTTAACTGAATAAAGTACTAAAAAAATGTACTGGACAACTTTCGAACATCCTGTTTACAGACCAGATTTTTCGCCCTGTAAATATCAAATTCTTTGACAAACAAAAAAGGAAGATATAGTTGGTCGTCAATTTAGAAATGATACAGCATTTTAAAAATATGTGCGCAGTTGGTTTGAGAACCAGCCTAACTGATTCTGTGACTGTAGAATTTAAAGAAATGCCTATCGATATAGAAAAGTGTGTTTTGAAATAAGGGAATTGTGTAGAAAAAGGTAATATATTGCCAATTTTGTACTCACTTCTTTGCACTTTAAAAGAAAAATTCTATTTCAAATTTAATTGATCCTTGTAACAAAGATAAGAATACGTGAATTTAGATAGATCTGTATAGGTTATTCGCAAGTATTAATATTTCAAAATATACATAGAAATATCTTTCATATTTAACAAATGCTTAATAAAAGAATCATTTTAGTTTTTTGAATGAGTTGTGCAAAAAACATAAGTTTTATTATATTTGTAATGCTGCAGAAACTTTTGCTGTTTTATTTTCATTTCTGCATCCTCTGTGTTTTCACGAAAAAAAATTATACTGAAGAAATTCCCTGAAGCCTTAGAACATAATTTTATTCGTGATGCAAATTTTATCCTTTATCTCAATAATCTGAAAATATAAATCAATTATGAATACATAATTCAATTAAATAGGCCTTGGGTTTCACTTTTCAAAAGTTATATATATGTCCTGGCAATGTTCATGCGACAATATATTAAATTCTATAAACTTTATTTCTTTTATTTTTGAATGAAAGCGTATTGCCCTGTTAAATCTGTATATTTTTTATTCTTTGAAATATATTTTACTCTTTTCTATGAATTTTAAATGAAATTATAATAAATAAATTTAAACAAAACCTTTCACTTCATTTGGTACAAGAAAAGAAAAGGATAAAAATATTTCAGACTGCAATGAATTTTAGTATGATTATGAATGCGTATAGTTTATACAGAAAATGTTGATCTGAAACCAAAACTATTTTTCAAAATAATATTATAAAACAAATATCTCTACAAAATTTAAAACTATATAATTCTTGACTTTTGATATCGTTTTCTAATATTACGGGGTGCGTGACAATCTAATGTGTTGCGTTTAAATTGCATGAGATCTTTCAATTATTTGACTAAAAAATAAAATCAAATTTTATTGTACTTTTAGAAATGACGTCATAATGCTAATTTCATTAAATACTAAATTTTAAGAATGAAATCAAATTTGCAACCTAAGATTTAAAATTCGCCATATGAAAATAAACGTTTTCAGTTATTTTATTTCTCAGAAGCATTTTTTTCATTCAAGATATATTTTCAGGGGGAACACGGGGAATAAAAATGACATCATTTTGACGAATTTATAGAAAAATATTTCAATAATATTAATTTAGATAAATACTTTAAAAAATATCACAGATATTCTTTAAACCTTTTTAATTCTAATGTCCGTTCAAAAGTTTTAAACGCCGTCGTTCAGTAATTATTAATTTATAATTACTAAAGTATTTTCTGTAAATTCAATGCTTGCAAACACCGGAGAACAATATTTCAAGATGAATGCAATAACAATAAACCGATTTAACCTCATTTCGTTGGATTTAATGTTAAAAACCGCTGTAATAAAATGATTTTTCTGTGTCAGTATTTTAACAAACGATTTTTTTCACAAAAATAAACTACTTCATGTAGCTTTAAAATCAAGTGAGTGAGGAGTCAGAAAACACCGAATTCGTAATTAATTCAGAGCTTATACTAGCCAAACAAAGAAACGATAACGCTAAAGTTAAACCTTCGCGAGAAACCTTTACAGATTTCTCACATGTAATTTAATATTTTTAGATTTTTTTTCTTTTTGAATACAAAACCTGCGGATAATATTTAATGTTGTGCGTTTGTACATTTTCGGTTTTGGTTAAAGATTTTTAGGTAGATTTCGTATGAAATACTACCTATTGGCGTCATTCCTATGTTGGAATTTATGAAAAATTTTTGCATATCTACACCGATCATGACCCCTAGAACCCAAAACCACCCTCAGTAAAAAACTTTATCTATCTATCTGTCTATCTATCTATCTATATATATATCACTTTCTTCTGGACACGATAACTTCCACAATTGTGCACAAATCTCTTCCAAACTGATACATAAAATCAAGGGGCATAAAATCTCGGTCAAGTTCGTTAATGGGCAAAATCGGACAAAGAGGATGGAAATAGGGAGGGGTTTTGTGAAAACCGAAAAAACCCCATAACTTCTTAATTTTTATACATATAAAATCAGTTTAAAATTTTTATTACTTCTAACAATAGGACAAACAATTTATGTGTCACATATTTTTGATACAATTAAAAATGGGCTCCAGGGGCGCAAAAAATCGGGTTATTTTATTTTTTTTGGGGGGGGGGGAATTCATAACTTCGTCAATTCTCAAGATATCAAATCCAATTAATTTTATTATACATCTCCTTAATATTATCTACCACTTTTATATTCACGAGTTTTTGATATGACCAATTCGTACCGCAAAAAAAAAAAAAAAAAAAAAAAAAAAAAAAAAAAAAGGCCTACAGGCAGAGGTAGATTTCTAAGTTAAGTATACCAGTTTCACCAACAAAAACTAAAGCATTATTAGATGTAAATCCACTTTAACAGTTTTATCTGTCTGCTTTTGACGAGTTTTTATTTCATTTTTATAAAATACCTGGTTTTATCAGAATCATGTTAAGGCGATATTAAAAAAAATATTTTTCCATGCTCAACAACTCGAAATGTTCTGCACATTTTCAGATTCATTTTTAATATAAAAAAAAAAATATATGAAACATGCTGACGTGATTTGTGAAAAGATTTACAAGCGATCTGTGTTTTTACTTTTCTTTCAATTAATTAAAACTTGATTAATAAACAATTATTTTCTCGGTAGGGCAATATTTTTTGTTTCTAACACAATCGCTTCGGGAAATTCTGTTCAAAATGCCCACTTTGACATCATTTCTGAAATATACTCTGCCTCAATCAAAAAATCGATCATTACTGTACATTATATTGTTTCTGAATATGAGAATCTAGCAATTGGATGCGTTTGAGAGCAAAAATGACTTTAAAAATTAGTCAGAAAATAAGCAGTTTGGATTTGAATGCACCCTTAATAAGATGATTTTTTTCTTCAACCGCTATGTATTTTTAATTTGTTTTTGCTGTAAGAATTGGCCCTATCAAAAACTTGTCTATATAAATGTTGAAGACAATATTAAGAAGATATAGGATAAATTCATAGGGATTTTATATCTTTTGAATTGACGGAGTTATGGATTTTTTACTTCTTCAAACCCCCTTTTTGTTTTCGTTTTTAATTTTTCTTTTTGCGGTACGAATTGGTCCTATTAAAAACTTGTGAATATAAATGTTTCAGATAATAGTAAGCAGATTTATAATAAAATTAATTGGATTTGATATCTTGAGAACTGACGAAGTAAGGAATTTTTTCTCCCAAAATCCCTATTTTTGCGCCCCATGAGCATATTATTAATTTTATCAAAAATCTGTGATGCATGAATTTTTGGCGCTATTTTTAGAAGAAATAAAAAATTTAATGTAATTAATAGAAGTAATAAAAATTTTTGATTTGATATGTACAGAAATTAAGAAGTTATGGGGATTTTTCAGTTTTCACAAAACCCCTCCCTATTTACTTCCCCTTTGTCCGCTTTTGCCCATTAACGAACTTGACCGAGATTTTATGTATCAGTTTAGAAGTGATTTGTGCAAAATAGCGGAAGTTATCGTGTCCAGAAGAAAGTTTATATATATATATATATATATATATATATATATATATATATATAAGTTTTTTACTGAGGGTGGTTTTGGTTCTACGGGTCATGATCGGAGTAGATCTGCAAAACATTTTCAGAAATTCCAACAGAGGAACAATCCCAATAGGTGGTATTTCATACGGAATCTACCTAAAAAAATATGAAACTTGCTGACGTGATTTGTGAAAAGATTTACAAGCGATCTGTGTTTTTATTTTTCTTTTAATTAATTAAATCTTGATTAATAAACAATTATTTTCTCAGTAGGGCAATATTTTTTGTTTCTAACACAATCGCTTCGGGAAATTCTGTTCAAAATGCCCACTTTGACACAATTTTTAGGTGGATTTCGTATGAAATACTACCTATTGGTGTCGTTCCTATGTTGGAATTTCTAAAAAAGTTTTCCAGATCTACACCGATCATGACCCCTAGAGCCCAAAACCACCCTCAGTAAAAAACTTTACCTACCTATATATATATATATATATATATATATATATATATAACCATTAATTAAACATAACCTACCACCATCAAATATATATATATATATATATATCACTTTCTTCTGGACACGATAACTTCCACAATTCTGCACCAATCTCTTCCAAACTGATACATAAAATCAAGGGGCATAAAATCTCGGTCAAGTTCGTTAATAGGCAAAATCGGACCAAGGGAATGGAAATGGGGAGGGGCTTTGTGAAAACCGAAAAAAAACCCGTAACTTCTTAAATTTTGTACATATCGAATCAGTTTCATGTTTTTATTACTTCTAAAAATAAGGCCAAAAATTTACGTATTACAGATTTTTGATAAAGTTAAAAATGGGCTCAAGGGGCACAAAAATAGGGTTTTGGGGAGAAAAAAATTCATAACTTCGTCAATTCTCAAGATATCAAATCCAATTAATTTTATCGTAAATTTCCTTAACATTATCTACAACTTTTATATTCACAAGTTTTTGATAGGTCCAATTCGTACCGCAAAAAAAAAAAAAATAAAAACGAAAACAAAAAGGGCGTTTGAAGAAGAAAAAAATCCATAACTCCGTCAATTCAAAAGATATAAAATCCCCATGAATTTATCATGTATCTTCTTAATACCCTCTACAACATCTATATAGACAAGTTTTGGATAGGACCAATTCTTACAGCAAAAACAAATTAAAAATACATAGCGGTTGAAGAAAAAAATCATCTTAGTACGGTGTATTCAAATCCAAACTGCTTATTTTCTGACTCATTTTACAATTCATTTTTACTCTCAAAGGCTTCCAATTGGTACCTTTTCTTGCTCAGAAACTATATAATGGACCGTAATGGTCAATTTTTTGATAGAGGCGGAATATATTTTAAAACATACTGTGAAAGTGGGCCTTTTGAACCGAATGTCCCGAAGCGGATTGTGTTGGAAAAATCATCGTATTAAGGGAGTATTCAAATCCAAACTGCTTATTTTCTGACTTTTGTTTAAATTCATTTTTGCATTCAAACGCATCCAATTGGTAGATTCGCTTATTCAGAAACTATATAATGTACCGTAATGATCGATTTTTTGACAGAGGCAGAATATATTTCAGAAAATGATGTCAAAGTGGGCCATTTTGAACGGAATTTCCCGAAGCGATTGTGTTAGAAGCAAAAAATATTCTCTTACTGAGAAAATAATTGTTTATGTATCAAGTTTTAATTAATTGAACGAAAATTAAAAACACAGGTCACTTATAAATCTCTTCAAAAATCACTTCAACAAGTTTCATGTTTTTCCTATTAAAAATGAATCTGGAGTTATGCCAGAAAATTTCGAGTTGTTGAGCATGGAAAAGTATTTTTTGAATACCGCCCTAACATGATTCTATTAAAACCAGTTATTATATAAAAATGAAATAAAAACTCGTCAAAAGCGGCCAGATAAAATTGTTAAAGTGGTTTTATCTCTAATCATGATTTGGTTTTTGTTTGTGAAATTAGTGTTCTTAACTTCGAAATCTACCTCCGCCTGTAGGCCGGGCCAGCTGGGATTTTTTGGAATATACTCTGCCTCTATCAAAAAATCGATCATTACTGTACATTATATAGTTTCTGAATAAGAGAATCTAGCAATTGAATGCGTTTGAGAGCAAAAATGAATTTAAAAATGAGTAAGAAAATAATCAGTTTGGATTTGAATGCAATGGTACGATTTGAATGGTACGATTTGGTCCTATCAAAAACTTGTGAAAATAAAAGATGTAGGTAATATTAAGGACATTTATAATAAAATTAATTGGATTTGATATCTTGAGAATTGACGAAGTAAGGATTTTTTTCTCCCAAAACAACTATTTTTGCGCCCCATGAGCCTATTTTTATTTTTATCAAAAATCTGTGACGCATGAATTTGTGGCGCTATTTTTAGAAGTAATAAAAATTTTAAACTGATTTGATATGTACAAAAATTAAGAAGTTATGGGGATTTTTCAGTTTTGACTGAGGTTTTTTACTGAGGGTATTTTCGGGTTCTAGGGGTCATGATCGGAGTAGATCTGCAAAACATTTTCAGAAATTCTAACATAGGAACAATCCCAGTACGTAGTATTTCATACGGAATCTACCTAAAAAAAAAATATGAAACTAGCTGACGTGATTTTCGAAAAGATTTACAAGCGATCTGTGTTTTTATTTTTCTTTCAATTAATTAAAACTTGATTAATAAACAATTATTTTCTCAGTAGGGCAATATTTTTTGTTTCTAACAGAATCGCTTCGGGAAATTCTGTTAAAAATACCCACTTTGACATCATTTTTTGAAATATACTCTGCCTCTATTAAAAAATCGATCATTACTGTACATTATATAGTTTCTGAATAAGAGAATCTAGCAATTGGATGCGTTTGAGAGCAAAAATGAATTTAAAAATGAGTAACAAAATAAGCAGTTTGGATTTGTATGCACTCTTAATAAGATGATTTTTTTCTTCAACCGCTATGTATTTTAAATTTGTTTTTGCTGTAAGAATTGGCCCTATCAAAAAACTTGTCTATATAAATGCTGAAGACAATATTAAGAAGATATATTATAAATTCATGGGGATTTTATATCTTTTGAATTGACGGAGTTATGGATTTTTTACTTCTTCAAACCCCCTTTTTGTTTTCGTTTTTAATTTTTCTTTTTGCGGTACGAATTGGTCTTATCAAAAACTTGTGAATATAAAAGTTGTAGATAATATTAAGGAGATTTATAATAAAATTAATTGACGAAGTAAGCAATCTTTTATCCCAAAATCCCTATTTTTGCGCCCCATGAGCCTATTTATAATTTTATCAAAAATCTGTGATGCATGAATTTTTGGCGCTATTTTTAGAAGTAATAAAAATTTTAAACTGATTTGATATGTACAAAAATTAAAAAGTTATGGGGATTTTTCAGTTTTGACAAAACACCTCCCTATTTCCATCCCCTTTGTCCGCTTTTGCCCATTAACGAACTTGACCGAGATTTTATATCCCTTGATTTTAAGTATCAGTTTGGAAGAGATTTCTGCAGAATTGCGGAAGTTATCGTGTCCAGAAGAAAGTGATAATGTATATATATATATATATATATATATTTAAAAATATATTCTGCCTCTATCAAAAAATCGACCATTACGGTACATTATATAGTTTCTGAGTAAGAAAACGTACTGATTGGAAGCCATTGAGAGCAAAAATGAATTGCAAAATGAGTCAGAAAATAAGCAGTTTGGATTTGAATACACCCTTATTTAGATTATTTTTTTCTTCAACCGCTATGTATTTTTAATTTATTTTTGCTGTAAGAAATGGTCCTATCCAAAACTTGTCTATATAGATGTTGTATACAATATTAAGAAGATATATGACAAATTCATGGGGATTTTATATCTTTTGAATTGACGGAGTTATGGAAATTTTTACTTCTTCAATCCCCCTTTTTGTTTTCGTTTTAAATTTTTTTGCGGTACGAATTGGTCCTATCAAAAACTTGTGAATATAAAAGTTTTAGATAATATTAAGGACATTTATAATAAAATTAATTGGAATTGATATCTTGAGAATTGACGACGTTATGAATTTTTTTCTCAAGAAACCCTATTTCTTGCGCCCCTTGAGCCCATTTTTAACTTTATCAAAAATCTGTGATACATAAAATTTTGGCCCTATTTTTAGAAGTAATAAAAACTTTAAACTGATTTGTTATGTACAAAAATTAAGAAGTTATGGGGGGTTTTCGGTTTTCACAAAACCCCTATCTATTTCCATCCCCTTAGTCCGATTTTGTCCATTCACGAACTTGACTGAGATTTTATGCCCATTGATTTTATGTATCAGTTAATCATCTAATTTCGGAGGAGCCCTTATGCGCAAGATCTCAGATAGGACTGGGGTGGTCCAGCGCGATGCCACCTGACATGAGCAAACGGCCAAAGAAGAGCACCACCCAGCGTCCTTCTTTCTCCATGCAACACCAACACACCATTGGACGACATGGTCCCTACGACAGCGAAACACGAAGACTCTAGTATTAACCCGCGTGATTCGGGAATCACAAATCCGAGACTTTGGGTGCACCGGACACTCACATGAGCGCCGGGCCCTAGGCCGTAACCCGGAGTTTCCCAGATGTGCTATTGCTTTATTAATGCTTCCGGACGGGAACATTTTTTTGGTCATGGTATATAGTTCAATTTACAAATTTAGAACAACCAAAAAGGTTGTCTCCTTCTAGCTATTTTAATCGTTCCTTTGAAAAGAATTTTTTTTATAAAATATTCAAAATTAAATTATATAACTTACCTCATAATTTTAACGAACTTTTTGAGTTATACTATTTACATCCATATGAAACAAAAAGTAACTAATAAAATTAGGCAATTTCCTAAAGTCCGCTTGTCTGCTTATTGAAACATAAAATTAAATCAACTTGAGTCCATAGAATCCATATTTTCATACGCTAAAAAAGGCGTTTTTTTTTTGTAGCATTCATTACAAAAAGCTACCCATTGCAGCCGTTCGGAGGAAACCGATTTCCAAACATTTTGGTACATTTTCACCGACATGACCCCCAGACCCAGAAATTACTCTCCGTTGAAATGTTGATATATATATACATATACATATATATAACCATTATATAATTACAAATCATCATCGATTTCGAATTACTAAAATTAAATTAATAAATTTAGCTACAATTCATAACACTGACATTATACAAAATAAAGATTGAACCTGTAACTAGTTATTCTGAATCATGCTAAATTCCACTAATTCACTAGCACATTGCGGGCAATAAATCCATATATAACATATGAAAAAAACATCCAAATTTTGATAAAATATCCTATTAAAGACAAAAGATACAATTATCCAGCTAAATAATGTTGAACCAGAAAAAGCCGTATCATAACCATACAATAGATCAAAAATCCTGCCCTAATAACTTGCACAGTTAAAAGCGTATCCTCACGGTTGCTGCAGGAAATATTCACAATCTTAAAATATAACAATTATAATTAACATATAGTCCATATAATACTTATTATAACATGCTATTATAATAATCCTGGAAAAAATTAATAAAGTCCTAAGCAAAAGTTTAGACACTGGTGATATTTGACCTTTAAATAAAAAATACGAACACTTGGGCTATACAAATAGCTGTACTTATTTTTAAACATATTTTAAACATTTTAGGATGGAAATAACGGTTTTAATGTCGGATTTTATTTAATTTAACTGAAAAATGTGAAATTTGCTTATTGCAAAAGTTTAGACATTTTCGTGATTTTTTGGCAACTGTTCACAGAAAAACGCAAATTTTAAACTTTTGACGCCACATGCATGAAATATTTAAGTGCACCTCGCAATAGCATTGGTTAGTGAAGATGCCGTGAGCTACAAATTTTCAGTCAAATGAAGTAATTGTAGAATGGAAGCTGAAATCAAAAGGGAAGACTGTTGCAGAAATTTCAGCTGTTTTGAATCGTCCAAAGAAGTCTGTCTATCAAGTACTGTGTAAAGTTGATTCTTTCAAAGCAAAACATAGATCTGGAAGGCCTCGCGTGGCCAGAAAACGAGATGGTAGAAGGACCCATAAACTGTCATCTAGACAAATGATGATTGCTATTCGCATTAAAAGTGAGTCAGAGCTTTCAGAGTCAACGGATACGATTCGTAGAGGAATAAAAGAAAGATGCAAATTAGTTTTCATGAAAATGATAAAACAACCAGCCTTGAAATCTCACAATAAATTGACAAGAATGCAATGGGCTCGCAAAGATATGTCATATGGACCAAGGTGGTGTACTGTGACATTCAGTGACGAAAAAAAAAAGCGGAATTTGGATGACTCAGATAGGGTCGAGTACTATTGGCATGTCTTGCGTAAACAGCCTCGGGCTTTCTTTCGTCGTCAACAAGGAGGTGACTCTTTAACAATTTGGGCCTCACTTTGTTTTAATGCTCAAGTATCTCTGGAGATTCTCAATGGTTGTAAGAGTACATACATACGTTGGAAAACAATTTACAGCCATTTGGTGAACTTTTAGCTGTTCCAAAGTATGTATTTGTGCAAGATAATGCGTCCATTTATATTGCATGCAAGACAAAAGTTGATTTAACTCTTAAAATATTACTGTTCTCGACTGGCCCGCGTGTATCCCTGATCTGAACCGAATCGAAAACGTTTGTGGCATCATATCTCATAAGGTTAACGCAATTTTTGACAATACTCTTCTGTTAATGAACATCGAACTGCTGTTGAACGTATTTGGTACGAAATAGACTCCCAAGTGATGCAGGATTTAGTTTCCTCACACAGTTTAGTTTCCTAGTCACATATTTGCACTAATTGCACACAATGTAGGTGTAGTTTGATTTTAATTTATGGATATTTTCCTGTAAATAGACAGATTGTCTATACTTTTGCCACCATGTTAAGTTTGTTTTTTTGTCATTATTTATTATGTAAAAAGTATAATTTAAAATTTATTGTTTGTGAGTAAAGGATAAGTCCCCAGGAATATGTGACAGTTGAGTTACAACAATTCGTTACATACTTCGTAGTACAGAAGCATAATAGATCATTGTCTAAACATTTGCTGAGCACTGTACTAAAAGTACATTAAGATGTATTTGTTTAAAGTTAAACAATTAATAATTAAGAGACAATATCTAATATAATAGTCCATGGCAACCTTATTATATGAGAACTAAATAAATAACTATTTAATGCTGCAATCTAGCAGTACTACATGAAATTAAAATTAAGATTTTCTATATATGAATAAGTTCTCATCTAAAATCAGAAGTTATATTGTTTAGTGCTGCCATCTATTGTAGATTACCGAATATAACAGTAGAGAAATTGCGTTTTTTTTTTAAATTGCTAATATTTGAACCTATATCACTTTAAGATGTCTCAACTATATATTCTAAAACAGCTCATCAGAATATTGATAATAACCATTTAACATGTTTAATATAATGTGTTATAATTGGTTATAATTATTTTTCTTATTTTTACTATATATAATTTACATTAAAATTAAGCAAATTAATAATAATTTCGAATAAGTTACTATATTAATAATATAAAAGTTTGTTTATATTAATCACTTAATAAAATTAATGTATCTTTGCTAATTTGGGGGGGGGGGAATATACCAACAGATTACAACATTTCTACAAACTTATAAATACATATATCATAAACTGTATAAACATATATCATTACAAAGCCAAATATATTGAAATAAATCAATAAAAGTGAATTAAATTGATGTAAATTAATTTAATTTAAATATTTTTATACAGTACAAAGGACAGCAACCTCACAAGGACCAAAATAAATATAGAAACACGTAAATTCAACGTACACTTCAAAGTTCCTTTTTTTTTATAAATTTATATTAAATCAACCTTTGCGTATAAATTATCCAGACACACTGAAAAAAATGGGTACTCAAAATTGAGTAAAAAGTACTCAATATTAAATACGTCACATACTCAAAATAGCTCTGATACAAATGTACTCAAAATTGAGAAACACATGTTCTCATTTTTGATCACATGGATGTATTCAAATATGAACCACTAGGTACTACCGCCTAAAACCCATTTACAAGGATTACAAGATATTAAAGTAAAAATATATACTGACATTTATTTCCCGCACAAAAGTATTAATAAGAAACATTTAACTCATTATTTATTAAGAAAAAATAACAAAAATATTATCAAGATACTTAAATCAATGCATCCCAATGACAAGTGCATTATTATCAAGGACTTTTAATTTATTTTAAAATACTGTGCATAAATTGATATTTGCATTAATGAACAAATTTTATGCTGCCATGTATGAAATAAACCATCACAAAGTACAAAATTATTGTTTCGTTTTGGTTTGACAACATGGAGTGTTTCAAAATTGAGAAAGCATAAGTTCATTTTTGATCCAAGCATACTCAATTCGATATGAGTACATCAATTAACTCATCTTTCAGTACTTCGTTTTTTTCTGTGCAACTCCGCCCTATATATCTGATATTTGTCACACTGTAACTCTGGTATTTATGAACCGATTTGAATGTAAATTCGTGCGTACATAGTACATACCAATGTCTCGACCGAGTTCGTTGGCAAGCTTCATCCGCCATCTTGTTTCAAAATGGCGGCCATTAATTTTTTTTTATTAAAATTTGAAATGTGGTAACAAAAAATTGAAAATTGAAAAATATTTTTCTCGTATGTGTTTCACCTTGATACAAAGATTCCGGAGCAGTTCTTTTTCCGTCTATATCTTAAAAAATGGCTTAGTTATAGCGCTTTGAATTTATAGCGTGGCTGACATTTTGAAACGACCTGATTTTTGTCACGCGATAACAGGCGTATTTACGAACCGATATGGATGTACCTTGGTTTATACATAGTACATACCAGTGTCTCGAACGAGTTCGTTGGCCAGCTTCATCCGCCATCTTGTTACAAAATGGCGGCCATTTAAAAAAATAAAAAAAATTAAATTTAAAATCTGCTACCAAAAAATTGGAAAATGAAAAATATTTTTTTTTATGTGTTTGACCTTAATACAAAGACTCCGGAACAATTTTTGTTTCGTCTATATCTAAAAAAATAGCTGACTTATACCATTTTGAATTTCTATTGTGACTGACATTTTGAAATGACCTGATATTTGTCACGCGATAACAGGCGCATTTATGAACCAATTTTGATGTAACTTGGTGTATACATAGTACATACCAATGTCTCGACCGAGTTCATTAACCAGCTTCATTCGCCATCTTGTTTCAAAAGTGCTGCCATTTAAAAAAATTAAAAATTAAAATAAGGTATCAAAAATTTGGAAAAAGATAAAGACTTTTTTATGTGTTTGACCTTGATACAAAGATTCCTGAACAGTATTTGTTTCGTCTATATCTAAAAAACTGGTTGAATTACAGCACTTTGAATATCTAGCATGGCTGACATTTTGAAACGATCTGATATTTGTCACGTGGTAACACGCGTATTGATTAACCTATTTCGATGCATGAAGGCACGTAGGCAGTATATCGTAATGTCTCAACCAAGTTCGTTTGCCAGCTTTATCAGCCAATTTGTTTCAAAATGTAGGCCAATAAAAAAAAAAAAAAACATATATATATATATATATAAAGTGAGGTGCAAAAAAATTAGAAATTGAAAAAGGTTTCTTTCAAGTATTCGACCATGATATAAGGATTCCGGAGCATTTTTTGTTTTGTCTTTATTTTTAAAAATGACTCACATATAGCAGTTTGAATTTCTAATGTGGGTGACATTTTGGAAAATCTGATTTTTTGCCTGCGACAGCACTCGTGTATATCAACCGATTCCGATCTGAGGGACACGTGCACAGGAATTACTAATGTCGCGACCAAGTTCACTGGTTAGCCTCATCCACCATGTTGCCTCAAAATGGCAGGCACTTCAAGAATTTGGCAACCAAATATTAGTTACTTTAAATAAAAGCAGCTTGGATAAAGCTGACTAATTTCGCGAAATTCCCATTCATAATGATTTAGTATCGATATAAATTAGTATTGAATCTTCTATAATCGGTTTCCACTAAATTGAGTTTCTTGTGTTTTAATAATATAAGCTGGCTTTTTAAAAATAAGGAATACGAAAGCTACCTCTTCCTCCTGGCACTGGCAGGAAGGACTTTTTTTTTAATTTAAAAAGTATTTTACAACATTAACCGAATACTGATATCACATTTTCTTAATAAATTGAGAATTTATACAAATAACTTTTAAGACCTTTTAAGATATAAGATCGTGCGGGTTGGAATTTTGAGATTTTCTGGCCTAAATCCTAAAAAGTGTCATACAGTCCTAAAAAGCTGTAATACTTAGAAATATGAAACATAAAATTTGTAGTTCTGCAAGAATGGTTGAACATACGAAAATCTATTTATGTATTTTTTTTTCAAAAATATATCTTTTCCCAATCCGAAAATTTTCTCCACTGGTATTAAAGGGATATATTATATAAAAATTTAAAAAGTAGTACAAGAATTTAAGGAAAAGTATGAGTCATTTGAATGTTTAGTTAATAGTAGGTGGACAGTGATTTTTCTTCTTCAAATTTATGCAATACGTAGCAAAATTCTGAACAGTTCTATTAAAATAAATAATGATAGTTTTAATGGTCATAAGTTTAATTTACGGATCACTATATAGTATTAGTTTCTGGAATAATTGTAGCTATTCCTGTCTTTGTATAATAGATAGTTTGATGTATTAGTCAGACACCTCACATGGGAATTGTTCCAGTGAAATTAACTAGTGTTAAATGTCTCTTATTTATAAAGCAACGGTGGGTAGAATTAATTGTGATCTAACTTAAATATATTATTAATAATTTAAAATGTCACGCAGATATTGTATAGTTATTGTACATTGCTGTGCAACAACGTAAATCCGCTTTATACAGTAAGAGCAAACAACTCTTTAATTAATAAATATAAAGAGTAAATTTTGCTTATTTCTCCTTCATAAATTCAATTTATAGTAAAGTAAACTATAGACTGCTGCTTTTAGGTGGCTTTCATTACAATAAAAAGAAAAGTGCCCAGTTAAACTGATGGCATTGAGCTCACAGGCTATTCACACTAATTGTATATTATACCCTTATTTCAAAGAATAATCCCCACAAAAAATAAATGAAGGGGGATTAGCCCCCGTTCCCCCACATTAAACTTAACAAATGAACCTCCATATCTAATCAGGGAAGCACCTTAACATAATAAAGAAGTATACCAAATTTGTAGCAAATTAAATAATTCTGCATGTAAAAACCATTTCGCTAAATTAAGGGGCTGAGGGTTTAATCCTCTCTCCCTCCTTTATACTTAACTAATGAACCTCTAAATCTAATTAGGAAAGCTCCTTATCAGAATGAACATAGAAAACAAAATTAAAGTAAATTGGATAATTCTGCATGAAAATCCATTTATCTAAATTAAGGGAGGGGTCTTGGCCCCCATTCCCCTTTTTATACTCAACCAATGAACCTCCAAATATAATAAAGGAAGTACCATATCGGAAAAAAACCGGCATATCAAATTTGAAGCAAATCGATTAATTCTGCATGAAAAATCCATTTATCTAAATTAAGCGGGGGGGGGGGGTAGCACCAGCCTCCCTCATTTATACTTAACCAATAAACCTCCAAAATTAATCAAGGCAGCTCCTTAACATAATAAACCGGTACACCAAATTTGTAGCAAATCGAAAAACTCTGCATGAAAAACCCATGTATCTAAATTAAGGGGGGAGCCTAGCCAACTTTTCCCCCTCTTTATACTTAACTAATGAACCTCCAAATATAATCAAGGCAGTTTCTTAACATAATAACTCGGTATACAAAATTTGGAGCAAATCGAATAATTCTGAATGAAAAGCCCATTTATCTAAATTAGGGGGGTCTAGCCCCCCTCTTCCCCGTTTATACTTAACTAATGAACATTCAAATCTAATCAATGCCGCTTCTTAACATAGAAAACCGGTATACCAAATTTGGAGCAAATCGAATAATTCTGCATACAAAACCCATTTATCTAAATTACGGGGGGTAGCTCCCTTTCCCCTCTATACTTAACTAGTGAACCTCCATATCTAATAAGGGAAGCTCCTTGACATACTAAACCGATATACCAAATTTGGAGCAAATTGAATAATTCTGCATGATAAACCCATTTATCTAAATTAAGGGGGAGAGACTAGCTGCGTCCCCCCCCCCCCTTATACTTAACCAATGAACTCCCAAAACTAATCAGGGAAGTGTCTTATCAGAATGAACCTAGAAAAAAAAATTGAAGCAAATCGGATGTTTCTATCAAGAGTTATCGCGTTACGTATATACATACATACATACATACATACATACAGAACGGACGGGTACATTAGCTCTCAGGCCTTGATAGTCTCTGAGCTAAAAAGCTACCTATTGTAGCCGTTTCGAGGAAAACGATTCCGAAAAATGTTGATCTATTTTCACCGATCATGACCTCCATACCCCGAAACTACCCTCCGTTCAAATGCTGATATATATAACTACCCTATATATATAAAATCCTATGAAACGAGTTTATGAAACGGAAGTATGAATCGACTGATTAAACAACTGATTATACTTCAAGCGATTTCTCCTAAAATATGGAATACTTTCCGAAGAATTTAACACCAAAAATCAGCATTGATCCGCAGATCTCAAAACTGGTATCAGAATTTTTAAATTCGAATTAGTTTTCGAAATATTATTTTTTTTTCTAATTTTATATACATTTTTCTAATAATGACAACTCAAATTTTAATCAAACAGATATTTCTTTTTCATATTTCAGAAAAGGTTGACATGGTAATACGGCAATTGCTGTTTATTTGATAATAAATATTTATTTACTTTTATTTCTTTTTATAAATTATATAAATTATTTTGTTCTATGATTATTAATTATATTTTTTTTTTATATTTCCTTTACAAAATAATAGAAAATAATTAAAAAATACGGTACTACTTATTTATTCCGTCGACCAATTTCGCCAAATTATACAAATTGACATAATTTTTATTTTAAATAACGAAAGAACAAATAAATTAGTATAACATTAATAAATATACAAATAAAACGTCGAAATAAAAATCACTTGATGATGTAACACGTGTAACTTGCTTAAAGTCAATGGAATGTGACATTTACGATCAACCATTATTGGCATTTAATCCTATAGTTGGGCGATAGATTTTTGGTCGACGGGATATCTAAGGATTACAGAAAATGCATATGTAACTGGTATTTGTAAACGAGGTTTTCGCCAAATTTTCGTAAAAAAATAAAACTCACACCAAACCTGCGGTGAGTTATCTGGTCAAATATTACCACTCGAAAAAAAAAAAAAAATACTAACTGGCGAGTTGAAAAAAGCTATTGGCGAGATTTGCATCCGGCTAGCGCAACAGTACCTAGAATTCTTTGCGACCATGGCAAATTTTATGTAGTTTTATTCGAAAAAACTTACGGTCCCATATTGGCGCGATTTTTTTCTGACGCCAATGTCATATACGGAACGGGCACATAACTCGCGCCAAAGTATCGTTATTTTGCTTCATATGATAACCCGGATATTGCTGTTTATTCTGCTGATGCGTTCCCCAAATTGGCGTCGTTAAAATATCGCGCCAATATGGGACGTATATGACTTCTTTGCCAAACTTTCATATGAACGGCGAAGGGATCAGAGCGTATTTATTTATGGCAGTTACATGACTTGGACTATTATAATATACTAGATTAATAGATTTTTCGCCCAGATGGAAATTTACATCTAATATTATAATATAGATGAAATGATGGCGATAGAATAATATTTGGCGGCTTATCACCTGTACCTGGCTAACATTAAAGTACCAAAATGGCACCTAGAGTATAAAAAGTGAAGTGGTCCGCCTGGAACTGTTGATGATAGTCACATGACTTAGGCTATTGTTATAGAGATTGTTTTAAAATACTGGGAGACAAAGGCTCTGTATACTTAATTTATTTTATTTTAACTTCTTTTCAAATGTTTAACTGATCCTCTTTAATCAAAAACGAAAACAACCATTGGATGTCGTAACAGCAACTGATTCGCCCTTAAATTTTTGCAATAAAATGGAATTGAATGGAAACCCGTTTACATGGAGATATGTACAGCTTTTTTCAGTATAATTCAATCTTCTCTAATATTTAAAAAACCCATCAGATTAGCGTGTTTTTAGATTCTACGGTGTCTGAACGGGGGTTGGCGAGCATAGCTTGCAGGGGGCAGAGCCCCCTAGTTGTATATATGTATATGTATATATATCTGATCTTTGTCACACTGTAAATCTCGTATTTATGAACAAATTTGGATGTAACTTGGTGGATACATATTACATACCAATATCTCGACCAAGCTCGTTCGCCAGCTTCATCCGCCATCTTGTTTCAAAATGGCGGCCATTTCAAAAAAGTTTTAAAATTTAAAATTTAAAATGAGGTACAAAAAAATTAGAAATTGAAAAAGATTTTTTTATGTGTTTGACCTTGATACAAAGATTCCGGAGCACTTTTTGTTTTGTCTATATCTTAAAAAATGACTGAGTTATAGTACTTTGAATTTCTAGTGTTGCAGACATTTTGAAACGGTCTGAAATTTGTCACGCCATAACAAGGGTATTTATGAACCGATTTGGATATAATTTGGTGTGTACATAGTACATACTAATGTCTCGACCGAGTTCGATGGCCAGCTTCATCCGCTATTATGTTTAAAAATGGCGGCGATTTAAATAGAAATTAATTTTAAATTTTAAATGAGTTTAAAAAAATTTAGAAACTGAAAAATATTTTTTTCTTATGTATTTGATCTTGATACAAAGATTCCGGAGCAATTTTTGTTTCGTCTATATTTTAAAAAATGGCTGAGTTATAGTACTTTGAATTTCTAGTGTTGCTGACTTTTTGAAACGATGTGAATTTTGTCACTCTATAACAGGTGTATTTATTAACCGATTTGGATGTAACTTGGTGTGTACATAATACATATCAATAACTCGACGGAGTTCGTTGACAGACTTCATCCGCCATCTTGTTTCAAAATGTCGGCCATTTAACATTTTTTTAAAAGTTTAAAATTTAAAATGAGGTAAAAAAGCAGAAATTTAAAAAGATTTTGTTCTTATGTGTTTGACCTAGATACAAAGATTTCGGAGCATTTTTTGTTTTGCCTATATCTAAGAAAACGGCTGAGTTATAGCGCTTTGAATTTCCAGCATGGATGACATTTTGAAATGATTTGATCTTTGTCACGCGATAACACGCGTATTAGGTAGCTTTCATTACAAAAAGCTACCTATTGTAGCCGTTCGGAGGAAAGCGATTTCAAAAAATTTTGGTATATTTTCATCGATCATGACCCCCAGACCCCGAAACCACCCTCCGTTCAAAAGTTGATATATATATATATTAGGGCGGAGCGTAAAAAATGTTTTTTTTCGAAATTCTTTTCCCGCTAGCGTAGAAAAGTTGTCGAATGGTCTCAGAAATATACTCACAAAATTTTAAAATAATCTATAAATAGCTTGCGGTTCCAGTTTAGTGTCTAAATATGAAATTTTAGCCGAAAATGTTGTAAATTTGCACGTTTTAGTAATATTTTTAACTGCCGACATTTTCTTCGCGCTAGCACGTTAAAGCCGAAAGAATATATAAGAAACATAAGTCCAAAATTTTAGAACAATTAATAAATATCTTCCGGTTCCACTTTGGGGTTTAAATATGGAAAATTAGCCGAAAATGATGTAAATTTTCACATTTTACTGATTTTTTAAATTTCCAATTTTCTATTCCCGCTAGCACGGAAAAGATGGAAAAATATACAAGAAAGATAAGTGCAAAATTTTTATAATAATCAATATATATCTTCCGGTTCACCTTTGGTGTCTAAATATGAGAAATTAATTCAAAAGTGAAGAAAATTTAGGGGTCGAAATATAGAAAAAAATGGAAAACTTTTGCATAAAAAATTATTTATTGAAGCTTTAAACATTTCTTTTTACAAACTTAGACATTCGTAAATAATAATTATGAACATTAAATAACAAATCTTATTATTCACGCAAAACACAGACTTTGAATAACTAAGTGTATTTGGAGTTCCAGAATAAATGTGCATTAAATGCATTTCATTCACTTGTTTCCATATTTTTAACTTTATACTGGTTTTTGGTTTTAAACGATGCCATGGCACGCCTTGACTCCATTCTGGATATGATGTAGCCATCACGATTATTCTCTGAGATGATTGCAAGGGAAGCTTCTGTTGTCAGTTTTACTCCCCTTTCAACACATTGAGTGTGGCACGGAAAGTTTATGTTTCTCAATGCCGGTACCGGACATTCGCCAGACTTTATCAGTTGCATTATGTGTTCGTTCGACAAGTGAGTGGTATTTGGAGGTTCCGGTAGTTGGCAATTCTGCCAGTCTATGAGATCCATTTAAGATTTATCGTTAAAGTTAAGTGCAGGAATTTGAAACATTCGAACTCCTGCTCTCGATTTTGCCCTTGCTTTCAAGTTACCTAAGTTCTCGCACATTCTGGTTTCGGTCAACAAACATTGCAAGGATTATAGCTTCAGGATGACCAAAGTAACTATTTCTCTGGATGACGCGATCCACAACTAGCTTCAGATGATCTATACGATAACGTGAATCTTGAATTTTTTTCCAAAGATTTCGTGCTCCATCTGTGCAATTGGCATTCTCTTCGATTGTGAGCCACGCAGGTGCGTAAACTTTTATGATAAACTAAGTCAATGATAAACTCACAATCAAATAGCATGCCAATTGCACAGATGGAGCACGAAATATTTGGAAAACAATTGAAGCTTCACGTTATCTTGCAGATGATCTCAAGCGACTTATGGATCGCGTCATCCAGAGAAATGGTTACTTTTGTCATCCTGAATCAATTATCCTTGCAATACTTGTCAACTCAAACCAGAATGTGTGAGAACTTGCACAACGTAGGATTTTGAAAGCAAGGCAAAAAAACGAGAGCAGGAGTTCGTGTTTACCAAATTCCCGCACTTAACTTTAAAGCTAAATCTTACGTGTATCTCATAGACTGCCAGAATTACCACCTAACGGAACATCCGATTACCACGCACTTGTCGAACGAACACATGAATAAATGTTTAAAGCTTTGATAAATGTATTTTTCGATCCCTAAATTTTCTTCACTTTTGCACAATTTCTCATATATAGTCCCCAAAGGGGAACCGGAAGATATTTATTGATTATTATAAAATTTTGCACTCATCTTTCTTGTATATTTTTCCAACTTATCCGTGCTATTTGGAATAGAAAATCGAAAATTGAAAAATTTGCTAAAAGGTGAAAATTTACGTCATTTTCGGTTAATTTTCCATATTTAGACCCCAAAGTGGAACCGGAAGATATTTATTAACTGCTCTAAAATTTTGGACTTCTGTTCTTTATTATTTTTTTAACTTTTCCGCGCTAGCGCGAAGGAAAAGTCGGAAGTTAAATTTATTACTTAAATAGGATAATTTACAACATTTTCGGCCAAAATTGCTTCTTTAGACCCTAAACTGGAACCGGAAGCTATTTATTGATTATTTTGAAATTTTGTGAGTATATTTCTGAGACCATTCCACAACTTATCCGCGCTAGCGGGAAAAGAATTTCGAAAACACGATTGTTACGCTCAGCCCTAATATATATATATCCATATATTTATATCTGATATTTGTCACACTGTAACTCTCGTATTTATGAACCGATTTGGATGTAACTTCGTGTACACGTAGTGCATACCAATTCCTCGACCGAGTTCCTTGGCCAGCTTCATCCGCCATCGTATTTAAAAATGGCGGCCACTTAAATTTTTTAAAAAAAATTAAAATTTGAAATGTGGTACCAAAAATTTGAAAATTGAAAAATATTTTTCTTATGTGTTTGACCTGGATACAAAGATTCCGGAGCAGTTTTTGTTTCGTCTATATCTTGAAAAATGGCTGAGTTATAGCACTTTGAATTGCTAGCGTCGCTGACATTTTGAAACGACCTAATTTTTGTCACGCGATAACAGACGTATTTATGAACCGATTAGGATGTACCTTGGTGTATACATAATACGTACCAATGTCTCCATCAAGTTCGTTCGCCAGCTTCATCCGCCATCTTGTTTCAAAATGGCGGACATTTAATTTTTTTTTTATTATTTAAATTTAAAATGATTTACCAAAAAATTAGAATATGAAAAAGATTTTTTTTTGCATGTGTTTGACCTTAATACAAAGATACCAGAACAGTTTTTGTTTCGTCTGTATCTAAAAAAATGGCTGAGTTATAGCATTTTGAATTTATATTGTGGCTGATATTTTGAAACGACCTGATATTTCTCAAGCGATAACAGGCGTATTTATGAACCGATTTGGATGTAACTTGGTGTGTAAATATTACATACCAATGTCTCGACCAAGTTCGCTGGTCAGCTTCATTCGCCATCTTGTTTCAAATAGGATGCCATTTAAAAAAATAAATTTTTGGTAGCTTTAATTACAAAAAACTACATATTGCAGCCGTTCGGAGGAAAGCGATTTCAAAAAATTTTGGTATATCTTCATCCATCCCCCAGACCCCGAAACCACGCTCCGTTCAAATGTTGATACATATATATATCTGATCTTTGTCACACTGTATCTCTCGTATTTATGAACCGATTTCGGTGTAACTTCGCATGTACATATTGCATACCAATGTCTCGACCGAGTTCGTTGGCCAGCTTCATCCGATAACTTGTTTCAAAATGCGGTCATTTAAATTTTTTTTTAATTTAAAATTTGAAATCTGGTACCAAAAATTTGAAAATTGAAAAATATTTTTTTCTTATGTATTTGACCTTGATACAAAGATTTTGGAGCAGTTTTTGTTTCGTCTATATCTTAAAAAATAGCTGAGTTATAGCACTTAGAATTTCTAGCGTGGCCAACATTTTGAAACGACCTGATTTTTGTCACACGATAGCAGGCATATTTATGGACCTAATTGAATGTACCTTGGTATATACATAGTACGTACCAATGTCTCGACTGAGTTCGTTGGCCAGCTTCATACGCCATCGTGTTTCAAAATGGCTGCCATTTAAATAAAAAAAAATTAAATTTGAAATGTGGTACCAAAAAATTGAGAATTGAAAAATATTTTTTTTTTTTTTTTTGTGTTTGACCTTCATGCAAAGATTCTGGAGCACTTTATATTTTGTCTATATCTTGAAAAATGACTGTGTTGCAGACATTTTGAAACGGTCTGAATTTTGTCACGCCATAACAGGGGTATTTATGAACCGATTTGGATGTAATTTGGTGTGTACATAGTACATACTAATGTATCGACCGAGTTCGTTGGCCAGCTTCATCCGCTATTTTTTTTTAAAATGGCGGCCATTTAAATAGAAATTAATTTTAAATTTTAAATGAGGTTAAAAAAATTTAGAAACTGAAAAATATTTTTTTCTTATGTATTTGATCTTGATACAAAGATTCCCTAGCAATTTTTGTTTCGTCTATATTTTAAAAAATGGCTGAGTTATAGTACGTAGAATTGCTAGCGTGGCTGACATTTTGAAACAACCTGATTTTTGTCACGCAATAACAGGCGTATTTATGAACCGATTTGGATGTACCTTGGTGTATACATAATGCGTACCAATATCTCGACCGAGTTCGTTCTCCAGTTTCATCCGCCGTCTTGTTTCAAAATGGTGGCCATTTAAATTTTTGTTTTAATTTAAAGTTTAAAATAAGGTACCAAAAACATTAGAAAATTAAAAAAGATTTTTTTTGTATGTCTTTGATCTAAATATAAAGATTCTGGAACAGTTTTTGTTTCGTCTATATCTAAAAAATGGCTGAGATATGGCATTTTGAATTTCTATTGTGGCTGACATTTTGAAACGACTTGATTTTGGTCATGCGATAACAGGCGTATTTATGAACCGATTTGGATGTACAGTCGTGGAAAAAAAAAAAAAAAAGTAAACACCCCTACTAACTCCTCAACAAAGTATCATAGACGAAAGTTACTGGTACCGGACGATTGGAAATAAAGTCTACTTTTAAATGGTGTGTATAAAATTTGCTTAGGAGACCATATACATATTAAAACGAATCCAAACTTCATTTTTTTCAATAGCAGTACCCAAATTTAACGAGATATTTCAAATCTTCGGTTCAAAATATGCCTAGAAACCAAATTTCAAGTCATTCGAATGATAAATTTTTGAATTATAGACATTCAAAATTTAGTACTTGTAATGTTAAATTACATTTTCATATTTTTATTTATATCTCCTGAAATTATGCTCCTAATGAGCTAATTTTTTGTGTAGCAACAATACTAATATACCCAAATATAAATAAGTTGAATTTGCAATTTTTATAATTTTGTGATATGAATTATGGATTATGAAATTAATATTCGAAAAAATTATGAATTTCAACATACAATTTTTTTTGTTTGATTTAGATTCATTAAGTCCTGCTTTATGGAAATCGAAAATTTCACATTTTTCCTCCAAGTAGCTTTCAAATTATGCTTAAAAAACGGCAAAATGATGGTTTAAGGGGCCGTCTATGATAGAAGTGAGTAAATTTTTAAAATTTATTCTGCTATCAGGTTTCATTGACGCTTAAACGTGCCTTGATCAAGAAGGCGGCTCTCTCGGTTAACAATCGAGTTCGGAACTTCAATTTGGATACAGCCCTTAAAATACGCTCGTTTTAAAGTAATTAATTTCTCGGAAACTTATGGCACGGATTGCATAAAAATTTGCTTATAGGCTAATTGAAAGGTGTAGAGTTCATTTATGCTGTCAGAATTGTGTACTACTATTGATAAAAACATAATTATGGTTTGTTTTAATATGTAGATGGCCCCTTAAACAAATTTTATATACATCATTTAAAAGTAGACTTTATTTTCAGTCGTTCGGTACCAGTAATTTTCTTCTATGATAATTTGTTGCGAAGTTAATAGGGGGTGTTTACGTTTATTTTCCACGACTGTACCTTGGTGTGTACATAGTACACTGAAATGTCTCGACCGAGTTCGTTGGCCAGCTTCATTCGTCATCTTGTTTCGAAAGTGCTGCCATTAAAAAAAATTAATTTTAAATTTAAAATGAGTTATCAAGAAATTGAAAAATGAAATTTTTTGATGAAATTTTGATTAAAATTTTTTGAAAAATGATTTTTTTTATGTGTTTGACCTTGATACAAATATTCCGGAGCAGTTTTTGCTTCGCATATATCTTAAAAAATTGTTGAATAACACTTTGAATAACTAGCATGTCTGACATTTTGAAACGATCTGATATTTGTCACGTGGTAACACCCGTATTTATTAACCTATTTCGATGTATGAAAGCATGTGGGTAGTATATCGTAATGTCTCAACCAAGTTCGTTGGCCAGCTTTATCAGCCAATCTGTTTCAAAATGGAGGTCATTAAATAAAGAAAAAAAATTATATATAAAGTGAGGTGCAAAAAAATTAGAAATTGAAAAAGGTTTTTTTCTTATGTATTTTACCATGATATAAGGATTACGGAGCATTTTTGTTGTGTCTTTATCTTAAAAAAATGTCTCAGATATAGCAGTTTGAATTTCTAATGTGGGTGATATTTTGAAAAATCTGATTTTTTGCCTGCGACAGCACTTGTGTATATCAACCGATTCCGATGTGAGTGAGCATATGCTCAGGTATTACTAAGGTATCGACCAAGTTAAGTCGTCAGCCTCATCCACCATGTTGTCTTAAAATGGCAGGAACTTAAAGATATCGCCGAATTTGGTAACCAAATATAAGTTACTTTAAATAAAAGCAGCTTGGATAAAGCTGACTAATTTCGTGAAATTCTCATTCATAATGATTTAGTATCGATAAAAATTAGTATTGAATCACGTATAATCGGTTTCCACTAAATAAAGCTTCGTGTGTTTGAATAATATAAACTTGCTTTTTGAAAATAAGAATATAAAGTTACCTCTTCCTCCAGGCCCTACCGGAAGGACTTTCTATTAACGGATTTAGATGTGAGAAGGCATATGCATAGTATATAGCAATGTCTTGACCAAGTTAACTGGCCATTTTGTTTAAATATGATGGCCATTAATTTTTTTTTTAAACTTAAATTTAATATGAGGTACAAAAAAATTAGAAACTGAAAAAGATTTGTTTCTTAAGTGTTTGACCTTTATACAAGGATTCTGGAGCAATTTTTGTTTTTTCTTTATATCTAAAAATGGTTGAAATATAGCACTGTGAATTTCTAATGTGTGTGACATTTTGAAAAATCTGATTCTTTGCTTGCAACAGCACTATATATCAACCGATTGCAATGTGAATGAGCATGTGCATAGGAATTACTAAGGTCTCGATTAAGTTCATTGGTTAGCTTCACCCATCATGTTGTTTTGAAATGGCGAGCAGTTCCATATATTGCCGAATTTGGCTACCAAATGTAAGTCACTTTAAATAAAACCAGTTTGGATACAGCTGAGAATGCGATATTCTCATTCACATTCATTATTGACAAAAATTAGTATTGAATAATCTTCTATAATCGGGTTCCACTAATTTGAGCTTTGTGTGTTTGAATAGTATAAGCTGACTCTTTAAAAATAAGGAATATGAAAGGTACATCTTCCTCCTGGCACTCGCCGGAAGGACTTTATAAATGTAAAACAAAATCTTGAAGTAAAAAATTCTTACGTTGAAATGAAATAGAAGCTATATAAAAGCTAAATATTAAAAACATTGTGAAGTGAAAATTTCAAACCGTTTTAGAGAGGTTACTTTATCCATGATCATTTTCAATGGAATTTTCAGAAATATACAAAAAACCATTGAAAAAGCTAAAATTTTTAAGGCTGTTCTCAAGTTGCCTGCTCAACAACGTAAAACTTTCCGACACATTTTCGGATTCATTTTTACACGTAAAGGCATAAAATTGTAAGAGCTGACTATTTGAGGGACTTAAAAAATCGAAATGAGTTTTCAATTTTTTGTTAAATCAATTATTTATTGATTTGTAAACAATTTTGATCCAGAAATTAAATTAAAAACGCCAACTTTGACAATATTTTCTGCAGGATATTTTGTCTTTACCAATAACTGTAAAGCGTCTTGCCATTACATAATTTCTGAATAACACCGCCTGAGAATTGCAGGCGTTTTCGAATAAAAGTTAATTTAAAAAATGTGTCTGAATGTAGCCCCTTTCGAATTTAGAACAGCCTTAACTTCTAAAATGGGGCACTTTTCAGAAATGTGATCCTTACGCTTATAAAGTACACTTGTAACAAATTATTGCTGAAAAAGGTTGGTAGAAAGTGTAGTTTTTAAATTTTCTTAACAGTTTCAATTAATTTTTTCAAATTTTACCACAATAATTGCCTTTTTGTTTCCCAGTAATATAATTTTCTTTCAAAAAATGTTTAATAAGATATCAAAAGGTATCATAAAACATAATAAAAATCCTAAGAGTAAATTTAATAAAATTGCTATCCCTTGATACAAACTTGCATATTTGGTTAATCTTCCAGTAGTGACAGAACAGGAGAAACATATGAGGAGCTCACAACCATAGTAGACCAAGTCCATTTTGAAAAAATAATGAGATAGCTTATTTAGAAGGTGCATAAAATCTGTTTTATCCACTCCCATAGTAAACCAAGTCTGCTTTCACATACTTTCTCATATATGCCATCTGTTTACAGACATGGTTCACAGGGAGAGTGGATAAAACACATTTTATACACCTTCTAAATGGTTTATCGCTCTCTTTTTTTTTTCCAAAATAGACTTCGTCTACTATGGTTGTGAGCATATTACACTTGCTAAACGTATCTTCAAAATCATTTAATCGTTCATTTTTACAAATGTTTTTTATATTTTTGGCTGTCTATTATTGTGATGCAGGCCGTTGATGGAACGTTACTTGTACAAAGAAACAAGTCGTCGTATTCAACTGAAATGTTTAAGATGAGAGAAAATATATACAATTTTTTTAAAAATCAAAATTGTTCTTTAGTTTTATGTTGCTTTTTTATTACAAAGGTCACAACAATGGTTCTTAAAACAGCAAATTTGTAGTTATTTTTAAAGAAAAAAAACACAAAAGCTCACAATAAACAATGGTTTAAAATAATTGTACAAATAAGGATAAAAGAGGTTTATTTTTTAAAAGACAAGTTTGATATTAATTCAAATTTAAAAAGAGATTTTTTTTATAGATTTATTCCAACGTAATTTTTCATACAATTTTTTGCATAACAATTAGCTGTAATATATCTGAAATATTCATGCCGAAGTTAATGATGTTTCTGATAAATATGTATGAAAATAGGTTCTGTTATTTTAGCACATTTCACGATGGCGGTATATAAACTTATATGTATAACTTTATATATATTCTCGCATGCTTTTTTCTAATACTTTCTTATTATTGGTCTTCATGATTGATTCATATTCATCAAATAGCTGACTTCTAAATTTATTCATATAAAAATTTTTCCAAAATAGTATCAATAAAAAAATAATGTGAAAATTTTCATTTTTGTTTTTTAATTTTATATTATCTTCCTTAATAATATCCATGTTTCTCTGCTTTAATTTTATATAAGAAGTGATTCTTTTTATAACGAAAGTTTTTAAATTTCTAAAATACGTCTTTCAAAAAAATTAATCTCGTAAAATGCTACCCACTTGATATTTAATATGCTTTTAAGGCTTCTTTTTCATCGATATTTTCAGAGTTAATTTAATCATTTTATTTATAATTATTCAGGGCGAATTCATTATTTGCTTTTCTTAAAATTGACTCTTTTGATGCTTTAATGTTTTCAGCGCATAAAAAGGTGAGGTTTTTTTTTTTTTTTTTTTTTTTTTTTTTTTTTTTTTTTTAATAACACTCTGAACATTCTTAGCTTGTCTTCTTATTTTTTTTAGGTTAAATCTTTTAATTTTGAAATATATATAATGAAGGATCCATTTATGCAGCATGAATTTTATATTTAATTTTACAAAAAATGAAGATATATTTATGGTATACTTGTTATGTAACTGTAAACTTATATTCGCGTGCGAAAACACTCATATAATTGAATTTAATAGTATATTTTAAGAAATATTAAAATTACATGCAATAAATATGGCATATATATATATAAACATTAATTAGACACAATCTTGCATATAGCTACTGAAACATGCATATAGTTAATGGCTTTTGTTATCAATAATTCAAGTTCTACTTTTATGTTAAAACCTTTTAAACACCGCACTATGATTGAAAGATAACAGAGACTATTTATTGGTAAAAATCACATTAAAACTCAAACATAAGCACTATGGGTAATTTTTTTTCAAAAATTTTTTATTGTATAGGATTGATTTATAACATGCTCCAGAAATGGAACATTGGCGGGAAACACTTAGTTTTTTCACATGTTTTTATAAAATGTGATTAACGATATTTAAATTAAAATCTATTTATATGCCCATTACTTTTAATAACTACATGTTAAGTCATAAAAGTTATTCAGGAATAACACAGGTTAAGCAGAAAAATAGCCGGGCTCCGGGTAGGAAGTTTACACAGAAAAGGCTTTGCCACTAAATTAAAAATACGTGTATTATTTAGATCAGGCATGTCAAACACGTGGCCCGCCGAGCAATTGTGAGTGGCCCGCCCACTTTCTGGCATTATTTGTAAGTTTTATTTAGTTACACGAATATTCACACACAAAATGGAAAAAAAAAAACAGGATGGGGTTTCTGAAAAAAATATTTTCCGGTTTATATTTTGCTGTTAATTTAAAACTTGATTCATCATAAATTATTTATTGTACGTAGTATTAAGAATCTCACTTATTTAGCAATAATGTTTAATAAATCACACAGTTTATAAATGAGCTTCAAGTCTTTTTTTTTTTTTTTTTTTTTTTTTTTTTTTTTTTTTGGCAGACAGACTGTTTTTCGCCTAGACATAACGAGATTCTGGTTCGTCCATTGATACATCGACAAAATATCTTCAAGTTGGCTGGCGCCTGCCTACTAAAGTCAAGGGAAAAATTAACTTTGTACTCCATGTCATTTTCCCTATCCAAATAATTTCCGATTATTTAGTTTAAACTACCGGTGAAGAACTTACTTAAGATATATACATATATATTGTAATAAATTCAGATTATTGAAAGCTATGATAAAATTAAAGCTCCCGAAAATAGATCAGTTGGTATTTTAAAACAGAGCGTTTTATCTTTCACACTCATACTTTAATGTTCTCGTCAAAAGTTTCAAAACATGTATTAAAAGTTGAAAGTTATTTGAGATTTAAAAATGGGGAAAATGTTATGATCATTAGGGAAATTTTGAGGAAATATTTGAATGACAAGATTATTATCACCGGTCGAATGTTACCCTAAGAATTTGCACTGCAGCGGTAAAATGTATTAACTGCTTATTCTTTATTCAATCCAGTCTATTATTTCTAGTGCATTTTCTATAATGAAACGTATAGTATTTTCTTAAAATAACTGCTGATTTTCAAAAATAAGATCGACATTTTTCATCAATATGAGTAAAAATTGAACAAACGAAGAGCATCGAAGATTTCAAGAAAGATGGGAATTGCAATATTTTTCCTTTCAAAACAAAAACAAATTTTTTGTGTTTAATATGCAGAAACACTATTGCAGTTTGGAAAGAGTATAATGTTAAAAGACATTATGACACCAACCATAAAGTAAATTATGAAAAATATATTGGCAAACTTAGGGAAGATAAATTGTCAGAATTAAAGTTGAAACTTCAAAACCAACAAAGTACATTTACTAAGCCAAACGAGGATAATATAGCGGCTGTAAAAACAAGTTATTTATTGGCACATTTAATTGCAAGCAAGTCAAAACCATTCACAGAAGGGGAATTTGTTCATGAATGCATACTTAAAGCAGTGGAAGTGATGTGTCCGGGGCAAATAAAAAAATTCAAAAATATTTGTTTAACGCGAAATACAGTTGCAAACCGAATTGATGATATTGCTGGTAATTTAAGAAAACAACTAAAATCTCTAATCACAACATTTGAAACCTATTCCATCCAAATTGACGAAAGTACGGATGTGCGGGATACTGCTCAATTGGCAATTTTTATTCGCGGATGTGACTTGAATTTAAAAGTAAGTGAATAGCTTCTAGAAATTATACCAATGCATGATACCACCACCGGAAAAGATATTTTCGACTCGCTTATGAAAGGACTGAATGAATACAATTTGACTTTAAAAAAGCTTGTTTCCATTGCAACTGATGGTGCTCCTGCCATGACTGGTGTCATTAAAGGCGCGGTTACAATACTAAAAGAGGAATGCGAGCAACAAAGAAATACACATTTCTATCATTTCCATTGCATTATTCATCAGCAAACGTTGTGTTCGAAAATTTTAAACATTGGACACGTGCTTAAAAATGTTAGCAAAATAGTCAATTATATTCGTTCACATGGACTGAACCACCGCCAATTCAGTACATTTCTTGAAGATGTAGGTAGTGAATGTACCGATATACCTTATTACACTGAAATTCGGTGGCTTTCGAGTTATAAAGTTTTAAAGCGATTCTTCGAATTGCTGGATGAAATCACTATTTTTCTGGAATCGAAAAATTATGAATGCACGATATTAAAAGATCAACAATGGGTAAAGGATCTTGCTTTTTCAGTTGACATTACAAATCACCTCAGTCAACTTAATCTTAAATTTCAAGGTAAACTTCACCTTGTTACCACTTTATATGATAATATTAATGTATTCAGGCGAAAGTTAGTTCTTTGGGAAAAACAAATTCAAAAAGAAAATTTATCGCATTTTGAATGCTGCCAGGAATTACTTAAAAAATCGCCGGAAATTAAGTTTTCAGAGTACAATAATCAGATTAAGTTGTTACAAAATGAATTCGAAAGGAGATTTTTAGATTTTAAAAAATGTGAAAGTGAATTCCTTCTATTTACTTCTCCTTTTTCAATTGATGTTGAGACTGTTGATGAGAATTTACAGATGGAGTTAATCGAAATTCAGTGTGATACTATCTTAAAACAAAAATATATAGACGTAGGAATACCAGATTTCTATAATTATTTATCAGCTGACCGATTTCCTAATATGTTATGCACAGTAAGACGTATTTTGGCTATGTTTGGAAGCACATATTTGTGCGAACAATTATTTTCAACTTTAAAAAACAACAAAACTCCCGAAAGATCAAGATTAACTGATCAGCATTCACAATCAATTTTAAAAATAGCAACAGCCCAGCAAATTGAACCAAATTTTGAAGATTTGGTTAAAGAAAAACGTTGTCAAGTTTCTTCAAAAAAGTAATACTGTAGTTTTATTTAAATAATTAGATTAAAACTCATAAATTATGACTTTGGATTTCCTATTTTTACTGCTATTGGAGATTATTAAGCACCAGATATGCCACCCTTGCGTCATACCATGCCAGTCATTAATATGTAAGAAAACATTTCCTTTTGCACGGTATTTGTATTTTGTTGATATTTAAAAATTGCTTTCCCTATTTTATGTTCATGTTATAATATAAATGTTTTATTTTTCTATGTTTAATATATTTTACCTTGTAGTTTTTTAATCTCAAACTTTTCATGTTTCAATAATTGTCTGTTAATTTATTTTTCAAACAGTAAGTTATATCTCTGACAAAATGGATTTTGCGGAAAAGTTACATCTAAGCGTAAAAATTCTACCCAATTCATTGCGGAATTAAAGCTTACCAAACGCGACTAAGAAAGCACTCAAATGCCAAATATTCAAAAATACCGTTGCTAAGATTTTTTTTTTAATCATTTCATTTATTAAAAAGAACAGCAGAAATAGCAAAGGCATAAAATGAAAATATATTTTTAAAATTCACAATTTTATTTAGATTTCATGGAAATGTATAGAATTTTCAAAATTCATATCGTTATCAAGATTTTATTGTTAGATGTTTGTCGCTGTCTTAATGTTTCGTATATCATAAATTTGTTGTTTATCAAGTTTATCCAAATGGTGCCTTGTATAAATTACTATTTTATTGTGACTAATAGTGAGCATTTTAAGGTAGCAGTTTTAATTATTATTACATATTATTTTTGTTTAGAATTAGTTATTTGTATCTTGAAAGTGTTGAATCATTCTGATATCTACCCGGACATTGAAAATTTTGCATTACCTTAATTTTTCAGTAATCCAAAAGGTTCTTTCTTGCGAACCTTGTGCTGTATTGTGAAAACAAATGAGTAGCATTTTGCCATATAACTTTTTTCCCTCATTATTTGGATTTGTTTTAAGGGTATGATATTTGGTTTCTTGTTATTTTGATTATCGTATTATTTTCAGTTGCATTATTATTATTATTATTATTATTATATTATTATTATCATGGAAGGAGTGTTTAATAAGTTTTTCGAATTGTAAAAAATTAGTTTGAGTAAATTTATTAAATATAAAAGCATTGAATTTTCTTTGTTATTCTCTTGTCATAAAACTTAAAGTATAAGAAAAATTGTTTTATTGGCAAGTTTTATTTTCACTCCTGAGTGGTTTAAATTTAAAAAATACTTAATTTTTATTTCAAAAGATATATTTTTCTTGTGCATCAATATAATCTACAGATGAAGCAGATTTCTAATGTATTCAACTGGCAATGTGTCTAATTTTTCTGGCATTTTTCTTCGACTGTAATAGGAGTTCCGGCCCCTTTTCCCCCTGTAGGTGTTCTTTTCTTCCGCATGGAGGAATATGCAAAATATATCTTTTAAAATTAAAATAAGTACGTTATTATAAGTAATACATAATGTATCTCGAATGAAAAACACACGTTTTTTTTTTTTTTTTTTTTTTTTTTTTTTTTGCTCGTGAATAAGCTAGTATTAAAAATAAGAAAAAATTCTACCTCAACTAATATTCAATAATAAATATGCATTTATGTTGAATAATTTTCCATTACCAGAATAATCTATAAATTGTAAAAAGAAATATATTTTTTAACTGAATAAAAACTGTTGGATCTTTTTTTGTATTATCGGGCAATTTTATTATAAATCTAACATCATTTTTTCCTTAATGTTTTATTTTAAAAAACCCTCGGTTGTACTTTGAATTGTTTTATACAGTGTGACAAAAACCTTATTTTTTCATTCTTTTTTTTTTAATATGATGTAATATGGCCCGCGGCCTTATAGATATCATCGTATTTGGCCCGCGTTGGTAATCGAGTTTGACATGCCTGATTTAGATGATGAGTATGAATTACTGTATACAAAAAAATTACAAATATTTATCTGAATAGTAAAAAAAATTATAAAAACAGCATAAGAAAATCATAATAATGCCTGTACTAAGATTCGCAGCACAATAATCATATAAATGAAAGTGTAAAAAATACAAGGAGAAATAAATAATCTCCTAATTTCAAGGTGCTATTATCTATAACAAGATTTTTTTTAGCTTTCTAAATTTATTTCTAGGCATTACTGTAGAATCACTTTTGACCAATAGATCTTCTTGAGTGCTCCAATATAAATCTTCTCCGAGTACCTGGTGATATCCACTAAACAACAACAATCCAAAATATTGACCTATATTATTTTCATCTACAGCTATAACTACTCCTTTTTGAAATGCATAAAGTGTTGTCATATTAGCTACACGCAGTAGATATTCTATTAGAAAGAACTTATGAAATATTTCAATTAGATATAAAGTAAGCAACTTAGGAAATACTTCAGAAATATTTGCAATGCTTTTAGTTTTTAGAATTTTTTTAAATTTTGCATCTTTTTAAATTTTGCATTTTTTTTTTTTTTCGCAGCGATGTTGGATATTTTCTCTTTCTGCATAATTTTTTGCTTCAAATTCAGTCTGCCCTTTGATGTTGAAGGTACTTCAGGACCAAACCCGTCTTTAGAAATTTCAATGTCACCTACTTTTCTAGAGCTATTTCAATTTAACCATAAACATTTGCTGGCTGAACAGGCTGAAAAATGTCCTCATTTATGTTTTCCTCATCTATTAAATAATCACTTTCTTCTGGAGGTAGTTTACAAATATCAATGCATTCTTCATCAGAATTATTCGATAATTCATAAAAGTATTCAAGTGCGTTTTATGATGTAAAAAATGGTTTTGAATGAGATATCCCATCTGGGTGACATATCCTAAATAACGGAAAAACAATTACAGAGGGAAGTAAACAGAATAAGAATTCCTTATTTTCCGATATCAGCTCTCCAATCCTATCTTGGCTCTCAATTTGAGTCATAAACAATGTCTGACTATCAACAAACACATGTGTTTTTCAGCGGCAGCTATGAGCAATCTGCTTCAGCAGACCGGAGAACGTGTGTGAAAAATGGGGGGAGGGTCAGAAGGGGAGGTGTGCAAGGAAATAGAAACTAGATCAAAGTCGTAAACAGCTTTCATTGATACTTGCTAAAATTCTGGTATTCGGAAACTTTTTATCAATACTTATATGCACTGTAATCAAAGAACTTTATCATGTTAAAAAATAAACCTTTACACGTTAATATTCCATGTTTGGAACATGCAGATTTGTTATCTAAAAGAAACAATAAAAATATTTTTATTTGTTAGAACTTATGCTCTACGAATATAAGGATCATTTTTAATTACTCACACTTAGTTATAAAAAAACATTTGTTAAATTTTGAATTTTACATGAATTTTCGAATTTTGTCCGATGAAAAGTCTAAAAAAAGACCGAAATTGTGATTTTCTCCCCTACACACTATTTATTTTATTAGCGCAGTATCAACGTCAAAAAATTAATCCGCACTTTTTTTTAAATAATACTTTTTATAGAGCAATGTGAACAAAATTTTATTTTTCGCAGAATTTTGAAATTGATGTTCCATTTATGGAACATTGGCGTGTAAAAGGTTAATTATATTTAGGTACGTTTTACTTGAGTTCACATTTATAAGTTATATAAATAATATTATAAATTCGCAGAGTGAAAGGCTATTAGTAGGGGAAGGTGTTGTACCTCTGACCATACTGTTCTTTTGACCACCTAGGCTGTAGTGCCACCTAACAGAATTTTATGAATTTTGGTGTAATTAGTGCATAGTTCCTTCACTAGAGGACTTGCGCAACCTACTGTGGATTATTCAAGTCAAAGACGATTCATGTGAATAATACTAAGTTATAATATAAGTTAATAATAATAATTATTATAAGTTATATAAATAATATTATAAATTCGCAGAGTGAAAGGCTATTAGTAGGGGAAGGTGTTGTACCTCTGACCATATTGTTCTTTTGACCACCTAGGCTGTAGCGCCACCTAACAGAATTTTATGAATTTTGGTGTAATTAGTGCATAGTTCCTTCACTAGAGGACTTGCGCAACCTACTGTGGATTATTCAAGTCAAAGACGATTCATGTGAATAATACTAATCCATTTCCATCATAAAAATGTAAGTATTTATTTGTTAATGTTTTGCCTAATAATATTTTTGTGCTATGCCTTTGGTGATAAAAATAATTTAACATGGTAGCTATAGACTTTTGTAAATATGGTGGGGCTTGTGAAAATGATTATCCTAAACCTAAAACTGTAGCATGCTTTGTAATATGCACTAGCATGGTGTTGAACCTCTGACCATGATCAGTTGTTGTTCCTTTGACCAGGTCAAAGGTACAACACTTTTAAAAGATTTTCTAAACATTTCAACTTTTACGACTTACTTAGTACAACAAACTTGAAGTTAGTTAACGATATTTTTTTTTTACTTCAGTTGTTCATAAATAATAAAAAAAAAATATCTAGACTGGGATAAGCACAGTTCATGTACCTCCTAAACTCATACCCCACAAAGAAAAAATTGGTATGTTTATATAACGTATATAACACATATAACGTATATATGACGTATATATGTTATATACGTTATATATATAACGTATATAACATATATAACAAGTATAACGTCTTGTTAGAGGGATAACGTCTGCCGTAAGGGGAACAACTATCACTATGATTACTGCGGTTAGTGCATCCGGAAACATCATTCCCCCTTTGTTTGTTTTTCCTCGGATCAACTTTAAGCCATTTATGCTTCACAGAACGGCTCCTGGATCAATCGGGGCTGCAATCCTATCAGACTGGTCAAATGAGGCCATATTCCAATAGTTCTTTCAACATTTTCTGAAAAATGTTAGACCAAGTACTGAAAGGCCAATGTTGTTATTATTTCACAACCATGAATCTCATATTACCATACCAATAATTGATTTAGCCAAGGCTAGTGGTGTGATACTAATGATGTTTTATCCACATTCTATCAATGAAATGCAATCCCTTGATAAGGGTGTTTATGGTCATTTTAAAGCCTTTTATAATCAAGCTGTAAATAATTGGATGATTTCTCCTGGAAATGTTAGAAAGCCTCTTGCAATCTACAACATTGCTGAACTTGCGGGCATAACAAATTCTAAATCCGTAGTTCCAAACAATGTTATGAAAGGTTTTAAGGTCACAGGGTTTGTGCCTTTCAAAGTGAAAGTTTTCTCTGATGACGAATTTCTTGCAGCTACTGTAACTGACAGACAGATGCTGGATTAAACTGATTTTGATGAGCCATCAGAGTGTGGCGCAGCTCAAACTGACAATATCATTCCTCAATCCAGCAGTTCAAATCTATCACCACTTATCATAACACCTGAAACTGTTGGACGCCATCCAAAAGTGCAAGCAAGGAAAATGTCAAATAGGGGTCGGTATAAAGGGAAACTTCGTATGCTGACTCTCCAGAAAAGCTAAATTATTGAAGCTAAAAAAAAAAGACAAAAGCAACACTCTAAACGCAAGAAACAATGATACTGAATAAAATGATTTTTTTCTTCATTGCTGTTTTGTCTAATTGCCTAGTCAGAGGTACAGCATCCCATGGTCAAATGTACAACTATGTGTTGTACTTTTGACCACAATGTTATTATTTATTAAAAATTGAATTAAATATAATAAAAGTAAAACTAGAACCTTGAAAAAAAAACCCAGATGATATTGATTAAAATAAAACAAAGAAATCGAATTTAGCCTTAATAGTTAAACCACGAAAATTAAAAATTGGCAAAGTGGTCAAAGGAACAACATCTTTCCCTACCTGAAAGGTCTCAGAGAATAAACTTTATCACATAGCAGAACAACAATGATGAAATGATTGACTGACACCAGAATTTACAAACTACCTGGTGTCCATAAGTAAAAAATCCTACTTTAAAGTTGTCTAAATACGAAACTATTGGTCAGAAAGTTGTGAAATTTTGTGTGGGACATAAAAAAATGGGAATTTGTTTGAGCGGGAAAAAAATTTAGTTCAAAATTTCACCACCAGAGGGCGTTTTTAATAAATTACACATTTATCCACTGCCCACTGAATACTAGGCCTAAGCTCTGCGAAAAAAATGGCGGCTGTTGTAGACGGGTTTATTTATCAGAGTTTGTACGGTCCGTTCAATTCGAACACCAATAATTTTTTTAAAGTTTTTACGCTTTATTTTTTTCAGGCGGTGGTCTGTATATTTCTCTTATTTAATCTGAGGAAAAAAAAAACAACGTAAAAACCTTAAAAAATGTGTAATTCACCAAAAAAGCCCCCTGGTGGCGAAATTTTGGACTATTTTTTTTTCGCTCAAACAAATTCCCATTCATTTATTATGTCCGTCACAAAATTTCGCAATTTTTAGACCAATACTTTCATCTGCACACTGTAAAAAAAATCTGTAAATTTTACAGGAAAAAACTGTTTTTAAAATAAAACAGTTTTTTTCTGTAAAAAATATGGATTTTGTAATTTTTACAGAAAAAATCTATATTTTTTACAAAAAAAACTGTTTTAAAGAAAAAACAGTTTTTTCCTGTAAAAAATATGGATTTTGTAATTTTTACAGGAAAAATCCATGTTTTTCAGAAATACAAAAACTGTTTAAAAGAAAAAAAGACGGATTTTTTCTGTAAAAATTACAAAATCCATATTTTTTACAAAAAAGAACTGTTTTAAAGAAAAAACAGTTTTTTCCTGTAAAAAATATGGATTTTGTAATTTTTACAGAAAAAATCCATGTTTTTCAGAAATATAAAAACTGTTTAAAAGAAAAAAAAAACGGATTTTTTCTGTAAAAATTACAAAATCCATATTTTTTACGGAAAAAAACTGTTTTAAAGAGAAAACAGTTTTTACCTGTAAAAAATATGGATTTTGTAATTTTTACAGGAAAAATCCATGTTTTTCAGAGAAATAAAAACCATTTAAAAGAAAAAAAACTGATTTTTTCTGTAAAAATTACAAAATCCATATTTTTTACAGAAAAAACTCCTTTTCCTTTAAAACAGTTTTTTTCTGTAAAAAATATGAATTTTATAATTTTTACAGAAAAAATCCATATTGTTGAGACATATAAACACTGTTTAAAAGTTAAAAAAAAAAAAAATCTTTTTTTTTTTTTTTTTCAAAATCGATGCAACGAATAGTAAATTTTAACTGCACTCCGATTTTCACTGTTTGCTATCCAGTGTCTTTAAAAACCCACCAAAGACGAAAAATTATAATGTTAAGATTTTCATTATTTAGGAAGTAAATGGAGGGGGGGTGCGGGGGAGAAAGATTCATAGATTAACAGAAAAACGTGACATAAAATTCTCCTTTTTTTTGGGGGGGGGAGGGGGACAACTTTGTCATTTTATTGAGGGGAATTTTATATTTTTTCTGCAAGGGAGGGGTAGGGATGGAGCGAAGGCTGGTTAAAAAGATACCACCATCTATAATTTTATTTAAACGCATTTTATTAAAAAGTATTCTATATTTTCAATTCGCTAAATTCACAACATTATTTATATGTACATATAACATTTTCAATAGATAATTTCGACCAAGAGTAGACTTTTGAGGGGGTGTAAGGGGGGGAAAATTAAACAAAGATACAAAGAGCTATTTTTAAAGAAGTTGAAATTAAGAAGAATAAAGTGGAAAACTTTCTCCATTATATGTGTTGTTGTTGTTTTTCATTTTTTTAGCCTGTTCAGGATAAGGGACGAGTTGAGAGAGCTTTCTGCGGGGAGGGGGGGGGGTAAGGGGTAAGGGCGAGTTAAATTGATAATACATTTATATAGATATTTTCAATTCGGTACATGGATTGCATATGTATATGTATGCATATATATATGCATATATATTTTTTTTCTTTTGCCAATATTGGCCGATGGGCAGTGCCGAAACTAGCTTTTTTTGCACCCGGGGCAAACATGGATTTTGGCGCAACCTCCCCCCCCCCCTTCTTCCGCAATGTATATTTACAAAGAGAATTTTGCCAATTTTTTAATAGCCGACTTATTTTAAAATTTAAAATATGAAATCATAAAATATGTAATACTGTACATTACGTAATCTACAATGGTGGATCCAAGGGGAAGGTCGGTCAAGTCCCCCCCCCCCCCATGAACAACAACAAAAATAGTCTAAAGATCATTTTTAAAATGAAATATATAGTACAGTCCCGATCATCCGAGTCCCGCTTAACCGAGTTATTTTCTTCTGATGGGCTGGTGGCTTCCATTATTATGAACAGACATTATAAATGAACTGTTAGGTGAAGATGAAAGAGCAGCCGTAAAAAGTTAGAACTCTGGTTTTTTGGTCAGAATGAAAAAAAAAAGGGGGGGGGCATAATTTTGGCCATTTTTTTCCCCATTGTCAGAAAATCAGAGTTCTAACTTTTTACGACTGCTCTTTCATCTTCACCTAACACTTCATTTCTAATGTCTGTTTCATAATAATAGAAGCCACCAATCCATCAGAAGAAAATGATCCATTCCAAAGTTATAATCCTTCATTTGGCGCCCCTTCGTTCTGGCGCCCGGGGCACATGCTCCCCTGCTCCCCCCCACCCCCACTTTAGTTTCGGCCATGCCGGTGGGAGAAGGGAGCAGTATCAAGAAATTAAAAAAAAAGTACCCGTCAAGATCCGACGGCAAACAACTTGAACGTTTCATTAGGAAAATGTTTTTTAATTAGTAGCTTTTAAATTAATTTTTGAAAATTTAGTGAATTTGGTATATTGTATAAATGGTTCCTACAGATTTAAGGTGGTAGTCAGTGGTTAGTGGCGCTGTCAATCTAACCTACTTAATGAAATGAAAGTATATTAAGTTTGTAATTTATAACCAACTATGCTTACTTTTTATCAGAAGTTTAACTACAATTATTGGGTAAAGCATTTATTTTTACATAATATAGTCCAATAAAAAATAGCAATATTTAGTTTTTTTTTTCTAATTTTTATTTTTAATTTTTATTAGTCTCATTCTAAAACCTTAATCTTAAATCTAGATGCTGGCAGCTAACGCTTTTTAATATTTATTTCCCATTTTCATACATTTAAATATTAAACTATGGATACCAAGATAATTTTGTTTATAGTTCTTATACGAATATTTTTTCTTTCTTTCAGTTTTTTTTTTTTTTTTTTTTTTTTTTTTTTTTTTTTTTTTTTTTACAGAAAAGAAGGGCGAACTTTTTCTTTTGTAGATACAAACACACATATATTCTTGAAAATGATCAGGAAATAGAGCCAAAATTGTAGATCAGTTCAATTTATCTAATTGATAATTGCATGGAAAATGTTTTAGCATAAATAGTTTTAATATAAAATTAGTATTTAAAAAAATATATTGTTGAGTGTTAAATTTTATTTAATTATAAAGCATTCAAACAACAATAATAAAATAAATACAAATCATATAACTTATCTCCCCCCCCCCCCCCCCAGAAATAAAAAAGTCCTTCCGGCCAGTGCCGGGAGGAAGAGGTAGCTTTCATAATCCTTATTTAAAAAAAGCCAAATTATATCATGCAAACACACGAAGCTCAATTTAGTGGAAACCGAATATAGGAGATTCAATACTAATTTTTATCAATATAATGAATGAGAATTTCGCAAAATTAGTCAGCTTTATCCAAGCTGCTTTTCTTTAAAGTAACTTATATTTGGCTGCCAAATTCGGCAATTTCTTAAAGTGCCTGTCATTTTAAGACAACATGGTGGATGAGGCTAAGCAGTGAACTTGGTCGAGACCTTAGTAATTGCTGTGCACATGCTCACTCACATCGGAATCGATTAATATATAGGAGTGCTGTCGCATGCAAAAAATCAGATTTTTCAAAATGTCACCCACAATAGAAATTGAAACTGCTATATCTGAGCCATTTTTTAAGGTAAAGACAAACAAAAAATACTCCCGAATCCTTATATCAAGATCAAATACTTAAGAAAGAAACCTTTTCCAATTTCTAATTTTTTTGCACCTCACTTTAAATATATATATTTTTTTTAATTTAATGGCCGCCATTTTGAAACAAGATGGCTGATGAATCTGGCCAGCGAACTTGGTCGAGGTGTTGATGTATACTATCCACATTCCTTCTTACATCGAAATAGGCGAATACGTGTGTTATCGCGTGACAAATACAAGATCGTTTCAAAATGTTAGCCATGCTAGAAATTCAAAGTGCTATAAATCAACCATTTTTTAAGATATCAACAAAAGAACAAATTTTCAGAAACAAAAACTGCTCCGGAATCTTTGTATCAAGGCCAAACACATAAAAAAAATCTTTTTCATTTTCCAATTTTTTAATACCTCATTTTGAATTTTAAATTTAATTTTTTTTTAATGGCAAACCTTTTGAAACAAGATGGCGTATGAAGCTGGCCAACGAACTCGGTCGAGACATTGGTATGTACTATGTACAGACCAAGTTACATCCAAATAGGTTCATAAATGCGCGTGTTATCGCGTGACAAAAATCAGGTCGTTTTAAAATGTCAGCCACAAGAGAAATTCAAAATGCTAGTACTCAGCCATTTTTTTTAGATATAGACGAAAGAAAAACTGTTCCGGAATCTTTGTATTAAGGTCAAACACATACAAAAAAAATCTTTTTCATTTTCCAATTTTTTGGTATATCATTTAAATTTTTTAATTTTTAAATTTTTTTAAATGTCCGCCATTTTGAAACAAGATGGCGGATGAAGCTGGCCAACGAACTCGGTCGAGATATTTGTATGTACTATGTACACACCAAGGTACATCCAAGTCGGTTCATAAATACGCCTGTTATTACGTGAGAAAAATCAGGACGTTTCAAAATGTCAGCCACGCTAGAAATTAAAAATGCTATAACTCAGCCATTTATTAAGATATAGACGAAACAAAAACTGCTCCCGAAACTTTTTATCAAGATCAAACACATAAGAAGAAAATATTTTTTCAATTTTCAATTTTTGGTACCACATTTCAAATTTAAATTTTTCTAAAAAATTTAAATGGCCGCCATTTTTAAACAAGATGGCGGGTGAAGCTGGCCAACGAACCCGGTCGAGACATTGGTATGTACTATGTATAAACGAAGTTACATCCAAATCGGTTCATAAATACGCTTTTTATCGCGTGACAAATTTCAGGACGTTTCAAAATGTCAGCCACGCTAGAAATTCAAAATGCTATAACTCTGCCATTTTTTAAGATATAGACGAAACAAAAACTGCTCCGAAATCTTTGTATAAAGGTCAAATACATAAGAAAAAAATATTTTTCCATTTTCAATTTTTTGGTACCACATTTCAAATTTTAAATTTTTAAAAAAATTTTAAATGGCCGCCATTTTGAAACAAAATGGCGGATGAAGCTGGCAAACGAACTCGGTCGAGAGATTGGTATTTACTATGTACACACCGAATTACATCCAAATCGGTTCATAAATACGCCTTTTATCGCGTGACAAAATTCAGGACGTTTCAAAATGTCAGCCACGCTAGAAATTCAAAATGCTATAACTCAGCCATTTTTTAAGATATAGACGAAACAAAAACTGCTCCGGAATCTTTGTATAAAGGTCAAATACATAAGAAAAAAATATTTTTCCATTTTTAATTTTTTGGTACCACATTTCAAGTTTTAAATTTTTTTAAAAACTTTAAATGGCCGCCATTTTGAAACAAAACGGCGGATGAAGCTGGCCAACGAACTCGGTCGAGACATTGGTATGTACTATGTACACACCAAATTACATCGAAATCGGTTCATAATTACGGGAGTTACAGTGTGACATAGATCAGATATATATATATATATATATATATATATAGATATATATATATATATATATATATATATATATATCAATTTTGAACGAAGGGTGGTTTCGGGGTCTGGGGGTCATGATCGATGAAAATATACCAAAATTTTTTGAAATTGCTTTCCTCCGAACGGCTGCAATAGGTAGCTTTTTTGTAAAGAAAGCTACCTAAAAATATGGCATTATTGAAATGAATAATCGGCAAAAAATATTACAGAATACCGGGCGCGGTTATAGAACTCATGTTCGCTACAAAGATTCATAGTTTTAAACTGACGCCTTTGACCGTTACGTTAGCCAGATCTTGCCTTCCTTCCTCTAAAATGGAGGATATTCCAAATATGGGTTTGAGGCTGAAAAAAGTCACGTGATACCGGTAATTTACCCAAGGCACATCTAACTAATAAGAAGGGAAGATGCTACTGCTTTGCCTGATGAACTGTTTCATTGCCTAGCGGGGATTTACATTACACGTCTACGGAGCCTTCCCTTCTTTACGCTAGACGTTTTTACCTTGATCACGTGATCAAAGCGCAGATGGAATATCCTCCATTGAACAAGCGTTTACCTTTACGCATGCGCATTTATGTTCACCTCGCACTGAATTGAAAATTTACCTTAGCTACAGCGTCTAGAATACCTAGTGGGGAAATATCATAGACTTCTAATATAACTGGACGCAGAAATGGCAACCTTTTCTTGAAGCACATATCATGCTTCCCACCATCACGTGATGGTGGGGAGAATGCGTGCCAAACCGGTTTTTCCCGCATCCCACCAAGACCTATTTCGTCTGCATTCGGTTTGGAGCGTTTCTTTTATCACGAGAATGAAAACAGAAAATTACCAAGAAAGGGATCACCGCCAAAAAACGACACCCCTTTCGCGATGAGATCTCTGACATGAGTGCATCAGGGTTCGACGGAGAGAACAAAGGGATTCGCTCTCTATTCCATTCCTCCTCTAAGGGAAATATGCTATCCAAACAGTGCTAAAAATTTGTATCCCTTAAATGTGCGACGATACTGCTAAAATCCCAAGTGTCGATCGCAGCGACATCTGCGGGATTTTCGTATTACATTGTATAGACTAGCAATATCTTGCAGCTGTAAAAATTATCCTGCAGATGGCGCTGCGATCTTCGTATTTCAGCAGCATCGTTGCACATTTAAGGGATACAATATTTTAGCTTTTTTTTTTTTAAGTATTACAGGGATAGCCGATTTTCACACTATATATTCTAGGCGCTATAAGGAAAGTGCATGTTTACAAGCAAACACTTCCGTATACCAATCTGCCAACTACATTTTTGTCATAACGATCATTGCAGGAATAGTCTTGGGGACGAAGGCCAATCATATTAGAGACCTGTTAAACGCAGACCAATCAAATTTACCTAGCTCATGTGTACAGGTAGGAGTCATAAAGAACGGACAAGTTTTTCGTGCTGATCCACAGTAATTCGACCAACAGTGACGTTAGCTTCCATTTCCTTATAACCAGAGAATTACAACCCAGAACTCCACAAAAAGCGTGCAACGGAGCCAGCGGCAGTCAAACCCACAATCCACCTACGCTCTCAAGCGATTAGCGGTGTAATGCCTTAACCACTCATCCACGGTGAGCCGATTTTTTCGCTTTCGGAGGTAAAAACACACAGATAAGCAAACGATGTAGATTGTAAAAGTAAACACTGAATAGATATGTCCACTATTCGGGAATATCCGTTATAATTTTTTTGCACTAATTTTATTTACATGCTGCTTTCAATGTTAAGGGTTGGAATATATGTGGTTAAGTCCGTGTGTTTTAATATCATTTATTTATTGAACACTTACATCTGACGTGTGTGATTGACATCAGGTGCCATCTTATAAGTCATCCTCAATATACAAGAAAGAGATAGCCATAAGGAAATATACAACACCAGAGAGTCACAACCAGGAGCTCCACAAAGGGTGTGCAACGGAGCCAGCGGGAGTCGAACCCGCAGCTCACCTACGCTAGGTACCTTAAGCTCTCAGGCGATTGGCGATCAGGTGCCTCGAGGGCCCGCTCTACTGAAACTCCCCGATCGCGAAATCCCATGTTAGCGTATGGGGAAACTTGAAACCCGATGACTCATTACCTAACATAATTATTAAAATACCGTTTTCACCATCAGAAAGTAGGCGTCAGATTACGATGATTTGCGTTTATAAAAATTACCTCCGTAAATTTTAAGTATATAAGAAATTCCTAAAAACTTTGAAATTTCCATTTGATTAAATTTTATCATCTTCTTAAAAATACTTAAAATTTACATAAACATTTTTTTTAAAACGCACATAATCGACATCTGACGTCTACTTTCTGATGGTGAAAAGAGTATTTTAATAATTATATTAGGTAATGAGTAATCGCGCTTCAAAATTTTCCCATAGATTAACATGGGATTTCGCGATCGGGGAGTTTCAGTGCAGCGGCCCCTTAACCACTCAACCATGATGGGTCCTTTTAACATCAAAGAGTATGATTTTAATTTTAAGACTTGACTTCCACATCGGAAACATACTAGGTATTATTAGAGTGCCTGTCTGAAAGATGAGTGACATATGTATAATTGATTTTGATCTCGAGAATTTTTTCAATAAAAACTTGGTGAACCTTCCATTATTTAGAAAACCTATTAATATTGTCAAGCTACCGTTTGTTAACTTGTTAAACTCGACTAGGTGAACTGATGCAGGCGAAAATTGCCAAATTCTGTAATAAGGTAGTTTTAAATGATTGCCCAAATCTATCACTGGAGGTCAAACAACCGTTGGAGGGCAGTTGGAGGGTAGCTGAGAGGATTGTGGGAACGGCAAGGCTGGAAATAAACTAGACAGTTGTTATTGGCGGATGAAAAAGTCATCAGATGATTGCAATGGAGGATATTCCATCTACGTCATGATCATGTGGTCAAGGCAAAAACTTCTATCGTAAAGAAGGGAAAGCTCCCTCGATGCAATATAAATCCCGTGCGCCAGCCAGTGAAATAGTTAATGGGGAAAGCAGTAGTAGCTTCCATTCTTATCAATTGGAATTTCTTTGGGTAAATGGAGAATATTCCATGTACGTCATGGTCACGTGGTCAAGGCAAAAACTTCTGGCGTAAAGAAGGGTAGCTCCGTAGACGCAATGTAAATCCCCGTCAGCCAGTAAAACAGTTTATGGGAAAGCAGTAGTAGCTTCCCTCCTTATCAGTTATAAGTTCTTTGGGTACATTACCTGTACCACGTGACTTGTTTCCGCCTCGACCCCAGATTTGGAATATAGTCCATTTTCACCCTATTTATTCTAGACACTGTGGTAATACTTGCCTGGACGAGTTTAGTCATTTCAGTGAAATACAACTTAAAAAACACTTTCTTGACGATAGTGGCAGACTTGCCAATATACTTGTTCCTTCATTTTTTTCGAAAATCGTCTCCATAATCAAATTTTATTTCCCACATTATAGCACCTAGAATAAATAGTGAAATCTGCTATGCAAACAGAGCTAACAATTTATATCCCTTAAATGTACAATGATGCTGAAATCCAAAGAGCTGGATCGCAACGACATCTGCGGTATATTTTCAAAGTTCAATGTAAACAACGTAATATTGCAACGTCTAGCTCTTGACTAAACCGTCTTGGAGTTTTAGAAACTCTCCTGCAGATGCCGCTGCGATCGACTCTTTGGATTTCAGCATCGTTGGACATTTAAGGTATCAAATATTTTAGTACATTTTTAAGTATTACAGGGATTGGCGATTTCCACATCATATATTGTAGACGCTATACCCGTATGTCACCACTGATCAGATCTTTGGTTTTATCAAGTTATGTGAAGCTGGAAAATACGACTCAGATTTTACAACTGAGCAAAAAGTATTGTCATTCTCCGTTTAATTCTAAAAAGAATATCCCAGTTAAAATTTCATTCGCCGGGAGGTTTTCAGGCGAATTCTTGGCGATCCTATAAATCATTCAGAATTAAACGGCGCGTGTTAACGTGATTCTTGTTCTCAAAATGGCCGTTTTTTCTTACGCATCTTGTTAATTTTTGCATGTGATCATGCTTAGAATATTCGCTTAATCAAGAAATACGTAGTTTGAAAATTCTACTGTTGTTTATAAACACCAGTAGAATAATTATAATTATTACTGTGTAAGTAAAAGTGTTGCCATGCTCAATCTAAATATAAAAAGGTTTATGTGCTAACCTTCGCTTATCTTCATCTAATGCTTCTTAACTTATATCCAGAAGAGAAGTCTGGAATGTAGGTTTGCCATAGTATGGACAAAAACTTCTGTCTAAGATACAGTCTAAGGATACAGGTTGTGCATACATTGCCAATCTCATATAGAGACAAAACAGTATTGTTAAGTTCTGGGATATGATTTATCATGTATTTGATAAGCATTTGCAATTAGAACCTACACCTTGTACGGATGTTGCTACCATGGAGGTAAGAAATTATCGGAGATATGTCACGGTACTATCCTATTTATAAAGACCCTCTGCTAGCAAAAACGTAAGTTAGGGAAGTTAGGTATAAGAAAGGGAATAATAAAAAAGAGTCTCAAAGAAATCACTCTGGAATACCTAAAAAAATTTCACGAGTGGCAACAGTCACTCTTTTGTGGATATCACTGAGCTCCACGGAGGACTAACCCGCTATTCTGATTCATTGAATCCAGCGGTTCGCCCATGAATACAATGCCAAAGATTTTCCGGGGAAATTTTTTGGCAAAACATAGATTTCCTCTCTTAGAGTAGTATGGGGATGATATTTTCAAATTGGATTTTCTTTTAAAAATTTGACGAAGTTACTACAATTTTCACTGATATATATTTTTCATTGAAAAAACTATAGATTTTATTTAAATTAATCGCAAATTTTTAGTTCGATATTAGTTAAAAAGGAAATTTTATGTAAGCTCAGCTAAAAAAAGAAAAATTTGTAAAGTTTTGCTCATAAAAGTATGAAAAAGGTGTCGAAAAAAATCAAAATGGATAAAATAAGGACAGGGCAGATGACGTCACTATTGGTAGATTTACTGTTGGTCAGAAAGAAAAACCTGTTCATTCATTATGACTCCTACTATAAACATGAACTCCGGGAATTTGATTCGTCTTTAACAAATTGGTTTAACAGATCTATGATATGATTGGCCTACGTCGCCAAGTTGATTCCTGCAATGATCGCCATGATAAAAATGTAATGGTAGATTGGTTGACGGAAATGTTTGTTTGTAAACATGCCCTTTCCTTATATATGCGGAAAAGTTTGAAAAAATGTTTTTAATATCAAGAAAATTGTAGAACTCATTACTTGCGCGCATTAAAAGTGTGATGCTGTCGTGGCAGAAAGCGGATCGGTGAATTATCTCTCCGTATTATTGTACAGCTCAGTGGTGGATATATACCAACGCCACCTATCGTCAATGCCTACGCGCTCGATTTCGACGTCAAGGCACATCGGCCATCAACGGATCATTCATTGGACCCTATTCCTGTGACTGTTACGTCACAAGAATGGGGTCCAAGGAATGATCAGCTAATGGCCGATCTACCGCGACGTCGAAATTGAGTTCGTAGGCATTACCCACAGGTGGCGTTGGTCGCTACATACCATGCAAAAAAGATTGTTTATTGGACGAAAGGGAAGCAATGTTAAAATGCTCTTCACGCCTTTTGGCGTTTTTCTTCTAATATACCCGCAGTTAACGTTACATGGGTAAAGTCCATTATTTTCGCTAGAATAGATCAGTTTCGAGGCTAACGAGAAAGACAGGCTACCGCGGTGGGTCCGATTCTTCTTTTTTTACAGACCGCTGGAGTCACGTGATGCTCGAATGCACCAATGAAGGTGTGCGAAAAGAGCATCACGTGACTCCAAAAATTGACGTCTGTTAAAAAAAAAAGAATCGAACCCACCGCGGTAGCCTGTCTTTCTCGTTAGCCCCGGATCAGTTTCAACTGACGTCACACCTTAGCAACCAGACGTGTTTTTTGTTTCCCCCCCCCCCCCCGAATTTGACCTACTGTGATTGGTTGGCTCTTAATACAGTCTACAAGTAGTTGATTATGATTGGTTCGATGAAACTTGGTGGGCTGGTGATCACGTGGTTGTAACTGATCTATACGGCTTTAGCAAGGGCCACACCCAGAGAATAAATTTTGGTGAATTGAGATGGTTTTGAAAAAAAAAAAAAAAAAACACGAATTACCAAGTGTGAACCAGTAATTATTTTTTTGCTAATGTTTGTTAATTTGTTACAATCATCTAGTTAAATCTCTCCAAACGAATATCGCCAACTTCTGGAATTTTGGTTTTCCATAGTTTGGATGAGGCACGCGTGATGTGATATAGAGATCACTCAAGAGCCTAATGGAGGATATTCCAAAGACTGGGTTCGAGACTGAATAAAGTCACGTGATACCGGTAATTTACCCAAAGAACTTCTAACTGATAAGAAGGAAAACGGGAAACTACTACTGCTTTCCCCCATGAACTGTTTCATTGGCTAGCAGGGATTTACATTACGTCTACGGAGCCTTCCCTTCTTTACGGTAGAAGTTTTTGCCTTGACCACGTGATTATGACGTAGATGGAATATCCTCTTTTTAATGATTCAGGGGGCACGATCGGAATTTTCATGTTAAATATTTTTTGTGTGAAAAGATTTTAAAGTGTTTATTTTTATAAAGTTTATTTCAAACTTCCCGTATTAACTAAGTGCAATCTTATAATGATTGACAAATTATTGATCAGTGCAATTCTAAAACTTGAGTGTTACCCACAATTAAGCGCACCTAGCAAGAAATCCATTTGTACATTATATTTAAAGTAATTTAGATATATTTAAATGAATCCCGGTGGACTTATTAGGAATGAAACTTCTAGTATAGGACTTAAATTGCACCGGAGCTCAGATTTGGTACTTCTTTGCTTTGTTTTAAATTATTTCAGTATTGGTCGGAATTCACCGGAGCTAAGAAAAGTAACACTCCGGAGCCCTGCGGAACAGCGCTTACGAAATACCGGAATCTAATTTTTTCCTGTTTTTCCAATCTCCAATCCTTTACGTTCTTATCTATCAAAGTGCTTACATGCGCTCCCAAATGTAGACTCAATAGTTTTCGAACGGCGACGAAAAATGCCAAAATAAACCATCATTGTATTTGTCGCTTTTACGCGTGGTCGTGTTAAGTTTACTTGATGCTTTTTGTTCGTGTTTGTAAAATATTCTTACTGATCAACTTATTAGCTCCACGCAGTGCTTAATTTGCACTGAAGCTCCCAGGAACGCATCTCCAGTATATTTTTTCTTTAATCTCAACCAATTTTATTCAGAATGCATCAGAGTTTATAAATGCTGCTCACCGAGGCCCTGTGTGTTGTGTTTTGCTAAATGTTACAAAGAAATCTTCGGCGAATAGGATTTTCTGAAAATTCACCACTCCTGATTTTATTAGTTTTGCTATGTTCATTTATCAGATTTTATTATAAATAAATGAATATAGATATAGTCAAACATGTTAAAAATTGCTGAAGGAGAAATTGCTTTGAATCCGTAAATAATGTATGAATATAAAAATGCGGATAAGGGGGGGGGGGTGGAGAGAGGTCAGACTAAGGTTTTTATTACAACAGAAAATTAGCTCTATGGTACGTTTTTTGTTAGAAATTAAGCTCTGTTCTTTATAAAAGTTTTTTTTTTGTGCAAGCGTATCATTTTAGGATTAATAACTTTGACAAATCAAATACTTATAGGGATGTGCCAGGCAATCACTGTAATGAAATATTGATGTTTGATCTACAAACTATAGACCAGTTTCAACTAATGTCACACCCTGCAACCGATTTCACAACCTTTGTTTGACCGTCGGTTTTCCGGATTTTCTCCATTTTGACTGGCTTGCGAAATAATACTGACAAAAAAAAAACAAAAAAAATCGATGATTTTTTTTGGTTACGAAAAAATTGGTGGGTACGTAGTCACGTGGTTGAAAGAAACTGATTTATTATGACATTTTACTAACGGGATTTTTTTAAACTAATTTCTTTATGTCTGCAATAAGGCTAGATCTTCCTGCAAGGGGGAGAGGGGGGAAGGACTGGTTAAAAGAAAATATAGCATATATTATTTTTTCAAATCGCTACAAGGCTAGCTTGCATTAAGCAAAGTTACTTATATATATATATATATTAACTTTCTCCAACAATGGTCATTGGGCAGGAGAGGGGTCAATAAAATTTTATCGAGATTTTATAGGGGTAGGAAAGTAAAGACAAATAAAAAATGATTATTTTATTGAATATTTTTTATTGATTTCTACGAACACTCAATTATGACATTTTACTGAAGGAAATAAAATAAATACTTTATTTCGACAAATAGGCTGGATCTTCCTGCAAGGGGAAGGGGGGGGGGGTGGACACAGACTGGTTAAGAAGAAATTGCAATATATATTTTGAGAAGTACATACGCGTTAACTTATATTTATGTCATGTATACATAATATTAATGTCTTATATGTCATATTGTTGTATATACGTCATATTCAGGGCCCGACTTATGCAGGGGCATGCGGGGCAGCTGCCCCGGGCCCCCCTTCTTAGGGGGCCCCCTAAGAGTAATCAGGATTTCATTAAAAGGTACCAAATGATTAAAATTAGCCAAAAGTGACCAAAATTCCTATATTTTCAAACATTTAGAAAGAAGTACGGTCTCCCTTCCTCTCTCTACTTCCAGTACCCCCTGCACCCATGCAAAAAACAAACTATATGATTAAAAATCTAATGATTAAAATTTTATTATGACAACTTAGTATTCTATTGTTTTCAAAAGAAATTCTTTATTAATGTTTTCCTCGCAATGTGGCAAGTTAAAACCATTCATTATGATCAATTTGGGGCATTTCCTTTTAGACATCTCATAACGTACGTACATAAGCAAAACAAAACAAAAAAAAAATACTCGTGTCAACCAATCTATCATTTTTTCTGCTATTATCCTACTAGTATTTTTTTCTTAAAGTTGTGACCATCATTTTGTGATAACCCGTTTACATATGGGAGCAGTACCGGGTACAAAATTTATGCATACATAGAATACGTATGAAGTTTAGTACTAGCCACTTCCACATTATTCCAAAAGAATTCTATAGATATATGGAATGGGGCCCCCCAGATTGATGCTTGCCCCGGGGCCCCCCCATAGCCTTAGTCGGGCCCTGGTCATATTACTTCAAATATGACTGTAACTTGGTCATATGCAACATAAAATGCCATGACTTTAATATTATGTATGTCTAACTTGCCGATGCATCTAGGTCTTTCGGGGGACCGTCATAAAAAAAAGTACACAAATTAGCGAAAATTCAAGTGGTTCAATTTATATTCTCTGGTGAATTATGTAAATTAAATTATTTTTTTTTTTTAGAAAATTTTTTACTCCACGATTTCAAAAGTAAGTTTTAGTACTTGAGAAATTTTTCACTTAAATTTTGCAAGAAATGCATAAATAAAATTATCTTTATTTGTGAATGAATATGCTTCTCTTTTCCTTAATAGGCTTTCTGTCCCAAAGGTAATATAAAATACTAGCGAAACTAAAAGAAATAATTAAAAACCTTCCGGTAAACAAGAGATAAGCCGCCGTGAACTACTATGACGTCACGAGAAAGAAGAGAGTCACGAGAAACCCATCCTTGCACTTTTAGGAATATGTAATTGGCAACAGTCGTTTATATTTACAATCTAAAATAGCGTGGCGCTAAAGCAACTCTTTCTTGGATGATTTTTGAAGTTTTATACTCTGAAGTTTCTAAAAAGTAAGTTTTATGAATTCTGAGTCTTTTACATCTAATTGTAGAAATACATTAATTTGTAAATTTATTTATTTTTTATCCATTCTGAATGATGAGAAATGTGTCGCAGGATTATGTCATCTATAGTATTATACTCAGAATTTGCCGTATGTTTGAAAAAGGGCAGTGTACTGCAGGTGATAAAGGGAACTTTTTAAATTCTAAAAGCCATGTTTTGGATTCTTTAAAGCACTTTTTGGATTCTTTAGGGCACTTTTCAGATTCTTAAAGACACTTCTTCGTAGTGGTATACCGAGTAGTACTTTGTCCGAGTACCGAGTAGCTGTGTAATAAAAAAAAAAAACAAAAACACACTGATGTGCACATAATGTGAGCTTAGATGTACATATATATAAATATACCTGTGTACATATATATAATGTACATATATAGTATATAAAAATCAACTAATTGAATTTGAAATTTATTTGTGAACCTTTTAAAGACAGTTTTTGACAATTCAAAACAGTAGCACAAAAAAAAAAAAAAAAAAAAAAAAAAAAGGAGAATTGACACATAACAAGTACAATTATTAACCAATATAAAATTAAAACATTCTTCAATCCTCTAATTTATTCCGTTACTACCTGAAATCTGTCTATCAAAAATAAAAATGTGTATTGGTTACTGTAAAAATTCATTGAATAATGCAAAACATTTCCTATTTATTTTGTAACTGTACCTTATTTTCTTTTGATTAAAAATAAAAAGAGAGGTACAAAAAGAGATACAGGCTTTCTTAACAGAAGACTTATGTAAAACTGACACTCCATTTGCTGGGGGGGGGGGGGGACTTTTTTGATTATGTGCAACCTTGCAAAAAAATTCGGCTAAGATGTGTTATTATCCCACCCTCCGCGATGTTGAGTATTTGGTGATTTTTACCGCTCTGGCAACCCCGGCGTTTGGCGTCTAGTAACTTATTATGGCAATCCCCTTTTTTGCGTGAACATTCATTTCACTGCCGGGTGTCGTTGGTGACGGTTGCTTGACTCTTGTACCAGATACTCTTTGATATCGTGTTCTATGGCTGTCTTTTTATTTTTGTGTTAAATTTATTGGATGTATTTCATTGACTATAGTTTCTGTAGCCCGTTTAAACACTCTTGCTGAAGTAATTAAGAAATATGAGGAAATTTTGACATGAATGTGAGGTTTGTTTATAGCGTGTCAATGCGTATTAAGCCTATTTTGGAAAATGACGGCGGTGTTATATTTTGTGCTGTAGGTTTCAAGAAAGCAGATGTCTGTTAAGGTATGTTGATAATTTTATGTATATTTTGCTGGGAACAGATGTGTTATTATCCCACCCTCCGACATCTTGGATTTTTTTTGGCGAGAAAACCCGTTTTCCGCCAAGTAGTAAATGTCGCCAAGCACCCGTTTATACGCATGTTTGGCTCAACGAAAATAAAATGTAAATAATAAACAAAATTCGCTAAACTGGCAATCAGTAATCCTTGTATGAGCGCTTCGCGCACATTTAACGGAAAAAAAACATCGCCGAATTCAGCATTCTCAAAATTCAGCAGTTCTCGTCTTGTAGCAATCTCAAAATGTAAAAAACTCTTAAAACAGCAAAAGGCTTAGATGTGTTATTATCCCAGGGTCTGCCATCTTGGATTTTTTTCTTTCATGAAAACTCCTTTTTTCACCAAGTATTAATGTCGCCAATGGTTAAATATTGTTGATAGGTTAATATAATATTGAAAAAAAAAATGGAATATAATGATTATAACTATTAATAAAAAAATAACTTTTAATTCAAGGCAAGAAAAAAATCCAAGATAGCGGACCCCGGGGTAATAACACATCTGTTCCATTTAAAAAGAACTTATTTTCATTTGTATAAATGTGAAACTAAATTTTAATCTGGAATTATTTTATGAGGGTTTTTGTTCTTAACTTTTTCTATGTTTTGTAGACATATTGTTAAATGCCGAGTAAATAGTTTAATGAATTATTACATATGTTATACATTACTATTCGAATAACTTTTTACCCATCAGTTTTAAATTCATATGCTTAAAAAATGAAATTCTCACAACTACTCGGTATTGGCCGAGTACTCAGCCAAAATTTTGCTGAGTACCAAGTACTCGGCCAATTGGCCGAGTACCGAGTATTTACTCGGTATGGTTCTACTTCTTTGATTTTTTTTTTTATTATTATTCATTCCTACAATTTCTAAATTCATTTTTGCGATTTTTAAAGTCTTTCACGACAACATTGATTCATTTAATACTATACTTGCAAATTTTTTAATGATAAAAGGCGAAAGGGCACTTTTAGGTATTGTAAGGCAAGAAGACTGATTATTTTTTTGGATAAGAGGGAAGACGGGCACTAATTTTTTGAATGATGGGCAAGAGGGATGCTATTTTGCAAACCAAAGAGCAGGTGGGGGTGCAGCACTTCGTTAAAACTGCCTGGCAGAAACTGTATACTGTGCAATTCACAATAGTTGTTATGGTAATATCATTTAAGTGGCCGGTGGGTAGAAAAATACACAAATAAAGTACAACTTTTGGCTGAATCCCAAAACAGCAGAGACACTTGGCATCGTTCAATTTGGCGAGGCAATAAATGGATTTTTATTCTTACCAGTTCATTTCGTAAATTCTTTCCACGCCTTCAGTGGTCTGATCTTGAATTTCGATCGGTTTAATGGGATTGATTGATTTGTTGTGCATTGTATGGTTACGCCTACCTGAAAACTTTTAATCACAATTAGCTCAGCGGTGTTTTGATAACCCAACTCCGCATTTTTAAAATTAAATGTCGCCAAGGAAAGAGTTTGTTATCGTTAATTTTTTTTTTTTTTTTTTTTTTTTTTGCTGTTTTTAGTTGTAAAATTTGAAAGTTAAATCTCCTGCGTAATTTAGTTTGAAATTGTGAGTATTTGTTCATTTTTTTTGCTGGAAAGTTAAATGAAGTTTGACTGGAAATTTACGAAATTATGGCAATTCAACATTTTTTAGAGTTGGTTTCAAGAAAGGAGATGTCTGTTAAGGTATGTTAATAATTTTATGCACTTTTTGTTGTAGCATTTTATATTAGCCGTTTGTTGTATATTTTTCGTTTGTGCTGGCCTTGGAGTTTTGTGCATTTTGAGATTGCTACAAAGCAAGAACTACGGAATTTTTAGATTGCTGCACAGCAAGAATTGCTGAATCTAGTAATTTTTTTTTCAGTTAATGAATGTGTAAGCGTTCATACGACGATTAGTGATTGCCGGTTTAAAGAGTTTTGTACATTTTTAAGATTACTACAGAGAGAGAACTGCTGAATATTGAGATTGCTACACAGCAAGAACTGCTGGATCCAGTGATTTTTTTCCGGTTAATGAACGCGTAAGCGTTCATACGACGACTAGTGACTTGAATGAGTTTTGTTCTTTTTGAGATTGCTGCAGAACTAGGTTGCTGTATTCAGTGATATATATTATTTTTTATGAACGCGAAGCGTTCAAACTTCCGTAAATTACAAATGAATTGTTCAATGTTTACTCTAATATAGGTACGTACTTTAAAATATTAAATGATGCCATGATTTTTTCTGAAAGTTGTTGAGAAATGGAAATTTTAATCATTAAATCGTTACTCTGATTTGAAAAGGTACTTTAAAAATTTCACATTTTTCAACAAACTTATGTTGAAATTGTTTGTTTTATTTTGAATCTCATAAAAATCAGCTTTCCTGTGTTTTCTAATACATCGTTATTTATAAATGTTGTATTTCCCATGAATCCAGGATGATGACGTAATAAAAAACATGGAAGCATTCAGGAAAGTGGATCAATCACGTTAGTTTTCAGGTTGGCGTATGTGGGGTGTTTGGCGCTTCTCAGAAAAGTCGCCAAATGGGGTGTCTCAGCTGTTCTGGGATTGTGCCCAGCTTTCGTTTTTATAAGTGAATGCATGCCTATCGCAATATAATTTTTTTTTTATATTGTCTGTGGGACCTAATAAGTTTTAGAAACATTTTGCAATCAGTCTAGCCACATAGAAATAAAATTTCGTCTTTTATGTACAAAACTTACCGAGTTATGGCATTTTCAATTTTATAACATTTCAATGTTTACTTGCACTAAAAGTGCTTCATTTTTAGTGCCAGAAAATACTGAAAAATATGGTACAGAAGGAAGTGAGGAGCTCCCAAAAAAGTCAAGCCTAGGGGCCCAGTTTATCTGCTTCTGACTGTACCATATCATTTGCAAAGGTAATTACATTTTTGATTTTTCTTGCTTATAAATTTACTGTAGTACTTTTAAATTAAAAAATTTTTGTATCAAAATTTATGTTTTTAATAAAAAAAAATTTTCAGAAAAATGTTTTATGTGATTTGTTATCAAAATTTAACATGGCTACTTTTCGGTTAACCTGGCACCAGTTTTATATATATATATATATATATATAATTTTATCAACTTTTTCATATATTGTGATTAGTGGTGTACAGAGTAGTACTTAGGCCGAGTACAGAGTACTCGGCCACTGATTACTCGGCTGAGTACCGAATACCGAGTAGTTGTCTAATAAGGAAAAAAAACGCTGATGTGCACATAATGTGAGCTTAGGTGTACATATGTGTGTGCATATATATAAATATACCTGTGTATATATATATATATATATATATATATATATATATATATATAATACATAAATTAACTAATTAAATTTGAAATTTATTTGTGCACCTTTTAAAGACAATTTTTGATAATTCAAAACAGTAGCATTAAAACAGCAGCAAAAAAAAAAAATAAATAAATAAAAATAAAAATGATATATAACAAGTATAATTATTAACCAATATAAAATTAAAACATTCTTCAACCCTCCAATTTATTCCAATTCCAATACCTGAAATCTGTTTATCAAATAAAAATGTTTATTGGTTTTTAATGTTTAATGTTTATTTTAACAATTCATTGAATAATTCAAAACATTTCATATTTATTTTGTAACTGTACCTTATTTTCTTTTGATTAAAAATAAAACAAGTGGGTAAGTGTGTTCACAGATCGCACAGAGGGTTTCGTTTAATATTCATTTCAAAACACTTTATCCTTTTCAAAAATCTGTTCCACATTTTGCAACCAGGGGCGCACTCTATTCTAAACAAATCTCTATCCGAACGAAACTCCGTTTTACATACTATCCGCATATATATTAGTCGAAGGGATTGGGCCCATAGCACCCGAGATAAGTAGGCGCCCCCTGGCGGTAAAAAGTGGAACTCAAATATGTAAGGCTATGGTGCATAATATGAAAGAATGGTCAAAGGTGTGTCGGCAAAAGTTGGAAAAGTGCTCCCCGGGTGAAAAGGGCGGAGGTTAGAAAAATTGCTTAAAATATACGTTAGAGCATGGAGGAGTAAATAATATAAGACTTTTTGAAAATTTTATGATTTGTCGTGTGGTCTGAGGTATTCAGCTATACGTATGCAAAAATGCATGTCTCCAACTTAATTAGGGGCTCTCTTAGAAAGAATTGCTTAAAATACATATGTGGTAGCTCAAAGGGTTAAACGTAAGACTTTTTCAAGATTTTGTAATTTGTCGCCTGGCCTCAGGTGTTCTGCTATAATAAGCATGCAAAATTTCAAATCTCCAATTTAATAAGGGGCTCAGTTAGGAAGAATTGCTTAAAACACGCATGTGGGAGCCCAAAGGGTTAAATGTACGACTTTTTCAAATTTTTATGATTTGTCGCATGATGGTGTTCAGCTAGTATGCAAAATTTCATGCCTCCAACCTAAATAGAGAGTCACTTAGAATTGTTTAAAATACACATGTTGGAGATCAATGGGTTAAATGTACGACTTTTTGAAAATTTTATGATTTGTCGTTTGATGCGAGGTGCTCAGCTATAAGTATGCAAAATTTCACGCCTCCAACCTAATTAGGAGCTCACTTAGAAAAAAATGTTTAAAATACATATGTGGGAGCCCAAAGGGTTAAATGTACGACTTTTTCAAAATTTTATAGTTTGTCGTTTGATGTGAGGTGTTCAGCTATAAGTTTGTAAAATTTCACGCCTCCAACCTAATTTGAGGCTCACATAGATAGAATTGTTTGAAATACACATGGGGGAGCCCAAAGGGTTAAATGTACGACTTTTTCAAAATTTTATGATTTGTCCTTTGATGCGAGGTACTCAGCTATAAGTATGCAAAATTTCACCCCTCCAATCTAATTAGAGGTTCACATAGAAAGAATTGTTTAAAATACACATGTGGGAGCCCAAACGGTTAAATGTACGACTTTTTCAAAATTTTATGATTTGTCGTATGATGTGTGGTGGTCATCTATAAGTATAAATTTCAAATCTCCAACATGTGTAGTTTCTGAGAACGGGCTCTGTGACGGACAGACAGACAGAGGAGCGAGACGTATAGGGTTTCGTCAGATGAACGAAACCCTAAAAAGAGAAAAATACAAAGAGGTACAAAAAAGCGATACAGGCTTTCTTAACAGAAGACTTATGTAAAACTGACACTCCATTTGCATGGTTGGGGGGGTGGGGGGGGGACTTTTCTGATTATGTGCAACCTTGCAAAAAAATTCTTATGTGCACCTTTAACCACTGTTTATTCTGAACGTATATTTTCAGAGGCAGGCCAAATTTATTGTAGTGAAAGAAGTGCCCTGTCTACTGATAATGTATAATGTTTGTTGTTTTTGCACCGTTATTTGAAATATAATAAATTTAATTATTTTTTTTATTACATTTATTGTATTTTCAGTTTCTTTATCCAAAATAATCTTTTCTGTTTTCCTATATATTTAAAAAGAACTTATTTTCATTTGTATAAATGTGAAACTAAATTTTAATCTGGAATTATTTCATGAGTGTTTTTGTTCTTAACTTTTTCTATATTTTGTAGACAGATTGTTAAATACCGAGTAAATAGTTTTATGAATTATTGCATAGATTATACATTGATATTTGAATAACTTTTTACAGATTAGTTTTATTTCATGTGCTTAAAAAATGAAATTCTTACAACTACTCGGTATTGGCCGATTACTTGGCCAACAAAATTTCACTGAATACAGAGTATTTACCGAGTACTCAGTATGGCTCTAATTGTGATTTCATTTTAATTATTATATATTAGTGTTGACCCTTAGCCATTTTTTAGCAGGGCGCAGTGCCCGGTGGCTCATTTTGTTTCTTTTATGTGCCTGGCAGCCCTTTTTTACTCTAACACTTCCATGCGCCTCGTGGCCTTTAGAAGTTTCACAGCGTCCAAATGCTTTTCTTTATAATCAAAATCTGCCATTTTCTATACTTCTATCACCATTTGCACGTAAGCAAGTGCATATTTTTCTGTCAGCTCCCATTCTTAACGATGTGATAATGAGAATTTCGAGAATGGGATGTGAACTAATCAGGAATTGGATGAGATTGATTCATTTTTTGGTACTACAGTAGACGCTCGATATTACGAACCTCTTTTTTACGAGCTATTCGTTTTTACGAGCTAAAGTACTGGTCCCGACCAGCATCCCATTGTACTAATGTTACTCCGATTTACGAACTTTCGATTTTACAAACACATTATATGAGTCCCATCGGGTTCGTAAAATCGAGCGTCTACTGTACTTGCGTATTCACCCTGAGTCCGCAATCTTGTTTCTTTGTTGATCATCGCCGATTTTAAATTTCTTTATTTGGAATTCTTTATTTATTTTTGTTATTGTTTATGTTTGTTGCTGTTTATGTTTAATCCCTAAATTTTCAAAAATTAAGCATAAAGTGGTTATAAATGACGAATAAAGAAACAACATGGCGGACTCCAGATGAATTCACAAGTTGTTCCCTTTTTTTTCCTGGCAAATTTACTTCAACTCTTCAGGCTTTGCGTGAACCCTTTAGTGAGAAGTACAGTAAGCAAATTTTGATTAGTCATTTGACTCGCGTATTAACGGTGTTTGACTATATAGTGAAATTCGTCAATTGGTTGAAGGAAAAAAAACCTGTTAAATTCAGCATTCAATGATGAGAAAAAATAGCAAACATTTTCAGCCGGTTGCAAAAAAGAAATTCTGAAATTCTTCGTTAAGTTGCCGAAAAAAATCATGAAATTCATCAGTTTATGGAGTGGTGGGGGGGGAGGGGGGGAGAATTACGGAATTCAACTAAACAAACCAGTTCAGAATATTTTTTGTGAACAAGGTAATAGTGTGCCTTTTTTGAAAAAAATTGCCCATTTTTAGAATAGTGTGCCCTTTTTGAAAAATTCCTGCCCGGCGGCTTTTTTCTCTAGATTCAACACTATACAGAGGTGGAATCAGGGAATCATTTTGGGGGGGGGGGGGGGAGAGGGGCGATACCGAGTGACATATAATCAAAGCAAGGGTGATTCTAAATTTTAAAAAAATACTGACATTCACAGCATATTTTCTGAAAGGCTACAACAGAGAGGGGGGCCAGGGTGATCCTCTACCAGCTCTAATTATGTGGTTTTTCACGGCCTTTGTGAAAATTGCGTTTTTAACGAATCCTTAGACGTATTTCCCGTTTTTTCTGAGATCGTTTAACAAAATTCGTGTTTTTTTGCAATCCTTTGACGAAATTTGCGTTTATTTCGTGATCCTTTGGCGAAATTCATGTTTTTTACGATCCTTTAATGAGTCTAGTGTTTTATCCGAGATCCTGTGGCAAAATTCGCGATTTTTCTGTAATCTTGTTTTTAAATTCTCGTTTTATCGCGATCCTTTGACGAAATTCGCGTTTTTTTTCCCCGGTATTCTTTGGCGAAATTCGCATTTTTCTTGTGATCCTGTGATAAAATTCGCACTTCCTTTGGGGTCCTGTGATAAATACGTGTTTTCGAATTCTTTTGACGAAATTCGCGTTTATTTTGTGAACCTTTGGTAAAATTTGCATTTTTTCGGAATTATCTGACGAAATTCGCGTTTTTTTTTTTTTACTGAATTCGCATTCTGCGATCCTGTGACAAATTCTTTCGCGATTCTTTGGCAAAATATGCTTTTTTTGCGATCCTTTGCCAAAATTCACGTTTTATCCGCAATCCTGTGGCAAAATTCGCAATTCTTTCATGAAATTCGTGTTTTTTTTGACAAAATTCGCATTTCTTCCGCGATCCTTTGATGAAATTAGCATTTTTTTTTCGTGATCCTTTGACGAAATTCGCGTTTTTCCGAGAATTTTTTTAATCCTTTTTTGTTCATTGACACCCGAAAACTTTTGGGTTTCTGTTTGTTTGTGTTTTCCACAAAAAATGCCATAAAAAAGAGTTGGATTTATATTATTTGGAGATGGGGGGGGGGGGGCATGGATCCGTGCTTGGCACTATATATATATATATAATGTATATATAATCATTCCATGTCTGTCATTCAATTTATGCTGTTTTTCACTATGTTTTTGGAATGATGTTAAGTGTGTTGGGCAGAACTGTATTTGTTAATGTCATTTTATTCATAATATCACAGTTTGGATGTCATATGTCCCATATTGGCGCGATAATTTTCTGACGCCAATTTCGCGAAAACATCAACAGCATAAACAGCAACATCCGGGTTACCATATCAAGCAAAATAACGACACTTTGGCGCCAGTTAAGTACCGTTGCGTATATGACATTGACATCAGTAAAAAATCGCACCAATATTGTGTATATGACATCTGTGCCCACAGTTTTTGTTGATGGTCGGTAATGTTTATTTAATGGTTATATATATATATATACACATATGTATATATATATATACATATATATGTGTGTCTATATATATAAGAGGAGCTTGCGGGTTAATATACACACATGTACATATGTGTATATAAAATACTGGTGCCTGACTAATCAAGCACCAGAACTTTTATCTTATGGCTGAATGTGTAGTAAAAAGTAGCATTTTTAAGATATGATTGTGTGTCAGTTTTTACCCTTTTTCCTGAAATCAACATTTTTAATGTCTTTTCAGCTGTAAATAGACAGAAATTATGACCATGAAAATTTCGGAGAGGAGGCGGGGGTGTAAATAAAATTGGGCTACCCTTGAGTTGCTCAATGTCGGATGGCTGTCATTTTTTTTTTGCCTCTTTTAAATTTTTTCATTTTCAATATTTAATCTATGAATCTTTTTGTCTGTAATTTTAGATTATATAATACTTTTAAAAATGCCTTTTGCTTTTTTGCTCTATTGTTTTAAAATTTATGTATTTACCATTTGATAATTACAAATTCCACTTCCCCCTTCCTAATCTTTATAAATAATGTTTGGAGTACTGATTTCTGTTTAAAATTTCTTTATTTGGATTTTTTTTTTATGCTTAATCTCTCTGAATTTTCAAAAATTAAAGTGGGTATAAATGACCCCCCCCCCCAAAAAAAAAAAAAATAAAATAAAATAAATAAATAAATAAAATGGTAGACTCCGGGTGAATACACAGGCTGTTCCACCAGGGATAAGCTTAGTTTCTTAAAAAATCTTGCGACTGAAAGCATACATATCAGAAAATAAAAATAGCAAATAATTGAACTTTTGGATATGGTCAGGTGGGGTAAAATGGGTATAAAATTCACTATTTTTAGATGTTCAGTTAAAACATTTCTGGTAAATGTTAAATAATTAAAACTTTTTTTGGTATTTTCTTTACATTGCACATTCTTGAAATGAAAATACACAATTTTTATCTATTAGGCTGCAAAAGAATGTCTACAACAAGACATTTAATAGATATGTTTGCTATACCCATTTTACCCCATGCAGGTGAAAATGAGTATAGTGTGGGGTAAAATGGGTATATAAAAGTTTAACAATAAATACTGTATAAATAGATTTGCCAGAGATTATATAATTAAGTAATCTGGAAAACAATGTTATATAAGTCTTAAAAAATGTCTTTTTTTTTTTTTAATATGAAATTTAAGTTAATTGATAAATGAGAAATTTTACTATGAATCAAGTTTAGGTGAAAATGAAAACATTTTCTGGCTACATTTTTTTCAACTCTTATTCTCACCCTGTTACTTTATAAGTGTTAAAAATCTATCAAAAGCATAATGACCCAGATTATTAAATGTTGGTTCATTTAATGTTTCTATTATCTGTTTGTTTTTTTTTTTCAATATAATCGGCGAGAATGTCCATTGTTACTCTTGTGAACGTTAGAACAAAGTTTTGAAAACTTCCAATTACCGTATGTACTCGCGTATAAGTCGACCCCCCAACTTTCGAATGCAAATTCTGGAAAAAATCAAAAACCCGCGTATAACTCAACCCCCTAATTTTTGCTTCAATTTTGCACAAAATCAAACCAAAGATTTCACTTGCCAATGCAAAAAGGTAGTAAACTAACAACAACAAAAAAAAAACTTGAAATTTTTTTAAATGATAAATTATTATTTGTATATTTTATATATTTTTCTTTTCATACACATAAAAGGCCATATTTTTGCAGTATTCGAAGTTTTTGTTTTTGCACTGACTCGCGTATAAGTCGACCCCCCAAATTTGTTTACCTAAAATTGTCAGAAATTCCTCGACTTATACGCGAGTATATACAGTATTTATTATAAAATATACTAATTAGGATAAAGTTGATATAACCAGTTAAATACCATCATGTTCCACTCGCATAAAATATATCTAATTTGTAACAAAATTTTGATTTATTATATAGACAAGTAAAAGGCTTTTGGTTTGAAATTAGATATATTTCATGTGAGTAAAACAATATTATTTAACTAGCCATATCAATTTTTATCTTAATAATAAAATATTTGGAAGTAGTTCTGAAAATTTGCTCTAATGGTCACAAGAGTAATGAATGGGTGTATACTCCTGTACCCTGTACCTTCAGCATCAGGGAAAACATAAATGCAACCAACCTTGGACTTTTCCAAGAATTTTACTTCATATTCATGATTTATCTTCTTCAATATTACTAATTTTGCCAATTAATTCTTTGTCCTTTTTTTCCCCACATACTGGACCTTCAATCATGTACCTAACAATACATTTATTTTTAGTTCGGGGATATGTTCCCTACATTACAGTTTAATTTGAGTCTCATTTAACAATTTCTTTTCTTCTTGTCCATTTTAACTATTTTGGTGTTCAGTTATCAGAATTATTTTTTAACTGTTTCATAATGTCTTGATTTGTTGGAACTTCATCTGCTTTTGCTTGGACATGCTTATGTTTCAGCTTTAAAGTTTTTACTAACATTATTTGGAGATGTGGCAAATTGATATTTGTCGAGAAAGCAAGGATGTGTCAAAGCCACACTGCTCTTACTTTTGTCAACAATTCTGGTGTTTAATTTTCTCTTTCGATTACCTCTCCTTAAAATTTCAAATCTAATCAGCACCTGATATGCCATCTAGAAATGGAATATTTCTAGAAATGGGCAATGATTTGACTAAATTATGTACAGTGAATTTCAAGTCTTTCTAATCTTGAGAATAACACACTGTGAATTATACAAACATTTTAAAGTATTTTTAAAACTTATTCTATTCTAATTCAAGTAAACTAAAGAATTTTATTCAGAAAAGTTCTGTATAACATTTTAAAAATACTACAAACGTTAAGCCTAACACTATACCCATTTTACCCCATTTATAAGATTTAAGATAAAACAACAAAAACAAAAAACAATTTATTGTTTGTAATTTGAAAAAGTATGAGTAGTGCTTAATGAACAAAATGAGATCAAACAAATGAGTTTATATCAAATATTATGAGCTGCAGGAAGAAGTTTAATCAGACCACATGTGGCATGAAATTGTCCTCAAATGGTTATACTGTTGCCACTCAAATAGAATAAACTATAAAAACAAAAATAAAGTAGGAGAAAAATGCTTAAACATCAAGCAATCATATATAATTTTGAAAACTATAAATATGTTAAGAAAATTGAAAAAATTAAACAATATTTTCTAACTGCCCATTTTACCCCACCTGACCCTACCAATTATAGTGTAGAATAAAAATATCCACAAATGCTGCATAAAAACTTTTTTTTTTTGAAGGTGGGGTAGCACTAAAATTTTAAAACTTTCTTGATAGTGTCTTATTTTATCAAAAACAGATGCTCTTGAAGTGCATGCTGTGGGAGGAAAACTTGGATAAAGGTACAAATGATAGTGTGTTTGTTAAAAAAATTAAAACTATAGTAAAAGAAATCTAGCCGTCAAATATGACGGCTAGGCATAATTTTGTTGTTGTGAAATGCAATAATTTAGTTGCATTTGACGATTAACGATTGCTAATTTCTGATCATGATTATAATGCGAAAAGTTTGTAAATAGCAATTTTTTTTTCCATTATGGTATAGTTTGTATATAATTATAGAGTAATATCTTCATATTTTGATCCTGAATAAGCATAGTGTCTTTTGAAAACTTGTAGACATCTAGGCGGTAATTAAACAATGTATTAGGGACCATCCACAAAAGATGTCACACTTGGAGGGGGAGGGAGGGGGTTCATGAAATTGTGACAGTTTGTGACAAGGGGGTGGGAGGGCGTAAGAAGTGTGACATCACACATTTTGGTTAAAATAAATGCATTAAAAATCAGCAGATTAAATTTTAAAGTTATTTTGAAATTAAAGTATTTTGTGATTATACGGTAAAGATAACATTTATTTTTGCGTTTATTCCTTGATCCGTTGATGAAATTCACTCTTCTCCACAATCTTTTTACAAAACGCCCATTTATTCCATAATCCTTTGAAGAAATTTTGTTTTTTCGCGATCTTTTGATAAAACTCGCATTTTTTCGCAACCCTTTGATAAAATTTGCATTTTTTTTCTGTAGCCATTTGACTAAATTCACTTTTATTCCGTGACACTTTGGTGAAAGTCACATTTTTTCTGCAACACATTGACGAAATTTGCATTTTTTTCCACGACCTTTTGACGAAATTCACGTTTTTCCGCGATCCTTTGCGAAACTTGTGTTTTTCCATGATCGTTTGACGAAATTAGCATTTTTTCTGCGATCCTTTGATGAAACTTGCATTTTTCTGCAATCCATTGACGAAATTAGTGTTTTCTCGCAATCCTTTGACGAAATTCCCATTTTTCGCAGACATTTGATGAAATTTACGTTTTTTCCGCTATCTGACAAAATAATTTTTTTTTCCGTGATCTTTTGACGAAATTTGTTTTCAGTGCCCATTTGTTGAAATATGAGACATTTTTCTGTTGTATATTTTTAAGTCCGAATTTCTGAAGTGATAACCAATTTTTCAAAATTTTCAGAAAATTCAAACAGAAGCCTCTGAATTCGTCAGTCGGTTGCGGAAAATAGCACGAAATTTATCAATCGATCTCGGGAGATAAAAAATAGTGAAATTTGTCTGTTAGTCGTGAAAAAATCTTGAATTTCAATGATTTTTTTTGCTGTAAAAAGCTCGAAAAATGTGTAAATTAGTTATGCAAAAATATCAAGAAATTCGCAAGATGTTCAAAGTTGATCGTAGTTTCAAAATGCAAAATTTTCTGACAAATGGTTAAGTTTTTTGGATAGGATCCCCCTGCCCACGATATTTTTGTGCGCGTGATTTCGAAATTTGGGGCACGAATCCCGCCATGCTGCCCTGAAATTCAAGTAGTAGTCTGTATTAAATTTATTCTTTTTGATAAAACTAGTCTATTTATTACTATGTCTGTGTCATACTTATAAGTATTTTATCTTACAATAAAATTATTGCAAGTTTTTATTTGTACTTTTGCACATTAAAAGTTGAATTTTCTCAAATTTATTATAAACAAATGTACCACAATTTTATGGAAACATTATATACTTTATCTTTAATTAACTTTAATTTGTGTGTGCTAAATTTTGAACAAAATATTTTAATGAAAGTAATTTCATTCTATTTTCGTTTGTAATTCTTTTTAAAAAATTATTTACGAAAGATTTTGTTCTTTTTACATGCAGCAGAGGCCTTTATTTGCATTATGTCTTGCCAATATCGATTTTTGACCACCATATGATGTTTCAAGCCTGCATTATTCTGATTGGCTATGCATAAAATGAGTCTGCCGTATAGATTAACCTTAGTTTTCCTGTTAAGTGCATGCTGTTCTCAAAAAAGGATATAATATGCAAGGTAAGTTTTTATAGTTCAAAAAACAGTTAATTTTACTCAAGTTTTATAAAAAATATTCTACACCAGAATTTTTATTTAAAACCATTTAACTTATTATTGTGTGGTTTATATATTTAATTTAGTTATTTTAAAGAAATTTCTGGTTTGAATAAATATTTTGAATGTACCCGTCGGGTTCATTGGACCATATGATAGGCAGATAATTAAATATATATCAAAATCACTCTTAAAATTTTAAATCAATTAAATTCTGATGCTATTTTAAATTCTAATATGAAAGGTCTAATTATTATAGTGTTTGTGGTAAATCGGATCCCACTAAGTCTGGTTGAGTGTATCGATTTAACTTTGAATTGCCACTAATGTGGTATAAAGGGTAATGGGTGTTTGCACACAGCTCAATTCTGAAATTTTGAAGATGACTGGAAAATAAGCATGTTCTGCATTCAACGTAAGTTTGACTGTGAGTTAATAGATCGGAGCACTTGCACTAAATCATGCTGCATCTGCATTCAGTAGATACATCGATGTAAATATGAATTCAAGATAAAATCAAACTTACAGTCCATTTCACCTTAACTTGGTAGTGTTAGATACCCTATGAGAGCCAAATTGCAGCTGTTGCCGTAGTAACCAGGGTTTGCTCAAAGGGAAGAGGATTATTAATAAACAAGAAAAAGTGGCATTTTGGCGGGGAAATGCAATCCGTGTGCAAAAATTAATACTTTTGAAGTTCCTATGAAATGAATTTATTATAATGCCATTTATTAAAATAAAAAATGGCATTATTATTCTTTTCTAATTTTTACCATTTTTAAATTGATTTCAGCACTATTTTATATTATATTAGCTGAGTCATTGCCAGGCCCCCAAAATGCGAAAAATATCTAAAAATCGTGAAAAATTAAAAAAAAAACGTTGCACGATTTCCAGAAAATTTTTATTGAAAAGATGGCAAAAATTACTAGTATTCATTTCTTTTTAAAAGGGCAGGGCGGATTTGCTGAAAAGGGAATTTTTGTCTGTTAAAAGGGTGCTGATATCGTATAAAGAGGCACATTTTGTCGCGTAAAAGGACACTCTCATTGGATTATCATTTGTCAGTTCTGAGCAGTGGGAATTTCAACTCTAAACCTTTAATTAGTATTAAGTCCTAAATTTTTTGAGGGCATTTCGAGAAGGAGGAGGGGGGATGGGAGGAGGCACACTCTGGATTCATTGGCATATACTATCAAGGTAAACGTAAACTGAAATCGTGCTGTGTTTTTAAGAATATCATAAAATAATCTGATTAAAATAACTCCATTTTTTTAATATTCCACTTATGGAAACATGTGCCGCTCTGGGACGAATTTGAAATGAAAAATGCATTATGATTAGAAAACACAATACAATATGCAGCGGTTGCTTGTTTTTTACATTGATTTAGAATAGGGATGCACAACCAGTGGCCCGCGATGCATTAGCAAGTGGTCCACGAATTTCTTCAATATATAATTGGCAAAAAATGCAATTTTTGACCAAAGGTTGCAGGAAAAAATCATGTATTTCGTCAATTTGCTGCGGAAAACAATTCCAAATTTCGCCAGTCAGTTAAAAATCGCGAATTTCATTAATCGCCCAGCCGATACCATTTGTATTAATATTAGAAATTCCTGAGTTACTAATTTCGTCAGTCGCTAGTCAAAAAATACCTTGAATTTCATCGATTGGCCGTGGAAAATTCGCATGTTTCGTTGATCACGCGCGAAAAAGTTGCAAATTTTGTTGATAGAGAACGGGAAAATCGCTAGTTTCGTCCGTTTATCGCGAGAAGAAATAGTAAATTTCGCCAATTTGTCGCGGAAAAATTGCAAATTTCGTCGGTCAATTAAGAATTGTGAATTTTGTTGACTGAGGGCAGAAAAATCAAGTTTCGTCGATCGGGTGTGGTACAATCAGGAGTTTCGTCGATCAGGCACGAAAAAATCTCGAGTTTCATCGATCGGGCGTGGAAAAGTCGAGTGTTTTGTCAACCGCGCACGGAAATGTCGCAGATTACGTCAGTTTATCGCAAGAGAAGGTCGTGAATTTCATTAATTCACCGCGGAAAAATTAAAAATTTCGTCAGTCACATACATAAGATATGCGAAGTTCACCGATCGGGCGCGGAAACATCGCGAGTTTCGTCATTCGGGTGCGGAGAAATCGCGAGTTTTGTCGACCAGGCATGGAAAAATTGCCAATCTCGTTGATCAGGAACGGGAAAATCGAGAATTTAGATGATTGATTGTGGAAAAAGGATAAGTTTCGTCAGTTTATCGCGAAAAAAAGTGGTGAATTTTGCCAATTTGCCAAGGATTTCAGTCTGTTAAGAAACGCGAATGTCGTCGACCGGGCACAAAAAAATTGCGAGTTCTATCGATCGGGCGCGTAAAAAACGCGAGTTCTGTCGATCGGGCACGGGAAAATTGTGAATTTTGTCAATCGAGCGCAGAAAACTTGCGAAATTTGTCGATTGGGTGCAAAAAAAATCGCAAATTTCGTTGATCGGGCAGGGGAAAAATTGTGAATTTTGTCGATTAAGTGCAAAAAAAGTGCAAGTTTCGTCGATCGGCTACGGTAAAACCGTGAGTTTTAGCAATTTATCGCGAGGAAAAATTGTGAATTTCGACAATTCGCCACAGGAAAATCTAAAATTTTGTTGATCGGCTGCAGAAAAATAGAGAGTTTCGTCAATTTAATTCCATTCATAAAGTTCACTTTTTTTTCGGCACTAGCCACTTTCATGCATATGTTTGTTTTTTTAGCTCTTTTAATCAAGCAAAATTTAATCCCCCCGAATAAAGTCAAGGAATATTTTCACTCCTTGAAAATAATCTTTGCTGTATCTCTGTTATGCATACAAATGTAAACTGTTGATATATACTTGCCAACTGAATTGGGTATGGTATGTTGACTGGGTAGGGGAACCTAAAGGAGTAAAACTGCCACTCCTCTGAAACAATGTTTTTTAAAGGCCACAGATCTCCCCCACCTCCCCGAAATAGAATTATCTCTGTGTTATTGATGTGGCCCTCAACAACTCAGGTATTTTTGTAAGTGGCCCTTCTCTTAAAAAGGTTGAGGTCCCCCTAATTTAGAACTTACAACACATGAGTCAATCAGAGCAACAGATTTTCTGTTTGCAAAAGTCAGGGAGGAGTGGAAAAAGCCAAATATTTTGAAAAAGAGAATACAAAAAAGCTACTGGGAAATGGGGTAGGTGGGTGCGTCAGCAGTTTAAACAAAAAGGGAAGGGTGCAATGCCCTTTGAAAAGCATCAAATGGGAACACTAAAAATTGCTGAAGTAAGGTAAAAAATTTGAAATTGAATTCCATGCAGAAATGTCAAAACAATCACATTGAAACACAAAAAATCACCTTGAAAATTCTCTAAAAATTTAAAAATTGCTGAGGGCAAAATTTCATATATTTAAGCTCCAAATTTGAAACCGAATACATCTTCAAATATAAAAAAGTCCTTCCGGCCAGTGCCGGGAGGAATAGGTAGCTTTCATATTCCTTATTTTTAAAAAGCCAACTTATATTATTCAAACACACGAAGCTTAATTAAGTGGAAACCGAATGTAGGAGATTCAATACTAATTTTTATCAATACTACATCATTATGAATGAGAATTTCGCGAAATTAGTTAGCTTTATCCAAGCTGCTTTTATTTATAGTCACTTATATTTGGCTGCCAAATTCGGCGATTTCTTAAAGTGCCTGCCATTTTAAAACAACATGGTAGATGAGGCTAACCAGTGAACTTGGTCGAGACCTTAGTAATTCCTGTGCACATGCTCACTCATATCGGAATCGGTTGATACATACGAGTGCTGTCGCAGGCAAAAAATCAGATTTTTCAAAATGTCACCCACTTTAGAAATTGAAACTGCTATATCTGAGCCATTTTTTAAGATAAAGACAAACAAAAAATGCTCCTGAATCCTTATATCAAGGTCAAATACTTAAGAAAGAAACCTTTTTCAATTTCTAATTTTTTTGCACCTCACTTTAAATATATTTTTTTTAAATTTAATGGCCGCCATTTTGAAACAAGATGGCTGATGAAGCTGGCCAGCAAACTTGGTCGAGATATTGATGTATACTATCCACATGCCTTCTTCCATCGAAATAGGCGAATACGTGTGGTATCGCGTGACAAATACAAGATCGTTTCAAAGTGTTAGCCATGATAGAAATTCAAAGTGCTATAATTCAACGACTTTTTAATATATAAACAAAATAACAAATTTTCAGAAACAAAAACTGCTCCAGAATCTTTGTATCAAGGCCAAACACATAAAAAAAATCTTTTTCATTTTCCAATTTTTTAATGCCTAATTTTAAATTACATTTTTTTTTTAAAAGGGCAACCCTTTTGAAACAAGATGGCGAATGAAGCTGGCCAACGAACTCGGTCGAGACATTGGTATGTACTATGTACAGACCAATTTACATTCAAATCGGTTCATAAATACGCCTGTTATCGCGTGACAAAAATCAGGACGTTTTAAAATGTCAGCCACAATAGAAATTCAAAATGTTATAACTCAGCCATTTTTTTAGATGTAGACGAAACAAAACCTGTTCCGGAATCTTTGCATTAAGGTCAAACACATACAAAAAAAGTCTTTTTCATTTTCCAATTTTTTGGTATCTCATTTTAAATTTATTTTTTTTTTAATTTTTTTAAATGGCCACCATTTTGAAACAAGATGGCGAATGAAGCTGGTCAACGAACTCGGTTGAGTTATTTGTATGTACTATGTATACACCAAGGTACATACAAATCGGTTCATAAATACGTCTGTTATCACGTGGCAAAAATCAGGACGTTTCAAAATGTCAGCCACGCTAGAAATTCAAAATGCTATAACTCAGCCATTTTTTAAGATATAGACGAAACAAAAACTGCTCTCGAATCTTTTTATCAAGGTCAAACACATAAGAAAAAAATATTTTTTCAATTTTCAATTTTTTGCTACCACATTTCAAATTTAAATTTTTCTTAAAATTTTAAATGGCCGCCATTTTTAAACAAGATGGCGGATGAAGCTGGCCAACGAACTCGTTCGAGACATTGGTCGGTACTATGTATAAACGAAGTTACATCGAAATCGGTTCATAAATACGCCTTTTATCGCGTGACAAAATTCAGGACGTTTCAAAATGTGAGCTTCGCTAGAAATTCAAAATGCTATAACTCAGCCATTTTTTAAGATATAGACGAAACAAAAACTGCTACGGAGTCTTTGTATAAAGGTCAAATACATAAGAAAAAAATATTTTTCCATTTTCAATTTTTTGGTACCACATTTCAAATTTTAAATTTTTTAAAAAATTTTAAATGGCCGCCATTTTGAAACAAAATGGCGGATGAAGCTGGCCAACGAACTCGGTCGAGACATTGGTATGTACTATGTACACACCGAATTACATCCAAATCGGTTCTTAAATACGAGAGTTACAGTGTGACATAGGTCAGATATATATATATATCAATATATATATATATATATTGATATATATATATATATATATATATACATATATATCAATTTTGAACGGAGGGTGGTTTCGGGGTCTGGGGGTCATGATCGATGAAAATATACCAAAATTTTTTGAAATCGCTTTCCTCCGAACGGCTGCAATAGGTAGCTTTTTGTAAAGAAAGCTACCTAAAAATCAGTGCAAAAGTAAAAAAAAAAAAAAAAAAAAAAAAAAAAAAAAAAAATCTAAAAATCGCATTACAAAAATTCAAGAAAATTAAAAAAAAAATCGCTGTACGAATTTCGAATGAATTTTACTGAAAACAAGAAAAAAAATATCTATATTGGGTTAAAAGATTAAAACCAAATTATCTGAAAATCTATCTAAAATAGAAAATTTGTTATTTATACCAAACCACTGGCAGAAATTTAGAATTACTTTTTTTTTTTTTTTTTTTTTTGGGGGGGGGGGTGATTTTCAGAGCAGGTTTTGAAAGTGAAATTATCTTAGTAAAAAAAGTCTCTAAACGGAATCAAAAAAGTACAAAATAATCTTGATGAAGATCGACCTAAGCTATCAAATGCGGGAGAAACAAAATTAAAATATTGAAATCAAATGAGATATTAGCAGGTGTTTTCATGAGTGAAATAGCCTCTCTTAATAATAAACAATTGACTCTCAAATTAGGAACATAATGTACAGTTTTATGCTTTAATTACTAAAATGAAATTTAATAATTTAGTGTTAATTACGGAAAGAAAATTGTCAGGACGCTAGTTCCAATATTGGTTAGTAAGGATATTATATAAGGAAAACAAAAGGTAATAATTTTTATATCAGTCTATCATTCTTTCATCCTTCTGTAGCTCCAATTTGCTATAAATTTATAGTAGCAGAAGCATTAAAAAAAAAAATTCCGGCTTTTTACTCTTTTATTCAAAGGACTTAATCTTTTTCTATGTAAAATGTGGATAGCAATAATGCTTTATCAGACATTTTTTATAATCCATAATCCAAATGAGATTGTTTCAAATAATGTAAAGTAACAAATTTTACAAATACTCAATTAATAACAAACAAATAATTACAATAACTAACGGTAAAAATAAAATATATATGAACATGTTAAAAATAAAAGCAGAAGCAAGCAGCAAGTATTTTTAAAACGATTCATAATAACAATAAGAATTAGAGGTCTGCATGGGCCCAGATTTCCAGGCCCGCCCCAGATAAAAATTAAAATCTCGACCCGAGCCCTGCCCCGCCTGAATGAATTTCTACAAAACATTGATTTTTACGTCGATTTGGTTAAAAATTTGTGTTGTACGAGGAATTCTGACCAAAAATATTTCTTAACTTTTTTTTCATGTCCATTTTTAAGGAAGTGCCAAAGGCTGCAATATTTATATTTTTAATGAATCTCTATTTCTTCTATGTAAATGTTTCAGTTATCATTAATATTGTTAATCAATAATGCATTGAAGTGTTGAAAATCTGATACATGTTACACAGTAAAATCTTTTAAGGCTGTTCTCAACTGCTCTGCTCAACAAGCGCAAAACGTTTTGACACATTTACAAATTCTTTTTTTACGGAACGATATAAAATTGGAAAATTTGCCCATGGAAGCGATTTGGAATTGAGCTGTGTTTTTCATTTTTTGATCAATAAATTACCTACTGAGTTATAAACGTTTCTGATCACGTCACAAACATGATTTTCGCCTGTCACGTACTGGTTTTTCTGCTTTCTTCCGGAACTTCGGTTCAAAACGTCAAATTTGAGACTATTTTCTGAAAGATATATTGCGTTTGCAAAAAAACGAAAAAAATAACTTGACTGCATAGTTTCTAGAGAGCAACACCTGCTAGTTTCATGCATTTCCGAACAAAAATAATTTAAAATTTATGTCAGAAAGTTGCCCTTTTGGATTTGAGAACAAACACCTTTAAGACGGAATTGCATAGAAAAGAAAAAAAAATCGTTATAGACAAGTTTCCTTCTTAGCAAGTGTAAATGTATTGATTAATATTGCATGGATCAACAAGTTTTTGAGTTGAAAATACGATTCTGTCATAGGCAGGTTCGTTTGCACACATTTTACATTTTTTTTTTTAATATAGCTATATTTTAAAAAGTGTAGAAAGTTATTATTCTTTAAAAAGAATAAACTTTACTGTTTATCTAATAATTTTTTTTGTGTCAATCTGCAGAAAATCCAAATTTGTCTGTCACACACCAATGTCAGATCATGTCTACTATCATAGGAACTAATAATAGTAACCCGCATAAAATAACTAAACTATGGATTAAAAAAGAAAGTATAAAATAATAATATAAAGTATAAAACCATAAACCCAGTGACAAACTAAATTTTAGCAATTTCTTTAACCCTAGCAGACCGCTAACCCTTAGCACAGGGTTGGCCAGGGTTTTTGCCAGGACAGTAGCAAAAACTGGAAAAAACCAGGGCAAATATGGAAAAAACCGGCAAAAATGGCAAATTCTTATTTGTCTTTAATGTGTAATGAAATCTAAGCTAATAAGGATAATAATGGTATAAACAAATAAATTTAATAACATATCATTTAATACTTTTATATAATTTGCTAGTTAATAAATATAATTAAATAATTTTACATATTTTAAATCTTTATAAAATAGCTTGGATTCACAAAGAGAGGGCCAACCTTGTTAATAACATATTTTGATTATTTTAATATATGTTGTAGGGTAGAGACCCCTTAGTGTCATGTTCAACGGATTTTATCCAACGCTCTTTAGTTCTTGAGAAACCGGGGGGGGGGGGTCTAATAATATTACACAACTTAAATACTTTGCAACGATAGGTTGGTCGTAGCTCAGTTGGTATGGTGTTTGCGGCTCTTCCGTTGGCCCGTGTTCAATACCTGAATGCGCTGCATTTGTCTTTCTCATTTTTTGTTTTAAAAATATACTTGTAAGTATAATTTATAATCTCATTGTCAATTAAAATTCATAATATTGTATATCAATTATTTTTAACCTATTTCATTTTTTACTTTTAACTAAATAGTTGTATAAAATATCATAAAACTTAATTTTTTTTAAATCACTTTTAAAATGTATTTCATATATTCTTTATCGATGCAATGATATTGAGCAATGTTGAACCTGACACTAAGGGGTCTCTACCCTACAACATATATTAAAATAATCAAAATCTGTGATTAACAAGGTTGGCCCTCTCCTTCTCAGTCTAATACTTAGGAATTTAAGAACCAGATTAAAAATCGGATATCTAATTTTTTTCTTAAGTATAGTATTTTGTCAACCATTAGTATTTTTTTAATTATCAAGAGGTTTTATATGACTTTGTTACTTTTGTTTTATGTAACGAGTCTTAAAAATATGTAAATAGTTAAGTCTTTAGTACTAAATAATTATTTATCTAATGAAACTAGTCTGTTACAGATAAAAAAGTAATTAAATTGAAAATTATATATTGAAAAAACTCTGTTATGCCTTGTTAGGAAACTAGAATTTTTTTCCCTCCCTCTTACACTCTTAAGAAAGGGACAAAAAGTTACATTCTTTACTTTCAGTGAGTAGCCTGTAGCCCTTTTATCCTGTTTGCCACTGTATCCATTTTCTCTCTATTATCGAAAGATTTTTTTAAAAAATTTTATTTGTGCAAACTAAAATTTGAAATAAACTGTCAACAAATACTCTTTCTAAACTAGTTTATTGTTAAGCTTTGCTAAAACAGCAAAAATTAGATTATGATGGAGATATCGCTGAATTATTTGAAATTTAAGTGTTCTGCTTTAAATATAATTTGATATTAAAAAATTGAATTTAGAATATAATTGTTTATTTGAATTTCTAACACATATAAACATAAATGCTTTACTCATTTAGAGCCTCCACAGTTCTATTATGTGAATATAATCATTAATAATTGTATAAACATGAATAAATAATCAAGTTTTCCATTTATTTATATAAAATTAGTATTTTTTTTTCATTTATAATTTTGTTATAAAAGTTAGTATTCTTTTATAAAATGCATAATTATAGTACTTTATTAACTTAAGAATTCAAAAATAAATTTTGAGTATTGATCTTTTATCTAAATATTAAGTTTCTTTTTTCTTTCATGAATTTTTTTTTTCTCTTTTTCTGAGAAAAAAAAATTAATAGACAGCCTATTTTTGCTACCACTTTGGCAAAAACCTATTTTTGCCGGGACTGTTTTAACCATGTTTTTTCCACCTATTGCAAAAACTTGCCAACCCTTCCTTAGCAGTTTCTTTTAAAACTCTTAAGGTTAATCTGCAACTGTGCAGCACTGTTTCTGCTACTGTGGTTTTGATTTTGATATTTATGATTATTATTATTTTTTTTAATTAAATGAGTGACATATGTGTGGTATAAATATATGTATTTTAAATTAAAGTTATGTATTTTAAATTGAATGAGTAAAAGGTTATTTGGTTATTTATCACCTGTACCAGCTAATATAAAAATACCCAAAAGTCTTTTATTTCATCCCACTAAAGTAAAAATATTTCTTTTTCAGGTTCATTTTTGGAATAAATCCAAGCCACTGTTTGAAGATGAGCCCAAAAGTGACGAATAATGTATTTGTTTCATAAGTTTTAATTTGTTAAATAAAGTTTGTTTGTAAATTGATTTCTGTATTTTTTTTTTATATATTTCACAATAAATGCCATAATTTCATTTGTTTGTTTTGATGTGTTTTCAAATTTTAAACATTACTACAACATGTAGCTTTAGTTTAGAAATAAATTATATTTCATGCACATGTGGTGCGATGACGATTGCCAATTGCTACCTATTTTTCGTCGTCAATAATTTCAAAGATTAATCTTCATATTTAATCACAGATTTTTTTGAAAATTACTAGTGCAAAACCAAACACTCATAACAGTTAGCAGCTATGGGTATAGTATATAGTGGGAATATCAGCTAAAACCTCAAATAAAGGTTTAGATTTTTTATTTTATTTTATAATTTAGTCAGCAGCTCTGGAAAATTTTGATCATTTGAATCAATGAGAAATGTTTTGGTTTTTAAATTTTCTTTTTCTATCTTATATCTTTCGTTGTTCATTTTTTTGTTAAGCTAAACTGGAAAATACGTAAACAAATTTCCAGGAAATCTATAAAATAACTTTTCACATATTTGCATCAGGAGATGAGACTTCTCGATTTTTATAAAATTATGATCTATTGTTACAAAACAAGAACTCTCATCTTGCAGAAAGAGTGTGCTTTCACTATTTTCTTGAATTTCTATATCATTATTTCAAATTGTAATTTATGTCATTAAAAAGGGTAAATATTACTATTTGGAAGTAATGGTACTCAAATCCAAAGCTTTGTGAAAGTGTTGAATACTTTATCAAAGATCTATATATGTGAGTATACAATATATATTTGCTCTATTTTGATTTTGTATTTATTTACTAGAAGTGGGTACCCTCACCAAGCTTGAATAATAAATCACAAAAATGTTCCTTTAAATATATTGCAATTTTCACCAAATTATTCTTCTAGCAAAAAGTTTACTTTTTCATGTCAAAGTTAGCAAATTTGTATATAAATAAGCATACAAGATGCCCCTATGATTGAAACATGCTTTTATTTTTTGCCTATTTAAATGTGTAGTAAAACTAAATTGCAGAAGTGTTAAAAGAAAAAGTTGGAATTATGATTATACATATTGGTCAGTCAGTTCTCCTATTTATTTTCAAAAAGTTGCACTAAATTTTTATAGGGCCCGTTTGTCATATAAGTTATAATTAGTAAAATTATCTCTGTGCTCAGAGTACAACAGTGGTGATTCAATTATTCTATAACCAAAATTCACTAAGTTATTATACTTGGAATTTTATGAAATTTCAGTATTTTCTGGTATTGAGAAATCATCTGTTTCTAGACTCGGAAACCTACAAAATTTTGTAACTAGTTTAACTATGTGTTTTGGTTATAGTATAATGAAATTTTAATTGTTGTACTTGTCAAAACATGGGGAATACTTTTCTTAACATAGCTTATCTGGCCCCCTAAGGGCCAGATAAAAAATTAAGTGTAACTTTTTAAAAATTAATGGCAAACCATTGCATCTACATAATCTTAAATTCTAGCTTATTTTGAACACTTTTACAATTAACAGTGCCTACGAGTCTCTGAAATGAAGTGTGTTTCAATAATTTTGGTGCTTCTTTTATTTGACTTAAAAACAAGAGGTGCTTGTAAAGAATATAGATTTTTCTTGTAGGATTTACCAGGGTTTTTTTTTTCTTTTTTTTTTTTTGTAAAAATCTGAAAATATTTCTGTTAAAAAAACAAAGATCGTAAACATTTACAGATTTATTATTATTTATTTATTATGATTATTTTGCAAAAATCACAAAACATTTCTGTTAAAATAAAGGTTAATCTCTGTAAATGAAATAATATAAAACTGTTAAAAAAAAACAGGAAGTTTGTAAAAATTACAGATTTTTCTCGTAAAATGTACAGATTTTTCTAGTATGATTTACAGTCTTTGTAAAAATCGCAAAATATTTCTGTTAAAATAAGTTTATCTCGGTAAATGTAACGGTATAAAACTGTTAAAAAAACAGGAAGTTTGTAAAAATTTCCAGATTTTTCTCGTAAAATTTACAGCCTTTGTAAAAATTACAAAACGTTTCCGTTAAAATAACAGTTAATCCCTGTAAATGTAACGGTATAAAACTGTTAAAAGCACGGGAAGTTTGTAAAATTTTAGATTTTTCTCGTAAAATTTACAGCCTTTGTAAAAATTGCAAAACATTTCTGTTAAAATAACAGTTAATCTCTGTATTTTTAACAGTATAAAACTGTTAAAAACACGGTTAGTTTGTAAAATTTTACAGATTTTTCTCGTATACAGCCTTTGTAAAAATCACAAAACATTTCCGTTAAAATAGCAGTTAATCTCTGTAAATGTAGCAGTATAAAACTGTTAAAAACACGGGAGGTTTGTAAAATTTTACAGATTTTTCTCGTAAAATTTAGTTTTTGTAAAAATCACAAAACATTTCCGTTAAAATAACAGTTTATCTCTGTGAATGTAACAGTATGAAACTGTTAAAGAAACAGACAGCTCGTTAAATACTACGGTTATTTCTTGTAAATTAAACGGCCCAAAACTGGCGCCAAAATTGCCAGTTTTTCCCGTAAATTTTACGGGTTTTTTTTTTACAATGTAGACAACTTTAAAGTAGGGTTGTTTAATTTTGGACACCCTGTATATTCTTAGAAATTAAAAACCTGTTGCTCTAAACTTTCATTATAAAAGAAAATTTTAATTAAATATTCTTGGTGCCGTTTGTAAATTTGGAATTAAAATTAGAAGGTCCCGCAGTAGGACCACTGTGCCGGAACGGGTTAATAGATATCCTTAGACGAATTTAGATTATGAAAGTTTTATAGCAAAATCTTATCTTAATTTCGTGTCAGAAATGTGTAGTGATAATAATCATGCAAGTCATATGAAATAGTAATTGGCATATACTAGGTATGTAACACATTTGTCAGAATATTTTTTATTATGATCATACAATCTCTTCGATGATAATGCGGTTCTTGTCGTTGCTTGACAATAAATTTAGAAATTCTCAATGCTGTATTAATTGCTAATTTTGAGACATTTTCAAAATTAGTTTGCGTATGTTAAATGTGTATTTATAAGGATTTTATTTGTGTTAATGAATATTGTTTAAAAGTTGATTTTTCAAAGGTATTTACAGTACAAAATGCAGGAAAAGTTCCTTAAGTAGTTCTTTTTGCGAGTTCAAAAATATTAATTTAAAAAAATATAATACTCCATATTTCTTTAAACATATCGAAAGAAAGACGCAAGAAAACTCCGGGACAAATAAACCACCCAAATTTTGCTAGATTCCTATAGGTATTTTTCGAAGGAAAATTGAAATAAATTCTTATTTTAGACAAAAAAATTTTTACAGAGTCGCACCCCTCTCTAATAGTATACACTGCTTTAAAAAATTGAACCGAATACAATGAAAATAAAAACATTTTAAAAAATCAAATCCGAAATTACATGAAGAGCAAAAATAAACACACAAAAGAATTTAAAGTGCGAAAAAATTAAAATAATTCGATCATAGGCCAAAATATTTCAATCACAGGTTAAAAATATAGTTGTGAATGACGCTAAAAGGAAAAAGAAATACCTTTTTCGATTTATTAAAGGTTCTTTCTCATATCTGTGGTTTATTTTGTCATAAGAGGCAATCTACATATTAAAATGAAACCAACTCTTAAAGATCCAGACGAAAAAAGATACTATCAAATATTTAAGCTAAAAATGTAAAAAAAGAGGAAATACATATACTAATGAATTTTTAATCATTAGTTAGTGAAGTATAATTTATTAACATTTTTAGCTTAGTAATGTTAATGAGAAAAGTTCATTATTTAGACATAGCCGGTTAAATAATTTATACATATCATTACGCATTTTTATGTGATACTAATAATCCTGATAATACTCCTAAATGACGCTCATTTTTATTTTAGATTCAACTGTTTATAAAAAGCTTTAACTCATAATTGAATTATTAAAATTCATAGAATATAGCATTTTTTTTATCACATTACAGCCATAACGGTAAAACCGGCAGATTTAAATATTTTAAATATTATGAAAAAATAAAATCAATACTTGATATTTAACTCACGAGTTTCGTTGAACTATCTTTCAGCGAAAAATTATTACGATTTCAAAGCTTTCGTTACATAAACTTATCAATATTATGTGATAAATTATTATCAACCTGTATTGTATCGCATTTATTTTAAAACAAATGCAACAAATATAAACAACGGTCAAAAAATTATGAAATTATATGATGAATATATTCTAAATATATCTGCATGATATCTAGAAATAAAATAGTTTTAAAATATAATAGTGAGAAAAAGCTTCAAATTCCAAGTAACTTTCTAATTATATGATGTCTTAAAATGATATGGCTGTTTTTCTTTTTAATTCGATAATTTGTAAACGGTATCTGCAATTGAAAATAATCAACAATGAGTGTAATATATGTTGCCAGGAACTTCTGCATTTTTGGTCTTAGTTTTAGCTATAATTTTAATCGATAGATGGCACTGAGATGAACTAGCACTCTATTGAGCACAGACTGAAATAACTAAGCGTGGTGATAACCAAATTGGCTAAACATAAGGAATAAGCCTTATTAAATATTCAGCTTTATGAACGTAAAGCCTACCATACATAGAAAACTAACTATACCTAGTCAGCCACAAAAAGTACTCAAGAACTCATATGTTCCTTTTAACCATCTACCTTAACATAGACAACAACCACATTAGTATTTAATCTCGGTCGTACACTCAAATGGTATTATACTCACCATTAATCTGATCGGACGTCAGCCGCATTCGGGTCCAATCAGTTTGATCGTGAATTTCATTTGAGCGATCGACCGCGACCAACAACATACAAGGTTAGTTCATGACTCGGCACACGGAGTGGATCATCTTTACACCGTGATTGGTACAAAGAGTCCCGCGCCCATCATTTTGTGCCAATCGCCGTTTAACGATGATCCTCTACGTGCGACGTTATAAAAGTCATGAACTAGCCTTGTAAGTCGTTGATCGCGGTTCGACCGATGTTTTCTAGGTTGAAGTAGATTGTGGATACGGGCAATAGACATATGGTGTAAAACGACTGCATGAATTTAAAAAAAAAAAAAAACCTATTATTCATATTTAGATTATTTTACGCTTACTGAATAACAATATTTTATTGTAAGTTTTGAAGTGTTTTTCTTTCTTTAATTTGCGTTTAAACAGTGAAAAGAATAAATCATTATTCATCTAAAAATTTCACAAAACCTACTACTTTATTAGAAGTTTTAGATGTTATAAAATCGAAAGTATTTTGTAGCAATAATGAAAAACTTCTCCTTTTAATTAATAGGGAATCTTTTTATGTAAGATATACTTCAATGTGATATTGTTTTGCATCAGCATATACGATTGAAAAAATAATTAATTTTAAAAAGTGTGTAATTAGATTTCGAATAATTTTCAGAGCGGTGGGGAAGAAATGGCTTTGCCCTCTCATATCTATAAATTTTATCTACTCGCTGGGGGAGGTTGAAAAAAAAAAACGGGAAGCGGAAATTTCAGGAGGGGAGGGAAATCTAGATAACTGATCATTTATTTATTGTTAATTAAAAGTTAAAAACAGGGAAGACAGAAAATAGAGTTTAAAAAAGAGCTAAGGGGAAGTAGGAAGTGTGGGAACGCAAATTTAGATTATTTGTTATTAATTATTGCCGTAAGAAGAAATAGAGCCGGATTTTTAAGAATTTTAAAGATTTTAAACTTTTTGTACTGTGTTGACGGATAACAAACGGAAAGTGAAACTTAAGGGCTATAACTTGATAATTGATTATTTATTTATTGGCTCAAAATTGTAAAATAAAAAAAAAATAGAATAAAAGTTAAATTTTGCGTGATGGAGGAGCAAAGGAGGTGGGAATTTGGAGAGGCGATCAAGTGTTTATCTAGTTATTGACGTTTAAAAAAAAAAAAAAAAAAAAAAAGGTAGAAACATTTTGAAAAAATAAAGTTTTAACTTTCTGTGAAGAAAGTAAAATTGGAACGATTTTGTTGGACGGGAATTTAGATGACTGATTGTTTATTAAATGACATAATAATATTAAATAGGAAGAAAAATATACAAAAAGGGATTTAAGAGGTTAGTGGATTATGAAATGGTAAAAATGCAAAAATAATTCATATGATTAAAAATTCTAATATGTCACTCTCAAATACTATCTTCATTTCACGGAAATATTCCTGGCAGCACTCCTACCGGTATATAACCGAGAACTGAAGACATTTCCGTTCTAGGACAGAAAATTTCCGCAATCTGAAAAATAAGTTTTTCTTTTCTTCCGTGTATCCACTGGTTTGGAACCTCAGACTCCGTGTTTCGAATCGAGCATCGTAACCAATTGCCTACTGGGCAGTTGGAAGAAGGCGAGTTTAAAATGAAGATACGAGTTTTCTTCAAATGGATGATTCGTAAAGCTTGTAAAATTTCTTCTTCAGAAAGTTCGTAAATGTAAACTTAATTGCATAGATATTTCGTCATTATGAAAAAATGATTGGTGTTTTAACACTTATAGAATAACACAGGATAAAATTTATTACACATTAGGCAAATTTTTAACAAGACATAATTTGATTGTTAGATGTAAAATATGATTACTATATTGTAAATTAAATTCGAGAAGAAGTACTTGCTATTTTGAATAAAATCGATTTTTTTAACTTGATTGAACAACTATATATTTTGTAAAAGTGTTCTTTTAGAACATATTTTACATGCGAATACTTTTTTAATATTCTAAAAAACAAATTGAGAATAAGTTTAAGTGAATGAGGACATTGCTACTTCATTAAATTCGAAAGCATTATATTTTTTTTGTGTTTTTAAATTAATTAGAAATTTAAATTTATTGAATTTTCAATTTTTCATTTAAAAAATAGCTTCGGAATTTTGTAATACGCATGCGTGTAAGGAATAAACGGAAATCCCCCCCCCCCTTTTTTTCAAACTTCCGGGAAGAATTAATGGAAAAAGAATGTTTTCTAAGAGCACGAAAATTATTTGTTTAAAAATGACAAATTATTTCGTATATAAAGGCAAATTTTTCTGACAGTGTTGGTAGAAAGTAAATCTTCATTCTTCTTATAAAAATAAGCAATGAAAATAATATATAATGTACTTCAAATTCCTTTTTCTTATAAGAAATTTTCCGTAGCATATACAGCTTCAAAAAGGTTAACATGTTGCTTACAAATATCCTGAAATTAGTAATCAATTCTATTAACGTGTTAATTTTTCATGAAAATTTCAGTTTCATGCTAGGTTGTTGTCTTTTTTTTTATACATTCAAAAGTAGAACAGTACACAAACTTTAATGTGTGCAAAACTCTTTTACTGTTTCACGATTTTTATTTTTTGTTCAAAATTCTCAATATCTCTAAGGGGCAATATTGGTAGTCCTGCAAAACATATGTGTATGTATGGTAGAATGGTTAATTATAAAGTTTCTGAAATTTGTATTCTATTAACATGAAAATTGTTCACGAAAATTCAGTTCTATACTAGTTTGTTGCTTTTTCAAAATATTAAAAAGTGGAACAGTACACAAAATTAAAAATCTGTAAAACTCTTTAACTGTTTCATGTTTTTTAATTTTTATTCAAAAATATCAATATCTCTAAGGAAAAATCTTGATAGATCCTACTTCAAATCTGTGTATGCATTGCAGAATGGCTGCTTATAAAGCATACATAAATTAGTAATAAACTCTATTAAAATGCAAATTTTTCACAAAATTTCCGTATCATGTAAGTTTCTTGTCCTTTTTTTATTAAAAAGTGGAATAGTACACAAAAATTTTTAAATCTGAAAATCATTTCAATTGCTTAAGAACTACATACGTGCACTATCAGTAATTTGTTGAGACAAAACAAATTAAATCATGTAAATTCCCCCCCCCCCCCAAAAAAAAAAAAAAATTCACTTATCCCGGTTTGTCTTATCTCTATTTCACTCACACAAGATTTCAAATATTCCAAATTACTTAAAATACTTCCTTCCCAATTTTTAATTTTTATGACAATGAATGCATAAATTAATAATCTCATTTCCCAGTCCCGAATTGTTAGTCTTTCTTTCATTATATTCTAAACTCTAAAATTTTACTTCAAGCTCTTTAAAACGCTATTTTAAGCTTTTTAAATTTATTTTTTCCCCTTGTTTGTTACTTTTGAGAAAGAATAGATAAGTGACATATTATTCATTTCCCTATTCCTGAAATTTCCGTTCACTATTTTGATTTCTAACTACCAGCAAGAGAATAGAGTTTCGCTCATAAGGGAAATTTTATTCAGTTTGATTGTTCTTTCATATCTATCAATTATTTTAAATCTATTACAAATATTTTAAAATTTATTATTTGTTTCAATCCTTTATGCTGACAGAAAATAATTCCATTACTGTACATGCTAGAACAAAAAATAATTCTCTATAAGCTTTTTTGTTTTAAGACGATTGATATTGAATTAAAAAAATTAAACTTCTTTGAAATAAAAAAGTTTTATGAAATTTTAGCGGAATAATTGCGGATTCTCTTCAGCGAGTGTTTAAAATGGTATGTACAGGGTGACACATAAATACTGTGATGCAAATAAAAGACATAACTTTTAACTGAAGGGAGAAAACAACCCATTTTATACACCATTCGTAAGAGAAGAAAATTTTGTACAAGAAATAATCAAGATCATTAGTAATGGCTTCCTCCCTGAGCGATGCAGGGGTCTAGGTGCTTCTGGAAATTCTTCAAGATGGCCGCGACAGAATATTTACGACGTGATTTCGGCCCAGGCTTTTTTGCAGAGCGCGTTTCGAGGAACTGGGGATTTGTGCTTGTTTCACAGTCTTTTTGTTCCAAGATTCCACAAACAGCGAAGTTTTTTTTTTTTTTTGTGGGGGGGGGGGGGGGGGTTGTTGGTGGATTGAATGATTAACCTTTTGCACACCATGCTTTCCTGCAATACAGTGAATTAATATCAGCGGAAATAGTAATTAGACAACAAAAAAGCACAAGGAACATGAATAAAGCAATGATATAGCTCACAAACGCGAAAAAAAATATTGAAATAAATTGACAATTTCATCACGTCACAATATTTGTGTCACCCTGCAAAGAAAGAAATACTGGAAATCAAACAATAAAATCTAAGTTAATCCGTGAAAATGAAATTCTATAAAGTCATTCAACAAGTGGCGTACTGCGAATTAAAAGGATTTATTATTATTATTGTTATTTCATGTAATGCTTTTGCATTACATCTCTATGAGCTTTAACATGTTTTTTTGAGGATGAATAGATGTGGCAATCTTCACGCTCGCAGGACTGAATAAAAAAATAAAGCATACTCAATAACGGGGTTCTGCCTTTTTTTCTCATGAAGGAAGGTTGTTCCAAAGAATTTTTCCAAAAGTGATCATTTGAGGTCATGCCGGCAAAAGCCGTAGCGAATACCTCATAGCTTAAATATCTAAAAAAAACTCAATAACTTCTTTGGTTAGCACCAAACTGAGCGCTTTCTGCTTCCATGGTGCGCCTGTCGACTCCAGTGCCATCTTACGCTTAAATTGGAACTTAATCCAGGTACCGCGTTACAGAAATTCCTCCTATAAAACATTGATCACATACATGAATTTTTTCAATATCTGGCATTGTTTATAAGTTATTGAATTTAAAAAATAACCAGTTCATTTTAGGGTACCCCGTATATACATTAAATGAAGCGTGGTACACTGTCAGAAAAACTTATCTGTATACACTAAATTTATCCCTGTTTTTTAACAAATAATTTCCGCCCTCCTAGAAAACATGTTTTATCCGTGAATTCCTCCCGAAAGTCCGAAAAAGAGAGAGAAATCCGTTCATTCCTTAAACTAACAACAAAGGAAATAAACGTTTTCGAATTTAAAAATAAATGGCATATAATTTTCTCATTCATTTAAAAGTATTCCCAATCTATTAATCTATTTTTTAAAGTTATTAAAAAATATTCGCATTTAAAATAGATATTTTAATTAAAATATTTAATGGGAGAAAATCGATATTGCTCAAAAAAATTTCTCGTATATAAATATAATATTCCTATTTCGCATGTAGCATTCTACACAAAAATATTTATAAATATTTTTTTATCCTAATTTAATACTAAAATATTAAAACCCCAGCCACAATCTCATTAAAGACAAAAACTTCACGAAATTAACTTCAAAATTCAAAGCTATTTAAAGAAATTAAGCAAGCCATACCTATCAAAGAGAGACATATTTTCTTCAAGCTGTTTCACTATTGTAAAACTGTAGCCAAGTGGTTAGGTTACTGGTTTGGTAACACTAAGGCAGCTAGTTCAATCCCAAGGTAAGCAACTTTTATTTTATCCCCATGTTCTTAAATTGACGTATATTTTACATCCTATAACGGAGAAAAAAGAAACGGATGTTCGTCTATTAACCCATTACCCGCTGGTGTTGCGTTGATGCAATAAATTCGCATGTGTAAATTATTTACCTTCGAACCACTATTTTCAAATGAAAAATTAGCATTAGTTAAAGACACATAATTTTAATATCAAATTATACAAAAATTATCTTTCACAATTTGTGATGGCAATCAACATTCATCCAAAAAGTTGAAAACATCAACCTTATAGTTTTGGCGGTTAATGGGTTAACGGAAAAATTCCTGGTAGCACTGCTGCCAGGAAAATTTCCGTGAATGGAAGAAAGTACTTCTGAGAGTTCATATCAGTTGTTAATAGTGTATATCAGTGTATATCACTTTGCGTCACCAAGCTGCAAGTCCGAAATTATCTCAGGTAATGTACACCAAATCTTTCATCCCATCGGGGTCGATAAAATGAAATTGAAGCACGCAAAAATTCTGTGTCGTTCTGGAGTTTTGCCCCGCTGTCATGATATTTCATGAAATGCAGCGCCGCAGCTTTTATCTTATGTACTTTAATTTTGTAATTGGATTAAAAGTACCACTTCTAAAGAATGTAATTTAGTTTAAATTTAAGACTAAGAATTTTAAAGAATTGCATTTTATTTATAATAGTGTACTTTGATTTGAGACTATAAAATATCACTTTATACTTTTATACGTTGCATATATATTTCTTATTAGATTCTCTTTGTTTTTTATTTTAAATGTAGTTTTAAAAATGACACTGATCCTTTAGCAAACGTAATCTAAAATTTTAAAAACAGTTCTTTTAATGTCAGATTTCTTGAAAGAAATAAAAAAAATTGCGTACTAAAAAATGCGTGTTTATTTAAAGTAAACAAATAATAAGAAATATTCTTTTAAAATTATTCAAATTTTGATTAATTAAAATATTTTACAAATATCCATATTCAGCGCTATTTTTTATATGGGAAATTAATATAGTTCTATTAGAAAAATTATCATAACCAAGTGGAATGTTTAATAGAGATTTTGACTTTTTCTTTTGCTTTCATTTGCTTTATATTTCATTTCATTTTTGAATTAATATATTTAAAATTTTATCCTTCATAGGTATGAAAAACTACCTTTTGACTTTTATTAAAAATACTGCATGCATATAAAATATTTTTAAATTAAAAACTATTTCTTTAAACTGATAAGACTAAAATTGGGAAACTTCTAAAATCATTTTTATGAAACACTTTATATTTAATGCATTTCATTGAATTAATATACTCAAATTAACATGAATTTCTTAATTTCTAAATTTTTCACAAAGACATTTAAAAACTCTTATTTTTATATTTCGCAAAACTTTCCTTATTTTATACATAAGTTGGAAGAAAAATATTCATTAAAAGTAATTTGTTTGCACATACTTTGCTGAATTCATAATTTTAGGTTTGAAAGCACATACTATTATGCTTTAATTAAAATATTTAATTACAATTTCACTTAAGTTCTTCATTTGAAGGAATGAAGGAAAATATGTATAAAATATTTCATTGGTTTTGTTTACAGAACTTATTGATGAAGTTGTACTTAAGCGTAACTTTTAATTAAATAATTAAAAGTTCTGACTGCATTTCTGCATTCAAATAAAACGCTATTTCCAAGTAAGTGAAAAGAATGTAAGTTACGAGAATGTAATTAACTGAAAAGCTATTAAAATAAGCAACAGTGAAATTTCGCTGAAAATATATAAACGAGTTTCTATTCGGCATTACGTAAAAAAAAAAAAAAAAAAAAATGGAAAGGGCTGAATCTTATTCAGTAACAAAATTTTCCTTTTCCTATTAAACAAAATTCATTGTCTAACCTATTTAGGTTCATTAATATTGTGGAGAGATGTTTTGTTCTTTCTCTTTTCATATTTTATAATAGAAATTTCATTAAAAAAAAGTATGTAATAATTTGTATGTCGAAGGTGTATGGGAACGATTGCATAATACTTTATGATAATTTCCAAGAGTAGGAAATGGTGTTTTCACAAGGAATTACGTTTGATTTCTTGTTTCATGCATCTATATTCGGAAATAATATAATTTTTCATCTTGAATTATCGGATATAATAATATAGTATTAATCATTTTTACATATGTTCACCGCTGTCTCAGAAATTTAAAATCAAAATTCACAAAATGTATTAGGTTGTAACGAAAGTTTTCCGCCAAATCCCTACTACATAAGACTAATTATAATATATATAATTAACTATAATTTTATATATAACCACCATTCCGCCAAACCTTCACAGTGTCATATGATACAACACTAGTTCCTATAGCTGTACACTTTATTCGGTGACATTCTGTACCACACTTTTTGAAACAGAACTGGAAGTAAATGATGGTTCTAATCTGGTAGCGTGATAGTTCTATTTCAGATACCTTGTACTTAATGATAACGATATTGTTTTACAAATTTCCAAACACAATGTTATAAAGCAGGTCTCTTTCTTTCAAATGCCAAAAATCGTTTGACAACATATGAGAACACGTCAACGCGAACTGTTTGCACAGACCGTATTAGCTGTGGCGAGAAACTTTTGTTACAACCTGATATATTTTTTCACCTTTATCAAAGGAAAAATTTTTTCTTCAAAAAAAAATGATTTTCTGTTTTTTTTTTCTTTTTTTTAACGTAAATGAATATATGCAATAAAATAACTTTACCAGATTCCGAGACATTTGTAGCTAACTCTATTTAATAGAATGAAACCAAACTTTGGATTTATATATTTCAAGACATGAGGAAAGAGGTGAATTCTATGACATAAAACGTAGTACCATTTATAATAAAGTTTGCCGATAGGGAAAACATTGATAATGTCGGAGTCGAAAAAGACAGACATTTACATTGATGGTTAGAAAAATAGTTTATGCAATTTTGTTTGTGCGTACGTGACAGAAGAATCATAAATTCCCCTTAAAAGTGCATTATAAACATTAAGGTAAATTATCATGTGAATTATTGAATAGTTGTGCTCAGTATGTGTCAACACTTTCTGTAGTAAAATACAGAAAAACATTGAAATATCATTATTCACACTATAATTTTAGCGAATTCGTCTTTCCATGCTATCAAAAGTTTAAATATAAAATGCATTCCCATTCTTTTCAAAAGATTTTGCTTGATATGTTTTTGAATAGGGAAGTTATTTAATAACCACCTTACAGTAATAATACTATTACTAGTAATTCTTCAAAACAGGGGTCTCAAATCAGCTGTGCTTTATGGAAACTCTATTTTAATTTTGCACTTTGTTTTCTTTAATATCGAAAATGTTACGCTTTTTAATTCATTTCATTCATATTAATAGAACTGTGTGCATATATATGAACAATTTTTCAGATATCTAATTCTTAAGAATTATTACGCTAAACATGAATACATGTAATAATCTTCCAGGACTATTAATTTTTGTGAAGACTTTCCAAAACAAAAGTACTGTTTTTTAATGTTCATACGCAGATATATGTGTAGTAAATCATGAAATTGCAGTTTACAGAATTTTAGGTTTTTTATATTGAACATCGGAAAGCTTGCTGTAATTAATACGCAACGCACGAATTTAACTACTATGGCTAAAATTATAAAGACACTAAAAAAGAATAGAATCATAAAATGAATACAATTCTAATTGTTAATAAACATAATATAATACGATTATGAAATACCTTGCTCATTTATATTTAAAAAAAAATTTAAATTCTAAAATAAATATTTGTTATAACTTTTTAATGGTCATAATTATAAGGACTCTCCTTATAAGCTCGCATAGATAAAATTTTAAAAAGAAATGTAACCACTATTGTTTTCCAGACACTCAACCATACGATTCGACATGATTGGGAAAGATTGTGATAATTATGATGTGGGTATAGCTAAGTAGGAATTGTAAATAACTTCCTCGACGTCTTCGATGCATGAATATTTCTTGCCAATTACATAGAAAGCTCACCACAATGCGCCATTCCTTTTTTAAACGTTCATACCGTGCAATCAAGGTGGCTAATAAAGTATTTTTTCAGTATAATATCGGAAAACTTTTTCGTAGCTATTGTGGCATAGCACGATACATTTATTTGTAGGAAAAGTATTTTTTTTTCCTACATAAAGTAACTATATGCCAAAATATTTATTTAGAAAATAAGGATGTACACTTTTAAGTTCATTTTCTTAGAAACAATAACTAGATTATTCTTACCTTAAGCCTAAACAGTACCCAAACCCATGAGTGTCAAGATGCAAATGATCCAGTCTTCATAGGTGTAAAGTTGTGCGCTAAAAATTGGCACGAAGTTTTAGAGAAAAAGTTGTATGAAGCCATCAAAATAACTGAGCGTCGGCCATGGTTCAATGTGCTGTGTGAGATCAAGGTTAGACTAATTATTTAAAAAGATATATAACACAAAAGTATACACATGCATTTTAAAAACACAAATTTTGGCATATAGTTGCTCTTAAGAGGTGAAAATTTGCCTTGTGCCATACACCAAGAACAAATAAAAAGTGGCTCAATGATAACAATGTCACACTATTTAATTGGCTTCATGCGTAGCATGATTAAAATATTATTAAAATTGTATAGAGTGTTATGGTGAATTTTTTATGTAAATGGTAAGTAAAATTTGTGCATTGCAGATCTGCTAAAAGCTCTTTTGTATCGCAGTGTAGCTACAGCAACATCATAATAATAAAAGAATGTTCCAAACATGTTGAATCGCATGGATGGATGCCTACAAAATAAGGGTGGTTACATTTCTTGTTAAAGTGTTTTATTCAAAATTATAAGCAAACCCCTTATAACTGTGGCCATTAAAACTTATAATAATTTTTGTAATTAGATATTTTTTTATTATTTTTTTTTTTAAATAAAAACGTCAAGACAGTTTTCTTTAGATTATAAACATCACATACATATGATTTTATTAATATTCTGATCTGTTTAAAACTTATGATTCTTTGAATTTTTAGTGTCCTTATAATTTTGACCTGAGGTGTACGTACATGTTATTTCTTCACATTCAACACTCATATTGGAATATTGACAGCAACGGCCAAAAATTGTCGAAAACGTTTTCAAAAGGTGTATTTTTAAGATTTGATGGATCATAACACAACTTTCCGTCTAAGTAATGCTATGAAATTTTATATCGGTGGAAAGATAATTTAATACAGAATGTAATAAAATACATTTTTCTCAGTTATTAATAATTAATCAAGAGTTACATAAAAATATAAAAAGATACACAAATTTTTTAGGTAACCGTGAAGTAGCTTTTCTTTATTAAAATGCAGCCAATGGGTGTTTAGAAACTCAATCAAGTGTCATCCTGTTTTGACATTGAATAAATGAGGTAACAGTAGAATTCAACTTTGGTTGTCAGGATTTTGAGGACATTTGAGGACTGTGAGGAGGATGCATTTGTCAGTGCTTTACGAGATTAATATTAGAGATGGATGAAAACATAAGAAAACTATAGAAATTGTACAAATAGTAGACAGGTCACATAGAAAGCGACGTAAAGTTGTACTATTAAGTTAATAAGGATACAATTAGAAGGAAATTAGAAGGCGAAATGTTGTAAATGTAACCAAAGGTGGCCTTTCTAATTATTTTGAAGCAGTATAAAGAGACTGTTACTACAAGGCAGGAATAGGTATTCAACAGCAAGTTATGACAAAAGAATTAAGAGACTGTGCATATGTGACCGAAAATAATCATCTGATTGTATACATGATGAAATGGTGCAAGCCACTGTGATGTTTAGTGCAAGGACTGTTCGGCGCAGACGGCAAAGAATTTGTTTGTATGTTAGAACTCTACGAAAAAAGCCATTTTTAAAGTCATCTCCAAAAAAGGTTGAGATTTTTTTTAATTGAACTACAACTCATGTTAACAGGACACCAGAACAATGGGAGAGAGTTATTTGGTATGGGGCGATCTCTCTATTTGGTAATGAGGGCATAAAATACGTTAGTGAAGAAATTTGAGAAGTTTTGCATCCTAATTGCATTTCGTACCGTCGAGCATCCAGTCAGTATTATGATATGGGGTTGTAGGACATCAAAAGTTGTGGGCAGAATTTGTGTAATTAATGGGAATATGAATGTCCCAAACTATATAAATGGATTACTGTAATCCCAAACGAAGCTTTTCACACGCAATCTTTTGCAAGATAATGAAGCATTTATATTTCTACACTATTTAGCTTAATGTCATGTTGTTAATGTGCGCAAAAAGTGGTTTGAAGCTAGTCATATTCCAGTGTTTAAAAGCTCCGGGAATAGCACAGATCTTAACCCAGTTGAAAATCTATGAAACCATCTAAAAGAATTGTAGACAGAAGCAACGCAGAAATAAAATCCAATTAATAGAAGCACTAATTCAATCTTGGTATCACATTATAACAGCTTCAGTACCAAAAGAGTTGCTTCACTCCGTGGAATGCATTGTAAGGCCGTAATTAAGGAGTAAGGTTTACCCAACAAAATATTAACTGACACTGTGATAATTTTTGTTTATCCCATGTTTTAGATATGTTTCACTTTTCTTATTTATAACTTCTTTTCTAATGAACATTCCTTCGTGAAAGTTGATGCATTACATTCTTTATTTATTATCTTCATATTGTTATATAATTCTATGGTATTAGGTAAAGAGAAAGTGGTGTTATAAACCAACAGATTTCAAAAATACACCTTTTGAAAAAGTATATATATATAAAGTATATAGAAAATATTGGATCACAAGGGCTTACTCTAGCTCTTAGCATGAAAACTAACTAAAAATGATGGTTGAAAGGAACAACACCTTCCTCTGTATCATATCACTCGGGTGAAATAGATAGCAGGTCCACAAACCGAACTCACTGCTCCACGGTTTAATTTTTGAGAAGAAATTTTTCCAGATTGTAAAACCTATATAGCCAAAAATTGTAAATTTGCAGAGTGAAATTATAAAATGCTGAGCACGCATATAAACACGCATAAGCATAGATAAAATACACTTTAAGTACATGTGTAAAATTCAGATGTCAAAGTTCCACTTGGACAGATAAGGAGATCTGTCAATGCAACAAATACACATCAATAGTACAGGCAAAATACACCAAAAATTTAATAAAATACTACAACTGGTGGCCATAGACGTTTTCTAATAAATGTTTTTTTTAAGGAATGCGAGCCATTGTATGCCTTGTATGCCTACTTTTCGAAATGCCCTCGTAAATAAAACTTTTTTGAAAACGAAGTCAGGATGCAGTTAAATATTTATCCATGAAAATGAGAAAAAAAATGAAAAATGTCTGTTAATCATGTTTTACACCCGAGCCTCCCATATATAAAAGATAAAATAAGATACTAATATTTATTTCAAGAGTAAAAAGAAACACCCACATTTGTTCATTTATTGTTATCCTATTAAGAAATTTTTTTTTCACGCAATGCAATTTTCTGGTAAAAATATTATGAAATTTAGTTTCCAAATATAATATTAGCGACTCTTATATGTAACGAAATAATACAATTTTTTCAAGACGGCATATTCTATTTTGTCACGAACAATGTACAAAATGGGATAAAAGGGCTGAAAATAAATTAAACTTAGAAAAGATACTGAAATTTTCGTGCTCTATGAAATTTTTCAGCTTATGATTTTCGAAATTATAATACTTTAAAGTGAAGCAAAATGTTATAATATAAGCAGATTCTTATGTTAATGCTTTTCAACAACCACGAAAACTAACCCCAAAATGAATTATAAATAGTAATAAATTTATTTTTTATGACTGTATTGAAACACATACGAATTCTTGTTAGTAATATACGAAGGTAAAATTAGATTGTAATGAACACAATTTCTTATGACGGATTTTGTTTATTTCTTCACAAAGTTTCGTCATGCAGACCTGACTAAGAGGTAAAGCTTTAGTCTTGAAAATTGTAGGTAATCTATGACAAAAAAATTGAAATATCAATGACAAAATTGTGATTCGAAAGTGTAAAAATGCAATTTAACAAAATTTTGACAAAATTCATAGCAAAATTCATAACAAAATTTTAACAAAATTTTTAACAGAATTTTGTTTTAACAAAATTTTAAAAAAATTTTTAACAGAATTTTAACAAAATTCATAAACAAAACTTATTGAATAAAAATACTTTTCATAAAGCACTGTTTATTAAAAAAGTTGTAAAATGTTGAATTGACAGAGATGAGCATTCCCTTTATATCACGATATTTACTATTTAAAAATCACAGATTTTAACCCCTTGCGCTCTGGCGCCGTTAGCGGATGTATGTCACTAGCCATTATTATTATTTTTATTATTATTTTTTAATTTACACCAAAAAAAAAATAATAATTTTAAATTTTCTTTTACTTTATTTATGGAAAATCAATCATGTAGATAAACAAAAATAAGAGTTAAAACTTTCTGGTGAGAATTATTAATATATAATTAAAAAATCAGCCAGAAATCATGACGTACGTTGCGTACGTACTTCATTGTCGGAAATGACCAAAATATCATGACGTACCTTACGTCACACACTGCAAGAGGTTAAATATATTACAATTTAAGAAAAAGAAAACACATCACTTACTATTTTTGTTTAAGGGTCCTGTCCCTGCCGGCGAAGACACTCACGATCTAATGCTAATCCTATGGGGAGGGATTTTTCTAATATCTCGTCTGCATTTCGACATTTTTAAATAATGTTTTTTGCATTGGATAGCCGAGGTCCGTCTCTACAGCGCACCTTGGTTACTTTTTCGATTTTAGTCGCAGATATTTTTTAATAAAGTTACTTTCATTTTCAAAACCGGTTCTGAAAATGAAAGTGTCATTCTAAAAAATATCTGCAACCAAAATCGAAAAAGTAACCAATGTGCGCTGTTGAGACGGATCTCGACTATCCAATGCAAAAAAAAAATTATTTAAAAATGTCGAAATTCAAACGAGATATTAGAAAAATCCCTCCCCATAGGATTAGCATTAGCTCGTGAGTGTCTTCGCCGGCAGGGACAGGACCCTTAAGAAACATATAAGTACCAATGAATAACATCTATTTTTAATTACAGCACTATGCAATATTCGTATTATATTGCATAAACAATACTTCGGGATCACTTACGTCTTAAAACTGAGCGATATTTCAATTAATTTATTAAAAGGGGTCTTGTACCTTTTAAACGCGTCGAAAATTAACGAAAAGCTTCAAAGTTTGAATTAGTCTATCTTCAAAGCCTTTTTATGTATAAACATCAAATTTTGGATATTGATTAAACCGATTATGCTCTGTAATATGCTACCATTAGAAATTTATTAACCCTTTACAGAATTTGTGTATTGTTGAAATCAAAATAGCTCTTTTTTTTACCCCATAAGTCAATGCGCGCATGATACCTTGAGAAAGTACGTATGGATTCGCATGAAATTCGGTAAAGATACTAATCATATATGTGTGTTTAAAATGATCTACTCTTAGGCTAAAATTAGTTCATTAACTATATAAAAAAAAATATTTTCGTAAAAAAAAAAAAAAAAAAAAAAAAAAAAAAAAAAAAAAAAAATGTATTTTTAATGAATAAAAATAGTCATAATTAAAAATATTACCATTGTAAATACTTAAAAGTAAAAATTTGACAAAAATTTGACACTTCGTGTTAGTTCCTACGATAAAATTATTCCGGTAAATTATATATTTTACATTTTTTTTCTTAAATCTTTATAGTATTACAAAAAAAAAAAAATTATATTAAGGGTTTATCTACAAATTTAGAAATATAAAATTAAGATCTCAGAAGACTAAGCACCAAATTCATTCAATTTATAAACGTTAAACTGTATAAAAACCAAATTTATTATGAACTATTAATACAGAAAAGAAAATTTTATACAACTTTTATGGTTACTTTCTAAGATTATCTTTTCGTTGATGCAAATGATCACGAGAAACGACCCACTTAGATCTTTGAAAAGTAAAATTTCTTTGTATCTCGGGCCCGACGTTTAGGAAAAAGTTAATTCACTTAGCGTAAATTCACATAGTGTAAATTCACACAAATCTGTTTTTGTCGATATTAATACATATTATGTATCATTTAATATAAGTCATAATTTATAATTTTTAAAAATATAAATACATTGATAAATTTCATAATTAAAAATATGTTTTTGACTACTTAAATTAAAATAGTAGAATAGATCCATTAAGTGTATCTCATTGAAAAAAAAAGTATTTTTGGCGTATGATTTTTTTGAAGGATATAAATGTAAGTTTTTAATGATTTCAGATTAGCATGTTCAAAATTTGACTCATTGTTATCTGTACGAAGATTTAATAAAAGTCATAATTTATAATTTTTTTAAATATAAATTAATAAATTTCGTAATTAAAAATATTTTTTTTGAATACTTAAATTATTAGAGTATGTTTAAATCCATTAGGTGTATCTCATTAAAAATAAACGGTCAAGTGCGAGTTTTACTCGCGCACAGAGGGTTCCGTACAATAAATATATGAATTAGTAATTGTATTATTAAAAAAAAAAAAAAAAAAAAAAAAAAAACGTTGCTAAAAGAATACTAACACTTCGTAAAAAATATGAAAATTAGGGTTGGGTATAACAGTATATACCAGAAAAATGTAAATGGATATACCATGAAAGTTCAAAGAGATATGGAACCTAAAATATATCAAATACAGCCATTCTGTATAACTCATTTTGACTTTATTCTATCTTTACAAGAAGAAAGTATTGGATTCGTGAAAATTTTCGAATTTCGGTTTTCGACGGATTTATACGTTTTAGGGTACAGAAGTAATGAAAAACATGTTTTTACAAAATGTCTGTCTGTGAGTCGGTCTATCTGTGTGTGACACAAATTTTGTGGGCGCTCTATCTTAAGAACTATTGAACGGAATTTAATAAAACTTTAGAATCAGTTAGTCTTTGATATAGATTGGTGCTCATTAATTTTTGGTGTAAATGGCCCAGCAGGTGGTGCTACTATGCTGTAATTTTCTTGATTTCGCAATAGCTGCATCTCAAGAACTAATGCATGAATTTTCGTCAAACTTTAGATTCAGTTTGTCAGGTTCTGAGAAAAATCTGCTATTAGAACTGGGGTTCTATATTATTTTTGTATTAATATATGATGTATCGTATGGCCTGTGTACTGGAATTTCAAAATAACATCCTTTCCTTGTCTAAAACTGGATCTAAGCCGGGGAAAATGTATAGATGGAATGAAGGGAAAAAAGATAGTTGGAAAGGGGTTTGCCCAACCTTTTGAGATGTCTGTTGAAGATGGGGAGACAAAGAGATTCCACGAACCAGAAAAGGAGCTTGGAATGCGAGCAGGGTAGGAAACCCTGAGGGGTTACGTTGAGAAGTAGCAAGGGGTTGCTGGAAGGCAGTCTCTTCTGCTGAGGTAGTCAGTTGAAAGTTGGCGGGCAAGGTGCAAGGTGAGTTGCTGTGTGTAGCTCTTAGATAGAGTGTAGGGTTCAGTTGGAGCCAAGAGCGCCAAGCGCAAGGTAGTCGCTGTGTATAGGTCTTAGAGATAGAGCGTAGGATTGAGTGAGGCTCGGAGAGCTTAGGCTTAGAGCACATATGTGTTAGGAGATCGAGATTGATCTCCGAAAAACTAATTTAACGTGTGTAGTGTGAGAGTGGTTTAACGTAGTTTAACAGTACACAGCCAGCATTTACCGTATTCAAAATTAATGTTGAACCGGATCACCTATATCCGAGTTTGTAAGTGTAAATAGTGTTTTGTTGTTGTGTAAATAGTGTGTAAATAAACTGTTAATTTAGTTAATTGAAAGCATTGGTTTTCATTTAAACAGTTCTCTCAGTGCGTGACCGATACCACGTAATCATATCGGTGGTGGCAGCATATATATAATAAGGATTTTCTTCGAAGTTGTGCGGACTAAGAGGAAACTACGAAACAGTTAGTCCCTGATATAAACTGATGCTGATAAGTTTTTGGTGTAAACTGCCCAAGAGGTTCCACTGCAACACAGAACTTTTCACGATTTCCGTAATAGCTCTATCTCAAAACTAATGCACGAATTTTCACCAAACTTCAAATTCAATTAGAAGTTCACGAAAGTTGTCCCTGATTAGATTTTGGTATAAATCTCCTAACCGGTGGCGCTACTGTGCTGCATTTATCAGGAAGTATTGACATGTATGAGATAGAAGAAAGTTTTGGGATTGACACATCCGACTAGTTTAATATTATCTTAATCTCTTTATAGTGAACTTAATTCGGTACTGACAATAAAAGTAATGCATATTTAAACTTCATTTGGCATTTCATAAAACTAAATTCAGCATAGTAATAACCTTTCTTTCTACAGTGCAGCTAAAACAAAACATTCGTTCAAAGTTTACATCTGGCATTGAGCTTAGTGCGCTTCGAAAGGGGGTCACAAATTTGCAACGCCGCCTTGGTCCTTGCCGCGTTTTCCAGATAGATTTTTAATTAACTTTTAAAGCCACTCTAGGCGTATTGAAAGAGCCATTCAAAGCAAATTGTCGCAAATCCCATAGTATTTATGTAATTCATTCTAGTTAAGGGGTCTCAGGAATCTCAAAAATTGGAAAAAATGAATAAAAGAGACCATTTTCAACATTTAATATCTTAAACTGTACATGATTTTAAAAACACAATTTTTGTCGAGATTAAAGATATAAGTATGTTCTTTCATTTTATGCATTTAAAAAATTGCAAGATGAAGAATTAGATTTACAGGGTCATCCAAATAGTCAGACATTTGACAAGCAGAATATTGGTATAACAGCTTACGCGCACGATTAGAAAAAAAATATTGTAACTAGAATAAAAATTTTGGTGCCTACTTATACTTCAGATTATAATAATTACCCTGGATCTAAATAAATTTGTATTTAAAGCATTTTTATATTTTTAATACAAAGTTTTATTTAGCTAATAGAAAATTTTGAAATTTGAACAACATAATCACATAAAAAAATATTTTTTTGAACAATAAAAAGGAAATTTAAGTTCAGTTTATACAGATTAACATAAAACGTATGTTTTGAAAATTTCATGAAAAAATATTAAAATATTTTTGAGATATCGTGCGCGTTATGCCCAAAAAGTCATTTGGAGAAAAATGACCTAAAAGTTTCGAAAATGCCGCTTGAGCCGGTATAATTCTAAAAGCCATAACTTCTGTTCTAATTAGAATTTGAAGGAAAAAAAAGGAAGATTAGCATCCAAAAATATTAAAATTTAAAATTTTTTGAAGCTTTAAGAGTTCTGAGACCTTTTGAATTAGTCTGTTTATAACTATTTGACGTTTATTGCTTTTATACTGTTACTGGCCATTTCATTACACTAATATATCATTAAAAGTTGTAAGCTAGGCTTTAAAAGCCGATGGTACATAGTGTACGAAGCCCCTGTCATTATGTATGTCCAAACCATCCATATCTTTAAGGGTTCAAATCTCGGCTAATTACTGACGATTTTATTCGAAAATCATGATCAACAATGCTTTTATACTTCTGCTACGATAGGTATCTCCAGCGCCGCTCAATAGTTTTTCTGAATGCCCGTAAATCGAAATTTGTGTGTAACGGAGAAATGCGATTTTCTCAAAAACTATTTAACCTAGGGTAATCGCTATAATTTTCCTGCAAGGTTTAAATTAATGTCTACTCCCTCTAATTTTTACATAATTTTAGTTTCAGTGTATTCGGAATTAGATGGGGAGGGGGACATATTTTTGTGCTGCATTTCCGACTATATCTTTGAAAATGTAATACCTAAAATTAAAAGAAATATATTTTTGAATTCAGCGTTACGAAAGCTTTCACACGATATACAATGAAAATATTTTCTTTTCAAGCAACTGATTTTGCCCCTATACATTTTTACTAAATATATTTATAAATGTTTAATAATCTGAAAATATGTGGGTCAACAGTCTTTATTACTTCCCCGAATTTGAACTTTCCACGTTCCATAGTTTACGAGTAAAGTGGCTGTGACAGACAGACAGACACAAGAGTGATCTAATAATGGTTCCGTTTTTGCTTTTTAAGTACGGAACCCTAAAAAATATTGTTAGCGCATGTTTTTTTTTTTGTTTGTTTTTTTTTGAAGGACATATATTTAAGTTTGTAATGTGGATTTCAGATCAGCATGTTCAAAATTTGACCCATTGTTATCTGTATGAAGATTTAAAATAACGTCTAAACTATATACATTTTCCGACTGTTTTGATACAGGAAACTCAAATAAAATATCAAAAGTGGGAGTTAACTAAAAAAAAAAAAAGGTTAGTATTTTCCTTAGTGTATAAACGACCAAGAAGGTACATATTATTTTCAGTTACGTTTATTTTCAGTAGAATTATCAGCGGGTGATACTTTTTTTACGATACCATCACAAATATAATCTGAATAAAAAAGGCAACACATATTCATTGCTTTTTTATGTACATTCTAAACAATTGTTGTGATTTTTCCTGCAATTTATGATATAATTTTTCAAGCACTTTTGCTGTGAAATCAAATTCAAGAAGTAAAAATCAATATTTTCTGTCACATACATCAAGCAGGCAATAGCAAAGCGACTTTCCATAGACTTGAGAAATTTTATAGCACTCTTATAGACAGCAGCTTGTAAATTTTACAGCAACTGTGTTGGCAGCCGGAGTGGCAGCACCTTTTGTTGTAAAATATACATTTTTTTTTTTTTACAGTATAGCTATACAATATGTTACATTGTATTGCAATCAATGTCTTTCGATACATTGTTATACCATTATTTATTTATTTACTTCGCTTACATCTCATTAATATTTATTCTTTAATTTTTGACTATTCTTATTCAAATTTAGCAACATTGAACTCCATAGAACTGTTAAATCTTACGTTTTTATTCATTATGACCAAATTTTCAAAGGCTAACTCCTTTACATTTTTAGCAAGTATTTTCAAAAATGATTTTTAAAATAATTATGATGATGATTTATTCTTCTAAACTTTTATCTAAGACCAAGATAAGGCACATTTCAACATTTTGCTTCGGGTAAAATAAACATTTTAAAATTTCATAAAGTTGTGCAGAAAATAAGATGTTTATATATTTATTTTCTATAAATAGCGCTAATACTTTCACTTTTTCTCGAATATACTCATGAATCCCTTGAACTCGAGTTTGAACTATTAAAAGTGATGCCCAGAAAACAACTCTTTTTTTCATATTTTGCTCCGGCACTTTACGTAAGAAAGTGGACATGACATGGAGTCAAGTTAAAGCGGCAAATTTATTTAAAACTAATAAGTAAGGAGGCATTCAGTACGTCTAAATACGTTAATTAAAGTTCAGCCTCAGTGAACACTTGAAAGAACATAATAGAAATTTACTAATATTAAAAATTATGTTTATGGCGGGAAAAATGGCTGCTCAAAAGTGTATCCAAAGCCTACCTCTATACCACTGCCTTTGAAAATATTACAATCAAATGTACTTTCACAATATACAAAATGTCACTAATTAAGTGAAATCCCGTGGATTCCAAAACGCACGTTATTCAAACATCTGGAAAGCACTTTACCGAAAGCACGCTGAATGGCTGCGGGAAATTTAATCCCTTTTCTTTAAAAAAACATGTCAATTTTTGAAACAAAATTATACGATACTTGCAGTGGAAATGTTGGAAATCTGCCTAACTAAACCACTTGAGTGAGAATCGGCTGTACCGTCCGACTAAATTTCATACTCGTATTTATACTTGTCAAGTCTTCGAAAGTCAGAGGAAAGATAGATAGAGTCCCTTTCAAGCACAAGTTTTTAGGTGTTCGACAACACGCTCACAATCTTAACTCCTTTTATAAGAACAGCTAGATACTACTGCAATATCAGATCTTAGTTTTTTAATATTAAATCATTGAGAACAAATTAATATAAGATATTTTTTCAAAGTTTTCAAAAATTTATGTTTAGATTTTGTTGAAAACTTTTGGCTTGTAATATTTTTAGTTATTTCGTAATCTGATATTGATTTATAAGCAATAAAATTACTTTACATTAAGATATATTGCTTACCAAATAAGTGCATTTGGGTCACATAGATATTAATTATTTTACAGATAAAAAAGTAGCAAATTGGCAAACCAATTTCGACTTACAATCATTGCAAAATAGTTGGAATGTACTATTTCTGAAATCTGGACTTTGTATTAAACTGTACAATATGTGGGGCGCTATGCTACATGCACGAATCACTTTGATTTACAATATAAAACACGCCAATATGGATTAAAGTACTTAAAAAAATTAACAATATATACAATTCTTAAGAAAATTCACTTACGTTTAATCAAGTTTTATTTAGGAAAAAAATCTTTTTTTAAAGTTTTAGATAAATAAACTTAACATTTTATGTTTTCGGATTTACAAAACTATTATCAAATCTCAATACCCCAAAAGAAGAAAATAGCATACATTCCGGCCAAAAACTTAACCTAATTATTGAAATATTGTAATAATCTGTCTTTATCTTCGAACGTTTAAAAAAAGTACTATGAATTAAATTAAAGATGTATTTTATAAATGAATAAATTTATTTTAAAATTAAACAGAAAAAATATTCTAAAAATTTTTCTAAAAGGAAACTACTGTCGCAATCCATTTATTCAGTCAAAAATATACTGTATATAATTCACGCCAGACACACTTATTTAGAAGTTTCATATTAATGAAGATACTTTAACGAAATTTGCAAGAGATTTGCATTTTTTTGTACGAAATACGATATCACGAAAACATTTGGAAGTGCACATTAAATAGTTCAATCTCACAGTATATGTTGTCAACTGCATTCCGAAATATGAAGCGGCATTCATGGCTATTTGGACGCGGCTAATGATTACTTCAATGAATTCCTTTCATTTAGCATAAAGCAAGATAAGTCTATTGAAAATGGTCTTAAAATATCTTCATTATTTTTCAAGTGATGAACACTAGATCGGGTTCAGCTTGCAGTGAAAATCTCTGTATTTTGATTGAACAAATAGATTGCGAGCCTAGTTTCCTATATACCTATTTTTTACTGTAGCGTGCTCCTTCACCCCTTAAAGTTTATCATCTTTCCTAAACACTTTACACAACTCTAGAAGATGTTTATATTATTTCATTAGTGCATTTTACATTTTGTAAACTTTAATACAGTAAAACTTCTTAAATGAATCATGTCTACATTAACTAATAATTCCAATACACTACAAAAATAGCATTATGACTACAATCATTAAAATGTTAAATCAATTAACTTGTGATACTTATTTAGATTAACTAATTAATTAATTATTCAAATTACCTGAGATTACTGGGCTAATTATCGACTTTCAACTATCTTCCACTCCCCTCCGTTACAGGAGCTTTCTAGTTGCGTTACTGAAGTTATAAACACTAGACGAATAGACTGAGCAGATTGGTACGTATTTATGTGTCCAGTTGATTGGTCTATGATGTGCTGTTTTGATTGTCGCCACAACTTCATTTTTTAGAATAATACAACTTTACATGTATTAAATTTTCATTAAAACTTTTACACGGGTGTAAAGAACATGCACTTATCATATAATATTATTCACAATTTTCAACAAGAATTTTGCTATAGAAAATTTCAACCAAAAAGGAATACAACATTTTAGTTTCAAGAGTTCAAAACAAGTTTATGCTTCTCGGGCGCGAAGTGGTCACTGGCCGCGCTCTCAATTCTTACATATGATTGCTGAAGATGACACCTACCTTTTATGTGCATGAATGACTTCACACTTCATTTTGTTTTTATTTAACGGCGGCCGTATCTATTTGCCCGTGAGCAAATACACACCTTCTCCCCCACTGTCTTTTATATTTATGTAGTTAATTCTCTATTTTTAGTCTATCTTATTCTTTAACAGAAAAATTAACCTAATAACTAAAACATTATTTAAAAATTTCAATACCAAAAAAGGAAACATTTGATTTACTCTTTAAATTTATTCATGTAAAGCACAAATGCTTTAAAAAGATTTGTTTCGAGAATTTATTCTTAAGCGTTTCGTGAAAAAATAATGCAAAACATCATAAATAAAATACGACCTTTTTAAATAAAAGAATCTGCATTGTTAAACTTCACACGGTAAAAGAATAATTCCTCGACATTATTGAGGATTACAGTTGAAACAACTTATTAAATATTCTTTGAAAGAATGCAGATTCACTAAATAGTAAATGTTTGCAACTGTTATTTTCTGTAACGGTCTTTTCACAAGTGTCTGGGTTTTATCAAAGAGGAAAAGCGATAGAGTATCTGTCTTAGAAAGAGACAATTTTCTTTTGACTCACTACTCATTTCCGTTGAGTATTTGAGAAAGGAAATACGTGGTATTTCTGTAATACGATGGCAATAAGTAAAAACATTTAGAATTTCTTTCAACGTTATTAAATCTCTAAACTAAAATTCCTTAAAGTTTAATTTTTCCAGTTCCTTTTACTAATTAACTTAATTCTCCAATTTAAATAAATTTGTTAATGTGTGTTTATGTTTTTCTTTAAACAAACAAAAAATTACATAAAGTATTCACAGTATGAGGTATTAAAAACTGTTAAATAATTTTTACTTTTCCGTATTTAAAGACAATAAGAAAATGAAACACATATTTTTTTGTTAGTTTATTTCCAAGGAACGGTACAGATCTACTGAAATTTCAAATGTGAAAAATCTATGATACAGTGGCAATCTGTAGATTTATAATAATTACTTTCAAAACCACGATAAAACAATTTTATTATATTATTTATAATAAATATAAATATGTCTATCTTGTATTTCGAATTTATTCTTCTGTAAGTCTAAGATTAAATGTTCTATCGATTTCATAAGCCAAGACACTGAAATAGACATTCCCAAAATTCGCAATAAGTGACTATCATATATAATGAGGTATAATATACTTAAACCTTTAACTGGGAAACAACACTTGCAAAGTACTATGGAAAATAGCTTATATTTCAGCATCTTTTTCTGGGTAAATACCGAAGCAATTTAATATTTGTTAGTAGTTCAGTTTAAGATTTATAGTTCGGTAAAAAATTAAAATTAAAAAAGCAATATTTTTCTGATTTTGCAAACATAAAATTATAGTTCTTTTAATTAATGTTACTTAAAGTTAATTGAAATTCGAAAATAATAAATATGATTTAAAAATGAGTAATTAAATTACCAAACAGATATCTACGTACTTAAATCCATTCAAAAGTTCCCGTGTGTACGTCAGTATGACGTATACTCTATGTAGGATTTCGAAACTGTTTTTACCCCGTTAAATTGAAATTTAAATAAAAAAAAATAGCAACATTATATTTTCACCAATAAAACAGCCGGGACCACATAGTTATTAAAATTATAAACTTTCATAGTTTTAATAGAAAGGTTTCTATTTTCAGATATAATCTTGGATGATACATGAGTTAAAAGAGAGAAGTAATTTTAATATTCAAAAAGAACTATAACTTAAAAATCTTAAGTAACACCCTTTTAATCAAAAATGTAATATGATTTTTATAAAAAAAACTAAAAAGAGGCGTACTTCCCTTAAAGCCCGGTATCAGTCATATCCCGACCCATTCTTGAATGTGTAAAAATAGATCGCTGAGCCTTTGTACGAATAGATAGTTTAGTCTTTGTCGGAATGGATCATTGGACATTTTTTGTCTGATTTTTCGTTAGCCAAAAGGTACGGCAAAACAGAAATTTACCGTTGGCCAATCGTAGGAATCCACAATTAGTGAAGATTAGCCCAAGCGTTTCGTGCTGCTTGGCCAATGTGATAATATTGACGATTCTGCATCGGGTCGTGTGGCCAGATTACAACCCAAACCACCCTTATTGGTCAGCTGTTTTTATCTGTAGGTAGAATTCGAATAAAAATCCAGCATTCGTTCATATAACCCCAATTTACTAGAACCTGATCTCGCTTACTGTGTCGGAATTTTTCCTTTTCTTCTTTCATTTTGACTTTAGGTAGGATTTGGATTAGAATCATGCATCGGGTCGGCTATCCAGGTTTTACAGGAACACCACCCTGGTCCGGCTTTTATAAAATCTGGTTACTCCACTCGAGCAATATTCAAATCCAAATCTGTTCTACAGCAAAAAGACAAACAACAGAAATAATTAAATCGTGTAGAGTTCGGATAAAATGTAGTCACCCGACCCGATTCACAATTTTTACATTTTTTCTGTAAAAAAATCTTAAAAGAACACCTTTTCCTTCATATATTGTACAGAAAATGTTTCTGTATGTACCTTTGCAATATAAAATAACTAAAATTTCCTTTCTTTGTTTAACCCATAGTCTAATATCCATTAAATATGAAAAAAATATTATGAATATCACTCATATTCAAACTTGAAAAGTTTTTCATAGTCTTACTGGATCTTAATTTAATACTAAATTAATATTTAGTACCTAGTAATTTAAAACACTCTTTCATTAGACTAAAGAGACGGTGGACTATAAAAAATATTGTTCATTAATTACCTTATTACAACAAGAAAGTTTTCAAAAAAGTTTTCTGTACCATAAATTCAACAAATATCTGGACAAAATATAAATTTACTGGAAATTAAAAAAATTTAAATCTAAGTTCGTTTTTTAAAAATATTTTAAAATGCTTCATGTGTTACACATTAAAAGAATTTCACCATTATTTTCCTATTTTATTGCTTCAAGGGTCTTTGCTAAAAAAAAAAAAAAAAAAAAAAGAAAGAAAAATGTGCATAATTTTTTTATCCAAAAAAATTATTTGAAAATTTTTTTAAATTTGGAACTAAACAGAATTGTTTTAAAAACTAGCTGAACTACTCGGATTAGCCCGGGGCCGTGATAATAACGTTTAAGACATCTAAAATCAGTATTGAATGATTTAATATATTTTAACAGAAATTCTCCAAATCCTAAGTTTGGGTACATCATTACCTTAACCCTTTATCTACTGACTGTACTTATAAGTACCATTAAAATAATTTGTTATAAAATTCATTTAATACATCGATTATCTATAATACAGTTTAGAATGAGTTATAGATAAATTACTTTATCTTGTTCCAAAAACATTATTGGTTACACAAAAAAAAAAAATATATATATATTTTTAAAAGGATGATTTCTTTTGCCTTTGCATCTTTTCAACTTTCTTGGTGTCGGTGGGGAGGGGGGGGGGATATATATATATGATACATATAATATCGATACATTTCTATATTTCTATTGTAAGAACATTATATTTGTACATTTCCTAATTCTATAACATACTAGGAAAAATATTTAAAATAAAAGTGTTTAGTGGGGTTTTAAATATTGCATAAAATCCTTATAAATTCAAATTTAATTCATCCTTTTAAATCTTTCAATCCTTCTAAAATCCTTCTAAGATTTATTAAATGATTACGTAAATCTTCCAATGTAGTTTAAATAATTCACGGAAAATGCTTTAGAAGATAAAATTTTCATGAATGCGTAATTCAGTACATAAAGGGTTAAGTAGCGCACACGCAATAATTTATATGATTTTATATTTTAAAATAAAATCTATCCAAACAATCTTTAATTGGAGGCCCCACATATGATGGCCCACGGCATGAATAAGAATGACAAAAATTGCGTGTATATGAAAATTTTCACTAAGTTTTCTGCCAAGAAAATTGTATTTTTAAATCATAAAATATACTTAGGGATGTTAATTTATTATTCAATTTACTTTTAATATCTTAATTTATGATTAATTTATTTCATATTTTCTTTTTCTATGCATCAAAGCCATCACAATATATTTTATAAATTATAAAATATATATCGATACATTACTTTATAAAGAAAAACTAGAAAATCAAATAAGTTGAAATTTAAGCATTTCTCCAAGAGCCCAAAGAAAATTATTTCCTGAAGCCCACTTTCAAAAGTTGAGGGAGTTTTAATTATTCCTTTGGGTAGATTTTAGATTAACGCCAAGAACCAGGAGTAGAGAACTCCCGTGGAGAGTATAGAAATTTCTCTGAGAAAATAGTAATAGAATATTCTCTACTGCATTGTGGTTTCAGAGTTAGAAATTCAGTCAGAAATAATAAAGTACATTAGATTTAGTTACATTTTAAAAAATATATTTTGCTTAAAAAGTATTTTAATTCATTGATTAGATACACTATATGGCCAAATGTGACTGGCCACTTGCGATTTTGGACGTTTTGTTAAATGTCTAAAAAAATACATGAGGCATTAACCTGAAACTCGAGATGTGTAAACATAATAGTACAGATTATATATTTCCGTGAAGATTTTTTCCCGAAACCCCATAGGGAACCGTCAATAAATTGAGAAAGAACGAATAACTTTTCGATAACTCTGTAAAAACTAACGTAGCAAAAGCGTTCGAACTGTAGAAAATGAATAAGAGGCTTATTGTAAAAAACTGTGTTCATTTGTATGAGGATAGCATGTATACTCATAGAGAAATTAAGGTTTTTATAAAAACAGTCCCAAATTTTGCCAAGTTTTTTGCTTACAACTTGCACAGTTCTTAATATAAAAAACTGTTTTTTCTCTTGTTTTTTTTCTTTTTCTTTTTTTTTTTCTTTTCAGAAACTATGACAAAAAACATTGTACACAGTACTCTGCAATCAGAATTTAAAAAAAATAATAAAAAATGGATGAAAAACGAGCAGGGTTACTAAATAATGTTTCACTGGGCATGCGCGAATGTGATCAAAATATAATTTACATAATGTATTAGCTAAATGTATAATTTCGCGAGTGGCCTCTCTTCGTCCACAGCCCTTTATTCTTCCACTTATTCCGACTCTTTTGCGGAAGCTAGATACGTAGGTCCCCAGCCACGTCCCGAGTATAACAGATTCTAGCGGAAGCCAGGATGAAAAAAAAATCAAAGATTGAAACCGGACAAATTTAAAAGGGAAATTACACAAATTAAAGACACCGAAAACCGGGAAGGGAGGGCTCGGGGCGATGAAGCTACCGAACGAATCCTAGCTGCTTCTAGCCCATTATTAGTCTCGGTCGGTGACCGGGGGTGGGAGGGTGCGTCAACCGCCGCGGCGAGCAGCCCCTCTTCGTCCGCAGCCCTTTATTCATCCACTTATCCCGACTCTTTTGCGGAAGCAAGGGTCGTAGGTCCCCAGCCACGTCCCGAGTGAAAGACACTCTAGCGAAAGCCAGGATTGAAAAAAAAATCAAAAATTGAAACCGGACAAATTTAAAAGGGAAATTCTACAAATTAAAGTCACCGAAAAGCGGGAAGGAATGGGGCTCGGGGCGATGAAGCTGCCGAACGACTCTTACCTACTTCGAGCCCATTATTAGTTCTTGAACCTCACTTGAAGATTCTGAAAACTATCGTTGACAGAATAAGCTCAAATTCGTTATTCCCAAAATGAAGCAAAAAATGGGAAGACTGTATCCATATATCCACGGATTAGTGCCAATATAGCATACACAATATTGCACGTATTACTGTATTTGGATAGAACCCCTCATCTTTTTGCTTCCTTTTGGGAATAATGGATTTTGAGCTTATTCTATCAACGATATTTTTCAGACTTTTCGAAGTATGTTTTTGAGATTTTTACAGAATTTGCTCTATACATTTAGCTAACACATTATGCAAATTATATTTTGATTACATTCGGGCATGCGCAATGAATCATTATTTAGTAAACTTGCTCATTTTCATCCATTTATTATTATTTTTTTTAATTCTGATTGCAGGGTATTTTGTACAATTTTGTTTGTCATATTTTCTGAAAAGAACATTTTTTTATATTAAGAACTCTGCAAATTATAAGCAAAAAACTTGGTGAAACTTGGGACTGTTTTTATAAAAACCTCAATTTCTCTACAAGTATACATGCTATCCTCATACAAATGAACACAATTTATTACAATAAACCTCTTAATCATTTTCTACAGTTTGAACGCTTTTGCTACATTAGTTTTTACTGATTTATCCAAAAGATATTCGTTGTTTTTCAATTTGTTGGAGGTCCCCTATGGGGTTTCGGGAAAAAACTTCGCGGAAATATGTGACCTATACTACACTGTTTACATACCTGGCGTTTCAGGTTAATTCCTGATGTATTTTTCTAGATATTTAACAAAACGTCCAAAATCGCAAGTGGCCGGTCACCTTTTTCCACATAGTGTAGAACACTGCTTTGTCTAAAAAGTTACAGCATAATTTCTGTGTTTAATTCTATCTACATTGTCATCTTAAAGTAATTAATTATAGAATATTAGTATCATCATTTTTATTAGGAAAAAAAATATTTAGAGTCTTATTACCCAGTTTACCGCTGACTGGGTGTAGGTTTACGATACCCAGAAATATTTTTGTTTCTGGTTTACAATGTTATGGTGAGAAATTATTTGAACAAAACACAAATTTGAAAATAATAATTTATACGGTAAAATTATAACTGATAATTATAATACCTGTATATGTCTATGTTAATTTTTTTCTTTTGAATTCTTATTATTGAAATGTATCGTTAATATTTTACAATTATTAAAACATATAGCTTTAAAAATGGTGATCGTTACCACTATTCAAGGCATTTTTTTAATGTTTAAATTATTATGTTTGCTCTTTTAAATTTTGAAAAACAATATCTATTATTATAACAAAATAATGCTTGCGTTGTCGTTTTAAAATTAAGTCACCATTCCGACATGTAGAATACAAAATAATATATAATTTCACCCAGTACAGAAATAGATTGAGTTTATTTCACGTTCTTTACGTATTTTAATATTTATTTGTACAATATGTTTTAAAAATTCACTGAGATATAGAGACATTGATTAATTTAAGACAACTTAAGACAACAAAAATAAAAGTTATTTCAAAAATTTTCAGTTTCATTAGAAATTTATTATTTACTATATGAGTATTACAAATAGTTTCACACTTCATACTCTTAGTGAATCATGTCTATATTTATTAAAATGTAAATAGTTATTTACAGTTTAATCACTGAACTGGAACTTGGGTTTCGCTCATAGTGAATAGAATTTGTTAAATATAAATATTATATCCCTAGAGAAATACGAATCATTGCTTCACATATCGAGTAAAATAACTTGAAAATGTAGCAATATTTGAAACTTTAAGAGCTCTCTAAATTAATATTTAATTCCTTTCACACTCAGTAATGTGGTCTACTTTATCTCTGATTAAATATATGTAAGTAGTAGACACATTTTTTATTAGTTACCCAGAAGCTCACAGTATTATTTAAAAATATTTCTTTAAGTACACCTTTTTGTGACTGAATATATAATATAACAGATTAAAAAACATAAAGTTATTTCAATGAACTCCGAGGATTCAATAATAAAGGATAGATTTGCTAATTATTAGAGAATTTATCAAACGGAGAAAAACACGTTATTTTACTCAAACTTTAAAACATCACCATACGTTTCATTCATGTATTTGAAAAAACACAGCAAAGAAGGTATAGTTTTGACAACCTAAGCTATGGCTGGCGATCTTCAGCTATTAAAATTAATTCCAAAAATATATTTTTTTTTATCAGAAAGTAGCAACATTTAACGAGTTTGTTAGTGATTTTCACGTATTATGATGCTGTATTGAGCACAATTATAAGCAGTTATTTACAGTGATACTGAATAATAAGATGCATCACAGAATGTATAGAGAACAAAGTATACGTATGGTATAATAGATCACGACCATCTTCTAAATTACAAGACAGAACAAAAAGGTTTAGTGTCCAAAGATAACCAGCAACGTTTCCTGCTGTTATATAAAATATATATATATATATTATATATATAATAAGATATAGATATTTGTCTCTCATCTTCGTAGTTTATCTTGAGATAATATTATGCCTTATTATAAGCTCTTATGTACAATTATGCTGAATTACATACAATATACAAAATGTCACACAATGAGAAGATGGCTCTATTAGTTAAATTTTAATCAGAAATGTTAAGAAGTATTTCTACGTACAATAATGTATGTAGGTTGAAGATAAGCGTGGGATAGTACGGGATTGTCAGAGAAAATAAGTACTTTGTTTTTTGTATTAATTAAAGCTACTTTCCACAATATAATCGCTGATAAACGTAATTCGGGATAAAATATATAAAGGATCTTAATAACGCGTACAATTTGCATTCGCTTAGTGTTTTATGCTGATATGTTAATTTACATTTTTTTTCTTGTCAATCTTAAAACAACTTGCATATGATCTACTTTTGTAGTTTTAAAAGTTTTTTTTAATACGAAATCTATACAGGATGTCCACTCTCAACGATATTTAATGGCTACCTTTAATTTTATATAATGTATATTTAATGGCTATCCTAAACCGTTAGTCATAGGCACATATTTCCAATTATAAATTTTTTTAAATGGGGTAAAGAAGTATTTAAAAAGCGATTTGGGTCAATAAAGTCATTTCTTAAAAAATACCAAATTTAATTCTTTATACGGTCCCCCGATCCTATAAGTGATATTTAGTGAAAATTACCTGATACACTAAGAAGAAAGACAAAGACAAAAAAAGTGCCGTTCATTTAACACTAAAATTGACAGGGTTATGAAACTTTGAAATGCATGACTTATACCATTTTTCTACATCTGAACGCAGATGAGTTCGTTTAGGTTTTGAGGGGTCGTGTGCCAAGAATTTAAAGTATTAGAAGAACTTATTTCACGTGTATCTGCGCTCTGAAAGAATTCGTACTAGTATTAGGATTGAGTTAACTTTTATTCATTAAGTTTCAGATTGGCTAAAATAATTGTATTTTAACATATGTTTTATATTGCAAGGATTTGGGGCTGTTTCTTTTTACGATTTCTTTTACAAAAATTATAAGTTTTTATGTTTAACTTGCAACGATCATATGTATGTTTTTCCATTTCAAAAGTTTTACTCTAACTTTAACTCACTTTCAGATATAATATCGAGGTTAAATTTTACATGCTGACATAAAACCGATGACAGTCTAATATTATGATTTTCGGTGGTTACAATTTATACTTAGTTTACAGGGTAACACAAAAAATTTCGGATAGATTACCGCCAAGAAGTTTAAGAAAAAAAATTAGATTAGATAACACAAGATTGCCATGGTTATTTTTTTTTTACTTTTGTATTTCTTTTCACTGGAACCGAAAATTACCTTAATGTTTAACCATCGAGTCAGGAGTTTTCGCAAATCGTAAATTTCAAAGTTAAAAAATTGCAAAAATCTGATACTATAAATTAGATGAGATGGTTGTGATTTTTAACTTTTGATAATTGATTTTTATGTAATTTTTAGCACTGAATCTGAAAATGACTTTCATTCATAAGCATCACGTTAGCATATTCTCAAATCGTAAATGTCAAAGTTAAAATATATTAGTAAAAATCTGATACTATAAAACAAATGTAAAACTTTTTAAATTTAATTTAATTTAATTCAGTAATTTATTCAATTTTTTTGCTTATACTAGGATTATTACAGCTAAAAAGCTCAGGTGTCCCATGAGGTGGGGTGAGAGAGATTCAATTTTAACACTGAACTTTTTAACTTCGAAATTTACGATTTGCGAACATTCCTGATGTGATGGTTAAAAATGTAATTTTGAAATTTACGATTTGCGACTATTCCTGACGTGATGGTTGAAAATGAAGGTCATTTTCAGATTCAGCTGTAAAAAATGCCTAAAAATCAGTTATCAAAAACAACAAGAACGCCTATTCTATACTATCAAATTTTTGCTACTTTTTTGTTTTAATATTTACGATTTGCAAAGAATCTTGTCATGATGATGCAAAATGAAGCTCGATTTCGGATTCAACGCTACAAAATACTTAAGAATCAATTATCAAAAGCTAAAAAATATGACACGACCTAAATTTTGCAGGCTAGTGTAATTTAATAAAATTTTAATATATGTATAATTTTGTAAAGAGTTAATGCTGTTGTTTTTCATGATTTTATTTAACAAACATTCTGTTATTTTTTTCCTCTTATATGTTTAGTACAAATTGTGTATTTTGCATTAATATGCCAAATTATTATAGATTTCAAATTTATATTGCAATGTTAATTTTACTCTCAACTATTTTTTTTTTAATATATCTCACGATTATTTATATTTCTAATGAATTTGTGAATGACCCCTATTTCGCAGCAAAAAATATGCTCCAAATTTAAACACATATTACTCGATCAGCTTTCATCGTAGAATAATGGAACTTTGTCTTACTTGTCAGTGTAATAGGGAAATTTTACTAAATATAACTTATAGGACAGGGAGACCGTATTAAAAAAAATAAATTTCTTAATTTTTAAAGAAATGTTTTTATTGACCCAAATCGCTTTCAAAATGCTTCTTTACCTCATTTAATCCCTTGAAAAACGCCGGTATATTTATATGTCACTTAATTTTAAATCCTAAATGTCTCATTGGCACCAGAATAATAAAATAAAATTTTGCTTTATTCAATGTACGGAAGATAAGCTTTTACTCCTTTTCATGTAATTTTTCTTGTACATCCTGGTGTCAGTCAGTCATCTTAACGTTTTTGCAACAAAAGCACTTTGCCCCTGTAAGGGTTAAGACATTTTTGTAATTGGAATTATATGTTTATGACTAACGGTTTAGGAATTAGCTATTAGACAACTTTGAGAGTGTACACCCTTTATACTAGGTTGAGCAAAAAGTTCTGGGAAATTTGTGAAAGTTACGTTGTTATGCGCAAATTAACAACAAAAGCAACAAGGAGTATTCTTCTAAGTAGAGACCATTATAGTCCACGACTTTCTGTCGTCGTTCTACCAGATTCCGGGTTTGTTAGAAGTACCATGGCGGCTCCGTGGAATCGAAAATCTCTTGACATGCTTCTTCAACTTCATTAAAAGTTTCAAATCGACGGCCCTTGAAAAAGTGTTGCATTGATCGAATGAGGCCATAATCGGATGGAGTCACGTCCTGAACTCCTATAGATATAACACTCTCCTATATACGATACAAATTCTGGTTATAGATCTGGTCATATATGACTATTAGATTAAGAATTTCAAAGAAATTTTTGTTCAACCTAATAGTATATCTAATAAAGACTTGTTCAGTACATAAAAATTTTTCATAATATTTCTGCCTGTTTATGCCCAAACATTCCAGCTTCACTAGCAGCTATCCTAAATGGAAAAGCAAAGATATAATCGCAAAAAATTTCTGAACTGAAAAATTACACTAAGTGATTAAAATTTATATTTAGGCAAAGGAGGTGGTTAACTATTTAGATGCTTCTATTTTCTATTACTTTATATTTCTTTGTTGTTCTTGTTATTAGTAATTCAACTAATTAGTATCTCTCTCTTGAAAAACAAATTATCAAAACTCATTTATTAATACAATTTTATATAAATTATTTGAATAAAATGTAAAATATTTTTTCTCTTTAGTTCTCAAAGGAAGACCCACGTTTCTCAGTTCCTTTATTTAGCATGTGCGCCCTGTTATTTTATTTTTTAGAATTATAAATTTTAAATAATAATTGAAGTATATAGTTATAATGATGTTTTAGAGAGGTACTAATAGCAAAAAAATTATATACATTTATACACATTTTCCCGAAATTTTTGGTTTAAGTAAGTAATAAAGATTTTTCTATCTGGTTTCACTCTCCTTTACTTATTTATCCATGTAAATAGAACTATTAATATTGTAACAGTTGTAAATTTCCAAGCAGGGCCGTAGGAAGGTCTTTAGAGCCCCCCCCCCCAAAAAAAAAACATATTTTTCGGTGCCCCCCTCTAAGATTTTAGAGAAATATCTATATTTAATTTTCCACGCGAGTTCCATTTTATAACAACACCAGCGGAGTTTCGCTGGTCGGATTTTCCAAAACGAACTTCACATTGAACGAATTTGTAGTTGGGTTGCACTGCTTTCGGCAATGTACACCCATAGGCAGAGCTGTATAATATAGACGCACGCGCGCACGCCGTGCGCGGAAAATTTTCCGCAAAGTTCGGAAGCTTGCGGAAAATTTCTTAGAAAATAATAATAATAATAATTTTTTTTCTTGTATTTTTTCTTTTTTTTAATACCGAAAAATTAAAAATGTTCCCCAGTTTTATGTACAATTTATTTATTGTTTGCCAGGGGTGATTCTGTTCCGAATTTTCCGAAAATTAATAAAAAATCGGCCATGAGTCCGAAAATTCAGACATAAAAAAATATCCCTGAAATATATTGCGGATTTCAACAAATGGTAGCCGAAAATAAACCAATTCCGTTAACCATTCGCAGAAAAAATAACCAATTTTGTCAAAGTATTGCGGAAAAAATGCGAATTTCGTCAAAGGACTGCGGAAAAAAGGGAATTTCCTTAAAGAATCGAGGGAAAAAATGATTTTGTCAAAGAATCGCAGAAAAAACGCAAATTACGTCAAAGAAGCGCATGAAAAAAAAACGAATTTCGTAAAAACATAGCGGAAAAAAGCGCGAATTTTGGCAAAGGATCTCGAAAAAAACGCAAATTTCGTAAAAGAATCGCAGGAAAAGAACTAATTTCGTGATTTTCGCGAAAAAAAAGCGCGCATTTCGTCAAAATGTCGCGTAAAAAACTAATTTCGTCAAAGAATCGTAAAAAAACCCGCGGATTTCGTAAAAACGCCACGAAAAAAGCGCGATTTTCGTCAAAAGATCGCGAGAAAATGCAAATTTCGTCAAAGGATAGGAGAAAAACGTGCATTTTGTCAAAAGATCGCGAAAAAAAGCGCGCATTTTGTCAAAGGATCGCGAAAAAAACACCAATTTCGTCAAAAGGACACAGAAAAAACGCGAAGATCGTCAAAGGATTGCGAAAAAAACTAATTTAATTAAAGAATCCCAGAAAAAAGCAAATTTCGCCCAAAAAGAGCAGACAAAAAACGCATTTCGTAAAAGCATAGAGGAAAAAGCACGAATTTTATCGAAAGATCACGAAAAGCAAATTTCGTCAAAGAACCGCGAAAAAAACTAATTTCGTCAAAGGATCGCGAAAAAAAAAAACGTGAATTTCGTCTAAACGCCGCGAAAAAAGCGTGATTTTCGTGAAAAGATCGAGAAAAAATGGAAATTTCTTCAAAGGATAGGAGAAAAAAAGCTCATTTTGTCAAAGGATCGCAAACAAAACGCAAATTTCGTCAAAAAATCATGGAAAAACGAAAATTTCGCAAAATGATCGTGTAAAAAACAAGAATTTCGTCAAAGGGCCGCAATAAAAACTCATCGGTCTCTTTAATGATGATACCTATGAATGGACCTGTCCTTACAAAATATGATTCATTTGTTTCAGAAGCAGTGCCCATTATTTCTGTGAACAGAGTGACTGGCATTTTGTGAGAAGAGGTCACAATATTAAGGACTGGGCTGTTTCTAAATGCATTGACAAAATAACTGATAAGAATTCACCCCTTCTTATCATGGATTTTTAGCATTATTATTTTTTAGTCAACATAATTATTCTGTAACTACTGTTTAAAATTCATACCGTCAAAGTAATATAACACGTTATTTTATTAAACATTAAATGAATTTGCAGAATGTTTTTGGCCCAATATTTATGTGCGAGGAAAGTTTTTGGTTTTATACAAGTCTGCCCATAGGGGCTATGTCCGCTCCGATCACGAATCATACGAACCTTGAATTATTGTAATTTTATTATTTCTATCCAGATTAAATTCAAATTTTCAACATTTCGTTCACTTTGTAAAGGAACAGATTTGATATTCTTGCAACGTGAATTTAATCAAAGGACTTGCAAAATTTAACTGAGAATTCTTCCATTTAGGGAAAAAATGTCAAAAAAATCGCCGAAGAACGCGAAAGAACGCCAAAAGTTGCATAAAAAAATTGGAAGTTCATAGAGATCAAACTTTACTTAAATTGGGCTAAAAGATTGAAACCGGGTTTATTTTTTTACGAATATTAAAAAAAAACTACCAGAAAAGTAAAAAAAAAAAAAAAAAAAAAAAAAAAAAAAAAAAAAAAAAGCTAAAAATCACATAAAAATTCTCGGAAATTTTAAAAACAGCAGAGGACAAAATTTGGCAATAAAGTTTGAAACTCAATTCCTTTTACAAATGTTATAAACAATACTTATAATATTATAAGTAATGCTCATAAACAAAATAAATAAATAAAAAATATGGAAGTCGTTTCGTATTTTCAATTTTCTCTTCAGTTTGACAATGCCATTCGCGTGGCACAGACAGATTTTCTTTAAGCAGAAAATATTCACTTATAACAATTTTTTTCCTGCTCGGATTGGTGCCTTTTATTAAATATATATATATGTACAGATTTACTAATTTAAAAAAAATTACTTTTGGGATGTCATTTTCATACATTCCGGTTTTCTCCAGTTTAAAATTGTCTCCCAAGTTGAAATTTAAGAAGAAAAAAATACCTTCAGATAGAAGGTACCTTTCTGTGGGCAACGAAGATGGGCTTCCTAGTAAATATTAATAAAGACAGATGTTTGTCTGTCCAGAGCTTTTCTTTGTCTGACCAGATGTTTTCTGTTCAGGACAAAATTTGACAGGAAGGTTACCTGTATGTCTGAAGTTATGCACCTCGAAACAGGTTTTTAAATTTTTTGATTAGAATTTTTTTCATTTAATTTTTTACGCTATTTTTTGTATTTTTTCGAGTTTCGTGCTTTTTTCTCCAAGTCATAAAAGGAATCTATTTTCAATCCATCTGTCCATTTTAGCCAAATATAGTAAAGTAGTCTTCTTCGATTTTTAAATATTTCGCGAATTTTTATGTGACTTTTAACTTTTTTTTCGCGTTTCGACGGGATTTTATGACATTAGTAAAAGGAATCAGGTTTCAGTCTTTTAGCCTGATGTACTAAATTTCGTCCTTTGCGATTCTTGAATTTTTCAAGAACTTTTTTTTTTTTTTCATTTTTTAAGACCCCTGTGATTAGAAGAGATTTTACGCACATTTGAAGAAATTTTCGTCTTTAGAAAGGAAAATTTCTAGAAATTTCGATCTTTGATTCGCGAATTCTTCTTGTTATGAAGAAAAAAAGCCATGCGTAAAAGTTCAGTTTCTAATAGGGAAAAGTACAATGCAGCAAAGTTGGCGGAACACTCCTGTGATTCGATTTGACAAAAATGCATCTTTATATTTAGTAAGGATGTTAGGTAATTTTTATGTTAGATTGGTGAGTTTTCTATATTTTCGCGGAAAATGTGCAAATCAAATCAAAGCTTTTTTCTGTGGGTGTTTGAACGAAAGAAAAAGTTACGGAAAAAATCATTCAATTCATGTTTTTTTTTTTTTTTTCTATGAGAGAGAGAGTGTAAAAGGAACCCAGTTTCAATCTTTTATCCCAATATAGTAAAATTTTTGCCATCTGCGGCACGGATTTTTGACATCCCTAAATTCAGTCTTTTAGCTAGAAAATATATCCATAGAAATTTTTGAATTTTTTACAAGCATTTTATGTGATTTTTAGCGTATTTTTGTCTTTCACGGCGATTTTTTAATATTCCAGATTCAATCTTTTAGCTCGATATAATCAATTTTCTCTCAGCGATTTTTGAATTTTTGCCCAATTTTTTATAAGATTTTTACACATTTTTTTTTTCACGTTTTGCGGAGTTTTTTTGACATTTTTTTTTTTCTGAAACCGAAGAATTATCCAGTAGATTTTGCTGCTGTCATAATTAAGCTGAAGTGGAAAAATAACAAATTTGTTCCTCTAGCAACATCAGCTACGATGCTGGAAAATTTCACTTTTATCGAAAAAAAAAATGCAATAATTCAATGATTGTTTGATTCAAGATCGGATCGCGAATATCTGGAACAGGTTTACGCTGCGGAAGGCAGTGAAGGCTCCCAATGGAGAACTCCAAAAAATAGGTTCTTTTTTTAAAAAAGCAATCAGCGAAGCTCTGCTAGTAGATTAAATAAATACGCAGTATTATTTATGTATAGTTAACATAAGTAATTTATCGAGACAAGAGAAATGAAATGTTAAAAACGAAACAGGTCTAACATAAGGGGATAGGCGGCATATGCAATGCACATCGATGCCCGCTTATTGGGGTCCCCAACGAGATTAAGAAGCTTATATTTTTTTGAACATTTGAAAAAAAAATGAGGCTTAAAAGTTTTGAATCTTGAGTTCTGAATTTTGCTCACTTTTAAGAGCGGCCCCCAAAAAGAAAATTTATAAAGTATTTGGAGCTTGCAAAATTTCTTTCATCTGGGCACCTTTAAAAAGAATGGTAGCTAGAGAAAAAAAGGCATGTCTGTTTTGGTTAAAAGAGGTAATAGTATTAAAAAAGTTTTTAACCTTATTGGGTCCCCCAACGAGATTAAAAAGCATATCTGTAAAACATTTGAATAATAAAAATTGAACCTAAAAGTTTTGAATCTTGAGTTCCAACTTTTCCTCACTTTTATAGGGGGCCCCAAAAAAGTCAATTAAAAAAGTATTTAGAGCCTGCAAATTTTCTTTCATCTGGGCACCTTTAAAAAGAATCATGAGTGTAGAAATAAAGCACATTTGGTTGAAGGAAATAATAGTATTAAGGAAGTTTTGAAACTTATTGGGGCCCCCCATCGAGATTAAAAAGCATATTTTTAAAACATTTGAATAATAAAAATGGGGCCTAAAAGTTTTGAATCTTGGGCTCCAACTTTTCCTCACGTTTATAGGGGGCCTTAAAAAAGACAATTCAAAAAGAATTTAGAGCTGCAAAATTTCTTTCATCTGGGAACCTTTAAAGAGACTACTGGCTATAGAAAGAAAGCGCATATCTGTTTTGGTCAAAAGAAGTAATAGTATTAAGGAAGCTTTGAACCTTATTGGGGCCCCCAACGAGATTAAAAAGCATATTTTTAAAACATTTGAATAAAAAGATAGGACCTAAAAGTTTTGAATTTTAGGCTCCAACTTTTCCTCACGTTTATAGGGGGCCCTAAAAAAGACAATTCAAAAGAATTTAGAGCCTGCAAAATTTCTTTCATCTGGGAACCTTTAAAGAGAACGCTGGTTATAGAAAGAAAGCACATTTATTTGAAGGATCTAATAGAATTAAGGAAGTTTTGAAACTTATTGGGGCTAACAACGAGTTTAAAAAGCATGTTTTTTAAACATTTGAATAAAAAAATGAGGTCTAAAAGTTTTTAATCTTGGGTTCCAACTTTTCCTCCCGTTTATAGGGGGACCTAAAAGGACAATTCAAAAAGAATTTAGAGCCTGCAAAATTTCTTTGATCTAGGAACTTTAAAGAGAATACTGGCTATAGAAATAAAGCGCATATCTGTTTTGGTCAAAAGAAGTAATTGTATTAAGAAAGCTTTGAACCTCGTTGGGGCCCCCAACGAGATTAAAAAGCATATTTTTAAAACATTTGAATAATAAAAATGGGTCCTAAAAGTTTTGAATCTTGAGTTGCAACTTTTCCTCACTTTTATTGGGGGCCCCCAAAAAGACAATTTAAAAAGTATTAAGAGAGTGCAAAATTTCTTTCATCTAGGCACCTTTAAAAAGAATAATGACTATAGAAAGGAAGCACATTTGGTTGAAGGAAGTAATAGTATAACGAAGTTTTGAAACTTATTGGGTCCCTCAGTGAGATTAAAAAGCATATTTTTTAAAAATTTTAATAAAAAAAATGGGATTAAAAGTTTTGAATCTTGGGCTCCAACTTTTCCACAGTTTTATAGGGGGCCCTAAAAAAGACAATTCAAAAAGAATTTAGAGCCTGCAAAATTTCTTTCATCTGGGCCCCTTTAAAAAGAATGGTTGCTGTAGAAAAAAAAGCGCATATCTGTTTTGGTTGGAGGAAGTAATAGTATTAAAGAAGTTTTGAACATTTGGTTTCAACTTTTTCGCCCATTGATAGGCGCACCCCAAAAATACTAAAATGCCATAGAACTTACAGCCTTCAAAAACTTTTATAAAGAATGGTGGATATAGAAGAAAAGCACATATCCGTTTTCTATTTCTAAATCTGATCAAGATCTTTGACAAAAAAAAAAAAAAAATGAGTTTCGATAAAATAAAATAAAATGTTATTAAAAATACATAAAAAATTAATTTTTAAAGTAAAAAAAAACATTTGGCTGGAAGGTACAATAGATCACTACTGGGCCCCTGACTTTGCTCACCCCCACCCCCAAATGGGGAGTATGAGGGACGGTCGCTACGGCCCTGTTTCCAAGGAAAATCATGGAATGGGTGGAAAAGTCAGAGCCAGGATTTTTCCCCCCCGTGGAAATTTACAACTATTATGTTTTATTTACCAATTGAATAATTGTGTTAAACTGGTCTAATTTTAATATTGTAGAAATGCGCACACAAATGCTCTAACTAATCATCACAAATGCATTATATAATTAAGAGGCAAATTTTACCCAAATATCTCTCGTTAATGTATGCATATAACTATTAATTTATTATTTGCAATTTATCCTTTATAAGAAAATGAGAAAATTTTAGAATTAAATTTTGCAGTACAATATTAAAATCATAAATAAATTTAGTAAACAATTGAGGATTTTATTACTAATTAGCATTTTTAAAAATTAATAATATAATAGTACTTGCCATAAATCAGCCGTGTAAGCAAAACTACCAATTTCTCTCCGGTTAGTTAGTAGGTTAATCATAAAATCAGGTTCGTAGGTTCAGAACATTTTACAAACAATGATTTAAATTCTATTAATTTATACTTCATTTTATTACTATTTTTATATTTATCTTTTTATATTTACAGACGTTCTATGCGCTAGTCAGAAAATTGTTTTTTCAGTTTTCCAACTCATTTAATTTTTTGTATATTTCTGTCTAATTTTTTAAATAAAAAATATCAAATTCCACAAAACTAAAGTATACTTTTTTTAAAATTCGCATATCTAATTTTTATCGTTAGTGAAACATAAAACAAAGGATTATTTTGTTGGCAGATGTTTTTAAGTGTCTGAATTTTGCTTCGCTCCATCTGTTAATGCCTTTTTTTTTTTAATTGCACGCGTGATAAACTAAAAAAAATTACCAGTATAATGGAATTAGCAACAATTAATGAAATCAATAAATTAGCATGCAAATGTTACAAAGTAGCATTAACGCTGAATAAGTGCAATTAAATAGAGTTCAACAGAACATTTAAAATGTGATTTATATGAATAAAGTAATTTCAAGATATTAAAATAGTTAATATCGTAAAATTATAATTTTAGCAAAACAACGTACGAAAGAATCTTCTGAAAATACATTAAAATTATTAGTTATGAAAATTTAATTCTAGCATTAAACGAAAGTTTTACCGTTAAAAAAAGAAAGTTCTACAGAAACATCGTTCAGAACATAATTGCGTTTAAGAAGCTACATTAAATAGCATTTAGCCCTTGGTAAGGTCATTTTCAGTAAGAGGATTCATGAAATTAAATTACTAAAGCCTGCATTTTAAATGAGATTTTCCCAAGAATAATCCTACATTCATTGTAATTAAAGAATGTGTTAAAGCGATTTAAAACAGAAGTAATGGAATGTGTACAGGAAATCGGTAATTTGAAATTCATCGAGGATAAATGCTAAAAAATGGGATTAATAATGAATGAAATTTAAATCTATTAAACGTAATTGAATAATTTATTTACTTTTAACCAAGGAAAGTAAAAATTTTAGCCTGAAATATGCGTAAAATTTAAATAGGTTCAAAAAGGTTTAAATTTAATATATTTTATGCTGTTACAAACTATTTTACTTCTAAAACATTTGTCTTTCGGAAAAGTTTAAAACAAGATTATAAAATTGAAATTTTTTTATGTTTATTCTAATGCAAAAAATTTCAATATTTTTTTTTTATTATTATGTAAGAAATATTTAGATACAATATGTGGAACAAAATTCTGTTTTTGATATTATTCCTATATTTTTAAGACATACAGTGGAGTCCAGATTTCCTTCAGTTATAAAAAGAGTTGCAAAGGCTAGAAAAAACCAGTTCGGAAATAAACCAGGTCTTTTGGGAATAAACCTGGGAATAAACCGGGTCTATTGAAAATAAATCCAGAAATAATCCAGAAATGTCTTGGGACCGAAATGTCTCGGGACCGAAATGTCTTGGGACCGAAACGGCGGGACCGAAATGGCGGGACCGAAACGTCCTGCTTCCTCCTCTTTAAAGTTGATCATCGTTCCCTGCTCTAGGGCATTGACCTCTTTATAAATGATTTTAAATATTCTTGCTATTATCTTAATTTTGACCTCATGGCTATTTAATCATTTCGTAGTCAAGAAGTGTCCTCCACAAAATTAAATATTTGGATAAAAAATTTTCAATTATGCTGTTTTGTAAAGGATATATTGCGTACCCATATTAAAGAATTACGATAAAGACCCATATTCGATTATGCATATTAAAAAAATTCTAATCAAATAAATAAGAAAATTAATCCTGTCAAAAATTAAAGTTCTAACGGTAGCAGGAAGCATTCATATTTGATCATTCAAAGCATATCAATAAGCAAACAGAGCACACAAAAAAGTTTAAAAATATGACTGGTAGCAATCCATTAGTAATAAAGTCTCCTAAATAATTTTATTCTTATATTTTTCTTAGATATTCGTCTATATATAAATCGTAAAAAACTTTAAACTTTCATTACTAAGACATAATTTTGATATCAGATTTGGCTTCTTCTGTAAATTACACGCTTGGAACCAAAACGGGAAGTCATTCTACCAAGCAGTTTAGGTTGAGTGACCACCTATGCAGATTCAAAGATTGGAACTCTTTAGTTTTAAATTTAGAAATGATCTGTATTTTTGGATTACCATATTTGAAGTTTCTAGAAATCGATTTCTCTCACAAAAGGCACACACACACACACACACACACATATATATATATATATGTGTGTGTATGTATGTGTCTGCATAATAATGCCTAGAACACGTCTTTCGATTACTTTAGATATATTTTTTAAAATGTTAAGATGTAGAGTTATTACACAGTTTAATTTTTTTTTACAATTTGAGGATTTTTTTACACATCTGCCTTGTTGTTTATGTTCATAATTGTTCTCCTTTTAAAAAATTACACTGCCATGAATTTTCAACTACACGAAGTCAAATTTCATTTTTTAGAGCGACATGATGAGTATTTACGCATATCATTGTTTACGAACATTTACTTCGTATAAGATGTATAGTATCTGGAGTCTTTATTTCTTGTTATTGGTAATTTTAATAAGAAAAAGGCTTAGTTAAAAAATAATTTCAAAATGCAAAATCCGTATTACTTATTTATTTAACTGTATTACCAAGTTGATTAAAATTGAAATATTCATCGTTATTATATTTTCATCTTTGGTTTCTGGTTTTATAAAAATTTTATTAGAAAGTGATTTCTTAAACAATATTACAATAACTTTAAAGCTTTGTTCTGAATGATTATTGCAAAGTAAAGTAAAATTTATTTGCTTTAGCTTTATTAAAATAATTTTATAACACTTTTTATGCATCTACCTTTGAAACATTACATATAAAGGCAGTGACGTACAGCCACAATCTTAGCGAAATTCTAATTCCATTATTTCAGATCAGAATGACGTATAAATCTGAAATTCGCACAAATGACAAACGTATAAAAATCCCTGAAGTGATTTAAGTTTTGTGTTTTTCATATTACAATAATATTATTTATATTACTTTTAATAGAATTCTTTCAGAGCAAAAATTGTATCATACTTAATATTTATGTATCACACTGTAGACCGATTATATGAAGAAAACATATACTATTACTGGGGGGTATTTCTAAATGAACATCGGGGCTTTACCGCATGGTAGTCTTTATTACATAAAACTTAAAATTATAATTAATGCATAAAATGAAAGAGAAACTCAAACAGTTTTACATACAAGCTTACAAGTGTTCAATGTGAGCACCTTTCGCCACACGGCACACAGCAAGTCCGTAGCTCATTTCTTCCCAAACGTTGAATAGTGTTTGTGCGGGTCATTGTTGCAGCAGCTGCAAAATTCAGCTGGTAGTGGAGGCACATACACACGATCCTTTATGAACCCCGGTAGAAATCACATGGCGTCAGATCGGGTGGACTACTGAACAGAACGTCTTTGCTAATCAACGTTTGGGACGAACTGAGCTATAGACTTCATGTGTGCCATGTGACGAAAGGTGCTCGCATTGAACACTTTAAGCTTTTAGGTAAAGCTATTTGAGTTGTTCTTTCATTTTATGTATTAATTATAATTTTAAGTTTTATGTAATAAATACTACCAAGCGTTAAAACCGCGATATTCATTTAGAAACACAATTTAAAATTTCTAATTTAGACACATCCTGTTAAAGAATTTAATAAATATATTTTTACCATTTTACGCATAAAATTTGATATAGTACTAAGTTGCGTACTATACAACATCACATCGTTAATTGTGACACTGTAGAAACGCAGATTCCAAACATGTTAAAAATGATGTGAACAGTCATATTTTAACGATTTTGAAATTGTTCCAGTTCCAGCTTAAATTATTACAAATTATGTCAGAAGATACACAAGTGAGGAGAATAGAGCATTTTTAAATGAAGTTTTCGTTACAAATAATATATTAAAAATACTAGTTTCTTACATTCAAAAATTATTTAAACTTTTTGATAATTGCAAAATGTCATTTTAGAGTGATTAAAATTACTTTACGAAATATTGTGACGTTTATAGTATGAGCTTATAATAACACAGAATATAAATGGTTGTTCCTTCCTTGCGTTAAAAAAATATATTTTTAAATATTTAAGGGCATCTTCAGTCATTCTACTAACTAAATAACATACATAGAATATGGCAATATCTAACCAAGTTAACTAGACTAACTAACTAGGTTAAGTTGCACAACTTTTAATATTGCTCGTAGTATTAAAAATAACAACGTTATTTTTTTCATATTTTGGAAGATTTGAATATCTTAATATGAAGAAATTGTTTAGTCCGTGTTGGTGAATTTAAGTACAAATATTTTATTGTATGAGAATAAAACAGGTCCCAGGTTCTTACGAAGAATTATTTATTGAGCATCGAGGTGAGGGCGCTAAGCGACAGTAGTTGCAAGGGGGAAAGCAAGAAGGCAAGTGTCAGGTACACTGCACGTTTCTTCTTAATTACATTCTCGCCAAGTAATTCGCCAAAAGGTTACACATTCTCGATTCGTTTTTCTGATAGGGAGATTTTCATATAGAGTTTGGCGTGTTATCGCCTTTATCCTTGAATTCATTTCAAAATCCCATAAGAATTTTATAATGCCGTCCACAGACAAAACAATGGGGCTCTTGAGGATAACTTTGTAATTTGGATTTGAGACCTATAAACCAAATAAGGATATGATTAAACTTTCAGCTTCTCTTACACATGGCCCGGCGAAAGGGCCAGTGATCGATAAATATATATGGTCATGAGAAGTTCAGATAAAAGGAATCGAAATCAAAATTTAGCAAATGCTTCTATTAACGGCTAACATTGGAGGGGTTTTATGACTATTGCAAATTTTAAAGATAGGGACTGTATTTAAATAAAAGCGGTTATGCTAAAGGTTTATTAAAATATCCTTTAATGATTTGAATGGAGATTGAATTTAAGACAAAATGAAAAGGGAAAATTTTATGATTTAATAAAGGAAAGGGGAGATTATATTAATACATGATTCTAATTTATGATTTAATAAAGGAAAGGAGAGATTATATTAAAATATGATTCGAATATCATACTTAATTAAGCGTTAGTAATTAAATTCTGGGTGAATATATTTGTTTCTTTTATTTTACATCTAATTATTATTATTTTAATTGAATTATAATTATTAATTGTAATCTGAATAAAATATTTGTCATTTAAAAAAGTGATGAAACATTATTAAATGAGGACTTTTTTCAAAATGTTAAAGACAACATTCTGTTGAAAATTATCCTAGATATTTGAAAATAGCAATCGGTATGAGATGAAAACTGTTTAATAAACGCTTTAAGTAGTATTTCCTTTTTGGTGATTTTTATTACTATTTTGAATGAATTCAGAATAGTACAGGGTGTTTATAAAGTCCCGGACCCATTTTGATGTTTAATAACTCATAAAATAATAAAGTTAGATTAAAATTAATAACATAAATAGTTAGATAGACTCAAAAAGTTTCATGACCCTTGTCAATGAACTTCCACGTGTGCCCCCTTCGTCGCACGGAGAATATCAAGTCGATAGTCAATTTCACGCCAGGTAGCGGCAAGCATGTCGGCATCCACAGAGGTTATTGCGGTTGTAATTCTGGCTTTTAAGTCATCAATGTTCGACACTCTCCTCCTGTAAACATTGTCCTTTACAAATTGTACAATTCTTGATTTGTAAAGGACAATGTTTTCAGGATGAGAGTGATGACTTAAAAGCCAGAATTACAACCGCAATAGCCTCTGTGGATGCCGACATGCTTGCCGCTACCTGGCGTGAAATTGACTACCGACTTGATATTCTCCGTGCGACGAAGGGGGCACACGTGGAAGTTCATTGACAAGGGTCATGAAACTTTTTGAGTCTATCTAATCATTTATGTTATTAATTTTAATCTATCTTTATTATTTTATGAGTTATTAAACATCAAAATGGGTCCGGGACTTTATAAACACCCTGTATAATATTTACATTTTGTACATTTATTATAGCACATTTCAATTAATATTATTATAAAAATTTACTTTTACTACGTTTTTTAATATATTTTATACAAGTTGAAGCATACTATTATTGAAATATTTTTGATTCCACTAGCTGAACATGACTTTCTTAATGATGTATTTGAAATTATTAACAATTTAATTTTTAATTGAACAACAGTTGAATAGTTACATATAAGCCCTTTTAGGTAAAACTCTTTTGCAATAACTGACTCTGTTATCGACTAATGTAGCCTTTTCAATCGATATAAGTGAAAGTATTAAGGCACATCTTTCTATTTACGCTTAGAATAAGCCGGTAATTCTCATTCAATTTAAAAGATTTACAATGTAGCATAAGTCATCTGCCATTTTTCGCTCCTTATAAATACACGGTATTCAACGATAAATACTCTAGCAGAGGACTGAGAATGTTAACAGAGGTAGGAACAACATTCGAAATTCAGTTATTTCAGAATAATGTTAAAAATAAATTAATTGGAAACAGACAAATATTTGCAACCAAACAACGTGAAATTGTTCATAACCGTATATAATGATTTTACTAAAATTATAAAAACCTTTAACTCCAAAGATTATATAAATTTTATTAAATAGTTTTAAAAATGCTACTTGAATAAACTTTTGAAATAAACATTAATAATAATTTTACTAATTTTTTGATAGAGAAGTTGGTTGGAGAGAAACAAAAGAAAACTAGATATTTCTATATTTAAAAAAAAAAGTAATGAATTTTTCTATTTTCACAGCTCCAATAAAATTTACTGTTGATTGCATGGTACTGTATTGCGGTAGCCAAAATCTGTTGCAAAATCGAACTATCATAATGCACAATGTCCATTACAGAAGGCACTTCTGCAAAACCTACTGATGTAAGGAAGCTTTGGAATGGGAATAACATAAGGAAGCTTAAGGATGGTTCCATGTTCACATTCAATGGTGTTGTACGGTCTTAAAATGTGTACACAAATTTGTTGAGCAATTTCGTAACAAAACAATTTACGAAATATTAAATATAAGGCACCAGTTCGATGACAGATTAGGGGAGACCGGGGGTTTTTAGTTATTGATTTTTATTATTTTTTTGTTTAAGTTTTTTTATGAAATTTTAACTGTACTTTTAAAGAACAGGCATTGGGCTATAAATAACCGGAGTTTTGAGTTTGGTGCCTTTGTAGTTTATGTTTAGCAGAAGCCTAAATTAAAAGGAAAATTGTGCGCCAACCTACCCCGTCACGGGGCAAGTTACCTATACCTATGGGGTAAGTTGGCACACACTTTATAAAATTTACATGAAGCTCAAATAAGACACGCAGTAAAGCGAAATCAATTTCATTATTACCGGTAAGTTAAAACAAAGGCGTTATAGCAGTACAATGTAAATTCTAAATTATACAGACATAAAAATAATGAATGAAACATTAACATTGAGTAACTTCTATCCTACTCTATATCATCATCAGATTTACAGTTGTTACAAATAAAAAATCGAGTGTCTCCGTTTGGGCAAGTATCGTGTGTCCAAAATTGCAACCCTTTTTCTCGTTGTTTGCTGTTTTTCGAGCTACCAGCACACACCAAACATCGAGCCAACCTGCCCCGTGTTCAATGCGCCTACTAGCCCCATAATAAATTTCTTCACAAAAGGCACACGTAATCATCTAAGCATAAATAATCCAAGTAAATCACATACGGGGTAGGTACAGTTAATCATACACTAAGAAAAACTGCACAAGTTAAATCGCAATTATTAAGATAAGTATTGGAAATTAGAAAAAGAATGAAGGAATAAAAAATTACTTATGAGTGCAAAAAACAGAAAATAATAATAAATGTCCACTGCACGCAGGTAACGCTGCAAAATTACAATGAGGATTGTAAAAAGCAAGAAGAAAGGTACTCTGAGACTGGTTGCGCAATCTATCCACAAACAGGTGATTTATGAGGACTGCGCCTACTTACCGCTGTAGCCAACTAGCCCCGGTCTCCCTACTATGAAGTGTATCAAAACATTTCGGATATCGTTGTTTCCTCAGTGGTCAAATCTCAGTTTTGATTAGTCGAAGAAAATTGCTATTCCGCAATATTGGTCATCATAATAACCAATAGATTTACTCATAGATTTCAGTGCATGATGTTATTAAGAATAAGGTTTTCAATCCGCAGCTTCGGAAATCACGAATTAGCACTGTATTTTGTTTGATAGATGTGGTCATGGGCACAATCAAATGGGAAGAATATTTGTTCAAAAGGGAAGAATGCAGACGTTTGGAGAATAATGAAGGGTAACCACATTGAACATGATTCAAAAGGTAAACTTTGTGGGTTTCTCTCACTTAAAATAATTTTTACTGTTATATTTGTATATATACCTACGCATAATAAACTAAGTTGTGTCGACCCTGTAATGTTGTAAGGTTTTTCACTGACTGGTTCCTTCCCAAATCAAAAACGAAAGGGCATGTTTTAGAGCGATTTTATTAATTCTCAATTTTCTTCTCTTTTAAAAGATTATTCTAATACTGATGTATGTATTCATCAGCTATGAAGATACCACCTTTATATCTGTTCATATTTTCTTGCAAACATTTTACACGTTTTACTATTTGGGTCTCTGCCAACATCGACGCAACTACTAATAGTTCATTGACAGAATGCTTTTGATATTTTCAACATTTAAAATATTTTGAGGGTGCATTTTGGACGGTTACTCACGCCTCAAGACGTCCGTCATTAGCTTGCAAAATTTGTCACCGTCCTAATAAAGGCTTTCATTCAATGAATTCGACCAGTACAAACCTTTGTAGCATTTGATAACATTTTTCAAGCACTACCCCTGTTCTCAGAGTCTCTTCTTTTCTCTGCTACATTCGCAGTACCGGATTTTCAAATATCTTGAAGTCTCTCTTAGATTTCTATTTCCTTATTATTTTTAATATAGTTGCATTTTTCTAATAAAAATTATCCTTCACGACAAAAAGTTACCAAGAAGCTATTAAAATTTTTGTTGTGTAAGTTTCAATATTAAAAGAATAGTAGTAACTGCAGTAATTGCTTTACTATTATTTATTTCTATGAAAAGCCATTTTATCTAGTTTTTTTGTGCTGAAGTGTAATTTGCATATCAATTATACTCGCTTCTAAACAACAGCTAAAACTGAAAACTTCAGTACCTTAACTGACTTTATCTTTAAATGTATCTTCATTGAATTATAGTATGTTGAAAAAATTCGCAGTATTTCCGTAACCTATAATAATAAAACAAAGTTTCGCTTTGTGTGTCTGTCTCTCTCCTTGTGCGTGTGTGTGTGCAATGGCTAGCGAAATCTACTGCACGTAGAAGTCTTAAAATTTAGGTGAGAATAGTTGAAGACATGTCCTGATGCACCTCAGGCTCAGATTTTTAATTTTTAAGGTCCTGGCCCCATTAAGTGTTTATGCAATAAATTGTTAATAACAAGCCCTCTTTCTATCCGATCTTCTTCGTTTTTGGGGTGAATTCTCCATTCAGTTTTTACCTAATTCCTACATTTCAATTAATACCCTGGCACCCTTGGTGCCCAGTACAGGACCGCCTGAAGTTTTTGCGCATTAAACTGATAATAAATTGCTTCATTTTAATCTGATCTTCATATTTGGGTTCCTTTTTAGAGTTCCGTACTTAAAAAGTAAAAACGAAACCATTATAAGATCACTCCTGTGTCTGTCTGTCTGTCGGTCTGTCACAGCCCTTTTACTCGTAAACTATGCAACGTGGAAAGTTCAAATTCGGGGAAGCAATAAAGACTATTGACCCACATATATACAGATTAATAAATATTCATAAATATATTTAGGAAAAATGCAGAGGGGCTAATTAAGTTACTTGAAAAAAAAAATCTTTTCCTTGTATATCGTGTGGGGTATCGTATGAAAGCTTTTGTAACGCTGAAATCAAAAATATATTTCTTTTAATTTTAGGTATTATATTTTCAAAGTTATGGTGGAAAATGTAGTGCAAAAATATGTTCCCCCCATCTAACTTCGAATCTATTGAAACTAAAATTATGAAAAAATTAGAGGTAGTAGACATTAATTTAAACCTTGCAGGAAAATTATAGCGATTACCCTAGGTCACACAGTTTTTGAGAAAATCGCATTTTTCCGTTACACTCAAATTTCGATTTACGGGCTTCAGCAAAAGCATTGAGCAGAGCTGGAGGCACCTATCGAAGCAGAAGTATAAAAGCATTGTTGATCATGAATTTCGGAAAAAATTGTCGGTAATTAGCCGAGATATTAACCCTTAAAGACACGTACGGTTTGGACATACATAATGACAGGGACGGCGTACTCTATGCTCCATCGGCTTTTAAAGCCTAGATAACAAATTTTAAGGATATATTTATATAATGCAATGCCCAGTAGCAGTATAAAAGCAATAAACGTCAAATTGTTAAAAACAGACTAATTTAATAAGAATTAATCACATAAATACTATGGGATTCGCGACTAGTTTCCATTGAGTGACTCTCTCAATACACCTATTATGTCTTTAAAGGTTAACTAAAAACCTATTTGGAATAACAAATATACCGAATAGATATATTTGCTATTATTTAGGTTCCATATATCTTTGAACTTTCATGGTATATCCATTTATACTTTTCTAGTATACAGGGTGCAAAGGAAAGTCCCTTTAACCTGAAAATACTTGTGAACGGAGAGAGCTACAGCTATGCAAGTGAGGTAACGTTATACTAAAGCGACTAAGCCCGATTTAATGAAAACGGCAGCAGCGCGCCCAAGTGACAAAAATTGGAAGATAGCCACTGCATATCGAAAACGAAAAGAGATATAGCAAAATGTCCAGTTAGAAAGTTTTAGAGCATCAATTAATTAATAGAATACGACATTTAGTTTACATGGATAAGATAAATCTTCGCCTGTTTACCCAAAAATGTCCGAAATCGATGCACTCCATTTTGTATAAACGTTTGAATGGAATAGTCAGAAGTATGAAGAAATACGCACAATTTATGCTATAAATACGTACTTATCTCAATACATTTTGATAACATCATACACAAAAAAAAAAAAAGACAAACTGTCTCACAGTGATAAAAAGTTAATATTAAGTATGTTCGAAAAGTTCGCCATTGCTCACGATACACGTTTGTATTCGTGAGAGTAATTCTGCATGCACATTTCTCAGCATGGAACGTCTATTACAAGCCTCTTCAATACGACGACATAAATTTAAACCTTTCAAGGGCGGTGGCTAGACGGTCGAGCCACCTAATTTTAATTCCAAAACTGACAAACGGCACCAAGAATATTTTAATAAAATTTTGATTTTGTAAAGAAAGTGCAAATTAGTGGGTTTTTGTTTTCAGAGAAATTCATTTGTATATTCTGGTGTCAGTCAATTATTTCATCATTTCATCAGTTTACGAATAGGATTCTTATGGCCCTGAAAGGGTTATTCTAAAATTTTAAATGCATTAGAAATTGAATCTTTACAGACATTACAGCACAGTACAACGTCACAATCTGCATTTGTGCACTGCTACATTTCCGGAATGTGAATAGGCAAAGTAGAATCGTCGCTCATCGATTTCGGACATTTTTGGGTATGCAGGTGACGAACGATTTATCTTATCAGTATGAATCAATTGTCGTTTCGTACTAATTAATTGATATTCTGAATCTTTCTTATTGGAAAATTTGCTCTACCTCTTTTCGTTTTCGATTTGCAATGGCTATCTTCCAAATTTCGCCACTAGGGGTGCTGCTGTAGTTTGCATTAGGTCGGGCGTAGTCGCTTTACTGTACCGTTATCTCACATGTATAGCTGTAGCTCTCTCCGTTCGCAAGTATTTTCATGTTAAAGGGACTTTCCTTTGCACCCTGTATACTAGACAGCTATACCCAACCCTACGTTGTACAGTTTTTACAAAGTATTACAAGGAAGGTCTCCTTACAGGGCATACTCAGAATATGTTGAAAAAAATGCTAGTGAAGCTACTCATGTATGTAATAAGGGATCACTCAAATTTAACGGCGGATTTTCAGTAGAAAGTCTGTAAAAAAATAAAATACTTTCGAATATTTGGCGCGAAAATTCGAAAGTGACACGCGATATGGCGAGCAGGATTTTTCCTCGCCAAAAGCAAACGATTTTAATGCATCTGAAAATTTATTAATTGTTTTTTAGAATGCACGGTTTTTAATGAATTCAAACTTAATCAGTTAAAGATGTTATTATATATTTTTTATATTACATATATATGTTGCTTGTTGCTGTACTTATTTAATTTCATCACTATAAAAATATTTTCTATGCTTTGCAATTTGCAAATATCTATTTTAAGTTATAGTTAGCTGACATTTGATTTAACATTTCCATATCGAAGACGGAGTCGTTTCCATAGCAACAAAATCAAATCGACGGTGTTCTATCTGCCTTATTTTTGAGATTGAAATAATTTAAATCAATTTAAATTCTGTTTTAAATAGTAAAATATGATATTTAAATTTTATTATAAATACATATAAATATATATCACAAACAATAGTTAAAGCAAACTGAAAATGACAAAACTATTGTTAAAACAAATTAAAAATGACAAAACTAAAGTTATTTAAATTAAGCTTGTATAAACTAATTCAACATAAAAAGTTTTTTCCTACATAAAACCGTATTTTTTTTCATCGCCAACCGGTGATAAATCGCCAAATAAACGAAAATTTTGTTATTTTTTTACGGACGCTGTATCGGGGTTCCGCCCCCAATTTTTTTTTTTTTAAACATATATATTCACATGAGAAGAACATTCTGTAATTTTTTCAGATTTTTCTGAGTATGCCCGTATGGAGACCTTCCTTGTTAGTGTTCTTTTAGCAACGGTATGTTTTTAATAATACACTTACTAATTCATATATTATAGTACGGAACCCTCTGTGCGCGAGTAATACTCGCACTTGACCGTTTATTCTATTTGGTTATTATCCTATTTTTACATCCCAGTTAAGACCCTGGATCCCGGTAGGACGCGGTCCAGGGTCTCTTGAACTTTATGTGTGCCATGAATTTTTCATCCCCTAATTTTCTCACCTTCCCAGAGCATAATTTTAAAGTTGAGTCTTGAACTCTTCTCCCATGTTCAACACCCGCATACTTTTATTGGTGTCCTAGGGCCTTTTTTAGAGATTACTTCACACTATAGCCATACCATATATTTTGACTAATTGAATATCTAAAACGCTAAGTGCTAAAACATTTTAACATGTTTTCATGTTAGGGCCCTGCTCTCAACTATCGGGAAATTTTTGACTCCCCATTATAGCCCCCTTAAAAATATTCCGATTCACTAGCTTTTTTTTCTATCAACTTCTTAGGTTTCCAGCTACTACATGAACCACAAAAAAAATTAGACTTGAGCTACCACCAATTTTAAATATTAATCGCCTTCTAGGTGTCCTTGGTGCTTCTTCTTTAAAAATGATCCGAATTGCCTCCAATTTTCTTTAACATTATTCTAGCGTTATCTGATTACTTTAACAACTACTAAAATGTATTTTTATACCCCCACTCAAGTCCCTGGTCGCTTAGGCCTCTTGAAGTTTTTGCATCAAGAATTGTTGATAAACTGCACCCTCTTAATCCAATCTTTATTCTGGAAACCCTTTTCCATTAAGTTATTATCCCATTCCTATATTACAGTTAAAATCCTGGAGCACTCTAGGGTCCCGTAGGGCCCGACCCAGGCACCCTTGAAGTTTTTGTACGGTATGCATTTTTCGCCCCCTAATTTTCTCGCATTCTGAATGCACAATTTTAAAGTTGAGTCTTGGACTCCTCTCTCCAGACCAACATCCTCTTATTTTTATTAGGACCTTAGGGCCTTGTTTTAAGCATCCCCCCCCCCCATTTTGTGCACGTTACCTTAAAAATTTAATAAAATGATTAATTCATACCTATGCTAATTTTTGACTAATTGAAGGTTTAAAGTGCTAAGAAATTAGACCTTTTAACAAGTTTGCATGTTATGGCTCTGCTCTTAACTATCAGTTTGCTCGTTTGGGACTCTTTGTTATAGCTCCCTTAAAAATGATCCGATTCACTAATTTTTTTCTAACAACTTCTTAAGTCCTTCAGCTATTACATGAACGACAAAAAAAATTCTCAGTTTTATCAGCTACCATCAATTTTTTAATATTGATTTCCTTCTTGGGGTTTTTGTTGCAGCGTCTTTAAAAACAATGCGGTTCTATTACAATATTCTTTAACATAATTTTAGCGTCCTCCAGTTACTTTAAAACTATAAAAAAAATTCTTATACCCAACTACATTCCAGATAAGAACCTAGCCTACAGGGCCCGGTGGTTCTTTACACCTCAGCTACCACCTTTTTCAAACATTAATCTACTTTTTTTAGGATCAACTTATGTTTACTCACTACAACCGTAAATTAAAAATCGCGTTAATTTAAAGGTAATTTTAGATAAGGGATTTCATCCGTTTATTAAATATCGTGTTAATGTTAAAAGTAATTCATGAAATGTATAAGGGGGGGGGGAGGTCCCCCCTTCCATCGCTTGGGGGGACATATATTCCTCTGGTTGTAAGGACCCAGTTTCAACGAATTTGGTTCCTTCAACTTAAATTACAATTCAGCTACTTTTTGTATTATGAATTTTTATCTTAGATTTTAGTTGCCAACATTTTCTAACAATAATTGTGCACTCTTTTTTCGGATTCTATGGGCTTGTTTACTACGAGCTTTAGATCACTCAACTTGGTTTTTGATTGTCTCCGGCACGTGCAGAGCACTTCTGGTACATGCTTCATTACTAGACCGGGCGGCGACGACACAGATGACTACGTCATCGAGTTACGACATCAAATCATGATGCAGAACAAGATTATTAGGTGTAGATGAAGGAATGACTGGTCTGCCTCGACATTTCTTGATACTATATGAGCAGCAGCGGTTGCCATCTCGTCCTTTTGGCGTCACTATCACGTTATCGAGTTACGAGATGATATTATTGCCAAATTAAAGGTAAAATAAAATATTTTAAGAATATTTTTCTCTGCCTGCGCATATCCTGGTAGAAACCCCCGGCAGACTAAAATTTATAACAAAAAAAAAAAAGAGACGTCATAATGCACAAATCAAACCCAATAAACATTTTACTTACATTGCCATGTATATTCACGATGAATAAATGGTTTAGGAAAAGCTTATTATCAGTACGCGAAAGAATGACCGATTCGGCATATCTTGGTACAAATCAAGAAGAATGGGGCGCCAAATCCCTGTTTTAAGGGTACTAACACGCCAACGATTTACGAGATGATATCATGCTGCAGGAAAAGATTATTAGGTATAGATAAAGGAATGGCTGGCCTGCCTCGACATTTCTTGGTACGATATGAGCAGCAGCTGGCACCAACGTGTCAGTTTGACGTCACTATCACATCATAGAGTTAGGAGATGAAATTGGTGCCAAATTAAAGGTAAAATAAAGTATTTTACGAGCATTTTGGTCTACCAGCGCATATCCCAGTAGCAACCTCCGGCAGACTGAAATTTATATAAAAAAAGACGTCATAATGCACAATTCAAGCACAACATAATATTTAAAATTACATTGCCACGTATATTACTTTCATGATTAATAAATGGTTTAGGAAAAGCTTATTAACAGTACACGAAAGAATGTACGATTCGGCATAACGTGGTACAAAGCAAGAAGAATGGGGTGCCAAACCCCTATTTTAAGGGTACTAACACATCAACGATTTACGAGATGTTATCATGCTGCAGGACAAGTTTATTATGCGTAGATGGAAAAATGACTGGTCTTCCTTGACATTTATTGGTACGATATGAGCAGCAGCGGGCGCCAACTCGTCAGTTTGGAACTAATGGTTTAGGAAAAGCTTATTAACAATGCGTAAAAAAAATGACTGATTCGTCATAACTAGGTGCAAAGCGAGAGGAACGGGGCGTCAAATCCCTATTTTGAAAGTACTATCACGTCATCCAGTTACGGCTTCAAAGTTTGGCACATTAAAGATACCAATAAGTACAATAAGAATACTCCAGTCTTCCTCGTCATATCTTGGTACGAGATGAACAGAGAGGGACACCAATTCATCCTTTTAGCGTGCTATCACGTCATCGAGTTACAACTTGAAAGTTTGGCTCATTAAAGATGCCGATTAGAACAATAAGTATATTTGAGTCTGCCTCGTCATATCTTAGTACGAGATAAGGAGAACAGGGCGCCAGTTACTCAGTTTGAGGCTACTATCATGTCATCGAGTTACGGTTCAAAATTTTGGCACATAAAAGATACCAATAGGTATACTAAGAATATTTCAGTCTGCCTTGTCATATCTTGGTACGAAATGAGAATGGAGGGGCGCCAATTCTTAATTAAGCACGCAATCTGTCTTTTAATGCATTTTAGTAGCGTCTGGACTCAATAATCTTGAAGCTAGTAATTTATAGAACATTAAATGTATTATCATTCATATTACGAATTATCCACTGGAATTTATTAAGCTAAAGGATTTGTAAACAGTTGCGTATCGATACACTCTCTTTAAAGTCTTTAATTCTGTTCATCTATTCAATATGAACACTTGAAGGATTATCCTCAGCTTTATCGCATGAGGCTTTGTATAATTCTGTGACTTTTCTAGAAAGGAAAACATATTTTTTCAAAGCCAAAATTGTATTCTAAAGATTATTATATGAATGAAACCACATTTTAACAAGATGAAAAACATTATTGAGGTACAAAAATTTCAGAAATATTACACCATTTAAAAATTTAGAACTTCATATTTTTATCATAAATATCTTGTTGAGTCTTATGCATAAATTTATTTTGGATCTTAAAACAATTACAATTATATTTTCAGTGAGATTACAAGGCATTTATTTTTCGCTTTTTTTGTTGTTCAAATTTCAGTTTTATCAGGATTCGTAAAAAATGAAAATTAATTCATGTTGTTTTCGAATAAATGAATATTAACTTATATTTGAAATGTTATTTTAATTGATAAAATAAATTTATATACTCATAAGAAGTTCAGATTATGAAAATAAAGATTAAATTTCATCTATTCATGCTTAAGCTTATATCAGAAGAATTGAAAATATTACTTTCACTTTCTAACAATCACTTTGTTTTCCACTGCAGGCATCTACTTTAATTAAACAGCAATAAAATTAAATTAAATATACAACTTTGCTTGTATTTTTAAATTAATATTATGTGCTGTTATTATTTACTATAAATTGTTATCTTTTATTTAATTACATTTTTTTGGACATCATGCATGTCCGTTTAGCAAAAGAACTTCTTGTAACTTCAAAAGTAGATAAAATATTAAATTATATTCGTTGATTTTATCCACCAATATTTTTTTTCAACTAATGACAATTTATTCACAATGCCCGGGAATAGATTGTTTAAAGATTTTACTATGCCACTTATTATATTTTAGCTCTGCAAAACACCCGTTGATTACAAATAATGCATAATGATTTAGATAAGAAAATTGGGTTAGAATTCAAAATTATACTTTAGTTTTAGCCGAGGGCCAGTGATCGTCAAAATTGGTTTAAAATCGCCAACCCTTTTTTCCGCCAATCGTATAACATTAGCCAATTTTATAACATGACAATGACAGATATAACTCTCTGTGAATGAGTGAATAAATTAAAATATTTTTAAAAAAAGTAATTAAGAATAGTTATTAAAAGTTATTATTATTACGTATTATAATATCATATAATACATAGCAAAAAAATCATAAAATACGTAAGCACAAACAATACAAATAACAAAATCCCACTTAATCGGTTCTAGTAATGATGAGGCGTAGTCATTAAGAGGAATGTTTAAATAAGAGATAACAAAAAGTAGAAACATTTTATTTCATAATAAAATCAAGGTATCTAATTTTATCCAGACAAAAATAGAAGCTTACGTTATTTAGGGTCCCAAAAACTTTTAATGTCATTTAGAATTTTTAGAAATGAATCACTAGTTCCTCTTCTTTACATGAATTCCGCCAAGGGTTGCAATTTTTGTTTCTTTTTTTTTTTACTTTTAATTCAATTATTTGTTTTCTTCTGTTTACTTTTATTTCTTCATAACTACTCATTTGAATATTTTTGGTTACTTACCTTTGGCTAGTTATCTTAACATAGGAAATTATTTATATGATGCTTTGCACTAGCGTTATTTATTATTCGAGAAAAATTAATTTTTGTGATTAAATATTCTAGTCCAATAAAGTTATTTTATGAGAGAGGTTTGTCGTTTTATTTTAACACTCTGAAATTTTGATTTACTTTGATATTTTTTGTATCGGTGCCAAATATGGCACTGGGTTTCATGTTAGGGACCCAATGTGTACCATATTAAGAACACCTTTTGCTGGAACCTATAAATGACACACCAAACGAAAAACTTTTTTCCTAAGGTGTATTAATTTTTGAACAAACATAACCCCAGAATCTTAAAGGGAGGAAATGGAACTACTACATCTGGTAAATGTTTGGTTACAAAAGAGCATTCGAAAATAATAATTAAAAAAAAAATACATCAACTGAAAGTGGCTCATATTTGGGCACTTTACCCTAGATGTTCTAAACAAAGAGTTGGAATACTATTTTTAGGTGTATCCATAACTAATTTATTTTATATATTGGTAGTGAAAACATCTGACGGAAAATAGTTTTAATTGCAAATAATACTAAAGATATTCATATGAAAAATAAAAACATGCATTAACTTCAAGCAAAAAATCAGTACTGATTTTCATTTCTACAATGGTTCTTTTCTCCAAATTTTGTGCTTACACTTATTTATCCACTTACCGTACTCCGTCATCAGGCATGCGACAGAGTATTTATTTAATTATTTATTTGAAAAATCGGCTTCATCCGTGGCTTTTCATTGCTTGTGTAATCTTTTAGTAAAATATTCTAAACAGTACAAATATTGTCAAACAATTTATTCTTCGAAATTTAGAGATAATTATAAAATTAAAATTCATAATAAAATTAAAATAGCTCTAAAAGGAAAATAAAAAAATTGATTGTTAGGTGGTTAAAGAACAAAATATACATACGACTATATAACTTACGACTTATATAATATAAACTTTTTTGTGATATGCATAGCGATGAAACAAGAATATATTAAATATTGTTGGAGTGATGCTTTAAAAAGAAAAATACAAAGGATATACTTTATATAAAATATTGTTCAGGGAACACATACAGAAACGTATCAGCTTATTTACGAAAAGCACTTTAGTAATTAATTTCTTAATTTGAAGCTTTACAAAAAATGAAGCCGGGATTAATCGAATTTAGAGATTTTAAATGTAGGGATAATGAAATTGAACGAGAGATGCCAATTAGCTAATCTAAGAAAGTTATAATTTCACATCACCTGCAATAAGCAGAAACTGATAATAAAACAAATCCATTTTTGTTGCTCTTATTTATCATACCTGGCATCAGAAGACATCATAATATAAACATTTCTGTTATATGCACAGCTATGAAATAGGAATATATTAAATATCGTTGGAGTGTAAAACTTTTTAAATATATATATATATATATATATATTTTAAATTAGAAAATGATGCAGGTCTGCACCAATTATGTTAGCAGATAATGCTATTGGTACCGGTATGCATTTATACATTTTATATTTTGTAGCTGAGAAAAATGTTTTTATTGATAACTTTAATGCAATGGACTGAGTCTCAACATTCTTTAAACCATCCCAAAATGTATTAGACTGATCTTTTAAACTATTACAGAAGAATATAACAAAAAAAATATTTTTATGTATATTTTTAAGTTACCGCAATAGAATCTATTTTTATGAAATTACTTTGTATTTTTTAATGGATTCACTTTATTATATGATTACTTTTAAAATTCATAAAATTATTTGGAGAACTTCAGAGAGCTTTACTTGAAATATTATCTTCAGTATTATAATGAAATTTATCGAGAGATGTCAATTAGCGAATCAAAGAAAGTTATAATTCCACCTCACTTGCAATGAGCAGAAACTGATAATAAAACAAGTCTATTTTTGTTGCTCTTATTTATCATACCTAGAGACCAGAAGACATCATATCTAGTTTAAACACATAGAATAGATTACTTAATTATAGGATACTGTGACTTAAAATCCTGATAATTTAAAAATTATTTCCAACCTTTGACTATTTCTGTATGAAACCATAATGTAAGAACTCGATAAAATGGTATTTATATTTTGATCCTAGTGAGGCTAATATTTTCTCTTAATCTAAATACACTTGATGTCAAATAGGCAATGTTGAATATATTGCTCATGTTCGGATATAATGGGAGCAAAATTAGGAATGTAACGAGAAAAGCTTGCAAATGGAGAAAGCTTTTAAGGCCAGGCTCATTGTGATCGTGAAATTATACGTATACACATTTCCAATGGATTAGGCTTTTGATGGAGTGTTAACACATCCATAGATGAAATGGTGTAATCAATAAGAGAATTTATCTCTCACAAATATTCTCTATTGAAAATCCAGATTATTCAATTTATCCTATGGCATCAAAGATTGCGTATTCGCATAATGAAACTCTAATCATAATGTAGAAATATATTCTAAATATTCTTTATGGGATAATAAACTTTAACAAAATAAAAATATGACGCTCTTTTTCCATGGAAAAAAATATTTATCGATTTGAAAATAAAAGTTAAAATCCAAATAAAAAATTTTAGAGTGTGTTTGAATAAAACATTTTTAATTGAGACTATTGATTTTAAATGTAATATATGATAGTATGTATTTCAGTGGTTTCCACACATTAACAAAAAGGATAGTTATTTAAAGGGTGAACATGAAGTTGCCGGTTTATACGTTGTGAAACTCACCTTTTTCCTTTTTAAAAGAATGTCATTTGTTTAACAAAATTATTTTAATCTTCAAAGAAAAAAAAATCACTTACAATAGGAAAGCAAAATAATAAAAAAGTTTCATTTAAGTTTCTTGTGTTTAAATGATTTATTAAAATAATACATATTCTAAAAGAATAAATGAAGCTGTTCTCTATAATGTGTTTTTAAGAAAAACTTTTTAAAGATTTTTTTTTAGGAAAAATCTATAAAAAATGAAGCAGATCTGCACCAATTATGTTAGCAGATAATGCTATTGCAATCGGCATGCATTTATACATTTTATACTTTGCAGCTGAAAAAAAGTTGTCTCTATTGATAACTTTAATGCAATGCAATGCACTGAGTCTCATCATTCTTTAAAGCATCCAGCCGCCCTAAAATGCATTAGCCTGATCTTTTTAAATATTACAGAATAATATAACAAAAAAAAATATTTTTATGTGATTTTTTTTAATTACCGCAATAGAATCTATTTTTTATGAAATTACTTTATATAATGGACACACATTATTTTATGACTACTTTTAAAATTCATAAACTTATTTGGAGAGAACTTCAGAGCGCTTTACTTCAAATAGTATATTCAGTCTCTATCTCTAGACCGTAGGATTTAAGGGCAAGGATATAGAGTAACTCTCCTTAATTAATAACAGAAATTTTGCTGTTTATTAAGGCGAAGATTTTTAAGAGGAAATATTGGTATAGTCCTGAATACTGTATACTTTATGAATCAATAAAAAAATTAAAATTTTTAATTATAAACTTATGTTTTCAAAATTAATTTTTTCATGAATTTTGGGGCACACTTTACCCCATATTTTTAATTCTGACTTATACTTTCTTTTCCTCAATATAAGTTTACAAAAAAAATTTAATAATCTGTGATGTTAATAATTAACAATATTACTGTTAGAATTTCAAAGTTCTGCTCTTTTATGAAAAGTATATTTAAAATTATTTTCAAATGTTTAAAACTTTATAAAATGGTTCTCAAAGTAAATAGTGAATAAATTATGAACTAATAAAATTTGAAGACGCTATATTTAAGAGAAATAAAAACTGCCACAGAAATGTAAAAATTCAAATCTAAAGGGCAGTTTTAGACGATGTGATCTTACAAAAGTGTTCCTTTAACTTTTATTTGCATGTTGATAAAATAAATTAGAAAAGTGTGGTACAGTTTTATAAACGAAATCGCAATGAAACAATACGACATCATAGTTTAAGCGAATTTCTTTCAACGCACTTTTTTTCATATCGATGACCAAAAGCTCGAAAAATACTGTATAGATAATTACAAATTTTTGCTAAGATTATACATAAAAATCTAGCATTTTGATTGAAAGATGTACAAATATTTATATATCTTCTTAAAAACTGAGTTATTTTTCCATATAAAATTCTAATTTTCGTTTTTAACTGTCACACTTTTCTTTCAAAAACACTCAAGTTTTAAAATATTCCATTAAACATCCTTCATTTCACACGAAATCTGTTGTGTTTTCTGGAGATACAAATGGCACCGCAAAACATCAAGCACTCTAGAAAAATTACCATACATAATTTCTATTTAGTACTTTTGATATAGAATGTTTTGCGTTTTTTTTTTAAATATGTGTTCTATGTAAAGATGTTATTTTACTCCTAAAGAAAACGAAAAATGTATACGAATTGTTTAGGCATATGTCTGCATATGTCTTTTTTATGCTTCCACCAGTATATTCAAATATTGTCAAAATCCTTCACATGATCAAATTATATTACACATTATATCCTCACTATTCTTTTAAATACAGTTGTTAAAAAAAAGGTATAGGATAGATAACATTTAAGGAATGAACATCTTCATAAACTTTCTTATAAGATAAAAACATGTAACAATAAGTAATTATGTTTTTCGATGAGAAAAACTTAAGAAGATTGATTAATAAACTATTATTAAAACTATCTTGTATAAATTTCACTAAGACGTATGGAAAAAAGAGATGATTTATATTTTTAATTTTATTTCAGAATTCAGTTACATCGTATCAGTAACAAATGCGGATTTTTATCATGCAGAAAATAAACATTTTGCGATATTTGTATTGTTTTGTATTATACTTCTTGGAATTTATTATGTATACTTTTAAGAAACGTGTTTTTAGGCGAGAACCAATAAAATTCAATATTCTTACAAATTCGCGAAACGTGTTAAAATAATATAATTTTAAGGGGTCTTGCACATTTAAACATGTCGAAAATTAACGAAAAACTTCAGAGTTTGAATTAGTCTATCTTCAAAAACTTTTTATGTATAAGCATGAAATTTTGGATATTGATTTAACAGATTGTGCTTTGTAATATGCTACCATTAGAAATGTATTAGCCTTTTACAGAATTTGTGTGTTGTTGAAATCAAAATAGCTCTTTTTTAGATAGCTTTCATTACAAAAAGCTTCCTATTGCAGCCGTTCGGTGGAAAGCGATTTCAAAAAATTTTGGTATATTTTCATCGATCATGACCTCAAGACGCCGAAGCCACCCTCCGTTCAAATGTTGACATATATATATATATATATATATATATACATGTAATAATAAACATTTTCACCCTTTATTCTTAGTAAAATTATTCCAAATTCTTAATAGCTACCTTTTTTACTTGCTTTAATACTATCTTAAATATCTCTTATTTTTTCCCATGCTTTAAATGCGTATTCTTTTATTATTCTAAAAACCTTAAATCTATTCGTCAAAATCCATTAAAATACTTTTTCAGTTTATTTCTGATACTAAATTCTTTTTCTTCGAATGTTTTAAAATATCGTTTGCACTATTATTCTATTTCTTCCATCAGTTTCCCGCCAGCAGTTTGTTTACGCAGTTTTTCAGACGTCGCACAGTGGTCCAAAATCGCGATTATGTGGCCAAAAATCAGAAAATCAAAGTTTCGTATTTAGAAATGAAATCTATTCTACAGTATTTAGAAATATCTGAAGATTTATATTCTGTTGTATTTTGGTTTTATCAGCTACATGAATTAGCATTGCTTATGTGAAGTTAGGAGTTTTTAGCGTTTTCTGCTGTTGCGTGAATTTTAGGCAAATTCGCTGCATTCACACCCTAAGACCATTTCAGATAGTTTATCGTTTTTTTCTTTGCACTTCTCTGAAACAACATTAAATGACATATTTAATTTGATTTTTCGATTGCACAAATATCAAAAATTAAAAAACGGGGAATATTTTAAAAAATACATAGTTTTATGACATTTTTGTACATAAAAAGTGATATATAAAAAAAGTCCTTCCGAGTTCCTCGGACTTTTATAGTGCAAAATGTATAATGAGCCTTCTAAAATCCTATCCCAAGAGATTTATTGCGACTTTTTGCGACTTTTTGAGAACTAGCAGTTTGAAGTTGGACATTGGATATTGCCACTATTAGCCCAACATGAGTAATCGGGTTTAAAGTCAATCTAATCACTGACCCAAAATTGTCAGTGTTTATATAATGCAACATTCTAATTTACATAACACTGCCAATTTCATTTTTTTTTAATTCGCGAAGGGAGTGGGGGGGGGGGGTTAAGAGTTGCGGATATTTTTTTTTTTACATATACATTTTTATTTGTTTTTACAATTTTTCTCTTACCCTTTTCCGTTTACATAAAAAATAATATTAAAACTTGACCTTATTTTAAAAAGTACATATTTAAAATTCAGTTTATATATATATATATATATACACAAAATTCTAGCAACATGCATGTCTGGGAAATTCAATCAACTGAGAAACATCATTTAATGTTTTAAATTTCCTGATTATTTTAAAAGTATATTTTACCTACTTATAAATACATTTTATTATTAACCCCTTCAAGACCGGAGGCTTTTACCCAAATTTTATTCGGTTGGCACCACTTTTTTAAAAAAGAGTTACCTTTAATTAATCAATAAAAAAATGCTTTAATTAAAGAAACTAAATATTTAATTTAACTAAATTTTAACTAAACTAAATTAACTTTTTTTTTTTTATTACTGGTGCCTAAAACAAATTCTTTATGCTCTTTTTCAGGGTACATATATGCAACCATGGTCCTGAACGGGTTAAGTAGTATTATTAAGTTTTATTTTATAATACTATCACGTATACTATCACTTATATTATATCACGTATCGTCACATAAATCTATTTTCAGTTTATTTTCAGTTATATATATTTTTCAGTTTATTATATGAATGTTAATTTAATTGTATTAATTTATATGCACATTTAAATTTTAATGAATACTTTAATACTTTAACAAATAAAAAAATATATGAAAAATTCGCTCAACCCATGGGATGAAATGTTGCAGTTACTTGAAATGTGTAAAACCACTTTTCTGAAGGTTTATTTAAAAAACAGATTTTAGTTTATTTTTCAATAAAAAGATATAAAATTGTTTTATATTAAAACATAGTTTTGATTTTTTTTTTTGTAAAAATTTTAAAACTGTTAGGGATGATAGAATTTTATATTGGAGAGGACGAGGGGGGGGGGGGGGGGAGAAGCGGAAATTTCAAATATACTGGAAAATTAGTGAGGTAATTATTTATTTAATATTACCAAAATAAAGTAACAAAGGCAGATTCTTCAATTTTATTGGAATTTCAAAGGTATTATTCTCTGTGTAATAGAGAGAAACAAAACAAAGGGGGGGGGGCGAAAATTTTGAAAGTAATCTAATTAATGAATTTAATGATTTTATTATTAATTCACAGTAAATAGATGTTGAAAACTTAAAAAATAACAATGATATATTTTTTAATTTCCTTGGTATAGAGACAAATGGAAAAAGGGGAGATTTCATGTGTGTGTGTGTGTATGTTGGGTGTGTTGGGGGGTGGCAAAATTCAGCTGATTGATTCTTTATGTATTTTACTGATTGCTTATACTATTTATTGTTAATTTGCAATAACATTAAAAAGAGAAAAAATCAATAAGATTTTGACCTGTACATTTTCAGGGAGGGAGGGACAGGGGTGGGGGGGGGGTTAAATTTTCACATTTTCTTCTTCTATTGAAACAGATGATTTGTTTTGAAAAAGGGAAAATATTCCCCATAATCAAAAGTGAAAAATTCTCATTCCTGTAAAAAAAAACCCGTAAAAAAAGAAAATTTAAATTTAATAAACACTTGGCCCCTCTATTGCCCCCCCCAAAAAAAATCCCCTCCCCTAGAACCCCAATTACATTTAGTTTATATTTGCTATGTAATGTCATTTAGAATGTTATAAAATTAAAAACGAAGGATATACAACCACCAGGAAAGCCAAAAATGATTTTTGCCCACTTGATCGCGATTTGGGACCACTGTGCGTCGGTTCGAAAGAGATCATTCGACGTCACGCGTTCGTCACCCCTTTCCATCGAATCGTGGCTTGTCTCCTGTCCCATTCCTCCCCACCTCTCTACTGGAGTGGTTCTCCACTGTTAATGTATTCATTCGCGTCCTGTTTTTCTGGGTATTTATAGCGTTGCAAAGACTAGTAGCTCATAATTTGTACGCTTCTTCGTTTGTCTAAATAATCCTCGTCACTTGGTGGTTAGACTTGTAATGTGGAGAAACTACTATTTTAACATCTTAAATTTATTATGAAGTGGATCAACGATGTCGTCGGGAGCTGATGAATATGTTACTGGAATTGTTTACGATATATTCCTATCAAATAAACCACGTCAACCTCTATTATTCTTGAAGGAGAAATTTCTCCAACGTTTTCTTGAACCTGTCTTCAATTAGGCCACCACGACTGCACTCCGGTTGTCATATGATAACGGAGGGTTGGCAAAGATACAGGTATTAATTACTAAACTGCATTATCTTCGATATATCGAGAGTCGTCGGAATGTCACAAAATGTGACAGTAAATTATATCATAGAAAGCCGCACAGGATAAATGTGACTTGTAATCAATTATTAATAGAGGACACTACGTCGTGTGAGTTATTTCATCGATTATCACATAGAAAGTTTATTTACAGAGTCCGGTATGAAAATACAACCTTGGAATTTTGAGAAATCTTGCAGTACCGAGAAAAAAGATGAAAATTGGAAATTAAATAATATTTCTAAATATTTGAAAGGAGAAGCATTGAAGGTTTATATAAATGATTGTCTGGAGTGCATTAGTTTTGAAAAAAATTCTGAGCTTCTCACTGAAAAATTTATTAGTGTTTATGTTCCAAGATTTTCTGAGTTTGCAGCTTTAAAGTTAAATGACTTAAATGAATTAGAACAATATTTTCATAAAAAAGTTGAAGTGGGTAGGAAGTTACAGTTATGTGAAACAATAATTGTGCAGGGACTCACAGATGAGCTACAGCCCGAATACCAGAATTTTTTGATAGTAAATGCTCCAAGTAATACCACTGACTGGTATCGGATGGCAAAACAAATAGTAATAATTCCAACTTTTCCTGTAAATGCTGTTAGGAATAATTCACAAAATGTTAGGCCTTTTCAGCCTCATTACAATGCATCCAGACATTGGATTCGTCAGGAGAATCCTAATTTAAATATAAATAATCCTCGATTTACAACTCCTAGATTGCAAAATACTCATTTTCAACAACGATACCCCACTAGACCTTGCAGGATTTGTCTTAACAAAGGGGTACTTAATGCCTATCATTGGGAAAGAGAATGTGTATTTAATGTTACCACTGTACCATCATATGCTCCTACTAATCAACAACAATCTTGTACTAATACTATATGGCAATTGATAGTCTCTGGGTATGCAAAACAAAAAGAAATTCCTTGTGTTATTGATACGGGATCCACTATTTCGATTTTACCTATTAAATTTGTAAATTTATTACATGCTAAAGTAAAAAAATATTTCTCCAGTTATTGACCAAGATAAAGGGTCTACACAAATTAATCAATCATGTAATTTATTTATTAAAGTTGGTAAAATTAAGCAGAATGTAAAATTTTTAGTATATGACACTGATCTTGAGTACGCAATACTAGGGTTGCCAACCTGTGCACTCTTTCAATTAAATATAGATCGTGTAAATTGTAAAATTATGCAAGGAAGGACTATAGTAAAACAATGCATATCCAGAAATGTACTAAGATCTCTTCATTTTAATATGAATAACCAATATGATGAGATGCAACCCGATTATGGAAAGTTTATGACTCCTCAATCATTCGCGCAGCCTAATATTAATGATTATAATTTAATTGGGGAAATAAATTCTGTAAAAAACAAAACTTTAAGGGGTATTTTGAGGGATTATTTGGATATTTTTTCAAAAAATAAATATGATGTAGGAAAAATTAATATTGAGCCACAGCGCATTTTCTCAATTCTGAACTACCCATATCTATGAGGCCTTACCGCACTTCAATAGTCGAAGAAAAAGAAATTTCAGAACAGATTCAATCATTTTTAGCTGCGGGATTAATTAAAGAAAGTTATAGCTCTTATTCCTCCCCTGTTACTTTGGTAGAAAAACGCGATGAAGGTAAGAAAACTAGGTTATGTGTAGACTATAGAAAAATAAATTCAATAATGAAAAATGATGCTGAACCATTAACCCGTATTGACGGACTTTTAGATAAATTGAGTGGTGCTCAGTATTTTTTAACTTTGGACTTAGCCTCTGGCTACTGCCACATACCCATACACCCAGCAGACACTGAAAAATTGGCTTTTACTACCAACTCTGGACTTTTTGAATGGAATGTTCTTCCATTCGGTGTCAAAGTTGGGCCCCCAATTTTCAATAGAACCATTAGAAGAATCCTAACTAAATATGAAATCGACTTTGCCTGCTGTTATTTTGATGACATAATTATTTTCTCTTCAACTTTGGAAGAACATCTACAACATCTTACCAAAATTTTTGAATTATGTAGATTGGAAAATATCAAACTTAAATTATCTAAATGTAACCTTGTCCAAAATAAAATTAATTTCTTAGGTTATGAAATAAAAAATGGTACCTTAACTCCAGCTAATAATAATATAGAAGCTATCAAAAATTTAAAACCCCCTCAAATGTTAAAGAACTCCAAAGATTCCTAGGATCCATTAATGTCTATCATAAATTTATTGATAAATATGCAGAAATCAGACATCCCCTCAATAAGTTACTTAAGAAAAATACCATATGGGAATGGAATTCAGATTGTCAAAATTCTTTCCAAAAACTAAAAGATGCCCTAATTGCTAAATCTGTTTTGAAAATTTATGATCCTAGATTATCCCTCCATATGTTTGTTGATGCTTCACAGGTGGCGGTAGGTGCAGTTCTTAAACAGCCAGATAGTAATAATTTTTTACATACAATTGCATACTATTCAAGGGGATTGAGAAGTTATGAAAAGAACTATTTTATTACCGAATTAGAATGTCTTACCATCCTTGACACATTAGATAAATATTACCACTACTTCCACGGTGTTAAATTTACTATACACACCGACCATGCATCTCTTGTATGGTTAAAAATGTTAAACATCTAAGGGGAAGATTATTCAGATGGTCCTTAAAACTATCTATGTTTGAATATGATATTGTATATGAAAAGGGTTCAACAAATGTCGAAGCTGACATGTTGTCTAGAAATCCTACTACGTATTTTATTCAACCAGTTACTTTCCTTTTGGATGTTAGAGAAGTTATAGAGATGCAGGAAAAGGATAATGTTTGTGGAAAAACTATGTAAGTGAAAATGGACTTATGATACTGAAAAAGAAAGATTTTAGAAAAATAGTAGTACCCATGTCTTTAAGAAGAAAATTACTAAATGTTGCTCATGAGAAATTTGGTCACTCTGGTATCCAAAAAATGTTAAATTTAATATCCCCTAATTATTATTGGCCTGATATGACTCAAGATATAACTAAATTTGTAAAGCATTGCGATATTTGTCAAAAAAAAAAAAAAACCCAGACAGAAGAAATTTGGCTTATTACAAGCTCTGCCAACCACAGACCAACCTTTTGAATGTCTTTCTATTGATACTGTGGGAGGATTTAATCACTATAACTCCACCAAAAATATTTGCATATAATAATAGACCATTCCACAAGATGTGTTTGGGCTTTCCCCTCAAAAAGTGTTACCACAGAAACTTATACTAACCGTCTAAATCAAGTATTTAATATTCAAACTCCCCAACAATTGTACTGTTTCAATAAAATTCTTAATGTACAGGTTCCCCAAAAGGTGCTCAGTGATAGAAATGCAGCTTTTACTTCATCTAGATTTAAAAAATTTCTTCGGAATCATAATATAAAGCAGCGTTTAACCTCCGCACACCATCCTCAAACGAATGGGAAATGTGAAAGATTGAATCAAACAATAGATACTAGATTAAAGTGTAAGGTTAATTCTACCAGTTCTAAAGTTCCTTGGACAAAACTTCTGACCGAAGTAGTTAATGAGTATAACAATACTCCCCATTCCATAACCAAATCCCCCCCTGCTTATTTACTTTTTGGCCAATTACCCTATGATTCCCCCCTTCAACAAGATTATTACCCTTCAGTTCAAGAAGCCCGCAAAATTGCTAAAAAACGCACAGATGAATTTTATTGGCGAAGTAAAAAATATTATGATAGAAATTATGTACAACCTAAATTTGAGATAGGAAATCAAGTAATTTATGAGGAATTTCAATACCCAAATACTAGGAAGCTATCCCAAGTTTTTAGTGGCCAATATCGAATCCTTAATAAATTATCTGATGTTAACTTTGAGATAGATAGGAAAATTCAAAACCGAAATACGGAGATCGTCCATGTAGCTAAATTACGAAAATATTATTCTCCAGATCAATTAAAGTTATCCCATGAAAAACCCCAGCAAACTAATGTTAAATCCATAGCCGCGTCTTAAATTTATAATAATAAGTAATTTAACTAAACTAAATAAATACATTTTTAAGTTAGTAAGCAATTATTTTCTATATAACAGTGTGTTCTTGAATCGCGACAGGAATATTACTGCTGAGATTATTTACTTGAGTTAACTACTTATGCTGGCGTAAATTGGTTGATTTAGGTTGGGAATTTCTTGTATCGAAATTAATTGAATTAATAACTTAAACTCAATTAATTAAATAAATAAAATTAACTGGATTAGAACTAAATTTAAATTGAATTTGAATCTAGGATTAAAGTTAATCACTATAATTCAATAATCTGGATCTTTGATCAACCTTTCTTAAGTATGCTACAAAGTTTCATTTTCATTCAGCAACTATAGCTTCTTGTTTGATTGAAAACAAGATCATTGCATAATCATGCTGAATCGCTAGTTATTTCACAACATTTCTTATTTATTTTTGTTACTTTATGTTATGCCTAATATTTGAGTATATTGCCATACCTCATTCGCTGTGATATGGATGAGATATCAATTAGATACTTTAAGGATTAGTTAAAGAAATTTATTTGATACTTTTGAATACTATTGACTGTGTTGTTGAATATAGTTGTTATTATTACTTATTATGCTATGCATTATTGATATTGAGAGAAAAAGATCATAATGAATATCGATTACTATAATAAGTGGGATGATAATACTTAGCATGAGAGACTTACTTGAGAGAGTATTTATGCTGTGAGTTGTGATAACCCGATTAGTATGAATTTCAATTACTCATTGTAAGTTAGTCCTAGAAATTGATATTATAAGATATAATATGCTTATTATTAGATAATTGGAAGATAATTACCGTGTAACTAATTAATGGACAGAATATGAGAAAAAAAATCTTATGAAGTTTTAGATTTAAGGGTTTTTGTTAGTTTGTGAGAATATCTGATTTAAATGGTTTTAATTGTTATGAGTTAGAGAGTTTATTAATTATGAGTAATTAATATAGAGGAATTCCAAAGAAGTTTCTTAAAAGCCTATGATGACTGTAATAGGTAAATACCATGTGGTAGATAGTAAATAATAACAAATAGTAAAAAGGTATCCGCAAAGAGATGGACCATCAATACCATCAATGTATGTGTGTCAATACACTTCAAAGATACTGTAAATAGGTTTATTTAAACATTTTGTTATTATTATTGCTATTATGAATTTTATTATTATTTATATATTGTAATGTATTAACTTTATTTATTGAACTGAAAGTGAACGTAGATTGGAGAAATTGAATTGCTAATGTAAAGATAAGTAGATTCAAATGAACATTATATTTATGAACTTATATTTTGAAGACTATGTGGTACCAAAAAATTGAAAAATAAAAAATATTTTTTTCTTATGTGTTTGACCTTGATACAAACATTTCGGAGCAGTTTTTGTTTTGTTTATATCTTAGAAAATGGCTGAGTTATAGCATTTTGAATTTCTATTGTGGCTGACATTTTGAAACGACCTGATATTTATCACGCGTTAACAGGCGTATTTATGAACCAATTTGGATGTAACTTGGTGTGTATATAGTACATACCAATGTCTCGACCGAGTTCGTTGGCCAGCTTCATTCGCCATCTTGTTTCAAAAGGTCTGCCATTTAAATAAAAATTTAAAATTTAAAATTTAAATGAGGTATCAAAAAATTGGAAATTGAAAAATATTTTTTTTATGTGTTTGACCTTGATACAAAGATTCCGGAGCATTTTTTGTTTGTCTATATCTTAAAAAATGGTTCAATTATAGTACTTTGAATTTATAGCATGGCTGACATTTTGAAACGATCTGATATTTGTCACGCGATAACACGCGTATTTATTAACCTATTTTGATGTACGAAGGCATGTGAATAGTATATAGCAATGTCTTACCCAAGTTCGCAGGCCAGCTTTATCAGCTATCTTGTTTAAAAATTGCGGCCTAAATAAAAAAAAAAATATAATATATTTAAAGTAAGGTGCAAAAAAATTAGAAATTGAAAAAGGTTTCTTGTTTAAGTATTTGACCTTGATATAAGGATTCCGGAGCATTGTTTTTTTGTCTTTATCTTAAAAAATGGCTCAGATATAGCATTTTAATTTATAATGTGGATGACATTTTGAAAAATCTTATTTTCTGCCTGCGACAGCACTCGTATATATCAACCGATTCCGATGTGAGTGAGCATGTGCATAGGAATTACTAAGGTCTCGACCAAGTTCACTGGTTATCCTCATTCACCATGTTGTCTAAAAATGGCAGGCACTTCAAGATATCGCCGAATTTGGCAACCAAATATAAGTTACTTTAAATAAAAGCACCTTTGATAAAGCTGACTGATTTCGCGAAATTCTCATTCATAATGATTTAGTATTAATAAAAATTAGTATTGGATCTCCTATAATCGGTTTCCACTAAATTGAGCTTTGTGTGTTTGAATAATATAAATCTGGCTTTTTAAAAATAAGGAATATGAAAGCAACCTCTTCCGGCACTGGCCGGAAAGACTTTTGTACTCCAAAAGTCATTGCGCGCATGAAAACTCGAAAAAGTATGTATGGATTATCATGAAATTTGGTAAAGATATTAAACATATATGTGTTTTGAAAATGAACAACTGTTAAGTATTTACAATAATAATATTTTTAGTTATGAATATTATTATTCATTAAAAATATAAAATTTTTATTTATATTTTATTTACAAAAATATTTTTTTATATAGTTAATGGAATAATTTTGGCTTAAGAGTAGTTCATTTTAAACACACATATATATTTAGTAACTTTACCAAATTTCATGACAACCCATACGTACTTTCTCAAGATATCATGCGCGCAATGACTTATGGAGTAAAAAAAAAAAAAAAAAAAGAGTTATTTTGATTTCAACAATACACAAATGTTGTAAATGTCTAATAAATTTCTAATGACAGCATATTACAAAGCACAATCTGTTTAATCAATGTCCGAAATTTCATGTTTATACATAAAAAGGTTGTGAAGATAGACAAATTCAAACTTTGAATTTTTTCGTTAAATTTCGTCGCGTTTAAAAGGTAAAAGACCCCTTAAATAAAGTAATAGAATTAAACAAACATATGGAAAATGCAAGTAATAATATCTGTATATGAAAGCCATAATAGATGTTACGCAAAATAAAATACCTAACTTTCGTCTATGCTGCGAGGTTTTATCCCTTCATTTTTTAAAAATTGGAGTGCTCGTCGTATATTGAGTATTTGGGATTTGAATGGTCTTTGTATATGATCATCGACAGCTGTACAACATTGCTGAGCGACAATTCTGTACATAAATTTACGAAAGCATGAAGTAATATATTGTGAATACTTCGCAATTTAACTCTAAGATTGTAATAGAATAAAAACTGCTTGATATGTTTTCTATCCTACTTTTCATTAGAAAAAAAATTAAAAAATCAGGTACTAAGAATCAGAGAACACATGTTACACGATGCCGCATGATACTCGAAAACATACAGTAATCAATAAATTTGCCGAAAATGATGTAGAAATTTTTATTAGACCGGAATTAAGCTTTGGTCACATTGCGACGAAAACAGTGCTTTCGTGTGGTGCTATTAAAGAGAATATTAAACTTTTCGAACAACGAAAATCCTGAAAATATTTCAATTGTGCATTTAACGTATATAATTAAAATGTCATAAATTGGTTAGAGCTTTTTAAATTTTTGTAATGCGCACCAAACATTAGAACAATTGAAACCAGAATGCTTTAAAATAACAGGACTGTCACAGGCGACTATTTTTTAATTCTAACTAGCATCATTTTTTTTTAAACAAAAATTTTTCATATACACTTTGACAACTTCTGAAAGAGAATGATACTACAAAATTTATTTCCTTAAAATAGTGGTGCGATATAATATAAAAATGCTTGCATGTTGCAGCCCTGAAATAATATTTTTACAATATTTGTTTTATATTATACCAAATGAGAGTGCAATACAACAGGAAGCTCCTGTAAGATAAAAAGTAAAAAATATGCAAAGCGTAAAGTATGCATGCAAAAAGTAAAATTCTAGCATTACACCTTATAAGAAAGTACAGATTACATTTTGGGAAACATTTTAATAAATATATTATATATATAGTAACACAAAGTGTATAACGCTTCCGGGGTTGAACTCATCCGGATTCCACTTCGCTTTATCGTATTCCATTCGGCCATTTTTATTGAAAATTATTTTTTCGAATTAAACTTCATAAAAGTTACATTTTTAGAAAGATTATTCAAAATAAATTAACATTTGAGAGATGATTTACATTTAATTATGTACGTATTCTGAGATAACTTCAGTATAAATTAGTTTGGCCCTCTCCCTCCATAAGTAAACATTCATTTGTTTCGCATTCATTGTGAAATTTGAGCTTTGTTGGCGCCATCTATCGGTAGTTAAAATAAAAAAGAAGTTTCTTTTGGAATTCTTTGAACTCTGAAGACATTGGGGGAAAAATGAATAGTATTTCTTATAAAATATAATTAGACTATCAGGGATACTTAATGCCGTGTAGAATATATATATATATATATATATATATGTAACAATGGAAATAACATTTTACATTTTTGTATTTTGTAGGGAAAATAAATTTGCATTTTAATAAAAGAATTTGAGAAAAAAATCTGTTAATGCAATTAATAGTTACAATTTACTTAAGTGATAAAGGATCATTTTTAATGATCAAAATTTATTATAGGTTTCTTTATGCATGTTTTTAAAAAAATGGGGATTTAATCTGAGTTAAACTTTTTAAAATTCAAGTTATATAATTATTATTTTGGCGTCAGCTATCGGCAATTAATCCGTGAAGGACTTCTTATTTAATTTTTTTTATTATTATTATTCTGATTTATAAGAAATTGTTTAAAAAAGTTATTGATTTTTTTTTAAAGCAATGAACGAAGACGAAAGTTAATTGACAATATATTTTAAAATAGCATTATTAATTCTAATTTGCATGTTTTTTGTGATTTAGTTCTTTAAATTTTGTGAGTGAATTTCTTTCTTGCAAATTAAGTTTCAATTATAAATGGGCTGTTTATATAACTATTTTACTCCCACCTGATCCTATTAGTCAGATAAGATAAAATTTATTACTTCATAATTCTTTTTATAATGCAATGGTATATCATTCTTTTGTAAATGCAAACACGTCATTCTGACGGGCTACCTTCTAGTTAATAAGAATAGGGTAATTCCGGGATTTATGCCGCACATTTTTTTTTGAATTTGCGTATAAAGTCCCATGGTGGCCATAAAATAAAAAAAAAACATGCTTTGCTATTTAATGTTAAATGTACAACGCGTGTACTGTGACAAAAAAATTCAAAACAAATAATTAACATTTTTAACAATTTTTTTCTAAAACATTACATTGCGGCGCGTCACCGGTACATCCAGGCTGAGACGCCGCACTTGTGCGGTAGTTATGCCGCGCTTGTAATGAGAACAGAATGAAATTATAAAAAAAAAAAAATATTCAAAAAAGTATTCATATCTGGACTATAATTAACGATGTAATAACAAAATGAAACAAACTGAGTACAATGAAACGTATTAGTAGATACAAATTAATAATTGTTCACTACATTCACAATTAAAATTATCGACTTTTACATTAAATTTTAATTGTTATTTCAGCAACAACGTGACATCAATGTATTAGAGAGGAAAAGGAAAAAAGGAAAATTGTGTTTACATAATTTATTTGTTAAGAGACTGTTTTTTTCGACTATAACCAACAGAAAAAGTGTCGAAAATGTACAGTTTTTATGTAACTACATTTGACACATAATGCAACGAAGCCAATTACACTTCCTCTTTTTGGAGTAGTTTTCTAAATATTCCTTGCAAAGAACGTCTGCGTTACGCGTAATCCAATTTTTCATTATTATCATCTTGACGTGCATCTTTCTTGCCCTTCTTACCTTTTATTTTTCCCTTTCTCTCCTTTGGTTTTAGTAAACTTGATAACATGCCTAACACGGTTAGTCTGTGTAAAAAGAAAAGGAAAAGTTAATAACAATTAATCATCGTACAAAAAAACTGCGGCATGTATACCGGAATTGCAGTGCAGCATGTATCCCATTTTGCATGGTGCAGACGTCGGCCAACACAGTTACCTGCCATCGCTAAAGGGAATGGCGTAACTATAAAAATCGTACTCTATACAAACGCTAAATTTATTTTTGACTTCGAAATCATGCATGCATTTAGTAATTAGTGTATGAAAAGTATTTAAAGATAACGTGTTTAAAAGTTTGGACAGTGAAATCATGCACTTACGTCAAAATAAGGATTGTACTTCTACAAGTAAGAATCGAAATAGGATGCACGCTATACATTGGTTAAAATAATAGCATTGCGCACATATACTGTGCGTTTGACGATCATCTATCAATAATTACAAGAAATACAAGGAGTGCGGCATCTATATTGCATGCGGCGACTCTCCCGCAGTTACCCTATAGTATGTACTGATACTTAGCAGATGTAACAAACAGGATGGATATTCAAAGTATATCATGTGATGCAACATGAGAGTAAAAAATAATTGCTAAATTACATTGCTAATATTGTACTTTTTTTCTTTTTTTCACTATTTTCAGTAGTTTATTTTTACGTATGTAACTCTAACTTATGCTATACCTTTTGGTTCTCAGTTTTACAATGTGATATACAGAGATGATTTTTCAAACTATTCTACAATTCTTATAATAAACAGCAATGTATTGACATTGCTATTTATATTGCAATATAATATAATTTAGTAACCTATTTATCAGCTTTTCAATTGATAAATGTAGTAGATATCAATAAGTAAAATATCGATGCATATTCAAAAATAATAAAATGCACTGTACAAAAAATACGACCAGTTTTCCTGTAGGAATCGAAAAAATAGTTGCCCTTATCGTACCGGAAAAATTTCCGACTCAGCTCGGAATAAAATACGTAAAATCGGAATAAAATCCGTAAAATACCGTTTTATTGACTATTTCTTTTTTACGGATTTTATTCCGAGCTGGGTCGGAAAATTTTCCGGTACGATAAGGGCAACTATTTTTTTTATTCCTACAGGAAAACTGGTCGGATTTTTTTACAGTGTGACGTATTGTCATAACTATATTCCATGTCCGACTATTCCCCTGTTTAAAAAAAAGAAAAATGATGGAAAAAAAAATTGTCACCAATATACAATGCATCTCCAAATTTAATTAACACAAATTGAAAGCATGCGTTTGTTCTAGTTTAAAGGATTATTTTTGTCATCCATTAAGGTTATCTGCACTTCTATATATATTTTTTAATTTGACCATAATTTCAAATTGAGCTCTATTGGCAATCTTTCGATTTATTATCGTTGAAATGCAATGAAATGATAGGTTACTACAGTGATATGAATACTTTTAAGTTTTAGTTATATTTCCTGTTTACATAAGTAATTACGATATAATAGTTATATATCTGATAATCAAATTTTACATACGCTGTTATGTGGATTGCATTTTTTGAACTTGCTGTCGTGTCTCAAGATCGAGCGATTGTACTTTGCATAATCCTAATTCGGAGATATTATTAGGAGAAATTAATTGCGAAAGGCCTTTCACTAAAATTCTCATATTTATTGAAGAATGGCAATCTTCGATCTTCGGATTCAGTGGGATCTATTCTGCTGTAGAGTAATGGCAAAATATATCTTTAAACAGTGAATAAAGCATAGGATATCAAGAACCTATCTTTGATGTTTTATTTCATCAATTTTCTATGTTGAAATGTGAAATCAAATCTTCTTAAAAATTACACAAGAAGATATTGCAAAGTGTAAAGGAGAATATTACATAATACTTCCTCTAGCTAACATAGTAAATTTTTATTGAAGGAGCAGAGTTGTAAAAAAAATAACTACCCTTTTTTGAAAAATTAAAATTTCTATTTTTAAGCTTGATACTTATTCAAAAAATTCCTAATTTTAAATGAAGTTGTAAAAATATTTAATTCTATTTTTATTATAAAAATGAATTTTTATTTTGTATTTTCAAATCGAATGTATTTTTCATATTCAAAAGATACGGCTAAAAAAAAAAAAAAAAAAAGAACAAAAAAACCCCCAGATATTTGTTATTGAATTATTTTTCCTTCAATACTTCAATACTTCACAGTCATTAAACCTATTTTGTTATTCTTAATATGTGCTATATACATAAGCTAAGTTTTTTGAAATATGACATTTTAACATTCACTACTGCTTCTTTTTCATAAATAGTTTTATAGGTGCATGTTGATTCATTTACTGAAAACAGAAAACAAAAGATATAAAAATAATATATAATTTTGGAAGACAATTTATAAGAAACATATTCAAAGAACCCCGATTGAGCGGTTTCTCGTGAAAAATATTTATACTCTGCATTATTATTAAATTATAAATGGAACAAAAGTTCTTAAAATATATTCAAAACATAAATGGCAAACCACGAAATATAATGCTTTATTACTTTGCATTCCACCTAAAATCTATAAAAACGCGAAACGATATTTGATTTAAAAGAAAAAAAAACAGTTAAAAATATTAAAATACTCCATACTAAAGATAAAATAAGCAAGAATTATTTGATTAATAAAAACAGATATTTAGAAGCGCACAAAATATTTTAAACTAGTGTCAAAAACTATAATCGCATAACAACCATCGTTTTTATTGCTGCCATTCATAACTAAATAGAATGAAATTTAAGAAAAACGCATAGCTATGCAGCTCGATATAATACAAAAAAGAAAGTATCGTTATCAAATTAAGAATTCAAAACGAGAGGACTTCGAAATATGTCTTTTTTTTTTTATTTGTTTTTCATTTCACTGGTATACGTCTTCGTGATGTTTTTCTAATTTTCCATTTCTAAGAATGCATCTATACCTTTAAAAATACTTTTACTTTAAAATGATTTATTGAGTTACATTATTATATAAAAGAATTTGAAATAAGCGTTTTGTTATTTTTTGTATCTTTATTTCATGATCTTTCGTTGCATAAAATTGCGAAGATGATTAAATTTTCAATTATTTTGCTTTAACGTAAGTTATTAAGCGTATTTGTCATAAATACAGGTCTAAAGGCAAAAAAAAAAAATCACTGAATTTATTTTTGTTTAAATATTATTTTTTTTTTCAAAGTTAGATATTGAATACAATATGTGTCAATTCTAATAACAACTTAATTTGAAATTGCTTATTTAAAGAATGCTTTTACAATGATAAATATATTTAATCGGCATTTTGAACATTAAATTTAAAAATTTCGTTGCATATGATATCCTAAAAATAATAAAGTAATTACATTTTTAGTAAAGCCGGATTTATTTCGAAGAAAGAAATATGTGAACATATGAAATATGATGGAAGAAATATGTGTACATATATTTGATCATTCTATCCATGAATAAAAAAAGCAAGTTTTATTTAAATGATATAATTTATCCATGATAATTTTGGACACTCGTAGCAAGCATTGAAGAAAGGAAAACGTACTGCCCCTTTATAATCGATTTAAAAGTGTACTTCTTGTAAAAATTAGTATGCGGTACCCGTGAGATATATTTTTTCTATAGCTTTGTAATATTTTAAAACATTAGAGTAATTGTACTATTTTTTCGGTGTGCCAGCTGTTGGGTATTCAAAGACAAAATTTCTCTAAAAGGTATATTTAAATTTTGATGTCAATTTTATATTGCAGAGCATTTACACTCTATAAAACTGAGATGTAGCTGTATTATTCGCCTCAGAAAACATAACCGCGCCTATACTGTAAAAAAAAACAATGCCAGTTTTCCGGTAGGAATCGGGAAAATAGTTGCCCTTATCGTACCGGAACAATTTCCAACCCAGCTCGGAATAAAATCCGTAAAATACCGTTTTACTGACTATTTCCTTATTTTTGCGGATTTTATTCCGCGCTGGGTCGGAAATTATTCCGGTACGATAAGGGCAACTATTTTTCCGATTCCTACCGGAAAACTGGCAGTATTTTTTTTACAGTGTACCGCTAATTGCTAAAAATCTGAATCAACGTATTTTCTTATACTAAGCTCCTTACGTATTCATTTGGTGCAATTACATTTTATAAACGACGAGATATTTATGAAGCATAATGTGAACAGCTCCACTTCTTGAGCAATTTACACCAAGTTCTAGTAAACACAAACCTATAATAGCATCTAAAAAATTAGGAAGTTTGTTGGAATTACATACAATAGGTTTCAGATACAAAAAGTAAGTGTAAGATGCCAACAAACATACAGGTATTTTAAAGTAATTCACAGTAGAAGGCTAAATTGTCTATGAATGTTTTTCTATAAGTGTCATTACATTAAAAACAATTTTAATATAAATTATTAATGTGCCGATAAGTTAAAATGTACCGACATTATATATATATATCAAAATAATTTTTCTTACTCTAATAAATATAGACTAATCAAAAAGCAATAAAAAGACGCGCTATTTAAAATATGGTAATAAAAATAATCTTTACTAGACATATTGCGTAATACAATATTCCTGCAAAACGCAAAAATAAAGTAAATTAATTTTATTGAAAAAAGAGGACTTTAAAAGGAAAGATCTAAATTTTCAGTGAACTGCGTATCTAAGTGAAATAAAAATCATTTTCAAATAATGAACATCACTTTACTATATTGAATTATTAATCTAAATTAACACAATACATATTTTACCCCAAAACAATCACTGTGTTACAACAGAATGAAACATTGAAAATCCCTGTAATGTAGTAAATTCTTGCTATTAATTTAAAATATAGAACATACTAAAAGCACTAAGTTTTGAGAGCACTTGATTAATTAAGATTTACGAAGAAAATATTTTATAAGAAACAATAGTTAAACAGCATCAAAAATTTCTACAATCAATATTTATGAAGAAAATCTCTATGTTAACAATAAATATATTGAAACATGATACAAATTTATAGAAAAAGGTCTTCCTCAATATAAAAAATTATTTCCGCCAGGTTCATTACTTCGCTTTAGTTTATAAACAAGGGAATAAAAATCATGCACCGAGTATGAATTATGAAGCACTTACCAGCATTTCCAGAAAACTGTAACAAAAATTAACTATTTAACAAAGTAAAAGAAAATATCTAAATAAACAATTTAGAAAACGAATAATAGAGTTAAACACCCAAATTCAGCAATTAACATCCACAATCGATAACATACAGGAATTCTTTGTGCAGCCGTGCATATTATTTATACATTTCTAACACTTTAAATGGTTTGCTAAAAATTAATTCAGGTGCCACCATGTAGGGTGATACTTGAATTGAATATATAACAAAATATAAAATATACGGAGTTGAAATTTTTTGTGCAACGCTGTGTATGATCGACATAATTTTTTACATATGATATATTAAGCTAAAATTTTATTCGGAGATCAAACACATAACACAACTCAAAAATCACTTACATCAATTAATATATATAGCTGACAATACATTTATTGCTTTGCGTAGATCTGTATATGAATTTATTTCTTCAAACAGTTTAGTACATACTAACTAAACATAGTTAAGCTGGAAAATGCATAACGCTATTAAAAACACCTCTACGCAATTCACGTCCATAGGCAGTAATTATATGCGCATCTCTGTATATAAAGTCTATAATTTGTAATTTACTAGAATTTCATTAAGCGTTAAAACGCATACAGCATTAAACACACACCTAGCGCATGCTTATAAACAGTTCTGTAGCCAAAGTATTTTTTGTGTCTTTGTAAATGAGCAAATAAATGTTATGAGCTACATATTCTACAGCAAGCATATTGTACTGGAACTCAGCAATGCACATTAATTTCATTTTGTTTGAACCAGTGTAACTTAAAAAATTACATTTTCCCCATAGGCCATAATTTAACATAATTATTTGGTGTGTTCCTGTAAATAAATGATAAATGCCAGCAATTCCATATTCAACAGAAAGAAAGTTGTTTGATCTTATCAATTTCACGCTTTAAAAAAAAATATATATTACAAAAAAGATGCTGGCTCCAAGTCTGCCAACACAGTTACTTTAAAATTTATAAGCTGCTGTCTTGAAGAGTGTTCTAAAATTTCTGAAGTCAGAGAAAGTCGCTGTGAAATTGGCTGCGTAGACGGGGAAAAAATAATTCGATTTACTTCACTTGCTGCTTGAATTCGCTTACACAGCACAGGTGCTTGAAAAATTACAATATAAAGTGCAGGAAAACACCGTATTTTACAACAAAATGTTCTGGCACATCGGCTGTCAACACAGTTGCTGCAAAATTTACGAGCTGCTGTCTTTAAGTGTGCTGTAAAACTTCTGAAGTCTGGGGATAGTAGCGTTGCTATTGGCTGCGTGGTGCACGTGACAGAAAGAATTCGATTTTTGCTTAAGCAAAAATTGAATTCGCTTACACAGCATCGATGCTTGAATTCAATTTTACAGCATCGGCGATTGAATTCGATTTCACAGCATCGGTGCATGAAAAATTACAACATAAAAAGCAGGAAAAATCACAACATTTTTTTTACAGTGCAGTATGTTTGAAATAGTGTAACTTTATTACAATAAACTGCAAACGGTTTTTCTCATACGTCATAATTTAACGGAACCATTTCATGTATCTCTGTAAACAAATTATAAAGGCTACATATTCTATTTTTAATAGGTAACAATCCTATGGTAAAATTTAACTACATATACCAAGCTCACGGTAATCCATGTACATAAACGTGAAATAAATAAGGAAAGGCAGACGTCCATACAGGAAAACGAACGGCCAGAAATACCGAGATTTTACCACTTTTATACTATGGTGATAGTATTAATAACTACACAAATGAATGTTTCGTTAACCTTACAACTTGCTAATCTCATCCAAAGCATCATTAAGAATAATTGTTATTAGATACGATACGTTATCATATTTCAAGCACTTTGTTTTAATTCAAAATCATAACAGCCCGTGCAATTCAAACAGTTCAATATGGTAATCTTTAATTTTAAATTGTGAAACCCGTTATTTAAAATCTTAGTTTTATTCCATAAGTACAAAAAGGAAAAGGGGATAACATTCATGTTGGGGGGGGGGGGGGGAATCAGTGAAGAAAGTGCTACGGATTGCCGAAAATCACAAACCGCAATAAACCTTTAGCAGCTCCCACATGAACAATTTCATATACTACATTTTTAATAATAAACACAGTGTAAGGGAATTCCTCAAGTGCAACAATCTAGAATAATGAATCTCAGAGACAGGAATGAGATGCCTTTTATTAAAAGATGTTCCAATGGTCGTACTATTACTTTTTTGAAGAAAAAATGGTTGAAAATTGTAGTACGATAATATGCTCACGTGCCAACTCAATTTTCTTTGCTTTTAATATGTGTCCTACAACAGCGAAATACAATTGTTGACACAATTTATAGACTGTGGGCATAAAATGTTTTATATAATTTTGTTTTATAAATAAAATGGCATAAATTTACATAAATCATGAATATGCTTTAGCACATATAAAATGCCACTGCCAAAAAAATTAAGAGTTACTCCTGTCTGAGTATTTTATAAAATCGTCTGAAGAATGAGAACAAAACAGCATTTGAAGCCGACAAGTTTTTCCATTAAGTATATATTTTCAAATAGCAGAAATATGTATCAAAATACTAAAATATTTTGGAAAAAACAGCGCTTTTAAAAAAGTTAGTTATTTTAAAAATCTGATATATTTTCTATTAATAAACAACTTGATATTTTTAATATTTAAATAAAACAAATTTTGATATTTCTTTAAACATATTTCAGAACACATAGAAAAATATTTAATGAATATTTCACATCATCTTTCGAAGTTAAATGTATACTTTAACAAATTAAACTTTTAGCCAGTACTACTGTCATAATGACTTATATGGAAAGAAAAATATAAAGTGAGCATATACAAATTTGTTTTCGTTGAATACTGTGTGACAAATTCCATATCCTAGGCTGTGATCAGTGTGTGTCACGGAGTTTTGAATAAACACGTGCTGACGGCAAGAAAGTAAACAGGGCGACTATAAATATAGCCATTTGTATGTCTTTACTCTTATTAGGAAAAATAGCATCAAAATATTTTTAAATTTGTGTGTAAAAGTATCTCAAAAATATTAATTTTTGCGAAATCATTATTTCATTCAAGATTTTGTATTTTCTCAGAAGAATTAATTTAGATTTTTTTAATTCATTCATGTACATGTTTTCACAAAACAAAAATAGGGGAGACTAGGGAGGGTTGACCATACGGGAGGTTTAACCCACCCATCAGTTTTCATATTTAAAAGAATTTCAGTTTTATCAATAGGTGTCAACCAAAGCTACTGGAATGCTCAAACAACAGTCATTTTTTAATACAGATAATAGAAATAGGTGTAGTAAAAATCAATTGTGAGGTGTTTTCAACCTAAAAGTTGTGTTTTTTAGAAATATTTTGTAAGCTTTCTTCAGATAAAATATATCATAGAAATTTAAGTATGGTGGTTTTAAGTAATGCAGAAATATCGGTTTTTCATTCCAGGCGTAAGAGTGTACATTAAGTTAGGCTTAACATAACAATGTGCTATCCATTAGAAAAGAGCTATGTGGGGAGGCTGGCCCCAGGCAATGTGAGGGAGGGTTGACCAGATGCTCAAGGTTCCCTTAATTAAGTGATTTTAGAAATCTTTTTATTATACACTGTATATAAGGAAAAGTTAATGCTTATATATAAAAAAGAATGTAAATATATTCTGTAAAGCTACAGTAAAATGGTGTGATGGAAAAGAAAATGTATAAAACTGATTAAAGAAAGATGTCGAAAATTGCTATAATATCTGTTTCCTTCGTGCATCATAATTGATAGTGAGAGGGCGCTGCAAGCGCTCTGGACTGAAAGGAGCGCGGGCGAGAATTCCCCGCCAGATGAGTAGATGAATTTGAGTATGATGTGTTCTTAAGGCGTAAGAGCAGCGTATCAACTGCTGCTAGTCCCTTCGAATATTTTTGTAAATAATAAATGTTTTGTTAAGTTTTGTAAATGTGGACAATCCATCGAGTACGCAACACACTTCATTTAGTATTTGTAAGTATTTTCTACAGTCCATTTTGAAGCTATCGCCGAGAAAGTTTTTGGCCCTTCGAGCCGCAGCGCTCATTTAGAACACTGTTTATAGAATCAACGCCCTTGGATTACTCGAATTTCCTTGTTATAGAATTTATAGATGTTGCTACTCCAGCGATTTCAGGAACCGTGGTCCTGAATCGAAAATGTGGAAATATACGCGGCCAGGTTACGAGAATATCAAATGCATTGAAATCGAAGCTCGACCCTAAAGAACTGGATTTGAAATTAAATTATCTTCAAATGTTAAAAAAGAAGACTGATGAATTAAGGAACGAAACCTACTCTATTATAGCCTATGAGGATTTACAGGAGTTCGAAAATTCCTTGATCGAAATCGAAGAACAGTTAGAAGCTATCGAAGTAAGTCTTCTTGATTTAATAAAGCCTAGTATTTCTAATGCTGAAAGTCATAATAATAGTAATGATAGAAGCAGTTCTAATGAGGCAAAAATCAAATTGCCGTCAATTAATCTACCCCAATTTCCGTGTCGTTACACAGAGTGGATGAATTTTAAGTTACAATTCACCACATTATTTGATAATAACGTTCAGGTAAATGATGCGCAAAAGCTGTATTATTTACAATCAATCTTAACTGGCCCTGTGAAACAATTACAAAATATTGATGATTCGTATATTTCTTTATTCGAAGCTTTAAAAAAACGATTTGAAAACAAAAGATTATAGCTGAATAGTCATATTTCAGAGTTATTGAGTAATAACAAAATAAACATTGAAAACGCGAAAGAAATACGTAATCTGGTAAATAATTTATTGAGCCACTTAAGAGCCTTGAAATAGTTAGGACTGGAACATAACAATTTATCGGAATCCATTCTAATGTATTTTGCATTACAAATAATTGATGATGAGTCAAGAAAGGCTTTTGAAATGTCTCTTAATTGTAATGAATTGCCTGAATGGAATATTTTTATTGATTTTTTACTGAAATGAGCTCAAGCTTTAGAAAATGTACAAAAACCCAACATCGTTACGAAACCTAGGTTTGAAATGACCCCTAAGCAAAAAAGTTTTGTTTTACAGAATGACAAACTTAACTGCGCATTTTGTAAACAACCACATTTGATTTTTCGATGTCAGAAATATTTAGATTTATCGGTTCAAGAAAGACTGAATCAAATACGAAAATTACAGTTATGCTATAATTGTTTATCTAATCACAACGTTAATCGGTGTAATAAATTAAATAATAGATGCAAAACTTGTTTTCCTAATCACCATAGCACACTTCATGGAGCTAATTTTTCAAAATCTTATTATGAAAACAAACAAAGTAATTTTATTATGAATCAGCCTCAGATCAAAAATGAAGAAAAAGTAAATACTAATTCAGTGGAAATTATTTCAAGTGCGAAGACCTTGAACTGTCAAAATAATTATGATCAGAATTCTGACTCTGGCGCCAGCTATAACGCTTTAATTTCGACAGCTGTTGTTTATTTAAGGGGAAATAATGATTCTTTTTTTCCTTTTGTTGCAGTACTAGATACAGCCAGTAACATATCTCTAATTACTTTTTCCGCAGCAGACATGCTGGGACTAGAGAAATATAAAGTAAAGTCAGTAATTTCCGGATTTAATGATGCAATCTGTAAAATTAAAAACAGAATACATGTCGAAATTTCAAACAAAGATAGAACATTTAAAAAATTCCCTAACATGTTTTTAGTTCCTAAGATAACAGATTTAACCCCTACGTGTACCGCAGAGATATCAAATCTGCACCTACCACAGAATGTGATATATGCAAACCCAAGATGTTTTGAACCTCGGCGAATTCAGGTGTTATTGGGGACAGATGTATATTATGAATTATTATTAGCTGGTCAAATAAAAATTCCTGAAACTTCTATAATTTTACAAAACTCTCACTTAGGATGGATTGCAGGTGATTGGTTGGTTGGTTGGTTGATTTTTGATGGCCGATTATCTGCACTAGGTATATATGCCCAAGGGGAGAGTGCGCTCCGTGGGGGTCTTTCTAGGGGAACCTAACCCGTATTTACGCATGGAAATCCATGGCTCGAAGAAAACCACAAAAACTTCGAACGATTAGGCCGACGGGCACGATTGGGATCGAACCCAGCACCTCCCATCTACCAGCTTCGAGAGCAGAACCTCTCAGGATTGCAGGTGGATTTATACATGATAAAAATGAAACTAAATATAATTGTCATTTATTAGAAAATCAAGATGAATTAAATTTGAAGGCCTTTTGGAATTTAGAGACATTAGGGATAAGGGGCGATCCAGATAATGTAACAAATGGAGATATCCTAGAGGGGTTTTGGGAAAAAGTGCGGTTTACAAATAACAGATATGAAATCTGTCTCCCATGGAAACGAAAGTGGGAACAATTAGACAATAATTACAAGATAGCTAAAACACGGCTCGCTACTCTCGTAAAAAGAATGAAACGCGACATAAGTTTATATGAAAATTATCGTAAAATTTTAGATGAATACTTAGAAATGAAAATTATTGAAATTGTTCCTGAGTCAGAAGAAAATTCTAACAACCCGATTTTTTATTTACCCCACCACACGGTATTCAAAGAAGACAGTGTATATACGAAATGGCGCATTGTTTTTGATGCGAGTTCTCATGAAGCGGGACAGTTGTCACTAAATGACTGTTTGAACGGAGGCAGTAACCTAAATCCGAACATTTTCCATTTATTGATATTTTTTAGATTAAATAAAATTGCTGCTTTGGCCGACATAGAGAAGGCATTTTTACAAATTTCGATCAACAAAAAAGAGAGGGACGTTTTAAGATTCCTGTTTATAGATGACAATCCTGTCAACGGTGATGAGTTTAAAGTTATTATGCACAGATTCTTACGCACTAACATTTGGTTTGAGCTCAAGCCCATTTTTATTATCAGCCACCATCAAACAACATCTTAGTAAATTTAAGAAGGAATACCCGGTAGCAACCGAAATCCTCAACAGTTGTATTTACGTGGATGATCTGATAGCCGGTACTGACACTGTACAAGATGCACTGAACATTTCACAACAATCACACAGAATTATGAAGGAAGCTAGTATGATGTTCCGAAAATGGATATCGAACAACGAATTAGTAATGGAATCGTGGGAGAAGAACGGGTTTAGTACTTTACCTCAAGCCTTTGAGGAAAACAACACACATAAGGTATTAGGACTAAACAGGACATGTTGATGATGGAGATTAATAATTTATTAGAATTTTTGTGCAAGGCAAAAAATACGAAGAGGTTCGTTCTGCAAGTAGCAGGCAGAATTTTTGACCCCTTGGGTCTCATATCGCCATTTACTACAAGAATTAAACGGTTATTTCAAGAACTATGGAGTAGAAATTTAACATGGGATGAAGAATTGCCCCCCCCCCCCCATATTTCAAAGCTATGGGAACAATGGTGTTCCGAGTTACCCCAATTATCACAACTAAAGATTCCTAGAAATGTGTTACAGTTCCCTGAAGACTCTGAATATAAATTAACACTGCACACCTTTGCCGATGCCAGTCCCAGGGCATACGGTGTTGTCATATATTTAAAACATTTTCCAAGACCCAATCTTCCATTAATTTGCTTACATCAAAAAGCAGAGTGGCACCCTTGAAAAAGGTGTTATTACCCCGGCTAGAACTCTTAGGTGCGTTACTAACAGCGCGTTTAACTTGTGAGGTGAAGAAGGTGCTAGATCGCAAGGGACCATCTTCTATGTTTCTATGGACAGACTCGCAGATTGCCCTTTATTGGATCAAGGGGTCTGCAAATAGGTGGAAATCTTTCGTGTCCAACCGTGTAAAAGAGATCCGATCGCTTACAGACCCATCCAGGTGGTTTCACTGTGAAGGGTCCGAGAATCCTGCAGACCTGCTGACAAGAGGTGGAAAATCTGAAAGTCTTATTCAGAATCACAAATGGTGGACTGGTCCAAAGTTTCTGAAGGACTCATTAGATATGTGTAATAATGAACAATCACTAGTAGTTCCAGATAAGGAGATCCATTTAACTGAACTAAAAAGAGACATAGTGAACAATAATTATGACTTTGCCACTTTATCTATTATTAATGACATTTCTATGATTGAACATATTTTTTCATTAACTAATAACTTCATGAAATTAATGCGCATAATTAGTTTTATTTTTAGATTTTTTTTATAATTGTCGTAATCCCCAGAAAAGAAGAAGTGGAGCTTTAAGCCTGAAGGAGATGAGGTAAGCCGAATTATTTTTAATTCAGTCCGCACAAAAGGGTGAGTTTCGAGAAGAAATAAAATGTCTCGAAAAAGATAAGCCTGTTCCACACAAAAGTAGATTATCTCTTTAAATATATTCCTAGGAGATGAAGGGTTAATTAGAGTTGGCGGCCGTTTATCGCATGCCGATTTGCCGCTTAACTATAAATTTCCAATTGTGTTGCCTGCCAATCATAAGTTAACGGATATTATCCTAAATTATTTCCATTTGAAGTATTTTCATTTAGGCCCACAATCCTTGCTTTTCCATGTTAGACAGAAGTTTTGACCACTTAATGGCAGGAATAATTGCCGGAAAATTGTCCACAAATGTGTAACATGTTTCAAAAATAAGCCTGTTATCAGCTCCCAGATGATGGCCGATCTGCCAAGGGAACGTGTGACACCAAATTTTGTATTTTCGGTGACAGGCCTGGATTACTGTGGGCCCTTTTCTATTAAATTTAAAACTCAAAGGAAGGGCGTATTGAATAATGTTTATGTAGTAGTGTATATATGTTTATGCACCAAAGCAATACACCTGGACTTATTTTCAGATCTCACAACTCAGGCTTTTATAGCTAGTCCAAAACGTTTCTTTGGCAGAAGAGGGAAATGTGCAAAAATCCTATCGGATAATGCAAAAACGTTCATCGGAGGTGACATCGAGTTGAAAAAATTGCATAAACTGGTTAGTTTCCCAGATGAGGAGTTGTGTAACTTTTTAACCCAGGAAGGTATCAAATGGGAATTTATTCCTCCCAAATCTCCGAATTTTGGTGGCATCTGGGAGGCAGCAGTAAAATCATTCAAGTTTCATTTGAAAAGGGTAACTGGTGATCAAAAATTAAATCTAGAAGAATTTTTAATGATACGAGTGGATATTGAGGGAGTTTTGAACTCTCGTCCCCTTACCCCACTATCCCCAGATTTCGAAAAATTTGAAACTTTGACCCAACCACATTTTCTTATCGGTAGGAAAATCACTTCGATCCCCGAACTTCAACTAGACGAGATTAATGAAAATCGTTTAGCCAAATGGCAGAGAATCACCAAATTTAGCCAACAAATTTGGAAACATTGGAAACGCGACTATTTGAATAATCTCCAACAGAGGGGGGAATGGAAGTTTAAAAAGGATGATGTACAGAAAGGAACTTTGGTATGAATAAAGCAGGAAAATTTACCTTCCACCAAATGGCTGGTTGGTAGAATAGTTGAACATTTTAAGGGAAGAGATAATATAATTCGAACGGTGAATTTACGCTTGTCAGATGGGCGAATTTTTAAAAGAAACGTCAGCGATGTTTGTATATTACCAGTTGAGTAACAAATTTCCTTTCTTTCCTTAAGCAAACTCAAAAAAATATATTATTCTGTATTTAATCTAGTATTATAGTGAATTATTCTTGTATTATTATTGTGTATGTAAGTTGTAACATCTTATAATTTTTTCTTGTATGATAATTTTTGCAAATTTATATGTTAATGAATATTGAAAATTTCATTTCAATCCCCGGGGGACTGTTTTCTCCTTGCATCATAACTGTTAGTGAGAGGGCGCTGCAAGCGCTCTTGACTGAAAGCAGTGCGGGCGCGAATTCCCCGCCAGATGAGTAGATGAAGTTGAGTATGATGTGTTCTTAAGACGTAAGAGCAGCGTATCAACCGTTGCTAGTCCCTTCGAATATTTTTGTAAATAATAAATGTTTTGTTAAGTTTTGTAAATGTGGACAATCCATCGAGTACGCAACACACTTCATTTAGTATTTTTAAGTATTTTCTACAGTCCATTTTGAAGCTATCGCCGACACTATCCACTGCAAGAAAATATTTAATGAAATATAAATGAGAAAGTTGATAGGAACTTTTTTCAATTTAAATATTTTTTGCAATAGTTAAATAGAAACAGTGGAAAAGATTAGAAAGGACTAGAAAGTATGAAAGCAGCAGTCATAAGCCTTTCAAGAACAGTGGTACGTTCATGAAACCACTTAATTTTAATTCCCAAAGTCACAATGGACCCAGAATTTTGCTGAAATATTTTCCATTTAATATGTATGTGAAATATAGTTTTTCTTATTTTCACAACTTATAAATTTGTTCGTAAATTCCGGTGCCAGTCAACTATTTCAACATTTTAGTACTGAAAGTACTTTGCCCCTGAAAGGTTTAAAAGATGTTAATGATAAATTAAGTTCTTATGCTGCTGGAAAAGAACATAGCATGTGAAGACGTTTCCGTTACATACAGAGGTGGCCGTTTTTAGATTATGTATAGTGATTAAATAACCAGGACTTACTAAAAAAAAACTCCAACGATTATTTCAAAGATACTAGTTGTTTATTAAATTTTGTAGAGTAGTGAGGCGAGGTACAAGGGGGAAGAGATAAGAGCCTCCTCTTAAAATGACATCACGAGGCTAGAGACAGAGCAGGAGTCCCAGAATATACAGTTACAACTTTCTTGTTTGGTGGACTACAATATCGCCAATCTACAAGTATTTTGCGCCATGCACAAGAGGCCGAGGAAAACAATGGCTGGTATGGATTCGCCAAATACATACGGTAGGCTTCTACGATATATTAATTGTGTAGGGGTGCCAGATTGTGGGTTGCTAAAAGTCCTGAATCATGAGAGGCGCAATATAATCTGTATTTTGATACAGCTGCGGTTAAGTGTAAAAATAAAATGTTTCTGGATAAAGACATAGGGTTAAAACTGACCGAATTCGTTAGGCGAAAAAGGGCATGAGAATGTATTTTTCAAGAACAGATGTTAGATCAAAGATTAACAACATGCATTACCACAAAAATGCAGAATTGACATACATATGAACAAAAGGGTGTGAATGTTAAAGTGTAGTGCGAAAATCATTCTAATGAATAGATTGCATGTTAAGTGATTTTAAATGATGAGTTATATTCATGCCCAAATAAGGACGTGACCGAAGTTAAAATGCTTTTGTTACAAACAGTCAGCAGTAAAGTTTTTCTACAAGGTTAAATCGTATGTGTGAGAAATTCACAAAGTAGAATTGACGCTTGAATCACTGATTTTATTTTGTTAAAGAGATAAGTAACTAGAATAATTTAATTTAAATGTCAAGGGCTATTAATACAATCGATTTAGTTTTTAAATGTTGAATTTAATTTAGGGCTGCACTGTTTGACTATAGTGCACTAAAATAAATAAATTATTAAACAGAATTTTAATTGAAACTGCTGTGGGGGGGGGGGGGGAGGAATCGAACGCAAACATATATACGAGATATTCGTTATATATATCACCTGGGACACCGCAAAAAAAAACACTTTTTGTTGACCCGTGTGCATGGGCAAAACAGCAAAAAAAATAGTTACACATATAAATATATTTTCCAAACAGAAAAGTTAAAAAAAAAAAAACAAATTGCTGTCATGAACAAGAAAAATTCTCTTTCATGAATAGTTCAACAGTCCTAAGAGATTTTATGAATTGATATTTTCTAAATTGTCTTTATTGATATCCATCTTAATTAAAATTTTCTTCAAAAATTATATATACCATGGTTTTTTTTTATCTGAATCGACTCTGAACGCCAAAATTTAAGCAGCATATAATAATTCAAGTGACAGCTTTTCATCAAAATATTGATCCTGATTAGGATCATTTTACGAAATAAACACAAGTACAACAATAAGAAATATAATATCTAAACACAAATGCAACACTAGAAGTAAAGAGTAAATGATAATAAATGAAATGTGTATTTGTAAACTAATAAGCAATTGTAATATGATTTAAAAGAAATTGAACATGGTTAAAAAGAAAAAAAAATGTAATCTTTATGCACGTAGCATAGGATGACAAAAAAAGAGGTGCCTGAAGCACGCCCATGAAAAAGGTGTCACCCTGAATCTTGTGTAGACCACAAGTATTATGGCGTCAGCTTAGGGCTTCGGCCTTAGATGAGGAGGGACTTTTGAGAGAGACTCATACAGCGCCCGCTTATATGAGTCCCTGCTCCTCCGAAGACGCTAGCGGTCCTCTAAAGGAGCACACGTCAGTTTAGAAGCAAAAATTGATTTTTTGTGAATTATACATCAATTCAAAGGGGTTGTCTCTCAACACAATGAAGTTTTGGACCCTTAGGGCAATAATTTTGAACGGGAACAAAACATTCGAAGGGATAAATTAAAAAGTAAAAAAAAGTAAAAAAATAGATATAGGTCACATATATATCAAATCAAAAGGGGTAGACAATCCTAGAGTGAAGAGAGACGTAAAAAAATAAAAAGTCATAATCAGGTTAAATAATGCACAAGTCGTGTAATTAGAAGGTAACTAACTGGTTGACTTAAAGAAAAATGTTATCAAGTTACATGAGAATTTTTTTTAAATAACTGCAATTATTAAATTCGTTAGTTATCACTGTTAACCAAAATGTAACTATACAAGAACAAAATGTAAAATGTTAAAAATGTAAATAATAGTTAAGTGTAAGTAAATAACATAAGAGTGTAAAGTAAAATGTAAAGAGTGTAAAGTGATTCAAAATATTATTCAGAAGAGATCTTCGAAGCAAACAGTCATGGGCCAGCCATAATGTTGTGAAAGATCTGTTGTAAGCAACATACATACATCCTAGGCCTCTGGTTGTACACCTAGATTCACAATACGTGTCATAAGAATAAAAAAATTGTAAATAGTAGTATATTATTTTCTGTTTCTCAGATTATACGTATGTGGTTGATAAACATTAGGGAAGTTGTGGTTGTTTAAGTGACATGTAGCATCAAATAAATGTCCATATCGAGGTGGTGCAAGGAGTAACCTATCAACGTGCACACGAAATGCTGTATTATCAGCAGCATACAACCTCTTGATCGAGAATGACACAGGTGAATGTTTGAAAGTTACAATGTATGGTCCAGTGTATTTAGGTTTGAATTTATCAACAGATTTGAAGTACACAATATCTTTGAGACAAATGGTTCTTAATTTAGCTTTTTGACCGTAATGTTTATATCTTTTATCCTGGGCTGTTTTAATGTTATTGTAAGCCTTGTCATATATTTGGTGTAAATCTTCAAGTAGTTTATGTATTTCAACATGTCTATCTAGAAAAGGTTGATTGCAATTCTGATCAAAAGTGTAAAAATTTAATGAAAGTTCACGTCCAAAGTGCAGACGATTAGGAGTGAATAATGTAGTTGAATGTTTTGAACCGTTATAGAGTGACTTGTGTATAAATATTGCATTTTCAAATGAGTGACCTTCTTGTAAGAGTATATTAACAGAGTATTTGATTGATTTATTAATTCTCTCCGAGAGAGAATTACTTTGTGGCCTCGAAACAGAGCTGTGAAGTACCTTAATGCCTAGAGTATCATTAAAAATGTTGTATACTTGAGAAGTATATTGGGGTCCTAAGTCTGGCAAGACAACAGAGGGTCTCCCAAAGGTGGTTATATAAGAGAATAAACATTTAACGACTTTAGCTGCAGATGCATCATTAAGTGGAAAAAGTTCATTATGCCTTGAAAAGTGATCTGTAATAGTTAAAACATGTTTACTATTAGAAAAGGGTCGAACGAGATCTGTACTAATAATATGGCCAAGGTATCTGGGGGTGTAGTTGGGCTGTAAGGGTGCAGGAGGGGTTTGATGATGTTTACATTGAAGACATTTGACACATGAAGCTACAAAGTTTAAGGTGTCAACATACATGCCTTTCCAAAAGTATCTTGATGATAGGAACTCATAGGTTTTATTAAAATCAAAGTGAGATAAATGAGAGATTGTTAAAACTTTACTTTTAAGAGAATTGGGAACAACAATGTGATATGAAAATGTGTTGTTAAGATTGTTTTCCTTCTTTAACATTAAAACTTTCGAATCAGGGTGTATGAAGTAATTAGGATATTTTTGAGAAGGTCCTTTCTTTAGAATAAATATCATTGTAAACAGTGGACAAAGTGGCGTCATTTTTTTGTTCAGTGCAGAATGTTTCATTTGAAATTTCCACCAAAGGATCTGGATTTGTTTGTTTACCAGATACAATATAGTTAACGTACTTCATAGTGGCATTTGAACATGAATTATTACTGTCTGGTGTATCATAGTCAACAATAGGTAATGGTTGAGGGTCATGGATAAGTTCAGGATTAGTAACAAGAGTTTGTTGATTGTTTTCAAAAGTACAGCGAGATAAATAGTCAGCAAGAACATTTTTTTTTTACCAGGGATATGTTTAAAAGTGTATGAGTACTCTGAAAGCTCCATGAGCCAACGAGAGATAATATCAGCTGAATTAATAGTCTTGTTATATTTTTCTAAGGGTTTACTGTCAGAAAGGATTACAAATTGCCTGTTATATAAATAATATTTGAAAGCGGTAACAGATTTATAAATTGCCATGAGTTCTAATTTAAGTGCAGGGTATTTTTTTCTGACGCCTTAAGAGATTTAGAAAAGTATGCTACTGGTAAAAGTTGTTGATCATGCTCTTGTAATAAAACACCAGAAATAGCAACATTCGACGCATCAGTGTTTAAATAAAATGTCTTGTTCCAATCAGGTAATCTAACCATGGGAGAATTAAAGAAAATTTTCTGTATTGTGTCCATGATTTCTTGATGTTTAACTGTTCATTTAAATTTAACTTTTGGAGTAGTTAGGTTTATCAGTGGTTGAACTAACTCAGAAAATGATGGAATTAGAGATTTATAAAACGTTATAACACCAATGAGTCTTTTTAGTTGACGTTTGGTTGTGGGTGTGGGAAAAGATGTTATTTTTAAGATATGTGACTGAATCGGGGAAATAGACTGATTTTCTACATGAAATCCCAAATAGTCAATTCTAGTTTTATGAAAAGTGCATTTGCTAGGAGACAGGGTCAAGTTATATTTGGTTAAGATAGAGAGAATTTTTTTAAATTTATTACACATTTCATCAAAAGAGTTTGCACCTACAATGAAATCATCCTGATATGCATATATATACCATCTAATTGTAATTCATCAAGCAAAGAGTCCATTAAAGCTTGGAAAATAGAAGCGCTGTTTTTTAATCCGAAGACTAATCTCTTGTATCTAAAAGAACCAAACATAGTAGTAAATGTCATGTGATTTTGGAACTTAGCTGGTAAATCAATTTGATGATATGCCTGATGAAATTCGAGAGAAGAAAAATAGCGGTACTGAGAAAGATTTGAAATGATGGTTTGAATTTTAGGTAGAGGGTAAGATGAGCCTTGAATTACAGTATTGATCATTCAGGTATCTAACGCGAGGCGGAATTTTTGTTTACCAGTTCCGTCTGGTTTCTTTTTGACTAATAGCATGGGGCAAGCCCATTCTGAACAGTGGCGTTCAATAATTTTGGCATCAAGTAGATCTTTAATTTGTTCCAAAGCACCTTTTTGCAAAGATTGAAGAAGGGGGAATGGAAGTGCTTTTATAGGGTAGTCATTAATAAATTTCACACCAGGTACAATCTTATCAGTATGTCCAAGTGTATTTAATGATTTTGAAAAGGCGGGGTAATAATTAAGTAATAATTTAGTCATTGTATTTGCTTCATTAGAACTTAAATGTGTAAGATTGAAATCGCTAACTGATAAATCCTCTTTCCTCTTTTTTAATGTTTCATTAGATGCCTGAATAAAATTTAGGAAGTGTTGTTCTGAGTTATGATGCTTGTCACTATTATCAGAGGGGTACACAAGAATTTCCTCAACCTCAGATAAATGTCCAATTTTTGAGTGTTTAGGGAGATGAATGGTAGTGTCAGAATTATTTTTAAGTGAAATAGAAAATAAATGATTTAATTGTAAAGGCTTCTTTTTGCGTTTAGACTTCTTATCCACTTGAATAATGGCATTATGACCTATTAATTCTTTTTTATCTGCCAAATATTCAAATAGATAATTTATGTCATGTTTGATATTATTGTTTGTGTAAACTGAGCACCATGTTTGCTCTTGGGGTTCTAGAATGATTTTACGGGTTAAGAAAATTTTTTGATTTGTCACCACATCACATAAGGTGTTATATTGATTACTTTCACTGACTTTTGACTTAGTGTGTGATGTTTCCAGCGGAATAGTCAAGCTGTTGTTAATGTGAATGCATTTATTGAAAGTATCAATGATAATGTTAAATTTACTAATGAAATCGAAACCAAGGATGCCCTCAAAACTGGAGGATTCAGGAATATCCACTATATAAAAGTGGTGCGAGAAGGATTTTTTTTCTAACTTAATGGATGCTCTAATACATGAGGAAAAAGAAACATCCGAATTGACAGTTTTAATGTTTATGGCTGTTCATAGTCTCTTGTATTTTATGTAGGTTTAAGTTCATTAAATAATTTTTGTGAAAGTAACGAAATTGTACTTCCAGAATCAGCCAATAGGGTGATTTTATGGTTTGCAATAGTGGCCTTTACAAGAGGGAGTGATGAAGAATGCGTATTAACACTACAAATGATGTGAACATTGTTATTGTCTTCATTTTCTGTTTGAGTAGTGATATTATTTGCGATTTTAATGTGATCTGAAGTCTGTGACCCGGTTGAATTAACTAACCTTTCTTTAGAAATTTTTGGTAATGTAGGGTCAATAGGAAATGTTGCTGATATTAAGTCACATGGTTGAGACAAAAAATCACCAGCATAAAAATTGTGTCTCTGTTCTAGTTTTCCTGAACATGGTAATTGTTGTGTCTGTTAAAATTTCCCCTTCTCTGTGTGTTAAATCTTTTCCATTTAAAACACTGTTGGGCTTGGTAGCCATTCCGGAAACAGAGTTGACATGTCACAACTTTTCTTTGTGGAAATTTGTGAGGGGGAAAAACGTTTTGGGAAATTTCGCGTTTTGAAATTTTTCCTATAGTGCATCGCAATTGAGTTATATTTTGGCCTACCTTGCATCTCATTTTTTTTTAGTTTCTGTTTTGGGTCCAGGCGGTGCAAGTGTTAACGCATTTATTTTTTCAGAGAGTTCCTTCAGTTGTTCTTCAACGTTATTTTGAGATTTACTGACAGAGGGCAAGGAATGTAGAATCTTTTCATTATGCAGAATTTCATGTAACGTCTGTGCTCTTTCAACAGTAGCGCGATATTCTGTGATACCTTCTTCTTTTAATTTTATTCGTATGTTAGCTGGCACAGCCTCCATGAATTTCATTAGTTTAATTGTGTTACGGGCATTTTCGTCGTTAATATCAGCATACACGGTTGCGGCTAACACATTTAATCGGTGTGCCAGATTTTTAATTGACTCCGCTGGCAGAAGAGATAAACTCGAAAGTTCAACACCAGCCACGCACTTGCTCGGAGGTGAGAAAAATGCCGCAAATTCTTTTTCAAGTGTATCAAGATTGTTGATTTTTTGAAGTTCCGGATTTTGTGCATAAAATTTTTGCGCGGGACTAATTAACTTTCCTACAAGTACCGCAATGGTAGTCTGAGGGCTGTATTTGTTAATTTCAGCCACCGATCTAATTTGGTTAAAAAAGAATTTAAGCAAATCCGGATCTCCATCAAACTGAATAATGGCTAATTGGAATTTGTTTAGCGGTCATGGTCAACGGATATTGTAAACAAATTCCCTACTCAAAACTGTTACTGAGATTCAGCATACTTATATAAATATGACACATATAAACAGATAAAATGCAAAGCAAATAAAATAATGAAATAAAATAGTATAATAATCACATTAAAAAAATAACACTCAACTTAAAAAAAAAGTTCTTCTTTAAACCTTTTATAGAAAAAGATGGAAAACAAAATCTATCCGGGGATAAAATTGTGTTTCTCAAAGTAAAAATAATATCATTGAATATTTTAAGCAAAAGAAAGAGAAACAAAAAAATTTTCACAATAGCTCCCTTTTTCTTTTCTTTTCTTTTTTTTTTTAACGGATGTGTACTGTGCGTTTTTCAAAACACAACCACTAGGAGCTAGCAAGTAAAAATGAGTACATATTTTATCCTTTTTAAAAGAGAAAAAAAATTGCTATATGTCCTTGTTTCTCTAAAAGGGTAGAAATTAAAATTCTCTCAAATTAAAACATTTTCAAGCCGAAAGGCAAACTTGAAAAATATTATTTTAACCTTAGTAGGTAATAGAAAACGGGAAAATGTATAATCCTCATTAAAGTTTTTGAAAACAACAAAAATTTCTATATATTTTAATATCCATTAAGAGTTAAGTAGGGGAGGTAGTATTTGATATTAACTAAGAATATTGGAACATTCAATGCAATGTGAAAAAATAATACATTATATTTATAAATATTATAGTAAACTGCACAAACTAACTACACAAAATATTAAAAATAGCAATATCACTGTGTTTTCGTATCCTGTACAAAAACACAATAATATTAGAAAATAAAAATTCAATTATTAATAAATATTTGTTAATAAAGTACCCGTGAGTACTTATTTAGTGTGAAAGCAGATAAAATGGAATGAAACTTGCTGGGAAATTTAAATAATATTTCAAGAATTAACTGAAAAGAAATTAAAAGATAGAAAAAATGGGGGGAATAAAAACATCTGCTTTCACCCTCTGGTATTTAAAATTTAAGATATGAGAGCACTGTCTATTTCGATGCCATTTTGAATCTTTTTGAAATTTTTGTTTCGATTTTTTTTCTAAGTGCTCTTTTTTTTTTTTTAGGCGTGCCTTTTCTATATGCACATTTATGACCTCTTTGTCAAGATCATAAAAATTTGCTAGAACTTTATGTATGCGTGTTAATGAATCTTTAAAACGATTCTTTGGCAGCAAATGACTTTTTACGAGATTTTTTTTATCACAAAATGCCTCTTGAATAAAAAGGATGAACGACTCAACACACGAACACACTACGATTTTCACAAACACGAAAATTTTGCATATTCAACTGACTGTAGCACCAGAGAAGTTGACTCACAACACACAGAGCACACTTGAGCAGATCGCAGGACGTAGGAGAAATTGGGGTGGATTTTGAATATTTGAGTAATCACGCAAATACAAGCTGAGGCATTTCTTTCACAAACAGTAAGTCTCCCACGAATTTTGGCACTTTTCACGGACTTTTGTAAGCACTGGGGATGACTTTTAGACGAAAAAAACACAGGCTTCTTTTTCATCGCGCGGCATTTCTTCTTTTTATTTTATTAAACGCAAAGGCCATTTTTTTCACGTTCTTGAGCACACGAAAACGCACTTATACTTTTCATAATTTCACAAACAGGGAGTCGCAGCGGTTCGGTGAAAGACACACAGAAGTTTATATTCGAAGATATCATAGAATTCAGTCGCCGAGGTATCAGCGTAATGATGCACTTTCAGGCGGGACAGCAAACAGAAGGGCCGGGGCGATGCTCCGATTCAAACAAGAGGGGGAAGCAGGATAGCAGGCAGGCAAGGAAATTTCATCGGCGAAGAGCAGTCGTCCGGGGCGAGAATTTCATTCCAGGATGAAATCCTCCTTCGGTGATGGGGTGGCGAGCTGTTGATTTCAGGATCACCTTTCCTTCGGTGACGGGGGGGGGGAGTTACTTCAAGATCACTGCAGCAGAGAGTCCAAGCAGCTGGTATAACAAAGTCGCCAGATATCAACAGTACAGAGCGCGCAGGTGTCGGCAGGGATTCATCGCTTGAAGTCCATGCATATGAAGACAGGACACACGTACCTCTGCCCTTAATTTTTTTAGGTGAAAAAAACTGGTCAGGCGACCAATATTTGTGAAGACGTTTCCGTTACATACAGAGGTGGCCGTTTTTAGATTATATATAGTGATTAAATAACCAGGACTTACTAAAAAAAAAACTCCAAAGATTATTACAAAGATACTAGTTGTTTATTAAAATTTGTAGAGTAGTGGGGAGCGGTACAACGGGGAAGAGATAAGAGCCTTCTCTTAAAACGACATCACGAGGATAGAGACAGAGCAGGAGTCCTAGAATATACAGTTACAACTTTCTTGTTTGGCGGACTACAATATCGCCAATCTACAAGTATTTTGCGCCATGCACAAGAGGCCGAGGAAAACATTGGCTGGTATGGATTCGCCAAATACATACGGTAGGCTTCTACCATATATTAATTGTGTAGGGGTGCCAGATTGTGGGTTGCTAATATTCCTGAATCATGAGAGGCGCAATATAATCTGTATTTTGATACAGCTGCGGTTAAGTGTAAAAATAAAATGTTTCTGGATAAAGACATAGGGTGAAAACTGACCGAATTCGTTCGGCGAAAAAGAGCATGAGAATGTATTTTTCAAGAACAGATGTTAGATCAAAGATTAACAACGTGCATTACCACAAAAATGCAGAATTGACATACATATGAACAAAAGGGTGTGAATGTTAATGTGTAGTGCGAAAATAATTCTAATGAATAGATTGCATGTTAAGTGATTTTAAATGATGAGTTACATTCATGCCAAAATAAGGACGTGACCGAAGTTAAAATGCTTTTGTTACTAACAGTCGGCAGTAATGTTTTTCTACAAGGTTAAATCGTATGTGTGAGAAACTCACAAAGTAGAATTGACAACTGAATCACTGATTTTATTTTGTTAAAGAGATAAGTAACTAGAATAATTTAATTTAAATGTGAAGGGCTATTAATACAGTCGATTTAGTTTTTAAATGTTGAATTTAATTTAGGGGCTGCACTGTTTGACTATAGTGCACTAAAATAAATAAATTATTAAACAGAATTTTAATTGAAACTGCTGGGGGGGGGGGGGGGAATCGAACGCAAACATATATAACGAGATAATCGTTATAGCATTGACCGAACAAATTTAGGAAGATATGAAGACAAATTTCACCAGGATGAATGCAGTGCGCTGAAACTAAACTATGTCACAACTAGAGTTGTCAAGTCGAGTGTCACAATATGTAGGACAAGGAGACAAAAAAAAGATAGCTTCTAAATCCGGACATAATAATACATGAAACCCTATGAAAACTGAACCTCTCTCTAACGGAATACTGTCTTAAATGCTAAAATTTCATTTTCCCTGCTGCACAATTATACCTGTTCAGACAAAATCCTCTTTAAAACAAAATTTTCATCCTCTGACTTGCGATTGCGTCTAAGCAGATTTGTTTAAGCATCATATTTTCAAAAATATTTTTTAATAATAATTAAAGCATGTAGCATAAATTTATTTTGCTGTTTTTGAACTGATTTTATTTATCTTCACAAATATTGCAATATAAAACAAAGTGGGTCAAGCCTCCCATATAGTGGGTCAACACTCCCATATGTGGGGAGCCTTGACCCATTATTTTCTCATGTTTAAAATCAATGATTTTTCAAATGTCTTATATATTACACTTATGTAGCAATTTTATTTTGATAACTGATTGTATAACGAAGAAAATGCTATATAAAACGTTATTCTACGTTCAGTATTTAAAAGTCATTTTGTAAAAAGTGGGTCAATCCTCCCTAGTCTCCCCTATAGATGAAAAAATTTACTAATAATCATATTAAAATATTTTCATTTATTTCGTATGTTCATTTCTAAAAGGTTATGTAAATAAACTGAAAATGCGTCATGTATTCCAGTTTTTTTCCATTTATTAAATTATTTTTATACAGTGATAGTTACATTTATTCGACTGGTGAATTTTTAGATAAATAAGAAGTTCGTTTTACTGAACTGCATGAGAATTTAAACTGATATATAATGATTATATGTGAATCATACAATTTTCTGTTTTAAGCGTTGTTTTTATCTTTAAACTGTCATCATTGTTCTAACTATGTGTCTCATTTTATGGGATTTCGAAGCACACGATAAAAAAATACTTAATCTTATGTTATGTCATTATACAAATTATGATACAGATAATTGTATAAATGAATATCTAGAAATTTTAAAAATAATCAACATGTTTAAATTGGGTTTTGGTAGCAAAAAGTTCGAAGAAACAAGTAGTGTTCTTATTTTTTTTAACGTAGTAGGTATTATATTTTTACACCGCAGATTTTTAAACTAAAAAAAATATATATAAATAATAACAACAGCATACATTTAAGGGGAAGGTTTGTCTGCAAAACTCAAAAAAGGGGTATTTTCTAGCACATTATTTCTTTAATACGAATGAAGATTTTAGCTCTGGGTTCTTTGCATGTTATTTGATATCTGGTGGAGAATATTGAATTTTTTTTTAAATAAAAAATTCATAATGTGGCTCAAGTTTCGTGGTTTAGCATCTAGTTTCGCGCCCTGCATGTGCGCCGTGCACTTCCAATCGGGCAGGAACCGACTGATCGCCAGAATCCTTTGCAATCAATTTCCGTTAATGATTATGAAATTAGATAATCTTGTCTGTAGCTCTAACACCTCTGATATCAAAAAGTTCAAAATCAACAAAGTCATAGCCATTTGTAAAACAAACCCCATATATGGCCTTTTTTTGCACTTTTGTGTGCTTCTAAAAATAATTATTTTTTATTGAAAAAATGGCTAAGAGTGGTGCGACCTCCAATAAATTACATCGATTTTAATTATTTTAAAATAGCAAAATGGGTTTAATAGTGTTTGCGTTCTGATTCCGCCCAGTTTGAAAAAAGTCGAGTTGCGTAAACTGTGTTTATCGTGCTCGAAAACAGTGTAAGCCAACGGACGCGTTGCACTAAAGCACTGAATAAAGGAGAAAGGGCTTCGAATTTGGCCAAATCGTTGTACACGGATGATCTTCAGACTGTAGGGAATAACAAAAATGTGAAATAAAGGAAAAGAAAAATGATTATTTCAACCGAAAAAAGCAAATCTCCTCTTAAAAGGCATAATATGTATACGCGCAAACTTAAAAGGCACACCAGGTACGCGCAATTAGGAAGGAGATAAATTTACCAAAATCCATTCCTATGTAGTGGTAATATTTTATAGAAAAGTAATTTTACAACATATGCAATATAATTTTATATGAAATATGAATATTATTTTAAAAGAATGTTTAATTTAAATACTGCTAAACAAACAACTTCCTTTCAAAATTGCATTAAAAACCTAAGTAATTCTAGAATCATGTGTATAATCACAAAATCTCCCTGTAAAGTAATAATTTCTACTATTTTTATTGTACATAGCTAAATGTAAAATTTATCTTTTAACTTGGCTGTTACTCATTTATAATGCAATTATCTATCGCAATCAGCAAAACAAATATTCGTTGTTAATCATGCTGAGTACTCATAACTACCCACTTTTTGTAACAAATAATACTTCGAATAATTTATCATCGGAAGTATATTTTCAGAAAACATTTTCAACAAAGACTCTGCTCATAAATACATGTCTGCAGGATGCAGATATTTTCTTTTTCATTTATATTCTGGTCGAAATAGTATTTTTCTGCTTCGCTTTTGTTTCGTTTTTGTTTATTTTCTGTAACACATTTTTCTTCGAACTAAATTTGGAAAAAAAAAAAAAAAAAAAAAAAAAAAAAACCATTGTCGTAGCGGTGTTAAATTATAAGGTGACCCATATTTATTTCCCTTTTATATCTATTTATCAGTCAAAACATATGTAAAAACTGCATATATGTAAATATAGATACATCTATGTTACAAAGAAGGAGCTCCGTGAGCACCGCTGACGTCATTTTGACGTTGGAAACACCTGATTAAAAAATTTCGCTTTTACCGCATTTTTTTCTTTTATATATCGCACAATTTCAATTTTTACAGAATTGAATAGGAGAATGTTCTTTCATGAGTAATTTCTTTGAAATTCAATTTACTAGCTTTTTATGATTTTTAAGATAGATTTTTATTAAATCATGCATGAAATCTGTCTCTATGGCTTGCAGGGTAGTATCCTATGTAGTGGTAATACTATTTTATACCAATGCAATTTTACAACATCTGCAGTATAATTTTACATTATACAGGGTGCATAGGAAAGTCCCTTTAACCTGAAAATACTTGCGAACGGAGAGAGATACAGCTATGCAAGTGGGGTAACGGTATAGTAAAGCAACTACGCGCGACTTAATGCAATTACAGAAGCGCCCCCTAGTGGTGAAATTTGGAAGATAGCCGTTGCAAATCGAAAAGAAAAAGAGATAGAAAAAAATTTCCAATTAGAAAGTTTCAGAGCATCAATTAATTAGTACGAAACGACATTTGGTTTACACAAATCTTCGCCTGTATACCCAAAAATGTCCGAAATCGATGCACTCCATTTTGTGTAAACCTTTGAATGGAATAGCCAGAAGTATTAAGAAATACGCACAATTTATTGCTAAATATGTACTTACCCCAATACATTTTGATAACATCACACAAAAAAACAAAAAAGGCAAACTGTCTCACAGTGATACAAAGTTAATATTCAGTATGTTCGAAAAGTTCGCCATTGCTCACGATAATCGTTACTCGTTTGTATTCGTGAGAGTAATTCTACATGCATATTTCTCAGCATGCAACGTCTATTGCAAGCCTCTTCAATACGACGACATAGATATAAGCTTTTCAAGGGCGGTGGCTAGACGGTCTAGTCACCAAATTTTAATTCCAAAACTGACAAATGGCACCATGAATATTTTAATAAAATTTTGCTTTTATAATGAAAGTGCAAATAAGCGTGTTTTTATTTTCTAAGAAATCCATTTGAATATTCTGGTGTCAGTCAATAATTTCATCATTTTACGAACAGTATTGTTCTCCCCCTGAAAGGGTTAAACTAAAATTTTAAATCCACTGGAAATTAAATTTTTACAGACATTATAGTACAGTACAACGTCACAATTTGTAATTGCGCACTGCTACATTTCCGAAATGTGAATATGCAAAATAGAATCGTCTCTCATCGATTTTGGACATTTTAGGGTATTCAGGTGACGATTTATCTTATTCGTGTGAACGAAATGTCGTTTCGTACTAATTAATTGATGCTCTAAAACTTTCTAATTGGATATTTTACTCTATCTCTTTTCATTTTCGATTTGCTATGGCTATCTTCCAAATTTCGCCACTAGGGGGCGCTGCTGTCGCTTGCATTAGGTAGGGCGTAGTCGCTTTACTATACCATTACCTCACTTGCATAGCTGTAGCTCTCTCCGTTTACAAGTATTTTCAGGTTAAAGGGACTTTCCTATGCACCCTGTATGAATATTGCTTAATCGAATTTTTTTATATATACTGCAAAACAATATGAATTCATTCTGCTTTCACAGATTAACAAAGATTAACCCATTTGCATTTAATGTTCCCTAACGAAATTAAAACTTCAGCGATAAATAAATCTATCTATACTAATATTATAAAGAAGTAAAGTTTGTTTATTTGTAAGGGTAAATTCTGAAACTACCAAAGCTATTTCAAAAGTAATGGTATCAAAATGATGATGTTAGTCCCAATTTCAACACAGGCTGTATCTTATGTCGATGCCACTAACCCAAAAGTGATGCAGGAGTATAAAAGTTCTAAAGATACGATTTTTGTGTTACTGAAGGGTCTAGAAACATAAAATTTGGCATATTAGTTACTTATAAGATATAAATTATCTCTAAGAACATTTCCTAGAAAATTCGAAATTTAAAAGGGATTAAAATGCGCGAAAACTTTCTAAAGACTTTCTAAATTGAGATTTCTACGCAATCTCAAGAGGTACCGAACCGATTAAAAAAATGATGTTGTCAAAATGATGGTGACAGTCCTTGCTCCAACATAGGCTATATTTTATATCGGTGCCACTACCCCAAAGGGGGTGCAGAAGCAAAAAAAAAAGTTCTAAAAATGCGATGTTTTTGTTGGTTGGTTGGTTGGTTAGTTGATTTTTTGACGGCCGATTATCTACACGAGGGATATAGGACCGGGGGGAGTGCCCTCCGTGGGGGTCTTTCTAAGGGAACCTAATCCGTATTTACACATGGAAAATCCACGGCTCGAAGAAAACCACGAAAACTCCGAACGATTAGGCCAACGGGCGCGATTGGGATCGAACCCAGCACTTCCCGTCTACCAGCTTCGAGGGCAGAACCTCTCGGCCACTGGTGGGGCGCGATGTTTTTGTTACTGAAGGGGTTATAAACGTGAAATTTGGCATGGTACTTACTTATAAGATATAAATGTTCTCTAAGAACATTTCGTAAAAAAATTGAAATTTAAAAGGGTTAAAAATGCGCGAAAAGTGTTCTAATAACATTCTAAATGCCGATTTGTAAGCAATCTCAGGAAGTATCAAACCGAGTCAAAAGTAATGGTTGGAAGTAGATGGTGATAGCCGTTGCTGTAACATAGGCTCTATTTCAAGTCAGTGTCACTATCATCTGGGGGTTGCAGGAGTAAAAAACGTTATAAATTGCGATTTTTTGATACTACAGGGGCTAGCAACTTGAAATTAGGCATGGTAGTTAGTTATAAAATATAAAGGATCTCCAAGAACATTTCCTAAGAAATTCGAAATTTAAAAGGCGTGAAAATGGGCGAAAAGCGTTCTAAAAACGTTCAAAATTGCAATTTCTACGCAATCTCATGATTTTCCAAACCACTTTCAATAGTAACGGTTGAAAATTGATGGTGACAGCCCTTTCTCCTACATATTCTCTATTTTATGTCAGTGTCACCACCATTTGCGGGCTGCATGAGCAAAAAAAGTTGTAAAATGGGATCTTCGTGATACCACAGCGGCTAGCAACTTGAAATTTGGCATGGTAATTACTTATAAGTTGTAAATGTTCTCTATGAACAGTTTCTAAAAAATTCGAAATTTAAAAGTTGTGAAAGTGCGCGAAAATCATTCTAAAAACGTTCTAAATTGTGAATTCTACGCAATCTCAGGAAATACCAAGCCGATTTCAAAAGTAACTGATGGGGTCAGTCCCTGCTTCAACATGGAGAGTAGGGTGGAGCGAAAAAAAGTATTTTTTTTTAAATCAAAAACGGGTAAGTGCCAAAAGTTGCCTTTATATTAATACATCATCTGCGTGCAATATTACCGCTGAAAAAAATCGCTTGAGTCTGCGCTTTTGGTCCAAAAGTCGAAATTTTGGGTAAAATTTGACATTTTTTCAAAAAAAAAAAAATCCTATACAGCCGGTTATTATTTTAAAATCTTACATACACCTTTATTATTAATGTTTTAACGTATTTAAACGATAAAATGTATCTTTGTTCTGTATAATTGGAGCAAAACTGACAAATTTGGTAAAAAAAGTCGTTGCCACTTGTAGCGGTGTTCAGTGGGATGGTTCACTTAAATTCAAAAACTCCAACCATATTACAGGAACTATTCTTTATTTAAAAGCATCTTTTAAAAGGTGGTTCAGTTAGTGGTGAAAAATGGGAGAGAGAGACCCCCATAATACATGGGACGCCGAGGGGCCTGTTCTTTTTAGACAACTTTACATCTCGAAAGGTGAAACAGAAGTGAAGTTTTTGCACGAAGTCAAGAAATCTCGGCGTTGCACAGAATCGCCAATTTACAAACTTTTGGTGACTGCGCGAAAGTGAACAAAGGCTTTTGGCGATAAACATTACCGCAAAAATGTGGTGACACTACCGGACGGGTGAGGCCGAGATTGCAAGTAAGCGCTTCTAATTAGGATGAGAAAAGTAACAGACAAACCGAAATTGTTTACATTAGAGATAGGCCTTTGCCCAACTAACTGTTACATGAAATTGCAGACTGCAGATTGCTCGATGAGAAAAATGCTGAAAATCCAGGACATCTGGCCTTTTAGCTCGACCACAAAACACGAAAAATTCATGCTTCCCATAAGATTCGTTCATTTTTACTTTTTTTGTTAATACATATTCAACGTTCACGTATAAGTAGAGATAAAAATGTCTTATCAATGTGGCACGCAAAAATCCGATGCAATTAAATGCAGACCTTGATACCAGCAGCTGCGAATCTAATTTTTATTTATTTTTTTGCACAAGCAGCGGTAACGGGTAGCTACTGATTAAAATAAGAAAGTGAAAAAAGGAAATGAATATTTGAGCGCTTTGAATTAAAGATGTTTTTAGAAAGAAGAAAGAAAACACTTTAATAAAATCTGGATGGTTTTGAGAAATGAATTTAATTACATATTTCATTATTAGGAAAGAGGGCGGGGAAGGATAATATGATCTAAAAGTAAGAAAGTTATGTTTTAAATTAATTTTGAATAAAAATGATAGCTATGGGACAGAAACGCTGTCACACCAATCTGTTATGTCATCCAACGAATTGCTTTTCAGAATACAGCTCTTACATAGTCGATTTTAAAACTAGCCAGGGTGTACCACGGGGAGGTGAGTGTATTTCATGTCTGAACAGTGCATAGCTCGACCACCCTTCCATCTAAACACAATGTTTTATTTATACATTGAATTGTGATTTTTTATCAAAGACTGACATAAGTTTTCTACGTATCGACCTAGTCCATCTCTTCTTTGTATCCATAGACGTTGGGTGATGCTGCTGTGATACTCGTTCACGTATATTTCTACTGCTTGTGTATTTCTGCTGCTGTATGATAAGGTAAGCAGAGTAATGCAGTGGAATTAATGGAATCTATTCAGCCGCCTAGTATCTTCACCAAAATTGCATCCAGTTACTGCATAGTGATTGGGTTCCTACAACATTTTACAACATTTAGGTATTTCATCTTTCAGTATGCTGTCATTTACTCTACCTCTTGCATTTTTTATATGCTGATAAGCTTGTTGTTTAATGTGATGACGACCGTCAGAGAGCATTGCAATAAGAATTTACACTTGATGTGAAAAGCAACCATCGTCCTAAATAAATTTTTGTAGTATTTGTTTTTTGCCGTTATCTGTGATGTTTAGTAGCCGAGTAATTTCCCATAAGTTTTTAGATCATTTTTTTAGATGTGGATTACATTTGGTGTAAACCATCCTGCGGCATAATCTTGGATTACATACTTTGTGAGTGAACCAGACTCTGATGGTCAATCAGTGCTTATATAAAGGCGAATAATTTTATTCGTCTTTGTGAGCCCTCTTGCGTAGGACAAGTTTCTTGGGTTCCTATTCGCTTGTTCTTCTGAGCAATATCTTGATGAAATAACTTTGCAAATGTCTAGCTAGTAGGTATTTCTGGTATGTGCTGAGTACTTTTTTCTCGATTTCAGGAAGTAATGTTTGTAAATTACTCTCTATGGCTTCAAAAATTGAAATAAGAAGGGAATATTACGTGGACAAAGATTTTCCCATTGGCCCGGCGAATCCCTGTGGGTTAGAATCTAATGTTTGCCAACGATCTTGTCTAATAAATGATGTAGAAGAAATTCACTAGACTTTGAGGTGGCATATGATCAATTGTAATGGCTCATTCTAAACATGTCCCTCGCAGAATGGATGACAACGACGAACAGAATTATCCGCCTTCAAATGAGCACTCACTGCCCTTTAGAGTCTCTACGTTCACTCAAAAAGTACTATGTAATCCAAGTTTGGCCCCTGGATAGTTTACAATGAAATGTAATCCACAGCTAAAGAAGGGATCTAAAAGCTCATGGAAAATTAATCGGCTACTAAATAACACACAAAACGGAATAAAACAAATACTAAAAAAGGGTTATTTAGGACAATTTTTGCTTTGCATACACAGAAGAAAATCAAATCTTATTTCAAAGCTCTCTGACGACCGCCATCACATTAAACAGCTACCTGCTCAGCACATAATAGTTGAAAGATGAGTGTAAATGATGGCATACGCAAATCTGAAATATCGACAATCAACTTTGAAGGGATAGTTATATAAATCTAATTCATTGGAAACGTGTTGTGGTAACAGAACTCCTAATGCATTTATCGAGTGCAATCTTGGTGAAGGTAATAGACGGCTGAATATATTACATTAATATCATACACACTGCATTACACTGTTTGTCTTCTCGTACACAAGCAGTAGAAAATACGTAAAGAAGATCCCAGCAGCAGCATCCAAAGTCTGTGGATACAAAGAAGAGATGTACTAGGCTGATACATAGAAAACGTATGCCAGTTTTTGATAAAAAATCGCAATTCAATGCATAAATAAAACATTAAGTTCAGATGGTAGGGTGGTCAAGCTATGCACTGTTGTGACATGAAATGCAGTCACCTCCACGTGGTACTTCCTGGGTAGTTTTGAAAGCAACTAGGTAAGAGCTGTATTCTAAACAACAATTAGTTGTATGACACAACAGAGTGACAACGCCTTTTTTAAACCAAAAGTTGCCATTTTTGTTCCAGTTATACAGAAAATATATATCATTTTATCGGTTAAATATGTTATGTCATAAATAATAGGGGAGATCGGGGCTAGTTGGCTACAAGGATTAGTAGGCGCAGTCCTAAATCGCCTGTTTGTGGATAGATTGCACAACCAGTCACAGACTACCTTTCTTATCGCTTTTTACAATCCTCAATGTAGTTTTGCATCGTTACCTACGTGCAGTGGACATTTATTCCGATTTTTCTGTTTTTTGCACTCATGAGTAATTTTTTGTTGCTTCATTCTTTTTCTAATTTCTAACACTTATCTTAATAATTGCGATTTAACTTGTGCAGTTTTTCTTAGTGTATGATTAACTGTACCTACCCCATATGTGATTTACTTGGATTATTTATGCTTAGAGGTTTACGTGTCCCATTTGTGAAGAAATTTATTATGGGGCAAGTAGGCGCATTGAACACGGGGCAAGTTGACTCGGTGTTTGGTGTGCACTGGTAGCTTAAAAATGAGCAAACAACGAGAAAAGTTGTTGCAATGCAAGATTTTGGGCCCACGTGGCTTGCCCAAACGATTTCATTATTTTTTATCATTATATTATATCATTATATTATATCATTATCATATTATTATCATTATCATTTCATTTCACGATTTCATTTCATAATTTTTCATTTCTGTCAACTTTAACTCTGATGATGATATAGAGTAGGATAGAAGTTACTCAATGTTAAAGTTTTATTCATTATTTTTATGTCTGTATAATTTAGAATTTACATTGTACGGCGATAACTTACTGGTAATAATGAAATTGATTTCGCTTAACTGCGTGTCTTATTTGAGCTTCATTTAAATTTTTATAAAACGTGTGCCAACTTACCCCATAGGTATAGGCAACTTGCCCCGTGACGGGGTAGGTTGGCGCACAATTTTCCTTTTACTTTAGGCTTCCGCTAAACATAAACTACAAAAGCTACAAACTCAAAACTCCGGGTATTTATAGCCAAATGTCTAAACTTAAATAAAAAATTTATAAAAATCAAAAACTAAAAACTGCGCCTACTAGCCCCGGTCTCCCCTAAAGGTTTAAATAACACTTTTAAATAATAAACATCTCTGTAGAAAATTTTTTAATTTTTTTTTAAAATGTCAAATTTTAGCCAAAATTTCGACATTTGGACCAAAAGCGCAGACTCAAGTCATTTTTTTCAGCTGTAATATTGCACGCAGATGATGTACTAGTATAAAGGCAATTTTTGGCACCTACCTGTTTTTGATTTTAAAAAATGAATTTTTTTCGCTCCACCCTAATGGGGAGTATTTTATGCTGTTGTCACTACCAGCTGGGGGTTGTAGGGGCAAAAATGTACTAAATTGCGTTTTTTGTAATACTGAGGGGTCTAGCATTTTGAAATTTGACGTGGTTCTTACTTAAAATATGCAAATGTTTTTTAAGAACAATCGAAAGAAAATTCCAAATTTAAAAGGATGAAGTCAGCGAAAAGCGTTCTAAATTGCAACTTTTATGCCATCTTATGAAATACCAAACCGATTTACAAGATAATGGTTGCAGATTGGTGGTGATAGAACCCGCTCAAACATAAGCTATATTTTCTGTCGGTGCCTCCACCACTAGATGTGTAACGTCGTAGTTTTTTTCTCGTGTAAATCACTTAGTGTCGACGATTAACATCCAAATATTTTATTTAACAGTTCACATTTACAATTTAAAAACTCTTCATACATTTTAATATCTAACACCCTCAACATGGATATTACTATATTACAACACTCTCTGCATCATATCTAAAATTCATCGCTTTAAACACAGTCAAATTTTCATAACATGTCCACACGTACTTTTTAAATAACACAGTCTTCATCTCTCAACCGATTAGTTCTCTTCGCTTCACTTGATCTGCCACCAAACATCTTTAGCCCTCTTTCCGCATATCAAAAACTTATCCTCTGACGCGCGAGCACGGCTGATCAGTTTCCGGAGCCTAGGCAGCCATCGATGGACAAGCCTAGGCTGTGATTCGTGGGAAAACGCTGGACAAAAGCTAGTCCTGCAACTTACGAGATAGGAAAAGTTTGCGGGGTTTCTTCGATCGTTACAGACTTCTCCCCCCCCCCCTCCAAATTTTGGACATGTCCAAACGGGGTCATGGGCGAGAAAATATTATTGCGGCAAATTCTGCTGAATACCAAAGTTTTTATTTCAACATTGTTCACTAACAACTTGTTAGCTTTGTCACATAAATATCACTTCCTCCCGTTCCTGATCCATTACAGAAATGTGCCGCCCTAGTCAAACGCCCTTAAATTTTAATAAATTACTAGCAAATTTTAGAATACTCGGAAAATACAGCAATTCACATCATGCCAGTAATAATACAGGTACTTAAATTACTTTAAATTACCATAATTTAACATACACAAAACTTTCTGTAACTTCAAGACAAAATTATAACCAATGTAATTTTATACAAAATGCCCATACACTTACCAGATTTTTCTTTCTTTTACGTAAACTTAACATGATACAAACTAAATAAATATCTGACAAGTTTTTTCCTTTACTGAACAAAAACTTTTCACATGAATTAACACAATCTTAATACATAATCATAAAATTGCAAACTAATAGACATTAAATCATAGATTATCAGTTCAAAATTATTTCTATATCTTTTCTAATACTGACAATAAATAAACATAAAAATATACACACATTTCTTTTCCGCACAAATAGTAGCACTTTAATATATAGAATTTATAACTCAATAAATTTCGCTGAAACTATGGGTATGGCTATGGCTACGGGGGCCGAATCAGAGTGTCTGCATTTTTAAAATTTCTTTCTCTACTTATGATTCTCCATTGTCTTTCTCTTCGACTTCCTCTCTACTCTTTTTTTCTTCTGAACTAACAACATAATTTGTTTATGACAATATTTTAACACTCGTGTTTAGTCTCCTCCATTGCACAGCAAGCATGTTCGGTCTACAAGCAGACAAGATCAACACAGTTTTAATTCCAAACCTCTGGAAAATTTCTACAGTAAATTTACTCATTAATGAGAAATCATGATCAGTCTCTATTCCCCTTGGAAATCTCATACGACTGAATATCTGCAATATTGCATCAATTATAGGCTTAAATTCAACATTCACCACTGGCACTGCATCTGGGTACATAGATGTCATACACATAGCTGTAATCAAGTACCGATTTCCATTTGGTGTGGCAGGTAAAGGTCCACAAGCATCTACATTTCCCGTACTAAATATTTCAGATACTATGGGTACCAAAGTTAATGGGGCCTTCTTATCATTAGGTTTTCCAGCTCCCTGGCAAGCATCACAAGTTTTCACAAACTCCTATATTCCCTTAAAACAATTAGGTCAGAAGAAATGCTTTACCAATTGGTCTTTTGTTTTGGCAACATCCAAATGAGCCGAAGTCTCCTCATGATACATCCTCTTAACTTGGTCCTTGAAGCATTCGGGAACCGACAGTAAGTATACATATGTTCCCATCTTATCAACTTTACTCTTAACCGATAATTTTTTTAACTATTCTAAATTGTTTGGATTCCGTTTCAGTCTTTTTGGCCAATGCATATAATGGACCATTCTCTACTCTTCTGTTGCTCTTTAGTAAATCTATTCGAATCCACTCTCACCCAAATGGTTTCAGTCTCTACAACCTCCGGCAAAAGTTTACAATTTACATCAGAACACTCATCGCCCTCCTCCATCAACTTCTCAGTCTCTTTTTGACTATTCACCAACTCCACCTCTTTTGTTTTATCAACATCATCAATACTTGATTTTGTTTGTCCTCTCTCAGAAAATTCTTTAAACAAACACGCAAGGTCCAACAAAATTTCATCATTATAATCAGGAACCGCAGGCAAATTCACCTCCCTCTATACCTCATTGACTTCCTCTTTAACTAATAGGTTTTTTTCCTACAAGTTTAACTTTTACATCTGGAAGGCCCTATTCAAGCTCTCTTTCAAACTCTGTCTCTTCCGAAAATTCCAATTTCTTCTCTTCAGTAGTAACTAAATCTCTCTTTTCTGCAAGTGGTTTTCGCCACTGTGCTTGTGTCAATACCGCATTCACAGTTTCTCTTTTCCTTTCACTGTCACCGAGAATCTGAAGCGGATAGTTCGCTTTTAACAATGCGGCAGCTCTATTTCCAAGAATATATCTCTCCTGATCCAGACCCTTTCTTATAACTGCTGCCTTAGTTTTAACATGGCCCAATTCACATTCAGTTTCAACTTCAGCCATAGGAAAACGTGACATTCGGTGGTTCAACAAATGCTGCACCCACACATATTTTCCTGTCATACTTTCAGGCGAAACATATATTTGACACACTATATCAACTGTTACTCCAGTGTCTCTTCATATTTGAATACGAATTCCATTTATCCTTTTAGAACTAGTGTACGGAGCCAATAATTAGTCATGAACCCTATTTAGAACGTGATTTACAGTTCTTGTTCCAACTTTATTTTTAAGCCTAGGATATTCAGACCTAAAATTAGATGAATCCTCACATTCAAAACAACGGAAATGTCTTCTTCTATCAAAATTGGGATAAGGCTTCCGACCCTTGAGATCATTTTCCTTATCTTCTACATCTTGCACACGTTCATTTCTCTGTTTATTTCCTTTCCACGGTTTCGACTGTCATGGTTTTTTCTCACTTCAATTCTTATAACTCATCAAATCTTTATTACGAACACACCTTCTTACATTTTCAAACTCTTCAATCTTATTCACAAGATCAACTCGCAAAATTATAGTCGTCCAGTGATCCAAAAACCTATCCTTAAATTCAGGCGGTGCCCTCTGATTTATTTGATCAACAATCATTAACTATTTTAATTGATCATAAGTCTATCTTCAAACCATTCAACCAACCCTCTAAATAATTTTTTATCTCATAGTAAAAGTCATGCCAAGTACTATCGGTTGATTTTTGAGTTTTCACAAAGTTCTGACGAAACTTTTCTGGGATCAATTTAAAACGCTTCAGTAAAAATGTCTTAACATACTGATATTCACTAGTACTTTCTACCGATTCACGAGCTATCAATTGAGAAATTTCAGGCTGTAAAACACCAATTAAATGAGTAGCCCAATTTTCGGAGGGAATCTTAAGAACCTTTGCTTGTCACTCAAAAAGTTTCAAGAACAAACTGATATCATCTTCTTTCACATCAAATTTCGGCATCATTTTCCGAATCTCCACTCTCGATTCGAAACCCATACTAGATTTAATCGAATCGTCAGGGCTTTTACTCTCCTTTAATAGTAACTCCAATCTCTGTTTCTCCAATTGAAACCTCCTTTCGTCCGACCTCTCTTTCTCTGCCCTCTCCCTTTCTGGCCTCTCTTTCTCTTTCTCAACCCTCTCTCTCTCTACCGCCTCTTCCCGCTTAACTCTTTCATTTACAACTGTTAAAAGCATTTCCCTTACAAAAACTGCATCTTAATTAACATTGTTTGTTATTAATTCACGTACATAAATTATTCTCACACTATTGTCAATTTCCTCCCCCAATTCCACTGCAGCAACGCCCAGGTCCTCCTTTTGGCCTTTTCCAAAATACGCCATCTCTAAGTTTAATTTCAGCACTCTGCGTAGTTCAAACACTCTCTCAGAGCTACGGAAAGCCAACAAAGTAACCGAAGTTAAATCAGTACGCTATCAAATATTATTTACTCAAAATAATAAATATCCCCAACTTAATGCATAAGTACATTTCCAAAGCAAATAATTAACTTTAAATATTTGAAACACACCACTTTAATCATAAATATACCAATTTTTTATCCAAAAGAAAACACACCAGTTTAATAAAATTTTAAGACAATATTTCATTTTCTGAAATCAAACTTTTTTTTTCTTATACACTATCAATCCAAAATCCAGAGTTGCTAGATACACATATAAAATACCGACTGGCACTTTAGATCCGCTATACAAATACAAAGCGTAAAGGCCAGCTTGGCACAAAATCCCCCAAAATAAATTCAGCTTTCTTAATTATAAATATCTAAAATTACAAATATTAAAGGCACAATGCAATGGACAATGAGGGAAATGACATACCTTTTATATCATAAATTGGCTGGTTTCACACGTCCACCGAAAACCATCTCGGTGGAACCTCCATTATATCAAATACTGGAACGAATACTGTAATCGAACTTATATCGAATACTCTAACGTCGTAGTTTAGATCCCGGGTAAAGCACTAAGTGTCAACGATTAACATCCAAACACTTTATTCAACAGTTCACATTTACAATTTAAAAACTCTTCACACATTTTAAAATCTATCACCCTGAACATGGCATTACTATATCATAACACTCTCTCCATCATATCTAAAATTTATCACTTTAAACGCAGTCAAATTTACACAACATGTCCGCGCGTACTTTTTTTAAAAAACACTGTCTTCATCTCTCAACAGATTAGTTCCCTTCGCTTCACTTGATCTGCCACTTAACATCTTTAGGCTAATGTCAGACGAACGTCTTTTTGCACGCTTTTTTCCTTAAGTATTATCCCTACACAATGCTAGCTACACAATGCCAGCTTGTGTAGGGATAATACGTAAGGAAAAGACCGTGCAAAAAGACGTACGTCTGACGTTAGCCTTATTGTAATGTCAGACGAAAGTCTTTTTGCACACTTTTTTACTTACGTGTATCCAAATGTAGTAATACGTGCAATAGTGTTTACGCTATCTTGGCACTAATGAGTAGATATTTGATAGAACCCTTCATCTTTTTGCTTCCTTTTGAAAACAACGGATTTCAAGCTTATTCTCTCGTAGATAATTTTCAGAATTTTCACGCTATGATTTTGAGACTTTCACAAAAGTTGCTCTATATACAGGGTGACACATAAATACTGTGACGCATATAAATGACCATAACTTTTCACTGAACGAACAAAACAACTAGTTTTCTTCACCATTCGAAAGACGAGAAAATTCTGTACAAGAAACAATCAAGATAATTCGAAATGGTTTCCTCCAGCGGTGATACAAGTGTCTGGACGCTTCTGTAAATTCTTCAAGATGGCCGAGAATATTTCCAGGGTGATGTCAGCCTAGCTTTTCCCAGAGCGCTTTAAAAGGAATCCAGGGACTTCATGATTGCGCAGGCTTTTTGATCTCCTAAACAGCGAAGTCCATAGTGTTCATGTCAAAGGAATTTGTGGATCAAACATCCTTCGTCTAAAATCACCAGAGAATGGCCTCGCATCCCTACAGCGTTTTCTTCGCTCCGTGGGTAGTCGGCCAGTCCTCCTGAAAGCTCCAGTCGATTTTCTTCGCTCGTTTTTCGGCCCAGGGAATCACGGCACCTTCCGAAGTTAGCTCCTGATACGTATCTGCGTTGATCTTGACGCCTTTAGGGACGAAGACAAGTTTTGTCTTTTCCAATCTGGAAATCCCCACCCACACCATCACAGACTTCGGGAAAAGAACGTTTTCCACCTTCATGTTGCGCGGATACCCTTTGAGTAGCAAGTCGCTTTGCATCTGCGAGTTCCGGAAAGGTTGGACCATAAAACTCTTGTCATCGGTGAAGAAAATCCGATTCAGAGCATCGCCGCGGAACAGGGCCTTCATCTTCTTGCCCTTTTCAAGACTTGACCCCTTCATTTGGTCCGTGAGATGGCGTCCTTTTGCCAGTTTGTACGATATGAGTTGCAGATCGTCTATGATATGTCATCGGATAAATTCGCGGTTGACATTGTGCTCCTCGACCAATTTTGGGATGTTTCTTTGAGGATTTCGCTTGATCTTCTTCTTGGCGCTGTTAAGGGCACTGAGGTCGTTGATGTTCGCTGTCTTCTACTTCGTTGACGGCCTTTGATCCCTCCGGTCTCTTTAAAAAGTTTGACTTGACGGTGCGATGGACTTGTTCCCGGTGCAATTTGGCGATCGCAAGAATTGGTATTCCCCTCTTGTGATGGGGGACGATGGCTGGCCCGTGGTCATTGCACAATAAATTTCCATTCAAAACAGTGAAATAATATCAGCTGAAATAGCAATTATACAACAAAGAAGCACGAAGAACACGAATAAAGCAATAGTATATCTCAAAAACGGGTAAAAACATTAAAATAAATTGACATTTTCATCACGTCACAGTATTTATGTGTCACCCTGTACTTAGCTAATACATTATGCACATTATATTTTGATTGCATTCGCGAATGCGCAGTGAAACGTTGTTTAGTAAACCTGCTCATTTTTCATCCAATTTTTATTATTTTTAAATCCTTATTGCAGGGTATTGTGTACAACGTTGTTTGTCATATTTTCTGAAAAGAACTTTTATTTATGTTAAGAACTCTGCAAATTATAAGCAAAAATGTGGCGAAATTTGGGACAGTTTTTATAAAAACCTTAATTTCTCTACGAGTATACATGCTATCCTCATAAAAATGAACAAAATTTATTACAATAAGCCACTTAATCATTAGTTTTTACAGGGTTATCCAAAAGATATTCGTTCCTTTTCAATTTGTTGACGGTCCCCTATGGGGTTTCGGAAAAAAAATCTTCAAAGAAATATATGATCTATACTGTACTGTTTACACACCTGGAGTTTCGGGTTAATTCCTTGTGTATTTTTCGAAATATTTAACAAAACGTCTAAAATTGCAAGTGGCCGGTCACCTTTGGCCATATAGTGTACAGTCGTGGAAAAAAAAAAGTAAACACCCCTACTAACTCCTCAACATATTATCGTAGACAAAAGTTACTGGTACCAAACAATTGGAAATAATGTCTACTTTTAAATGATGTATACAAAATTTGATTAGGGGGCCATCTACATATTAAAACGAATCCAAACGTCATTTTTTTCAATGACAATACCCAATTTTAACGAGATATGTATCAAATCTTAAGGTTCAACAAATCAGGTTCAAAATATGCTTAGACACGAAATTTCAAGTCACTTGAATGGAAACTTTTTGAATTATAAACATTCAAAATTTAGTGCTTCTAATGTTAAGTTGCATTTTCATATTTTTATTTATATCTCCTGAAATTATGCTTCTAATGTTCTATTTTTTTTTTGTGTAGCAATAATACTAATATACCCAAACATAAATACGCTGAATTTGCAATTTTTATAATTTTATGATATGAATTATGAATTATGAAATTAATATTCGAGAAAAATTATGAATTGCAACCTACAATTTTTTTGATGGATTTAGATTTATTAAGTCCTGCTTTATGGAAATCCAAAATTTCACATTTTTTCTTCCAAGTAGTTTTCAAATTATGCCTAAAAAAACGGCAAAATGATGGTTTAAAGGGGCCGTCTATGATAGAAGTGACTAGATATTTTGAAATTTATTCCACTATTTTGTAATCTAACAGGCTTCATTGACTCCTTGAGTGGCGCTTCAGGTGCCTTGATCAAGAAGGGGGCTCTCTCGGTTAACAATGAAGTGCGAAACTTCAATTTGGATACAGCCCTTACAATACGCTCGTTTTAAAATAAATAATTTCTCGGAAACTTATTGTACAAGTTACATAAAAATTTGTTTGGGGGCTAATTGAATTGTGTAAAGTTCATTTATGCTGTCAGAATTGTGTACTTCTATTGAAAAAAACTAAGTTATGGTTCGTTTTAATATGTAGATGGCCATTAAGCAAATTTTATGCACATCATTTAAAAGTAGACTTTATTTCCAATCGTTCGCTACAGGTAACTTTCTTCTACGATAATTTTTTGAGGAGTTAGTAGAGGGTATTTACTTTTTTTTTTCCACGACTGTACATTTAAATGCCAAAATATTTGTTAGAGTATTTAGTTTTTAAAGAAAATTCTGTTTCCCTAGTCCGTACCATCAGTGTGTAGTCAAAATAATTATTCTACCAGAGGTTAGAAAACTTAAATTTTTCTATGGTGCTTGGATACTATAAGTTACTCTTAGAAATAAATTATCCAAGCAATTCTTCATGTAAAGAATACCATATATTTTTGGTAAATATGAGAGAGGTGACGTAAACTCATAACGCACATACAGATTGGAAGATATAATTGCAAGATTTTCAATTTTTTCTAGATTCTACTCGAGCCAACAAATATTTGTTTTCTCTTTACCCGCAAGTCGCCATTCTTTTATAAAGACACTCTACTATAATTGCATCAAAATCACGCAGTTTACAAAAAGTAATTTTCGTAATATTTCAGTACTACTACATTTTATAGTTTCTTACTGATAATATGAAATTTAATGAATCTAACATTGTGAATATTTTTTTTATGTAGAAGAAAATTAGATTTATTTGTCCACAAAAAATTGAAGGATCGCATACAATGCAAATGCAACGCAACGGGTTGCTATGCAGATAGTTAGGGTAAAGAATGAGAAATTCTTTGCCTTTATTTAAATATCAAGAGATTTGCATCTCGTGATTTTTTATTTTTTGAAGAGGACGGTTTAGTGCTTTAAAAATGTTTCATATTAACTTTTTAAAATTTAAATTTAATTATTAATAAATAAATTCTAATTAATACTTTTTATGAAAATAAATTTAATTATTTTTCGAAAAAAATATAAACTGCTACTGTCTTTTTTAATTTTTCGCAAATTATTTTTGTATTGCATATGAATTTTAGTATCCGATTTTGTTCGAAGCTATTAAGTACTATGAAAAAGAATTTTGACGACTAAAACTTAGAAACCATCATGAATATAATCACTTTTCAACTGAAAAAAAGGGTTTCTCATACTTCAAATCTAGTACGTAAATCTTGAATTTGTGATATACTCTTTAACACTAGAACCTAAGCGACCATTTTGACAGAATAGCTCGTTTGAGAAGCAATTATTTTTAAAACATTTACGTCAGCCCACTCACCTTTCGTGACTTTTTTTTAGGTTTTTAAATGTATAACATTGTTTTTTTTGCAATATTTTATAAAGAGCGTATAAATTAATGTTCTATCTAGAACGACCAGGAGCGGTCACAATGACCTCTATAGTGATTTGAGTGATCTGCTGTGGAATACCACTAAAATATTGTGAAATAGTAAAATTATATAACAGTATTCTACTAAAAATAGTATTATATAATTCAATATATGATAATAGTAATAAATAATAGTATATCGTAATAATATAATAATAAGAAGAAGAATAGTAAAAATCTAGTAACAATAGTAATAGTAATAATACTAATAATAGTAATAATAGCAATAATTCTAATACATAAATAATGTAGTAATAGTAATAATAATAGTATTATATAATAGTATTATAATAGTATTATTAAATTATATAATAGTAAAATTACAAAGTAGTAAATATTGTGAAATAGTAAAATTATTGTGAAGTAGCGCTATTGCAAATCCTGTGTTAATGTCTAAAATGATACACAACTGTTTTTTGATGATACTACCTTTTTCCTGAAAATAAAGGTATGTTTTCTTGTATAATAAAAAAATACTATTTAAAATATTGCATGCATTTTACAACAGTCCAAAATAACTTATTTTAACTTTTTATAATAATATTTGCATTAAAAATCAAATATTTATTCTCGATTTCTTATTGCGGCAAAATGACCGCAATGGTCGTCCTACGTAGGCAAAAATGTCGGCCGCTTTAGTGTTAAAGGAAAAGAAAAATTAACAGTGCTTTATGAATTTAAATGTAATATTATCAAACTAGAAAGAAAAATTATGCGTCAAGTGTAGATTACGAAACCCTTCTAAAACATTCAGAATACTGTAATAAAACTTCACCGTTTATCAAGATAAAAAATAATATCTAAGAGTAAACAATTTGGAAAAGCACAGAACATTTGAAAACCGAGTTTCACCAATTGCCATTTAGAGTAGTAAAAGTATCCGAATTACTCTGTGCACCTCCGTATATGATTTACAGACTTGTATATATTTTTCATAGCATTCTAAAATCAGCTCAGTTAGGAAGTTCACTATGCAGGAAAGATGGAAATGCAGAATACAGTGAAAACAGTTTGCAATATGAACGCGTTTATCGCTCAAATTTAAATGCCCTCATTCGGCCCAAACAAGACAAGCATATGGAACAGAGAACAGGTACTGCATCCTATAACTGCACATTAGGGTGGTCACAAGAAATCAATTTTCGAATTTTTTCGACCTTCCAAAAAGTTGCCGATAGACTAACTAGAAAATGAGATTGGCAAAGTTTCAGCTCGTTTGGATAATATTAACCAGTGCCTCACTGAGGTTTAAGTTTGAAAAAATAACGTGATTTTTCGCAAAAAAAAAAAAAAAAAAAAAAAAAATGCTGTTTTTCCTTCATGAAATAAATACAATTGAACCTAGAAACATAATTCAAGTCTCATTTTATTAAAAAAAAGTTTTGCTTTTAAGAACCACAAACCATTTTTTTTCTAAAAATATTTAGATTTAAAAATATGCGCATTTTTCAGGACGAGATTTCACCCGAATCCTAAAAATTTACTTTTTATGAAAATGCGAAAAATAATTCTAACATTCTATTTCATCTGCTTTCGACCTTTTGTTTTTCTTTTTGTTTCATTTTGTACATAATAAAGGGTTTTATAAAAAAAGAAATTCCAAAGAAAATAAAAAAAGGCGTATTTTAAACTGAAAGAATAAAAAAAAAAGGTGGGGGGGGGGGGCAAAGAAAGTATAAAAATGAGAACAAGTAATGCTCAAATTTATTATCAATTTTATTATTAAAGTTGTGTTACAAGAAAGGATGCATAATAAAGAAAAGAAATTATTACCCCTTACAATTGTCGCGTTATCCCTTTCTAGTACAGAAAAATTCTGTTCGTAAAATAATGAAATGATTGACTACACCGAAATTTACAAACGACGTTTTTAGAAATTAAAAACACATTACTTTAACCTTTCTTTGTAAAAGGAAAATTTTATTAAAATATTCTTGGTGCCGTTTGTAAGTTTGGAATTAAAATTAGGTAGTCCCGACATGGGACCACTGCGCCGGAAAGGATTGAAGTGGTAATGGCTTAGATAAGGTAGCTTTTGAAGAATGTTGAAAAGTTTTTATACATTCAGATACAACTTTTCGCATATACTACTTCTGTTTTTCGTTTTTGTTAAACAGGAATTGAAATCTTGGGTTAATTTTCTTCCCCTTTCAGCTGTGTCATTGACAACTTTAAAACCATTCACTGTTTTCTTGCTTTCAAATAAGGCTTATTTTCACACCATACATTGGGATCTGTATTTAAAAAATGCTTATTAATATAAAATCGCTTATAAATTTTTAGAGTTTGAGATGAAATAAAAACATTGACATTTGTGTTCAATAAATAATCCATTTCGTTGAAACCTTTTGGTGCTCTTAAATTCCTATCATCATCATCATTTCTTCTTCAAATGACATTAATTTTACATCAAAGCTTATGTTGACTTCCTTTTTCCAAAGTACCATCCAAAAATGAAAATACAACGTCTTCCGAGTTAAGATAGCAAAGGCGAATTATCATTTTAGCGAGTGCTTTGTCTGCAACCTATTTATCAATTTTTCTGTAGTGAACAAGTGATTTTATTATTTTCAGGTCTTGGATTGGGGTTCAAATTGGGAGTGGGAGTATTGAAGCATGCTTTTACATAAATATTGATTAGAAATAAGCAAAGGTCTCTAATACCTTCTTTTTCTAAATTTGTTATTGGGTGATTATACCGGAAACAATATAATTTGAGAGAATAAATGGCCTGTGCCATCCATCTGACATAATTAAAAGCAGACAGAAAGTCTTTTGCAGGAAGGAGTCCTATAAAAATTAAATAAAGTTGGATAAACTCTTTATAATCATCTCTGAGCTGTTAATTTTTAAAAGGTCCTGTAATAAAACTTTAAATTTCTTCTGAATTAACTATTTATATCTAGTATTTCATCTTCAATAGCATTTTTATACTTACTCTGGTTTAATTTAGACCACCCAATCAATTTTTTATTTTAATATCTGGCTGAAGAGCAGTGATTATGCCCACTTTACATCAAAAACAGCTTTTAGGATAATTTCTAAATCATGGTAGCGGCATGGTAAATACAGAAGACTTTTCCTTTAAAAATTGCTATAGAAAAATGCAGGTTCCTCTGAGGTGACCGGTATTTACGATGACAACGATGACAACGATGACAACAATGAGAATATGTGCAGTGCACATATTCTCATTTTTAATCGACATTTTAATCATACCAACGGTCAAAACGCGGATAATTAATAAAAATTTGCAACCTTAAAAGGAGAAGCAAAGAAATACAGATTTGAATTGACAGGCGCTTCAAAACACGTGATTGTGTTTGGGACGAATGTAACGGATTTTATTGTTACATTTTCGGCGTCATGCCCAGACACCATACTCCATCTCTATTTTTTCTCTTTACTCTGTGACACAATACAGTTACAAATTCCCCTTCAGCATTATCCGTCAATACACGGAAAGGTATTCGTATTCTTTTGATAATTTATACACACAGCAAATCATATTAAAAAAATAGTTAAATTTAAAAACGCGTACCCTAACTGAAAACTCACTTCTATAAATTATAGCTAACAGACAGTACTGTAACCGAATTTTTTGTGTGTCCGTGTGAATGCACGACAAATGCCACCATATTATTTTATATTCAGCAACTTATAGTGAACATCACTAATGTATACAAATTTCAAAATTTTTGAAATAGTGTAACGTCATTAAAAGACATTGGCAACGATGTTTCCTATGGACCATGGAGTTCTTTTGACTGCCTCTTTAAATGAACTATAAATGCTAGTCACTTATTTTACAATAACGAACATGGCATGGTAGAAAACAATAACATGTGTGATTTTCATGGCAGTCTGAATATATTTACGTGACTTTGAACACGATCATGCGGACTGCCAGACAAACAGAGATTGCCAGACAAATCGAAGTCATAAACACTTTTCAGCTATGTTAGAAAGTGTTAAAAAAACAAAAATAGATAAATACATTTGAAAATATTTTTAACTTTTGCAATTAATTGCTGATATAATTCAGAGCTTGAAAATGTTTTCATCCGCAGGCAGTTCCCTAAGCTTTTTTTAAATGTAAGCAGAAGATAGACGTAAGTTCCTGTCGAACAGCTATTTTTACTTCTTTTGTGGAGGTAGTGGTAGACTATATGTCGCAAAATATGTGTTAATTAGTTTGGTCATTTTGGGGTTGTTGTTTCTTGAAGTGAGATTTTAGCAGTATTTTGTGTTTTCCATAAATTGACTTTTAACATTATGGCGTATAATCATTACTTCGTATGCATCTTATGTATGTATAAAAAAATTCTAATGTACGGGTGTTTTGATTGCAATGAGATTGAAAGTGTTTTCACTTTTTTATAAAACTTCATTTCATTATTCTTACAAGGTATTCTTACAATTGGCTTCCCTGCACACGCATTATTGATGGCATAAAAGAACTTTTAGATTTTTTGTAGTTTTTGTTTCCTCGCTAGTTATTCAATGAAAAGAGATCTGTTTGATTTTGTGTACTTTATATAGTACTGTTTGAGTGCACATTGGGTACGAATTACAATGAAGAAGGTCTAATTTTGAATTTTTCCTCGTTTATAGCACTTTTATTTGGCCTACACCCGTATGTATATTCCTCTTTCATTAAACCGAAAGATGCAGATGTTTCATCACCGCTCTCATAAAGGCTGAAAAGGTGTTTCATAGTTTATTCATGTCGCTTTGACTGGCATTTAATTATGCTGCCCATGCTATGAAACACTTTAAGGAGATAATTTATAGCCCGTATGCGGTAAGGTGACAGATTCATTACGCAAAGTAATCGAAATTTATTTGTTGATTAAGTTGATAATCAGAGTTAGTAAATCTGAGATTTTAGAATTTCATTAAATTATGCATTTCCTTCCCCACTTGTGTCGGTTACCTATATTTTTCCCTGTAGCATCCCGAACTCTTTCAAGGTCATCGCCCAACCTATTGTGGCTGGTGTATATGTACACTAACTATTCTATTGAAAAAATTTAAAGAAATTAGATCTGCCAGAAGTAATTGTTGTCCTATTTTAGAAATAGCGTTCATATCGCTCACCCGCGAGAAAAGTGACGCATCTCGACAAAAGTAAATTTCACAGGAGATGCAAAGACAAATTTCACGTTTTTACTGTAACACAAAAATATACCGTTTAGCTCTGCATGACGTAGATGAGGTTTGGAGGGTTGAGTAATTTTACCTCCCCATATAATTTGACCCGCTCCTTTAGTTACAAATGGACATATAGCGTAATAGAGATTTTTTGGATAATTACACTTATGAAACTTTTCCTGTAGAAAGACGCACCTGTGACAGACCTATTAGTGAAATAAAATGAAAAATGAATTTATTTCTTGTGTCACTTTTCTTGCGGATGAGCGATATGATAGTGAGCCTTATTGTTACAAATTGTTATTTTCATTCAATGAGACTAAGCATTGCAGAATCTGAAAATAACATGTAAATGCATGTTATTTGGCATATTTGAAAAACATAATAGCACATATAGAACAACCACTTATTCCGTAAATATTCATCATTTTAAAATTTAAATAGTTTTAGACTTTCCTTAGTAAAACTTTCCGAATGCAATTAAAGAAAACAAATATGAATGGCAAATACATCAAAAAGAAGGCATGTAAATTTGAAGAAAGTTCTTTCACTTCAGAGAATGTACACTAAATTTTAAATTCAATTCTTTGAAAATCATAAATACTTTGCTTTAGGTAAGTCAATTCTAAAATGTATAGTCAAGGCATGCAATAAAACTCAAAGTTGTACATTTAACTTGGAGTTCTCAATGCTTGTTTTTGAAATATATCATTCCTAAAACACCTTTTTAAGCATTTATAAGAATGTAGTTCGTCTTTAAAACTCAGAGAGAAAGTTACTTGATGTAATTTTCTAATAAAATACTCCAGAAAGTCTTTAACAATTAGTGTATGGCTTAAAAATGATTCTATTCGCAAAATGTTAAAATTTTTACTTTCCAAAAATCTTTAGAATTTGATTTTCAAATATCGCATAGCAAAAAAAAAAAATAATAAAATAAAATAAATAGCTATAATGCTCTTCATGAATGGAACTGTAAACAAAATGGCATAAAAGTGGCAAACATGTAGCATAGGATAAAAGTAAACAGGAAATATGAAACGCAACACATGAAATTGTTTCTGTTTTGCTTGGTTTATTTTATTTATTACTACAAGGAAACGACGTATTTGCATCATTCTTTTTACTCTGAAAATATACGAAAATAATTTTTAAGTAAATAGTTTCCATTTCTTTACATTCTTCATTTGTAACAGTAAAGAATCATAGCATTTTCATTTAAAATTCTTCTGATGTATTTTTCAAATTTCTTGGCTCTAAGATACAAAGCATTCGATGAAATAATTTGTCAGGGACGATATATTTTATGCAGCTTGTAAAATCAAACAGATTTTTAAAAGTTATTTTTTTAATTAATTGACTGGCCTTTTGCTTTATTGAATTAAGAAACAATATGAACTATTGTGTTCTTCAAAATTCAAGTATGTTTCTGTGCAGTTTTTTAAAAATCAGTGACATTGTATTTTTTATAGCTTTTAATACTATTTTACGAAATATTTTAAATCTATTTCTTTTTTACTCTGTTATAAGTGCTAATTCTGGATTCGAATAAATTTCGAATACAATTGTTACTGTGGATCTTTGAAATGATTTCTTTTTTTATCATAATTTATTTGACAAAAAAAAAAAAAATTCTTATGTATAGCAAAGTATTTTAATAAATATTCTTCTTATCATATTGGGTGTTTATGATTATTGGCCTTTATATGTATAAATAGAATAGTAATATAACGTAGGGGATAATAAAGATTAAATTTGATATGACCCTCAAGAAATATTAATAACACTAGTCCATAAATTTAAAATTAATTTTTGAAAAGAAAACATAAGAGGATTGTATTTTTTTGCAGAAACTGAATCTAAAAATGAAGACAGTTTTTCTCCATCACGCTATATATATATTTTTATATATTACTAAACTGGCGTAACTAGAAGAAGCATATGATACATACTGAATTGAACTAATTTCACATAGATTATCACACACAAACATACCGGTCAATGTCTCCATCTGCACTGACAGAGCGCGTATTTTCAGGAAGGTTCTGTGGGGATAACTTGTTGGTTAAAGCGTTGTACATTGGTGTCGTGTGAATAACTCAATTTTTATTGCTTTTTCAGGCTCTCTGTTTTTTAAAGATAGCACATCGTTCCTATTCTGTGCCAAAAGAAACATAAGAGGGATATTAAAGTAAAATTAATAGGAAACGTGATATGACAGAGCATTTTTATTTAGATTTGCAGTTTCAGCATTAAAAATACTTTATAAAACGCTCATTGATTTATCTGTTCCAAAAATCCCATAGACCAGTGTAATGACAGCAGCCGTTATCTTTTGCACCGCATCTGAGTTACATGTTATAATTAATCCATATTTGAGACCTTACGCATTTATTATTATAAAATATACTTCGTAATATTTAATTTTACAGATTTCTGGCGAAGTTAGTTTATGGTATTTATAGGTAGTTTATACATGTGCATGAGTTATTTTATCAATTTTACCTCTCCCCCTAAACATGAAAGTACACGCTCCTTTTCCAAATTGAAACATAAACCTACGCTTGAAATAGCCGCGTTCTATATGAATTGAGACATCAGGTTTTTTTGTTATATATCGGTCAAAGAATGTTGATGAGATATGTGAAAAAAAAAGCAGTTCATGTATCTGTTCAGTTCACTTAAATAATTTTTTTTTTTAAATTGATATGAATCTCATGGGCACAATTAGTCAGTTTGATTTTCCTTGTTAAAACAAAATTCATTAAAAAATATTGCGCCAATATATGCATATTTAAGAAGCTATTTCTTTTAAATACACATTACTTTAAATGTTCACATGTTGCTTAGTATGTGTGATTTTCGCATGAGGTCACCGAGGAAGTGATGTTTTTTTTAAGTATGTGTATAAATGGATTGCCAGGGAATTTATATATGATATTGAGTTTCAATACAGCATGTTCCCTACTGAAAATGCTAAGGATATCATTTATTGTTCGTTTACAGGGATATACAATGTGATTCGCACTTATTGCAAATTAAATGCGAAAACTGTTTCCTCTTGCAACTCCACAACGCTAGGTAATGCATCTTTAGTAAGATAAAAGCCACCTCCCTAACGCTCAGATTCGAAGCACTGCTGCATCCTAAATGCTCTTCAGACTTATGTGCAGCGGATTTCCATCTTTTCATATATATTTCTAAGAATATGCGCGGTGTTTATGGTTTCGGGTGTTTTCGGTGTTTTTTAAGTTGTTTAGACTGACGTGAAATTGAGAAACTAGTGGACGACTTGTACCTCTCGATGAGGAAATTTACATCGCCGGCATCAATTTTTTTTAAAATAGGAAATCGTAAATAAGAACACAGATTACATTAATTATGATATTGTGTAATAGATGCTGCCGATCATGTGGTAATTATCACTCCGATTTTAATCGACCACACATGAAGATATATACTCCTTAATGGATATGCTGCCCCTACAAGTATAGGTGCGTGACACGGGACACAAAGTGAAAACATTGGGAATCAGTCACTAGGATACTTCAAATACTATTACTTGGAAGATTTATTTACAGTATACTTATTTACATTAAAACACAATATTTTCATTCCTACGCCCGGATATAGCACATCCTGTCCTAAGTTAAATAACACTTTTGGATATTATTTACGTATTATGTTATATCACAATAAACGCACTATTCCCGTCACTCTTGACCCTACTCAACCAGGCTTATCGAACTCTATGACCGCCCAAGTCTGACCAAATTCTCGGCATATACGTACACTTCTCAAGGAAACACTCTGACATAATACGAACACCCCTACTTTTAATCTGCACTTCAAAATTTCCTTTCCATTTTTCCTTCCCGAGTCCAGGGTTTTTAATTTTATTTTCACGGGTAACTCCCATGCGTTTTTCTGTGAACTTGTTCCTAACAGGCTATCAAAGAAGGTTATATTTTGTTCACAACTCCCCCTTTAATCGTTAAATACCTTGATATTGTACTATGTTTGTTCCACTGGACTATAGTAGTCCCTCTTTTGGAAAATCCTTTTATACACTTCACTCATTTTAATCTTTTAAATAAGAGCAGTTGTCTATAACTCAAATACGTAGATAATGGTATACTGATAAATACAATATATAAGGAAAATAAAATTAATTAAACAGTAATTTGCATTAAACATACATCTGATTAACGTCAAAGACCTGACATATTGCTTATAGCATTTAGTTGAAAAAAAAATTACATAAAAAAGGAAATGTTCGCATTTGCAAATTTAGTCTTCCATTTAAAATAACTAAACATTGAATTAAATATGCAATTAAATAACTAGCAACAGAATTTTATGGAAGCCAATTATTTCTCAACCCATTTCATTGGATGAATTCACAATCTCCTTATCTTTAATTATTTAAAACAATTTTTGACTGCAAACTGCCGATACATCCTTATAATCTAAATTTCAAAATTAGAATTGTTACGTATCCTTTGCTTGAATAAATTTAAATTTACAGTAGAAATACTTTTAAATAAAATTTAAAATGTCTAAAAAATGCATTTTTATACATTTTGAATGCTTCCATTTCATTCCATATCTAAAAAATTTAACTATCTGAAAAATATGTTATAAATGAATCTATGAATAACATATGTAAAGTTACAAACTTGCAAAATAAGAGATAAAAACCAATAGAAGAGAAAAGAAATTCAATTGCTTCTGTAACGATGTATTTATTTTATTTATTACGACTCACTACACAACAAAGTGTTATAAAGAGTTTTTCCAAAATAAATGCGTAGAAATACCTTTGCATTAACAGTTCCTGTTTCTTTGAATTTATTTTAGTGTAAAGTTTTAATATTTGCATTGATTTTAAAATAGAATACTTTGTATGCATCATGAATTTTCCAAACTAAAAATCATGTTTTTAATTTAAAAAAAATCAAACCAATTTCTAGAAAATTCTTGAATATAATTGAATTAGATTATTAAAATAGAAATTTGCAATTTACGGATTTTAAAACATATACTTGGATTTGTTTTTCAAAAGGAATTTTATTTTAAAGAAAAGATGGCATAATTATTAATTATTTAAAAGTTTAAATTAAAATGTTTTATGTCAGCAACAATGAAATCATTCAGTGTGAACGTAAATTTATAAAATTAAAAACTATTAAAATATACGAAAATAACTTTATGATGACGAAAGTTAAAACCCAGTTTTTCTTTTATAATTCTGATATACACAGGTGTCCCCAAACAGATTCAAATCCGCTTCAATTTTTTAAATTTTAAAGATACGTCATGACGGTAAATTTCAAAATTGTTCTAAATAAGGTAGAGGTAAAAATTACGTTATTGAAACTGCCATTACAAAAATCTAAAAAATTAGAAAACTTTAAATTTTCAAAATAAGAGAACCGTAGAAAAATTTAATAACTTTTCTACGGTGCCAGGGTCCTATAAGCTGTACTTAGAAATATTTTTTTATCATACTCTGACGAGTACGACTGTAAAAATTCCATTTTTTTTATGACGCAACCAGTTATGATCTTTTCGGCACCAAATACTGACAAAATGTTGCACATTGTAAAAAAATCAAATGGTTTTTAAGGGAGTCCGGGACACAAAAATTTTAAAATTTTGCAAAAACATTTTTTTTTTCATAAAAAATTTCTCTATTTTTTCCTGCTTAAAATGATATTTAAATCATGTTTCTATCTGAATTAGAACAAAAAATTTTATTTTTTTCGTTTTGGTTTGTTTTCAAAATCTAGCTTCCAAGCAATGGCTGTCATGGAAACGACTTCTTGTAAAAATGCGTTTTTCTTCATGATAGGTTTTTTCCCCATTTCTCATATTTAAATTCTTATAACTCGAGAACTGTTAAAGATACAGAGTTCAAACTTGGAAAATATATTTTTCAATTGTTTTACTTTAATTTTGATTCAGCATATGTAAAAAAATAAAAATATTTACTTTTGAAAACATGCTTTTTTTTTAAGTTGCACCACTTTTTTTGAAATTTTTTGGTTAAATATTTTTAATTTTTTTATAAATTAATATCTTTAAAAATGCTGAATCAAAATTATAACTTATATATTTCTGTTTATTTAAATAAAAAAAAAGAAATTCTATAAATAATATTTCGAGTTATAAAAATTTTAAATTACCCCACTTTTTTAATAAATTTTAAATTTAAATTAAAAAACAAAAAATCTGAGAAGTTTTGTCATGTCATATGATTTAGTTTACGAATGATAAGGTTAACCATCACAAAAAAATTCAGAACTTTAACTCAATAAATAAAAATTATTTTAAAATGTGTCCCGGATCCCCTTAATCTAAAAAAATACAATGTAACCACGGACGAAAATATAAAATAACCTCCTCAGAGTTGCGCAAGCTTGCGAAAAGTGTTTCTTTATCTTTAGAAACTTCAGAAAACAATGGACTTTCTATATTTTAAAAAGTACCGTCAACCGTGGTGACTTTGTCCGACTCCGCGGATGAAGACAAAATGTGTAAAAATAAAATTTGTCGGACTAAAACTAATTAGTAATGACGAATTCTAATAGATTGTAGCTTTAGCTCAAACACCAGTAATTGAATTCATTGTATTTTACAAATTGAGTTTTGTATTATTTACGTTGTTTTGTTTATTTTTTATTTTTCGTGCATGATTTTACTGCAGTAAACTTTTGATTGGAAAAGTTATTTATACTTGATGCTGTACACAGCTAAATACATTTTTTATTTCTGAATGTGCTTTCTTGAAAAATCAATAGAATTTATATATATTAATTTAATATTTTGATTTTACATTGACTTTATATACAACCGGTATTTAGAATGGCAATATGGGCTGGGATTGTCTCGAGACAAAGTCACCACAAATTTAGTTTATATATTATAATTTTATGAAAATATAAATAAAAAAGCAAACATTTACTGCATAAAAGCGTTGTAATTGTGTATAATAATTATTTTTTACACAAGTACTAGTGCAATTATGCTTCGTAGGTGTAAATCTCATGCACAGTCATGGAAAAAAGTAAATATTCCCTTCCAAAATTGACTCAAATTGTACGCCCTTCAATTAGCCTAAATCCAAATTTTCATTAAATTCGTATGATTAGTTTCCGAGAAATTAATTATTTTAAAATGAGCATGATGATTTTTAGTGCTGTATACACTGTAAAAAAAAATCTGTGAAGTTACTAACATATTTCTCGGAAACTGGGATTCCAGGAACTATTTATGTAACGGCAACAGCAAAAATTTCTGTAACAGCATCTGTTACAGGAATTTTTCTTGTTGCCGTTACATAAAAAGTTCCTGGAATCCCAGTTTCCTAGAAAAATTTTAGTAACTTTACAAATTTTTTTTTTACAGTGTACAAATTAAAGTTCGATACTCGATTGTTGAAATGCTACAAAAGGACTATGTCACTTCTATTAATGTATTATTTCTTACCAATATGAACATTTCACTCGCTTAATATGTTTCGACTAATGCCACCCAAATGATTCAATAAAATTCGTAAAATATATTTTCCTTTCAAATTATGCTTTTCTGGACATCATATATGGCCCCTTAATCACCATTTTGACGTTTTTTACTGATAATTCGAAAACTACTTGGCAGAAAATTTTGAAATTGACAATTCGCATAAAACAGGACATAATAAATATAAATCTGTCAAAAAAAATGTATTGAAAATGTAACTTAACATTAGAATCTCTAAATTTTGAATGCTTATAATTCAAAAACTTACCATCCAGATGATTTGAAATTTTGTTTCAAGGCATAATTTGAACCGAAGATTTAAAATATACTGTCAAGATTGGGTGTTGTTATTGAAAAAAAAAGAGACTTTGGTCCAGTTTTGATTTGTAGATGGCCCCCTAAGCAAATTTTATATACATCATTTAAAAGTAGACTTTATTTCCAATCGTTTGGTACCCGTAACTTTCTTCTATTATAACTAGTTGCAGCGTTAGTAAGGGATGTTTTCTTTTTTTCACGACTGTTTGTAGTCATATATATATAAATTATAGTGATGAAACGCTCCAGAAAGGAGTAGATATTATTCTACAACATGTATTAAGCCACAGAAAAGTCGCTGAAAAATATTCAATGCCAATCACAAGATTATTAATAAGCTAAAAGGACTTATAAACAATTAACCCTCCAAGAGCTATTTCTTCTAAAAGAAATGTTTTTTCAGAGCCCGAAATAAATGAATATATCCAAAATGTATTTAAAAAAACATAATCTTGCTATGCTTTAATTGATAATTATTTTTACATATCTTGCATAATAATGAATTTTTAATGAAATTTTTTTCTATTTATTTTCATACGAAATTTGTGTTTTTTAATGACAAAATCACGCAGATTTTTTGTTATGTTTTTTACACTATCATGATAGTGGGTTTCATTGTCTTACAAAGTTTTTAAGGCTTATTCAATGATTTTTTAGTTATGAGTCAAAGTCACCCCAGGCAAAGGTAACTTTGCTCCACTTTTTAAAATATAATTTTAAAAACTTGCCTTTAAAAATAAAAAGGGGAACCAACCCGAGCTTCCCGGATTACAGAATATAGGTGAAAATACTTTTTTTTTCAGATGAAAACTGTAATAAATATCTGACATTTAATAAATTTGTTTTCTATTGCCCGCTAGCAATACTGAAAATCATTTTTATATAAAGAATAGGAATTATATATTTAGATAAAATTTTGAAATTTAGTAAAAGTGATACTTTGGTATTATCCTCGTGAGAGAAATTAAACAGCTGAAGATGTGGCCAAAGATCAGCGTTTAAAGCAGTCTTTTTGGTTCTGATAATGTCTTTCCTTTAAGTGCGTAGTTCAACTACATATCTTACATCTGTGTTTTACTTATATTTTATTATTATTTAATTTATTCATGAATTTTTAATTTCGTTCTGGGATATATGCCGGAAACAAATACTAAACTATTTACATTAATTAAATTGCACACGAATTTGTCTTTTGTGATCTTTTGCACGCGATAGCGATAGATTTTTTAAACAATCATGCTTGAAAATTATTTTAAAAGAAAAAAAAATGAGTAAATTGAGATACAAAATTTAAAAAAAAATGCGATAAAGTTTTCAAACAAATTGTATTTCAAAGTACATATTTTTCCTTTTTCGAAGGTGCAAAAATTGAAAATGTGCGATGTTTAGAAATAAAAAAATTTAGTAAAAGCGAAATCAAATCGTCTGCTGCAGCCAACCTAAGAAAGACATCAGCGTTACGGACTAAGACATTTGTCCTTTGTAAAATAGATAAGGGTGTATTTTATAATTTACAATTGATATCTTCGAGATAGATAGCAATTGATAACTAGTCAAAAATAATTAGGATTTGTTTAAATGAAAATTTCAATTATTTTTTAATCTTTCAAGACGACAAGAGGCAAAAACAGAAACAAATCACCCTTGATTTTCTTGACTTGAAAACTTGATTTTCATAAATTATTTTTTTAAATCGCGAAAATCTCTTTGTTTCTTGGGTTTGTAAAGATAGAGGAATGCTCTTGGAAATCGAAAGATGAAGTAGTTATGTATATTTTTGTAGATTAAGAAGCATTTCTTTATTTTACGGTGCAGCTTCGGAAAGCTCTGAAATTTCATATAATTAAAAGCATTATAACTCACTGTGTTAAATGACGTAGAAGAATGTTATCTTTACTGTTGTACTTGTCGGAACATGGAGAAAGTATTCGAACTGGAACTTATAAGACCCAAGTATATATATATATATATATATATATATATATATTTTAAATGTTACTTTTTGAAAGCTAAACTAAAAGCAGGATTAATTTATTGGCATAGTCTTAATTCTTACATTATTTGGAACACTTTTCAATTTACATTTCCTACGTATCTCAAAGAGGCAAAAAATTAAAGCGTGTTCTTTTGACACTTTTTGTATTAGTTAGAGATATTGGGTACACTTGCATAAAACTAACACCGGGCAAATACTAATGGCTTTTGTGACAGGTATTGTATTACAAAATGTTCTAACACTAAATAAATGAAAAAGTACAATGAACATAAGAAGACTTGAAACAACTGGATTGCTCAAAAGGGAGGAATGCAGTTGTGTAAATATAAGGTGTAGAAAAAGGACAGTAAATTAAAAGTTTGTTCATAGCATTAATATAACTATTTGTTAAATATTGAGATATAAAATATAGTTTATTTGTATATAGGTCATGTTTTGTACTCTGTAATAAAAAGTATCTTATTATTAGACTTTTAAATTTCAATTTACTGAATAATTATAGTAATAAGTATTAAAATATATATAGGTTTTACAATAGGATACCATGAATCCTTTTGTATTTGTATCTCGAAAATGAGATAACTTATTCTTATTCGTGACCACTGACCTCAGAGTTACAAGATTTGGCAAGAAAGTACCTCTATATCTGTAGATATGCACCTCGATGCCCAATTTTGGCTTTTTTGAATAGATTTATTTTTATTTTATTCTTTGTGCTTTTTTAGACTGTTTTCACATTTTATGGCAATTTTTCCACATCCGTGAAAAGATTCCGCTTTCAACCTTTTAGCCCAATATAATAAATTTTGTTATCTTTCAATAAAGTTTATTCTGAATTCGTACAGCGATTTTTGATTTTTACCGAAATTTTTTGTGTGATTTTTAAAGTTTTTTCTTGTTTCACGGAGATTTTTTGACATTAGTAAAAGGAAATCCAATTCAAATTTTTAGCCTAATATTGTAAATTTTTATTCTCCATAATAATTGTATTTTATTGTTTTTAATGCAATTTTCAGTACAATTTTCAGCGTTTTTCAGCCTTCCTCGGCGAATCTTTGATATTCGTGAAAAAAATTCTGTTTCAAACTTTTAGACTAATATTGTAAATTTTGTCCTCTGCGATTTTTGGATTTGAAACGTTTTTTAATGCGATTTTAAAAGCAATTTTGAACACGACTTTTAGTATTTTTACGTTTTTCGTGGTGATTTTTAGACATTCATAAAAGGCATTTTGTTGCAAACTTATAGCCAAATATAGTAAATTTTACCTGCATTGAATTTTGAATTTTTAGCTATTTTTAGTGAGATTTTCATTACGATTTTCAGTGTTTTTTTTGCATTCCAAAACGATTGCTTGACATTCGTGAACGAATGAGGATTACAACGCTTTATCCCACTATTGTAAATTTTGTCCTCTGCCACTATTGATTTACCAGTGATTTTTAAAGCGATATTTAACGTTTTTTCGAGTTCCACGGAGATTTGTTGGCACTTGTACACTCTAAAAAATAAATGTGAAATTATTCACGTTTACATGAATATATGTGAAAATTTGTAATGGAATTTACATTCTTGTCGTAAGCATTTACCTGTGCTTATGTGTGTTTGTCGGCTTAATGGAAGTGTATAATTTGTTATCCCTTCAAAAACGCAATTAAGTGTGTAAACGTAGAAAATTGTAGGGATTTACCCCGAATCGGTGAGTTAATATAAATTTACAATTTTTGATTATTACACAAATACCTGTGTATTTTCCATTTTATACCAAACCATGCGTACACAGATATATTAAACAGATATATGCTTAAGAACAGATCATTACACAGAAATATGCTTTCGTTTTTACGCATAAATATGTGTAAGAAAAGACTATTACACAGAAATATGGTACTTATATGAGGAAAATAAATATCTGTATTTCAAAACTTGTCTTGTGTAGTAGTAGCTGAATGATCAAGGTGGTGCTTTGGAAAGTTGCAGTTCCTCAGTTCGTACCCCGTTTCGCTAAGTATTGATTGTTTAATGTAGATTGAATTAAAAATAGAATTTATCCTCTTAATGTAGATGTACGTATCTCTCAAAGCTTATGCCTGAGACTGATAGAAAAAATATCCGACAAAATATGAAAATAGTACTTGGGTCACAATTTTTCTATCAGTTTCAGTCACAAACTTTGAAAGATACATACATCTACATTAAGAGGAGAAAAACTATTTTTAATTCAATCAACATTAAACAATCAAACTTTCCAAAACGGGATACGAACTGAGCAACTCTGTTTTTCCAATACACCACCTTGACAATTCAGCTACTATTACACAAGTCAAATTTTCAAATATCGATATTTATTTTCCTCACATAAGTACAGATATTTCTGTGTAACATTATTTTCTTACAGATATTTATTTGTAATATTCTATTTTTAAAAAATATCCGACAAAACAGGGAAATAGTACCAGCGTCACGATTTCTGTATTTTAGGGAAATTTTATTTTATAGTACATTTGTTTAGATTATAAAGCTTCTGTGTATAAATTGTGCATACGATTTTAGGACTTCAAAACAACTCTAACAAAGAGATGGAATGCAGTAAAGATAATTTCAAACGATCCTGTCTCTTGTAAATTATGGTTACACTATTTTGTTGACAAACACACCAAGCACAAGAATTTTTCTTCAAAATTTTTTTTGCGAACATAAAAAAGTTTAGTTCAGAATTTACATCACAAACTATAAGGTTATATACTATGTACACAAAATCCATCGTTTTTGTAAAGTAAGGCTGTGCTAGAGTGCGCGGTACAAGAGTACGCAGAGCGATTATCTAATCCCAAAACATAGTTTTGTATTAAGCCACAGTTGTAAACTATGTAATGTCATGATAAGTTTATGGTGAAAAAAACTGCGCATATTAGTGAAATTTTTAATTTTTTAGAAGAGAAAATGTTATTTCTGCCTTCTCGTTATAATATTTATGGTTTTTTGAAAACAGGATCTTAATAAAGATTACAAAGCTAATTTACGTGTTTTGGTTTTTATGATTTAAGTTATTACAGGGTTACCTGTCACATAAGCGATTTGTCAATAGAAGGCATTACTGATGTTTAAAATATATTTATTGACGATAGTGCAAGAGTGCGCAGTGCCAAAATGTGCAAGAGTGTGCACCTAATTTTTAGAAAAGCAGCTACCTTTGCTAAAGCACGATTTAAAGTAACGGTTCTATAGTTTTACAAAAATGATCTTTTATTATATACTGATTTCTATACGAAACTGGAAGACCATTAGATTCTAAAAGTGTTGAACCATATATGTCAGTTAAACCACAAAATACTGAAAATGAAGAGGAAAGACAATTGCTTTCCATAGAAATGATATTTCAAAAAAGACAGTAAATATATATAAAGAAAAGACGTACACTTAATGTGAAATAAACGAAACGTTGGTTTCCAAGAAATAGATTCGACTTCAACAACTTCATCTTACGTCGAATTAACAGAGTTGTCACCGTATCAAAATGTGCTGCGATGCTATAATAACAGGAGCAGAAAGTGTGAAATAAATTTTAAGCAGCTCATCACTCTAAAGGCAGATTGAAGGTGGAGCTGCGGAAAAATGCCAAAAACTTTTACCAGAAAAGAGTAAAAGAAAACCAAAGAAACCAAAAACTGCACAAAGAAAACACTGCGAATATGTCCAGGCTGATTGGAAATCTACAGAGAACCAGTTGATGAGGATTGATTCAAGTGCGTTTTTTGCACAGACTAGTGATACGAAGAATGTACGGACTACACAGGTGGTGGTCACTACAAATGTGATTTTCCCAGCGAAACGTTTCCTTTTGTATGTTGCACACTCTTGCAGGCTTGAATGCGCACCCTTGCACTCAATAGTTGTACAAGAGTGCGCATTTATGCGGATAATCTATTTGCAAATAATACCAAAAGTGCTTCTTATAAGTTGATGAATATAATTTTTTTGTTAGCTTAATAATCTAAGATTAGAAAGAAAGTTTAACATCATCCTCAAATATCTTCATTTATTGTTATTTAATGAAAAAAACATAAGTGCTCCTGCACCAGCTTACCTTATATTACACAGATATATGTTTACTGATGTGCAATTTACACGTTAAACTAATGTATTTCAAAGTTATTTGATAACATTTTACACACTTAAGCAACTTAACGTGTTATCATCAAAATAACACAGAATAATGTGTATTTTGAAATTGACACACGAGAAGTGTATTTGGCAATTTACACACCACATTACACATATAGACCAATCGTTTTTGTATCATCAGTATACCTGCTGTAGTGTGTAAATTTACGCATTCTTTTTTTAGAGTGAAAAAGTAATTCGATTTCAAACTTTAATTTGCCTTCCGCTATTTTTGAATTTTCGCAGATTTTCAATGTGATTTTCAGCATTTTTCAACATATGTATTGATAGCTATAAAATTTTAATATAAATTGCTTTATAGAAATTTCAGGAATTCCAAACCTGCATAATTCTTAACTTACTTCACAGAAAAAATTCCCGTTTTGTATCCCAGAATTACATTTTCGAAGAATTCAAATATGATGTCAAAATTATGTCTTCGTATTGTAATTTTCAAGGTTTGCTGGAATATCTATATAGAGTAAGGTTATTTTTTTTAACACAAATTAAATGAAGGTATAATTCCCAATCGAATGCATAGTTGCCAACGTTTCTGCTTTTTATTTTCAAGTCAAATGAAATCGGAATTTTTATTAAAGAATAAAAGCTAATTAAAACCCCATAGATGCAATTTTTTGCAACTATTAAAGGTGAATTTAACATTAGGAATTCCAAACTTTTTATCTGCATAATTCCTAAAGTACTTCATCGAAAAAATTCCCGTTTTGTATCTCAGGATTCCATTTTCGAAGAATTCAAATATAATGTCAAAATTATGTGTTCGTATTGTAATTTTCAAAGCTTGCTAGAATATCTATATAGAGTAATTTTGTTTTTTAGTATACATTTAATGACGACATAACTCCAAATCGACAGCATAGCTGCCAACGTTTTTGCCCTTTTTTTTCAAATCAAATGTAATCAAAAATTTAACTAAATGGTAAAAGCTAATTATGACCCAATGGAAACAATAACCATTTAATTACATATTTTTTCTGGTTTAAATGATGCTTAATTGACTTTAATAAAGCCCCGGAAAGTTGACAGCTTTGTATGAGACGTTAAATTAACAAACAAATTGTTTTAAAATAGTTTAAAATTAAATTTAAAATAATAAAAATCATATATTAGAAAAGATTTAAAAAATACTAGTTTCTAATGAACGTCTAGAAAAGATACAGAGTTTTCTCTTTCGATTTTTTAAGAATTTAAATGGATTCTTCATTCTTTTTGTGTTATCTGAACCTTCAAGTTAAAAACATGCTTCTTAAAAATATCATTTCTACTGTATAACAAAAGAAATTAATGTTTTGTATCTTTTACGGAAGTAGCTATTAATAACTTATTTACTATTGTGATAATAATTATTTCGGATTTGTGATCTGCAATTTCTAAAGCAAGTAAAAATCATGATTAGTGTTGTTGAAATGCTTTTAAATTGCAATCAGTTAATCCCATTTAGGTCCTGACGAAATCATTAAAATATCGAGTCAACAGATGTAACTGAAATGTAATTATGCACCACTTACAAAAATTAAATTGTAATTTACTACGGATTTGATGATAAATTTGTTAATAAAGATATGTATTATAGGATTTCATTGCGTGATATCAAATAAATGATTAAATTAAATGCTAAATTGAATATTCACAAATGTTTTCGTAATAAATACTGGATCACCAAATGTGGAAAAATTAGTCAATTTAGTAACTAAAAAGAACTTTCTAAATAATTTATCAGACATTGAAAATAGAATATGTAAGAGTATACTGGGTTCAAAAGGGCAATTGTCATGTGAATATGTTTTTTTAAAGCAATGTTGTGGGGATATTGTAACTTAATAAAAAAAGTATTTTTGAAATTTTTACGTTAATTATACAAGTCATTTAGTAGTAAATCTTTTCGTAAATATTCAATCAAATAATTTAACAAATTAAGCAATAGACATTTTTCTTTTATAAGTTGAAAGAAATATGTTAAAATTGAATTTTTAATGCCATTCTTTTAGGTTAATTAATGACATAAGACATTATCTACTTGAACACAAACTTAAAATGAAGAAAATAAATGGCAACAAATTATCAATGCATGTTTTTTTAGCTTTTAGCATGTGCTTTCTCTAGCTGAAAGTGAAGTCTGAGTTTTCTTATGTAGACACATATAATTTGTATCGTTACTTGAGTCAAAACAAATCGAAAACAAATAGGAAAACACACTGAAAAGAAGTAATCTTGTTTTCAGACTTAAGTAGCAGTTGCATCTTCCGTCTCAAGCTCATAAAAGATGTTTCTTTGATTTCCGGATGAGAACACCTTAGGATCTCCCTATTTTTTTCTGTTTAAAAGATCAGCGACGTTTAATAGAAAGTTAGAAAAATAATTGCGACCAATAATAAAAACAATCACTCTCACAACTTTGCTTTCATCTATATAAGCTATAACAGCTCTTTAAAGCCTTTAAAGGCATTCCTCTAAGAAAGAAAGTCGATGCGTTGTGGCTTTAAAGCTTTTATGAACTGGTGGGACGCATTTGATCCTCAAAGGTACAAATAATCAACATAATGTGTGTGTGGGGGGGGGGGGTGGGGGGGGATTTAGAGAATCCCGTCTGATACATAAAATCTGTTTATTGTCTCCGAATGTTACTGTTTGTTGTGGGTTTACTTCAGAACTCACAGTAGATCTGTACTTTTATTCAGATAACACTACAAAAGGTCCGAAAAAATCCGTCATTGTTAAAATGTAACGCAGAATATCATTGAACTTCCTTATACCTTATTTTCAACAAAGTCAATGAATGTATTCTACCAATTTTAGACATTATGAAGTACCTCCTCGTACTTGACTGTATATGCAGGAATTTCTATGGCAGTATTTTATGAGTGACCGCATAATTAATATATCGTTTCATGGAGCATAGTCATTCCGATCTCCTTATCTCATCCCTTGCGGTTTCTGGTTGTAGTTTCATCCGAAAAGGCTGATGCATGAAATAAATATGAATAATTCAGTGATTTTGAAATGCCTTTTAACATAGCACACCAGGAAAATCGATAGAGTATTGATGCATTCAGCAGTTCATAATGTTATTTTCAGAATGCATATACCAGAACACGTAACAGGCAAACATATGAGCACATATTGTAACATAATGTATAAAATATAACAAGCCATATAGTAAATGTTGTAGATTTCTTGAAATAACCGACATTTACGTAAAACGTTTCTTTTTTTTTTTTCGTTTTAGTGCCAATTTCACTACCATCGCTACTTGTAGAGCCACTTTTGACTCCGGGGTCGGTAATCTGAAATAGTTTACTATTTTTTACTTATTAAATCTCGTATGCGTAGTATTTTCTTCCTTGTATCATGTTTCGTTTCATTCGTCGTGTCGGAGGACATTTTTCTTACCATTATGTTTTCCGTATAGTGTTTAGCAACCATATCTTAAGATATCTCATTAAAACTTTACGAAATGTACTACTTTTAGTGATATTAGAATGACAGCCTGTAAAAGTTGTATTTTTTTCTTTTCAATTTAATTTATTAGAATGCCTTATACCGATCACGTTTTCCAGTTTCACATTAATTTTTCACTTCACTTTTTTTTTTTTTTTTTTTTTTTTTTTTTTTTACATTTTTTCAACTATTACATTTGCTGATCAAACTGACTGAAATCACATTCATTTCTTCGTTCCATACGAATATTAGAAAATTTTCATGACACGCTGCTTAACACAGTATGATCTTCCCTGGTGTATTTTCAGGGTAAGTTTAAAAGAAATAGCGTTTGTAAGAAAACACTTCGATAAGAGAAATATCCCTGCATGCCTTGAAGTATTTCTTTAATTTAAAGGGGAGCAGCCAGAAAATGATCGTATTTAAAGCGGTACTAAAAAAGCTGTAGTTTTGAATGAAACGCAACAATTTTTTTCTTTACTTTATGGTTTGATAAAATATTCATATACACATACATTTAGTAATATTAATTAATTAAATCATAACGACAAATCTGGCTTTTGAAAAATATGAATATTGAAATATGCATTTTGTGCGCACAATTTTACAAATTCTACTGCAGATATATGTTTTATGTTTCATATTTTGTTACTTATGATACTATATTTTTACTAAACCTAAATAAAAAAATATATTCAAGTTCTTTAGCATATTTTTTGGCTTTTCTAATCATATTCACTAAATTTCAACATAAAACTTATACCTATATTTTCAATCCACAATTTTCTGTGACAAAAATCAGAGTAAATTGAGGTTCAGCATAAAGTAACACTTGTAAACTAAGAATATACATAATTTCAAGGTTCTATGATATTTAGTTTTTAAATGAGAATGTAAGCAATACCGAAAAATCAATTTTTAGAAAAAAAGGCTTCAAAAAAGGCTTATAACATTTGAGCAAATGCTTTTATGCAAGATATTTTTATCCATAACTTCTGTTCTAATTGGTATTTTTGTAAAATTATTTTTGCAGTGGATTTGTAACTGTTGAAGGTATCCATTCTGAAATTTGTGAAAAACCATTTTTTATCCGTCAACGTGATCTGCTCCCTTAAGTAAGAATAACTGTCGTTTCGTCCATTAAGGAGAGTCTTTTATATCTTTTCAGTTGTCTGAATAAGGAATCTTAATTTCGAATTACAGAAAATTATTTTCACATTATAAATCAATAAATCGAAGAAAAAGGAAATATCTTTATTACTGAGCAGACAGAAATTGACAAGATTATTAGACCCGAATGTCTGAAATGCCTTGTGACTTCATACTTTATCTGCAGGGAAATTTTCAACTGTATTCTGCGTTTCTTAACTGAACTCAAATTTTGCATACACTATAGTATATATATGTAGTAAGAAAGGAGAGAATTATTAGGGAAATTTAAATTTTAAAGTTTCAAAGAGGAGAATTATTAAACTAGATAGTAAATCTTGACCGCATAGTTGATACTTAAATTGATAAGAATTTAAAAACCATCGATTAAATTTAGTGTTAGGAATTTAATCATTTATAAATACTCAAGGTTAGAAACAATAATTTTGAATAAATAATTAACAATCACTTATGCTGACGATATTAATTTTAGAATATTAATATTACAAAATGATAATAAAAGAGCTCGTTATAGTCAAATAACAAGGCATAATTTATGCTACTTGATTATGTTTTATTAATAAATAAAAAACAGATATGCAAGAAACAATAATAAGGGCTTTTATACACTTTTCAGCTCCAGCATAATATAAAGATTGACTTATAGCAAAAACTTGAGCAAAAATACCAAATATGTATATTTTTTAACCACACACTGATGTAGTATTAACATTCACCTAAACTTTACATATGAAGTTCTAGACTGGTGAATCAGAATATTGCTTAAACAACTTATAACGTAACACATCAGATACACGTGTACGGATACAGATATCGCTATCATTAGACAATACTCAGATGAATATATATTTTTTATTGTTTAAAATTCCTATATTGGAGGAAGTAATTTTAGATCCATATTTGTGATCCTAAATTAACAGTCTCCTAAAGTATCAATTTCCAAAAAATTGCTCTTTCTGTGATCCGTGGTGTCATTTTTTTTTTTTTTTTGTTTTTTTTTTTTTGTGCAAAAGCAATGAATGTGTATTTGTAGTGCTATTTTAATTAGAGGCCTCAAGAGGTTAAATAAAGTAGTTTCAATTCCTTTTGTGTAGTTTTAAGAAGCGTGTATTTAAAAAAAAATGTTTTTCATTGGTGAAAATTTATTCGATCATAAATTAAAATAAATAACACTTTAGAGATCAATTCTTCGTCAGTTTCCTCACGTATATCATATGAAGTCTCCTTTGAGTACTTCAGTTAATTTAATTCTTGAATTCCATTCCTTGAAATAAAATGGAATTTACTAATGTATAATTATTAACAATCGAGTCACCATAAATTTAAATTTCCTCACACAAATTGTTGCATTTGTTTCGTATAAGATAAAGAAATTTTTATTCTAGCCTGATCAAGTGAAATATCGTAACAGAATTTTAACCAATGATTTATAGTAATCACTACTAAGTATTACTTGTGACAGATTCAATATCGGATTACGGAAATCTTTCTCTTCAAAAATTAATTTTATATGATCTCTTAATTAAATAATTATAATATAATTACACATAATTTCTGTAGACATTTAAGACAGTAACTCTCTTAATAAGGAAAACGAAGTAATGAAACTTTGAAAAAAAAATAATTATATTTTGTACCTTACGATGGATTAATACGTGTTATAGTTAGTAAAACAAATCATTCAACAATGAGAAAGATGAACAAGAACAAAGAAAATTAAAGAAAGACAATTGTATGTCCAGTTTATGATAAGAGAGACATCGTTGCTACTTTAGCGGAATTAAAAAAAAATCTACTACTATTTTTTAATAATAATATTCGCATTATTTAATCTGTATTTAAATAAGGTTTTTAACAAACTCTTTTCTTAGTCCAACACATTCATAGAGATAATATCGTAATATCAGTCCTTGCATTCGAATAGCCAAGTAAGAGGTCTGAACGGGCCGAAATTTCCAGGCCCGAGCCCGGCCCGACTCAGAGATAAAAAAATTCGGCCCAGCCCGCCCCGAAACAAAAAGTAAAAGTTCGGCCCGAGTCCGGCCCGGCCTGTAATAAAAATTATATTGGCCCGGCCCGGTAAAAAAATTAAAAGTTCGGCCCGAGCCCGACCCAGTCTGGGTGAATTTCTACAAAATATTGATTTTTACGTCGATTTGGTTAAAAATTTGTCTCATACGAGGAGTTTTGACCAAAAATATTTATCTTAACTTTTTTTTTCATGTTTATAATCTTTATTCATATAGAAGTGCCGCAGGCTGCAATATTTATTTTTTTAATGAATCTCTATTAGTTGTTTGTAACTGTTTCAGTTATCATTAATGCTGTTAATCCGTATTCCATGTATTGAAGTGTTAAAAATCGGAAAAATGCTATACAGTAAAATATTCTAAGACGGAATTGCATAGAAAAGAAAAAAAAAGTGCGTTATAGACAAATTCCCTTCTTAGCCAGTGTAAATGTATTATATATTCTTTTCTTACGTATTAGTATATTCATTTTGCATGGATCAGCACGTTTTTTAGTTTAAAACAGAGTTCCGTCATAGACAGGTTCCTTTTCACACGTTTTACTATATTTTAATTTAGCTGTATAAGAAGTAACATAAGCGTAGAAATCTACTATTCTTTAAAAATAATAAATTTTAATATTTAAGTGTAGAATAATGGCGATTTTAAAATGTCTGCATTTTTTGCAAAAATTTTTGGGCCAGATCTCATTTAACTGACTTTAAAATGGACCAAGCCACGCTGAGACAATGATTTTCATACGAGTTGGGTCAAAACTAGGACTGAAAAATTTGGGCAATGAAGACTAGGAATGAAACCATTTCCGGCTCTGTACAGAAAAAAAAGTTAGGCCCGGCCCGAATGGAGAGTGGAGACTAGGCCCGGCCCGAATGACGTGAATGAAAATCGGCCCGGGGGCTGGCCCGTGCAGATCTTTAACTGAAGTTCATTCGAGGACTCGTGCTGTGGCGCAGCAACCATCAGCGATAAATCCCGAGTCTATCCGCTTCCAACTTTCCCTCTGCTATTTTAAATTTGTGTAAACATTACTGCGTTGAAGCAAGAAAAAACTCAGAGTAAGCTCGAGCAAGACGAATGAAGCAGTATGTCGACATCATCCTCAGTTATCTGCTGTGAATGAATTTTTTCTCACTGACAGATACTGGTTAATATTAAGTATTTTTTTACGGAAACATGCTGTCTGAAGCTTTTTAATGTGCTGTTTTTTAATGAAATGTGTATCCGGAAAAAAAGAAATTATAGACATAATGTCCTAGCTATTTCCTTATTTGTGATCAAAACATCGCCAACTATTTCCAAATAACTTTCTTTTCGATCATCGACATGTGCAGGATTTGATAAGTAATATTTCCATTCGATAATAATCGTTAAATTAGTGAACTGAATCTCCTGCTATCCTCAAAGAAGAATAAACTGAGTAAAATATGAGTTATTCGGCATTTTTTCTAATCCTTGAGAAATATTCTTACTGTATCTTTCCGTTACGTGCTAAGAGTAAAATTGGGCCTTCGAAGCTGATTGTGTCTTAATGTAATCTCTTTCGCATCTTAAAAAATAGTAAATTTGTGTTGATACAGCATTTTACTATCTGATGATCAATAATTAGATTAAATATGTTTAAAACTGAGCCCGGTGTGTCAAAGTTAAAAATAAAGATTGAACGAAAATGATTCAGTGTACTAACATTATGTGAGAATCTAATTGAAAGGAATTCACTGATGGGTGCACTGAAATAAGTTATAATAATATGGCTCTCATTATCTGGTCTAACCCATAATGCAAAAACAAGAAGAAATTTAATTTGTCTTATTTTTTATGTGTAAAATTATATATATTATTTACTTCAGTTTAATTTTAAATCCAGCGTTCTTATAAGCATTTTAAGAATAATTAATTATCATGTATAATTATTTTCAGTACTTTAGCCTGTGTTTTTTATGTAAATGAATTGCACTTAATCAAGAAATAATTGAATGGACTATTTATTTAACCCTCCAGCGGCGGGAAACGCTATTTTCGCGTTCTAGTGGGCTACATTTTACAAATTCAGATTGCCTGATTCCCACCACTTTTTAAAAAGCGTATAATTCGGCTTATTCTGTCTATTTATTCTGTAATTAAATAAAGTTACTATTTCTACTTCAAAAAAGTAGTGCTAATCAAACAATATTAATTTTTAAAAAATAACCCACTGAAAAAGTCGCCCGCGGCTGGAGGGTTAAATGTTATCTAATTTATCTGTTTTGTAAGTTTTCATGAGTATATTCGACCAATATAAATGTAAGGACACGTTTGATCAGTTTTAAATTTAATATTCATAATTATAAACTCCTGAAAACGTGGTCTTTATTGTTGCAACATACTAATTCTGTGAGAGATGCGATTATTTCTTATAATTATGACTGTTTAGAACCTTTATTCCTTCAAAAAATTTTATTCTAATTATTGTTTATTATTAAGTGAATCTAATTATTATTATTAATTTGCATTACAATTATCAATATTTATTATTAGCTTAAAGTTATTTCTACGTATTATTATTATAATTATAATTAATATAAAATTTAATTACTAACCTAAAAAAAATAATTCATGCCTGTCTTGATATAAAGTGAATATTACTATTGGGAAATACCGTTATATTTTGGCGACTAAATTGGCAACACTGGAGACATAGTTTTTACTTGTTAACGATGTGGTTTTTATTGCAGTAGAATGTAGTGGCATTGAGAAATTCAAAAACTTTTGTACCAAAATTATAAAACTTATTAATATCCATTAGTTTAATCAAAGTCCAAATGAAAAAGAGATATTATTATGTTCCATAAATATGCTCCCATTGTATACCAATAATCAAATCAAACATAGTGCAGACTTCACGAAACAATCATTGCACATTTGCACTATAGGACGGTTTTAAATATTTTATTTATTTTTTTAGTTATTGTATTTTTCGACAAGTCTAAACAAAGTAAAAATATTTGGTATGCAAAGTTATTTTATAATGTAAGTAGGCAAATACTATAATTTTCAGTAAAGTACAGGTATGTATGTACCATGTAGTATGTATCATGTAGTATGTATCATGTAGAGGAGATAACTTCATATTAACTATTGCCCAATGTCATACATTATTATTCGTATCATTCTTGGAATTAATAATATAAAACACGCTAATATAACATTATATTAACTTTAAGTCACAAATGTATTTTTGCATACCGATAATTAGTTAAATAACATCACATTACAATTTCTTATTTCCATAAAAAATAATTTAAACTGCTTACACTTTTTTTATAGTTGGGTGAGTAATCCATGCATCACTCGATTGAGGGATAATCCATGTTTGATTTTACGAAATTACTCTGCTAAATTGATTTTTTATGTAAGCAGAATATTTATTGTCATCAAAAATGTGTTATTTTCACAAATGACACTTTTGACATACACAACGTCTCACATTTCGAAACCGAGGTGCCACACCTAATTCTCAAGTCTTAATAAAAAATAATTTATCACGTAAAAGTATGATCATTAAAACTGTTAATGATAGATACTAAAGAAATATTGCAAGTTTTCGCACTGACTGAATTTGCGTTAACGTTACTGGATGGTGCAATTGTAGCGCTAAGTTCAGTCACGAAAATGAGTTGTGAAGCGCAAAATAATTTAGTTAAGAGCCTAGACTAGTCATGGAAAGAAACGCTCAAGATCATGTTAATCTTATGGTAAGATTGTTTGCAGATTTCCCTCTTGCATTTTAATATTCTTAAATGATTTATTTTTGCATACCCCCCCCCCCCCCCGCCGATATCGATAACTTTTACTGTGCGTTTGTTTGTACTTTATCGATTTTGGTTACAGTTTTTTTTTTTTTTTTTTTAATAAAAGGAGAGTTTCTTTTTTGTAACCGGTTAGAACCGGTTCCTGAAAATGAAACTATCCTCCTATAAAACAAAAATAACGAAAATGGAAAAAGTACAAAAGCACAATACAAAATATGGACCTCTGGTACCCTATGCAAAAAAAAAAAAAAAAAAAAAAAAAAATCATTTAAAAGTATTAAAATTCGAGCGTGAAATCTGTAAACAAAGTTCACATAGCGTTCTCGTTTTTTCGCATGACTAGTGTAGGCTCTTAATCCCTTGAGGGGCAAGCAAAAATGTCTCTAAATATTGAATTCTCACCGGAATAATTGAAAATTTTTATTTTTAAATAAGGAAAATCAATTTTTTAACGATTTTCCTCCAAAGTTAAAAATATAAAATTTAGTTAAAATTTTCTGGTGAAAATCTTGTTTAAATTAGGTGGGATATATTTTATCCCATCGCCTCTCAAGGGGTTATGCTGCTGTTTCTGTTATGATGGCATGACTTTTGAAATATCAGTTGTTTTAATTTTTTCCACTATGTAAAATATTTTATAAATATAACATTAAATTTTAATAATTCTTTAATAATTTTAGATATCCCTCTTCTAAGTATGAAAATTTTGAGCAGTATGGGATGTAAAACAATTTAATGTGCGAAATTACATTTTGAAACTGTGTTGTACAATATTGTTTTTATTTACTATGTGGATATGGACGTATTCTACAGCTGAAAATAAATTGCCCTGTGTCTGCACGTGCACAGTGCCCTTTATTTTTTTTAACTGATTAATATATCGTTATCCGATTACTGTTCTTAATCTTATTAATAGTTTCACAACTAAGCGCTAGGAATATCATTAGAGTTCTGCGATACACACATTTTCATTTTAATATAGGGAAGACTAGGGAGGGTTGACCATACGGGAGACTTAACCCACCCATCAGTTTTCATAGTTAAAAGAATTTCGGAGTTTTATCAATAGGTGTAAATCAAAGCTACTAGAATGCCCAAACAACAGTCTTTGTTTCATACGGATAATCCAAATAGGTGTGGAAAAAATCAATTGTGAGGCATTTTTAACCTAAAAGTTGTGTCTTTTAGAAATAATTTGTAAGCTGTTTTCAGATAAAATATATCATAGAAATTTAAATAAGTAGGTTTTAAGTAATGCAGAAACATCGAGCTTTCATTCCAGGCATAAAGATTGTACAAAAAGTTAGGTTTAACATAGCAATGTGCTATTCCTTGGAAAAGGACTATGCGGGAAGGCTTGACCCAGTAGGGTTGACCAGATGCTCAAGGCTCCCTTAATTAAGTGGTTTTGGAAATCTTTTTATTATACACTGTGCATAATGAAAGGGTAATGGTTATATATAAAAAATAATCTAAATTTATTTTGTAAATGTAGAATAAAATGAGGTGATGGAAAAGAAAATGTTTAAAACTGATTAAAGAAAGATTTTTGAAAAAAAGGTATAGTGCACGGCAAAAAAATGTTTATTGAAGTATAAGTGGGAGAGCTGATAGGAACTTTTTCTATTTAAATATTACTTACAACAGGTAAATAGAAACATTGGAAAAGACTAGAAAAGACTAGAAAGTATGAAAGCAGGAGTATTAACATTTTCATGGGCTGTGGTATGTTTATGAAACCACTTAATTTTAATGATCAAAAGCCACAATGGCACCAGAATTTTGTTAAAATCCATTCCATTTAATATGTACATGAAATATAGCCTTTTTATTATTTCCAAATAATTTTTTTCGTAAATTCCGATGATAGACATTTATTTTAACATTTTAGAACTTAAAGTATTACCTGTTGTAAGTAATATGGAAATGGAAAAAGTTCCTATCAACTTTCCAATTTATATTTCAATTTTTTTTTTTTTTTTTTTTTTTTTTGCGCTGCACTATAGCAATCTTTTTTTAATGTTTCTTTAATCAGTTTTAAACATTTTCTTTTCCACACTGTAAAAAAAAAACCACTGTAGATTTGCCAGAACAAACTCGATCACAGTGAATGTGCTGTATCTTTCTTTGGTTTCCTGACTATATAAACATGGAAAATACAGTAGTTGTGTAAAATTAACAGCACAATGTGCTGGCAATTCGGACGCCAGCAGTAGGAAACCAAAGAAAGATACAGCACTTTCACTGTGATTGAATTTGTGCGCGAGATGAACAGTACTTTGTACTGTAGAAATGTCTTTTTTTTCTTTTTACAGTGCATCACCTCATGCCTCTGAATAGGTTAAAAGATGTTATGATAAGTTAAGTGCTCATGCGGACAGCTGCTCCTAAATCTGGACATAATAATACATGAAACCCTATGAAAATGGAACCTGTCTTCAACGGAATACTGTCTCAAATGTTAAAATTTCATTTTCCCTGCTGTACAATTATACTTGCTAAGACAAAATCCTGTTTTCTCCTCTGACTTGTGATTGCGTCTAAACAGGTTCGTTTAAGCATCATATTTTAACAAATATATATTTTTTAATATAATTAAAGCATGTAGCATAAAGTTATTTTGCTTTTTTTAAACTGATTTTATTTCTCTTCTCGAATATTTCAATATAAAACAAAGTGAGTCAAGCCTCCCATATAGTGGGTCAACCCTACCATATGTGGGGAGCTTTGACCCATTATTTTCTCATGATTAAAATCGATCATTTTCCAAATTTCTTATATATTACACTTTTATAGCAATTTTATTTTGATAACGAATAAAATGATCTATAAAACTTTATTTTATGTTCAATATTTAAAAAATAAAAAATCATTTTGTAAAAAGTGGGTCAACCCTCCCTAGTCTCCCTATCTTACATTTTCTGTCGATAGTCTACATTCATTAACATCACTTTCTTCGGGTTCAATACCAGTGCCAGTTTAGTTTCGCAGTTCTGAGCATTTTTAGTGCAAAAGTTTGTCATCAAACAGGCCAAACCAGTAAAACATAAAAGCACTTATTATTAAAATTTTTTATATTATTTTATAAACATAACATTCCGAATAAAATAATAAAAGGTGAACTTAAATGCATTATAATGAGAAAATTGTAACTCATAAAATTTAAATATATACTGAACGCAATATTTCTTTATATACGAAGTTTTATAAAATAACCTTAACTAAAATTTTTCCAATCAAAAATATTCACGAAGTTTGGCTTATGCTTCTGAAAATCTTTAAAAATCATAATAAAAAATATATTATTTTGATTTTATATACAAATAACTCACCTTCCTGATAATTATTCGAAAAATTTATTTTCAGTAATCTATATTTCTCTAACTAATTGTTGAAAACTAAAGATAAGTTCTACTTTGTTCTTTTTAGTTGCTAAATTAGAATATAAAATTAACATTTGCTTCTTCTAATGATAACTTTAATTTTTTGCTCAATTTTTAAGCTTGGAAATCTTTATTATGTTGTAAAATACATACAATTATAGAATTAGTTTTTCCAAAATATAATGATAGTTTTCTTTTCCTTTTTGCATTAATTAAAATTGAAAAAAAGCACCAAAAACTTTATTTTCTTTCATGCGCTTTCTACATCTAATCAAATAATAATAATAAAAAAAGACATTTTTGGATTTATTCTGCATGTAGTAATTCCCATAATTGTTTTATGCATATAAAGTTTAGTTTTGTGCAATGCATATCATAGTAGCTAGATTTTTATTTACACAGTATACAGTATTGAAATGTTCCGATTTAATGATCACATTGCTTACTATCCAAAAACACACTAATTTTATTTATATATTTATTTTTTATTAGTTATAATCTCAGTGATGGGTTGCTATTTTCTTAGGCCAATGAAATTAGTGCAAACATTTTCAAATAATTATATAAAACTATTTAATATCTTAAAGTACTATATCGTAAAGTACAGTCGTGGCCAAAAGTTTAGGACCACTGTGCAGAAACTAGCGTTTTTACAATTGAAACCACTGATAACGTCATACATCATATTGATTGCGTCAGATGGCGTCATTCCATCTGGCAGTGGAGTACTATGTTCACTTTTCGTTTGAACTTTGAGTAATAAAATTCGCAGACGCAATTGTTGCTTGTTTTGCAAGTTTTGAAAACCGATGAAAATGGGTCGAAAATCGTCAGTTTCTAACGCTCAACGTGCACAAATCGTTATTCCTCATAATGAAGGGTATTCTGAACGATTAATTAGTGAACTAGTAAGATGTAGTAAGAATGCAGTTCACAATGCGATCAAGAAATTTAAAGAAATAGGGACTTATTTTGATGCCAAAAGGTGTGGTCGACCTCGTAAAACCACACCTAGGGATGACCATGTCATTAGGAGAATAGCAGTTCGTTCTCCAATGAGTTCTGCAAGCAAGATACTGTCAATGCTGCTTGCAAAAAGTGCGGATGTCAGTCGTAGAACAGTAAGTCAGCGTTTGTTCGACGACTTTCATTTAAAATCCCATAAACATGTGAAAAAAGCCAGGTTAACAGCGGCCATGAAAGGTAAGCCCTTGGACTTTGCCAAGAAACATGCCAAATGGACAATTCAACAGTGGCAACGAGTTTCTTTTTCGGACGAATCTACCATACAACAGTTCTCTACACGCAAGTACTATGTCCGTAGACCTACTGGAAAGCGATTTGATGAACGTTACACTTTACAGACTGTTAAACACTACCCAAATGTCATGATTTAGGGTGGAATGTCAGTGAACGGAACGGCTGCATTGTTCTTCCTACCATCAGGAATGACTGTGAATTGCAAAAAATGCGTGAATTTGTTGAAGGAGAAGTTAGAATAACACGTGGCCGTTCATAAATGCACAATTTTTATGCATGATGATGCACCATGTCATCACTCTAAAATTGTTACTCAGTTCTTGAAGACGAAGAAAATTCAAATCCTTGACTGGCCTGGAAACAGTTCCAATTTGAATCCAATTGAAAACTTATGGACTCTCTTAAAGCACAAGGTCTCTGAGAAACAACCAACAAGTGCTAAGGAACTGGAAAAAAGCAACTAAGGAAGTTTTCGGTGAAAGAATTATCAGCTGCATACTGCCGAAGTCTGGTAGAGAGCATGCAAAAAGGTTTCAGGCCGTAATAAAAGCTAACGGCGGACCAACAAAACATTGATTTTTCTGTACAATTTGTGTTTAATGTGTCTGATTTATATGAGTAGAAATGTAATATTCAAGTAATAAACGGAGTCTATAATTTTACTAACGAGTAAGTATTCAATTTATTGTCCGGATCGTAATTTTCAGTGGTGGTCCTAAACTTATGGCCACGACTGTATTATAAAAAATTAAATTAAGAATACCATTATATTTAATTTTATTCAGTAAAAAGAGGTTTTCTATACTTGCAGATTTACAAGAAAAAGAGTAGCACAAATAAATATATCATGAAATAAATATAAATGTTTCAAAATATATATTTAAATACCATTTCATTATGAAATGACTTATTTAGAAAAATATCAATGTAAAATCTATGCATAAATAAGGAAAGTAGGGTATAACACGCAACGCAGTTAGTTTCTCCTTGGAGGCAGAATTTCCAATAGAAAATAGTGAACATAGTGTAACTTCGGGAACAAACATTTGACTTATCCTTGTTCCATAATATTTTAAAGATGGGATGTGCTCATCACATTCTTATTAACAAATGATTTTTTTTTTAATCATCCAGTCTTACCCCACCGTTGTAGTAAAACCGCATGTAGTAAAACCGCATTTAATCTTAAAGGAAATTAAACATATAAGTTTTTATAAAATGAAAAATATATTTTATTTTACAACTTTAACTAAGGAAATAAATAGATAATATTTCAATTATATATTTCATAATTTATTCTTGAAAGGCAAAAGGAGAATTGCCTTCATTACATTTTGATAAAATGCATAAAATAGCTTCATCTCTTTATCAGCTTCATAAAAATCAAAATCACTCTTGTCCATACAGTTTTCATTCCTTTTCCTTTAAACATTGTTTACGGGCTCTTTACTTATTGTTTTCCAACATGCTTTTTTATCCTAAGAAGGATATCAGATTTTACCTCAAGAAAATGGGCGTCTGGAAGCAAGTTATAAAAGTCCATTTATAAATGCAAGCTACAGTTTAATTCTGGGGAGTATACCTCTATTAAAAAAGCTGAACACAATTACATAAAGTGTCAATAACTTTAAATATGTCCCTTTTTAACTATTTTCAAAACCAGTAATCATAAAATAAAAAATAATAAAATCTTCATTCTAACGCATAAAATGTACAAATGTCAGTATGAAGATACTATAATCGCTGCTTCTTCTTCCTGACTACAGCTTAGTGTATCAACCGTTAACCGCAAGAAGTCTGCTAAAATCGAATCAAATCAAGATATCTTTTTTCACGACTATGCTCTTTTATCTTACATTCCCCTATCATTTATGTTTCTCTAATAATATACAGAGAAATGTATAATAGCACTAATTATGCTTACATACTTTAAATAAACTTCATACATGGAATAATACTAACTATTGAAAAGTTACCATGCAGCCATTTATGTATCAGTGAAAAAAAAAATCCATCACGTAAATTAGATCTTTATGTACAGTCGTGGAAAAAAAAAAGTAAACACCCCCTACTAACTCTTCAACAAATTATCGTAGACGGAAGTTAGTGGTACCAAACGACTGGAAGTAAAGTCTACTTTTAAATGATGTATATAAAATTTGCTTAGGGGGCCATCTGCATATTAAAGCGAACCCAAACCTATTTTTTTTCAATGGCAATCCCTAATTTTAACAAGATATTTCAAATCTTCGGTTCAAACTATGCCTAGACACCAAATTTCAAGTCATTTGAATGATAAGTTTTTGAATTATAAACATTCAAAATTGAGTGCTTCTAATGTTAAATTACATTTTCATATTTTTATTTATATCTCCAGACATTATGCTCCTAATGTGCTAATTTTTTTGTGCAGCAATAATACTAATGTGTCCAAACATAAATACGCTGAATTTGCAATTTTTATAATTTTATGATATGAACAGTGAATCATGAAATTAATATTCGAAAACATTATGAATTGCAACCAACAATTTTTTGATGGATTTATATTTATTAAGTCCTGCTTTATCAAAATCCAAAATTTCACATTTTTCTTCCAAATAGTTTTCAAATTATGCTTAGAAAACGGCAAAATGATATTTTAAGGGGCCGTCAGTGATAGAAGTAAGTAGATATTTTGAAATTTCTTCTGCTGTCCTGTTATCAAACAGTGCCTTGATCAAGAAGGCGGCTCTGTCGGTTAACAATAGAGTACGGGACTTCGATTTGGATACAGCCCTTAAAATACACTCGTTTTAAAATAATTAATTTCTCGGAAACTTATGGTACGAATTGCATAAAAATTTGTTTTTAGGCTAATTGAAGGGTGTAGAGTTCATGTATGCTGTCAAAATTGTGTACTGCTATTGAAAAAAATAAAACAAAGTTATGGTTCGTTTTAATATGTAGATGGCCCCCTAAGCAAATTTTATATACATAATTTAAAAGTAGACTTTATTTCCAATCGTTCGGTACCAATAACTTTCTCCTACGATAATTTGTTGAGGAGTTAGTAGGGGGTTTTACTTATTTATTTATTTATTTATTTTTTTCCACGACTGTACGTTTACCCATTGAATGCTTCTTTAACTTCTAAAAATTACTTTCTTACTTAATGTAACTATAAGTTATGTTCGTTATGGATGTAAATTTTATTATTCATTTTACAAAATTTTACAAGAACCATATTTTCATTCAAAGATTTTAATGTATTTCACAGAAAAAAATAATCCTTTGAAAGCTAAATATGTTTTTGCAAACTGTTCAGTTATTCCACTGTTTTTATAAAAAATGGTTACATAGTCGTAATTTAACTATACAGTGCTTTAAGAAATTATAAGACCACTTTGATTTTGAAAATTATGAAGAAAATAAAAGTTCTAATTATAGTTTAAACACATGAGATATCAAAATGCAACATATTTATTAAAATTAGTTTGCAATAATTTTGAATAACGCAATAAATAATTATGTTAACAAAATATAAGCAATGATTGAAAAGTACACTGTTAACAAATTATGAGACCAGTTGTCTAAAAACAAAACTAATAAACAAAATTAATACAATGTTGGTCCCCGATTTTTCCTTATAACCCCAAATACTCTGTTTTTCATAAAAGTGATCATGTGATTAACTACAGACTCAGAAATATTGTGACATTCTTTCACAATGGCTACTTCTAGTTCATTGACAGATAAAAACTGTTTATCATTAGAATAAACTTTGTAACTTAATACGACCCAAAGGTTTTCCCATAGGGTTCAAATTTGGACTTCGACTTGGACATAACAAAACATGATTTTTTTTCTTTTTTTAAACCATTCCTGGGAGGATTTAGAAACATGGCAAGAAGCATTGTCCTGCTTAAAAATCCAGTTATCACCACCTAAAAAAGGTCCAAACGGTATCAAATGATCATATAACATAGCCTGATATTACGCAGAGTTTATACGTCCCGAAATTCGAATTAAATCGCATAATCCATCATGACTAAAAGCTCCCCAAACCATTACTGATCCTCCTCCCATTTGTCGATTGAAGCAGTGTTTCGGTTCCTTCCTCAAATCATGCCAATAGCGTTTATAACCATCCGGACCGTCAAGATTAATGATTTTTTCATCTAAAAATATCACTTGTTTTCTGGTCCCACGACGTGACATTTTTAGCCCATTTCAGACTTTTTTTCTTTATGATGTTTCATTAACCACAGTTTTTTTTTTCAACAGTATCATACATTTTGCATTACTATTTGATTTCAGACTCTTCCAAACCGTTACTTGTGAGGTTCTTTGTTGAAACGGCCAGAAATTTCCCGAGTTTGAAAGACCTTTTTGGGTTGATAATCGAAATATTTGTCGATCATACCGTGCTGTTAAAATCGTTTTACTTCCAGATCGTTAAATTTTATTCGAATCCTTTTTAATTATTTCATTGTGAATGGCAGTTTTAGAACGGTTCATTAACCGAGCTATTTCTTGTTTAGATTTACTAGCACCCTTATAAAAACAAATTTTTCTTACTTCGGTCGCTTTACCACGCGGCATATTGAAATACATCGTAAATAACGCTATCTAAACCCTTGGCTTCTCAAAATTACTTTAACGATATACAAACGCGTACGTTTTATAATGATTCTTATAAGACGTATAATATGCTGATTTCCTCAGGTGGTCTTATGATTTTTTAACAATCACCTTATTTACGTTTTTTTAAAAAAAATTAGAAGATTTTAATAAAGTAACTTAAATTTTAATGTAGCAATTATATCAGAAAACGTTCTACGATCAATTTTAAATACACACGCTAAATTTTGCATATTGTACCGCCTTCTTCTTAAGAAGTGCACCAATTCGTTATAGTCCAGGCAATAGAGACCGTATAAGGGCTCTACCTAGCAAAATTCATGGTAGTTCTGGAAAAAAGGCTTACTATATGTTTTTTGGGTCGCTGAATCCGAATTTTTAACTTCCCACGAAAATTTCCCTGGCAACCACCCCCAAATTTTGGTAAAATGCCCCCCCCCCCCAAAAAAAAAAGGTTTTTATTAAAAAATCAAATTTTTAATTGTTTTAGGGAAAAAGTATCTAGAAATTCAGAAAATAGACAAAATTTTCAACAAATAAGTTACACGACATTAAGATGTAGGATGAATGGGGAGCGGGGGGATCTGCCTCGTAACAGGCGCCGCGGTGCTGCGTGGACTAAGTTGCGCAATTCCACATAACCACTCACATCGATTACATTCACCTCCCGTCTCCCCTCCGAACTTTCCCTATAAGGTTTACTTTAAGTTTTTTGGGTCGCTGAATCAGAATTTTTAAATTCCCCCCAAATTCCTCCCCCCCCCCCCCCCAATAGTTGTTTTTAACCTAAATTTCTTATTGTTTTAGGGGAAAAGCATTACGAAATTCAGAAACTAGACAAAATTTTCAACAAATAGGATATATGACATTATGAATGAGGATGAACGGGTTGGGTGTGGGCTGCCTCTGAACATGCACTGCGGCGCTACGTGCACTAAATTATGAAGTCCAGGCAATAGGGGATTTTATCTGGCAAAATTAATACTAGTTCTGGATTTCGACTCACTTTATGTTTTTTGAGTCGCTGAATCCGAATTTGTAACTTCCCACCAAAATTTCACCCGGCAACCCCCCAAAAAATTGATTTTTTGAAAAAATTTGGTTTTTGAGAAAAGCACGCGGGGAATGTTCCGAGGCAGCCCCCTCTCTCCCCGTTTATCCTACGTCATAATGTCACATATCCTATTTGTTGCAAATTGTGTCTACTTTCTGAATTTCTACATGCTTTTTCCCTAAAACAATAAAAAATTTAATTTAAAAACAACTATATTGGAGGGGTTACGGGGAGCAGAATTTTAGGGGGAAGTTAAAAATTCGGATTCAGTGACCCAAAAAACTAAAAGTAAACCTTATAGCGAAAGTTCGGAAGGGAGACGGGAGGGCGAATGTAAACGATGTGAGTGGTTAAATGAATTTGCGCAACTCAGTCCACGCAGCACCGCAGCGCATATTCCGAGGCAGATCCCCCCCCCCCCCATCATTCATCCTACGTCATAACGTCATATATCTTATTTGTAGCAAATTTTATCTACTTTCTGAATTTCTAGATACTTTTCCCCTAAAACAATTAAAAAAAAATTATTTTTTTAATAAAAACCTTCATTGGGGGCATTTTACCAAAATTTCGGGGTTGCAGGAGGAAATTTTGGTGGGAAGTTACAAATTTGGATTCAGCGACCTAAAAAACAAGTAAGCCGATTTCCAGAACTACCATTAATTTTGCCAGGTAAAATCCCCTATTGCCTGGACTATTAGTGATCTTATAATTTCTTAACGCGCTGTATTCTGACCATTTTAATGTCCATATTATCGTCAGAATACAGTTAAAATACCGTTATACAGGGTGTGTCACAATTCCTTCAGGGGTTTGGAAGGCTTATTGAAACAATATTACCAATACAGCAACAAAGTTGATTTTACTGAAGAAAGAAATATTACAAGTTTTGTTTTACAAATGTTCAATATGAGAACCTTTGGTGATGCGGTAGATATCAAGTCTAAAGTCAAATTCAAGCAACCACTTTTCTCAAATTTACAAAACCACGCATGAATTGTTTTGTTCGTTGGTGGTTGCAATCCGTATTTTGTACGACATTTTCTTTGAACTGTCACAGCAGATTGACTTTTTGCAAATTCTAACACGCATTAAGTTTTCTGTGAGCCTGTAAACGCCATTATCGTATATGCAAAATTTTCAAAAGTGTGCTTTTCGGTTATTTGCAACTGCTAACTCATTTGTGAAACAAAACTTGTAATGTTTCTTTCTCCAGCAAAGTCAACATTGTTGCTGTATTGGTAATATTTTTTTATAAGCCTTCCGAATCCCGGAGGGAATGGTGACACACCCTGTATAATCGTTTTCTATAGAAGCGTCGAATAACGGGAGAGTTGGCCGCAAATCCTTACAGTGTATACTGTAAAAATGAAGGAAACACGCTATATTTCAGAAAAAGTTTTATTTCTTATTGAGCAAAAAAAAGCTCTTGTATGAAAGTAGAAGTAACACTGAACAAACGCTTAACCTTGCTTCTGATTTCGTAAATTTCGTAATGGCAGCAAGTTATTTTTCAAATAAAGGGCATTAGTAAATTCTTTTGAAAATCATTTTGTTTCAGTTTAATTTATAAAGTGTAGTCAATTGATTTTTTTTGTATTGTATTAGGATAAATGTTAAATAGAGAAGTTTATATACAAAATCATTCAAAAAGTTGGATGCGCAAAAAAAAAAAAAAAAAAATCCAAATTTCTCAATTCGCGAAAAGGTATGTTATTAAAACCAAAATATCATAAAATTTTTCATATATTCATAGGATGAACTTATTAAAAGTACAATTACGATAAAACTTATGATATACGTGCAATGAAAATGATTTCATTATTTATTATTAATATTATTTAATGCTTTACTGTGTAGTTATACTGGATCTGTACAGTTCATGCATTTGTATATCAATGTTTACTAATAATAATATTGCCTTTCTTAATGACAGAAATTCAGAGATTAACCAAGGCAACTGTTGCTATTCGGAAATTGTGGTATTAAAATTCAAGGACAGCACGAAGCCAATCAGCCTTCGAGGTGGTAGGCCGTATACTTCTCGGATCTTGACATAACAGGCTAAAGAAACGCTTCTAGGCAAGTCATTGTCATGAAACTTATCTCTTTCTTTTCTTCATATAAAGACAAAAAAAAATGTATAATTTATGCAGGCTAGTCTACAATTTTCGTTAATATTTAATATTAAAATTTTCTTATCCTCCAAGATATAATGACTTGTTCACTGATAATGTTTTTATTCTAAAATTCTCAAATTAATTTAAATTAAATTATAATTTATTTTTCGCACGGATTTATAGTACTTATTGATGTACAAATGTAAAATAATTGATTTACTAAAATTTCTCGAAATTTATAATTAGTAATTTCGTTAGAATTAAAATTATTGTTAAAAGTTTTGTTTTCTTTGTGATATATGTTTTTATCTGGCTTGCTGCTTGGGTGCTATTAGGCCTATCGACTTGATTTTTCTGTCTGTATTTTTGTATTATATGTTCTATCATCTCCTAAAAATTTCAAGTTACTAACTTAATTAATTACTGGCTAAAATATTTTTAATCATCTGCATTTCATAAATTTTTCGCTTATTGAACATCTGTTTCTGTTTTGGGGTTGCTTCTAAAGCTACCGACAAATGTTTTTTACTATCCCCCTCCCCATTTATTTCTCTGCGCTTCCCGAAAGTGGTAAGTCTCTAACTTAATTAATTATTAAAATATTAATTATTTTGTAAACTACTTTTAGCACATTTTTCGTAGCATGAACATGAAGGGGAGTTTTGGTTCATTCTTTTGAGGCATATCCAGTCTGCTTCTGATTTCAGTGCTTTTTCTGCGTATATTTCTTATTGCTAAGAGTCATTTTTCTGAAAATTAACACATTTAGGTTATCAGGTGCGTTTTCTGTTTGAATTGTTTTGAGTATGTCTTTTTCGAAATTTAACACCTAAAAGGCAACAATATGATTTCGATTAATTTTTGTTTATGCTTTATGTCATTTTTCTTCACCATCCCTCGCCAGTTGTTATTTAAACTGTGTATGAATGTGTAATTATGCGCCAAATTTAGTTTTCCCATTGATTAACTCTTATTTCTAGTTAAGGCTTTAAGTAATGCCTTTTCCCCTCCACCTCTTCCTGATACCTTTCCCACAGATTCTGTGAGAATGTGCAGTTTTCAAACAAATTAGGCTTTCTTGCATATTACTGTGAACTCTCACAGAGAAAGAATCCATCGAGATCCAGATAATTTCCCGTCTCCGCCTTCTAAAACCGTATGAAAAAAATACAACTATCGCATTTTTTTATGGTCGTAAGCCTTAGTACGATTCGTCAAACATAAATATTTAAAAACAAAATAGATTTATTTATATAATTATTGTTTTGATAATCTTTAACATTAAACTAGTATTTTAAACATTATTTTAAACTTTAAAATAAGCAATACGAATCTGGAATTGCTTATATTCTGAAATTTAATGAAACACATTATCTTTAACGAACACAACTACATATCTCATTTTTCACATAATAGTTAAGATAGTCAAAAATACTCTTTTATTGATTGTTTTTTAGCGACTTTAAAAAAAGGAGATTTCTGTTTTTGGACGTTATATGTCAGTGTATGTACATGGTGGTCATAAAGACACTTCCCCGATATATGAACCCCAAGCGTCCTAAACGCTCAACCAATCGAAAGAAAATTTCAGATATTGTTATTGGAAGGTATGCGCTTGAGATCGTGATGATTTAAAACAATATAACACTCACGGGTACGATTACAATGAAAAAAGAATTCAAATTTTCAAAAGGCAACGCCCCCCCCCCCCCAATTTTGTTTTCATGCACAGATTCATCAGCGCATTTAAAAACCATAAATGGCGTGGTAACGATACACGTATGTCGGAAATTTCAGGAGTAAAACATTTGCAAAGAAGAGAATTGTAGATGACCTATGACAACACAGAGAGGAAATGCATTGACACACAGTCAATAATTCACAGGGATAGACAGTAAAAGAACCAATCGCACAAGACCTTGTTCAAAGCATTGAGTGTGGAAAGTCTTTCATAAGCAGTGTGGGAAGATAGTTTGTTCAATCATGTTTTCGAACGTGCCAACATGATGACACTTACAGGGAAACAACGAGGTAAATTGATAACGTTGTGTTATCTGAACGGAGAAAATGCGTCAAATCAGTGCGAGTTTATTAGCAAAACCGTGAGCTACAACGACGCCCATGTTCCGCAAAAACTTGTGTGATTTGCTAAAAAGACATTGAAGAAACTGGGTGAACATGGGATAGACTGCGATCCGAGCGACCATGTGTGGCTATTGATGTTGTTGCGGTAGTGCATAATACGATTACAGCAGGTCCACTGCATAGTGCAATAAGTGTTGCCTGCAATTAAAATGTAGCGAAAACCACAATTCTCAAGATTATGCGCACTGTTCTGCGGATGATTTCTTATCCATTCCAGTGCATCCAGATGTTGCAGCCTGGAGCCGAGCAAAAGCGTTTCGACTTTCCATATTATTTTCTCATCAGAATGATGAAGATAGCAGGTGACCTCTGCGGATACTAAGGACGGATGGGGCACACTTCTGCTTAACTGAGAACCTAAACTCCAAGAACTGCGTTCACTAGGCTCACGAAAATCCTCACGATGTGACACCAACGCCTTTACACGATGCTAAAATGACTGCATGGTTTGACATGGCAAGCACTTTCGTTCTCGGTCCGTACTTGTTCGTAGAGGTCACTTGCACGTGAAAACGTGTTCCATCACAAGTGCTTGGTATAAAATAGTGTTGCAAAAGTACGTAATTCCAGAATTGCAGCAGCGAAATGCTGTTAATGACACTGTATTGATGCAAGATGGTGCTCCTCAACACGTCGCCACATGTGTTAGACAAGTGCTGCAACAGCACTTTGATTATAGTGTCATCTCCCGTATCTATGAAGTTTCATGGCCGCCATGATCCCTCGACCTCACTCCGATGGATTTCTGGTTCTGGCATTATCTGAAATCGAAGGTGTGCACATGAAATCTAAGAGATTTGTCAGAATTGGAAGATTCCATAAAACGTGAAGTTATACAGATTTCTCTTGCAATGTTACGTTTCTCATTCTTGTCAACAATCTCCCGCATACAATGCGTTATCGTCTGTGAAAGTGGGCAAGTTGAAAATTGCTAATTCCAATACAAGTTTTTTCTTAAAAAAAACCAGACAAAATACATTTAAATTTAGTTACCCTATTTCCAGCAAGGTGACGCTATGCACGTAAAAGAAAATTGCGTTGAATCTGCGTTACCTAATTTTAATTTGGGTACTACATATTTTTATCTTAAGGCTATCACACAATGATAACTAAAAAAACATTGTTTAAATTTAGTTACTGTTTCTCTCGGTAGGAGGTGTTATCATTATAACGGACAGTTGACTTGTATCTGTACAATCTAATTTTAACTTAAAGCATGGTTTCCACATGAGAAAATATAAAAAAATATATTTTAAAATTTTAGTTATGCACTTTATCACTAGGGACGCTACCAGAGTAGAAAATCTATCTTGTGAAACTGACGTGGTAGAATCTTTTTCTAAAGATTTGTAAACGCCCTCACTGACAAGCCCGTGTTAATACGTTCATTAACCTTCAGGATTCACGGCAATATTAACAATATTCAAAATAATACAATTCTGTTGATTTAATGGATTTTTAATACATTGAACAATGATTAACACTCTCAAGGATTAGATTCATATTTTTAACTAAGTTTTTTTTATATAATGTTGAAAGAATATATATATATATATATATTAGCCTTTAAAACAGAATACAGAGAAAACACCATTACAATTTTGCCCTTTTGGAAGACTGTCAGAGGGTACAAACATAAAGGAATAATTTGATTTAATTTTTTTATCCTATTTCCGGACAGGGAAAACAATAAACAAAAAAGAAACTTGTGTTGAATTATTTTTAACATCAGTATAACTGCCATACAGAGAATTATTAAAAAAATAATCTTATTTAAATTTGGTCCAGATATTTCCTTCTAGACGGCGCTAAAATACAGAAGAAAATTTTGTTGAATCTGCATTCCTTAATTATAACTTGGAGTATAGTTGAAATGTGAGGAATCATAAACGGAAAAACTCTTTTAAGTTTTAGTTATGCAATTTACTACCAGAGCGTTGCCAGACTTAAACAACCTATCGTGCATTCCATAAAAATGAATCTGGTAACAATCGATTAGTAATAAAATCAACTAATTAATGCTATACATATAGTTTTCTTAGGGGTTGTCTACATATAGAAATTATACCAAAATTAAACATTTTAAATGCGCACCTGTAATTTCGACATTATATTTGGAATTGTCGGAAAAGTTTATCACAGGATACAAACTGATATATGATTGGATTAAAAAAATTAGGCATTATTCAAGTCTGAAGTTCTGAACTAATAACGTTAAATGTAATTTTAATCACTGGAAAATAGATGGAAAAGGTGGTAGTAATTTAAGCATAACTTTAAATCTATCATGCGGAATAAGCTGTAATTTTGGATTCGCCTGTTTGAAACTTATAGAAATCAATTTCTGTTACATAAAATAATAATCTATAATTCATATTTTTAAAAAATAATTTCAACATACGTATGCCCACTGTAAACAACAAACTATTGATTATAAGGTTTTAAAGTAAAAATTAATTTGTATTAAAGAATATGAATTACTATCTGTAACTAACGGAAAATACATCATTGTCACATTTTAGTTATTTCTGTCACAATTGCATTCGGTAAAGCCCAAATTTCATGTCAAATACCTAAATGTGACAGTGCTCTTTCTCCATGTCAGTTCATCTTAAATTTATTCACTTATTTGTTATCTGAATTTAAAATATTATCACGACATTATAATTAAATATTGAATCATTTAACATTCACACTTTAAACAATTTTCACCTTTCATAGAAAAGAAGTAACAAATGAATAACCAATACAACATTAATTTTTCAAAAAATATGTATTACCGTATGTTTTTATAACTATTCCACAAACTAAATTTTTTATACTTAGTAATTTCTGAAAAACTCTACTTATTCCTGCAAATTAACAATTGCAGTAATGTCATAGATTAAAACCTTTCGGTCCTTTTTAAGTGAAAAAAAAAAAAAAAACTTGTGAAATGTTTCTTGTTCCTACGTGGTTGCTTTATAGTCCAGGCAATAGGGAATTTTACCTAGCAAAATTAATGGTAGTACTGGAAATCGGCTTTCTAGATGTTTTTTGGGTCGCTGAATCCGAATTTGTAACTTCTCACCAAAATTTCTCCCGGCAACCTCCCCAAATTTTGGTAAAAAGCCCCCCCCCCCCCAAAAAAAAGGTTTTTATTGAAAAAATCAATTTTTTTATTGTTTTAGAGATAAAGTATCTAGAAATTAAGAAAGTACACAAAATTTCCAACAAATTAGATATATGACATTATGACTTAGGATGAAGGGGAAGGGGGGATCTGCCTCGGAACATGCGCGCGGTGCTGCGTAAACTAAGTTGCGAAATTCCACTTAACCACTCACACGTTTACATTCGACCTCCCATCTCCCCTCCGAACTTTCTCTATAAGGTTTACTTTAAGATTTTTGGGTCGCTGAATCCGAATTTTCAACTTTCCTGCAAATATTCCCCCCCCCCCGAAGCCCCCCACAAATAGTTGTTTTTAACCTAAATTTCTTATTGTTTTAGGGGAAAAGCATTGCAAAATTCAGAAACTAGACAAAATTTGCAACAAATAGGATATATGACATTATGAATTAGGATGAACGGGGAGGGTGAGGGCTGCCTCTGAACATGCACTGCGGCTCTACATGTACTAAATTATGAAGTTCAGGCAATTGGGGATTTTATCTGGCAAAATTAATACTAGTTCTGGATTTCGACTCACTTTATGTTTTTTGGGTCGCTGAATCCGAATTTGTAACTTCCCACCAAAATTTCACCCGGCAACCCCCAAAAAATTGATTTTTTGAAAAAATTTGGTTTTTGAGAAAAGCGCGCGGGGAATGTTCCGAGGCAGCACCCTCTCTCCCCGTTTATCCTACGTCATAATGTCATATATCCTATTTGTTGCAAATTTTGTCTAGTTTCTGAATTTTGTAATGCTTTTCCCTTAAAACAATAAGAAATTTAAGTTAAAAACAACTATTTGGGGGGGGGGGGAATTTTGGGGGTAAGTTAAAAATTCGGATTCAGCGACCCAAAAAACTTAAAGTAAACCTTATAGAGAAAGTTCGGAGGGAAGTTGGGAGAGCTAATGTAAACGTGTGAGTGGTTAAGTGGAATTGCGCAACTTAGTCCACGCAGCACTGCGGCACATGTTCCGATGCAGATCCCCCCTTCCTCTTCACCCTAAATCATAATGTCATATATCTAATTTGTTGCAAATTTTGTCTACTTTCTGAATTTCTAGCTACTTTTCCCCTAAAATAATAAAAAAATGGAATTTTTTAATAAAAACCTTTTTTGGGTGCTTTTTACCAAAATTTGGGGGTGTTGCCGGGGAAAATTTCGGTGGGAAGTTACAAATTCGGATTCAGAGACCCAAAAAACATCTAGAAAGCCGATTTCCAGTACTACCATTAATTTTGCTAGGCAGAGTCCCTATACGGTCTCTATTGCCTGGACTATTATTATTTGTTTAAAAATAAGTAATTTTGGCAGGTATGTCATTTTCATACACCAACTGAGCACCATGTTTCTAGGACAATTGAGAAAGAGCACTTTTGAGTTGCTCGCTTCCTGTTCCCTGGATTCAAAACTTGATCCGTTGATCATAAGCTTGAATCATTCATTATTCTTTACGCTTTGCTTAAATATACACCGCTATTATTACGTCAAATTTTAGATTAAACTTTTGTAACGACATAAATTTGCCTGTTTTTATCACCTGAAATACCGAATTAGGTATACAGCAAAACAAAACACTAATATACCACTTTATGCTAATTTCTAAATATATTATTTCAACAAAGTTCAATTATTCGCAGTTTCTACTTTTAAACAACATTTAAATTTAATATATGAAAATTCCACATAATCTAACCTTATTGTGTGTCTGCTGAAGGCCTATTTGCATTTGAAGGATCCAATTTGTCTATAGGTCTATAAAAAATGCTACAAAGTGCGATGAAAGTTTTAGGTGAACTCTAGTTCAGTTTGTGTCATTTAACGAATTGAAATTTCCAACTGAGCGAAAAAATGCCCAGTCCAGGTATCGAACCCAGATCCTTGGCTTACGGGTCCAATGCTCTACAGTTTAAACTAACTGGGCTGGCATAATGGTAATAATATCTGGTCTGTCATGCAGGCAGCTCAACAGAGTAAACCGCGGGTAAAGGAACCAATCATCCTTAAAGGTTATCAATCAGTTTGCTTGTGTTAAAAGAGCAGATGTTATTACCATAAGGTTATTTGAGCGAAATATGCTCGCTGGTTGTCAGCCCAATTAGCTTAAACGGTAGAAGATTGGCCCCGTAAGCCAAGGATCTGGGTTCGATTCCCGGGCTGGGCATTTTTCCGCTCAGTTGGAAATTTTATTTCGTATGATAACTTTATCAATCAGTTTAATTGTGCTAAAATAATAGTTTGTGTCATTTTGTCTGGATTTCGCTTCCAGTAGATGAAACAGACCCTCAATACCGTAACGTCAGTGGAGTTATTTGATATCCATGTATAAAAAAACGAGACTGAATTATCTATTTCGGGATTATTCCGTGCACTTAGAAAGTGTTGTCGGAGTTTGATAATTAACAATCTATACTGCGATGGGAAATTTTTATAAAAAAACCCTTTTTAAATGCAGTAACATGTTTCGCCGTTTTCTTCATCAAATTCAGATGTCTGATTATTCACAAGTATATACGATTCGTGGGTTAACATTTCCGGTATCAATGTTGCCAGTCTACTACTTTTTTAATAAATCAGATTGCTTGATTTCTACCGGGTTTTTGAAATAGAAATCTTACCTTATTTAATGACAGCTTAAATAAGGCGAATATTACTGTTTCAAAAATACACTGGCAATCAAGCAATCTAAATTAAAAAACAAAAGTAGCGGACTAGAAATAGTTTTCGGTTCAAAAACTTTATCTCATTTATGGATCATCGCATTTAGGCACATTGGCTTTATTCACCAAATATTTTTCATTTATTCTTTGTCTCTCATTACGAAATATGTTATAAACATTAAATTAATTATAGAGAGATAAAACATTATTAAAATAATTCGTAAGCCATAATTTTTCAAATTAAAATCATGTAAATCACTTATGGGTTAAAATATATATCTGAGATACTTGTTACAATGTATACAAAAGGATTTTATTTTAGAAACAAGTAGAAATTCTATGTCATTTCATTCATTCCCGACGGTTTACTTAATATCACAAACAGAAACACCTAATTGTCATTCCTTGTTCCTTGATCTTCTACTCTCGCAGACAGCATACAGACTGTAGATTAATGATCTTCTTTTGTCGCTTCTTTTTTGAGACACTTATCAACATCAGAACAAGGAGAAAGATGTTTTAAAGAATGCGGCGAACGATAGTAGAGTAAAAGATATTTTTTATAAAAATTTGTCATTACTCATTTAGCGGGAGTGGCATTTATGTAATATGTTCCTCGTATCATATTTATGTTTTAATATTATAATTTCTTATATTCATATTTTAACATTATATTTTCTTATTTAAGTTTAAATACAGTAAACTCCCGATTATCCGCGAGTCTAAATTTCTTTTTTTTCTTCTTTTTTTATCTTTGAGAAGAAACTTATTTCTCCGATGTAGGATGAGTTTTCGATCCTTTTTACTAAATATGATTTCCATTTGAAAACGTGGAACAATGACGTGCACAAAGCAGGTGCAGCTAATCTTGAGGGTGTCGCAAGGCCACACACCTGTTGATAAACAATGTACGGGTACTGAAAGTCACCCCCGCCCCCCTGTTATGATTTTGTTTCTCCCGTTTTTCATAAAGCACACCAGTTTGCTTGTTTTAGCTGAGTTGTGAACACGTGTCTTACAGAAGTTCGCGTTTGTATTTAAATTTTATAGTTTTGCATTTTCAATACGTATTTGAAAAATGTCACAAAAAAGAAAAAGAGTTGTGTTAACGATTCAAGATAAATTAGAACTGATTAAAAAAATTGAAAATGGTGCTACAAGAAAACAAATAAGCTTGCAATATGGAATTGGAGAATGCACAGTTAGGGAGTGTGTGAATGCACAGTTAGGGAAAAAGTGTTTCAGTACAAAAAAACAGACACTTTTGACGGATTTTCTAAAGAAATAAACCTACAAGTTTGTAAGTAATGAATAATTTTATTATTCCTGAAGTAATAAGTATCTTTATGTTACCCATTGTGCGTAGAAACTGTAAAATGTATGCTTGTGTTACTTATATGTGTATAAATTATTCAAGGACATATTTGTGTTGATTTGTTCCGTTTTTTCAAAATTTTGTGGATTATCCGCGATAGTCGTGCCACCCAATTCTGCGGATATTCGAGAGTTTACTGTATTATAATAATATTATGTTTTCTTATTTTTATGCTTTAATAATGTTTAATAATGTATGTTCATACATTTTTTATACAAACGGAATTACTATTTATAAAACAGATTTTTGTGCTAACTGTATAAATATGTCCGTAAAAGTACTTTCTTTAAAACTGTATAAATTTGTTCATAAAATGTGCTACGGTTTTTTTAATCTTTGTAATGCACTTTAATGAGTTTAAAATTTTTTAGTTTAATATTACGCAAAGACTATGTCTCCTAGAATTATACGCATTCGCAAAAGCTTCAATACACATCATAAGAAGAAAACTCACATCCTTAAAGAAATACAGAAATTACACAGCACACAATGTTTATTATTTGAATACTTTATTGCACTAATTATAGAAAAGCCACTAACATTTTGAAAGTGCAAAAATATATTAATATATTAATTCTTAATCAAAATTCTCGTTGTTACAGTTATTTTTAATAAGTGAAAAATGTATCTATTTGAATAGCGATTCCATCAATGTTTTATTCATGCTTCAATTGTCCAAAAATCTGAAATCTATATAATAAACCGTTACAATCATATTTGACAGCTTAATACATAGTTCAAAATAATTTTGTTGCTAACGTAGCATTCAAAATTCAATTTTTTATAAATTTGTTTAGTAAAATTGCAAAGGGTCTAGCCGGATAATCATAGAGAAATGGCCCCCACGGCCGGTATTGGAAATAACATCTGGGGTAATAAGACTCAACATGAGAATACAACATAGAGCGTTATTAGCCCCTGACCTTGAACTGTCCTTGAGATAATCGGGGAAGTGTGCGCCGGCGCTACTATTTTTCAAATACGTTTTTATCAACCAGTACACAAGTTAAAAAAATGAAACCATCGCGAATTATTGAAGAATATATTAGTTCACATTATATATATTTTTCACATTTTTATACAAATTTTAACAAAGAAAAATAAACAAAATATTTTTAAAAAATTATTAATGTAGTAATTTTATATGTACACCAACCAAAAAATTACAGAATAATGCTCAAAGCATGTACTTTTCAGAGAGAAAATTTCGTTAAAATCGAAGATGCGCTTTTTGAGTTATTAAAAAATAATGCTAGCAACTTGCTAAAATATTCGTAACTTTCCCTGTTTGCATTTGCAGAAATACACTGCTATCAATGGATTTGTCGATTCGTGACATTTACACTCGGGCAGGATACGCAGTGCGCAAAAATAAGAGAATGTTTCCATACATACTACTTCCCTTTAGGTTTATTTCGTGTTTGTAAATATTCTGCTATTTCGGCGTACTGCGCATCGTTCTCACGTAATAATATCAAGAGCTCACAAACAAAATGGTAACATTGGTCTACCATGATTTTCTCATAGAAGAGGGCTATGGGGCTGTACAATGTACACATATAACGTATCACATTAGGGAGGAGTGTGTGTGTGCGTGTGCGGGGGGGGGGGGTATGACACTTGACATCGGAAGATATCTGTTGAGGTAGGGGTGTTTGTCATTTGATATCGTTATATTTTTTTATCAACCAAAATTCACTTTTTTGGTACCTTTTACTTTACATCTGTTATCTTAATTTTTTAAGTATGTTTTCTTCTTTTAATGAAAATACAAAGTTATTATTAAAACCATTCAATGATTATAAAACATTTCATTCCAAAATACGGAATAACCCAACGTTCCTCATTAATATTCTCCTGCCATACGCGTATATAATTCGTTGTTAGAGAAACCAGATTCGAAATGATACTTGCTAGTAACAGATGGAGAAGAATATTTTCTACCTTTTTTATTTGCAAGAAGTTCTGTTTAGCCCCGTGCAAGGGCGAAATGCAAGAAGACAATATTACTATTAAATGCATTTTGTAACAAATAGCGATTACTAAAAATTGTTAAATAAGTATTTCTTTAAAATGGTATTTGACATAAAGTTATTCCTTATATAACGGTGATGTTTTATGAATTCCTTCTCTTCATTTAAAGGAGTAAAATATGCGAATAAAAAATTTACAACTATATTTGTATATCATTGCAAACATATAAAAGGGGAAAAAATGAAAAAATAAAAAGAATCTTTAGACACTGATAACAATATTATTAAGGGGAGGGGTTTCGAGGAATGATAACGCATGATATCGGAAGTTTGGAAGGGGGTCCGAAATTGCCAAAAAAAGTGATAACCTTATATATTTACAGCCCCTATTCAGCTTCACCTGCACAATCGACTAGACCATCGAGTTGATATTATTACGCGAGACGGATGCGCAGAACGCCAAAATAACAGAATTATTACAAACACGAAACTAACCTATAGGGAAGTGGTATGTATGGAAACATTCTCTTATTTTGGCGCACTGCGCATCCTGCACTAGTGGAAATGTCACGAATCGACCAATGTACTGATAGCAGCGTATTTCTGCAAATGCAAGCAGTGAAAGTTACGAATGATATAGCAAGTTGCTTCCATTATTTTTTTTAACTCAAAAAGCGCATCTTCGATTTTAACGAATTTGTTTTCTTAAAAGTACATACTTTGAGCATTATTCTGTAATTTTTTTGGTTGTTGTAAATATAAAATTACTGAATTAATAATTTGTTTATATTTCTATGTTAAAATTTGTGTAAAAGTGCGAAAAAATATATAATGTGAACTAATATATTCTTCGATAATTGGCGTTGATTTCATTTTTTTAACATTTGTACTTTTTGAGAAAAACTTATTTGAAAAATAGTAGCGCCTGCGCATACTTTTCCGATTATTTCAAGGGCAGTTCAAGGTCAGGGGCTAAAAACATTCTATATTTTATTCTCATGGTGAGCCTTATTACCACACATGTTATTTCAAACTTCGGCCGTGGGGGGGCCATTTCGCTCTGCTTATCCGGCTAGACCCTTTATGGGTTTGAAACAAAATTTCTCTTCAAACTACCGTATAAATCTTCTCTAAGACGTTTAAAGAAATGTTTTCCAAACACACCTAAGAGTCTAATCTAAACTAGAAAAGCTATTACTTCAGAAATTGTTGCATGTTTACATAATTCAATGTTTTCTTCTTCTCTAAATAAAGAAAGTAATCTAATGCTAATATAAAAAGGTCTGTTGTTATACAGGGTGTCCACTTTAAACGGTGTCCAATGGCTAATTCCTAAACCGCTAGCCATAGACATATAATTCCAAATAAAAAAATGTTTTAAATGAGTTAAAGAAATATTTTAAAAGCGATGTGGGTCAATAAAAGCATTTTTTTTAATTGCGAAATTTAAATTTCATACGGTCCCCCGGTCACATAAGTTATATTTAGTAAAATTTTCCTATTACACTGACAAGTAAGACAAAAAAAAGTCCCGTTCATATAACACTAAAATTGACAGAGTTATGAAACTTTAAATATGCAGGACTTATTCCACTTTTCTGCGTATGAACACGGATGAGTTCAACTATGCTTTGAGGGGTCATATACCAAGTGCTTAAAGTATACGAAGAACTTATTTCATGTGTATCTGCGATTTGAAAAATTCGTACAGCACTGAGTTAACTTTTATTAAGTTTCAGATTGACTAAAATCATTATATTTAACATGTGTTTTATTTTGTCAGGATTTGAGACAGTTTCCTTTCACGATTTCTTTTTTAAAAAATTATGTTATTTTTAGAAATTTTTATTAATTTCAACGATCGTATTTCCAGCTCAAAATTTCTGCTCGAACTTTAACTCACTTTCAAATATCCGATCGAGATTGAATTTTACATCTTGACATAAATCCGATAACAATCTAATATTAAGATTTTCGCTCGTTGCCATTTATACTTATTTTACAGGTTAACACAAAAAATCCCGGAAAGATTACCGCCAAGAAGATTAAGAAGAAGTTTTAGATTAGATAACACAAGACTGCGATAGTTGTGTTTTTTAACTTTTGTGTATTTTTTAGCACTGAATCCGAAAATTACCTTAATTTTTAACCCCCATGTCAGAATTTTTCGCAAATCATAAATTATCAAAGTTAAAAAATAACAAAAAATCGGGTACTGTAAAATAGAGGAGTTGGCTGCATTTTTTAACTTTTGATAATTGATTTTTATGCACTTTTTAGCATTGAATCTGAAAATGACCTTCATTTTTAACCATCATGTTAGATTTTTGGGCAAATCGTAAGTGCTAAAGTTAAAATATAGCGAAAATTTGATGCTCTGATACTATAAAACAGACGTAAAACTTTATTTTATTTTATTTTATTCAATAATTTATTAAATTTTTTGGCTTATACTGAGATTTTTAGAGCTAAACATTTGAGGAGTCCTATGAGGTGGGGGAGGAGGTTCAATTTTAACTCTGTATATATTAACTTTGAAATTTGCAATTTGAGAAAAATCCTGACGTGATGGTTAAAACTAAAGATCATTTACTCATTGAGCGGTTAAAAATACATAAAAATCAATTATCAAAAGTTAAAAACACAACAATGACATCTATTTTATAGTATCAAATTTTCGCTATTTTTTTTTTTTTTAACTTTAAAATTTACGATTTGCAAAAACTCTTTTCGTGATGGTAAAAAATGAAGATCAATTTCGGATCCAGCGGTACAGAATACATACGAATCAATTATCAAAAGCTAAAACTGTTAATTTTCATTATTTTATTTTTTAAAAATTCTGTTTTTTTTCCTTCTTATATGTTTATTACAAATTGTATATTTTGCATTAATATGTCAGAATGATTAAAGATTTCAAATTTATATTGCAATGTTAATTTTACTCTCAACCATTTTTTAAATATATCTGACGAAATTATATTTCTACTAAATTTGTGAATGACACCTAATTTGCAGCAAAAAATATGTTCCAACTTTAAACAGTTATTACTCGGTCAATTTTTATCGTAGAATAACGGGACTTTTCTGTGTTAGTTGTCAGTGTAACAGGAAAATTTTACTAAATATAACTTATAGAACTGGGGGACCGTATAAAAATTTAAATTTCTTAATTTTTTAAGAAATGTTTTTATTGTCCAAAAATTGCTTTTAAAAATTTCTTTACCACATTTAAAACATTTTTGTAATTGGAAATATATGTCTATGGCTGACGGTTTAGGAATTAGCCATTGGACACCGTTGAGAGTGAACACCCTGTATATAAGCATTATGCCGAAAAGTATCTTTACACTACTACGAGAAAAAGAAAAAAAAAAGATTTGTCCTTACGGCCAATGTTACCAACTTAGTCTTTTGGGGAGCTAAACGCAATACGTTTTCGTCTTGTTTAGCCTCAAAAAATATTTCAACCGCTAGCCAAATCCAGCCCTTTTTTATAATTTTAATTTGGTGTGCTTTTAGCACTAGGCTGAAAAGTTGGCAACACTACTCGCGATTATTTTTTCAATAAAGAAAGTATCAAAGAATTATTTTACTGAATTGAACACTAGATGACACCATATAAATACAGGAAGGCCAATATCATGGGTATTTGGAATTTTAGATATCATGCCTGGTAACACAACATTTCTCACCAATCTCTGATATTCAACATTTTCGAATTGAAAGTTCGAAATATAGTGTACATTTAATTATTAAAAATATATATTCACCAATGTCTCAGAAACTTGTTAAAAACCTCATTCTGACTATATTTGTTGCCTGCAGCTAATTGTGGACACACACTAAAATGATAAATAAGTTGTAAAAAGCGGTCATATTCATGTTATTTTCCTTTTAATGTTTTATAATTTACTTCAGGAAAAAGGGCTTCTGTTTCTGGCCGTTATGTATTTTTGCATGTCCGTAATTTTCTCAAAAAAAGCTGAACGTAGTTGAATTTTCATTTTTAAACTATTAGCTGACCATGGAGGGTTTTAATTTTAAAATAGTAACTGTATCGTGCTAGCTTCTTTATAGAGAACATACCAAAATATTTAATCTATTGCGTGACAAATGTGAATGATGCTAGCAGGCAGCTTTAAATAATAGAAGTCGACATAAGAGCAATAAAAATTTATTTGTCTAAAATATTTGGACCAAAACATGGCGCGCCTGCAATTATCAACAAGCTAATATTTGTTGATTCATACTCGTTTAAAAAATCTTATCCAACTACAGGTTCTGGAATAAGGGTAAGCATAGCTCGGACAAAACCTTTCAAACTTTTGCCACTTTCTTATTTATATAGGAACTTCACTGGAAACAACGTAGATTGAATTTAACGTAGATTTCAATTAAATTATTCCATACAAAACACCCTGTTTTACCAAACTATTATCGCTAAAGTGTTTTTACACTATTTCAAGGAAGTTCCGATTAATCCCTTCGTGACAAAGTCCTTTACAGAGTTTTTAATCTTTTATCTTTTGTTTGAAAACAGAAAAAAATTGTTTAATTAATGAATTTCGATAAATAAATAAGGAAAGTTTTGAATTAAAAATTACTGGGATGAACAATCAAGGATTCGGAGCACATTTTACGTCACATATACGAGGCGCTCGTCGCAGAGAGGTTAAGAATCTGTCACCAGAAGTCGCTTTAATTTTTTGTTTATAAAATCTTTTAAATATCTAAAAACACTTTTCGGGCACCTTTTTTTAAGTTCTTATATGTATTATGATATTTTTTTCTTTTATTATAAAATTAGGAAGATGTTTATTCCTAAAAAGGAAATCTTCGTCAGTGCTTTTCACCTTTTAAATGTTTCTCAATTTTCAAAAAATCTGCTTAACTAGAAGTATGTGTAAAATAGAATTAAAAATAAAAAAAAAGCTAAAGGACTATAGCTTTTTTCTACGTCTTGATGGACTGAGAAGAAAAAAATCTAAAATCTTCTACGGAAACGATTTGCTTCGGAAACTAATTCCGTTAGAGGAAAAATTAAAATATTTTACACAGCTTTAGAAAAATATTGCCTTGACTAAAATAAATACAAGCAATGTTAAAAGACATGAAAAAGCAGGCCCTAGAGAATAAATCTGTTAAAGGCTAGTGAGACGTAATAAAACAAGGGTAGAAAATTTCATCTGTAGCGTTAAGTGTAAATAAAAAATATGAAAAAAATTTACGAATTAAGAATAATTTTCAAATGATTTATTTAATTTTATTCTTGCATTCATGCTCTGAAACACACTTAGGAAATGATTAATTAGTTTAAAGAAATAAAGATATAACAAATTGTGTAACTAGCGTCAATTTATCGTAATATTCCTTAGGGGATGAATATGGAAAAAGGAGCTTTAAAAATTAAATTATGTGATTTTCCCATGATGTGGATTATTTTTTTTTCTAATTTAAGTACATGAAAGAAACAAATGATGGTTTTCATTTATCTATGAAATCTTTTGTGGTTTATGAATCGTATACCGTTTGAAAAATATACGTACTATTTTATTGATATGATGAAAATAAATAAGTTTAAATTTTAAATTAAAAATTATTTGCTACATATTATCAAATATCTATGTTTCTTTTTCAGTAGTAATAAAAAAACCTTCAGAAATATGTTTTTTCTAAGTATAATGTGTTAGTTTTATATAGCATTTTCAAAATATGAATTTTTTAATTTTAAACGAATATTCAATATAAAATTTACAATCATATTTTTTAAAAATATTTTACAAAAAAAGGTCTTTCATAAACTGTATTTTATTCAAATAATTTACATCACAATATTCTTAAGAAATATTCTGCGGACATAACATTTGAAGATTGTGTTCAAGTTTTGAATATCTGTAGAATCCTAGAGTAATACTAGCAATTAGTAAACAAAGCGACCGCGCTATACAACCAACTAACAGCTTTACTTATACAAAAAGAGAATAGTGATCTACAGTTTAATTTAAAGACATTTTCATCAAACTTTAGAAATAATTTAAACATTTTATAAATAATATTTATGATGATAAATCAACAAAAAGCATTCATTTCTGGGCTGTTCTCAAAATGCGGACATTGGACACACATCATAACTTTAAGCTTTTCAATAAATAAATTTAATTATCATTAACTTTAATTTGTTTACATTGAGTTTTTAATTCTGTTCAGAGACACAAAATGAAAATTTATTTTAAAAGCTTTGTATAAATATCTTAAAATTTTATTATTTTATGCTACAGAAGCCAACTTTGGACATTCATAACGTTAACTGTTCCAATGTACCACTAAGAAAAAACAGTCTTATATCTTATTTCCATGTGGTTGTAATGGTAAACGACGAATGCATAAAGGAAATGGATGATTTTTTGATAATTTCGTTAAGAGATGGCAGTCTGATTTAATGCTTTTTGAAGATAGAATGACTTTTCCAGAAATAATTTTTCTTTGCTTTGTCCAAAAGTAACGATCGTAACAAAGCTGCCATTAACACGAAAAATACATCAATTAAGTGCTTTACACTTTTTTATCTAACTTTAAAACCATTTTAAAAAAATTTAAAGTAATTGTGTGTGTTTTTGTAAGATATTTTTGCAATAAATGCACTTTTCTCAAATAAGAAACTGGAATGTCCGAATCGCGTAACCATCGAAACGCCGATATTTTTTTCAGTAAATTTATTTTTAAAGATGATTTGATGTCCTGAAACGTATAAAAATATATTTATTATAATGTTTTATCATAAATAATTACCATTAGTCCAGGCAATAGTAAATTTTACCTAGCAAAAAAATTATTGATATTACTGGAAATCGGCATTCTAGATGTTTTTTGGATCGCTGAATCCGAATTTGTAACTTCCCACCAAAATTTCCCCCGGCAACCTCCCCAAATTTTGGTAAAAAAAAACCCAAAAAGTTTTTATTAAAAAAATCAATTTTTTTATTATTTTAGGGGAAAAGTATCTAGAAATTCAGAAAGTAGACAAAATTTCCAACAAACTAGATATATCACGTTATAACTTAGGATGAAGGTGAAGGGGGAATCCGCCTCGGAACATGGCGCGGTGCTGCGTGAACTAAGTTGCGTAATTCCGCTTAACCACTCACACGTTTACATTCGCCCTCCCATCTCCCCTCGGAACTTTCTCTATAACGTTTACTTTAAGATTTTTGGGTCGCTGAATCCGAATTTTTAACTTTCCCCAAAAATTTTCCCCCCGAAACCCCCCCCCCCCAATAGTTGTTTTTAACCTAAATTTCTTATTGTTTTAGGGGAAAAGCATTACAAAATTCAGAAACTAGACAAAATTTTCAACAAATAGGATATATGACATTATGAATGAGGATGAACGGGGAGGGTGAGGGCTGCCTCTGAACATGCACTGCGGCGCTACGTGCACTCAATTATGAAGTCCAGGCAATAGGGGATTTTATCTGGCAAAATTAATACTAGTTCTGGATTTCGACTCACTTTATGTTTTTGGGTCGCTGAATCCGAATTTGTAACTTCCCACGAAAATTTCACCCGGCAACCCCCCAAAAAATTGATTTTTTGAAAAATTTGCTTTTTGAGAAAAGCGCGCGGGGAATGTTCCGAGGCAGCCCCCTCTCTCCCCGTTTATCCTACGTCATAATGTCATATATCCTATTTGTTGCAAATTTTGTCTAGTTTCTGAATTTTGTAATGCTTGTCCCCTAAAACAATAAGAAATTTAAGTTAAAAACAACTATTTCGGGGGGTTTTCGGAAAATTTTGGGGGTAAGTTAAAAATTCGGATTCAGCGACACAAAAAAATTAAAGTAAGCCTTATAGAGAAAGTTCGGAGGGAAGATGGGAGGGCTAATGTAAACGTGTGAGTGGTTAAGTGGAATTACGCAACTTAGTCCACGCAGCACTGCGGCGCATGTTCCGAGGCAGATAACCCCTTCCCCTTCATCCTAAGTCATAATGTCATATATCTAAAAACAATACAAAATTTGATTTTTTTTTAATAAAAACCTTTTTTTTGGGGGGGGGAGGCATTTTACCAAAATTTGGGGGTGATTGCTAGGGAAATTTTGGTGGGAAGTTAAAAATTCGGATTCAGCGACCCAAGAAACATATTAAGCCGATTTCCAGTACTACCATTAATTTTTCTAGGTAGAGTCCCTATACGTCTCTATTGCCTGGACTACATGTTTTGTATAAATAAAGTGTATTTGATACGTTTCATAATATAACTTTACTAGAAACCTGCTCAACTTACGTGTGTACGATCGACACAAAACGGCTGCCGCTGCGATCGTTACGAAATTTCGGACATGCTTATTTAACATTATGATTAAAATTTAATAGTAAAACTTCTTTTATTTATTTCGAAAGTAATTCTTCAGTGATCTTACCTGTTTTTATGTATTTTGCAAAGTTTTCTTTCCAGCAAATGTATGCAAAAAGATTATTTAATAACCATGTCCAAATCATGGAACGATCTAAACACTAATAATTTAATTTTTCTAAATACATAAATAAATACATTATAACAGATTAAATTGTTCTAACATACATCTTTAAAAAATTATTTTTTTTTTTGTTAAATTATTGTACTTTAGGTCTTTTTTTTTAAAACTCAAGGTAAATCCCCTATCTTTAAAATTTCATTTTTCATCTTTGCTCCCCCAGCAAAATGCAAGGCAAAAAAAAATGTTCAAGCCGCTACGTGCTTCAGTTTTGGTTAAAAAAAAAAAGATAAGAAAAGAAAAGAAAAGAAATTGACAGTGCTCGAATTATAGTAAGACAGTCAGCGAAAACTGTTAAAGGTACTCAAAATTTTCACTCCGTAGAAATGACAAACAAATTTGGTAATATTCAAATAAGAAATAGGTCTTGTTTTTGCAATCTCTGTAAAAATAATCAAGAATGCATTAGCAGTAACCAGTGGCGGCTCGTGACTATCACATTTTGGGGCACTAAATGCATGGCGGGCAATTTTATTTTTTTCTTACCGTTATTTTTTTTATATTGCCTTGTTCAATGGTAGAGCATTTTGCCGAAATTTAATGTAACGATTTCTTTTAAAGAAATAGTAGAAAGAGACGAACAAATTTAGTAGTTATGCATTTAGTGCCCCCAAAAAGCCAGTCACGAGCCGCCACTGCCAGTAACGCTTGCAAAAAAAAAAGATTGTTTCTATAATTCACTCGTCGCAGTTGAAAATAGATTGACATTGGTGACTGATGCTTTGTAATTTATGATGAAAACTTATGGCCAGGTATTATTGAAAAGATCAGCGTTGATAATGGTGAAGAAATATTCTCTATAAATTTTTTGACTTCTCAAGGAGACATTAATTTTAACAGGTTCCGTTATCCATCTAAAAAATTTAACAAATTTAAAATATAAAGATATTTTGTTGAAATCACCATCGGCACATCACCCTGTGACAGCAAGAGGAGACTTTTCTTTTGATAAAGAAATTATAGATATGTGCATTAAAAAATGGCAGTGTAACTTGTTTTTTGAGAAAATAAAAAGGATAAATTATATGTTGGATACCTCTAATATTGTGTAAAGGTATGTTTTTATCATAATGTGTAATTCCTATAAAATTGAGATATTACTTCTAAAATTCGTAAATATCTTAATATCAAAGTTTAACATTTGATTTTATTATTATTATTAATGGATAACAAAAAGAATTATACATATATATATATATATACACATCCATACATATATATGTAACATGTGTATACATATATATGTATATACATGTTACATACAATTATAGAGCAAATTTACTACATTCGTAGTCTTAAGAATTTTTTAAATACCAAGCACAACTTATTTATGGAAAGGTCAAAACTGTGTAACCTACATGTCAGCAATCCAAAATCTGTAACCTACGTGCTAGAATATGTCCAAAAATTATAATCTACAGATCTACTAATTAAATGTTTTAATAATTAATTTTCGAGAATAGTTGCTGTATTTTAATTTTTGTGTATAATTTTGTAGACTTACATGCTATACTGTGAAAAAAAATTGGCCTTAAATTTGAAAATTTTAAAAATTACTTACAGTAAACGTTTAATGATCCCACATTTTGATAATCTCCCTTCTAAATAATTACAATAACTTATCTGTACAGAAATAATAAAATATTAGAGCAGCAATTTTCATAGATATATTTCACGTATAATTATTGAAAATCCTGTTTAGGAATTTTGTCTGTAAAGTTTAAACATAGCACTGTTTCCCATTTCAAGAATGAAACTGTCTAGTATTTTACATGCATAAATTACTTTGGATTTTCTTTAGCCAAATTATTGTTTTATATATATAAAAAAAACTATTAATAACTCTTGAAAAAAAAGTAATATATTTATAGAATAATTTCGACATAAAAAAAAATCTAAGCAGTATCAGTTTTTATTTGTACTTAGATCATTTTATGTGCAAAAAATATAAAATATATTAAAGAAAGAAAGAAAAGTCGCAAAGAACCAAGTTCCTCTTACTCTGCAATCTAGTTCGTTACCTCCATACCACAAAGACTTCGCGGTACGTTAAAAATATTAATTATTTTAAACGTATGCAAAAAATAATAAAGAAATTTCTCCATTACCCAGCAACGAATTCGAAAATAGTGCACAAGAAGACGCTTATTTTTTCACATATAAAACTAAATATTAGCGTTTGTGCTTATTTACGCCTAATATTTCTAGAAAAAAATTATGAATGTTCAGACGGATTACAAATTCAGTACAAAATATAATTATTATTGTTTGTATATTCTTTTGTATATATGCAAAACACAAACGCACACCATTCACAAAAACAACTTTACCCGTTGATACTATCAAACAAAAATCGCCATTTTAATAGGACTGTTAAACTTACCTAAAGTATGTGGAATTATTACATCGTTGCGAATCGGATTATGTCCAGTTTTGAAAAATCTCTAAAACAAGAAAGGAAAAAATTATTCGTCAAACATATATTATGAAACACTTTCCAACATGTTTAGAATAATGAAACAAAACTGCATCGTTTAAAATATTAAAATATTACGTCTAATTCAACCATATGCAAACACATAACTCATTTCAAAACCTAATTTCAGCTGAAAAATTCTAAATATTCAGTATGAATTCATATGTATTTTGCTGAAAGGAGAACTAAGTTTATTATATTGCATTAAAAGATTAAAAACGGATTTATTTTTTTTAATTTTTTTGAAATTGTCACAAAATGAGAAAAAAACACTAAATATCGCATAAAAAACTCAATCCAAAAATCTAATAAAAAATCCCTAAACTGGCTTCGGGGTAGCGAATCGGTGGTCAGTCAATTCTCTTCTCTTTGACAAAGGCTTAAGGTTAGCCGAAAGCACTTGGAGTAGATTTTTATCATTTTAACATCTAGTGTTTTTGATTTTTAAAAACATTTGTATAAATTTTATCACACTTATGTAGTAATGTGTTTAAATGAAGCATTTTAAATGTTTCCATGTTTTTATATAATAAAATAGGTGAATCTGGCGTTCAAGATTGGACTATTTTATTAAGTCAATTTATTAATCTGTCTTTATTATTATCGATAGTAGGTGCGTTATATTACCGTATATAGAAATACACATGTTTTGAACTGCCTTAACGTAGGGCATTTATATGGGTTGTCCAACTGAAATTGAAACTTGTAGTGTACCCGGGGCGAAATTCATGCTTGTATTTGTTATCTAGACAAGCATTAAATGATGTGTCCCAGCAAGTAAAATAGCGTAGACTACCATAACACATTTGCTGGTTCCACCAGATTTACCAGTAAGTCATTTTTTGTATTGGCCCACTTTACTGATTGGCCAGCATACATAATCCAGCTTGTGTTGCTTGAATGTGTTGCTGGACTAGCAACAATCAAGACCACCATTTGCTTGTAATTTCTGCTATTCTAGCAGTAATTCACAAGCAGTATATACATTTCTTGTTGTTGCTATTCTAGCATTATATTTCTGCTATCAGTTGTTTTTAAATTTTGCTTTTCTAGCATCACTTGCTCTTAATTTTTGCTATGCTGGCATTACTTTTCTAGCATCACTTGCTTGAATTGTGCATAAAATGGGGAAAAAAGATGCTGGTCGCGCCATCTTTGAAGAATTTCTGAAGTATCTACGTTTTATAATAGTGGAAATTTATGTCGGGTATTTTTTTTCCTCAGAGAAGGACAGAACTCGCTGCTTGTGGTTTGGGAAAAGTATACTCTACTCACCTTTCTACTGGGGTCGTATTCGAAATCAATTTTAAATGCAGGTAATATGTGATGAAGCTGATTCTGGTGTGTGTTGATATTTTTATAAGATAGAGGGTGAATTTGTCGATGCTGTTATCTTCCAAGTTTCAATTAATAAGATTAATTTTTATTAGGGTTTTTGTATGGTTAATGTGTTATTAGAATATGGCGTGATAAATATAATTTATTACTGGAATTTTCTTTGCTTAATGAATGGTTTGAATATAGTCTGAATTATTTGTTACAGAGAAATAAACAATTTTGAAGTGTATTTAGGATAGAATTTATTCAATTGTACATATTTTAATTCGATTGTTATGAACATATTTCTTAAATGAAACAGCAGTGCTCCTTAAATTTCGAAATTTAACTAAATTTTCATTTTGAAAAGCAGAGATTTTTTAAACTAAAATAATTAAACATTAAGAGAATGAACAGCTAAGAATTTTACTATGGAGGAGGGGGTGTGGCGTTTTTTCCCAAAACTCCTTCATGGAAATTAATTTGCAGGTTTTTTTTAGATGTATGTGTTAAAATTTTATCTAAAACGGGGAGTCGCTTTTTCCCAAGAATCCTTCATGGAAATTAATTTTCAGTTTTTTTTTAAAGATTTATGTGTTAAAATTTTATCTAAAACGGATGGACGAAAACAGTGTTGAATATACATTGAAGTAGCCGGAAAAGGAAATCTACCGCCCCTAGATTTTGAAATTTAACAAACTAATATTTTTTCTCATTTTAATAAACACAGTAAATTTAATCCTTTCGAGAAACTTAAAAGAATTAAATACTAAAAGAAAGTGCAGCTATGAATTTTCTTCCATTACGGTAGGGGGGAGGACTTTTTCCTTATAAATCTACCATGGAAATTGTTATTTTATTTTTTAAGTTTGTGTTAAAAAATTATCTAAAACATTTTCAAGGGGCAGTGTTTGATTCAGGTGGCGGTGACACAGCTCTCACCCTTCCAGCTTTTGAAATTTAATAAAGAAAATTTTATTTTACTCCCATTTTTAAAAATATAGAAAATTTATAATTTTCATATAAGTTAAAATAATTTAACAGTAAGAAGAAGGTCAATTTAAAATTTTCCGTTGGGGGGGGGGGGGGAGTTTAACTTATATATCCGCTATGGAAATTAATTTCCTTTTCTCCGTTTTTTAAACACATACTGCGTTTTTTTTAGTAAATTAAAATATTTAAATTCTTAGAAAAAGAAGAAAAGAAATTCTTGATAGGTGGGAAGGGGGGGGGGGCTCTCGTAGAAGACTCTTATAGAAGTTAAATCCCTCATAGAATTTAACCTCGCCCCCCCCAAAGGTTAATATAAAAAATTAGAAATTATGTTTTACATCTTGCAAAATTGCAATATGCAGTAAAACCCCCATAACGCAAACTCCTGAATATTCCGTTAAGGGAAGAGGGCTTAGGTCATTCATTAAGCCTCCCTCGATTTTGAAATGTAACTAAATTTTTTCTCCGATTTTGAAAGACAAATTGAAATTTAATATTTTCTCGTTTTATGTCTACTTTTTACAGGTCTCTGATATTGTGGCGGTGATTTGTATACCCAGGTTCACAATATGAGTAAGAGGAAAAAAACTCCAACACAAAAATTTAGAGGACTTACTTCTTTATTATGAAACTTTTAAAAAGGAGGGGCCATGAGAGTACAGTGGGACGGGGAGAAGTCGAACACAAGACTGCCAGACGGGGCGGCCCCGAAGGGCAGAGAGCTGAGGTCCGTCACGTTCAAGATCAGAGGGAGTAGTGGTAAAATATTCATTACAATCACTCACTCATTGGCGAGATGAATAGGAACATATGTACTGTATTGGCGATGAATATTGGTGGCGTGGACAAAGGAATCAGAAGCATCCCGAAGTATTACATAGAACTCAAACTTACGCCATGGCATTCTATATGGTTACACGTATCTTAAAATTCCTGCGGTAAGGGAAAGTGGCTAAAGAAATAGCTAACACGTGATATTACATGCTCTTTATAGATTTAACGACAGCTGAATTAGTCAGCAAGGGGCATGTGGCTTTTATCCGACAAACAGAAGGGTGAGAATTGATTATTAATGCAAGCCATGAGGCTGAGAAAATATGCAATACATATTGTCGGCAGCGATGGGAAAGACATTCACTTCTATTTTATTCTTTTATTTTATCTCGGCGGAAAACGCTGCGGTTACGATCTTTTTCTATCCGTGTGAACTTGAGAGAGAAAAAGGAACCGAGATAAATGATGTCTGCATTTAAAAAGAACTTTAAAGAGTAAAAGTGAAACTTACAGTGGTGTTAATGGAGGGGGGGGAGAGAATGACTAAAGCCATATGAAATTAACTCTAAAATGTCAAATTTAAACTAAATATTTTATTTGAAGGTGGGGGGGGGGGATAATGAGAATTTATAATGAACCAGTAAGGTTAAATGTTGACTTTTGAGGGGAGAGGGGGATAAATGAGTATATAACGGGAAAGCCGTTATATATATCAGTCGGAAGAGGCAGCCGGAACTCCCGTGGGAAAAAAAAGTCTGTCATAGGTCGTTCACGTTGCTGATAAGAAGAGTGAAACGGAATGAAATTTCTCCCCGTATTTTTTTTTTTTTTTTTTTTTTTTTTTTTTTACTGTTGGAGAAAAAAACTGGGCAACGGCGCCAAATTTATGTGGCGGTGATTTGTATACCTAGGTTCACAATATGAGTAAGAGGAAAAAAACTCCAACACAAAAATTTAGAGGACTTACTTCTTTATTATGAAACTTTTAAAAAGGAGGGGCCATGAGAGTACAGTGGGACGGGGAGAAGTCGAACACAAGACTGCTCGACGGGGCGGCCCCGAAGGGCAGAGAGCTGAGGTCCGTCACGTTCAAGATCAGAGGGAGTAGTGGTAAAATATTCATTACAATCACTCACTCATTGGCGAGATGAATAGGAACATATGTACTGTATTGGCGATGAATATTGGTGGCGTGGACAAAGGAATCAGAAGCATCCCGAAGTATTACATAGAACTCAAACTTACGCCATGGCGTTCTATATGGTTACACGTATCTTAAAATTCCTGCGGTAAGGGAAAGTGGCTAAAGAAATAGCTAACACGTGATATTACATGCTCGTTATAGATTTAACGACAGCTGAATTAGTCAGCAAGGGGCATATGGCTTTTATCCGACAAACAGAAGGGTGAGAATTGATTATTAATGCAAGCCATGAGGCTGAGAAAATATGCAATACATATTGTCGGCAGCGATGGGAAAGACATTCACTTCTATTTTGTTCTTTTATTTTATCTCGGCGGAAAACGCTGCGGTTAAGATCTTTTTCTATCCTTGTGAACTTGAAAGAGAGAAAAAGGAACCGAGATAAATGATGTTTGATTTAAAAAGAACTTTAAAGAGTAAAAGTGAAACTTACAGTGGTGTGAAGGGGGGGGGGGGGAGAATGACTAAAGCCATATGAAATTAACTCTAAAATGTCAAATTTAAACTAAATATTTTATTTGAAGGTGGGGGGGGGGGATAATGACAATTTATAATGAACCAGTAAGGTTAAATGTTGACTTTTGAGGGGAGAGGAGGATAAATGAATATATAACGGGAAAGCCGTTATATATATGATTGGTCTACGTTGCCAAGACTATTCCTGCAATGATCGTTATGACAAAAATCGAGTTGGTAGATTGGTTGACGGATGTGTTTGTTTGTAAACATGCCCTTTCCTCATACTAGTGTTGACTGATATGAAAGAAAAACAAAGCGAAATTTTCACTTTTCGGCATTAATTTTCTTCTTAGGGCTGCAAAAGATAAAAGAAAAAAAATATTTTTTCCGCTTCATTAAATTCGAAATTTCACGTTCACGCAAACCCAAAAAATAGAACTATCAAAATCTAAAGATAAAAACAAAACGTAAATTTTTCTATTTCGGTTCCGCGGACTCTGAAAAGAAAAGGCGAAATTGTTAAGAGTTGTTGTTAGTTCGTGTCCTTCAGATCTGACAAATGTCGATGGAAAGGAAGAAAATAAAGATAAAAGTTTTTATTTCGGAATTAATTCGGGTTATGCGGATTCGAATGAAAAATGAAAATTTTGAAATTTTCCCATTAATTTTGCAATTTCGACTTTATTTCGCGTTCTACAAACGAGAAAAATGTGAAAGTCAACAGGAGAACGATAACGAAATTTCACCTTTTTTAAGACTTTCCAACGCAGTTGAAAAGTGTTTATGACTTCGGTTTGTCTGGCCGTCTACCCGCTCTCTGACTTTCGTAAATATGCTCGGATTGCCCTGAAACTTTTGGATGATATTGCCTATTTCAAATGAAGTTTGTAGCATGTTTAGTTCATTTACAGGGACAGTCAAAATTATTCCGTTACATTACGACCAATGGGAAAAAATCGTTTCAAAAGATTTTTAATCATGTTACACGCTTTCAAACATAATAACTAATATGCATTTATGAAATGCACTAAAATATGCATTCTGTAGAACATGCGGTCCAAAATATAGTTATTATTCATTTACTGGTCCACACAAAAGAATTCCGTTTCATAATGATATAGGGGTGGAGGGAATTGTTAGCAGCGTATTTTAATTATGTTAAACTATTTCATATATAATAAAATTGATAGACATTACTGAGGTTTACTATAACTTGTTTCATGCATAACACGAAGTGCATAGCATTTACACGGATACACAAAAAATTTCAGATACTATATTATATCCTATGTACTGTACATTAGCGATGATTGCTGGAAATGCATTTTTAATTATGATACGCGGTTTTATGTTTCACTATATTTATGCATACTATATGGTGTGTATAAATGCTGTAATTCATATACAAGGCTACACAAAAGTATTCGTAAGGGTTACTGGGTATGAGCGCAAATTGCTTAAAGGTGGTTTTTAAATGAGTTATGCATTTTTACGCTGAACTGCATTTAGTTAACTAAGAAATGTTTGTAGAATATAGATGAAATGATATACAGGGTCACGCAAAGAATTGGATACATAGCTGCCTATAAATGATAATTTCTGGAAATGTGATTTTAGTAGTTTTAAGAGTGTTTTCGTTTGAATTAAATTTTAGCTATATAGTGGAGTGTAATAAGGGTTATGCAAAAGTATTCAAGTATGTTTCCATCAATTACTATAAATTGCTGAAAGAGAAATGTCAACCTGTTATACGTTTTTTTTGCTAAACTAAATTTTCCCATTATGTAATATATACATATATACCAACATTACAGATCAAATACAGGGCTGTTCAAAAGAATTGGATAAAATATTTGGCTATGGACGGTAACTGCTGAAATCAATTCAAACGTTTTATGCGTTTTCTAAAATGTTTAATTAGTTATCTTATTTACGTTATTTCTCTAAATTACGAAGTTTTGTTTAAGCATTCCGTAAGTGTTGGAAAGTGTTCCATAATCTAAGCTTGACGCATGATTTTTCTTTATTTTTACCATTATTTCGGGTATCGCTGATTCAGAAAGAAATAATTACAATTTCACATTTTTTAGAGTCCTGTACACATGAAAATAAGGAAGGGCGGAGTGATTTACATACTTGGCGTTACTTTTGCTCCTACAGACACGAAGAATCTGTGGACAAAAAGACATCATATCTATTACATTGCTATTTCGGTTTCCTTGGCCTCCAAAACAACAGAAATTTACACTTTTCGCCTAATCGGGTTAGAAATCTGCATGGGAGAAAACTTCCAGGTTCGGACCTCTAAAATTTCGGCCCTGCCCGTGTATATTTTTGAAGTTCATGCCCCTGCCCGTGCGAAAATCAGTGAAAACGAGTCCGGTCCATGTAAAAATCAATAAAATGTCGCCCGACTCCACTCAATTTCTACCAAAAAATTCCAATTTTCATAATATACAATTAAGATTCTTTTAAAGAATACTGCATAGATATTTATTAGTCAATTTTGCCGTATACTTCAGATTACGATCTGTTCACAAGCCATAGGATACAGAATGGCAATATTAATGATTACTCACCCCAGTTGTGCTAATTGAAAATTGTTCCTAATTTATCAGCATAGTTAATTGGTTATATTTGGCCGGTCAGCCTGCTGAATTTTTTTATCATTGCAGTCCGGCCCATTAGCAAAAACTGTCTTATAAATTTTCTGCTCACTCGGCCCGTTTGAAAAATTGCCGTCATTTTGCGTGCCTTGGGCTCATGCAGACCTATCTACCCTGGATTTCACAAAACCCCAAAAATCCGAGGGAAAATACTTATATACAAAATATAAAATATCTGCTAGAATATTCTATTAAAAACGGTTTTCATCGACTTTGTACACCGGGCAGCATGTTAGGCATATTTAAATTGTATAGCTTGAAATTAGAATCCTGCATCGAGTCGGGTTGGTGCTATATTTTCTCCTTATCATTCGGGTTCGGGTAGGGTTGACTTTAACATTTTTGTTTCGGGACGGATTGGCTTTCATTGTTTCGGGTTCGGATCGGTTTCGGGTTCGTTTTCTGAGTCTTGCCGTTCCGGTTCAGGGTGATCCGATTTTTTAAAAGAATGTCCAAATTATTTTTTCACATTAAAAGTTTATGTAAACCACAGATCAAAGTTTTACAAAAGCAAAAGGATGCCTGTCTGTTTTGTCTAGTCATTTAGAATTCTTTTCTGGAAGTTAATATAAACATGCTTTTTAAACTATTGGTACGATAAAAGATTATACCGAACGGTTTCGCACTGCTGAAACATTTCTGCTAAATAGTTACAATTCTAATTTTTGATACTCCTAATGTTGTTATGACAAAAAAACTTCTGTGTGGAATACAGGAAGAATGGAAAGATCATTTTAACGTTTTGCTGCGTATTGCATTTTTAAACTGCTGTAGCAATATAATGCACTTTGTAATTTCGAAGACTCGGGAAAGAATGCCTAATACTTCTAGAGCTCTCGTTGAAAATGTATAAAGTGAATAATTTAATTGCAATGTACATGATATGCTATATTAGAAGGGAAATTTTTCAAAATAACTGTTGATAACGTTGATAAATTAAAGTGTGAATGCCAGTTGTGCAACAAGGTGTGCCGTTATAAGTGGAACTAGAGTCCTGCGTGAGTCGGGTTGTATCCGTCCCGAAATCGGAAATTCCAATTTCCCCTTATCGATAGCCTCATCGTATCCATGGAAAACAGGTGTGCAGCAGTCTTAACTGTTCAAGGAGACCACACGCCATATTAAAACTCTTGCCTCATTTCTAAAAATAATTTTTTTTTATCATTTACATGAAACCAAATTTGTTGCCCTAAACCGTCTTTTCATGTTCTTTTAATCTTTTCAAAGAATAAAAGTTCCCTTACAATTTTTTGCGTCTTTTTTTCTGTATTGTGAATTGATTCAAGTGTACTATCCATTTTATGCCTATACATGGCTGTCTTGCACTGTTTTCTTCACTTTTTTGCTTGCTACCCTAATTTTTTTGAGCAGTATATGGCTGAATCCATATCAACTCAGGCAGGGGGGTTACCTTCATAGTCTCAGAAGTTTTTGAATTTAACATATGTTAAAATTTAAGAAAAAGTAAGATACTTGTATATTTTCCTTTTGCCCAAAAGAATTCCTGGCCCGAGATACAGGCCGCCAAAGATGACATCCCCAGCATCCTTTCTCATTCGCGATTTTCGATAAAAATTTTAAAGTGCTCTATCTCTAGAACGGTGCAAGATATTTTGTTGCGGTTTATTTTATTTTAAAGATAATATACTTCTGTTTAAAATGATATACCCAATTTTGAAAAATGTATTCAACGTTTCTTGTGGCAATCTTTTGAAAAAAAAATTTTTTTTTAATTTTTTTTTTTTTTTTTTTTGAAAATGCCAATCCTAAAAATTTTGATTTTTTTGCTGTTGATCAATACCATGGGGAACTATCTTCACTGTAAAGGAGAACTTCCACTTTTGAGTTTAACAAATTTTAGAAACATTTGAAAAATTCAGAGAATTTTACAGGAATTGTATACATGCAGTTCCAGTAAAAGTCACAGAATTTTTGCTTATTTGTATCATATTTGTAAGGATAAGCCTACTATATATCCTAAACAAGTTAGAAATTGCAAAATCAAGTGTGGCAAATGAGGTGCGTGCATAGTATTAACTAGTTTTATAAATATTCAGATCTTGGTGCAATAAGTGTTACACTCTTGGGCAAAAAGGCATGAATACAAAATTTACTATAATACCATATATTAAATTCAGTAATACGGAAGTAATATGAATCTATCTTAAAAGGACTTAATCGCCATGGCAACCTAGAATCATTACCTATCATGGTTTATGATTGAATCAATTATGTATTATAGGATTTTTAAATAGAATAATGAAAATTTTTATTAATGTCTTTTATGTTTTAATTTGATTTTCATAGCATTTGAAGTGATACATACTTTATTTTCAATACCGAACATAGTAAAACAATCTCAATAACATATATCAATTACACAGCAATACAAATTATATTAATACAAGATAGAGTTCAGACAGATCAAATCCATAAAGACTTTCAACTATGTTGGAAATTGTTAAAAACACATAAATAGGTCGGAATTTGACTTTTAGAAATTTATGTCAATAGACGGAAGCATACTTGAATACTTTCATACAACCCTGTATTTTACCTACTATCTTTATATACATGCCACTATTTAGCTAATATTTAATTAAGATTAAAACATCCTTAAAACCAGTGAAATCACACTTCCAGAGATTATCATCCATAGACGGCCATGTATCTAATTCTTTGCGTGGACCTGTATATCATTTTATCTATATTCTCCAAACATATCTTAGTATACTAAATGTAGTTCAGCGTAAAAATGCATAACTCATTTAAAAATCACCTTTAAGCTACTTTCATTCATACTCAGTAAACCCTTAAGATTTCTTTTGTGTAGCCCTGTATATGATCTACAGCATTTATGCACACAACGTAATATGGAAAAATTTAGTTAAACTTGAAAACTCAAACACAACTAAAAATGCACTTCCAGCAATACCCTTACGATTTATTTTGTGTAGCCCTGTATATGATCTACAGCCTTTATACACACAACGTAATATGGAAATATTTAATTAAACTTAAAAACTCATATCGCAACTAAAAATGCACCTCTAGCAATCATCGCTAATGTACAGTATTTCCAATAAGGTAAAGTATCCGAAATCTTTTGTGTGCCCCTGTAAACACTATGCACTTTCTATGACACAGGAAGTAATTTTTTGTAAACCTCTGCAATAAAGTATGTATCACTTTAAATGCTATGAAAATCAAATTAAAACATAAAAGACATTAATAAAAGTTTTCTTCATTCTATTTAAAAATCCTATAATACATAACTGATTCAATGATATACCATGATAGGCAATGATTCTAGGTTGCTATGGCGATTAAGTCCTTTTAAGATAGATTCATATTACTTCCGTATTACTGAATTTAATATATGGTATTATAGTAAATTTTGTATTCATGCCTTTTTGCCCAAGAGTGTAACACTTATTGCACCAAGATCTGAATATTTATAAAACTAGTTAATACTATGCACGCACCTCATTTGCCACATTTGATATTGCAATTTCTAACTTGTTTAGGATATATAGTAGGCTTATCCTTACAAATATGACACAAATAAGCAAAAATTCAGTGACTTTTACTGGAACTGTATGTATACAGTTCCTGTAAAATTCTCTGAATTTTTTTAAATGTTTCTAAAATTTGTTAAACTCAAAAGTGGAAGTTCTCCTTTACAGTGAAGATAGTTCTCAATGGTATTGATCAACAGCAAAAAAATCAAAATTTTTAGGATTGGCATTTTCGAAAAAAAGAATTTTTTTGAAAAAAAAAATTTTTTTTTCAAAAGGTTGCCACAAGAAAAGTTGAATATATTTTTCAAAATTGGGTATATCATTTTAAACAGAAGAATATTATCTTTAAAATAAAAAAAAACCGCAACAAAATATCTTGCACCGTTCTAGAGATAGAGCACTTTAAAATTTTTATCGAAAATGGCGAATTGGAAATGGTGCCCAGGATGCCATCTTTGGCGGCCTGTATCTCGGGCCAGGAATTTTTTGGGGCAAAACCAAAATATACAAGTATCTTATTTTTTATTGAATTTTAACATATGTTCAATTCAAAAACTTCTGAGACTATTAAGGTAAGATTTTTTTCTTTGGCTGCCTGAATTGACATGGATCATACCATACATATATTATTTTTTATGCAGTAAATTCAATACAACCTCATACGTATTAAAATAGTTAATTTCACTTGAACCATAGTTATGTTTAAACGTTTCGGGAAAATCCCAACAATCTGAGTGGCAAAAAACCTATATATGACCCACAAGAATACTTCGACTGTGAGCTCAACCTGCAGAAAAAAATTAGATTCATTCCGAGCCGAAAGAACAAAATTTGGGATAACCCGACCAAATATTTTGCTCTATTCAATGATCCCGAGGTGTTCGCTATTCAGAGGTTTTATTATATTTGAATATTAAAGAATATAGATTTGTTCATTCTTCTAACATAAAAATGGTATTATGGATACAATTATAGATTATTTTCCATAATGGCATTAAAACATTACTTTCCTTTCATTGCGGGTTCGGTTCGGATTGAGGGTTGAAATATTGCAGGTGGAAATACCTCGTGTTCGGGTCGGGTTGCGGGTTGCCAAAATTTTTTGCGGGTTCCTGTTGGGTTGCGGTCGAGGAATTATTTTTTGTCGGGTTCGGTTCGGGTTGCGGGTTGACTTAAAATGGAGTTTGCTGGTCGGGTCGAGTGTGTAGGACTTTACCTGGTATACTCCAAAAATAACAGTACTAATTCATTTTATGCAGTTCAGATTATACATAATTGGTCAAATTTCAATTCAAACTGTCTAACAAAAAAAAACCTGGATATTATACATAATTGGTCAAATTTCAATTCAAACTGTCTAACAAAAAAAAAAAAAAAAAATCTTGGAGTTGGAGTCGGCATTTTTTTTAACGACTCTGACTCCGACTCCACAGCTCTGGAGAAAACACCACATTGTTGAATTATTGGCATTTTTTTTTCATTTAGAGGTGCTCTGAATCCGTTTTTGCTATTTTTACAATGATTTCATACATATGTGTGGATAACTGCGTGTATATTAAAATTTACTAACGTTTTCAGGTACCCAGAGCTCACCTTTTTTTAAATTAGGATCTACGTTTTTATTTATTGTTATATTGCTATTTATTTTAATCCATAATATTATGTAAACTGTTCGGAAAATCTAGTGGATTCGCTCGAGATTTTTTTAAGTAACTGTATTTAAATATTGGTTGTAGTATGTATCTCTCTTAATTTAGCTAAAATATTTGTAATATATGAATAAACTAACATTTTGGAGACAAACAAAAAACATTTATATACCATTTTTCTTAATTTTTAATTAAAACAGTTATATCCCACTTATTTAATTGTATCCCAGCAGGCGTGATAGAATGATTACTCAATCTATTTTTTAATCCTTGCCTACGGTTTTCAGTGTTAATTGAATCCTTTGCCAAAATCTAAAAGCAGCGAAGAAGTGACTACTTTTGAAAAGTAGTTTATGGTCGCTACTTTTTGTAGCAGTTGTACTTGTAGTTAACTACAATTTCGATAAAGTCGTTGAAGTTCACTACAATAAAAAAATAGTTTTTCAGACACCTAGCTAAGACTAAGTAGCATGTTGGCAACTGATATAAAGACAGAACTATTTCAAATGACGGCTACTGTTATCAGTTTTCTTAACGCTAAAAATAGGTTAAGAGATTAATATCGACAAATGGCGCTGGATAAATATCTGATACGATAGCGGTCCGATCAGATTTGGAAACAACAGTCCGCGTTTTGAATATTTAATCTATTCCAAAACTGTTTATTTCAGTGTTCAAGATTTTTTGATGAAATTTAATACTACTGGAGTTTCTCCCGCTGCACTATTTAGATTTTCCCGAGGGAACCTTGAGTTATCCTAGAGATTGCATATCGAGATTGCACTATCTTGGTTTGCAAGACGCCTTCATTAGGCAGTATACACCAGTGTGGGCCACACCCGCTCCGGCCTCAAATCTAAAGAGCCTTGAATTATTACACATTTTTAAATTCGACGCATATTAAATTCAAAATTTTAGCATCGTCATCCACAACGAGAGCGAAACGAAGAGGAACTAATATCAAGGTTCGCACACGCCTTGGACTCTCCAAGGCGTGTGGCACCACTATTAATGTTAAGAAAATTTCTATTTCAATTTTGAAATGCGAAATTCGTAACCGCCTCGTTTAATCGCAGAATTTTCACTATTTGTCTGCAGTTAAATAAGGTGAAAGAACAGTTAAAAAATTGTGCGAACTCTGTATTAAACAAGAGACAGAAGAGGAAACGGGAAAAAGAGTAGCATCGCTTAGGAACCTGAAGTCGTGAATCCCGTGAATACCTAAAAAATGTATTCCCTTAAGGGTGTAAAATGTCGAAAAAGTAATATACTAAATGTGCATATTCAATCATCGCCTTCAAATAAATATACCACAACGTCACATTCCATGAAAAAACTCAGATTGAAAAGTTAATAACAAAAACGTAAATTAGTTTTTAGAAAACCTAATATAAAGGGTAACTTGAGGTGAGATGCCGTGTTGTGCAAGATGCTGTAGCATATAGTTTTCATATGCGCAGGCGCTGTAGGGACACACCGCTCAGTTGTAAGGAAGAGGGTTCAATACTGACACGTTAATTTCCGCATTGCGTTCTTAAAAAAAAAATTTAAGCCGTGCATTTTTATTGCTATTTCGTCTTAACAGTTCTCGTAAGTGTCCTAAAGCTTTTACGTGACATCTTTATTTGCCTATATAAGTCTTAGTTTAACCCTCTCGCTGCGGAACCCGAGATTTCTTTGGGCAACGTAAAAATAGCAAAATTTGCGCAACCCAAGATTTCCTCGCGAATGCAATTTTTCCCTCTAATTAACACTCCTTGATAATCCCCACCAGTTATTTATATATTGCAAATTTTGCTTTATTTAATCGGAGCATTTTCCCGATTTAATGAGACGAAAATTTTTGTTTTGAATACCGGTGACAAAATAATAAAATTTCTTAAAAGACGCTCGTCGCGAAAGGGTTAAATACGCAATTTTTGAAGCTATTTTAATAAAACAATAACCCAGCGAGAGGGTTAAACATCAGAGAAATAAATCTGATATTTTTAGAGGGTACTGGTACCTGGCCTTTCAGCAAAGCATAAATGGCGGTCGGTTCCCGCTTCTTCACGTCAGTGGGGGGACCAGGTACGTCAATACTTTGGGGTGAGTCGATGAAACTTTTTGGGGGTAAGATGCCGGTTGATTCCCTTCGGGTAAGTTGCCGGTTATTTTTATCGTATCTAAATTTGCTGTAATGTTTAAAAATAGGCATACTTACGAGCCATAAATCTTTTAAATGTTAAGTAGAACATAACCTTGTTTTAAATATTAGTTTGTTCTTTTATTAAATTGCCAATGTTTGTTACATTCATATTTTTGTAATTTCCTAAAAGTAAGATAAAAACTTTAGTATGTCTAAAATATTAAAGTTACTTTTTTTCGTCCCATTATGTTTTTATACTGCTTCACAAAAATTATTTTTTACATTGAAACTCCAGAAGGCATCTTACTCCTAGATTGTTGGCCATCTTACCCATACATTGAGGTAATATGTGGAAATGCAAGTGTTAACAAAACAAAATTTTCGATGTTTTCTATAAAAGCTGTCAAAAGGAAAAAAGTTTTTAAATCATACATAAGAGTGTAAATTTTAACAAGAAATCAATGAATAACAAATAAAAGCAACAGGCTATTTTTAAAACAATTAAGTCAAAAACTACGGCATCTTCATTAAATCTACCCTATATTGAACACTTTACATTAAGATGCACTGGCAAATTTTTGTATTATGTTTGAATAATGTAATAAAACATGTTTACGAAATTATAATACTGGAAAAGAAAAAGTATGGTAATACAAAACTATTATATAAATTATAAAAATTTACACGTTGAGTGGCACGGTGATCGACACTGAAGCTGAAAAAATTTACAATATTTTAAGTAATTTTTAAGGAAGTATAATCCTGTAAGAAATAAAAGGTAAGTAAATTTTAAATAAATTTTCAGTAATTACTTAACCCGTAACTGAAGACGGGAGTCACTGAGACTTCGCGTTGTTCATTGGCTCTGGTTATCACGTGGTTTTTGTCCTTGAATGCAATCATCTCCTCAGTACCTTCAAGTAGATATTTTATAAATATTTTGGCAGAAGTCGAAGTTTGAACACGCGCCTATATCCGAGTTATTCGTTTTCAAAGTTTTCGTTACTATTTATGGAGTCAGATTGACTCCACGTCTCTGAAACTGTGACTGAAAAAATATATAACGCACCAGTTAAATCCTACGTATTTAGCATTGCAATCCGCTTCCTTTGTCTAGAATAATATATTGTTGTTTAAAAAAGAAATGGATAATACTCAACCAGGATCTTCCAGAAAAAAAATTCGACCATGTGATACAGATTTTGAAAAAACTATAATGCACTGGTTTAAAGGATGCGAAGTGTCGGAAGATGACTCTCATATTAGCGATGCAGAAACGATTATAAGTGATCATGAAGAAAAAAGCGAACAAGAAAGTGAAGAAAATTCGGACGTAAATTCAGAACAGAAAGACGACATGGTTGACGTGGATAATTATTTCTATGGGAAAGGAAAAAATAAATTCAAGTACTATAAGAAGCCGTTAGTGATTTTGCATTCCCGGACGCCTCAGCACAATATTGTTTTGAAGTTGCCCGGAATTCGTCCTAATTTTCAACGGATATCGTTGACTGAAAATGAAGCCTGGAACTACATTTTTTCGATCGACATATTGCTTAAAATTGTGAAATATACAAATCTTAAACTTGCTGCAATTAGGCAAAACTGTAAATATCATGAGAAGTCAGATTTGCGTGATTTGGATATAGTGGAATCACGCAGCTTTATGGGTCTACTGTTTTACACAGATGCTTTTAAATCAAACCGTGCGGATCTCAGTTCACTGTTTGCAACAGATGGCACGGGTCGAGATATTTTCTGGTGTATCATGAACGCGAAACGCTTTGCAGTTCTACTCCAATGCTTGAGGTCTGATGACCCAAATACGAGAGAAAAACGATTAAGGGAAAATCCAGTGGCATTAATATCAGAGATTTTCGAAAAATTAATAACAAATTCTCAGTCAGCTTTCAGTATTGGCGCTTTAGAATGTATCGATGAGATGTTTGTTAGTTTTAGAGGGAGGAGTAAATTCAAGATGTACATGCCTAATAAGCCGTGTAAATATGGACTGAAAATAAGGGCTTTAATTGATGCCAGAAACAACTACTTCTTCAATGGCTATATATATTGTGGTAAAAATTCTGATTGTGTGACACTTTCAGAAGAAGCTAAAATGTTGCAAAAACCAACGCAGGCAGTTGTGCGCTTGTCTTCTTGTATAGCAGGCACAAACAGGAATATAACAGCAGACAATTGGTTTTCATCTGTTGAGCTTGTAAAAGTTTTGGAGGGAAAAAACTTAAGCTATGTTGGAACATTAAATAAAAACAAACCTGCAATACCTAAAGAATTCCTTTCAAACAGAAGCAGAATAGTCGGAACTTCAATTTATGGCTTTTCGAAGTATTTAACCGTGGTATCACATGTTCCTAAAAAAAGGCAAAGCTGTATTGCTAGTGTCGTCTATGCACTCATCAGTATCCCAAGATACAGGCATCAATAAGCCGGAAATTATCGCTTTTTATAACAATACCAAATCTGGTGTTGATGCCTTAGATGAAAAATGCGTCATATATTGCACTGGTCGGAGAACCAGAAGGTGGCCAATGGCTATATTTTTTCGCCTTATGGATATAAGTGCAGTTAACGCATTTATTACCTACCAGGTCACACGAGACTATAGAAAAGAGTCAGGCTAGATTTTATAAAGAACCTCGCACAGCAGCTTGCCAGTGAAGAGTTAGAAAGCAGGTTAACAAATACACGTCTTCGACAGGAAATGAGATTTTCAATTGCGAAAATACGTGGTAAAGAAGAGGAAAAAGTAGAAGCAGATAGTAGTGGAAAATTACCTACTAGAAAATATTGTACCATTTGCCCCAAAAAGTTGAAAAAGAAAACATCTACTCTATGCCATTCTTGTAAACACCCAGTATGTGGAAAATGTTCCGTAGCCGTATGCCCCAGCTGCATTTGAATGATGTAAAAAGCAAAAAGAATAAAGAAATATTCTTAAGGTAATATTTTAAAATATTGTATTCTTCATTTTTGTTTGTTTAATTCTAACAGTTATTAACATTAGTGTCATCCCATGATATCTAAACGAAGTAATTACTCATTAAAAGGTTGTTTAGGTTTTTCTTATATTAACTTTCCAACAATTAATATTATAACATTTAACAGTTTTAATATAATTTTTTTAATATTTTAGTAATTACATGATTTCTAGACTATATTGCGTTTCCAAAATAAATTCCAATGCTGTTTACAAAAGACAAAACGAAAAACAACATAGGAGTCATTTTGACTCTATGTCTCTGATCATGTAAGGAAATTCATGTCCCCAGTTACGGATTAAATCAATGTATATATTTTTAGTTTTATATCATATTTTAGACCGTCAGTCATCGGCGAATGACTCGTTTTAAACGGAGAGTTCAGTCTCACAAGGAGAGGGCCAACCTTGTTAATCACAGATTTTGATTATTTTAATATATGTTGTAGGGTATAGACCCCTTAGTCTCAGGTTCAAGGGATTTTATACAACACTCGTTAGTTCTTGAGAAACCGGGGGGTCTAATATTAGTACACAACTCAAATACTTACTTTGAAACAAAAAGTGCAGGTTGGGCGTAGCTCAGTTGGTACGGCGTTTGCTGGCTGACGCGCGGGGGCCTGGGTTCAATACCTGAACGCGCTACATTTTTTGTCTTTCTCATTTTTTGTTTTATAAATATACTTGTAATTATAATTTAATAATTTCAAGTAAAAATTTTAATATCGTATATTAATTATAATGTTAACAAATTTAAATTTAAATTTATAATTTTTTTATTTTGAACTATTATTTCTCATCCTTTAAAGACATTTAAAAAGAAATTGGATTTATTATTGAATAATAAAAATTCCAAAATCGTTAGAAACCTGTTGTGGTGCCATCTAGTTATGATAAAATAAAACGTATTCAAATAAAATAAAAAAAAGCAGAAAAAAGATAGAGGGAAAAACGAAATATTTGAAAGCGCAAGCATGCATATTACAAATTTAAATATCTTTAATATGCAAAAAATCCGTTGTAATTTAATTCCGATGCTAATTTTTAACATAATTATGTTTGTTACTTTAAAAACAGAGTAATAGTATCATCGTATTGATTTCCCTTGTTAAAGCAATGAATAAATGATATTTCTTTAAAATCACGAATTGACACAATTATTCAATATCATTGCATACATACTGAATATATGAACTACATTTTAAAAGTGATTTTTAAAAAATTATCAGTTTTATGATGTTTTATACAACTATTTAGTTAAAAGTAAAAAAAAATTAAATAGGTTAAAATTATAATTGAAATACAGTAGTATAAATTTTAATTGACAATGCGATTATTAAGTTATAATTACAAGTATATTTATAAAACAAAATATAAGAAAAACAAATTTAGTGCTTCCGGGAATCGAACCCGAGCCCGCCGATCAGCCAGCAAACGCCATACCAACTGACCTACGCCCAACCTGTCCTTATTGTTACAAAGTAAGTATTTAAATCATCTACTAATATGAGACCCCCCCCCCCCCGGTTTCTCAAGAACTAACGAGCGTTGTATAAAATCCGTTGAACCTGAAACTAAGGGGTCTATACCCTACAACATATATTAAAATAATCAAAATCTGTGATTAACAAGGTTGGCCCTCTCCTTGTCAGTCACTGGTGACTGACGTGGCGCTTAATGTGTTAATTTAGGATTGCATGTAATGCTTCATATAATTTTCTGTAATTATAAGTAACATATAGTTTTGTTTATCTATCGATGACAAGACAGCTTACTATTAATACAAAAAAATTCCTATATTATCGCTGAAGTTTTTATCATTAATCCTAAGCAATATATATATATATATATTTTCTTTTTTACCATCATTTAAAAAAAATAATCCACATTTGAATGCGCGGATATTTTATCTGAATAATGTATGTAAATCGAAAGAATCAAGCAATTACATTTAACTAATCAACCGAAAATAATAACATTAAAAATACTTTGGGATTACATTTCATTAAGGAGATTAGGAGAGCAAATTCTAAGTGACATGCATTTCAAAAAACTAAATTCAGGGTGCTTTCATTAGGCAATAACTAACAGAGGTCATTAATGAAGGAAAACTACGTCATTTATAGTTGTTTGTTGTTGTGCTTAATATTCTGCATCTCAGTTGTTAAAAGCTCCTTTGGTTATTAGCTACTAATAAATTATTCTTCTTAACTGGATTCTTATTAACTAGATGCCATAATCTTCTTTTGAAATATTATAATGTATATTACAAGTTTATTTCTATCGCTTTTCATGGTCTATATTTTCATTTACTCACACGTACATCGGGGAGCAAAACGATAGGAACGACAAAAAAAAATAAAATAAAATAAAAATAAAATAAAATAAAATAAAAATCAGATTTCGTTTGCTATGCAATTCCTCCAATTTTTGTGTTACAGTTAAATACAAGATAGTCTAACTAATATTAAATCAATCGTTTTAAAAAAATATTTACTGCTTAAAATTTATTTTAATATATGTATTTTACTAAACTTACGCTAGAGCAAAATGGAGCAAAAACTTAGGGATTGATGGATATTTTCACATATCATTTAATAAACCATTTAAAAGAAATTCTAAACGCATTCATTTTGTTCGAAAAGATTTTTGACAATGGAGAGAGGAAAAATGCTTTATGACTCCTAAAGATGTCAGGTTCTGGTTTATAACAACATCGGAATGCACTTCAAATCATTGCTGATAAAATTAATCGTCAAAGACTGCCATTTTTAATTTCTTACAGAAGACAACTATTTATGGTTCAATTGGGTGATTTCTTGGGGAGATATAATTTAAAATCTATCACGTGGATTTAACATTAGCATTCTCAAATTTTCCCTTCTTCCTGTAAGACCTTAAATTTTTGTTTCGAAATTTCTAGATAAACCCTTAATACACTTTCTTTTGAAACCATATGAAGATTTCTGAAAAAAAAAATTTCAACTTTCCGGGTTGATTTTTCACCAATTAAAATAAAATATCAAAAGTGGGTGTTACCACTTGAAAAAAATGAAAAATGGTGCAATATGTATTAGGAATACAACCCCGGAAACGTATTTATTAATATACATCATTCCTAGTGGATTAGTACCCATATCTTATTTATACAACTATGTACATTACAATTAGTAGGGAGTTATATTTTTTCTTATGGACCGTATAATACATTTTATTGTAAAATTCTAAGAAAAACATTATTTTTGCATACAACAAAAGAAACAATTTTTGCAGGTTTAAAATTTTACAATCATCTCTTTCTTTGAATTAGAATGTTGAAAGCCTTTCCTTGTCTGTATTTATTAAATTACATTTAGAGCGGTTTATGTAAATTAAACGCTATTTTTATTCATTCTAAATTATTTACTGTACTCTTAATTTATTTTATATGTGCGTTTTAAAACATATTCTGCATTCCAACGTTGAGCGTCCACTCTCGCTTAAATATGCATGTAATGCAAAACAGAATAACATTTTAAAATTAAAATTCTCGGATTGAATAGCAATTTAATTTTTGAAATGAGTAAAATGAAACATTTAAAAACATTTCAGATTTCTAAGAAATATAAGTAAGCAGGATTGAATATATATTATAGCATGAATTAGGTTAAACGAAGATTATTATTGATACATCTACAAATTAAATTCGTTTCTTCTAAGCATATCTATATCAAACATTTTATACAAAAACCATCGGTTATTCATTTAAACAAATTATACATTAAAATTGTTTAAAAATACATTATTTGTTTTTCTAAATTCATTTTATATACACTTTTTTTTTTTTTTTTTTTTTACTGAATGTAAGTTTACTTAAACATTTGCTCCATGAGCATGAAATAAAAAATTAATACATTTATAAATGAAAGTTAAAATTCTAGTGCTATATTCATGAGTTAAATAATTAAAATATATATAAAAGCACAAATAATTGTACAAAAATTTCTTTCAGGTGCATATAAAGATATTTAAAATACAAATTAAAAATATCTTAATATGTATTAGAAAAATCCAGAACGTTTTCAACCATTACAATGTCATCAGTAGGATTTAAATGTTGTTATTTTTTTCATTGCGCTTATTCGAGAAATGTCCAGAAGAAACCATTGTAATTTAAAGGTTGTACGTCAGATGGGAAGCCAGATAAAGTTATTCAAATTTTCAACAAAACGAGCTTTCATCTATTATGCAGCAAATCTATCTGTATTCCATGGATATCGTATGATAGTGGCTCGTTACAAGCTGTATCTTTATTAGCAATTATTTCAATTGATTCATTTATGATAGCTTCCTGGTAATTATTTTTGTTTGTTTGTAACAAAAAAACTCAACCTGTAAAAGTAGAATATAACAAATGAAAAATTATCTTTCGTACAAATTATGCTTTATGCCTCAATTTCAAATTTTTCTTCGAAGTAGTTTTCGAATTATGAGCAAAAAGCGTCAAAATGGCAGTTTAAGGGGCCGTCTATGATATCCAGACAAGCATAATTTTATTCAAAGATTTCGGCAGGCAATAGTCGAAACATATTAAGAGACTTGTATGGTCATAGTGGCTAGAAATAATATATTAATAGTAGTGTCATTACAAGAAGTCATTCTGTACCATTTCAACACTTGAGTATTGAATTTCAATTTGGATGCAACCCCTAATATATACTCATTTCTCAGAAATTAATCCTACGAATTTCATGAAAATTTGTATTTAAGCTAATTGAAGGGTGTAGAATCTATGCTGTCAAACTTGGGTATTTCTATTGAAAACAACAAATTTTTGGTTTCTTTTTGATATGCAAGACCTTACTAAGCAAATTTTATATGCATCATTCAAAAGCAAACTTTATATTAAGTCGTTTGGCACCAGTAACTTTCTTCTACGGTAATTTATTGCAGAGTTAGTAGGGGGTGTTTACTTTTTTCCGTGGCTGTACATGTACATATATACTACATACGCACCGTACATCAGAGTTGGGAAAATTTGTAATTTCAGTTATCGGCATTGAAATTACAAGTTAATTGCATATAATTGATTATAGTTAGACACATTCAAACGTAGAAATTTCTCTCACAAAATGGTATGGGGGCAGTTTTGAATACAGTACTGGAAGATTTTTTACAGCATGTAATTTTAACTATAATTAATTACACACAATTAAATTGTAATTATATAGAAGATAATTGCAATTACGAATTTGCCCAACTCTGTCATAGATACATACAGAACTTACGACCAGATTAGCTCTCAGGCTTTGATAGCCAGTGAGCTAAAAATAGAGCCGTATTACACGAATTTTAAGTTTAATAGTAAGTCCATATCAGATATTGATGACTGATTTTATTTAGTACGCGTACCGTTATATTCGCGTGTAAATCGAGAAATTTAGGACAAAAATACATCTTATGCGAGAGACCAAAAAAAATTATCTTATGTCAACCCTTTCACCGTCCGAGGGTTTTCCTGCATTTTAATAAGAATGCTTATAAGTTCCAAGATATATATATTTATTAATCGCAGTTTGGTGCTATAATATTTTTAATACCACTTCTTTCTATATATGGGCTCAAAATAAAATTCTGTTTAAAATATCTTTTTCTACAGCCATTTTAACATGATTTCTAGAAACGGAAAAATCCGGGCCAGACGGTTAAAGGGTTTTAATAATGGAATCAAATTATTTAAAATTTTGTTTTTTTCGAAAATTATCGTCACATTCAGTAACAAGTTTAAGGCAAAACATGCTCCTAAAAAGTGATAATTTCCAATATTGTCGTATCGTTTATGTCCGCATAAAAGTTTGAATGCAGTAGGACGCTTCTAAGAATTAGACGAACAAAACCTTGAAGAAAAGGCAGAATGCATGATGCATTGAATAACAAACCCCATATATTTTGTTCTGCGAACCATTTCCTTCTCAACATAGTGATGCAATAAAAAAAAAAAAAAAAGGCAAAAAAATAAGCCGATTATTTCCGCCATCTCTGATATTTTGACAATTATTGCTTCAGCATATAGATGAATGCTTCAAACAGTTGAAATGCAACAACCGAAAATACTGGGCCAACTGCATCAGCTCAACCTGGCGATTTAAAACCAATATTATTAGTTAAATCTTAATATGTCACATATTATGTTGGTTATGCAATGTATGCGCAAAACCGCTATGCGTACAGAAAAACATTTTTCAAAGCACTCAAAAGATGACGCCATAGAGGACAATGCAGTATTTTAAAATGAAAATGAAAGTGATTAAGATAAAATGCACATTATATATATGCAATTCAATATACAAAATTGTGAAAATACCAGATAGCGTGACGATGACATAAAAATACTTTAGTGAGATGTTTAGTGAGTCTAACAGCAGGTTCAGGATTAGAAGGATTCCAATAACTACGTTTTTATTGCGATTGAAATTATTTTATACTGTATATTTATATATTTACACATTGCTTCAAAATCTTTTTGGATCAATTTTTTTCATTACAAAACCTATGCATACGTTTTTGTTTTTGACAGCTTTTATGAAGAGGAGGGGGGGGGGGGTCGGATTGTATGTATATTTAATTTTTTTCTCGGGGGTAGGGGCGGGGGTCGACATATGCACGACTGATTATGATAATTTGATTTATAATCTACATTTATAAAACACTTGATTCCATGAGACATATATGTCGACAGATTAAATGGGTTTGATGCAAATAATGCTATATGAAATATAATGAAAGCCTATTGTTTTATGCTTCTTTTTACTACTCTTGGAATACAAAATTTTATCAGAAATGTCTTTTTCTCATTGAACAACATTATAGCCTTATTCTATTTATAGATTTTTCTCCCAGCAGCTATTCAATGATTTATGGCAATTTTATTGTTCTCAATTCTGTTCCTAACTGATTATTTGATATCTTGAATTTCAGCTGTTAAATTTAATAGGATTTCCCAAATGCACGTTTTACATACATGCTCAGATTTTCTTTCTTCAATTTCCATTTTTTCTTAGAGAAGATTTTTAAAAACGGAAGAATTTAAATAGCTAGGAATAAGAGGTTGATGTAATATCCATGTTATATTGCGATCTTTGGATTTAAAAATTGCATGTTAGGAAAACAAAGTTAAGAAATTAAATGTTTTCATACCATCATTAGCTTCATCATTATGGCAATCCTAATCAAAAATTTCACATCTCTTTCTTGTGTGGTTTTTATTTTCAGAAAAGCATTATCCTCCCTATGATGCTTCCACGAAGCTATACATTTCTCAGATACTTAAGCATCTAATAGTTTGCGGTTTCTTTATCTTTAGCATCAAAATTATGCATGCATCCAAAAATAATTAGGCAAGTACTATTGCATGAAGAATACACTCATGCAAAAACACTCTTCAAAATGTTTAAATTATTCTTCGTTTTCGTGGGGCGTAATTGCCATTTTGTATGACTCTGAATAAACTTGTAAATCCTTGAAAATAAGCTTCTCATTTTCCAGTCTCAATTTTTCAAATTTGCTGTTAAATAAGAACATACACCCAGGTATGCTGCATTCCATGCATTCATGCTATTACCAGCAACAAAAATAGGCTAGTTATTGCTATGTATTGCTTTGTCTGCTAGATTGTCACGCTATTATATGCTTTATAATGCTGGCCAGCATCAAATGCTATATAGCTAGCTTACAAAGCAATAGCATGACAAGCTGTACAAGCATTTTATGCTTATTTGCGGTTTAATCTATTTGCAAAGCATTTAGAGGTAAATACCTTCACGGGCTATTATATGCTTTCTTATGCTTGGTTTATGATTTAAAAGAAGAAAAGGAAATTTAATTATAAATTAAATTTTCAAATCCGGGAGAGAGTAATAGAGAGATTTTAGTAAAATATTACTGCTCTGAAAATTAAAAGGTTTGAAAAAGGATATGCATTTAAAACTTTCGAAATTAAAAAATACACGAAATCTTAAAAATATAATAACCTGATATATGTTGTATAAGGACATACTCACCTGACAATACTCGACACAACTTCTCCGAGTTAATCAAGAAATGCTTTACAGATTTATAAGCAAACATATCTATTTTGTAATTGAAAAAATTAACAGAAATAGTAAATGTCGGAAGATAACAACCAAGAAGTTCAGAAATTAAACTCTTTTGGTTTTCTTTAAATCTTGAATTAACTTTATGTTACAAAAAAGCAAGATTGAATGAAAAGAAGAAAAAATAAATTGTGCTGTAACATTTAATAAAATGTTGTAACAGTTTATTTGTGCTAATATGCATATGAAGCGGAAGCCAGGGGTGTATTACTTTAATCATTTCGAGACGGTGTCCCTTACACAAATTTTATTCGGATGGCATCGCTTTTTTTAACAGTTTCCTTTCCTAATAAAATATCAAAAAATGTTCTAATTAAAAAAGACAAATATTACATTTATTTATTAATGGTGTCAAAACAAATTCCATATGCTCCTTTTAACGATGCATATATGCATCACCTATCCCAAAAGGTTTAATAAGTTTTTATTTCATCGTGCGCCACAGAAGCTCAATTAATTGACTCAAGCGTGCCGCGTAAAAGTTAAATACGGGATCTAGTGTGTAATCAGATAAAAATAAATGAAAAGCCTTTCATTAATGAAATTTTCTTTTATTCTTAGAAAGAAACAGTAATGTTTTATAAAAAACTAATACACGGGTAGACAAAATTTAACGTACAATCTGTTTTCGTTTCTCACCGACAAAAAACGGGATTAAAACTAGTGAATAAGTCTTACGTTAAAGATCATACATATTATTCAAACAAAAAGTTCATCAAGCATATATAATCAAGCAAAAAGTTCATATACAAAACTTTTTTGTTAGAACTGATAACTGTTATAGAAATCTACAGTAGCTGTTAATATCATTCTCTCCTAATTTATGAGTGATTCCTAATTATGTTGATTTTTAATTTTTGTTACAATAATACTATTTATGCCTGTGAGAAAACGTTTATCTGATTCGTTAAGATGGTAAGCGATCAGATGCGATAAAATTTGATTATCACATGCTCATGTTGATAGACTGCTTAATGTTTCTCCCCCAAATAGCGTCCTGTAATCCAAGAATTTTTTGAGAGTCGTTTAGAACGTGTGATTATGTGATGCATCATGAATCATTAAATGTTATTGACAGACGCAGTAATGGATAAGTTGGGTTGGATTATCTCTCGGTCGCTAGGATGCTAAGCTCAATCTTAACCCGACAAACCTAGCTTCTCGAGAGGTATTTTAATTCATAATATAACAAAAACACCACCAGCGGCTCAGAGGTTCTATTCTCAAATCTGGTAGGCGGAAGATGCTGATTTTGAACCCAATAATGCCCGTCGGCCTAATCGTTCGGAATTTTACGTGGTTTTCTTAGAACCTTTGGTAACATTTCGTAAATACGTGTAAGATTCCTTTAGAAAAACTTCCAAGGAGGGCACACTCCTCTCGTCCTATATCCTCGCATAAATATTCGATCGTAATAAACAACACCGACACCTTAATCTAAAAAAATGGACAGTCCTGGATTTGTCTCTGGACCTTAATCCAGTTGAACATCTTTACGTAAGCCTTTTTACTGAAAGACACAAAATTATGGAAGAATTGGAATAATGGACTGTGTTGTATGTTACGCAGACTGCTGAAAATTATTAAGACGAAATCCTTCATACGCGAAATCACATTCTCGAACTTTATTGAACACCTTTGAAAAACTGGTGGCTGCTTCAGATCAGAGTTCATTTAATGCGTTGGGAAAAATTGTTTATTGCTTTCGATTCTATCGCCTGAAAACTTGATCGCTAAAATGAAGGGGCGAGATTAAACATTTCAGATAGGGGGGGGGGGGGACATATTCTTTATTACAGCAAAATTATTGGATTAATTATCAAGATAATTTTGATATATATTTCCTCTTCAATTATAAAATTATAAAAAAATTATTTCTGCGTTATGTATGATAGCAAAAGTACCAAATGGGTCAGAAGTCCATTTCAACTCTAAAACTACACTGCTAAAACAAATTAGGGGACCAAGCGAAAAAAGTCATGAGAACAGTGCGAGACAGACATGCATGGGTTTAAAATTGAGAGTAACATGTGTATCAATGCGCAATTCAGAAAAAAAGACTTATTTTTTGAAAAGATAGATAGAAAGTGAAAAGATGGTTTAAGGCAACAATTTGGTTACATGTAAATGACAAGAAAAAGTACAGTTTAGGAATAATGCAAGGTATTTAATATGGCGTATGGTCCCTTCGAATAGATAAAACTGTCGCACACCTGTTTTCAATGGATTCGATGATATTATCGATACGTTTTCGAGATGTACTTTTTCACACCTCAAGAATTGCAATCTCCAAGTCCCGGACAGTTAAAGGAGGCTTAGTCTCAGTGCAAGGCGTCATCCGAGTATATCCCGAAAATGCTCGATTGTATTCAGGTCAGGAGAGCATGTTAGTTATTCCATACGCTGTAATGTTTCAACATTACACATGTTCTCCACAAGACGAGTTGTATACGGTCTGGTATTACCATGGGAAAAAAAGTATCATGATTTGCTGCAACGTAAAATAAGACATAGGGTCTCGGTATCTCGTCTGTATAATTTTCGGCCGTCAAAGTGCCATTCCAAATTATATGCAGGCCCATACGTTCACCTATGCTGATTCCAGCCCATAGCATCAACCCACCTCGTCTGTAATGCGATCTTTCGCGAACGATTGTAGGATTATTTTAAGTGACCCTTTCTCTCCATGTCAAAACACATCTTATATCACGTCCAGACTGAATCGGGACTCGTCTGTAAACAGAATTTGACTCCAACAACGTTTCCTCCAAACTCGATGTTTAGTTGACTACCTTCCTTTGGCCGCACAGTTGTTTGAGGTCAACGGAATTTTGGCTTATGTGCGTAGAGTCTACTCTGATGAAGCATTTTTCGGACTGTTTGCCTGGATGCGCTTCGTCCAGTGACCAAGAACAATTGTGTTTGTAGCTGAGTAGCATCGCTCGTTCAGTCTCGACGAGCTGTTAACAGGATATATCAGTCATCAGTTTCTGTGGTAGCACAAGGCCGACCTTACCATTGTCGATGTCTATCATTCCACGTGTCTTGGAATCGATTCCATAGCCTTGCATTGACATTTCTTGCGACTCCAATAGCGTCCGCTACACTTCGCTGTGTTTCCTCAGATTCAACTGTCCCGATAATACGCCAATCCATGGATTACGGTAAATCACACTGTTGTGAGATTTTCAAGACACGTTTTCTCCAAACACAAGCTGAGAAATAGAATTTTACAACTGAGACAGTGAAACAGACGTTTCTGCAAAATCCCGATTTCTGCACTTATCTCCTTTTTATAGTTTTGACGTCTTAAACTTTGATTTGCATGTGAAGTTTTCTTCATCTGTTTTCTAGTACGGTTTAAATTATGGATATTTTATTTTACGTTACTTATCGGTGTAAATATTTGCATAATTTTGTTAAAACCATGTGTTTCCCTAAATGTTTTGAGCAGTGTAGTTAAAAAAAGATTAAAAGTTGATTAAAAATATGTAGTTTGCATGAATGCAATTCGAGTAAAATTATAATTTTTTAATAACAAAAAAGACACCAATTCAGGGTTCTTAATTAAAATATGCAGCAGATATATGCAATAAAGCTGGTAATAAAATACAATGAATAACAAAACAAAACAGGATATCGTCTAATAAGTTTCAGCATTCCGTGAGTTGAAATGGATCCTTTTCTCAAGAAGACGCAAATTAATGCTTGGATCTTAACCTTTGCATACCAACGTAACGGGCAAAAAAAAAAGTCGTCTTAACACATTAATATTTTAAATTTTTATGAATATTTGAGAAAAGATTTCGGATCAAGTGATCCCTAAGAGAAGCTGAGCTGAGGAGGGTTATAGTTAAAATAAAAGAGTTCTGCATAAATGTATATTCAACTTAAATTTGAAATATTCAAACTGTAATTTAAATTTGAGGTGATACTTTTGGTGTGAGACTATTTATAGCAGACATTGAAAAATAAGAAGATAATTTTAATGCTAATATGGAATGAGATTATGAATTTTTGGAGTGAAAATAACAAATAATTATTAAATGATAGAGATAAAATATATAACATAAGAGTTACTTCATTATCGCATGTTACCCTAATTATTTTTTCTGTCATACAGGCACATAAAATTATCTATATTTATTTAAACAAAAAGGTTTATTCAAAATTTTTATGAAGGAAAAAATATATAATTTACTTCAACCAATTAAGGGTATGCTCTTAAGTCCATCAGGTTATATATTGCAGACAACGTTCTCGGTCCGAAATGTGGAAGCACATACACGACATTTCATGTGTCCTTGACATTTTCGTATAGATTTAACTACAACCAATAACAGCTCGTCGTCATTTTCGGATTACTAAATCTTTCGGCACTTCTTTGATAAAAGCTGTAAGTAAACTTTCATACGAAATCAGCGCATATTATTAGTTAAATTTATCAATCTTTGCACGATATACGAGATCATTTAACGATCATTTAGAATGTGTTGAAATATTCTGTATTTTTACGATGGATCTCCAATAAAGAATGATCATATTTTTTTTTATTAGCATACTACATTGCAGACAAATTTACTTTTATGTTCCACTGCTAGCTTAATATGTAATGAAAACATGATATTTCTTTTCATTTATTTCCAATTCTATGTCAGCGGCAGCCATAAAAGTTCAAATACTTTCAGTATCGTCTGTGGGAACAATGGAGGACCATGAATGAGAAAATACTGGAAATTTCACCTTCTCCTGAAGAAATCGTCAGTCAAAGCAGGAGGTGACTTATAGAGAGTCTTTTGTTCCCCGTCGCACATTTATAAGATGGTTTGAGATTTTTAAAGTAGAGAAAGACAATCATCTTCTAAAACAATGGACCCGGAGTTCCTGTAACTGCGTTCACAGAAGTCAATATTAATACCGTCGCACAATGTAAGATTTTGCAAATCTAGCGGGAGAAAAGTCGAAAAATCGACTTGCATTAATTTCACTTTTAGACATTTCAAATAACATCTAACACATTAAAGAAAGAAATGTGAAGTGATAGCAGCATAAATCCACAATAACACCATCAAAAATCGGCTCGAAAACCTAATTTTCTTTTAACCTTTTTAGAATGGCGATGGTGTAATTGTAATTGCCATTGATATTTTTGTCTAAAATCATACTTAATTTGTAAATATTTTTTAATGATAGTATGAAATCTTGACTACAATGTAGATACTTTGTATTTTACAGTTACAATAGTTATTTAGAAGTGTTATATTTAAAAAATATTTTTTTAAGTCAATATAAAAATTATTTGAAAATTTAATAGCATATGATAAATTTTAAAAAGCTGCCAAAAATTTTGTACACGCTGGAACATTGGAATATATTTTTTTTTTGTAATTATGTATGCATATAGATATAGAATAAATCAATTTTAGCTGCCACTATATGCAACTCTTGAATCAAAGTAATTTTTCTCAGGTACGGAAGTGTAAATTTTGAAAAGAATTATATGAGATTTTAAAAAATTTTGTTGATGGACAAATCATTCCCTGTTAATTCTAAAAATATCCTGATAAACTATTTATTACACAAATATAATCTTCAACATTGCTCATCTCTTATGTTAGGCCATATTAAGCGGCTGATCCATTCACTTATTATTGGCATTATCAAAGATGGAAAAACTGACATCGCTAAAAGAACGTTTTTTGAAGTAAAATAAGAAAAGGTCATATTCGAATATTTACAATAAATATATTCACAGGGCAGAAGTAATAATTACTACCAGAAAGATGTTGGACAACCAAAGAAATTTTTTTTATTTAAGTAGACCGAAATCAAAAGACAAAAGGTGCATTCGTTATTCCCTGAACACAAATGAATAACCACGCGCCACGTGTTAAAAACTGAGGCAATCTGGAAAAAAATTATGCTGTGGATGTGTTAAAAAATACATCTGAAAACCCTTAAAAAGCAACGACATTTAAAAAAATCGTTCAAAAAGCCTGTAAAAAAGGGCTGTAATGAAGAAAATAAAAATTTTATAACGGATAAATCCACAGCCGTCATCTACTTCTTATTCTAGATCCATAAAGTTAAAGATCATCGTAGAAACTGATCAGTCAATAACAGAATAATTTGAAATTGTTAGAAATTAAACCTTTACCGCCCTTGAACTAACTGTAGTATAATTCAATGTTGAGACATATGACATAGAGCACAAATTTTAAAATGAAGTATCGAAGGAAGAAAATAAAATATAATTGAAAGATTTAGACTTAAAAGAGAATTATTATTAAAAACTCCAAAACAAGAGCAAGATAATATTAATGTCGGAAATAGAAAAAGGAAGATTTTTTAAGGATGCTGCAGTGGCCGCGAGCAAAACAGGAGATAAGCTCTTCTTAAGCGATTTGGTATAATTTTACATTGCATGTGGATACAAGATAAATATATCTGCCTTTAAACATTACAAATCATGACATTAACATCTCAATAAAACTATACAGCGGCTGAAGCACCCTGAAGTTTTAACATTTATACGGTCACCGAATATACAAATAATAAAAGAATAGCAAACAACGGAAAATGACAGTGATGCACTTTGTAACACTGGTAACTATAGCAGTATGTAATCAATTAATTACGATTTTTTAATACAAGAAAACTCTTCCTGTTGAAAATAAACATGTACTACATTTTAAAAAATCTGCACGAATACCATAACCCTAGGCAAATGTCAACGTATGAAAAGGACAAAACATCTTTTTTATTATGATTATCATGACGGAATAACAATGACGTAAATTGCACAATGTAATGCGTAAAGATATACAGTACAACCTCCCTAAAGCGACCACGTTCCGCTCCAATAAAAATTGGTCGCTCCAAGAGGTGGTCTGTTAATGGAGTTCATGTTTAAATCTAGATTTTAATTGTTTGAAAAGGTAATAATTAATGTTACTAAAATTTTTCTTTGGCATTGGGAGAAAATTTGAATATTTAAGTATCAAAACAAAAGTTAAATTACATAAGTTAATCACTGCAGACTTTAAAAAATGAATACATTGACGTTCGCTTTGATTTTACGGTTTTATCTTTTATAACTTTTATTTCCAAGTCCTTTCGAATTTCAGTAAATAAAAACAATTTTTTTGGACGGGAACAAATAATGACGATTTCATTAATTTATCTGTTTCTTTGAGAGTTTCCTAACAGAATAGGGCAGAGGTGTTTTTGACCGTCATTCTTAATTTGTCATCGGAGTAAAATTCATTGTCTAAAAAGGCACAAAGGGGTTTAAACACATAAATGTTACCGGAATAAAAAAAATCTAAACTTAGTTTAGAAGTGTGATGAATAATGCGCTTTCCGGTATTATTTTTGTTATAAAACCTTCTTCAAGCGACCAGGAGAAAACGGAATTTGTTTCATTTTCTTCAAAGAAATTGGTCGCTCATGGAGGGAGTCCAACTAGGATGGTCTCTGAATGGAGGTAAAATTAGTATTGAGCGTATGGAAATAAATTTCTTTCCATGAAAAAATGGTCGTTAATGGAGGTGGTCGGACAGGGAGGTTTCACTGCATTTTTCATAATACATAACCATTTTATCTGTAGTAAGATCAATTTTATTACTTTAATATCGATAATTTTCATAAATTGAATTTTGACCCACTAGATTCGCAAAATCTTACACTGTGCGTCGCTGTTATTCTCAGAGAAGCTCGTTAGATATGAAAACTGTTTAAAATAGTGCAATTATAATTACGTACGAACCACGCGTTGGTAACAGAAAAGTGAACATGAGACAAATTTGTTGTGAGTTCCGAGACTCCTCGTACCCGAACAACAGGACGTTCGCATGGAATTTTGCTCAAAACTGAAGGTGATGTTATAAGAATATGAGATGAATTCCCTAATGTGAAAAATCGCCTTCGTGGAAAATAATTTTCATCATTAGAAATTTAAGTAGAGACGGCGGAGGCGATTTTGAGGGACTTATTTAAAAAAGTTTTTTTCCAGCATCACTTTGATGTGTGAAAAAATGTGGGACAAATGCATTGCATTGAATTTGAACTACCTTGAAAAGCGCCATTGAAATTTAGACAATGTGTGATGATACGTTGATATAAAAAAATTATGATTATTTTTTATTGAACAGCCCTCGTAATATTGTTTGTGTTTGAAAGTGAAATATCTGAAAAACAGAAGTCACCTAATAAAGTATTGCTTCATTTGCCAAAATCATCGTACCTTAGATATCGGTCTTTTTTTAAAATGCAAGAAGTATGCCCATGAAGAATGTGTAGCACTGACTCGAATGCAAATAACTACCATTTTGTATCTCAAATGTGAATAACTTCATTTAGATTTCTTCAGAAAATAATAATGACATTATTTTTACATTTTTATACTTACATTTTTCACTTTCAACATTTAAAATGTATGATTTAAAAGCACTTTCTTTATTCTGTTCTGTTTAGTGTAATACCTGAAACATCTGTTAAATATATTTAAACCTTATACTTTTAATTATGGCCTTCTTTAGAACAATACTCCTAATACGGCTACTTTAAAGTGTCTTTTTTTAATCTCCTGACCAACATTCAACGGCGAAAACAGTAAGCATGATTTAATAATATAAAAATGGGTATAAATATTATATTGAATAACATTTAAAGTGTCGATGCTGGTATAAAATATTTATTTTGATTTAAATCCTCAACGTGATCTTATTTGGTACAGGTACAGTCGTGGAAAAAAAAAAAAAAGTAAACACCCCCTACTAACTCCTCAACAAATTATCGTAGAAGAAAGTTACTGGTACCGAACAATTGGAAATAAAGTCTACTTTTAAATGCTATAGATAAAATTTGCTTAGGGGGCCATCTACATATCAAAACGAACTGTAACTTTGTTTTTTTCAATAGCAGTACACAATTCTGACAGCATAAATGAACTCTACACCCTTCAATTAGCCTAAAAACAAATTTTTATATAATCCGTACCATAAGTTTCTGAGAAATTAATTATTTTAAAACGAGCGTATTTTAAGGGCTGTATCCAAATTGAAGTTCGGAACTCGATTGTTAACCGAGAGAGCCCTCATCTTGATCAAGGCACCTTAAGAAGTCAATGAAGCCTGCTAGATTACACGACAGCAAAAGCAATTTCAAAATATCTAGTCACTCCTATTAGAGACGGCCCCTTAAATCATCATTTTGCCGTTTTCTAAGCATAATTTGAAAACTACTTGGAAGAAAAATGTGAAATTTTGGATTTCCCTAAAGCAGGACTCAATAAATTTAATTCCATCAAAAAAATTGTAGGTTGCAATTCATAATTTGTTCGAGTATTAACTTCATAAATCATAATTCATATCATAAAGATATAAAAATTGCAATTTCAGCGTATTTATGTTTGGGTATATTAGTATTATTGCTACACAAAAAATTAGCACATTAGGAGCATAATTTCTGGGGATATAAATAAAAATATGAAAATGTAATTTAACATTAGAAGCACTAAATTTTGAATGTTTATAATTCAAAAACTTATCATTCAAATGACTTGAAATTCGGTGTCTAGGCATAATGAGCCAAAGATTTGAAATATCTCGTTAAAATTGGGTATTGTCATTGAAAAAAATGAAGTTTGGATTCGTTTTAATATGTATATCGCCCTCTAAGCAAATTTTATATACATCATTTAAAGTAGACTTTATTTCCAATCGTTCGGTACCAGTAACTTTCTTCTACGATAATTTGTTGAGGAGTTAGTAGGGGGTGTTTCCTTTTTTTTCCACGACTGTACCTTATACTGGGTGTTACAAAAAGACAATGAAAACAATAAATTCAATACTTCTTAAATTGCAATAAACCTAAAGATAAATTAAGTATAAAGTTTGTATTGTAGCTCATACATTTTTATATACTAATTTAGAAAATATTTCACATGTTTATCAATGACTGTTGCTGCGCTGTATAATACTGTAAATATATTCCAACAAACGTGCAAGACTGGATCAAAATTCAGACACTTTTTAATATTCGGTCTGTTTATCTGCTCAAATGATAAAAAAAGTTTCAATTTTTGAATTTGGTTTGTGTCTTTTTACGTGTTCAGACACCACAATGCCACCTATTTTTGACTATTTGAACTACTTTTTAAATCAATGTATTCAAAAATTATTTCCTCTTATGTTTTTATTGTTAAACGAATTACACTTTCTGTACTATAAGACTAATTTAAATGTTAGTATTGAACATAAGAAACGAAATTATACAATAAAATAGCAATACTCAGCAGATATTGAAACATCAATATTTAAAATTTTAACATCATGTGAAGATACAAATGTGAAATTGATTTGAAGGGAAATTGTTGTGCCTTGAACATATATGTTCCTTGGACCAACACAGTTTTAAGCTACATCTGTTGGATTTGTATAAAACTAATCCATGTAGTTTTGAGATATACCACTAGATGTCACTTAGCACTTGGTCTCTTTAATATAGTCAGCACATGCTGCAGACAATTGTTAAAAAAAGATTTGATCATGAAAAAATAATTTTTTTAAGGTTGCAACTTTTCATTATATCTCGTTATTTCCTTATTTGTTTTAAATTAAAATATATACATAAAAGTGTATATTACAGTATATATACATTTAACGTCTGAATTTAAAACCATTAAAATACCAAATAAAATAAATTAAGACAGACTTGAGCACAGTTAAAAAGGTAAATAAAATTTTATAAAAAATATACTTAAAAACAATTAAGAATATAATTTGTAAACGTTTCGCCAAGCGACACGCGAGGCATCATCAGTACAAAATATCCATTGCATTGCAAACGACGGAACAAATCAAGAACAGTTAAAGTTAGTTATTTTAAAAACAGACAAAATCACTAGGGACAGAACGAGTTTCATTGAAAGTCTGCGATCGCAATTCAGTGAACCAACGCTCAAGGAGTAATCTACCGTGGTAGCTGTTGCAACCCGATTTCAAAATACGGGCGTTCGCAATAAGCGGAATGTGATTCGTTTGAAGTGAATGCTGGACAATTTTTGAATTCAAATTACCATTTTTTAAAGCACCAGTATGTTCTTTTAGGCGAATTTCCAATGATCTACCTGTTTCACCAATATAAACACTATTGCAATTTTTACAAGGAATAATATAAACGACACCGGGAAATTTAGACTAATCATATTGGGTCAATCCATTTCAAGTGGTCCAGCACTGGTTGCTCGACCATTTTTAAAAAATCTGAAATTTCTTGTACAACACCCCTAACATAATTGAAGTTCAAAATGACTATTATTTTAATTTTTTTAATTTTTGTTTGTGCATGGCGGTCATCTTTGTTTCATCGTCTGCAGCAATTTTCTCACATGAAGGGTTTACGGAATTGTAAATAATTCATCGTTTGTTTCTCCAATTCAAGTGCGGATTAAAGCAATTTGTACAGAATACATTGGGCTAAAAATTTGGTAATAGAGTAATTTCCGAAACTAAATGCTTATTGGTGAAATTAGGGCATAAAGTTTCAGTTTTTCTCCAAAATTTGCCCGTTTACAAGAAGAAATTTTTCTAGCAAGGAAAACTGTCAACATGACATACTTATTTTTACAAATAGGCTGAAAGTACTTGTACTCACACGCCAAGTTCCACATCTGGGACATTCTTTCTCTTCGCTAAAAAAATTCCCAAATTTTTCAAAAATGTCAAAAATCGCACTTTTGAGGCTATGATATCTCTGGTGGGGCACGAGATAAAAATCTGAAATTTGGGTTGCTGAGAGTATTGTACGGTAGTGTTATGCACAAGAAATTTCAGGATGGAGATTTGACTACAAGCTGAGATATGGCAAGGGCAACATGTCAAAGTAATACTGCCAAACTATTGTTTTGTTGTAGTCACAGCTAATTATTTATCTCAGAGTGTCATTTAATTTTTTTTTTATTATCTTTAAATATTAGTAACAGAAAATAAAGCCTTTTGCAAAGCTTAGAAATTAATTTAAAAAATAATTATGCCTAAGGCTTTGTATGGTTTCAGTAATTTTCCTTGTAATTTTAGCAACTAAAAGAAATCTCGACACTTTTACATAAAGAAAAAAAAATTATACAAGACCTAAGACAAAAACAGAATGGGGAAAGAGAAAATGTGTTAATTTTGTCATACTTGTTGAGACATGATCAAACGTGTCAAAACACGTTCTTGCTTGTTGGTTAAAAAACCACGATTTTGATCTTTCTCAAAATTTTATTTGTAAGAAATAAGTCTTGTAATCTCTTCATAACTTGATTGAAGTTCTTGTCCCTGCTGGCTCATAGAAATAAACTTTGAAATCACTATGTGCGCGTCTCACTTCTTTAATAATTCCTAGCATACTTCTTATGCAAAAATGTCATTTTTCTACAGTATGAATTTTGAAAGGGCTCTGAAAATGACTTGAGGCTGATGCATGGTAATATCGTATAATGTTTCATTTACAGGAACATACTTATGGTAGGACCATGTTTCAGGGACTGGCAAGCAGCATTAAAATTGTGGTTTTTAAACCAACAAGCAGGAATGTGTTTTGACACGTTTGATCATGTCTCAACAAGTAGGTCAACATTAACAGCTTTTCTCTTTCCCTATTCCGTTTTTGTCTCAGGTCTTGTATAAAAATATGATTTTTCTTTATGTAAAACTGCTGAGGTTTCTTTTAGTTACTAAAACTACAGCAAAAATTACGGAAACCATAAAAAATGTATTACTTAGGAATAATTATTTTTTAAATTAATTGCTAAGCTTTGCAAAAGGGTTTATTTTCTGTTACTATTATTTAAAGATAATAAAAAAAAATTTTAAATGACACTCTGAGATAAATACTTAGCTGTGACTACAACAAAACAATAGTTTGGCAGTATTGTTTTGACATGTTGCCCTTGCCATATCTCAGCTTGTAGTCAAATCTCCATCCTGAAATTTCTTGTGCATAACACTACCGTACAATACTCTCAGCAACCCAAATTTCAGATTTTTATCTCGTGCCCCACCAGAGATGTCAAGGCCTCAAAAGTGCGATTTTTGACATTTTTGAAAAATTTTGGAATTTTTTTAGCGAAGAGAAAGAATGTCCCAGATCTGGAACTTGGCGTGTGGGTACAAGTACTTTCAGCCTATTTTTAAAAATAAGTATGTCATCTTGACAGTTTTCCTTGCTAGAAAAATTTCCTCTTGTAAACGGGCAAATTTTGGGAAAAAAACTGAAACTTTATGACTAAACTTCACCAATAAGCATTTAGTTTCGGAAACTACTCTATTACCAAATTTTTAGCCCAATGTATTTTGTACAAATTGCACTTGAATTGGAGAAACAAACGATGAATTATTTACAATTCCGTAAACCCTTCCTGCGAGAAAATTTCTGCAGACGATGAAACAAAGATGGCCGCCATGCACAAACAAAAATTAATAAAATTAAAATAATAGTCATTTTGAACTTCCATCATGTTAGGGTTGTTGTACAAAAAATTTCAGATTTTTTAAAAATGGTCGAGCAACGAATTAATGATTTTCTGGACCACGTGAAATGGATTGACCCTATTGAAATTCATGCTTATTGAAAAAGGAACTCAATTTATTAATTGGTTTAAAAGAAACCCCAATATTGAATGATTTTAGAATGCCAGAAATTTTATCAGAAATGTTCTTATGATAAGGGATACAGATAAAGGATCTTGGATTACTACATCGAAAAGGGGGGGGGGAGTAGAATTTACAAATTTTAAAGTATTTTTAAAGATTTTTTTAACAAGACCAATATGATAGCTATTATTAACCAAATCGCGATAAAATTTACGTTTCTCAATATCAAAATTTTTACTGGAACTGCAATATCTTATAGCTCTGAAGGCTAAAGTCTTAACAAGGGCTATTTTATGGCTGAAAGGGCATATTGACTTGAAATTAGTATATTGACCAGTATATGTAGGTTTTCTGCAAACAGTAGTGGTGACAGATTGAGAGATATCAGTCGTGTGTCTGCAAATTATAATGTCAAGAAATGGTAGTTCAGCATTATTTTCAATTTCAACAGTAAACTTAATAAGGTTACCAATAGAGTTAGAAATCGTGAGCATATCATTTAAATCTGCTTCTTTCACTATCAAAAAAATATCATCGACATAACGTCTCCAAAAAAGAATGCGTGGACCAAGTTCAGAATTAATAGTGTTTTCAATATTCTGCATTATAAGTTCAGCAATTACAACAGAGAAGGGTGACCCCATAACGGTACCAGAAATTTGACTATAAAAGCAGTTATTAAATACAAAACAGTTTGAGGTCAAACAAAACTACTCAACAATATCTTCGACATTAAAATCAGTAGGGTGAGTAGGAGTAAGCCAAATATCTTTAATAACTTTACAGACCAGATCGAAAGGCATTGAAGTAAACAGCGAAACAACATCGAGAGAAGCCATGATGTAACACATAGGGAATACAAAACTCTGGAAATCATCAAGAAATTTGTAAGGTGAATTAAGACTGTAATTGGAGTTTAAAGTAAGAGGTTTAAGAAGTGCGGATAAGTAACTAGAAAGATTATATAAATGGGATTTTGAAAAATCAATAATGGGGTGGAGTGGGATAGATGGTTTATGAATCTTTGGTAACCCATAAAAGCGAGGGACAAGACCGGTGTAACATTTCAGTTTCGAAGTAGAATTTGGGGGGATTTTTTTAAGTTTTTCAAATTTGGAAATAATAATGTTCATCTTACGTTGAATGGAAGGAGTTCGATCTTTCTTAAGTACAGAATATGTATTTAGATCGTCAAGTAGTTCATGAGCCTTTGAATCGTAAGCATCTCTATCCATAACAACAGCCATAACCTTATAAGCTCTTGTAATTATAATCGAATTGTCCGATCTCAGTCTCTTGATAATACGCTAGGAATCTTCAGCACCAGCCGGGATGGAATAATTAGAGCTTAAGATCGATGCAGAAATACCACGTCTAATATCATGACTTACCAATGTTAAGACTTTTGCCTTCAGAGTTATAAGATATTGCAGTTCCAGTAATGATTTTGATATTGAGAAACGTAAAATTTATCGCCATTTGGTTAATAATAGCTATCTTATTGGTCTTGTTAAAAAAATCTTTAAAAATACTTTAAATTTTGTAAATTATACTCCCCCTCCTTTTCAACGTAGTAAACCAAGCTCCTTTATCTGTATCCCTTATTATAAGAACATTCCTGATAACATTTTTGGCATTCTAAAATCATTCAATATTGGGGTTTCTTTTAAACCAATTAATAAATTGAGTTCCTTTTTCAAATAGCATAAATTTCAATATGATAAGACTAAATTTCCCGGTGTCGTTTATATTATTTCTTGTAAAGATTGCAATGGTGTTTATATTGGTGAAACAGGTAGATCATTGGAAATTCACCTAAAAGAACATACTGGTGCTTTAAAAAATGGTAATTTGAATTAAAAAATTGTCCAGCATTCACTTCAAACGAATCACATTCCGCTTATTGCAAACACCAGTATTTTGAAATCGGGTTGCAACAGTTACCACGGTAGATTACTCTTTGAGGGTTGGTTCACTAAATTGCGATCGCAGACTTTGAATGAAGCTTGTTCTGTCCCTAGTGAATATTGTCTGTTTTTAAAATAACTAACTTTAACTGTTCTTGATTTGTTCCGTCGTTTGCAATGCAATGGATATTTTGTACTGATTATGCCTCGCGTGTCGCTTGGCTAAACGTTTACAAATTGTATTTTTATTTGTTTTTAAGTGTATTTTTTATAAAATTTTATTTATATTTTTAACTGTGCTCAAGTCTGTCTTAATTTATTTTATTTAGTGTTTTAAAAAAGTATTTATAGTGCATTATGAGCATGGCTTTCAAGTCATGTAAAGTTTAAATCGAAAATGGTAAGAAGCCACTATTTATCATGGCACCAATTTTTGTACCTTGAATCTAGGAATTGTGTTTTACCCTTAACAGGTCCATGGTACAACAACTGACATATCACTATATTAAAAAGCTAACAAATGAAAATGTTTTTTGGGGAATGTTTGTTCTTGTATCATTAATGGAAGGAACTCAAAACTCAAGTCTATATGTACACTACTTGTGTTTCAGAAAATATGCATAAGTGATGGCAATGGTGAAGAATAGATTATTGTTGTGTCCATGAAACTTTTTAATAACATTAGAATAGAATTTATACGTGAGCAAAATATGTTTTTCAATCAGTTGCGAACAAATCATTAGCATTTTGCCAGAATCTAGTCTTATTATAAAAGACAGGAGAATTCTTTATGTATTTTCTGATCTAGTATGTTTTTGAAAAATAATCTTAGCGATGAAATCCATCGATAATCGATCAAATAATCGATTTAGGGTATTTTGCATCGTGATAAGACAAATATGTATAAAATATATAGTATAAAAATGCAATAAAAGGGTTAAAATAAAATTGATATCTATCGTGGTTGGAATTATCCTTCCCTCTGCCTTGTAATTACACCTTTTGTTTTATATTAATTTTAAACAAATGTAAATAAGTATCGATGACAAAGATTTTATAAAATATACTTTTAAAATTTATTTGAAATACATTGTAAAAATGTTACGTCAATTTCTTTTATTTTTCATACAAAAATGCTACATGGTCCATGGTACAACATGCCCAGGGCCAGAGTTCAAGAAAATTATGAGGGCAGCAGAACATGATAAATAATTCGCAAATAGCTTTATATTTCATTATTTACATATTTTAATTAAATTAAAAATTAAAATGTTAAAATAAGATTGAAATACATGACCTCCCTCTACACTCCGACTGATTAAAATAATCAGCATAAACTGTTAATTACTCGAACAAAAGATTCGACCTTCGAATCTGATATAAATTTAGACTTTTCCTTATTGCTCATTATTAGCCTTTTTGAAAGAGCTTGGATATGTTTAGCTAAATTGAATTCTTTATTGAAATAAAGAACTGCACAATTACATATAGTTAATAAACCGTTGAAAACGACATTAAAAAACGCAAAGGGATTATATTTCATTAAGGGGATTAACAAAAGCAAATGATGCTTGGAAACATTAAAAAAAATAAATTTTGAAAAGCTTTCGGTAGAGAGCTTACTAATAGCTCATTAATCAAGAGAACTGATGTCACTTTCATTTGCTTATTAAAATTTTAATCGTTCATCTCAACGCAATTTCTTGATGTATTTGTCTATCTGTATTTATTGTTTAAAAAAATTGTCTCAAAGCTAATGATTGATTTAAATATGTTTAAGTAAGTATATTTTTAAATATTTTTGAAACTTCAACTTCATTGATATTATTTGACACAAAACTGATTAACATAGAATTATTATAATGTAAAAATGAATTTCTACAATAAAGTTGCAGAATACAGTTTATTTAAAAGTGTTTAAACTTTTTAATGATTCTGTAATAAGGGTATAAAAATAGAAATATTGTGAGCTTCTTATGGTTTTTTTAATGCTCTTTTTGTACACAAAAATTTAGTATTTTTATATATTAAATTGGTATACTATTTTTAAAATCAAATGTAATACAAATAAAATTAGAATAAGCTATGATTTTTTTTAACAAAAAATAATTAAAAATGTTTTTAAATTCGATGAAAAGAACAGAAATTTTTTTAACCGGGAGAAATATTTATTGCAATTTTTATAAAATATAAAGACATTCATTGAAATTTACAACAGGCTTTTTTTTACCAGATTAAAAAAAAAAGATTCACCGTTTTTTATTACAGATTTTTGTCGAATTTATAATTTTTGAGTATTATAATTTTATCAAAATTTATAAATGCATAAATGGGTATATAAAAAAAGAATGATTCATTCGACCTATGTTTCTCAATTTCACGTATTAAGCTATTAATTTCTTACTAAAATTAGCAGTAAAAATGAAGCAAAGTAATACGTATGATTTCAGAGATTGTTGTTATTTTTGCTAACTACTAAATATATGCTTTTGCTGATGGATAAGTATCGTATGTTTGATATATATATACAGTGAGCAAAAAAAGTATTTGCACGCAGACGATTTTTTGCATAAGTAACCATAGAAAGCAAATTTGATACTATTCTCTTAATTATTTATTTATTTAAATAAGAAGAAAATAAAAATAACTACCCATTTTCCTTAAACAGTAATATTACACGTTTTAAAAAATAAATATTTTCTCATACCTAAAAAGTATTTGCACAAGAAGCATTGACTGTTAAAAAAGGCATTAAATGTGAACATTATGCAAATGTTTAGCATATCAGTCTCGCAGTACATTAGCCCCGCACTTTAAAGTCACGCAATATATTAACTGGAGCAGGGATTCTGGGGAGCTTTTGCTCTAATGGCGCCGAAAACGTGTGAACTGTCTGTTGCTACCCGTGAGAAGATTATATTTCTTCGCAATTCTGGATTAAGTTACCGAGGAATAGGTAAAAAATTAAATCTAAACCTTTCTAGTGTTCGTTATGTAATTAAGAAAAAAGAAACTGGTTCGACAATAAATAAGCCACGAACTGGGCGTTTAAGAAAGCTAAATACCAGGCAAAGGAGAGCCATCATAAAAGAATCTTCAAAAAACCCTTTTCTAAGTGCTCGAGAATTGGCTGTTGATGTCGCTTCAACGTCGGAAACAATAGCTACACCACAATCAATTAAAAGATATTCTTCGTGATGCAAATATTCGAGGAAGAGCCCCTCGAAAAAATCCATTTATTAGTGAAACAAATAGGGTGAAAAGACTTCAATTTGCAAAAGCTTATGTCAGCAAACCACTAGAGTTTTGGAAAACTGTTATTTTTTCCGATGAGAGCAAGTTCAATATTTTTGGCTCAGATGGTAAGAAAACTGTATGGCGAAAGCCAAATACTTCTCTTCAAATTAAAAACATGAAACCAACTGTAAAAATCCCTGCCGGCCCGGCCTACAGGCTGAGGTAGATTTCGAAGTTAAGTATACTAATTTCACAAACAAAAACCAAATCATGTTTAGAGATAAACCCACTTTAACAATTTTATCTGGCCGCTTTTGACGAGTTTTTATTTCATTTTTATATAATAACTGGTTTTATCAGAATCATGTTAGGGCGGTATTAAAAAAAAATACTTTTCCATGCTCAACAACTCGAAATTTTCTGGCATAACTCCAAATTCATTTTTAATAGGAAAAACATGAAACTTGTTGACGTGATTTTTGAAGAGATTTATAAGCGACCTGTGGTTTTAATTTTCGTTCAATTAATTAAAACTTGATATATAAACAATTATTTTCTCAGTAAGTTTTTCATTTCTAACACAATCGCTTCGGGAAATTCCGTTCAAAATGCCCACTTTGACATCATTTTTTGAAATATATTCTGCCTCTGTCAAAAAATTGATCATTACGGTACATTATATAGTTTCTAAATAAGCGAATCTACCAATTGGATGCGTTTGACAGCAAAAATGAATTTAAAAATGAGTCAGAAAATAAGCTGTTTGGATTTGAATACTCCCTTAACACGGTGATTTTTCCAACACAATCCGCTTCGGGAAATTCGCTTCAAAAGGCCCACTTTGACAGCATGTTTTAAAATATATTCTGCCTCTATCAAAAAATTGACCATTACGGTACATTATATAGTTTCTGAGTCAGAAAAGGTACCAATTGGAAGCCTTTGAGAGTAAAAATGAATTGTAAAATGAGTCAGAAAATAAGCAGTTTGGATTTGAATACACCCTTACTAAGATGATATTTTTCTTCAACCGCTATGTATTTTTAATTTGTTTTTGCTGTAAGAATTGGTCCTATCCAAAACTTGTCTATATAGATGTTGTAGACAATATTAAGAAGATACATGATAAATTCATGGGGATTTTATATCTTTTGAATTGACGGAATTATGGATTTGTTTCTTCTTCAAACGCCCTTTTTGTTTTCGTTTTTAATTTTTTTTTTTTTCTTTTTTTTGCGGTACGAATTGATCCTATCAAAAACTTATGAATATAAAAGTTGTAGATAATGTTATGGAAATTCATGATAAAATTAATTGGATTTGATATCTTGAGAATTGACGAAGTTATGAATTGTTTTCTCCCAAAAACCCTATTTTTGCGCCCCTTGAGCCCATTTTTAACTTTATCAAAAATCTGTGATACATAAATTTTTGGCTCTATTTTTAGAAGTAATAAAAACTTTAAACTGATTCGATATGTACAAAATTTAAGAAGTTATGGGGTTTTTTCGGTTTTCACAAAACCCCTGCCTATTTCCATCCCCTTGGTCCGATTTTGCCCATTAACGAACTTGACCGAGATTTTATGCCCCTTGATTTTATGTATCAGTTTGTAAGAGATTGGTGCGGAATTGTGGAAGTTATCGTGTCCAGAAGAAATTGATATATATAGATAGATATATACATATATATATATATATATATATATATATATATATATATATATATATATATATATATAAAGATTTTACTGAGTGTGATTTTGGGCTCTAGGGGGTCATGATCGGTGTAGATCTGCAAAAATTTTTCAGAAATCCCAACATAGGGACGACGCCAATAGGTAGTATTTCATAAGAAATATACCTAAAACATGAGCGATGGTCATGTAATGATTTGGGGATGCATGTCTTTTAACGGAGTTGGTGAAATGACCTTTATTGAAGGCAATAAGAATGCTTAACAATATATTAATACTAGAATATAGCCCGTCAGAATGACGTGTTTGCATTAAAAAAAAAAAATTACATAGCATTGCATTATAAAAAGAATTGTGAAGTAATAAATTTTGTCTTATCTGACTAATAGGGTCGGATAGGGTAAAGTAAAAATAGCCCATTTTTAATTGAAACTTAATTTGCAAGAAAATTTTTAATTGAATTGTTAAAACACTGACATAAAGTATGCAAATGAACTTCACTCACAAAATTTGGAGAAATATTTCACTAAAACATGCAAATTAGTACAAATAATGCTATTTTAAAACATATTGTCAATCAACTATTTTACCCCATTGTATGGGGTAAAATAAAAACAATTCCAACAGAAAGCTTATAACTTAAATTTTAAAAAGTTGAACAGAGAAAATCCCGATTTTTTAAAAACATGCATAAAAGAAACCTGTAATAAATTTTGATAATTAAAAATCATCTTTAATCACATAAGTAAATTGCAACTATTAATTGCATTAACAATTTTTTTTCTCAAATTCAGTTATTAAATTACAAATTTATTTTTCCTACAAAATACAATATTTAATTTATTATAATAATGCATTGATACATATATATATGTGTGTGTAGTACACGGCATTATATAGTCCTGATATTCTAATTTCATTTTATAAGAAATACTCATTTTTTCCCAATGTCTTCAGAATTCAAAGAACATTTTATAAAGAAAATTTCTTTTTTTCGTTTTAACTATCGACTGATGGTGCAACAGAGCATATAAACATAGAGAACCCACAATCGGTTACCAAGTTGGAGTTTCTCTATATAAACGTTTGTTTTAATATTTTAACAGTTCAAGACGAATGAATCAATTGTTTGTTTACTTTCATATAGGGATAGATAGAGCTGCCAATCTAATTTTAACTGAAGTTATCGCAGCAGAATATATAGATAATTGAATGTAAGTCATCTCTTAAATGTTAATTTATTTTAAATAATCTGTCTAAAAATGTAACTTTTGCGAATAGTGAAAAAGAAAGCACGTTTTAAGATTGAAAAATCAAATCAACATTCACTCGAGATGCCACTTGTACAACACAAATTCCAAATCCAGAAACAAATGAATGACTCTTTGAACGAATCATTAAAAATACGGTCGCCATCCGATTTTGATCTTAAAATATTTGTAAAAGCGTAATAAAGCCTTTAAATAATTTGAAATGCATTTATTTTTAGAAAGGAAACGTTAATCCGGTACAAAATAATTCACAGAATACAGCTATATTCATTGAACACTGAAGCGTTCTCATTGGTCAGAAAATAGATAGCCTTAAAAAACAGAGGTAATTTTTCGCGATATTTTTAACAGTGTATACTGAATTCAAACTGTAAATAAATGTAAACTAAAGTGAAAAACATATTTCGAAATATTAATATGCTTTTGCAAAATATTTTAAGAGCATTTAATGAATAGCTGAAGGAACCATTCATTAGTTTTTGGATTTGTAATTTGTGCATATGAATGACAACGGTAATCGCTTCTATACATCGGAACCCTGTTGTTGGTATCTGGTTATTTTAAAATTAGATCTTAAAGCGTTATAATTGTATACTTTTTGAAGGTTTTAGAAAAATCGAATAAGAATATGTTACACAACGAACAGATAGATTAAATAAGGCAGTCGGCAAATACGGCACCAGAATTCTTAAGCCTAACATGTCCGTGTTTGGCTGATTTTAACGAAAGATTATCAGGAAATGGGTGAGTTCACTCCCGGAAGCGTTATACACTTAGTGCTTTTATATATATAATATTGTGAGATCATTTATCTAATAGTGCTCTGAAATTAGGAATTCCTAATTCATATTATTTCCAACTGGATAACGATCCGAAACACACTGCATATATTACGAGGTTATGGTTGCTTTATAATGCAAAAATTCAATTGAAAACGCCACCACAATCTCCAGACCTCAATCCGATTGAAAATTTATGGCATATTTTGGATGTGAAAATAAGGAAAAAGAAAATTTCTAAAAATCAGAACTTAAGCAAGCTCTTAGGGAAGAATGGCTACAAATCAGCAGTGAAACATGTCACAAATTAATAGAATCAATGCCCGGACGATTAAAAGCTGTAATTGAAGCAAAGAGCACGCATACTAAATATTAGCACTGTTTTTAACTTATAAATAATTCCTCTAGTTCTATTTTTAGCTTGTGTGCAAATATTTTTTTGGCAGTACAAATGTACTTTATGTTTTCATATTTTAAATATAATTATTAAGTCAGATATTAAATATGTTTATTTGTTTTGTAAAAGTGTTGGTATTTTTAATTCTTAGTTGCTTTTTATTTATTTATACATATGCTACAACAAATTTACCTGGTGTGCAAATAATTTTTTTCCTCACTGTATGTACATAAAAATATTTGGCTGAACCCCAAAACAGCCGAGACACTTGGCATCGTTGAATTTGGCGAGGCGATAAATGGATTTTCGTTGTTACCAGTTGGTTCGTAAATTTTTTCCACGCCTACAATGGTTTGTTCTTGAATTTGGATCGCGTTAATGGGATATGTTGGATTGTTGTGTATAGGGAGATTTCGCATGAAATACTACCTGTTTCAAATGAGTTTGTTACGTGAGTTTTGTGTTTATATTGTAAAACCTTGCGACGTATATTTGTATGAATTAATTTTTATTTTGATGTTTTTTATTCATGTATTTTACGGATATTGTTTATCTGAATAAATAGTAAGATAAATTTGTGAGATATTTGTGAGCTACGGTGTATGATTTTTTGGAACTAAAAATTCAATGATTTAAATTATGAACTTTCAATGACATTTAGAAGATTAAGATGAGGTATTTATGTAATTGATATCGCGTTTCTATACCAGAAATACTTTTTCATTAATTAAAAAACAACTTAATATTTACGCATTATTAATATAATGAAAAAAGAATTTGAAAATTTTATCGCGTATTTCTCTACAATTTTATTATAGATTTTAAGAGTTTGATTAGTGCGTTATTGAACGCAACTTTAACTTGTTTTGCGCATTTGAGAAATTGTTGCAATGTGATTTTCGTGCAACGAGTGAAGATTTTTTTTTTGCTTTGGTGTTAGTGCCGTTACTGATTGCGGCATCGAAGGGTTTCGTGCATTTTACATATTGCTGCACAGGGAGTTTCGTGCGTCTAGTCCAGTGTTGTTTTTTTCGATTTATGGGCGCGCATTACTGATCGCAGCATCGAAAAGTTTCGTGCATTTTAGAGATCGCTGCACAGCGAGTTTCGTGCGTCCAGTGATGATTTTTTTTCGGTTTATGAGCGCGCAGCGCTCATACGTGCGTTACTGATCGCTGCATCGACGAGTTTCGTGCATTTTAGAGATAGCTACACAGCGAGTTCCGTGCGTCCAGAGATAAATTTTTTGGTTTATGAGCGCAGAGCGCTCAAATGCGCGTTACCGATCGCTGCATCGACGAGTTTCGTGCATTTTAGAGATCGCTGCACAGCGGATTTCGTGCGTTACTGATCGCGGCATCGACGAGTTTCGTGCATTTTAGAGATCGCTGCACAGCGAGTTTCGTGCGTATAGAGATATTGTTCGGTTTATGAGCGCAAAGCGCTCATACGTGCGTTACTGTTCGCTGCATCGACGAGTTTCGAGCATTTTAGAGATCGCTGCACAGCGAATTCCGTGCGTCCAGTGATCGTTTTTTTCGGTTTATGAGCGCTGCGCGCTCATAAGTGCGTTACTGATCGCGGCATCGACGAGTTTCGTGCATTTTAGAGATCGCTGCACAGCGAATTTCGTGCCTCCAGTGATTTTTTTTCCGTTCATGAGCGCGCAGCGCTCATACGCTCGTTACTGATCGCTGCATCGACGAGTATCATGTATTTTAGAGATCGCGGCATCGGCGAGTTTCGTGCATTTTAGAGATCGGTGCTCAGCAAGTTTCGTGCATTTTTGAGATCGCTGCACAGCGAGTTTCGTGCATTTTTGAGATCGCTGCACAGCGAGTTTCGTGCGTCCAGTGATGTTTTTTTTGAGTTTATGAGCGTTTCAGTATTATGCAGCACGTATGAGCGCGCAGCGCTCATACGTTCGTTACGATCGCTGCATCGACGAGTTTCGTGCATTTTAGAGATCGCTGCACAGCGAATTTCGTGCGTCCAGTGATGTTTTTTTCGGTTTATGAGCGCACAGAGCTCATACGCGCATTACTGATCGCGGCATCGACGAGTTTCGTGCATTTTAGAGATCGCTGCACAGCGAGTTTCGTGCGTACAGTGATGTTTATTTAGGTTTATTAGCGCGCAACGCTCATACGTGCTTTACTGTTCGCTGCATCGACGAGTTTCGTGCATTTCAGAGATCGCTGCACAGCGAATTTCGTGCGACCAGTGATGGTGTTTTCGGTTTATGAGCGCGCAGCGCTCTTACGTGCGTTACTGATCGCGTCATAGACGAGTTTCGTGCATTTTAGAGATCGCTGCACAGCGAGTTTCGGGCCTCCAGTGATTTTTTTCAGTTAATGAGCGCGCAGCGGTCATATGCGCGTTACTGATCGCTGCATCGACGAGTTTCGTGCATTTTAGAGATCGCAGCATCGACGAGTTTCGTGCATTTTAGAAATCACTGCAGAACGAGTTTCGTGCGTACAGTGAATTTTTTGGTTTATGAGCGCGCATCGCTCGTACGTGCGTTACTGATCGCTGCATCGACGAGTTTCATGAAATTTAGAGATTGCTGCACAGCGAGTTTCGTGCGTCCAGGGATTTTTTTTGTTTATGAACGCGCAGCGCTCATACGCGCGTTACTGATCACTGCATCTTTGAGTCCCGTGCATTTCAGATCACGGCATAGACGAGTTTCGTGCATTTTAGAGATCAGTGCACAGCAAGTTTCGTGCGTCCGGTGATGTTTTTTTCCGTTTGAACGCGCGTTCGTGATCACTGCATCGACGAGTTTCGTGCACTTTAGAGATCGGTGCACAGCAAGATTCGTTCGTCCAGTGATGTTTTTTCCGTTTGAACGCGCAGCGCTCATACGTGCGTTACTGATCGCGGCATCAACGAGTTTCGTGCGTTCAGTGATTTTTTTTGGTTTATGAGCGCTGCGCGCTCATACGTGTGTTACTGATCGCTGCATTGACGAGTTTCGTTCATTTTAGAGATCGCTGCACAGCGAGTTACGTGCGTCCAGTGATGTTTTTTTCGGTTTATGAGCGCGCAGCTCTCATATGTTCGTTACTGATTGCGGCATCGACGAGTTTCGTGCATTTTAGAGATAGCTGCATAGCGAGTTTCGTGCGTCCTGTGATTTATTTCTCAGTTTATGTGCACGCAACGCTCATACGAGCGTTACTGATCGCTGCATCGACGTGTTTCGTGTATTTTAGAGATAGCTGCACAGCGAGTTTCGTGCGTATAGTGATATTGTTCGGTTTATGAGCGCAAAGCGCTCATACGTGCGTTACGGTTCGCTGCATCGACGAGTTTCGAGCATTTTAGAGATCGCTGCACAGCGAATTCCGTGCGTCCAGTGATGGTTTATTTCGGTTTATGAGCGCTGCGCGCTCATAAGTGCGTTACTGATCGCGGCATCGACGAGTTTCGTGCATTTTAGAGATCGCTGCACAGCGAATTTCGTGCCTCCAGTGATTTTTTTTTCGTTCATGAGCGCGCAGCGCTCATACGCTCGTTACTGATCGCTGCATCGACGAGTATCATGTATTTTAGAGATCGCGGTATCGACGAGTTTCGTGCATTTTAGAGATCGGTGCTCAGCAAGTTTCGTGCATTTTTGAGATCGCTGCACAGCGAGTTTCGTGCATTTTTGAGATCGCTGCACAGCGAGTTTCGTGCGTCCAGTGATGTTTTTTTTCAGTTTATGAGCGTTTCAGTATTATACAGCACGTATGAGCGCGCAGCGCTCATACGTGCGTTACGATCGCTGCATCGACGAGTTTCGTGCATTTTAGAGATCGCTGCACAGCGAATTTCGTGCGTCCAGTGATGTTTTTTTCGGTTTATGAGCGCACAGAACTCATACGCGCGTTACTGATCGCGGCATCGTCGAGTTTCGTGCATTTTAGAGATCGCTGCACAGCGAGTTTCGTGCGTACAGTGATGTTTATTTAGGTTTATTAGCGCGCAACGCTCATACGTGCTTTACTGTTCGCTGCATCGACGAGTTTTGTGCATTTCAGAGATCGCTGCACAGCGAATTTCGTGCGACCAGTGATGGTTTTTTCGGTTTATGAGCGCGCAGCGCTCTTACGTGCGTTACTGATCGCGTCATAGACGAGTTTCGTGCATTTTAGAGATCGCTGCACAGCGAGTTTCGTGCCTCCAGTGATTTTTCTCAGTTAATGAGCGCGCAGCGGTCATATGCGCGTTACTGATCGCTGCATCGACTAGTTTCGTGCATTTTAGAGATCGCAGCATCGACGAGTTTCGTGCATTTTAGAAATCACTGCAGAACGAGTTTCGTGCGTACAGTGATTTTTTTGGTTTATGAGCGCGCATCGCTCGTACGTGCGTTACTGATTGCTGCATCGACGAGTTTCATGAAATTTAGAGATTGCTGCACAGCGAGTTTCGTGCGTCCAGTGATTTTTTTTGTTTATGAACGCGCAGCGCTCATACGCGCGTTACTGATCACTGCATCTTCGAGTCCTGTGCATTTCAGATCACGGCATAGACGAGTTTCGTGCATTTTAGAGATCAGTGCACAGCAAGTTTCGTGCGTCCGGTGATGTTTTTTTCCGTTTGAACGCGCGTTCGTGATCACTGCATCGACGAGTTTCGTGCACTTTAGAGATCGGTGCACAGCAAGATTCGTTCGTCCAGTGATGTTTTTTCCGTTTGAACGCGCAGCGCTCATACGTGCGTTACTGATCGCGGCATCAACGAGTTTCGTGCGTTCAGTGATTTTTTTTTTTGGTTTATGAGCGCTGCGCGCTCATACGTGTGTTACTGATCGCTGCATTGACGAGTTTCGTTCATTTTAGAGATCGCTGCACAGCGAGTTACGTGCGTCCAGTGATGTTTTTTTCGGTTTATGAGCGCGCAGCTCTCATATGTTCGTTACTGATTGCGGCATCGACGAGTTTCGTGCATTTTAGAGATAGCTGCATAGCGAGTTTCGTGCGTCCTGTGATTTATTTCTCAGTTTATGTGCACGCAACGCTCATACGAGCGTTACTGATCGCTGCATCGACGTGTTTCGTGTATTTTAGAGATAGCTGCACAGCGAGTTTCTTGCGTATAGTGATATTGTTCGGTTTATGAGCGCAAAGCGCTCATACGTGCGTTACTGTTCGCTGCATCGACAAGTTTCGAACATTTTAGAGATCGCTGCACAGCGAATTCCGTGCGTCCAGTGATGGTTTATTTCGGTTTATGAGCGCTGCGCGCTCATAAGTGCGTTACTGATCGCGGCATCGACGGGTTTCGTGCATTTTAGAGATCGCTGCACAGCGAATTTCGTGCCTCCAGTGATTTTTTTCCGTTCATGAGCGCGCAGCGCTCATACGCTCGTTACTGATCGCTGCATCGACGAGTATCATGTATTTTAGAGATCGCGGTATCGACGAGTTTCGTGCATTTTAGAGATCGGTGCTCAGCAAGTTTCGTGCATTTTTGAGATCGCTGCACAGCGAGTTTCGTGCATTTTTGAGATCGCTGCACAGCGAGTTTCGTGCGTCCAGTGATGTTTTTTTTCAGTTTATGAGCGTTTCAGTATTATACAGCACGTATGAGCGCGCAGCGCTCATACGTGCGTTACGATCGCTGCATCGACGAGTTTCGTGCATTTTAGAGATCGCTGCACAGCGAATTTCGTGCGTCCAGTGATGTTTTTTTCGGTTTATGAGCGCACAGAGCTCATACGCGCGTTACTGATCGCGGCATCGACGAGTTTCGTGCATTTTAGAGATCGCTGCACAGCGAGTTTCGTGCGTACAGTGATGTTTATTTAGGTTTATTAGCGCGCAACGCTCATACGTGCTTTACTGTTCGCTGCATCGACGAGTTTCGTGCATTTCAGAGATCGCTGCACAGCGAATTTCGTGCGACCAGTGATGGTTTTTTCGGTTTATGAGCGCGCAGCGCTCTTACGTGCGTTACTGATCGCGTCATAGACGAGTTTCGTGCATTTTAGAGATCGCTGCACAGCGAGTTTCGTGCCTCCAGTGATTTTTTTCAGTTAATGAGCGCGCAGCGGTCATATGCGCGTTACTGATCGCTGCATCGACTAGTTTCGTGCATTTTAGAGATCGCAGCATCGACGAGTTTCGTGCATTTTAGAAATCACTGCAGAACGAGTTTCGTGCGTACAGTGATTTTTTTGGTTTATGAGCGCGCATCGCTCGTACGTGCGTTACTGATCGCTGCATCGACGAGTTTCATGAAATTTAGAGATTGCTGCACAGCGAGTTTCGTGCGTCCAGTGATTTTTTTTGTTTATGAACGCGCAGCGCTCATACGCGCGTTACTGATCACTGCATCTTCGAGTCCCGTGCATTTCAGATCACGGCATAGACGAGTTTCGTGCATTTTAGAGATCAGTGCACAGCAAGTTTCGTGCGTCCGGTGATGTTTTTTTCCGTTTGAACGCGCGTTCGTGATCACTGCATCGACGAGTTTCGTGCACTTTAGAGATCGGTGCACAGCAAGATTCGTTCGTCCAGTGATGTTTTTTCCGTTTGAACGCGCAGCGCTCATACGTGCGTTACTGATCGCGGCATCAACGAGTTTCGTGCGTTCAGTGATTTTTTTTTTGGTTTATGAGCGCTGCGCGCTCATACGTGTGTTACTGATCGCTGCATTGACGAGTTTCGTTCATTTTAGAGATCGCTGCACAGCGAGTTACGTGCGTCCAGTGATGTTTTTTTCGGTTTATGAGCGCGCAGCTCTCATATGTTCGTTACTGATTGCGGCATCGACGAGTTTCGTGCATTTTAGAGATAGCTGCATAGCGAGTTTCGTGCGTCCTGTGATTTATTTCTCAGTTTATGTGCACGCAACGCTCATACGAGCGTTACTGATCGCTGCATCGACGTGTTTCGTGTATTTTAGAGATAGTTGCACAGCGAGTTTCTTGCGTATAGTGATATTGTTCGGTTTATGAGCGCAAAGCGCTCATACGTGCGTTACTGTTCGCTGCATCGACAAGTTTCGAACATTTTAGAGATCGCTGCACAGCGAATTCCGTGCGTCCAGTGATGGTTTATTTCGGTTTATGAGCGCTGCGCGCTCATAAGTGCGTTACTGATCGCGGCATCGACGGGTTTCGTGCATTTTAGAGATCGCTGCACAGCGAATTTCGTGCCTCCAGTGATTTTTTTCCGTTCATGAGCGCGCAGCGCTCATACGCTCGTTACTGATCGCTGCATCGACGAGTATCATGTATTTTAGAGATCGCGGTATCGACGAGTTTCGTGCATTTTAGAGATCGGTGCTCAGCAAGTTTCGTGCATTTTTGAGATCGCTGCACAGCGAGTTTCGTGCATTTTTGAGATCGCTGCACAGCGAGTTTCGTGCGTCCAGTGATTTTTTTTTCAGTTTATGAGCGTTTCAGTATTATACAGCACGTATGAGCGCGCAGCGCTCATACGTGCGTTACGATCGCTGCATCGACGAGTTTCGTGCATTTTAGAGATCGCTGCACAGCGAATTTCGTGCGTCCAGTGATGTTTTTTTCGGTTTATGAGCGCACAGAGCTCATACGCGCGTTACTGATCGCGGCATCGACGAGTTTCGTGCATTTTAGAGATCGCTGCACAGCGAGTTTCGTGCGTACAGTGATGTTTATTTAGGTTTATTAGCGCGCAACGCTCATACGTGCTTTACTGTTCGCTGCATCGACGAGTTTCGTGCATTTCAGAGATCGCTGCACAGCGAATTTCGTGCGACCAGTTATGGTTTTTTCGGTTTATGAGCGCGCAGCGCTCTTACGTGCGTTACTGATCGCGTCATAGACGAGTTTCGTGCATTTTAGAGATCGCTGCACAGCGAGTTTCGTGCCTCCAGTGATTTTTTTCAGTTAATGAGCGCGCAGCGGTCATATGCGCGTTACTGATCGCTGCATCGACTAGTTTCGTGCATTTTAGAGATCGCAGCATCGACGAGTTTCGTGCATTTTAGAAATCACTGCAGAACGAGTTTCGTGCGTACAGTGATTTTTTTGGTTTATGAGCGCGCATCGCTCGTACGTGCGTTACTGATCGCTGCATCGACGAGTTTCATGAAATTTAGAGATTGCTGCACAGCGAGTTTCGTGCGTCCTGTGATTTTTTTTTTGTTTATGAACGCGCAGCGCTCATACGCGCGTTACTGATCACTGCATCTTCGAGTCCCGTGCATTTCAGATCACGGCATAGACGAGTTTCGTGCATTTTAGAGATCAGTGCACAGCAAGTTTCGTGCGTCCGGTGATGTTTTTTTCCGTTTGAACGCGCGTTCGTGATCACTGCATCGACGAGTTTCGTGCACTTTAGAGATCGGTGCACAGCAAGATTCGTTCGTCCAGTGATGTTTTTTCCGTTTGAACGCGCAGCGCTCATACGTGCGTTACTGATCGCGGCATCAACGAGTTTCGTACGTTCAGTGATTTTTTTTTGGTTTATGAGCGCTGCGCCCTCATACGTGTGTTACTGATCGCTGCATTGACGAGTTTCGTTCATTTTAGAGATCGCTGCACAGCGAGTTACGTGCGTCCAGTGATGTTTTTTTCGGTTTATGAGCGCGCAGCTCTCATATGTTCGTTACTGATTGCGGCATCGACGAGTTTCGTGCATTTTAGAAATAGCTGCATAGCGAGTTTCGTGCGTCCTGTGATTTATTTCTCAGTTTATGTGCACGCAACGCTCATACGAGCGTTACTGATCGCTGCATCGACGTGTTTCGTGTATTTTAGAGATAGCTGCACAGCGAGTTTCGTGCGTCCAGTGATGGTTCTTTTTCGGTTTATGAGCGAGCAGGGCTGATACGCGCGTCACTGATCACTGCATCGACGAGTTTCGTGCATTTTAGAGATTGCTGCACAGCGAGTTTCGTGCGTCCAGTGATTTTTTTCGGTTTATGAGTGCGCAGCGCTCGTACGTGGGTAACTGATCGCGGCATCGACGAGTTTCGTGCATTTTAGAGATCGCTGCACAGCCAGTTTCGTGCGTCCAGTGATTTTTTTTCAGTTTATGGGCGCGCAGCGCTTATACGTGCGTTACTGACCGCGGCATTGACGAGTTTCATGCATTTTAGAGATTGCTGCACAGTGAGTTTCGTGTGTCTAGTGGTGTTTTTTTTTGGTTGTTGTTTTAATGAGCTGCAGTGCTCATACGTGAGTTAGTTATAAATTATAGAAATAGAAATGTTTGATAATTGTCCATAATAAATTTTAGAAATAAAATATATTTGTAAATTCAGTAACAGAAGTTGTAAAATCTAAAGAAATTTTTACAAATCTCTTTTGTAAAATGTTAAAATTGTTTTTTAATAATGCGAAAGTAAACGTTTTATGCGAATTTTTAAGTAATCAAATCTATTTCTAATGTAGGAAAGCATTTTAAATAACATTATGACATCAGATTAATATTTTAAAAGTTATTGTTAAATCATAATTTGAATCATTGAATGTGTACTTCGAGAAAATCGCTTAAACTCTATGGATTTGTTTGACGTAGCGCATAAAGTATTTGATAAGTGTACGCTACTATTTATTGAAATAAACAATATCTGTAAAACACGTGAAAAAAAAATCCTCAATTTATAAATTCGTATAAATATACGCAATGCGCTTTTAAAATTCATTTCTTGTAATTTTTTAATGCGTAAATATTTCTTTTAAACTGAGTTTTAAGGGACAAAAAAGTATTTATCTTGTAGATGGGCACTTTATAAGATGGAAACATTGAGCTTAATTTGAGAAAAACTTTGAAATTCTGTAATTTCTTAATCGTCTGCCGAAGCGCGCCCATCTGGCAAGGAGAAAGAATTCTTGTTTTTTGTTTGGATGTTTCGATCGTGTGATTTGTTTTTAAATTAGATTAATATTAGAACCTCTTTGTAGAATTAAATAATTTTTGTTAAACAGAAGTAAAGGTGTGAATTTTCATTGGTTTTATTTGATGAGTATTGTATTTTGTGTGTTAGGAATTGGTGCATATGGAATTTTGAATATTTTTTGTTTACATTGTGAAAAAGTTGTTAAAATTTGAAATTTCGGAGCGAAAAGTTCGAAAAAAAAGAAAATAATCGGGAATAAAATGTAAGTAATTGTAAATGTTTTGATAATTGCTTTCTAGAATATTTATTTTATGAAAAGAATGGTCTTTGGAACTTTATTACGTGCAGGCGTTGTGATTGGTGAGAATTTCTAGGTTGCCGATAACTCGGTTGGCGTGTCTTGAAAAATCGCCAAAATCAGGTGTCTTGGCTGTTTTGGGATTCTTCCAAATATTTTGTTATCTAAAAGCACCACTTCATATTACACCCCTTTTTGTCAAAATATTGATGACAATTATCGACAAAGTATCAGATTGGTAACACAATTAGATTTTTAAATTTTTAAACCTGTAATAAGGACAAAGTACGAAAAATTAATTTTATTCTGAATATTCCACATTAACTAAAATTTTTCGAACTATTACGTTCGAATCTCTTAATAAAGAATTGGGTAAAATGATTATGCAATAATATACTTTTGGAAATGAGAAAACTTTGAATTTTTATAACGTATCGCATACAAATAATTTTATACTTCGTATTCTTGAAATTTGAACGATTATTAAAATTTTATTAATTTTTTATAACAAGTCAAAACGTAGTATTAGGTTTACATTAACTAAGTGTTTGGATTACTTCAAAATAGCGCTTTTAGTATCAGAAGAACTTATTTCAGTTACATCTAAATACTACAAATTGCATATCAATAAAATACCCATATCATTTAAAATTTAACAGATTTCGAAATTATTTAGGAATTTCTAATGTTCATTGATTGTGCAGTCACACCAATTCCTGTCAATGATATGAATTATTTATCATAAGGAATGTTATTCGGTGAAACTTAAATAAATTATAGCTAGTGATGTTTGCATTATTTTCCATATCTCACGATGATAGTTTTCAATATTGAAACAATAACGGTTAATTTAAAACAACATGTCGGAGGTCTAAAAATGCCTGTTGTAAATTTAAATGAATTTCTTTATGTTTTATAGAAATTGCAATAAATATTTCTCCCGGTTAAAAAAATTTATTTTCTTTACATCGAGTTAAAAAATATTTTAAATTATATTTTGTTAGAAAAATCATATGTTATTCTAATTATATTCTTATAACATTTGATTAAAAAAGTACAAGGCTACTACAAATACTGGACCCGATTTTAAAAAATCATATTTTCGAAACTACTGCACATATTACATAACGTGATGCATGGATTTAAAGAGAAATGTACCAAGTTCTTTTCAGTTACAAATGTATGATGTGTGACCATCTTGTTACATGGCATACGTCCAATCTGTAATACATTTCGTCCCAAACATCTTGTAGCATCACTCTGTCAATGGTTCTGAATTCAGCACAGATGCCTTCTCTAAGTTCTGACAATGTCAAAGATATTGTTTATGTACCACCAATGCCGAAAACAAAGTCTTCAGAACTTAAAGAATACATTTGTGAATCTTTCAGAAACTTTGGCAGAGTGATTCTACAAAATGTTTGGAACGAACTCGATTACAGATTGGACGTATATCGTCTAACTAAAGGGTCACACATCAAACATTTGTAGCTGAAAAAAACTAAGTATAAATTCATGTATCTCTTATTGTGTTATGTGCAATAGTTTCGAAAATATGATATTTTTAAATTTCGTCCATCAATTGTAATAGCCCTGTGGTACACCAATTTAATGTATAAAAACACTAAATTTTTGTGCATAAAAATAGCATTAAAAAACCCATAAGAAGCTCACAACATTTCTATTTTGCTACCCTTATTACAGAATCTTAAAAACGTTTAAACACCTTTAAATAAACTATATTCTGTAACTTCATTGTAGAAATTCATTTTTACATTATAATAATTCTATGTTAATCAGTTTTGTGTCAAATAACAATAAAGGTCAAGTTTCCAAAAAAATATTTTAAAATATAATTACTTAAACTTATTTAAATCAACCATTAGCTTTGATATATTTTTCTACCAGATAATATGAAACCCATGTGGGTCACGTTTACAACGAACGGTGAGACGAGTTGGCGAAAACCGCCACGACCCGGTTAACGGCTGACTTGCTGGTGAACACCACCCGCCGCCAGGACAAAAGTCAGCTTTTAGGCCGAGCTATATCAAAATAGCAGTCAAGATGGGACTCTACGGGCTGTAGCGAAGCGACGCACAGTGTCCGATTTTGCGAATCTAGCGGGGCAAAATTCAATTTATGAAAATTATCGATATTAAAATAATAAAATTGATCTTACGAGAGATGAAATGGTTATGTATTATGAAAAAATACTGTGAAACTTCTCTGTGCGACCACCTCCATTAAGTGACCACCTCCCTGAACAACCATTTTTTCATGGAAATATATTTATTTCCGTACGCTCAATACAAATTTTACCTCCATTCAGAGACCATCCTACTCCCTCCATAAGCGAACAATTTCTTTTAAGAAAATGAAACAAATTCCATTTTTTCCTGGTCGCATGAAGAAGGTTTTATAACAAAAATAATACCGGAAAGCGCATTATTCATCACACTTCTAAACTAAGTTTAGATTTTTTTTTTATTCCGGTAACTTTTATGTGTTTAAAACCCTTTGTGCCTTTTTAGCCAATGAATTTAACTCCGATGACAAATTAAGAATGACGGTCAATAAATTCCTCTACCCTATTTCTGTCAGGAAACTCTCAAAGAAATCAGATAAATTAATGAAATCGTCATTAATTGTTCCCGTCCAAAAAAAATTGCTTTTATTTACTGAACTTCGAAAGGACTTGGAAATAAAAGTTATAAAAGATAAAACCGTAAAGTCAAAGCAAACGTCAATGTATTCATTTTTTAAAGTCTGCAGTGATTAACTTATGTAATTAACTTTTGTTTTGATACTTAAATTTTCATATTTCCCAATGTGAAAAATAAATTTTATTAACATTAATTGTTACCTTTTTCAACAATTAAAATCTAGATTTAAACATGATATCCATTAAGAGACCACCTCTCGAGGCGACCCATTTTTATTGGAACGGTTCGTGGTCGCTTTAGGGAGATTGTACTGTATATCTTTACGCATTATATTCTACAATTTACGTCATTGTTATTACGTCATCATAATCATAATAAAAAAGATGTTTTGTCATTTTCATACGTTGACATTTGCCTAGTGTTATGGTATGCAGATATTTTAAAATGTAGTACATATTTATTTTCAACAAGAAGAGCTTTCTTGTACTTAAAAAAAGTAATTAATTAATTAATTACATACTCCTATAGTTACCGGTGTTATAAAGTGAATCACTGTCATTTTCTGTTGTTTGATATTCTTTTATTATTTGTATATTTAGTGACCGTATAAATGTTAAAACATCAGGGTGCTTCATTCGCTGTTTAGATTTATTGAGATGTTAATGTCATGATTTGTAATGCTTAAAGGTAGATATATTTATCTTGTATCCACATGTCATGTAAAATTATGTCAAATCGCTCATGAAGAACTTATCATCTCCTGTTATGCTAGCGGCCACTGCAGCATCCTTAAAAATTCTTTCTATTTCCGATATTAGTATTATCTTGCCCTTGTTTTGGAGTTAATAATAATAATTCTCTTTTAAGTCTAAATCTTTCAATTATATTTTATTTTCTTCCTACGATACTTCATTTTTCTTCAGGTTTTCGGAACTGCTATTTCTTTACATCAAATCTATAACCAATATGTAAAAGGCATTCCATAAATCTTAATTGTGCATGTTGTGCCGATAAGCCCCAAGAAAACTTGTGAGTATTATTCATATATTATCGAATAATTTTTAAGTTATTCACCACCTTGAATTTTCAGTTACAGACATTACATTTTTAAGTTGCTTTATTTGCAGATAGAATGCTGCACATTGTGCTAGCTACCACTGTTTCTTAAAATTTGTGCTCTATGTCATATGCCTCAACATTGAATTATACTACAGTTAGTTCAAGAGCGGTAAAAGTTTAATTTCTAACAATTTCAAATTCTTCTGTTATTGACTGATCAGTTTCTCTGATAATCTTAAACTTTATGGATCTAGAGTAAGATGTAGATGACGGCTGTGGATTTATCCATTATAAAATTTTTATTTTCTTCCTTACAGCCCTTTTTTATATGACGAGTATCTGGCTTTTTGAACGATTTTTTAAAATGTCGTTGCTGTTTAAGGGCTTTTAGATATATTTTTTAACACATCCATCGCATCCTTTTTTCCAGATTGTCTCAGTTTTAAACAAGTGGCGCGTGGTTATTCATTTGTGTTCCGGGAATAACGAATGCACCCTTTGGCTTTTGATTTCGGCCCACTTAAATAAAAAAATTTCTTTGGTTGTCCAACCTCTTTCTGGTAGTAATTATTACTTCTGCCCTGTAAATATATTTATTGTTATTATTCGAATCTAACCATCTCTTATTTTACTTCAAAAAACGTTCTTTAAGCGATGTCAGTTTCTCTATCTTTAATTACTGCCATTTATAAATGAATGGATCAGCCGCTTAATCTGGTCTAACATAACAGATGAGCAATTTGGAGATTACATTTGTGTAATAAATAGTCTATCAGGATATTTTTAGAATTAACAGGGAATGATTCATGTCAATCAACATAATTTTTTAAAATCTCATATAATTCTCTTTTCGAAATTTACACTTCCATACCTGATAAAAAATTACTTATTTTCAAGAGTTACAAATAGTGGCAGCTAAAATTGATTTATTCAATATCCATATGCATTGCATACATAATTACAAAAATTATATTACAATGTATTGGAGTTTACAATATTTTTGGCAGCTTTTTAAAATTTATCATATGCTATTAAATTTTCAAATAATTTTTATATTGACTTAAAAAATTATTTTTTAAATATAACACTTCTAAATAACAATTGTAACTGTAAAATACAAAGTATCTACATTGTTCTAAAGATTCCATACTGTCATTAAAAATATTTATAAAATAAGTATGTTTTTAGACAAAAAATATCAATGGCAATTACAATTACAGCATCGCCATTCTAAAAAGTTTAAAAGAAAATTTGGTTCTTGAGCCGATTTTTGATGGTGTTGTTGTGGAGTTAGGCTGCTATCACTTCACATTTTTTTCTCCAATGTATTAGATGTTATTTGAAATATCTAAAAGTGAAATTAATGCAAGTCGATTTTTCGAATTTTTCCCCGCTAAATTTGCAAAATCTTACACTGCGACGTATGAGCTCTTTCCGCGCATGCGCCTACGGCGTCTGCACGGCGATTTCTACCTCAACCAAGTTCTCTCGGCACACGGCACTTTTGGTGGTCACCAGGATCGCTTCTTTCAGAAGGATCCCACATGTTTTTGTGGGACAGGGATAAGCGACCGGAGACACTGTTTCTACGTATGTGCTCTTTGGTGTCCCATAAAGGAAAGGTTTTCCCCCGGGACTTCCAGATTCGAACACTCCTCGATCTGCGTCTAAACGGCTATTGTCGGTAGGGAATGAGGGACATTGTCAATCACCTCCTCCTGTGGACACTCGATCGAGATCTTTCTCGCCAGAGGCATGGTCACCGTACCAGAGCTCTTCGCGGTCAAATACCGCGGTTGAACGCAAATCTATCAGTTCGCTACACACGAAGCACTGGAGGTGGTGGTACATGAAGTTCTCAGGTTCAAGACTTCATCTCCTGAACCTGTATTTAGAATTGTATAAAATGCCGTTGTGTATTTATGTTGTAGTGTATTTATGTAGTAGTGTATAATATGTGTAATGCAATCATTATGTTGGTAAGGTACAGTGTACTGGGGACCGGATACGTCCGAGCCCGCAGAACACAGCCTTAGCGAGGGCGTGAGTATGCGCTCAGGGAGAAACTTTCCGCGAATCTCCCAGGCTGGCTAGCAGCACCTTCCCCTTTCACCAGTTGTCTCTCATAAATGTCTTTGCCAGATAATGATATCTGATCTTGAGGAACCTCCGTAAAGCAACTCCTGCTTGGGAATCCTCGGCTTCGGCTCGTGAGCTCGACTCCTCCATAGGTGTTTGGTTCCTGCGGGTCGACGGGGTGAACCGGATAGGGCACCAAGCAATTGGGCCACTTGGTTCTTTTCGTGCTGATTTGTTGAGAGCTGTCGCAATGTCGGTTGGTCTTCTCTTTCTTTGGGAGTTAAGCTGCTTGATGTGCGATGGGCAGTGCACAGCCGAGACTGGAGCCTTTTTGAAGGGAGGCCTTCGGGTTAACCGGATCGGGGTCAAAAGGGCCTGCCATGGCCCAGGACCGGGAGATGGGACTCCGTCTTATCAGTTAAAATGGATAGACCTGACTGCATCACATCTGTTCTATGTTGCCTTGTAAAAAGTGTTTATTGACATCAAAGGTTTAGACGTTATATTTAAACCCGCAATTTCCGTTAAAACCAGATGTTTGCCCGAATTTTAACTAAAAAAACAAAATATTCTAAAAATCTTTTAATAAATCATATTTTATTAATTTTAATTAGACGTAAAAATTATGAGCGATATAGAAAACTAAATGCGATATCCCAAAATTTTTGTTTATGTGAAACTTTTGTAGATGCATAACTACAAAAATATAAAATTTAATTCCATACAACAAACAAAAAATAATTACAAACGTAAAAGAATAAGTATTAAATTCAGAGATTAATGAAGCAAAACAAATTTGTATCTGAAAACCGTTAAAAATTATTTTCTTGATATTGCATATGAACGTAAATGGTATGAGATTGTGACACTTCTATTTGTTATGTATTAATTCTGAAACCATATCATTTTTTAAAGGTAAATACACTTTAAACTTTGGCATTTTTTAACAAACCTCTTTATAGGTACTTTTTTAAATAAACAAAATCTTGCAAGCTGAAACATTTCAGAAAAAAACATAAACAAATGTTGATTTTTTAATTAAAAAACTATTTTATTTAATAAAAAAGTTGAATAGTATTTTTTATTACAAATAATAAATATTACCTTATAAAAACAATTAAAAGTAAAAGTTGCTTTCATCAGGCGTTTATACTAGAAGAGCTTATTTTTGCCGTACACTGTAAAAAAAATGCCAGTTTTCCGGTAGGAATCGGAAAAATAGTTGCCCTTATCGTACCGGAACAATTTCTAACCCAGCTCGGAATAAAATCCGTAAAATACCGTTTTACTGGCTATTTCCTTATTTTTACGGATTTTATTCCGAGCTGGGTCGGAAATTATTCCGGTACGATAAGGGCAACTATTTTTCCGATTCCTACCAGAAAACTGGCAGTATTTTTTTTACAGTGTAGTTCGAATTATTCCCAAAGCGGAGTTTCTAATATTTTTCAGAAAAAATAATGTCGTTCAGTACGATGAGAAAACAAACAGGTCTCAAACAGGTCAAGTAATTAGCTTGTTCTCAACGTTAATTTTATTTGAATTCGTTTCAGCATTGCTTCTACGTAGTTGGTCATTGCTTTGAATCGAAATTTTATTCCCGTATTAGGTGATTTTTTCAAATTTTGCGCGTTGTTTTATTAAAACAGAAAGGATTTTAAGAAATTTCTACAACAAAAGTACGCCCAAAAACGAATTCAGTCATCATTTTAAAATTTAGCTAGGTAAAACTCAATTGAACCATTCACATTTTCTTTAGCATTAGAACTCCAGGCAACAATTATGCAACTATTTGGATAATCCAAAACTTTCTTCTATCTAATACATCTTAATATTTCAAAAGGTACAAAAGGTACAAATGTTAAAATTTCAACGTTATTAGTTCAGTACTATACCAACTTTGATTTTTATTTTAAATTTTTACTTCAGTTAATTAATAGGAGTAAAAACAAGATAATCTCGATCATGATATTTATTAAAATCTAAAGTTTTTCGTTATTATGTTTACATCAGCTGTTTAGGAATAGCCTGCTTATCAGTATGCGAAGTTCCCGTCGCTTCACGAGCCACTGATGTAGAGTAGAGCTACGAAAAATCGAGAAAATTGCGCAAAAATTGCTATTACAGCTCCTCCTTCCGGCAGAATATTTCGACATTCAAGCAGGACCTTCTTGCCATAGCCAAAAACATAAATATGAAATTTCGTTCAATTCTATGCATAATACACATATGTATAATCTACATTTTTTGAGAGCACAATAAGGAAAAGGGCACAAAAACCGCTATAACAGCGCCCCTTCTGGCGAACATGTCTAAATTCAAGTAGGACACTTGTGATAGCCAAACATATCAACAAAATAATTGGTTCAATTCTATACAGAACTTCATACATTTTTTGATGGTACAATAGCAATACATGGACACACTAATGGAGAGACAGACATTTTGCATAAACAAGTCAGAGATCCCTAAAATGTGCAAATCCGTTTAAAACAGGAAGTAGAGACAAATTTCGATTATAATACTTTCCGCTATTGGAGATACAAGAAAGTACAAATACACTGCTCAAAACAATTAGGGGAGCACATGATTTTAACAAAATTATGCAAATATTTACACCGATAAGTTACTCCGATAAGATGGAGATTGCAATTCTTGAGGAGTGGAACTCCCCGAAAAGGTATTGATGTCATCGACAACAACATGCGACAGTTTTATCTTTTCGAAGGGACCACAGGCCATATTAAATACCTTGCATCATTTCTAAACTGTACTTTTTTTGACAATTAAATCTAACCGAACTGTTGTCCTAAACCATTTTTCACGTTCTATCCATCGTTTCAAAATATTAATTCTCTCTTGCAAATTCTTTGTCTTTTTTTCTGAATTGCACATTGATACACAAGTTACTCAATTTTAAGCCCATGCATGGCTGTCTGGCACTGTTGGCTTCACTCTTTTTCTGGCTCCCCTAATTTGTTTGGTCAGTGTAGCTATCGTTACTGGTGCAAGGCCAGGTATTGGCGAAAATTGTTAGTTTTTTGTTTTCAATTTTAACAGAAAGAATAACTTGAATTGCATACAAGTGAAATTTTGTTTCGTTTGGAAAATGGAACTGGCTCTAGATCCATCTGAATAGCCAATTTTTAATAAAACATCTCTGAAAATTAGCGATTAATTTAAAAACTTAAAATTTAAATTGATATTTAGTAACATTTAAATATCTATTACAAAAATCTCTCTCTCACATTCAAATGAAAACTAAAATCCATTTTTGCAATGAACTTACTTTTCAGTAACGCAGCAATGTATGTTACTCTAAAATCTTATACCACTTTCTTTTCTGGAGGTATCCTTGAAACTCTGTTCCTAGGTTTTATATTTCATACCGTCCCTCTTCTAAAATTATACAGAAAATCACTTCACATGCAGCCACAGAATTTTTTTCAAGTTTTTTCTCATGCAGAAGTATGCTAGAGAAAGAATGTCTAAAATTCTTTGACAGTAAGTTTACTGCAGAATTTAAATCTGCATTTAAATATCAATTTCCAGCATCGTGGCTTTATTGGTAGTCTTACCGTTTCCAAGGCTTATTCCTGCAATTTTCGAGGTAAATTAAATTTTTTTTAATTAGTCCAATGTAAATAACTGTTTCTAAAAATCAATTAACATTGTGGCTATCACACAGTCTTAAAAAATAGGTGGTAATTTTCATTAACGTTCCATCCTTACCATCCCTTTTTCCCCCTTACCGTCTCTTTTTTTCCTATACCTTCCTTTTTTTTTTTTTTTTAACCTTACAGTACCTTCTTTAACAACCCTTTAAGACAATGTTATGCCAAAATATTGTACTAAAAATACTTCATTATATTATTTCTTATTTGAATGCCCTGTGGGTACTATGGAAATTCATTATAAGTAAAAATAAAAAGTTCTAGTGGTAAAATGGTAAGGAAAATTAATCTCGCAGTTTAACTTACAACTCAGTTAAATAAAAAAAAAAAAAAATCGCTGCTGACCATTTTTTCCTTATTTTGAATCACTAAGGAATTCGTCTATGAGATTAAAATGTTATATTAACAAGTTTAATTTCACCAGATTTTTATTCCTGAAAGTCAAAATATTGTGAGTATGCCCCATGACTCAATGATGTTCAACGTGCATAGAACTGAACACAAGTGCTTGCTTTAGAAATTCTTATGTTTATGGAAGCAAGCACGCTAACCATTTGGCTAAATAAGATTCTCTTGTGAAATGTTTTTTTAAATATACAATCCGGTTAAACATTCGAAACTATTGATCTTATATTACTACGTGGAACATATAAAAAATTCATTTATTTAATGCTTGTAACTTATAAACTATATAATCCATGTTAATTATATTATTCTTTTAGGTAAAGTAGTTTTCATAAGCTTGTCTATGATTACGCTGGCAAGAAAATTAAAATTGTGTTTTCATAATGGTGTAACATAGCAATGAAAGCATAATTTATAGTAGTAGTCGAAAATGTTTTCATTATGGGGTGTAGCAAATATAAAATAGATATTAGTAATTTTTACAGAAACTATTCTCCAACATGCGTAATTTTGTTTACAGAAAAAGAGCTTCCACAGATTTTGTGACATTCTTTAAGAGAAATTCTCGAGTTCACAACACTTCATAAGGAACTTGCTCGTTAGATATTTGCACAATTTCCTTTTATTTGTAAAATAAAAAAACTTCTAGTTGTATTGCTGAAAAGTCATATTTTTTAGCAAATTGATCAAAATCGAACAGTACATAACACACAACTCTTGCTATCACATGGTCACATGGTACATGGCGTGTCAATAGCATTTTTCATAATTACTAGAAAAGTATGTAATATATCTTAGAGAAAATTACGTCCTTAAAGAAAATAATTGATAAAAATCGTTTAATATAACTAAAACAATTAAAATATAAAATCATGAAATGATAAATTGGTTTCCGTAAATTTTAGAATTTCTTTTATAAGGGGTCTCATATCTTATAAAATCTCCGTCGCTAGTATAAAAGTGGTATGGTTTCGAGTTTTCATAACTTTTTAAATACTTGTTGAAATTTCATAAAACTTTGTAATATATTTAAGCTATAATTAAGGCTTTATAAAATATAAAAATAAACACTTATCTACTCTATTAAAATCCTTACGCGTATCAATGTAACCTTAAAAACTCGGAAACCACAGGGCGCAGGGCTACGAAATTTGGCAAACGGGTTACTGGTATGGGGCCCATGAACAATTGGGTCAGTAAATTCGAAAATTTTAATTTTTTTAAATGTTTTTGACGAAATTTTATCTTTTTATGTTCATCTGTAATATCGCGAGTTCTAAAAAGTTCTAAATGTTTATTGCAAGGTGAGATATACATATTACGTACGCCACGCGGCAATAATAAGAAGCCGCAGCGGGTATTACGATACTTCTTTTACCTCACATGCAAATTATTAGGAATATACATATTACGTACGTCACGTTCAATACTAAGAAGCTGTAGCCAGTATTACGATAATTCTTTTACAGCGCATGCAAATAATTAGAGATTAGCTAATTGTGCGTAATTATTACCTTTTTTAAAAAATAAGGAAAACATTTTATCACAAACATCAACAAAACTTTTTATTCCCTTATTCCAAAGATATCCTTTTATCGTCTGCTGCCATAGCAACATAAATTAAACTTCATTAAAAAAATGCCAGTAGCAGAAAAATATTTTTCTAAATCGAATAGTTATTTTTAATTTTGGTTTTAGAATAAAATTCATAAACTCCCATGAATAGAACGGGTTAAACAGCTAGTAATATAATAAAATAAAATATACGGTTCAGTTAATATTGCAAAAAGTTTTCACATAGTATGTCACAATCCGGACGATAATATAACTTAGAATAGATATATCAACATAAATCTTATGTTAAAATGAACATTAAACTACACTTTATAGAATGAGTTAAGGATATATAAATGATTCGACAGAAACTCTATTAAAAATCCAATTGAATTTAAAAATGGGAATAATAAATGAAAAAATAATAAATTAATGATTAAAAAATAAAGTAAATATTTACTTATCTCAATAACATTATTTCATTCTATTCAATATAGCTTAAAGCTCCTTTTAATATAAGTTTTATGTTTATACTGCTGTATAGCACCTCGGGGCCCATGGTCAAGTAAACAGGGTTGGGTTGATTTTTGACGGCCAATTATCTACACGAGGGATATAGGCCCGGGGGGAGTGCCCTCCGTGGGGGTCATTCTAAGGGAACCTAATCCGTATTAACGCATGGAAGATCCACGGCTCGAAGAAAACCACGAAAACTCCGAACGATTAGGCCGACGGGCGCGATTGGGATCGAACCCAGCACTTCCCGTCTACCAGCTTCGAGAGCAGAACCTCTCGGCCACTGGTGGGGCCGTCAAGTAAACAGAGTTGGGCAGTGTAGGCCCTGATCCTTCGTGGATCGTACAGCCGCAGGTTTATTTTATGTTTTATTCATCTATTCTAAGTTTAGTTATCGTGGAGATTAAGCCATATCATGCGAAAATATTTTGCAATATCTACGAATTTTTATTTTTTATTATATTACATTATAAATGTTCATTTTTACATTTTATAAAACCCTAAATATGGCTTAAATATATTACAGAGATTTATGTAATGGACTTTATTCAAAATATGGGTTCGAGGCTGAAAAAAGTCACGTGATACAAGGTAATTTACCCAAAGAACTTCTAACTGATAAGAAGGGAGGCTACTACTGCTTTCCGCATGAACTGTGTTTCATTGGCTTTTATACACTGCTCAAAACAATTAAAGGATATTTGAAGTTTTATATAAAATAAAGATATAAACGAAATTTTTTTTGCCAAAAATAGAAGAAGAGAATAACAAATGCAAATTTTTCTGGTTTTCAAACTGTGGAGTATGCAAATTTTGAGTTCGACGTCAAAAATGTCGCTTCAGCGGCAGCGAATGAAATTTGACTTTCAACTGGATAAAAGAGAATGAAGACAAGGATGATCGGCATTCAGCGATTGCTTTGTTTTGATGAGTACGATGTCTCAGCGAAGTCATTTGACAGATTCAGAAGCTTTGAGAATTGTTGGTAGGTTAGAAGGGGGCCAAATTCAAGCCGAAGTAGCGCAAGCCATTGGAGTGTCACAAAGTGTCATTTCCAGGATCTGGAACCGTTTTTTGGAGAGTGGATGTGCAGGCCGAAGACCAGGGCAAGGTCGTAGACGGGCAACAACGCCCAATGAAGATCGGTATTTAGCGTTAACAGCTCGGAGACACCGAACCATGAACGCTACTCTTCTCCAACAACACCTTCGCTCGGCTACAGGCACCACGATTTCAACTCAGACTGTCCGAAACCGGCTCCATGCTGTAGGTCTGTATGCTCGCCGACCGATGGTATGTGTTAGATTAACATCAAGGCATCGTCGCGACCGCAGGGAGTGGGCAACCGAGCATGTCAACTGGAGGAGAAGTGAATGGAGCAATATTCTGTTTTCTGACGAGTCCCGTTTTTCTGTGCATCCGGATAATAGGCGTATTTTCATCTGGAGGGACCGTGGCAGTAGGAATAATCCTGCGTTCGTGCACGAAAGTGTCAGATTTGGCGGTGGAGGAGTGTTGGTGTATGGTGGCATCTCCATTGACGGGCGCACTGACCTCTACATCATTCGAGATGGAGCTCTGACTGGTCGCCGATATAGGGATGAGATCCTCAGACCTATTGTAGCCCCTTACGCTGCAGCAATCGGAGATAACTTCATTTTAATGGACGATAACTGCAGGCCACATCGTGCAAACCTGGTGGAGGATTTCCTTTTCGAGGAAGGAATCGTTCGAATGGAATGGCCAGCGTGTTCTCCAGACATGAATCCAATCGAGCACGTTTGGGACGCTCTAGGAAGACGAGTTTCTGGCAGCCAACAACCCCCCCAAACTCTCCAAGAACTGGAAAGAGCTCTTCTGGAAGAGTGGGGCAGAATACCCCAACTCGTCATTAATAGCCTCATTGAGTCCATGCCTCAAAGGTGTTCAACGTTGCTGGCCGCCCGTGGAAACCATACCCGCTACTCAAAATGATTTTCTTTGAAGAAAACACCTTTTCTTATTCTTTTTTTCTCATATGCACAAATTGTGTTTTTTTCCTTTAGTACACAAATGCGCAATAAAATACATTTTTTTCTGCCAAACATGTGTAATTTATTCTCATATAACCTACTATGTCTGTCGACCATGTATCAATCAGCTAAACAGTTTACCAGATACAAAATCCACCTAAAACTGCAATATCCTTTAATTGTTTTGAGCAGTGTATATAAAGCACATACACTAATGTACAGTCGTAGAAAAAAAAAGTAAACACCCCCTACTAACTCCTCAACAAATTATCGTAGAGGAAAGTCACTGGTATCGAACGATTGGAAATAAAGTGTAGGGTAATTCCGGGATTTAAGCCGCACATTTTTTTTGAATTTGTGTATAAAGTCCTATGGTGGACATAAAATTTAAAAAATCATGCTGTGCTATTTAATGTTAAATCTACAACACGAGTACTGCGACAAAAAAAATACAAAACAAATTATTAATATTTTTTTAACAATATTTTTCTAAAACATTACACTGCGGCGCGTCACCCGTACATTCAGGCTGAGACGCCGCACTTGTGCGGTAGTTATGCCGCTCTTGTAATAAGAACAGAATGAAATTATAAATAAAAATATTTAAAAAAATATTCATATCTGGACTATAATTAACGATGTGATAACAAAATGAAACTAAATGAGTACAATGAAACGTATTAATAAATTCAAATTAATAATTGTTGCCTACTTTCACTATTAAAATTATCGACGTATTTTTTTACATTAAATTTTAATAACTATTTCAGCAACAACGTGACATCAATGTATTAGAAAGGAAAAAGTAAAATTGTGTTTAGATAATTTATCTGTTAACCCTGCCGCGACCGGTGGCTTTTACATAAATTTTATTCGGTTGGTACCACTTTTTTAAAAGAAGTTCCCTTTACTTATATAATCATGAAAATGTTCTAATTAACCAAAGCAAATTAAACTTTCTTTTTTTACTGGTGCCAAAAACAAATTTTGTAAGCTCTTTATGAAGGTGCATATATGCACATATGGTCAAGAATGGGTTACGAGACCTCTTTTTAGACTACAATCTACAATAAAAGTGTCGAAAACGTACAGTCTTTATGTAACTACATTTAAACACATGATGGCAACGAAGCCAATTACACTTCCTTTTTTTTGGAGCAGTTTGCAAAGAACGTCTGCGTTACGCGTTATCCAATTTTTTTATTATTATCATCTTGACTTGCATCTTTCTTCTCCTCCTTACTTTTTATTTCCCCTTTTTCTCCTTTGCATTAATAAACGTGATAACATGCCTAACATGGTTAGTCTGTGTAAAAAGAAAACGAAAAGTTAATAACACTTAATCAACCAGTACAAAAGAAACTGTGGCATGTATACAGGAATAACAGTGCGGCATGTATCCCATTTTGCATGGTGCAGATGTTGGCCATCACAGTTACCTGCCATCGCTAAGGGGAATGGCGAAACCATACACAAAGTACTCTATACAAACTCTACACTTCGTTTTCACTTCGAAATCATGCATGCATTTAGTAATTAGTGTATGAAAAGTATTTAAACATAACGTGTTCTAAAGTTTGGACAGTGAAATCATGCACTTACGTCAAATTAGGGATTGTACAACTACAAGTAAACATCGAAATGGGATTCACGCTACACACTGGATAAAATAATCTCATTGTGCACCTATACTGTGCGTTTGACGACCATCTATCGATAATTACAAGAAATACAAGGGGTGCGGCATCCATCCCGTACGCGGCGACTCCCCCGGAGTTACCCTACTTTTAAATGATGTACATAAAATTTGCTTAGGGGGCCATCTGCATATTAAGATGAACCCAAACTTCATTTTTTCAATAGCAATACCCAATTTTAACAGGATATTTCAAATCTATGGTTCAAACTATACCTAGTCAACAAATTTCTAGTCATTTGAATAAGTTTTTTAATTTTAAACATTCAAAATTGAGTGCCTCTAATGTTAAATTACATTTTCATATTTTTATTAATATCTACTGAAATTATGCTCCTAATGAGCTATTTCTTTTGTGTAGCAATAATATTAAAATACCCAAACATAAATACGATGAATTTACATTTTTTTTTTATAATTTTATGATATGAATTATTAAATTAATATTGGAAAATATTATGAATTGCATCCTACATTTTTTTTATGGTTTTAGATCTTTTAAGTCCTGCTTTATTGAAATCCAAAATTTCACATTTTTCTTCAAAGTAGTTTTCAAATTATACTTAAAAAACGGCAAAATGTTGATCGGGTCGTCTATGATAGAAGTGACCAGATATTTTGAAATTTCTTATGCTAAGGTGTAATCTAGCACTCTTTAATGACTGCTTGAGTGACGCTTAAGATACCTTGATCAAAAAGGGAGCTCTCTTGGTCAACAATGGAGTACCAAACTTCAATTTGAATACAGCTCCTAAAATACTCTAGTTTTAACATATTAATTACTCAGAAACTTATCGTACGAATTGCATAAAAATTTGTTTTTCAGCTAATTGAAGGGTGTAGAGTTTATTTATTCTGTCAGAAATGTGTACTGCTATTGAAAAAAAAACAAAGTTATGGTACGTTTTAATATGTAGATGCCCTCCTAAGCAAATTTTGTATACATCATTTAAAAGTAAACTTTATTACCAATCGTGTGGTACCAGTAACTTTCTTCTACGATATTGTTTTGCAGTGCTAGTATAGGGTGTTTACTTTTCTTTTTTTTTTTTTTTTTCCACGACTGTACGTGTTTGTGAAAGGCACGGTAGAATCTTCGGTGTAAACACTCACTTCATAGAAAAAAGTTTGCCTTTTAAACAGACTTCGAACGAAAGAGGTTATGCAATTCGTTTCCATTTATACATTTTGTATATACACACATCTATAAATCTTTAACGCATGCTCCAATTGTCAATTTAATTTTGTAGGAAAAGCCTCAGTCTGCAGATAATTCCGTTTTAATATTAATAGGGTATAACAACAATTTATTTCTATATCTGTCTATTTGTGTGATTTTGTATTTTTTATCTTTTTTTACTTTATAAACTTTAACACTTTAGATAATTGACCAATCGTCATGAAATTTTAATATGATAAACACAGTACCATTTTAAGATTCTAAAATAGTCATCGTCTCGTGCATGTTTTTAAGGTTCCGTATTTAAAAAGTAAAAAATCCCTGCCGGCCCGGCCTACAGGCGGAGGCAGATTTCGATGTTAAGTATACTAATTTCACAAACAAAAACCAAATCATGATTAGAGATAAACCCACTTTAACAATTTTATCTGGCCGCTTTTGACGAGTATTTATTTCATTTTTATATAATAGCTGGTTTTATCAGAATCATGTTAGGGCGGTATTCAAAAAAATACTTTTCCATGCTCAACAACTCGAAATTTTCTGGCATAACTCCAGATTCATTTTTAATAGGAAAAACATGAACTTGTTGACGTGATTTTTGAAGGGATTTATAAGCGACCTGTGTTTTTAATTTTCGTTCAATTAATTAAAACTTGATACATAAACAATTATTTTCTCAATAAGACAATATTTTTCGTTTCTAACACAATCGCTTCGGGAAATTCCGTTCAAAATGCCCACTTTGACATCATTTTTTGAAATATATTCTGCGTCTGTCAAAAAATCGACACGATTTGAATACACCCTTACTAAGATGATTTTTTTTCTTCAACCGCTATGTATTTTTAATTTGTTTTTGCTGTAAGAATTGGTCCTATCCAAAACTTCTCTATATAGATGTTGTAGACAATATTAAGAAGATATATGATAAATTCATGGGGATTTTATATCTTTTGAATTGACGGAGTTATGGATTTTTTTCTTCTTCAAACGCCCTTTTTGTTTTCATTTTTATTTATTTATTTATTTTTTTTTTTGCGGTACGAATTGGTCCTATCAAAAACTTGTGAATATAGAAGTTGTAGATAATGTTAAGGAGATGATTCATGATAAAATTAATTGGATTTGACATCTTGAGAATTGACGAAATTATGAATTGTTTTCTCCCAAAAACCCTATTTTTTGCGCCCCTTGAGCCCATTTTTAACTTTATCAAAAATCTGTGATACATAAAGTTTTGGCCCTATTTTTAGAAGTAATAAAAACTTTAAACTGATTCGATATGTACAAAATTTAAGAAGTTATGGGTTTTTTTCGGTTTTCACAAAACCCCTCCCTATTTCCATCCCCTTGGTCCGATTTTGCCCATTAACGAACTCGACCGAGATTCTATGCCCCTTGATTTTATGTATCTGTTTGGAAGAGATTGGTGCAGAATTGTGGAAGTTATTCGTGTCCAGGCGAAAATTGATATATATAGATAGATACATACATATATATATATATATATATATATATATATAAAGATTTTACTGAGGGTGATTTTGGGCTCTAGGGGGTCATGATCGGTGTAGATCTGCAAAACTTTTTCAGAAATTCCAACATAGGAACGACGCCAATAGGTAGTATTTCATACGAAATCTACCTAAAATGGAACCAAGATAACTCCTGTGTCATTGTTTGTCTGTCACAACCATTTTACTTGTAAACTATGGAACGTGGTAAGTTCAAATTGGGGATAAACACTAAGTAATAAACACTATTGAACCACATATTTCCAGATTATTAAACATTCACAAATATTTAGGGAAAATATATAGGGAGTAATTAAGTTATTTGAAAAAAAAAATTCTTTGTATAACGTGTAAGGTATCATGTGCGGAATTCTGTGAAAGCTCTCGCAACGCTGTACTCAAAAACGCATTTCTTTTAATTTTAGGTATTATATTTTCAGAGATATCGTCGAAAATGTAGTGCAAAAATATATCCCACCCCCACTTTATTTCGGAATCAACTGAAACTAAAATTATGAAAAAATTAGAGGTAGTACACTTTAATTTAAACATTGCATGAAATCTATAGCGATTACCCTAGGTCATATAGTTTTTGAGAAAAGCGCATTTTGCCGTTACAAACAAGTGTAGATTTGCGGGAATTCAGCAAAGGTGTTGAGGAACGCTGGAGGTACAGTCGTGGAAAAAAAATGTAAACACCCCCTACTAACTCCTCAACAAATTATCGTACACGAAAGTTACTGGTACCGAACGATTGGAAATAAAATCTACTTTTAAATGATGTATATAAAATTTGCTTAGGGTGCCATTTACATATTAAAACGAATCCAAACTTCATTTTATTCAATGGCAATATCCAATTCTAACGAGATATTTCAAGTCTTCGGTTCAAACTATGCCTAGACACCAAATTTCAAGTCATTTGAATGATAAGTTTTTGAATTATAAACATTCAAAATTTAGTGCTCGTAATGTTAAATTACACTTTCTTATTTTTATTTATATCTCCTGAAATTATGCTAATAATCTGTTATTTTTTTGTGTAGCAATAACTCTAATATACCCAAACACAAATACTCTGAATTTGCAATTTTTATAATTTTATGATATGAATTATGAAATTAATATTTGAAAAAACTATGAATTGCAACCTATAATTTTTTTTTATGGATTTAGATTTAAGTCCTGCTTTATAGAAATCCAATTTTTCACTTTTTTCTTCCAAGTAGTTTTCAAATTATGCTTAAAAAACGGCAAAATGATGGTTTAAGGGGCCGTCTATAATAGAAGTGAGTAGATATTTTGAAATTTCTTCCGCTGTCCTGTAATCTAACCGGCTTCATTAACTGCTTGAGTGGTTCTTTAGGTGCCTTGATCAAGAAAGGGTCTCTCTCGGTAAACAATTGAGTACCGAAGTTCAATTTGGATACAACCCTTAAAATACGCTCGTTTTAAAATAATTAATTTCTCGGAAACTTAAGATACGAATTGCATAAAATTTGTTTTTAGGCTAATTGAAGTGTGTGGAGTTCATTTATGCTGTCAGAATTGTGTACTGCTATTTAAAAAAACAAAGTTATGGTTCGTTTTAATATGTAGATAGCCCCATAAGCAAATTTTATATACATCATTTAAAAGTAAACTTTATTTCCAGTCGTTCGGTACCAGTAACTTTCTTCTACGATAATTTGTTGAGGATTTAGTAGGGGGTGTTTACTTTTTTTTTTTTTTTCCACGACTGTACCTATCGTAGCAGAAGTATAAAAGCATTGTTCATAATGAAATTCGATAAAATGATTTTAGCGTTGTAACTTTGCCTCCTCCTTTCGAAGCGCGCTTACCCCAATGCCAAGTTTAAACTTTGAACAAGTTTGTTTTAGCTACACTGTAAAAAGAAGAGATTATTATTACGCTGAATGTAGTTTTATGAAATGGAAAATGAAGTTTAAATATGTACTACTTTTATTGTGAGTACCGAATTAGTTTCATCAAAAACATTTTGGGATAAGCTTAAATAAAGAGTTATACAGAACCACAATATTTGTCATTATTTAGGCGTATTATTTAGGCATATCTATTTGAAATTTTATGGTATACCCATTCATACTTTGCAATACAGGGTGTCCACGTATAATCTGACCGACCTTTATTTTCGCAACCGTTGGTCCTAGATGCATACTTCCAATTACAAAAGTGGTCAAAATTAGATGCAGAGTTAAGATAAAAAAGTTTGAAGCGAAGAAACAACTTAGTGAAGAATTACAAAATCTAAATTTTTATACAGTCCCCGGTCCTATATATTTAGTAGAATTTTCCTGTGACACTGACAAGTAAGACAAAAAAAAGTCCCGTTATTCTACGATTAAAATTGACCGAGTAATAGATGTTTAAAGTTGGAGCATATTTTTTGCTGCAAATTAGGGGTCATTCATATTCATAAATTTACTAGAAATATAATTTCGTCAGGTATATTTAAGAAATGTTTGAGGGTAAAATTAGCATTGCAATATAAATTTGAAATCTTTAATCATTCTGACATATTACTGCAAAATATACAATTTCCACTGAACATATGAGAGGATTAAAATAACAGAATTTTTGTTAAATAAAAGGATGAAAAACAACAGCCTCAATTTTTTTACAAAATATACATATTTTTAAAGGCTGTTAGATTACACTGTCTTTCGAATTTTGGGTTGTACTATGTTTTTTAGCTTTTGAAAATTGATTCTTATGTATTTTTTAGCGCTGAATCCGAAAATGTCCTTAATTTTAAACCATCACGTCAGGATTTTTCTCAAATTGCAAATTTCAAAGTTAAAAAGCTCAACGTCAAAATTCACCCCCCTCCCTTCTGAACCTCATCGGACCCCTGATCTGTTTTGCTCTAAGAAACCCAGTATAAGCCAAAACATTGAATAAATTATTGAATTAAATAAAATTAAACTGAATAAAAAAGCCTTACATCTATTTTACAGTATCAGATTTTACGCTATTTTTTAAGCTTAAAATTTACGATTTGCGAAAAATCCTGGCATGATGGATAAAAGCGAAGGTAATTTTTTTTATCCAACGTTAAAAAATACATAAAACGTAATTATAAAAGTTAAAAAACACAACTGTCTCAGGTTTATATTATCTAATCTAAAACTCTTTCTTAAACTTGTTGACGGTAATCTATCTGAATTTTTTTGTTACCCTCTAATATAAGTATGTATCAGATCGTAAGCGTCGAAAATCATTACATTGTCATTGGATTTAAGTCAGTATGCAAAATTTAACTTCGATCGAACATTTGAACGTGAGTTAAAGTTCGAGTACAAATTTTAAACTGGAAAGACGATCATTGCAAGCTAAATAAAACCTTATGAAAAGAACATAATTTTAGTTAAAAGAAGTCATAGTCTCAAATCCTTACAAAATAAAACATGTGTTAAAATACATTTATTTTAGCTAATCTGAAACTTAAGTTAACTCAATCGTAATAGTTGTACTATTTCTTTCAAAGCGCAGATACCTTGAAATAAGTTTAATTACTTTATATACGACCCCTGAAAGCATGGCTGAAATCATCTGTTTTGATATGCAAAAATGTGGTATAAGTCATGAATTTCAAAGTTTCATAACTCGGTCAATTTTAATGTTAGTTGAATGGAATTGTTTTTTCCTTACTTGTTAGTGTCACAGTAAATTTTTACTAAATATCACATATAGGACCGAGGGTCTGTATAAAAATTTAAATTTCGTAATTTTTTAATAAATGTTTTATTGACCCAAATCGCTTTAAAAATAATTCTTTGTAATTGAAAGTATGTATCTAGGACCACCGGTTGCGAAAATAAAGGTCGGTCAGGTTATACGTGGACACACTGTATATACAGCTATGACTAACCCTACGTTGTATAGTTTTGTACAAAGTCTTATTATTCTTTTAGAAACGATTTTTTTAATAATACTATTAATAATTCATATATTTATTGTATGAAACTCTCTGACCTAGAATAATACTCGCACTTGACATTTTATTTTTTACAAAGACGCATAAAAATATAAAAATCATATTTTACTACACGTCCAAATGAGCCATGTTTTCAACAAAGACTATTAAATTAATTTGAATTAGAGTTTCGAATACGATCGAAAAACCGATTTTATCAGAACGCGACCAAGCCCGCTATTTGGGTTGTGTCAAGACGGAGCCAGTCTTTTTTTTTTTGTTGTTGTTGATGTTGCCAATCGATTTCGAATAAGGCTGACTCTAATTAATTTGAGTTCCGGTCGATTTCGGGTTCTATTTTGACTCCATTTAAAAAAAAAATGTCTACAGTATTTTTTCAGATGGAAAAACTATACATTAAAATATAAATGACCATATATATATATATATATATATATATATATATATATACGCATGTTTCTTTTTCTACACAAAGGTTAATGTACATATTAAGATATAATAAAACAGCATTTTTCCATAATTGGATTAAAGTATGAATTAGTGTTTATTCATTTAGGGTCGCTTTCGGGTTGAAATGCATCAGGTTTCGGGTGAACGAAATTCTTTTTGGTTTAAATCGAATTTCGGATAAACATTAAGTAGAATTTTCGGATTCGTGCAGAACTCCAATGTAGAAAATAATAAAATGTTGCCACTGAAACACGAAGTTAAGAAATAATCCCTTGAAGTAGGTTTTATTTTATATTATAAAAACTACATGTTAAATTTAAAATATTATTTTGAGCTCTAGTACAATAATTTCTGGCGTATAAGCCGCGGCTAAAGTAAGTGGGTTTCAAACCGGAAATTTCATTTTAAAAAGAAGTCAACTAATGTAAATTAGAGATAAGTCACATTTTATTAAAATAAAATTCTGGTAGGAAACAGAATTATTTGAGCCGAGGCTTATACACCGGAAATTACGGTAATTCTGTATGCCACTTTGAAATTCGTATTTTGAAATTAGCCCATCTACTTCTTTTGGACGCATAATTTTTAAGAAGTCTATTTTGAGTACATTTTGAACTCTTACATACGACATGAATTTCAATTTACTATTTTAATTGACTTCAATAACATTATAATTTGTTCTTTTAAACAAGTTATTACGCATGAAAAAAAAATCCGTATGTCTCGCAGAAAATATCTAAGCCTTACTTATAATGTGATATAATGGTGAATAATGTTACTTTTTAAAAAGTTGCATTTTTGAGTAGCATTAAATTAAAGCTGATTAAATTGTCTTAAAAAGGAAGTCAAATTTTAAATTGAAAAAATATAAAACTTTTAATTTTATGAAAAAGCACCAGTTTGATTGAAATGAAAGCATTCATATTTTGAAGGAAAATGTTACTTTTACAACAGAAGGCATCAAAAAACCGAAATTAAAAACTGAATTTTTCAAATATATATTAAAATATATAGAATTTCACGCGAATTCAGACACAAGGGAATAAATCGCTCTCAATCGGATTAATAACTTTCATGTAAAATGATGGATAGTGAAATAATTTTCATGTGCATTTAAAAAACTTGAAATTGAAATAGATGTAGTTTTGCTGCTTCTGTTAGATGTAATTAAAAAATCCATTTATAATGTATGGTAAACAATTTTTTTCGCGATATAATCATAAAAGATTTGAAAGCGAAAGAAAAAAAAAAAAAAAAAAAAAAGATAAGTACATTTTTACTATAAAGCTGTTTATGTAGTATTATCTAATACTGATTTAAAAAAATAGTGGCAGCTTTATGTGTCATTATGTCATTATGTGTGTAAATCATCTTTTCAACATTTTTTTTATTAATACATAGTTGGTACTACTTCTTCCGTCGTATTCAGTGCCAATTTTTATAAAAAGAAATGTCAACAGAAATTATTTAAATCTACTAATTGTTATCTCTAGAAGTGGCGTCCAGTCTTCACTGTACTTACAGATATAGCTGATCTGCGAGGTTCCCAACATCCAAACCCTCCTTTATACATTCTTCAAGATAATCACTTCCTTAAACTTAACACAATCTTAACTTAAATCAAGTATGTATGAATACATTCTGTTACAATCGAGGCATTTTCAAGTCAAACGATTCACAGGCTCTGCTTGCATTTCTTCTACTGTGAGTAACTTTTCTTCTACTGTACAGCTAAAACAATTTCGTATTTAGTCCTCTTGTCTAACTAGCAATACAATAAAGATTTGCAATGTTGTTCAATTTCAACTCCTTTATTCAGACAAGTCTCTGACAATTAAAGATGTATAGAAAGGATCAAATTCATCTCAAACTTTTGTACGGATAAAACAATTGCTTTCTTTTTTTTTTAAAAAAAGAGAGAGAAACTGAATATTCTAAATTCCGGACACCTTAAAATTAGAAAAAACAATAATAAATCGAAAAAAAAATAACATTTATTTTCTACGTTTATGTATGAATATCCAAAGATATACATTGAGAAAACACTCAAAATATTAAGATAATAAGTTCTTTTATTTAGGTCTTTTTAAACCTAATACCTAGAAATATATGATTTTAAAATGATACATTTGTGATTGTTCCACATCTGTAATAAGACTAAATTAAAAGATTATTATCAGAATGTGTATATTTTATTTACGAAAAGTGTTGATTACAGAAAAATAGTCGCTACATTATATATATATATATCCATTATGTTAGTCTTTCGGCTTCTTGATTATAGTTTGATTGTAATTGAGTAAATTTTGATGTTTACATTACAAGATACTTTGAAATATATAAGAATAATTTTCATTAATTATATCAGAGAGGTTTTTTTTTTTTTTTTTTTTTTTTTTTTTTTTTTTTTTTTTTTTTTTTTTTTTTTTACAAAACTGACTTAGGCTAATAGCTTAAATATGTTATATTATAGAAAGTCACTTCAATATGTTTCATTTGATAACGGATCTCTTAAGTATTTTGCTATATTGTAATTCACAATTCTTAAGAAGTCCATCTCTTTTTCCCCCTGCAAAATCAGTTATTTCATTTCACAAATTTTCTTTTCTGAAAAATTAACAGCGTATCTTCCTCTTTTTTTAAACATAAATATAGGAAATTTGATATAAGAGCATACTGACATTGCTGTACATGTAAGAGCATTTAGTCTTTTCTTAAGTCGAATATAAATGATATACATACAATGTTTCAAGCAAAGAATGTAATTTATAAAAATGTCTGATAAAATAAAAAACTTTTGTAGCATATTCTATATTAGCAATGGAATATAGTAAAAATATTAATTTCATTTTTTATTCGGTTCGTCTCAAACACTTTTTTTTTACAAATTTACTCATCTTTTAAATCAATTCTAAAGTTATTTTAAAAAACATTTTTATCTAGAATTTTTTTTACCTATTTACTGAATATTATAATACGCACTATTTACTTTGATTTAAAAAATCTCAAGTTTCATTTTATAAAAAAAAACTTTAAAGAAAAAGCTACATCACTAGTTTTTATTTACAAAGACGAAATTTGTAGATATGAAAAAAGTTTGAAAATTTTTATTTTCTTAGTAATTGCTAAAAATCTCTTTGCTAACTTTGATATGATAAATCATACCTCCGAGGAAAAGAAAATAACGAAAAACCCCAGGAAGCTGCGGATTTGAGTCTCCTTCTGCGGTTTTGAAATATTTTTAATTTTTGTTCACTATTTAAGTTATTTTTATAGAGCTCAGTTTGATAGCATTTTTCTAAAATTTTTGAAATATTTTTCATTTAGAGCAATTTAAAAAAAAATCACATTTTCGTGTAGTCTAGTGTATTAGGTAAGAAATTTCAGTTTAATATCTGTAAGTTATTAATGGATCCGTTTAAAAAAATAGTCATTTAAAAATTTTTCATTAGAATGACAGCATTTAATATTTTTTTTCAGCATGTAAATTGTTTGCGGTAAAAAATTGCTTAATAAACTAAAAGCTTTTTTTGTACATTATAATTATGTGTATTTACTAATTATGTGCATTAACTAATTACATGTATTTACTAATTATGTGCATTAACTAATTACATGTATTTACTAATTATGTGCATTAACTAATTACATGTATTAACTAATTATGTGTATATTATCTTCAGAATATTAACCGCTATTTAATATTTTAAAACTATGCTAAATCATTAGAATTATAATAATTCAAGTAATATCTGTAATATATTGCACAATATAGCTCAGAGAACGAGATAACTGGGGTTTGAGATCCGGGGGTTAGATTGAGTAAATTGTTTAGCTTTCTTAAACTGATTATGACAGTTTTAAATATGTCATTATAAGGTTGAATTTTTTTGAAGACACTGTTTTTTCTTTTGTTGTTGTTTTGTCTGTATCATTACTTTTAGAGGAGGACATAAAACTTTTAGAATCGATTTTACTTCTCCCTCGAAGTTATAAGTTCTTTTACTTTAAATTGCCACCGTGAAATATTCTCTGAGAAAATTGAGACACATTTTTTGTCTGCATTATAATGGTTTATACCTTATTTTTGCTTCCCTTTAAAAAATTATGAACCGAGTTAGTATGAGCGAAGAACGTGGGCTCATAGTATAGTAAAATGGGTATGGGCTACATGTATAGAGATAAATTCTGGAATTAGAGACATCATCTTAAATACTATAGAAGTTACGACCAAAATATGAATGACAAACTTGTAGAGATTTATTATATTCAATGATCAGCTTAATTACTTTACTAATTTCATTTAGAAGTGTGGCATTATGGGTCAGATGGGAATTTACTAATAAAACTTAAGCATGTAAGCGAGCTGCAGTTCAAAAAATCAATTTATGTATGTTCAGTACCATCACCATCAATGCATCATGCCTTCCGCGTGTGTGCCCATAGTCGACACAATATGCATCTTAATTGGATTTGATTTTCTTATTAAAATAAATTGTACCTTGCTTGCATGTCTTCATTTTATTAGTAAGTATGTTATAATACCCGCCTTATGCGTGTAATTTATAGTGTATACAAGCTGGTGACAGGATAGAGAAAATTTACATTACAAGGCTTGTAACAAAGATTATTTTTTGTACGGTATCGCTTTATACTAAATCAAAACCTCTCTATAACTTTGTCACTCAACTTTTGGTCGTATCTGCTACAGATTTCATGGTACAATCTCCAATCCATATCTAAAGGCTGCTTCCAATTACCACATAATGTATCCGTTTTACTATACATAGGCATCACGTTCATGACAGTAGCTAACTCGGTTGATGGATTATTTGAGGCGAAAATGAATTTAAAAATCTCCCTGTATGGATTTTGTTATCTGCATTTGACCTCCCCTAGATAATTGGTTGTCATTTCATTTTTTAGGAAGAATTCCTTCCCGTATCCACGGCATTTATAGATAAAATTGTACTATGAAACTTATTTTAAATTGGCAGTTTCAAGAATATAGCCGTAATGAAAAATTTATAGTTGAAGTTTCGCTTCGTAAATTTGGATATTTTCAGAAATCAGAGAATTCAAACTACTCTAATAAGTAGATATCAGAAATATTCCTTTTGTTTATTCGACGAATAATACTAAGACACTAATTCTGAATTGCTCACGGTTTTAAGTATAAAAATTTTTAAAAAGGAAGATTTATAAAGAATTTATTGCAGCTGTAAGTAAATCTAATGAACTTTGAAAAGATTGTACAAACAGCGATTTTTTTTTCATATTTCAGCTTACAAAAATTTTTGTTCCTAAAAAATATCATAAGTTAACCAAATCAAGTAATACCTAATACATAACCAGCAGTATTTCTTTTAGGTAGCTTTCTTTACAAAAAAGCTACCTATTGCAGCCGTTCGGAGGAAAGCGATTTCAAAAAATTTTGGTATATTTTCATCGATCATGACCCCCAGACCCCGAAACCACCCTCCGTTCAAAATTGATATATATATATATATATATATATATATATATATCTGACCTATGTCACACTGTAACTCCCGTAATTATGAACCGATTTCGATGTAATTCGGTGTGTACATAGTACATACCAATGTCTCGACCGAGTTCGTTGGCCAGCTTCATCCGACGTTTTGTTTCAAAATGGCGGCCATTTAAACATTTTAAAAAAATTTAAAACTTGAAATGTGGTACCAAAAAATTAAAAATGGAAAAATATTTTTTTCTTATGTATTTGATCTTTATACAAAGATTCCGGAGCAGTTTTTGTTTCGTCTATATCTTAAAAAATGGCTGAGTTATAGCATTTTGAATTTCTAGCGTGGCCTACATTTTGAAACGTCCTGAATTTTGTCACGCGATAAAAGGCGTATTTATGAACCGATTTGGATGTAATTCGGTGTGTACATAGTACATACCAATCTCTCGACCGAGTTCGTTGGCCAGCTTCATCCGCCATTTTGTTTCAAAATGGCGGCCATTTAAAATTTTTTTAAAAATTTTAAATTTGAAATGTGGTACTAAAAAATTGAAAATGGAAAAATATTTTTTTCTTATGTATTTGACCTTTATACAAAGATTTCGGAGCAGTTTTTGTTTCGTCTATATCTTAAAAAATGGCTGAGTTATGGCATTTTGAATGTCTAGCGTGGCTGACATTTTGAAACGTCCTGAATTTTGTCACGCGATAAAAGGCGTATTTATGAACCGATTTGGATGTAACTTCGTTTATACATAGTACATACCAATGTCTCGACCGGGTTTGTTGGCCAGCTTCACCCGCCATCTTGTTTAAAAATGGCGGCCATTTAAATTTTTAAGAAAAATTTAAATTTGAAATGTGGTACCAAAAATTGAAAATTGAAAAAATATTTTCTTCTTATGTGTTTGACCTTGATAAAAGGATTCGAGAGCAGTTTTTGTTTCGTCTATATCTTAAGAAATGGCTGAGTTATAGCATTTTGAATTTCTAGCGTGGCTGACATTTTGAAACGACCTGATTTTTCTCACGTAATAACAGGCGTATTTATGAACCGACTTGGATGTACCTTGGTGTGTACATAGTACATACAAATATCTCGACCGAGTTCGTTGGCCAGCTTCATCCGCCATCTTGTTTCAAAATGGCGGTCATTTAAAAAAATTAAATTTAAAATTCAAAATAAGGTATTAAAAAATTGGAAAATGAAAAAGATTTTTTTTATGTGTTTATATTGATACAAAGATTCCGGAGCAGTTTTTGTGTCTGAAAATTTGTTCTTTTGTTGATATCTTAAAATTGGTTGATTTATAGAAATTTGAATTTCTATACATGGCTAACATTGATACTAATACATGGCTAACATTTTGAAACGATCTTGTATTTGTCACGCGATAACTCACGTATTCGCCTATTTCGATGTAAGAAGGCATGTGGATAGTATACATCAACACCTCGACCAAGTTCGCTGGCCAGATTCATCAGCCAGCTTGTTTCAAAATGGCGGCCATTAAATTAAAATATATATATATATTTAAAGTGAGGTGCAAAAAAATTAGAAATTGAAAAAGGTTTCTTTCTTAAGTTTCTTTCTTGATCTTGATATAAGGATTCAGGAGCATTTTTTGTTTGTCTTTACCTTAAAAAATGGCTCAGATATAGCAGTTTCAATTGCTATTGTAGGTGACATTTTGAAAAATCTGATTTTTTGCATGCGACAGCACTCTTATATATTAACCGATTCTGATGTGAGTGAGCATGTGCACAGCAATTACTAAGGTCTCGACCAAGTTCACTGCTTAGCCTCATCCACCATGTTGTCTTAAAATGACAGGCACTTTAAGAAATTGCCGAATTTGGCAGCCAAATATAAGTTACTTTAAAGAAAAGCAGCTTGGATAAAGCTGACTAATTTCGCGAAATTCTCATTCATTATATTGATAAAAATTAGTATTGAATCTCCTATATTCGGTTTCCACTAAATTGAGCTTCGTGTGTTTGCATGATATAAGTTGGCTTTTTTTAAATAAGGATTATGAAAGCTACCTCTTCCTCCCGGCACTGGCCGGAAGGACTTTTAACATTTCTTTTCAATAATCTTCTTTGTTAAATCATTATTCAACCTTATTAAGGATGTAAACAAAACTGTATTACAGTAGCACAGTCGAAAGATTACACTAAATGCTTAAATTACTCAACATTTTTGCTTAGTTTTATTCCTACAACCAAACAACCGAGCCTTAATTTCATATCTAATCATCTTATCATCTCATCACTGACATCTATCTTTCGCTCTATGAATAAATTATATATATTAAAAAAAGTAAAATAGACATGTGTTTAGATAATTAAAATACATTTGGTGTATTCACTAGTCAGAACATATTAAACTATTAACTCTGCACTGCGCTGTGATGTTTATATGAACCAATTAAAATTTTATCTTTAGTAGTAAATAAATTCAGTTCCTTGCTACCACTATATTTAAATAAAAATATTTACACTATGAAACCACAAAAGTCTGCAATTAAATCAGAGGAAAAATCACTCTTAAAAATTTGCGGTAAATAACCTTAAATATGAGTATTAAAAAACATATTTCATAAAGAAAAATTCGTGCAGTGTAGGTATAAGAGAAGAGACATCTCCTGAAAATATGCATTTGTTTGTAAGTTAGAGCCCCATATCTGAAATATGTATTTATGATCGATTTTGTATAAAGAATTAGCTTCTATATAAAAGACATAGCTGCTAAATGCTACGATGTGTTTGAAACGATAATTATGAAGTGTAATTTTCTTAAACCAATAATTATTCGATTAAATAAAGAGTAAACTACTTTTCATATTTACCGATGTCAAAAGCTCGTATCAGAAAGGGGATATGTCAAAAGAACACTTTAAATGTCATCAAATACTTGCAAAATTCAGAATTATAGAATAATTAAGAAATATTAAAACAATATATTATTTATTTTGCTGTTATAAAAATACAGTTTTCGTCTCCGTCTTAATAGAGAACGATAAAAGTGCTAAATACTTAGCACGTTAATGTGTTAAGTATTTTCTATTGAAATAAAATGAGATTTTGCACTCAGAATTGCTGATTACTTGGATACGCAGAGAATAATGCGAAAAAAATTCTCGAACACATACTATAGAAAAAATTATAGACAGCCTTGTTGCCTACGTTTTATTGAGTAATTTAGCAAATATAACTGGTGTTACTTTACACTAATGTATAATATTACACCAGTTATATCAGTTTAAAATTACACCATTATATAAGTTAAATAACTCTTTGTTTCTAAGTTAAATAACTAAATTGGAGGCAGCATGCTGCCACCAATTTTGTCTAGTAATGTTACATATTTTTTCTTACAGTGCAGGTAAACCTTTAAACAAAATCACTGGTGATAAATACAAAAATAAAACGGATTACGTTTTTCAGCATGAAAATCAAATATCAACGCATTTGAGAATCGCTTGTTTATATTATTGAATTAACTTTTGCTGGTACATGAAATCTCTTATATTTTGTTTTTCTAGAAAAGACTGTTCGTGAACGTTTTGAAAAAGAATTCTTAATTTACATCTAAATAGAGAAAATCGATTATTTTTATTTTATGGATGTAATTTTTTGTGTTCACATTTACAGCTTTTGTTAGACTTTCTCAAATGGGAAGTAAAGTTTAACAATAGTCGGTCGCGAAGAATAATAACAATTGGAATTACAATTGGTGCTGTTCCCGATTCCATATTAATATCGATTCGCGAGATTTTGTTTCATATTTCAGTTAATAGAAACCAATTATTTCTTTTATTAATGACAATGAACGTAATACAAATACTGAAAGTAATACGAGTAGTAATGAATATTTATTATAATTATATGTTAAATAACTACGTTACTAATATGACTATTTTACTTTTATTTGTGCAACATATTTTAGAAAATTCTCTCATTTTTATTTAGAGACCGTGCTTTTTAGTGTATTCTTGAACATTATTATATGGTTAAATAATTGTTTTATGTATATTTTCTGACATTTAGTTTAGCGTATTCAACTATTAAGACTTATTTGATAGGCTGTTATTGATCTAAAATATTAAATAGTGAAATTTTAATAATTTGTCTTACCAATTTTAGATAGAACTTTACTTTAGCTGTATAAAAATTTTAAATTTAGTAGAATAATCTTCCAAAATTACGTGCGGTTTTAGTCAAACGCAAGCTTATTCAATACTTCACTTCTGCTTCTTGTCTCAGGTTACATTAATTTATTATTGTATAACACTATTTTTGGTTTTATTTCTAGTGATTAACATACCGTTTTTGCTTATGCTTAAAATTTTCATTTAAGTAGCACAAATAAATTTAAATAGTAAATGAATAAATGAATGGGAAATTCTAAGATGAAAGGTTAAATAAATCGACATAGAAAATATTCTAAAACACTATTTAACAGCTAAAATTATATCCAGTTTAAGTGAAGTAACATGGAATATTAATTATTAAAAACCAAAAACAAAGAAAACTATTTATTCTAATATTTCTAAGAAATATTTCAAAATTTATCAGACATTTCTTTTATTGTTTAAAATTCGTTATAATTTTCTTAGTTTTTACTTCATTTATTTTTCAGCACGTGTTGAAAAAAATTATTTAAAAAATACAAAAGACAACTTTTACTTTAAAAAAATGTTTCAACTGATTTTGAATTTTATTCTTCTGATTTCGATTAACTGCAAGTTTTAGAACTATATACAATTCTTTATTTATTGTTTAAAAAGAAACTTTCCGCCTTCTGAAAATGAAGTTTTTGATTGCATTTTAATTTACTCATTTGCATTTCTAGCAGAAAGTCATTATTTTATCTAATCATTCTTATTTTAATGCATATAAAATCAATCATTAGATGCGAGAGAAGTTCTTTTTCTCAACACAAGTTTTATTCATTATTTAATGACCATACTAATGATGGAGATTGAATAAAGTGGGCGGCAGTATAGTGAATTTGATTTCAGATTTTTCTTATTGTATTTTCAGGATCTCATATTTGAGTTATTAAAGTATTAAATGCACTTCATAAAAAACATGGTGTCTTTTCATATATTTTGTCCTCCCTGTTTTATAATAGGAAATACTATACATAACATTAATAGTTTTTATAGCATTAACTTTTATTTCGATATACTATTTTAGTTGCTGTCATTGTTTTATGATTAGAAAATGTTATGCGTAAAATGAATAGTTTTTATAGCCTTCACTTTTATTTCAACTTGCTATTTAAAGTTGCCATCGTGTACTACTGTAATTTTTCGATTTTCGTTGAAGTTTTTTTTTTAATGAGATTCGGGATCGGTTTCGGAAATGAAAATGTACGCAGAAAAAAAAACTGCAAACAAAACGAAAAAGTACAAAATTACCCGATTATACATCGACGCAAATATCATATGCAAATTTTTTTTTTTAATAATATTAAAATGCAAACGAGAAATTTGATAAGAATGCTAACATTGGTTCAACATTAGATTGCGGGTTTCTTTACGTTGCTTGTGTAGCCTCTTACACTCCACTTTTCTTTCCAGCATGTAGAAAATTACTATTTTTTACTAAAATTAGAAAATTAGTTTTATCAAGTTCCATAAAATAAGCAAAAAAAAGTTTTTAAATCAGTCTTTTAGTGTGACAAGCAGCTCTATCCGTTAAATAATACACTAGTAAGAAACAGTCAGGCCTATATTTTTGCAAAAGAAAATTATATTTTTTAATATAGAATGTATAACTGATACTTTAACTTTAGTAACTGTAAACAAAAAAAAATATGAAATGATAACCGTATTTTGGGAAATGTGAACCTTTGAATAGTGAAGAAAATAATGAATGATACTAACTCGTGACAACAATTACATAACACACAAAATATTTTGTTACTTGAATGCTTCATTTTCTCCTCCCTTTATAATAGAATAGAAAAGTGCTTTTTTTTTAAAACTTCACTTGTTTTATTAATAATAATAAAACAGGTGGTAATTTTGTTTTTTAATTATGTAAGTATTTAAGAGATGAATTTAAGGTATTTGAATAATAAGTATTCTTCAGTGTTGGAAAAATGTATACGGCAATTTATATTTGCATAAAAATATATTCAATTTTTAATTAATGAATAAAGCTTTATTGAAAATCCTACTTATTTTTTAATAACCTTTAATATCATATAAAAGTAACTGTAATGCTATACAACTTCACTTTAAGTTTAATACATTAAACAAAACACCGGAGAAAAATTATAGTAACAACTATTTTCTGGCCTCCTAAACTTAAAAATAATTAAGAAATTAGCCTTTCATTTCTATAATCTGAATGAATCTTGATGCCGTAGATCCATAGAGCTTTTCTACCGTATTTTAGATAGTGCTGTTTCAAGCCTGATAAATGGGGAAATAAATTCCTACTTCATTTCAAATTGTGTACTATTTTTGTATATTTCTTGTGCTAGAATCCTGAAAAAATTTCTGTTGTCTTGCAAATTGGATTTTTAGCTCGTCAGCCAGCAATTTAATAAAATTTGCCTCAAACCAGTATTTAGCTTATCTTCGAAAAATGTATGGACACGTTGGCCAGTTGAAACAAATATTTCCCACAAATTATAAGTAGGGTTACTCATAGAACTGTTTTCGTGTCACCATAATAAAGTAAAAGAATGTTGTTCTTTCGGCTGCAAAATTGCTCCACTCCCCACACTGCTTTAAAAGCATCATATAGTCGACTGTCCAAAATTATAGTAACAACTATTTTCTGGCCTCTCAAATTTAACAATAATTAAGAAATTAGACTTTAATTTCTATAATCTGAATGAATCTTGATGCCGTAGATCCATGGAGGTTTTCTACCGTAATTTAGTGTTGTTTCAAGCCTGATAAATGGGAAATAATTTCCTACTTTTCGAACTGTGTAATATTTTTGTATATTTCTGGTGCCAGAATGCTGACAAAATTTCTATTGTCTTGCAAATTTAATTTTTAGCTGATTAGCCAGCCATTTAATAAAATTTGCCTCAAACCAGTATTTAGCATATGTTCGAAAAATGTAGGACACGTTGACCAGTTGAAACAAATATTCCCCACAATTTATAAGTAGGGTTACTTATAAAACTGTTTTTGTGTTACCATAATAAAGTAAATGAATCTTTCGACTGCAAAATCACTCCACTCCCCACACTGCTTTAAAAGCATCATATAGTCGATTGTCCAAAATTATAGTAACAACTATTTTCTGGCCTCTCAAATTTAACAATAATTAAGAAATTAGACTTTAATTTCTATAATCTGAATGAATCTTGATGCCGTAGATCCATGGATGTTTTCTACCGTAATTTAGTGTTATTTCAAGCCTGATAAATGGGGAAATAATTTCCTACTTTTCGAACTGTGTAATATTTTTGTATATTTCTGGTGCCAGAATACTGACAAAATTTCTATTGTCTTGCAAATTGAATTTTTAGCTGATTAGCCAGCCATTTAATAAAATTTGCCTCAAACCAGTATTTAGCATATGTTCGAAAAATGTAGGACACGTTGGCCAGTTGAAACAAATATTCCCCTTAATTTATAAGTAGGGTTACTCATAGAACTGTTTTTGTGTCACCATAATAAAGTAAACGAATTTTGTTATTTCGACTGCAAAATAAGCCTACTCCCCACACTCATATTGTCGATTGCCAAAATTTCTTGTTCGTCCAAAGGTCGTGCCAAAAGTACCTAAATCGTTCAAGTCGTACAACGTTGAATTTATTTTCGTTCGATAAAGAACTTATTACACTCTGAACCCACATTAATGTATTTCAAAACGTAACCTACACTTACATTCTTATGCTGTTTTTAAACCGGTGAACGAAATATTACTTCTGAATGTCAAATGTTTGTATCTTTCTTCTAAAACACTGTATAAACGGTAAATTTAAATTGCTGAGAATTTCATTGCACGTTAATATTTGCACGCATGATATACGAATTTTCAGTCATTTTTGGTAAGCATTAAATGATTCAGGTGTAATTTCGCATTTCTGTTTGTCAAAATTTCAGAGACCTTTAAAAAATTTCAAATTACTCTCGTTTATTTAATAATTTATTATTTAACTTAATAATTTAACTTAATTATTTATTATTATCTTGAATTCCGGTATCTGGTCATTGCTGATATTGGATAAAAATTTTGTGGCATGATTTAACCAATTTCGTGAAAAAATGCGTAAACACCTGAGTTTCGTTTATTTGTCGTCTTTTAAAAGAGAATATTCAAATTGCTGTTTTAAATATACAAAAAATATCCTAAGACTTTTTCCAACTCAATACACGTTTTAACATACACGAAACATAGCAATACACGAAATAAACATTTTTCGGATCAACGTAAAAAAAATTACACAAATTATGCACTTGAAATATTTGTTAAAGTACACAATTGCTATTTTTTTTAAATGCATATTTTCAAATCAAACGTCTTCCCATACTTAGCGCAGGTACTTTTTCCCACTATTATAGCACAAAAGCAGGTCTTTTTAGCTTAGTCTATAAGTGGTTTCATATTAAACTAAAATACAATCTCATTATACATCGACAAGGAGTCTGTAACTCCAAAATAGAGGCATAAGTTCATCAAGGAGGACGGTCGTTCTGCCAAGCGAAGCTAAAAAAAATGCTAACCCGCCAAACAAACAAATGCCAAGAATAACGGCGAAACACCGTAACTGCTTATTATACTGAAGACAACTTCTCCATATTAAATCGACCAAACATGGCAGCGTAAAATTTCCCATATCAAAAGAACCGATCATCGCAGAAAAATAAAACGAAAACCAGAAGGGTCTAATCAAGAAGATCTTTAATTTGAGATCAAATGCATCCTCATAAATTAATTATAAACAGAGATATAGATTTTTTTAAATAACGTCGAGATACTGAAAATGACAGATTTTTTTTATTCGTCACACCTTATGTTTCAATCGAGGTAGAGACTTAAATAATGGACAGAAAAAAGTAAGGATTGAATTTTTGGACAGATATTTACTCAATCCACGTGCTTTTATAAAATTCAGCTTTAAAAACATAAATTTTCTATTCTTAATTAGCGAAAAACTGTTAATTAATTCTAAAGTTTACAAATTATGCCAAATAGCGATAAACCCGCCAAAACATTTTAGAAATCTTATACTTTCATTTTATATTATCCTTTTGCATTGATTTCATCGAAGAAAACTATGGCTGAGATTCAGATAGATTTTTCGCTGTTAGCGAAATGAGTTTGACCAATCAGAAGCCTGCATGTTTGAGAATATTTGCTGTTTCTGGATCCCGGCCTATGTCATGAAAGTTTCGAGTCATTTTTTTAGTGCAATGGATGAAGTGCAATGTTTGTAGAAATATAGGCTAGGATCCAGATAAATTTTTCGCTGTTAACGAAACGAGATTCACCAATCAATAGCCTGCATTTCTACAAACAGCGAAAAGTTCGCAAAAATACAGGTTTCTGATTGATGAATTTCGTTTCTCTAACAGCCAAAAATCTATTTAGATTGCGCCCAATGGAGAATATCCCAAATATGGGTTCGAGGCTGAAAAAAGTCACGTGATATCGGTAATGGAGGATATTCCATCTGCGTTTTGATCACGTGATCAAGGTAAAAACATCTAGCGTAAAGAAGGGAAGGCTCCGTAGACGTGTAATGTAATTCCCCTCTAGCCAATGAAACAGTTCATCAGGCAAAGCAGTAGCATCTTTCCTTCTTAACAGTTAGAAGTTCCTTGGGTAAATTACCGGTATCGCGTGACTGTTTTCAGCATCGAACCCATATTTGGAATATCCTCCATTTATCCAAGGAACTTGTAACTGATAAGAAGGGAAGATACTACTACTTTGCCTCATGAACCGTTTCATTGGCTAGCGGGGATTTACATTGCAGGTCTACGGAACCTTCCCTTCTTTACGATAGAAGATTTTACCTTGACCACGTGATCAAAATGTAGATGGAATATCCTCCATTATGTTGAACACAATTTCGCATTTCCACATCCAGGAAGGGTATTGATTGTCATAACAACAATACATATTCGAAACTATTTAAGGTAGTGATTCTGAACTCCTTTGCTACAGCGCCTAGAAGATACGGTGTGGAAAACTGCTACAAAATAGTGCTAAAAAATTGAATCCCTAAATCTACAACGATGCTGAATAACAAGATGTCGATCGTAGCGCCATCGTAGTGATTTAAAAACGATAGTCATTCTAAAAGAGACTCTTTAACCTATTTCACGTCATTCCTTAACTAAATTAGCTTATAACAGACTAAAATATCTTATATTTATAGTTTCCGATATTTAACATTCTATAATTTTTGAAAACACAGGGTTTATATTGAAAAGAGTTACGAGATGGCGCTCGTATCAGAATATTTTCGCTGAACATTGTTGGAGATTTATGGGATACAAGTTTTTAGCACTTTTTAAAGCATTATAGGAATACCGTTTTCCACACTGTATATTCTAGGCGCTGTACCTTTGCTATACATTTGTTTGTCTGTTTGTTTTATTGGACACATACATCAGACTTGTGTGCTTGACAACTAGGCCCACTTATAAGTCATCGTCGATATACAGGGACGAAATAGCACAATGAAATTTACAACACAGAGGAATTTTACATCCGGGAGTGGTTAAGACACCACGCTGTTAATCTCTTTAGAGCGTAGGAGGCTTGTCGGGTTAGACTCCCGCTGGCTCCATTGCACACTCTTTGTGGAGCTCCCGGATGTAAAAATTCTCTGTGCTGTAAATTTCATTGTGCTATCTCGTCCCTGTATATCGACGATGACTTATAAGCGGCCCTTGTTGTCAAGCACACAAGTCTGATGTATGTGTCCAATAAAACAAACAAACAAAAACACAAATATAGAAATTTAACAAAGAGCGCTCAGAATCAACACCATAACAGAGAGCCTTTATACATAAGAATGGTGATATATACACAGGAGGCATGCTCAATCCAAGTTTTTGCTGAAAGTACGGCTACAGCGTCTAGAATACCTGGTGTGGAAATATGCTATCCAAACAACGCTAAAAATTTGTATCCCTTAAATGTGCGACGATACTGCTAAAATCCCAAGTATCGATCACAGCGACATCTGCGGGATTTAGTATTACATTGTATAGACTAGCAATATCTTGCAGTTTGAGAAAATATCCTGCAGATGTCGCTGTGATCTGTATATTTCAGCAGCATCGTTGCACATTTAAGGGATACAATATTTTAGCACTTTTTTAAGTATTACAGGGATAGCCAATTTCCACTCTATATATTCTAGGTGCTATAGTAGGGCAATCCCCTTTCATGAATAGAGGATATTCTATCTACGTTATGATCACGTGGTCAAAGCAAAAACGTCTAACGTAAAGAAGGGAAGGCTCCGTCGACGTAATGTAAATCTCCGCTAGCCAATGAAACAGTTCGCGGGAGAAAGCAGTGGTAGTTTCCTGTTTCTCTTCTTATCAGTTAGAAATTTTTTAGGTAAATTGCCGGTACCACGCGTCTTTTTCAACCTTGAACCCATATTCGGAATATCCTCCATTAGACAATACGCGCATGGACAAGCTTTATTAGACTAGGGAAATAATTCAATATGCATTAGCCTGACGATAATGGCATGCTCGCAAAAACCTTTAACGATTTGTTTTTATAACTTCTACCAATAAACCATTATTGGCCATATGTCGCTACTTCGTTATAGCGACACACTTGTTCCTAATTGGATCCCGGCCTTAATGTATCAAATACGGAGATTGCTTTCTGTACTATTCTTGAGCTCAGTTATAGCGTCTAGAAATATAGGCCGGGATCCAGGTACATTTTTGCAAACAGTGAAAAGTTAGCAAAAATTCTGGCTTCTGATTGGTCAATCTCGTTGCGATAACAGAGAAAAATCTACCTAGATCACGGTCATGGTGTGGAAACCGGCTATTCCAGTAATACTTTAAAAATTGTTAAAAATTGAATCCCATAAATATTGAAAAATACTGAAAGACAAATGTCGATAGCAGCAACATTTTATAGATCTTCTCTGAGCGAAACGTTTTCTCAATTGATGTCTTGAAATAGTTACGTTGAAATTACCATATGTCGCTGTGATCGACATTCATCGTTCAGCCTCGTTCAATATTTATGGGATACAATTTTTAAGCATATTTTTAATAAGCCGATTTTTAAACCATATCTTCTAGACACTATAGTTCCGTTATAGGCCTACATTATATGTTGTAGAAATCGACTATCCCAGCAATACTTAAAAAAGTGCGGAAATATTGAATCCCTTAAATGTACAACGATGTTGAATCCCTTAAATGTACAACGATGTTGAATTCCAAACAGTCATTTGCAGCGACATCTGCAGGATATTTTTTAAAAAAGAAAGAGACATGTGTACAAAGACTTTTAAGATACATAGACCAGCAATTGACATTCAAAAGTATGTGAAATCATGGCAGCCATCTGAAGAAAATTGAAACACCTGAGTCGCGAGGTTTGTACGTCAGCTGTAGTTATTTACCATTAAGTGCTATGGCTAGAATGAGCTTAAAAATTAATTTTTATCAATATATATGAAGTTTATGGCATATTTGTTTTAATGAAGCTATTTTTTATATCTAAATATGCGCTATAAATATTGAATTTTCAGTAATAAAGTTAAATAAAGCGATTTATTAATAATTTTATGGATGACATGTTTGGAAAAGAGTATCTAATTTTAACATTCCTTATAAACCTAAATAAAGGCGAAATTTATATGGAAACATATTGTTCAAGTTTATAATTCCACTTTTTTTAAAGTTTGACTTACAAAAGTAACTGGTAGGGAAGAGGAGATTTAAGGCAGCAACTGTAACACAATATAGCAATTTACAAAATATTAAATCACTTGTAAAGAAATCTGCGTTTTTTAAACTAATTTTTATGCAAAAAGGTAATTAAAAAAATGCATATTAACGAAAGTAACACTATATTTTTATCCTTGGAAGATGTTTATTGAAATACTTACTTGTTATACGAAAAAAACAAAAAAAAATGATGAATAATAAGGTTTTTTTTTTTTTTTTAAGGCCTAAATGAAATAGGGTAGACTAATACTTAATGATCCGCAATGAAAAAATACGCTGATAAAAGCATTTTCTTAGGTAAATTAAAATATAAAGCATATATACTGCCGTACAACAGCTGTGATCAAAAATCCTCAGTTAAACTTACAGTTTGCAGGTCTATGTATCTTAAAAGTCTTTGCACGTGTAATTCACCGCTATAGCGTCTAGAATACATTATGTGGAATTTTGCTATCCAAGCAGCGCCAAACAGTTGTATCCCTTAAATGTGCACTGACGCTGAAATCCAGGGAGCTGATCGCAGCGACATCTGTGATATACTTTCAAATTTCAAAATAAACATCGTATTATTACAACGGGCATGACGCCAAGCACACAGGTCAGATGTGTGTTAATAAAATGAAAAAACAAAATACTATAGTGTCTAGACCAAATTATAGCGCCTAGAATATATAGTGTGGAAACTGGCTATCCCTGTAATACTTAAAAAAGTGCTAAAATGTTGTATCACTTAAATGTGCAACGATGCTGCTGAAATATGAAGATCGCAGCGACATCTGCAGGATATTTTCTATAACTGCAAGATATTGCTAGTCTATACAATATAATACGAAAATACCGCAGATTTCGCTGCGATCGACATTTGGGATTCTAGCAGTATCGTCGATCATTTAGGGATACAAATTTTTAGCGTTGCTTAATAACATATTTCCACACTAGGTATTCTAGACGCTGTAACCAAATCGTCATGAAGTTTTAGGAAATATCCTGCAGATATCGCTGTGATCGACTCATTGGATTTCAACATACTTTGAAATTTAAGAGATCCAATATTTTAGCACTTTTTTAAGTATTACTGAGATAGACGATTTCCACACTATATACTCTAGGCGCTGTAGCACCGCGGTAGCCTGTCTTTTTCGTTTGCCTCGGAGTAGATATAGATGAAGACATTTGAAGCTGTTTCTATACTGTGACCAACAACATATAAGACCAGTTCATAACGTCACACGGAGTTGATAATCTGTACAAGGCAATGGACACAAAAAAAATCGGCGCGCAGCTTTGTACTAATCATCGTGTAAAGATGATCCAACTCCGAGGCTAACGAAAAAGACCGGCTGCCACGGTGGGTACGATTCTTCTTTTTTTACAGACCGCTGGAGTCACGTGATGCTCGAATGCACCAATGAAGGTGCGCAAAAAGTGCATCACGTGACTCCAGCTGTTTGTAAAAAAGAAGAATCGGAACCACCGCGGTAGCCTGTCTTTTTTGTTAGCCTTGATCCAACTCCATGTGACATTTAAACATCATGAACCGGCCTATTATGTCATTGCACTGTTAAAAATATCGTAAAAAATTATCTCTGTTTTTAAAGGCTATCTATTTTCTGACCAATGAGAACTTTTCATTGGTATAAATTTAGCGTTCTCATTGGTCAGAAAATAGAGAGCCTTTAAATACAAAGGTAATTTTTCACGATATTTTTAACAGTGTGGTCGCGCTAACACCCTCCCTCCTGTGTCCACCATATATAGCAGCATCTTGTACGGGAGACTGCTAAATGGGCTTCTATTGGTAAAAATCAAGAGAGAAAAGGGCAGAAGAGAGTGAAAGAACTCGTTTTTTTTAATCTAGTTTTTCATACGAGAAGATTGACATATCTGTTCCTCTCCTTTCATAAATCCGTGGTGGTGAAATAAGCCAAAGCCCCCTAAATATTTGAGAAAGTCTTGACACGCGTCACGAAAACATCACACAAAGCAGGAAAAGCAAAGAAACAAAATCATTCATTGGATCGTTCGTATTCACGAGCCAATGAATGATTTTTCTTCTTTGGTTTGTCTGCTTTGTGTGACGTTTTACTGACACGTGTCAAGGCTTTCTCCAATATTTAAAGGGCGTTGAATAGACCGGGATCAAGATAGATTTTTCGCTATAAGCGGGATGAGATTAATCAATCAGACGCCTGCATTTTTCCGAACTTTTTGATGTTTGCAGTAAACACCGAAAAGCCTGCAAGGATGGAGGCTAGAGATTGGACAATCTAATTTTACTAACAGAGAAAAATTTATCTGGATCCCGGATATTAACTTTGGTTGGTTAAGACAATTTTGAATCAAATGAAATCAGGAAGCCAATGTTTGTTAACTTTTCTCGTTAGTTTAATTGAAAGCTTCCTCGTCTATTACTGAAAACTGTGTTACCGTACTTTGAACAAAAACTTGAATATGAGTACACGACTTGTGCATATGTCACCACTCTAACACAGTGTTGCCAGATGGGCTACTTTTTTTAATTCAGACTCTTGATTGGCAACACTTTTTTGAAATTGTAAAATGCGCCTTATTTAATGACATATTAATTAAGGCGAAAACAAAGGGAATTTTACCGTTTATAATAAGTGGTGGCAATCAAGAAATCTGAATGAAAACTGCCCACTGGCAACACTGCTCTAACATATAATTGTTCTCTGTTATGACCATGATTCTAAGAGCAGTTTGTTCAATTTGAGTATCTGGGTATTAGAGAAAGCAATAGTGGTCCACCGTGGCTGAGTGGATAAGACACCGTGCCGCTAATCGTTTGAGAGCGTAAGTGGAAGCAGATTCGAATCCCGCCGTGATCCGCATGTGATCTGATGTATGTGTTCAATAAAACAAACAAACAAGCAAGCAATAGTGGAAGGTACAGTTGGCATGGAAACAACGACTTTTTTAATTTGTATAGAAAATTAATGAATAGTAGTAAATGACTCAAGTTTAAAATGTAGACAAATGGTCTGGAAATATCAAAGGCTCCCATCTAGTATTTCACAAAAGTAATTTAATAGATTCACATGATGTATAACTTGATGCAACTCTTAGCTAATGAAAATTCTGCAACAAGACTTATGTAGGTAGATCTTTTAAATGAATAATTCAGAATTCTGAGAACAAAACGAAGTTCTTAAGGTCTTTTCCTCACCCTCACCCCACCCCCCCTGAAAAAAGGAAATACGATAGAAAGATACAAGAATTTGGAAAACTTCAATATGTCTGTGATCTTTTGCCAGAGTTCAGAAAAAGAGTCTGGGTATTTAAAAAAAAAAAACTGACGAACGATAAGACTATAGATTTCAGGCAATTTTTAACCGAAAAATATTTAATTCTAATGTTTATGCGGCTTTAATAATAGACTATTATATATAATCAATTTAGGGGAAATTTTATAGTAAATTAATATCCTCACATTTATGCAAATAGGTATGGATAAACAGACTTGAGTGAAATTACATATTTATTCTTTCTTCTCTATAACACGATCTAAATGAAGATGAAGTTATATGTACAGTTTATATCTTTAAATTTTTAGATTTTTTTAATCAAAAATGTTCCTTTATTATGTCTAGAATTGCTAGATTTACAGATCTTGGATTCTTTAGATGCCTGCGGGGTTTCATTCTCAGATTAACCGTTGGTATTTGTAAAGGTAAATTTATTTTGCAACACCGTCAGCAAAAAACAGTTAGAAAAAACAATTAACTGACAGACTAACTGTAAATACATATTTTATTTCGACTATATCTGTTTTTTACTAAATTTTGTTCTTTCCCAGAAAATTTTAAGGAGATATAAATTGAGAAAGACTGATACTTTAAAAGAAGAAATTGACTTTCCTTACTTTTAAATTATTAATCACTCTAAAAAATGAATGATAGGTAAAAAAAATGTATACTATTGTTTGCTCCCTGCTTATAAAGGCTATACAAGGACTAATTTTAATTTGAGCTAGTAGAATTATTTGAATTATATATAATTTGTTTTAAAAAAAGAACTGATATCTAAAAAACAACTTTTCAAAAGTAAAAAAAAAAAGCCAAGCAAAAAGAAAAAAAAAGAAAAGAAAAGAAAAAAAGGTGAAAGTTGTGGCTAAAAAATAGTGTGATATCAAATTTCCAAGCTTATATTATGGTACTTATTTAACATTTTCAATTAAAAATTTACCATATGTAAGTCGAGTACCTAAGTATGCGTTGATAGAAAGCCTTTTCTCCTTTACTAAATACATCATAACGTGTTTCTGAAAATTAATTTTTTTTTAATTATGCATGATGGGCTTGGCGGCCATCTTTCCATATTTTACACAAATTTCTAAGCACTCAAGCTCGTAATGTATTTGCATTATTAAGAATTTCGAACTTCTAGTTTTAGCTACAGACAGATAAATTAAGAAAGTTTTTATTTTGAAAAAGCAAATTGATTTTTACTGCTTTAACCAATTAATTAACCCCCCCCCCCCCCTCAAAAAAAGAGCATCATAAGATGAAACCTGATGTTACTTCAGCTTTATTTTAAGACACAAATTTTTAGGCACTCATTTCCATAAATTAAAAGAATAAAATGTTTTCTTTAGTAACACTTCCGAACTTCCAATCTTAACAATGAACTTGTGTGCTTATAAATTTGTGTAAAATATGGAAAGATGTCCGCCAAGCCCATCATGCATAATTTAAAAAAATTTAATTTTCAGAAACACGTTATGATGTATTTAGTAAAGGATAAAAGGCTTTCTATCAACGCATACTTAGGTACTCGACTTACATATGGTAAATTTTTAATGGAAAATGTTAAATAAGTACCATAATATAAGCTTGGAAATTTGATATCACACTATTTTTTAGCCACAACTTTCATCTTTTTTTCTTTTCTTCTTTTTTTTTTTTTTTTTTTACTTTTGAAAAGTTGTTTTTTAGTAGATATATATTACTAACAAACACTTTTCTAATTTGCAAAAAAAAAAAAAAAAAAAAAAAAAAGGGGGGGTTTATCTAACACATACATACAGAATAAACCGGATAACTTAGGATTGCGCCCTAGAAATCGTTAAAACAGACATAAATAATTTCGATTTTTCACGTAAATTATTTCGTTAAAAAGCACATATGTATAAAAAAACGTTAAAACATGAAATAAAAACAAATCATTTTAAGATAACAGACCAGCAGATGAAGAGAGATGAACATTATTTTCTTTTGGCTTTCTTCCTTCACAAATAAATTTCTTGTGATATCAAAACTGCTTAGCGATAACGGGGTTATTATAGTAAAAACCAACGCGTGAAATTTTCTCTTTGGATCATCATTGGAATATTCGAAATTTTCACGTTCTCTTACTGTGTTCAGAAAATTGTTTAAATTCAGGATACTAATCTTTTTATTTTCTTTTAAATAATTACTGAACTTTTTAAAAATTTTCTATTGGAAATTCTCCATTTTTAATTTTATTTAATTATTTTAATGATATACAGCTCCATCTATCGGATTTATATATATATATATATATATATATATATATCTTATTACCGTACGTGTTTCCGCATTAACCGCATGCTGTGCATTTAAACTGTGTAAATACCAAATGTTCTAAAAATATTCCAAATTGTTTAGCTTGTAGAGCCCTTCAAACAGGTGCACTTAAATTATGGCCACCGGTAAATAAATATTATTTAAAAATTAATTTTTGACAAAAATATGAACTGTAACCAATAATTTTTCTTAAAAAAATCCAATTCTAGAAACTTCAAATATGTGAATCCAAAATTACAGCTCATTATGCCAAGCAAATTTTGAAATATGCTTAAAATACTGCTTGCATTGCAACAATTAAAAATGAATTTAACATTTGTAAACACAAACTTTAAACCTTTCTGATTCCTAAACTACTTGGCGAAATGACTTTGGTTTTGGTATGCGAAGGTAAAATTTACCTATAAATCTAAATATGATGTCAAAATTATGTGTTAGTATATAAAAAATCAAAGTTTGTTAGAATTTTAGTATTAAGGGACACTCAAGAAAGTTTCACTGTAACCGGATTGTAGAAAATATTAAATAAAGTACTTTGGTACATTCCAATTTATGCTGAGATGTTTAGAATTGCAGTAATAATCATCGCGTCACATTTTCGGTGAGCACTTTACCAACCACATCTCTTGGCGAAAATTTAGTAATAAAATAGCATGATGTTCTGCATTGAAAATTTATTACATTTTGCTTGAAAGTATTTTATTTGATTTAGAAATAAATCCTTTAGATGCTTTGTAAATATGTTTCGTATTACCGTCTTCCTAAATAAAACAAGTTGCTCACTTTATAAAAAATGATCAACATATCAATACGACTCTTAGTAATGGCAACAGATGAAAAGCTCTACAAAGCATTTATATTTATTAATAGCAGATAAATGTATCGTATTCCCCAGAAAAGAAAAAATCTAATGAAGCATTTGATCGTCGGAAATATGAAATTTCTTCTGTTAGATTAACAGATAAATAACTGTGTGGATATTTATTAACAATGAAATGGTACAGAAAAGTAAAAAAAGTAATATATGGTTTAAAGGTTTCATTAAGTTATAGTAAATATTAGGAAAATCTATCAAAAGGAATTAAATTATTACACTTTTGCTACAAAAAAGTTGAAAATTCCCCATGCATGTTTTCCTGCAAAGATCCCATAGAACTTGAATGAATAAGCTCATTCATTTTATGTAGTCATTCGAGAATAATGACATAAAAACTCAAATACTGATATTTTATTCTTTACTCAAAATTTTAGACTCTCAAATTTCATATTAAGACCTTCGATTGTTTCTAGAATTCTCCATTAAGAGTAACCAATTAACTAATTTAATACAAGTCTATTAATTATTTAACTATAGCTTCCAAATAGTTTTGTTAAGAAAAAAAATAAACTTTAAAAGAAAAAATACAGCGAAAAGACAAAAAAATATTTTTCAGGATTTCATTTTCTAATTCGAATAACAAATATCAATAGATAAATAATATTCATAAAAGTAAACATTTAATTTTAAGAGTTGAAATATTAGTAACACTAAACATGTATTTTTTTTCTTTAAAAAAATGTTCTTTATCAACAGAAACTAAATGAACTGACGGAGTTGTCTAATATTTTAAAAAATATCTGTTAATCTGTAAATCTGTATATTCTTATCAGCATTGTTTACAAAAAATATTTAGGGGTACTAAAAAACAATTTCCAGCTTATTACCTCCGAAATAAATATAGCTTTTGATGATAAATGGTTATTGCTGGTTTGAAAATGGAAAACTAGAGAAGCAAGGCCAAGTTGAGTGGTGAAAAATTGGACACGAATTGCCAAATATGAATAAGAAATAGGTAAAATTAGATTCTAAATTAAACCTGAATTGAATCGAAATAAACCTGAATGATTTGAAAGATAATCTTAGCTTTATTTAATTAAAGTTTCTGCCATTAAATAAGGCATTTTTTTAAATTCAAAAATTGTGGTAGCTTGTTAGTTAATTCAAGCATGTACATTTATTTTAACCCTTTCATCAACGCAACACCAGCGGATAATGGGTTAATAGTAGATTATTTTCCATCAACGATATTTACATTTAATATCACCAGCTCTTTTAATTCAGATAGAAGTTTTAATGATACATCCATATGTATACAAATAGTTCATAATTGTATTAATTGTTTTAAAGCAAAACATAGCTCTTGTCAACAATTCATGAGAAAGCCATCAAAAGAAGTTGTAACTGAGAATTAATTGTTCAGGTCAACGAAACTATTTAATTGTTCGGGTTTTTATTTCACAGGGTCATTTCTAAAAATATAAGAACCGGCATAAAGGAATTTATGATACATATATGCATCCATATTTATTTGTTTTGCTATATGCGCTATCCATTTCGCGATTGTTACCGAATTAACCTCGCAAGATTTTATATGAACTTTAAAGAGGTATTTTGCTAGATGAGAAAAAAAAGCTTGCCTTTGTTTCTGAAAAAAAAAATACAGGCAGTAATAAGGAATTTAAAAGGTTAAATAATATAATTATAATTCCTGACAATATTTAGCCTGTATTTTTGAGTAATGAATATGTTAATTTGAAACCTATCACAACTATTAAGCCAAATTTTGCAGGCCTGTGGAAAGCAGAAGTAAAATCCTTCAAATATCATATGAAGCGAGAGATGGTATCTTTCAAGTTCCGGCTTTATGATCGGAATAACATATATATACTAAATTCTTGTGAACTTGTACTTTTTTCATTTGATGCAGATAGTTTGAACGCTTTGACTTCTGGCTTACTTCTTATTGGAAGTCCAATCAACTGTAGTGTTGAACCTGAATTAAATAATATTTATGATTACAAACTAAAATTAGGGAAAAAAGTAACAAAAATTATTGAAATTATTTGATTATTAATGATCGAAAAAATTTTCGAATATTAATTGATATCTGTAGAATACAGGCCAAAATTTATTTTTGAGGAAGGCAACTTTCAAATAAACAACTTAGTGATTATTAAAGAGGAAAATACTGCTGCAATTGGCCTCTATGTAGAATTGTGGAGTTATTTCCAGGGAATGGTGGAAGAATTAAAGTCGTAAGTGCAAATATACACTGAGGAACTCTTAGGAGACGATTTACTAAAATTTGTCTCCTACTGATAGGAAAATGATTTTTATTATCTTTCTTTGTAATTTTTTTTTATTTGTTAATTATTGTTTACTGCATTTAAACTACATTATTTTTTTAAATGTATGTATCAATTTAGTATAATCATAATGTTGAAAGATATCTATTCAGCGGGACTGGTATGTTCGGTTATCTTTATGCCATGTGTTTTGAAAATATATTTTGTTGTCTGCGTTCTATTGGGCTGACTCAGTTGTAGTATGGTTCTATAACCAGAAATAGTCATGAGTGGAATCTTCGTAATATTGTTGTAAAATTAAATATATTATTCGATTTAAAAGAATATTTTTTCAGTAAAAAATACATTAAAAATAATGAGGAATCTACAATAGGAAATGCATGTTTTATGAATGAGATTTAATGAAATGTAAATTTCTTTTTAAAAGTACCATGCGCTTGCATTTTTAGTTAATTCTATGAGATAGTGGTTTAATAGAAGTGTATGCGATTTTCATGTATTTTAGTTAGTGTATTTTTACAAATATGTCGAAAACAGCAATTTTTAGCTGTATGATTGAAACATAAAATTAAAACTTATTAATGAATGTTCTAAAAGAGTTTCATGTGAAAGGGTTGAGATTTCAAATAACATTTATTTCTTACAGTCGAGCAGTTTCCTTTAACTTTTGTTTCAAAAAGAAGAATGACCCGTATTAAATTCTTCTTTTAAGATTTTGGGGGATATGTTTTAACATAGATATTATATGTAATATATTCTTCTTACAAAAAATCTACATTCTTTTTTAAAAAACTAATTTATTTTTATAAGTTTTCATAAAACAGCATTTTCTTCCATCAAACATTTTTAGTGTAAAGATCTGTTGCACAAACGAGAAAACTTATATGTAAATTTGACGGTATTTCTGTGATTCCCTACCGGGTTTAGTAGAATATACGTTGCCCATATTTTAGAGTTTTGTAAAATGTTCATTTGAAAGGGCATAAAGTTTTATACCGTATTTTTAATTATTAAAAATTCCAAAACTAAAATTTAAACTTTTGATAGTAATGAAAGTACAATTTGAAGAGCAATAAATAGAAATAGATATGAATATTTAAAAAGGAACACTAATTAACTCTCCAGTAAATATTCATTAATTTTTAAAATTTTTAACTACAATGAAAATGAAATTAGAGCTTCTTTTATCAGACACATTCATAATTTAACTTTTTATACCTTTTTTAATAAACTGAAAAAAAACCCAATTTATAAGGTAAACGCATATATAGTGGTTCATGTACGAGAAGTAAGCCACTAACTTTAAAAAATTTAAAAATAGTCCGAAGCGGATTTCTGAAACACAACTGAAAGAAATCTGATAGATAACACCCTTCACTATTATCTGCCCATAAAACTGCTTGGAATAAATGTTTTGTTCTGTATTTTGGTGAAGTATATACTGTAGGATATCTTCAAAAACTAATATTTTTAACTAATTCTTTTTTGTTCCTTTTAGAGGCAAGTTTTAAAATAAAATATTTTTCTCCAATAGTATGTTTAATTTTTCAGCAAAATAAGGTTTATGTACTTTAAGTAATTTATTAAGTAAGCATGGAACTTATAAAATGAGTATTTTATTAATTTTGAGGAGTGATCCATTTCTGGATATCTATTTCTTAAGTTGTACCAATAGTGACGATAGTGCCCACTACTACAGCGCATGCTAAAATTTAGTTTTGTGTTAAGTTTGTTTGCATTAATTTTTTTCTTGTGATTCTTAGCTTTTGTATATAATATATTTAATTTTTTGTTCATCAGAAGCAATAGTGGGTCACTGGTTCCTATTGGCACTCTAGTGGCTCATTTCTGGAACAGTGAAAGTATAAATTCAAAAAGCTATCAGATATGTGATTGTTAAAAAAATGTTAATAGCTGAACACCTTATACTTCAAGTTTGGTTGACTGGTCATATAGTTGGTCAATTACTGTTATAGCTAAAGCTTTTATGGCACATATGATTATTTTATAGCTAACAAGTTTTAGTTTTTTTGCTGCATTAATAAAATGTTTTCATCAAAATTTAGAATTTAATTTCCTTGTGTTCTAGTCGTATGCAAAAAATGTTTTAATATTAATTAGTTAATCACATTTTTTTTTTGTTAAAAAAAAGCATAATGGGAATCGAATTCAATAATAAAAGTATCATTTAATTTTGGTTCTGGTATAACTAGAGTAAAAAAAAAATCACATGAACACTAATAAAATTTTAAATTTTGGCATTTTAGGTAGATTTCGTATGAAATACTACCTATTGGCGTCGTTCCTATGTTGGAATTTCTGAAAAGTTTTTGCAGATCTACACCGATCGTGACCCCTAGAGCCCAAAACCACCCTCAGTAAAAAAAACTTTATCTATCTATCTATCTATCTATCTATGTATCTATCTATATATATCACTTTCTTCTGGACACGATAACTTCCACAATTCTGCACCAATCTCTTCCAAACTGATACATAAAATCAAGGGGCATAAAATCTCGGTCGAGTTCGTTAATGGGCAAAATCGGACCAAGGGGATGAAAATAGGGAGGGGTTTTGTGAAAACCAAAAAAAAAAAACCCATAACTTCTTAAATTTTGTACATATCGAATCAGTTTAAAGTTTTTTACTTCTAAAAATAGGGCCAAAAATTTATGTATCACAGATTTTTGGTGAAGTTAAAAATGGCCTCAAGGGGCGCAAAAAATAGGGTTTTTGGGAGAACAAAATTCATAACTTCGTCAATTCTCAAGATGTCAAATCCAATTAATTTTATCATGAATCTCCTTAACATTATCTACAACTTTTATATTCACAAGGTTTTGATAGGACCAATTCGTACCGCAAAAAAAAAAAATAAAAACGAAAACAAAAAGGGAGTTTGAAGAAGAAAAAAATCCATAAATCCATCAATTCAAAAGATATAAAATCCTCATGAATTTATCATATATCTTCTTAATATTGTCTACAACATCTATATAGACAAGTTTTGGATAGGACCAATTCTTACAGGAAAAACAAATTAAAAATACATAGCGGTTGAAGAAAAAAATCATCTTAGTAAGGGTGTATTCAAATCCAAACTGCTTATTTTCTGACTCATTTTACAATTCATTTTTACTCTCAAAGGCTTCCAATTGGTACCTTTTCTTACTCAGAAACTATATAATGTACCGTAATGGTCAATTTTTTGATAGAGGCAGAATATATTTTAAAACATGCTGTCAAATTGGCCATTTTGAACAGATTTTCCTGAAGCAATTGTGTTATCACTTTCTTCTGGACACGATAACTTCCGCAATTCTGAAATAAAAACTCGTCAAAAGCGGCCAGATAAAATTGTTAAAGTGGGTTTATCTCTAATCATGATTTTTTTTTGTTTGTTTATGAAATTAGTATACTTAACTTCGAAATCTACCTCCGCCTGTAGGCCGGGCCGACAGGGATTTTTTGGCTTATATAAGATTTTGATTTGTATTAAATCCTTAATTTTAATAGATAACCATTTAAACAGTTATTAAGCTGATTTCAACATTCAAGATACTCCAGCTGTAGAAAATTACTATACTTTCCGCAGCAAACATAAAAGTCTTCCTGTAAGCAAGTAAAAATTCCAGTCTTTTAAGGTCACACAAAGTGCCAAATTATAATACTTTCAATTTTTTACCCTTTCGGTATTTTAAGACACTAAAAATAAAATAACGCGCTTTTAGTTCCAAAAAAAGCTGAAAATTCAATGTATCATAACTCGAAAAATTTTGTCCTACAATAATGACTTTTTTACCATTCTATCTGATAGATCATGTAGAAGTGTTTTCTAAATTTCCTTATACGGTACAGGGACCGTATAAAATTAAAATTTCGTAAATTTAAAACGAATATCTGTTTTCACGTAAGTGGATTTTTATATGATGTAGAAGAACATTGGAAATATTTTTGGAATTGGATTTATGTCTCTAAAACTAAACTTTTGGGAATAAGCTATTCGTCAAAGATATGAAGAGACACACTATATGTAACCAAAACAATTAATTGCGTATTGTAAAGTATTAGATATTATCTAAAGTAAAATCAAAATGAAAATGTACCACTCACGTTTAGGCCAATGATCTGCGATTTACTTGTGAAATTATGTTAGTTACCTAAACTTTTAAATATTTTTTTTTATTGTATATGATTAGTTATAAAATACTAAAGTAAAGTATAACATCTGTTTGGTATACATTACACACAAAACAAGAGTGACTCACTTTTGGTGGCTCACTACTGGTACACTTTTGTAACCCATTAGTGAAGAAAAGAAGGTGATTTTTTTTTATTTTCCTTTATTTCTAAGGCATAGTTTTTAAAGCTTAGAATGCTCATTTTAATAGGCGGAGGTTTGACCTAGGATAAAAAATATCAGATATGTATATTTGGAGTTCACTATTCTTTTTAATTATAATTAGATAAATAGCCTTAAGCGGCTCGCTATTACTACATTTACGTTAAACATTTTTTTTCTTTTTTTTTGGGGGGGGGGGGGGGGGGAGCGTCTGAAATATCAGTATTAAAATCTTATTTACCCTGTTGTAAAAATAAAATATATGAAATTATATGAATTCATTTTATTAATAATATTACTTTTTTTTTGTTTATAATCAAATATATATATATATATATATTTACAAGCAAACTAAACTTTTTCATGTGCAATTCTCAGAGAGTAAAACAGTTTTAATTAATGCAATGTGTTATAGGCGCACATTGCTGTACATGAAATAAAAATTAGCAACCTCTATAATAGTACATGCCACTGCTTGACACTGTTACTTACACAACTTTATGAAATGTGTTTGTTTTTTTATAAGCAAAAGAATTTTTATTTTTATTTTCGAAACGATTTTATAGGAAATACTGAATAACTCATGATCCTCAACTAATCACTAAAGCAATTAATGATATTAATGATATAGTAACTAAAAATTGGAAAGTGCTGTTGCAAAACTGCTAAATTTCTAGGAAGATATATTATCTTATTTGATATTAACTGCAAAATTTATGAAATAATAAATATGCCGTCTTACATTTTAAAAGAAATCATGATTATACATTTTTATGAAATAAATAAGAATATTTTTTTTTGTGTGAGGCATGTCATTATCAGTATCAAGACTCCGACTCTTTGTTCATTTTTCTACAAAACAAAATATTGTAATTCTGAAAAATTGTCGCACTAACTTCGCAAATTATTTTTTCTTATTTCCACTTTTGTAATGGCACTCATGGTGTAACAAGTCAACACACATTGTGTAATACAAATATATAAACACACTTAGACATTTATAAAATACTAAAAGAAACTATTACAATTACTAATACTATTAGAAATTTATATAAATAACATGCTTTTGTAATGCTTTAAAACTGCAGCTGATACAAATTTCTTTGATGTGCGATAAATGATTCCAAGCACATTTTATTTGAAATGCTAAATTTATCAGAAAATGTTAAACATAATTATTAAAACAGGTAAATATAAGTATGTTTTTCTTTTAAAAATTTAGAAACAGAAGAAAGAAATAACGTTTAAGGAAATTATCGTTGGAAAAGTTTTGCGCCTGACATGGTTTTCAAACGATTTAAAATAATTTATGTTTAAATAAGCATACCAGTGTCAGAATTTTTAAAGTAAAGTAATCAAACAAACAAGTTTATTAGTTAGAAATTTTTCATCGTTCTTTTAAAACAGTGGAAGAGGTAACTGTTATTTTAATTTATTGTAATGAAAGAATATGTTATGATTTCTCTTTTGCCATTGAATACTCAAGACAAACATCACTTTGATCACACACGGACTACAAAGGAAATTTTGATGATAGTTATTACGATAACTTACTTCTAAAATAACATTATTAAATGGGGAAAAAATTATTTAGAAATTGAAATTTCACTTGCACTTCAAATAGTTCAACTTTTATCTTTATTTCAACTTTGACACTGTAAACTTTGTCTTCCCAACATAAAAGAAAAAATATTTAACTACATTTATGCAATAGTTAAAGGAATAATTCCATGTATGATATTTGTATAAAATATATATTGAAACTCCAAGGGTTATACTTTAGAAAGATTTTGGTGAATCTTTAAAAGTGCATTGTGTGAATGCTAATTCTTGTGTAAAATATTAAATTCATTAATCAGAATATGATTCCAAAATAATCAACAAAGGAAACCTTAACAAAATATGATTTTTTTTAAAGTACAGTGTTCACATTCTGCTGCAAACTGTCCAGTCATTTAATCATTTTTTAAGAAACCCGTTGCATAGCCTTAACTTATCTCTATTCTGGCAAATGAGAACGCTTAATAATGTGAAACATTATTTACAAAAACGGCTACATGACTGGGAAGTTTACGGCATATTTTTAACAGTGTGACCTCTTGAAGTTGGATTTTTTTTAAATATTACATAGAAAGCATAGAAAAAATAACGTGCATTGCAATTTATTCCTTGCTATTTTTGAAAAATTGTTTTATTTCTGTAAATTTTCCTAGTTGTTAGTTTCATAAGATCCCTTTCAACACAGTTCAAATTCTGCTCAAAATAGTCTTTTGTTAACATATTCTACAGTACTGAATTGATTTATGAGCAAGGGATAAGTACAAATGAAAGTAGAAATCGCATCTACGCTTAACATGTACAATTTTGTTTCTTTGAATAAGTCGGTCGTTGATTTTAAACACATTATTAGATTTAACACAAATCTTTAGGAAACTCTTTTACCAGAAATAATCTTTAAATAAGTTCCGTAGTTTAAATATTTATTTTCTTTCACAAGTGTGTTTCGCTAACGGCAAATACGAAAACTGAATAAGCAGGGTATTTCTCTAGTTATTTCATGTAATACAATGACAAAATCGAATTTTTAAGCTGTTTCTTTCCTTTGGTATCAAAATTAAATATTGGAAAATTTAACCCTTACGGTTATATTTCAATTATGTGTACTTAATGCATGCATTAGAAATATTAAGTTTTCCAATTTTTAATAGTGAGGGTAGTCTTATTGCTGCATGCTTGTTTTAAATAATTTTATTTAGAAGAAGAATTTCAATCGAAAGGGATAAATGTTTACTTATTCCGTTAAAAAGAATTAGCGCTGCATGCTTTTATTGCATTATGAAATTTCGAATATTTTGTAATTAGACTGCTGTTGTATTTCTGTAACATTAGTATAATCTATTTTATTTTTTGTAAAGAAATATGTTTTTCTCTTGTCAATTTTATATACATACAAGTTATTTCTAATTATTTAAATTATTTTTTTAATGTTTTATATTTAATTTTACAATATAGTGCTGATTTTGAAATATGTCAACAAGTTTACAGCACTGATAGTGGCAATAACTATGACACAGAAAAAAATTAATCCCCTATTATAAAAAACAAAAATAAACAAAGACTGATACATAAATGAATACATCTCTTTAAAATAATTTCGTATAATCTGCACATAATATGTAATGTTTATTTTTTAGATTGTTTAGATTTTGTAGATTTTTTAGATGACTAAGAAAATACATTTTGGTACTATCGTAAAATAATAAATGATAAAATATTAAAAATGATTAAATTTAAACAAATGAGCTCGTTTTAACCATGGGATTGTTAGCTTACTTATGCAAAATTAGCATTTTAATTTTATTTTTCAATCTAAAACTTTTCAGTCTTTACCTTAACTAATGCATATAAATGCATTAGCTAAGGCATTTTAGAAACGTCGAATCAAATTAAAAATTAAAATTTATAAGTATAAAGTATTAATTATTTATATAATTAAAGTATATTAAAGTATTTATAATTATTTATATAATTAAGGTATAAATTATTTATATAATTTGTGTGTTTATTATGTGATCTTATTAAAACTTTAGAGCCAATCATATAGTACAGATGCGGTATTTTCTATAGTAAATAAAGCTTTTATTTTCAGCTAATTTAAAGGAACATTGATTACCTTAATTCACCTTAGTCGTGATATTGTTTCCATTTCTGTATACACAAGGTCGCTTATCGGCGAAAATATTTGCCACTTTTACCATAGCCGTAACATGTAAAAATATATCTGAATAACGTGGATAATATAGAGGTGGTTCAAAACTTAACACTTTACCGACCGGTAGCGGTTCGAACATACTATGCCCTTTCACCGCCCGGTCAGCCGCAGATCGTCCGAGACACCGGCTTGGTTTCGGCCTAGACTGACGCGCGGGAATATATGCGCTTTTCTTAAACTCTGATAAAATTGTACGCTTCGTGTTATTCTAGGGTAACGAAATTTAATAAAATCTTTTACTTTAATCATATTAGTGTTAAACAATATTTATTTTATCTATTACAATCGTTTTCAGTTTATTATTTACATAAAATATACCATAATCCATATAACAATATTTGTAGAAAAAAGAAGTTGTTTAATATTTTTTTAGCTATGATAGCGCTCGAAAGAGTCACATTTGTGTAATGGGACGTTGCAGTATTTACAAGCGAAACCTGTTCTGCTTAGTTTTTTTTTACTTGCACAAACTCTGCATTGTCGTAGGGGTTTTTTACATTGACCGCTGGTCACTATATTTACTAGTTTATGTTTTCCGAAATTTGCCAGTCTTCCGGGATGATCAAATCGGGATGTGGTTCTTGTGGGTTCGGAATTAGGTAAATCCTTACCTTGTTCTTCAGTTTCGCTGTCTTCTATCAATGAAAGTGCCGCTTTGTGCAGAAAATTTTTATATCTAATCTTCTGTCCGTTCAGAGTTGTATATACTTTAAAGGAGTTAAAAAGTGCACAATTGATGAAGAACATTGCGACATGTTTCGCCGATTTTTTTGTTTTCCCAAAAATAGAGTAATAGGACAGATATTGATCTGCGCGATCTACGCCTTTCACATTTATTATAATCTATTATTGAAATAGATTTCTGTATGGGGCAATCTGGTGTCTGTTTCTAGATTCCGCCATTTGTGCAGAATGTATTGTCGATATCATGCTTACATTCCTTTTGCCATTATTCCATACTTGTAATTAAATATGACCATTTCTGAGAAATTGATGTTGGCCTCTTGAAAGCTTGACCGTTTGAAGTATTTGAGGAAGACCTCTGTTCTTTCGAATCGTCCCGCACACTCGCAATTTATTTTTTTTAAAAATTTTAGCTATGTTGACACTATTAGGTAGCTTTCTTTACAAAAAAGCTACCCATTGCAGCCGTTCGGAGGAAAGCGATTTCAAAAAATTTTGGTATATTTTCATCGATCATGACCCCCAGACCCCGAAACCACCCTCCGTTCAACATTGATATATATATATATATATATATATATATATATATATATATATATATATATATATATATATATCAGATATATATATATATATATATATCTGACATATGTCACACTGTCACTCCCGTAATTATGAACCGATTTCGATGTAATTCGGTGTGTACATAGTACATACCAATGTCTCAACCGAGTTCGTTGGCCAGCTTCATCCGCCGTTTTGTTTCAAAATGGCGGCCATTTAAAAATTTTTAAAAATTTTTAAACTTGAAATGTTGTACCAAAATTTAAAAATGGAAAAATATTTTTTGCTTATGTATTTGACCTTTATACAAAGATTCCGGAGCAGTTTTTGTTTCGTCTATATCTTAAAACATGGCTGAGTTATAGCATTTTGAATTTCTAGCGTGGCTGACATTTTGAAACGTCCAGAATTTTGTCACGCGATAAAAGGCGTATTTATGAACCGATTTTGATGTAATTCAGTGTGTACATAGTACATACCAATCTCTCGACCGAGTTCGTTGGCCAGCTTCATCCGCCATTTTGTTTCAAAATGGCGGCCATTTAAAATTTTTTTAAAAATTTAAAATTTGAAATGTGGTACCAAAAAACTGAAAATGGAAAAATATTTTTCTTATGTATTTAACATTTATACAAAGATTTCGGAGCAGTTTTTGTTTGGTCTATATCTTAAAAAATGGCTGAGTTATAGCATTTTGAATTTCTAGCGTGGCTGACATTTTGAAACGTCCTGAATTTTGTCACGCGATAAAAGGCGTATTTATGAACCGATTTGGATGTAACTTCGTTTATACATAGTACATACCAATGTCTCGACCGGGTTCGTTGGCCAGCTTCATCCGCCATCTTGTTTAAAAATGGTGGCCATTTAAATTTTTAAGAAAAATTTAAATTTGAAATGTGGTACCAAAAAATTAAAAATTGAAAAAATATTTTCTTCTTATGTGTTTGACCTTGATAAAAAGATTCGGGAGCAGTTTTTGTTTCGTCTATATCTTAAGAAATGGCTGAGTTATAGCATTTTGAATTTCTAGCGTGGCTGACATTTTGAAACGTCCTGATTTTTCTCACGTAATAACAGGCGTATTTATGAACCGACTTGGATGTACCTTGGTGTGTACATAGTACATACAAATATCTCGACCGAGTTCGTTGGCCGGCTTCATCCGCCATCTTGTTTCAAAATGGCGGCCATTTAAAAAAATTAAAAAATAAAAAAAATTTAAATGAGATACCAAAAAATTGGAAAGTGAAAAAGATTTTTTTTTGTATGTGTTTGACCTTAATACAAAGATTCCGGAACAGTTTTTCTTTCGTCTGTATCTAAAAAAAAATGGCTGAGTAATAGCATTTTGAATTTCTCTTGTGGCTGACATTTTAAAACGACCTGATTTTTGTCACGCGATAACAGGCGTAATTATGAACCTATTTGGATGTAACTTGGTCTGTACATAGTACATACCAATGTCTCGACCGAGTTCGTTGGCCAGCTTCATTCGCCATCTTGTTTCAATAGGGTTGCCAGTTAAAAAAAATTAAATTTAAAATTCAAAATGAGGTATTAAACAATTGGAAAATGAAAAAGATTTTTTTATGTGTTTGGCCTTGATACAAAGATTCCGGAGCAGTTTTTGTTTCTGAAAATTTGTTCTTTTGTTTATATCTTAAAAAATGGTTGATTTATAGCAATTTGAATTTCTAGCATGGCTAACATTTTGAAACGATCTTGTATTTGTCACGCGATAACACACGTATTCGCCTATTTCGATGTAAGAAGGCATGTGGATAGTATACATCAACACCTCGACCAAGTTCGCTGGCCAGATTCATCAGCCATCTTGTTTCAAAATGGCGACCATTAAATTAAAAAATATATATATATTTAAAGTGAGGTGCAAAAAAATTAGAAATTTAAAAAGGTTTCTTTCTTAAGTATTTGACCTTGATATAAGGATTCAGGAGCATTTTTTGTTTGTCTTTACCTTAAAAAATGGCTCAGATATAGCAGTTTCAATTTCTATTGTGGGTGACATTTTGAAAAATCTGATTTTTTGCACGCGACAGCACTCCTATATATTAACCGATTCCGATGTGAGTGAGCATGTGCACAGCAATTACTAAGGTCTCGACCAAGTTCACTGCTTAGCCTCATCCACCATGTTGTCTTAAAATGACAGGCACTTTAAGAAATTGCCGAATTTGGCAGCCAAATATATGTTACTTTAAAGAAAAGCAGCTTGGATAAAGCTGACTAATTTCGCGAAATTCTCATTCATTATATTGATAAAAATTAGTATTGAATCTCCTAAATTTGGTTTCCACTAAATTGAGCTTCGTGTGTTTGAATGATATAATTTGGCTCTTTTTAAATAAGGATTATGAAAGCTACCTCTTCCTCCCGGCACTGGCCGGAAGGTCTTTTATAATAATTATCTTGATATATATGATGCCACATGTTCTTATACGGTCCAATGACCGATAATACTGTCTCTTCTAATTTTTTTCCATCAGCGGCATACACACAAAAGTTGGATACGTATCCTGTACGAGCTTCAGACAGCACTCTAACCAGTATTCCATATTTTGTAATTTTTGCCGGATTATATGTTTTGATTGACAGTCTACCTCTCCATGGAATTAAACATTCATCTAGAGACAATTGTTGATCTGGTTTATATACGTTGTTAATTTTTTCCTTGAAATAATCAATGACAGGCTGGACCTTCACCAGCCTATGCGAATTGGGATAAATATCGTTATTATTACAAAAATGCCAGCTTTGCAGTATTTGTAAAAATATGTTCCTGCTCATAACCTTCGAGAAGAACGGCGTTTCTATAGATGGGTCTGTAGACCAATAATCATAGAGAGCGTCCTTCTTTACTTGTCCCATGAGAATGATAAGGCCCAAAAATTTCTTCATTTCAGTCACCGTGACGTCTTTCCATTTTTTCGTTTTTGATGTAATTCTATATTTTTCCACAATTTGATAATGATATATATTAGACTGCGTCACGAAGTGCTCAATCAGGTCACTTCCAATGAATAAATTCACAATATCCATTACGCTTTCGGAGGAACTTGGCATAATTTTTACGCCAGAACTGCCTTCGAAAGGTTCCAAAATTATACTCTTGTCGTTCGTTGATCATGTATCATTGTTGTCTTCAACATTATTATTCATGTCCTCGTCTTCTGAATCACTGTATATTAGCGGTACAGGACGTCGCTTTCGAATGGCTATATACTACTGCTATCACTTTCGTCATCAGTACTACTTGCTGAACGGCAGTCAAGACAATCTGACAGGTCGTCGAGATAAAACTCGACGAGACTATCCTTTCCATTCATTTCTAAGGGCTAAAGCTTATAAAAAAGCACCGATTATTTGAATAAAGAATGCGAAATGCTTGCTGCTTGCTACTTGTTAATCTAACCTAACCAAATCTAACAGAAAGATCAAAAGTCGATTAATGGACGACCGGTTGGTAAGCGCTGGGGAGCAAACGTCGAATAATCGACGGCCGGTCGGTAAGCGCTGGGGAGCAAACGTCGATTAATCGACGGCCGGTCGGTAAAGTGTTAATAGGTAATTCTAAATTTTAAAAACGTCTGAATTAGACAATCCTTTTCGTTGGATTTGGGATCTGGACTTGACTTTTATACGCGGTTGAGTTTAAAATCCTTCTGAAAATCAACGCTCGATTTATGTGAATAAAAGACAATATTCCAGGCGTTTTAACATACGAAATTCTTGTACAAATATAACTACACTTACGTTAATTACGTGCTTTCGACCACAAGATTCTCTATCTAGCTTGTACTGCACAGGTAAATCTTTCCTGTTTATATACTACATTATACTGATGGTCTAACTCATAACGTCCAAACTGTGTTAAAATTTAATTTAAGCGAATTTCTTAGAATATCTTTATAACATCAAAAATTAAGAATTTATGTATTTTTTCTCATAATAACAAAGTAAATCACTTCTAAAATATACCATGGAAAAAATGAGCTATTGCAACATGTTTCGAAAGAAATACACTTTTTCAACAGACGCAATAGAAAAGGACCTACCATTACGGGAGCAGAAATAAATCTTTTTTCACTCTCGTAGTGGTTGTAAGAACTACATGTCGTACACACACATCAATTGTCGTAGTTTGTATTAAAAAGATAACTTATTGCAGGATCAGGAAAATGTCGTTTTTAGGCTCAATCTGCTGACGAGAAAAATTGACTATACTGGTAGTCAGTGGAATGGAAGAGCAAGAAGGAATGCTGTGATACACACATGCACAAAAAAACAAATAGGTCACATTAACTGATTATATTGAGACAAAATGAAGCTGATCTATTTATATGATGTTGGGCATTAACGGGTTAATAATTGAGAGTAGACATTAAAATCGATATTGTAGTATTGGTGCTTTTTGTTCAATCGCTTACCACTACATGGTAAAACTCTGATGTGCGAGTTTTAACTCTTGGAATCGCATAATAGTTTTGGGGAAACCCTGGAGTGGAAAAATTGTAGAGTAATTCCGGGATTTATGCCACACATTTTTTTGAATTTGTTTATAAAGTCCCACGGTGGACATTAAAAAAAAATAATAATGCTGTGCTATTTAATGTTAAATATACAACGCGTGTATTACGACAAAAAAAATCAAAGCAAATAATTAATATTTTTTAACAATTTTTTTCTAAAACGTTACGCTGTGGCGCGTCACCCGTAAATTCAGGCTGAGACGCCGCACTTGTGCGGTAGTTATGCCGCGCTTGTAATAAGAACAGAATGAAATTATAAATAAAAATATTCAAAAAATATTCATATCTGGACTATAATTAACGATGTAATAACAAAATGAAACAAACTGAGTACAATGAAACGTATTAGTAGATACAAATTAATAATTGTTCGCTACTTTCATAATTAAAATTATCGACTTTTACATTAAATTTTAATTGTTATTTCAGCAACAACGTAACATCAATGTATTAGAGAGGAAAAAGAAAAAAAGTTAAATTGTGTTTACATAATTTACTTGTTAAGAGACTGTTTTTTTCGACTACAATCTACAGAAAAGTGTCGAAAAAGTATAATATTTATGTAACTACATTTGACACATGATGCAACGAAGCCAATTACACTTCCTCTTTCGTGGAGTAGTTTTCTAAACATTCGTGGCAAAGAATGTCTGCGTTACGCGTAATCCAAATTTTCATTATTATCACCTTGACTTGCATCTTTCTTGCTCTTCTTACTCTTCGTTTTTCCCTTTTTCTCCTTTGGATTTAGTAAACTTGATAACACGCCTAACATGTTTAGATGTAAATTTTCAACTGGGCGAAAAATTTGGAAATTTACATCTAAATATGATTTATTTACCATTTAGAATAATTGTGTTAAAATTAATCTAGTGTAATTACGCATCCAGCGAATACTGGATTTCCATTACCTGTGATTTATTCTGTTGAGTTGATACAGATTTCGGACCAGATGCTACAATCATTAAGGTTAACTGGGTGAAAAAGTTCCATCAGATTCGTCCAGGATAGCTCAGATGGTAGAGCACTGGCGGCTTCATCCAGGAAATCCCTGGTTCGAATCCTGGTCCGGACATTTTTCGCCCAGTTGCAAATTTACATCTAAATATGATTTATTTACCATTTAGAATAATTGTGTTAAAATAAATCTAATGCCTAACATGGTTAGTCTGTGCAAAAAGAAAAGGAAAAATTAATAAGGATCATCCCCTACAAAAGAAACTGCGGCATGTATACCGGAATTGCAGTGCGGCATGTATCCCATTTTGCAGACGTCGGCCATCACAGTTACCTGTCATCGCTAAGGAGAATGGCGTAAAAATGCACACAGTACTCTATACAAACGCTACACTTAGTTTTTGCTTCGAAATCATGAATGCATTTAGTAATTAGTATATGAAAAGTATTTAAACATAACGTGTTTAAAAGTTTGGACAATGAAATCATGCACTTACGTCAAAATAAAGATTGTACTTCTGCAAGTAAACATCAAAATGGGATTCACGCTACACACGGGTTAAAATAATCTCATTGCGCACATATACTGTGCGTTTGACAACAATCTATCGATAATTACAAGAAATACAAGGGGTGCAGCATCTGTCTCGGATGCGGCGACTCTCCCGGAGTTACCCCATGGGTATGGTCCGCTATTAAAGATTATGGCTGTTCACTTTTATACAAATAATCTCAAAATCCGTACGTAAGCCACACTTTTCAAACCAATGAGAATAAAAACAAATTCTTTTTAAATATTTTCTTTAATTTGAAAATGAGGATCTTAAGTTCATGTGCCCATAATAATATATCTCTACATAGCAGTTATTGTGAAAATGTCTCATTTTTTAACATTACATAATGTCTTTTCCTACTTTACGTCGTTTCAAATAGTATTTATTATTTGTTGATCGATCATAGCAATTATCTGTGAAGTATTATATCACAATTGTATTATAAAGAAATATTTTAAATAACGTGTATTTCTAATATTGAAGTTCACCAAATTTTTCCAAAATTCCCTGTTTCTTGATGAAAATTAAATAATATATTTACTTAAAAAATATATATTCTCAAGATTTAATTGCTTGCTACACAACCTTTAAATAAAATTCTAAAGGTAGACTTTTGAAAAAAAAATTGTTATAAAACGGGGCTTAGTAAAATTAATATGTTTAATTGTTTAATAAAATAATATATTGAGAATGGCATGTTAAAATAAAATATAAATTAATAAAATAAGAACGTTTGTATATATAATTTCCCCATAAAATTTTAATCTTATTTTATTCGATTTAAACTTTCACTTAAATGTAGTAACAAGTGTCATAAGCTTTAAATTAACACAACTTTAATTAATTTGAGATTCCTTTGTTTGCTAAGAAAACATTATTTTCCATGCAAATGAAAAGAAACTTAATTTCTCTGCAGTTTCTGGTCTAACTTTTAATTATATATGTCTGGAGAAATGTGATATGAAGTTCCCGTAATTTCTACTTTTACACTGATGTTATAAACTGTTAATATATTTTTTACTTAAAACCATTTGAGAAAATTTTAAAGGATTTGATGCAGTATCTCATGAGTATTCACATTTTGAGAACAATTAATTAACCTAGAACAACAACAAAAAAATTCGTGATAACACATTCAAATTTGCATTTAAAATGCACAACGTAATATATGTTAAGGGGAATAACATGTATTTGTGAGCCTTTCAGGAAGTAGGTGTTCACCGGTGTTACTTTATAAAATTATAATTATTAAAAACATAAGTATACATATATTTTAATTTGTGCAACATTGTAAATATAAACATGAAAATATATTTAATTTTAATTCCCTTAAGAATTATCTAAAGAAAGTTTGATAATCAAACATAAGCTTTAATTGTTTTATCAATTGACTAGCTGACCCGCCCGGCGTTTTCTGGCCGCGTGATAATCTTAAATTAACCTCAAATTTGTAGTATTTTTTATCTTTATACCGATTGCGTATGAATTTATATCTTAAATGAAAAAATCGTAAAAAAATATTGATTTTTAGTGGTAAAAATGTCATAAGAAGACATTCTTGTTTTTCACGTAGGTTCGTTCCATAGTTTAAGAATAAAAATTCTTTTTGTTCTAATTTTTTGAAATTTTAATCGATTATAAATATAGCGGTTTTCCAGCCTATGTAAAGCTTTCATGAAAAAATAATGAAAACTTTAGCAGAAGGATTTAAAGCAGTTATTACCAATAAATTTTTGGTTCAAATTTGAGTAACAGAAATTCACCCCTCTCCAGCGTCCGCCATATTTGACGTTGACGTACAGCGTTTAGAATACCTAATGTGGAAATGTGCTATCCAAACCATAGAGAAGAGATAGGGGTGGAGAGTGCTTTGGTAAACCTAAAGTGGAACCAACATAATAGTCACGTGTTTACAATAGTCACGTGACTTTTACCGCCAATGGCTAGCATATGTTTGCGAAAGGAAAATAAACAAATTACCGTATCATTAAATTAAAGTGAGAATCTTCTTTTACTAATTTAAAACAGATTTTAAGATGCTTTGTTTTACTTCGTTTATATTTTTGCACTACTTCACATGCATAATGTGGATGCTGAGTATTTTTATATTTTTTTTTTTTCACGACCGGCAATAATTTTCAAATTGCCAAGCAAGCGATAACGAGCGAAATCTGGAAACCATTACATGAGTAAGGCCGGTCATGTTGATGCCGTTTTTCAGGGGAATTCTCTACGGAAAGCACACTCCACCCCTATTTATTCTCTATGATCCAAACAACGCTAAATATTTGTATCCCTTAAACTGACGAGCCGTTAATTCCCAAATTGGCTCAACCGATCCCAGCAATCTGATTGGCTAAAACTGATATTTATATAGTAGATAATTATATTTATTTTCTTATGAAGTAGTGTAATGTAAAATAGAATGCAATTATAATGACTTAAATTGATTTATTTTGTTAAATTTGATCAAAATCACAGTAAAGTAATCCAAAATATTAATATTAACAAAGGATCAGATTGCTGAGATCGGATGAGCCAATTTGGGAATTAACGGCTCGTCTTAAACTGCTAAAATCCCAAGTGTCGATCGCAGCGACATCTGCGGGATTTTCGTGTTACATTGTGTAGACTAGCAATATCCTGCAGTTGTAGAAAATATCCTGCAGATGTCGCTGCGATCTGTATATTTCAGCAGCATCGTTGCACATTTAAGGGATACAATATTTCAGCACTTTTTTTAAGTGTTACAGTCGGACGATTTAATCTTCGAGCACTCTGACCCCCGCGGGTTTTTTCCGAATCCGGAAAAAAGCAAAAACGGAACGGGAAAAACTAACGACGAAGGGTTCGAGATTATTCGTACGGGGAACGCGTAAAAATTAAACTCTCGACACGGAACTCGACAGTCGAATCACGGGTCGGGAAAAATTAATTCGCGTGGGAGGGGGGCGAGAGGGGGAAACAAAAAATCAACAACGAACGGTTCGAGAAATAAACACTATCGGGTAATAATCTAGTTTCTTTCGCGTCAGAAACGACAAGTAAAAGTTTTTCGATTCATCCATATCGGTACACGACGCGTCTCGAGGAAACGGGCCAGAGGCGGCCATTTTCACTTTCGCCTTCGAGCAATTCGTCTTTCCCTTCCCCATTCGAAACAGAAAAATGGAAAGAAAAACATTTCTCCCAACACGACTACATCGCGCATTCCAAGGCCAATAAACAACTTTAAATTTCTAAATTTCCTCCATCGATTTCATCGAATCACATAATAAATTCTACCAACCCTCATCAACAAACTCTCCAGTTCCGTTTCGAGAAGAAAAACCGAGACAATCGAAAGCAGTTCCACCGAATCATTCACACATCGCGCATTCCAAAGCCAATAAACAATTTTAAATTCTAAATTTCCTCCATTGATTTCATAGAATCGCAAAGATCAAACTTCCACCGACCCTCATCGACAAACTCTCCAGTTCAGTTTCGAGAAGAAAAACCGAGACAATCGAAAGCAATTCCACTGAATCATCCACAGATCGCGCATTCCAAGGCCGACGAACAATTTTAAATTCTAAATTTCCTCCATCGATTTAATCAAATCGCAAAGATCAAACTTCCGTCGATCCATCATCAACAAACTCTCCCAGTTCCGTTTCGAGAAGAAAAACCCAGACAATCGAAAGCAGTTCCACCGAATCATCCAAAGCCAATAAACAATTTTAAATTTCTAAATTTCCTCCGTTAATTTTATCGAATCACATAATAAATTCTACCAACCCTCATCGACAAACTCTCCAGTTCAGTTTCGAGAAGAAAAACCGAGACAATCGAAAGCAGTTCCACCGAATCATCCACAGATCCAAAGCCAACAAACAATTTTAAATTTCCTCCATTAATTTCATCGAATCCCATCCAGAATCAAATCGCAAAGATCAAACTTCCGTCGACCCATCGCCTTCATCGACAATCTCTTCCAGTTCCGTTTCGAGAAGAAAAACCGAGACAATCGAAAGCAGTTCCACCGAATCATTCACACATCGCGCATTCCAAAGCCAATAAACAATTTTAAATTCTAAATTTCCTCCATTGATTTCATAGAATCGCAAAGATCAAACTTCTACCGACCCTCAGGAAACAAACACAGACGACAAAACATCACAGGGTGTAATTCCGTTTATTACTCGTTTCGAGAAGAAAAATACACAAGTGAAACTTTTACGTTTCGTCAATATTGGCAAACGAAGCGTCGCAAAAAAATGGGCCAGAGGCGGGTATAAACCCGCCTCTGACCCATTTTTTCACTTTCACCTCTAACAATTTTTCTCACCCGTTCGAAAAAGAAAGGGGGGAAACATCAGGTGAAACAAAGTCTCTCACACAAAGTTTTTTGTTTCGAACAGTTCTTCGAAACGTCAAGTGGAAAAAATGTCTCTCACAGAAAGTTTTTTTCGAATAGATCTTCGAAATATCAGTTGAAAAAAAGTCCTTCACACAAAGCTTTTCTCGTACTGCTCTTTGAATTTCAGGAAGCTTTTACCTTTCAGATTAAAAATGTACTTATAATCTTCTGCATCCGGCGAGAGAATCAGGATAGAATCCGAGTCGAAAGTGAAATTCGAAGGCTCGAACTTCGTCACGTGTTTCCGAAGATCTCTAGTTTTAGGAAATGGTATTTTGAAAACCTCCTTGTCCGTTTTCAACTGGGTGGCGGCAATTTCCATGGCTCGAAACACTTTCTTTTTTCTGGGATCGGATTTATCTTTCCTTTCCTCTTTCTTCGTCCGAGGAATTCGAAGATTTTTCCGCTTCGGCTCCGCAGCTTCCGAAACCATCTTTTCGCGAGAAATCGGTTTCGATTTCTCTTCGGGAACCGGCGTTCTCTTCGGGATCTTGAAGTGTTTCAACCCCTCTCGAATTTTAGCTCTGGAGGCCTCCACGGCTTCGAAAAATTTCCTTTTCCGAAAATCTTCGGCAGGAACAGGGATTTTCTCTCGGGGCGGCTCTGGTTTCTCTGGAATTTCGGCAGGAACAGGTTTTTTCTCTCGGGGCGGCTCAGGTTTCACAGGAATTTCGGCAGGAACAGGTTTTTTCTCTCGGGGCGGCTCAGGTTTCACAGGAATTTCGACGACCGGAGCTGTTTTTTTCAGTTTCTTGTTCACGGGCTCAGGTTTCACAGGAATTTCGACTACGGGAGCCGTTTTTTTCAGTTTCTGTTTCACGGGCTCGGGTTTCGCAGGAATCTCGGCAGGAACAGTTTTTTTTTCTCGGGGCGGCTCGGATTTCACAGGAATCTCGACGACTGGAGCTGTTTTTTTCAGTTTCTGGTTCGCCGGCTCCTTTTTCTCAGGAACGGGTTTTTTTTCTCTCGGCGGCACGGGAGAGAGTTTTTCCGGCACTGGCTTCGGCGGCAAGAAAACAGCAGGGACCTTCGGAACGACGGCTATTTTTTCTGGCTCGGGCGGCAAGAAAACTGGAGCGGTCTCGGGTTCTTCCAGGGCGAAAATTTCGGAAAACTTTTCCCCTCCGGACGAAACGGGCATCGGAGCGGGCGGGCAAGGACGATCGTCTTCGTAACTGACCAGCGGCGTGTGCAGCATCGTGCTGTACGGATCGTAGACTCGGGGCTGGCCGGAACACTGTTCGGTATACAATTCCATCAGTCCTTCCAGGTCTTCGAAACTGAGAGCCATCTCGTCCGAGCAAACGTATCGGAAAACTCCGGCAACGAGTAAATCTATCCAATTCAAAAAGACTCTGGCAACGAGTAAAGAAAATCAGCGGAGCAACAGCGACAGTGCGCGACGAAAACTCAGGAGGGTATGATTTCTATCAGAATATCTTCGCCTTTTATACGGAACATCGAGGTCGCGCGTTTCCCGCGGCCCCGACCGGTTCTGAGAACGACAGGAAACTGATCTAAAATTATCAAAGTTTCCTTCAGGCAGATAAAAAAAGCCCCCGGGGAAGGACGCTGCGCAATCCGGTTCGCAGAAAAAAACAAATCTTTCCGGCCTGAACTCGATAGCGCGTCGAGTTCGCGGGTCGCCGCACCCGTTCCGAGAAAAAAAAGGGTCGGCACGTGTTTATCTTCCCACGATTTCCTTTCGGACGCGGGATGTTGCGCAACTCGATACGCGGAACGACAGGAAACGGCTCGTTATCGCGAGAAGTTGCGCAACCAGACGTATCAGAAACCGAGGCCAAGGCGTGTTTTTTCATCCGCGGTCATACGAAACGCGACCGACCGAGGTCACGGGAAGTTGCGTAATCGATTCGGCCGAAACGGCGACAGGAAGTCGTAGAACGAATTCGGCCGAGATTCGAAAACTATCGCATCGAAAAATATATTTAATTTTTTTCACGAGTCGTAGTATTGATATTTTCCCAACTAAAAAAAAAAAAAAAAAAAAAAAAAAAAAAAAAAAAAAAAAAAAAAAAAAAAAAATTTTTTTTTTTTTTTTTTTTTTTTTTTTTTCAGTATTGAGATTTTTATATAATTTAGATTTTCGAATCTTGATCAGATTTATGCTAGCGTTCTGAACTTGTAAAATATTTTAGTTTTTTCAGCTTTTTGATAAACCGTGTTGTTTTTGCACGCGACAGTCATTAATATTCTCGGAAATCGATTTTCTTGGATATTTTCTTTCCGTTCGAAAGGGTAAATATTTCTTTCCGAGCTGGATTCTTGCACTTTATTATATAAGATACAGTTCGACAGTTATAACTTTTTTCAGCTTTTTGATAAACCGTGTTGTTTTTTGCACGCGACAGTCAATAACATTCTCGGAAATCGATTTTCTTGGATATTTTCTTTCCGTTCGTTTTTTTTAGGATGGAGGTTTGTATCTTTTACGCTTTTGAATCTTAGTTAAATTTATCGTAGCATTCTGGACTTGTAAAATATTTCAATCTTGTTTCGCGTTTTTTTTTTTTTTTTTTTTTTTTTTTTTTTTTTTTTTTTTTTTCAAGGATGGAGGTTTGTATCTTTTACGCTTTTGAATCTTAGTTAAATTTATCGTAGCGTGTTCTGGACTTCTAAAATATTTCAATCTTGTTTCGCGTTCTGAACTTGTAAAAATTTTCGAACAAATTTCCTAGTCATAGAAACCATACAAAAAAAAAAAAAAAAAAAAAAAAAAAAAAAAAAAAAAAAAATTTTTTTTTTTTTTTTTTTTTTTTTTTTTTTTTTTTTTTTTTTACATTATAGAGTTTTATGTAAGCAGGAAAACTTGTGAAAAAATAACGGAGAAACTGGTGTATACGAAAACAGTCGGATAATGGAAAAAGTAAAGTTATTTGTTAGACTAGAGAAAAAGCCAAGTGTCACGCGGCACAGTATCATCAAATACGTCACCATAACACTTTGTTTCGAAACGTACAAGTTTTATTCTGAAGAATTTTTCAATATTGGTTGTATATTTAACGCAAAAAAACGGGTCGAACGAGGCCTGTGAGGAAAGATACCTCACAGGCCTCGTTCGACCCGTTTTTTTTTTTTTTTTTTTTTTTTTTTTTTTTTTTTTGTTCAGGTTTACAAGTATCACAAATATTTTTTTACAAGAGTTTTTACAAGAGTTTTTTTTACAACACAGAAAGACACAGATCAGAATTCATGGCGGGAGAAGAATTGTACAGGTCGGAAATGATGCTGTCCAGGGCGACGTCTTCTTTCGGATCGAAGGGCATGTCCAACATGGCATCCAGATCCAATTCTTTTTCTGGAGAATAGGATCGGTCGACCTGGGGGCAGTCTGCGAAATTCTCGGGATTCGAAACGTCAGAGTTTTCCGAATCGGGCGTTTCTGGATTCGAACCGTCGGAGTTTTCGTGCATTTCTCCCGTCAGATCCACGCATTCCGCGTTCCGGCGGATCGTCAAGTCCAAGGGTTCCGGATCCGGTTCTTCGCTGCGAAAAACCACCGCTTTCGGATCGTCCAAGACCTTCGAGTTCAAGATCTGGTAATTTTTCACGAAATCGGGAGAAGCCGTGACCACGCGCCTTTCCAGAATCGGCGGATTGGGAATCAGCCAGTACGTGATCTGTTGCTGCGGCGCTTCTGGCATTTGCTGCGGCGCTTCTGGCATTTGCTGCGGCGCTTCTGGCATTTGCTGCGGTTCTTCGGGCACGAAAAACTCGTCGAAATCGCTTTCCGCTTCGGTCCTGGCCCGCTTTTGCCGCTGAAAGTAAGACGAAGTGCAAGGTTGCGGTGGAAAATAAGGAGAAGTCACGGGCTGCTGTTCGAAATACGAAGAAGCCGAAGAAGGGCCGGGCTGCGGTCCGACATACGAAGAAGCCGAAGAAGGGCCGGGCTGCGGTTCGAAATACGAAAAAGTACTAGATTCCGATTGCGGCAGAGGCGGCGGCATGGCGGCCCGATCTTCGTCTTCGTCCCTTTCGTCGTCGATGTACGGGGTCTGGGGTGGAAAATCCATCGAACATTCCAGTCTGGTGACTCGCTGGGCCACGGGATCGGTCGTCCGGAAAGGAATCGGAAAATCGCTCGCCAACAGATCCAGAGAGAAAAAATTCTTCTGAGTCGTGAAAAGCATGTACGTGGTTCCAGGGGGAACGGCGTAAGCGCCGTCGGCCAGCAAAATTCTCCTGTCGAAGAGATGGACGTTGTCGTAATGAAACAGTTTGTCTTCGCGGCTCAGTTCTTTTCTCCCCATCGTTCTCGGGAGCAGATAAAACAGCAAGGGCACGTTCAGGGTCTGGATCAGATGGATCGTGCCTTCCGTCACGGTTCTCAGGCCGAACGTGAAATAAGCTTTCACGAGAAACTGATTTTCCATCTTGAAGCTCATCCTCACGTCCGCGTTCTTCCGAAATTCCTGCCTCGGGTTTCTCCTGTACCTGGTGGCGATCAGGGACCAGTCTATGCTCTCGGGGTGAAACGAGTCGAATCTCTGGCATTCTTTTCCCATGTACTGCACGCTGGACATGTTTCCGTCGTGGCCTACGTGCTTGCAGAAATATATCTTGCGGTCTTCGTTCATGAACGGGACGAAAACCTTCACGTCCTTATTGGAAGTCCAGCACTTGAAGTTTTTTTCGGGATACTGGAGTCTGTAGACAGACGTAGACGGGCGTTTGGGGAACACGTCCGTTCCCTTGAAAGATTTCTTGGTGTTCATGGCTTTTCGAAAAACACGAAGGAAAAATGAAACGATCGGCGGTCGGGCACGCAGGTCTCGATGAAGAATCGAAATGATGCTTTCGGCCCGAAGCTCTGGCTTTTATACGCTCGGGCCGCGGGAAGTTGCGCAACCGGATTTCCAGAACGATCAGAAGGAAAGACAGAAATAAACGAGGTCGTCCGGTCGCGCGACGCCTGTCGGATTAGTCGCTTCGAGGAAAAGACGGCATAACATCCGGTGACCTCGACGAAAATATCTCATCGAGTTCGAAAGCGTAAAAGATGTAAATCTCCAACCTCGAAAAAAAAAAAAAAAAAAAAAAAAAAAAAAAAAAAAAAAAAAAAAAAATTTTTTTTTTTTTTTTTTTTTTTTTTTTTTTTTTTTTTTTTTTTTTTTTTTTTTCATGCATGGTTTCTATGACTAGGAAATTTGTTCGAAAATTTTTACAAGTTCAGAACGCGAAACAAGATTGAAATATTTTACAAGTCCAGAACGCGAAACAAGATTGAAATATTTTACAAGTCCAGAACGCGAAACAAGATTGAAATATTTTACAAGTCCAGAACGCGAAACAAGATTGAAATATTTTACAAGTCCAGAACGCGAAACAAGATTGAAATATTTTACAAGTCCAGAACGCGAAACAAGATTGAAATATTTTACAAGTCCAGAACGCGAAACAAGATTGAAATATTTTACAAGTCCAGAACGCGAAACAAGATTGAAATATTTTACAAGTCCAGAACGCTACGATAAATTTAACTAAGATTCAAAAGCGTAAAAGATACAAACCTCCATCCTTGAAAAAAAAAAATTTTTTTTTTTTTTTTTTTTTTTTTTTTTTTTTTTTTTTTTTTTTTTTTTTTTATACATGGTTTCTATGACTAGGAAATTTGTTCGAAAATTTTTACAAGTTCAGAACGCGAAACAAGATTGAAATATTTTACAAGTCCAGAACGCGAAACAAGATTGAAATATTTTACAAGTCCAGAACGCGAAACAAGATTGAAATATTTTACAAGTCCAGAACGCGAAACAAGATTGAAATATTTTACAAGTCCTGAACGCTACGATAAATTTAACTAAGATTCAAAAGCGTAAAAGATACAAACGAGGTTTGTATCTTTTACGCTTTCGAACTCGTGCCGGATTTATTCCAGAACTTCCGGTCGATAGCGATAAGCCGTCGGGGTCACGGGAAGTTGCGCAATCTTTTTCCTCGAAGCAACGAATACGGAAGGCGCGACCGGACACGTTTTTATTTTTATCTCGCGCGGAAATCACGCGGCCCGGTGTTTTTTCTGCGAACGCGCCTTTCCGGAACCGATCGAGGTCGATCGCGCGTATAAATGCGTGTCTCCGGGGGAAGAGAAAATCATTCTGAATTTCTGTTCTCGCCAGCGGACACGTCGAAAATTTTCTCTCCGCATCACTCTGCTGTCTTTTCTCGAAAAACAAGCCGCCATGAGCCTGTCCGAAGTCTGCATGGTCTTGGACCTCGACGGATTTCGCATCGACAAGAAATTTCGGGCCCGCGAGATGGGATTCGCTTCGCTGACCCAAAACGACTGTCGTTGTTTCAGGTTCCGGCTGGACCATCTGACCCCGACCCCAAAAGAATGGCAGAGCATCCGCTATTGCACCGACAGGATACACGGAATGCCGCTCCGGAGCCTGCCCGGAGAAACGGACCTGTTCGACGAAGATTTCCTGAAAATCCTCCTGCGTATCGTATACGAGGAAAACGCCACGGTGGAAAAGCGCCTGGTCGCGTATAAGGGGGGCCACGTCGAAAAGGACGTCTTGGAAGAACTGGGCATACCTTGCGTGAACCTGGAAAATTTCGGATGCCCGAAATTCGACGACTTGCTGCATCCCATGAAATCGGCGGTCAGAGACTGCGGACACCACGGAAAACTGAAAGGGAAAGGGGCCGCGGCTCACTGCGCTAAAGTCGAATGTTTCTTCTTCGCCGAGTGGGCGAGAGACCGGCTGGAACGAGAGTGAAAAGAAAACTTTGAAAAAAAGAAAAAAACGGGCCGAACGAGGCGCGAAGGGTGAAAAGACGCGAGTCTTTTCGACCCGGACGCGCTTCGTTCGGCCCGTTTTTTTAAATCGGACGCATCGCCAATATTGTAAAATATATATAAGCTTTATTTTGATACATAGTTTATTTTGATACATAGTTTATTTTGATACATGTTTTTGAAATATTAAATCGGAGACTTTATAACGGGGAGTCTTGCACTTTCTGTCTTCATCCTTTTTCTTCTTTTATCTAATGAATCGGCGAGCCGTCTGGGTGTGATGTTTTCTGTAAATTAGCATCATGTCCGTCTCGTGGATCTCGGTGCGGCACATAGGGCAGATGATATTCGTTTGGATCCAGTTGAAAATACAGTTGAAATGCCATTTATGAGAGCATTTTAAAGTAACAGTTAAATTTTTTTTAAGCATTCGCGTTCGACAAATCGCACAGGTCATTGTTGAATCAGAATTCATCGTGGCTGTATAAGAGAAATCTTAAACGGAAAATTTGAAGTGTTCTCAAATTTGAAGTGTTGGCACCGACGATCAAATGAACGAATGTGGCTCGTATTTATACCCCGGGATTGCGTAACCTTCCAGAGATATTGCGTCAGAAAACTTGAACTCGATTCTCGAAACGCGTGGAAGGAAAACTAAAAAAAAAAAAAAAAAAAAAAAAAAAAAAAAAAAAAAAAAAAAAAAAAATTTTTTTTTTTTTTTTTTTTTTTTTTTTTTTTTTTTTTTTTGTATGGTTTCTATGACTAGGAAATTTGTTCGAAAATATTTACAACTCCAGAACTCGAAACAAGATTGAAATATTTTGCAAGTCAAAAAAAAAAAAAAAAAAAAAAAAAAAAAAAAAAAAAAAAAAAAATTTTTTTTTTTTTTTTTTTTTTTTTTTTTTTTTTTTTTTCACTAGAGGGTAATGATGAAATTTTTTTCGAAAAGATTTCTTTGAAAATTTTTGCAAGTCCAGACTGCGAGATCAAAACTGAAAATTTTTACAAGTCCAGACTGCGAGGCAAAACTGAAAATTTTTACAAGTCCAGACTGCGAGGCAAAACTGAAAAAAATTACAAGTCCAGACTGCGAGATCAAAACTGAAAATTTTTACAAGTCCAGACTGCGAGGCAAAACTGAAAATTTTTACAAGTCCAGAATGCTACAATAAATTTAACTAAGATTCAAAAGTGTAAAGTATACAAATCTTCAACGTTAAAAAAAAAAAAAAAAAAAAAAAAAAAAAAAAAAAAATTTTTTTTTTTTTTTTTTTTTTTTTTTTTTTTTTTTTTTTTTTTTTTTTTACTAGAGGGTAATGATGAAATTTTTTTCGAAAAGATTTCTTTGAAAATTTTTGCAAGTCCAGACTGCGAGATCAACACTGAAAATTTTTACAAGTCCAGACTGCGAGATCAAAACTGAAAATTTTTACAAGTCCAGACTGCGAGGCAAAACTGAAAAAAATTACAAGTCCAGACTGCGAGATCAAAACTGAAAATTTTTACAAGTCCAGACTGCGAGGCAAAACTGAAAAAAATTACATGTCCAGACTGCGAGGCAAAACTGAAAAAAATTACAAGTCCAGACTGCGAGATCAAAACTGAAAATTTTTACAAGTCCAGACTGCGAGATCAAAACTGAAAAAAATTACAAGTCCAGAGCGCGAGGCAAAAACTTCAAAGTACGATTAAAGAAATAATCAGAAATCGACTTACCCACGAGTCCATCTTCCGTCCAGCAGAACTTCTGGTAGCAACTCCTTTGGCACCGACGAACAAATGAACGAATGTGGCTCGCACACCTGTATTTATACCCCGGGATTACGTAACCCAAAAAAAAAAAAAAAAAAAAAAAAAAAAAAAAAAAAAATTTTTTTTTTTTTTTTTTTTTTTTTTTTTTTTTTTTTTTTTTAGGAACGTTGGAGAAAAAAATAAATGTAAGAAAAATCAACTTTAACTTTTCGGTTTAAACAAGTTTAAACATTCCAATCGTTAATGATTATTTCGACTCGACGAGGTTTTTCGTTCAAGTTTCCATCGAAATCAAACAGGCGACCGAGTACGAACCTTCCGGGTGCACAACCTCTTTGGCGGGGGGAGCGGGTCCGACAAGCTGCAAATGTAATTTATAAAATTATGATAATTCGCCATTGTCGCAACTTCGATTCCGGGACAGGGATACTCGAATATTTTACGACTGTGTTTGTGATCGCAATCCACGACGTCGATTCCGGGATTCAAAAATATTTTAGACACGTTTTCGAAACCGAAAATTTTCGAAAAAAATTTGCGTTGGGAACCACCACGAACACGGACGTGTATTTCGCCCGGAAACGTATCGGATACGAAACTTTGCAACTCCTTTGACCAATCGCCTATATGGAGTACGTATTCGGCAACCGGTTTGATCGACGAAAGCACTCTTTCGATTCTGGACTGGTAAAATCTATCTGGAGATAGAAATCTAGATTGGGTGACGACCGTGTCTCTTCTGGTGCTCCAACAAGTTTCTAACGGCGGTATCGTGAAAACGTAAACTTCTTTTCCAATCGTTGCAAACGCAATTTCCAGGGGAAATTTTCTTCCGTTTCCACAAGTCCTGAAAACAGCCTCGGCGTACAACAGCATGTCTGCGGAAAATTGAAATGCATCGGCAGATATGCGGGTCTAAATAACGTACGAAAAAAAAAAAAAAAAAAAAAAAAAAAAAAAAAAAAAAAAAAAAAAAAAATTTTTTTTTTTTTTTTTTTTTTTTTTTTTTCGAGTTTGGACAGTTTAGTTTTATTTCGAGTTGGTTTATATTTTTTACGCTTTCGAATCTCGGTTAAATTTCTCAAACGTTTATCCGAGACCGAACAAGAAACGTTTTCAACCTCGAGCTTTCTCGTCTCCGATCTCGGCCAAATTCGTTCTGAAAATCACGACAAACACGCTCGCGGCCGAAAATACTTCGTCGAGGTCACCGGAAGCGTGCCCGGAAACCAGGCGTCGCGCGACCGGCCGATCTTTTTTCGTCTCGGAAAAAAGTTCCCGCGCGGTCTTTTCTCGGAAGCGTGCCCGGAAATCACGCGTCGCGCAGCCGATCTCTTTTCGTCTCGGAAGGAAATCACGCGCGCGGTCGAGTATAAATGCGGGACTCGCGGCGAAACGAAAATCACTCTGCTCCAGACTGCCGTTACTTTCGCTGTCAGTTTGCTGCCGTCAATTTTTCCCATTCGCCATGTTTTTTCAACTCCGCCACCATCGCCTGCCCGTTCCGATCCTTATGTTCGTCTCTCCCGAGGGTCGTCTTTTCCTGAGAGCGATGGACGTGGCCCGGATCCTGGGCCGCGAGCACGTCCGCGAGCTGAACGAGAAACCGCTCAGAGTGAAAGACGTGGTTCGCAGAAAAACGCAACTGCCCCGTTCCGCGCTCAAGACCAGGATATTTTCCGTCGAAAAGACCCTGGATCTGCTCCGAGACTGCGGCGAGAGATCCGCCCGCATGATCAGATTCTGGTTCCGGAATCCCGAAGTACCGAGAGTTTCCGTGGACGAGCCCGCCGCGCCCTGCACCGACAGGAGAAAAGCCAGGGACGTCGAGATCGGCGTCGAAGACTATCTGAACTCGCCTAGCTTCGAGGAATTCCTGGAAGAATTCAAGCGCGCGACCGCGGAGATGTACGAGACCGCGGCCAGGGAATCTGCCGCGAAGAAAGCGGAGATTCGTTTCGGCTAAGAGGAATTCGAGTACGGACTGTCCTGATCTCTCTGACCGAAAAATGAAAAAAAATAAAAAAACGGGCCGAACGAGGCGCGCGTGTGGAGAGACTTGTAGTCTTTGTCCGTACGCGCCTCGTTCGGCCCGTTTTTTGCATCGGACGCGGCGCCAATATTGTGAAATTCCGACGAACGAAACTTTAAAGAACTCGAAGGTTTACTCCTCGTAAAAATGAAAACGTTCAATCTTGCCCAGATTTCTGGACTTGTAATGTTTGAAAGAAATTTCCGAGTTCATCCATACATAAAAAAAAAAAAAAAAAAAAAAAAAAAAAAAAAAAAAAAAATTTTTTTTTTTTTTTTTTTTTTTTTTTTTTTTTTTTCAGACTTAGAAATTGTTTTGGATTATAACCCTTTGAAAAAACTTAAAGATTTACTCCTATTTTTACCTGCTTTTAATAAACTGTTGTTTTTGCACGCGACAATTAATAAAATTCTTGGTAACCGATTTTCCTGGATATTTTCTTTCCGTTCGAAAGAGTGAATATTTCTTTCTGAACTGGATTCTTGCACTTTTTCAGACATAGAAAGAAAACAATATAATTTACGTAAAAAGAGTGGGAAAGATTTCGATGATGACCAGAAAAGTAAAATTTTTGAGAAAAAGCACAAGTTCAAGACAAGAAAATATTTACGATTGCGATTTTTGTTCAGCGAAACAGAAAACAATATAATTTACATAAAAAATCTTTCTGAACTGGATTCTTGCACTTTTTCAAGCATAGAAAGTAAGTTTTCACGGTACTCTGTATAACATCCATGAACGGGAATTCGATAGTAAAGATATCTCACGATAGATTCATTCGATGCATTCGACTTTTGACTTTTGTATTCTCTTTTGTATCTTCTATTCAATCTTGCCCACAGTTCTGGACTTGTAATATTTGAAAGAAATATTCTAGTGGTATAAACCATACGTGAAAAAAAAAAAAAAAAAAAAAAAAAAAAAAAAAAAAAAAAAAAAAATTTTTTTTTTTTTTTTTTTTTTTTTTTTTTTTTTTTTTTTTTTTCTAAACCACAGCAAAGAATTTTTCAAACGTTTTTCTGTGGTTATACTTGTCAATTTTTTATGAATAATTCGATACATTTCATAACGAGCTTTCCGGTTCGATTTTCTCAATTTCCTCGTCGGCCACTTCCGACGGCTCCTGATTTTTTCGGCGCGTTTCTTTTAAACGGGCCGATTCCGGTTCCCGATCGAAACCGGGAATCCGACCCTGGCCGGCCCACTTTTTTGGCCAGGCGAGACGAACGACCCAATTCCGGCGTACGACCGTCGGGTGTTCGCGGTGGACTTTCGAAGCCCCCGGATTTCACGAATTTCTGAAAACAGGAAAGGAGGTGATCGACGTGCTCGGGCTTTCGTTTTTCGCAGCTCCAAGAAAATTTCCCGAGACACCACACGCAACAGGTTCGATGGTCCAATAGGTGGCGGTGAAAAAAATGATGTTCGAACTGCTCGGGTAAAAGGACGCTTTCGCAATGAGAACACGAGAAATATTCGGGATTTTCAGAGATACTTTTCGCGTAAGTTTCCAAAGATTCAGAATCTTCACTTTTTCGACTCGGCGACATGATGCGAAAATTTCAAGACGTTGTCAACGTGTGTCGAGACAGAACCAGAAGTTGACGGAGACAAACAGGCGAACAGTCGATCCGTTAATATACCGATTCGAGTTGTAAAAAAAAAAAAAAAAAAAAAAAAAAAAAAAAAAAAAAAAAAAAAAAAAAAGATGCTTGGGAATATAACCCTCGGAAAAAACTTAAAGATTTCTTCATATACATTTTACCATGGCGTTCTTGACTTGTTTTGGACTTGTAAAATTTGCAATCTCGTCCACAGTTTTGGACTTGTAAAATTTTCAATCTCCTTCACAGTTTTAGAATTGTAAACTATTTTCGAAAAAATTTCCTAGTCGTAAAAATCATACATAAAAAAAAAAAAAAAAAAAAAAAAAAAAAAAATTATTATTATTTTTTTTTTTTTTTTTTTTTTTTTTTTTTTTTTTTTTTTTTTTTAACTTTGAATTTTATATAAGAAGGATAACTTGTGAAAAAATAATCGAGAAACTGGTGTATATGAAAAAAGTAAAGTTTCTTTGCTGGACTCGGGGAAAAGCCAAGTGTTACGCGGCGCAATATCATCAAATACGTCATTATAACATTTTGTTTCGAAACGTACAAGTTTTATTCTGAATAATTTTTCAATATTGGTTGTATATTTAACGCAAAAAACGGGTCGAACGAGGCGTGTAAGGAAAGACTTTTATATCTCTCCTCACACACCTCGTTCGACCCGTTTTTTTTTGTACATAATTATTTTGCAGTTCAAGATTATCCATGTGGTCTACGACCCCCATAGTAGTTACATGGTTATCGCAAAATAAACGTATTACCACAAATATATCTGTGGTACGTTCTAGTTATCCGTTTTCTCATCAAGTTATTTAACTTGCCCCTACAAACAGGACATGTTGAATTTTCATCAATCCATTCGTATAAGCATGTACTGTGAAACACGTGTGTGCAATGTAATCTTACTTTGAAAAATCTTTTACTCGTCGTAACCTCCAAACATATGGGACAAATTGCGGCAGGCATGACGATCAATATAATTTCGGACTAAAAAAACTCGGCAGGCGAAACTCAGAAAAAAACTGGTCAGGAACACGGAGCGATCCACACGGAGCGATTCTCTGAGAGAAATGATAGCTCATCGCGGCTGCGGACCCGTATTTATACCGTATCTCGACCTCGAGAGACTATTCCGGAACATCCTGTTCCGCCATAAAAAACACGCGGTCACGTGACTTCCTTTCGACGAGCCGTGGGAAATCGAAGCGAAAATAATCTCGCGCACATCCTGAAAAAAAAAAAAAAAAAAAAAAAAAAAAAAAAAAAAAAAAAAATTTTTTTTTTTTTTTTTTTTTTTTTTTTTTTTTTTTTTTTAACGTTGGAGATTTATATCTTTTACACTTTTGAATCTTAGTTGAATTTATCGTAGCGTTTTGGACTTGTAAAATATTTCAGATATGATCTCGCGTTTTGGACCAGTCCAGAACGCGAGACGAGCCAAGGTAAAATGTAGTATGATATAAAATTCAAGGATTTCAAATTTCGAGGAGCATTTCGTCCATACCGAAAAGCCCAATTTTCGACATCAGGAAAATTGTTTTTCGACACATGGCAAAGCGTTTCTTCCTCCGGCAATCGATATTTTCACGTTCGATGCCGCGCAGATAATTTCGTTCGAGACTCATTATAGCAAGTTTTCTTATCGTCTTCCTTCCACACTTTTTTCATCCGGAAGGTCGAAAGGTCGCGCGGGCGATTAATTATAGCGAGTTTTCTTATCGGCTTCCGCCCGCGTCGTTCCGAGAAAAGACGGAAAGAAACGGGTCGAAAGGACATCACGTGATCCGTTTCCCGCGAAACAGGAAGTTTACGCCGCGCGAGATTATTTTCGTTTCGGCTTCGATTTCCATCGACTCGTGGAAAGGAAGTCACGTGATCGCGTGTTTTTCTTCCGGCGAAACAGGATGTTCTGGAACAATCTCTCGACCTCGAGAGACGGTATAAATACGGGTCCGTGGGCGAAAGGAAAATCATTCTGCCTCAGAGAATCGCTGCGTGTGGATAGCTCCGTGACCAGTTTTTCTGAGTTTCGCCCGCCGAGTGTTTTTTACTTTTGCCAGCCGCCATGTTTTTCTACCTGTGTCACGATCGCCTGCCCGTTCCCGTGCTGGTCGTCCTGTCCGCCGACGGGCTGCCTTTCCTGAGGGCCGCGGACGTGGCCCGGATCCTGGAATACAGAAACACGTACCGTTTTTCCTCGATGTACTCCAGTCTCAGGATCCGGGACATCGTGTATAAGAGAATGGAGCTGCCCCGCCAGGTGCTGGACACGAAAATTTTTTCTGCCGAAGAAGCCGTCGAACTTCTCAAGCCGTGCAAGCGGAGATCGGCCCTCTACTTGCGTTGCGTCTTCGAAATGTCGGATACCTGTCGAGTCTTGCCCCTGGAGACCATCAGGGCCGCCACCAAGCACAAAAGGGCCATGCGCGTCAAGTTCCTGGTCGGCGAGTATTCGAATTCTCTGACTTTTCGGGATTTCCTGAACGAGTTCAAGACGAAGACGTTTCTCCTGTACGAAGACCTGGCCCGGGAATACATGTTCAAAAGGATCGAAATACACTCGTACAACTCGAGCCTGGAAATTCTCAGACTTCCCGAGCCGCCGAGAAAAGTATTGGTACATTTCGGGGACGAAGTCTTCGAGTACCGATTGAACTGATTTCTGTAAAAAAAATGATTTCTGTTATAAAAAAAAAAAAAAAAAAAAAAAAAAAAAAAAAAAAAAGGTCGAACGAGGTGTGTGTAAGGAAAGACTTTATGTCTTTGTCCATACACACCTCGTTCGGCCTTTTTTTTAAAAACAGACAGGTCGCCAATATTGAAAATATATTAAAATAAAACTTGTACGTTTCGAAACAGAGTGTCGCAAAAAATCATATTTGGTAATATTTCGGCTACGCGAACAAAAAAATCCCAACTTTAATTATATTTCATAAAACAATTTCAGAACCGAATATTTTTCATCGGGATAAAATGATCGTATCGAGCCAAGAATCCTCTGGTGAAACGAGCCACGAGCCACGAATCCTCTGGTAAAACGAGTGCGAGCATCTCCAGAATCCAAGAAAAGTTTAAAATCTGAATCTAAAAATCCAGTAACGACAAGAACACGGCGTCCCATAACGACACGTAAAGAAAGTACCTCTGGTAAAACGAGCCACGAATCTTCTGGTAAAACGAGTACGAGCCGAGAATCCTCTGGTAAAACGATCACAGACTCAGAATCATCTGATAAAGCTAATACGAGCCACGAATCCTCTGGTAAAACGATCACAGACTCAGAATCATCTGATAAAGCTAATACGAGCCACGAATCCTCTGGTAAATCGATCACAGACTCAGAATCATCTGATAAAGCTAATACGAGTCACGAATCCTCTGGTAAATCGAGAACGAGACAAGAATCCTCTGGTAAAGCGAGTAAAAGCCAAGAATCTTCAGCTTAAATATTTACAAGTGTTTTACAAGATATTTTCTTTCCATTCGAAAGGGTAAGCATTTCTTTCCGAGCTGGATTCTTGCACTTTATTACATTAAAGGTTTGAAATAATTTTGATTTCAATTTTTCGAAACATTTCACAACTCCAGAACGCTACAATAAACTTAACCAAGATTCGAAAATCTAAATTATATAAAAATCCAAATCTGAAAAAAAAAAAAAAAAAAAAAAAAAAAAAAAAAAAAAAAAAAAAAAAATTTTTTTTTTTTTTTTTTTTTTTTTTTTTTTTTTTGTATGGTTTCTATGACTAGGAAATTTGTTCGAAAATATTTACAACTCCAGAACTCGAAACAAGATTGAAATATTTTACATGTCAAAAAAAAAAAAAAAAAAAAAAAAAAAAAAAAAAAAAAAAAAAAATTTTTTTTTTTTTTTTTTTTTTACTAGAGGGTAATGATGAAATTTTTTTCGAAAAGATTTCTTTGAAAATTTTGCAAGTCCAGACTGCGAGATCAACACTGAAAATTTTTACAAGTCCAGACTGCGAGATCAAAACTGAAAATTTTTACAAGTCCAGACTGCGAGGCAAAACTGAAAATTTTTACAAGTCCAGACTGCGAGGCAAAACTGAAAATTTTTACAAGTCCAGACTGCGAGGCAAAACTGAAAATTTTTACAAGTCCAGACTGCGAGGCAAAACTGAAAATTTTTACAAGTCCAGACTGCGAGGCAAAACTGAAAATTTTTACAAGTCCAGACTGCGAGATCAAAACTGAAAATTTTTACAAGTCCAGACTGCGAGGCAAAACTGAAAATTTTTACAAGTCCAGACTGCGAGGCAAAACTGAAAATTTTTACAAGTCCAGACTGCGAGGCAAAACTGAAAAAAATTACAAGTCCAGACTGCGAGATCAAAACTGAAAAAAATTACAAGTCCAGAGCGCGAGGCAAAAACTTCAAAGTACGATTAAAGAAATAATCAGAAATCGACTTACCCACGAGTCCATCTTCCGTCCAGCAGAACTTCTGGTAGCAACTCCTTTGGCACCGACGATCAAATGAACGAATGTGGCTCGCACACCTGTATTTATACCCCGGGATTGCGTAACCTTCCAGAGATATTGCGTCAGAAAACTTGAACTCGATTCTCAAAACGCGTGAAAAAAATTTTTTTTTTTTTTTTTTTTTTTTTTTTTTTTTTGTATGGTTTCTATGACTAGGAAATTTGTTCGAAAATATTTACAACTCCAGAACTCGAAACAAGATTGAAATATTTTACAAGTCAAAAAGAAAAAAAAAAAAAAAAAGAAAAAAAAAAAAAAAAAAAAAAAAATTTTTTTTTTTTTTTTTTTTTTTTTTTTTTTTTTTTTTTTTTTTTTTTTTTTTTTTTTTTTTTTACATTATAGGTTTGAGATAATTTTTATAATAATAAAAATTATTTTCAGATTGGATCTTCAACGTTTGTATACGGGCTGACCATAGTGTCAACCTGTATTATATAAAATACAGGTCAACAATTATAACTTATTTCAGCTTTTTTATAAACCGTGTTGTTTTTTGCACGCGACAGTCAATAATATTCTTGGAAATCGATTTTCTTGGATATTTTCTTTCCATTCGAAAGGGTAAGTATTTCTTTCCGAGCTTAAGTATTTCTTTCCGAACTGGATTCTTGCACTTTATTACATTATAGGTTTGAAATAATTTTGATTTCAATTTTTGGAAACATTTTACAACTCCAGAACGCTACAATAACAAAACCAAGATTCGAAAATCTAAATTATATAGGAATCCAAATCTGAAAAAAAACGTTATAGGAATGAGATAATTTTTTCCAGGCGTTTCGGACTCGTAATTTTTTTTCAGGTTTCGCCCGGCGCGAGATCTTTCGCGTTCGTTCCCCCCGCGTTCAACAAGTCGGAGACGAGTCTGAATTCTTCCCTCGCGAAATCAGAACCGCGTCGCGCGCTTCGATTTCCCGTTTCAGGCGCTCGTTCTGCATCTTCCCGCGACCTGCAGCAGCGGCCGCAGATTCCGGAGTCGTCGATTCCCGATTCTCGCTGAATCTCGTCCATTCCCGATTCTCGCGGGGTCTCGTCCGAGATTCCCGATTTTCGCTGGATCTCGTCGATTCTCGCGGGATCTCGGCGTTTTCCCGGTGGCGGTTTTCTCGCCCCGACTGTCCGCGAACGATGGATCCCGGAGCGGGCTCGAACAACGGCTTCGCGAATCGTTTCCAGCACGAGATCAGGTGATCGACGTGTAGATATTTGGTCTGTCTCTTCCACGACGCGCGGCCCAGACGCACTGGACCCGGGGATAGATTCCGTGCCGCGCCCGGCAATGGTTTTCGAAGTCTTTCGAACACGTGACTTCTCGGCAACAGGGACATAGAAATTTCACTCTGCATCTCAGCAGGCTGTTATACGCGTTGAGGGATTTCATCGAATGTCTCGACATGTCGAAAATTACGGTTTCGCAGACGAAAGTTATCGAGCCGGTGCAAGTTCAGAATTCCGTGCAAAATGTATAGAAGTAAATTCTTAAGTCTTTTCAAACGGTTATATACTCAAGCAAAAAAAAAAAAAAAAAAAAAAAAAAAAAAAAAAAAAAAAAACAATTTTTTTTTTTTTTTTTTTTTTTTTTTTTTTTTTTTTTTTTTTTTAGGTCTGAAATATTTTTACAATTTATGTTTAGAAATCATTTTTTACTCTGATAATATTTTTACGAGTCAAGTTTAAACAAGTTAAGTTATAAATTTGATTTATTTTTACAAGTGTAAATATTTTTCCTACTCGAATCGTTGCCCTCCGTGGCGGGACTTTGGCGAACCCGACCAGCATTCGCTCGAGGTTCGAAGGAAACCACGGAAAACTTCGAACGGTCGGGATGAACGGACGATGGACGGTGGAATGATCGGACGGGGCTCGGGATTCGGGATTCGGGGCAGTGCACGAATGGACGATGGACGATGGGATGATCGGACGGGGTTCGGGATTCGGGATTCGGGGCAGTGGACGAATGGACGATGGAATAATCGGACGGGACGATTGGATTCGGGATGGTGAAATATTTGGACGGGGCGAACGGACGGTGTGACGATCGGATGTGATGGGACGGGGGTCGTGATTTGGGATTTGGGATTCGGGATTCGGTACGGAACGATGAAAAGATGAAACGATGGAATGATCGGATGATGAAATGACGGACGAGCTGAAAAAGAAGAGCTGAAAGAGAAAATCTGAAAGAGAAAACCTGAAAAAGAAATCGAATCGATTCGAAAAAAACAGAGTTCCTAGAGCGTGTGAGAATAAAGTACGCGATCCGTCGAAGGAGAACCAGCGTTTTTTATTACCAGAAAAATTTTTTTCGCTCTGTTCCCGCCCGACGGATCTGTTTTCTGTCTGCGTGGGAAGAAAAAAATAAGGACTCGACTCAAGAAACAGACTCGTACACGAGCGTTTGTAAAAAACTTTATTGAAAAAATAAAAATTTCACTCATCTCGTTTCCAGAGATTCCGCGGTACGGTTCCCGTTTTCTCGCTCGTCGGCCCCGCGTTTTTCCACCGGCCTTCGGCAGAACGAGTGATTCTCGGCGGAAAATTCAGTCATTCGAAAAGTCCCAGAGCCGCACATCGTAGCTCGTTCCGTTCGGGGTGCCTAAACGGTTTACGCGCAGATCGCCGCCACCTACCGACCGATCTCGCATCGGCCAGCATCGTCCGGAGATTCATCTGCGTTACCGAGCAGGTGGACGGTTACTGCGGTTTACCGAACGGGAACGCCATCTTTACGCACCTCCTCGAGAAAAAGATAAAAAAACATTAAAAAAACGAAAAAACGCCGTCACAACTGGGATTGGATTCACCGCGGCATGTCTGAGACAGCTCGACGGAAAATTTACTCCCGGACTTTTTCTGGCGCCGGGGGTGCGTGAAAAGATGTTCGCCGCGGACCGGTTCGCGTTTTCCTTCCCGATTCGAGAAGAAAAACGCGTCGATTGTCTCCGTCGACGCCGTCGGTATCTTTTCCACCGAACTGGAAAGTGTCTACCCGCCACGCCTTTCTGCGGTGCGTACCAGGTCAGACCACACGCAGCTGCAACGGGAATCGACCCGAAAATCGATTCTCGCTCCAGAGGCCACGCGAAATCTCCCGCAAGGGAAATTATATCGAGTGCTTTCCTTAAACATTCGCCGGAGACAAAAGAAACCCTCCGAAAATCCGCGGCTTGGCGCCTGGGAACAGATCGTCGAGAAAATCCACGCTCGAGGGCCCGAACGGCTTCCGGCCGGCGTATAAAACGGGGACACCGAGAGAGAGAAGAACGGGAACCCGTTTCGAAAAAATTCTAGACCTTTCGAACCCCTGATCCACGAAAACACATCGCCGAATCGAACGAGCGATTCACCGACGCAGTCTCTGAAGGCATTGCACGTCTCTTCGCTCGAACGACGACGAAGGGCGGGTTCGATCGGTCGAAAAAAAAACATTTAAGAAAAATTCGAGATTCGGCCCGAAATCCACGAAAACGCATCGTCGAATCGAACGAGCGATTCACCAACGCAGTCGCTGAAGGCATTGCACGTCTCCTCGCTCGCCCGAAGACGAAGGAATGGCTCGATGGGTCGAATCCAAAAAAAATAGTTAAGAAAACACTCCGACTCCGAGATCGAATTCGTCCGAGATGGCTCTTTCCTATCCGCGCGTTCGTCTCGGGAAAAAACTGTTTCTCGAGACGAACCGTGCCTCCCAAGACCAGCACCAAGGAAAGGACTTTTTGATTCGTGAAACTGGTTTTTGAGAACGCGCTAGAACCGCGCGTTTTTCGTTAAACACGCGCTCTGAAAAACTAGTCTTTTGCCGCAAGACCAGGATCAAACGGACTACCTGACTCGCGCCTGGTTTTTTTCGCTCGGTAATTGGCGGAACGCGCACTGACTCGAAGCGAATCCGACTCGGAGTGAAAAAAAAATGCCTGGGAAAAAACGAAAAGAATACTCACCCCTTTTTCCTGGCCTGCACGTCCCGAGAATTGAAATCCTAGCTGGCACGTCCCGAGAATCTGTTTCCTGGCTGGCACGTCCAAAGAATCGGAATCCTGGCTGGCACATCCTTCGAATCTGTTTCCTGGCTGGCACGTCCCCAGAATCTGTTTCCTGGCTGGCACGTCCTTCGAATCTGTCGCCTGGCTGGCACGTCCGGAGAATCTGTCGCCTGGCTGGCACGTCCGGAGTATCTTCGCTCGCACGAGTGAGGACGAAACGACACGCCAGAAAAGAATCGAGACGCTTTCCGTTAACACCGCTGGGTTTCCGGCGCCTCGAAGAAAAAGTCGAAGGGTTCGGGCACTTTACGTTAACACCGCTGGGTTTCGGGTGCACCGAACGAGAAGAAAGACAGAAAAAGAATCGAGACGCTTTCCGTTAACACCGCTGGGTTTCCGGCGCCTCGAAGAAAAAGTCGAAGGGATCGGGCACTTTACGTTAACACCGCTGGGTTTCGGGTGCACCGAACGAGAAGAAAGACAGAAAAACACAAAAAAGCTGAAGGGATCGAGACGCTTTCCGTTAACACCGCTGGGTTTCCGGCGCCTCGAACGAGAAGAAAAGATAGAAAAACACAAAAAGAAAACACGAAACTTACCAATTTGTTCGTCCGAAGAGTCTTCTTAGTTTTCTGAAAGAAAACGCACACTTTTATGCATTGAATTTTCAAAAAAAAAAAAAAAAAAAAAAAAAAAAAAAAAAAAAAAAAAAAAAAAAAAAAATTTTTTTTTTTTTTTTTTTTTTTTTTTTTTTTTTTTTTTTTTTTTTTTTTTTTTTTTTTTTACTAGAGGGTAATGATGAAATTTTTTTCGAAAAGATTTCTTTGAAAATTTTTACAAGACCAGACTGCGAGATCAACACTGAAAATTTTTACAAGTCCAGACTGCGAGATCAAAACTGAAAATTTTTACAAGTCCAGACTGCGAGATCAAAACTGAAAAAAATTACAAGTCCAGAGCGCGAGGCAAAACTGAAAATTTTTACAAGTCCAGACTGCGAGATCAAAACTGAAAATTTTTACAAGTCCAGACTGCGAGATCAAAACTGAAAATTTTTACAAGTCCAGACTGCGAGATCAAAACTGAAAATTTTTACAAGTCCAGACTGTGAGGCAAAACTGAAAATTTTTACAAGTCCAGACTGTGAGGCAAAACTGAAAATTTTTACAAGTCCAGACTGCGAGGCAAAACTTCAAAGTACGATTCAAGAAATAATCAGAAATTGACTTACCCACGAGTCCATCTTCCGTCCAGCAGAACTTCTGGTAGCAACTCCTTTGGCACCGATGATCAAATGAACGAATGTGGCTCGCACACCTGTATTTATACCCCGGGATTGCGTAACCTTCCAGAGATATTGCGTCAGAAAAGAAAACTTGAACTTGATTCTCGAAACGCGTGGAAGGAAAACTAAAAAAAAAAAAAAAAAAAAAAAAAAAAAAAAAAAAAAAAAAAAAAAAAAAAAAAATTTTTTTTTTTTTTTTTTTTTTTTTTTTTTTTTTTTTTTTTTTTTTTTTTTTTTACTAGAGGGTAATGATGAAATTTTTTTCGAAAAGATTTCTTTGAAAATTTTGCAAGTCCAGACTGCGAGATCAACACTGAAAATTTTTACAAGTCCAGACTGCGAGATCAAAACTGAAAATTTTTACAAGTCCAGACTGCGAGGCAAAACTGAAAATTTTTACAAGTCCAGACTGCGAGGCAAAACTGAAAATTTTTACAAGTCCAGACTGCGAGGCAAAACTGAAAATTTTTACAAGTCCAGACTGCGAGGCAAAACTGAAAATTTTTACAAGTCCAGACTGCGAGGCAAAACTGAAAATTTTTACAAGTCCAGACTGCGAGATCAAAACTGAAAATTTTTACAAGTCCAGACTGCGAGGCAAAACTGAAAATTTTTACAAGTCCAGACTGCGAGGCAAAACTGAAAATTTTTACAAGTCCAGACTGCGAGGCAAAACTGAAAAAAATTACAAGTCCAGACTGCGAGATCAAAACTGAAAAAAATTACAAGTCCAGAGCGCGAGGCAAAAACTTCAAAGTACGATTAAAGAAATAATCAGAAATCGACTTACCCACGAGTCCATCTTCCGTCCAGCAGAACTTCTGGTAGCAACTCCTTTGGCACCGACGATCAAATGAACGAATGTGGCTCGCACACCTGTATTTATACCCCGGGATTGCGTAACCTTCCAGAGATATTGCGTCAGAAAACTTGAACTCGATTCTCAAAACGCGTGAAAAAAAAAAAAAAAAAAAAAAAAAAAAAAAAAAAAAAAAAAAATTTTTTTTTTTTTTTTTTTTTTTTTTTTTTTTTTTTTTTTTTTTTTGTATGGTTTCTATGACTAGGAAATTTGTTCGAAAATATTTACAACTCCAGAACTCGAAACAAGATTGAAATATTTTACAAGTCAAAAAGAAAAAAAAAAAAAAAAAAAAAAAAAAAAAAAAAAATTTTTTTTTTTTTTTTTTTTTTTTTTTTTTTTTTTTTTTTTACATTATAGGTTTGAGATAATTTTTATAATAATAAAAATTATTTTCAGATTGGATCTTCAACGTTTGTATACGGGCTGACCATAGTGTCAACCTGTATTATATAAAATACAGGTCAACAATTATAACTTATTTCAGCTTTTTTATAAACCGTGTTGTTTTTTGCACGCGACAGTCAATAATATTCTTGGAAATCGATTTTCTTGGATATTTTCTTTCCATTCGAAAGGGTAAGTATTTCTTTCCGAGCTTAAGTATTTCTTTCCGAACTGGATTCTTGCACTTTATTACATTATAGGTTTGAAATAATTTTGATTTCAATTTTTGGAAACATTTTACAACTCCAGAACGCTACAATAACAAAACCAAGATTCGAAAATCTAAATTATATAGGAATCCAAATCTGAAAAAAAACGTTATAGGAATGAGATAATTTTTTCCAGGCGTTTCGGACTCGTAATTTTTTTTCAGGTTTCGCCCGGCGCGAGATCTTTCGCGTTCGTTCCCCCCGCGTTCAACAAGTCGGAGACGAGTCTGAATTCTTCCCTCGCGAAATCAGAACCGCGTCGCGCGCTTCGATTTCCCGTTTCAGGCGCTCGTTCTGCATCTTCCCGCGACCTGCAGCAGCGGCCGCAGATTCCGGAGTCGTCGATTCCCGATTCTCGCTGAATCTCGTCCATTCCCGATTCTCGCGGGGTCTCGTCCGAGATTCCCGATTTTCGCTGGATCTCGTCGATTCTCGCGGGATCTCGGCGTTTTCCCGGTGGCGGTTTTCTCGCCCCGACTGTCCGCGAACGATGGATCCCGGAGCGGGCTCGAACAACGGCTTCGCGAATCGTTTCCAGCACGAGATCAGGTGATCGACGTGTAGATATTTGGTCTGTCTCTTCCACGACGCGCGGCCCAGACGCACTGGACCCGGGGATAGATTCCGTGCCGCGCCCGGCAATGGTTTTCGAAGTCTTTCGAACACGTGACTTCTCGGCAACAGGGACATAGAAATTTCACTCTGCATCTCAGCAGGCTGTTATACGCGTTGAGGGATTTCATCGAATGTCTCGACATGTCGAAAATTACGGTTTCGCAGACGAAAGTTATCGAGCCGGTGCAAGTTCAGAATTCCGTGCAAAATGTATAGAAGTAAATTCTTAAGTCTTTTCAAACGGTTATATACTCAAGCAAAAAAAAAAAAAAAAAAAAAAAAAAAAAAAAAAAAAAAAAAAAAAAAAAACAATTTTTTTTTTTTTTTTTTTTTTTTTTTTTTTTTTTTTTTTTTTTTTTTTTTTAGGTCTGAAATATTTTTACAATTTATGTTTAGAAATCATTTTTTACTCTGATAATATTTTTACGAGTCAAGTTTAAACAAGTTAAGTTATAAATTTGATTTATTTTTACAAGTGTAAATATTTTTCCTACTCGAATCGTTGCCCTCCGTGGCGGGACTTTGGCGAACCCGACCAGCATTCGCTCGAGGTTCGAAGGAAACCACGGAAAACTTCGAACGGTCGGGATGAACGGACGATGGACGGTGGAATGATCGGACGGGGCTCGGGATTCGGGATTCGGGGCAGTGCACGAATGGACGATGGACGATGGGATGATCGGACGGGGTTCGGGATTCGGGATTCGGGGCAGTGGACGAATGGACGATGGAATAATCGGACGGGACGATTGGATTCGGGATGGTGAAATATTTGGACGGGGCGAACGGACGGTGTGACGATCGGATGTGATGGGACGGGGGTCGTGATTTGGGATTTGGGATTCGGGATTCGGTACGGAACGATGAAAAGATGAAACGATGGAATGATCGGATGATGAAATGACGGACGAGCTGAAAAAGAAGAGCTGAAAGAGAAAATCTGAAAGAGAAAACCTGAAAAAGAAATCGAATCGATTCGAAAAAAACAGAGTTCCTAGAGCGTGTGAGAATAAAGTACGCGATCCGTCGAAGGAGAACCAGCGTTTTTTATTACCAGAAAAATTTTTTTCGCTCTGTTCCCGCCCGACGGATCTGTTTTCTGTCTGCGTGGGAAGAAAAAAATAAGGACTCGACTCAAGAAACAGACTCGTACACGAGCGTTTGTAAAAAACTTTATTGAAAAAATAAAAATTTCACTCACCTCGTTTCCAGAGATTCCGCGGTACGGTTCCCGTTTTCTCGCTCGTCGGCCCCGCGTTTTTCCACCGGCCTTCGGCAGAACGAGTGATTCTCGGCGGAAAATTCAGTCATTCGAAAAGTCCCAGAGCCGCACATCGTAGCTCGTTCCGTTCGGGGTGCCTAAACGGTTTACGCGCAGATCGCCGCCACCTACCGACCGATCTCGCATCGGCCAGCATCGTCCGGAGATTCATCTGCGTTACCGAGCAGGTGGACGGTTACTGCGGTTTACCGAACGGGAACGCCATCTTTACGCACCTCCTCGAGAAAAAGATAAAAAAACATTAAAAAAACGAAAAAACGCCGTCACAACTGGGATTGGATTCACCGCGGCATGTCTGAGACAGCTCGACGGAAAATTTACTCCCGGACTTTTTCTGGCGCCGGGGGTGCGTGAAAAGATGTTCGCCGCGGACCGGTTCGCGTTTTCCTTCCCGATTCGAGAAGAAAAACGCGTCGATTGTCTCCGTCGACGCCGTCGGTATCTTTTCCACCGAACTGGAAAGTGTCTACCCGCCACGCCTTTCTGCGGTGCGTACCAGGTCAGACCACACGCAGCTGCAACGGGAATCGACCCGAAAATCGATTCTCGCTCCAGAGGCCACGCGAAATCTCCCGCAAGGGAAATTATATCGAGTGCTTTCCTTAAACATTCGCCGGAGACAAAAGAAACCCTCCGAAAATCCGCGGCTTGGCGCCTGGGAACAGATCGTCGAGAAATCCACGCTCGAGGGCCCGAACGGCTTCCGGCCGGCGTATAAAACGGGGACACCGAGAGAGAGAAGAACGGGAACCCGTTTCGAAAAAATTCTAGACCTTTCGAACCCCTGATCCACGAAAACACATCGCCGAATCGAACGAGCGATTCACCGACGCAGTCTCTGAAGGCATTGCACGTCTCTTCGCTCGAACGACGACGAAGGGCGGGTTCGATCGGTCGAAAAAAAAACATTTAAGAAAAATTCGAGATTCGGCCCGAAATCCACGAAAACGCATCGTCGAATCGAACGAGCGATTCACCAACGCAGTCGCTGAAGGCATTGCACGTCTCCTCGCTCGCCCGAAGACGAAGGAATGGCTCGATGGGTCGAATCCAAAAAAAATAGTTAAGAAAACACTCCGACTCCGAGATCGAATTCGTCCGAGATGGCTCTTTCCTATCCGCGCGTTCGTCTCGGGAAAAAACTGTTTCTCGAGACGAACCGTGCCTCCCAAGACCAGCACCAAGGAAAGGACTTTTTGATTCGTGAAACTGGTTTTTGAGAACGCGCTAGAACCGCGCGTTTTTCGTTAAACACGCGCTCTGAAAAACTAGTCTTTTGCCGCAAGACCAGGATCAAACGGACTACCTGACTCGCGCCTGGTTTTTTTCGCTCGGTAATTGGCGGAACGCGCACTGACTCGAAGCGAATCCGACTCGGAGTGAAAAAAAAATGCCTGGGAAAAAACGAAAAGAATACTCACCCCTTTTTCCTGGCCTGCACGTCCCGAGAATTGAAATCCTAGCTGGCACGTCCCGAGAATCTGTTTCCTGGCTGGCACGTCCAAAGAATCGGAATCCTGGCTGGCACATCCTTCGAATCTGTTTCCTGGCTGGCACGTCCCCAGAATCTGTTGCCTGGCTGGCACGTCCTTCGAATCTGTCGCCTGGCTGGCACGTCCGGAGAATCTGTCGCCTGGCTGGCACGTCCGGAGTATCTTCGCTCGCACGAGTGAGGACGAAACGACACGCCAGAAAAGAATCGAGACGCTTTCCGTTAACACCGCTGGGTTTCCGGCGCCTCGAAGAAAAAGTCGAAGGGTTCGGGCACTTTACGTTAACACCGCTGGGTTTCGGGTGCACCGAACGAGAAGAAAGACAGAAAAAGAATCGAGACGCTTTCCGTTAACACCGCTGGGTTTCCGGCGCCTCGAAGAAAAAGTCGAAGGGATCGGGCACTTTACGTTAACACCGCTGGGTTTCGGGTGCACCGAACGAGAAGAAAGACAGAAAAACACAAAAAAGCTGAAGGGATCGAGACGCTTTCCGTTAACACCGCTGGGTTTCCGGCGCCTCGAACGAGAAGAAAAGATAGAAAAACACAAAAAGAAAACACGAAACTTACCAATTTGTTCGTCCGAAGAGTCTTCTTAGTTTTCTGAAAGAAAACGCACACTTTTATGCATTGAATTTTCAAAAAAAAAAAAAAAAAAAAAAAAAAAAAAAAATTTTTTTTTTTTTTTTTTTTTTTTTTTTTTTTTTTTTTTTTTTTTTTTTTTTTTTTTTACTAGAGGGTAATGATGAAATTTTTTTCGAAAAGATTTCTTTGAAAATTTTTACAAGACCAGACTGCGAGATCAACACTGAAAATTTTTACAAGTCCAGACTGCGAGATCAAAACTGAAAATTTTTACAAGTCCAGACTGCGAGATCAAAACTGAAAAAAATTACAAGTCCAGAGCGCGAGGCAAAACTGAAAATTTTTACAAGTCCAGACTGCGAGATCAAAACTGAAAATTTTTACAAGTCCAGACTGCGAGATCAAAACTGAAAATTTTTACAAGTCCAGACTGCGAGATCAAAACTGAAAATTTTTACAAGTCCAGACTGTGAGGCAAAACTGAAAATTTTTACAAGTCCAGACTGTGAGGCAAAACTGAAAATTTTTACAAGTCCAGACTGCGAGGCAAAACTTCAAAGTACGATTAAAGAAATAATCAGAAATTGACTTACCCACGAGTCCATCTTCCGTCCAGCAGAACTTCTGGTAGCAACTCCTTTGGCACCGATGATCAAATGAACGAATGTGGCTCGCACACCTGTATTTATACCCCGGGATTGCGTAACCTTCCAGAGATATTGCGTCAGAAAAGAAAACTTGAACTTGATTCTCGAAACGCGTGGAAGGAAAACTAACAAAAAAAAAAAAAAAAAAAAAAAAAAAAAAAAAAAAAATTTTTTTTTTTTTTTTTTTTTTTTTTTTTTTTTTTTTTTTTTTTTTTTACTAGAGGGTAATGATGAAATTTTTTTCGAAAAGATTTCTTTGAAAATTTTTACAAGTCCGGAGTGCGAGATCAAAACTGAAAAAAATTACAAGTCCAGACTGCGAGATCAAAACTGAAAATTTTTAAAAGTCCAGACTGCGAGATCAACACTGAAAATTTTTACAAGTCCAGACTGCGAGGCAAAACTGAAAAAAATTACAAGTCCAGACTGCGAGATCAAAACTGAAAATTTTTACAAGTCCAGACTGCGAGGCAAAACTGAAAATTTTTACAAGTCCAGAATGCTACAATAAATTTAACTAAGATTCAAAAGTGTAAAGTATACAAATCTTCAACGGTTAAAAAAAAAAAAAAAAAAAAAAAAAAAAAAAAAAAAATTTTTTTTTTTTTTTTTTTTTTTTTTTTTTTTTTTTTTTTTTTTTTTTTTTGTATGACTAGGAAATTTGTTCGAAAATATTTACAACTCCAGAACTCGAAACAAGATTGAAATATTTTACAAGTCCAAAAAAAAAAAAAAAAAAAAAAAAAAAAAAAAAAAAAAAAAAAAAAAAAATTTTTTTTTTTTTTTTTTTTTTTTTTTTTTTTTTTTTTTTTTTTTTTTTTTTTTACTAGAGGGTAATGATGAAATTTTTTTCGAAAAGATTTCTTTGAAAATTTTTGCAAGTCCAGACTGCGAGATCAACACTGGAAATTTTTACAAGTCCAGACTGCGAGATCAAAACTGAAAATTTTTACAAGTCCAGACTGTGAGGCAAAACTGAAAATTTTTACAAGTCCAGACTGCGAGGCAAAACTTCAAAGTACGATTAAAGAAATAATCAGAAATTGACTTACCCACGAGTCCATCTTCCGTCCAGCAGAACTTCTGGTAGCAACTCCTTTGGCACCGATGATCAAATGAACGAATGTGGCTCGCACACCTGTATTTATACCCCGGGATTGCGTAACCTTCCAGAGATATTGCGTCAGAAAAGAAAACTTGAACTTGATTCTCGAAACGCGTGGAAGGAAAACTAAAAAAAAAAAAAAAAAAAAAAAAAAAAAAAAAAAAAAAAAAAAAATAATAATAATATATTTTTTTTTTTTTTTTTTTTTTTTTTTTTTTTTTTTTTGCTTGAGTATATAACCGTTTGAAAAGACTTAAGAATTTACTTCTATACATTTTGCACGGAATTCTGAACTTGCACCGGCTCGATAACTTTCGTCTGCGAAACCGTAATTTTCGACATGTCGAGACATTCGATGAAATCCCTCAACGCGTATAACAGCCTGCTGAGATGCAGAGTGAAATTTCTATGTCCCTGTTGCCGAGAAGTCACGTGTTCGAAAGACTTCGAAAACCATTGCCGGGCGCGGCACGGAATCTATCCCCGGGTCCAGTGCGTCTGGGCCGCGCGTCGTGGAAGAGACAGACCAAATATCTACACGTCGATCACCTGATCTCGTGCTGGAAACGATTCGCGAAGCCGTTGTTCGAGCCCGCTCCGGGATCCATCGTTCGCGGACAGTCGGGGCGAGAAAACCGCCACCGGGAAAACGCCGAGATCCCGCGAGAATCGACGAGATCCAGCGAAAATCGGGAATCTCGGACGAGACCCCGCGAGAATCGGGAATGGACGAGATTCAGCGAGAATCGGGAATCGACGACTCCGGAATCTGCGGCCGCTGCTGCAGGTCGCGGGAAGATGCAGAACGAGCGCCTGAAACGGGAAATCGAAGCGCGCGACGCGGTTCTGATTTCGCGAGGGAAGAATTCAGACTCGTCTCCGACTTGTTGAACGCGGGGGGAACGAACGCGAAAGATCTCGCGCCGGGCGAAACCTGAAAAAAAATTACGAGTCCGAAACGCCTGGAAAAAATTATCTCATTCCTATAACGTTTTTTTTCAGATTTGGATTCCTATATAATTTAGATTTTCGAATCTTGGTTTTGTTATTGTAGCGTTCTGGAGTTGTAAAATGTTTCCAAAAATTGAAATCAAAATTATTTCAAACCTATAATGTAATAAAGTGCAAGAATCCAGTTCGGAAAGAAATACTTAAGCTCGGAAAGAAATACTTACCCTTTCGAATGGAAAGAAAATATCCAAGAAAATCGATTTCCAAGAATATTATTGACTGTCGCGTGCAAAAAACAACACGGTTTATAAAAAAGCTGAAATAAGTTATAATTGTTGACCTGTATTTTATATAATACAGGTTGACACTATGGTCAGCCCGTATACAAACGTTGAAGATCCAATCTGAAAATAATTTTTATTATTATAAAAATTATCTCAAACCTATAATGTAAAAAAAAAAAAAAAAAAAAAAAAAAAAAAAATTTTTTTTTTTTTTTTTTTTTTTTTTTTTTTTTTTTTTTTTTTTTTTTTTTTTTTTTTTGACTTGTAAAATATTTCAATCTTGTTTCGAGTTTTTCAGTTTTGATCATTTTTTTCAGTTTTGATCTCGCAGTCTGGACTTGTAATTTTTTTCAGTTTTGCCTCGCTGTCTGGACTTGTAAAAATTTTCAGTTTTGATCTCGCAGTCTGGACTTGTAATTTTTTTCAGTTTTGCCTCGCAGTCTGGACTTGTAAAAATTTTCAGTTATGCCTCGCAGTCTGGACTTGTAAAAATTTTCAGTGTTGATCTCGCAGTCTGGACTTGCAAAAATTTTCAAAGAAATCTTTTCGAAAAAAATTTCATCATTACCCTCTAGTAAAAAAAAAAAAAATTTTTTTTTTTTTTTTTTTTTTTTTTTTTTTTTTTTTTTTTTTTTTTTTCTTTTTGACTTGTAAAATATTTCAATCTTGTTTCGAGTTCTGGAGTTGTAAATATTTTCGAACAAATTTCCTAGTCATAGAAACCATACAAAAAAAAAAAAATTTTTTTTTTTTTTTTTTTTTTTTTTTTTTTTTTTTTTTTTTTCACGCGTTTTGAGAATCGAGTTCAAGTTTTCTGACGCAATATCTCTGGAAGGTTACGCAATCCCGGGGTATAAATACAGGTGTGCGAGCCACATTCGTTCATTTGATCGTCGGTGCCAAAGGAGTTGCTACCAGAAGTTCTGCTGGACGGAAGATGGACTCGTGGGTAAGTCGATTTCTGATTATTTCTTTAATCGTACTTTGAAGTTTTTGCCTCGCGCTCTGGACTTGTAATTTTTTTCAGTTTTGATCTCGCAGTCTGGACTTGTAATTTTTTTCAGTTTTGCCTCGCAGTCTGGACTTGTAAAAATTTTCAGTTTTGCCTCGCAGTCTGGACTTGTAAAAATTTTCAGTTTTGCCTCGCAGTCTGGACTTGTAAAAATTTTCAGTTTTGATCTCGCAGTCTGGACTTGTAAAAATTTTCAGTTTTGCCTCGCAGTCTGGACTTGTAAAAATTTTCAGTTTTGCCTCGCAGTCTGGACTTGTAAAAATTTTCAGTTTTGCCTCGCAGTCTGGACTTGTAAAAATTTTCAGTTTTGCCTCGCAGTCTGGACTTGTAAAAATTTTCAGTTTTGCCTCGCAGTCTGGACTTGTAAAAATTTTCAGTTTTGATCTCGCAGTCTGGACTTGTAAAAATTTTCAGTGTTGATCTCGCAGTCTGGACTTGCAAAATTTTCAAAGAAATCTTTTCGAAAAAAATTTCATCATTACCCTCTAGTAAAAAAAAAAAAAAAAAAAAAAAAAAAAAAAAAAAAAAAAAAAAAAAATTTTTTTTTTTTTTTTTTTTTTTTTTTTTTTTTTTTTTTTTGACATGTAAAATATTTCAATCTTGTTTCGAGTTCTGGAGTTGTAAATATTTTCGAACAAATTTCCTAGTCATAGAAACCATACAAAAAAAAAAAAAAAAAAAAAAAAAAAAAAAAAAAAAAAAAAAAAAAAAATTTTTTTTTTTTTTTTTTTTTTTTTTTCAGATTTGGATTTTTATATAATTTAGATTTTCGAATCTTGGTTAAGTTTATTGTAGCGTTCTGGAGTTGTGAAATGTTTCGAAAAATTGAAATCAAAATTATTTCAAACCTTTAATGTAATAAAGTGCAAGAATCCAGCTCGGAAAGAAATGCTTACCCTTTCGAATGGAAAGAAAATATCTTGTAAAACACTTGTAAATATTTAAGCTGAAGATTCTTGGCTTTTACTCGCTTTACCAGAGGATTCTTGTCTCGTTCTCGATTTACCAGAGGATTCGTGACTCGTATTAGCTTTATCAGATGATTCTGAGTCTGTGATCGATTTACCAGAGGATTCGTGGCTCGTATTAGCTTTATCAGATGATTCTGAGTCTGTGATCGTTTTACCAGAGGATTCGTGGCTCGTATTAGCTTTATCAGATGATTCTGAGTCTGTGATCGTTTTACCAGAGGATTCTCGGCTCGTACTCGTTTTACCAGAAGATTCGTGGCTCGTTTTACCAGAGGTACTTTCTTTACGTGTCGTTATGGGACGCCGTGTTCTTGTCGTTACTGGATTTTTAGATTCAGATTTTAAACTTTTCTTGGATTCTGGAGATGCTCGCACTCGTTTTACCAGAGGATTCGTGGCTCGTGGCTCGTTTCACCAGAGGATTCTTGGCTCGATACGATCATTTTATCCCGATGAAAAATATTCGGTTCTGAAATTGTTTTATGAAATATAATTAAAGTTGGGATTTTTTTGTTCGCGTAGCCGAAATATTACCAAATATGATTTTTTGCGACACTCTGTTTCGAAACGTACAAGTTTTATTTTAATATATTTTCAATATTGGCGACCTGTCTGTTTTTAAAAAAAAGGCCGAACGAGGTGTGTATGGACAAAGACATAAAGTCTTTCCTTACACACACCTCGTTCGACCTTTTTTTTTTTTTTTTTTTTTTTTTTTTTTTTTTTTTTTTTTTTATAACAGAAATCATTTTTTTTACAGAAATCAGTTCAATCGGTACTCGAAGACTTCGTCCCCGAAATGTACCAATACTTTTCTCGGCGGCTCGGGAAGTCTGAGAATTTCCAGGCTCGAGTTGTACGAGTGTATTTCGATCCTTTTGAACATGTATTCCCGGGCCAGGTCTTCGTACAGGAGAAACGTCTTCGTCTTGAACTCGTTCAGGAAATCCCGAAAAGTCAGAGAATTCGAATACTCGCCGACCAGGAACTTGACGCGCATGGCCCTTTTGTGCTTGGTGGCGGCCCTGATGGTCTCCAGGGGCAAGACTCGACAGGTATCCGACATTTCGAAGACGCAACGCAAGTAGAGGGCCGATCTCCGCTTGCACGGCTTGAGAAGTTCGACGGCTTCTTCGGCAGAAAAAATTTTCGTGTCCAGCACCTGGCGGGGCAGCTCCATTCTCTTATACACGATGTCCCGGATCCTGAGACTGGAGTACATCGAGGAAAAACGGTACGTGTTTCTGTATTCCAGGATCCGGGCCACGTCCGCGGCCCTCAGGAAAGGCAGCCCGTCGGCGGACAGGACGACCAGCACGGGAACGGGCAGGCGATCGTGACACAGGTAGAAAAACATGGCGGCTGGCAAAAGTAAAAAACACTCGGCGGGCGAAACTCAGAAAAACTGGTCACGGAGCTATCCACACGCAGCGATTCTCTGAGGCAGAATGATTTTCCTTTCGCCCACGGACCCGTATTTATACCGTCTCTCGAGGTCGAGAGATTGTTCCAGAACATCCTGTTTCGCCGGAAGAAAAACACGCGATCACGTGACTTCCTTTCCACGAGTCGATGGAAATCGAAGCCGAAACGAAAATAATCTCGCGCGGCGTAAACTTCCTGTTTCGCGGGAAACGGATCACGTGATGTCCTTTCGACCCGTTTCTTTCCGTCTTTTCTCGGAACGACGCGGGCGGAAGCCGATAAGAAAACTCGCTATAATTAATCGCCCGCGCGACCTTTCGACCTTCCGGATGAAAAAAGTGTGGAAGGAAGACGATAAGAAAACTTGCTATAATGAGTCTCGAACGAAATTATCTGCGCGGCATCGAACGTGAAAATATCGATTGCCGGAGGAAGAAACGCTTTGCCATGTGTCGAAAAACAATTTTCCTGATGTCGAAAATTGGGCTTTTCGGTATGGACGAAATGCTCCTCGAAATTTGAAATCCTTGAATTTTATATCATACTACATTTTACCTTGGCTCGTCTCGCGTTCTGGACTGGTCCAAAACGCGAGATCATATCTGAAATATTTTACAAGTCCAAAACGCTACGATAAATTCAACTAAGATTCAAAAGTGTAAAAGATATAAATCTCCAACGTTAAAAAAAAAAAAAAAAAAAAAAAAAAAAAAAAAAAAAAAAAATTTTTTTTTTTTTTTTTTTTTTTTTTTTTTTTTTTTTTTTCAGGATGTGCGCGAGATTATTTTCGCTTCGATTTCCCACGGCTCGTCGAAAGGAAGTCACGTGACCGCGTGTTTTTTATGGCGGAACAGGATGTTCCGGAATAGTCTCTCGAGGTCGAGATACGGTATAAATACGGGTCCGCAGCCGCGATGAGCTATCATTTCTCTCAGAGAATCGCTCCGTGTGGATCGCTCCGTGTTCCTGACCAGTTTTTTTCTGAGTTTCGCCTGCCGAGTTTTTTTAGTCCGAAATTATATTGATCGTCATGCCTGCCGCAATTTGTCCCATATGTTTGGAGGTTACGACGAGTAAAAGATTTTTCAAAGTAAGATTACATTGCACACACGTGTTTCACAGTACATGCTTATACGAATGGATTGATGAAAATTCAACATGTCCTGTTTGTAGGGGCAAGTTAAATAACTTGATGAGAAAACGGATAACTAGAACGTACCACAGATATATTTGTGGTAATACGTTTATTTTGCGATAACCATGTAACTACTATGGGGGTCGTAGACCACATGGATAATCTTGAACTGCAAAATAATTATGTACAAAAAAAAACGGGTCGAACGAGGTGTGTGAGGAGAGATATAAAAGTCTTTCCTTACACGCCTCGTTCGACCCGTTTTTTGCGTTAAATATACAACCAATATTGAAAAATTATTCAGAATAAAACTTGTACGTTTCGAAACAAAATGTTATAATGACGTATTTGATGATATTGCGCCGCGTAACACTTGGCTTTTCCCCGAGTCCAGCAAAGAAACTTTACTTTTTTCATATACACCAGTTTCTCGATTATTTTTTCACAAGTTATCCTTCTTATATAAAATTCAAAGTTAAAAAAAAAAAAAAAAAAAAAAAAAAAAAAAAAAAAAAAAAAAAATAATAATAATTTTTTTTTTTTTTTTTTTTTTTTTTTTTTTTTTTTTTTTATGTATGATTTTTACGACTAGGAAATTTTTTCGAAAATAGTTTACAATTCTAAAACTGTGAAGGAGATTGAAAATTTTACAAGTCCAAAACTGTGGACGAGATTGCAAATTTTACAAGTCCAAAACAAGTCAAGAACGCCATGGTAAAATGTATATGAAGAAATCTTTAAGTTTTTTCCGAGGGTTATATTCCCAAGCATCTTTTTTTTTTTTTTTTTTTTTTTTTTTTTTTTTTTTTTTTTTTTTTTTTTACAACTCGAATCGGTATATTAACGGATCGACTGTTCGCCTGTTTGTCTCCGTCAACTTCTGGTTCTGTCTCGACACACGTTGACAACGTCTTGAAATTTTCGCATCATGTCGCCGAGTCGAAAAAGTGAAGATTCTGAATCTTTGGAAACTTACGCGAAAAGTATCTCTGAAAATCCCGAATATTTCTCGTGTTCTCATTGCGAAAGCGTCCTTTTACCCGAGCAGTTCGAACATCATTTTTTTCACCGCCACCTATTGGACCATCGAACCTGTTGCGTGTGGTGTCTCGGGAAATTTTCTTGGAGCTGCGAAAAACGAAAGCCCGAGCACGTCGATCACCTCCTTTCCTGTTTTCAGAAATTCGTGAAATCCGGGGGCTTCGAAAGTCCACCGCGAACACCCGACGGTCGTACGCCGGAATTGGGTCGTTCGTCTCGCCTGGCCAAAAAAGTGGGCCGGCCAGGGTCGGATTCCCGGTTTCGATCGGGAACCGGAATCGGCCCGTTTAAAAGAAACGCGCCGAAAAAATCAGGAGCCGTCGGAAGTGGCCGACGAGGAAATTGAGAAAATCGAACCGGAAAGCTCGTTATGAAATGTATCGAATTATTCATAAAAAATTGACAAGTATAACCACAGAAAAACGTTTGAAAAATTCTTTGCTGTGGTTTAGAAAAAAAAAAAAAAAAAAAAAAAAAAAAAAAAAAAAAAAAAATTTTTTTTTTTTTTTTTTTTTTTTTTTTTTTTTTTTTTTTTTTTTCACGTATGGTTTATACCACTAGAATATTTCTTTCAAATATTACAAGTCCAGAACTGTGGGCAAGATTGAATAGAAGATACAAAAGAGAATACAAAAGTCAAAAGTCGAATGCATCGAATGAATCTATCGTGAGATATCTTTACTATCGAATTCCCGTTCATGGATGTTATACAGAGTACCGTGAAAACTTACTTTCTATGCTTGAAAAAGTGCAAGAATCCAGTTCAGAAAGATTTTTTATGTAAATTATATTGTTTTCTGTTTCGCTGAACAAAAATCGCAATCGTAAATATTTTCTTGTCTTGAACTTGTGCTTTTTCTCAAAAATTTTACTTTTCTGGTCATCATCGAAATCTTTCCCACTCTTTTTACGTAAATTATATTGTTTTCTTTCTATGTCTGAAAAAGTGCAAGAATCCAGTTCAGAAAGAAATATTCACTCTTTCGAACGGAAAGAAAATATCCAGGAAAATCGGTTACCAAGAATTTTATTAATTGTCGCGTGCAAAAACAACAGTTTATTAAAAGCAGGTAAAAATAGGAGTAAATCTTTAAGTTTTTTCAAAGGGTTATAATCCAAAACAATTTCTAAGTCTGAAAAAAAAAAAAAAAAAAAAAAAAAAAAAAAAAAATTTTTTTTTTTTTTTTTTTTTTTTTTTTTTTTTTTTTTTTTTTTTTATGTATGGATGAACTCGGAAATTTCTTTCAAACATTACAAGTCCAGAAATCTGGGCAAGATTGAACGTTTTCATTTTTACGAGGAGTAAACCTTCGAGTTCTTTAAAGTTTCGTTCGTCGGAATTTCACAATATTGGCGCCGCGTCCGATGCAAAAAACGGGCCGAACGAGGCGCGTACGGACAAAGACTACAAGTCTCTCCACACGCGCGCCTCGTTCGGCCCGTTTTTTTATTTTTTTTCATTTTTCGGTCAGAGAGATCAGGACAGTCCGTACTCGAATTCCTCTTAGCCGAAACGAATCTCCGCTTTCTTCGCGGCAGATTCCCTGGCCGCGGTCTCGTACATCTCCGCGGTCGCGCGCTTGAATTCTTCCAGGAATTCCTCGAAGCTAGGCGAGTTCAGATAGTCTTCGACGCCGATCTCGACGTCCCTGGCTTTTCTCCTGTCGGTGCAGGGCGCGGCGGGCTCGTCCACGGAAACTCTCGGTACTTCGGGATTCCGGAACCAGAATCTGATCATGCGGGCGGATCTCTCGCCGCAGTCTCGGAGCAGATCCAGGGTCTTTTCGACGGAAAATATCCTGGTCTTGAGCGCGGAACGGGGCAGTTGCGTTTTTCTGCGAACCACGTCTTTCACTCTGAGCGGTTTCTCGTTCAGCTCGCGGACGTGCTCGCGGCCCAGGATCCGGGCCACGTCCATCGCTCTCAGGAAAAGACGACCCTCGGGAGAGACGAACATAAGGATCGGAACGGGCAGGCGATGGTGGCGGAGTTGAAAAAACATGGCGAATGGGAAAAATTGACGGCAGCAAACTGACAGCGAAAGTAACGGCAGTCTGGAGCAGAGTGATTTTCGTTTCGCCGCGAGTCCCGCATTTATACTCGACCGCGCGCGTGATTTCCTTCCGAGACGAAAAGAGATCGGCTGCGCGACGCGTGATTTCCGGGCACGCTTCCGAGAAAAGACCGCGCGGGAACTTTTTTCCGAGACGAAAAAAGATCGGCCGGTCGCGCGACGCCTGGTTTCCGGGCACGCTTCCGGTGACCTCGACGAAGTATTTTCGGCCGCGAGCGTGTTTGTCGTGATTTTCAGAACGAATTTGGCCGAGATCGGAGACGAGAAAGCTCGAGGTTGAAAACGTTTCTTGTTCGGTCTCGGATAAACGTTTGAGAAATTTAACCGAGATTCGAAAGCGTAAAAAATATAAACCAACTCGAAATAAAACTAAACTGTCCAAACTCGAAAAAAAAAAAAAAAAAAAAAAAAAAAAAAAAAAAAAAAAAAAAAAAAAATTTTTTTTTTTTTTTTTTTTTTTTTTTTTTTTTTTTTTTTTTTTTTTTTTTTTTTCGTACGTTATTTAGACCCGCATATCTGCCGATGCATTTCAATTTTCCGCAGACATGCTGTTGTACGCCGAGGCTGTTTTCAGGACTTGTGGAAACGGAAGAAAATTTCCCCTGGAAATTGCGTTTGCAACGATTGGAAAAGAAGTTTACGTTTTCACGATACCGCCGTTAGAAACTTGTTGGAGCACCAGAAGAGACACGGTCGTCACCCAATCTAGATTTCTATCTCCAGATAGATTTTACCAGTCCAGAATCGAAAGAGTGCTTTCGTCGATCAAACCGGTTGCCGAATACGTACTCCATATAGGCGATTGGTCAAAGGAGTTGCAAAGTTTCGTATCCGATACGTTTCCGGGCGAAATACACGTCCGTGTTCGTGGTGGTTCCCAACGCAAATTTTTTTCGAAAATTTTCGGTTTCGAAAACGTGTCTAAAATATTTTTGAATCCCGGAATCGACGTCGTGGATTGCGATCACAAACACAGTCGTAAAATATTCGAGTATCCCTGTCCCGGAATCGAAGTTGCGACAATGGCGAATTATCATAATTTTATAAATTACATTTGCAGCTTGTCGGACCCGCTCCCCCCGCCAAAGAGGTTGTGCACCCGGAAGGTTCGTACTCGGTCGCCTGTTTGATTTCGATGGAAACTTGAACGAAAAACCTCGTCGAGTCGAAATAATCATTAACGATTGGAATGTTTAAACTTGTTTAAACCGAAAAGTTAAAGTTGATTTTTCTTACATTTATTTTTTTCTCCAACGTTCCTAAAAAAAAAAAAAAAAAAAAAAAAAAAAAAAAAAAAAAAAAAAAAAAATTTTTTTTTTTTTTTTTTTTTTTTTTTTTTTTTTTTTTTTTTTTTTTTTTTTTTTGGGTTACGTAATCCCGGGGTATAAATACAGGTGTGCGAGCCACATTCGTTCATTTGTTCGTCGGTGCCAAAGGAGTTGCTACCAGAAGTTCTGCTGGACGGAAGATGGACTCGTGGGTAAGTCGATTTCTGATTATTTCTTTAATCGTACTTTGAAGTTTTTGCCTCGCGCTCTGGACTTGTAATTTTTTTCAATTTTGATCTCGCAGTCTGGACTTGTAAAAATTTTCAGTTTTGATCTCGCAGTCTGGACTTGTAATTTTTTTCAGTTTTGCCTCGCAGTCTGGACATGTAATTTTTTTCAGTTTTGCCTCGCAGTCTGGACTTGTAAAAATTTTCAGTTTTGATCTCGCAGTCTGGACTTGTAATTTTTTTCAGTTTTGCCTCGCAGTCTGGACTTGTAAAAATTTTCAGTTTTGATCTCGCAGTCTGGACTTGTAAAAATTTTCAGTGTTGATCTCGCAGTCTGGACTTGCAAAAATTTTCAAAGAAATCTTTTCGAAAAAAATTTCATCATTACCCTCTAGTAAAAAAAAAAAAAAAAAAAAAAAAAAAAAAAAAAAAAAAAAAAAAAAAAAAAAAAAAAATTTTTTTTTTTTTTTTTTTTTTTTTTTTTTTTTTTTTTTTTTTAACGTTGAAGATTTGTATACTTTACACTTTTGAATCTTAGTTAAATTTATTGTAGCATTCTGGACTTGTAAAAATTTTCAGTTTTGCCTCGCAGTCTGGACTTGTAAAAATTTTCAGTTTTGATCTCGCAGTCTGGACTTGTAATTTTTTTCAGTTTTGCCTCGCAGTCTGGACTTGTAAAAATTTTCAGT